>OZ007587.1:306488109-309095609 GCA_963931845.1 Maratus michaelseni | reverse complement strand
CGAATTGCGACAAGCTTTTTAAAAAAGCGTCATGACCCCTATTATAGAAAATCACCAAAAGTTCATTGGGTTTGTTTTCATAACTTTTGGCAACAAATATATGTATATTAACGAATCTATTCGTTTTTGAAACTCTAATTACGACAAACCTAAAAGCAAAGGATCCTATACTGGAAAAGTACCCGATTTTCTTATGGACAATATTCAAGTGACATAACATGGTGTAAAATTATCGCGGATAGCAAATTTGTTTAAATATCTCATCAATTGATGCCGAATAAATGCAGGCATGCATGCACAAAATATTTAATTAATTTTGTATGATAAATAATTATTAGAAAATTCGTATATACATATTAATTAAAATAAATAATTTACATATTTAAAATAACATGAAAATATGCATGATGGTGCACTAAAATAGAGAGAAAATTAAAACCTGTTACTGAAAATGTCTATAACATAGTACTTTTCAATACCGCGGTTCTTAATGTTATTCAGAAGCAGATGGAATTTTTCTCATCCTTAAACGCAAAGGAAGAATAGAATACAGATCGTTGTTATAAAAGTGCGAGAGGTAGCCACAATTTAAACCTAACCATTTTATACAAGCTGGTTTTCAAGGTGTAATTGATTTTACTTATCAATACCTAAAACAGTCGTCAGTTGTCGCAACAGCTGTGTATGAGGCCATGATAATAAAAAAATGCACCATTAAAACGTTAAAAGCATGGCAACCCAATTACAGATTTACCAATATTTTTAATACGAAGCACGCCGTCACGTTTTTAGAGGCCTCGAAGTCTGAGCGGGGGTTGGCGAGCGTAGCTCGCAGGGGGTAGGCCCCCTAGTATATATATATATTATATAATATATAATTATATATATTATATATATATATAATAATATATATATAATAATTATAATTATAATTATATATATAATTATATATATATATATTATATATATAATATATATATATATATATATATATATATATAATATTATATATATATATATATAATATATATATATATATATATAATATAATATTATATATAATATATAATATATATATATTATATATTATTATATTATATTATAATATATATTTATATTATATATATATATATATATATATATATATATATATATATATATATATATATATATATATGCATAATACATATATATTATATAATATATATATATTATATATATATATATATATATATATTATATACATTAATATAATATATTATATACATGGTATATAATATATTATTATTATTATATATATTATTATATTATATATATATAATATATATATATATACCATCTATGTTATATCATGACCATGAGGGGTGTTTGCAAAATTTTAAAAAGTACCCTCTTGGGGGGGGGGGAAAGAAGGGAGATGGACATTATCATTAATTTCGTCGATCAGGCATGAAAAAATCTTGAATTTTGTTGATCGTGTGTTTAAAATTCATGAATTTCGTTGATCGGTGTATAAAAATCTATCGATCGGGTGTGTAAAAATCTGTGCGTTTCATCAATTGGGCACAGAAAAAACATGAATTTTGTCGATCGGAGGAGGGGGGATCATAAATTTTGTCGAACAGGCACGTAAAAGTCATGAATTTTTGTTTATCGATTGCATAAAAATCACGAATTTCGTCAAATGGATACATAAACACCAAGAAATTCCTTGATCGGCACGTAATAATCATTAATTTCGTCAAATGTAATGCATAAAAATCAAGAAATTCGTGAATCTGGCTCATAAAAATCATTAATCGGTGCGTAAAAATCATGAATTTTGTAGAACGGACGAGTAAAAATTACCAATTCGTCAAGTAGTCGCATAGAAATCACGAATTCGTCAAGTGGGTGAGTAAAAATCACGAATTCATCAAGTGGGTGCATAAAAATCACAAATTTCATCGAACGGATGCATAAAAATCAATAATTTCGTCGTTCGGACGCAGAAAAATCAAATTTTGTCGATCGAGCACGAAAAAATCATGAATTTCGTTGATCAGGTGTGTAAAAATCATGAACTTCGTTGATCGCTGTGTAAAAATCATGAATTTTGTCGATTGGGTGTGTGAAAATCATGAGTTTCATTAATCAGGCACTGCAAAAACATGAATTTTGCGGATCGGCGAGGGGAAATCATAAATTTTGTCGAACACAGATGTAAAAATCATGAATTTCGTGTATCGGTGAATAAAAATCATGAACTTTGTCAACCGGGCTCATAAAGATCATGAACTTTGTCAACCGGGCTCATAAAGATCAAGAAATTCGTTGATCGGCATGTAAAAATCATTAATTTCGTCCATCGAGCATGTAAAAAGCATGAATTTAGTCGATCAGGCGTGTAAAAATCACAAATTTTGTTGAACGGGTACATAAAAATCCCGAATTTCTTTAATCGACGCATAAAAATCATAAATTTCGCCCATCTGGTGCACAAAAATCAATAATTTCATTGATCAGGTGCGGAAAAATCATCAGTTTCGTCGATCCGTTGAGGAAAAATCATGAATTTTGTCGAATGGACATGGGAAAAAAAGAAAATCAGAAATCCTGCATTTGGCCGGTTTTCTCCATATTTTTAATCGCCAGTTATTCAAGTTTTATTGCTGAGTGGTGACTGGCGAGTGCCTATTTTCACCTTTACCCAAAAACGAATAACATCGAATTAAAAAGGGGCAAGTTATTAACAATTTATGGGAAAAAAAACTTTAACGGTCATGTTATAGGTCGCCAAGGTCTGACTGGAGCTGAAAAATGGGAAACACGTTTCCTTACGGATGCTCAACTACTATATAAAGCGTCGACAAAAAGCGGTGCCCGTCCCGTGCAAATGAACTACGAAAACTTCCAAAAATGAGTGTTGGAAAAACTTCTTCCAAATTTGCGATGGAACAGTGCCCTATGTATGGATAATGCTCCACATCACACGCCTGTTGAAAACCGCAGTCCTGCAAAGTATCTATACTATTAAAAACCGTTCGCGTATCTATCTATGTAACCTCGAAAACCGCAGGGCTACGAAATTTTGCACACGGGTAGTTGGTAGGGCGGTCATGAACGATTGAGGCAAAAAATTTGAAAATTTTAAATAGATTTTTGATAGATTAAATATTAATTAAAATCTATTCACAAAGAGATCGCATCAAAAATACGCTTTTTCACAGAGTAATCTTCGTTTGGTTGGTTGTATACAATCTCCGCAGAAATCATTATCATTAAATAAATCAAGGTAGGGATCATTGCAAATGCCAGTCGAGTGTTTAAAATTGATGGATGAGAGATTATATGACATGTAGACAATCAACTTAATTATTGACCGTTGCCAATCGACTTAATGAATGATAATTAGCTGGGTTTAAGGTTTGTTTTACATGGCATATATTAGTATGACAGAGATTATTAATACAGAAAACTTTATTTAACAGATTATTTGTTAAATTTGTGGGGATAGGGAGGGGTGGGGGTAAGCGACTTTTTATTAAATATAACATATATTTTACTTGACCGCGCACCACCAGGTGGTGGTTTTTTCATTAATTGACCCTCCGTATTAATAAATCCAAATCTACTGCTCTGATTTCAACAGAACTAATTACATTTAAGAAATTTAACATTTTTTGCTTCACCCTTAACGTTTAAAGGCTGTTTTATATAGATGATACCACTATTTTAGAATAACAGTTTTCGTAAAAATTAAATTTATGTTCCTAATAAAAGTACAGAGCCCGTATTCAGTTGATGCATACCAACAGTCAAAGATAGTGATTTGTTGTTGAGCGCTTGACCGCGCGCCTCCTCGCGGCCCCTCCCTCAAGGTTTTTTTCCTCTAACTGTGCTTTATTTCCAAAACTCAGAGAATGTTACTCAGAGAAGAACTTATGTTCCGAACTTCTCCAAACCAGTTCCATTTTGCTAAATTATCATAAAAATCAGCATTTATAGCTTGAGGGTGTACTTCTAGAAAACATTTACCAGTATTTCCGAATAATGGTCTAAACAAAATATCAAATTAAGTTCCTAGCTTAACCAAATGAATCAATCTTTAAAGATGCATACAGTGGCTCTTTTAATTTATCATTTGCTGAAAGGCACTTGAACATCCGCTCCCTCCCCCAGCCCCTCCATCAAGGCTTTTTGTCTAATTGTACCCTGTTTCCATATCTCAGCAACAAATTTTCCGATTTCAGCGCAACTGATTCCAAACATCATATTTAACTTAATAATCAACGTCTATATAATTAAAATAAATTTGTGAGTAGCGGGTACCACTATTTCCGAATAACAGTCTAAGAAAAATTTCTAATTAAGTTCCTAGCTTAACCAAACGAACCAATTTTTAAAGATGCATACTGGTCCTACTAATTAGTAATTTACTGAAATGAACTTGAACTTCCGCTCCTGCCCGGCACCTCCTTCAAGGTTTTTTCTCTAACTATGCCCCGTTTCCATAACTCAGCAACTATCTTTCCGGTTTCAACGCAACTGACTACAAACATTATAATTAACTTAATAGTCACCCTCTATAACATTAAAGTAAATTTATGAGTGTTAGTTACCACTATATCCGAATTATAGTTTAAGCCAAATTTGTAATTAAGTTCATAGCTTAACCAAACGAATACATTTTTAAAGATGCATAGTGGTCCTCCTAATTAGTCATTTTCTGAAGGACACTTGAACACCCCCTCCTTCCGGCGCCCCCCTCAAAGTTATTTTCTCTAACTGGGCCTAATTCCAATAACTCGGCTAATAATGTTCCCATCTTCTCCAAACCGCTTTTGTAGCCCGTCTACTATTACGATGCCTTAAGAAACGGGAACCTGTGTCAGATGTTCGTTCGTAAAGAGGTTTGTTTAGAACAGAATGCTCCCCTGGTGGTGGAAGGTGGAAATAAAAGATTTTCCGGAGCGTACGAGCATGCCCGGTACACGGTGCCAAAGCCTTCGGAGATCCAGGACAGAGTTTCGTTTTTTAAGAGATTTAAGTTTATTACACGGGTTCGGGCAACGCCGGGCGGGTCAGCTAGAATAATATACCCTATTAAAATCCGTGCGCGTATCTATCTATGTAACCTCAAAAACTCGGAAACCGCAGGGCGCGGGGCTACGAAATTTTGCAAACGTGTTGCTGGTAGGGAGCCCATGAACGATTGGGGCAAAAAATCGAAAATTTTAAATAGGTTTTAATGTTTTTGCCGAAGTTTTGCCTTTTTTATGTCAACCCGTAATCGTGTAAGTTCTTAACAGTGCTAAATGTTTACTGCAATGTGAGATATACATATTACGGACGCCACGCTGCAATAGTAAGAAGCTGTAGCGGGTATTACGATAATTCTTTTACCTCGCATGCAAATAATTAGAGATTATTTAATTGCGCTTCATTATTTAATTTTTTTTAAATAAAAAAAAACATTTTATTACAAACATCAACAAAATTTTTATTCTATTTATTTCCTTATTCCAAATATATCGTTTTATCGTCTGCTGCCAGAGCAACATAAATTGAATTTCATTAAAAAAATGCACAGTAGTAATTTTTTTTCTAAATCGTATAGTTATTGAACAATTCAACACTTTAACAGGGGAATTAAATTCATTTTATTCACTTTTTAGAATCAAATTCATGAACTCCCGTGCGTAGAACGGGTTAAACAGCTAGTCTATACTATTAAAAATCGTTCGCGTATCTATCTATGTAACCTCAAAAACTCGAAAACCACAGTGCGCAGGGCTAGGAAATTTTGCACACGGGTAGCTGGTAGGGGGCTCATGAACGATCGGGGCAAAAAATTCGAAAAATTTAAATAGATTTTTGATAGATTAAATATTAATTAAAATCTATCCACAAAGAGATCTCATCAAAAATACGCTTTTTTATTGTCGGTTGGTTGGTTGTATAAAATCTCCACGGAAGTAATTAAATAAATCAAGGTAGGGATGATTGCAATTCCCAGTCGAGTGTTTAAAATCGATGGATCAGAGATTATATAAGATGTAGACAATCAACTTAATTATTGACCGTTGCCAAATGCTAAAACTTATCTTTAAAAGATTTTATCGACTTAATGAATGCTAATTAGCTGGGTTTAAGGTTTTTTTACATGACATATATTAGTATGATAGAGATTATTAATACAGAAAGCTTTATTTAACAGATTATTTGTTAGATTTGCGGGGGGAGGGGTGGGGGTAAACGACTTTTTATTAACTATCACATATATTTTACTTGACCGCGCGCCACCTGGCGGCGGCTTTTTCATTAATTGAACCTCCTTATTAATAAATCCAAATCTTTTGCTCTGATTTCAACTGAACTAATTACATTTAACAAATTTAAGATTTGTTTTATTCACTCGTAACGTTTAATAGCTGTTTGATATAGGTGATACCGCTATTTTAGAATAACAATTTTCGTAAAAATTAAATTTATGTTCCTAATAAAAGTACAGAGCCAGTATTCAGTTATGCATACCAACAGTCAAAGTTAGTGATTTGTTTTTGAGCACTTGACCGCGCGCCTCCTCGCGACCCCTCCCTTAACGTTTTGTCTCTAACTGCGCTTTATTTCCAGAACTCAGGTAATTATGTTCCGAACTTCTCCAAACCAGTTCCATTTTGCTAAATTATTATAAAAATCAGCATTCATAATTTCAGGGTGTACTTCTAGAAAACAGTTACCAGTATTTCCGAATAATAGTCTATGCCAAATTTCAAATTAAGTTCCTAGCATAACCAAATGAATCAATCTTTAAAGATGCATATAGTGGCTCTTTTAATTTATCATTTGCTGAATACTGTAAAAAAAAATTCGGAAAAGTTTCCGGTAGGAATAGGATTTCCAGTTGCCCGTATAGGACAGGAAACTTTTCCGAACCAACACGGAAAAAAAACGAAAGTTTTTTCTTTCCGTCAGGAAACTTTTCCTGTTTGATTCAGAAACTAATCTTTAGACACAGAATAAATTCCTGGGTCTTACGGAAATCTTTCCATTCACATAAAGAAACGTTTTGGTAGAACGATAGAATAGACAGAAAGTATTCCGTTTTAAAAAGGAAAACTTTCCATTCACACTAAGAAATGTCTTGGTAGAACGGTAGAATAGACAGAAAGTATTCCGTTTTAAATTGGAAACTTTTCCGAATCAGTCAGTAAACTAATCATGAAAAAATTAAAAATTCCTGTGTAGAATAGAAACTTTTTCTTTGCTTTACGGAATTTTTGTTCATTATGATCGGAAAATTTTCTGCATTGTAAAGAAACTTTTGTTTTAAAGAATAGGAACATTTAACAGATGAAAATATTGCTTTTGGACACTGTTTTGATATCCTTTTATCTCAATTAAATATTATTAAGAACTTTTTTGAATACATACACACATTTTTAAGTATTTGTTATCATAAAATGCATTACATGTAATGCATTTTATGATAACAAAATACTTAAAATGTATGTATGTATTCAAAAAAGTTCTTAATAATATTTAACTGAGATAAAAGGAAATCAAAATAGTGTCCAAAAGCAACATTTTCCTCTGTTATTGGTCCTACTCTTTATAACAAAAGTTTCTTTACAATACAGAATCAGCTTGAAATTTTATTTATTTGTTACAAGTATACTGATACGTTTAGCTCATGGGTATTTACATTTTTTTTAAATAAGTATTTTATACAAGGAATGCTAGAGAAGTACCTTTATAAACAAGGAGAAGTAATTCTCGTAAAAGAAAAGTGTATAAATAAATAAAAAGTACACAATGAAATGGATTTTATGTTCATAAAATACATAATATACTTTTATTTTCTTTAGAATATGTGTATATGTTTCCTAGGGAAAAAAAAAAAAAAAAACTTAATATATTTTAAGCGATATAAAAGAAAATCCAAATAGTGTCCAAAACAAACCTTTTCATCTGTTGTCTGTATAGCAAAGTGGACTGTACAGAGATGCCAGCTTATTAGTGCCAGAATATACATAGGTGTAGCCAGTGGTGAAGTGTGTGTGGGAGATAATTGCCCCAGGCACTAAATATTTAGGTGATGCCAAAAAACTGTTAAATAAGATATTAAAAACGGAACAAAATATTTTCAATTTGGACTGTATATTTAAAACCCACACTTATGTCATTGGGTGTAGCACAAGTGTATGACATGTTGCATGCGTATGAAGTGTATGCAACTAACATTGAAGTTTTATTGGTACTGGAAAGACTTTCTATTGCTGTATATCCAAAACAAAGGACATACAAAACATTTTTTAATCACAATAGTGACCGCCCTTCCTTAAAAAACTAGAACTTCTTTTAATTTACGCCTCAAAAAAAACAAAAAAAAAACAAGCTTATGGGGTCGTCTTCGTTCTTAAGTTGCACAGAACTCCAAACTTTTCAATATGTACATCTAACTTTGACATTATATTTTCGGTAACTTTTTCTCAAAGATACCAAAAGGGAAGTCACTTGGTCAAAATGTTTAAGAATTATGAAGTTTAAAGTTTGGAACTCCTAATGTTAAACAGCTGGTGGAGTTTTTTTTATATAATTCAATACTTGACGTAATAATTTTATATTCGTATATTTTATTTGAAGCTTTTCGAAATCTATTTCGGTTAAAAAATTATAGATTATGGTTTATTTTATGGTTTAATTTATAAAAGAAATGTATTTTTAAATTAATTAAAAAATTAATTTTAATAGAAATAGATTTCTAAAAACTTCAAATATGTAAATCAAAAATCACAGCTGATTCCGCTAAGTAGTTTTTAAGTTATGCTTAAAACACTACCCACATTACAGTCTGATTTGCAACGATTACAGATTAGGAGTTACAAACTTTAAATTTTCATAATTTCAAAACTACTTGACTGAGTGAATTGCAGTTTGTTATCATAGGGCAACATTTACTGAAAAAAACAAACATGATGGCCCAATTAGATGTATCTATTGAATTTGCTACAATTTCGGCATGAATATGACCCTCTAAGCTTATTTTTTTCAACATTAAATTAAAAAAGACAGTTTCCAGAAGAATAACTTTGTTTTTTACTGTAACAGTTTGGAGATTAAATGTTCTTTTTTGTCCCCAAATACACCCTGCGCATATGATATTTCAAATTTGTCACTTTTTATACCCAATTTGTGTCACAGAGACACTTTCCAATTAGGAACATTGCTGCACCTAACTATTATAACCCAATTTGGGTGCTTTTCTGCTCTATTACACACACACACACAAAAAAAAAAAAAGAAAAATCCAGAAACTATTTTATAAATTTTGAAAATTTATATAGAGCAGCATTGAAACTTTAATTTTTTATCTTTTATGTGGAAGGTAATTTTTTTCTCCTGTCTAAATTAAAAACGCCATAAAATAATAATAATAATAAAGTAAATCTAAAAACTTTTGAAGTCATGTAAATTATAAGAATATACAGAATTCAGCTAACCCTAATAAATACGTTGATGATAAACAATTTTCAGAAGCCATGCAATTTGAAAATGTACAAGACTTTGAACTTGAAGCTCAACTGAAAATTACATAACAAAAAGGCTCAGTAAATGAAAATCATTTTTTGTTAAAATTTAAATCAGCTATTTTTTTAAAAAATTCAAAATACAATTTTAAAATTACGCGTTTTAAAGTAAAATAACCTTTACTAAATCATTAAAATTAATAATTAGAAAAGCTCATTTAAATTTATTTGAAATTAAAAATGTATAGAGAAACTCATTCACTTGTTTAATTTGAAATATTTTAATCATATAAACAGTTAAAAATATATTTTAAAAATGGAGCAACAGAAAATGATATAATTTGAAAATGTGAATTCTCTTTTACTTTTGAAAACAAGAAATAAAGTAAACAAATTGTCTTGTGTTATATATCACTTATTTACACTAACTGCAATTTAACAATATACTTTTTATTGACCTATTCTGTATAAAATATATACCACCTTAAATTATCCCTTTGATAAAATAAAAAGCATACAAACTCTTCATTACTAAAAGCTAAATCTTTTTGTTTTGACCAAATTTCTCGATTAAAAATCTTAAAATATAAAAGATAATGTAAGAATTTTATTCAGAAAAAAAAAATGAAATTTTAAGCATTCTATTCTAGATCTGGATTATATACAGTATTCCTTTAAACATACCTATTCCAGATTATATACACTACTCTGAAATACATACACTAATTCATTTAATGAAGTTGGAGCATATATTAAAAATACTTAAGATAATTATGATTATCTGGGTATAAATTTCAATGGATCTGAAAAAATTATTCTTTGTTATTAAAATGTTTGAAAAGAAACACCAATTTTCCAGCTTTATGAGTTCTTTATAAGCGATTACAGAGTTTGCAGTGAATTAAAGTTTGATTTTTTTAAAATTTAAAATAAAAGATACTTTTAAATCAGGTGTTTGATTTTTTAAAGATTTTAAAACTTTAGTTGTTTATTAGTTTACATTTATAAGTAATTAAAATTATATTAAACTAGTCGGATGTGCCAATCCCAAAACTTTCTTCTATCTCAGTCATGTTAATACTTCAAAATTCACTATCACATCGCCAATAAAATCAATATTTTTCGTCATTCTGTTGTACGTCAGCTGCCTGCGAATCATCGGGTTACCGGGATGCGATCCACTGATGTATACTAAACTACGAAAAGTCCTTCTGGCCTGAACCGACAGGAACAGATAGCCTCCCTATTCATTGGTTTTACGATTTCAGCTAATTTTACTGGAAAACACGAAGGTAAAATCGTGGAACCTAAATAAAAAAGATTCAGTCCCAGTTCTCGTCAACATTGAATTTGAATGAGAATATCGCCAAATTAGTCCTCTACAGCCAAGTTCACTTCATTTATGGCAACTTATTTTGGTCGCCAAATTTGGCGATATTCCGCCAACTGTCGCCAAGTTTGGCGAGAATTTGACGTTGGCGAATATAAATATATAGTGATAAGCATATAATAGGATTAATGGTTACAACAATGAAAGAAAATTTGCCGAAAGCATGTTAACTAAAACTCATAAATTAAATCCGTTTATGGATGAATTCTGCTGTTTTGTTTGAAAATGTCAGCCACCCTAAAATTTCAAACCGCTCTATCTCAGCCATTTTTTAAGATAGAAGCAAAACAAAAATTGCTCCGGATTCTCCGGATCAAGGCCGAACATTTAAAGAAAAAAAGTTTTAGGATTTCTAATTTTTTTTATTTGCACATCATTTTGAATTTTAAATCTTTAAATGGCTATCACAGCGCCCCCTTTCGTCGAAATATCCCCAAATTCTAATAGAACATGCTTGTCATAGCCAAAAATATAGAAAAAAAGATTGGTTCAATTTGAAGCATAACATCATACACTTTTAGATGGTACAATAGTGAAAATGGAACAAAAATATCGATTACAGCGCCTCCTTTCGTCGAAATATCCCAAAATTCTGATAGAACCTGCTTGCCATAGCCAAAAACATAGAAAAAAAATTTGGTTCAATTTGATGCATAACATCATACACTTTTAGATGGTACAATAGTGAAAATGGAACAAAAATATCGATCACAGCGCCCCCTTTTGTCGAAATATCCCCAAATTCTGATAGAACCTGCTTGCCATAGCCAAAAACATAGAAAAAAAATTTGGTTCAATTTGAAGCATAACATCATACACTTTTAGATGGTACAATGAAGACACACAGACGGACGGACGGACGGACGGACAGACGGACAGACAGACATTTTGTAAAAACATGTTTTTCGGAATCTCTGACCTCTAAAACGTGTAAATCCGTCGAAAACCGGAAGTCGAAAAAAATTTCGATTACAATACTTTCTTCTATTATAGATAGAAGAAAGTAAAAATATATATAAACATTTCAGAGTATTACTAACCATGGAATCTTTATTTTCCGAGTCTTTCCATAAATAAATTACATTGGAATATCGAACCATTTGTTATTTACATGTGCACAATGAAGTCATGAGATATCAACATAAATAACAATAAATATACTTTTGATTGACCTATATTTATTTATTCTAACGTTTTACAAATCCTCGCAGAAACTCTCCATGTTTTTGTATTAAAAAATTCACATAAGATTTGTACATATTTTTTTAACAAATAAATTTATGCTTTAATCTTTTAACATTTCTCAGCTGAGATTCTCTTATTTTTAAATTAGAATTTTTATTTTTAAGTGTGATATTTGATTTAAATAAAATTAAAAAAGCAAGGATTTTGAGTGTTGTCTCCCCCAGTCCTTAAATTTACAATGTATTGTTGTCAAAAATAATATTTATAATGAAATATCTTAACCTAAATTTGAAAAAAAAAAGTGTATTTAAATAAATCAGTTGATTTAAATCAGGATTGAAATCCAGTTGATTTAAATCAATGAACTCTGATTAAAAATTGTTAGACTACACAAGTGTTATTTAGCAATTATTTAATTTAAAATGAGATTATAGTGCTGAAATATAATTTCAATTAATGATCTAAATATTTTAAGATTTCTGAACTTTCTGTATTATAACTGATTAGATAACGTTGAAGAAATTGGCAATGAAACTATGCTTAGATTTCGAAAGATACCAAAATTTACCAATTGCTGTAAAAAAAAAAGTAATTAAAAAAAATTTCTTTCCAAAATCATGTACTTGCATACAATATTTTAACAAAAGATTATATTGAAGTAAAAGTTATAACACCAATCTGGTGAATCAGCTAAATAAACTTATCAAAAGCCAATTTGATAACTTAAAACCTGCATTTTATTTTGAAGAAATAAAATAAGGACTTGTGAATAATACTTATAAACTCTTTACAAATGAAAAAAGCAAAAATATGGAATATATAAGCACTTACTTACAGGGAAGTCCAGTTGCCAGTAAATATATATATATATATATATATATATATATATATATATATATATATATATAAATTAAAGTAAAGATACTTTAAAAAAATATTTAAAAATTAAGGAAATTTTAAAAAATGTACACTACCAGTATTGGACATCTCTTTCCTGCTGGTGAAAGCTATATTTTGATAATTGTATAAGGGAATTTATCACCTCTTTAAAATTTCCAAAGGTTACCATGGGATTTCACAATCAGCATTAAAGGGGAAAAAATGATGCCCCAGGATTATAGTACAAAAACGTGATAATTTTACAAAATGTAACAAATAGAGATTTAGCTGACTATCAAATATTCGGCTGAGTACTAACTTTTTAAAAATTATATTGATTACAATTTTTTTCTATCATGATTAATAACAAAGAAATAAATGTTTGTGAGTCTTTTATTCCTCAATGGCAGATCACTTAATAGCAGAATATTAAAAATTGCAAATAATTCAGAAAAAATATCTATAAAATAAGAGTGAATTCAATAAAAAATCGGTCTTAGCAAATATGTATGTGCTATTTTTTTTTTTACTTAAACTTATTAAAATAAATCAAGTGCATTTAATTTACACAAACATTAAATTGCACGTATTGACTAAATACCATTTTTTTAAAAAATTATAAATTACTCGATTTTTTCTGGCTAACAACAAAAGACAGAAAAAATAAAACAAACATTTATACTGAAAAATAAAATTTATTTTCAACAAAACTATAAATCAAAATGTTTTAATAAAACAAATTACAGCACTGTATTTATGCTATGTATGCTATTGGATTTTATTCCTTTAGAATTGATGCAGTTAGTAAAAAAGCCTGCCTAGATTCCGGCCTGATAACAGTCTTAATTAAACACCCAGTAGGATGCTACAGCAACGAAATTGACTCAGTTGAACATTTCTCCGAAAAAAGTGTCACACCATCAACATACGAAAACACCTTGACGTCCTTTCTAACATCCTCATTCTCTATTAGGCAAGGATGATCTGTTCTAGCTGTAAGGCGACATTGATCACTGCAGTATTACCCTGTAATAATAACAGTAATAATATTAATTTTTTTTATTGTACTAATTGCTAGTGACCATGTATATTTAAAAAGATAAAAAACAGCACAAGAGCAAAGAATGATTAAGGGGACACTTCGTTTTCAGCGATAAGTATTTTTAAGAACAAAATATTTGAAAATTTTCCTTTAAATAAAGAATTCAAAATTCATAAAATTTTTAAAACATTTAAAAATTAAGGAAATTTTTAAAAATGTACTCTACCAGCATTGGACATCTGTTTCTTGCTGGTGAAAGCTATATTTTGATAATTGTATAACGGAATTTATCATTTCTTTAAAATTTACATAGGTTACTATGGGATTTCACAATCAGCATTAAAAAAAAAAAAATGGTGCCACAGGAATATAGTAGAAAAACATAACAATAATTTTACGATATGTAACAAATAGTGATTTAGCAGATTATCAAATATTCGGCTGGATACTAACTTTTTAAAAAGTATATTAATTAAAAAAATTTATATATATTAAATTGGAAATAAAATAATAAAAAGAAAAGTGCTCACTCAAACTGATGGCATTGAGCTCACAGGCTATTCACACTATTTGCATATTATACTCTTATTTCAAAGAAAAAACACATTTATATAAATTAGAAGGGGGGGTCATTAGCTCCCCTATTTCCGTCCTTTATACTTAACCAATAAACGTCCAAATCTAATCAGGGAAGCGCCTTATCAAAATAAACCGGTATACAACATTTGCATCAAATTGGATAATTCGGCATGAAAAAACTATTTATCTAAATTAAAATGGACAATTAGTCCCTGTTCCCCCTTTATACTTAACCAAATGACCCCCCCACCCCCACCCCCCCAAAAAAAAAAAAAAAAAAAAAAAAAAAAAAAAAAAAAAAAAAACTAATCAGGGAAGCATCTTATCAGAATAAACCTATATAAAAAATTTGAAGCAAATCGGTTAATTCTGCATGAAAAACCCATTTACCTAAATTAAGGGGAGGGAATTCGTCCCCGTTCCCTCCTTTATACTTAACAAATGAACCCCCAAAACTAATGCGGGAAACGCCTTATCACAATGAATCAATATACAAAATTTGAAGCAAACTAGATAATTTTGCATAAAAAACCCATAACTTAAGGTGGATTAGCCCCTCGTTCCACCCTTTATTCTTAACCAATAAACCCCCAAAATTAATCAGGGAAGTGCCTTATCACAATGAAAATATATACCAAATTTGAAGAAAATCGGATAATTCTGCACGAAAAACCCATTTATCTAAATTAGGGGGAGCATTAACCCCTTTTCCCCCCTTTTATACTTAACCAAAGAACCCCCAAAGCTATTCAGGGAAGCGCCTAATCAGAATGAACTTATATACCAAATTTGAAGCAAATCGGATAATTCTGCATGAAAAACCCATTTATCTAAATTAAGGAGGGGGGATTAGCCTCCAGTTCCCCCCTTTATACTTAACCGATGAACACATGGGCTGATAAGTTCCCGGTCTAATAAAGAAAACACAACTTTTTAACAAAACATTATGACTTTATAACTTTAATAAATAACATAACTTTAATAATAAATAATAATAATTTAATAATAATAATTTAATAAATAAATAAATAATAATAATAATTTAATAAATAAATAATAATAATAGTTTAATAATAAATAACATAATTTTGTAACGAAAAAGCTCCAAACAGTGTTCTAAATCATTGACTCGTTGTTGTTTTTGGTCAAAAGTCAACACGCGCGGCAGCCACTTTGACAACAGCTTTTTCATAGACAAATGCTCATTCAAAATAAAACCTACACATTTCTTGGATATCTTCAGAGTCTGAGCTATCGCCTGCAACTTCACTTTACGGTTCCCCAAAACGATTTTTTGGACTATTTTTATGTTTTCCGGAGTAACCACCTCTTTTGCGTGGTGCATCACTGGTGTCCGTACGACCACGTTTAAATTCAGCAAACCAGTCAATAATGTTTGATTTACCTGGTGCAGTGTCCGGATAATGCTTATCAAGCCAATCTTTTGTTTGAACGGTGTTTTTTCCCATCAAAATACAATTCTTGAAATTCTTGTTTATCCATTTTTTTTGTTTATCAACAAAGTTGTTCAAATAAAACCACTCTAACGTTTTATCCACACGGCGAATCATCATGACATCTTTTCTGCTACCTTCTAAAGGTTAGTATTTACTAAAAAAAAGCATCGGTTCGGCAATTGCAACGCCATCTGTGTGCCAGACCGGGAACTTATCAGCCCATGTGTTATATACAAAATTTGAAGGAAATTGGGTAATTTTGCATGAAAAACCCATTTATTTAATTTAGGGGGATTAGCCCTTGTCCCGCCTATATATTTAACCATTGAACCCCCAAAACTGATCAGGGAAGCGTCTTATCAGAAACAATCTATATACAAAATTTTAAGCAAATCGGATAATTCTGCATAAAAAACCCATTTATGTAAATTAAGGGGGGAGGATTAATCACCGTTCCCCTCTTTATACTTTACCATTGAACTCCCAAAACTAATCAGGGAAACGACTTATCACAATGAACTTATGTACAAAATATGAAGCAAATTGAGTAATTTTGCATGTAAAACCCACTTATTTAATTTAGGGGGACTAGCCCCTGTTCCCCCTTTATATTTAACCATTGAACCCCCAAAACTGATCAGGGAAGCGCCTTATCAGAAACAACCTAATACAAAATTTTAAGCAAATCGGATAATTCTGCATGAAAAAACCCATTACATAAATGAAGGGGGGATTAGTCCCATTTCGCTCCCTTTATACTTTACCATTGAACCCCCAAAACTAATCAAGGAAGCACCTTATCAGAATGAACCTTTTATAAAAAAATTTGAGACAATTGGATAATTCTGCTTTAAAAAATCATTTTTCTCAATTGAGAGGGGGGGGGGGGGGAATTAGTCCCTGTTCTCCCCTTTATACTTCACCAATGTACCTACATACAAAATTTGAAGCAAGTTAGATAATTCTGCATGAAAAACCCATTTATCTAAATTAAGGGTAGGATTGGCCCCCGTTCTCCTCGTTTATACTTTACCATTGAACTCCCAAAACTAATCAGGGAAGCGACTTATCACAATGAACTTATGTGCAAAATACGAAGCAAATTGGGTAATTTTGCATGAAAAAACCATTTCTTTATTTTAGAGGGGGGGATTAGCCCCTGTTCCCCCTTTATATTTAACCATTGAACCCCAAAACTGATCCGGGGAAGCGCCTTATCACAATGAACCTATATACAAAATTTGAAGCAAATCGGATAATTCTGCATAAAAAACTTATTTATCTAAATTAAGGGGGGGGGGGGGGAATAATCACCGTTCCCCTCTTTATACTTAACCAATGAACCCCCAAAACTAATAAAGGAAGCGCCTTATCACAATGTAGCTCTATAAAAAATATGAAGAAAATTGGGAAATTTTGCATGAAAAACCCATTTATTTAATTTAGGGGGAGATTAGCCCCTGTTCCTCTTTTATATTTAACCATTGAACCCCCAAAACTGATCAGGGAAGCGCCTTATCGGAATGAACCTATATACAAAATTTGAAACAAATCGGATATTTCTGCATGAAAAACACATTATCTAAATTAAGGGGGGGGGGGGATTAGCCCCCAGTTCCCTCCTGTAAACTTAACAAATGAACCCCCAAAACTGATCAGGGAAGCGCCTTATCAGAATGAACCTATATAGAATATTTGAAACAAATCGGATAATTCTGCATGAAAAACCCATTATCTAAATTAAGGGGGGATTAGCCCCCCAGTTCCGCCCTGTATACTTAACCAATGAACCCCCAAAGATAATCAGGGAAGCGCCTTATCAGAATGAACCTATATACAATATTTGAAACAAATCGGATAATTCTGCATGAAAAACCCATTTACCTAAATTAAGGGGGTGGGGGGATTAATGACCGTTGCCTTCTTTATACTTAACCAATGAACCCCCAAAACTAATGAAGGAAACTCCTTATCACAATGAAGCTATATACAAAATTTGAAGCAAATTGTGTAATTCTGCATGAAAACCCCATTTATTTAATTTAGGGAGGGGATTTGCCCCTGTTCCCCCTTTATATTTAACCATTGAACCACCAAAGCTGATCAGAGAAGCGCCTTATTGGAATGAACCTATATACAAAATTTGAAACAAATCGGATATTTCTGCATGAAAAACACATTTGATTGGGGATATTTTTCTCATAAAAAATAAACTGAGCGAGAAATAAGATAATATGCATTTTATTTCAGGCTACGCAGCTCCTTAAACATGTTATTCGGTTTGATAATCATGCACTGTAAATATATGGACATATCAAATCCCAAATATTAAAAATCACATAAATTTTAGTACTTACCATTGCGAAGTTAGAACTACGTAGAACAATTGTCCAATATTTAACAACATGGCGTACTTCTTTTTCATCGAAAATCTCGATTCTGTTCTGTTATCAATCACGTGACGCCACGCCTTTCATACGTCAGCAGAGAGCGAGACTGCGCAGTAAGTCCGGTGAATGCTATTTTCTATCCACTCGGAAACTAATACGATACAAAAAGATTATTTTTATGACTGTAGGAAAACTTTCTGTTGTGATTCGGAAAAAATATTTTATCGGTTGTTTTCCGTATCGTAAAGGAAATTTATCTTTTACGAAACGGAAAAGGGTTGGAAATTTTTTACAGTGAAAGGCACTTGAACATCCGCTCCCCCCGGCCCCTCCCTCAAGGCTTTTTGTCTAATTGTACCCAGTTTCCATATCTCATCAACTAATTTTCCGATTTCAGTGCAACTGATTCCAAACATCATATTTAACTGAATAATCAACGTGTATATCATTAAAATAAATTTGTGAGTAGCGTGAACCCCTATTTCCGAATAACAGTCTAAGACAAATTTCTAATTAAGTTCCTAGCTTAACCAAACGAACGAATTTTTAAAGATGCATAGTGGTTCTCCTAATTAGTAATTTACTGAAGTGAACTTAAAAATTCGCTCCTCCGCGGCACCTTCTTCAAGGTTTTTTTTCTCTAACTATGCCCCGTTTCCATAACTCAGCAACTTTTTTTCCGATTTCAACGCAACTGATTACAAACATTATAATTAACTTAATAGTCACCCTCTATATCATTAAAGTAAATTTATGAGTAGTAGTTACCATTATTTCCGAATAATAGTTTAAGCCAAATTTGTAATTAAGTTCATAGCTTAACCAAACGAACAAATTTTTAAAGATGCATAGTAGTCCTCCTAATTAGTCCTTTTCTGAAGGACACTTGAACATCCCCTCCTCCTGGCACCCCCCTTTACTGCAGTCTGAGATATGCTCATTACGGACGCCACGCTGCAATACCAACAAGCTGTAGCGGGTATTACGATAATTTTGTTACCTCGCATGCAAATAATCAGAGATTATTTAATTGCACTTTATTATTTCATTTTTTTTAAATAAAGAAAAACATTTTATCACAAACGGCAACAACATTTTTATTATATTTATTCCCTTATTCCAAAAATATCGTTTTATCGTCTGCTGCCATAGCAACAAAAATTAAGTTTCATTATAAAAAATGCACAGTAGTATTTTTTTTTCTAAATCGTATAGTTATTGAACAACTCAACACTTTAACAGGGAAATTAAATTCATTTTATTCACATTTTAGAATTAAATTCATGAACTCCCGTGCGTAGAACGGGTTAAACAGCTAGTTCTATAATAAAAGTTATGATAGACCGGCTGAAAAACAACAAAATATACTGTGGCGAACAAATGCGAAAAGTAGAACTTTTCTCTCATAGTGAGTAATCGTCCAAAGAAAATCGTCTTTAAAATTGATAATAAAGTTCTAGTTTAGAAGGTATTATTATTTTTTTAATATTTTAAATGATAAAATTTTATTCGCCCTTCCAAATTGTTTGAAAATATAAGCTGCAATTTATGATAGATAAAATACCCCCCTCCCCTCCCCTCCCACAGGTATTTTGTTTATTTATTTATTGTTTTTTATTTATTTTGAATTGATGGTTCTCCATTTCAAAATCTATATATTTAAAACGCTAAGCGATTTCTTTCGACAATCCGTGAGAACAAACTACTGCATCAAATTACATCATTCTTTTTTTAAATGAAAGATATTTGGACACAGATTTGTTATCGTGCATTCCTTTGTTCGAAAATTTAATTAATTAACCGTAGTTTTCAATTAAACTTTTACCTCTGCTTATGACGTCATAAAGTCAGCAATCGGAAAACTCCCACTTTTGCGAAGCGCACAGTTTATTCTCTGAACTCTGTGGTTGTGAGGATAAAATAGAAATAATCGAGCTATATATTTAAAAACAATAAGCGTTTTCTTTCGACAATCCCTGAGAACAAATTACTACATCAAATTACTTCATTCCTTTTTTTTAAATGAAAGATATTTGGACACAGATTTTTTATCGTACATTCGTTTGTTCGAAAATTTTATTAATTAGCCGTAATTTTAAATTAAACTTTTGCATCTGCGTATGACGTCATACAGTCAATCGCAATAGGACGCTGCAACTCTGTCCAAAGTCTGACTCTGACTGCAACTTCAAACTATCTAGGCAAGGTAGAATTGTAAACAAAGAGCGATTACGTTAAAAAAATATCAATGTCACCAATTTATATACTTTTAACATTTGCTGAAACAATAAAACTAATACAAAAAGATTAAAATATTTTAAATTGCTCATAAATTTGTTTTTAAATATTAATAAATTTTATTTATTAAATAAAAAATACCATTGAATGATTTAATGGAACAGATGGATTGGCGCGATTTTTTTGCGACATTTTGGCGAGAAAACCCAATTTTCACACATTACTTTTATTAAACACACGAATTTAATTCTATTTATTAATTATTTTTATATTTTACGGTAAATTAATGTTAGCCAGGTGCCAGTGATCGCCAAACTTTTTAAAATTTCGCCAACCTTTTTCCGCCAATCTTTTGACATTAGCTAATATCAGCTAGATAATATTTTTACATTGCAATATAATATCTTAAAAAACTTACTTAAAATTAGCTAAAATAAAATCATAATAAAATATCTAAACATAAACGTATCAATACGAATAACAAATCTCACGTAAAATGTTGCAATTCAAATGATGTCAATTGAAACAAGATTTGGCGAGTTATCACTGGCGACCAGCTAACATAAATGTACCTATTTTACTTTATTTATTTACACATATATTCAATTTATTATAAAACACCAGGTTGCCATATAAAGCAAAAAATCGCATTTAGGCGCCAAAAAGTAACCCCGGTGTGTCTGCGATATCTGTACCGATTTTATCTAAATTATTTTGGTTGCACCGCATATTGCAAAATTAATTAAATCCATGATTATTGTTTCTTTCTCAGATTAAAAATAAGAAAATTTAATGCTTAACGAAACTCAATTATTTGATCGATTGCACTTTTTTTCTTAGTTCGCGCTATATATATTTAAAAAATATATTTTACATGTAACAGAAAAATTGCCAAAAATGACTGCTTCATCAGCAGTTATGAAGTTGGATAAAATCTAATAACCTGAATTTTACAACGTTTATGCGAAACACCACAGAGAACACACGCTATTTTTTTATATATATAAGTAGGGGATATTTAAAAAGAATAAGAGAACTAACAATATTTCTTAATATAACTGTAAAATACAGAAAAATATTCTGGTACTTCTACATTATCCCGTCGTCCACTTCCCATTAAAAAAACTATCGCCAAATTATTCGCCAAACTGTAGCGCCTAATAAATAAATGAAGGAATGTTGCCATTAAAATCTCAAAAACAAAAGAAAGAAAAAGAAAAAGGGAAAAGCTCGATTCACTAAAGTATCATTGATCAGTAACTTTAAACAATAAAATTTACAATATATTAATGAAAACAAAAGCAAAAATATTCTTGGATATTTATTTATTTACATTATTTTTCTTAATTATCTACTGTTGGATAAATTTTTGTGACGTCCGTTGAAATTGGTCTATTGTACGTAACTACGCATCGTAACATTTTTTCAAAGCTATTTCTCTTTTAATAACTTGGTGTCATTTGACGACAAGTGAATGCGACACCACGATCATGCATTTTTGACGTTAAATTCTATAATTTGGCGATATTTTGTTTAATGGAAAGTGGTCGACTGAATAACGGAGAAATACCTAAATTCTTATAAATCGTATGAAATTGAAGGGCATAGCCATTTAATTTGTTTGAAAATACGATTAACGTTTCTCAAACTTTGACGCTGAGAAACAAGCGAGCACGAGCGCGACCTGCTTTATACACGGCCGGTGCATGACGTTTAAAACGTCACATGTAGTGGATCATTTTTACACGGCGATTGGTGCAAAACGGGGGTCGCGTCGCTTTGCACCAATCACCGTGTAAAAATGATCCACTCCATGTGACGTTTTAAACGTCATGCTCCGGCTGTGTATGTACGTAGGTCGCGGTACGAGCCACTATCTGGGTAAGGTATAAATGTAAATAAAGATCACGCCGGTATCTTGGTTCAATGTACGTTCAGAACCCGTCTACGGTTTTCCCGAGGTTTTTGGCGAAATGCGTTTACCTTTAAATTATCGTATACCACGGTATCACGTGCATTTTTCTTTCACGTAGTAATGGTTTTTTTTTTATCTTTATTAAAATGGAAAAATCTGTTGTACCGATATTAGGAGATTGGAATTGTTTATTTTGAGAGGTGTGATATTGTTTTTATAGTACACAAGATAAACACCCTGATTTAAGGCTAGAAATTGTGGCTGAAATTGTGAATCAGTGAGATTTTATTATTTGTGATCCATCCTATTAGGTGGCCTATTTTTACCATCGAGGATTACTCAAATTTACTTTCTAGCGATAGTGAATATGGTGGTAGTGTTGAATTAACTTGCATTACACAGTTGTATACGGATGTTTGTTTCGAGTCTACCTTGAAAATAGTGCTGAAACTCTAGGTTATGACTAGGGGTAAATACTGTTAACAATTTGCGTTTTTCCGGTAATTTGGATGAAGTGTATTTTAGTTAATAAAAAACCTGATTCTAAGAGATACAAAAGGAAGAGGTTGTTATGGGATCGTAGGGAATCTGATGCAAAAGGTGCACAGTATCAAACTACTGTTTAAAAAATTTATAATCCCAAAATGCCGTTTAGTATTGGTTACAAATGTGCTCTTTCTGGTTCTGATTGTGATGTGAAGCCTTTTCATATTGGTTTTTTATCTCTCCGGTGTACTTACTGCAATGCGCGTCATTTTTATGCGAAAAAAGCACATCAGGATGTTTTAGTCTTTGCTGTTCTACTGGAAAAAATAGGTTACCATCTTTTAACATGCCTAAGAACATTAAATGGGCAATGATGAGAAGTCTAAACATTTTAGATCAAATATTCGTCATTATTAAATTAATTATGAATACATAATTAGATGAAATATTAGACTAAATATTCATATAACAAATGTAATTCGTATAAATTGTTTGCCGTCAAGTTTTGACGGGTTCCATCTAGTTAATATTTATTTTTAAATATCTTGTAATTGTTTTATCTATGGCTGCGTCACAAGTTGTAAGAGCACAGAAAGGCAAAATAAAGACAATGAATACTGTCAATCTATAGAAGTTTATATAGCTGATCAATTTTTGAATGTTTTTTCTCTCGAACAACTAGATAATATTTCCTATGTAATTGATTTTATTCATCGTGAATTTAAAATATGATGAATCTAGTAAATCTCGGTTACATTCCATTTACCTGCACAGAAATTCGTGGTATACATTTTGGTAATATTTATAAGCAGGAAAAAGAAAACATTTGTAAAGTGTTTGAAGAACAGACAGTCTGCTTGAGTTTAGATGGGTGGTAAAATGTACACAATGAACCTATTATTTGTACAATTATTACCAAATGCAGCAGGTATTGGTATCTTGTGGATTCCATTGACACATGATATAAACAAATTTACACACAACCGAATATATGTTATAAAAATTGCTCCTGAAGTAATGTTAAAGTGCAAAGCTGAATGTAACTGTTTTATTGGTAGTCTTGTCACAGATATTGCAGCTAATGTCAAGAGTATGTATGATGAATTTTAAAAAATGTGATTTGACTGAGGTTGGAAAAAACCTTTTGATTTTGCTAAGAATAAATTCAATAGTAGTTTTGTAGCTTTAATCATGAGATTCCTACTTAAGGGAGATCCTTTTTATGATTTTCTTTTTACCAAAATACTGTATCCCAAATGTATCCTTTGGAATGGTGGATAGACCATTTCAATTCAAGTTTTTGTGAAAGGTCAGATGAAAAAACAATAAAGCAACTCTGTAGAAAAGACTATTTTCTACTTACGGTTTAGTACATTCAAAACTGAGAAACAAAAATGGGAGATGAAAAAGCAGGAATTTTTTTTTTTTCTTTTTTTCATACAAAGCCTTGAATTCCAAGTTCTTAAGTCTTTCGAAAAAAATGACAATAAATTTTTCATATCTTCTAAAGTATTCGTCTATTTTTCATTTCAATATTTCTACTCACTAAGTCACCAAGGCAGTTCCAAATTAATTTTTCCCATAACTTTCCATATCAGGTATTAATAAAATAAGAAATGAAAATAGAGGCAACTCTAAAATGCTATTAAACTTTAATCTTTTGAGAAAAACCTTGAACATTTATGTCATACTAGCTGACATGCCTGGCGATTTTTTTTTTTTTTTAATCATGACTTTTGCATACCTTGATATATACAATATATTCTTCACACTGTAAAAAATTTGCAGCAGCGTAACCGGTCATTCGACCGTTTTTGTAAAAAACGGTTACATAAACGTAATTTAGCAGTATTCTGATCCTAATATGAGCAATATTATGGTCAAAATACCGTTAAATTACGGTTATATACAGATAAGTACTGTCATTTTACATACCGTTTTTATAGAAAACGGTCGAATGACCGGTTACTTTGCTCCAAGATTTTTTATAGTGCAGATTTAAATCCTTTATGTACTGAGATAGTTTCAAACTTTGTGTGTCAACCGCAACCCCTATTAAAAGCTTAATATATTGTGTAATTTTCTAAATGTTCCCATTTCCTTATGTTTTTTATACTGCTAGAAAAATCCTGTATTTAAGCATTAACTGATTTAAATTTCTTCTTTCTAGTCTGTTGGAAAACTAATGTTCAGCCTCACAGATGTCGTAGATGTCGCACCATGGCCAAATTCATTATGTTACTTCCCTAATTTAAAGAGCTTTAGTTATCCTTGTAACCCTTCTGCTTTCATTTTAAAAGATATTGGAATATTTTGTCCAGATATTGAAGAAATCGATCTGATATTTTCAAGGGTTTCTTCTGAAGCAGTACAATACCTTTGTAAAAATGAAAATGGGGAAGCTGTTTGTACGAAATTGAAAAGACTCAATATTGAAAATTCACTGATTAAGGAAGATGATGTTAAATATCTACTTCAAAATTTACCTGCTCTTGACATTATTGGTTATTATGATCTTCCTGGTGTGATATACTCACTCCATGAACATGAACTATCTCTGGATAATGTGAAACCTTATAACATTTCTGCTTTAGATTTTATTCACTATACACATGAAATAGATCCATCGCTCTTTGCTGAAATGCAAAAAGTATGTTTGTCTCTGTGTCCCCATTTAAAGTATTTAACTTATGGCTTGTTAAATTCTAATGATGATTTGATTTTTTTCCCTAAACTCTCTGAATTAGAGAAATTTCATATAATTAATGTTTCATTTCCAAAAATTAATATTGATAAATTGTTTCAAACTGTATATGGAAAATTAACTCATCTGACTATAAGTGACTGTACAGTATCACTATTCGTTCTTTCTGCAAGCTGTCCTCGTGTTAAAGAATTGATACTCCGTAATGTACGTTTCCAGCCTGACGATGACTCCACCAAACCTACATTTAATTCATTGTCTTCTCTTACATTTGATGATAATGCTGTTCCAGACGATACCAAGGCAGTCGGTTTGTTATTGACATCGTCAGACAAATTGGAATCGTTAGCTTTCAGTGTATACAGGCCGTTTTCTTCTGATATAAAAGCACATATTTTGAAATGCTGTGAACTGTGCCCCATAAAAGCTCTTTATTTTCCTTATTCTGTTATGGAAAAATATTTCGTTAAAGAACTCCTTTTAAACTGTAATACTTTGAGCTGTTTAATTATGTGTGGTTTGAAGAATTATGTGGAAGAATTACAGAAATTTGCCGAAAATCTGCCGAATAAACCTAAAATTTATATCAGCTATGATGATAACGACAACGACGATGGTGATGATGGTGATGATGGCATAATTTATCCTTTTTAGTATTATAGTCCCTATGATTTCACCTACTACCAATTATGACAACTCTGATAATGATTGTTAAAATGTTGCACATTAATGTGATGGCGATGAAGAAAATAATAGAATTTAATATCTGAAGAATGTTCATTATATATCTGTGAAAGCACATTCTGACAGCAAATCGCTTATATGAGAGTTGAGGCTATATGAATAATGGTTTGAAGTAGTTTTCTTTTCTTTTCTTTTCTTTTTTTTTTTCAATTCCTACTATTAGTTCACACCCTCTATATATTTATATACGTATCTTGTTCAAATTTTCAATCCTTAATAAAATACTTTTCATCCACACAAATTCAAATACATTTTCTTAAGCTTATAGTGGATGACACTTGATGTTAATACAGTTTTTTCAAATATTAATTCATTAATTAAATTTAATTAATTATTTTTAGTTTTATATTTATATAAAAATCGGTGCTTTCTTGTTATAGAAGCTTTCCAGGTTTAATCGTCAAGCGACCGAGATACTTATTTTATTACAGAAATTAATCTGCAGACGATATAATTCCTTTCACGGAATTAAAAATCATCAAGATCAGAATATTTATATAACTAGCTATAGTACGAACGCACCTCATTTGTCACGTTTGATGTACAATTTCCAACTTATGTTTTTAATTAAATTTAATTAATTAATTTTAGATTTATATTTTCAAATTTTCAATCGTTAATAAAATGCTTTTTATTCATCCACTCAAGTTCAAATACATTTTTTTAAACTTGTAGTGGATGACATTTGATGTTAATACAGTTTTTTCAAATATTAATTCATTAATTTAATTTAATTTCTATTTTGCCACTTAACCCTCCAGCCGCGGGAAACGCTTCTATCACGTTTCACTTAATTTATACAATTCTGCGAGGACCGCTATTTTTGGCTTATTTTTTCTATCTTAAAATTTCGATTTTGCGCTTATAATTTTTGGCTTTCTCTATACATTCCATTGATACAATCCTCATAACTATTTTAAATAGCGAATAAAAATAATGTGCAGTTTTTTCAAGAAAGTGTAAAAAACCGCCCGCGGTTGGAGGTTTTAATATTGTGATTCTGTCATATGTATATACATATTTATATTAATTGTAATTATTTAATAAAAAGTAACTAAAATGAAATTTTTCCTTGTTGACTTAAGTAGGAATTAACTTTTATTATTATTATTATTATTATTACTTATTATGTTAGAATTCATGTAGTATTTGAATTTGTCTGTATTTCTATTTTTGTGTGTGTATGTGTGTCAATTGCAAAAACAAAGAATAAAAAATTTTAAATAAACATGAAGATGTTGTGCATGTCTGCCAAGTTAACCTTTTTTGTGTGTGAAAATTATATTCGCATTATTGCAGAGTTTCTTCCAGACAGTTTCAGTAGGGTGCTACATACTGCAGGGGTACCCTTTTGTCTCAAATAGCACCCTTTTGCCCCTTCAGTCAGAAAATGGTGGCCTAACTGTCATTTATATATATATATATATTTAAAAAAAATCCTTGCATAGTAAAAATTGATTCATTGTCATGACTTTTGGATATTAAAAAAGCATTTAACATATCAAAAGAATGCCTTTAAAAATATTTTTAAAAAATGCCCTTAATAATATAAAAAGGGCATTTTTTTTATTAGTAGCACACTGCTCTTTTTTTAAACCTGGCAGAAACTCTGATTATTACATATAATTATGTACATGTCCCTGTATTTCCTAAATAGTAAATTTCTATTTTATATGGAAATGTTTGATATTGCGTACAATTTTCGCGAAAATGTGAAAACATTTAAATTTAGACGGCGAATGGGCAAAAAACCTGCTAATAATTATTGAAAATTTACAAGATAATGTAACGCATTTTCAATAAAACTATGTTGATATTTATTTAATGAGGATAATTTAAATAAATGAAGTTCAGAACATTAAGCATTACATATAATTATGTACATGTACCTGTATTTTCTAAATAGTAAATTTCTATTTTATATGGAAATGTTTGATATTGCATACAATTTTCGCGAAAGTGTGAACAAATTAAAACATTTAAATTTAGACGGCGAATGGGCAAAAAACCTGCTAATATTAATTGAAAATTTACAAGCAACATTACTATGCAAAAATCCTTGCATAGTAAAAATTGATTCATTGTCATGACTTTTGCATATAAAAAGGGCATTTTTTCGATTAGTAGCACACTGCTTTTTTTTTTAAACCTGGCAGAAACTCTGATTATTACATATAATTATGTACATGTACCTGTATTTTCTAAATAGTAAATTTCTGTTTTATATGGAAATGTTTGATATTGCGTACAATTTTTGCGAAAGTGTGAACAAATTAAAACATTGAAATTTAGACGGCGAATGGGCAAAAACCTGCTAATATATATTGAAAATTTACAAGATAATATAACGCATTTTCAATAAAAATATGTTGATATTTATTTAATGAGGATAATTTAAATAAATGAAGTTCAGAACATTAAACATTAATTTTCAACCAGAATGCCGTGAAAATTTTCGTTAAATTAAAAGTGATATCTCATGGCAAAGTGCTCTTTAACCATTTACTTGGTTATGCCGATGAACTCGGTTGCGCATAATTTATCCAAAATAATTAACTAATTTTACCGTCAGATCACGGACATATTTTCTTTAATTCCAGAACTTTTAATTAATGTATTTTATTATTAATACTAGCGGCCCATTTTGTTTGTTTGTTTGCTTCGCGCCGGTGGACAATGTGTCGACTACAATGTAGGGTAGGAATGAGCAGAAAATTAAAAAAGTGTATTCTAAATCGGATAAAATCGGGAGTGAGACAAACTTGCAGTACTTACAAATTTTAAACTTGAAATAAAAGTTTGTAAAAGTGTGATAAATATTTTTTTATGTTTATGTACGTATTGGGAAACTAATAAATTTATTTTAATATAGCAGAACCCCCCCCCCCCCCGGCTTCGCCCGAGTTTATCTTGACCTTCCAGGTAACATAAGTAAAAATGTAATATCCTAAAAATACGCCGATCACAAAAACGCATTTGAGTCCATAAACCGTCAAAATGACAATCAGAAAAAAAAAAACTTGTGTTATTTTTACGCAATCATACTAAATCCCTCAGATTTATAAGTAATTAAAAGAAAATTTTCCTTTTAAAAATATCGCGCAAAATATCGAATCAAAAATCAGGAATAGTTAGTTATCTTATTCGTCTAATCTTCCATAATCGGGTTCATATCCAATGTTGACGACGAAATCGTTAAAATAGCTCTAGAATCACTGAAATATTTGTTTAAATATTTTTTTAGTAGATTTGTTATTCTGAATTCCATGCTCCTACCTAAAATTGCTGCTGAGTTACGGCGAAATGACCTAAAATGTTGGAACCTTCATTTAACCCCCTTTGTGGGTGAATTTCTAAAATAACTGAAATACGTGTTAAAATATTTTTAGGGTTTCGTTCATCTCACGAAACTCTTTTCGTCTCACTCCTTTGTCCGTCTGTCTGTCACAGATTCCGTTCTCAGAAACTGTATAAATTATCAGTACAAAAACCCTTAACGGGTTAAAAGTTATGACGCAGCACTTTCTTTTGGCTCTAAGAATTTTAAATATGGGTCTTAAAAGTAATGATATCAAATTTCAGTGACGCTATGTTAATATATATATATATATATATATATATTTTTTAAATCATCATTTTCTTTTTAGTTTTATTTATATTCACAAGTGCAATTATTATTTATAACATGAAAATATATATAAAATTTATTCGCTGATGCTTTTTCTATCAGATCTCTCATGAATTCAAGATATGGGTTTTAAAAGAAATGATATAAAAATTCGAGTGACACCTTGACGTGAATTTAATAGGATTGTTTTAAAATTCAATTTAAATTATTTTTGATTTGTCTTCTAAAGTATATTTACACATACAAACAATACTTTTAATTTTTCAATGCAGTGTTAAATATATTACTTTCACTGAGCCTATATTACGCATTGAAATGTATTTATTTCAATAAATTGGTTTATCTTTTGTGCCACGCTATCCAAAATCATAAGTAAAATTTATGTAACTGATTATTTTGCGTCATATTATCCACTTGCATAAATTTCACTTTGTTTGGATACTATGACGCAAAATAATCATTTACATAAATTTTACTTATGATTTTGGATAGCGTGGCACAAAAGATAAATCAATTTATTGAAATAAATATACATTTCAATGCATAATATAGGTTCAGTGAAAGTAATATATTTAACAGTGTATTGGAAAATTATAAGCATATTTTGTATGTGTAAGTATACGTTAGAAGACAAACCAAAAACAATTTTAATTGAATTTTAAAATAATACTTATTAAATTCATGTGAAGGTGTCACTCGAATTTTTTGATATAATTTCTTTTAAGACCCATATTTTGAATTCATGAGAGATGTGAATGAAAAAGCACCAGCGAATAAATTTTATATAGCTTTTCATGTTAAAAATTATAATTGCACCTGTGAATATAAAGAAACGAAAAAGAAAATGATTTTTTTTTAAATTATTGACATAGCGTCACTCAAATTTGATATCATTGCTTTTAAGATCCATATTTAAAATTCTTAGAGACATAAGAAAATGCTGCGTCACAACTTTTAACCCGTTAAGGGTTTTTGTACTGATATCATTACTTTTTTGCGGTTATTGATGAAAAACTGAATTAGTCGAAATTAAGCATAGGGTATAAATTAATCTTTCGAATAAAATTTTAAAGAAATGCTAAAAAAAAGACTTTTTTAGGGCCCCAATAAAAATATGAGGGTGGTGGCCTGGGGAGAGGAGTCCAAGACTCAACTTTAAAGTTATGCAGAGAGAGAGTGACAGAATTAGGGGGATTAAAATGCATGGCGCAGAAAAAGTTCAAAGGCCCCGGACCGGTCCCCAGGAGGCCAGTGTCCTAGCTGGAATGTAGAAATGGTGGAATAACTAAATGGAAAAAAGGTCCCAAAAAACGAAAAAGATCAGATTGAAAGGAGTCAAGTTATTAACAATTTAGAGAACAAAAATTTCAAGGGGCCCCGTACCGGTTCCTAGGGTTTTAACTAGAATGTAGAAATAGAAAAATAACTAAATGGAGAAAGGGGCCCCAAAAATGTAGAAAATCAGACAAAAAAAGTGTCAAGTTATTAAAAATTTAGGGCACAAAAGCTTAAAGGGGTCCAGGGGATCCGGGTCTTCTCCGAGAAAATTTTTTGTTCATGTAGCAGCTGGAAGTCTCAAGAAGTTGTTAGAAAGAATAAAACTAGTGAATTGTGGACGATTTTTAAGGGAGCTATAGTAGGGGGCTCAAAAAAGGCCAGCTGATAGTTTTAAGCGGGTCCTTAAGATGAAGGGTCTGAACTGGAATGCAGAAATGGGGGAATAACTAAATGGAGAAAGGGTCCCCCAAAACAAAGTTGATCGGAGTAAAACGGAGCAAGTTATTAAAAATTTAGGGCACAAAAACTTAAAGGGGTACTATGTTGCGAATTTGCGAGATACAAAGCATTAAACTAAATATCATCAGGAAACTCAGTAGCGCGCACTAATCTTTTAATACTTCAAAAACAAACAAATGGTAAGGAAAGTTTTTCAGCTTACCTATTTCGGCGTAAGAGCAGGGTCAGGCACATCGAGCGTTTTAATCCAATAGAGCACAAAACTTGATTATATCCATCACAAATAATGCACTAAAATATTTCTTTGCTATTCCCTACATTACCTTAAGATAAAATTGTAATTAGCAAAGGTTTTATAAACAAAATGTATGGTTTCGTATTGAATTTGTTAACTGGTTAAAGAATTACTTTTAATAAGTATTAGATTTATACAAGAATTGAGGAGATTAACATTTTTGCTCCTCGTAATTATTTAGTTTTTACATTTTGATCCGTTCAGATCAAGAGAGAGATTAAAAGTGGGTTTTTAGTCCTTTAGAAGAAAGTTCAGTTTTTGAATGATGCAATTGTCTCTGATTATTACAGGTGGAGAAAAACAGTCATGTCGTCATCCGTTGCGCTTTAGGATGATGCAAGACACACCTCCTATTACGATTCTCGGTTGAAGATCACTGATGTAACACATTTCTTTCTTAAATTGGGTGATTATTTATTAGGGTTTTCCAATAGTACAGGGGTCCGGGTCTTGTCCAAGAAAATTCTTTGTTTTTCATGTAGTAGCTGGAAGTCCTTAGAAGTTGCTAGAAAAAAAGCTAGTGAATTGTGTGATTTTTAAGGGAGATACAGTAGAGGCCCCAAAAGGGGCCAGCTGACAGTTTTGAGCAGGCGTATTGCAGTTTTGGCACCGTATTGCAGGCGTGCTGCGCACACACTGCAAAATTTATTAGTTCCAACTTCCACCGCCAGGGGCATAGTCTGTCCTATAGGAACATCATGCATGTATTTCCGCTGCCTGCATCACCATGTAGCAGGCGTGCTGCATACGCGCTGCAAAATCCATTAGTTCCACCTTCCACCGCCATGGGGCGCAATCTGTCCTATATGAACATAACCGAAATCTGTAAAGCTATCAAAATCCAGTCAAATGACCCAAATCCTATTGTAATCGGGACCATAGAACCCGAGATAGAAAAGCGCCTTGGAACTAAAATCGTTATATCCTGTCAATGTCGAGTCGAGTGAATCAAACCGCGTTGTGATGGGACCCATAGAACTCGAGTTAGCTGCAAAATCTGCTAGTTCCACCTTCCACCGCCAGGGGCGCACTCTGTTCTATACGAACCTCATACACGTATTTCCGCTACTTGTGGCATCGTATAGCAGGCGTGCTGCGTACGCGCTGTAAAATCCATTAGTTCCACCTTCCGCCACAGGGGCTGCAATCTGTCCTATACGTCAAGTATGTGTGATAGGTTGAAGCGGAAACGGAAAAGTTAAGGTTAGAAAAAGCCGAAAGGGCGGAAGCTGCACAGCGGAAATGTGAGTTCGAAAAAGAAAAATTGAGAATGGACCATTACCATGAGTTAGAGATGGAACGATTAAGAACTCAGGGGTTCGGCAACCATAAAAATGGGGATAGGGATCATAACAATGAATCTAGCACAGAGAAACTGATCAGATGTGTCAAAACACTATCGATCAAGGTACCAAAAGGGATCGAGGGATGGAATTTAATTTTTAACAGTTTGGAACGGGCGTTTAAAACTAAATATGTACCGTAAAACCAGCAGGCTGAAATTCTATTAAATATGTTAGGAGATAAAGCGGGGAATTTGCTAATCTATATCACTAACGAACAAATGGAATGTTATACGGAGGTAAAAGAATTAGTTCTTAGGGAATACGAACCAACACCAAAAGCTTGTGTAGAGAATTTTATGAAAGCTAGGAGGCATCAAAACGAGACTCACGTATTATTTGTATCGCGGTTGCTAGCAACGTGGGAAAATTACTGTAAGGTTCGGGGTGTTGACACATATGAAAAGGTGAATCAATTAATCATTACCGATAAATTAGTAAATTCGTTAGATGATGAAACTTCTGCGCATATCGGAACAAAGTAACTGGTTAGAAACTTCGAAAATTGCTGAGGAATGTGATAATTTCTTCGACGCTAAACACAAATCTTATGCAGTAACTTATAAGGGTTATAAAGGTAAAGAAAGGTATGTAAATAACGAAAAGTCTAGAAGGGAAAAAGATGAAGGATTTAGTGTGGTAATTGGAGACAAAATGGGAATAATGAAGTCGGTCCATTTTCAGGTAGAAAACCGGAATACAAAAAATCTAATGGGAATGCAACGCCTACTTGTTTTAAATGTGGCTTAAGGGTCATTACCAACGTTTTTGTACGAAAGGAAATAATGAAGGAAATAGGCAGGTTAATAAGGGGCGAGAATCAAGGGCTATAGTATAAATAATGTCTCAGTGCGAGGAATTAAAGAATTACCAAAGGGAGCAATTATGGCAAGAATCGTAGCAAACGGGGATCGGAGAACTAAAGTTATTGGAGAGAAATTAAATAAACTCGAGAAAATTAAGGTTAGTGTAAATGGGAAAATAGCAAAAGGATTAGTGGATTCAGGTTGTGAAATGTGTCGTTCATAAAGATTTAGTACCGGCAGAAAAACTAAAAGGAGCAGGTAGCATTTATTTACAAGGGATTTTTGGTGAGGCAGTTAAATCACCGTTAATTCAATTCCCTTTAGCTATTCCAAAAGGTGGTCAAACTAATGTTATGCATCAGGATGTACTTTGCGCGATAATTCATAATAGATCAGTTTCAACTGACGTCACACCCTAGCAACCACCTTAGCAACTAGCTTTGTTTTTTGTTTGCCCATCAAAAATGGTGGATTGTGATTGGTTGACTCGTAATTCAGACTACAAATCCACGATTATGATTGGTTGATAACTTTTGGTGGGCTGGTGATCACGTGGTTGAAACTGATCTATAGTAAGGAACAAGTAATTTTACATCCTGACGTGGCTAATGAATTGGTAGGGTTAAACCACGAGAAATCATTAAGAGAATCGGAAGAAAGGGAATGTAAGGAAGATAGTAATGATAACGTGAATGAGAGGGGGAAAGATAGGAAATAATAAAAGTAGCTTTTATGCCATAGAAACAAGGTCAGTAAATTTACAAAGTCAGGAAAAGGTAAAAACGAAGGTAGAGAAAAGTAAGGTTGGTGAAGTTACGGACTTGTTCAAATGTATTTCAGAAATCCCAAATGTATTGTAAAGATTTAGAGAAAGCTTGGTTATTAACTGAAAAGGATAGAGGGTTTTATTATATTGTGAATGGGTTATTGTATCATAAAGATAAATTAGTAAGAGAAACAATAGCTCAATTAGTAATACTTAAAATCAGAAGGGCTGAAATTCTAAAATTAGCGCATACTTTCATATATGGAGAGCATCTCGCGGTTATCAAAAAAAAAATTAGATATTCATTTTATTGGGAAGGCATGGCTAAGGAAGCTAAAACATTTTGTGAGTCATCTTTAGAGTGTTAGTTAACGAGGGAAATGAATGTGAGTGATGGAGAGAAAGAGAAAACACATCAACATTCATTTATAGTTGAGTTAGTGGACGGAGTAAGAAGCAGGTGTGTCAAAATGAAATGAGAGAATTTATCTCTAGAAATAACGTAACTGATATTGTCTTTACTAGTGTACGGGGAGTTTGAAGACCATGAAAAAACTCTTGTGTTGATAGGGAATAAACGGTAATTAAGGACATGAAAGGGTTTGAAATAAAAGGGTTGTCAAATACTCAAGTGGAATATATAAAATCGATCTTGAGGAAAAACAAAGAAGTATTTATGGGTCCTATACAACCGGTAGAAACGGAGAAACATCGGATTGATCGTAAACCGGGGATGGTTAGGAATAAACAGAAGCTATATAGTGTCCTTATCACGTACAAAGAGGACATGGATAGGCAAGTTCCTGAATGATTAGAATCAAATTTAATTAAGGCATCAGAGACAGAAATTAGTCGCCCGATCGAGTGTACTGCGAAAAGGGATGTACCTATTAGGTTAACTAGGAAGGACTGGAAGGAAAAAGTAGTACCGCCTCCAGCAATATCATTGTAATGCAGTTTGGAACTATAAGATTTGTCAAAGAGTCGGATTTTGTAGCAATATAAAACAACTAGCAAGCTACGCCCGCTACGCTGGTCAATTTCTCTTAACGAACCTTTAATCAAACAAAATATTGACATTTCATAATTCACTTTTATATTTTAACAGAATAATAAGGCTACTATAATTTGTGACTCGTTCTATAGCAAATATACACGTCAGGACACGTCGCCCTTATCATTATCTTTTTACGCGTGAAAGTTTCGCTATGGTACTCCATTGTGAAATTTGGTAATTTTTAAAATTCAATATTTGAAAAATGGCATAATCATTAGATTTTAAATTTATATCAAGAAATATACAATTTTTTATCTTTCAAACGCAGTTTGTCTAACAATTTTCTGACAAATACTTTTCGAGCCATTATGTTTTTCAGTAACTTCAAATATTTCATTTTTCGAGATTAATCTGTGGCAAAGATTAGCGAAAAACCCAGTTGTCAGGAACGCATAGCTTTATATTAAAGGGGATGTTGGAGCAGGGATTGTCACCATTACTTTTGAAATCGGTTCTGTAGTTCCAGAGATTCCATAGAAATTGTAATTTAGAATGATTTTAGAATGCTTTTCGCTCATTTCACCCTTTAAATTTCGATTTTTTTTAAATTTATTCTTAGAGAGCATTTACATCTCATAAGTAACTACAATGCTAAATTTCAAATTTCTAGCTCCTTCAGTATTAAAAAAGTCGCAATTTTCAAACATTTTTCACTCCTGTATCCCATTGGGGTTAGTGGCACCGACATAAAATATAGCTTATGTTAGAGTAGGGATTGTCACCATCAATTTGCCACCATTACTTTTGAAATCGGTTCTGTCGTTCCAGAGATTTCATAGAAATTGTACTTTAGAATGATTTTAGAACGCTTTTCGCTCATTTCACCCTTGTAAATTTCAAATATTTTTTTTAATTTGTTCTTAGAGAGCATTACATATTATAAGTAACTACAATGCCAAATTTCAAATTTCTAGCTCCTTCAGTATAAAAAAGATTGCAATTTTTGAACGTTTTTCGCTCCTGCACACCCCTGAGATTAGTGGCACCGACATAAAATATAGCCTATGTTGGAGCAGAGAGTGTCATCAAAAATTTGCCACCATCACTTTTGAAAAGGGTTCGGTAGTTCCAGAGATTCCATAGAAATTGTAATTTAGAATGTTTTTAGAACGCTTTTCGCTTATCTCACCGTTTTAAATTTCGAATTTTTTTAGAATTTGTTCTTAGAGAGCATTTACATCTTATAAGTAACTATCATGCCAAATTTCATGTTTCTAACAACTTCAGTGTAAAAAATCGATATTTTAGAACGTTTTTTGCTCCTGCACCACCCTGGGATTAGTGGTACTGACATGAAATATAGCCTATGTTACAGCAGAAACTGTAACCATCAATTTGCCACCATCACTTTTGAAAACAGTTCTGTAGTTCTGTAGTTCCAGAGATTCCATTGAAATTGTAATTTAGAATGTTTTTAGAACGCGTTTCGCTCATCTCACCCTTTTAAATTTCGAATTTTTTTAGAATTTGTTCTTGAGAGCATTTACATTTTATAAGTAACTATTTTGCCAAATTTCAAATTTCTATTTCTTTCAGTGTAAAAAAAATCTAAATTTTAGAATGTTTTTCGCTCTTGCACCCCCCTGGGAGTAGTGGCACACACGTAAAATATAGCCTATGTTGGATCAGGGACTGTCACCATCAATTTGCACCCATCACTTTTGAAAACGGTTTTGTAGTTCCAGAGATTCCATAGAAATTGTAATTTAGAATGTTTTTAGAACGCTTTTCGCTCATCTCACCCTTTTAAATTTCGAATTTTATTAGAATTTGTTCTTAGAGAGCATTTACATCTTATAAGTAACTACCATGCCAAATTTCATGTTTCTAGCTCCTTCAGTATAAAAAAATCGAAATTTTAGAATGTTTCTTGCTTCTGCCCCCCCCCCCCTCTGGGGTAGTGGCACTGACATAAAATATAGCCTATGTTGGAGCAGGGATTGTCACCATCAATTTGCCACCATCACTTTTGAAATCGCTTCAGTAGTCCCAGAGATTACCGCCTACAAACAAACAAACAAACAAACAAAAAAACAATCTTTATAATATTAGTATAGATTTCATTAATTAAAATAACAATTGTGTCCTTACATTCTTATATTTTATTTATTTATTTATTTTGATATTCCATTGGCAACGTTCTCTCGTTTATTTGGCGTTACAGTTTGGCGATAGTTTTTTGTATGAAAAGTGGTCGACGGGATAACAGAGAAGTACCCAGCATGGTAGCTAAAGAGCCAATTGGCGAGGTATCTGATCGAGGAAAATTAGCCCGAAATCGTATGAATAACTAATTACCCAAAGAAAAGGGGAAACATGCCTGAAGACTGAAAACAAAATAAAGAAGCAATATATAATACTAAACAGACCTTCAAAACTTTATTTTAGCAATCACGTTTTATTTTAAATCGTGGCGTTTGTAGAATTATAATCGTTATTATGTTTGTAGAACATAAATATCCGTAAGAATAATATTCCATTCCCAATTGAACAGTTAATGTTTCTATCTGTAAAAATAAACAAAAGAATTAAATAACAAAATGATTTAATTTTAATTTCTTCCATTGCTATAGTAACGGATGTATTTTCAGAAATTCTCACTTGTATTGTTAGAATTATTAGATTTTGACGTCAAAGACTTCGCCAAATTAGAAAAATGTGCAATATCTTACGAACTATTTGACTTATGAGTATTTAATTTCTTCCATTGCTATAGTAACGGATGTATTTTCAGAAATTCTCACTTGTATTATTAGAATTGTTAGATTTTGACGTCAAAGACTTCGCCGAGTTAGAAAAATGTGCAATATCTCACGAACTATTTGACTTAGGAGTATTTAATTGATACCATTCGATTCAGCATACAAAAATACATTAAAATATGTTATCATTTGTCGCGTAACTATAATACACGATTTTTAAGGAATTTTTTTAAAGTTTGATCCCCTTTTTACCCCCCTTAGGGGTGGAGTTTTTGAAAATCCCGTCTTAGTGCACCTCTACATACTAAGAAGTATTTTTCCTGCAAGTTTCGTCTTTGTAGGTTCAGTAGTTTTGGCTGTGCGTTGATCATCTAGCTAGAAAGGACTTTCTTTTATATATATAGATAAGAGATTCGTAAGTAAGTTCAGTTTTCAACATCCATATAAATTTAACAAATTATTGTATCGGAGTACATTTACACCGTAAGACTTGGAAAAAGTAAGACTTCCGTAAAGAAATGGAATTTTTCATGGAAGAAGGGGTAAAAAAAATAGTTCAAAGTGTCCCTTAACATTCGACTAGTATCCTTAAACTAGTCGGATATGCCAATCCCAGAACTTTCTTCTATCTCATACATGTTAATGCTTCAAAATTCCCTATCACAGCGAAAAAAAAAAAAAAAAAAAAAAAATCATTATTTTTCGTCATTCTGTTGTGCGTTAGCTGCTTGCAAATCGTCGGGTTACCTGGATGCGAGCAGTCAATGTATCATACTAAACCACGAAAAGTCCTTTTGGACTGTAACGGTAGGAAAAGATAGCCTCCCTATTGCTTGGTTTTGAGATTTTAACTAATTCTAGTGAAAATACACGACGCTAAAATGCGCGGAACCCGGTTACAGAAGAGTCATTCCCAGTTCTCGTCAATATTGAATTTGAATCAGAATATACCCAAATTAGACAGACATAGCCAAGTTGGCTTCATATATGGCAACGTATTTTTGTCGCCAAATTTACGATATTTCACCAATTGTCGCCAAGCTTGGCTTTAATTTGACGTTGGCGAATATAAATATAGAGTGTTAAGCATGTAAGAGTCGAAACGATGGCTACAACAATGAAAGAAAATTTGCCGAAACCATGTTTACTGAAAGTCATAAATTAAACCCGTTTATGGAGGTGTCCTGCTGTATTGTTTCAAAATGACAGTCATCCTATAACTTCAAACTGCTATATCTCAGTCATTTTTTAAGATAGAGGCAAAACAAAAGATGCTCTGGAATCCTTGGATCAAGACCGAACATTTAACGAAAAAAGTTTTTAGGATTTCTAACTTTTTTGTACAACTTTTTGAAATTGAAATATTTAAATGGCTATCACAGCGTCCCCTCCAGGCGCAATATCCCCAAATTCAACTGGTACCTGCAGGCTATAGTCAAAACCATATACAAAAAATTTGATTCAATTGTCTGCATAACTTCATACACTTTTCGATGATACAATAATGAAAATGGAACAAAAATCGCGATCGTAGCGCCCCCTTTCGTCGAAATATCCTCAAATTCAACTGGGACCTGCAGGCTATTGTCAAAAACACATACAAAAAAATTGGTTCAATTATCTGCATAACTTCATACACTTTTCGATGATACAATAGTGAAAATGGAACAAAAATCGCGATCGCAGCGCCCCCTTTCGTCGAAATATCCCCAAATTCAACTGTTACCTGCAGGCTATAGTCAAAAACATATACAAAAAATTTGATTCAATTGTCTGCATAACTTCATACATTTTTCGATGATACAATAGTGAAAATGGAACAAAATCGCGATCACAGCGCCCCCTTTCGTCGAAATATCCTCAAATTCAACTGGGACCTGCAGGCTATTGTCAAAAACACATACAAAAAAATTGGTTCAATTATCTGCATAACTTCATACACTTTTCGATGATACAATAGTGAAAATGGAACAAAAATCGCGATCGCAGCGCCCCCTTTCGTCGAAATATCCCCAAATTCAACTGGTACCTGCAGGCTATAGTCAAAAACATATACAAAAAATTTGATTCAATTATCCGCATAACTTCATACATTTTTCGATGATACAACAGTGAAAATGGAACAAAATCGCGATCACAGCGCCCCTTTTCGTCCAAATATCCCCAAATTCGAGTGGGACCTGCTGGCCATAGCCAAAAACATAGAAAAAAAAATTGGTTCAATTTGAAGCATAATTTCATACACTTTTCGATGGTACAATGAGGACAGACAGAAATTTTGTAAAAACATGTTTTTCGGAATCTGTGTCCCCTCAAACGTGTAAATCCGACGAAAACTGGAAGTCGAAAAAAATTTCGATTACAATACTTTCTTCTATTATAGATAGAAGAAAGTAAAAACTTACATTATACAAAGCTTTCGGCATATCTGTGAGATACACGATTTAATTTCCATGTTTATACAATTTATACAGCGATATTTTAGGGGGGAAATTAGTAATTAACTAGAAATATGTATTCTTTTCTCTTTAATCACAAAAACTAAAAAGAAAGAAATCCCTCACTGCTGGACCTACAGGCACAGGTAGATTTCGAAGTTAAGTACTAATTATTTCACGTGATGCGTTTCGCTGGGAAAGCCTATTTTTATTGGGAAGGGGGGTCAGCGATAGAACTTATTTATAATAAATATTAGCGGATTTGATATCTTGTGAATTAACGAAATTAGGATTTTTTTTCTTCTTAAAACCCTATTTTTTTCTCCCCTTGAGGCCAATTTTAATTATATCAAAAATCCGTATTAGTTATATTTTTTGGCCCTTTTCCTAGAAGTAATAATAACTTTAAACGGATTCGATATGTATAATAATTAAGACGTTATGGGTTTTTCTTTTTTCCTAAAAACCCTTCCCCATTTCCCCCTCCTTGGTCCGATTTTGCCCATTAACGAACTTGTCCGATATTTTGTGCCCCTTGATTTTATGTATCAGTTTGGAAGAGATTTGTGCAGAATTATGGGAGTTATCGTGTCCGTAAAAAAGTTACATAGATAGATAGATAGAAAAAGTTTTGAAATGGGGGTGATTTTCGATTCTAGGGGTCATGATCGGCGTAGAGCTGCAAAAAAATTTCAGAAATTCCAACAAGGGAAGAATGTAATAAGTAGTATTTCTTCCGAAATCTAGCAAAAAAAAATTCTGACTCACAAAACTTAAAATAAACTGATCGTATCATTAAGCCTAAACCTTGTATCTGTAAGGTAACAAGTTTAGTAATAGTGTTATGTCCGTTCACATTTCAAAAACTCCCACAAATTTAACAAATTAACGTATCAGATTGTTGTTTGTATCGAAAGTCGTAGCATATGGTCGGACTTTTTGTAGTACAAAATAGTTCAAAGAAAAGATAAACTGTTTTTCTTTTCTTTTTTGCTAGAAAAAAAAAAATCTTACACTCTTAACAAATCCTTTGCTGCCAGCCGCACTTCGATACGACAACTTAATATGATTATTTTTTTATAAATATAAATTTTTGAAATATGAATGGATTTATGGGACACCCTGTATTTATAGGTTTAGCCTTACAATGTAAGAATTCGGGTCGAATTGTAAGGTTTTCGATAAAATTTGAATTAATTCTTCAACTATTTTTCTTACAAGGAAAAATAAAGAGAAATATATCTATGTACACATTGTGTTTGTGGTACAGAGTAGAGCATGATAGAAGAGGTACCACATATCTGTAACCCAAGCTGCCCTGGTGGGATCGCCTGGTTATCATAAGACAGTATCTTCTTCTATTATGGCAATATATATATATATATATATATATATTAATGATTGTATTATTACAAAATATATTTTGAAAGTCTATGCGATTCATGGTATCATTTTGCATAGAGATAGAAAGTCTACATATCAGAGTTTAAACTTGTTAATTTTAACCTCAAGCTTCATAAAGACTAATAATGACTTTTCACGAAGTCATTTATCCATATTATTTTCTTGGAAGTTGTAACACATTCAGTAAGATTGAAAATGCGTACAGTTCCTAATTTTGCGTACTAATATTTCACAATAGTAATCTTCGCCTTATTTAATCGCATAAATTATGTCACAAACTTCTGTCAACTGCTACTTTTTACTTTCGGAACACGAATACACATTCTGTAAGAAAAGTATTGCAATCATAATTTGTGTGTGAGCAGGACCCACTTAAGACTTAGAAGTAGACGGAGCCCGAAGTCACGCAGGGCACCCCCCCCCCCCTTTTACTCTGTCAATTATGCTTCAACAATTTGGATTTTTACCATCAAAATTTCGAGTAAACAACACTTTTAATATTAAACTAAAACTAACTACCTATATACATATAAAAAATATTTTATTGTATACATAATTATACATAATAAATTTATTTTGTAAATGAATTTACAAATAGGAAACAGTGTGAATATTTGAACTTCGAAAAATATTTTATGCTTTACAAATTGCAGGATTTGCCAGTGCTAAGAACAATGCAGGGACAAGAAATATTTGACGTAAATGTATGCTTGGCTGCAACACAATTTTATTTTTCTTCTATTTTATAAACAGAAATTTGGTATCACCTGAATGCTAATTACTTTCCCCTTTATTTAAATAACCTATTCTCCATATTTTATATAATTTCTCCATTCTTTATGAATGTAAACAAAATATAATTATACAGATTAAGTTTTCTGTTATTTTTAGCACGTTTGAAATTAAAGTGTAAAACATAAGAAAAATTAAAATAAGTTGCATTTAATCACTGTTTTATACCATTTATTATAGCAACAGAAAAAAAAAATAGAGTATAAATGTGTCAGTAATAGTCTGAGGAAAAATTTAGTATCTATAATTAAGAAAAAAAATACATTTTTTACAATGACTAATTTTTTTTCTTAAAAATTAGTTTTGAAAAGTAAATTTGGGGGCCCCTTTGTATTTTAGTGGGTAAGCTCGGGCTTCACGGGCCTATTCAGTAAACAGGCCCTGTGTGTGAGAGAGAGAGGAAATGAACACGATAACTCCCGAACACTACTACCGATTAATCTCCCACTGGGCAAATATATTATAGATATACTAGAAGTTCTTGTCCTGCAAGACTGCCCATAAAAGAAATATAGAAATTACTTCAGGAGAAAAAAATCTGAATTTGGCACTGAGCTTGAGGACCCCCGTCCATATCTCGCGGACCCCCAGGGGTCCGCGGACCATAGTTTAAGAGCCGCTGTTATAGACCATTCATTGTCGCAAGCACCGTATAGACTTTCGTAACAAATGGCCAACGGATTAGATATTTAATCCATTTTTAAATCATTTTGCGACAGATTCTCAGGGGAAATCACCAAACAATTGTGACAGGTATATAAGTGATAAATATTGTGGCGTATAATCGAACATTAGTAGCGGAGAGGCAACGCCGCCAGTTTCAAAACATGAGGTCCAGCGCTCGAATCCAGCCGATTCCATTGTGTCATAAATTTGTTTATTTATTTATTTTTTTTTTTTACTTTTTGGACTCCGATACCAGTGTTTGGAAAGTTGAATGGAGTCTCTCCTGAATTAATATTTCAGAATAGTAATATACGCATTATTTAAACGTAGATTTTTGCGAATAAATAAGGCGAAATTTACTATGCGGAAATAGTGATGACAAAAAATGATCGTAGTAGTTGACAACTATGTCGTTATATTTCTGCAGCAGCTAAAGTTAATTATATATTTCGAGCTGACACGTAACCAGCACATTATGAGCAAAATGTGTTTTTTATTCTATTACTTATTATGTATTTATAATTTTTATAGTGTAAGAAAATTTAAAAAGCTATTGTTTCTTCGCAAGACAAGCGTGGTTTAGTGCCTAAGATGCCGAAAATTCTTAAATGCATCATAACTCAGCAAGTTTTGGTCGTCCAAAACTCAAAGGTCGTAGAACACTCAAGTTTTGGTCATACAAAAAAAAAAAAATATATTTGTTTTGACAAGGATATTGTTTTTCTAAATATAACTTATAAGAGGCCAATGACCACAAAAAAAAAAAGAATTATTTTTCGTACCTTTTGCAAAAATAACTTTCTTGACATTTGTGGCTTTTAATATGATGAACAAAAACATTTCAAATCGTTTTGCAACGTAAGATATACCTCTAAAACTGATGGCAGCGTTAGAATTCTTTAAAAAAAGTCACTGCTCCCAAGGACCAGTAAACATGAGAATTTACTGGTCCGCAGACATCATCACTGGTCCGCTACATAAAATTATATTAAGTCCCTTTAACTCTTTGAGTGACCCCTCCTAGAATATAAACCAAACTTACTTTGCAGTTATCCAAAATTTCTAGCAAAGTTGATTTTAACTCTTATACGATTATACATTATTTATCTATAATGAAACAAAATTATTCACCGCAGCATCAGATAGATTCGTTAAAGATGAAATATAAAACATCCTATTTTGAATTAATGCTTTTATAATCATTTTTTTTTCCTTCAATTAAAAAAAAAGAAGAAAAATCTTTGGCACGGTTCCTTTCTGCATAACTAAACAAATTCATCCAAAGCTGGTGATCTGATTTTGATAACGTTTACGACTTCACGGAGTTCGAATGAACAAAATAAATAAACCACACTGCTTTTTCTTTGAAGTTGCTCCTATAGTGACCATTTTTGTGGGGATCTCTAATTTTCTAATAACTTATTATATTTTAATAAAAATTTGTTAAACTGCCAAATTTACTATTATTGCGACTTACTGAAAATTTGAATGAATTAACTAAAAAAACATCAATTGGGGGAAAGAGAGGGGGGAGAGGAGGGAAAAAATTACTTGTCCTGCGGACTACTAAATTTTATAAATTAGTTATAAATTTTATAAATTGAATTCTTGGTGGTCTCGGACCAGCGGACCACCAAGGATTTCGAACGCTGGATGGTTTAGAAATTAACTATTATTCAACGATAAGAGGAGACATCATATATATATATATATACACACATAAAGATCTGTTTAGGAAAATTTTCGGTCCTTTTAAGAACTCTTCATAAAATTTTCCACTGTAAAACAGGACTCTTCACAAAATTCTGTTTTAAAAATAGAACTTTCACAAAGCTTTCCCATCTCCAAACTGAATTGTTCACAAATTTAATCCTTTTAAAATAAAATCTGACCTGTCGCAAAACAGCTGAAGTTGCCAAAGAAACTGTTACCTTGCTTTTTTACACATAAAGATATCGTATTAAAAATAGGTGAACATAATCCTGAATATAACGATAATTTCAAATTCGCAAAACTGTGACTAAATTTTTCACAAATATTAAAAATTGTTCACAATTTCTCAAAAACAGTATCTTGTGAGGAAATGATATATATATATATATATGGTATATATATATATATATGATATATATATATATATATATATATAATGATATATATATATATATATATATATATATATACACAATATATTCTTCAGATTTAAATATTTTACGTAATGAGATAATTTCAAGCTTTGGGTGTTAACCGCAACCTCTCTAAATGCTCCATACACAGTGGTGTCCAAAATTGTGGAAACCTTTTGGGAAAAATGCTTTTTTGAAGTTTGATGACTCACAATACCAAATGTTTCTTACAAGGAGACCGCCAAACATGATGCGCACAGATTTTGATGATTTTAAAGTATGTTGTAGGGATCATACCCCTAACTATTCAGGTCAAAGGTTTCCTTCAAATGGGCTTTAGTTTTCGAGAAATTTCGTTTTAAAGTTAAGCATGCATTTCAAATGCCATTACTTCGCGATCCTGGACAAGGTATCAGTGGTTCCGTGGTAGCGTTCGCAATTTGAGATCCGCAGATGGGTGTTCTGTCCTCTCCTGTGACTTTTACCTTTTTTAACAAATTTTATATATTTGTCGCGTTATAAGTTGTATGCAGAATTATGAATTCTGCATCTTTGAACTTTTTGATATTTTCCTAATAAATTCCATTTACATTTTCGAATATTTCGTAAAAATTTACGTTTTTTTTTAATCTTTTTTTTTTCTTGCGCAGTTTTGAAATTAATATTTCTATTGACGAAATTCTAAACTAACTAATTCCAAAAACATATCTTGAAAGGAGTAATAAAATATTAAAGCAATAACGATTATATCCAAGTTTTAGCCAGCTATATATATATTTTTTTTTATGTTATTTAAATACATTTAACTGTAAAGTTCAAACTCACCGTCATTTTTGATTTGCACAAATAAAAAATAATGTATTACAATTAATTTTTTTTTTCAGTCTAACAAGTCGATGCCATACAGAAAAATTCAACTAGAAATGAAAAATCGTTTGTAAATTAAAATACATATAAAAAATATCTGAAAAAAATCATCTGCAACGACTTTTACGGTAATATCAGAATAAATAAAATTTTCTTTTTATCAATTTCGTTTCGCTTCCTTTGCAGACAAATACCACGTTTGAAATAATTTCTTTTTCAAATTTAATGCATTTTTAAATATATTTATCACAATTTAAGTATTTAAAGAATATATAATATGCTAATTTATACATTCTTTCAATATTGTTAAAACAATTATTTAAAGGCGATTTTTAATGCGAAATTTGTTTAGAATATTTTTGCGATAGGTATAACACAATTAGTTCCATATTTAATAAACTAAAAATGTCGATGTCGGTGATGATAAATATTTTATTATTTCAGCAGTTATCATATTTCAATATATTTAAAACAAATCAAATATTAAAAGGATATATTATTTTGTTAATTTTTTCTTAATCGTTTAAATTTTTTTTTTAAATAGAAAATGTAAATTTAAAAAAAATGTATTATTTCATAAATACGGTAAATAAATAAGTAAATATACATAAATGTAAACAATAATCATTTTAAAAAGACGAGATATCAAGACATAAATTAGTTTGGATTTTCGTCAGCAGAAATATTCGAATAAAAACTGTGCAAAAACTATAAATTTTCACGCAATATTCGAAAATGTAAATGGAATTTATTAGGAAAATATCAAAAAGCTCAAAGATGCAGATTTCATAATTCCGCATACAACTTATAACGCGACAAATATATAAAATTTGTTATAAAAAAGGTAAAAGTCACAAGAGAGGACAGAACACCCATCTGCGGCTCTCAAATCGCGAACGCTACCACGGCACCACGGAGACCATGTCCAGGATTTCGAAGTAATGGCATTTGAAATGCATGCTGAACTTCAACCCGAAATTTCTCGAAAACTAAAGCCCATTTGAAGGAAACCTCTCACCTGAATAATTAGGGGTATGATCCCTACAACATACTTTAAAATCATCAAAATCTGTGCGCATCATGTTTGGCGGTCTCCTTGTTAGTAATATCATAAAAGCTATAATACCACTGAAAAGATAATTTAATCAAGAATATCATGTAATACAGTTTGTTCAATCATTATCATTTTATCTAACATTTTAGCCAAATAATCAGAAAAAGGCAGTAAAACCTGGTTAGGTTGATGGTAATTATTTTTCTTTTTCTTGAATGTAGTCAATACATATGAATGTTTGGAGTGACAGGCAAATTACAGTTTATTTGGGATTGTGTAAATCAAAGCTAGGGTAGAATTAAAAAATATATATATGCCAAATTTTGGTACTTATAGGAGAACTTTTATCACTATGATTGCTATCAAGTTGCTAAAGTTCTTTTCCACTTTTCAATTTTTGAGCTAGTAAAGCATAATAAAATTATGGAAACACCATAAAGAGTTGATTAACCCATTAATGACGGAATTATTTTTCCCTTTAAAATGCAAAAATTGCATTTCGTATCAATTTTTTAGAATAGCAACTTTGGTCCTTTTTTATTGCGGAATTTCTGTTATCCAATAAAGTTAATATTTATCTTAAAAAAATACTCGTAATTAAACAGCAAAATGATTGGCAGTTATTCCGTTACCATATGGTTCCGCTAGTCCTTAATGGGTTAATTACCCAGAAATCAATGCATAACAATATTCTTTTTAATTGTAGAAAGCTATGATGGTTATGAAGAAATTGGAAGTAAATTAACAAAGGGATGTCTAATTCACGCAAAACAAGACTGATAAATGCAGGAAAAGGTGCAGGAAAACAATTGGCAGTAAAAGAGTAAGGTTCTTGTGTATAGTCACAGAAAACAATCATCTCGGTGTATGCATCATGAAACGGTGCATTGCAATGGGCAGCTGAATCAAAATACAGTTCTGTGCAGAGTGCAGTATTTTGGTGTAAATGCTAGACTTCCATAAAAATAAATAAATAACATTTTAACACTTCAAATAACATGACACTACTATTTCTCTGTCTAGTAAACATGCCTTTTAGCTCAGTTTAATATTTTCAACTTTTATTTGATTTATACTTTTCCTTTTCATGCAATTCTAGCATTTAGACTAAAATACTGCACTCTCTACAGAATTGTACTTTGATTCAGCTCCCCATTGCAGTGCACCATTTCATTTTGCATACACCGAGATGATTGTTTTCTGTTACCTATACACAGGGACCTTACTCTTCTAACAGCCAGTTGCTCTCCTGCACCTTTTCCTGCCTTTACTAGTCTTGTTTGGCGTGACTTAGACATCCCTTTGTTAATTTACTTCCAATTTTACTTCAAATTTCTTCATAACCAGAGCTTTGCATTTAAAAAAAGTCCTTCCGGCCTGTACCGGGAGGAAAAGGTAGCTTTCCTATATCTTCGTTTTAAAATTTTAGCTAATGTTACACGAAAACAGCAAGTTAAAATGCAAAGAAACGTTTACAAAAGATTCGTTAATACTGAATTTGAATAAGAAATTCGCCAAATTATTGAGCAATAGCCAAATTGGCTTCATTTATGAAGACTTATTTTGGTCGTCAAATTTGGCGATATTTCGCCAAATATCGCCAATTTTGTCGCTAATGTTGCCAATTTTGTCGCCAATTTCGCCAATTTTGGCACTAACGGATATGAATATATAGTTTTATGCGTATGATTGGGAAAATTATTACAACAATGAAAGAAAATAATTTGCAAGTAATGGCGTTAATGTGCTGTTTTGTTTCAAAATGTCAGCCACCCTAGAATTTCAAACTGCTCTATCTCAGCCATTTTTTAAGATAGCGCTAAACCAAAAAATGCTCTGGAATCCTTGTATAAAGGCCTAACAGGTAATTAAAAAATAAATTTGAATTTTTATTTTTTTTGTATATTTATTTTAGTTTTAAATTTTTAAATGGCCGCCATCTTGAAACAAAATGGCGGACCAAGCTGGGCAACGAACTCGGTCCAGACATTGGTGAGCTTAATACACAGTATTAGTTTCATCAAAATCGATTTATAAATACGAGCGTTATCGTATGACATAGGTCAGATATATATATATATATATATATATATATATATATATATATATATATATATATATATATATATATATATATATATATATATGGATATATCTATATATATATAAATCAACATTTGAGCGGAGGGTGGTTTTGGGGTCTGGGGGTCATGATCGCTGAAAATATATCGAAATTTTCCGGAACTGCTTTCCTCCGAACGGCTGCAATAGGTAGCTTTATACTTTTTAGTATTGAAAGCTACCTAATATTGTTATACATTATTTCTGGGTAAATAATCAACTCTTTATGATGGTTTCTTAATTTTATTTTTTTTTACTAGCTCAAAAGTTGAAAGGTGGCAATAAACATTAGCAATTTCATAGCAATCATAAAAAAATAGTGATAAAAGTCCTCCTATAAAGTATCAAAATATGTTTTTTTTTTAATCCTACCCTAGCTTGTCACATTATATAAAATGGAATCTCTCTGTCACTCCAAACATTCATATACATTGCCTACATTCATGAATAAGAAAATAATTATCATCAGCCTAACCAGATTTTAATGCCTTTTTCTCCTTATTTGGTTATAATATTTGATAAAATGATTATAATTGAACAAACTTTATTGCATGATATATTGATTAAATTATTTTTCCAGTGTAATATAGCTTTTATGGTATTACTAAGAAATATTTGATATTTATGAGCCATTGAACTTCAAAAAAGCATTTTTCCCAAAAGGTTTCCACAATTTTAGCCACTACTGTATTGTGTAATTTTCTAAATGTTCACTTTTTCTTATGTTTTTTATACTGCTTTAAAACTATTTGTATTTTACTGCTAGAGAATCCTGTATTTAAACATTAACTGATTTAAATTTCTTCTTTCTAGTCTGTTGAAAAACTAATGATCAAGTTCATAGATGTCACAGATGTCACACATTGGGAAGATACAATATGTTACTTCCCTAATTTAAAGAACTTTAGTTATCCTTTTAACCGTTTTGATTTCATTTTGAAACATATTGGAATATTTTGTCCAAATATTGAAGAAATCGATTTGAGATTTTCAAGGGTTTCTTCTGAAGAAGTACAATACCTTTGTAAAAATGAAAATGGGGAAGCTCTTTGTACGAAATTGAAAAGACTCAATATTGAAGATGCAATGATTAAGGAAGATGATGTTAAATATCTACTTCAAAATTTACCTTCTCTTGAAATTATTGATTATGATGATCTTCCTGATGTGATATACTCTCTCCATAAACATGAATTATCTCTTGATAATGTGAAACCTTATAAAATTTCTGCTTTAGATTTTATTCATTATATACATGAAATAGATGCATCGCTCTTTGTTGATATGCAAAAAGTATGTTTGTCTCTGTGTCCCCATTTAAAGTATTTAACTTATGGCTTGTTAAAAAATGATGATTTGATTTCTTTCCCTAAACTCTCTGAATTAGAACAATTCCATATAAATAATTTTTAAGATTCAAAAATTAATATTGATAAAGTGTTTGAAACTGTATATGAAAAATTAACTCATCTGACTATAACAGACTGTACAGTATCACTATTCGTTCTTTCTGAAAGCTGCCCTCGTGTAAAAGAATTGAATCTCCATAGAGTGCATTTCTTCCATGACAACGACACCAAACCTACATTTAATTCGTTGTCCTCGCTTACGTTTGATAATTATACTGTTTCAAACGATACCAAGGCAGTCGGTTTCTTATTGGCATCGTCAGAAAAATTGGAATCATTAACTTTTAGTGGATACAGTCCGTTTTCTTCTGATATAAAAGCGCAGATTTTGAAATGCTGTGAACTGTGCCCCATAAAAATACTTTCTTTTACTGATTCTCTTATTGAAAAAGAATTCGTTAAAGAAATTCTTTTAAACTGTCATATTTTGAGCTGTTTAAATATAAGTGGGTTGAAAAATCATGAAAATGAATTACTGAAATTTGCCGAAATTCTGCCGAATAAACCTAAAATTTATATCAGCAATTTAAGTGAATCTGATGATAATGATGATGATGGTGATGATGGCATAAATCTTTCTTACTATTTTAGTCCTTACGATTTCACTTAATACCAATTGTGACAACTCTGATAATGATTGTTAAAATGTTGCATATTAATGTGATGGCGATGAAGAAAAAAAATAGAATTTAATATCTGAAGAATGTTCATTATATATCTGTGAAAGCACATTCTGACAGCAAATCGCTTATATGAGAGTCGAGGCTATGAATAATGGTTTGATTTAGTTTTTTATGTTAGAATTCATGTAGTATTTGAATTTAACTGTATTTCTGTTTTTTGTGGCAATAGCATAAATAAAGAATACAAAATTTAAAATAAACATGAAGATGTTGTGCATATCTGCCAAGTTTCCTTTTTTGTGTGTGAAAATTATATTCGCATTATTACAGAGTTTTTCCCAGACAGTTTCAGAAGGGTGCTACATACTGCCTGCCCTTTGATCTCAAAAATAGACACCTTTTGCCCCTTCAGTCAGAAAATGGTGGCCTAACTGTCATTTGTATGTTTAAAAAAATGCTTGCATAGTAAAAATTGATTCATTGTCATGACTTTAGGATATTAAAAAAGCATTTAACGTATCAAAAGAATGCCTTTAAAAATCTAAAAAAAAAAATGCCCTTAACACCTTCGCGACGAGCGTCCTTTACAGAATTTTTAATCCATTACCAACGGTTTCTGAAAATAGAAATTATCGCAGAAATGCTGTCATTAAATAAGGCAAAGCTTACAATAAAAAGTTACTGGTGGGAATAATTAAGGATTCTGAGCATCTTTTGCGTCACGTATACGTATCGCTCATCCCAAAAGGGTTAATAATATAAAAAGGGCATTTTTTCGATTAGTAGCACACTGCTCTTTTTTTAAACCTGGCGGAAACTCTGATTATTACATATAATTATGTACATGTACCAGTATTTTCAAAATAGTAAATTTCTATTTTATATGGAAATGTTTGATATTGCGTACAATTTTCGCGAAAGTATGAACAAATTAAAACATTTAAATTTAGACGGCGAATGGTCAAAAACCCTGCTAATTTTAATTGAAAATTTACAAGATAATATAACGCATTTTTAATAGTTGTTTAAATAAAACTGTGTTTATATTTATTTAATGAGGCTAATTTAAATAAATGAGGTTCAGAACATTAAGCATTAATTTTCAATATCCAATGTTGACGACGAAATCGTTAAAATAGCTCTAGAATTACTGAAATATATATTTAAATATTTTTTTAGTAGATTTGTTATTCTGAATTTCATGCTCCTACCTAAAATTGCTGCTGAGATATGGCGAAATGATCTAAAATGTTTGAACCCTCATTTTAACCCCCTTTGTGGGTGAATTTCTAAAATAACTGAAATACGTGTTAAAATATTTTTAGGGTTTCGTTCATCTCACGAAACCCTTTTCGTCTCACTCCTTTGTCCGTTTATCTGTCACAGAGTCCGTTCTCAAAAACTGTATAGAGACTTGAAATTTTCTGTACTTACAACTCAATACCTACTACATTAGAAATCATAAAATTTTGAAAAAGTTTCAATTAACGCAAGATATTAATTAAAAACCATCGAAAATTAGCGAAAAAGGAACATTTTTACCAAAACAAAGAAAGAAGTTCCATCAGTTTTAACTGAAATGGTACCCTGATACCAGGGTCGAAACCGACCAATGAGCTTTCGTCTTTCATATGCACCTCGAAAATTTTCATTCTCGCTGCGGTAAAAGAATGAAATAAAAATCGCATTTCTTTATACTGGAAAAATTCCGACTCGATTAAAATTTTTTGAAATATTACATTTATCGATTTGAAAATTATGCATCCAAGCATATCCCTTCACGAGGAATCTAAATATGTAATTTTCGTAATTCTCCGATTATTAGAACGGAAAATACAATAATTTTTTTATTAATTAGACGGCTTTAAAAGAATTTATTTGTGAACACGTGATATCTCAGCTAGACATAAATAGATATGTTGTCTGCAGATGGAAAGCGTAAACCACAGACTTTGAATGTGCTCAGTGCTTTAAAGCTCTATTAAAAAATTTTAAATATAGTATTTATCGATTTGAAAATTAGAAATCTGTGCCATTTTTTTTAAATGTTAGTAGATTTTTTATCCTGAATTTCGCGCTCCTACCTAAAACTGTTGCTGAGATATAGCGAAATGACCTAAAATGTTCCCCCCTCCCCCTTTAACCACCTTCGGGTGGGAATTTCTAGAATCGCTGAAATTCGTGTTTAACTATATTTTTGTACATTTGTTATCCTGAATTTCATGCTCCTACCTAAAAGTGCTACTGAGATATGGCGAAATGACCTAAAACATTCTATTCCCCCCCTCCCCTTAACCACCTTCTGGTGGGAAGTTCTAGAATCACTGAAATGTGTGTTTAACAATATTTTTGTAGATTTGTTATCCTGAATTTCATGGTCCTACCTAAAACTGCTGCTAAGATATGGCGAAATGACCGAAAACGTTCGACACCCCCATTTAACCCCCTTAGTGGATGAATTTCTAAAATCTCTGAAATACGTGTTTAACTATTTTTTTAGTAAATTTATTATCCTGAATTTCGCACTTCTATCTAAAACTGCTGCTGAGATATAGCGAAATGACCTGAAACGTTCGACCCTGTTTTAACCCCTTCGGGTGTATGTGGGGTTTTTTCAAAAATCCTTTCTGATTGCTTGCCTAGGTCATAACAGCAATCTACTGTCCAAATTTCATGATCCTGATTTCTGTAGTATCAGCTGGGCGTTGGTGAGTCAGTCAGTCAAACGTTCACTCTTTATATAATAGTATAGATTATTACTGGTTCGCATGGAACTAGTATTATAATCTGACTTGAAAATCAGTGATAATGTCAGCCTTAGTAGTGGTGCAAATGGTGAATTCGGGATAATTACTTACCATTTACCTTTTAAAGACTTGGGGGGGGGGGGGTGTCGAACAAATTGGTAGAATATTTCATCTTGTTGCGTATATTAAAAATACATAATAAAAAAGTAATTCATGAAAGGTGGGGGGATGGGGAGATATATTATGGGAAAAGCAACTCAATACTCATGAAGAACAGTATGAAAATATTAACGAAGAGATTTATTGGACGTAAACGGGGGCAAAACGAAGTAGTAACATGCACAAAAAGAAAACTCTTAACAGCAGGTTTTCGTCGAGTTAATGATAAATTATATACTTGCTTTATATTTTATACAATTTACTCAAAAAAGGCATAACGATATGTTAGTTCTTTAGAACTTCCAAAACTTAAGAATAGCTTTCCCGTCGTCAGCAGAAAATTCTGCCTTTCACTCTAGCTCGCTTTTCCGCTTTAACCTCGTAGCAGGTCTCGTCATCTGCTAGCGCGCTTTCTGCGTCAGGCCCGCATGCGGTCGTCTCGACATCCAGAGCTGCCTCAACGATAAATGCAATTAGAATCAGCTATATGAAAAAAAAAATAGTAACTGTTCATGAAGAAGAAAAAATCATGATCAGAACATCACACAGTTCCGTCAGCACAGTCGCAGTAATCGCACCATCGCAGGGATTATTCAACATAGTCAGGGCCGGATTTAACCTTTAAACCACTTCGTGCAAAAGTAAAAAGTTGCACCCCTACATAATAAGTATACATAGTAAGCATTTAAAAAACAAGTACATGGTTTTTTTTTAATTTTTACAAACATTATAAAACAACAGGAACACTCACACTCAGTAATTGACACAGATACTTATACTATTTTTTTTCATTTAAAATGCTTTACTTCATTAAAAAAAACAGTTACAGGAATAACATTCAGACAAACTTTTTTACGAACTTTTAGTTCAGAGAATTCTTTAATTTATTCAGAAACATCTAAGCTGTTACTGAGTTCATACTCAATTCCTAAAATAGCGAGGTCAGACAATCTTGTTTGAGATGTTGTTGCTCGCAAATAGTTCTTGATTATTTTTAGTTTGGAAAAACTACTTTCTCCGGATGCAACAGTTATTGGAAGAGTAAGTAAACTTCTTGGAGCAATGCTCAAGTTTGGTGCAAAATTCATTTTTGTTATGAATTTCCAAACTTCCAAAGGTGGTAAATCTTTTTCCAATAGAGAACACACCACTGATATTTCATCACAAAGTTCCAGGCTGTTTATATCCGATGATTCTCCATCTGTTAAAATGGTTTCCAAATCTTTGCATTTGGCCAAAAGTTACAGTAGAACAAACATCTTTTAGTTCATATATATGATATAAAAAACAGAAGTAACTGTTGTGATGTTGCAGCTGAGAAAATCTTTATTCTAAAAAATCGATTCCAGTGTGAACAAGGTGGTAAAAGAATTCAATTTTGTATTTTTCCTGTGCATCGATTATGGGTTCATCGTGATTTTCATAAACAAATTGTATTTTTCACCGACAAACTCGATGTCTCAGTATTGATTAAAAATTTTTATCTGCATCTATTTCGGATGCCATTTCGCCAGCATCGACAAGGATGACATTAACGTGATTGTCCGATCTCAAATTCCTAAAAAAAAACGATTGGAACTTTCCCAAAGTTTTATTGCCAATGCAATATCGAAATTTTCCCCCTGCATAAGTCTGCTAATGTGATTGACATGATTTAAAACCTCATACCATATCACGACATAACAAAGAAATTGGAATCGTTTTATTTGCGTAAGTAGCCCAGATGCTTCATCTCTCATAGAACTATCTATATCTTTGTTCTCGTAAATGCTAAGCAATGCATCATATACTTGACCGCTTTGATACCTTAGTGGCTTTATAGCATCAATTCGACTTTCCCACCTGGTGTTGCTAATAGGTTTTAAGGTTAGTTCTTCAACATCAGGGCCGTAGCGAAAGAAAATTTTTGGGGGGGGCAAAAGGCAAGATTGGCCGACTCAAAAATATTTCAAATCCGACTAATGTAAAATAGTCAATCTGTCGCATTATTTCTTAATTAATAGTTTTTACAATTAATTTTAACTGATTAATTATAATTGATAGTTAAAAATAAAATATATGATTTTGTATTACTAAAATGTTTCTTTGATATAACTCAGTAATTATTTAAAAGATTTACCAAGAACTTTACTGGAAAAAAAAAGAATATGTATTGATAAGAAAAAATCCTACAGTTATATTTGTGAGAAACACGTTTGTTTAGAATGATAGAATGCAGTGATAGTTTAGTAAATAGAACGTAGTTATTTTCAAAATAAAAGCTAAATAAAAATGTGATCTCTTAGTTCTAAAAATTATGATAATGTAATGAATGGGAAGTACTTTCAATATTTTATTAGCATGCGATAGAAATTAATTTGAACTTTATATTCCAATTAGAGATAATATCATATGGAATTAACAACATATTACACTTTCAGTAATTCTAATTGTAAAACTAAAAAATGCACACTATAGGGGTACTGAAAATATTTGGAGGGCCCTCAAAATTTAATTGCGCTTGGGGCCTCTTGAGTGCTTAATCCACCACTGATTGTGTTTTATACGAATGTCAAGGGACCGACAGAAACATTTGAATTATCCACGATTTCGAATTATACACGTTCGAATTATTCAAGTTTGACTGTACTCTTTTTACATGAATTACACATCACACTGAAAAAAGCAAACCATTCATACATTTCTTATCACCATTCCCTGTCGAGTGGTTTCCACTTTTCAGACATGTTGATAACTTCTTCGAACTTTTTGCAGCCTCCCAGTTTCTTCTTTTTAGAATCTGTCTTTTTTTATTTCCACTTGGCTGGTGCCGAATTCGTTTCATAATATAAACTATTATCTCAACACAAGCAAAGTAAGAATAACCCCTTGGGGATGAGCGACAAGTATACGTGACGCATAAGATGCTCAGAATCCTTGATTATTCCCACCAGTTAATTTTTATTGTAAGCTTTGCCTTATTTAATGACAGCATTTCTGCGATTCAATTAGGTGAAAATTTCTGCTTTGAAAAACCGGTGATTAAAAATTTCGTAAAAGACGCTCGTCACGAAGGGGTTAAGTAATAAACTATCGTACTATCACTACTATGCGACTCTCAACTGCTCTGACAGTCCGATATTGATGAGCAGTTAGTAAACGAATGACATATCATGAATAGCACTAGCTCACTGCACGTCCTAGCCTGAAAATCACACGGAATTGACTCATCACTCTGCAGGTACTTGGCGCGACATGACACATTCGACTCAACATTCTGCTGTCTGCTCTAGAGATAAAGGTGAAAATAAGGAATTTTTCTTAGTAGCCACTGGCTGGTAGGTTGATTTTCTTTAGTAGCCAGTTACTGGCTAGTGACAATTTTTTTTCCAGTAATTTAAAAAAAATTAATGACTTTACAGTAAAGAAACAATATATGTACTAAATAAAAATATTTTAATTTATATTGTTTCGAATAAACTTGTGATATTAATTTCCAATCTATTTTAAATTTAAAAATAAGTTAACAGCAAAGTTATACACAACAGGCTTATGTGGCTAACTACATAAGTCCCACTATGCTTTGGTACTTGTGTAGCTAACTACATATGTACCTTTCTTTTTTAAATTATTTGTCTAGAATTAAGATCTGATAATAATAAAATAGGTATGTTTATTCACTAAGTAATAACCCACAACATGATATTCATTACACATGCACAACCTGAGACCCGTGGGCCAAAATCTCTAGAAATTCAGGAATTGTGTATTTCACCAATTAGTTTCGGAAAAAATTGTAAATTTCGTCAGAGGGACACATAAAAACCATGAATTTCATCGATCACGCACGTAAAAATCATGAATTTCATCGATCACGCGCGTAAAAATCAGGAATTTCATCGATCGCACGCGTAAAAATTATGAATTTCGTCGATCGCGTGGGTAAAAATCATGAAATTCATCGACAGAGCACGGAAAAATCATGAATATCGTCGAACGGGTGCGTAACAATCCTGAATTTCGTTGATTGGGCGCATACAAATCATGAATTACGTCGACCGGGCATTTAAAATTCATGAATTTCGTCATTTGGTAGCGTAAAAATCATGAATTTAGTCGATCGGGCGCGTAAAAATGATGAATTTCGTCGATCGGGCGTATACAAATCATAAAGTAAAAATCATGAATTTCGTTGATCGGGTGCATAAAAATCATGAGTTTCGTCGAACGGGCACGTAAAAATCACAAATTTCATCGATCGCACGCGTAAAAATTATGAATTTTCTCGATCGTGTGCGTAAAAATTATGAATTTTCTCGATCGTGTGCGTAAAAATTATGAAATTCGTTGAACGGGCACGTAAAAATCATGAATATCGTCGAACGGAAGCACACAAATCATGAATTATGTCGACCGGGCACATAAAATTCATGAATTTCGTCATTTAGGAGCGTAAAAATCACGAATATAGTCAATCGGGCACGTAAAAATCATGAATTTCGTCGATCGGTCGGATATAGAAAATCCTGCATTCGGCCGGTGCTTTCCATATTTTTAATCGCCAGTTTTTCAAGTTTAATCGACGAGTGGAGACTGGCGAGTGCTTATTTTCACCTTTATCTAGAGATGCTTTTGCATGCGAAGCGTATGGAGTATTTGAACGGACACGCAAAAACATTTACTCTAGCACTTTGATGGATTTTTACTTTCTTCTATCTATAATAGAAGAAAGTATTGTAATCGAAATTTTTTTCGACTTCCGGTTTTCGACGGATTTACACGTTTTAGGGGTCAGAGGTTCCGAAAAACAGGTTTTTACAAAATGTCTGTCTGTCCGTCTTCATTGTACCATCTAAAAGTGTATGATGTTATGCTTCAAATTGAACCAAATTTTTTTTCTATGTTTTTGGCTATGGCAAGCAGGTTCTATCAGAATTTGGGGATATTTCGACAAAAGGGGGCGCTGTGATCGATATTTTTGTACAATTTTCACTATTGTACCATCTAAAAGTGTATGAAGTTATGCTTCAAATTGAACCACATTTTTTTTTTTTTTTTTATGTTTTTGGCTATGGCAAGCAGGTTCTATCAAAATTTGGGGATATTTCGACGAAAGGGGGCGCTGTGATAGCCCTTTAACGATTGCAAATTCAAAAAGATGTGCAAATTCAAAAAAATTAGAAATCCTAAAAGTTTTTTTCGTTAAATGTTCGGCCTGGATCCGAAGAATCCGGAGCAATTTTTGTTTTGCCTCTATCACCTCTACATTTTACCTAAGACAGCAGAATTCATCCATAAACGGGTTTAATTTATGAGTTTTAGTTAACACAGTTTAGGCAAATTTCCTTTCATTGTTGTAACGATTAATCCTATTATATGCTTATCAATATATATTTATATTCGCCAACGTCAAATTCTCGCAAAAATTGGCGTCAGTTGGCGGAATATCGCCAAATTTGGAGTCCAAAATAGGTTGCCCTAAATGAAGCCAACTTGGCTGTAGAGGACTAATTTGGCGATTTCTCATTCAAATTCAATGTTGACGAGAACTGGGATTGAATCTTCTTTAATTAGGTTCCACGCATTTTACCTTCGTGTTTTCCAGTAAAATTAGCTAAAATCATAAAACCAAGGAATAGGGAGGCTATCTGTTCCTGTCAGTTCAGGCCAGAAGGACTTTTCGTAGTTTAGTATACATCAGTTGATCGCATCCCGGTAACCCGACGATTCGCAAGCAGCTGACGTACAACAGAATGACGAAAAATATTGATTTTATTTGCGATGTGATAGCGAATTTTGAAGTATTAACATGACTGAGGTAGAAGAAAGTTGGGGTCCCGGGGCAGTGCCCCGGCGGTAGTTAGGGGCCTGAAACGCTGAACTATTTATATTGTTTTAAGTGCAAACGTGTTAACTCATTAATACCGGTTGGTACGAAAAGTTACCATTTAACTGGTACGAAACTTTTAAATATGAACACCAGTATCTTAGTAAAAAAAAATTCATATTACCTAATGTAAAACTATCTGAGATTCAATCAGGTAAAATAACAGTATGGGAAAACTGGTGTCAACTGGTATCAAAGTATTAAAAGAAGTGTAAAATAAGTCGTCGTTAATAGGTTAATGTTCCGCAATCGCTTCAAGTTTTTTTTTACCATAAAACTACTTTTAATAATTTAATTTTTCCTGTAATCTTTTACTTTCTGAATTCTTGATTAAAAAAATAATTCCTCTTACGTATGATTTAGTTTTTAAAAAAAGTAATCGCTAACATGTACCGTAATTTCCGGCGTATAATCCGCGGATCAAACAATTATGTTTAGACCCAGAAATTTTATTTAATAATTGAAGTAAAATATTTACATCAGCGACCTAGTATGTTCCATTATATAAAATAAAGTTCTGGGTCGAAACATAACTGTTTGATCCACGGATTATACGCCGGAAATTACGATAATCAGGGTATACAATAAATATTAAGTAATTAATAAAAGCTCCAATTCTAATTTTTATAATAACAAGTGAAAAATCAGTGAAAATTATGTAATTATGTTATGTTGGCACAAGCATATAAATTTAGTTTTAGTTTTATCAAAAAAAAAAAAAAAAAAAAAAAAAAAGTAAGAAGTTTTTTAGGTATTAAATGTTAAATGCACGGATATTTTTTTAATTTATTCATTTTCTTTTTTTAAATAGTTTTAAAAAGTCTTCGTTTTTATTTTCCAAACGTTCCTAAAACAGTTCCAAAGGGCGTAAACATCATATCGTTGCTAGAACCTACTTACTAGGTATCAAGTATAAAATTTCTTGAATTTTCTTAAGCGACTTTCGCATTCGGTCGGCCTAGTTTATATATTGATAATTTTTATCTATGTAAGTTGCGAGTGTTACTGTAGGACAAATTTCTGATATTTTCAAATCAATAGGTCAGATTCATTTTTTCCCCTATTGCCCTATGTATCGACGGCCGACTTAGCTTTTCCATGTGTGGGTAAGGTATAGTATATGTCCAACATTTCGGGCTCTGCAGACAAGATTTATACATGATAATTTTTTTTCAGTGGGTAGGCCGACTAGCTATTTATGTGATTCGAAAATGTGACAGAACACGTGACTTTCATACCGGCTGACCAGATAGATCTATTGAAACCATTACTTTTTTTACTCATAACTTATCTATTGATAGACCGACTAGCTTTTGCCATATGATTGTAAGGTTGTAGTGAAATGCATTCTGAAGACTTAAAGTCCTGCTTACCAGAATTTTCCGAATTGTTTTTTTTTAATCGGGCTACTGACATACTACAGAAACACTAATTCAATCTGCTGATAAGCCGACTGAATCCTTTTACCAAACATTGGGGGTGCAGCTGCCCCCCAGCCCCCCCGCTCGCTACGCCCCTGTTCAACATGCTTCAAAAGAATGGCCCATTTGAAAGGCGATGAAGAAAAAAATACGTACAATTTTTGGACAATACTAAAAAAGTTTGCTCCCTCTATGATGATTTGGCCATATCATTTACCACCAAATTAAGAGAGTGGCTACCACGTCGTATAGAAAAGCACGAGGGTTGCTATTTCTAATCATTGCTTGCACCCAGGGGCGCCATTTCAGAACTTTCTTGGGGGGGGGGGGGGGGGCAAAGTTTTTTTAAGGTAGTGGCATAGCCAAGGGTGGAGTTCGGGGTGCTGAACCCCCCCCCTCAACCTCTCCGAACGAGAAACGTTTACTGAATCATATATACAGAGACAGCAATACTTCTAATACGGAATCTCAAGTGAATGCTGAAAAATTCCGTTTTAGACAGGTTTTCGTCTTAGAAAGTAGAATTTTAAAATATTATGAAAGTTTTCAGTTATAGACAGGTACCGTTTTTTTCAGGCATTCTTTAAGACTGTTAAAACTTCCTTTCTATAAAGCACTTCTGAAGAGCATAGGTGTATTACAGTGAAGCGTGTCTAAGCGAAACCTGTCTATAACATAATTCTTTCTCAAACGGGCAAAAAAAATCAAGCTTCGACGAAAAAAACGCCATACAATTATACTTGCTAAGATGGAGACCTGTCTAAAATGGAGCTTTTTTACAGTCCTTTTCAACTCCTTCTTTGCAGGTTTTACTGCAGGGGCGCCATTTCATGAGTTTCTTGCGAAGGGGGGGGGGGGGGACAAAGTTTTTTGTTTGCAATTATTTTCTGCCTTCCTCTTCAGACTATGATCTAAATTCCATACAATTCAGAAATCTGCAAAACCCTTGGTCTCAGGTCCCTTGCTCCTGCATTGAGTGGGGCAACACGACCCAATCTGCAGTACGGATCGATCGGGGTTGACGCGGCTTATTTTCGTTGCGGGTCAGGTTGACTTGGAACATTTGACTACGGTTGGGACATCTATGTCCCAGTGGACTATTTTTTATTCTATTAGTAAGACTTTTTGACATCTATCATACACTTATATTAGGATATTTTCAAGAGAAATCTGTCACAAAGAATTTTTTTGGAAATTGTAGAACGATTGAATGCAAATTTGCATTTGAAAGTTGTAACAATTGAAAGTTAGTAGCCAATCCTGGCCCGTTATCAAAGGGTTAATTGTTTCGGGTTCAAGTTGGGTTTTCACTATTTTGAGTTGGGTTCGTGTTGCCCGAGTTTTCAAAGAAATCCTAAATATTTTCAAATGAAAAAAAAATTCTACATAAAAGATAAAATTGTTATTAGAGATATAATTGTAGTCTACTTTTCCAAAACATATTGAAATATGGATGAATTTTCTTTCATTTCGGGTGGGGTTGCGGTCAATGAAATTTTTTGGACTTTTCCGGGTTTACTGGAAAATTTAGTCCTGCATCGGCTACCCGAAATGCATTTCGTTTTGGGTTTGGTTGATTTTTTTTTTTTTTTTATTTGCGAGTCGAGTAAACTTTATACGCTTCGGCTTATACTTTGACTCGGGTTCAAGATGAACCGATTATACAAAAGGAGGTTCTGAATAATTTTCAAATGAAAAAACTATAGTATATGTGAATATTAATGGGTGTATATACAGTGAAACTTCCCTTTAACGAAGTTTTCTACTTAACGAAATTTTCTGGAGAACTTTGACTTTGAACACCATTAGCATGTAAATTAATCTCCACATTACGAAAAATATATTCTATATAACGAAGTTTATTCCACTTTTGTACGTGTACAGAATTCAAATTAAGCGATTGCTGTTCGAAGGATATGCAAATTTATTTCAGCGGATTCGATTGTATGAAAATGAACACATTTAAATAATTTCTGTTCTGCTTGGTGCTAAATAAAACAATTTTTTTTTCACACTAAGAAAAACACTTGTTATCACTATTCTCCCACTCCGAGACTCCAGCGCTGACAGTTGGGGGAAGTCAAAATCCCCTTTTCACCTTCAATGATATAGAAGATGAGGTGTCGCATTGGCGTCAGATGCATTGAAACAAAAAATATCAATTAGAGTCAGACAGGTACCATTCTGAACTTCCATTGCTGATAGACAATTGCTTTGTACATCCAAAAGAACGTGCTTCAAAATACAAATCGAAGAACATCAAAGTTATTTTTGTTCCTGCCAATACAGCTAAACTGCAATCATTAGTCTAAGGAATAATAAAAGTACATCATCGAAAAAGACAGAAAAAAGCCGATGTAGTGAAAACATTAGTTTGAGATTCTGTGTATCAGAGCTGATGAAAGCTTGGGCCAAAGCTTAGGAATGTGACGTGATTTCATCGACCGTACACAACTGTTTTGTAAAAGACGGCTTCATAATTAAAACTGAATCAAATGCTTCTGAATCCAATACCGGTTTGTCATATCTCAAGAAAAAATTTCATCAATTTAAGTTAATTTCTATTTAAAGAATTTTCTTCATAACGAAGTTTTTAAGTGGAACGATGAGACTTCGTTAAATGGAAGTTCCACTGTATGTGTTATTTTTTGTACATAAGCGGTAAACTTGTAGATTACTTTTCCATAAATGTAATAAAATATACATTCATTTTCTTTCACTTCTGGTTCAGGTATGAATATTTCGGATTCGGCTTAAAGTCTGCCAGGTTGAAGTCAGGATTCGGGACGGTTACAACCAAATCTGGACAGGACTCTAGTGTCAGGCTTTGGAGATTTTTAAGAACATACGGTATATATAATATCATTTAATAAAGCAAATGATTTAATAGCATTATAACGATTGGAGTAGATATAATGTGACACTAATAAAACAAAATTAACAAATCATTTAATTAGGAAATTTAATACACCTCCCCCCCCCCCAAAAAAAAAATCCCCTTAAATTTTTGGCTAAAGAGAGAATTTATCACTGAAATTATAGCCTTGGGGGTGACAAGTTTTCTTTTAATCATGCTGTACACAGCTCAGAAGCAATTCATAGAGTTTTTGCTCACATACATTTCTAAAACTAGCCAAAATACTCATCAATGATAAATGTCTCACTTATAGAATGTTACAATAGCAAGGCTTTAGAAAACATTTCAATGTTTAAAGGGTTTATTAAATGTTTATTACTTTCTTCTAAAGAGATACTGGATTTATGAATATTTACCACTCCCGGTTTTCGACGGATTTACACGTTTTAGAAGATCCTGAACACAATTGGAATATTTTTAGAAAATGTCTGTCTGTGTGTCTCAGTGGTCTGTATGTGACAAAAAATTTGTGGACGCTGTATCTCAAGAACTAATGCACGGAATTTGATAAAACTTTATATTAAGTTAGACATTGATATAAATGGGTGGTGATTAGTTTTTGGTGTAAATCGCCCAACAGATGTCGCTGCTATACTACATTTTTCATGATTTTTACGATAGCTATATCTCAAGAACTAAGGCACAGAATTTCACCAAACTTCAGATTCGGTAAGACCTTGGCAAACATAAACGTTGATTATGATTTGGTATAAATAGCGCAACAGGTGGCATGTCTAACATAATGTTATTTACTAATAATATAATAATGTTAATAATAATAAATAATAATAATATATATAATAAATATAATATAATAATATAATAAATAAATAATATAATAATATAATAAATAATATAAATATAAATAATAAATATAATAATAAATATAATAATGTTATTTACTATAATGTTACTTAATGTATATCAATGTCTAACTTAATATAAAGTTTTATCAAATTCCGTGCATTAGTTCTTGAGATACAGCGTCCACAAATGTGCTATGCTACATTTTGCACGATTTTCATGATAGCTATATCTCCAGAACTAACACACATAAGTTAATACAACTTCAGATTCAGTTAGACCTTAATATAAAGTGGTGCTGATTTGTTTTAGGTGTATGTGATACCTGTATGAGATAGAAGAAAGTTTTGGGATTGGCACATCAGACTAGAGGTCTGCACGGGCCCGGGCTCAGGCCGATTTTCTTTTAGGTGGCTCGGGCGGGGCCCGGGCTTTACTTTATTTTGAAAACTCGGACCGGGCCTGGCCTAAATTACTTCCGGGCTGGACCGGACTTGAGCGTTTCTTTATTCTGCATGTTCGGACCCGGTCGGACCTTGTGTTTACTCTTTCCGGTTTTTACTTTTATCTGCAGACTCGTTTTTTTTGGGTTAGAATTCGTTTTTCTGAGCCGAACGGAGCCTAAACTTCATTCTTCTTAGAGGTCTGCAAAGGCCGAAATTTTCTCTTACAATCTAAGTCGTATGAAAATCATTATTGGCCGGACTCGATTTATGCAAAAGTCAGTAAAATGTGCCCCCACGCAACAATCAAGGACGGATCCAGTCCTCCATTTAGACGGGGAGACATGGCTCCTAATTTGGGGGGGGGGTGGGGTCACATCTCTTAATAAGCAACTTTTATATTAAAGGCTGTTGCCATATCCAAAAGGGATACTTTTCCGAAACTTTTAGAAAGTCATTTTCATTCTTAAATACAAAAATATTGCATAATGCCAATTTTTAAGACTTGGCAGTTACAGATATGCCGTCATGAGGAAGCAATTGGCTGCTGGGGCCTGAAATTCAGATTAAAACACCTATTTTACGGGTCGGGCCGGGCCAATAATCTGTTTTCATGGGCCAGGCTCGGGCCGAATTTTCAGATTTTATACCGGGCCGGGTCGGGCCAATCATTTGTTTTACATGGGCCGGGCCGGACTCGGGCTGAACTTATTTTTTTTTGGTCTAACCTGTGATAACTGATAAATTTTCTGAAATTTGAAATTCCTTGGGGGGTGCGGTTGCCCCCCACAGCCCCCCCCCCCGAAATGGCGCCCCTGCTTGCACCCCCGCATGTTCTCCTTTCATGTTCGCCCCATTATCATATCCTTGGCCTCTCATGTTTGCCAAAGGCAATTCCAGGTTTTCTAGCTCTCGAAATAAGACATCACAAAGTTGTTGGCTTGTTGATCTTTCAGTTGGAAGAAAGCCCAAAAAATGTTCACGAATGTTGATGTCTTCTAGTTCAATCGACATATACCTTATAATGAAGCCATTTGTTCTGTTTTACTCAAATCAGGTGTGCAATCTAATATAATTGCGTAATATTTTGATTTTTTCACTTCATCTAACATGTGCCTTTTGACATTATGTGCAGTGAGGTGAATGACCTCATTTTGAATGGTTTTACTCAAGTATGTGTGTAATATCATGACAGCCGAATGACGCACTGATTCTTCTTTTTAAATTTTAAATACAGAGTTTATTAAAACTGAGAGCTGGTATTTACAATAATATACACTATATACATTTTCACTAATATTCATAACAATTCAACCAAAACCTCATTACTTCTTAAAATAACCAAAATATACTTGGATGCATTCCACATCGTACTCATCCGAACAAACCATCATTCCTTCTGTCTTCTCTTCACTTCCGTTTACTTTTTTAAGAAAAAGGGTTGGAAGGATGTTGATTGCATGACACCCCCCCCCCCCCGATAAGATTGTGCTACGCAAAGCGAAGCAAAATCTGACAAATAGCAACCATACAACTATACAGCATAAAATATATATATAAAAACACAATTCAAAACAGATGTATAGAAGCCTTGTTATAATAGTTATAATGAATATATAATAAACATATAAAAAAACACTAACAATTCAAAACAGATGGAAAGACGACTTGATATAATACTGCATACCAAAATTAAACACAAAAGAAAGTATCACTTAAATAATCCTTATACAGTAACTAGTCGTGACAGACTGTCTGCATTTTTTAATTTTGCACCTGGGCAATAAGAAATATTTATATTATATCTTTGTACAGATAATGCCCATCTTTGTAATTTTGCAGACTGAGGTGCAGATTTCTGAAGATATATTAAGGGATTGTGATCAGTTATTACTTCAATTTCCGCACCAAACACATAAACTTCAAATTTGTTTAATGCCCACACTACCGCATACGCTTCTCGCTCAATAGTCGACCAGTTTTGTTGCACCTCAGTAAGCTTTTGGCTGGCAAAACTAATAGGACACAAAATTTCTTTCTCATCTCTTTGCGATAGACAAGCACCAACTCCATAAGAACTGGCATCACTTTGAATAGTGTAAGGCTTTTTAGGATCTGGTGTATACAGCTTAGGAGCTTCACACAATAAATGTTTTAAAGTTTGAAAAGCCTCTTCTTCAACCTCAGACCACGGAATGATCTCTGGGATTTTCTTTTTTGTCAAATCGGTTAAAGGCTTGGCGATTTCAGCATAATTTCTTATGTAGTCACGATAATAATTAAATAAACCCAATGCACTTCTGAGAGCTGTTTTGGTTTTAGGGGATTCTATTGTCTCAATGGCACGTAACTTCTCCGGATCGGGCTCATGTCTACCTCCTCCTATGACATGACCTAGATACTTGATCTGTGCCTTTGCAAAAACACATTTTTTAACTCTAATTGTTTATCAACCTCCAGATGACTAAGGTCTACTTCTATGTTATTTTCATTCAAAGTATTAGCTTTAATTGGTGTTGGGTGAATTTCACCAAATTCTACATCGTCTTCAAAAATTACCCCAACAGTCTGTACTCTTACGTTAAATTTCCTTATTTTATTCGCATGAACATGTCTGACACCCCCATCAGGTAATTCCACTTTATACGAATGTGGTTTTATTCTTTCAAGTATTTCTCCAGGTCCTGTCCATCTAGCATACAATTTATTGGTAGAATCAGGGATAAGTTAATATACTAAATCACCTTTTTCAAATTCTTTCATTCTACTTCGACGATTGAAATAACGAGTGTAATTTTCTTGTTTTTCTGCAGCAGTTAGAGAAGCAATGTCAGCGGCTCTTTCCAAATTTATTTTTAATTCTTGTAAATAGTCTACTGCTGAATTACTAAGATTCAATGGTAAGGGGATTTCACCTAACCATGATGACTTTAGTACTGCCAAGGGACCTCTAACTTCCCGACCATACATGAGCTTAAACGGTGATACTCCAGTTGTGCAATTTGGCACCTCACGGTAGGCAAAAAGCAGAAAAGGAATATGTTTATCCCAATTAATAGGATCAGTACGAATTACATGATGTAGCATTTGTTTAAACACACGATTAAATTTTTCAATTAATCCATTCGAGGCGGGGTATGATGGAGTTGAAAAGCGAGGACATACCCCTAACCGGTTCTCAAATTCTTTAGTCAATTCAGATTTAAAATTAGTGGCTTGGTCTGAACAGATAACTTCAGGAATTCCGGTGCGCATAAAAATATCTAATAAAGCATCGCATGCTGCTTTCGCAGAGAGACTCCGTAATGGTACAACTTCCGGCCATTTAGAATTTTGATCAATTAAGGTAAGAAAATATTTATGCTTCCTTCCTGACGGTGGAATAATTTCACCTATACAATCAATATTTACAGTATGAAATGGATATGGTGCGCGGACAACAGGTGTTATCGGAATTTTATCTGTTTGTTTCTCGAGGCTTTTTATCTGACAGTTCTTACATGTTCTACAATAATTTTCTACATCTCTTGAAATATTCGGCCGATAAAAAGATAATTTAATTATTTCTTTAGTTTTTCGCATCCCTAAATGGTTCGCAAAAATTGAATCGTGAGCTAATTCTAACACTTTACTTCTATAGCTTTCCGGTAAAACGAGTTGATATATTTTATCACCGCAAATAGTTTCTTTATGATACAATAAATTATCCCGTATCAAAAAATTATTTTTTCCTAATCTAGCGTCCTTGAATGAATTCTTTAAAGTCGCGCAATCTTTTTGTTCTTTACAAAACTTGTTAAACTCTGAAAATTCATCATTTCGATCATTTTGTTTATTCTCTGAAGAAATAAAACAAACATTTAATTCCTCTTTCGCCAGTGGGGCGTCTGAGCTATCTTTAGCTTCGTGACCTTCGAACTCCTGCAATTGACTATTACACAACTCTTCATTTTGAAGTTCAATCAAAGCATTATACACGTCTGGAGTTATTAAACAGGGAACGTTTAAGTTTTCAGTGAAAGCAAAAAGCGTATTTAAAGTCACATAAATTCCGCTGTTAGGTAATTTATAATGGATGGGTATAGTAGCCAAATTTGCTTGTACTTTTTCTTTGAAAGCGGATTGTAACAAAATACTACCTTTAGCTTCGATTTTCAGATTGGGAATTAATGACGTATTTAAAATACTAATTTGGGTACCTGAATCCAAAGTAGCTTCTATTTCTTTCCATTCTTCATAAATAATGATTTTTTTTAAAGGAAAAAGAGTAACTTCGTTTAATTGATCATTCATGTGTAAATGCATGGAACTAACATTAGTGGCTACTGCGTTATTATTTTTATTTGGATTCAATTTATTTGTATCTTGTTGCATTTTAGGTTTTCTCTGCCCCTGATCATCATTTTGAGTATTAGATTTATCATACTTATTTCTTCTGTTTGGGCAAAATTTTGCTATGTGTAATGGGGAATTACAAGTGTAACAATCACGCGATTTTAGGAAGTGTCTATTCTCATACGTAGCTTGATTTTTCCTTAGTTGTGGCGGAACATATTTAGTATTTCCATTATTCACTTCACGATAAATAGGTCGTTTTTCAAATTTTGTTTCCTCGAAAGACCTGCCTTTTGCAGTAAAATAAATGTCACAGTCTTTCGATAACTGATCGGGCAAAAGCCAACTTTCCCCCTGCTTGACTGCAATGTGAGTTGCAAGCTCATTATCCAAAGTTTCAAAAATTTTATCAGATATTATTAAATTAATAAGTGAGTCGAAATCTTTAACATTTCGAATTCTACAATAATTTAACAAACAGGATCTGAATCAGGAACCGAACTGTTGATGGGTTTCACCAGGTAATCTTTTAGCGTTTCTAAAGTTTTGTAAACAGGTAAATGGGGACGGTTCATATTCTTTCAAAATTAAAGATTTAATTTTATCATAATCGGCTAACTCTTCATCATCAATATAAACAAGAACATTTCCTGCTTTCTCACCTACTAATTTCAGTAAAATTTCCGATTTATATTCCTTAGGAACATTTTTGTGCTTAAACGCTCTTTCTAAAGAATCAAAAAAGAGATTCCATGTTTCATTTTTCTTGGGCACTGGAATTACCAAAACTTGAACTGCTTTAATTAATTTATCTAGTGATAATTACGTACAATTTTCCCCTTCGTTATGGGTTAAATTCTCGCTTTTCATTTGTTGTTGTAAACGCAATCTAGTAACTTCCTCGCCATTTTTTCTTTCTGAAACTGTAGTCGATAAAAATTCAGTTACGAAATCTTTATCCTTTAAGTATTCTTTAGATTTCAATAACAAATCTTTTAATTCGGGTACTCTCTTACTAGGATCAGCTTCTTCGCCGATTTCTTCCAGAACAATAAGTAAATTCGCTTTAGTTACGTTTTTAAACATGTTTGAATAAAGTTAACAGTATCTTACTACACAATCAAATGATAAAAAAAAATAGCTCATCTCTATTTCGTAATCCAAACACTGCGATCCAAAGCACATATTTTATTATTTTAAATCGTAGAAATAGCTCTTGTTCTCGTAAGCTAGAGCGGGCTGTAATATCATGACAGCCGAATGACGCACTGATTCTTCTTTTTAAATTTTAAATACAGAGTTTATTAAAACTGAGAGCTGGTATTTACAATAATATACACTATATACATTTTCACTAATATTCATAACAATTCAACCAAAACCACATTACTTCTTAAAATAACCAAAATATACTCGGATGCATTCCACATCGTACTCCTCCGAACAAACCACCATTCCTTCTATCTTCTCTTCACTTCCGTTTACTTTTTTAAGAAAAAGTGTTGGAAGGATGTTGGCTGCATGACAATGTGGTTATTTTATGTTGTTTGTTTAATGCCCTCCTTACATGCTTCTCCATGACAGGATCAAATTCAGCTAATAGTTGGACTAGCTTTAAAAAGATTCCATTATCATGTTTATACAAATTTTCGTTTGTACCTCTAAATGCCAAGCAGCTTTCTCCTAAAATTTTGGCGATCGAAACTACACGTTGTTTTCCAATGCTGGGTTTCTGCATTCCAAAATCTTTGAGAAACAGCATCTACTGTTTGCGAAGTTTTTAAACGGATATTTAATCCAAGCCAAGGCGTTTGGGCTTCAAAATGTTTTTTAGTAATTTCGTGATTTTCAAGGGTTTGTACTATATGTCGCAGTCTCTATGGCCATCTTTTGCTAAAGAAGAAGTTGTAGCCATTGCAAAAATTTTGCAGTAGAAGCAGAAAACTGAATCTTTGGCTACAGAATACACCAACCAATTTCTACGATTTTTCTCTCCGTTGCTGAGAACTCTTGTATAGTTGCTTGAAGTGAACCTACGTCCACTGGTATCAGTAGAGAAATCAAAGTTGTACATTGGGACGCTTGACCTGCTTTCGAAAGACACATTATTTCTGCATCAGAAATACATTTAGGCCATAGTCCTGGATCAGAACTCAAAACCAAAACGACAGAACGATCTTCATCTATCTCTGTCTCCATCTGCAAGTGCGATGCATTTCTACCTCTTTCACTTCATTCTCTTCGTCTTCTTGTTGCTCAACACGATCAGGCACTGCATCTACAGAACATTCTTCAGACGACTGCTGTTTTAGAGCAACGACGTCCTCATTGACCTCTTCAACGTTGTCAAAATCAACTTGAGTTTTCGCACTTGTACTTGGCCTTGGTTTGTATTAGAAAAACTCTTCAAAAGTCACAGCTCTTTTTTTTTTAAGGATGCTTTGTTTTTTCCTTTTGTCTTTGTGCCCTGAACTGGTTACCAGATAATTTCTCTTCACCGTCCGACATTCTGTAAGCAAAAAAATTCATTTATACAATTTTACGTAAATTAACAATTTTTCTAGAAAAAAATATATTTTGATATTGAATTTATATGTTATTTGACAAGAAAATCACATTTATCAATTGCACTTTGTAGAGAAATAAATAAGTACAATATATAAACAGGAAAGAAATATCATGCGTCACGCATAGATTATGAAATACTTTCCAACACTTCTAGAAAGGATTTTTTTTTCCGGGGGGTAATTCAGTCCTATAGGGTCAAACAGTCTAGCTATTGAACAAAAATGTTTCTTATTTCAGAATGGCATGTTAGTTTAAATTGAGTGCTATATTCTATTGAGTTTCCATAACATAAATCACTTGTACATTGTAGAATAGAATATATCACGAAGATATAAATGTTTCTTTTGAAAAATTTTTAACTTTTTTGCTTATAATATTAAAGAATTTTCAAAAATTTTTACCGAAATTCGAAACTTTTAGAAAAATTGACAACATTTAAAAGAAGCACTATAGCATAGTTGCCAATCTTCCTATTATTTGAGTTCCTCTATTTTTGAAGAGAAGAAAGACTACTATTAAAAAAGATATAGGTTACTATTCTAAAATGGTGGTACTCAGAAAAAGAGAAGGTTCACGGAGATGTTATGCTGAAATTGGAATTAAATGTATATCATATTTGATGTGAGATGAGCATTTTTATTTTTGACTGCGCTGCATTTGTGCCAAAATTAACGCATTTTCCTTTCATAATTTGGTTCTAAACATTATAGGGTAACTTCTGTAACTTTTAGAAGTTCGCTTTATCACCCACATCTTTCTGAATTTTCACGATATTTGACTGACACAATATTTTTATGTAAGTTGCCCTTTATAAATTGGTTATCAAATTAAGAAAGAAAAAATCCCTGACGGCTCGGCCCACAGGCACAGGTACATTTCGAAGATGCAGACCAGGGGGCGCTTGTTTATTGGGAATTGCAGAAGAAATTACCTTTTTGCCGTAATGCGGTAGTTGGAACCTCCCACTTCGAAATCTACCGGTGTTTGTAGGCGAAGTCGGCAAGGATTCTTTTGTTGTTGTTGTTGTTGTAAGAGTTGGTCCTATAAAAAACTTGTCACGATAAAAGTTGTAGATAATATTAAAACGATTTATAATAAATTTAAACGGATTTGATATTTTGTGAATTGACGAAGGTATGAATATTTTTCTTCTCTAATCCCTATTCCCCACACCCTCTTGAGGCCATTTTTAATGATATCAAAATTCTGTCATACATAAATTTTCGGCCCTTTTCCTAGAAGTAATAGTAACTTTAAACGATTCGATATATATCATAATTCAGAAGTTATGGGTTTTTTTCTGTTTTCACAAAAAGCCCCCATTCCTCTCCTCCCCCCTCCAGGTTCGATTTTGCCCATTAACGAACATGACCGAGATTTTGTGCCCCTTGATTTTATGTATCAGTTTGGAAGAGATTAGTGAAGAATTATGGAAGTTATCGTGTCCATAAAAAAGTGATATATATAGATAGATAGATAAAGTTTTGAACTGGGGGTTGTTTTGGGTTAGGAGTCATTATTGGCGTAGATCTGCAAACAATTTTCAGAAATTCCGACATAAGGGAGAATGTAATAGGTAGTATTTCTTACGAAATCTGCCTAAAATGTGCTATTATTCGCGGTGCAGTTAAAATGATTTCATACAATGCCTCATATCTCATTATTTAATAAATGCATTAATATCTAAATTCAGTATAATATTTTTCTTGCATGTTGTCAATTTTTCTGAAAACTTTGTAAAATTTGGTAGAAAACTCTTTTTGTTATAAGCAGAAAAATTCTCACTTTTTAAAAGAAAATTTTGTACTGTCGTGAATATACGTGCTATGTTTACGAAAACTCATACAAACATTTAACATGACAAACAAAATCATTTGTAAAAGTTACAGGTCATTGCCATTGTTTGATGATACACACTGATTGCGAATATTTTCTTACTGTGGGGCTTGAATTTCAGGGCGGGATTGCGGGATTCGCGCCGAAATTTTTGAAATCCCGCCCAAAAAAATATCGTGGGCGGGAGCCTCCCGCCCAAAAATTTTCATCATTTTCCGGAAAAATTTGCGTTATTTAATTTACCTGCAACCGAATGATAAATTTCGTGATTTTTTTCCCGCAAATGATCGACGAACTTTGCGCTTTTTCCGCAACTAATCGACGATTTTTGCGTTTTTTCCGTGACAGATCGACGAATTTTGCGTTTTTTCTGCGACAGATCGATGAACTTTGCTTTTTTTCCCATGACTGTTCGACGAATTTTGCTTTTTCTTTGGCGACTGATCGAGAGACTGCGTTTTTTTGCGACTGATCGACGAACCTTGCGTTTTTTCAGCGATCGATCGACGAACTTTGCGTTTTTTCCGCGATCGATCGACGAACTTTGCGTTTTCTAAGTGACTGATCGACGAACTTTGCGTTTTTTCCGCGACTGATCGACGAACTTTGCTTTTTCTTTGGCGACTGATCGACAGACTTTGCGTTTTTTCGCGACTGATCGACGAACTTTGCGTTTTTTCCGCGATTGATCGACGAATTTTGCGTTTTTTCCGCGACATATCGACGAATTTTGCGTTTTTTCTGCGACAGATCGACGAACTTTGCTTTTTCTTTGGCGACTGATCGATAGACTTAGCGTTTTTTCGTGACTGATCGACGAACCTTGCGTTTTTTCCGCGATCGATCGACGAACCTTGAGTTTTTTCCGCGATCGATCGTCGAACTTTGCTTTTTTCCGCGATCGATCGACGAACTTTGCATCTTTTTCAGCGATCGATCGACGAACTTAGCGTTTTTTCTGCGATCGATCGACGAATTTTGCTTTTTTCCCGCGAGCGATCGACGAACTTCGCGTTTTTTAAACGACTGATCGACGAACTTTGCGTTTTTTCCTCGATCGATCGACGAACTTTGCGTTTTTTTCCGCGATCTATCGACGAACTTTGCGTTTTTTCTCGCGATCTATCGACGGACTTTGCTTTTTTTTCAGCGATAGATCGACGAACTTTGCGTTTTTTCTGCGATCGATCGACGAATTTTGCTTTTTTCCCGCGATCGATCGACGAACTTTGCGTTTTTTCCGCGATCGATCGACGAACTTTGCGTGTTTTCCGCGATCGATCGACAAAATTCGCGTTTTTTTCGAGAGATTGACGAAGTTCATGATTTTTTTTCCTGTGTCCGACTGACAAATTTAGATCTTCCCTGCGTTCGACTGATGAATTTCACAATATTTTTCTGCGACAGATTGACGAATTTCGCGATATTTTCTGGTGAGCAATCGACGAACTTCGTTTTTTTTACTTGACCGACTGACGAACTTTGAAAATTTTTCCGTAACTGACGGACGAATTATTCAGTTTCTTCTAGTGACAGATTGATAAAATTCCCTATTTTTTTCTCGCGCCTCACTGAAAAATTTCAAGATTTTTCCACAACTGAAGAACGAATTTCGCGTTATTTTCTTGCTACCCATTGGCAAACTTCGCCGTTTTTTCCCACGACTGATCGACAAATTTAGCGATTTTTTTCCAATGAACATAGACATAGATAAGGACTTCTAATAAAATAGCCTTTCAAAGAAGAAAATCGTTTCTCGAAAAATGTTTCAAATCAAATGTCTGTGTAGAACAGTTGTATTAGCTCGCCCACTTCTTCAAATCGTCTGCTTGACAGCCATCGTCTGGTAGGTATAATAGATTTATTGTATGGTATTTATCCGTATTGTTTGTAGGTGGCGTTACCTTAGCACAGTTTTACACTATGGCTGCCATGTAGTTCCAAAGTCGCAAATCGATATTAACACTATTTCATCTATTTCTGTTCATGCGTAAGACGAATTTCATTACTTTATTCCCTCAACCAATTGACAAAATTCACAATTTTTTCCAACGACGAATGACCAATAGACGTATTTAAAGATTTTTTTTCCTGCGACTAAAAAGAGGGAAAAGAAAAAAAAGGTCAGTAAGAGCCACCGGTCACTGCACCCTGTGAAATTGGCCTAGAGCACTAAACAAAAATGAGATTAGAAGAGCTGCAAAGATCTTATTACTTTTACTTCTTGAGGTAAAGGCGTAAACCTTTTTAATCCTTGTAAGGGAGTAAAAGTGTACCTTGTGAAGGATACTTCAGCACCCTAAATCAAATAAAATCTAAATTCAGAAATTCATTTAACAACCTAATTGTTAAGGGTCCCTAACATTTGGTGGAATTTGAAAAATACACTGCATATATAAAATTTAACTTTCTTCCTTTTTTTTATAATAAAAATAAACATTTTACATAATCATTCTTATTTTTTTTAATGGTGTTTTGTCATGTCTGCATTAATGTAATTCTTTAAATAGCACGTAAAATAATAGTGGGGTTTAAAGATATTTTTTTCTCCCTCCCAAATATTACAACTCCCCTCCATTTAAAAATGTTGGGAGGGAGACTCCCCTCCTTGTGAAAATTGAATTTCAAGCCCTGTAAGTTCAGTTTGTTATTGATCCTCAATTGCATTTGTGACTGAATTTTCACTGAAAAATGAGAGTTCATTCATTTACATGCTCGAAGTTTACGAACAATTCGTCAAGTATTCTTTAGTTATTCGACAAAATGCCTAACATTAAAAGTGTTCGATGACTTTTTAATACAGTCAAATTCCCATATTTGAGACATCATCGTTATTTTGTATGATTTAGGATTTTCAGTTTTAAGGGTATTAGTAGCACTGTAGGTTGTAGCAGGTTATATTTTTCCATTGTTTTTCTGTGATGGTTTGAGGCTACTCCTGACATTTTTGGGAATGGTCTCCGAGGAAGAGAATTTGTTTCTCATCATCACCAAAATCGGATATCTTTGAAATACTAAGATTCGTATTTCATTTATGTTAAAAACTGAGCAACGCCGTGAGGCAGGTTATCCACTGTACCCAAGTTCTGAAGAACTTTTAACGACGGCCAGGAGACTTTTGTGTACTCTACGGTCAGTGGGGGCACCGCTATCTGTGCATCACCCTTATTCTTCCTAGGATTGACGACATAGGTCGCTGCGTAGCAAGTAGCGGTGGAATCCATACACTAAAGGGCACCACCGCACCTCACTTGGGGCACGCCAGAATCCCCGTGGGATGCGGTGGCAACTTCGTGAACAACACACTCATAAAGGGCACTGGGACCTACGCCTTAAACTCGTACGTGTTTCCCTAACACGTACTTACTGTACCAACGCCTTGCCTCATGAAACGCCTACAAAGGAAATCACTGGTCCGTCCGCTATGGTGGAAACTTAGGTTCCTCTCGCATGCCCAGGAGTTTGAGGAAAACTTCTCCCTGGACGCACAGACACGTCTCTGCTCAGGCTGTAGGCTTCAGGGTCAGGACTTCCCGGCACCCAGTCCACGACTTCATTTATGTTAAGGCTGTTAGTCAGTAAACTTCCCAATTCCCATCTCTAACATTAAATCTATGAGCGTGAAATGCATTCGTATATTTCTGGAAATTAATATTTTAAACTTTTGTTTTGTCTTAAAGGATGTCTTTTTAGTTGTCAAAATATTTCTAAAATATTTACGTAATTTATAATTTGATGTGTTAAAATCTTAGAGAAAATTAGTAATATTTTAAACCTTCACATAGAATTATGTACATATTTTAGCAATATTTTGACAACTCAGAAAAAAAGGAAACAACCTTTAAGAAGAGTACAAAGAAAAAATAAGTTAAAAATATTAATTTCCTGGGGAGATATTTTAATTTTGCGAATACATCCTACGTCCATAAGTTTAACATTAGCGAGGGAAATTGGGAAGTTGACTGGCTAAAATCCTTACGTCCTGGTTTTTTTTTCTGCTTTATATCAGCTCAAGTAAGGTATTTCCTATCTGAAGCCAGCCCGATTTTATTTTTATCACTACCTTAGGAATCTCTACCGTGTTTTGAATACCAAAAGGTCAAAAGTGTTCAAAACATGAGACATTGTCTCAAGTTAGGCGTTGTTGTCCCAAGTTGAAGATTATGAATTGTCCTTTTTTTTTTCCTCAAATTTTTTCTTGTTTTAGACCATATACAATATCAGTACAAAAACCCTTAACGGGATAAAAGTTGTGACGCAGCACTTTCTTTTGGCTCTAAGAATTTTAAATATGGGTTTTAAAAGTAATATCAAATTTGAATGACGCTATGTTAATATTTTTTTTAAATCATCATTTTCTTTTTAGTGTTATTTATATTCACAGGTGCAATTATTATCTTAACATGAAAATATATATAAAATGTATTCGCAGATGCTTTTTCATTCAGATCTCTCAGGAATTCAAAATATGGGTTTTAAAAGAAATGATATCAAAATTTGAGTGACACCTTCACGTGAATTTAATAGGCTTGTTTTAAAATTCAATTTAAATTATTTTTCGTTTGTCTTCTAAAGTATATTTCCACATACAAAAACTACTTTTAATTTTTCAATACACTGTTAAATATATTACTTTCACTGAGCTTATATTATGTATTGAAATGTATTTATTTCAATAAACTGATTTATGTTTTGTGCCACGCTATCCAAAATCATAAGTAAAATTTATGAAAATGATTATTTTGCGTCATATTATCCACTTGCATAAATTTCCCTTTGTTTGGATACTAATGACGCAAAATAATCATTTACATAAATTTTACTTATGATTTTGGATAGCGTGGCACAAAACATAAATCTGTTTATTTAAATAAATACATTTCAATACATAATATAGGTACAGTGAAATTAATATATTTAACAGTGTATTGAAAAATTTATGTTTGTATGCGTAAATATACTTTAGAAGACAAACGAAAAATAATTTAAATTGAATTTTAAAACAATCCTATTAAATCACGTCAAGGTGTCACTCAAATTTTGATATCATTTCCTTTAAAACCCATATTTTGAATTCCTGAGAGATCTGAATAAAAAAAACATCAGCGAATACATTTTATATATTTTTTCCTGTTAAGATAATAATTGCACCTGTGAATACAAATAAAACTAAAAACAAAATGATGTTTTTAAAAAAATTATTAACATACCGTCACTCAAATTTGATATCATTACTTTTAAAACCCATATTTAGAATTCTTAGAGCCAAAAGAAAGTGCTGCGTCACAACTTTTAACCCGTTAAGGCTTTTTGTACTGATATCATTACTTTTTGCGGTTATTGATGAAAATTTCACTCAGTCGAAATTAAGCATAGGGTATAAATTTATTAGAATAAAACTTAGTTGCTTCGCCGGCTAGCGGGTCTTTAATTTACATTGGGGCCTCGAATCTTATTGAATTCTCCATTTGTACGATAATCCCTTACTTTGCACATCGAATAGTGTAAACCTCTAACCGAACGAACCTCCGGCTCGTGTCACCGCTGCCTGCGGCACCGTATAGCTGTCGTACTGCATAATATGATTAAGCGGCCACAGATCTTTCCAACGATATATCACGCGAGGGATGTGCGCAAAATTGAGAAATGTACCCCCATTGGGGGGGCAAAGTGAGGGGATGAACACTGGAGATGCATAATAGGATTAAGCGGTCACAGACCTTTCCAGCGATATATCGCATGAGGGGTATCGGCAAAATTTAGAAAATTGCTCCTGGGGGGGGGGACAAAGTAGGGGATGGACACTGGAGATGCATAATATGACTAAGCGGTCGCAGACCTTTCCAACGATATATCACATTAGGGATATCGGCAAAATTTAGAAAAGTGCCCCGTTAAGGGGGCAAAGTGGGGGGATGGACACCGGAAATGCATAATATGATTAAGCGGTCCCAGACCTTTCCAACGATGTATAACATGACGGGTGTGTGCAAAATTTAGAAAGTATAAACTAAAGCGGCAACTAAAGCGGGGCAAAGTGGGGGGGATGAACACCGGAGATGCATAATAGGATTAAGCGGTCACAGACCTTTCCAACGATATATCGCATGAGGGGTATCGGCAAAATTTAGAAAATGCCCCCCTTGAGGAAGGCAAAGTGAAGATTACGATGGACACCGGAGGTGCATAATATGATTAAACAGTCACAGACCTTTCCAACGATATATTACATGAGGGGTGTGTGCAAAATTTTAAAAAGTACCCCCCTTGGGGTGGGCAAAGTGGGGGGATGGACACCGGAGATGCATAATATGATTAAGTGGCCACCGACCTTTCTAACGATATATCACATGAGGGGTGTGTGCAAAATTTTAAAAAGTACCCCCTTGGGGGGCAAAGTAGGGGGATGGACATTATCATTAATTTCGTCGATCAGGCGTGAAAAAATGTTGAATTTTGTTGATGGTGTGTTTAAAATTCATGAATTTCGTTGATCGGGTGTGTGAAAATCATGAATTTTATCGATCGGGTGTGTAAAAATCTGTGCGTTTCATCAATCGGGCACAGAAAAAACATGAATTTTGTCGATCGGAGGAGGGGGGATCATAAATTTTGTCGAAAGAGCACGTAAAAGTCATGAATTTTATAGAACGGGCGCGTAAAAATTACCAATTCGTCAAGTAGTCGCATAGAAATCCCGAATTCGTCAAGTGGGTGGGTAAAAGTCCCGAATTCATCAAGTGGGTGCATAAAAATCACAAATTTCATCGAACGGATGCATAAAAATCAATAATTTCGTCGATCGGGCGCAGAAAAATCAAATTTCGTCGTACGAAAAAATCATGAATTTCGTTGATCAGGTGTGTAAAAATCATGAAACTTCGTTGATCGGTGTGTAAAAATCATGAATTTTGTCGATCGGGTGTGTAAAAATCATGAGTTTCATTAATCAGGCACAGCAAAAAGATGAATTTTGCGGATCGGGGAGGGGAGATCATAAATTTTGTCGAACACAGATGTAAAAATCATGAATTTCGTGTATCGGTGAATAAAAATCATGAACTTTGTCAACCGGGCTCATAAAGATCATGAACTTTGTCAACCGGGCTCATAAAGATCAAGAAATTCGTTGATCGGCATGTAAAAATCATTAATTTCGTCCATCGAGCATGTAAAAAGCATGAATTTAGTCGATCAGGCGTGTAAAAATCACAAATTTTGTTGAACGGGTACATAAAAATCCCGAATTTCTTTAATCGACGCATAAAAATCATAAATTTCGCCCATCTGGTGCACAAAAATCAATAATTTCATTGATCAGGTGCGGAAAAATCATCAGTTTCGTCGATCTGGTGAGGAAAAATCATGAATTTTGTCGAATGGACATGAGAAAAAAAGAAAATCAGAAAATCCTGCATTTGGCCGGTTTTCTCCATATTTTTAATCGCCAGTTATTCAAGTTTTATTGCTGAGTGGTGACTGGCGAGTGCCTATTTTCACCTTTACCCAAAAACGAATAACATCGAATTAAAAAGAGGCAAGTTATTAACAATTTATGGGAAAAAAAACTTTAACGGTTCATGTCATGGGTCGCCAAGGTCTTACTGGAGCTGAAATATGAGGAAACATGTTTCCTTACGGATGCTCAACTACTATATAAAGCGTCGACAAAAAGCGGTGACTATCCCGTGCAAATGAACTACGAAAACTTCCAAAAATGGGTGTTGGAAAAACTTCTTCCAAATCTGCAACCGAACAGTGCCCTATGTATGGATAACGCTCCACATCACACGCCTGTTGAAAACCGCAGTCCTGCAAAGTATTCTATAATAAAAGTTACGACAGACTGGCTGAAAAATAACAAAATATACTGTGGCGAACAAATGCGAAAAGTAGAACTTTTCTCTCATAGAGAGTAATCGTCCAAAGAAAATCGTCTATAAAATTGATAATAAAATTCTAGTTTAGAAGGTATGATTTTTTTTTTAATATTTTAAATGATAAAATTTTATCCGCCCTTCCAAATTGTTTGAAAATATAAGCTGCAATTTATGATAGATAAAATACCCCCCCCCCCCCCCCTTTCCCAGGTATTTTGTTTAGTTATTTATTGTTTTTTATTTATTTTGAATTGATGATTCTCCATTTCAAAATTTTCATTTAATTTGATACTTTGATGGTCTATAGTTGTTTTGTGAAGCTTCATGCATGTTTTGCTGTTACTGTATATTAATTTTTCAAATTCGTTTTTAATAAGCTTATTCAAGTAAATAGTTTTAGAGCCCTAAGTTGTTTTAATGTCAAATGTTTCGTTAAAAATTATAAAATATTAAAAATAGAGTGAAAAATTGCTATTTGCTTGCAAAGCAGCAGAACATGCAACAGAAAATATGTGCAAATTATAAATTATTTGCCATATTTAATGATGTCATTTTAACAGTCAGCAAAAGTAATCAAACATATTTGAACAATTTCAAACTTTGCACTCACTAACTCTTAATTTTTAAGATCTGACTATTAAAAAACATTGCGAAATAATTAATAGTGCTTTTCTCTGAAAAAATAAAAAAAATTCTTTCTTCTACACATTTTCAAAATACACCGCTGTACAAAAAACCATGCTTGGCTACAGTAAAATTTCAACTATGTCAAAAGTGTATAAAAACTATTCCTATGTAAAATATTGATATGTATGTAAAATATTGATATTTATGTAAGTTGTAATCAAAAAATTAAATCTATTAGATAGAAGTAGCTGTTGAAATTTAATACATTTTCAAAATTTACTTAGAAGAACAAACACTTATTACAGTAAACAGTAAACAGAATTTTATACAAAAATTGGGAAAGTTTAAGATGATTAAATTTGTGAAGAGTTAATTTTTGGCAGGAAAAACTTTTGTGAAGTGTTCTGTTTTAATATGAAAAAAATTGTGAAATAACCTGTTTTAAAATGAAAAAAAAAATGTGAAGGATACTGTTTTAAGATGAAAAAAATTGTGAAGGATCTTTTAAAGGATACAAATTCTTCTTAAACAGAGCCCTGTAATATACTTACTAAAGTTGTATTTTTTCTGTGATTTAAGCACATATAAGGTATTTCATACCTTTAAATTATTAATTTTAAATGATTTTTAAAGTCACAGGTAAATGAAAGAAAATTCGAAAAATAAAATAGCTATTTGTTTACTTTTCAAACTCTGAATTTAAAGTAAATAAGAACTTATTTATCCATTGTATAGCATAAAACACTTATTCAGAACTATCTTCCTGCATTTCCTTTTACAAAATAACATAAAAGTAATATTTTAGAGCTAGAAAAACCTACGTTGGTTATTATATTCTTAGGCTTCGCAAGCAAATAGCAATTTTTTTACTGTATTTTTAGTAATTTTTAACGTAACATTTGACATTGAAACAATATAGTGCTCGAAAACTATTTAACAAGTTTATTAAAAAATGAATGTGACAAATTAATATAAAGTAAAAGCAAAACATTCAGGAAGATGGAACTTTCTGTCACACAACAGGTAATGCAATGAAAAAAAAAAGTTATTTGTTTACTTTTCAAACTCTTGTTTTAAAGTAAATAAGAACTTATTTATCCATTGTATAGCATAAAACACTTAATTCAGAACTAACTTTCTGCATTTTCTTTTACAAAATAACATAAAAGTAATATTTTAAAGCCATAAAAACATTAAACTGGAAGTTTCTTTGACTGTAGACCAACTAATCATCATTCCAAAACGAAAAATTTTATAAGAACCAACAAGTCAAATAAAATAAAAAACAATGAATAAATAAACAAAATACCTAATAGTAAGTATAATATCTTTGAGTTTTTCTGTGGCTATCTTTTCCCAATTGTTCAATTTGTGAAAAACAAGGCTCTTGTTCTTTTACTCTCGCTAATTTGTGCTTCGCGTATTGATACAATAATACAAGTATATGTATATGCAACAATAGTTGGTTGGTTGTCTTCGTTGTGAAAGAAACAAAGAAATGAAAAATATTTTATCATTAGAAAATGAAAGATTTATTATATTTAACAGTAAAATTGAATACATGTAATTAAAAAATATTTCTTAATTTTGAAAAAGGAATCGAAATAATTTTTCGACCATATGCATGTTTCAAATCTGAAATTATTTCTTTGTAACAAAAAGGAAAAACATATAAACAACAATTGAATTTAATAAATATGTATTACATGTTTAGAGTATATAATTCATTGTTTTTGCATTAAAAAAAAATTAAATAATTACCCGCGAACATATCAGAAGTTTTAACGGCAAACCGTACTTCCATTTTTAACTTAATCTCGCCGCAGAGGAAAGGGGTAAAAAGTGCTATGCATTTCTACAGCAATAGGCTTAAGACAATAGTCCCATTTTTAAACCGGATTATATAAAAAAAACTAGAGTTTTCCTATTTAAGCGGATCGGGGGATTCGCTTTAGCGACAACAGGTTAATATCATGTATTAATTTTTAAAAAATCGTCCGTGCGGATTTCGAGAAAAGCATTTTACGACATGACAACATTACATCCAGGGAGAAAAACTTCCCATTTTACTTAAAAATGGGTTTCCAGATCTTAAAATCTACTGCATGTAGAAATGTATAAATTTCAGTAAAGAGTTAGACCGGAGATATAAGACAGCTGTGAAAAAATCAAAACGATATGCCTCATATTTACTGAGATATTAAATGTCGGCGTTTCGCTTTTCATTTGAACTCAAACTAGGTGTATATATAGAGTGACGGAAATCTTCGGTTTTGGGCATTCGGTTTTCGGTTTTTTGCTGCGTCACTCGAGAAACTACCGTCTCTTATGATATTCTCTTGAAGTTTAAAAACTTATTTTCCATGTCCAATGATTAATGAAAATAAAGAGACCGTGTCGTTATTTTAGTGATTCTATATTTAAATGAAGGGGTCGGGGCAAGAGAGTGCCAAGCCACATTTTTGAACTTCTGAGATATTTCAATTTGAAAATTTGTTCAAATACTCAAATCAAGATATACAACCTAAAGTTTTTTCGCCAAAGTCTTAATAACATTTGAGATATTCTGAGTAACAATATGGCATTACTTTAATGATATTACTATTACTTTTCTGTAAATTAGTTATCTTCATTGGGGGCATAAATATCTGGGGCAAAAACAAAACCTGTCCCATATGCTGCCACCAAGTGACATTAGAAACAAATTATATGTTGGATATTATAATTTACAATATTAAGCAACAGATTACAGTGTTAGATTTATTTCACGAAAACTGTGGCTTGGCACTTTCTTGCCCCGACCCCCTCAAATGTTCTTTTGTTCCTCATTAAAATATGTAGTACATACATAATTGTTTAGTCAGGCCAGGTAGCTATTTACATATATGTATGCTTTTGTTTTCAAGTTTGTTCCTAGTCTTTATTCGTTCGGATTTGTTCATAAAGAGCATATTCTGACGTGCCTTATTAGAGTAATTGATTACAAAAAGTCATCAATTGGTCAATATCAATTCTTAGATTTGACAACGTTGTTCAAAATAAGTAGAATTCGTTAAAAAAATATCTGAAACTTTTTTTTTTTACCAGAAAACTTGATTTGCGGTGTTGTAATGAAGACTGTAACCTTATTTTTGATGAATAATTTTTTTTCGCCGTTTTCAATTGTTTATTGTGTCTCAACTCTTTTTTTAAAAATTTAACCTGTCCCATGTTTGGAATAAGGAACTTGAGCACGAGACAAGTGGGAAAAAAAAAGAGAATGTCCCAAGTTAGGTTGTCTAAGCTCAACTTAGGACAGAACATAATGCAGACACCCTTCAAAACATGGAATATATATTTTTAAGCTTCTACGTTTCATAAAAGGGTTGATTTCTGAATGCAAAGTTCGACATTGTCTCAAGTATGTGCATTTGATTAATTTTAACACAATTATTCAAATTGGTAAAGAAATCATATGAGTTGTAATTTTTCCAACTGGACGAAAAATCTCCGGGCCAGGATTCGAATCTGGGATATCTTGGCTGAAGCTGCCAACGCTCTACCAACTGAGCCATCCCGGTTGAATCTGGAGGACATAATTCATCCATTTAACCTTATTGATCATAGCATCTGGTCTGATATCTTAATCAGCTCAACAGAATAAATCGCAGGTAATTTGGAACTCCAGTAAACGCTGGATACTCCAGTAAACGCGTTTCCATCGTTTACTGGAGTTCCAAATTACTTGCGATTTCTTCTGTTGAGCTGATTCAGATATCAGACCAGATGCTATGATCAATAAAGTTAACTGGATGAAATAGGTTCTCCAGATTCAACCGGGATGGCTCAGTTGGTAGAGCGTTGCAGCTTCAGCCAAGATATCACAAGTTCGAATCCTGGTCCGGATATTTTTCGTCCAATTGCAAAAAATTACCATTCATATGTGCATTTGATTGTAGATAATAATTTCCTATATATTACCTTTTTTTTTCAATATTTCTTATGCTATTATATTCTACTCTAAAACAATTCTTATTTTACTATTAGAATATGTTGTATTTTAGCATTTAATTAATTTCAATTTCTTTTTTTCTAGAATGTTGAAAAAACTCTTTTCTATTATATCGATGTTACAGAAGAAACACCATGGGAAGATACAATTTTCTACTTTCCTAATTTAAGGAATTTTAATTTTTGTGGTCATTATACTAATTTAAATACGTTGTTATTAAAACAGATTGCAAACTGTTGTCCAAATATTGAAGAAATTGATATAAGAGGTTCTTTTATTGCACCGAAAGGAGTAGTATATCTTTGTAAAAATGAAAATGGAGAAGCTCTTTGTACGAAACTGAAGAAACTCTATCTTGATCATTACGATTATATTACGGAAGATTATATTAAATATCTACTTCTAAATTTGCCTTCACTTGAAATCATTGATTGTCAGTATCTTTCTCATGCGATATACTCACTGCATAAGCATAAATTATCATCTCTTGATGACGTGAAACCTTACAATATTACTAAACTAACTTTAAATTGTCCACGTGACCCTTGCTATGATGATATTACAAAAGTCTGTCTATCTGTGTGCCCCTATTTAAAATCCTTATCCTGTGATTTGTTAAAATCTGATAATTTTAAATTTTTCCCAAAGCTACCTGATTTAGAGCGATTTTCGATACATAATGTTTCAAATTCAGCTATCAATGTAGACAAACTCCTGAAAGGTTTATGTGAAAAACTAACTTCTCTGGTTGTAAAAAACTGTACTGTATCATTGTCCGTCCTTTCTGAAAGCTGTCCTCGTATCGAAGAAGTGGATTTCATTAGGGTAAAATTCCTCCTTGACGACTCCAAACCTGCATTAAATTCATTGACTTCTCTTAGATTTGATAAATATACTGTATCAGAAAACGTGAAAGCAATCAGTTTGTTGATGACATCGTCACAGAAATTGCAGTCGTTAACATTGGAAGGACTACTCTCTCCGTTTTCTTCAGAAATAAAAACACTGATTTTGAAATGCTGTGAATTGAATCCCCTAAAAATACTCTCTTTCTCTAATTGTTGGATTGAAAAAGATTTTATAAAGGAACTTCTTTTAAAATGTCATACTTTGAGCTGCTTAAATGCAAGTTATTTAAGGAAAAGAGAAGAAGTTGAATTGTTAGAATTTGCTAAAATTCTGCCCAATAAACCTAAGATTTATGTGAGCGTTTTTGATGTTGATGTTGATGTTGATGTTAATGTTGGTTTTCATTATTACGCTTTTGACCATTATGGTGAATAAGTAATAAACAAGAGTTCTGCGCCAGCGGCGCACGCGGCGTCTGCTGAAGGTCGAATGAAGGGGTGCGCTGTGCAGTGGAAAAAGAAACGGGAAGTACCTCGGGCCAGAAGTATGTCACGAAGGGAGAGATAAGAGATAGGGTGTATAATAAAGAGCTAAAGATAAGCATTTCTACTATTAGACGGAGTTGATAAGGGATGTTTTAGTTAATGTATCTTATAATATGATGATTAAATGAATCATTTAACGCTTCTTAGAAAAAATTTTTTGAGAGGAGATTTTTCTTTTCGAATTTAGTGTGTTACAGTGTGATGAGGTTTTTTTTTCAGATATGTTAGAGAAGAGGGATTTTTTTTTTATGATTAAACGAACTTCGCAAAAAATTCGAGTAAAACTTTTACTAAATTCTACCATCCCCCCCTCTCCCCCACTTTATAGGGTGCCTTATAAGATTATTTAACATGTTAAATTAAAGTGTTACACTCGTACCCCCTTTTTTTTCCCCAGATGACCCTTCGATAAAAGTTATGCTAAAAATAGAAAGTGTACGAAAAATACAGGGTCCCTTCAAAAAATACAGAATGCCATATAAGAGGATTGAACATCCTGCAATAAAGTGCTACCCCCTTTTTTTATAACGGACCCTTCAATCGAAGTTAAACTAAAATAGAGGGTATGATGAAAATACAAGATGTCCTATAAGATGATTAAAAGTATTGCATTAATGTGTTACCTTAACCCCCCCCCTTTTTTTTTCTTTTTAGAGTTTCGTTCATCTTACGAAACCGCATTCATCTCGCTTCTCTGTCTGTCCGTCGTCACAGAGTCGGTTCTCAGAAACTGCATAAATTAGTGACTTCAAATTTTGTGTAATTACAGCTGAATACCTACTGTCGCGCACTGGTCAAAAATCGAAAAAAGCTGGCCGAAAGTCGAAAAATGAATGTTTCTTAATTCATTTCAGTACCTCCTTTTTACGTTGAGAGGGAGCATCTGCGCCTTATCCTGCATAGAGAAAGAGATATATTTTATACCTGCTTATGTATCGAAGGTCTAAGTCAGCTGCTCTGTAACGCTCGCTCGCACGTGCTCTTACGCGGTAAATGTTGCGCGCGTTCTACAGTGAATAACTTTTGTTGTACGTGTGCAAATTACATTCTGCAAAATGCGTGATCTTCCGAAAGGTAAGAAGAATATTTGCACATATTTATTTTATGTAATTGATTATAAATTATGTCTTAAAAGTGAAAAGAAAAGACACACGAAAAAATCACGTATTGATGCACAAAGTAAAAGTAGAAAACTCTCATCATCCCTTATCAACCCCGTCTTAGAGTAGAAATGCATATCTTTAGCTCCTTATTGTACACCCTTTTGTTATCTCCCACTCTGTGACGTACTTCTGGTTTCTCTTTCCGCCGCACAACCTTCAGCTCGACCTTCAGCAGTTACCGCGTGCGCCGCTGGAGCAGAAATCTTGTTTCTCACTTACTATGATGGCTTTTATGATGACTGATGATGGCGACGGTTATAATATTGCACTCGAGGTGGGCCTTACTTAAAGTTGTATAATATATAATGTTATTGTGTTTAAGCTTATTCAGTAATAGATCAACAGGAATTCCCTATTAAATTTGGAGCGAGTTTCACGTAAAGCATAAAAAACTGTAAAATGTTTTAGAAATGCTTATCCACATTTAGAAAAAAATAAATAGAATTACTGAAACTTGTTTTCTTGCATTTAAATATCCTCTAATTCCATGAAAAAATTGTGAAGGCCGCCTCTACTCTATGGTGCAAGAACTTTTAGAAACTGTCGAATGGCAACGGCCTGTGAGAAGAGAGACTGGAGAGAGTGTTCGGAAGCGTGCTGTAACGCGCGGTGGAAGATTCCGTACGAAATATGTAGTCGTGAATCGTGTTAACTATTATTCTATGTTTGTGTATTGTCTTCAATGTGTTCGTCATATATATATATATATTAAACGTGTTTAAATGTACCAGTGAGTCGCTTATGTTATTTCCTGATCAAAAGTTATCGGATCTACATCAAGCTTGATAATTTGGCTCAGCCGACAGCATTGAATGTTACAGCATTGAATGTTACATCATTAAATGTTACATCGTTAAGTATTATAGCATCGTGGACATTAAGCAGATAAGTTTGTGCTCAGCGAGTCATATTCACTTTGACGTCGAACAGAGTCCGATAACTATTCTGGTTATCGTCAAGGTATCAAGGTATTCTTTTTTGTATGTTCCATCGAGAGCTGGTTTAAAAGTATATCTGGAGGCACGGCAGTGCCTCCGCCAAGTCGAGAGAGGACAGCCGTAAGCATACTTTTCTGGAAGCAACTCAGGGCACTTTTGACCCCTCCATATCTCCGCGCTGGAGTATCCCAAAAATTTTAAACTTCAATTATAGAGAGTATTTGGCCCACAGGACCAAAATTTAAAATTACAACTTTCTGTCTTTTCTAGTTCAGGCGATATATGAACTCAAACATTCGATTTTTTGTCACTTCTTACTTACTCGTTCACGCGTCATCAAAAAGATTGGGTAGATCCCGTAGCCCCAGAAACTTGACATTTGGAAAAAAGGTAGTGTTTAGGATACAAAGAAAGGAAAAATTATAAAATCCAGAAAATTCGAAAAAAAAACATTCGAAAATTCAACAAATTCCATCAAAATTGAAAATTCAAAATAATACGATCTTGTAGTCTTGGAAACTTAAGATTTGGTGTGAAGGTAGTGTTTAACATCCAGAAAAAAAAAACATCAAAAACACCAAAAAAATCGAAAGCAAAATTGAAAAAATCGAAGAAATTGAAAAAAAAAAACGAAAATTTGAAGACAATCCGATTTTGTTGCACTAGAAAATTCAAATTAGGAATAAAGGTAGTATTTAGGATACAGAAAAAGGAAAATTAAAAAAATCCAGAAAATTCGAAAAAAAAAAATAAAAAAATTCGAAAAAAATTGAAAAAATGAAAATAATTTGATACGATAACGCTCGTATTTATAAATTAATTTGGATGAAACTAATTGTGTGTATTAAGCTCACCAATGCCTCGACCGAGTTCGTTGGCCAGCTTGGTCCGCCATCTTGAAACAAGATGGCGGCCACGGAAAATTTTAAAACTAAAATAAATATACAAAAAAGTTAAAGAATCAAGTTTATTTTTTAATTAGGTGTTAGGACTTGATACAAGGATTCCAGAGCATTTTTTGTTTTACCTCTATCTTAAAAATTGGCTGAGATAGAGCAGTTTGAAATTCTAGGGTGGCTGACATTTTGAAACAAAACAGCACATTACAAAAAACCAACGATAAATTTATGGTCAATAATGGTCAAGCAGGTGCAATCCCGAATGAATACTCCGTGTTATTATAACTGTAACTTTGACTTCGAAATTTTGATACGTTGCATTTTCTATTTGTTGATATTTTTGAACTATGATTTACGCTAAGTGAAATGTTGTTGTTGAAGAGGAATTTTCCATGTAAATCCGAAACGTCCAATTTTAATATTTTTTTAATGTTTTATGAAAGTGTATTGTAATGTCTGTAATTTTAATGATTTTAATATAAATTTATAAGTTTTAGTGAACGCGATTTCTCGCAAATTATTTTCTTTCATTGTTGTAATCATTTTCCCAATCATACGCATAAAACTATATATTCATATCCATTAGCGCCAAATTCTCGCCAAACTTGGCGACAATTGGGGAAATCTCGCCAAATTTGGCGACAAAAATAAGTCTTCCTAAATGAAGCCAACTTGGCTATAGCTCAATAATTTGGCGAATTTCTTATTCAAATTCAGTGTAAACGAATCTTTTGTAAACGGTTTCTTTGCATTTTAACTTGCTGTTTTCGAGTAACATTAACTAAAATTTTAAAACGAAGATATAGGAAAGCTACCTTTTCCTGCCGGTACAGGCCGGAGGACTTTTTTATGAGTTGTCGGATGCAATCTAAGTTTTGCATTAAATAAAGTAAAACATTGAAAAACAAATCCCACAGGATGGGGATAGATTGTTTTAGATAGATTTTAAGTTAATTGTCCTATAAGCTAGTACACCTTCCGTTATTGTTTTGTGTTATTTTCCCCGGATTATGCTTTTCTTTTCTTTTGTTTACGAATTTTGTAATAGAAAAGTTCCGCTATAGACTGGCTACGTTATAGACCTTTTTTTTTATAGACAGGTTCATTTTCTTTCACAGGCTTTACTCTATTTAATTTATATATGAAATATTTGTTGTTAAAAGATGTTGGTCGCACAAAAATTTTCACATCTCTCCCTCCCTCCCGACATTACTGGTTGGTTATGGCTTGATAGTCCTTTCTAAATAAAATCATGGTGATTCTAAGATTCTCTTGATTTATCTCTAAATTGAACATAAACGATCCTAAGAAAACGGATCAATGAATTACTATATTGGCATGAGAAAATTTAGTTGCAGAAAAATGGAGCATGTAGCTAACATTAAGTCTAATAGGAAAACCACAGCCTTGGCAAGATCTGGAGGCACGGCAGTGCCTTCGCCAAGTCGAGAAAGCACGGCCGTAAGCATACTTTTCTGGAAGCAACTCAGGGTACTTTTGACCCGCCCCCCCCCCCCCATATCTCCGCGCTGGAGTATCCCAAAAATTCAAAACTTCGTTTTTCTAGAGTATTTGGCACACAGGACCAAAATTTAAAATTACAACTTTCTGTCTTTTCTAGTTCAGACGATATATGAACTCAAACATTCGATTTTTTGTCACTCACTCACTCACTCGTTTCGCGTCATCACAAAGATTAGGTAGATCCCGTATCCCTAGAAACTTGACATTTGGAAAAAAAGGTAGTGTTTAGGATACAAAGAGAGGAAAAATGATAAAATCCGGAAAATTCGAAAAAAAAACATTCGAAAATTCAACAAATTCCATCAAAATTGAGAATTGAAAATAAGACGATCTTGTAGTCTTAGAAACTTAAGATTTGGTGTGAAGGTAGTGTTTAGCATCCAGAAAAAAAAACACCAAAAACATCGAAAGCAAAATTGAAAAAATCGAAAAAATCGACAAAAATCGAAAATTTTCAAATAATTCGATTTTGTTGCGCTAGAAACTTGGAATTCGGAATAAAGGTAGTAATTAGGATGCAAAATAAGGAAAAATTAAAAAATCCGGAAAATTCGAAAAAAAAATACAAAAATTCGAAAAATTCGAAAAATTGAAAAAATTAAAATAATTTGATCTTTTAGTCTTAGAAACTTAAATTTCGCGGTAAAGATAGTGTTTAGGAATCAGAAAATGATAAAATAAAAAACGCAATAAAATTCGAAAATAAAATCGAAAAATCGAAAAGTAAGGAAAATTTGAAATTAATTCGATTTTACAACGCTAGAAACTTGAAATTTGGAATAAAGGTAATATTTAAGATACTAAATAAGGAAAATTTAAAAAATATGGATAATTTAAAAAATACCCATAAATTAGTGCAGACGGTATATGAACTCAAAGTTTCGATTTTTTGTCCCTCACACACCCACTCACTCTCGCGTCATAAAAAAGATTGGGTAGATCGCGTAGCCATAGAAACTTAAAATTTGGAGTAAAGCTAGCGTTTCGGATACAAAGAAAGGAAAAATTATAGAATCCGAAAAATTCCAAAAAAAAAAAAAAAAAAAAAAAAAAAAAAACATTCGAAAATTCAACAAATTCGAACAAAATTGAAAATGGAAAATAACACGATCTTGTAGTCTTAAAAACTTAAAATTTGGTGTGAAGGTAGTGTTTAGAATTCAGAAAAAAAAACATCAAAAACACACAAAAAAAATCGAAAAATTGGAAAAAACGAAAAAAAAAACGAAAATTTTCAAATAATCCGATTTTGTTGCGCTAGAAACTTGGAATTCGGAATAAAGGTAGTATTTAGGATGCAAAATAAGGAAAAATTAAAAAATACGGAAAATTCGAAAAAAAAAATCAAAAATTCGAAAAATTCGAAAAAATTAAAAAATTAAAATAACTTGATCTTTTAGCCTTAGAAACCTAAAAATCGCGGTAAAGATAGTGTTTAGGATTAAGAATAAGTTAAAATAAAAACGCAATAAAATTCGAAAATAAAATAAAGAAATCGAAAAATAAAGAAAATTTGAAAATAATTCGATTTCATAGCGCTAGAAACTTGTAATTTGGAATAAAAGTAATATTTAAGATACTAAATAAGGGAACATTAAAAAATATGGATAATTCGAACAAAGAAATCGAAATTTTCAAAAATTAAAAATTAAAAAAAAAAAGAAAGAAAGAAAGAAAAAGAAAAAAAAAGTGACAAATTGAAAATAATATGATCTCGTAGTCTTAGAAACTGAAAATTTGGTGTAAAGATAGTGTTTAGGATTCAGAAAAATAAAAAAAATAAAAACACAACAAACATCGAAAATAAAATAAAAAAATCGAAAAAAAAAACGAAAATTTGAAAATAATTCGATTTTGTGGAGCTCTTGGAATAAAGGCAGTATTTAGGATACAAAAAAAGAAAAAAAATCTATAAAATTCGAAAAAACTTATTGTTTAGGATACAGAAAAAGAAAAAATTAAAACACAATAAATTCGAAAATAGAACAAAAAAACTCGAAAAAGATCGGAAATTTCAAAATAATTCGATTTTGTAGCGCTAGAAACTTGAAATTTGTAATAAAGGATGCAAAGAAGAAAAAATTAAAAAATCCAGAAAATTATAAAATAAAATCGAAAAAATCAAAAATTGAAAATAATTTTATCTTGTATTCTTAGAAACTTAAAACTTGGTGTAAAGGTAGTATTTACTATTCAATAAAAGGAACAATTAAAAAATTCGTTAAATTCGAAAATAAAATCGAAATATCTTTAAAAAATCGAAAATTCGAAAACAATTTGATTTTGTACTGCTAGAAACAACAGTTTTAAGATAATTGCCCTATTAGCTAGTACAACGCCCCCAATTGTTTTATGTTATTTCCCCCGGATTATGGTTTTCTTTTCTTTTGTTTACGAATTTCGTTATAGGAAAGTTCCACTATAGACAGGCTACGTTATAGGCGATTTATTTATAGACAGGTTTGTTTTCTTTCACAGGTTCTCTATTTACTTCGCATATGAAATATGGATTGTTAAAAGATGTTAGCCCCACAAAAATTTTCACAGCTCCCCCTACCCTCCCGACATTACTGGCTGGTTATGGTTTGATGGTTCTTTCTAAATAAAATCATGGTGACTCTAACATTCACTTGATTTACCTCTAACTTGAACCTAAATGATCCTAAGAAGACGGATAAAAAAATTACTATATTGGCATGACAATCAGGTAACTTAGAAGTAAAATCGAAAAATCAATAAATTTATAAAAAGTCAAAAATTTGAAAATAATCTGATTTTGTAGTCCTAGAAGCTTGACATTTGGTAGGGTTTAGTATACAAAGTAAGAAAAAATTAAAAAATCCGTAAATGTACAAAAAAAAAAAAGCCAAAAAAAAAAAACCGAAAAAAAAAAACATCGAAAAAATGAATATAGTTTGATTTATTAAAAATTTCCGGAAATTTTAATTTTGACTTTCTTTTTATACTAAAAAGTTCTTTTATGCTAAATATCAAGTATCTAGGACTACGAGTAATATCTCAGATGGATAGCACCTATCCTGGAAGCAATTGAGAGTACTTTTGACACTCCCCCTCTCATAACTTTGTGCTGGCATAGGAACCTGCAATCTTTTTATCTACAGTACTTTGCAAACGAAACTAAAGCTTCAAATTTTTTATACCTGTAAATAATAGGGACAGAGTGTGGGCTTAGCGAAAATCAGTGGATGATCTCCAAAAAGAACCCAAAATCAAGAAAAGGAGGATTACTTACAAAAAGAAGTGAAATCTCATCAAAAAGTCACCTGTAAAAAATGCAGCCAAGTCTCGTGACTCTTTTTCCGTAAAAAGTTCTGAGATCGTGTAAAGCCAAGTTTAGCTATCTTATTAACTCTGAAATTTTCATTCACAAATCACTCCTAGTCTCTACATCTTTAGTTAAATATTATTTTGTGACTTGGCAATTACGTAGCACGAGAATGTGATGTATATAATTAGTCTTAATCAAATAATACCATGCCATCCCATAACATATTAAGGTGTAATAACTTCCCTGTGCGTATATAATTAGCCTTAATCATATTATCTCATCCCTTCCCACATAACATAGTAAGGTGTAATAACTTGCCTGTGCTGCGCAATTGCCAAGTCACAAAATAATATTTAACTAAAGATGTAGAGACTAGGAGTGATTTGTGAATGAAAATTTCAGAGTTAATAAGATAGCTAAACTTGGCTTTACACGATCTCAGAACTTTTTACGGAAAAGGAGTCACGAGACTTGGCTGCATTTTTTACAGGTGACTTTTTGATGAGATATAAAGTTTAAAAGTATATTGTTAGGATTGTTAACTGTTTAAGGTGCATATATGCTTAATATTATGATACTGGTTTAATATAAATATATCGAAATAAGTTTAATATTCATTCTATGAATAGAACAAAATATGATATTTAATTCATTAATTGATTAAGTTTTAAAGGTAAATAATTAATTTATGTTACATTGTTTCTTAATGCTAAGAACTGTATTTTTGTTGCTTATTTAACTTGCGTAATATGAATGCAGAGTATTTTGTTTATTACTAGCTTTTACCCGCCCGGCGTTGCCCGTGCCAACAACTTTAAACGTACCTGAAATCAGGGTTGATTGATTTTTTAATTTTAAATGAAAGTAATGTTAGAGGCCCCACTGCCATAGACAGCATACACTGGGCTTGCCATGCACAATCCCATATGTTACTGTAAGTAAACCCGGAATTTCTCAGAATTTTTTTATGAAAAGCCAAATGGCATTATTTTCTCCTTCAAGCTTTTATCCAGGCTTAGGACTGGCTAAAAGAAAGGCAATTGCATTTAGAAGCAAATATTTATTTTATGTTTTAGCCATAAATAAAAAGCCTTTCTTTTAGGCATTCTGAAATTTTTGTCATGTGTAGATGCTGTCACCAGAAAGTGCACCTCGTAGCCGGATTTTTAAATTTTAATTTAGATTTTTTTAAAATTAAAATGTGCATATGGAATTTTGGGTTCGAGGCTATTTCATGCTCTCCGCCAATCCCCGGCAATGAAACAGCCAGCGAAAGAGAGATCTAGCAAAACGACGTCAAACGTGCATATGACATTCTGGTTTGAGGCTATTTACAACTTTCTGCCAAAGAGAGCAGGCGAAAGAGCTGTCGATAGCGTCAACATTCCCGGCTCCGATCTTAGCTTTGCTAGCAAGAGCAAGCAACAGTTTTACATTTGAAACTTTTTTATATTGTGAAATTAAACTAAACTAACTAAAATTCCCGTAAGTTAGTTTCTTTACTTTCTGTTCCTTTTTATATATTGTGAAATTTATTGTTTTTATTAATTTAAGTTTCCGTAAGTTACTTTATTTACTTTCTGTTCAGTGCAGTGTAAGATGAAATAGGCCTAAACCCAGTGACAGAACTATCTTCGTGTGTCGCTAATAATATTTCAAAAATAGTTTGAAATATGCAATATATATCATAATAAGTTCCCGTTAGTTCTGTCACTGGGATTTAGGCCTATTTCATCTTGCACTTCACTAAACAGAAAGTATATCTTCATGTATCTGCAACGCTAATATTTCAAAAATGGACTGAAATACACAATATATATATCATATAAATCTATTATTGCTACTGTTGTAGTGCTAATTAATTATGACATCAGTATTTACGTGTTCAGTATGGAAACCGTTGTTTATTTACTTTTTTGTAAATAAAATTAAATACTCAAAATTTTCGCTTAATTGAAATAGGTCTAAACCCCTGTGACAGAACTATCTTCATGTGTCTGCAATGCTAATAACGTGTATCAATATTTATTTATATCAAACTATCATTTACTTATTTTTATTTCCTTTTTAAAAATAATAGAAGCTATTTCATTTGGTACGTTATTTTATTTTGATGAAAACATAAATCTTCCACAAAATTTTTGAGTATTTATTCATTGTTATTTACAATCTTTCTTCCTATTACTGTTTTTGACTGTATTTTTAGACAGTGTTTTATTTTTAGTCGCCCAAGAATCAAATGATTTTCTTGAAATTTACTTTCTATAAAAGGAAAACATTCAGTTAATAATTTGAGTTCTTGGGCGATTAGGAGTCCATTGTGATTTATTTTTTACCTCATACTTACAAATTAAATAGTTTTGTTTTGATGAAAACATACATCTTACATTAAAATTTTGAGTATTTATTTATTGGCAAGGGGGGGGGGGAATAGCCGGATTTTTAAATTTCAATACAATCTTCCCGTTGTTTATTTACTTTTTTGTAAATAACAATAAATACTCAAAATTTTCGCTTAATTGAAATAGGCCTAAACCCCTGTGATAGAACTCGGCAAATTGTGTCGGTTAATAAATCGCAAAATTCGTCAGTTGAGTAAAAATCGCGAAAAAAAAGTCAAGGAATCGTGGAAATAAATAGCAGAATTTGTCAATCAATCTCGAAAAATATAGCGAATTTCACAAAATTATTGCAGGAAAAAAAATAATTTTGTCAAACTGTCGTGGAAAAAAAAATCGAGAAATCCGTCATAGTCTCAGAGAAAAATCTCAAAATTAATCAAAGGATCACGTGAGAAAAATTGTGAAATTCGTCTAATAATTGCAAAATTGATCGAACGACAGTGGAAATAAAGTGCGCAGTTCGAACGTCAGCGGAAAGAAAGTGTGCAATTTGATGAACGTTCATGGGAAATAAAGTGCGCAATTCGAACGTCAGCGGAAAGTAAGTGTGCGATTTGTTGAACGTTCATGGAAAAAAATCTTGAAATTCGTTAATCGAGAGACAATAAATAACGAAAATCTTCAATCGATAGCGGAAAAATAACAATTCATCAATTGATAACAGAAAAATCAAAATTCATCAACTGATAGTGGAAAAAATCATAAAATTCATCAACTGATAGCAGAAAAATCACAAAAATCATCAATTGATAGTAGAAAAATCACAAAAATCATCAATCGATAGTTGAAAAATTGCAAAATTCATCAATCGATAGTTGAAAAATCTCAAAATTCATCAAATGGTCTCGGAGGGAAAAATACAAATGGCTTCGAAAAAAAAATTCACAATTTGTCAAATGATTTCGGGGAGGGGGGTTGTGAAATTTACCAAATGGTTTTGAAATTCATGAAACGATAGCAGGGGAAAAAAATTGGCGAGTGTGACTATTAAGTTAGCCAGTGGTGGCAAAATAGTCAATCGACAAATTTTCAGTATTACTCGCCAAGTTTTGCTAATTTTGTCCTATATGTGAGTTTTATCAAAAAGTAAAACATTAAGTAAATATTGTTTCTATCTATGAAGTCAAACATCACTCAAAAACGCCCCAACAAAAAAATAATGAATAGATAGAAACAGCTCAGCAAATCTGTTTCATTAAAGAATATTTTCAGTCGCCCAAGAATCGACTACTTTTCTTGAACTTTACTTTCTACAAAATGAAAACATTCAGTAAATAATTTCCGTTCTCAGGTGATTAAGAGTCCATTCTTGTGCGATTCGTATGAAACTCATGTCACAAAATGCACATCATAAACATTTCACGCACTTGGAATTTCCAATCAGTTCATCATAACAATTTAATAATTATTTGCTGAATGTTTTGCTTTTATAGAAAGTAAAGTTCAAGAAAAACATTAGATTCTTGGGCGACTAAAAAAGTTCTTAAATGAAACTTCTTAAATGGAGTTAAAAATGGTTCTTAAATGGAGTTCAATAACAAATCTTAATGAGAACATACATCTTAATAATTTATCGCATGTTATGAATTCCCCATTTTCGGAAACTAAAAATGTAGTACAAAACAATTACAGGAACAAAAATTGTAAACAATAAATAAATACTCAAAAATTTAATGTAAGATATATGTTTTCATCAAAACTATTGAAGTCATAAACATCACTCAAAAACGCCCCAACGAAAAAATAATGAATATATAGAAACAGCTCAGAAAATCTGTTTCATTAAAGAATATTTTTAGTCGCCCAAGAATCGACTGCTTTTCTTGAACTTTACTTTCTATAAAATGAAAACATTCAGCAAATAATTTCCATTCTCAGGTGATTAAGATTTAATAATTATTTACTGAATGTTTTCATTTTATTCAAAGCAAAGTTCAAGAAAAACATTAGATTCTTGGGCGACTAAAAAAGTTCTTAAATCATAAACATCACTCCAAAACGCCCCAACAAAAAAATAATGAATATATAGAAACAGCTCAGAAAATCTGTTTCATTAAGGAATATTTTTAGTCGCCCAAGAATCGACTGCTTTTCTTGAACTTTACTTTCTATAAAATGAAAACATTCAGCAAATAATTTCCGTTCTCAGGTGATTAATATTTAACAATTATTTACTGAATGTTTTCATTTTATTCAAAGTAAAGTTCAAGAAAAACATTAGATTCTTGGGCGACTAAAGTTCTTAAATGAAACTTCTTAAATGGAGTTAAAAATTGTTCTTAAATAGAGTTCAATAACAAATCTTAATGAGAACATACATCTTAACAATTTATCGCATGTTATGAATTCACCATTCTCGGGAACTAAAAATGTCGTCCAAAACAATTACAGGATCAAAAATTGTAAACAATAAATAAATACTCAAAAATTTAATGTAAGATGTATGTTTCCATCAAAAATATTTAATTTGTAAGTATGAGATAAAAAATAAATCACAATGGATTCCTAACCGCCCAAGAACTCAAATTATTTACTGAATATTTTCATTTTATAGAGAGTAAAGTTCAAGAAAATCATTTGATTCTTGTGCGACTAAAAATGAAACAAACTAACTAAAAATACAGTCAAAAACAGTAATAGGAAGAAAGTTTATAAATAACAATTTATAAATACTCAAAAATTTTATATACAGGGTGTTTATAAAGTCCCGGACCCATTTTGATGTTTAATAATTCATAAAATAATAAAGATAGATTAAAATTAATAACATAAATGGTTAGATAGACTCAAAAAGTTTCATGACCCTTGTCAATGAATTTCCACGTGTGCACATAAATTAATAAGCAGACGATATTTAGAAAAGTACAGATATTTAGACTGGAAAATGAAATTATCTGAAATTAACCACACGCGCAGACGATATTTACAAAAGTAAAGATATTCAAACCTGAAAAGGAAAATACATGAGTTATTCCATCAATAAATGCCATAAGTTTGTTTATATCTTCATTATTTTATGAGTTATTAAACATCAAAATGGGTCCGGGAATAATTTCATTTTCCAGTCTAAATATCTGTACTTTTCTAAATATCGTCTGCTTATTAATTTACGTGCACACGTGGAAATTCATTAACACGGGTCCTGAAACTTTTTGAGTCTATCTAACCATTTCTGTTATTGATTTTAATCCATCTTTATTATTTTATGAGTTATTAAACATCAAAATGGGTCCGGGACTTTATAAACACCCTGTATATTGCGCAAAATATTACGCAATAAATATAAGCAATATATATTGCGTATTTCAGACGATTTTTTAAATATTATAAGCGTTGCAGATACATGAAGATATACTGTCTGTTCAGTGAAGTGCAAGATGAAATAGGACTAAACCCCAGTGACAGAACTAACTAACGGGAACTTAATATGATATATATTGCATATTTCAAACTATTTTTGAAATATTATTAGCGTTGCAGACACACGAAGATAGTTCTGTCACTGGGTTTAGGCCTATTTCATCTTGCACTTCACTGAACAGAAAGTAAATAAACTAACTTACGGAAACTTAAATTAAATATATAGAAAGGAAACAGAAACTAAACTTAAATTAAACATATAAAAAGGAACAGAAACTAAAGAAACTAACTTACGGGAATTATAATTAGTAAACAATATATTTTACAACATAAAAATGTTTAAAAATAGAAAACTAAAGCTCAACAGTAAAAACTGCTGTTTGCTCTTGTCAGCCAAGCTAAAATCTCCGAGCAGTGAATGTTGTGGCTAGCGACAAACCTTTCGCATGCTCTCATTGTCGGAGAGTTGTAAATAGCCTCAAACCAGAATGTCATATGCACGTTTGCTGTCGCTTCGCTGGGAGAGCTTGAAATAGCCTCGATTCCAAAATTCCATATACACGTTTTAATTAAAACAAAATCTAAATTAAAATTTAAAAATCCGGCCCCGAGGTATACTGTCCGGTGACAACATCTACACATGACAAAAATTTCAAAGTTTTAGGTGTTATAATTACGGAGAAAACCGCGGGCAGGCAGACAGACATCTGCTGTTTTATAGAGATAGAGATGATTGATAAAATTGATAAAATGTACAAATAGAACAGTTATACATAAACAATTATATTTGGCGCGAAAAATAAAATTTTGTTCTTTAATAAATATTCTGCAGTCATATATTATTACTGTAGGGTGGTTGTTTAAAGAAGAAAAAAAACATAAAACGAGTTTCAGTTGTATTATAATTTCATAATAACTTTGTAAAGCTACGTGTTGTTGGAAAGAAGAAAAAAAAATATATTAGCTAAGTTACGGTTTATTTGAAGAAAAAAAAAGAAAATATCTATTTGCAAATGTTTTTTTTTTTTTTTTTAAGTTTATGATTAGATTAAAAGTGCTATTTTTAAAGTATGTATAGGACGTAAATAGTTTTATTTTTATTTTGTTACATATTATTTCTGGAATTCTGTGATTATTGAAATGTTTGTTACGAATTCAGATTACATTCTAAAACAAAAGTTCAGTAATCTCTGCCTGAGTGAAACCGGAAATGTATAAATTTGTTCTTTATTGGATTACTACGGATTTGTTTGTTTATTTTTTTAATTGGGACTGAAGGTTAAGCATTTTTTTTGTTCTGTTGTTGTTTTATTTTCGATTTACAAAGTGAAAGCATGAAGATTTGATTTGCGTTTCAAATCAAAATAAAAGAAAGATTTTCATATCTTAAATACAATTTAATTTAATTAAAAGGTGTTAATTTAAGACTGTGATTTATAAATATTTGGTTTCGTTATGAAATATAATTTAATAGGAAATTAAATTGTTAAAAGGAAAACAAGATAATGTATTACGTATTTTGAAGGATGTATTTAAAAGGTAATATGAAAAATTATTGATAAATTCTTGTTTTGTTAGAACATAAAGGTTTTTTTTTTTTTTTTGACATTTTGGTAAAACTGTTTAATTATTCCAAGAATTGTTTTTTGGATATATTTTTATTGTTGTGCAATGTGTTCGAATTTATTCAGTAATACTAGTATAAATATTTAAATGAAATAAGTTTCATTCAATTTAATGGGTTACAAACAAAAGAATGTTCAGGTTTAAATTTAGTTTGGTTTAGGGCGTTCTTAGGGATGAAAGTTCTAATTAGGATAGAGACATTGTTTGAGTACTGTTGAATTGTTTGGATTTTTAAATTTGGTTTATCAGATATGGCTTATTTAAGCAAAGGTAGTAAGAAAGAAGATTTACAGCTAGTGGCGATTGAGCTTGGAGTTGAGGATATCGAAAATTAAAAAGTTGTAGAACTGAAAAAGGCTATACTAGAAGTTGAGGGATATGATGAAGAATTTGTGAAGGGATTTTTGAGTTCTGTAATTGAGGATAGGAAAAAGAATGAAGAAAGAGAGAGGGAAGAAAGAATACGTCAAGAAGAGAGGGAAGAAAAAATACGCCAAGAAGAAAGGGAGGAGGGAATAGCCAGGAAAGCGAAAGCACATGAATTGGAAATGAAAAAACTTGAACAATTACAGAAATTTCCGGAAAAAAGAGATGAATCAAGAGTTGAGATAGCTCCAAAAATTCAGTTAGCACAGATTGTCCCGAAGTTTGATGAAAAACGTGATGAGATGGGATTATTTCTGTTAAATTTTGAAAGAAGGGCGGAAATGACACAAGTACCAAAGAAGGACTGGGTAGCCTACCTGTTGGCAGTTTTACCGGTAGAAATTTCATATATGCTAGCTAGAGAATCCCCAGAAGATGCAGTTAATTACGATTTGGTGAAAACTCTTATTTTAAAGCGATACAAGTTAAACAGTGAAAAATTAAAACAGTGTTTCTACAGACACCACAAGACACCTGAAAAATCATGGAGAAATTATACACAAGAGCTTTTAAGTTACTTCACTGAATGGATCACCGAATTAAATATTAACACTTTCCAACAATTAAAAGACTTAATAGTAATCGAACAATTAAAATTTCGTGTTCCTGTAGAAATAAGAGAACATTTTTTGGAAAATTGGCTTACATTTACTACGCCGTTAGAATTAGCAGAAAACCTTGATGATTACGAGAGCATTACAGACAGTTTTAAAAGAAAAGAACTTCCAAAGAAAAATTTATCTAACTCTCGGAATCAAAGCTGGAATAATTATACTTCGGATTCAAAAAAAGATATGAGAGATTTTAAACCGAAATTTAAACTCAAGACTGAAGCATCTCTCGGAGTGCAACGAGATAGAACAGAATTACGCACAAAGTACGCCTGTTTCGCGTGTGGCAAGGAAGGACATTTGAAGAAGGCCTGTCCCAAATTGAATACAGTAGGTCAAGGTGGAGGAAAAACTTATAAAGTCGATCTTGAGAAAAAGGGTCTAAATGAAATTTGCTTGAATATCAATATTCCGATGGAAGAAACAGATGGGAGACTCCTTAAGGTAAACCTAGGAATCGGTAACCAGAAGTTTCAGGGAATCATCGATAGTGGCGCGGAGATTAAAGGGTGCCGGAAGAATATTTACAGTCCTGTGGAAAGGTATTCTTGAGACCCGCAATAGGAAATCCTGTAGAGGCAAAGCTGGTTTCCGTTCCACTCACTCTTCGGACAGAAGATGAGGTCATTCCGTATATACGAGTACAGGTTGCGGTAGTGGAAGGATTACATGAGGAAGCTTTGATCACTCCCAAGGTTTTCGCTCTGTTAAAAGAACAACAGAAATTGTATTTAGGGGATGAGGTAGATATCACCCCGGTTGAAGAAAACAAAGAAAAATCTGTGTTCAATGTGGAGGGAAGGTGTCCAGAAGGAAAACTGGAAACAAATGTAGATAACGCAGACGAAGACCCAGAAGTTTCAGATTTGGAACTGATTCCTACTCCGGTCGAGACAACTGTTTTGTCCGAAAACGTTTGTAACGAGGACCGGAAGAAAAGTCCTTCAGTTTCAGAAGCGCAACATTTGAAAAGGGAGCAATAAGGCTTGTTCTACATTATAAAAATGTTTTGAAGATGCAAAGCGGCAGAAAAATAATTATTGGGTCGAATCCGGTTTGTTGTATCATAGCGGCAAGGTTGGAGAACAAAAATATGTTCAGCTTGTTGTACCTGCTTGTAGAAGACAAGAAATTTTGAGATTAGCACATGAAACACCAACTGGTGGACACTTAGCTGCTAAGCAAACAAGAGATAGAATTGCTATGTCGTTTTGGTGGGAAGGAATGCCAAAAGAAGTAAAACAACTATGCGCTGCTTGTCATGATTGTCAAATGCGCAGAAAAACAAAAGTAAAGGACAGAGCACCTATTGAAGCGGTCGGAAGACCAGAACTCCCATTTCAAGTAGTAAATGCAGATATTTTGGGACCAATTGAGCCGAAGTCCTCTCGATGTCATCGGTACGTTCTTACTCTTATGGATCAACATAGTCGTTGGCCTGAAGCAATCCCTATTAAATCATTGACAGCAAAAGCAGCTTGTGAAGCGTTTATTGACATTTTTGTTAGAACTGGAATATCTAGAATGATTGCCATGGACAATGGAGGGAACTTTGCTTCAAAACTGACAAATGAACTTTTGAAACGATTGGGGTGTGTTCCTAAGTTTTCTACTTCAGGATACCCACAATCAAATGAATTGGTTGAACGGTGGGTGGGAACAATCAAATCGATGCTTCACCATGCCATAAACTCTCATGGTAAAGGTCGGAACAAACAACTACCATTTCTATTATGGGCATATCGAGAAGTACCGAATGCCACCACTGGTGTTGCACCATTCTTGTTGGTGTACGGACGTCCACCTGTAGGACCATTAGCAATATTAAAATCAAGTTGGGAAGATGAAGTGGTGCTTCCCCAACGAATTGGAGAGTCGGTAGCAGATTATATGCAGAAACTACGAGAACGTTTAAAAGATGCGGCAGAATATTCAAAGACCGTGGCTGAAACCCAACAACAGCGATACCGACATCATCATAATTTAAAGTCGAAAGGTACAACATTCTCCGTCGGAGATGAAGTGGTAGTACTAATCCCTGATTCCACTAACAAACTGTGTTCAAAATGGAAGGGACCAGGAGAGATAGTTCAAATAAAATCGGTTCATTCCTATGCAGTCAAACTACCTGACGGAAGCATCCGACATCTACATCAGAACAAATTAAGAAAGTATATTCAACCGATTAGAGCTATTAGTGTTATTTATGAAGTGGATGAAGAGTTCGGAAAAGTAGAACATGCTCCGGTAGAACAACACAGGGTCGTTGATGAAGAACTCAGAAAAATATTAATTCGAGCAATTTATCGCCAGAACAACAAAAAGAACTAATAGCACTTATCCAACAATATAGAGTGTTTTTTGATGGGGAACTAAAGAGAGCCAAAGTTGGTTCGCATAGTATAAATTTAAAACCTGGTGTTGTAAGAAAACAACCACATCTTTATAAAGTACCAGAAACTGTGAAAGCTAATGTAGAAAAGCAAATACACGAATTACTAAAGAAAGATCTCATAGAACCTTCTTCTGCGGAGATAGTCTACCCATTGGTGTGCGTAGCTAAAAAGGACGGTACCATCAGACTGTGTGTAGCTGTAGATTATAGAGAGCTAAACGCCGCCACCAAGATCTCCCCTTTTCCTATGCAGAATTCCGACTGGTTCAGCAAAATATTTGACTTCGCTAGATATTTTAAAAGAATATTGGGAAATCCCGCTCGAAGAGAATAGTCGAGAATTGACCAGTTTTGTGTCCCCAAAAGGCCAGTACCAATGGAAAGTTATGCATTTCGGACTGTCTGGAGGTCCGGCTACTTTTCAAAGAGTGATGAATCAGACCTTGAGACCGCATAGTGATTATGCAGAAAGTTTTCTTGATGATATTACAATTTTCTCTTCTAACTGGGAAGACCATCTGCAACACATAAGAGATATTTTGGAAACTTCGAAATCTCTGAATTTTTTTGCTAACTTGACGAAATGCTCCTTTTCAGCATCTGAAGTCAGATATTTAGGACATATCGTGGGTTCAGGCAAACATGGACCTATTCCACTGAAGCTAGAAGTAATTAAACATCTCAAAGCTCCTAAGACTAAGAAAGGATTGAGATCCATATTAGGTCTATTTAACTATTATAGAGAATACGTTCCACATTATGTCAACCTTGCAAAGCCTTTGACAGATCTGACCAGAAAAACTGTTCCAAATGATATTCCATACCCGGAAGATGCTGAAAAGTCGTTCAATAGGTTAAAGGAAAAGTTTATGTGAAATTACAAACCTTTATACACCAGACGTGTCCAAACCGTTCGAAATAAACACTGATACTTCCATATCGGGTATTGGTGCCTGTTTAATGCAAAGGGACAAAGACGGCATGTTAAAGCCCATAACCTTTGCCAGTCAAAAGCTTACTCCAGCTCAATCAAAGTGGAGCACAATTGAAAGGGAAGCGTATGCTGTAATCTGGGCACTTGGGAGATTCGAAATGTGGACTTATGGAACCACCATAATATTGCATACGGATCATAATCCCCTAAAGTACTTAACAGAGGGAACTCCTAAGAACGCCCGTTTGCAAAGATGGTCGTTAGATGGAACGCACTATCTCGCTATCAGGTATCTATTGCCCATAAACCGGGTAGTGCTAATACAGTGGCAGATGCTTTATCTCGCATTTATGAGTAGGAATATATATATATATATATATATATATATATATATCTTGTATTATTTCATTATTGTATATCGTTTAATGTGTATTTGTAATATGTAAATTTTTAGTATATAGTGTATAAGAATTTATATATGTAAGTAGCTTAAGTAAATGCTCTCGATGGGACGGGTAAAGAAATAAGACTTTTAAGTAGGACTTTTCAGTAAGACTTTTCAGTATGACTTTTTTTAAAGTATAGACTTTTGGTAGGACTTTTAAGAGTAGTTTCACTGTGTGGGACACCGTCCAACATGTGGAAACTGGAGGGAATGTGTGAAGGTCGCCTCTACTCCATGGTGCAAGAACTTTTAGAAACTGTCGAATGGCAACGGCCTGCGAGAAGAGAGACTGGAGAGAGTGTTCAGAAGCGTACTGTGAAGCGTGGTGAAAGTACGAAATATGTAGTCGTGAATCGTGTTAACTATTATTCTATGTTTGTGTATTGTTTTCAATGTGTACGTCATATATTAAACGTGTTTAAATGTACCAGTGAGTCGCTTATGTTATTTCCTGATCAAAAGTTATCGGATCTACATCCAGCGTGATAAAAATTAAAAGAGACAGAGAGTTGGTGGGGTGGGGTGGGGGGTGATTTACATTGTTTACAGAAAAATCTAATGTGTATCAATTTCAGATTTTTTGTAACCTTTTTTTTTTGGTATTTTTATTAATTCGAAATTTGTTAATTCCACATAAGAGTTGCTCTTTGCTTTTGAAATGACTCAACAGCGTCTGTATTACAATACATAAATGTACATTCCATATGTTAAATAAAACAAAATTATATTTTATATTAATCTGTTTCTTACTGCAGTATTATTTTTCCTGATTAATCTCAAACATGCACATATTAACAGATTTAAATTTAAAATAGGCAAGAAATTGCACAGTTAACCCTCCGTATATAGAGCATCAAATTCCTGTGGTACCGACCGCGTATTTCACATATGCACATGCCCAACACCACCGGAGACTTGATAAAAAATATATGTTTTACATTTTTTCCTAACCAATCAGGATACATATTGCATTTCGTCGCAATATAAAGGAATTTTCAAATTCGTAGGAGTAATTTTAGTTTATTTCAAACATTTCGTTATTACCGCATCAAAATTTTATATGTTATACTACGAATTTTAGTTTATATATAATATAAATTAAACTTAATCATGGAAAAGAACGCCTTAGTATTAAAGCCTATATTATAAAAATTATTTTGTTGGGTAAAAAGCTAATAGGGAAGTTGCAATCAGCTGATCAACCATTGTACTTCACTTGGAAGTCAGGGTACTTCCACCAATCAGAACTGCCTATTCATAGTGTGTGATCTCCAACCTAACGTCAATTGCGACTGCCCTATAAGCATTTTTATGTGTAAGATATTTAATATATAACATTTTGTTTTTCCCATTATACATTAAAAAAGATATATATTTATGTATTGATACTTCAAATAAAATAAAGCTGCTAACTTATAACTAATCATTATAATTATCTATGTGTACTGATTTTATTGAAAACTCCACTAGCCCTATTTAACACCTCTTCCACTGGTCAAAATTCTATGTACAGTTTTTGTGTGTCTGTAAATATAAAACATTATTCCAATGTAAATATAAAACATTGTACAGCGTAAACAATATTCATATATGAAATTGTCGACCAGCTCTATAAGTCCAACCTCTCTTGAGGCTCTGGGACCCCTTCTTTCAGAGAAGTGCCTTGGCACTTTCTCTGACACGCCAACAACAACAGAGGAACGGGGGAGGGATTTAGACGATCACAACTCCCCCCCTCCCCCCCCCGTGCCACACACAGAATACTTTATAATTATAATAATATCTATTTTTTGTTATTACAAAATAACAAACAGAACAGCAAAAATATTTTTAAAAATACTTTGTATTTTACTTTTTTTCTGTCTTATTTGTTATTTTGTATTACTGTATACAAATGTGCCACGCTATCCAAAATCATAAGTAAAATTTATGTAAATGATTATTTTGCGTCATAATATCCAAACAAAGGGAAATATATGCAAGTGGATAATATGACGCAAAATAATCATTTACATAAATTTTACTTATGGCTTTTGATAGCGTGGCACAAAACATAAATCACTTTATTGAAATAAATACATTTCAATACATAATATAGGCTCAGTGAAAGTAATATATTTAACAGTGCATTGAAAAATTAAAAGTATTGTTTGTATGTGTAAATATACTTTAGAAGACAAACGAAAAATAATTTAAATTGAATTTTAAAACAATCCCATTGAATTCACGTCAAGGTGTCACTCAAATTTTGATATTTCTTTTAAAACCCATATTTTGAATTCCTGAGAGAAAACCCATCGAATGAAAAAGCATCAGCGAATAAATTTTATATATTTTTTCATGTTAAGATAATAATTGAACCTGTGAATATAAATAAAACTAAAAAGAAAATGATGATTTAAAAAAAATTATTAACATAGCGTCACTCAAATTTGATATCATTACTTTTAAGACCTCTATTTAAAATTCTTAGAGCCAAAAGAAAGTGCTGCGTCACAACTTTTAACCCGTTAAGGGTTTTTGTACTGATATCATAACTTTTGTGTGGTTATTGATGAAAATTTCATTCAGGCGAAACTAAGCATAGAGTATAAATTTATTAGAATAAAACTTAGTGGCTTCGCCCGCTAGCGGGCCTTTAATTTACATCGGGGCCTCGAATATAATTGAATTCTCCATTTATATGATAATCCCTTAATTTGCACATGGAATAGTATAAACCTATAACCGAACGAACCTCCAACACGGGTCCCCGCTGCCTTCGGCACCGGATAATCCCTTAATTTGAACATCGAATAGTATAAACATCTAACCGTACGAAACTCCGGCTCGGGTCCCCGCTGCCTCTGGCACCGTATAGACGTCATGCTGCATAATATGATTAAGCGGTCACAGACATTTCCAACGATATATCACATGAGGGGTGTGTGCAAAATTTAGAAAAGTACCCCTCTTGGGAGGCACAGTGGGGGATGGACACCGGAGATGCATAATAGGATTAAGCGGTCACAGACCGCGACGTTTTGTTTTGACCAACGATATATCGCATGAGGAGTATCGGCCCAATTTTGAAAAATGCCTCTTGGGGGGGGGCAAAGTGGGTGGATAGACACCGGAGATGTATAATATGATTAAACAGTCACAGGCCTTTCCAACGATATATCACATGAGGGAGTATCATCAAAATTTAGAAAGTACCCCCCTTGGGGGGCAAAGTGGTGGGATGGACACCGTAGATGCATAATCTGATTAAGTGGTCACAGACCTTTCCAACGATATATCACATGAGGGGTGCGTGCAAAATTTCAAAAAGTACCCCCCTTTGGGGGGGAGGGCAAAGCGGGTGGATGGACACCGTAGATGCATAATCTGATTAAACAATCACAGACCTTTCCAACGATATATCACGTGAGGGGTGTGTGCAAAATTTCAAAAAGTACTCCCCTTGGGGGCAAAGTGGGTGTATAGATACAGGAGATGCATAATATGATTAAACAATCGCAGACCTTTCAACGATATATCACATGAGGGGTGTATGGAAAATTTTAAAAAGAAACCCCCTTGGGGTCAAAGGGGGGATAGACACCGGAGATGCATATTATGATTAAGCGGTCACAGACCTTTCCAAAGATATATAACATGAGGGGTGTGTGCAAAATTTCAAAAAACACTCCCCTTGATGGGGTGCAAAGTGGGGGATGGACACCGGAGATGCATGATATGATTAAGCTGTCACAGACCTATCCAACGACATATCACATGAGGGGGTATTAGCAAAATTTAGGTAAGTACCCCCTTAGGGGGGGCAAAGCGGGGGGATGGTCATTATCATTAATTTCGTCAGTCGGGCATGAAAAAAAATTTTGTTGATCGTGTGTTTAAGAATTATGAATTTCGTTGATCGGGTGTGTAAAAATCATGAATTTTATCTATCGGGTGTGTAAAAATCTGTGAGTTTCATCAATCGGGCACAGAAAAAACATGAATTTTGTCGATCGGGAGAGGGATATTCGTAAATTGTGTCGAACGGGCACATAAAAATCATGAATTTTGTTTATCGATCGCATAAAAATCACGAATTTCGTCAAATGGATACATAAAAACCAAGAAATTCCTTGATCGGCACGTAAATATCATTAATTTCGTCATACGTAATGCATAAAAATCAAGAAATTCGTGAATCTGGCTCATAAAAATCATCAATCGGTGCATAAAAATCATGAATTTTGTCCATTAGGCACGTAAAAATCATGAATTTTGCAGAACGGGCGCATAAAAATTACCAATTCATCAAGTAGTCGCATAGAAATCACGAATTCATCAAGTGGGTGGGTAAAAATCACGAATTCATCAAGTGGGTGCATAAAAATCACAAATTTCATCTAATGGATGCATAAAAATCAATAATTTCTTCGATCGAGCGCAGAAAATTTCGTTGATTGGTGTGTAAAAAATCATGAATTTTGTCGATCGGGTTGGTAAAAGCATGAGTTTCATTAATCAGGCACAGCAAAAACATGAATTTTGCGGAATGGGGAGGGGAAATCATAAACTTTGTCGAACACAGATGTAAAAATCATTAATTTCGTTCATCGGGCATGTAAAAATTAGGAATTTAGTCGATCAGGCGTGTAAAATTCAAAAATTTTGTTGAACGGGCACATAAAAATCACGAATTTCTTTAATCGGCGCATAAAAATAATAAATTTTGCCCATCTGGTGCAGAAAAATCATTAGTTTCGTCGATCTGGTGAGGAAAAATCATGAATTTTGTCGAATGGACATGGGAAAAAAAAGAAAATCAGAAAATCCTGCAATTGGCCGGTTTTCTCCATATTTTTAATCGCCAGTTATTCAAGTTTTGACGCTGAGTGGTGACTGGCGAGTGCCTATTTTCACCTTTACCCAAAAACGAATAACATCAAATTAAAAAGGCGCAAGTTATTAACAATTTACGGGAGAAAAAACGTTAATGGGCCATGTACTGGTCAGCAAGGTCTTAACTGGAGCGTAAAAATGAGGAAACTTGTTTCCTTACGGATGCTCAACTACTATATAAAGCATCGACAAAAAGCGGTGACTATCCCGTACAAATGAACTACGAAAACTTCCAAAAATGTGTGTTGGGAAAACTTCCAAATTTGCAACCGAACAGTGGCCTATGTATGGATAATGCTCTACATCGCACGCCTATTGAAAACCGCACTCCTGCAAAGGATTCTATAATAAAAATTATGATAGACTGGCTGAAAAACAACAAAATATACTGTGGCGAATAAATGCGAGAAGTAGAACTTTTCTCTCATAGAGAGTAATCGTCCAAAGAAAATTGTCTATAAAATTGATAATAAAATTCTAGTTTAGAAGGTATTATTTTTTTTTTAATATTTTAAATGATAAAATTTTATCTGCCCATCCAAATTGTTTGAAAATACAATCTGCTAGTTATAATAGATAAAATAACTCTGGATTTAAAGTAAATAAGAACTTATTTGTCCATTGTATAGCATAAAACACTTAATTCAGAACTAACTTTCTGCATTTTCTTTTACAAAATAATATAAAAGTAATATTTTAAAGCCATAAAAACATGTAACGGGCAGTTTCTCTGACTGTAGACCAACTAAGCATCATTCCAAAACGAAAATTTTTAAAAGAACCAACAAGTCAAATAAAATAAAAAACAATGAATAAATAAAAAAAAATACCTAATAGTAAGTATAACATCTTTGAGTTTTCCTGTGCCTATCTTATCCCAATTGTTCAATTTGTGAAAAACAAAGCTCTTGTTCTTTTGCCATCGCTAATTTGTGCTTCGCGTATTGATACAATAATACAAGTATATGTATCAGTACAAAAACCCTTAACGGGTTAAAAGTTGTGACGCAGCACTTTCTTTTGGCTCTATGAATTTTAAATATGGGTCTTAAAAGCAATGATATCAAATTTAAGTGACGCTATGTTAATAATTTTTTTTAAATCATAATTTTCTTTTTAGTTTTATTTATATTCACAGGTGCAATCATTATCTTAACATGAAAAAATATATAAAATTTATTCGCTGATGCTTTTTCATTCACATCTCTCATGAATTCAAAATATGGGTTTTAAAAGAAATGATATCAAAATTTGAGTGACACCTTGACGTGAATTTAATAGGACTCTTTTAAAATTCAATTTAAATTATTTTTGGTTTGTCTTCTAAAGTATATTTACACATACAAACAATACTTTTAATTTCTCAATACACTGTTAAATATATTACTTTCACTGAGCCTATATTATGTATTGAAATGTATTTATTTCAATAAACTGATTTATGTTTTGTGCCATGCTATCCAAAATCATAAGTAAAGTTTATGTAAATAATTATTTTGCGTCATATTATCCACTTGCATACATTTCCCTTTGTTTGGATATTAATGACGCAAAATAATCATTTACATAAATTTTACTTATGGTTTTGGATAGCGTGGCACAGAAGATAAATCAATTTATTGAAATAAATACATTTCAATACATAATATAGGCTCAGTGAAAGTAATATATTTAAAAGGGTATTGAAAAATTAAAAGTATTGTTTGTATGTGTAAATATACTTTAGAAGACAAACCAAAAATAATTTAAATTGCATTTTAAAAGAGTCCTATTAAATTCACGTCAAGGTGTCACTCAAATTTTGATGTCATTTCTTTTAAAAACCCATATTTTGAATTCATGAGAGATGTGAATGAAAAAGCATCAGCGAATAAATTTTATATATTTTTTCATATTAAAATAATAATTGCACCTGTGAATATAAATAAAACTTAAAAGAAAATTATGATTTTTTAAAAAAGTATTAACATAGCGTCACTTAAATTTGATATCATTGTTTTTAAGACGCATATTTAAAATTCATAGAGCCAAAAGAAAGTGCTGCGTCACAACTTTTAACCCGTTAAGGGTTTTTGTACTGATATTATTACTATTTGGCAGTTATTGATGAAAATGTCAATAAGTCGAAACTAAGCATAGGGCATAAATTAATCATTAGAATAAAATTTTACAGAAATGCTAAAAAAGATCCCTAGGACCCCAATAAAAATATGAGGGTGGTGGACCGAGGAGAGGAGTCCAATACTCAACTTTAAAGTTATACAGCGAGAGAGTAACACAATTAGAAGGATGAAAATGCATGGCAAAACCCGTTTGTTCTATCTTCCTCCGCCAGAGGGCGCAATCTTTTCTATACAAACATAGCTGAAATTTTTCAGGTTGTCGATTCCGAGTCAAATGAGCCATACCTCGTCGTGATCGGTCCCATAGAGCCCGATAGGAAAGCGCCCCTTGGTGGTGAAACTTGGAACTAAAATCAATATATCCTTTCGATGTCGAGTCGAATGAATCAAACTGCATTGTGATGGGACCCATAGAACTCGAGTTATCTGCAAAATCCGTTAGTTCCATCTTCCACCACTAGAGGGCGCCCTCTGTTCTATACAAACATAGCTGAAATCTTTGAGGCTGTCGAATGAGCCATACCTCGTCGTGATCGGGCCCATAGAATCCGAGATAGGAAAGCGCCCCCTGGTGGTGACACTTGGAATTAAAATCGATATATCCTGTCGATGCGAGTCGAATAAATTAAGCTGCATTGTGATGGGACCCACAGCTACAAAATCCGTTAGTTCCATCTTCCACCGCCAGGGGGCGCACTGTGTTCTATACAAACATAGCTGAAATCTTTGAGGCTGTCGATTTCGAGTCGAATGAGCCATACCTCGTCGTGATCGGGCCCATAGAATCCGAGATAAGAAAGCTCCCCCTGGTGGTGAAACTTGGAATTAAAATCGATATATCCTGTCGATGCCGAGTCGAATAAATTAAACTGCATTGTGATGGGACCCACAGCTACAAAATCCGTTAGTTCCATCTTCCACCGCCAGGGGGCGAACTCTGTTCTATACAAACATAGCTGAAATCTTTGAGGCTGTCGATTTCGAGTCGAATGAGCCATACCTCGTTGTGATTGGGCCCATAGAACCCAAGATAGGAAAGAGCTCCCTGGTGGTGAATTTTGGAACTAAAATCGATATATCCTGTCGATGTTGAGTCGAATGAATCAAATTGCATTGTGATCGAACCCATAAAACCCGAGTTAGCTACAAATTCCGTTAGTTCCATCTTCCACCACTAGAGGGCGCACTCTGTTCTATACAAACATAGCTGAAATCTTTGAGGCTGTCGATTTCGAGTCGAATGAGCCATACTTCGTCGTGATTGGGCCCATAGAATCTGAGATAGGAAAGTGCCCCCTGGTGGTGAAACTTGGAATTAAAATCGATATATCCTGTCGATGCCGAGTCGAATAAATTAAACTGCATTGTGATGGGACCCACAGCTACAAAATCCGTTAGATCCATCTTCCACCACTAGAGGGCGCACTCTGTTCTATACAAACATAGCTGAAATCTTTGAGGCTGTCGATTTCGAGTCGAATGAGCCATACTTCGTCGTGATTAAGTCCATAGAACCCATATAGGAAAGCGCCCCCTGGTGGTGAAACTTGGAATTAAAATCCATATATCCTGTCGATGTCGAGTCGAATGAATTAAACTGCATTGTGATCGGACCCATAGAACTCGAGTTAGCTGCAAAATCTGTTAGTTCCATCTTCCACCACCAGGGGGCGCACTCTGTTCTATACAAACATAGCTGAAATCTTTGAGGCTGTCGATTTTGAATCGAATGAGCCATACTTCGTCGTGATTGGGCCCATAGAATCCAAGATAGGAAAGCGCCCCTGGTGGTGAATTTTGGAACTAAAATCTATATATCCTGTCGATGTCGAGTCGAATGAATTAAACTGCATTGTGATCGGACCCATAGAACTCGAGTTAGCTGCAAAATCTGTTAGTTCCATCTTCCACCACCAGGGGGCACACTCGGTTCTGTAGACATAGCTGAATTGTTTGAGGTGGCAATTTCAAGACGAATGAGCCATACCGCGTTGTGATCGGGCACATAGAACCCAAGATAGAAAAGCATCCCCTGGTGGTGAAACTTGGAACTGAAATCGATATATCCTGTCGGTGTCGAGTCGAATCAAACTGCATTGTGATCGGACCCATAGAACTCGAGTTAGCTGCAAAATCCGTTAGTTCCATCTTCCACCACCAGGGGCGCACTCTGTTCTTTGCAGACATAGCTGAAATCTTTGAGGCTGTGTGGATTTCAAGTCAAATAAGCCATACTGCGTGGGCACATAGAACCCGAGAGAGGAAAGCGGCTCCTGGTGGTGAATTTTGGAACTAAAATCGATATATCCTGTCAATGTCGAGTCGAATGAATTAAACTGCATTAGATACCAATTAGTCTCGGAAAAAATTGCAAATTTCGTCATTTGGCAGCGTAAAAATCATGAATTTCATTGATCGGCACAGAAAAAACATGAATTTTGTCGATAGGGGGAGAAAAGATCATAAATTTCGTCAAACAGGCGGGTAAAAATCATGAATTTCATTTGTGAGCGCATGAAAAACACAAATTTCATCAAACGCTTGCATAAAAATTAAAAAAATCGTTCATCGGGCATGAAAAAACATTAATTTCGTCAAATTGCACGTAAAAATCACAAATTTCGTCAAAAGGTTGCATAAAAATCAAGAATTTTGTCGATCGGATGATAAAAAAAAAATTTCGTCAATCCGGCACGCAAAAAGTGTGAATTTTGTCGATCAGGTGCATAAAAATTGTCGAGTCGAATGAATTAAACTGCATTAGATACCAATTAATCTCGGAAAAAATTGCAAATTTCCTCATTTGGCAGCGTAAAAATCAGGAATTTCATTGATTAATGTGTAAAAATCATGAATTTCATCGATCGGCACAGAAAAACGAATTTTCTCGATAGGGGGAGAAAAGATTATAAATTTCGTCAAACAGGCGGGTAAAAATCATGAATTTCATTTATTAGCGCATGAAAAACACAAATTTCATCAAACGCTTGCATAAAAATTAAAAAATTCGTTCATCGCGGGCATTAAAAAACATTAATTTCGTCAAGTTTGCACGTAAAAATCACAAATTTCGTCAAAAGGTTGCATAAAAATCAAGAATTTTGTCGATCGGATGATAAAAAAAAATTTCGTCAATCCGGCACGTAAAAAGTGAGAATTTTGTCGATCAGGTGCATAAAAATTGTCGAGTCGAATGAATTAAACTGCATTAGATACCAATTAGTCTCTGAAAAAATTGCAAATTTCCTCATTTGGCAGCGTAAAAATCAGGAATTTCATTGATTAATGTGTAAAAATCATGAATTTCATCGATCGGCACAGAAAAACGAAATTTCTCGACAGGGGGAGAAAAGATTATAAATTTCGTCAAACAGGCGCACAGAGGAGTATTTCTAAAAAAAAGCTGGACAAAAGTCGAAAAATGAAGTTTGTTAAAAACCGCGATACTTTAATTGTTTGCATAGCTTAGTAGTGGGTGCTTCACGTAAACACTATCTTAGGAATGTTCGGTAACACTACCCGTCGCGTTATCAGTCTGAACACAGCTGTCGTGCATCGCAGATGTCTCTTTTCACAGCGCTGTTGTGAGAAGCGCATAATTTAATTGCATTTATCGTTGTATACAGTAAAGATCTGAAAAAACCCTTTATGGACAAAGAAATGGAAAGCATGTAGCTTAAATTACTGTATTTAGTTTTAGTTATAAATGAATATAATTATGAATAAAACTACATTGTTTTATCTTTAAAAATAAGAGTGATTCTTACTAGTTCTTCAAAATTAATAGTGAGTTATAAATACGTTCCGCCCTTTTCCCGGCAAAACTTTTTGTTGGAATATAAAATTTAGACATTCCTTGTTATATTCATAAAATAAAATCTTGCCCCAATTTGCCCCAATTTTTTTTCACCCTTTTATAAAAAAAATGGTATCAGAAGTTGCGATATTTTGAAAACGAAAAAACTTCATTTTTCTTTTAGAAACTTCAGTGACAGTGAAAGATGTTTCAAGAAAGTTGCTGTTCGACTTGATACAAGATTGTTCTAATAAGAAAATAGATGAAAAATAATGTTTCATGGAAAGCAAGTTATAGAAATGACGAAATGCCCAGTAGATGAACAAGAATCAATAAAACGTTCGTTAAGCCGTTTCAATTCGGATTTTATAGAAACATGGGAGACTGCCAAATAGGGAAAAAAAGTTGCTTTCTTAAGGTAAATGAACATTGGATTAACATAAAATTGGCTGAAGAAGTTGGCGACCAATAAAAGATTTGGTGGCAGAACCCTGTACCTTCCAGTACAGGGTTCTGCAGGCCAATACGCATTCGTTTTGTTCATGAAAGGAACTATATTAATAATGAAGAAATTGAATACATTGAAAATCAAGTTCTTAAGAAAACTGATATACCTACTACTAATGGTAGTTTATATTATGTAAAACACACGCTGATACCTACTATGGTAGATGCGAAGGTTTGCAATGCTGCGAAAAGTACTTCATCAACAATGAGATGCTACATATGTGGAGAAACTTCAAAAGAATTTAATACGTTGGAGAAGAAGAATCCTTAGAATCCTGATGCCTTAAGATTCGGTTTATCAATTCTTCATGCACGGATTTGATTTTTTAAATCACTTTTGCATTTATCATATAAAATTCCTCTTAAAAAGTGGCAAGCAAAAATCAATGAAGACAAAAATGTTGTGGCAGAAACAAAAAAAAAAACAAATAAAAAAAACGAATTCAAAATAGTTTCAAAGAAGAAATGGGTCTAGTAGATATTCCCAAGGCAGGTTTTGGCAAAACGCAAGAGGGAAATGTATCAAGAAGATTTTTTATGGACCCTAATACTCCTTCCCGAGTCACTGGAATAAATTTTGACCTTATAAAAAGGTTCAAAGTAATTTTAGAGGCACTGTCAAGTGGATCTAGAATTGATGTTAAGAAATTTGAAAATTACACTGAAGAAACTGCAAAGCTTTATGTCGAATTATATGGGTGGCACCCAATGTCACCAACAGTACATAAAGTTTTAGTACATGGGTCCACAGTAATTAAACATGCAATATTACCTATCAACCAACTTTCGGAGGAGGCTGCTTAAGCTAGAAACAAACATTTCCACCAATATAGGCAAAATTTTTCCTGAAGATTTTCTCGAGAGCAATATAATAAAGATGTTTTGAACAGACTTTTACTAAATTCTGATCCTTTTATAAGTAGTTCAAGACCAAAGCCTAAGAAAAAAAAGCAAGCCATTTTCTAGCGAAACAATAGAACTATTACTCCCAGAAACACCATGCGGACAACATCCAAAAAAAGAGGAAGATGAGGATGGAGATGAAACAGATGAAGATGAATCTGATAAGTTAAAGAAAAAACTTTTTATAAATATGCAAAAAAAAAAAAAAAAAAAAAAAAAAAAACTGAATATTTCATTAAATATCATAAACGTTTATTCTGAATTATTTTAAATATATAGTTTACTTTTTAAAAAGCAAATATTTTTTTTGTAAATTCGTAAAAAAAAGTTGTATGTTTTGTTAAAAAATTATATATAATGGCTCTAAATAGCTTTTCACAACATTTCAATTTGATATAGCTCACAAAATATTTTTGTCCACATTTTTCATAAAATACTCCTATGTGAGGCGGGTAAAAATCATGAATTTCATTTATTAGCGCATGAAAAACGCAAATTTCATCAAACGCTCGCATAAAAATAAAAAAATTCGTTGATCGGACATGAAAAAACATTAATTTCGTCAAGTTTGCACGTAAAAATCACAAATTTCGTCAAACGGGTACATAAAAATCAAGAATTTCGGCAATCGGGTGATAAAAAAAAATTGTCAATCCGGCACGTAAAAAGTATGAATTTTGTTGATGAGGTGCGTAAAAATTGTCGAGTCCAATGAATTAAACTGCATTAGATACCAATTAGTCTCTGAAAAAATTGCAAATTTCATCATTTTGCAGCATAAAAATCAGGAATTTCGTTGATCAATGTGCAAAAATCAGTAATTTCATCGATAGGCACAGAAAAAACATGAATTTTCTCGATAGGGGGAGAAAAGATTATAAATATCGTCAAACAGGCGGGTAAAAATCATGAATTTCATTTATTAGCCCATGAAAAATGCAAATTTCATCAAACGCTCGCATAAAAATTAAAAAAATTCATTGATCGGGCATGAAAAAACATTAATTTCGTCAAGTTTGCACGTAAAAATCACAAATTTCGTCAAACGGGTGCATAAAAATCAAGAATTTCGGCAATCGGGTGATAAAAAATTTTTGTCAATCCGGCACGTAAAAAGTATGAATTTTGTCGATGAGGTGCGTAAAAATTGTCGAGTCGAATGAATTAAACTGCATTAGATACCATTTAGTCTCTGAAAAAATTGCAAATTTCATCATTTTGCAGCATAAAAATCAGGAATTTTGTTGATCAATGTGCAAAAATCATGAATTTCATCGATCGGCACAGAAAAAACATGAATTTTGTTAATAGGGGGAGAAAAGATCATAAATTTCGTCAAACAGGCAGGTAAAAATCATGAATTTCATTTATCAGCGCATGAAAATCGCAAATTTCATCAGTCGCATGAAAATCAAAAAATTCGTTGATCGGGCATGAAAAAATCATTAATTTCGTCAAGTTTGCACAAAAAAATCACAAATTTCATCAAATGGGTATATAAAAATGAAGGATTTCGTCGATCGGGTGATAAAAAAAATTTCGTCAATCCAGCAAAGTATGAATTTTGTCGATCAGGTGCGTAAAAATCATGAATTTTGTAGAATGGGTACGTAAAAATCACGTATTCATCAAGTGGACGCGTAAAAATCATTAATTTCAGTAAACGGGTAACATAATTTAACATAAAATTATTAATTTCATCGATCAGGCACAGAAAAAACAAATTTCTTCAATCGGGCACATAAAAATCATAAATTTCATCCATCGGATGCAGAAATATCATTAATTTCATAGATCAGGTGCCAACAACTTTTAGATAACCCAACAACTTTTAGATAAAACCATTGCATCATTTTATTATTTTAAAGTGCCCTGTTATATCAGAGGAAACATTGGACGATTTCACGATTTGTAATTCACACTTTTACAGCGATCTTTTGACGAAATTTGACTTTTTCCTGCGATCCTTCGTTGAAATTTGCTTTTTCGTGATCCTTTGACGATATTCGCGTTTTCTCTGCTGCCTTTTGACGATATTCATGTTTTTTCAGCAATTTCGACAAAATAAGTTTTTTATTCAGTGATCATTTGATGAAATTCGCATTTTTCTCGCGATCCTTTGACAAAATTCGAGTTTTCCAGCAATTCTTTGAGAAAATACGCTTTTTTCTGCAATTTTTTAACGAAATTTGGTAAAAAAATGTGATCTTTTTGTAAAATTTCCTTTTTTGCGATTCTTTGACGAAATTTGTTTATCTTTCACATTTCATGAAACAGTGTTTTTCCCCACAAAGATAAGTTACGTGTTTTTAGTCTGCAGGTGCCCTAAAAAGGCTGTGAAGCCCGTCGCGCATTCTGCCACGGGGAACCATTTGAATTTACTTTTAAATTTTCTGAAAGTTTTAATTCATCAAATTGAATTGATCCATGTCTCTGGAAAATATCAAGTTCAGGAACTCTATCTTTCAATATCTCAAAATGTTCCAAAACCATCATCAGTGAAGGATTTAATTGATTTTCGAATGCACGTCTTGCCAGGTAATGTTACAATTTTATTAATTCAATTCGCATGTACTCGTATAATCTAGGGCTTTTCATGCGCATTAAAATGCATACATATACAAAATATTTCTTTATGTTTTTGTGAATAATCTTGCAGAATTTAAGACAATTATTATTGGCAGGTAAAATCTACACTCTATTTTTTTTTTGCAATGCTATTTAGAGCAAAGACTGGTACACTACTAGGTTCTATTGTTTGTGATTTAGAGTAAAAAAACTATAAGGCTAAGTGACTGACTGAAGCATATTTGATGTAATATCCCTAATTCTCGCAAATTTTAATGTTTACGCTATAATTCGTTGTTGGTAGTAGAACATTGGAATAGTTTCATGTATTTTTTCATTAGTCTAAATTATTTTTTATTGTGACATAATTGAAAACAGAGTTTCCCCCAGACAGATTCAGAAGGGTGCTGCACCCTGCCTACCCTTTGCTTTACAAAATAGCACCCTTCTTGCCCCTCATAAAATAATTAGCACCCTTCTTGTCCCCTCAGTAAAATATTTAGCATCCTTCTTGCCCATCAGTAAAAAAAAAATGCCCTTTCTCCTTTTTGCATTAAAAAATTTGCTTTCATACTAAAAATTGACTCAATGCTGTCTTGAAAATAATGCCCTGACTTTTAAATATCAAAAGTGGCTTTAAAAACCAAAATAATACCTTTTAACAATTAAAAAAAAGTGCCCTTAAGAATAAAATAGTGCCCTTTTCTCACCAGCAGCATCCTGCCCTTTTTTAAACCTGGGGGAAATGCTGTTGAAAATAAAATATTAATTCACAAACTTATATTTTTCTTATTGAAATCTTCAACATTCATTTTTATTATTAATTTAAAATTTCCAACTATACTTTATTTTTAAATTTTACAATTAATTAAACGGTTTATGATATTTTGAACAATGAGAGCAAAGTTTAATGTGAATAGTTAAGCTTAATATAATATAAATGCAAGTTTAACAGTTTAAGATTATTAACAATTTTATTATTTTTAATAACAATCTTTTTCTGCTTATTAAGTTTGGTAAAGATAATTAATTTCGAAAATCCGATGTAACCTTTAAGTGTAAAATCTAAACGAAAGAAATAATACGTTAAAAATAAAATACAATATCTAACATATTAAGTTTACATTTACGAACTTTACATAAGTATCGTTTACTCTTCTGTATAAATTTTAGTAGCGATTTTTAAACAATTTAGATTAATCAAATATTAACAGAAGCCTTCGTTATTATTATTATTACTAGCTGGCTTCGCCCGCCAGCGGGCCCCTAATTTACATCGGTGCCTCGAATTGTAGAAAATCTCGAATCTTGTAAAACCTCAAACCGGACGAACCGCCGACCCGGGTCCCCGCTGCCTTCGGCACCGTATACCGGTCGTGCTACGCACGCACCGGGTAATCCCTTAATTAGCACATTGAATTGTACAAACCTCTAACCGAACGAACCTCCGACCCTGGTCCAAAGTTCCAGGGTCCAAACCTCCGACCCTGGCGGCCAATGCCTTGCATTGAACCGGATTTCGTTTATGTATGCATTTTAGTGTGCATGAAAAGCCCTAGATTAAACGAGTACATGTAAATTAATAAAATTTTAACATTACCTGGCACGACGTGCATTCGAAAGTCAATTAAATCCTTCACTGATGATGTTTTTGGAATTGTCGAAAGGCATTTTGAGATATTGAAGTAGAGTTGCTGAACGTGATATTTTCCAGAGAGATGGTGATTTGAATCGGTTGGGATTATGTTTACAGTTAGAATTCGGTCCAAAATAGGTCCGAATCCTAAAAATATATTCAAGAAGTATTTATTAATTAAGATAGAAGAAGTATTTGTGAAATTTTATTTTCAACACATCAAAAATTTTTCATAGCGAAAGTTGCGAAAGATTGAAAAACTAAAAAACGATGGGTTGATTGATTAATGTTGCGAACAAGACTCCCACTGATAAAAAAAGATCTGAATTATTTTTCGTTTAAAAAATGACAAAGTAATTATAAATAACAATTAAATAGCATATATATAATTATAAAATATTTCAATATTTTGAACAAGGAATCTAAATATTTTTTCGACCTAATGAAGATTTTGAAATGCGAAATTCTTTATTATAACAAAAAAGAAAAATATATAAACAACAATTTAATTTAATACATATATATTACATATTAAAAAATGCATTAAAAACTGATTTAGTAAGTTCTTCAGCAATATGGAGATGCTTTAACGTTTAACTGAAACCATGATAGCCATGAGCAGCCTTATTGCGGAGTATTAAAAAAGGGTGAAAAGTCCAAAAAAATGTAATGTTAGTCTATGATAAAAAGTATAGAAAAAGAGTCGATTTTAAAAGTGGATTATATAAAAAACAAGAGTTTTCCTACGTTAACGCAAAATCTTATTCGCTTCATCTAAAACCGATTAATATCATATATTAATTTTTAAAAAATCGTCCGGGCGGATATCGAGAATAGCGTTTTACACCATGACACCATTACATGCAGAGAGAAAAACTTCCCATTTTACTTAAAAATGGACTTTCAGATCTCAAAATCTACTGCATGTAGAAATCTATAAATTTCAGAATAGAGTTAGACCGGAGACATAAGACTAATGTGAAAAAATCGGAACTATATGCCTCATATTTACTGAGATATTAAATGTCGGCGTTTCGATTTTCCTTTGATGTCCTGCTAGCTGTATATATGAGAGAGACGGAATCTTCGGTTTTGGGCTTTCGATTTTCGGTTTTTCGCTGCGTCACTCGAGAAACTACCGTCTCTCATGATATGCAACAATTGTTGGTTAGTTGTCTTCGTTGTGAAAGAAACAAAGAAATGAAAAATACTTTATCATTAGAAAATGAAAGATTTATTATATTTAACAGTAATATATGTTTACATGTAATTAAAAAATAGTTCCTCATTTTGAAAAAGGAATCGAAATAATTTTTCGACCATATACATGTTTAAAATCTGAAATTATTTCCTTGTAACAAAAACAGAAAACATATAGGCAACAATTGAATTCAATAAATATGCATTACATGTTTAGAGTATATAATTCATTGTTTTGCATTTAAAAAAATCTAAATAATTGGCCCGCGAACATATCAGAAGTTTAACGGCAAACCGTACTTCCATTTTTAACCTTATCTCGCCGCGGAGGAAAAGGATAAAACGTGCTATGCATTTCTACAGCAATAGGCTTAAGAAAATAGTCCCATTTTTAAACCGGATTATATAAGAAACTAGAGTTTTCCTATTTAAGCGGATCGGAGGATTCGCTTTAGCGACAACTGATTAATATCATATATTAATTTTAAGAAAATCGTCCGAACGGATTTCGAGAAAAGCATTTTACGACATGACAACATTACATCCAGGGAGAAAAACTTCCCATTTTACTTAAAAATGGGTTTCCAGATCTTAAAATCTACTGCATGTAGAAATGTATAAATTTCAACATAGAGTTAGACCGGAGATATAAGACAGCTGTGAAAAAATCAAGCGATATGCTTCATATTTGCTGAGATATTAAATGTCGGCGTTTCGCTTTTCGTTTGAACTTAAACTAGGTGTATATATAGAGTGACGGAAATCTTCGGTTTTCGTTTTTTTGCTGCGTTGGTGGAAAGGTTCAGAGAATTCCCACCCCCTAAATCTTTAGTCTAAAATATTAAGAGATATTTGTAATACTCAGAGACATTGTTAACAGAAAGAAATGTAGGGAGGGGTAAAATCTTGGAACAGCTACATCTGTGGTCTGCAGTCCAGTCCGCTGATTTTAAATGCATAATATAAGTAAGAAATAAGCTGAACGAAGAAAACAATTAAGAAATATTAAATATTCCAAAATGATTTTCTAACAGCATTTTAAATAAAGAATTGAAACAGTTAAAAACAAAATAAGTCTTAGTTCATTTTTTTTCTCTTAGCCTTTAAGCATTCTGTATTAACTTGAAAGAATAAATTATATATATATATATATATATTTAAATAATCAGACAAAAAGAAAAAAAAAACAGAATCATATTTCAAAATCCAGGGAGGGGCAAGCCCTCCCCTCCCCCATCTTCCTACCAGCCAGCGCTCATGGAATGAGGTGAATGTCTTATCTTAAATCAGTCATTTCCACAGTAGCCACCGGAGGGCGCCATCGTAGACGCGCATGCGTTTTAGAAATGTTTTCGACATTCAAAGTTGTGTTCGAACTTTCGAAGTATGTTCGTTGTAACTTAAACCGAGTTTTTGTTTTTAAGTGTACATTCAGCAGATTTTAATTAATAATTTAGTTTTATTTCATTCGTTTTTTCGTAATGTTAAATTTTGTGACTTTAATTCGTATTCCTTCGCTAAATAATATTAATTTGATCTCGTCAACACTTGATAAATAGAACTTGGTCTCGTTGATTCTGTTGTCAGGGTGAAAATCAATCATCCTGCTAATATGGATCTTATTCATTGTAACTTTTGTTCATTGTAACTTGTGAATTTTGGAGAAAAGATGCAAGTTTCTCTTTATATTAAAAAAAAAAGTAACCACCGCAGCCGCAGCCGCTGTCATTGAAGATTTTGTGCCTTGAAGTCTTTCTGGATTAATATCCAGAAAACAATTGCAAATAAAAATTTAAAAATTGGTGGTTTTAAAAAGAAATGTTCGATAAACACGCTGAAGTAGACAGTTTTTAGGTGCGTTCGTAATTATATAAATACGTAGCACCTATAGTCGTCGTTTGGTCCGTCCGTCTGTCCGTCCGTCTGTCTGTCTGTCCGTCCGTCTGTCTGTCCGTCCGCATATAACAACGCAAAAACTACCCAACCAAATGGTTTGCAATTTAAAATATATTATCTTTGCAGAATTTTGTCGAGACATTTCAAATTTTATTAAAATCGAATCAAAACTTTAGGAGATATTAATAAAAATATTTATTAAGAAATTTGATTTTTTTTTTTAAATCGGTGCTTTTTTGTTAGAGGAGCTTCCGATGGATGTTAAATCGTCAAGCGACCGAGATACTTATTTTATTACAGAAATTAATCTGCAGACGATATAATTCATTTCACAGAATTAAAAATCATCAAGATCTGAATATTTATATAACTAGCTGATACATATATATCTGAATATTTATATAACTAGTTAAGATATTTGTATGAACAGTGTCATAAAATATATACTTAACTAGCTGTTTAGCCCGTTCTACGCACGGGATATCATGAATTTAATTCTAAAACGTGCGTACGAACGCACCTCGTTTGTAACGTTTGACGTACAATTTCCAACTTGTTAAATCGAAGAATTATTTTAAGAGATATTTAATATTAAAGTTAGTCAAAATAATTTTCTTATAAAAGTTTTATAGAAACGAAAACTATGCACCGGAATTTAACCATAATTTGTAAGGATATAGTTGACAAGGTTGCAGTATGCAGACTGCAATTATTTTTTCAATTTCACTCATTTTTTGAGGTTATATTTCAATTTTTCTCTCTATATATAAAAAAAAAGTAACCACCGCAGCCGCAGCCGCTGTCAATGAAGATTTTGTGCCTTGAAGTCTTTCTGGACTAATATCCAGAAAACTATTGCAAATAAAAATTTTAAAAATTGGTGGTTTATAAAGAAATGTTCGATAAACACGGTGAAGTAGACAGTTTCTAAATCGAAGAATTATTTTAAGAGATATTTAATATTAAAGTTGGTCAAAAAACTTTTCTTATAAAAGTTTTATAGAAACGAAAACCATGCACAGAAATTTAACCATAATTTGTAAGGATATAGTTGACAAGGTTGCGGTGTGCAGACTGCAATTATTTTTTCAATTTGACTCATTTTTTGAGGTTATATTTAAATTTTTTATTCAAAATTTTCATTATTTTGAAGAAGATTTACTTCATATTTCATAAAATCCATTATTTGAATTGTTGCCAATTTGTGAAATAGCGCACAAAATAATATTCCCTTTCAATTAAGAAATGTATTTACACGTGACTATTAAAAACAGAAATAAAACATTAAAATAATAATTAAATGATCACGTGTTAAAAGCACTATATGTAGAAAAATACGTACTAAAAATATATTTGCGCGTGAATATTAAAAAGAGAAATACGAGTAAGTAGGGAAATTTACGTCACATTTAAAATGATCAAATAACAATATTTCCAAACAATTACAATTAAAAATTATATTTACATGAGAGATCAATATATTTCGACAAATCTTTTACATATTATTGCAAATTTTAAAACAGCATAAATAATAATAATTTCTTTCCAATGTCAAAATTCTTCTATTTGTTTATTTGGCGTTACAGTTTAACGATAGTTTTTTTTTTTTTTAATGAAAATTGATCAACGGGGTAATGTAGAAGTATCAAAAGACAAATAAACGTTTAATTAAAAATTCCTCGATGAAATAACTAATACGTGTAACGCATCTGATGTCAACTGAATATGACGCGACGCCACGATTATGCACGTTTGGCGTTAAATCATATACAGTGGACTCTCTCTATCTGAACACTCTCTAATGTGCACACCCCGGTATTATGAACACTTTCTGACGGTCCCGGCGAAACTCCATAGACTTAACAAAAGATGAACTCTCTGTAATCTGAACACCCCACTATTATGAACGCTACTTTTGATCCCCATTCTAACCCACCTCTCTGTAAACTGAACGTGTGTTTGCAGTCGGAATGCGGGGAATTCCAGCATCGTGGAAATTCGTAAAAATTGTTACAGAAGAATAAAAGAGTTCAATGAACATGATTTTAAAATAATTCAGATAAAACTTTCAGTTAACAAAAAAAAAGAAAGAAAAAATGTATATATATATATAACAAAAAATAAAAACAATAAATTGAAAGAATATTTTTGTCTTTACCGTACGTGTTCTCATCTAACTAGAACATTATTATATATTTTTAATAAATAAAAAAGTGCAGATATGAAATTGTTTCCATTTCAGAAAAAAAAATCATGATAATCAAATTAAATGAAGTGATCAAAACAATCAATTTTTATGCAAAGAGATACAAGAAAAAATAATGTAAAAACATGTCACGTGATTTCCCTTCTCCCGAGCTGAGATAAAAATAGAAAGATTGCACAACAGAAATACCCACCCCCCAATGACAGATAAGAGACAACAGGTGTTAGAGGGAGTTGTTAAAAAAGGTTTTTGTTTCTTTTCTGCACACCTGGTTGCAGAAGCATTATCGCTTCTGTTTCTTTCTTCATTTTGCTTGACAAATGTAAAATTTTTTCGTTATTTCACTATCGTTGCAGGGAAATAATCACAACACTTATGCATATATGTCAAAAATAAGTAAGAAAACGTAAAAACGGAAAGAATTGAAGCTTCAGGAAAAATACGAAGTTGTTCAAAAATTAAACTCAAAAGTAAGTCAAAGAAAAATTGCATCTGAATTTGGAATTTCAGTAGGTCAAGTCAACACCATCAGCAAGAAAGAGAAAGAAATTATAGCCGCTTTTGAAGCAAATGAACCTTCCTCAAAGTGTAAAATTTTCGAAAAGAAAATGGGAAACAAGAACATAAACAATCACGTCTGGAAGTTTTTTGCCAAATGAGAACGAAGAATCTTCCTGTCACTGGACCAGTCTAAAGCACCTAAAGCAGATTGCTCTGGATTTTGCAGAAAAGGAGAAAATAATGGAATTCAAGGCATCAGAAGGATGGCTGACTCACTTCAAAAGTCGACATAACATCGAATTCAAAATAATCAATGGTGAAGCTGCAAACGTAAATATCGACATTGTGAAGAATGGGAGAGAAAGCTTCTGGATATAACGAAGGATTTCGATGCCGCTGACATTTTCAATGCCGACGAAACCAGCCTGTTTTACAGAACTCTTCTAAATAAAACCTTAGCTGAAAGAAGCGAGAAATGCGTGGGCGGAAAAATGTCAAAAGAAAGACTTACCGTCATGCTCTGTACCAGTTTTACGGGTGAGAAGCTCAAACCACTTGTGATCGGAAAAAGTTAAAAACCACGATGCTTCAAAAATGTGAAGATAGCATCATTGCCTATGCACTGTAAATCAAATCGAAATGTCTAGATGACATTCACAATTTTCTCACGATGGTTGGATGGCATTAACGAGATTATGAAGAGAGAAGGAAGAAAAATTCTTCTTTTTGTGGATACAAATATGCAGCTCAGCAACGTGAGCCTGAAGTTCCTGCCACCGAACTGTACTTCTATAATTCAACCACTGGATCAAGGAATAATCAAGACCTTTAAAGCTCCCTACCGAATTCATTTTTTGAATAAAATGTCCGTGGTGATAGAGGAGGCAAATTCGGCAACTGAACTAACGAAGAAGGTCAATCTCATTGATGCTGTCCATTGGATATCAAATGCTTGGAATGAGAAGTAACCCCCTACACCATCCAAAAATGCTTCTACAAAGCTGGATTCCCGTGTGAGAATGAACAATCAAGGGCAGAGGACCAAGAAGCAACAGCTGTGAGTGACTTGAGGTCAATTCTTTAGGAGCTTCATACTGAAATTGAATCTGGAGCTTATCTCGAAGCCGACGGAAGCTTTCCTGTTTGCGACAACATTGTTGAAGAGGAAGAGATTAGTGAAGACGAAGCAAAACCAGAAGAGACCGATGAAACAAGAAGTACGATTACCTTCAAGCAATATGGCTAAGGGATTCCAGACCTGTTGAACTATGCGGTTGAACATCACCCGGAAGCCTTTCAACTTCTTAAACAACTAGATAACATGTACACTGCACGAGCATACACAGCGCAAAAACAGACTAAAATTACTCACTTTTTTAAGTAAAGTACCGATTATGTTTTCAAGTAATGTATTGTAAGTATGTAATTGTACATTTTGTAAAAATTTTTAATATAATATTTTAATTAACTTTTTTTAATTAACTTTTTTAATAGATTCTAAATTCAGCACCTCCATCTCGGTAACTAGCATGGTTAACCAAGCTAAGTATTCTATACAGTCTATAAACTCAATACATAATAGTAGCAGTAGTATTAAATTTCCTAATCTCCCTCTATAATGAACACCCCCATAATCTGAACATTTTTGGTCGGTCCCATTAGTGTTCAGAATAGAGAGAGTCCACTGTATTTTGGGGACAGTTACAGTTGTAATCTGTTTCAACAGCAGTTGATTCGACCTTAAAATCCCTCAGTCAAAGGAAAATTAATGGAAACCCGGTTACATCAGATCGCCACTGGTTTTTAATTATAATACAATCTTCAGTAATCGTTTTAGAGATGATCAAATCAGACTGTTTTTAAATCATGCGGTTTCAGAACGGGGGTTGGCGAGCGTAGCTCATAGGGGCAGAGCCTCCTAGTTCTTTAAAAAAAAAAAATACAAGACACTTGTGACAACGAACGTCTCAAGTAAGTGGTGGTTTTTTTTTTCACATATTGACACATTTTCTTGATACGGCAGTTTACAGTATTCTATATATATATTTAAATCTATTTGCAAGAAAAACATTAATTCTAGAAATATATATTCTTCGAATAATGTAGTTATATGCTGCTAATCTTACTAAAAAGCAAGTAACATATACGTATATATATGTTATATAAAAATTTATTTCCTTCGTATCCTTCCATTTTATTCGCATTAATATTTTAAAATTAATCTAACTTCTGTCATAGTCAGTATTTCCTTAATTCTTAATAATATCTATTCCTATTTAAAGTCCTTTTAAAAGTAAATATCCGTATATTAATAATTATTTTATTCCAAATCTTAATCTAAAATTTAAGATCATTCGTAGCTTTTATCACTTCCCCAATCTATAAATTTCCGAGACGCGTTCTCATTTCGAATGTTTTTTAAAAGCCATTTTCTTTTAATTATTAATATTATTGCTCTGAATTTTTCGCGCGCTTGGGATTTTAACTTCAAAAGTGGTCGGCACCCAAGTACGGGATTCTTTACTGTTTTAGCCTCGCCCTCTAGCCTCATTCGTTGGGCTGGAGCTAGCTTCTCACTCATTGGGTTGTGCGCTCGTGACGTAATTCTGTGTATATCTCCGCGGAGAGAACAAAACTCGCCCGCAGCGGTAGGAGCATTAGATTTTTGACGTTTTCGGAAGCATAAACAAATATGTCTGGTGTTTTTAATTCCGTAGAATATTCAACTGGCCCAGTAATATCTTAATTCAATGAAGTGAAGCAACGTTAGCCCGAGGGCTATAAGTTTTAGACCTTTGGGAATTGTTTCTGTGTTGTTCGTCTTCTAATAAAATTATTTGTCTGGAGATTGGCTGGATTTATTGGAAAACTTTGGTGGACTCATTTCATTGCCTTCTACTTCGCCATACTCGCTAATATCGACTGCAACTTCCTATATCGTTGAAGGACTGCCATCTTTTTATCGAATATTATTCATCGTAATATCTCAACCTCGTCAAAATGCTGCATATATATATATATATATATATATATATATATATATATATATATATAATTGCTTAATTTATCTTTTTTTTTTCACTAAAAAAGTAGAAACGAAAAACAGTTCATGTAGTTATGAGTTTAATGTGTAGAATTCTTTGTAAAATTCTCTGTTGCAGTTAAAACAATATTCTGTTAACAATTGATTTTTTGTTTGTTCGCTATGAAAGACGTGTAAATTACTCAATTTTTAATATTGAATTAAAAATATTTAAATGATCAAACATCTGTTGGGATCTAATTTTTAGGGTTTCGTTCATCTCACGAAATGCTATTACTCCCGCTGCGTTGTCTGTCTGTCACAGAGCCATTCTCAAAAACTATGTAACTTACAGAGTTGAAACGTTATGTATATACCTGAATACTAGCTATGAAGAGCTCAAAATATTAAAACTTGAAAAATTCATATTATTTTAATAAATAGAGATAAAAAACCAAAATTCTAACAGCCTTTTCCTATTAAATTTAAACATTTTTCATTATAGCAGATGCCAAAAATTAAAAATCCACGATGAAATTCTTTCTACAATAATTAATTTTCTATCAGACGATTTCCATGTGAAAAATGAAAATGAAATAAAAAGTTTCACCAATTGAAAAAAAGATTAGTATGAAATGAAATTGATTGACGTCATAGTGGTAATAAAATGGAAAGATTTTTCAATAATACATGGAGTATGAGTATGGGTATGTACACAAAACAGATTAATATCACGTCATTAGAGAATTAAAAAGAAAATCTGACGTCATATCGGAAGTTTAACGGATTTTTCAAACATTTCAGAATAATATAAAGCGAGTATCAATATGAGTTATAGGGAATAGTAAATATATGAGTTTGAGGAACGTATTGAATCATGATAAAAACCCGATTTTGGAAATATTCGCATATTCTAACATTTTGAAGGTGTACAACATGTTTAATTTTGAAATTATTATTTTTTTAAATATCGCATTTAGTCCACATGACAGATATTATTATGACAGAAAATAATAGCGGGCTTCGCCCGCTATGGGCTGGTTTAGATATTCGAAAAAACGAGAAAAATAGACCGGTAAATTTTTACTTTATATAAAACATGACTTTTTTTTTTTTTTTTTTTGGTTGCTAAATGAAATTTATTTGGCTTTATTAAAGGAAGCATAAAGTGTTTTGAAAGGAATATTAAACCAAACCCTTTGAGCGATCTTCGATCACACTTACCCACTTGTCATTAAAATGCGCATTTTTCAAAACAAAATCTTTTTTTTCCTCCATTTTTGTCTCCTCAAACGTTTCAGTAATTGGATTCTTAATTTAAAATTGTTATTAAAACTAATAGCTTTAATTCAATTGCATGTAAACTAAATTAGTATTTAAAATAAATTACTATTTAAATGAATTTTTCATTTTTCTGCGATTGTATAATAATAAATGGGAAAATATTTTAATATAAAGCAAGGCTGGGGATTATTCCAGAAGCAGAACCACATTAAAGGATGGGCAAACTGGGCTATGCCACTGCTTGTCCTCACCCCCCGATTTTAGGGGACCCAAATTTGGTGTGTTTATTTTAGTAACGCTATTTTTTTTACCTTGCACTGATTATTATAATCAATATTTTGACCTTTTGCAGCAAGATAAGATTAAAAATAAAAAATATGCCTATCTAAAAACTGTAAAACCTCTCAATAGCGGGCACCTCTTGACCGCGGAATTTGTCCGCTATTCGGAGGTGTTTGCTTTTAGAGGTAAAAGTATGTAAATATGTGTGTGTTGATATGGAAAAATATGCGTGTTCGATAAATAGAGGTGTCCGCTATTCGGGAATGTTTGTTATGGAGGTTTTACCTTCCCAGCGTAGTGAAACCTCCATAACAGACACCTCTATTTAGCCAACTACTTTTTCAATTCACGATGCATACATATTTAGATACTTTTACTTCTGAAAAGCAGGCACATCCGAATAACGGACAAATTATTGAGAGGTTTTACTGTTTTTAGATATAAAAAAAAATTAAATTGTTTTCAATCTTATCTTATTGTAAAAGTTCAAAACATTGAATATAATCAATAGTACAATATCTAAATATATTTATAACTAGGGGGCCTACCCCCTGCGATCTACGCTCGCCAACCCCCGCTCAGACTTCGAGGCTTCTAAAAACATGACAGCGTGCTTTGTTTTAAAAATATTGGTAAATCTGTAATTGGGTTGCCATGCTTTTAACGTTATAATGGGGTATTTTTTTATTATCATGGTCTCATACACAGCTGTTGCGACAACTGACGACTGTTTTCGGGATTGATAAGTAAAATCAATTACAACTTGAAAACCAGCTTGTATAAAATGGTTAGGTTTAAATTGTGGCTGCCTCTCGGACTTTTATAACAACGATCTGTATTCTATTCTTCCTTTGCGTTTAAGGATGAGAAAAATTTCATCTGCTTGTGAATAACATTAAGAACCACGGTATTGAAAAGTACTATGTTATAGACATTTTTAGTAACCGGTTTTAATTGTATCTCTATTTTAGTGCACCATCATGCATATTTTCATGTTATTTTAAATATGTAAATTATTTATTTTAAGTAATATGTATATACGAATTTTCTAATAATTATTTAGCATACAAAATTAATTAAATATTTTGTGCATGCATGCCTGCATTTATTCGGCATCAATTGATGAGATATTTAAACAAATTTGCTATCCGCGATAATTTTACTCCTTGTTATGTCACTTGAATACTGTCCATAAGAAAATCGGGTACTTTTCCAGTATAGGATCCTTTGCTTTTAGGTTTGGCGTAATTCGACCTTCAAAAAGGGATAGATCGGGGCCTCCGAGATGTCGCTGTGTGTCCTACACCAGGTGTAGGACACACAGCGACATCTCGGAGGCCCCGGATAGATTCGTTAATATACATAGATTTGTTGCCAAAAGTTATGAAAACAAACACAATGAGCTTTTGGTGCTTTTCCATTATAGGGGTCTTGACGCTTTTTTAAAAATATTGGCGCAATTCGGGCATCAGAAAGTGAGATTTGGTGCCAAATGAAATAAACGGCCATGGAAACAAATTCGACGATTTTTTTGTTTATATGCATATTTTAATTATATGTATATTATTATTGTTTTTTCTATACAAATTACTTCTGATTATATATAAAATAGGATAAATGACATTTTACGCTAAACAAATTGTATAAATATGTTTTTGCTCCTTTCTTTTGCGTTTACATAAATGACGTCATTTGGACGAATTTATTCAAAATATTTTCAGTTTAAAAATTAAATTAAATGCTGACAGACGATTGAATCCTGACGATAGAAATGTGATTTTTTTTTTCAAATTTTCCTGAAAAACATAATTTAATCACAATCTTATCTTCATTATCGATTGAAATAAAAGATAAATTCAATTTCAATTTGAAAATGACGAATAAAAAAAAACAATAATCCCTATCGGGATCCTTTTCAATTTTTTCCCTTTTTTGTCACAAAAGAACTGAGTAATTAGTTGCCATCATTACAGAAATGTCATTAAAATTAGAAAAAAATTAATATCTCGAAAATTAATTCCAATTTCAAAATTCTATTACCAGTTTTGACATCCGCGGATTTTTATGGACAATTGGTATTAATTTCCCCATCAAGCGTTTAATATTTTATTAAAAATATCCCTGAAACATAATCAGTCGTTTAATCAGTCGTTTCATAAAATCGTTTCATAAATTCGTTTCATAAAATCGTTTCACAAATTTGTTTCATTAGGATTTTATATATATAGGGTAGATATCAGCTTTACGAAAATTGCATATCAAATTTGGGGACCCTAAAATCGGGGTGGGGGGGCAATACCATGGCCCAGTCTGCCCATGCTTTAATCAGGTTCTGCTTCTGGAACAATCCTCAGCCTGCTAGGATTCAATGTGGTCAAATATGGCTGCCTTTCATGCTTAAAAAAATGTGGTCAGAAATGGCTGTCTGTTGTCGATAAATCGGAGCACAAAAATGCCCGCGATCCAAATGTCTGAAATTCAGACACAAATAAGTGTCTTATAAAATTTAGACACTTCAAAGTGTCTGTATTTTTAACCATCCGTTTCAGACGCTTATGTGTCTGAATTTCAGACATTTCAGTTTACAGTGTATAAATGCTATAGTTATAGCTCGGATGAATGAAATTAACGCTGCAGTTCGCAGCTTTGTCCAACAAATAAGAGTGAAATATGCCAGCCAGGATATCGTTAGGATAGCTCAGTAGATAGAGCGTTGGCACGGCAAGCCAAAGTACCCAGGTTCGAGTCCTGCTCCCGGCATTTTTCGCTCTGTTGGAATAAATATCAACGATGATACTCCAACCATTGAGTACAATGATTAATTTAAACAATGAATTATTCTCATAAATATTTTATTAATCATTGATATCCTAATCCTAACTGTTACATTTATTTGAAAGTGAATTTTATTTCATTAGTACGCTTTTATTAAATTCTGGTTTTAAATACGATCATTATAACAATACTTTTTATGGGGGTATCCACTGTACTGGAACAGAGAATGACCCATTACTATATGGAACTCTGTCATGCAATGCCCATTACTGGAATTTAGGGCGTTTTGGTATAATTCTGTTATTTACAATTAAATTTTGATTCACATTGGGAAATGTGACTTTGAGCATGATTAAATATTTTTGATAGATTGATATAATATTTAAAAAAGTGGAATATAATAATTATAACTATTAATTAAAAAATAATTTTTAAAGAAATTCCTTAAGGGTGTCCATGCCACATCTACCCTATATATATCTATATATGCAGAACGCAAAATTTACAGTCGCCATTGGCATTCATAAATTTGAGGCTGGCGACTAGAAAAGGCAACATACAAAAATATGTGTTTTTTTCGGATCTCGAGACACTTTTTTTTACCCTTAATAAAATCATAACCATTTACTCTTAAGAGCCTCCATTAGTCATGAGAAGAAACGCGCAAACATAATGTTAAGTCTATAGGAAGGTTATTTTCAAATTTCTCGCTCGCATTTTAATATTTTTAAATGTTTTTGCATAAGATAATCGAGGTCGATTTCTAAAGTTGTTAGTTTTTACTTTTTTGATTTTGGTTCCAGTTATTTATTTTTTATTTTTTTTATAAGAGTATTTTCAGAACCGGTTGCAAAATAAAAAATGTCCGCTTATAAAAAAAACTGCAACAAAATTCGAAAAAGTAAAAACTAACAACATTAGAGATCGACCTCAGTTATCCTAAGCAAAAAAAAAAGAAAAAAAACATTTAAAAATATTAAAATGTGAGCGAGACATTTGAAAATAACTTTCCCATAGACTTAACATTAGCTTCCCGTGACCAGTGTAGTATCTTAATATAATCATTAATTCCCAGGTATTTCCCATTTTACTTTCTCCTATCTATGCAAGAAGACAGTATTGTATTCGTGAAAAACTTCTGCTTCCGGTTTTCATTTTAGAAGGTTTTCAACAGGATTTGGCGGTTAAAAAAAAAAAAAAAATGTGTGTGTATGTAACACACATTTTATTGACGCTCTGTCTCAAGAACTAAATCGCGTAATTTAATTAAACTTTAGATTCAGTTAAACCTTGACATAAATCGGTACTGATTAGGTTTTGCTATAAATCGCCCAACAGATGACGCTGCTATGCTAATATTTCACAATTTCCACGATAGCTATATCTCAAGAACTAATGCACGGAATTTCACCAAATTTCATATTCTGTTTGACCTTGACATAAATAGATCCTTATTAGATTTGAGTGTATACCGCCCAACAGGTGCTGTTTTTATGCTGTATTTATCCTGTTTTCCGCGATGGCTACTTCTCAAGAACGAATAGATTGTCATTTAATTTTGGTTGGAGACGATTCGGTTTATATAGAAGAAAGTTTTTGATGGCCACAACATACTAGTTTTTGCTTCTTCACAGGAAAGTTCTTTACTCGTCTCTTGATACCGCACTTTAGACTATGAAACTAAACATAAAATTCTATCTTTAAATATATTAGAACAAAAATGTTTCTTATTTCAGAAAGAAATGCTAGTTTAAATCCACTGCTATATTCCATTGACTTTCATAAACTGAAATCACTTGTGCATTGTAGAATAGGATATATATTCGCGAATATGTAAACCTTTCTTTTTTTTTAAATTCAAAACTTTTTTCCTTATAATATTAAAAGTTTTCAACTAATTTTTCCCAAAAAAATAAACACTATAGCATAGTAGAATAGAATATATATCACAACACTCTAGTTTCTACTTCTCCACAGAAAAGTTCTTTACTCATCTCTTGATACCGCACTTTAGACTATGAAACTAAACATGAAATTATCCTATATATTATTTCTGTTCTCAACATCCCTTTTTCTAAGCTAATAGAAAACGCAGATGCCATATGAAAGGATTTTGAAGCAGCTTGTGACATAGTACACTCACATTTCGTTAAAACACGTATTTTGCTTAAAAACTGAATTAATTAAAAATTTAATCTGCATTATTTTGACAAATGAAATGAAAGGTTTTCCTGAAATTAGTGTTGCCACAAAAATAAAATACCGCAACAATGATTAAAAAAAAAAAAAAAAAAAAAAAAAAAAAAAAAAAACCGTTGAATAAAGAAAAAGTGGGACACAGTTGCTGCACCGCACAGTGGGGCGTTTTAAGGATCTAGGTGGACAAAATTATTTCGTTGAAGTTTAATTAGGTTTTTCTGGGTTTTCGAATGTATCAGTAATAAAATAACCAAACAGTGATAAATATTTGACTTATTTAATTATTTATATTATTATTATTATTATTATTATTATTATTATTATATTATTACTTATATTATTATTATTATTATTATTATTATATTACTTATATTATTATTATTATTTAAATTATAATATTGTATTGTCATTGAAACTACACATGTATTCAATGTTTCAGCTCAATCGGATAATTAAAAGTGATGAAAATTGACTTGCAAGATTTGAATTAAACACTCAGACGCACACTTCAAGTTAATATAACTTAATGATTCGCAAACTTTCGCAGGAGCTGTCTTAAGTTTTCAATACTTTAGGAATGGCACTTTGATTTTAAAAAATGCTTATCCATCTATATAATAAAACCGTAAGTCATGTGACTGTCATCAACAGTTCCGGGATGTCCGCTTCACTTTTTCATATGCCAGGCGGCCAGTTTTATTAAAAACAAATTTTTTCGAATAAAACTGCATAGAAGTTACATTTTTAGAAAGATCGTTCAAAATAAATTAATATTTGAGAGATGACTTACGATCAATTATGTATACATTCTGCAATAACTTCAGTTTAAATTCGCAGTTCAAATTTTTTATCTATGAAAGTAAACAAAGAAAAAAGATTCATTCGTTGTGAACGTTTAAAATATTAAACCATGAATTTTTGGACCGCTGCCTGGCGTAAAAAAAAATAATCCGCACCAGTGACACAGTCAAAGTTTACCATAATTCTGTTCCATACAACTCAACTTCCTTCCGGATCTTTTTTTGACGTAAGTTAAACTCATGTAATAATATTTAATGGATCAAATTTCGAAAAGAATTGTCAGCTTTTATTTTTTGCGCGTGCAATTTAGAAACGATACTTTAATTTGAAATCAAATGTTTTGATTTATGATAATTCTTATTTTTCTATTTTCTATTTTAAATGAAAAATGTGAACGTCATGTATTTTAAATTGGAACAGCTGTCACGGACGCACCGGGGATGGCGCGATTTTTGTTTTGCGCCAAATATGTTTAAGAATCTCCGCATTAGCGAACATATTGCAACTGATAAGCAAACGGACATGAAGCATAAATTCTTAAGTGGGTTAAGCGGTTTTTGTCAAGAAAAATGAAACACATAACAACAAAAAATATGCAAAATGCTACCGCGATCGCAAAAGTTCTTGATTTGTCTATTAGATTTTTCCAGTTTGGCGAGGGATTAAGGAAAAAAAAATAAATTATGAATAAAAATAATTTGTTACAATGCTTAACATACATTTAAGGGTGACCAAACTGGTCGCCAGTGGCGGCTAGTTGCTTAATAATGCTTAATACTGTATTAAAAGTCAAGATGAATTTTGAAAACAAGATGGCGCTTATTTTCAAATATAGGTTAAATCGTGTGACAAACATGTGACATATGTCCAGTAAACTCCTGCTTTCAAATAAAACAGAAAAGTCACAACTTGCTTTCGAACTTACAGAAAAAAAGTCCTTCCGGTCTGTACCGGGAGGAAAAGGTAGCTTTCCTATATGTTCGTTTTAAAATTTTAGCTAATGTTACACGAAAACAGCAATTTAAAATGCAAAGAAACGTTTACAAAAGATTCGTTAATACTGAATTCGAATAAGAAATACGCCAAATTATTGAGCAATAGCCAAATTGGCTTCCTTTATGAAGACTTATTTTGGTCGCCAAATTTGGCGATATTTCGCCAAATGTCGCCAAGTTTGGCGAGAATTTGGCGCTAACGGATATGAATATATAGTTTTATGCGTATGATTGGGAAAATTATTACAACAATGAAAGAAAATAATTTGCGAGTAATCGCGTTAATGTGCTGTTTTGTTTCAAAATGTCAGCCACCCTAGAATTTCAAACTGCTCTATCTCAGCCATTTTTTAAGATAGAGGTAAACCAATAAATGCTCTGCAATCCTTGTATCAAGGCCTAACACGTAATTAAAAAATAAATTTGAATTTTTAACTTTTTTGTATATTTATTTTAGTTTTAAATTTTTAAATGGCCGCCATCTTGAAACAAAATGGCGGACCAAGCTGGCCAACGAACTCGGTCGAGACATTGTTGAGCTTAATACACACAATTAGTTTCATAAAAATTGATTTATAAATACGAACGTTATCGTATGACATAGGTCATATATATATATATATATATATATATATATATATATATAATATCTATGAATTTCAAAAAACATATCAAGTTCTATTATCATTCTACTTAAATCTCCAAAGAGATAATTAATGATATTGTGTATACAGAATACCACATAGCTAATAATTAACATGTGCAAACATAATATTACCATAGCTTGTGCTTCAATGGTAATTGGCCAAATTTTACTCATACCTAAAGAATATTGAAAAAAGAAAAAAAAATAGAGAGAAAGGAAAAAAAAAATTATAAATTGGAGTTGCAATTAAGTAAATACAAATGGATTAATAAATTAAATATGAACCATATACAATGGAAAATTGGACCACATGAGAATTAAATATGAATTGGATATGAAAAAACACATGCACATGTACTCATCAGCCTGGATGCACCCACATGTGTTTTAAATAATAATTCAGTGTTTCATAATTCTACTGGCATAATGCTAAGATCAGTAGAATCATCCAGGTACACTGAATTATTACCAGACAACAATTGGAAATATTAAAATTTGGAAATATTTAAATAGGAAATAAAAAACCATTAAGAATATACAATATATTTCACTCACAACGATTATCCCAAAAACTGTATTTAACACCTCACGAAATTACCACGAGATAACAGTTTTGAAATAATAAAATTGGAAATATGAACGCGTAAAGTGTAGATAAAATATTTTACTCACAATAATTATACAGAATCCTTAAAATGTCACAACTTCTGCATAATATTCACATCCACATGGCAATGCATCATACATGTTGACTAAGTCGAGTTGAGAGAAATGATTTGAAAGACAAGTTGAGAGCACACTTTTTTTAAAACACAACCCCATCGATGACACCCAAACACAAAATGATTCAAAAACACACAAAATAATTCTGGTTTTTATACACTTATAACAAAATTATATCCGTGAATATATATTACTCCATCCAATTTTAATTCCTGAAAGTAAAATTAATATACAATCAATAGCTCCCTCTATAGTTAAATTAAATATAATATTAACAATATTATCAACAACTACCTGAAAGGTAAAGTGTCGCCATCTATTGGTATTATAATAATTCATAATTAATATTTAGTTAGATATCCACTTTATTAGTTACATACTCACTTCATTAGATTTAATTATATAAATAAACTTTAAAAAACAATATATATATACATATATAAATCAACATTTGAACGGAGGGTGGTTTTGGGGTCTGGGGGTCATGATCGGTGAAAATATATCGAAATTTTCCGGAACTACTTTCCTCCGAACAGCTGCAATAGGTAGCTTTATACTTTTTTGTATTGAAAGCTACCTAATAATGCAACTGTTGAAACTCTTTCAAATCAACTGCCTTCTTTACGGTCGTAGTTAATCGACACATCGGGTTTTTTCGACAAAACTCATACGGATCTGGACAAAAGAGACATTTAGCTACCAGTATACGCGGTCTTGTTAAATTCCGAGATAATCGGAAAAATGAATTTTGTCCACCTAAAGATCATCAAAACGCGCCACTGTGCACCGGTTTGTTTTATATTTATGATTAAAAATCAAAATTTAAATTCAAATTTTAAATTCAAATTTTAATTTATTTTTCTTTATCCCATGTTTTTTTCCGAAACAGATTATGTCACACTCTAATACAGTTAAAACACGACTAATATATATATATATATATATATTCATTTGCAATTTTTGGTCAGTTTTTACTGTAACTTTGGGGAAATAAATTAGATGATATTCTGGCTTAACTGATGTTGTTTTCAGATATTTTTAGTCCTTATTATATAATTAGAAGTTTAAACATGCATCTAAAAATATTAGATATTGCTAAAAAATATTAGATTGCAGTGCGAAATCTGCGCACGGGTCCACTGGTCATATATATTATTTCTGTTGTCAACATAACCTTTTATAAGCAAATTCAAAACGCAGTACAATAAATGAGATACCATATGAAAGGATTTTGAACAGGATTCTGACATAGTACACTCACATTTCAGAAAACATGTTTTTTGATTGAAAATTGCAGTTAATTAAAAGTAAATCGGCATTGCTTTCATAAATGAAATAAAATGTTTTCTCAAATTTGTGTTGCCACAAAAATAAAATACCGCAGTAGATCGTGCTCAACAATGATTATTAAAAAAGTAGTTTAAAAAAGATAAAGTAGAACATTATTTCTGCACGGATTTATTTTATATTTAGGTTTAAAAAGCAAAATTCAAATGCTCAACTTATTAATTTATTTTTCTTTATCCCATGTTTTTTTTTCCGAAAGAGATGATGTTATTCTATAATGCAGTTAAAATACGATTAATAGTATTTTGCCTTTGCTATATTCGATCAGTTTTTACTGTAATTGATAGAATAAATTAGATATTAGATGATATTCTGTCTTGACTAATGTTGCTTGATGTTAATGTCATATTTTTAGTCCTTAATTTTCCTTTACAAGTTTAAACCTGCATCTAAAAATTTTTAGATATTGCTAAAAAAATTAGACTGCAATGCGAAATCCTCGCACGCGTCTACTGGTATCTTTAAATGTATTAGAACAAAAATGTTTCTTATTTCAGAATGAAATGCTAGTTTAAATACACTGCTAGATTCCATTGACTTTCCATAACAGAAATCACTTTGTATATTGTAGAATAGAATATATATTCAAGAAGATACAAAGGTTTCTTTTTTTTTAAATTATAAACTTTTTTGCTTATAATATTAAGAGTTTTCAACTAATTTCCCCCCAAAATTCGAAACTTTCAGAAAAATTGACAACATTAAAAAGAAACACTATAGCATAGTTAGTCGTATAGCATAGTAGAATAGAATATATATACCACAACATTCTAGTTTCTACTTCTCCATTAAAAAGTATTTTACTCATCTCTTGATACCGCACTTTAGGTTTAGACTATGGAACTAAACATGAAATTCTATCTTTAAATATATTGGAAGAAAAATGTTTCTTATTTCAGAATGACATGCTAGTTTAAATTCAGTGCTATATTCTATTGAGTTTCCATAACAGAAATCACTTGTGCATTGCAGAATAAAATATATATTCAAGAAGATATAAACGTTTCTTTAAAAAAAAATTAAACTTTTTTTCTTATAATGTTAAGAGTTTTCAACAAATTTCCCCAAAAATTCGAAACTTTCAGAAAAATTGACAACATTGAAAAGAAACACTATAGCAAATGTTTTTTAGTAAATTAATTTAAGGTGCTCTTTTTCGAAGATATTGTAGTATATTCTCACAAATTTAATTCTACAATGCGGTAAACTCAATTTAAAAATAGAATCTTAAACTACATAATGAATATCTTCGATAATACAGAAAACGAACTCATTTTATTTTCATAAACACAAAAGACGACCTCTCGTATGCTGAGAGAAACAGATTCCTCGTTTTGCTGAGTTGCTTAGTTACATAAAGAACTAAAATTGACTGGTTGCCAAACTACAAGAGAATGAACAAACATGAAATATAAAACTTATAATTGCGAAACGCTTGCTTCACCATTCCGGCCAGCGTTGACATGCTGACAAACATTCAACGATTTGAAATTTTATGCTAAGAACAATAAGTTTAAACACAAATTGATAGAATTAAATGTTGCAGTAACAAAAGAATACTAAATAAATGCACTCATAAAAAAAATTCTATATATATTGTTATGAATTTTGTAAATATTTCATTCTTTTTAATTTATTTTATTTTATTATTGTGAAAATTGCAGTATTATTAATGTATTTCCTATTGAGCATCATGTAACTCAATGCTAAAGGCCTCAGGTGCTTTGCAAGAAAAACAACCTTACAGCATCGATTTTATAATGGAGTTCTATTGGAAAATCGCCAAGGAATGGGTTTTTCGCCAAGTTGGCGATGGTTTTGGCGACTTATTTTTGTCGCCAAATTTGGCGATATATCGCCAAATGTCGCCAAGTTGGCGACTTTTTGTGCAACCACATTATTGCTGTAGTACGTACTTTCTTGGAGCTCCTGAACTTTTCAAAGTTTTTTGGTAATTATTCATCCGGCGATTTTGTTTTTTGCACATAATCCACACTAATATGTTATACATTAACTATGTTTAAATTATTTTGATTTATTTTATGTATAATTGTTAATTTCTGGAATTTGAAATTTTGTCACGTTGGTGTCAGGCCTATCTTGTTTATCAATCTTGTAATACTGTCAAATTAACATATAATATTTATTTATCTGGTCTATTTATTGATTTATATAGTAGTATATTAACATAGCTTACTTATTTAACACTGTAGAGAATATTAATAAGCTTGTTAGCTTACTTTTTGAAAGTTCGCCATTTATTGTTTACTTTTTGCGGAACTTTCATCTTTACTTTATTTCTACTTATTATGCATTAATATTTATGATTATAACACCTTAATTATATGATTTAGTATTCTAGTTGATTTACTTACCTTCTGATGTACTTTTCCTGTGGTAATCGTTGTTAATTTCTGTTTATTATTGATTATTTTGAGACTTTGTGATTTGTAGTGGACGGTTCACGTTGTTGATGACTCCATCTTGATTGTTAATTGTTAAGTTGAGTCGTTTTTGGCTGCAGGTTTAATTTCGTTCGCCGTGTAAGCCGTGTAATTTTTGGATTGGTTAGCGCTAGTGTGTTTTTATGACGTATGAAATTGGGATAACTTTATTTGAGAGGAGTTAGTTTACTGGTTGAGGTGTGTTGGTTGAGATATAGTTATTTGCTGTTAGTTACTTGATTAGAGTACTTGTTTGGTTTCCCTGATTTTTTTCGACTATCACGTGGTGAGGTTGTTGTGTATTTCTGTTGTTGGTTGCTAGGGAACAGTGTGGTGGCTCATTGCTTGCTTGGAGAGTGGGATTGTTTGTTTGCTTTGCGTTCTTCTTATTGGTTGCTATAGTTACTGTAGTGTTGTTGATTTTGTTGTTGCTAGGTAACTCTGGATAAGTCGGTTGTTTATTTGGTAATCGGATGATTATGGTAATTACTTTTAAATTTTTATTTGGAGCTTGATTATTCTGGGTTGTGCTCCCTGGTTGGGTCTAGATTTGAGTTTAGAGAATAGTTTTATTGTTATTAATTACTGGTGATTGTCTGCCTTTTTGGCTCAGCCGTTTATTATAATCATCGGCATTTTGGGATTTTGGACTCAGTCCTCCCATACATATATGCTGAAAGTTTGTTCATAGTGTGAATGCCCCTTCAGCAATCTCTGCTCATTTGAAGCCAATTTGTCATAGGGGTACTATTGTTGTTCCGTCTGTGAGCAAACGCTGGTGTGGGGTCTGGTCTCTGCTTTGCCTCTCTATACGGATTGTTTTGGTCGGTAGGCTGTCAATTGGTTTACAGTATTGGTTAGTTGGTAACAGTTTGATTATAGTTCTTTAAAAGGTGATTGTTTTTGCTTGGGGAAACGATGTCCACGGCCGCTGAGAATACAGATGAGTGGATTGATGTAGTGAAGGATTTGGATCTTCCAGTTATGGTTCAGAGACTTACAGAAAGGATGCATACGTGGTTAGAGAATAATCGACAAAAACAAAATAAGGTTTCGGCAGGACTGATCTCGATGTATAAAAATATTGCAGGATATATACAAGAAAGGTCCTTGATGATTTTTAAAGAAAATGTAATATTGTCTACAAAACTGGAAGACAGAGTGGAACATGATAAGGTTTTGAGAGACATTGCGGAAAAAATCTCAGCTCCGGTGACCCAGGCAGAAGAGAAAGAACAGAGAAAGGATGAAAAACAAGTGACTAGGAGACGAGATGACCATGTGGTACTTGTGTCAAAATTGGATACAGAAACTGATTTGAATAATATAAGAAAGAATATAAAGGAGATATGTAATGCAGATGTAGATATTCCTACTCCGAGAGATGTGTTGACGACTCAGAAGGGTCAGATCATAATTAAAATGAAATCAAGGGAGGAAGCAGAATTGTTGAGAGAGGTACTTGATAAGGATGAGCCTCTACAATCCAGGGTAAAGATTAACATTCCGGTTAGAAGAAGAGAGAGGGTTCTCCTGCTTAGTGTAGACCCGGAGTTGGGTGAGGATGTGGTCACGGATTCAATACGAAGGGCCTTGGAGGAATCAGTTGTGGAGAAGGGTGTAGTAAGAGGACTATCGGAGAGATTGAAGAATCCGTCACTCGATAGGTCTACAAGAAATGCATTGATAGAGTTATATAGAGAAACACATTTGGATTTTGAGATTGTCAGAAAGATAAAAACTAAGATGGGAAAAGTAAATTGGCTTATCGATGTGGATGAGAAGGGAAGAGATTGGTTGATTAATCTTAAGAGAATTTGTGTGGACTTTGACAGATACCGAGTAGTCAATTACATAAATATAATTAGATGTTTCAATTGTCAGGCTTATGGGCACTATGCGAACTCATGTAAGGGAACATTGAAGTGTGCAAAATGTGCAGAGGAACATAGCACGAAAGATTGTAAATCAGATACAATTAGATGTGCAAATTGTTATTTTGAAGATCCTACAGTAGAGAGTGATCATAGAGCAGATAGTGCACAGTGCCCATCTTTTGTAAGATATAGGGAGAGTATTATGCCAATGGTACCCCCTCAACGTAGCTAAGGGCGACTCAGGGGCTGTTTCTGGGAACTCATTTATTAAGTGTCTGCAAATTAATATGCATCATTGTATGGATGCCAGTGATGCTTTGGTCACATATGTTTTAAAAAATGGTATTGACATTGTCTTTTGTCAGGATGTTTATGTCCAGTCGGGGGTTCCTATGGGGATTCCAACAGTCTGGCCTTCTTTTTCTTCATCTAACAATAATGCTTTTATTTTTATTACTAACATGGATTATGTTGCATTGCAGTCGCTGGTTTTGAGTAATGCAGTATTTATAGTTGTAAATGTAATTAATGAGAAACTTTTATTGGGTTCCCAATATTCGGCTCCGTCAGGCAATTTAGATACTGATTTGGAGGAGTGGAAAAATATTTTCCCTGATTTCTCCAGGGTCTTGGTTGCTGGAGATTTTAATGCTCATTTGATGACTCTTGGTTATACACGGCAAGATGTGAGAGGACAAATATTATTAGATCATTTAATGATGAATAACATGACAATTTTGAATGACTTAGACGCACCATGTTCCTTCATCCAGGGAGATCTTTCGGGAAGACCTGACTTAACAATCGGAGGAACTCTTATACAGGATATTATGGAAGATTGGTCAGTCGATACAAAAGAATTTTCATTTAGCGATCATAGATATATATCATTCAAATTAAATATAAGTCCAGTTTACAGAAATCAGTACAGATTTAAAACAAAGAACGGTAATTTTAAAAAATTTGTTATTTAAAAATAGACTAAGTGATTGGAAGAAAAACTTTGATAATATTCAGAATACACAGGGATTGGATATATTTATGAAGAATTTCATTGATGATATTTTGGATATTCTTGAACATAGCTTTAGGAAGCGTAAACTTACTTACAAACCAAAAATCCATTGGTTCAATCAGGAAATTAAAATTGAAAGAAATAAAGTTACAGCAATGTATAAGAGATATAGAAAGAATTTAGAAAATGAGCAATTAAGAGAAGTTTATCTTTTACATAGAAATAAATATAAAAAGTTAGTTAGAGAAACCAAGAAAAGATCATGGATCAATTTCTGTAGCGATACCCAAGATGCATATGGAGGATTGTATAAATATATTGCAGGCAAGAAACTCAATAATACGGACTTAATTTTTACCTCTCTTACGGACTCAGAGATATTTGACTCATATGATGAAGTTGCGGATCAATTAATGAGGGAACATTTCAGCATTGATCAAGTTCCACAAAATATTCATGATTATTCTTCAAAGGAAGAATTTGAGCTTAGTCCAACAACGGATATGATAACAATTAGAGAAATGAAGTATGCTCTCTCGAAGCAAGCTTTGAATAAAGCACCTGGATGGGAGAAGATTGACGCAGTAATAGTAAAACACATATGTAATACCTTTCCTGAGATAATGCTTAATATATATAACAAGTGTTTGAAACTAGGACACTTTCCTGGGAGCTGGAAAAAAGGCGTTGTAATATTTTTCCATAAGAAAAACAAAGATCCAAAAAATCCAAGATCATACAGACCAATAACATTATTACCGATAATGGGTAAATTATTGGAGAGGATAGTGAAACAGAGGGTCATGGTTACTTTGGAAAGTATTAATTACTTCAATAATAGTCAATATGGTTTTAGAGAGAAACGTTCTACAGTAAAGGCATTATTAGCTCTTAGGGAATGTACAAAGGACATTTTGATGGATTATAAGTACTGTGCCTTAACCTCATTGGATATTCAGGGAGCATTTGACTCCGCTGACTGGTTTATAATGAGTCATATTATAGAAAATCTTCCTGTGGCAACATATTTGAAATCAATGTTGAGAAACTATATTACAGAAAGGTACATAGGGTTTAATTATGTGAATGGAATAAAGTGGTTCTTATTATTCCAAGGAAGTCCGCAGGGTTCTTGCCTCGGGCCGCTACTATGGTTGCTGATTGCTGATTCTATTCTTAAAGATTATTGTTTAATAAATAAATATATAATTTCATATGCGGATGACTACGTCATTTTGACAGGAGCAAACAACAGAAGAGAGTTGGAAGAGAGAATGAATGCTTTGATTCAATTATTTAGGAATATCACTGAAAAATACAAACTGAGACTGAGTACTGACAAGTGTGAGTCAATGCTTTTTGGAAAGTGTCAATTAGAAAACAGAAGACCAATTTTTAAAATTGATAACACTTCTATTACAGTCAAAGATGCAATCACCTATTTGGGATTTATAATTGATGGTAATTTCACATGGATGCAACATTTTGAGGTTATTAGAGAAAATATTAAAAGTTTTGTGGGCTCTATTGCAAGGACGTCAAGGAGAGACAAAGGACTTAAAGCAGACTACAGGAAGATATGGTACTTAACCGTTATTGAGAAACAAATATTATATGAATGCGAGGCGTGGGCTAGAGATATTAAGAAACCGGCAATTAAACGAATCAGTTCATGTCAGAGAACGGGGTTATTCAGTGTAATAAGAGCATATAGAAACACATCTACGGAAGCTCTCTGTGTATTGGCGGGAGTTCCATCAATACATCATAAGATTAAGGCGATTTTGGAGAAATATCAAGTTAGAAATGAAGATACTGAAATTTCCATTCAGAATACTATAATAAATAGGCATAAACTAATGGATAATCTGAGTTCTTATGACTATGTAAATTATACCATACAGCCAAACATACACATTATAAATTCGGTATCAAAAATGGAACAAATAGTCACTGTAGATTTTCCTGTAATCTATACTGATGGATCTAAAATGGATGGTGGAGTAGCTGCTGCATTTACAGTGTTTCACAAGAATAACTATATCTATGAAGAAAAACTTAGATTGCATGATCTTAATACGATTTTTCAGGCGGAGCTGCAAGCCATAAAACAAGCAGTGAAATGGACAGTTTTTAATAGATGTAGTAAAGCAAGGATATACACAGATTCATTGTCATCAGTAATGTCATTACAACAATTATTCCCCAAAAATACAATAATAAGAGATATCTATTTACTTTTATTGGATAATCCATGGATAAAACTTGAACTTGGCTGGATAAAGGCGCATGCGGGTCTGCAAGGAAATGAGATTGCAGATGACTTGGCAAAAAATGCTATTTTAAAAGACGATTACGATGAAAGAATTGATTTAGATTTTCCGGTTTCTGCAATATCGAAATACCTTAAGGATAGAATGAATAAAGAATGGCAAGTTGAATGGTCAGAGTCCACTTTGGGCAGAGACACCTATTTGGTCTTCAAATATGTAAATACAGATTACATATATACAAGCCAGGTAGTGCAATATTTCATGACGGGACATGGTTCATTTCCAGTTTTTCTCTTTCGAATAAATAAATCACAATCAGATAAATGCCAATGTGGCATAAAGGGTGATGTTGTTCACTATATCTTTGGAAGATGCCCACTAATGCCGTGCTACTTTGATTTTAATTCAAATAAGACATTGAGAAAAAATCTGCAGGACGTATTTTTGAACTCAAAGAATTATGAAAGATTAAAAATAATTTATAACAAACTTAACAGTCTATATTCATTTATTAAGTATACATTTTGAACGTATTTATCTAACATTAACTTCAAGTATTCTAAAGGTTTTGAGTTGGATAAAGCATGATTTATAGATTGACTGTGACATAGTTGAAGATTTCTGCAATAACGTATATTGGTCATTTAATTGTATTTGGAACTGTTATATTTACTGATGATTTACATGAACATTGTACAGTGATTATTACTATTGTTATAATTATCAACAATCAGTATTATTTGCCTAAAGGAAGAATATTATGTTCTGAATTAAAGTTTTTTGTTGTTTCTTAGCAACGAGGTGGTATAAGTAATACAGTATATAGTGATGACTATCTGTTTTAAGGACATTATTTTCATGAACATTTGCTTTTAAGGACATTTTATTTTTATATACTGAACATTTTGGTGATCTTTACTGATCTTCTTATGCATCATAGTTAAATGAAGTTGTTCAGGCACAATTATCAAAACTTTTGGTAATTTTGATCATTGGAGGAAGAGAGATGGTGGACTGTGATATATTCATGAAATCTTGATGAACATTTGTTTTATTAAAAGACATCATATCTTCATGAACATTTGTTCTTTAAAGACAATATACCTTTTCATAGTGAACTTTTTGGTGAACTTCAGTATAATTTTTCTGTTATTCATAGTTAGTTTAGTAGTCACAGTAAGCTACTGTGATGATAGTTGATGTAATATTTAGTTAATTTATTGATAATTTAGTTTTAGTTTACTATTTAAAAGCAGGCATGTTGCCAACTTTGCTTTTGATTTGTCCCAGTGTGGGATGATTTGTGAATATTATCTTGAAAAAACGCCGCTGATCAAGCTTGATTCCTTGCGGAATCGCTGGATGGTGGGGGGGAGTTTCCGCCAGGACATTTTCACTATAAACCTCGCGGTTAGTGTCCTGGCTGGTTGTTCTTGTGCAACCACACCCCCCTTATACCTATACATTGGGATCCTTTCTTGCTTGGGTTCTCTATCGAAAGTTAAAGCACTTTCTGGTAATTTCTAGCATCTGAAGGCTCTGGAATAATCTGGAAAGGTCTCTGAAACCTATATAAGGACCTCCATCAGTTCAGTTCAGTTAGTTGTCTGTCAACTGCGATTGAAGTCATACGAGAGGCTTTGCATTGAGAACTGTGTTACTCGGATCGATTTTGTCGTTGATACGTCGTATTGAACGCATTGTTTCTGTGTGAAATTTTGCTGCGCTTTTATTGGATTTGAAGATTACTGAATATCTTGTAATTTTCAGAAGATATTTGTGATCGTATTGCACTGTTTATAGTGAATAAAGCCTTTTTATTGTTCTTATATATTGGCATCAGTCTTTCGAACCCCGAGCTCACAACATTTGGTGTCAGAAGTGGGATTGAATGCCGATCACCAGAGCAATGGAGGCGCAACTGACTAAATTATTGGAGAAATTAGGAGAGATGGATGAGAAAATGACTGCGAATCAGGCTGAAATGAAGAAGGAAATGTCAGCGATGGATGAGAAAATGACTGCAAACCAGGCTGAAATGAAGAAGGAAATGTCAGCGATAGATGTGAAAATGACTGCGAACCCGGCTGAAATGAAGGAAATGTCGGAAGAAATGAAGAAGGAAATGTCAGCGATAGACGAGAAAATGACTGCCAACCTTGGCGACTTAAAAGATGAAATGAAAAAGGATATGTCAATCAACCTTGGAGAGTTGAAAGACTTAATAGAGGATAAAATAACATCTTTAAATGACAGAATTGACGGCGTGGAAGACAAAGTTGAAGGAAGATTTCAAGAAATAGAAGGAAAGGTAGAAGAAATTCAAATGACAGCGAAAACCGTAGAAGAAAGAGTAGAAGAAAAAGTTCCAAAGATCGCCAAGACCGTTGAAGAAAGCATAGAGAATGTAAAAAAAGATTTGGAAAAAGTCAAGAAACAGAAGATAACTGCCGTAAACTTTTCCGAAGATTTCAAGTATCCAGATATGCTTCCTCGGGCCTTTATTAAACTTTCGACCTATGACGGCAAATCCTCCTGGCCAGTTTTTAAGACACAATTTGGGATCGTAGCGGACGCCAATGGATGGGATTCCCAGACAAAGGCTTGCCAGTTAGCTGCTTCTCTAAGAGCCGATGCTGCCGACGTCCTGCAGACTTTGCCTGCAAATGAACCGCTGGATTTTGAAACGCTCGTCAGTGCCTTAGAACTGCGCTTTGGCGAGAAATGCATGAAGGAATATAGCAGACTCCAGCTCAAATCTCGACAGCAGAAATCCACTGAATCCTTGCAAGAGCTTGCTACGGATGTCGAGAGACTTTCACACCTTGCTTATCCTGGCTGTCCGACTGAAATTAGAGAAAGTTTAGCTCTGCAACATTTTATTGATGGTGTGCGTGACCCTGAGATCCAGACAGCACTCCGGATTGCAGATCTCAATGATTTAAAAGGGCTTTGGTTTACGCTCTGAAATTCGAGGCAGCCCAGAAAGCTACTAGGAAAGATCGACACTTTGTGCGAGCAGCCAACCTGCCTGAGACGTCGGATAGAGCTGTGGAGTGCTTACAGCAGCAGATGAATGTCATAATGAGAAAGATGAACTCCTTAATGGCCAACAAACCTTACAGGAAGATCAAGTGCTGGAAATGCGGTGGAGAAGGCCATATCCAAATCGACTGCCCAAGACGACCCAGCACCGAAGGTAATAGCTCACCCGCTAACGGAGGAGCAAGAAAACTGATTATTGACCATCTTGCGGGGCGGAGGTTTCCAGATCTTAAGAAGCCTCATTTTCAAGTATGTGAAATTTCTGCAAGAAGTTGCGGCGAGAACGGAGTTTTTCTAGTCGGAAGTGTGAATGATTTTCCCTGTAATATGATCATCGATACAGGAGCCAATGTGACCATCATTCGGAAAGATCTAGCTCAGCGGCTGAAAGAAAAACTCTCCTGGACCCCGCCACGTGTAATCCTTCAAACTGTGACAGGAGATAAGATCGACATATTTGGAAGAATGACACTGGAAATAAAGTTTGGGAACGCCGCTTATCGCCATACAGTCTACGTGGCCGATATTTCAGACCCTTTCATACTCGGACTGGACTTTTTAAAATAGCATGGATTTACACTGGATTTTAAGAAGAATGAGTTACGCTCTGCTCAAGAAGATGTCACTATTTTCAGACTTGGAAATGAGTCCGGGTCTGTTCAGCGGATCACAGCCAAGGCAGATGTTATCATCCCTCCTCGGACCGAAATGATGATACCTGGATTAACTGGAAACGAAAGAATTTTCCAGTATGGCTTGACTGGATATCCTGAGAAGAGCCCAAAGGGAGTGCTAATAGCATCAGCGCTGGTAGATCTGTCGAGCGATGTGATACCTGTGAGGATTGCGAACGTAAGTGAAAAGTCTAGAATTATCCAGAAAGGTGAAGTGCTTGCAACCTGTGCTCCAGTCACCTGTGTTTGCAAAGACCCGAGCTTGACGTTATCGGAGCCGCCTACAAGTTTAACACCTGTAATTGGACGAAACGAAAATTTATCTCCTGAACAGAGACATGCCGCAGAAAGACTGTTCCAGGAATTTAAGGATGTGTTTTCACAAAACGAGAGTGATATAGGGCGCACTTCACTGACGCGTCATAGAATTGATACTGCCAACCATCTACCGATTAAACAGCATCCAAGACGCTTGCCGTTCGCAAAACAAGAAGAGGTTTCTAAGCTCTTACAAGAGATGCAGGATAGTGACATCATCGAACCGTCATCAAGTCCGTGGGCCTCTCCCATCGTGTTGGTCCGAAAGAAAGATGGCTCCACAAGATTTTGTGTGGATTATCGTAAACTTAACAATATCACGAAGAAGGACAGCTATCCTCTACCAAGAATAGACGACACGCTAGATACTCTTTCAGGACATAAATGGTTTTCCACGCTGGATTTGAAGAGTGGATATTGGCAAGTAGAGATCCATCCTGATGACAAAGAGAAGACCGCATTTACTACTGGACAAGGACTTTGGCAATTTAAAGTTATGCCGTTCGGGCTCTGCAATGCTCCAGCAACGTTCGAGCGCCTCATGGAGACAGTGTTAAAAGGTCTGACTTTTGAAGCTTGTCTCATCTACCTAGATGACGTCATCATTGGTGGCCGCACGTTTGAAGAACATCTAGAGAATATTCGAAAAGTGGTAACGAAACTAAGAGCGGCGAATTTAAAGTTGAACCCTTTGAAATGCAGGTTCTTCCAACGAGAAGTAAACTATTTAGGACACATCATCTCAGCTGAAGGTGTTCGAACAGATCCTGAAAAAGTGTCTGCAGTAAAGCACTGGAAACGTCCGGAAAATGTCCATCAGTTGCGAAGCTTTCTGGGACTATGCACTTATTACAGAAAGTTTGTACAGGGGTTCTCCAACATCGCAAGACCCTTGCATAGGCTCACTGAAAGCAAACAGAAGTTTCTATGGACACAAGAATGCGACAATTCATTCCAGCGGCTGAAAGAAGCTCTCACATCCTCTCCAGTCCTTACCTATCCAGACCCCGACAAACAATTCATTGTGGACACGGATGCCAGTCAGGAAAGTGTCGGCGCTGTACTTTCCCAAGAAATAGATGGCCAAGAACGAGTCGTAGCATACTGGAGCAAATGTTTATCGAAACCAGAGCGGAATTATTGCGTCACTCGTAAGGAGTTATTAGCTATAGTGAAAGCCATAGAACACTTCCATCACTATCTCTATGGCAGGAAATTTCTCCTTCGTACTGACCACGCATCCCTAACATGGCTGATGAATTTTAAGAACCCAGAGGGCCAAGTAGCCAGATGGATACAACGACTCCAGGAATACGACTTTGACATCAGGCATCGCAAAGGCTCATCGCATGGAAACGCCGATGCCCTATCAAGAAGACCGTGTCCCGAGAGCTGTCGCTATTGCTCCAGAGCGGAGAGCAAGTATAATCTTGAATATGTCATACGCCAGACGAAGACTTCACTATTGACGCCACCAGATCCCTGGAGTGATGAGAAGATTCGAGAAGATCAAATGGCAGACTCTGAGATCAAACCAATCTTGGAGTTATTAGAATCTTCTAGCACGAAGCCCAGTTGGAAAGACATCTCGACTTATAGTCCTACGACGAAGCAATATTGGGCTCTTTGGAACTCCCTCCACGTCAAGAATGGTGTCCTGTTCCGAAAATTCGAATCGGAAGATGGGAAAACATCTCGGTGGCAGTTGGTACTTCCTCGATCCCGAATACCAGAGGTCCTCAAGGAATTACATGGCAGTCCCACTGGTGGCCATTTTGGAGTCATGAAAACATTACACAGAGTCCGAGAGCGCTTCTTCTGGGGAAAGGCGAGAGCTGACGTCGAACAATGGTGCAAATCTTGCGATGCATGTGCAGCTCGGAAAGGACCAAAGAAACGTAGCCGAGGAAGACTACATCTCTGCAATGTAGGAGCACCTTTTGAACGCATCGCCCTTGACATCTTAGGTCCTCTGCCAAGAAGTGCTGATGGCAACAAATACCTCCTTGTTGTCATGGACTATTTCACGAAATGGCCTGAAGTTTATGCCATCCCTGATCAAGAAGCTTCTACGGTTGCGGATGCCTTGGTACACCAGTGGATATCAAGGTATGGAGTTCCCCTTCAAATGCATTCTGACCAAGGGAGAAATTTCATATCTGCTGTGATTGAGGGTCTTTGTCAACTTCTCGGAATGGACAAAACTAGGACGACGCCTTTACATCCACAGTCGGATGGAATGGTTGAGAGGTTTAATCGTACCATCCTCAACAATCTCTCACTGCTAGTCTCAAGAAACCAACAAGACTGGGACCAAAAACTTCCCTTGTTTCTTCTCGCCTATCGCAGCGCCGTCCATGAAACAACCGGCTATTCCCCGTCTCAGATGCTTTTCGGTCGTGATCTTCGTCTACCTTGTGATCTGATTTTTGGTCGCCCTCCAGATGCGCCTTCATCGCCAGAGGGATACGTGCAGAATTTCCAGGCACGATTTGAAGACGTCCACAACTTGGCTCGAGAGCGAATCAATATACAGACGGAGAAGATGAAGAACAGGTACGACACGAAAGCCACAGGACATCAATTCAAAGAAGGTGACAAGGTTTGGTTTTATAATCCGACTCGACACAAAGGACTTTCTCCCAAACTGCAATCACACTGGGACGGTCCTTATACAGTCCTAAACAGACTGAACGATGTCGTAATTCGGATCCGAAAGTCACCAAGTTCGAAGCCTAGAGTCGTTCATTACGACAGGCTGGCTCCATACTATGGCCATAGTACTTAGTTCATTGATTGTAAATAGTGTAATGTAAATAATGTAAATTAGTATGACCATGGTCTTGTATATAAGCTAATGTAATAATTTCTTTTGCTTAGCATTATCATTATTAATGTTATTATTATTTAAATACTTGTATGTAATGATGTCTATGCTTTAATTTAATTTAATTTTTTTTAATTGTTATTTTCCATGTTTGCTTTAAGTGTTTTGAATAGTATAGCATTTGTTGGTAACGGGTTTGCTTTCCGATCAAAGGTTGAACTGCCCGGGACGTGCAGTCCTTGAGAGGGGGCAATGTTATGAATTTTGTAAATATTTCATTCTTTTTAATTTATTTTATTTTATTATTGTGAAAATTGCAGTATTATTAATGTATTTCCTATTGAGCATCATGTAACTCAATGCTAAAGGCCTCAGGTGCTTTGCAAGAAAAACAACCTTACAGCATCGGTTTTATAATGGAGTTCTATTGGAAAATCGCCAAGGAATGGGTTTTTCGCCAAGTTGGCGATGGTTTTGGCGACTTATTTCTGTCGCCAAATTTGGCGATATATCGCCAAATGTCGCCAAGTTGGCGACGGATTTGGCGACTTTTTGTGCAACCACACCCCCCTTATACCTATACATTGGGATCCTTTCTTGCTTGGGTTCTCTATCGAAAGTTAAAGCACTTTCTGGTAATTTCTAGCATCTGAAGGCTCTGGAATAATCTGGAAAGGTCTCTGAAACCTATATAAGGACCTCCATCAGTTCAGTTCAGTTAGTTGTCTGTCAACTACGATTGAAGTCATACGAGAGGCTTTGCATTGAGAACTGTGTTACTCGGATCGATTTTGTCGTTGATACGTCGTATTGAACGCATTGTTTCTGTGTGAAATTTTGCTGCGCTTTTATTGGATTTGAAGATTACTGAATATCTTGTAATTTTCAGAAGATATTTGTGATCGTATTGCACTGTTTATAGTGAATAAAGCCTTTTTATTGTTCTTATATATTGGCATCAGTCCTTTCGAACCCCGAGCTCACAACAATATATATATACTTCAATATTTACATTTACATTGTTTCTAATTATCATTTTCAAAAGGCAATACACCAAGTTTAGTTACTGGTCTTTTAAAAATTCCTTTTTTAGTTTTAACTTTTACAACCCTCACTTTATTATTCCTTCCTGGATGTAATTCCACTATTCTACCCAATAACCAATTACAAACTGGCACATTGTTTTCTTGCAAGACAACTAGGGTGCCTTACTTTACATTGTCTTTCTCATAATACCATTTTGTTCTTTGTTGTAAAGTACTGAGATAATTTTTTGACCATTTTTATTTACCCATCATACGTAGTATAGGGTAAGTCTTGTAATCGTTTTGAAAATCGAAAAAAAAATTGACGGATTTACACGTTTCAGACACTGGAGATTCCGAAAAACACATTTATAGAAAAAAAATTTGCCGTGTGTCTGTGTGTATGTAAACGCTCTATCTCCCGAAAATTTTGAGATAGAGACTTGCAATTTGGTATGTACTTAGAATGTAATAATGGGAAGAAGCCTATTTCATTTCAATAACGTCGATTAACCGGAACTATTTTTTTCGGACTCTCGAAATATTCATTCTGATAAAAGGTATACAAAAATTTTCAAAATTGTTTATTTTAAGAAATGAATATAAAAGACAATAAAAAAACATAAATTTTGCATAAAGCATGAAGTCGATCGGATAATTAGTTGCCGAGATATTTGGAATCCTATTTTCCACACTCTTCGATTTTTCATGACCCTGTATTTCATCCAAATTTCACTTCAAATATATATTTTAATTGGAAATTTGACGCTTAATCAGATGCAATAAACCGCTAGTTAATAGAATTATTATTTTTGGAGTTATAAGGAGGTTTTTTTTCGAGCAATTCAGTAATCGAGCCCTTAAAGTTTATGACGTCATCAAGCCCCGATTTTATTTGAATTGCAATGCATTTTATAAGTAATTTACACATTTTTATTTTAATATTTTACATTATGCATATCAATGATGGGTAAGTATTACGGTGGTCCCCAACGACTAGTTTCCAGATATTTTGATTTTTTTTTGTCAGTTTTTGCCAAATTTTTAACTTATTATCATTTACAGTTAACAGATTAGGTTCTGGAATAGCTGTAATTGGTCTTCCAATCAAGAAATAAGCGGGTGTTAAAGCGTCATAATCTTCTGAGTCGACTGAGAGAAGATACAACGGACGAGAGTTTCTTCAATTTGGACTATTACCGTCCAAAATTTCTCATAGGTCAATTTTAAATTGCCAACTGCACGTCTAAGATGGTATTTGACTGATTTAACGCCTGCTTCCCAAAGACCACCGTGATTGGGAGATCTTGGAGGAATGAAATTCCAATCTATTCCTTCATTTGACAAAAAATTACCTAAATTTTCATTAGAATTTTCTACTAATTCCTTCAGTCGTTTTAACTCAGTATTGCTCCCTGTGAAATTGGTTGCGTTGTCTGAGAAGATACGAGCGCATTTCCCACGCTTGCTGATAAATCTCTTTAGGGCAGCAATAAATGCATCGCTTGATAAATCAGTTACTAATTCTAAATGACAGGCCTTTAAAACAAGACAAATGAAAATACAAACATAAACTTTATTCAATTTACCTTTCCTTTGGTTTGAATACTTTATCATGAAATTTCCAAAAAATATCTACACCTACACAATTAAATGGAAACATTTGTGTATCCCTTTCACGAGGCAAATTGCCCATAAGCTGTTGCTGAGTAATTGGTTTTGCCTTAAAGCAAATTACACAGTTATGAACTAATTTTCTACAAAGATTACGACCATTCAAAGGCCAGAATATTTGCCTCATAATAAACAGTAACCCTTGAGGGCCTACATGTAAATATCTTTTATGATAAAATTCTGCAATTAATCTGGTTAACGTTTGACCCTTTGGTAAAATTATTGGAAATTTCCCACTAAAATTCAGTTGGCTATAAACAAGCCTTCCATCAACTCTTAAAATTCCCTCGCTATCTAAAAATGGATATAAAAATTTTAGTTGGCTATCCTGCGGAACATTATCCTTTTTACTAAGTCATAATATTTCTCTTTTAAATTCTGCCTCTTGACACAATTTAATTAACTTCTTTATGAAGCCATTAGAGAACTAGCATTGAATAACTCCAATAAAATACATTGTTGACCTCAATTTTCAAAGCAGATAACACTCGAGACATCAACTTTGCAAGCAAAACAGCCGAATATAATTCCAACTTTGGAATAGTGAAACGTTTTATTGGAGACACTCTGGACTTGCTAGTAATCAATCTGACTTTCACTTCATCATTACTTGAACGTGATTTGCAATATATTGCTGCTCCATAAGCTACCTCGGACGCATCAGCAAATCCATGGATTTCAATCAAAATAGGGTTTGCACTTAGAATGAATCTTTGTACTTCTAGACCATTTAATAGCTGCAATCGGAGGAAAAACGTTTCCACTCTTTGGCTTCTTTTTCTGGTAGAGCATCATCCCAATTAAGCTTCACTAACCAAAGCATTTGAAGAAATATTTTAGCCTTGGTAATTACTGGGCCTAACAGTTCTATAGGGTCAAACAGTCTAGCTATTGAACAAAAATGTTTCTTATTTCAGAATGACATATTAGTTTAAATTGAGTGCTATATTCTATTGAGTTTCCATAACATAAATCACTTGTACATTGTAGAATAGAATATATCACGAAGATATAAATGTTTCTTTTGAAAAATTCAAAACTTTTTTGCTTATAATATTAAAGAGTTTTCAAAATTTTTTACCGAAATTCGAAATTTTCAGAAAAATTGACAAAAGAAGCACTATAGCATAGTTGCCAATCTTCCCATTATTTGAGTTCCTCTATTTTTGAATAGAAGAAAGGCTGCTATTAAATAAGATATAGGTTACTATTCCAAAATGTTTATATTTAGAAAAATAGAAGGTTCAAGGAGATGTTATGCTGAAATTGGAAATAAATGTATATCATATTTGATGTGAGATGAGAATTTTTATTTTTGACTGCGCTGCGCTTGTGCCAAAATTAAAACATTTTCCTTTCATAATTTGGTAGTAAACAATATAGGGTAACTTCAGTTACTTTTAGGTAGCTTTCAATACAAAAAAGTATAAAGCTACCTATTGCAGCCGTTCGGAGGAAAGCAGTTCCGGAAAATTTCGATATTATTTTCACCGATCATGACCCCCAGACCACAAAACCACCCTCCGTTCAAATGTTGATTTATATATATAGATATATCCATATATATATATATATATATATATGACCTATGTCATACGATAACGCTCGTATTTATAAATCGATTTTGATGAAACTAATTGTGTGTATTAAGCTCACCAATGTCTCGACCGAGTTCGTTGGCCAGCTTGGTCCGCCATTTTGTTTCAAGATGGCGGCCATTTAAAAATTTAAAACTAAAATAAATATACAAAAAAGTTAAAAATTCAAATTTATTTTTTAATTACGTGTTAGGCCTTAATACAAGGATTCCAGAGCATTTTTTGGTTTACCTCTATCTTAAAAAATGGCTGAGATAGAGCAGTTTGAAATTCTAGGGTGGCTGACATTTTGAAACAAAACAGCACATTAACGCGATTACTCGCAAATTATTTCTTTCATTGTTGTAATAATTTTCCCAATCATACGCATAAAACTATATATTCATATCCGTTAGCACCAAAATTGGCGACATTGGCGACAAAATTAGCGACATTTGGCGAAATATCGCCAAATTTGGCGACCAAAATAAGTCTTCATAAATGAAGCCAATTTGGCTATTGCTCAATAATTTGGCGAATTTCTTATTCAAATTCAGTATTAACGAATCTTTTGTAAACGTTTCTTTGCATTTTAACTTGCTGTTTTCGTGTAACATTAGCTAAAATTTTAAAACGAAGATATAGGAAAGCTACCTTTTCTTCCCGGTACAGGCCGGAAGGACTTTTAGAAATTCGCTATATTACCCATATCTTTCTGAATTTTCCCGATGTTTGACTGGCGCAATATTTTTATGCAAGTTGCCCTTTATAAATTGGTTATCCAATTATGAAAGAAAAAAATCCCTGACGGCTCGGCCTACAGACCATGGGGCGCTTGTTTATTTGGAATTGCAGAAGAAATGACCTTTTTGCGTTAATGCGCCAGTTGGGACACCCCACTTCGAAATCTACCTGTGTTAGTAGGCGGAGCCGGTAAGGATTCTTTTTTTTTTTTTTTCTGTAAGAGTTGGTTCTATAAAAAACTTGTCAGGATAAAAGTTGTATATAATATTAAAACGATTTATAATAAATTTAAGCGGATTTGATATTTTGTGAATTGACGAAGTTATGATTTTTTTTCTTCTGAAACCCCTATTTCCCCCCCCCCTACTCTCTTGAAGCCATTTTTAATTATATCAAAATCTGTCATACATAAATTTTCGGCCTTTTCCTAGAAGTAATAGTAACTTTAAACGGATTCGATATATATCATAATTCAGAAGTTATGGGTTTCTTTCTGTTTTCACAACAAGCTCCCCATCCCCCCCCCCCCGGCTCGATATTGTCCATTATTCGAGCAAGACCGAGATTTTGTGCCCCTTGATTTTATGTATCAGTTTGGAAAAGATTTGTGCAGAATTATTGAAGTTATCGTGTCCATAAAACAGTGATATATATATATATATATATATAAAGTTTTGAAGGGGGGGGGTGGGTTTTGGGTTCTAGGAGTCATGATTGGCGTAAATCTGCAAATAATTTTCAGAAATTCCGACATAAGGGAGAATGTAATAGGTAGTATTTCTTACGAAATCTACCTAAAATGTGCTATTATTTGCACAGGTGCAGTTAAAATGATTTCATGCAATGCCTCATATTTCATTATTTAATAAATGCATTAATTTTCAAATTCAGTATAATACTTTTCTTGTATGTTGTCAATTTTTCTGTAAGCTTTGTAAAATTTGGTTGAAAACTCTCTTTGTTATAAGCAAAAAAATTCTCAATTTTTAAAAGAAAATTTTGTATTGTGAATATACGTGCTATGTTTACGAAAACTCATAGAAACATTGCACATGACAAACAAAATCATTTGTAAAAGTTACAGGTTATTGCCATTGTTTGATGATACACACTCATTGCGAATATTTTCTTATTGTTCAATTTGTTGTTGATCCTCAGTTGCATTTGTGACTGAATTTTCACTGAAAAATGAGAGTTCAAGTCAAGCATTTACATGCCCGAAGTTTACGAACAATTCGTCAAGTATTTTTTAGCTATTCGACAAAATGCCTAAAATCGAAAGGGTTCGATTACTTTTTAATACAGAATACAGTCAAATACCCATACTTGAGAGATCATTGTTACTTGGTATGATTAGGGACTTTTAGTTTTAAGTGTGTTCGTAGCACTGTAGGTTGTAGCAGATTACCTCTCAAGCAGTTATATTTTTCCATTGTTGTTCTGTGATGGTTTGAGGCTGCTCCTGCCGTTTTCGGGAATGGTCTTCGAGGAAGATAATTTATTTTCCGTCATCACCAAAATCGGTTATCTTTGAAATACTAAGATTCGTAGGTGAGATTAGGGAGGGAAGGAACAATTTTAACAAAAATATTTTTTACGAATTATCTTTTGCTAGTACAAAATCGAAATTTTCAGAATAACATCTTGAAACATTTTAACATATTTAAAATATATAAATTTGGTAATAATAATTAAACTTTTAGGTTAATAAATCATTTAAATTAACAAGAAAAATGTCCGATCCCTCGCTCATGTGAGGGAGGGTCGGGACATGTTTTTAAAAAGAAAATTCATATTTAATTTTCAAAAATGTGGAGAAAAAAAATGACAAAAAAAGTGTGACATTTACATTCCTAAGGTTTATTGTAAATCGCAACATTTATTTTACCTTATATTATGCTTTGTAAAATGCAAATCAAATGAAAAATATGCTTGTGCACGATTAGTGCCGCCAAATACTTTTGGTGGTTGTGGCTTTGCTATGTCTTGTTCATCAATGATGGAACAGTCATAATGTACCTTTATATACCTTTATAAATAGTGTATTGCCACGTAAAACTAAAAGTTCGCCGTTTGAGTTCAATAATTACTTCACAACAGTAATATTTTATTTAATAAAGCTAAGGAAATTGATATTATAGACATAAATATAAATATAAATATTTAATAATAATGGTTGATATTGATAAATAATGCATGGATAAGAAAAGAAAAATGCGCACTGCTTTTTCAATGCATATTTGTTTTGTTTTATAAATCCTGAAAGTAGTTAAAATTTCTTTTTAACTTTCAAAATAATAAGTTTTATTTGTTACACTATTCAATTCCAAAACCAGATAGTCTTATAAATATAAAATACAAAAAAAAATTATGTAATTAAACATAATTATGTGGATAGAGATATCATTTGAGAGGAATGGACATGTCCCATCCCTCCCTTAGAGCAGCATTTAAAAAAAAAATAAGTTTTTACAACAAGCTTGTGGCTTTTAGTCTGGAATTAACCCTTTGAGGGGCGGTGGTATATATTATATACCACCTAATTTTAATCCGATTCAAACCAGAAACTTTTAATTAAATTTTACTTTTTTAACTTTGACGAGAAAAAGTTGAAAAATTGCTTATTCTTATTTTGAACTAAATTCTTTCCTAAATTCCGGTGGGAATTCAACCTTACAGGAGCACAAGTGCTTGTCCCTGAAAGGGTTAACTGTTTATTCATAAAAGATATATTGTTGAGTTTACAACATATTAATAACAATTAAGTTAGCAACAAAGAATGAGATTGAAAATTTACATTAAAAATCTGAGGAATTAGTTACTTTCGATATTCTAAAATAGTATTTTTAATTCACAAAATCATAGGTACTTGCAACTAAAAATATTTGCAGCAACAAGTATGATGCAATGATTACTCCATCTGATGGAAGAGTCATAAATTAAAAATAAAGCTTATTTTAAGTGTTACTGCAGATGTCCCATCCCTCCCTAATCTCCCCTACTTCATTTATGTTAAAAACTGAGCAACGCCGTGAGGCTGGTTAACCACTGTACCAAGTTCTGAAGAACTTTTAACGAAGGACAAGAGACTCCTGTGTGCTCTACGGTCAGGAAGGGGGGCACTGCCATCTGCGCATCACCCCTATTCTTCCTAGGATTGACGACATAGGTAGCTGCGTAGCAAGCAGCTGTGGAATCCATATAGGGCAGTTGCAATTGACGTCACCTTGGAGGTAAACAGTACAAATAGGCAGTTCTGATTGGTGGAATTACCCTTACCTCCAAGTGAATACAATGGTTGATCAGCTGATTGCAACTGCCCTATACAGGGCACCACCGCATCTCACTTGGGGACGCGCCAGAATCCCCCGGCAACTTCGCCCCACCAGTGGCTGAGAGATTCTGCTCTCAAAGCTGGTAGACGGGAGGTGCTGGGTTCAAGCCCCTGTCGCGCTCATCGACCTAACCTTTCGGAATTTTTCGTGGTTTTCTTCGAACCTTGCCCTAAATGCGGATTATTATCCCTTAGAAAGACCCCCCACGGAGGGCATTCCCTCCCAGGGCCTATATCCTTCGAGTAGATAATAGGCCGTCATAAATCAACAAACGAACCAACCCCCGGCAACTTCGTGAACCAGACACCCATAGGGCACTGGGCCCTAGCTCTTAATCCAGGTTTCCCCAGCACCTATACTTACTGTACCAACGCCTTCGATCATAAAACTCCTACAAAGGAAATCACTGACCGTCAACGTGGAAAAGTAGATTCCTCTCGTACGCCCAGGAAATTGAGGGAAACTTCTCCCTGGACGCACAGACACGTCCCTCCTCAGGCTGTGCAATGCAGGGTCGAAACTTTCCGGCCCCCAGCCCACGACTTAATTTATGTTAAAGGTGTTAATCAGTCAACATCTCAATTCCCATCGCTAATGTTAAATCTATGGGCATTCGTATATTTGAAATATCTTCTCAAGAAATTAATATTTTAAACATTTTTTTTTTCTGTTTTAAAGGATGTCTCTTTTTTTCTTAGTTGCCAAAATATTTCTGAAATATTTACATAATTAAAATGTTAAAATCTTAGCGAAACTGTGTAATATATTAAGACTTCACATTAGCTTATGTATATATTTTAGAAATATTTTGACAACACTGGAAAAAAAGAAACATCCCTTAAGAAGAGTACAAAGAAAAAAGAAGTTAAAAACATTAATTTTCTGAGGAGATATTATAAATATAAGAATGCATCCTACGTCTATAGGTTTAACATTAGCTAGGTGAATTGGGAAGTTGACGACTAACAGCCTTAAGAACTGGGGTGATAAAAATGCGATATAAAAAAAATAATTTCAAAATTAAACATGTTGTACACCTTCAAAATGTTAAAATATGCGAATATTTCCATAATCGGATTTTTATCATGATTCAATATGTTTCTCAAACTCATATATTTACTTTCTCTATTACTCATATTGATACTCGCTTTGTATTATTCTCAAACATCTGAAAAATTCGTTAAACTTCCAATTTGACGTCAGATTTTCTTTTTAATTCTCTAATGACATGATATTAATCTGCTTTGTGTACATACACATACTCATACTCCTTGTATTATTGAGAAATCTTTGAAAATTTCCACTTTATTACCACTATGACGTCAATCATTTTTATTTCATATTAACCCCTTCGCGACGAGCGTCCTTTACAGAGTTTTTAATCTTTTGCCACCGGTTTTTCAAAACAGAAATTTTCGCCTAATTGAATCTCAGAAATGCTGTCATTAAATAAGGCAAAGTTTACAATAAAAAGTTACTGGCGGGTATAATCGAGGATTCTGAGCACCTTATGCGTCACGTATACGTGTCGCTCGTCCCCAAGGGGTTAACCTTTTTTTCAATTGGTGAAACTTTTTATTTCATTTTCATTTTTAACGTGGAAATCGTCTGATAGAAAATTAATTATTGTAGAAAGAATTTCATCGCGGATTTGTAATTTTTGGCATCTGCTATAACGAAAAATGTTTAAATTTAATAGGAAAAGGCTGTTAGGATTTTGGTTTTTTATCTCTATTTATTAAAATTATACGAAATTTTCGAATTTTAATATTTTCAGCTCTTTATAGCTGTTATTCAGCTATATACACAAAGTTTCAACTCTGTAAGTTACAAAGTTTCTGAGAATAGCTCTGTGACAGACAGACAACGGAGCGGGAGCAATAGGGTTTCGTGAGATGAACGAAACCCTCAAAAAAGGGAATGTCCCAAGTTAGGTTGCCTAAACCCAACTTGAGACAGATCATTATGCAGATACCCTTCAAGACGTGGAATATATTTTTTTAAGTTTCTACGTTTCATTAAAGGGTTGATTTCTCAATGCAAAATTGTTCCAATTATGTGCATTTGTCTGTAGATAATGTATTTCCTATGTATTACCCTTTTTTTTTCTTATGCTTTTCTATTCTAATCCAAAACAATTTTGATTTTACTATTAGAATATGTTGTATTTTAGCATTGAATTAATTTCAATTTCTTTTTTTTTTTCTAGAATGTTGAAAAAGTGTTTATCGATTGTAGATATGTCACAGAAGAAACACCATGGCAAGATACAATTTGTTACTTTCCTAATTTAAGGAATTTTAATTTTCATAGACATTGTACTGATTTAATTATGAAACATGTAGCAAACTTTTGCCCAAATATTGAAGAAATTGATGTTGGAAATTATGTTCTTTCATCTAAAGTATTAAGATGTCTTTGTAAAAATGAAAACGGAGAAGTGCTATTGAAGAAACTGTGTCTTTTATATACTATATACGATATTACGGAAGATGATGTTAAATATCTACTTCAAAATTTAACTTCACTTGAAATCTTTGATTATCTCTATCTTCCTAATGCGATATACTCATTGCATAAACATGAATTATCATCTCTTGATAATGTGAAACCGTACAATATTACTAGACTATCTTTACATTGTCCACATGACCCTGGCTATGATGATGTTACAAAAGTCTGTCTATCTGTGTGCCCATATTTAAAATCCTTATCCTGTATGTTGATAAAATCTGATGATTTTAAATTTTTCCCAGAGCTACCTGATTTAGAGCGATTTTATATAAATAATCTATCAAATTCATCTATCAATATAGACAAATTCCTGAAAGGTTTATGTGAAAAATTAACTTCTCTGGAAGTAATAAATTGTACTGTATCACTTTCCGTCCTTTCTGAAAGATGTCCTCGTATCGAAGAAGTGGATTTGAATGCGGTAAACTTCCTCCTTGACGACTCCAAACCTATATTTAATTCATTGACTTCTCTTACATTTGATAATTGTACTAAATCAGAAAATATGAAAGCAATCGGTTTGTTGATCACATCGTCAGAGAAATTGGAGTCAATAACATTCGAAGGAAGCTACAATCAGCTTATATTTTCTGAAATAAATGCACAGATTTTGAAATGCTGTGAATTGAATCCCTTAAAAGTACTCTCTTTCTCTGATCCTTGGATTGGAAAAGATTTTGTTCAGAAACTTCTTTTAAAATGTCATACTTTGAGGTATTTATATGCAGGTAATTTATTGAGATCACAATATGTTGAATTATTAGAATTTGCTAACATTCTGCCCAATAAACCTAAAATTTATGCCAACGTTTTCGATGATTCTTAAGAGGACTTTTATGATGAAAGTTATGAGAATGGTTGTAATTATGAGGACGATTATGGTGGCTTTTATGATGATGATTACTGATGATGATGATGGAGATGATTATAATATTGCAGTCGAGATGGGCCTTATTTAAAGTTGTATAATATATAATGATATTGTATTTAAGCTTATTCAGTAATTGATCAACAAAAATTCCTTATTAATTTTTAAACGAGTTTCATGCAAAAAAAAAAAAAAAAAATCTGAAAAATGTTTTCGAAATGCGTATTCACAGTTAGAAAAAAATAAATAGAATTACAAAACTTATTTTCTAGGATATACCTATCCCCTAATTCCAAGAAATTTTTTTAAACAAGAACGAAAAATCATGCGTCTAGCTTAGATTATGTAACACTTTCCAACGCTTCCAAAATAATTTTACAAATCATTACCGTTCAATAAGCTGAAAGATACCATCTAAGTAAACAATTTGGAAAAAGCATAACATATTTAAAAACGTAATTTCAGGAATTTCCAACATATATTTCCAACATATACAATATTCGGAAAAATATCCGAATACTTTTATTCAGCCCTGTATATGATCTATAAATTTGTATATGTGGTACATAGGACGCTAAATTTTAGTTTAGTTGGGAAACGCGTAGCACAGTTTAAAATTCTCCTTCTGGAGTTTCTGTCAATAAACGGAAATGTGTTCGCGAACTTTTGTGCTGCCCTGTATATGATCTACAGAATTTATACACACCAAGTAATAGACAAAAAGTGAGTTCAATTTAAAATCGCATTCAAGAACTTAAAACGCACTTCCCAGGAATTATTATTAACAGACAGTAGAGAATTCTTTTGTGTGTCCCTGTAAATGAACGATGACTGCTATACACACAATATTCTATAGTAAGCCTCTTGTGATGCACCTTAGTGATATATATAAATTTCAATGCGTTTAAAATAGTGAAACATTATTTAATTAAACCGCAAACGATTTTTCTCCATAAACGTAATGTAACGGAATTCTTTTGACTGTCCCAGTAAAGTAACTATAAGTGCTATGCACACCCTATTCCATATTAAGCTTCTTGTAATGCACCTGCTTGATATATATCAATTACAATGTGTTTGAAATTGTGTAACACCATTAAAATGAACCGCAAATGATTTTTCCCCAATAGACCGTAATGTAACGGAATTCTTTCGAGTGTCCCTGTAAAAACACCAGTTGAAATAGGGAACATGCTATAGATAACGACAATAACATATAAAAATTGCAAGGCAATCCGAGCATATTTACGGGAGTTAGAGCACGGACAGACGGCAGACGGCCAGACAAACCGGAGTCATAAACACTTTTCAACTAGGTTGGAAAGTGTTAAAAAAAGAGTTTTATTTTTTTTTAAAGCTTAAAAGCTTATTCCTTTGCCTTTTATTATTATTATTATTATTATTATTATTATTATTATTATTATTATTATTATTATTTCGAAATTTTCTAATTTTTCATGGTAGTTAGTTATCTTTGTTTCTGAAATGACTCAACAGCGTCTGTATTCTGTATTATCATATATAAATGTACACATCATTTTTTTTAAATAAAACAAAATTATATTTTGTATCAATGTGTTTCTTACTGCATTATTTTTTTTTCCTGATTAATCTCAAACATGAACAAATTAACAGTTTTAGACATAAAATGGACATGAAATTGCGCATGTATTTGAACGTGGAAAATTTATAATCGGAAAATAAGTTTACACAGTCAACCTTCGGTATAGAGAGTCACCTGCTTATAACACTTCATTCCATATATAGCATCAAATTTTTGTGGTACCGGCCACTGAAATACCGATTTAATTTAACTCTGTTTAGTGCGTCACTCCCGTATATAACGTCAGAATATGCTGGCTATTCAAGTGCTCGAATACGCCATTTGGCGGAGAAAATATATAACTTTTCGCTTCAGGAAAATCCCATGCAAGCACATTGAATGACATGTATTTTTAATTTGTTCAGAATGATTCTTTGTTTTCACAATTTCAGATTTCATGTGACATTTGAGTTTCGAGTTATATGAAAAAGTAAAAATTATCCTCCCTTGAATATGTAAAACTTTTAAACGCATTTAAAATAAAGAATGATTTCAATGGCGCTTTAGCAGTAGTTAAAAAGTGAATTATGCTTACCGGTGGCTGCGATCAGTGTCTCTATAGGCCGTTTTAAGTCTCAGTATAAAACATCAGAATATGCTGGTACCAAAAGATGACGTTATATCGAGGGTTAACTGCATAATGCTTTATCTTTCAAAAATTGTTTAAAAAAAGGGGGTGGGGGTTCCAGGGCTTAATTTCTAAGAAAAAAAAAATACCAGAGCCTTAATATTCTGCAGTACTAACACTTGTAGCGTACCCTCCCCCGCCCCCCTCCACGCTGCCACGTAAAATCTGCATATTTATATTTCATACATTATTTTCAAAATTTAAAGCATTGTTTTTTTATTTAACAAAATAAAAATTTTAAATACATCTGCGTATACTTAGTTATCAACTATTCCACTTTTTAGTTATTACTACTTCTAAATACTTACTACCTTTACCTAACTTAATCTTAATTAATCGCAGAATTCTGCGATTAAATAAGCTCAGGATTATGATTCGGAAATAGTGATAACACAAACAAATGAATTATTCGTAACTATGCAGAATAGGAAAAAAAAACTATTTCTGTTTACTCTTTATTCTGATCAAAATAGCTTTAAAATGATTTGAAATGGAATTAAATAAAATTTTAAATTTAAGACAGATTGAGCTCGATCCTGCCCAAACCCGAAGACTGACATAAAAATCGAGCCTGTTCCATCTCCATTTCTGACGTGAGCGACACATTACATCACTTATAAGTGTTTTGATACAAAATAAGGCAAAAGATTAGAGATGGGAGGAAAAGGAAAGAGTAATTTAGGATTCGTTTTCGGAAGCGTTATTACACTGGGCTCCGGAACGCAGTGTTTATGAGCTCGGTGAATTCTGGCCAATATTTAAATATTTACTAAAAACTGAGAAGTACTGGAGCTGAGCTCCGGAGGGCTCCAGTGCAAATTAAGCCCTGGGGGGGGGGAGGTTCTATTTATATTTATTCAATGAGAATAACTTGAAATAATTGAGGCTCGGAACATTTAGCAGCTATATTTACACTTTTTTCCGTGATAAATCTTACGGCGCGCAGCAAAATTTTGAAAACATATTAACTGGATCTTTTTGAACGAAGATCAATAGAGTTTGAGTTGAATTTGTAATCCGCATATATCATAATCATCATCTTTTAAAATAAAAGCGTAAGTCATGTGACTGTCATCAACAGTTCCGGGATGGCCGTTTCACTTTTTCATATGCCAGGCGGCCATTTTTATTCAAAATTATTTTTTCGAATAAAACTGCATAAAAGTTACATTTTAAGAAAGATCGTTCAAAATAAATTAATATTTGAGAGATGACTTACGTTCAATTATGTATCTGCAATAACTTCAGTCGAAATTAGATTCGCAGTTCAAATTCTCTATTCATGAAAGTAAACAAAAAAAAAACAAGAACGAAAAATCATGCGTCAAGCATAGATTATGTAGCACTTTCCAACGCTTCCAAAATAATTTTACAAATCATACCGTTTAATAAGCTAAAAGATAACTTCTAAGTAAACAATTTGGAAAACGCATAACATATTTAAAAACATAATTTCAGGAATTTCCAACATATACAATATTCGGAAAAATATCCGAATACTTTTATTCAGCCCTGTATAGGATATATAGAATTGTATATATACTACATAGGATGCTAAATTTTAGTTCAGTTAGGAAACGTGTAGCACATTTTAAAATTCTCCGTCTGGAGTTTGTCAATAAACAGAAATGTGTTCGCGAACTTTTGTGCTGCCCTGTATAGGATCTACAGAATTTATACACACCACGTAATAGACAAAAAGCAAGTTAACATTAAAATCGCGTTCAGTAACTTAAAACGCACTTCCAGGAATTATTGTTAACAGACAGTAGATAATTCTTTTGCGTGTCCCTGTAAATGAACGATGACTGCTATACACACAATATTCCGTAGTAAGTCTCTTGTAATGCACCTTAGTGATCTATATAAATTTCAATGCGTTTAAAATAGTGAAACATTATTTAAATAAACCGCAGACGATTTTTCTCCATAGACGTAATGTAACGGAATTATTTTTACTGTCCCTGTAAAGTAACTATAAGTGCTATGCACACCCTGTTCCATATTAAGCTTCTTCTAATGCACCTTAGTGATATATATAAATTTCAATGCGTTTAAAATAGTGAAACATTATTTAAATAAACAGCAAATGATTTTTCCCCATAGACCGCAATGTAACGGAATTCTTTTGAGTGTCCCTGTAAAAAAACTATAAGTGCTACACACTTCCGTTGAAATAGGGAACATGCTATAGATAACGATAATAACATATAAAAATTGCAGAGCAATCCGAGCATATTTACGGGAGTTAGAGCACGGACAGACGGCAGACGGCAGACGGCAGACGGCCAGACGGCCAGACGGCCAGACAAACCGAAGTCATAAGCACTTTTCAACTAGGTTGGAAAGTGCTAAAAAGATTGATTCGTCGTGAACATTTAAAATATTAAACCATGGAGGTAATCATTTGCAAAGCAAGTTCTCCGCGAATGAATTTTTAGACTGCTGCCTTGCGTCAAAAAAATAATTCGCACCAGTGAGATAATCAAAGTTTACCATAATTATGTGCTATACAACTCAATTTCCATCCGGATTTTTTCTTGACGTAAATTGAACTCATGTAATAATATTTAACGAATCAGATTTTTAGCATTTTTAAAATGGCTGATACAGCTTTTATTTATCGCGTGTACAAATTAGAAACGATACTTTGATTTTGAAATCAAATGTTTTGATTAATGAGATTATTTCTTATTTATTTATTTATTTTCTATTGTTAATGAAAAGTGTGAACGGCATGTATTTTAAATTTATGTAACATAAGCATTTTAGATTAAAGTTAAGTATTTTAAATGAAATAAGTGACAGGTTTATAATTTAAAATTAAATTAATGTAGTATGAATGATGGGGATGGGAACAATATTTGGCGATTTATCATCTGCTCCCGGCTAACAAAAATACTCATATTTAAAAATGGTAAATAATATGGAATCAAATTAAAATAACACAATAAAGTTGAGTATTTTAAATGAAATGAGTGACAGGTTTATAATTTAAAATTCAGTTAATGTAGTATGAATGATGGTGATGGGAACAATATTTGGCGATTTATCATCTGCTCCTGGCTAACAAAAATGCTCATTACTAAAAAAGGAAATAAAAATAAATAAATGATAGTTTCATGTAATATTGCTATACATATCAAAAATAATTTATAGAATTAAAATAAAAAATAAAAGTAAATAAACAACAATTTCCATAACAAAGTTTTCGCCAAATTGACGGGGGGAAAAATCGCGCCAACGTGCGTATGTGACATACCTGTGCCCAAAAAATATGCGAAATGCTACCATGATCGGAAAAGTTCATGATTTGTCTATTAGAATCTTCCGATTTGGCGAAGGATTAAGGGAAAATTAAATTATGAATAAATGTAACGTTTTGCAATGTTTAACATACATTTAAGGAAGACCAAACTGGTCGCCAGTTGCGGCTAGTAGTAAAATAAATAAACAATTTATTCGAAAAGTGACAGAGGTATAACCTTCAAAATTAAGGATTCGAAGACAATACACTTACAATTTTTATAATTCGAAAAGAATATGCAATGAGTATACGGTGGTTAAGAGTGCACGCTAATCACGTGACAACACTTGCAAGCTACTGTTGAACTTATCGCTGAGCTCTTTACATATTTCTCGTTTTCATTTCAATATTTTTAAATGATTTTTTTTTAACAGAGTATCCGAGGTTCGATGTCTTACCATTATCTTTATACTTTTCTGATTTTAATTGCGATTTTCTTTTCTGCTAATACATTCCATTTCAGAACTGGTTCCGAAAGTGAAAGTATCCTGAGAAAAAAAATCTGCTACCAAAATCGAAAAAGTACAAAGATACCCTGTTAGATATCAACCTCAGATATCTTATGAATAAAGAAGAAAAAAAAAAAGGAATAATTTGAAAATATTAAAATGCAAACAGGAAATTTATAAATAACGTTGTTGTTGGTTTAAAATAAGCTTCTCAGTGTTGTTTCCTCCGTAGAACTTTTTGTTATCCAGGGGGCACTGCCGAGCGCTCAAGACGGGATGATGCGCGGAGCGGATTCCCGCCAGCATTTTTGCCGATCCCACTGAAGCTAGCATAAAGAAGAAAAAAAGGGCTTCTGATTGGTTGAATAATTTAAGAGCAACTGTTATTTGTAAATAAATCGTCCTGAATGTGGTTGTACGTATTAGGGCGTATGTGTGATTATCATGTTAAAATAATAATAATAAGAAGAAAATGGCAATTTTATTTTTATTATTTTTTAAAAGTAATACAGATCAATTGAATTTATAAATATCGCGTAATTGACGCCATAAAAAGGAAATGTGATTATTGTGTTTATATAAGTATATAAATCGTGCTGAAATTTTAACTATTAATAGTTATAATTCTCTCGCATTTTAATTCCATTTTTTTTTTCTTGAGTATCAGCTTTTGATGTAATTTTTCAACAAATATCTTTATTTCTATAATTATTTCATACTTAATTTTTTATGAGGATTGGGAGGGGGAGGTTACGGAAACTGTTCAAATCACTTGAAATATTACATTAATTATAATGATCATCATGCACTTCTCTAATTTTAAATTCCAGAAAATCTTTCATTTTATCTATTAATAAATATGTAAAATAAGAAAGAAATTTATCAAAATCCATCTTCCAAAAGGTTTTGAAACAGAAACTGATGATTAAATAAACGTAAACTCAAAAATAAACCAAAACAAAATGCTCTTTAAATTATTCAACCTGTCAGAAGCCCGTATTTTCTTCCCTATGCTAGCTTCTGTGGGATCGGCAAAAATGCTTCCCGCCAGTAGAGATGTTTTGCTTGAGACGCAAGCGCAGTGTACCAACCGCTGCCAGTCATTTTTGTTCTCCTTGTAAATAAATGTAATTTGTTAAGTTTTAACTCAACTTTTTATTGAGTACGAAATGATCATCTTAGTTTTCTTACATAAATACAGTCCAACGAGAGTAACCGAGCTATCTACGGATCATGTTTTGGTCCCCAGCGCTCATTTAGAACACTGTGAAGAATCATCGCCCTTGGATTTTTGTATGTAGTTATAGATATAATTATAATGGCTACTATTAAAGGTACTGTGATCCTCAATCGGAAACGCGGAAACATACGCAGCCAAGTTAAACGAATATCTAATGCTATAAAATCAAAACTTGGCCAGAAAGAATTGGAACTAAAGTTAAATGCTCGTCAGACATTAAAAAAGAAGACAGATGAATTACGCAATGAGTAGTATTCGGTAATTTCTGATGATGATTTATCGGAATTTGAAAATTCTTTGACGGAGATAGAAGAACAGTTAGAAACTCTCGAAGTAAGTCTTCTTGATTTAATAAAGCCTAGTGTTTATAATGTTGAAACTCAAAATAATAATGATAGAATTAATGCTAATGAGTCAAAAATTAAATTGCCGTCAATTAATTTACTCCAATTTTCGGGTCGCTACACAGAGTGGTTTAATTTTAAATTACAATTCACCACCTTGATTGATAGCAACGATGAATTAAATGATGCTCAAAAATTATATTATTTACAATCGGCTTTAACAGGCCCTGTGAAACAATTGCAAAACATTGATGATTCTTATTCTTCCTTATTCGAAGCTTTAAAAAAATGATTTGAAAACAAACGGTTAATTGTAAATTCTCATATTTCTGAGTTATTGAGTAACAACAAAATAAAAATTGAAAATGCGAAAGAAATACGCAATCTGGTAGATAATTTATTGAGTCATTTGAGGGCTCTGAAACAATTAGGACTAGAAAATAATAACTTATCAGAATCAATTTTAATGTATTTTGTGTTACAAAGAATCGATGATGAGTCAGGAAAGGCATTTGAAATGAGTCTTAACTGTAACGACTTGCCTGAATGGAATATTTTGATTGATTTTTTACTAAAAAGGGCTCAAGCTCTCGAAAACCTACAAAAAAGCAACACCGTTACGAAACCTAGGTATGAAATTACTCAGAAACAAAAAAGTTTAGTATTACAGAATGACAAATTTAATTGCGCATTATGTAAACATCCTCATATGATATTTCGATGTCAAAGGTACTTAGATTTATCGGTTCAAGAGAAATTGAACCAAGTAAGGAAGTTGAAGTTATGTTATAACTGTTTATCGTTATCTCACGCTGTTAATCGATGTAACAAATTAAATAATAAGTGTAGGATTTGTTACTCCAACCATCATAGTTCTCTTCATGGAGCTAATTTTTCGAAACCTGCTTATGAAAATAGGCAAGTTAATTGTATTGCAAATGAACCGCAGTTGACAACGAAGACAACGTAAATTCTAATTCAGTAGAATCTACCGCAAATGCGTTTACCTTGAGCTGTCAAAACAATTATGATCAAAATCTGTCTAGCACCAGTTATAATGGGTTGATTTCGACAGCTGTGATTTATTTAAGGGGAAGTAATGATTCCTTTTTTCCTTGTATTGCGATTCTAGATACTGCAAGTAATGTCTCATTGGCCACGTTCGTAGCAGATATGTTAGGGTTGCAAAAATATCAAGTTAAGTCATTAATTACTGGATTAAATGATTCTGTCTGTAAAATTAAAAACAGAATAAACGTAGAAATTTCCAACAAGGATAGAAGTTTTAAAAAATTATCTAACATGTTTTTGGTTCCTAAAATCACTGATTTAACCCCTTCAAGCGCCGTAGACATTTCTAATCTGCACTTACCACAGAATTTAACCTACGCGAACCCAAGATTTTTTGAACCTCAGCGAATTCAAGTGTTATTAGGAGCAGATGTATATTACGAATTGTTATTAGCTGGTCAAATAAAAATTCCTAAAACTTCTATAATTTTACAAAATTCTCATTTAGGATGGATCGCGGGTGGAACAATACAAGATAGAAATGAAAGTAAATTTACGTGTCATTTAATAGAAAATCAAGATGAATTAGATTTGAAAACCTTTTGGGACTTAGAGACGTTGGGAATTAAAGATGACCCAAACAGTGTTAAAAACGAGAAAATTGTAAAAAAATTTCATGAAACTGTGCGTTTTGAAAATAACAGATATGAAATCAGTCTCCCTTGGACAAGGCATTGGAACCATTTAGAAAATAATTATAAAACCGCCGAAGCGCTACTCTCAGGTCTTATAAAAAGAATGAAACGTGATATAAATTTATACGAACAATATCGCAATATTTTGAATGAGTATTTAGAGATGAACATAATTGAAAGTGTACCTAATTTAGAAAACCCTTCAGATAAACCAGTTTTTTACTTACCGCACCATACAGTATTTAGAGAAGATAGTGTTTATACTAAATGTCGAATAGTTTTTGACGCAAGTTCCCATGAAGCAGGACAATTGTCTTTGAATGATTGTCTTGACGCAGGAACTAATTTAAACCCTAATATTTTTCACTTATTGATTTTTTTCAGACTAAACAAAATTGCTTTTCTAGCAGATATAGAGAAGGCTTTTCTACAAATTGCCATAAACGAAAAGGACAGGGATGTTCCGAGATTCTTGTTTATAGATAAGAATCCTATCGACAATGACGCATTTAATGTTATCGTCTACAGATTTTTACGCCTAACATTTGGCTTGAACTCAAGCCCATTTTTGCTATATGCTACAATTAAGCATCATCTTAACAAATTTGAAACGGAATATCCAATAACGACAGAAGTACACCACAATTGTATTTATGTGGACGATTTAATAACCGGGACAGACACAGTCGAAGATGTGGTGAACATTTCGGAACAATCTCATAAAATAATGAAGGAAGCTAGCATGAATTCACGGAAGTGGATTTCGAATAACAACCAGTTAATGGAAATATGGGATAATCGTGGATTTAGTACTATGCCACAACCTTTTGAGGATAGTACAATACATAAAGTTTTGGGGATATCGTGGCAACCCAAGCAAGATATACTTTTGATAGATATTGATAATTTGCTCGAATTTTTGCGTAACGCAAAAAATACAAAACGTTTTGTATTACAAGTTGCAGGTAGAATATTTGACCCTCTGGGTCTAATTTCTCCGTATACAATACGAATTAAATGTTTATTTCAAGAACTGTGGAGTAGGAATTTAACATGGGATGAAGAACTGCCCTCCGATATTACAAAGACGTGGAAACAATGGTGTTCCGAACTTCCCCAGTTGAGAAATCTAAAAATTCAAAGGAACATTTTTCAGTTTCCCGATGACTCCAATTACACCCTAACTTTGCATACCTTTGCCGATGCCAGCCCAAAAGCATACGGTGCTTCCGTGTATCTACAAATTGATTCACTAAGTGAATCTTCCTTAAATTTGATTACATCAAAATCCAGAGTGGCACCATTGAAAAAAATGTCTCTTCCTCGACTTGAACTTCTAGCAGCATTACTTGCTGCACTCTTAACTTGTGAAGTAAAAACGGTACTAGATCGCAAGGGACCATCGTCTATGTATTTGTGGACAGATTCGCAGATTGTCTTGTACTGGATCAAAGGCTCTGCGAACAGGTGGAAGTCATTTGTGTCGAACCGTGTAAAGGAAATCCAAGCTCTGACAGACCCATCCAGGTGGTTTCACTGTGCAGGGTCCGAGAATCCTGCAGATTTGCTAACAAGAGGTGTCAAGTGTGACCTTCTCGTTCAGAGTTCCAAATGGTGGACTGGACCAGAGTTTTTGAAAGACTTAGATCTGTGTAACAACGACCAGACTTTAGTGATTCCTAACAAGGACATATATATAAACGAACTAAAAAGAGACTCCGTGAACATTAGTAACGATGACTTTGTTACATTAACTATTTCTCAGGAAAAACTGTTAATTGACCATATTTGTGCACATACTAATAATTTTGTAAAATTAATTCGTATAATGAGTTTTATTTTTAGATTCACCTTTAACTGTCGTAATAGACTGAAGAGAAGAAGTGGACCACTATCCCTCGACGAGGTGAGAGAGGCCGAATCGTTTCTAATTCGGTCAGCACAAAGGGGGGAATTTAGGGAAGAATTAAAATATCTCGAAAAAGGTAAGCCTGTTCACAATAAAAGTAGATTATCTTCCTTAAACGTATTTGTAGGAGAGGATGGATTAATTGGAGTTGGCGGCCGTTTAGCACATGCAAATTTGCCGCTTAACTCAAAGTTTCCAATTGTTTTGCCTGCCAATCATAAGTTAACGGATATTATTTTAAATTACTTCCATCTCAAATACTTTCATTTAGGCCCACAAGCGTTGCTTTTCCATGTAAGACAAAAATTTTGGCCACTTAATGGCAGGAATAATTGCCGAAGCATTGTTCACAAATGTGTGACATGCTTCAAGAATAAACCTGTTGTCAGCTCCCAATTGATGGCTGATCTTCCGGGGGAACGCGTGACACCAAATTTTGTATTTTCGGTGACAGGTCTGGATTACTGTGGCCCATTTTCTATTAAATTTAAAAATCAAAGGAAGGGTGTATTGAATAAAATTTATGTCGTAGTGTATGTGTGTTTATGCACCAAGGCAATACACCTGGACTTTGTTTCAGATCTCACAACTCAGGCTTTTATAGCTAGTCTAAAACGTTTCTTTGGCAGAAGGGGGAAATGTGCAAAAATCCTATCGGATAATGCAAAAACGTTCATCGGAGCTGACATCGAGTTGAAAAAATTGCATAAACTGATTAGTTTCCCAAATGAGGAATTGTGTAATTTTTTAACCCATGAAGGTATCAAATGGGAATTTATTCCCCCCAAATTCCCGAATTTTGGTGGCCTCTGGGAGGCGGCTGTAAAATCATTCAAGTTTCATTTAAAACGGGTAATAGGTGATCAAAAATTAACTTTTAGAAGAGTTTCTTACTATACTAGCGGAGATTGAGGGAGTTTTGAACTACCGTCCCCTTACCCCGCTGTCCCCAGATTTCGAAAATTTTGAAACCTTGACACCCTCTCATTTTTTAGTCGGTAGACCTATCACTTCGATCTCCGAACCCCCATTAGATAACATTAATGAAAATAGATTAGCAAAATGGCAGAGAATCACCAAATTTAGTCAGCAAATTTGGAAAGCTTGGAAGCGCGATTATTTAAATAATTTGCAGCAGAGGGGGAAATGGAAATTTAAAAAGGAGGATGTACAGAAAGGAACTTTAGTACTAATAAAGCAGGAAAATTTACCTTCCACCAAAGGGCAGGTTGGAAGGATAGTTGAAATTTTTAAGGGAAGGGACAATATAATACGAACCGTAAACTTACGGTTACCAGACGGGCGAATTTATAAGAGAAATGTCAGAGATGTCTGTATATTACCAGTTCAGTAACAGATTTCTTTTCTTTCTTTAAGCAATTTTTAAGGTATATATTATTTCTGTATGTAATGTAGAATTATAGTGCATTTATGATTGTATTATTATTGTGTATGTAAGTTGTTATATCCTATAATTTTTTCTTATATGATAATTTTTGCAAATTTATATGTGAATGTATATTGAAATTGCATTTCAATCCCCGGGGGAGTGTTTCCTCCGTAGAACATTTTGTTATCCAGGGGGCGCGGGATGATGCGCGGAGCGGATTCCCGCCAGTAGAGATGTTTTGCTTGAGACGTAAGCGCAGTGTACCAACCGCTGCCAGTCATTTTTGTTCTCCTCGTAAATAAATGTAATTTGTTAAGTTTTAACTCAACTTTTTATTGAGTACGAAATGATCATCTTAGTTTTCTTACATAAATACAGTCCAACGAGAGTAACCGATCTATCTACGGATCAAGTGTCGTCGCGTAACAATCGTAGATGTCCGTAGTGTGTGGGATTCGACTTTTAAGTTAAAGGTCCCGATCTGATTTAGACCTTGTTTGCAAAAGATAACTGTATCAACTTTTTGGTTCGACATTTTACCAGTTTATTGTTTCATATTTTACCAGTTCTACGTTCAAAATTATATGATGTGAGATTATTAACATAATTCAAAATGAAGTAATAGATAAATAATTTAAAAGTTAAATCAGGAAATCTGGTTATAATTTCATTCTCACGAGATTTGGAAGACCACCTAAGAAAGGATCATACATGACTTTGGAGTCTGTCTTAGTTCGAAACTTTTTAGGCTGGACAAACTGGCGCCTCATAGGGTTCTGCGTCAATTCGTCGCGCACAATTCATCGCGGAACAATTCATCGCGCACAATTCGTCGCGCACAATTCGTCGCAACGAAAATATATTTGAAGGCTATGATGATAAAAATAAAGATAATGTAGTAAAATTATTTAATGTTTTAATTTGTTAGTTATAATTCTCTATATCTAAAAACAAATTATCATTAAATAATTTTACTACATTATTTTTTAATTTTATCACCATAGCCTTCAAAAACATTTTCCCTGCGACGAATTGTGCGCGATGAATTGACACGACACCGTCTCGGAGATGTGTGGGTGTATAATAAAAAACGCTGCTTTCACAAAAATAATTTGAAATATTAAAACTATTGTAAAATGAATACGAAATTTGTAAATTACTTTAAAAGATCTTTAAAGAAATACTCAGGACTATGATTAAATGTATAATAAACAAATGATATATGAACAATATACATAGAAAAAATTCCTGCAATTTAAAATTGAATTTTCATTTAATACATTATATTTAGCCGGGATCGTACTTCTGCGATTGCGCCATTCTGCGCAAAATCACCATTTTATTTTCCACAGGGAAACAAAATGGTGGTGTCATGCAACCAATATCCTTCCAACCCTTTTTTGTTTTTAAAGTAAACGGAAGTGAAAAGAAGACGAGAAGGAATGGTGTTTTGTTCGGAGTAAGTAGGATGCGGAAATGCATCCGAGTATATTTTGGTTGTTTAAGAAGTAATGTGGTTTAGGTGGAATTTTTATGAATATTAGTGAAAGTGTACATAATGTAAATAATCATCTTGTAAATATCAGCTCTCATTTAATAAACTGTGCATTTAAATTTTAAAAAGAAGAATCGTTGTGTCATTCGGCTGTCATGATATTACAGCACGCTCTCTTACGAGAACCAGAGTTATTTCTACGATTTAAAATAATAAAAGTTGTGCTTTGGATCGCAGTGTTTGGATTACAAAATAGAGGTGAGCTATTCTTTTTTTATCATTTGATTGTGTAGTAAGATACTGTTAACTTTATTCGAAAATGTTTAAAAACTTTACTAAAGCGGATTTACTTATTGTTCTGGAAGAAATAGGCGAAGAAGCTGATGCTAGTAAGAGAGTACCCGAATTAAAAGATTTGTTATTGAAATCTAAAGAATACTTAAAAGATAAAGATTTCGTAACTGAATTTTTATCGACTACAGTGTCAGAAAGAAAAAATGGCAAGGAAGTAAATAGATTGCGTTTACAACAACAAATGAGAAGCGAGAATTTAACCCATAACGAAGGGGAAAATAGTACGTCATTATCATTAGATAAATTAATTAAAGCAGTTCAAGTTTTGGTAATCCCAGTGCCCAAGAAAAATGAAACATGGAATCTTTTTTTTGATTCTTTAGAAAGAGCGTTTAAGCACAAAAATGTTCCTAAGGAATATAAATCGGAAATTTTGCTAAAATTAGTAGGTGAAAAAGCAGGAAATGTTCTTGTTTATATTGATGATGAAGAATTAGCTGATTATGATAAAATTAAATCTTTAATTTTGAAAGAATATGAACCGTCCCCATTTACCTGTTTACAAAATTTTAGAAACGCTAAAAGATTACCTGGTGAAACCCATCAACAGTTCGGTTCCCGATTAAGATCCTGTTGGTTAAATTATTGTAGAATTCGAAACGTTAAAGATTTCGATTCACTTATTAATTTAATAATATCAGATAAAATTTTTGAAACTTTGGATAATGAGCTAGCTACTCACATGTCACATTGCAGTCAAGCAAGGAGAAAGTTGGCTTTTGCCCGATCAGTTATCGAAAGACTGTGACATTTATTTTACTGCAAAAGGCAGGTCTTTCGAGGAAACAAAATTTGAGAAACGGCCTATTTATCGTGAAGTGAATAATGAAAATAATAAATATGTTCCCCCACAACTAAGAAAAAATCAAGTTACGTATGAGAACAGACACTTCTCAAAATCGCGTGATTGTTACATTTGTAATTCCCCATTACACCTAGCAAAATTTTGCCCAAACAGAAGAAATAAGTATGATAAATCTTATACTCAAAATGATGATCAGGGTCAGAGAAAACCGAAAATGCAACAAGATACAAATAAATTGAATCCAAATAAAAATAATAATGCAGTAGTCACTAATGTTAGTTCCATGCATTTACACATGAATGATCAATTAAACGAAGTTACTATTTTTCCTTTAAAAAAAATCATTATTTATGTAGAAGGAAAAGAAGTAGAAGCGAGTCTTGATTCTGGTACCCAAATAAGTATTTTAAATACGTCATTAATTCCTAATCTGAAAATCGAAGCTAAAGGTAGTATTTTGTTACAGTCCGCTTTCAAAGAAAAAGTACAAGCAAATTTGGCTACTATACCCATCCATTATAAATTACCTAACAGTGGAATTTATGTCACTTTAACCCTCTAAGCGTGTAGAACGTAATATTCCGTTCACTAAGCTCCAGGTTTCACTGCAATATATGCAATGTTTAAGATAATATAATTCTATAGATTTAATGAATTTTCAAAACATTGAAGAATTATTAACACTCTCAAGGGCTACATTCATATTTGTAATTAAGTTTTATTTATAATGCTGAAAGAATCATATTTTTTTAGCATTTAAAACAAAATGCGGAGAAAACAACATTACAATTTTACCCTTTTTCAAAACGCTCAGAGGGTTAAATACGCTTTTTTGCTTTCACTGAAAACTTAAATGTCCCTTGTTTATTAACTCCAGACGTATATAATGCTTTGATTGAACTTCAAAATGAAGAGTTGTGTAATAGTCAAGTGCAGGAGTTCGAAGGTCACGAAGCTAAAAATAGCTCAGACGCCCCACTGGCGAAAGAGGAATTAAATGTTTGTTTTATTTCTTCAGAGAATAAACAAAATGATCGAAATGATGAATTTTCAGAGTTTAACAAGTTTTGTAAAGAACAAAAAGATTGCGCGACTTTAAAGAATTCATTCAAGGACGCTAGATTAGGAAAATATAATTTTTTGATACGGGATAATTTGTTGTATCATAAAGAAACTATTTGCGGTGATAAAATATATCAGCTCGTGTTACCGGAAAGTTATAGAAATAAAGTGTTAGAATTAGCTCATGATTCAATTTTTGGAAACCACTTAGGGATGAGAAAAACTAAAGAAAGAATTAAATTATCTTTTTATTGGCCGAATATTTCAAGAGATGTAGAAAATTATTGTAGAACATGTAAGAACTGTCAGTTAAAAAGCCCTGAGAAACAAACAGATAAAATTCCGATTACACCTGTTGTTTGCGCACCACATCCATTTCATACTGAAAATATTGATTGTATAGGTGAAATTATTCCGCCGTCAGGAAGGAAGCATAAATATTGTCTTACCTTAATTGATCAAAATTCTAAATGGCCAGAAGTAGTACCATTACAGAGTCTCTCTGCGAAAACGGCGTGTGATGCTTTATTAGATATTTTTATGCGCACCGGAATTCCTGAAGTTATCTGTTCAGACCAGGCCACTAATTTTAAATCTGAACTGACTAAAGAATTTGAGAACCGGTTAGGGGCATGTCCTCGCTTTTCAACTCCATCATACCCCGCTTCGAATGGATTAATTGAAAAATTTAATCGTGTGTTTAAACAAATACTACATCATGTAATTCGTACGGATCCTGTTAATTGGGATAAACATATTCCTTTTCTACTTTTTGCCTACCGTGAAGTGCCAAATTGCACAACTGGAGTATCACCGTTTAAGCTCACGTATGGTCGGGAAGCTAGAGGTCCCTTGGCAGTACTAAAGTCATCATGGTCAGGTGAAATCCCCTTACCATTGAATCTTAGTAATTCAGCAGTAGACTATTTACAAGAATTAAAAATTAATTTGGAAAGAGCCGCTGACATTGCTTCTCTAACTGCTGCAGAAAAACAAGAAAATTACGCTCGCTATTTCAATCGTCGAAGTAGAATGAAAGAATTTGAAAAAGGCGATTTAGTATATTTGCTTATCCCTGATTCTACCAATAAATTATATGCTAGATGGACAGGACCCGGAGAAATACTTGAAAGAATAAAACCACATTCGTATAAAGTGAAATTACCTGATGGGGGTGTCAGACATGTTCATGCGAATAAAATAAGGAAATTTAACGTAAGAGTACAGACTGTTGGGGTCATTTTTGAAGACGATGTAGAATTTGGTGAAATTCACCCAACACCAATTAAAGCTAATACTTCGAATGAAAATAACATAGAAGTAGACCTTAGTCATCTGGAGGTTGATAAACAATTCGAGTTAAGTAAACTTATACAAAAACATGCACCATTATTCTCAGGTAAAATTCAAGTTGCCAACGTTGGAGCACACAAAATTCGTTTATTACTAGGTGCGGAAAGAAAGAAACCATATATTTATAAAATTCCGGAATCACTAAAAAATGAAGTGGACAAACAAATAGAAGAGTTAGAGCATCTAGGACTTATAGAAAAAAGTGAAGTTGAAATAGCTTATCCGGTTGTGTGTGTCGCAAAGAAGGACGGTAGCATGCGCTTATGCATAGATTTTCGTCAATTGAACACAGTGACAAAACCTTTTGATTACCCTATGGAAAATGCAACTGAATTAATTAATCAAATAGGAAGTTCTAACATAATTACATGTTTAGATGTATTAAAAGGGTATTGGGAAATTCCTCTAGAAGAACAGAGTCGAGATCTTACTTCTTTTAAAACCCATCGTGCTCAATACCGATGGAAAGTCATGCCTTTTGGGTTTCGCAATGCGGCTGCCACATTCCAGATATCGATCAACAATGCTCTGGATGAACATCGTGAGTACAGTCGAGCATATTTGGATGATATTGCTATTTTTTCAAATGACTGGGAAAATCATCTGAAACATCTTGACGCTGTTTTATCCAAATTAACTGAACTGAAATTCACGGTGAATGTTAAAAAATGTGTTTTAGCCAAGGCACAGATTAAGTATCTAGGTCATGTCATAGGAGGAGGTAGACATGAGCCCGATCCGGAGAAGTTTCGTGCCATTGAGATAATAGAATCGCCTAAAACCAAAACAGCTCTCAGAAGTGCATTGGGTTTATTTAATTATTATCGTGACTACATACGAAATTATGCGGAAATCGCCAAGCCTTTAACCGACTTGACAAAAAAGAAAATCCCAGAAATCATTTCGTGGTCTGAGGTTGAAGAAGAGGCTTTCCAAACTTTAAAATGTTCATTGTGTGAAGCTCCTAAGCTGTATACACCAGATCCTAAAAAGCCTTACACTATTCAGAGTGATGCCAGTTCTTATGGAGTTGGTGCTTGTCTATCGCAAAGAGATGAGAAAGAAAATTTGTGTCCTATTAGTTTTGCTAGCCAAAAGCTGACTTAGGTGCAACAAAACTGGTCGACTATTGAGCGTGAAGCTTATGCGGTAGTGTGGGCATTAAAAAAATTTGAAGTTTATGTGTTTGGTGCTGAAATTGAACTAATAACTGATCACAATCCCTTAATATATCTTCAGAAATCTGCACCTCAGTCTGCAAAATTACAAAGATGGGCCTTATCTCTACAAAGATATAACATAAATATTTCTCATTGCCCAGGTGCAAAATTAAAAAATGCAGATAGTCTGTCACGACTAGTTACTGTATAAGGATTATTTAAGTGATACTTTATTTTGTGTTTAATTTTGGTATGCAGTATTATATCAAGTCGTCTTTCCATCTGTTTTGAATTGTTAGTGTTTTTTTATATGTTTATTATATATTCATTATAACTATTATAACAAGGCTTCTTTCTATACATCTGTTTTGAATTGTGTTTTTATATATATTTTATGCTGAATAGTTGTATGGTTGCTATTTGTCAGATTTTGCTTCGCTTTGCGTAGCACAATCTTATCGGGGGGTGTCATGCAACCAATATCCTTCCAACCCTTTTTTGTTTTTAAAGTAAACGGAAGTGAAGAGAAGACGAGAAGGAATGGTGTTTTGTTCGGAGTAAGTAGGATGCGGAAATGCATCCGAGTATATTTTGGTTGTTTAAGAAGTAATGTGGTTTAGGTGGAATTTTTATGAATATTAGTGAAAGTGTACATAATGTAAATAATCATCTTGTAAATATCAGCTCTCATTTAATAAACTGTGCATTTAAATTTTAAAAAGAAGAATCGTTGTGTCATTCGGCTGTCATGATATTACAGGTGGTATGTGTACCGAATGAGAAAAATGAATAACTTTTCTTATCGCGATTGTGCAACGATCGTTGTACGTAAATTCTACAAATTTTATTTCAATATCTTAAGGTGGTTCTTAAATCCCCTGCTCAACAATGCAAAATTTTCTGACATCACATTTTCTGACTCTTTGTTAAACATAAAGGCATAAAATTGGCAGACCTGACTATTGAAGCGATTTGGAATCGAATAACGTTTTCCTTTTTCTGTTATAAATAAATTACTTATTGCATTATAAGCAATTCTTGTCACGTGACGACAAGTGTTTTCCCTTTTTTGCGCTGCCGCGTCGGGAATTCGGTTCAAAACGCCGACTTTGACAGTATTTTCTGCCCTTACCAAAAAAAATCGAAAACGCCACTCGATTACATTGTTTCTGAATACGAACACATGCCAATTTCATGCGCTTCCGAACAAAAATGAATTCAGAAATGTCTCAGAAAGTAAATACTTTGGATTTTAGAACAGCTTTAAAGATTAATTTTCTCTTTTTTTTTTATTAATTATTATATTTTAATTACTAGCAGGCTATGCCCGCTGCACTGGTCTATTTTCCAAATTGGCCTTTTATCAAATGAAATGGTGAATTCGACCATGTATTTTAAAGTAATATGGACCTTCACCTGGAAAGTCCTAGAATGCAAATGCCATTGCGCTATTATATCTTATCTTATGCGTTAGACAAAATTCGGACTATTAAGAACCTACTATTTTATTTGATCATTTATAGTATATAGATTGATAGAGAAATGTGGCCGTTATGACCAACAGAATTAAAAATGTCCTTTAGTCACCATACTACTAAAAAAGAGAGCATTAGAATCATTGCAGACATTGACCATTGAACTTAAATAATGTTCGGGTTATTCATTTTCATTTGTTAGTTCTTGAACTCCGGCACTCAGTTTGGTGCTATGCGTGGTTCTGGCAGCCTAAATACAATCTCACTCTAGGTTACATTATATTTCGTAATATAGTCATCTTCCGGAAGGTCTACTACTGTTTTATATCTTTGGATTCCAGCAGATTAAATACGGTGAAAAACGTAATAAATTATTTGGACACGAAAGAACAATGACTTTCAGACTTAAAAAAAATGTGAATAATAAAAAAGTTGGTTTTAAAAGCTGAATTGTTTGAATAAAATTAAAATAACGTCATTTTCACTGTATTTTCATTTTATAACAGTTACAATCATGTAACTATTAACCTGGAAAAAGCCTCGATAACTGATTCTGGTAGAAAAATAAGAAACTAGTTTGCTTCCAATAAAAGTTCCTAATCTTCCGTAATCGGGTACACAGCCAAGTCAAACATTAGACTTTTTGCAACAATATGGTTACGTATCAGAGTTATCCACAAAACGATGTTAATTACGCGCCAAAATACATTCCATTAAGTAATGTCAAATTGCTGTTGACTGAATTATAGATCTTTCCCCAATAAACCGCTTTGAGAATGATAAATAAAGTTAGTTATGCAAAATTTTTTATAATAATATTTTTGGTGACTATTTGAACCGAAGATTTTTTGGCATTTCTCTAATGAGTATAATAACACGGATAAATAAATATGCTTGCTATTGCTTTTATTTTCAAGATTACATCATTCTTCAATCTGTTGTAAACCCATAATAAACCTATAAACCCCATAATAAACATTATCCTTAATTTGTCACTAAGTTTAGATACTAGGAATGTGCGTCTGCCGAAAATGCTTTATAATGATCGAAATTTTATCTAATCTGAATTCCAGTTACTTTTTTTTTATCTAAGCTAAAATGATAAATCAGTAAATTTGTTTCTTGGCCACCATTGGTATTTCAAATTTCTTTGTCGTACGTTGCAAGTATTGCTTTTTAAGTGATAGTAAAATAACTACAGATGAAAAATATATATAATAGTAAATCTTCTTTTGTACTTTTGCTTCATAATGAAAAACTATAAATTTACTAATCGCTGAGTACAAATTTCTTGTAATCTTCTGCAATCGGATTCCCGGTCCAGAGTCCCCTTCAAGTATAAAAGAAATTTCCAACTATATAGTAAATACACCAATTGGCGAGTGAACTGATTTCAAAAGATTAGACCAATATCTTTTAAAAACCTTCAAAAAGAAGATAAGCAATGAAAAATAAAATTAAATGAATGGTGATTTTTTTTAAATGCGTGTTAATAAAAAAAATAAAAACAAGGTTGTTATTCAGATTTTCTCTATACAAATTTTCAGATGCATTTTTCTTAACCTGACACAAACGATAAATCGCCAAATATTGTCTCAAATGCAATATTTCACATTAAATAATATTTTAAGCATTGCGAACATTCCCTTTCACGCTTAAATTAAATATTTTCGTTTTATAACATTATCTGCCATCTTTTTTCCCCCTTTTTTTAAAATTAAAATAATATTAGTAAGTTTTTCTTTTATTTTTCGATGTGTTTGTATCATTTTCTAAATGATATAGCCGTTTCGATTCTTTCACCAACGATAATGGTCGCCAAAAATTACCAATGGTAACCTTTTTGTCCAAAATAAAAGAACTTTCCACCATATTTCCATAACTTATCTACGTAGAACAATATCTTACCAGCGGGTACGACCGAGCAATGCCACTGCCATCGAGAAACACTCAAGGCCAACTGACAAGAATATGACGTCAACGCTAATGGACCGACTTCTCACATATCAGTTATGTGGAGAGAGAGTGCCTCACTAGTTTAAAGAGAACTTTCAAACAATTACTTCACACAAAGTTTGATTTTTTCTTCTTTTTAAGATAAATGGTCTGGGATGTTTTAATTTATCCTCATTTAAGTAAAGGAATTTTGTTAATTTATTTTAAATACCTATAAATAGAAAGTTACTCATATCTTTCAAAATCATGCTATCAATCTGCATAAAAATATTTATAGAGATATCAAATTACGAAGGTAATAATTACGTTGATTCACTACCCAACAAAAAAAATATTTTTGTCAGTTTCCTGGTTCTAGATAGTCAATTCTTACTAATTTTGGGTTGAAAAAAAACGAATATGTAAATGAATTTTTTTTATTAGCTCTTGTTTTCAAGATACAATACAGCCCACTGGAGAAAGACACACAACATCCCACACATCGATTTAAAAGCAAATTGAAGAAAAAAAAATTCCTATGTAATAAAACAATACAATAGGCATGTTTCATTAAACAATGTTCATTTTTCAGAAAGCAGTGGTTGTTTTTAGCCTATTCTTGCAAACGTTTCCTTTTGAATTGCCTCTTGTATGTCAACGTCGGAGCATCTCTTGTAACAGTCCAGCAGTAGTCGGCCAGTATTGACTCATCTCAACGACCCTGATATCTGCGTTCCATTACAGAGAAATCTTTGTGAAACCTTTCACCGTGCTCATCGCTTACAGCTCCAAAGTTTTTAGGGAAAAAATCAAGATAGGAGTGGAGGAAATGAAGTTTCAGAGACATGTTGCATCCAAGGTCATGGTACTTTTGTAGGAGTTCTTTCACCAACTGTTGGTAGTTCTCGGCTTTTCTGTTGCCAGGAAATCCTCGTACCACACCTTTGAAGGCTTCCCAGGCTGCTTTCTCTTTCCCTTCCAAAACTTTATCAAAAGCAGGGTCCTTCATTATTGCGCGTATTTGAGGACTTTCGTTCTACTGACGCTCTTATCGGTTCAAAAGACGGTTGGTCCCAGGGAAGATGCTTCCATCTGCTGGGGAAAAAGAACGTTCAAAAGATTCTACACAGAGAATGCAGTTGAGGGGAATTACAGCTATTAGGAGTACCAACTTCCGAACATTCGATTTCCCATAAAACAGCCATAGTGAGATTTCCCCAGTTGGTTCCTATCTTGAAAACAAGAGCTAATATCAACTTTTTATGTTGATTTTCGTGTTTAGCGAGACAAAATACTACGGAAATAACTATTTTTGAGCCCGAAACATTTTTGATGTTGGGTAGTGTTATATAAGATTGCGAATTACGAAGGTAACGGTGGCAGTGTTGAATTCAGATACTTTTTTCCGGGAGAGATTTATGTGGCTCCGGGGGGACATTGTAGAGTTACGGGGGAAATTGCACTTTTTAACCATTAAAAGCATAAAATCTCAAATCTTCCGGGGGGGGGGATCCTTCCCGGGCCACCATGCATTCAACACTGAACGATGGTTACGATAATTACGTTGAGAATATTTCTGCAGAATGATAATACTGTCAGAAAATTAATAAAAAATCTGTAAATTAAATAACTTTAAAACTATTATGAAATGATTTTTTTTAATGTTAAAAAAATAATCATTATAGTACTTTTTTTTATGGAATACTAGGGGGCTATGCCCCCTACGAGCTACGCTCGCCAACCCCCGTTCTGAAACAGCATGATTTAAAAACAATCTGTTTTGATCAACTGTAAAACGATTACGGAAGATTGTATTATAATTAAACGACCAGTGGCGATCTGCTGCAACCGGGTTTCCATTCATTTTCCTTTGACTGAAGAATTTTAAGGTCGAATCAACTGCTGTCGAAACATCTAACAACTGTTTTCCAAATTGATTAAATAAGATCGATAAAACATTTAAAAATTAACATGTGTAAAATGGTTAAGTAAACAATGTCGCTGCATCGTATAATTTTAAAACGATGCTATAGAAACTTGGTAAATAAATAAATAAAATAAAATAAAATAAAAATAAATAAATAAAATACAAGAAATTCGGAAAAAACCCCACTATCAAAACCCCCACACTGTCAACTATCAGTAAGTTTAAACAATAAAATTTACAATATATTAATGAAAACAGAAAAAAAATAATCTTGGATATTTATTTACATTATTTTTCTTTATCCCTCTCGGCTAGTGAATAAATGTGGCACAGATTTCATATACGCACCACGTTGGCGCGATTTTTTCCCCGTCAATTCGGCGAAAACAAAATTGGTGTTTATTTACTTTTATTTTTTATTTGAATTCTATCAAAGCCATTAAATAAATAATAAGCCCAGTCAGATAAATGGGAAACTTTTCGCAAGTTGAAAATAGCGCCATCTAGCGGTTGGGAGTGCTGCAACGAGCGGATGGTAGATTTGTCGTGAAGGAATGGCAACACAATGACGGGGTAAGTTAAGTTCTATGTTTTGATTTTCGATTTTGCATATTCAAATTTTTTATTTTTATTTTACTGTTTCTTTATTTAACATTGGTTAAATAATTCATATATAAATCAATTTTTTCTCAAGTAAGATTAATTTAAATTAATTAAATGTTTTTATTTTCGGTTTGTAAATAGTTTGTATACGGAAGAAATGGCGATATGGAATTGGTTTTTCCCTTAGAATTCAAAACTTCTTTAAACAACTTTTATAATTACTAATTAATAAAACAAATATGAAATAAATTAAACTGGTTAAATGTTATAAATATTTCATAAAATGATTTCAAAATAAAACTGCGGAGCTGATGTAATCTGTCTCTGATATGCAGATTTATAAATGTAATTAATATTTATAAATATATTATTCACACAGTTGTTATATCAGAGCTCGACCTTTGAAGGCTGAAAATAAAGTAATAGTTTTCTAACGATTCGGTACTTAAAAATTACGCTGTTTCCAATAAATAGCTAATTCCAATATGTATGTGTAAAATATCATGATGTTCGCTATTTTCATATACTTGATATTTATTTTCAAAATACTGTGTATGATATTTTCAGTCAAATAAGTGTAAATGAATTTTTCAACTGTTATTAATTGTGCCCTTTTTTAGAGCTAGAAATATATTTTCCTAGTTTGAAGTTGATAATTTAAATGTAAAACCAATAATTATGCGAGATATTATTTACATGAAATAGCCACTGAAAGATAAATTGTTTAATTTAGATATACATTATTTAAATTTTCATTTGAAATAATCTTTTCTTGGTTTGATTTATTTTAGTTTAAACTGCAATATCTGAAAATATTTATAATCGTCAATACATTGTTTATTTTGAAAATATCGGATATTTTTGTGTTTATATATATATATATATGGTAGATGTGCCAGTAATGGACCGCCTTCCAGTAATGGGCCACCTTCAACATTTTTGGTTTGTAAAAAAATAATCAATGAAAATTCAGCCTTTTTTATTTCATTAATATGCTTTCTTTAAATTCTAGTTTTAAATAGAATCATATCATTTTGTGGGGTGTCCATTACTGGAATTTAGGCTGTTTTGATTTATACAAGTTGTAAATTTCCAACTGGACGAAAAATGTCCGGGCCAGGTCATTTTTTTTTATATTTGTGTTAAAAAATATTCCAGTGTTTTGATTTATTTCTGTTATTTACAATTAAATTTCGATTCACATTGGGAAATGTGACTATGAGCATGGTTAAATATTGTGGGTAGATTAATATAATATTAAAAAATGTGGAATATAACAATTATAACTATTAATTAAAAAATAATTTTTAAAGAAATTTCGGTACTTTTCGGTTAGCCGGGCGCCAGTGATATATATACATGTATATATATACACACAAACACATATATATACATATATATTATACATACACATATATACATATATGTATGTATATATATGTGTGTGTGTATATACATATGTATTTATATATGTACATATATCACTGGCGCCCGGCTAACCAAAAAGTACCGAAATTCCTTAAAGGTGTCCATTACTGGCACATCTACCCTACATATATATATTTGGTATAGATGCTGCAGTGGTCTGCAAAATATACGCGAGAAAAAATCTTTCCAACTTTGGCGATACTCGCTAAGATCCAAAATCTGGTCCTAGAGAAGTGAGATTAAGATACGATTTTGTATATTCAATTTTTTTATTTTACTGTTTATTTAACCTTGGTGGCTAAGATGCTTTACACTCACGCAGAAAAAAAAAATTAATCGGTTAAAAAAAGGAAAAAAAGTCGCCAAATTTAGGGGATTTTTTCCTTTAATGGCAACCTAGCCATTGTATTAAAATTAAGTTATTCGTTTGGCGCGGTCTTGAAAATCGCGCCAACCAAAAAGTCGCCAAACTTATGTTTATATGTTTGCGTGAGTGTAAAGCATCTGTTCCACATTGGTTAAATAACCCATATTATGTAAATGAATTTGTTTTTGAAGTTCTGTGTCTATATATTGTGAACAGCTATTATTACTAATTATTAATATGCAAATATTTATTTTATCAATATTAACAGTTTATCATTAAGGCGATTTACATAAAAAATACTTTTCTCTGCTCAACTATGTTAAAATTCCTGGGCACAGATGTTATATACAAACCATCTTGGCGCAATTGCAACAAAATGGCAATTTTATGCCTCACATGGTAAACCGATTATTTTGTTTAATTATTTTTATTTTTATTCTATAAATTATTTTTACTATGTTTATCAATAGAAAAGTATCACAGTAACATATTTATTTACATCAAACTACCATTTATTTATTTTTATTATATTTTATTTTTATATTGAAATAAAAAATCACGTGCTATTATTGCATACTATTTGTAACTAATATTCCAAAACAAAGTTTTCGCCAAATTGGCGAGAAAAAAAAATTCAACATGGTGCGTCTGTGCCAATTCCTGACATGCTCATACTTTTCTCTCGTTTTTTAAACATTTAAAGTATGAAACAGATCCCTATTTCTGTATTATTTTTATGCTGATATGATTAAAATTTGGGTACTTTCATGTTATCACGGGTTCCAAAGATGAATCGCCAAGCGACCAAGATTTATCGCCAAATTATAAAGCATGTATGGCATTATAATAATATATGATATATATATAACATTTCTTGACGTATATGGCCAAGTTATAGTCATATATAATGCATATATGACGTATATATATGACATGTGTATATGATGTATATGGCATATATAGGAGTGTTTGGAATATATATATATATACTATATATATGCGTATCTAGGATGCTTATATAAGCTTTGCGATGATGTGGGCGAAATCATAACTGCAACCTTGGCAGGCATTTTTTTAAGCTTTCGGAACATTTTCCTAATGGTTATTGTAATTTATTAAATTATATATATATATTTTTTTTGACATGGTGTCAATGTTGAATTCCCCCCCCCCTCCCAATCATCAGATAACCATTTTATAGCACTCAACTGCTTTCTCGGACATGCCAGTTAATTCGGCCTTTACAGCATTATTTTTTTTTCAGAGATTATATTACAAAAGGAAGTTTATGTTATCTTTCTGAATTTAATTATATGTTATTCTAAATTTTTCTCAATTCATAAAATAAAAATTTGTGTTTTGTCAAATTACATATATATATATATATATATATATATATATATATTTTAACCTGCGAAATGTTTTCTTCGTTACTAGATTTTATTAAATTTGTTAAGTACAGGTCGTATATGACATGTGTATACGATGTACATATGGCATGTATAAGTAACAACACATGCATTATTAAGGGGCTGCTTCACTGAAACTCCCGATCATGAAATCTAATGTTAGTCTACGGGGGAAATTTAGAAGCGTGATTACTCATTACCTAATATAATTATTAAAACAAGATTTTCACCATCAGAAAGTAGGCGTCAGATGCCAACAGTTTACGTTTTAAAAATTCTCTCTTTTTAAATCGTTAGTATTCCTAAGAAGATGATAAAATTTCATCAAGTAAATCTCCCCTATTCAACCTGTAAATATCCACAAATTGTATGCTCATAATTTATATTAATTCAAATTTGAATTCTTATGTCTCCCTTAGATGTCAGCGATGGATAAAGCTTATTGGAATTCAGGAAAAGAGTAAGTCGGAAATCGGTTTGTATAATAATTACAGACTTTGTGGTGATCGTTCTATATCATCATGGTAATGAACTTTACTGACACCAGAAGCACACACTCTGCAAACAGCTATCTTAATCTAATATCTCAAGATGTAAATATTTTGCATCTGTGAGCTGTATTTTATTATTTCAATTAAATATAAAGTATCACAAAATAATATAATTTTGAAACATTCATTTTTATTTATTGTTTGTCTTTAAATGTTTAATAAATGTGTTTGTTCTTTTAAATGATCATCTTTATTGTCTATCAACCACATAACATTGTTATCCTTTTGCAGTTAATTACTTTGATTAAATGTTAAGTAATAGGAGAAGTCAGTAATAAGAAATAAGGGGAAATCCCTAGCTTACAAAAAATCGATACAAACGATAAAAATCGTATAAAATATCGATATAAATAAATCGTATCGTTTCTCTGCGACGCACTTGTGTTTTGTCCTCCTTCCGCAGCAGACGAATGGCGCTAGTTTCCCCGCTAACAAATTTAACACTATCTGACTGGGCTTATTATTTAATGGCTTTGAATTCTATAAATATTTTTTATTATGTATATCAATATTTATTTATATCACGCTATCATTTATTTATTTTTATTTCCTTTTTTAAAATAATAGAAGCTATTTCATTTATTATGTGTTTTTATTTTTATATTGAAATAAAAAATTGCATGCTACTCGTATCTAATATTCAAAAACGAGTTTTCGTGTTGGCGGGTGAAAAAATCGCGCCAACGTGGAGCGTGTATGACATTTGTGCCATAAATATTTGTGACGTCAGTTGAAACTGACCTTTTGTATGTAACTGTTCATCGCAACATTTTTCAATGCTTTCTTTTTTTTTTTTTTTTTTTTTTTTTTTTTTTTTTTTATCATGGCACTGCCGTTTAAGGATGCAATGGTTATTTTAATTAATGAAATAATTAATAAATCAGTAAAACATAATGAAAAATATAGGTAAAAGGTTTGTCGAAATAAATTATTTTATCGTGTAAATATATTTTTTAATTGAAACTTGTTTCGAAATATTGTTATTTGAGCATTTTAAATATGACGTAAGTTTCCTTACTTAATGCTTTGAAAACGCGTAATAATTTAATAGACGCTTTCAGTGTGACGTCAGTGATGACGTTTAGGTTGGATACTCCAAACAAACGGTTGCTATGTTTCATTTCTTATTAAATATAAATCGTAAAAAAATGTTACCGCTGCATATAATGTATTGAAACACTTTACCGTGAGATATAGCTACATATATAAAATATAATAGAAAATACAACATAGCAACCGTTTGTTTGGAGTCAGTTTCCAAGCAAAACGTCATGATTGACGCACGACTGAAAGCGTCTATTATTTCTCTTTTTAATATTCACGCGCAAGTACATTTTTTATTACGTAATTTTCTACATTTGCTGCTTTTAACACGGGATCATTTAATTATTATTTTAAAGCTTTATTTCTGTTTTTAATAGTCACGTATCAGAATTCCTGTGCATTACTTTTCTTAATTGAAAGGGAATATTATTACGTGCGCTATTTTACAAATTGGCAACGATTCAAATAATGGAATTTATGAAATATGAAATAAATCTTCGTCAAAATAATGAAAATTTTGAATAAAAAATTGAAATATAACCTCAAAAAATGAGTCAAATTGAAAAAATAATTGCAGTCTGCACACCCCCAACCTTATCAACTATATCCTTACAAATTATGTTTAAATTCCTGTGCATACTTTTCGTTTCTATAAAACTTTTATAAGAAAACTGTTTTGACCAACTTTGATTTTAAATATCTCTTAAAATAATTCTTCGATTTAAAAACTGTCTACTTCAGCGTGTTTATCGAACATTTCTTTATAAAACCACCAATTTTTAAATTTTTATTTGCAATAGTTTTCTGGATATTAGTCCAGAAAGACTTCAAGGCACAAAATCTTAATTGACAGCGGCGGCCGCAGCGGTGGTTACTTTTTTTAACAGACTTAAAAAAAGGAGGAGGTTATCAATTCGACCCGTATGTATGTATTATGTTGTTCACGCATAACTGTCGTAAATGTGCATCGATTTTGATAATTTTTATTTTGTTTGAAAGAGTAAGGGTCCAAGGTGGTCCCATTTCAATTTCGTCAAAATCTGATCATTAGAACAAATTATTTTATTCAAATTTCCATTATTTTAATAATTTAATTTATATTTCAAAAAGTCCATTATTTGAATTGTTGCCAATTTGTAAAATAGCGCACATAATAATATTCCCTTTCAATTAAAAAACGTATTTACACGTGACTATCAAAAACAGAAATAAAACTTTAAAACAATAATTAAATGATCACGTATTAAAAGCAGTGAAATTAGAAAAATACGTTATAAAAAATATACTTGCGCGTGAATATTAATAAAAAAGAGAAATTATTAAATTACTAGCAAGCTACGCCCGCTACGCTGGTCAATTTCTTTTAACGAACCTTTAATCAAACAAAATATTGACATTTCATAAATAACTTTTATATTTTAACAGAATAATAAGGCTACTATAATTTGTGACTCGTGCTATAGCCAATATACACGTCAGGACACGTCGCCCTTATCATTATCTTTTTACGCATGAAGATTTCGCTATGGTACTCCATTGGAAAATTTGGTAATTTTTTTTATTCAATATTTGAAAAACGGCATAATCATTAGATTTGAAATTTATATCAAGAAAAATACAATTTTTTACCTTTCAAACGCAGTTTGTCTAATAATTTTCTGACAAATACTTTTTGAGCTATCATTTTTTTCAGTAACTTTAAATGTTTCATTTTCCGAGATTAATCTGGTGCAACAATTAGCGAAAAACCCAGTCGTCAGCAACGCATAGTTTTTTATTAAAGAGGCTGTTGGAGCAGGGATTGTCACCACCAATTTGCCACCATCACTTTTGAAATCGGTTCCGTGGTTCCAGAGATTCCATAGAAATTGTAATTTAGAATGACTTCAGAACGCTTTTCGCTCATTTCACCCATTTAAATTTCGATTTTTTTTTAAATTTATTCTTAGAGAGCATTTACATCTTATAAGTAACTACAATGCTAAATTTCAAATTTCTTGCCCCTTCAGTATAAAAAAGTCGCACTTTTCGAACATTTTTCGATCCTGCACCCCATTGATGTTAGTGGCACCGACATAAAATATAGCCTATGTTGGAGTAGGGATTGTCCCCATCAATTTGCCACCATTACTTTTGAAATCGGTTCTGTAGTTCCAGAGATTTCATAGAAATTGTAATTTAGACTGTTTTTACAACGCTTTTAGCTCATTTCACCCTTTTAAATTTCAATTTCTTTTTTATTTTGTTCTTAGAGAGCATTTACATCTTATAAGTAACTACAATGCTAAATTTCAAATTTCTTGCCCCTTCAGTATAAAAAAGTCGCACTTTTCGAACATTTTTCGATCCTGCACCCCATTGATGTTAGTGGCACCGACATAAAATATAGCCTATGTTGGAGTAGGGATTGTCCCCATCAATTTGCCACCATTACTTTTGAAATCGGTTCTGTAGTTCCAGAGATTTCATAGAAATTGTAATTTAGACTGTTTTTACAACGCTTTTAGCTCATTTCACCCTTTTAAATTTCAATTTCTTTTTTATTTTGTTCTTAGAGAGCATTTACATCTTATAAGTAACTACAATGCTAAATTTCAAATTTCTTACCCCTTCAGTATAAAAAAGTCGCACTTTTCGAACATTTTTCGATCCTGCACCCCATTGATGTTAGTGGCACCGACATAAAATATAGCCTATGTTGGAGTAGGGATTGTCCCCATCAATTTGCCACCATTACTTTTGAAATCGGTTCTGTAGTTCCAGAGATTTCATAGAAATTGTAATTTAGACTGTTTTTACAACGCTTTTAGCTCATTTCACCCTTTTAAATTTCAATTTCTTTTTTATTTTGTTCTTAGAGAGCATTTACATCTTATAAGTAACTACAATGACAAATTTCAAATTTCTAGCTCCTTCAGTATAAAAAATAAAAATAAAACTGCCCAGTTAAACTGAGGGCATTGAGTTCACAGGCTATTCACACTAATTGTATATTATACTCTTATTTCAAAGAATTTGAAATAAGCCCAACGAAAAATAAAGAAATAAAAAATATATTAAGGGGGGGAGTCATCCCCCCGTCACCCCCCCCCCATAGTTAACTAATGAACACCTTAAACTAATCAGGTAAATCTCTAATTACAATGAATATATATACAAAATTTGAAGAAAATCGGATAATTCTGCATGAAAAACCCATTTATATAAATTAAAGCGGGATTAGCCCCCTCCGTTCCCCTCTTTATATACTTAACCAATCAATCCCGAAAACTAATCAGGGAAGCGTCTTAACCCAATGAGCCTATAAACAAATTTTGAAGCAAATAGAATAATTCTGCATGAAAAACCCATTTATATAAATTAAGGGGTGATTATCCCCCCGTTCCCCGCCCCTTTATACTTAACCAATCAATCCCGAAAAACTAATAAGGGAAGCGCCTTAACACAGTGAACCTATAAAGAAAATTTGAAGGAAAACGGAATAATTCTGCATGAAAAACCCATTTATATAAAATAAAGGGGTATTAGCCCTCCGTTCCCCCCTTTATACTTAACCAATCAATCCCGAAAACTAATCAGGGATGCGCCTTAACACAGTGAACCTATAAATAAAATTTGAAGGAAATGGGATAATTTTGCATGAAAAACATATTTATATAAATTAAGGGGGTATTAGCCCCCGTTCCCCCCCCCCCTTTATACTTAATCAATCAATCCCGAAAACTAATCAGGGAAGCGTCTTAATCCAATGAACCTATAAACAAATTTTGAAGCAAATAGAATAATTCTGCATGAAAAACCCATTTATATAAATTAAGGAGGGATTATCCCCCCGTTCCCCCCCCCTTTATACTTAACCAATCAATCCCGAAAACTAATCAGGGAAGCGCCTTAACACAGTGAACCTATAAACAAAATTTGAAGGAAAACGGAATAATTCTGCATGAAAAACCCATTTATATAAAATAAGGGGGGATATGCCCCCCGTTCCCTCTTTTATACTTAACCAATCAATCCCGAAAACTAATCAGGGAAACGCCTTAACACAGTGAACCTATAAACAAAATTTGAAGGAAATGGGATAATTTTGCATGAAAAACCCATTTATGTAAATTAAGGGGGGATTATCCCCCCGTCCCCCCCCCTTTATACTTAACCAATCAATCCCGAAAACTAATCAGGGAAGCGCCTTAACACAGTGAACCTATAAACAAAATTTGAAGGAAAACGGAATAATTCTGCATGAAAAACCCATTTATATAAATTAAGGGGGGGGATTAGCCCCCCCGTTCCCCCCTTTATACTTAACCAATCAATCCCGAAAAACTAATCAGGGAAGCGCCTTAACACAGTGAACCTATAAACAAAATTTGAAGGAAAACGGAATAATTCTGCATGAAAAACCCATTTATATAAATTAAGGGGGGGAGAATTAGCCCCCCGTTCCCCCCCCTTTATACTTAACCAATCAATCCCGAAAAGTAATCAGGGAAGCGTCTTAACCCAATGAACCTATAAAAAAAATTTGAAAGAAAACGGAATAATTCTGCATGAAAAACCCATTTATATAAATTAAGGGGGGGATTAGCCCCCCGATCCCCCCCCCCCTTTATACTTAACTAATCAATCCCGAAAACTAATCAGGGAAGCGCCTTAACTCAGTGAACCTATAAACAAAATTTGAAGGAAAACGGAATAATTCTGCATGAAAAACCCATTTATATAAATTAAGGGGGGGAGAATTAGCCCCCCGTTCCCCCCCCCCTTTATACTTAACCAATCAATCCCGAAAACTAATCAGGGAAGCGCCTTAACACAGTGAACCTATAAACAAAATTTGAAGGAAAACGGATATTTCTATGAAGAGTTATCGCATTACGTACGTACATACATACATACAGAACCGGCTGGCAAGCTCTCAGGGCTTGATAGCCAGTTTGATAGCTAAAAAATCGCAATTTTAGAACGTTTTTTGCTCCTGCACTCCCTGGGGTTAGTGGCACCGACATAAAATATAGCCTATGTTGGAGCAGGGGTTGTCACCATCAATTTGCCACCATCACTTTTGAAATTGGTTCGGTAGTTCCAGAGATTACCCCCTACAAACAAACAAACAAACAATCTTTACTCCTTTATAATATTAGTATAGATTACACGTTCAAAGCATTAAATGGGAAAACTTACGTCATATTTAAAATGCTCAAATAACATTACTTCCAAACAGTTTCAATTTAAAAACATATTTACACGAGAGATTAATTTATTTGTAGCTGATATATTATGTATACTAAACTACGAAAAGTCCTTCTGGTCTATACCGGCAGGAAAAGACAGCCTACGTATTCCTTGGTTTTAAGATTTTAGCTAATTTTACTGCAAAACACCAAGCTATAAAAATGGATGGAACCCGATTACAGAAGATTCAGTCGCAGTTCTCGTCAATATTCAATTTGAATCAGAATTTCGCCAAATATGCTAGCTATAGCCAAGTTGGCTTCATTTATAGCAACTTGTTTTTGTCGCCAAAATTTTTGATATTTCGCCAAATATTACCTAGCTTGGAGAGATTTTAACGCTGGCGAACATGAATATATAGTGTTGAGAATGTGAGAGTTAGAACGATGGTTACAACAATGAAATAAAATTTGCGAGATAGCATGTTCACTAAAACTCTTAAATTAAAACCGTTTATGGGAGGAATCCTTCTGTCTTGTTTCAAAATGTCAGCCACTCTAAAATTTCAAAATGCTATATCTCAGGCATTTTTTAAGGTAGAGGCAAAACAAAAATTGTTCCGGTATCCTTGGATCAAGGCTGAACATTCAATTGAAAAAAAACCTTTAGGATTTCTAATATTTTTAACGACTTAGTACATCTTTTTGAATTTGAAATCTTTAAGTGTCTATCATAGCGCATCCTTCTTGCCGAATATCCCCAAATTCAACTGGGATCTGCAGGCCATAGTAAAAAACACATACAAAAAATTTGGTTCAGTACTGTGGATAACCTAATACACTTTTCGATGATACAATAATTTAAATGGAACAAAAATCGCTATCACAGTGCCCGCTTTCGGCAGAATATCCGCAAATTCAAGTGGGACCTGCTGGTCACAGCCAAAAACCTATAAATGAAATTTCGTTCAATTCTAGGTTGCTTCATAACTTGACACACTTTTCATTGATACAAAGAAGGCACACACGGTCAGACAGATATTTTGTAAAAACATGTTTTTCGGAATCTTTGACTCCTAAAACATATAAATCCGTCGAAAACCGGAAGTTGAAAAAATTTTGATCACAATACTTTCTTCTATTTAGATAGAAGAAGGTGAGAAAAGGAGGATGTTAATAATTTGACCCAATGTATGTATGTTTTAGTCCTGTTCACGCATAACTTTCGTAAATGTGCACCGATTTTGATATATATATATATATATGTTTAAAAGTGTAAGACACCCAGGTGGTCCCATTTAAATTTCGTCAAATTCTGATGATTAGAACAATTTTGTTGTTAAAAAAATTTCAAAATTAAAAAATGCGTGGAACCCGATTACAGAAGATTCATTCCCAATTCTCGTCAATCTGAATGAGAATTTCGTCAAATTAGTCAACTATAACCACGTTGGCTTCATTTATGGCAACATATTTTGATCGCCAAATTTGGTGATATTTCTCCAGTTGTCGTCCAGATTGACAAGAATTTGATTCTGTCAAAGATTTTATTAAAAAATATTTATTTAATGGATAATTTTGGTAAATTATAATTTCTATTACAAATTACTTATTTATTCAGCAGATGTTGAAATCAAGATAATTGTCTATTACTGTATTAATAACTAAAAAGTAGGAAATAAAATAAACTTTTACAAAAAAAATATTAACCGACTTAAAAAAAAGCACTAAAAAGTATTAAATAATTCTTTAAAATTCTCTAATGACAAAATGTTATCCATTTACCACAAATCTGATATCATGTGTCGGAATAAAATTGATAAATTTAATACGTACAGTTTAATACCCACCAAACATGGATTTTCGAGAGAATATATTTTACAAGAGATGAATATACAGACTTATGATTCAGTTTACGAATATATACATATCAAAAGCAATCAATTACTTTTTGAAGTCGGTGCCAAACAACCCCAATCGATAAATTAGTAGATACTAGGTACAATATATTCACAATTCTTACTAAACTTAAGGTAGTTTGGCCCCGACTTCAAAAAGTAATTGATTGCTTTTCATATGTATATATTCGTAAATTGAATCATAAGTCTGTATATTCATCTCTTGTAAAATATATTCTCTTGAAAATCCATGTTTGGTGGGTATTAAACTGTACATATTAAATTTATCATTTTTATTCCGACACACAGGGTTCGCACGCTCTTAAGCCACGCCCCATTTTGTAAGGATTCTGCCACCAGTATAATTGAAAGAAAATTTTCTTCCTAATGGTATTCAAGATTCATTATGTAGAAGATAGTTTTATGCGATTAGTGGTGGAAGAGTCCTTACAAAATGGGGCGTGGCTTAAAAGCGTGCGAACCCTGGACACATGATATCAGATTTGTGGTTAATGGATAACATTTTGTCATTAGAGAATTTTAAAGAAGTATTTAATACTTTTTAGTGCTTTTTTTTTTAATTCGGTTAATATTTTTTTTTTGTAAAAGTTTATTTTTAATATAGAGAGATTATTTGCAATAGTTTTCTGAATATTAGTCCAGAAAGACTTCAAGGCACAAAATCTTAATTGACAGCGGCGGCCGCAGCGGTGGTTACTTTTTTTTTTTAATATAGAGAGATTCTGTGAGCTTTCGTTCAAAATAATTTAAATTTACAAATCGTATGTAGAAAAAACAAAATTTAAATAATTGTATGTTTTTAATATATTTTTAAAGCACTGTTGATTTCGGTATTTTTTAACAAAGAAAGGTAGCTTTTATATAAGTTATTACTTATTACATACTTATTATTTAGTCAGAAAATAATGAAAAAAAAATACACAATTATATTTTTTAAAAATCAATTAACAGTCCTTAACTTTCTTGTTTATAAATGATAATCAAACTTTCTCGAATTATATATATTTTTACTCTATATTCACTGGGTAGGAGAAAAATAGTATTTTTTATAAATATAAAATTCACTTATCTTTTACTTAATGGGTTGATCAGTGAGATCTCAAATTCCCCTCGCTAACATTAAACCTACGGAAATGGAATGCATTCTTATTTTTAAAATGTCATAAAGGAAAATCATATTTGAAGCTTATTTTTTCAGCGTACTCTTCTTAAAGGTCTTGTTTGTTTTAGTTGTCGTTGTCATAATATTTCTAAAATATATGCTTAATTTTATCTGAAGTGTTTCTTCAGATAAAATCTTACTCAAAGCTCGTACGATTTTAACGAAAAGTATTAAAACAAGCATGGATTTTAGAAATATTTTGACATCTAAGAAAGAAAAAAGAAAAAAGACATCCTTTAAGAAAAGTACGCAAAAAAATAATCAAAACTATTAATTTCCCAAGGAGTTATTTAAAAAATAAGAATACATTCCCCTCCCATGTATTTAACATCGGGGAAGGGAATTTGAGATCTAACTGGCCAACTCCTTTAAGGCTTAAAAAAAAAAAAAAAAAAAAAAAAAAAAAATCCTGCTCAACAACGCGAAAACTGTTGACACCTATTCTGACTTGATTTTAAATGTAATAGCATGACACTTGCAGGAATGACTATTAAAGTAATTTGTAATCGAGCAATTTTTTTTATTATTATTATTTCTCGTTGAATTAATTAAATCTTCAGTGATAAGCAATTGTTCTGTTATGACAGCAGTTCTTTTCCTCTCCCACGATGTTGTACCTTTAAATTTGGTTCAAAACGCCAACTTTGACAGCATTTTCTGCCTTTATCGTAAAAGGAAAAAAAAAAGTTGTATTGCATAGTTTTTGAATACTGGTAGCACTAAGAGCAACTGCCAATTTCATCTGTTTGCGAAAAACGTTGAATTAAGCTCGAATATTTGCACACTGGAAAATACCTATGTTTGACGAAATATTAACTATAGAAAAAAATGTTATTTTATATTAATGAGCATGGTTTGACATTATATGCATGTATTTGATTTTACTGTATTTTGCAATAATCTATTCAGTTTGAAAAATCATCAAAAAATGACATTAACATCTATTTTTTAGAAACTGTGACTTTGCTTCTACATAAGTTAAAAATAAAATTGCAGCCGTTTAACAAGAGTTTTATACTTTTTCTGAAAATGTAATATTCATTGTAATGAGACAAAATAACATGAAATGTAATGAAAAATACATTTTTCTGAAAAATGTATAAATACAAAATTTATTTTATGTGCAGATTTGGATATTATATAGATATTAGTTTTATTTTATGAAATTAAGTTTAAATACACTTTTATAAACAATTAATTACAATTTTGTTACATTAAATTTATACTATATACGCAAATATCCAACCAATACAAGACAATAAAAAAAAATCATCGTTATTATTTCACTGAAAAAATGAATTAAATTATATGTTATTATCATATGATTAATTTCCGTAATAAAATAAGTACATTTTAAGTTGGCAATATTTTATCTTTTGTTGACATTTACTGAAAATTGCAATGGAAAACATAAGCCTAGCTTTGAAAATTTCAGAACTTGAAATCCATATTTAGACTCTTTTTCCATTTAATAATTCGACTGTTTCCATATGAGAAAGTATAAAAAAATTACTTTTAAAATCAAACTAATCAGATTTTTTGAATTGCAATTTGATATCTTTTATTTTTTGACAAAATAGTTTTACGTCTTAATTCTGACCTCTTGAGTTTCTTAATTCAATTATAATTTCAAAGTGTACTTAATAAAATAGCTTTTGTTCTTTCAATATTATTTATTCAAAATATGACAGTTCGCAGATTATTTATTTGCTTTAAATAATAATAATAATAAAAATTAAAAAGATCTATTAAATTTTTTACAAATACATTTAATATGTTTTAAGAAAAGGCACACTGCTAATTATAATTAATATAACAAGAAAAGAAAATCTTGCAAAATACATAGATTAAGCCACACTCCTCATCTTCAAGACCTCGCACAATTTAATAACAATATTAATCCTTTTCTCAACGCAGAAAAAATAATATTTTAATTTGTGCAGAGGCGGATTAACCACCTACCGGGCCCCTAGGCTTAACACATTGGGGTCCCCCCTCCTGCTTTATATGTATATACATTGACATACAACATATATATATATATATATATATATATATATCTACCCTATATATATAAAATCCTAATGAAACGAATTTGTGAAACGATTTTATGAAACGAATTTATGAAACGATTTTATGAAACGACTGACTAAACGACTGATTATGTTTCAGGGCTATTTTTAATAAAATATTGAACGCTTGATGGTGAAATTAATACCAATTGTCCATAAAAATCCGAGGATGTCAAAACTGGTAATAGAATTTTGAAATTGGAATTAGTTTTCGAGATATTAATTTTTTTCTAATTTTAATGACATTTCTGTAATGATGGCAACTAATTACTCAGTTTTTTTGTGACAAAAAAGGGGAAAAAATTGAAAAGGATCCCGATAGGGATTATTGATTTCTTTTTATTCGTCATTTTCAAATTGAAATTGAAATTATCTTTTATTTCAATCGGTAATGAAGACAAGATTGTGATTAAATTATGTTTTTCAGGAAAATTTGAAAAAAAAAAATCACATTTCTATCGTCAGGATTCAATCGTCTGTCAGCATTTAATTTAATTTATAAACTGAAAATATTTTGAATGAATTCGTCCAAATGACGTCATTTATGTAAACGCAAAAGAAAGGGGGGAAAAGGAATTAATAGTAATTATTATTTATTGATATCATTTTGTTATTTTTTTGTAAAATTTAATTAAACGAATTTATAAAATCACTAATTCGGATATTTGAAACGAATATATAAAATAATAATTGCCCAACTGAACGGAAGGAGAATAAAATATCCTGCTTGGTTTTCTATCCGCTTGGTTTTCTATCCTGCTTAGTTTTTTCCGCCAAGCTTTTTAAAAAAGCGTCAAGACCCTAATAGAAAAGCAACAAAAGTTCATTGGGTTTGTTTTCATAACTTTTGGCAACAAATCTACCGGGTGTCCCACAAATGACTGATGGATTTTAAAATTCAATAACTAGCAAACGGTGACAGATATTTAAAAAATTCTTGCAGGAGCGTTATGTATGATGTCGGGAGTTTTTTTACTGTGATTCTTGATTTTAGTTCGAATTTCAAACAATAGATGGCGCTGACAGCGGTTGGCGCTCATTAGAGGCCGAAACTGACGTCACTCAGCATTGACGAGGCTAACGAAAAAGACAGGCTACCGCGGTGCATTCCACTTATCTTTTTCTACAGACCGCTAGAATGACGTGATGCTCTTTTCGTACACCTGCATTGGTGCATTCGAGAATCACGTGACTCCCGCGGTCTCTAAAAAAAGATACGCGTAAAGCACCGCGGTAGCCTTTCTTTTTCGTTAGCCTCGGCATTGATGCGAAGAAAGGAGATTAAGGCTATGGAGTGGATCTCATTCGCCAGTACAATCTTGCTCTAAGGTCCCGATTCTGAACTCATTTAATATGATTTCAATGGAATGAAATGTTGCCATGGAAACAACAAATTCTTTGATAGTGGAATACAGCGTTCAGATCAGGGCATGAATTTAACAAGTAGTATTCGGGTTGCAGGCGATTTTACATTTATGAAGTTTTATTTTCCCGGATTAAATTACTTTTTACGGCCTGATTTAAAGAATATTTTGTTCATCGTATTTTAAAACTACTAGGTGAAATAAACCATTTTCAATAAATAGTGTACACGCTTTTAAAAGTACTCACTAGCAGATATTGTAGCAAGATCTCTTCACCTAGTTTTAAAATATGATGCATAAAATATTCTTTAAATCAGGCCATAAAAAGTAATTTAATCCCGGAAAATAAAACTTCATAAATGTAAAATCGCCTGCAACTCGAATGCTGCTTGTTAAATTCATGCCCTGATCTGAACACTGTATTCCACTATCAAAGAATTTGTTGTTTCCATGGCAACATTTCATTCCATTGAAATGTTATTAAATGAGTTCAGAATCGGGGCCTTAGAGCAAGATTGTACTGGCGAATGAGATCCACTCCATAGCCTTAATCTCCTTTCTTCGCATCAATGCTGAGTGACGTCAGTTTCGGCCTCTAATGAGCGCCAACCGCTGTCAGCGCCATCTATTGTTTGAAATTCGAACTAAAATCAAGAATCAGAGTAAAAAAACTCCCGACATCATACATAACCCTCCTGCAAGAATTTTTTTAATATCTGTCACCGTTTGCTAGTTATTGAATTTTAAAATCCATCAGTGATTTGTGGGACACCCGGTATGTATATTAACGAATCTATCCCTTTTTGAAGCTCGAATTACGCCAAACCTAAAAGCAAAGGATCCTATACTGGAAAAGTACCCGATTTTCTTATGGACAATATGCAAGTGACATAACATGGTGTAAAATTATTACGGATAGCAAATTTGTTTAAATATCTCATCAGTTGATGCCGAATAAATGCAGGCAAGCATGCACAAAATATTTAATTAATTTTGTATGATAAATAATTATTAGAAAATTCGTATATACATATTAATTAAAATAAATAATTTACATATTTAAAATAACATGAAAATATGCATGATGGTGCAGTAAAATAGAGAGAAAATTAAAACCTGTTACTGAAAATGTCTATAACATAGTACTTTTCAATAGCGTGGTTCTTAATGTTATTCACAAGCAGATGGAATTTTTCTCATCCTTAAACGCAAAGGAAGAATAGAATACAGATCGTTGTTATAAAAGTCCGAGAGGTAGCCACAATTTAAACCTAACCATTTTATACAAGCTGGTTTTCAAGTTGTAATTGATTTTACTTATCAATCCCGAAAACAGTCGTCAGTTATCGCAACAGCTGTGTATGAGGCCATGATAATCAAAAATGTCCCATTAAAACGTTAAAAGCATGGCAACCAAATTACAGATTTACCAATATTTTTAAAATATAGCACGCTGTCATGTTTTTAGAGGCCTCGAAGTCTGAGCGGGGGTTGGCGAGCGTAGCTCGCAGGGGGCAGGCCCCCTAGTATATATATAATTATAATATCTATGATTTTCAAAAAACATATCAAGTTCTATTATCATTCTACTTAAATCTCCAAAGAGATAATTAATGATATTGTGTATTATATATATATATATATATATACAAACATACACACGCACGCACACACACATATACATATATATATATATATACATACATATTTTTTAGGACAAAAAAAAGAAAAAAGGTCACAAACTTAGCGCCGGGCCCTTAGTTTGTCGGGCCCCTAGGCTTCAGCCTATTCAGCCTATTTGGTAATCCGCCTCTGAATTTGTGTATAACATTCTAAACAATTATATGCAAAGTCCATCCATGTTAACTTGTTTCAAAACGTCGTCTGTAAGCTTTTTAGGTGCGTTCGTAATTATATAAATACGTAGCACCTATAGTCGTCGTTTGGTCCGTCCGTCTGTCCGTCCGTCTGTCTGTCTGTCCGTCCGTCTGTCTGTCCGTCCGCATATAACAACGCAAAAACTACCCAACCAAATGGTTTGCAATTTAAAATATATTATCTTTGCAGAATTTTGTCGAGACATTTCAAATTTTATTAAAATCGAATCAAAACTTTAGGAGATATTAATAAAAATATTTATTAAGAAATTTGATTTTTTTTTTTAAATCGGTGCTTTTTTGTTAGAGGAGCTTCCGATGGATGTTAAATCGTCAAGCGACCGAGATACTTATTTTATTACAGAAATTAATCTGCAGACGATATAATTCATTTCACAGAATTAAAAATCATCAAGATCTGAATATTTATATAACTAGCTGATACATATATATCTGAATATTTATATAACTAGTTAAGATATTTGTATGAACAGTGTCATAAAATATATACTTAACTAGCTGTTTAGCCCGTTCTACGCACGGGATATCATGAATTTAATTCTAAAACGTGCGTACGAACGCACCTCGTTTGTAACGTTTGACGTACAATTTCCAACTTTTTTTAGAAAAATTTGCTGTGTAAATATTACTATAAACCTAAAATTTTGTCACATAAATGCACTTTTAATAATGAAGCAGATGTGAAAGGAATGTATGATTAAAGTATTTTAAACCTAAATACTCATGGATAATTTACATATTATATTTATGCATTTATTATACTTATATACCTTATATATAATTTTCAACGGAATTAGTATATATAAACACAATTGGTACTTAAACAATAAACCTAAAAGCTTTTCCAACTTTTTATTTTAGACATTAAAGGTATCAAAAGAATTAGGTGCCAACAATTCTTGCATTCTGTACATAATCATAGGAAAAGCGAAATAAATTAGGATTAAGGAAACATATACTTTTTAAATATATTTGAGAAGGCAAAATGATGAATAAGATCCTTAAAATACTGCACAGCTCAATGAACTTTAATTTTAATGCTTTTAATTTAAGATCACTTAAACTTATGTGACAGAGTGTTTGATTTGATTGAATGTTGGATTTTAACACAACTGATAAGAATCATGGCTGACATGATCGTATTCATCTGATTAAAACTCTTCTACTTCCACATGCGCACACATATAGTACATAATTGAATGCATAAACGCAAATATATAGATGGCTAGATGTAGAGCAATGTAACAAAAATATTTCCATTAATGCCGTTCAATATTCAAAACAGTTAAGACAATCTTATATAATTGCACCAATAATCATGCTATTTTTTAAATATCCCTAAGAAAAATTACAATGTACGAAAGATAGCTGTCCGAAAATTCATATCATAATATAAACATGCAGGATTAGGCGTGTATTTATCAGCATTGAATAAAGAGAAGAACATAATAAGTATGCTGATATGAATTAAATTTTCTTTGTTAACTAAATTAAATATTTTCAAACTGATTTTGCATACACTAATTACGTCATATTTATTTCGAATTTTACAAATTATAAATGTTTTGTCCAAATACGAGGGTTGTAAATTAAATAGTGGCAACTTAACCTTGAAACTCGCAGAAGGGCGGGCATGCGCAAATATGATATGGGGGCGGTGAGGTGGCGCTGTTGTCGATGTGTAGAGTGCAAAAAACAGTCGATCTGCTTAGAAGGGTAGTTGTTGTGTGGCGTTAAAGCGAGGAGTTTCGTTTCCATCGCTCTAAAGTATGTTTTCAAAAGGTGATCAGCGATCGTGGCTTAAAATCGAGATTGCCCGTGGCAAAAATGCAACAGAATGCTATCGAGGATTAGTGGAAGCATGTGGCACAAATGCTTTACCGTATAGGACAGTAGCACGATGGGTTCAAGCATTTCGTTCGGGTCGGAATGAGACTGCGGATTTGCAACTGTACTCCACGCAGTAGGGCGCTCGGTCGCTCACATCAACAATCAACACCTTGCCACTGGTCTACAACGGCTTCCCGACATTTGGCAAAAGGTTATAAGCTTTGCTGGTGATTACATAGAAGGAATGTAATGCAATTGTACTTGTAAGTTCATTAAAAATTGATTTATACCTATGTTGCCATTACTTAATTTACAGCCCTCGTATAATCCCAACGAGAACAAAATTTGAAAGTTTGATGGTAGTAAGAAAATCTCTATAAAGCAACTTTTTAATTTATGGGTTGAAAACGAAAACAGACAGCAACTACAAAAAAAACAAGAAAAAAAATATTGTACTTGCTTTTGATGAATTTGTTATCTTTAGATTGTCTTGGAATCACAGCTATTTATATATTTTTTTCATATCTTCATTTCTTGGAAAACTGTACACTCGCATATGAGGTCCATTGTCGTAAATTCCATTGAATTCCGTAACGAAACAACTATGTGGCATGATTGTAGTATGCCGAATAATATACACTTTAATATATTTATACGATTTATAGAGGATGAATAAGAATTCCGTTACTTAAAAAAATAAATATGTTTATGTTTGAAATGGCGCGCCTCGAAACGACGAAAGTGAATTAGGGAGACGAGGCGTCGAGTTGGTCCAGGGGGGTGCCATTTCCCTTTAGTTCTGGTATCAAGTTTTCGGTTTTTCTGACGTCACTGAGCGTGCTAAGAACGATTCTTTCAACGGGAAAGCACGCATTTTTTCATTTAAAATAGTATTTCTGCTTTAAAAAAATCGTTTCTTTGGTAATATGAAATAATACTTCTTCAAACTAAAACATTTTTCATTAGCGAAAGTATTTTTTTCTAGGAATAAAGCGATTTAGAGGGATTTTTTGTAATTCAAATGAAATAGTCGTGTATCTTTTTTGCTAAGATATGGAGTTTTTATTGCTTGTTATCTTTGGTCGATCTTTGAAAGAAACGGGATTGTGAAGTAAACATTTATTGTCATTTTCTTTGACAGCCAGGGCAGTTTTCCCTCACACGAAGCTTTAATTGGTTCTCAGAAAGAGAGACTTCGGGTCAGTTTTGCTAAATACGAAATTTGAAAGCAGAACTTTTGGGTTACGCTCCTGCTAAAAGAATGTTGCATGAAAGTGCTGTGCCAACTTTAAAATTGCCAGAAACATGTGCTGTGAGTTTTAAAAAAGAAACTTCACTCGGAATTGATTTTTCTTGTAGCAGTTCCTCTCCAAGCATAAAAGAAACACCTAGACATACTAGGTTATATAAGGTTATATTTTAATGAGATTCACGACAGCTCACTTTCGAAAGAATTTAATTTTATCGAAAATGCGTGCAAAAAAATCCAACTTTTTTCCAAATATGCACAAAAATATAATAAAAACATTTGTGAAAACAAGAACTTTCATTCGATTGAGACGTAATCATATTTTCCTCAGAAATAAAAAGGGATACGCTGTCAGAAAATCAAAAATGTGGAGTCAATCAACTTTGATTGCACGATAAAACGAAAAATAGCAAATAATGGAGCGCACATCTAAAATTAGTCTTCAAAATGCACCCTGTGATGAAATAAAATTCTTGAAATAAAAGCATATTCTGAGGGTAAAAACCTAAAATATATTAATTATTAAAATATTTTTATATATTTTTTTCATCCTGCAGCATTAAAATATAATTTTATATAACCCTTTTGGTAGTTTTTTTTTATAAAAGTACATTATTCTGAATTTCAAATATAATTTTTCTATATCTCATAAATCTGTCAATTTAAAAAAATAGGTGATTTAAAAAATAAAGTTTCTATTTTTATTTGTGTTTTAAATCTTCCTTATAAATACTGTTGTCTTCCTTTTTATTCTAATCTATGTATATATATATATCAATTTGATATTCAATCACATCAACTATCTGAATGGAATTTGAAGAAACAACATTAAATTTTAAAATTAAGTTTTAAAACGCTAAAAAGAGATGTAATTTTAAATTTTAAATATTATTTGGAAATTAAAAAAGTCCTTCCGGCCTGTACCGGGAGGAAAAGGTAGCTTTCCTATATCTTCGTTTTAAAATTTTAGCTAATGTTACACGAAAACAGCAAGCTAAAATGCAAAGAAACGTTTACAAAAGATTCGTTAATACTGAATTTGAATAAGAAATTCGCCAAATTATTGAGCAATAGCCAAATTGGCTTCATTTATGAAGACTTATTTTGATCGCCAAATTTTGCGATATTTCGCCAAATGTCGCCCAATTTTGCCAATTTTGTCGCCAATGTCGCCAATTTTGGCGTTAACGGATATGAATATATAGTTTTATGCGTATGATTGGGAAAATTATTACAACACTGAAAGAAAATAATTTCCGAGTAATCGCGTTAATGTGCTGTTTTGTTTCAAAATGTCAGCCACCCTAGAATTTCAAACTGCTCTATCTCAGCCATTTTTTAAGATAGAGGTAAACCAAAAAAAGCTCTGGAATCCTTGTATCAAGGCCTAACACGTAATTAAAAAATAAATTTGAATTTTTAAATTTTTTGTATATTTATTTTAGATTTTAAGTTATTTTACATCTTTAAATGGCCGCCATCTTGAAACGAGATGGCGGACCAAGCTGGCCAACGAACTCGGTCGAGACATTAGTGACCTTAATACACACAATTAGTTTCATCAAAATCGATTCATAATTACGGGCGTTATCGTATGACATAGGTCAGATATATATATATATATATATATATATATATATATATATATATGGATATATCTATATATATAAATCAACATTTGGACGGAGAATGGTTTTGGGGTCTGGGGGTCATGATCGGTGAAAATATATCGAAATTTTCCGGAACTGCTTTCCTCCGAACGGCTGCAATAGGTAGCTTTATACTTTTTTGTATTGAAAGCTACCTAAAAAAGTTGCTTAAACGTTAAACGCTCTTTCACGTATTAATTTACCTTATTATTTTTTAAATTATTTTATGTTTATTATATGGCATTAAAATAGCATTTTAAATAAACTTTTCGGAATATGTTTATAAAATATATTACTCCGAATTTCAAATTTTATTTCCACTAAATCATATAATTATACCGCATGAATATTTTAGTTTAAAAATATTAAATATTCAGCTGTTTACTTATTAAAATTTCTATTTTATTTGTATTTTAAATCTAATCATGCAAAACTCAATATTGTGTATCTGTGGTGTGAGGTTGAAATCTGAATGATTATTATTTTTTTAAACTTTTTTATACTTTTTTTTATGAAAGACATGTCGAAATTACAATAATATTAGAATTATTATAGATTTCAAATTTAATACCGATCAAATATTATAAATATACTACATTAAAAATTATTAACTGCATTCATACAAACATTACATTTGATACTCTTGTAGGTCTTTAAGATTTTATTTATAAAAATTACTATTTTGCATTTTTATGTTTATGAAAATGAACTTTTCATACTGAGGCGAAACGAAATGTAATGATAAAGATAGCCAATTTAACAACCAAATTTCGACAAATTGAAAAGAGATAATACTTTAAATTTTAGATGTGATGCAAGTCCTATGTATAAAGAATATATTTTAATTTTTAAATTTCTTTTCAAATGAAAATTTCGACTGATACTTTTCAATTAAAAATAGCGCGTTTCTAATTCAAATCAATTGGAAAACTGGACAGAGCACACCGAGTGACGTCAAACAGCGAGTGGCTCTCCATTGGCTGCAGAGGGAAATGGCTCAACCTTATGATATAGTAACCTTGGGGTTGGTCGACTAACAGTGACGTAACAAGAACATTTTCAGAGCGTCATTTGGCCTTGACTGTCTCGATGGCAACGGCAATGCTCAGTCAACTTTTGCTTTGTGTTCAACTTGGTAGTTGAATCATGTATGTCGGCTCCTATTGGAAATTTCTAGAAAATTATTTCAGATTCTAAAAGCCAAAATTTTCGCCAAATGTCGCCAAGTTTAGCGACATTCTTTCATTTAGCACCAAGCATGCGTTGAGAAAGTTCTATGTAACCTGATTGGTTTAAATCATTTTTCGAGAACGTTCCATGGACTCTGATTGGTTCAATTATGTATCTCGGCTCCTATTGGGAATTTCTAGAAAATTCCTTTAGATTCTAAAAGTCAAATTTTTCCTAAATTCGCCAAATTTGGCGATATATTTTTCTTTTGGCGCCAAGCAAGTGTTTTAGCATTGGTAATCTTAAAAGTCAATTTTCCTTATCATATGTACCCTGATTGGTTGAATTCTGATTTCGAGAAGGTTCTATGGACCAGGGCTGTAGCTAGATGTAAACAATAGGGGGTGCTCAAGAAAATGTAGGGGGGGCTGGTACTATTTCTCTCTCTCTGACACATGCACGCACAAACACAGATATATATGATCAAAGTATTATATAGAAAGATAAATTAGTGCATATTCAATTGTAGGCACTATGTTCCTTATTATTATTTGTTTTATGCTAATAATGGAAAACACTGCAAAATGAAAATTTTCCTTATATAACTAATGCAAGAGTCAATGTTTGCATCAGCAACAAGTTGCTAATTCTTAGTATGTGCAAATGGGCAGTTATATGCAGTTTTTAAACAAATACTACAATTTAGTATTTATGCAAAATTGTAAAAAGCTCCCAAACTAAGTTCAATATTTGAACAAAGTTTCATTTGGATTTTTGAAACAGAATTTTATTTGGTGGCCTTGGCAACTTTCCAGGGGGGGCTCAAAAATGTCCAGGGGGTGCTGAGCCCCCCCCCCCTGGCACCCCTCTAGCTACGGCCCTGCTATGGACTCTGATTGGTTGAATCATGTATTCTAGAAAATTCCTTCAGCTTCTAAAAACCAATTTTTTTCGCCAAATTTGGCGATATTTTTTTATTTGGCACCAATCAAGTGTTTTGGCATTGGTAATCTCAAAAGTCAATTTTCCTGCCAAATTCCGCCAATATCGCCAACACTTTTTAAGATAAAAATAGCTTGACCTAGAATGACCCATGACCAAAATGACTTACTAATCGAATTTTCTCGAACATGTGACCTAGCCCAATTGTCTTCTCGTTCCCTTAAACTGTAGAACACTAAATTTAGTTCAAATCATCTGAGCCGGTTTTAAGATAAAAATAGCTTGACCTAGAATGACCCATGACCAAAATGACTTACTAATTGAATTTTCTCGAACATGTGACCTAGCCCAACAATCTTCTCGTGCCCAAAAACCATAGTAGGCAAAATTTAGTCTAAATAGTCTGAGCCGTTTTTAAGATAAGATAGCTTGACCCAAATGACCTATGATCAAAATGACCCACTAATTGAATTTTCTCGAATATGTGACCTAGCCCAACAGTCTTCTCGTGCCCGAAAACTATAGGATGCAAAATTTAGTGTAAATAGCCTGAGCCGTTTTTAAGATAAAATTGCTTGACCCATAATGACCCATGACCAAAAGGGTCCACTAATTGGATTTTCTTGAGTATGTGACCTAGCCCAATGATTTTCTCGTGCCCAAAAACTGTAGGATACAAAATTTAGTTCAAATCCTTTGAGCCGTTTTTAAGATAAAAATAGCTTGACCCGTAATGACCCATGACCAAAAGGACCCATTAATTGGATTTTCTCGAGTATGTGACCTCGTCCAATGATTTTCTCGTTCCCCAAAACCGTAGGATACAAAATTTAGTTCAAATTGTCTGAGCCGTTTTTAAGATAAGATAGTTTGACCCATAAAGACCCATGACGAAAATGACCCACTAATTGAATTTTCTCGAACATGTGACCTAGCCCAACAGTCTTCTCGTGCCCGAAAACCATAGGATGCAAAATTTAGTGTAAATAGTCTGAGACGTTTTTAAGATAAAGCTTGACCCATAATGACCCATGACCAAAATGACCCACTAATTGAATTTTCTCGAACATGTGACCTAGCCCAACAGTCTTCTCGTGCCCGAAAACTATAGGATACAAAATTTAGTGTATATAGTCTGAGCCGCGTTTTAGATAAATTAGCTAGACCCACAATGACCCAGAAATGACCCACTAATCAAATTTTCTAGGACATATGACCTAGCCCAATGATTTTCTCGTGCCCGAAACTAGTAGGATACAAAATTTAATAAAAATCGTTAGAGCCGTTTTTTAGATAAAATTAGTTTGACCCGCGTTGACCCAAAAATGATCCACTAATCGAAAGTTCTCGAAAATGTGACCCAGCCCAATAGTGTTCTCGTGTGCCCGAAAATGGTAAGGTACAAAATTTCGTCAAAATCGTTTGAACCGTTTTTTAGATAGAATTAGCTTGACCCTGACCCTTGATGACCCACTAATCGAATTTTCTCGAACACGTGACCTAGCCCAATGGTTTTCTCGTGCCCGAAAACGGTAGGATACAAAATTTCGTCAAAATCGTTAGAGCCGTTTTTAAATTAAAATTTGCATAACCACACACAAGATTTTCTCGTATTAGAATATATGATATATATATACAGTGAAACCCCGATTTTACGTTTCTCAAGGGACTGAGTAAAAAAAAAACGTAAAATACGGGAAAAACGTAAATTACAGGAAATACATAGAAAGCAAAAAATCGTAGAAAAAAAAACTAAAGGTAGGAAAGGTGACTCTTTCAAAATGTATTAAAATCTATATTTTACGAAAAGTACATTATTATACATACCATTTTAAGATCATCTTAACACATTTAGTTGCGAATCCTGGCGTTTAAGTTGTAAATAGTCCGTAATAGTAGATTGTTTTTAGTCATTGAGTTCAAAGTGAATGCAGCATCTTCCAGGATTGAAATACTTTGCAAGTTTTTTTCCTGGTCTTTATGAGAAAGAAAATAGTCTTTCACAATTTGTAAGCTCTTCAATGCAATATTTAAAGAAGGGACTGGCTGTGCTTCTGTTTCTTCTTCTTCATCTTCATCGGTGGACGAAAAGTCCATAACGTCGGCTACGGATGGAGCAATAGTTCTTTCAACTTCGCATGTTGCTAAGTTTTCCGGGATGTAATCAACGAAGTCATAGATAAGTGTTTCGTTGTCATTCTCCGAGTCTACCGCAGCTGATTCTTCATCTGTTCTCGGTTCATTAGAAGTTAGATTCTGCTTTCTTCAAAACAATGGGAAATGCACTGTTGTGTAACGTTTCTCCACGGCGCAGAAATAAAATGCATAGCCTCTAGAACACTTAACTTTAATTTGCAGGCGTCATTTTGGTTTCCATTTTCTATTTCAGCTACAGCTTTCCGGACAAGTTTCTTTCTATAAAAAACCTTGAAAGATCGAATAATGCCGAGATCACAAGGCTTCAATTTGCTTGTGCAATTTGCCGGAAAAAATTCGACATGCACATTAGACAGCTGCAAAACCGGATGTGCACTGCATTGATCAATGAACAAATTTATTTTACGATTCTGCAACTCCATTTTTTTTGTTAAGTTTGCGCAAAAAGTCTTCGAAAAGGGGTTTGATTATCCACGCATTTTTGTTTGCTTCCACTTACCCCGTACTTTGTCGGATAACTTCTCACGTTTTTGAAGCATTGTGGGTTGTGTGACTTTCCAACAACAAGAGGCGTCAGCTTCTCACTTCCATTAGATTTACAGCACAGTAAAACTGTAAGACGCAATTTAGACTTCTTCCCTAAATGACATCTTCCCTAAATGGCATCTTCCCTAGACATCTTCCCTAAAAGTCTCCTTTAGTAACATAACTTTTATCCGGTAGGAGGCTAAAGAAAAGTCCGGTCTCATCCGCATTGAATACGTCCTTTGGCTTGTATCCTTTGGTTAAAGTTGGTAGATTTTTCTTCCAATCTTCTATTGTAGCTTCATTTACACTTGATGATTCTCCCGAAAGCGATCTTATCAAGATTATGTCTTTTTTTCCTCCGGTTAATCCAGCCATTTGAAGCCTGTGAAGTCTTTCAAACCACCAAGCCTATCGGCAATTTCTAGAGCTCTCTTACAAGGAGACCGCCAAACATGATGCGCACAGATTTTGATGATTTTAAAGTATGTTGTAAGGGTCATATCTCTAACTATTCAGGTCAAAGGTTTCCTTCAAATGGGCTTTAGTTTACGAGAAATTTCGGGTTAAAGTTCAGCATGCATTTCAAATACCCATTAGTTCGCTATCTTGAACGTGGTCTTCGTGGCTCTGTGCTAGCGCGCGCGATTTGAGAACCGGAGATGAGGGTTCTGTCCTCTAATGTGACTTTTACCTTTTTTAATAAATTTAATATATTTGTCTCGTTATAAGTTTTATGCAGAATTATGAATTCTGCATCTTTGAACTTTTTGATATTTTCCTAATAAATTCCATTTACATTTTCGAATTTTTCGTAATAATTTACTTTTTTTTTGTGCAGTTTTGAAATTAATATTTCACGAAATTCCAAACTAATTTATGTCTAAATTTTGTTTATTTTTTTTATTATTATTTACCCTTTATATTTTAATAACCGTTCTAAAATAATACTTTTTTTAACTTTATGAAATTTTAAATAAAATTTTGTATTATTTTATAATTTATACACATTATTTTTTATTTCAAATCTTCTAAAGGTATGTATGATTAGGTAATTTCAACAACATATCTTGAAAGGAGTAATAAAATACAGTGGGTGATCGGTTAACGAACTTAATCCGTTCCAAAACAGAGTTCGCTAACCGAATTGTTCGTTAACCGATCATAGATTTAGTATACATTTGTATGGGAATTCAATTAATTCGTTCTTAAAAGCTAAATAATATATAAAAAATAATAATAAATTATCCCTAAATTTATTTCAATGTAATAATAATAAAATACGCATTGCATACATATTACAGTGTTGTCCTTCCTTCAGTCATGCTGTTTTTGAGTTTGTGAGGCGTTAAATATTTGACAAAAGCTTATTTTTTCTTTCTGGAGATTTCAAATCTTCCCATTTTAATAGGGCTAATATAGGTCCGTATTTAATATGGACAGATCGCGGTGTCATGGCTTTATCCATGTCGTTACGTACTTAAAATAAATCACATAAGTTTATTACTTTGACTTATCAAAAACTTCATTAGTTGTCTAAAAGATTGTGTTTGCTGCATAGCCCGATAAAGCTCCAGTGGAGCCTAGAGCCTGTTAATAATTTAGGAACTAAATTTCCGTTAAAATAATTAACTTGCAACTAAAAATATTTCTTTAAAAAGGGACACAAAGTATAAAAATTAATGTTTTTGTATTCTTCATTCTAATATGAGGGCCCTAAAATATAGGTCCTGAACCCCCAGGTGCCCTTGAATAAATTAGGCCATAAGTACACATTTGTTAAAATGTTCTCTAAGTCGATAATAGTATATGCAATTAAATACAGTTCTGCAAATCTGAAACACAGCATTGCTTCTTCTTGGCTTTGTTTTGTTAGGTGTTCGTTAACCGAACATGTGTTCGTTATCCGAACATAAAATTCTCTCGCGAAAGTGTTCGTTAACCGATCTGTTCGTAAACCGAACAGTTCGTTAACCGATCACCCACTGTATTAAAACAATAATGCTTATATCCAAGTTTTAGCCAGTTATATATATATATATTGTACATTTAACTGTAAAGTTGAAACTTAACATAATTTTTGATTTGAACAAATAAAAAATAATATATTACAATTATTTTTTTAAAATTCTAACAAATCGATGCCATACAGAAAAATTCAACTAGAAATGAAAAATCGTTTGTAAATTACAATAGATGTAAAAAAAATACATGAAAAAAAATCGTCTGCAATGACTTTTACGGTAATATCAGAATAAATAAAATTTTCTTTTTATCCATTTCGTTTAATCCTTTGCAGACAATTACTACATTTTGAAATAATCTCTTTTCCAAATTTAATGCATTTTTTAATATTTATCAAAATTTAAGTATTTTTAAAGACAATTACCACGTTTGAAATAATTTCTTTTCCAAATTTAATGCATTTTTAAATATATTTATCACAGTTTAAGTATTTAAAGAATATATAATATGCTAATTTATACATTCTTCCAATATTGTTAAAACAATTTACGTAAAGAATATATTTAAAGGCAATTTTTAATGCGGAATTTGTTTAGAATATTTTTGCGATATGTATCACACAATTAGCTCCATATTTAATAAACTAAAAATGTCGATGTCGGTAATGATAAATATTTTAGTATTTCAGCAGTTAACATATTTCAATATATTTAGAACAAATCAAATATTAAAAGGATACATTATTTTGTTAATTTTTTCTTAATCATTTAAATTTTTTAATAGAAAATGCAGCTAAAAATACATTATTTCATAAATACGATAAATAAATAATTAAATATACATAAATGTAAACAAGAATCATTTTAAAAAGACGAGATATCAAGACTTAAAATAGTTTGGGTTTTCATCAACAGAAATATTAGAATAAAAATTGCGCAAAAACTATAAATTTTCACAAAAAATTTGAAAATGTAAATGGAATTTTTAGAAAAATATCAAAAAATTCAAAGATGCAGAATTCATAAATCTGCATAAAACTTATAACGCGAAAACATAAAATTTATTAAAAAATGATAAAAGTCACATGAGAGGACAGAACCCTCATCTCCGGCTCTCAAATCGCACGCGCTAGCACAGAGCCACGAAAACCTCGTTCAAGATTGCGAACTAATGGGTATTTGAAATGCATGCTGAACTTTAACCCGAAATTTCTCGAAAACTAAAGCCCATTTGAAGGAAACCTTTGACCTGAATAGTTAGAGATATGACCCTTACAACATACTTTAAAATCATCAAAATCTGTGCGCATCATGTTTGGCGGTCTCCTTGTAAGAGAAAGAGCTCTAGAAATTGCCGATAGGCTTGGTGGTTTGAAAGACTTCACAGGCTTCAAATGGCTGGATTAACCGGAGGAAAAAAAGACATAATCTTCATAAGATCGCTTTCGGGAGAATCATCAAGTTTAAATGAAGCACGGAGCTACGAAAACCTCGTTCAAGATTGTGAACTAATGGGTATTTGAAATGCATACTGAACTTTAACCCGAAATTTCTCGAAAACTAAAGCCCATTTGAAGGAAACCTTTGACCTAAATAGTTAGGGGTGTCGATCCTGCGAGTGAATACCAATGGTCGCTGGTTCAATTAAAACTAAATATTACTTCAAAATTGATTTATGTACACGAATATTATATACATGTTGCTTTTACATTGCTCGAAGATTATAGATCCAGCGAACGCACAAGAGGTCCGCTTAGATCGCCGATAAACAAACGAATAACAATTATTAAATGTTGCCAACGGCAAAACACAAATTACAATAGAATGCGCCTAGGAGGCGCGCGCAACAGCCAAAGTCAAGGGAAGCGGTAACATACCGGCCCCCGTTCACATGTGCCAACATTCAAACAAATACAACACTAAATATTTTTAAACATTGCTTACAATAAAAATTATTTAAAATACAATTACATACAAGTTCCAAAACACCTACATACTTAACTTTTAAAACATTATACATGTCTAACCGTTAAAACAATATACTACTTAATATGCATAACAACCCTTCAAAAAAATTAGAAAACATATACATATATACAAACAATAAATGACACTAATATAATTGCATTAATGATTCAAGTTTCTAATGGAAGAGGGCAAACTTTTGAGATGGACCTCGTAACTACACCTGTTGCTGTTTTAATTTCTAAAACTATAATTTTTTCCATCAGATCCAGGTATTACTTTTAGAACACGGCCCATTTGCATGGGGGTAAATTGTCCTCATTTAGGATGACCATACATCCTTCTTTTAGATTTTTTTTTTCAACATACCATTTGGTTCGTTGCTGTAAATGGTTCAAGTAATCCTTTTTCCATTTTTTCCATATCAATTGTGTCATTTTTGTGATTGCCTGCCAATTTGACAGTCGGTTATCATTAATTTTTGTCAAATCAGGTTCAGGAATTGAAGTGATGGGTCGACCTATCAAAAAATGGCCAGGGGTCAAGACTTCAATTTCATTTGGATCGGGCGACAAGGGTATTAAGAGGCGAGAATTTAAAATTGCTTCGATTTCTGCCGTTAATGTCCAAAATTCTTCGAGTGTGACTCAAGAATTGCCTACGGTTCTTTTAAGATGGTACTTGAAAGATTTCACCCTAGCCTCCATAATCCACCAAAATTGGGCGAACGAGCAGGGATGAATTTCCAAGTGACAGCTTCGGAGGCCAAATAATTAGACAATTCTTCATCAGGCTTACACACCAGGGCATGTAATTTTTTCAACTCCGTATTAGTACCTACAAAAGTAGCTCCATTATCTGACATGATAATTAAGCTTTTACCTCTTCTAGCGAAAAACCGTTTTAGGGTAACAATAAATGATTTGGTTTTTAAATCGGTAACTATATCTAAATGGATTGCCTTAGTGGCGAGACAAACAAATAATGCTACAAAAATTTTATCATAATTTCCCTTTTTTGGTTTTGTACTTAATCAGAAAGGGTCCACAAAAATCAATCGCGCATTTTTCAAATGGTGGGCTAGGATTTACTCTTTCTGAGGGCAAATTTCCCATGATTTGATTTGCCCCCATGGGTTTATTTCGAAAACAGGCTATACATTTGTGTACTGTTTTACGAGCCAAAGATCTTCCATTTAGTACCCAATATTTTTGCCGAACATGATGCTATAATGACTGCGGCCCTAGATGGAAAAACTTTACATGATAATATTCAAAAATAATTTCGCTTAATTTATGATTATGAGGTAGTACAATAGGATGCCTCTTTTCATAGGTCAGACTGGAATTGTCTAAGCGACCTCCTACACGAATAACTCCTTCGGAATCTAAATATGGATTCAAAAATTTTAATTTACTATTACCTGAAAGGTTCCTCTGGTTCTTCAAATTTTTTAGATCTTCAGCAAATGAAGAATACTGTACCTGTTTTATTAGAAATACTTCAGCTTTCTTTAACTCAGAAGAGGATAATGGCCCATGTTTTTTTTTCTTCAGTATTTCGACAATTACGTACAAACCTACAAATATAACTTATGACACGAATCAATTTTAGAAAATTATTAGTCAAAGTAAATAAATAATTAAACAAGGAAAATTCAGTCTTAATTGCGAAGGTATAGTCCTGAATTGGTTTAAGTTCTGCAGCGTAGTCAATGTCATTGTCAAGATCTACCGGATGATTTTCTACCTGCTGAATTTTTTCACGAAGATGATTCGGACCACAAAACCAAAATTCACAGGTCGATAGTTCCTTGGCATTCAGTCCTCGAGATATAACATCAGTTGGATTGTTTTCCGATGATATGTGTTGCCATTGGTACGAGTCCGTAAGGTCTTGAATAGCGGCAACTAGATTACTAACAAAAGTTTTTAGCAGATGTGGGGATTTTCTAATCCATGCGAGAGAAATCGTGGAGTCAGTCCAGAGAACAACATTTTCTATTTGAACGTCCAGTGATGGTAGAACTTTATGCATCAACTTAGCTAATAGAAGACAAGAGCACAATTCCAGCCGGGGAATTGTCACAGTCTTTATGGGCGACACTCTGAATTTACTGCACAGAAGTTGTGCAGTAGGAGATCCTTCAACCGGTAAGAATTGAACATAGATTGCAGCTCCATATGCTGACAACGAAGCATCAGCGAACCCATGCATTATTATGCGATCTTCTCGAAAAACGTGTCTGGGAAACCTTTAAGTTCTTTAACTCTGAGAGGGTGGATACAAAGTGATTCCATTCTCTTGCCAGGAAATCCGGCAATGGCTCATTCCAATCAATTTTGGCTAAACAGAGCTTCTGCATAAATATCTTAGCCCTTGTTATTACCGGACCAAGTAGACCCAGTGGGTCAAAGATTTTCGAAATAAGAGAGAGAACATCTCGTTTACGATAAAGGTCCTTGTCGGAAATTTTTAATTTATATTGAAAACAGTCACTCTGTGGATCCCATAGAACACCCAAAGTTTTTATCGAAGCACTCTCGTTGATCATCGAAACTGTATTCGTGGCAACCTTATTTTCAGATTCGATCAATTCTGGGTGGTTTGCACACCATTTGTGCAACTTCATGTTTCCGAATTTTAACATATTAATTAATTGAGATTGGAGGATTTTAGCTCTTTCGAGAGTTGATTCTCCAGAAAGAACATCATCAACGTAAAAATCATTTAAGACGACCGACGATGCTAGAGGTAAATTGTTTTGTTCATCTATTGCTAATTGCTTAAGAGCACGGGTAGCTAAGTAAGGAGCGTTCGATGTCCCGTAAGTCACTGTATTCAGCTTATAAATTTGTACTGGCGCGTCAATACTGTCCTTCGACAAAATTCTAAGAAGGTTTCTTTGTGAGGGATCTACTAGTATCATTCGATACATTTTTTCTACATCAGCTGTGGACGCATACCTGTGCTTTCGAAAGCGAAGCATAATCTGAATCAATTCCTATTGCGGAATTTTACCCTTTAAAAGGATGCCATTCAATGACAAACCAGACGCTGTGAGCGTTGACGCGTTAAAAACAACGCGCAAGCGTGTAGAGCTTTTCTCTGGTCTGTATACCCCATGATGAGGTATATAATAACAGACTTCTCCGGGTTCAGATTCCTCTACTAACTCCATGTGATTTAAATTTTTATACTCTTCCATAAATGTCGAATAGAGTAGTTGCAAGTTCGAGTCCCTATCTAACATCTGCCAAACTTCATCGAGTCTTTTTTCAGCTAGTTTTCTGGATTCCCCTAAAAATGTAGCATCCTCCATAGGCATACTCACTACATATTGACCGTCGGATGTTCGATAATGTGTCTCTTCAAAATGCTTTTCGCAAAATTGTTCTTCATTACTAAGCTGAGAATTAGAATCCCTAATATCTTCTATTTCCCAAAATTTTTGCAATGATTTTTCTATTTTTTCATTTTGAGTGAGTAGACCGCAGTATTGAGAATCAGGTGAGGAATTATTCACAACACCGCTAGCTACATAACCGAACACTGTCTTTTGAAATAATAGGTTTTGTGAAGAACAGCGAATTTGACCTGCTTTTAATAAATCAAAAAAACATTCGGCACCCAATAACAAGTCTATTTTTCCTGGTACATTAAATGTATAATCTGCTAACGAAATATGTCTAGGTATATCAGAAATTTCTATATGAACGGGCATTAATGGCGTTATTTCTGTTATTTTTGGCACTACAAAAAAAATCCAGTTCCTTTGTGAAAGCTCTATTTTTATTTGAAATTATAGTTTTAATTTTATGATTAAGTGTTGTACATGTTCCATTTAACCCTGATACAGGAGCGACAACCTTAACTTTCTTTAAACCCAATTTTTTTGCAAAGTCAAATGACACACAATTAATTTGACTGCAAGAGTCTAAAAGACTTCTTCCTCGAATAAAATTTCCTTTAACAGTTTTAATATCAATTATTGCAGTTGATAAAATAACATTCTTATTTGAAAGTAAATAGTTCGAAAGATTTTGCGAAACGATATCCGGCGTCACATTCCTTTCTTCTAATTGCTCTATCTCTCGCTTTTGATGACGTGATGAATCATTGGGAACAACCGAGTTTTCTCTGTGTAAAAGTCTGCTGTGCCTTGAGTTGCAATGCCTACATAAATATTTCGATCCACATTTTGCTGCCAGATGTTTCGGTGAGAAGCAATTAAGGCAAAGTTTATATTTTTTAACGATCACAAATCGCTCATCAAATTTCATGTCAAGGAATTTCTTACATCTAAAAAGAGGGTGAAATGAATCACAAATAACACAATGCTTTTCGGAAGAATTTGAATTAACGACCAATGCTTTCGATTTCATTTCATTAGTGTATTTTATTCTTGTAGCTATATTTTTGTTTATGCTTTCGAGCGATTGACTTCGCTTTTCGAGAAAGGTCATTAAATTATCAAAGCTTGGTACTTCTGACGTGTTTATAGACAGTTCAAATTGCTTTCTCGTGTCTTTATCTAGTTTATCTAAAATGATAGTTATTATCAAAATGTCTGAAAGTTTATTTCTTTCAAATCCCAAGTTATTTAAAGCCCTGATGTTTTTATTTATCGCATCTACTAAACGTCTTAATTCTTTAGCTGACTCATGCATAATTTTTTCAAATTCTAGTATCTTTAAATGAATATTAACCACAATTCTTTTATTCTCAAATCTATTTTCTAAAGCTTTGAACAACGAATTAATCTCAACGAATTAATATCTGTCATATTTTGATCTTCAGGAACTGTTGCATAGTAATCTGTACGCAGGGTATCCACATTACTGGAAATCTTTTCAAGAACTTTTAGTTTAGTTTCCATTTTAACTTTAGTCCATTGAACTGATTCATCCTTTACTAGATTTTCTAATCTAGTGAGTTGAGCTTTTACCGAGCACCTTATACGATTTAAAGTCACTAATGTAGTCATTATGAACAAACTATAATTTCTAACTATAATACTAGCACTAACTAATTAGAATCAAATTACTCCGGCTCGACGGACCAAATAAATGTCGCTGCTGCGAATGAATACGAATGGTCGCTGGTTCAATTAAAACTAAATATTACTTCAAAATTGATTTATGTACACGAATATTATATACATGTTGCTTTTGCATTGTTCGAAGATTATAGATCCAGCGAACGCACCATAGGTCCGCTTAGATCGCCGATAAACAAACGAATAACAATTATTAAGTGTTGCCAACGGCAAAACACAAATTACAATAGAATGCGCCTAGGAGGCGCGCGCAGCAGCCAAGGTCAAGGGAAGTGGTAACAAGGGGTATGACCCCTACAACATACTTTAAAATCATCAAAATCTGTGCGCATCATGTTTGGCGGTCTCCTTGTTAGTATCGTGCCATTTACAGGTACATCGCGGCACGAGCTTCTTTGTTGTTGTTGTTGGCGCGTCAGAGAAAGCATACAAGTGCCAAGGCACTTCTCTGAAAAAAGGTACGCGCTTCTTTAAACAATTTTAATAAAATACCTTGCAGCTCGTCGTATGGCGATTTTTTCAATGTTGTCCGTTTCTTGGCATTTTTTTCTCCCACTTTCTCGATATTTTTTTCAATGCATTCTTTTTTCTGTGGTATGGATTGCAGGGTTGTCGCGGGAATTTCTTGCGATTGAGCAAACGCTACTTTGGTCCCGTGAAATTCATCAAATTGTTTAACAATTTCGGCTTTCTCAGCAACAGAAAAGTTTTTGCGTTTTTTACTCGTCATTTTGGCACTAAAAGGTTAGAAATGCGACCACCGCGTGCTAAACTGCAACTGAATCTGAAAACGTGAAGAAGAGTAAGGACCCTTTTCCCTCCCCGACGAAAGAAATGAGCCACCCCATCTGATTGTTAACTTAAGTACCTCTTCCCCTGCCCATCTCATTCCTACACTAATAAAGTGTGTTGTTTCTGTACTTTGCTCCCCCACCAGTTGTCCGGGGGAGGGAGACAGCAGGTGTTCAACCACTGCCTCCTTAATACTAAATGCCTTATGTTTTCGATTCAAAAATGGAAACCTGCTAACGCTGATAGATGACGCTACCGTATGGGACCTTCAGTTCTAATATTTACATTGATAGCTTCATAGAAGTGTCTTTAAAATCAACAATTTTATTATTTTTTTACAGTGATACTTGATTATTTTTAATTGAAAGTTCACATGTAAACGAAAATTAATGTTTTCTTTTTAAAATGCCGTCAAATAAATGAATGCCTATTTGTTATTAATATGATATATTTTTATTAAATTACAATTCTGTAAAAGGATGCTTTGATCTAAAACTAGTTCTGAAATAATATTAATATTAAAAACGTGACAAAAATATTAGGTGAAATTATTTATTTTTATCAAACAATTATCCAAAGCCTTGTCTGTATGAAAATGAATCTGTAACATTAACTATATATAAATGTCTTCTATTGCACTTGCAAAATAACCCTTTAAAAATTAGCCTTGTAAAAGATGAATATAATATAGTTATAATTATTATATTCCAGTTTGATAGTTTTTTGTAAACATTATTTAATCTGTCAATAATATTTCACCAATCTCATAATTACATTTCCCATATATGAATCAATATGTAATTGTAATAACAGAAATAAATCAAAGCACCCCAAACTCCTGTACTAGACACCTTACAAAATGCAATAGGTAATTGTTTTTTTTGATTGTGTTTAGAATCAGAACTTAATTAAAGAATAATAATGAAGCAAATAGTAATTTTCAGATAAATTAAACAATTAGGATATCAATTATTAAAAATTTATGAGAATAATTAATTATCCAAATTAATTATTGTCATTATCACAAAATCAATAATATATTATTCTAGATAGAATATTTTAAATTCAGAATTTAAGAGAAATACAGTTATCATATTATTGATACAATGGGGGAAGGGAGGCAGTAAAAAAATGGGGGAAAATGTCTTGAAACATCTGTGCATAGAATCGTATTTCCCATTAATTAAATTTCATCAAGTAGTTCAGGGCTCGATGCAGGTTTTTTTTTTCTTGGGCCCATTTTGTGAAAAGCAACCATTATTTTTGGGAAATTTATAATCTAAATTCCAGTTATTTAAATTCGAACCAAACATTTACTAATTAATAATTTCTTTAAGTCCTGCTGAAGTTTTCCTTTCTGGTCAACTTGTTTTGTTTGTAAATAACACATTTTAAAACCTAACAATATAAAAATAATTAATGAAGTGTATGCTTTTATGGAATAGAATTTTGTGAAGGGGCCTATTTTAGTAAAAGTAATTTTGTGAAGGCAGAGATTAATCCTATGGGACAGTTATTTTACAATATCTCGTTTGTATTTCAAAAATTTTAAATGATTTTTTTTGACTTGATAGATAGTTTAGATCGATCTCTATGCAGACCATTTTTTACTTTTTCGATTTTGTTTATAGTTTTTTTAATGAGGATACTTTCACTTTCGGAAACGTTTTCGAAAGTAGCAGTACCTTCATGAAAAAACCCGCAACCGAAATCGAAAAAGTAAAAAAAAAAAACGGCCTGTGTAGAAATCTACCTCATCTATCCGGTGAAAAAAAAAAAAAAGAAAATAATTTCAAAATATAGAAATACAAACGAGATACTATAAAATAATTGTTCCATAGGATTAACATTAGTGAGCGGGTGTTTTACCGTGAGTGAAGTAGCCTCGTAAGCAATAGAAAAGGTAATAATGATCCGTTTCATACTCTGTATGATTTATAAAGATTTTAAGCTATAAATACTATAAATATTAATTCCATTTATTGTAATAATGAAACTAGTAAGTCTTCAGTTCAGGGGCCTCAAACGTCACTCTGCAACTTCATTTTAAAATCCTTTTAATATAGTATTTAAAATATTCAAGCCACTGTTTTATTTCTTTCACATTTGTATTATCAATTGCTACAAGTAATTTTAATTTAATCCACTACTTGGTATTTTGCATTAATATTTTTAAAACTTGCTCATAGTTTTTGATCTATTAAATAAATTTTATAGTGTTAATAAATATTTTCACTCCATAAACATTGTTTGTTTTATTTTTTATGGAAATCTATTTATAAATAAAGATCAGTGTTATTAATTTATGTATAATAATTAATTAAAAAAAGAACTTTTGTATTAAAAACAAATATTTTAAATTAAAAAGTCCTTCCGGCCTGTACCGGGAGGAAAAGGTAGCTTTCCTATATCTTCGTTTTAAAATTTTAGCTAATGTTACACGAAAACAGCAAGCTAAAATGCAAAGAAACGTTTACAAAAGATTCGTTAATACTGAATTTGAATAAGAAATTCGCCAAATTATTGAGCAATAGCCAAATTGGCTTCATTTATGAAGACTTATTTTGATCGCCAAATTTGGCGATATTTCGCCAAATGTCGCCCAATTTTGTCGCCAATGTCGCCAATTTTGGCGTTAACGGATATGAATATATAGTTTTATGCGTATGATTGGGAAAATTATTACAACAATGAAAGAAAATAATTTGCGAGTAATCGCGTTAATGTGCTGTTTTGTTTCAAAATGTCAGCCAACCTAGAATTTCAAACTGCTCTATCTCAGCCATTTTTTAAGATAGAGGTAAACCAAAAAAAGCTCTGGAATCCTTGTATCAAGGCCTAACACGTAATTAAAAAATAAATTCGAATTTTTAAATTTTTTGTATATTTATTTTAGATTTTAAGTTATTTTGCATCTTTAAATGGCCGCCATCTTGAAACAAGATGGCGGACCAAGCTGGCCAACGAACTCGGTCGAGACATTAGTGACCTTAATACACACAATTAGTTTCATGAAAATCGATTCATAATTACGGGCGTTATCGTATGACATAGGTCAGATATATATATATATATATGGATATATCTATATATATAAATCAACATTTGGACGGAGGGTGGTTTTGGGGTCTGGGGGTCATGATCGGTGAAAATATATCGAAATTTTCCGGAACTGCTTTCCTCCGAACGGCTGCAATAGGTAGCTTTATACTTTTTTGTATTGAAAGCTACCTAAAATATCAATTACTACAGCAATTTAAATTGTTACCGTATATACTCGTGTATAAGCCGGTCCCAAAATTCCTGATGAAAACATGCTTAATACCAGTATTTTACAATAATGTTCTTCGTCTTACATAATTCACAATTAAATGAGATAAAGCATGGCGTAGAAAATTATTCTGAATTACTGGTGTTAAACTTTTTTGCATATCGGTTTTGGGGGTCGGCTTATACACGAGTATATACGGTATTTATATAAAAAAAAAGATAATAAATACATTTGTGAAATTCTAGAAATTAATTACAAAGTTTATTTTTAAGCTATATTTTTTAACTTTTCATATACGTATACTGATACGAAATGAAATATATCAGTTGTCGCCGATAGATGGCACTGTACTCTGGGAAAAAAATTGACTTCCAATTTTTGTATGGGGAAAACGCGATTACGATCGGCATTTAGTATTAAGGAGGCAGTGGTTCAACAAAGGAGGGAGTGGAACCAGTTTCAGAAGACAGGAGTCTGTAGAATGCGTTTCTGTTTTCATAGATTACATAACTTTCAACAACGTGGATTAGCTTTAAAAAAGCACAAAGGGAAAAATGATTGCTTATTTTAGAACTTTTTTTCCTTTTTCTCCTTTTCAGAGAAAACGTAAAATGCAGGAAATTCCATAAATAACAAACTTACGATCCGGGTTAAATTAACATTACAATTATACGGAAAAACTGGGACCTGATGAAAAAATAGTTGACAAGCTTGCGGTGTGCAGACTGTAATTATTTTTTTTTATTTGAATAATTTTTTGAGGTTATATTTCAATTTTTTTATTCAAAATTTTCATTATTTTGATGAAGAATTATTTCATATTTCATAAAATCCATTATTTGAATTGTTGTCAATTTGTAAAATAGCGCATCTCTATAATAAAACCGTAAGTCATGTGACTGTCATCAACAGTTCCGGCATGCCCCATCGCTTTTTCATATGCCAGGCGGCCATTTTTATTCAAAATAATTTTTTCGAATAAACCTGCATAAAAGTTACATTTTTAGAAACATCGTTCAAAATAAATTAATATTTGAGAGATGACTTACGTTCAATTATGTATATATTCTGCAATAACTTCAGTTGAAATTAGCTTCGCAATTCAAATTCTCTATCCGTGAAAATAAACAAAAAAAAAAGATTCATTCGTCGTGCAGGATTAAAATATATTAAACCATTAAACCATGGAGATAATCGTTCGTAAAGTAAGTTTTCCGTGAATGATTTTTTGGAGCGCTGCCTGGTGTCAAAAGAATAATTCGCACCAGGACCTGTGAGACAATTAAAGTTTATCATAATTCCGTTTGATGAAGTGCTTATATAACTCAACTTCCTTCCGAATTTTTCTTGACGTAAGTTGAATGTAAACAAATACAACTCATGTAATAATATTGAATGAATCAAATTTTGAAATGATCAGTTAATTTGGTATTTACGTATTATACGTGGCAGGAAGAGATATCACCGAAAATGATTGTTAATCGTCAATCATATTTACCATTGTTAATGACTAATCCCGTTCAAGACAGTAATTTAATATACATTTATGAAATACATAATATTATTAAGTACTTTTATGTTATTTGGGAGCAAATCTCGCCAATAGCATTTTTAAAATCGCGTGTGCAAATTAGAAACGATACTTTGATTTTGAAATCAAATGTTTTGATTTATGATATTATTTCTTATTTTTCTATTTTAAACTAAAAGTGTGAACGTTTATTAATAACCAAGTCCTTCTGCTGAAGTTTTCTTTTCTGGTGAACATGTTTCGTTTCCAAATTACACATTTTAAAACCTAAAAAAATAAATATAATTAATTAAGAATATGTTTTTATAGAATGGAATTTTATTAAGGTACCTGTTTTATTAAGGGAAATTTTGTGAAGAAGCCTGTTTTATTAAGAGAAATTTTGTAAAAGGACCTGTTTTATTAAGAAAAATTTTGGGTGTGGTGGGGAGGGGCTTATTTTATTATGGGTTTAAGGGTGCCTAAATAGGCCCTAAATTTATGTATTTTAAATTCTAACAGCTGTCGCAGACGCACCGGGGTTGGCACGATTTTTGTTTTGCGCCATTTTGGCGAGAAAACCCCATTTTCAGGTACCTGTTAGAGATTGCTAAAACAGCATGATTCTTTTAATTTATTATGAAATAGTTTATTTTATATTAAAAAACACAAAATTTTATTATAAAACACACACAAAGGTTAATTTATTCAGCCAATAATTATATCGCCAAAATGATATCCTGTGCGTCTGCGACAACTGTACCCAAAAGGACCCATCATTAAAAATGGTAAATAATATAAAATCAAAGTAAAATAATACAAAAAATAATTTAGTGTACATTTATAAAACACATAAAATCATACTGATGGCGTTTAGCTTAGATATTTACGATGGTAGTTTTATTGACGGTATTTTATATCCGCCGGAATGAATATGAGATATATATTCTAATCACATTCTATATACCTATGAATATAATATACATATCTATATCTACTATATCAATAAAAACGTCTTCAATTGTCTTTTATATTTCTACTACATAATATTAACTATAGAGTTACAATATACAGAGAAAAAACGGGTTGCTGTAATTAGAATTGTAGGCGCCAATGTTGGCGCGGCGTATTTTACCTGCTAGGGATCTTAATATTCAGTCTGAGTAGACATTAAGCAGAAATGCCGAAGTTAGGGAGTTACGCAAGTATGAAAACTCCTGAACTATATCAAGAAAGGGGAGCAGAGAAAAACAAAGTCGAACAAAGATCGGCATCTAGAAGGAGGTTCATGAATTTTAATCAGATTATACGCCACGGGTGAAAAGTGCTGACAGCAAATATGGTTTAAAGGGAATGTGATTATCAAAACTCACTTCCAAAAGTTCAATGTTTCACCAAACCATACTCGAAAATTACGTGTAATAATATGCAGTCCGATTATGGCACATATTTCAAGATGTTTTAGATAAAATAATGATAGATTTTCTAATCTTGCGTAATCGAGTCTACTGCCAAGGTTAGCAAGAAACAAAAAAAAAATATTACCAACAATATGGTTCAGTGTAAATGTGGATATCATTAAAGACTTTCACAAAATGGGTTTCATTGCATCAAATCGTATTAAATAAAATACGTTAATTGGCGATGGACCCAATTACGGAAAATTACTTAATATGTTTAAGAATCTCTGCATTAGCGAACATATTGCAACTGATAAGCAAACGGGCATGAAGCATAAATGCTTAAATGGGATAAGAAGCTTTTGTCAAGAAAAACTAAATACATAACAAAACAAAAAAAATATGCGAAATGCTACCGTGATTGCAAAAGTTCTTGACTGGTCTGTTAGAATCTTCCGATTTGGAGAAGGATTAAGGAAAAAAATTAAATTAGGAATGAAAGTAACGTGTTACAATGCTTAACATACATTTAAGGGAGACCAAACTGGTCGCCAGTGGCGGCTAGTAGGGGAATACCCTTTCAATTAAGAAATGTATTTACACGTGACTATTAACAGCAGAAATAAAACTTTAAAATAATAATTAAATGGTCACGTGTTATAAGCAGTAAATGTAGAAAAGTGCGTAGTAAAAAATATACTTGCGCGTCAATATTAAAAACAGAAATAATTACATTATTAGAAATCATTAAGTAGGGTAAGATTAATTTATTTCGACAAAATATTTTACCTATTATTGCAATTTTTAAAACAGCGTAATTAATAATATTTCCCTTCAATTAAAAACTATATTTTCACGTTTAATAATTACGTTTAAATCAACGAAATAACTAATAAATTGGTAAAATATAATTAAAAATACAGATAAACGTTGAATTAAAGATCACTCGATGACGTAACTAACACGCGTAATGCATCTGATGTCAATTGAATGCGACGCCACAGATATGCACTTTTGGCTTTAAATCCTATATTTTGGCGACAGTTATTTTCTTTTCAAGAAAGTAGTAGACGGGATAATGGAGAAGTACCCAATTTTCTATAGCATCTTTATAAAATTTCCCGATGCAGCGACATTGCTTACTTAACCATTTTGCACAAGTTGATTTTAAAATGTTTAATTAATCTTACTTTATCAATCACGAAAACAGTTAGTTGTTTCTACAGCAGTTGATTCGGCATTAAAATGCCTCAGTCAAAGGAAAATGAATGGAAACCCGATTACAGCAGATAGTCACTGGTCGTTTAATTATAATTCAATCATCCGTAATCGTTTTAGAATTGATCAAATCAGAGTGTTTTTAAAGTTTGCGGTGTCAGACCGAGAGTTGGCGAGCGTAGCTCGTAGGGCGCAGAGCCAGCCCCCTAGTATATATATATATATGTATATGTCACATTTTCACTTCACAATCACTCCACTTTCCATAAATCAAGGGGGTCTCCACCCAGGAAGTTTTCAGTCGTACGCCGATCATGATAAATCGTTGGTGCTTATTGAAAAATAAATAGGCAGTCAAGTCCACATTCATATTTTATTTGGATCCCGAGAAATTTTGGTTATGCGTTTAATTAGCTCTCATGATAGTTCAATGCAGTAGAACCAAGGAGAAGCTTCGTATCCCAAATACCATTCGAAGAAATCAAAGCTGTTAAGGGGCGGCATCTTAGATTACATCGGCAGCTACGGGGATTTTATTCCATGATCGCGAGCCACGCGTTGGACTTCCACCTACATCCTGCTCCCAGCAAATCTCTCTTCCTTTAAGGCGGGAAACTGAGAGTATATCTCATCTCTAACGCTCACGAATACAGAGCCGTTAAAACAGTCTTTCGACCAATCAGCACTACGGAACTCAATTCTCTGGGCGCTATGATTTGGAAGAGATCAAGTTGCAGGCTGAAAAGCGTGGGAGAATATTCTAGAATTGTTCCGGAAAAATCTGATTCCTTCGAACAAATAAGAAAGAAAAAAAATACGTAGGTTTTACCGAGTGTGGGCAGAATGCCAAGATAAAAATTTTACATTGAAACTGAGATTAGCTTTTATATTTTGAGAAAGAATACTTTTTTGCCAGAAAACATAACGAAATAAAAATTAAAAGTTATAGGTTGTTATTTCAAGAGAATTAAAATATTTAGCTAGGACAGTGATATTTAAAATAATTAAATTTTAGGATGCGTTAATTTAATGAAATAAAAAGTGTGTAATTTTAACAGAACAGCACTTAGCGCCATTTTTTTTAAAGAGAATGAATTTAGAATAAAGCATTTTTAGCTAGACGGGATTTTGACAATCTAAATACTAGAACGAGAAAATAATTTAGAATAATGGGATTTAAACAGATTTGTTTAATACAATAAAATTTGTTTCATATATATATATATATATATATATATATATATATATGCAAATTTTATCTTAAAAACAGCTCTAACTATTTTGACGCAATTTTGTATCCTACCGTTTTAGGGCACCGGAAAACCATTGGACTAGGTCACATGTTCGAGAAAATTTGATTAGGGGTCATTTTGGGTCAAGCTAATTGTATCTAAAAAACGGTTCAAACGATTTTGACTAAATTTTGTATCCTACCATTTTCGGGCACGAGAAGACTATTGGGCTGGGTTACATGTTTGAGAACTTTCGATTAGTGGGTCATTGTGGGGTCAACGCGGGTCAAGTTAATTTTATCTAAAAAACGTCTCTAACGATTTTGATTAAATTTTGTATCCTACGAGTTTCAGGCACGAGAAAATCATTGAGCTACGTCACATGTCCGATAAAATTCGATTAGTGGGTCATTTTTGGGTCAATATGGGTCAAGCTAATTTTATCTAAAAAACGGCTCAGACTATTTAGACTAAAATTTGCATGCTATGTTTTCGGGCACGAAAAGACTGTTGGGCTAGATCACATGTTCGAGAAAATTCGATTAGTGGGTCATTTTGGTCATGGGTCATTATGGGTCAAGCTATTTTTATCTTAAAAACGGCTCAGACGATTTGAACTAAATTTTGTATCCTACTGTTTTAGGGCACTAGAAAATCATTGATCTAAGTCACATGCTCGATAAAATCCGATTAGTGGGTTATTTTGGGGTCCCTGTGGGTCAAGTTAATTTTATCTAAAAAACGTTTCAGACTATTTTGACTAAATTTTATATCCTATGGGTTTCGGGCACGAGAAGACAATTCGGCTTGGTCACAGGTTCGAGAAAATTTGATTAGTGGGTCAGTTTGGTCATGGGTGATGATATTTGAACTCAAAGCTAATTTTGATATCCGAGCATAGCCGGGGCGGGGCCTCCGAGATCACGATGTGTGTTTTCTCAATCGCGCCTGCTACAAGTGACGTCGTAACCTGCTGACGTCAAAACAGTGATCTATACTACTTAAAATTTTTCATGTACTTTGTTCGTTTGCACGGATTGTTTACGATAGTATTTTGATCTTATTTATTGTTTTATTTAGTAATTAATAATATTTATCAGTATATTTAGATTATAACGCTATCAATAATTATAGATAATATATTAAAGAAAGTGTAGATTATATCTATAAAATAATGAGATGAAAATGTTGTGCTCCTATGTTTCAAATCTAAGTCTTCAAATTCGCTACTGATAATGAAAAGAAGAAATTTTAGCTACCAAAATTACATTGTGGTAATTTTACTTACGTTTCAACAACAGTGGTCTGCATTAAACGTTTCGATATACGTTTTATAATTCGTGAAGCTAGAATTAATATGATGTTACTGAACTTGTTGTGCAGAGAAAAAAATAACCCTAACAACGAATGTCTATCGTACTTTAATGGAAATATTCCGGCATATTTGAATGAATTTGTACTTCCAAAACGAAAAAAGCCAAATGATCTTTGGAAAAAAATAAAATAAAAGAAGCAGACGAGTTTAAAAAATGGTACACAATGACAACATATCTTTCAAAGATTTTTAAATAAATACTGTAATAAATTGAATGAAATCTGGATACATTTAGTTAGAAGTGAGTGTGCTTGGTTTATAAAATTAAAAGTAACTGATTTACTCAACTTAGTAGTTCCATTTAACATTTTAGCTAACTTAAGTGTACAAATATATTATGAAAATAAATATTTTGATAAGTTAATTTGAGTGGCTATTAGGTCCTAGAACCAAGTACAATAAATAGACAATTTTTAAAACATTACAAATAAGTTACAAAGTTAAGATAGAAAATTGGGTACTTTTCGGTTAGCCGGGCGCCAGTGATACATGTACATATACACACACACACACACACACACACACACACATATATATATATATATATATATATATATACACACACACACATATATATATGTACACATATATCCACACACACATATATATACCCAGATATGTATGAATTTAAATATATATATATTTATATACATATATAGTGGTGGCCAAAAGTGTAGACATTTTTTGAAAGTTTCATGTTTTTCAACTTAGTGTGCTTGTAGAATATATTAATTTTCACTTAAATACAAACGTTTATATATCAAATTGAAGGTAATTTAATGTAGAATTTAATAATAAAAACAGTATTACATTATCTGTATTACAAACAAAGTTATGCAACTAATAGTAAGATCTATCTTAGATTTGCATTTTTTTAAAGTGATACTTACACAATTAATACTTAGTAGGATAACCCTTATTTTTTAAGACAGCTTCACAGCGTCTTTTCATCGAGTGAACGAGTGTTTGGAGTTCATCTTTCGTAATCACATGGTGCCAAGAATCAATTATAGCTTCAATAAGTTGTCTTTTATTGGATGGACATTTTTTTCGTACAAGAATTTTAAAACGTCGCCACAAATTTTCAATTGGATTGAGATCAGGGCTGTTTCCTGGCCATGGTAATATATCTATGCCTTTATTTTGAAATCATGCTTTGCATACTTTTGCTGTGTGGCATGGAGCTGAATCCTGTTGAAAAATAAATGGTGCGTTGTTGGGGAAGAGATCCTTGATGGAAGATATCAATTTTGGTTCCAGGACAGTTTCGATGTATTTTTTGGCATTCAGGATGCCATCAATCACTTGAATTCGGCCCACACCATCTGCAGACATACAAGCCCAAATCATGACATTTGTTGGGTTTTTTGTAGATGCTTCAATGCAATCAGGATGAAGTGCTTCTCCTACTCTACGTCTCACGTATTTTCTACCATCACTACCAAAGAGCGATATTTTACTCTCATCGCTCCAGATTACTTGCTTCCATTGATTTTCTGACCATTTAATGTGTTCTTTTGCCCACTTAACTTGTTTTTCGCGTTGTTTTTGATTTAAATATGTTTTTTTCCTTGGAATTCTAGGTTTTAGTCCAAATTCTGATAACCTTCTTCTTATTGTTCTTGAACTTACTGCAATACCCGCTGCATTCATTTCATATCTAATGGCATCTGATGAAATTTTTCTATCTTGAAGGCATAGCCGTTTAATTTTTCTATCGGCAGTAGCACTTGTGCATTTTTTTCGGCCTGATTTAGCCTTATTTTCCACTGATTTCGTTTTTTTATAACGTAAACAGAACTTTCGTACACCAGAACAAGTCACTGAACCACCAACTTGTCTTGAAATTTCAGCATAAGAGAGGCCATTTTCTCTCAATATGACAATTCGACTTCTTTTTGCAGATGTCCAATTACTACTTCTTGTTTATGACATTGTTTAAAATTAGTTTAATTAAAAAAACGACTTTAAATATTCAAAAACAGCAATAGTATATTTAATTGTACTAGTATGCATCATTCCGCAAAATATTTCTACAACAATAACTCTTTTACCATCCAAATAAACTAAACAGTTACAGATATTTTATTGGTCCTCAGAACAGTGTTTGTGATTGGCTAGTATGCTTTTATTACAAAACACGTCCTTATTCAAAACTATTTGTGGTAGTTTGTTCTACTAAAATGAGCATAACTTTTTTTGTAATACAGATATTGTAATACTGTTTTTATTATTAAATTCTACATTAAATTACCTTTAATTGGATATATAAATGTTTGTATTTAAGTGAAAATTAATATATTCTACAAGCACACAAATTTGAAAAACATGAAACTTTCAAAAAATGTCCAAACTTTTGGCCACCACTGTATAAGTACCAATAAAAGAATGAAATCAAATCTGTGTAGTTTATTTCCAACGCTAGCGGATGCAGATCTGCATCTGTCAGAATTGAAAATGTACAATTCAACTATAGTGGTAATGACGCAGTTCTATATATGCAAGTAGTAAGTAAGACACATCAAAATGAGCTAATGTGTCATCTATGTGATAGTAATCAAATGTTTTTAGCCAAATGGATATTTCCTGGTTTGAAAACCAAACTGTGACTACAGATAATGCTTCCAGTTAATGTCTTAAGTACTCACATTACAGACTATCTCATGCAATGGTGTTATTGATTATTGATTGTAAATATTTCTAAGATAAAAAATGCACTTTCTAAGGAGGCCTCTGCCTCCCCTGAACCACCATTGTCTCATTAATTTCACATTAGCAATTTTCAAATAATGCATCATTAGGGTATATAGACCGATACATTTTAAACTAGTAATTTGATTAACATAAGCATCTCTGACAGGAGATTTTCTTATCCTTTTAAACAATTCTTGTCTTGCAACCACGAGAATCTGCATCTTTTGCAGAAGTTGTATAGAATCTTATGAATACAATATTATAATGATATTGATCAGGGGCATGTCTAGCGGGGAAGGTGTTGGGGGTGTAACACCCTACCACTTATTTATAAGATTTGGTAAAATTTAGAATAGTCGGAAAGTTAAGAACACTCCCTGAAAAAAAAGTCCCCTCTCCGATCGTCAGTTTCATTTCAATTCTCTGTTGTTCATCTTTAAAAGGGAAAAGAAAGAGCTTCTCACACAGAATGGAAGATTGTGTATAATTCTGTATGATCGACAAAAATCCTGAAACTGCAGTTCTATTTACACGAGAGAACTATTTTAAAGCAGAAATTTTGAAGGTGGTAGATCGACTTACAACTGCATTTGAAGACATTCATAAGTTGGTGTTTGAGAAAGTTAAACCCCTGGCCTGTCTTTTTTTATCTAGGATCAAGTATAGCTCTACCGAGGACATTTCTAAACTTTGTTAATTATTCCCTGATGATCTCAAAGATGTTGATAACTTGGAATGTGAAATTGATCTCATGTCTTCAGAAATAGCTAGTTTTGAATTTGATACAATTGGCGCAGCAGCGCAAAAACTTGTGGGGAAGGCTCATTTGTATCCTAACCTTTCTTTGACCTACAACTTGGCTTTAATTAATCCAGTAAGTGTGGCAAGTAATGTAAGAAGTTTCAGCAGGTTAAAGTTAGTAAAAAATTACCTGCGTTCCACCATGTCTGATGAGCGACTGAACGAACTGATGCTATTAACTTATTGTGAAGCAGACATAACTGACATGTTGGATTTAGACAGTGTAGCTGGAAAATCGGCTATTCTGAATGATAGGCATTGGTAATTTAAAAATGTAGAGAAGGATAATTTTTATGGAAATTTCGATTCCTATAACAGCCCAGACCACTTCGACTGGATCGACGATCATCGTTTACACTACTCACTTCCTCAGTGGAGAAGGAAAGGGCAGTTGACGTCACTGTTGGTTCAATTACGGTTGTTTAGCCAGAAAAACTTGTTTATTCTTTATGACTCCTATGAGACAAATCATATATTTTTATGTTAAAGTAATCTTAAATTATGTACCCCTCTTTATTTCATGTAAATAAAAAAAATCATCTTTCTAATTTAATGTAAACAAAACCATTTTATCTTTTATTATAAATAAACCGTTTTCTATTTATTAGGTTCTTTGCATCATAACTCATGATATATTCAAAGCTAAAAAAAACAATAATATTAAATATCTTTGCACTTTCATTTCTATCATTTTTATTTCTATAATGACTGTTTTAAATCCTTCGTAACTTCCGCAATACATTTCTGATTGATAACTGTCAAAAGCCGATATATAACTCAAATTAATGATTTTGTTATTTATCTGATTTTCTACTTAACGGTCACAATTTCCTTTTAGTTATGCAACTCTTACTTTTAATTACAATACAGTACTTACACCAAGATAATAATATAAAGGTTCATAAATCTGTCAGCGCACCTTTTTAATGAATGAATGAATAAAATTTCATCCTCTTTTATTTTGCGTTTACGCAATTTCTTTGTGAATCAAATATTACAGATTTATGTTGATAACATATGTCAGAATTCAATCAATTGAATTGTTTATGTGCATTTCGATAAAATATAATTATGTGTAGCAAAGGCCGTGTACTTTTCTGGAACAAGTAATTGTAGAAGAGTACTTTGCAAGTTTGTTTAAAATGCAATTAACTTAGATTCGTGTCCTGAAAAAGCTAACATCTATGAAAACTAAAACAGATGACAATTCTCAACAGAAAATATATTTATTAGGATTAAAGCATAAGTTGAAATTATGGTACTTACGTATTATCCGTGCCAGTTTTAAGCCAACTGCGCCTGGCATGGAGCCAATATTACTAATTATAGTAAACCTTATATATTGTTTTCTTGCTACATTTGAAAACATGATTGGCAACGATAAACAAGATTGGTACTTGGCAACCATTTTTGGCGAACAATCTCCTGGCACGTATAATACGTAAGTACCGAAATTATTTAATAATGAACTGCTGATATAGAGATGGGATGGCCCAAAACTTGCATCCTTACAAGAGAGAGATTACATGCCAAGTGAGTGCGAATGCATTCTTTCTTATCGCCAACAATATTTTTATTGAGCCGTGGTGAAATAAAAAAAAAGCCAAATGAAATACCGTTATGAATTAGCAATATAAAATTTCAAACAAATACAGCGCTGCAATTTGGCAAACATTATCCGAAGCTTAAAGATGAAATAAATTATGGTAAACCTATACAAAGCAGTCATTCAGCTATGAAATAATAATTGTATTTTATCGAAATGCACATAAACAATTCAATTGATTGAATTCTGACATATATTATCAACATAAATCTGTAATATTTGATTCACAAAGAAATTGCGTAAACGTAAAATAAAAGAGGATGAAATTTTATTTATTCATTAAAAAGGTGCGCTGTCAGATTTATGAACCTTTATATTATTATCTTGGTGTAAATACTGTATTATAATTAAAAGTAAGAGTTGCATAACTAAAAGGAAATTGTGGCCGTTAAGTAGAAAATCAGATAAATAACAAAATCATTAATTTGAGTTATATATAGGCTTTTGACAGTTATCAATCAGAAATGAATTGCGGAAGTTACGAAGGATTTAAAACAGTCATGGTAGATGGAACTGTTTGTTTGTAAACATGTCCTTTCCTTCGCAAAAACTGAAAAGTTCTTTCAGACCGCCATTCAGTCTACTCCGCAAAAACTGAAAAGTTTTTTCAGACCTCCAATGCGTCATCACCCCTCCGTGATGTAGCAAATTGAATGGACTGATCCGAGCCATATGCGATACTTGTCGCCAAGTGAAGAAATCCGCAAAATCAGAAATATCGCCAATGGCAAACTGCGCAGCGTATATTCAATATTACAACCCTAGCAACTCCCTGTCTCTGCGTGCCGTTTCTGCAGTCCACGTGTATTTTTCTGTGATTTATTTTATTTATGCAATATATTTTTTTATTTATGATTTACTTATGAGTATGCTTTTTATCAAATGTTTTGAAGTAGCGGGGAATATATTGTTATGAATTTTGTAAATATTTCATTCTTTTTAATTTATTTTATTTTATTATTGTGAAAATTGCAGCATTATTAATGTATTTCCTATTGAGCATCATGTAACTCAGTGCTAAAGGCCTCAGGTGGCTTGCAAGGAAAACAACCTTACAGCATCGGTTTCTATAGTGAGTTCTATTGGAAAATCGCCAAGGAATGGGTTTATCGCCAAGTTGGCGATGGTTTTGGCGACTTATTTTTGTCGCCAAATTTGGCGATATATCGCCAAATGTCGCCAAGTTGGCGACGGATTTGGCGACTTTTTGTGCAACCACCCCCCCTTATACCTGAACATTGGGATCCTTTCTCGCTTTGGTTCTCTATCGAAGGTTAAAGAACTTTCTGGTAATTTCTGGCATCTGAAGGCTCTGGAATAATCTGGAAAGATCTCTGAAACCTATATAAGGACCTCCATCAGTTCAGTTAGTTAGTTGTCTGTCAACTGCGATTGAATTCATACGAGAGGCTTTGCATTGAGAACTGTGTTTCTCGGATTGATTTTGTCGTTGATACGTCGTATTGAACGCATTGTTTGTGTGAAATTTTGCTGTGCTTTTATTGGATTTGAAGATTACTGAATATCCTGTAATTTTCAGAAGATATTGGTGTTCGTATTGCACTGTTTATAGTGAATAAAGCCTTTTTATTGTTCTTATATATTGGCATCAGTCCTTTCGAACCCCGAGCTCACAACATTTGGTGTCAGGAGTGGGGTTGAATGCCGATCACCAGAGCAATGGAGGGTGAACTGAAACAACTATTGGAGAAATTAGCTGCGAATCAGGCTGAGATGTCAACCAACCTTGGCGAGATGAAAGCTGAAATGAAGAAGGATATGTCAGCGATGGATGAGAAAATGACTGCCAACCTTGGCGAGTTGAAAGAAGAAATGAAGAAGGAAATGACTGAGATAGATGAGAAAATGACCGTAAACCAGGCTGAAATGAAAGAGATGTCGGAAGAAATGAAGAAGGATATGTCAACCAACCTTGGTGAGTTGAAAGAATTAATAGATAATAAAATAACATCTTTAAATGAAAGAATTGACAGCGTGGAAAACAAATTTGAAGGAAGATTTCTGGAAATAGAGGAAAAAGTTCAAAAGACAGCCAATACCGTAGAAGAAAGGATAGAGAGTATAGAAAAGGAGTTGGAAAATGTGAAGAAACAAAAGATAACTGCCGAAAACTATCCCGAAGATGTCAAGTATCAAGCTATGCTTCCCCGGGCCTCTATTAAACTCTCGACCTATGACGGAAAATCCTCATGGCCAGTTTTTAAGACACAATTTGGGATCGTAGCGGACGCCAATGGATGGGATTCCCAGACAAAGGCTTGCCAGTTAGCTGCTTCTCTACGAGCTGATGCTGCCGACGTCCTACAGACTTTGCCTGCAAATGAACCGCTGGATTTTGAAACGCTCGTCAGTGCCTTAGAATTACGCTTTGGCGAGAAATGCATGAAGGAATATAGCAGACTCCAGCTCAAATCTCGACAGCAGAAATCCACTGAATCCCTGCAAGAGCTTGCTACGGATGTCGAGAGACTTTCACATCTTGCTTATCCTGACTGTCCGACTGAAATTAGAGAAAGCTTAGCTCTGCAGCATTTTATTGATGGTGTGCGTGACTCTGAGATCCAGAAAGCACTCCGGATTGCAGATCTCAGTGACTTAAAAGGGGCTTTAGTTTATGCCCTGAAATTCGAGGCAGCCCAGCAAGCTACAAGGAAAGATCGACACTTTGTGCGAGTAGCCAACATGCCTGAGACGTCGGATAGAGCTGTGGAGCATTTACAGCAGCAGGTGAAGGACATGATGAGGCAGATGAACTCCTTAATGGCCAACAAACCTTACAGGAAGATCAAGTGCTGGAAATGCAGTGGAGAAGGCCATATCCAAATCGACTGCCCAAGACGACCCAGCACCGAAGGTAATAGCTCACCCGCTAACGGAGGAGCAGGAAAATTGATTAATGGCCATCTTGCGGGGCGGAGGTTTCCAGATCTTAAGAAGCCTCATTTTCAAGTATGTGAAATTTCTGCAAGAAGTTGCGGCGAGAACGGAGTTTTTCTAGTCGGAAGTGTGAATGATTTGCCCTGTAATATGATCATCGATACAGGAGCCAATGTGACCATCATTCGGAAAGATCTAGCTCATCGGCTGAAAGAAAAACTCTCCTGGACCCCACCACGTGTTATCCTTCAAACTGTGACCGGAGATAAGATCGACATATTTGGAAGAATGACACTGGAAATAAAGTTTGGGAACGCCGCTTACCATCATACAGTCTATGTGGCCGATATTTCAGATCCTTTCATACTAGGACTGGACTTTTTAAAAGAGCATGGATTTACACTGGATTTTAAGAATAATGAGTTACGCTCTGCTGAAGAAGATGTCACTATTTTCAAACTTGGAAATGAGTCCGGGTCCATTCAACGGATCACAGCCAAGGCAGATGTTACCATCCCTCCTCGAACCGAAATGATGATACCTGGAGTAACTGGAAACGAAAGAATTTTCCAGTATGGCTTGACTGGATATCCTGAGAAGAGCCCAAAGGGAGTGCTAATAGCATCAACACTGGTAGATCTGTCGAGAGATGTCATACCTGTGAGAATTGCGAACGTAAGTGAAAAATCTAGAATTATCCAGAAGGGTGAAGTGCTTGCAACTTGTGCTCCAGTCACCTGTGTTTGCAAAGACCCGAGCTTGACGTTGTCGGAGCCGCCTACAAGTTTAACACCTGAAATTGGACGAAATGAAAATTTATCTCCTGAACAGAGACATGCCGCAGAAAGACTGTTCCAGGAATTTAAGGATGTGTTTTCTCAAAACGGGAGTGATATTGGTCGCACTTCACTGACACGGCATAGAATTGATACTGCCGGCCATCCACCGATTAAACAGCATCCCAGACGTTTGCCGTTCGCTAAACAAGAAGAGGTGTCTAAGCTCTTACAACAGATGCAGGATAGTGACATCATCGAACCGTCATCAAGTCCGTGGGCCTCTCCCATCGTGTTGGTCCGAAAGAAAGATGGCTCCACAAGATTTTGTGTGGATTATCGTAAACTTAACGATATCACGAAGAAGGACAGCTATCCTCTACCAAGAATAGACGACACGCTAGATACTCTTTCAGGACATAAATGGTTTTCCACGCTGGATTTGAAGAGTGGATATTGGCAAGTAGAGATCCATCCTGATGACAAAGAGAAGACCGCATTTACTACTGGACAAGGACTTTGGCAATTTAAAGTTATGCCGTTCGGGCTCTGCAATGCTCCAGCAACGTTCGAGCGCCTCATGGAGACAGTGTTAAAAGGTCTGACTTTTGAAGCTTGTCTCATCTACCTAGATGACGTCATCATTGGTGGCCGTACGTTTGAAGAACATCTAGAGAATATTCGAAAAGTGTTAACGAAACTAAGAGCGGCGAATTTAAAGCTGAACCCTTTGAAATGCAAGTTCTTCCAACGAGAAGTAAACTATTTAGGACACATCATCTCAGCTGAAGGTGTTCGAACAGATCCTGAAAAAGTGTCTGCAGTAAAGCACTGGAAACGTCCGGAAAATGTCCATCAGTTGCGAAGCTTTCTGGGACTATGCACTTATTACAGAAAGTTTGTACAGGGGTTCTCCAACATCGCAAGACCCTTGCATAGGCTCACTGAAAGCAAACAGAAGTTTCTATGGACACAAGAATGCGACAATTCCTTCCAGCGGCTGAAAGAAGCTCTCACATCCTCTCCAGTCCTTACCTATCCGCACCCCGAGAAACAGTTCATTGTGGACACGGATGCCAGTCATGAAAGTGTCGGCGCTGTACTTTCCCAAGAAATAGATGGCCAAGAACGAGTCGTAGCATACTGGAGCAACTGTTTATCGAAACCAGAGCGGAATTATTGCGTCACTCGTAAGGAGTTATTAGCTATAGTGAAAGCCATAGAACACTTCCATCACTATCTCTATGGCAGGAAATTTCTCCTTCGTACTGATCACGCATCCCTAACATGGCTGATGAATTTTAAGAACCCAGAGGGCCAAGTAGCCAGATGGATACAACGGCTCCAGGAATACGACTTTGACATCAGGCATCGCAAAGGCTCATCGCATGGAAACGCCGATGCCCTATCAAGAAGACCGTGTCCCGAGAGCTGTCGCTATTGTTCCAGAGCGGAGAGCAAGTATAATCCCGAATATGTCATACGCCAGACGAAGACTTCACTATTGACGCCACCAGATCCCTGGAGTGATGAGAAGATTCGAGAAGATCAAATGGCAGACTCTGAGATCAAACCAATCTTGGAGTTATTAGAATCTTCTAGCACGAAGCCCAGTTGGAAAGACATCTCTACTTACAGTCCTACGACGAAGCAATATTGGGCTCTTTGGAACTCCCTCCACGTCAGGAATGGTGTCCTGTTCCGAAAATTCGAATCGGAAGATGGGAAGACATCTCGGTGGCAGTTGGTACTTCCTCGATCCCGAATACCAGAGGTCCTCAAGGAATTACATGGCAGTCCCACTGGTGGCCATTTTGGAGTCATGAAAACATTACACAGAGTCCGAGAGCGCTTCTTCTGGGGAAAAGCGAGAGCTGACGTCGAACAATGGTGCAAATCTTGCGATGCATGTGCAGCTCGGAAAGGACCAAAGAAACGTAGCCGAGGAAGACTACATCTCTACAATGTAGGAGCACCTTTTGAACGCATCGCCCTTGACATCCTAGGTCCTCTGCCAAGAAGTGCTGATGGCAACAAATACCTCCTTGTTGTCATGGACTATTTCACAAAATGGCCTGAAGTTTATGCCATCCCTGATCAAGAAGCTTCTACGGTTGCGGATGCCTTGGTACACCAGTGGATATCAAGGTATGGAGTCCCCCTTCAAATGCATTCTGACCAGGGGAGAAATTTCATCTCTGCTGTGATTGAGGGTCTCTGTCAACTTCTCGGAATGGACAAAACTAGGACGACGCCTTTACATCCACAGTCGGATGGCATGGTTGAGAGGTTTAATCGTACCATCCTCAACAACCTCTCACTGCTAGTTTCAAGAAACCAACAAGACTGGGACCAAAAACTTCCCTTGTTTCTCCTCGCCTATCGCAGCGCCGTCCATGAAACGACCGGCTATTCCCCGTCTCAGATGCTTTTCGGTCGTGATCTTCGTCTACCTTGTGATCTGATTTTTGGTCGCCCTCCAGATGCGCCTTCATCGCCAGAGGGATACGTGCAGAATCTCCAGGCACGATTTGAAGACGTCCACAACTTGGCTCGAGAGCGGATCAACATACAGACGGAGAAGATGAAGACCAGGTACGACACGAAAGCCACGGGACATCAATTCAAAGAAGGTGACAAGGTTTGGTTTTATAATCCGACTCGACGCAAAGGACTTTCTCCCAAACTGCAATCGCACTGGGACGGTCCTTATACAGTCCTAAACAGACTGAACGATGTCGTAATTCGGATCCGAAAGTCACCAAGTTCGAAGCCTAGAGTCGTTCATAACGACAGGCTGGCTCCATACTATGGCCATAGTACTTAGTTCATTGATTGTAAATAGTGTAATGTAAATAATGTAAATTAGTATGACCATGGTCTTGTATATAAGTTAATGTAATTATTTATTTTGCTTAGCATTATCATTATTAATGTTATTATTATTTAAATACTTGTATGTAATGATGTCTATGCTTTAATTTAATTTAATTTTTTTTTTTTAAAATAAGTGTATATTTTGTATAATTCAGCATTATGAATGTGTTGGCATTTGTTGGTAACGGGTTTGCTTTCCGATCAAGGGTTGAACTGCCCGGGACGTGCAGTCCTTGAGAGGGGGGCAATGTTATGAATTTTGTAAATATTTCATTCTTTTTAATTTATTTTATTTTATTATTGTGAAAATTGCAGCATTATTAATGTATTTCCTATTGAGCATCATGTAACTCAGTGCTAAAGGCCTCAGGTGGCTTGCAAGGAAAACAACCTTACAGCATCGGTTTCTATAATGAGTTCTATTGGAAAATCGCCAAGGAATGGGTTTATCGCCAAGTTGGCGATGGTTTTGGCGACTTATTTTTGTCGCCAAATTTGGCGATATATCGCCAAATGTCGCCAAGTTGGCGACGGATTTGGCGACTTTTTGTGCAACCACCCCCCCTTATACCTGAACATTGGGATCCTTTCTCGCTTTGGTTCTCTATCGAAGGTTAAAGAACTTTCTGGTAATTTCTGGCATCTGAAGGCTCTGGAATAATCTGGAAAGATCTCTGAAACCTATATAAGGACCTCCATCAGTTTAGTTAGTTAGTTGTCTGTCAACTGCGATTGAATTCATACGAGAGGCTTTGCATTGAGAACTGTGTTTCTCGGATTGATTTTGTCGTTGATACGTCGTATTGAACGCATTGTTTGTGTGAAATTTTGCTGTGCTTTTATTGGATTTGAAGATTACTGAATATCCTGTAATTTTCAGAAGATATTGGTGTTCGTATTGCACTGTTTATAGTGAATAAAGCCTTTTTATTGTTCTTATATATTGGCATCAGTCCTTTCGAACCCCGAGCTCACAACAATATTCACCCGTTTGTGAAATTGCCACAAGAAACATCTGTATGAAGAGAAAAGGTCTATGAATTTGCAATGTGTGTCTTGTAATTTTGTAAAAATATTATTTGTAAGGTAAATTCTAAGATGTAGAAATTGTATGCTGTTCGCGATAAGACAGTGATGATTATACCAACACAAATGAATGTAAAGTTATCTTATCGGCGTTTATATTTTCTGAATTGCTTACTTTTTAGGCTGGGATTACGGTGCCTCGCTATTTTAAATCTTACGATCGATCTTAGGATGGGCGTTCCTGCGATCTATCTTAACTTCGTATTGCGGTGCCTCATCGTAAGTCCTCCTGCTTAAGCGTAAGTCCTCCTGCAGTCAGCCAATCACAGGCCGTAGTTAGATTTGTTGTGGTTGCGCGCGCATACACTTACGCTTCGTCATAAGATAGCTTTCGGGTTAGCGTAAGATCGCGAGGCACTGCAATACGAATTATGCTTTGTTTATATCGTAAGTCAAACTTACGCTCAAGATTGATCTTAAACGAGGCACCGCAATCCCAGCCTTAGGCTGGGATTGCGGTGCCTCGCTTTCTTAAATCTTACGTTCGAACTTAGGATGGGCGTTCCTGCGATCTATCTTAACTTTGTATTGCGGTGCCTCATCGTAAGTCCTCTTGCTTAAGCATAAGTCTTCCTGCAATCAGCCAATCAGAGGCCGTAGTTAGATTTGTTGTGGTTGCGCGCGCGTACATTTGTGCTTCGTCGTTAGATAGCTTTCTGGTTAGCGTAAGAACGCGAGGCACTGTAATACCAGGGCTACACTACATACCGGGCTTGCTCATTCATTATGATGACGTCACAAAAGGTGGCTGACTAGGAGGAAAGACATACAGCGATTGGCACAAAACGATGGGCGCATTGCTTTGGACCAATCGCTGGTCGCGGTCAGCCACCATTTGTGACGTTTTGAGAGCGAATGAGCAAGCCCGGTATCTAGTGTTGCCTTGGTAATACCGATTACGCTTTGTTTATATCGTAAGTCAGACTTACGCTCAAGATTGATCTTAAGCGAGGCACCGCAATCCCAGCCTTAGTTTCACATATCTGTTACATGTTAAATAGTGGTGTTTTGAGTACTTGGTCTCGGCCAGCAAAATACTTTGTAGAATTTATTAAAGCAAAATGATTTGCATCCTTATTTTCTTGCACAAATTGCATGTTTTTGTTTTGACAATAATTGAAAACTTTGAATTTTATATTCAAATTATAATTTACAAAATTTCATTTATTTTTAAGGTTTTAGGACCAGCGTCTACCGTGTATAAAATCTGCTGATTTAATTGAAAAGCTAAGTGAACAGATTTAATTTTTAAATTGCACTTACCATAATTTAATAACAAAATTTTTTAATAAATAGCTGCTTTTATTAACATCACGTAATTAAAAAAAATTAACATTGTAATCAAATTAGATTATTTTTAAAAAACGTGCTATGCTTATTTTATAGTCTGGCAATCAACCAAACCAATCAAGAAGCAAGTAATAATATTACAGGGCATAACGAATAGAGGGGTTCATGGGGCTCAAGCCCTCCTTATTTAAATAAAGATAATTTTTTAAGTCACACAAGTTGTTAAAATTCTGTTATTTTCTGTCTTAATTGTTTGATTATTCATCTCTGACAAAACTTTGCATTAAAAAAAAAAAAACAAAAAAAAACTCAATATTAATTTAATTTACAGTAGTAAATAAACTAGTAAATCTACAGATCAAGAACTAAAGTGTCAATTCTGCAGTTTTACTTTTAAATCATTTTATTTAGTATTTGAAATACTCAGCCACACAGTTTCATTTATTTCATATTTGTAATGCTAATCACTAGGGATGCACCGAATATTTAGTATGTATTCGGCCATATTACCTACCGAATATTCGATTAGGCTGAATATCAAATTATTTGGTTTGCCGAATATCAAGATATTCGGCCAAACCAACCTATTAAAAAAAACGCTTTAAAAAATATTTTTAAAACCGTAGATTAACATTTATTTTTTTGCCATGCAGTTGACAGTACACATATACTGCGTCACTGACTAAAATTCAGTCACTTCCAATGATTTCATATGAAGCAAAGTTTATATGATGAAAATCTTGCTAAAATATCTTTACTATTATTAAAGTTGTGAACAAAAATTCAGGTTCAGCTTGCAGTGAAACACCCTGTATTTTTGATTGAATAAATGGATAACGATGCTGGTTTCCTGTACAGAAAATGTTTGTTGTGACTGCATTATCTCCTTTGAGTTTGTTCTAAAATTTTAGGAACACTCTGTACATTTCAAACCTCAGAAAATAATCATCCATTTTAGACCCTTCTGGGTACATTCAAAAACTTTATTCCTAAGTTGTCACTATTTGAATATTTTTTTTACTCGTTTCATGGCAAGCAAAACACTATATGACTGTAAAATAGTCTTTCAAAATTTCTTTTTGATTTTAAAATATTGTCCTCTGAAAAAACCTAATTTTTTAAGAATTTCTCTATATAAAGCCTAATAAAGAATGCAAAAAAATAAAATAAATATTGCTAAATTTTTATAGCTTGTTTTGACTACGATTTTAATGTTTTTCATTTTATTACTTTACTAGCTTACCCGCCCGGCGTTGCCCGTGCCAACAACCTTAAATGTACCTGAAATCAGTGTTGAACATTTTTTTATTTTTAAACAAATCTAATGTTGGGGGCCCCACTACCTTAGACAGCAAACACTGGGCGTGTCATACACACTCCCATATATTACCGTAAGTCGAGTCGAAAGAGCCATACCCCTTCATGATCCAGCCCATAGAACCAGAGATAGAAAAGCACCCCTGGTGGGGAAAATCGATGAGCTCTATCTATGTAGAGTCGAATGAGACATACCCCGTCGTGATCCAGCCTATAGAACCAGATATAGGAAAGCACCCCTTGTGGTGAAAATCCGAACTAAAATCAGTCAGCTCTATCGATGTCAAGTGGAAAGAGCCATACCCCATTGTGATTCAGCCCATAAAAACAGAGATAGGAAAGCAACCCTTGGTGGTGAAATTCAGAACTAAAATAGATAAGCTCTATTGATGTTGTGTCGAATGAGCCAAACCGTGTCGTGATGTGACCCATAGAACCCGAGTTAGCTGCAAAATCCTTTAGTTACACCTTCCACCGCCAGGGGGCACAATATGTTCTATACGAACATAACTGAATTCATTAAGGTTATCGATGTCGAGTCGAATGAGGCATACCCCGTCATGATCCAGCCCATAGAACCAAAGATACGAAAGCGCCCCCTGTGGTGAAAATCCGAACTAAAATCAGTAAGCTCTATTGATGTCGGGTGGAAAGAGCCATACTGTAATGACTTAACGAACTCCAGTGATCCAAGGTGATGATTAACATCCAGCACTTTTTATTAGGCATCGTTGATACACAAGTTAAAATAAGATGAACAATTAAAAAACATTACACTCTGCCATCAAAACCCCAGCATACACAACCATCATAAACTGTTCACGCGCACACATCATTTTCCGCTCACCATCGTCTGTTCAACTCTCTCTGCATCTTTCTTAGCGTAGCTCGGTTCACTTCTTTTTGACCTGCCAACTAACATCTCTTGCAGTCTCTTTGCATATCGAAAACTGTCCTTTCGATTCGATTACACGGCTTACACGGCAGTCAAACTTCGAAGCTAGGCGACAAAACCATGGACAAAAACTGGACAACTCTAGGCCAGCAACTCACGAGTCAGGTTAGGCCATAGATTTCTTCGGTCGTTACACTGCTCTCATTGGCTGGCTGCTTCGTTGCCACGGATGGCGTTGCCGAGGTTATTTCATGGGAGGAGCTTGAAATAGCCTCGAACCCAAAATTCCATATACACGTTTTAATTTTTTTTTAAAAATCTAAATTAAAATTTAAAAATCCGGCCCCGAGAAATACTGTCCGATGACAACATCTACACATGACAAAAATTTTAGAGTCCTAGGTGTTATAATTACGGAGAAATCCGCGGGCAGGCAGGCAGACAGACACTTACTCTTTTATAGAGATAGAGATTACAAAGTGGCAGCCAATTAAGCCAGAATTTGGAAAAAAAAACTTTCCAAAAAATAACTTATTACCAGGAAGAAGGAAAAAAACCCCTGACAAACTCAGCTGAAAATGAAGCATTTTATTACATATTAATGGTTTAACATAAAAACAATTATAAATTTATATAGATCATTCTAAAATTCTATTATAACAAGACAATCTGTAAAAATGAAGCTCATGTTGCTAGTTTAAATTATTTTACAGCTAAATAAGCATTCCTTAGGTATTTTTAACTATTTTTATTTATTCTAAATGGTGCATAAAAACGGAACAAGAAAAAATTGACTTTAGTGAAATATTTAAAGTACTAAGTTTATTTATTTATTTTTTTTTTCTCTAAGAAAACATTTTAATGTGGGGTTTTTTTTTTTTTTTTAGAGGACAGTTGTTTTAGAATATTAGAAGATTTTATTGATGTATTTCAGTTCACAAAAGAAGCCATGGAGTTCTTTTTAAATTAAAAATGTTTTAAAACTATCCTTAAATTAGTCAAAACATTTATTTATTTTTTTTTTTTTTTTTTTTGTAAAATTTAATTGTGAAAAGGTTTTGTTAATCAAAATTGTCTTTGTGTTAAATATGATGTAAAATTATTCTAAAATTTAACTTTTAAAAACTTACAAATCCTGAAATATAGAAGTATTCGGCCAAGCACTTACTATTCGGTACATTCCTACTAATTACTACAAGTAATATACCAAGTAGTGTCAGGGAGTTTAACTGTTAAGAATGATGAGAAATAAGATTCCATTCACTAGTACTCCAAAACATTTTTTTAGTAACTCCTTTACTTCCCCCCCCTTCCCCCTTGTCACAATAATTGGATAAATTTAATTCCTTTAAAATTTAGTAATCTTCTACTTAAAAAAGACAAATATTGATCTTGTAATAATGACAATATTAATTTAAACAGTGAATTATTCTCATAAATATTTTATTAATTATTGATATCCTAATTATTACATTTATTTGAAAATGACTATTTTGTTTAATCAGTGTGCTTTCATTAAATTCTGGTTCTAAATACAATCATCAAACAATTACCTGTTACTTTTTGTTGGGTGTCCATTACTGGAACAGAGAATGCATTGTTGGAATTTTGCGTGTTTTGATTTATTTTTGTTATTTACAATTAAATTCTGATTTACATTGGGATGTGTGACTATGAGAATGAATAAATATTGTTGATAGATTAATATAATATAAATAAAACTAGAATGTAATTATTGTAACTATTAATTAAAAATATTTTTTAAAGAAATCCCTTTAGTCCATTACTGGTATATCTACCATAGCTGTTTTTTGTTAGTTAAGCCTAACTGTCTAATTCTTTTATCTTATTTGGTCTTATTTTTCAAAAATATATATAAATTTTACATTATTTTAAAGAAAAAAATAGAAAATTTATTCAGAATAAGAGTTGCAAGCAATATGATGGACTAAAACTCACCTGTTATTTGAATAATCCAAAGTTTCTTACTATCATAACCAAATTACATCAAGAAATTTCAAAATTGCTTCTAAGCATAACAGTACAGCAGTAAATACTTTACTCTTGAAAAAATAACTGGCACACAAAACTGCTAAAAGTGAATAAAATTATCATTTGTATTAATCCCTTTTTGAATTATTAAACCTAATATAAATTAATAACTAAATGCCTCTCAGGGGTTGATCCAGGGAAAATTTGGGGCCTATTTAAGTTCCCTTCACAAAAATCTATTTAATAAAATGTGGCCCTTCACAAAAATCCATTTGATAGAATGGGCCCTTTCACAAAAATCAATTTGATAAAATGTGTCTCTTCACAAAGTTCTATTCCATTAAAACTTACTATTTATTATTTATTTATTATTTTGTGATGTTTTAAAATGTGTAATTTGTAAACAAACAAGTTCACCAGAGAGGAAAACTTCAGCAAAAGGATTTAAAAAAGTTTTTGTTTATAAATGCCTGGTTCGAATTTGATTAACTGGATTTCAACTTTCGTTACAAAATGTTATTTTTCACAAAAATGTAATAAATTTCACAAAAATAACCTTTACTTTCCACAAAATGGGCCCCAAGAAAAAACCCTGCATCAACCCCTGCCTCTGTTTTGAATACCAACAATAGCTTGCTTCTATAGTTAGCACATATATCAAATGTTCCCCATTTATCACATTATTTTACTTCATCTGAGTTTCTGGTCAGTGTACTGAATGAAGAACTGGCACATTTTTTTTTTTTTTATAGTGTGTGTGATAAGTTAAGATAATTATTTCTCACTTTACATATGGGTTGTGGAGCAATCTTATGATTTACTCATTAATATATATATATATATATATATATATATATATATATATATATATATATATATATATATATATATATATATATATAATTATAATATCTATGAATTTCAAAAACATATCAAGTTCTAATATCATTCTACTAAAATCTTCAAAGAGATAATTAATGATATTGTGTAATCAGAATACCACATAGCTAATAATTAACTTGTGCAATCATAAAATTACCTTAGCATGTGCTTCAATGGTAATTAGCCAAATATACTCATACCTGAAGAACAATTAAAAAGAAAGAGAGAGAAAGGGGAAAAAAAATTATAAAGTGGAGTTGCTATTAAGTAAACACAAATGGATTAATAAATTAATTATGAACATTATTCAGTGGAAAAACTGGACCACAAGAGAACCAATCAAGAATTGGATATGAAAAAACATATGTGGATGTACTCGTCAGCTTGGCTGCACCCACATGTGTTTTAAAAATAATTCAGTATTTCATAATTCTACTGGCATGATGCTAAGAACAGTAGAATCAGCCAAGTATACTGAATTATTACCAGACAACAATTGGAAAAATTTAAAATTGGAAATATGTAAAATGTAAATAAAAAACCATTAAGAAATATATAATATATCACTTACAACGATTATCCTAAAATCTTTATAAATCACCACACTAAATTACCACCAGATATCATTTTTGAAATAATATTTGAAATTAGAACCCTTAAATTGTAGAAAAAATGTTTTACTCACAAGAATGATACAGAATCCTCAAAATATATCAAATTCTGCATAATTATCAATTCTACATGGCACGTATCAAACATGTTGACATTCGAGTCGAGTTGAGAGAAATGATTTGAAAGACAAGTTGAGAGCTCATTTTTTTTTTTTTTTTTTTTTTTTTTTTTTTTTTTTTTTTTTTTTAACACAACTCGATCAATGACACCCCAACACAAAATAATTCAAAAACACACAAAACTATTCTGTTGATAATACTCTTATAACAAAATTATATCCGTGAATATATAATTACTCCATCTAATTTTAATTCCTGAAAGTAAAATTAATATACAAGCAATAGCTCCCTCTATAGTTAAATTAAAAATAATATCTATAATATCATCAACTAACTAAAACGTAAAGTGTCGCCATCTGTTGGTATTATAATTATTCATAATTAATATTTAGTTACATATCCATATTATTATTAACATTATCACTTCATTAGATTTTCACTTCATTAGATTTAATCAATATATAAATTTTAATAAACAATACTTCCTTGTAGTTTTTACATTAAATTCGAATAAAATCCTACAATATGAATAAATATACACAGAATTTATTCATCCTGCACAGCATTTCAGATATTCTTAACAAGAGTATATTTTGTAAAAGAGATATTATTTTAAAACAAAGTGCTATGCTGCCAGCTGTTTTAAACCACTGATATATATTATAAACTTATAATTAAATTATTAATTTTTATTGTTACTTCTACTTAAATTTATTTTAGACTTGTTATTAAATAATTAATGTATTGTTTATACTTATACATAATTATATTTTAGATTTCAGAGATTAATTTAATATCAAATTAAATAATTATTATTATTACTACTGTGCTTCAATCAAATTTATGCTATGCAGTAATTAAAAATACTCATTAAATTTAATTTCATAGATAAAAATAAAAAACTATATATATATATATATATATATATATATATATATATATATATATATATATATATATATATATATATATATATATATATATATATTATGAAATTTTAATTTAATAAACAATATTTTACAGATCCTGGAATGGTTATCTACTTCATATCTAGTATATGTGTATATTGTTATTAAATGGAAATTTTATAATATATTTCTGTTTCAAACTTTTTTTCAACCAAACTTTTATTTTTTTTAGATTCAATTTTGTTGTTAATTTATGCCCATTGGTGGATGTAGACATCAAACCAGGACCTGAAGGCATTGGATTCACCCAAATGTACAGCTTCAATTTGACGAGACACCATGTGGGCAGCAGTCTGACCTAGCATGACACTTGTCTTTCCCTCCAACTGAGAGTACTCTCCGCACCACAGATTTTGCATGCCAGTATGTGGCATTGCCAGGAGCCATCGTCTAAAGTATTAACCACAGCTCATGCTGCGTGATGGGTTTCTTGTGTTTTGATGGGAACAGCCACTGTACAGCATTGTGACAAGTTGAATAAATATTGCCTGCTGTGTTTTAGTCTATTTAAATTTTATACGCAAGCAATATTTTTTCGACTACTGGAGAAATGTACACTATGAAGAAAATGATAAAGAAATGTAAAATGAAGAAAGCTCTGTTCAGAAACTCCTCTAGCAGGGAGAAACCTTTGCCAAAAGTATGTGTTTATTGCTTATGTATGATTTACCACACTTTTATTAATATTGCTTAAGATTTTTATTGAACTTAATAAAAAATTGTAGCACAACCCAGGGGGGACCTGTTGCCCATTCTTATTTCTGGCCCAAGTAGAATGTAAATACATTTATTTCTTTCATCAATTTTAAACCCTAAATAAAAGTAGGCTCGATATAAACTTTTTTAATTAACTTTTCAGCAATTACACCGTTTTAAATTTTACAATTATGATAGTTCTTACACTATATACAGTGGATTTCTTAAAATTCGCACATTGTTGCAGATGTAAAGATTGAAACTTACAGTTGCATTCATTATAATTTCGAGTGCATTATTACATTCAAATTACTGTTTTAAAAAATATAACCAAAACAGTGACCAGAAATCTCTGTAAACTCTGGATCTGAATTGCATGTATTTGAGGGAGTGTACTGTATTCACATATGGCATGGAAGTTAAAATTCAATTTTTACTATGATTTTCTTCTAACTTGTCACTTTTTTACTATTATTAAATATCTTGCATTTGTGAAAGCGTAACTATTGTAAAAAAAAGTACATGTGCTTACTCTTACAAAAATTTAGTGTGTCCACAATTTGTGCCTAAAATTTGTGGGGTTTTTTTTTTCTAAAAAATGTTTAGGAAGACACTCGGTGTGACATAAGAAAATCACCATTTTAGCAGTCTGTCTTTGAGTGATTTCTATCCAGAATATTTACAAATTATCAAAAAATGTATTAAAATTTAACAAAATTTTTAATATGAATTTTCCTTGTTAAAGATAGCGGTGACCAAAATTATTGCCAAGTTTTATGTAAGTATAATCGTTTATTCGCCAAGTATAATCATTTTAGATGTAGATGTTGGGTATATTTTGGACATTAATATTCATATTATATATATATAATGTATACAGAGTGTCCCTGTGAATTCATGGGCCAAACTGTAAGGGGTGGTAGAACATGCCTGGACAGGTTCAAAACACTATACAATGCAGGGTCATAACTCAAGCAGTGAAGTGCTATACAACGTACTATCTGATTGTGGAAAGAACATAATTTGTTACATATCTTACAAATGATTGCTGATTTTATTTATGTGGAATAGTTGTTAATAACCAGGGATATGTTTAGGAAAAAATTGGGTCCTTTAAAGGACTCTTCACAATTTTTTTCATTTCAAAACAGGACCCTTCACAAAACTCTTTGTCTTAAAAATAGGTTTTTCACAACATTTTTCCATCTTTAAACTGAACATTTCACTAATTAATCATTTAAAAGTAAAATCGGACCTGTCACTTTTACATATATAAAGAAAATATATGTATTTTACATCCATATATCTTCTTACAAATGCATAAACAAGAACCTGAATATAACGACCATTTCAAATTCACAAAATTATGATTAGATTTTTCACAAATATAAAAAACTGTTCACAATTTCACAAAAACAGGACCCTGGGAAAAAAGTCTGGACAGATCCCTGCTAACTAGAAGTAGAAATAAAGAAATTGAAAAGTAAATAGCTTAAGCTGTATCTTAAATTGGACCAGATTTCCTTCAGAGACGTGGAGGGTGAATCAGAACTCATGGGCTAAACAAGCTATTTTCGCCATATAGTGCACGGGTGTATTGCAACCGGTGAACTGTGAGATGGTGTTGTCATAAAATATACAAAGCGCTGATTGTTTGCACACATCGTCATTTCTACACTAGGTTGCAAAAAGAATGGCTAGTTTTAATAATCAGGAAAAGGTGGACATGCATTTCATGCTTTGTACTGCAGTTGTGAGTACTCTGGAGGCACAAATTGTGTAATAAACGGGGTTATATCTCCATAACAAAGAAAGTGCTCTGTGCTTCACTGCTTGAGTTAGGACCATGCATTGTATGGTATTTTGTGTGTGTATAGGCATCTTCTATCACTCCTTACAGTTTGGCCCATGAATTCAGATACACTCTGTATATAAGCTTGGCAAAATCGTAACTACAACATTGGCATAATCATACTTGCGAGGGCTCCCATAACAAGAAAGTACATTTTTTTCCACCTTAGATTCACAAAGTGTCTAGGAGAATGCATCCCTTAAGAAAAAAAAACGCATAAAATTTTTAATGTCTAATGACTATTATTGTAATGATAAATCATGTGAAGTGATCAACAATATTTAGTAAATTCTATCTAAGGTGGACTCTGTGTAAGCCGCAAATCTTTCTAATGCAGAAAACTTTTCAAGTTCCAGCGAACCCATAGAAAATAACATTAATTCATGCTGCATAAGCCGGAATCTGCCTAACATGGAAAGTTTATTAATGGCTCACTGAAACTATAATTTTGCATCAGGCGAAAAAAGGATTTTTTAAAAATGAAAGGTTTATGAAACTTTAAAACATACATATATGTCAAATACTCTCGGTCGAGCATTTTAGTTAAATTTTGTAATAGATTAATTTTGTAATTCAAAAGAACGTTAACTATTTTAATTTTAAGGAATTCTTTCTTATTCCATTATTTCCCATGTAAATTTGCATTTAAAAGTAACTATTACTAGTAGAATGCACATTTATGAAAATATATGTATTTTCTAAAGTACAATATATTATGCTTTAAGATTGTACTCAAGTTCAAAGTGACAACTTTCTGACTCATACCCAGTCTTTCTTTTTTTTTTTTTTTCAGTGCAGTGTGCACAGTTAACAATTCGTGGATGTTTTGACAGAGCTTTAACATGATGTGAAAAATGATAGTGTAAATGAAGATGACCACGATCCTGAAAACCTTGAAGACAGCAATGTAATTCAAACATATCAAGATGCCTTATCAAAGAAATTATACTGATAATAACAGACTTACAATGTCTTACTGAAGTATGCATGTAAACCAAAAGAAAAAACAACTATCGATAAAAGATTACTTTTTAATTCTATAAACTACTATGTGAAATATGTAATTGTATTTGTTAAATAAATGATTTTCATTAAATTTCAGATTTGAAATAATTTTGTATTGGTAATATTTATTTTTGTGTTTAAATGTTTTTTGAGATTATTAGAAATAATAAATTTAATAACAAGTCTAATTTCAATAAAAGTTTCCTTTTAAAAAAAATGGTACTAAAGGTTACAAGTATAAAAAAAATATAAGATTTACTCTTTTTTGGTGGAGGGAGGGGCTGTTTGCATAAGGCGGAATACTGTCTACCATGGAAAATTTCCTCAGTCCCAATCGATTCTGCCTTAGACAGAGTTTACTGTATTTAGTTGGCTTATGCAAATGTTAATACAGTATGGAATTGTTTATCCAGAAACCAGTTAACCAGATTCATATTTCCAATTGACTGATTTCAGAATTTTTCCAGAACAAAGTGCCATACAGTACCAATTTGACATGTTCATTGTATCAACATCTAGGATTAAAAATGGAAGCACATTTAGTTAGATATTGGGCATTTTTATTTTTATCCAGAATGGTTTCCAAGAGATTCCATTAAATTGCCTTTTTTCAAGCTCTGATTAATCTTTCATCTTGATTGAATCTGATTCTTAATCTGTGCAATCAAATAATTAATTTGAAATCAGAGACAATGACACAGTCACATGTATTTTAAAATCTGATCAAATGGATGTTGCTTTAATGCCTAACCAGTTACCTTAAATACAGCTGACCCCAACCATTCTGGATAAATGGTTCTATACTGTATGTAATGTATTTGTGATGACAAAAAATATAAAAGGTTTATGAGTTGTATTACAATTGAATAGATAATATTTTAAGATTCAGAGTTTATAAAAATTAGGTGCTAAAACTTGAATGAACTTCTCCTGAACAAAAATGGCCGAAACAATAACTAATAAAATTTTACATTGCATTGTGTTTTAAAATTAAAAGTTATCATAAATAATATTCCAGTAACACTAAAAATAGAAAGTAATTAAAGTTTTATTTTAGAACATTTTTTTAAATTGACTATTAAAAGTTATGTGACATGTTGAAAATTTCACATGCTCACATACCTGGAAGATAAAGATAATCCCTTAGGAATGAAAGGCCTTTTGTGAATTGTCACTATTCAAGTAAGAGTGCTATACAGAAGGGTGACAGGTGGACGTGAATCAATTACTTGGAAAAGGGGGATAATCTCCTAAGAATGAAAAATAGAACTAGAGATTGGGGTCTTTCATTGTCAACTGGAGATAAGAGACTGGTGCAGGTGTGGGAGTGAAAGAATGCTTTCTGCAGACATTCCTGGAATGCAAGGAAAGCCCCTAGGAAGTGAAATTGCAGACAGCAGTTGAATGTTGAAGGAGTTGGATGTGGGACAGGCTTGAGTGAGGTTGTCTTTGAGTGGACTTCAGAATCGGAGTTCGTCTGAAATTGTAAATTCACGGAATGTATATGATTATCATATCTGTTTCATTTTTACTTTTGTTTTCTTTTTTTAATGTGTTAATTTAAAATAAAGTTTTTTTTCGTTTCAAACGAAAATGGATTTTATTAATTATATATACGAGTGTCCACGTTACCACAGTTAATTTATACTAAGTCTTTTTATATACAGTTACATATACTAAAATCCCCTTAAATATTATATCCTTTCAAATTTCTCTTTTAACATTGATCATTCTTAGAGTTAATTCTCTTCATATAAACTTATCTGGATTAAGTTCCATAATCACCTAGTAGCAGAAAGTCCTTTTAGATACTATATCATTTTTATAAGTCATCAGAATATTGATTATTAACTAAATATAGATGTTCTCAAGAATTATATCTGATAATATTTTAGCATTTTATCCAATTTTAGATGCCACAGAGACTGGATTGATGCTATTTCTTACTGTTTAGTTGAAACCTCCCCCTACCCCTACTGTAATCATGTGACATACTAGCTGGCTAAAGCAAAAAAGAATGGGAGATGGAAAATGCCTTTTAAACTTGGTTCTTCCATTAAAAGTATGAGAGAAGAGGAAGATCAATGTTTGCCATGCAAGAGTAGGGATAGGGGAGAGAAAAAATGCTGTTTAGGCTCATTTGTTAAATAAGTTTTTGTAAAAAAAAATCCAGAATAAATAACTTGATTGACAGATTAAAAAAACTTGGTTGGCAGTGGCTACCTGGCGACCGCATTTGTCAAACCCTGTGCACACCATATTCTACAGAAAGCATGTTTTCATGTACTTAAGAAGTGCATATCAATTTCATTATGTTTCAAATAGTGTAACACTATTAAAATGCAACACAAATCATTTTTCCTCATTTACCATACTGGAAAAGTCTCTCTAAAAATGAACTATAAATGTTACATGCTCCATTTTCAACAGTGAACATGCCATCGTAAACTTCAATAACATATATCAATTACATGACAATCTGAGTATATTTATGAGAGTTACAGTACAGACAAACCAAAATCTTAAACAGAAAGGCAATTAATATTAAGAATTCTAAATTTTACTTCAGTATAATATCTTAACTATTTTACCAAATGACTTCTTGTTCGGTATATCCCAAGGTAAAAATTACTGAAGAACCTAAATATATAAAAATTGAGTGCTTGTATAGAAAATTTCAAAGTACATTACAATTTTAATATAGAGACAGTGAGTTCCAAGCTATTTTACTGTCACATAAATTGAAATAAGACATATTTCCCAATTTTAGGGCTATTTTTGCATTTCTTTGCAACAATCTGGCAATTAAAAAGTATTAAAATAAAATGATTAATGTAAAAATAGCACAAATAAAATATATAGCAAATAGCAAACAGCTGTTTCGGAGCCTCTAAAGCTTCATCATCAGTGTTAAAGTGAAAAATATTAAAAACTGATTAAAAAGTTTAGGCCATGTAAGTATACTTGTGTCTCCACTCTTGACCAAGGTGGAATTGGCAGTGTCTCACTACCATTCTATCTTGGTTGCTTACATGGCCTAAACTTTTAAATCCGTTTTTAATATTTTTAATTTTGGCACTGATGATGGAGCTTTAGAGGCTCCGAAACAGCTGTTTGCTATTTTATACATATTTTATTTGTGCTATTTTTACATTGATAATTTATTTTAATATAATGGCATATCCACCTATTTTAAATTAAAAAGTATGTTTTTTCCTTATGTTTGTAAATTTAAAAACAATTAAAATATTTGTCTACTCTGAAAAACAATCTTAACTGATTGCAAAATGTAATCCCCCCCCCCCCCCCACAACACATAATTAATATAACTAGTGGTATTACTATTTCAATTCAAAATATGATAACCTTCCTTGACAACACACAAATCTTCTGCAATGTGAAAGCAGGAGCAAAACTAAAGGGGGTGGGGGGGGGGAATCATGTGCCCCAGGCACCACATGAAGATTTGGTTTGTCGTTCTAAACAAGAAATATACACATATATTTGGGTAAAAATATCTTGTAGCTGGAAAATTCAAAAGAAAAACTGAGCCAAGTAAATTAAAATTGTCAAATAAATAGAAATATTATATTTGTCTACAATACAATACAGCAAATGAATAAGAAAAATAAAGCCATTCTCTTAGGCTATTTTCCTTCTCTCAATCAAAACATACTATGCCTGTACCTCCTGTCATGGAAATCACTTTCTGTGTAAGAAGAATGGCTAACTAACATTTTACAAAGTCATAGTTCACTCAAGTCACTATCCAATAACGATAATTGCCAAGCGATTCCCCACTTTTCTATTAGGTGAAGATTGTTCTTTCTTTTTCTCTTTATTGCTGAAGAGCCTGAAGTTTTCTTTCTTTTTTTTTACCGTCCTTTCACCTTGCTAGGTAACTGGATGTCCTTATCGAAAGCTGAAAAATACCACCACACTCTTTTTATTATATACTTTTTTACATGAATGCTTTTTACATTTTTTATCTTTTAATGTCAGTCTTACATTCATATTGACATTAGAAGGGGCAAGGTCAGATGACTGGCTGAGACAATAAACTCTTAAGGCATGAAAAATTCACAAAATAAAATATTTATAAAAACTTAGTTTTTTGTTTTTTTAAGAATATATCTTTTGTAGAAGTGCAGAAAAAAAAATTGCTCAAGATGCCATGGCTAGTAAAGCTGCCCCTGTCTTTACAGGGTTCCCAGCAAAACATGTCTGGCAATTTCCCGACTTTCCATGATTTTCCCTTACCGAATTCAAAAAAATTCCATGACCAAACGGACATACACAAAATATGCTTTAATTAACACAAAAAAAAAAAAATCAGAAATTTGTATTGTAATAAAACTTTCATACTCTTTTCCCAGGCGAAAATTCAAGCACCTTTCAAGAAAATTGAAATTCTATAATATACTATAATTTAAAAAAACTTCACCTTTGTCAGTTTTCAAATGAATGCTATACACCAAAGCCTACAATGTGAAATTTCATGAAAAATATTGAAAACTTTTGACCATGTTATGGTTTTTCGGCATTGCATTTCGAGAAATTTCTCGATCTTGAAACCAATAAGTCTAGAGATTTTTCAGAGGCGTCATGTAGCAAGAAATATAGTAGTAATACTTTTCTAAAAATAAAATAATTTCAAATTCATATTTTTCCCCCAGACCTTTAAATGACTTTTTAGGAAAAATTTGTCAGTTTCCTGACTTTTCCTATATATTTTTAAATTTCCATGACTTTCCCTGATTGTTCTGGAATTCCCTGACTTTTCAGATTTCCCATGACTTTCCATGTTGCTGGGAACTCTGCTTTATACCCCACTCCACCACCACAAAAAAAAAAAAAAATCTCATCTCTTGCCATTTCAAGGTGTTTTCCCACCCTAGGTGACAACTTAAAAATGCTGTCCCATTTTTTTCTATCCAGATTCGGCTGTAGAAACTGCAAGATCGGGCAGCTGCCCAGAACATGAAAACTAAGGGGTGGAAAATTCACAAAATAAATACTTAATAGTTTTTTTTTTTGTTTTGTTGTGAGTCACACATAATTCTGAAAATTAGCGTTAGGCTCAGGAAAGTATCTAGACATATCAGTCTATAAATAGGAAGAGCCAGTGTTGAATTCAGACATTTTTTTCTGGGAGGGATTTCTGTGGCTTCAGGGGGGGGGGAGGAAATTGGGCTTTTTAACCATTAAAAGCATAAACCATCAAAACACTGGGAGGAGTGGTATAGTTGACAGTTCCATGAAACTGATGTAGATATTACACTAAGATCTTTTATTTTGCTGTAATGGAATTCATTGTTATGCCAACAGTATATCTTGGTTTTTGAGTTCTTACGACAATGTGACTGAAATCACTATGATTTTAAATGCCTCAATTCTAATTCTAATAATTTGTAATACTACTATCACAGTATCATTTGGAAAAATGGAATCTTGTCTTAAATGAAAAAATTACATGGTACTAATAGAAAGAATACCAACAATTATACCTGCTAAGACCGAAACCTGTATAAAGCGTAATTTTTTCCTATTCCTTTCGATTCAGTTTTCACAGGTTTTAATGAATAAATATTTGACAATTTGTATTTTATTATTACATAGTTTTAATTTTAAAATTAGCCATCTATTAGAAGCTTAGTAAAATTCTCTTTGTAAATGTACTTTGCAGAGGAAGGTTTGGAAGGAGGGAGAAAAATCCATGTTTGCCCCAGGTGAAAAAAAAACTAGTTTCGACCCTGCATGAATGGCAAAAAATATATATATGACAGATTCCTGAATTAGCAATAAAGGAAATATTAAGTAATCATATTGCAATCATAAGCATAAAATTATACACGCAAGTTTTGGTACTTTTATGTTAGCCTGCACAAATTTCACCAACAGCAGCTACTATTTTTTACATATGAAAATATTAAATTTGAAACAATGCTTTGATGTTGAAATAAAATGTTTTTGGTCAGTGGTATTCTCTATTTTTTGTGTTTTTTTAATTAAATGAGTGAAAAGTTTATATTTTATATGAAATAAATAAAATATAAATGATGATGATGGGAACAATATTTAGCAATTTATTATCTGTGCCTGGCTAACATAAAAGTACCCAAGTTTCTTTTAAAAAAGAGGTAACAGGTAACTTACAAAATATATTTTAAAACAATTTTATTTGTCATCTAAAAAGAATTATATATTAGAGTCATTTTGAAATGAACTACCACTTTACTATTACACAGATAATTTGGTTTAAATGCAACAGATGGTTGTGTTATTGCTTTCTTGAAGGTTAACACTCAGAAAGAAAGTTGTTCTTTTATGAGTTTCTCAATGTTTCAGGTGGGGGGGGGGAGTTTAATAACTGGTGATTTTGATTGATGTTACTTTTAAAAACTGAATGTTTTTAAAAAATAATTTTGACCAAGAAAAATGTTATTCTAAGGAAGATAATGTTAGGCCTAATGATCCTATAGTCAAAAGTATCTAATTAACATAATTATAATTGGATAAATAAGTAATTAAATATATAGCTAATACTCATGAAAGGTAATAAAAATACTTACTATTTTATAGGAACTTTTCAATAAATATAAATTAAGGTAGTAATTTTTTTTTTCATTAACACTACTACTATTTTGCCACACTTTGTTTACATTAAATAAGGAACAATAAAGCTTCCTCTAGCTTTATTTTCAACTACAGATACAAAAGGTTTTGTAAAATAATTATAATACTCATGAGATGTATAAAGACTATAGAAAAGACATTAATATTAATTTTTAAACTATTAAATAAATATAATATATTAGAAGAAATATTTGTATTTTTCTATACTGTATTTTACACTAGTCAAAAAGATTTATAAAAAACTTTGTTAAATCAATGTTTTAATTTTAAATTTCTGTAATTTGCTAACTACAGTAATCTAACACTCAAATACTTAAATGCATATAAACACGTAAATGAATACATTTTATTATACATAACGTGATATATTGTGTTATGTTATGTTATAACCATATTATCATGTAATTCTGTTATGTTATAACCATATCAAAGGATATATATATAACTAGCTGTTACCCGTGACTTCGTTCGCGTATCATTAAAAGAAGAATAAATACATTAATTAAGCAAAATATTTCATTCCCGATAGTTAGAAATGTAAATAATTAACTAACTCTTTATCACATTCCATAGGAGACAATACAGTATTTCTATGTTATAGAGGACTGGGCATAACTAAGTTTTAAAAAACTGAAATTTTGTGACAAATAATCACGAAAAGGAAACTGCAACAAATGAAAAAAGGCGGGCCAAATAAAATCGTGGAGATCGGCGAATTGTGTAAAAACATATGTCAAGTTTACCTGGTAAACCATTTTACTTTTAACGCCTTTGTGAAACGTTTTAATAGCCATCCTTCAAAGATAATGGAAATAGTACATTATTTTTCATTAAATTCAATTCTTGTGAATAGGAAGTAATAATTGTAGACCTAAATGCAAGGAGCTTAAATTTGCCTCCTTGATTTAATCTATAACTGAAAAAAAATCTTTGTTTCTAAATGGAAATATATTGACAGACGATTTTTGTTCACCAGAATAAATTGATTCATGAAGTTTGAATGTGTGAAAATACGTTTTTACTTTTAAAAAATTTTACTGTAATCAAGATTTTTTTTTTTTCTTTCACCATCTATTCAAATTGAAAATAAATTCTTTTTTTTCAGTTTTAATGAGAAAAAAATATATTAATCCGTTTTATTTCTTCTTTTTTATCCGCAAAATTAAAATAATTTAGTTGCCATTTTAAGAGAAACTTCGTTAAAATTTACAAAATAAATAAATAAATAAATAAATAATAATATCTCGGAATTTAAATCATTTTTTTAAAATCTGAGAGTTTATGACATCCTCGGATCAATGATAACCGGTGTTAAGTAAATCGCGTTGCATTCGACAATCTGAAAGGACCGAGTTGCGAAATACAAACAGGCGGTCAGATTTTAATGTAATAGATTCGTATTTATTTTTCTTTTCCTAATAATCATGGTGTGGTTTTTGGCAAAAAACTTGCATCTGTATGTAACTCATATCCATGCGTAATAGTCGGTATAGATGAAAAAAATATTTAAATTTTTCGTTTTAAATATGGCGTGAAACTCATCTACTTTCTAGGCTTTGATACTTACTGATCCTTGTATTATTAATGTAAGGAATTGATTCACGCTCCTTGTAAAACACATTTGAAAATTCCAGTTTTATTTCAAATATGACGTCACTCTTTCCTCAGAGAAATATCTTTTTATGGCATAATTCTTGTTAATTTTCCTTTTCTGGCAATCAGGACGTAAATTTTAGCGGAAAACTCACATTTGTATGTAACTGGTATTCAAGCTAATTATTAATCAGTATCGATAAAAAATATTTCAGCTTTTCATCTTAAATATTACGTCCATTATCTATCTACTTTCATTATACATTGATGCTCCTTGTATTATTACGAATATTTGAAAATACATGTTTTATTTATGACGTCATATTTGTCCAAGCCGAGGAGGATCCTTTTCATAGTTCCATGGTCCAAGCGAAATCTATTTTTAATAATATAATTATTGTTCATTTTTCCTTCTAATTATAACGCAGTTTTTGACAGAAAAAGATATTTTTAATGTAACCGATATTCATACTTCATGTATAATAACAAATACTCCATATTTTTGTTTCAAATATCACGGAAATTCATCTTCTTTTGAATTCTTTTTAATTTTCAGTTTTCACGTGAAAATCTTTCAATTGAAAATTAATTGTTGAGGAAAAATTATTTTTCCGTGTTTTTATTTATTGGCAACAATCAAAGCCCTAGCAACGATAAAATAAAATCGTTAAATTGTATGGAAAAATGTCCATTTATTCTCTATGAAAATAACGAAATTTTGAATTATTACGAAAAATATTTGAATAAAATAAACAAAAACCAGTCTATGTTCATTCGAGGGTTATAATCAACCTGTATGCAAAGATACAGGATCATTAAATGCTCCATTTTGACGCTGGCTTCAGCCTAACATTTGCACGCAATCAGATTTCTAATATTATTAGGATATATTTTAATGGAATATGTGTTCAAAGTATGAAGCAGTTAAACAGGCAGTTATTTTGAAAATCTCCCATTAATAAAATAGATTGAAATCACTTTTATTTTTTTAATAGATACCAGCATTGAAATTTTAAATGTAAACAGATATGTTAAATCACTGTTTAATGTTATTATAATATGCACAAACACATTAGAAATAACACAGGTGCTCAGAGTTATTCATAAGAAATAAATATAAATGGACAGAAAAAACTCAGTGCTTACCAAACCTGAAATTACTTTATTGCTCTCTGACTGTTTATTTTAAATGTGATACTAATCCATTAGTAAAATTTCTGGCTAGCAAGTGTACACTTTCAAAGTAGAAGAAGAAATTAAACTTCTGCTTTCAAAAGTGACACCAGCAGGCCAATTAATTCAAAAATTCAGTAAATATATAAACAAAACAGTGTCAAATCAAACCAGCATTGTAGCATTGCTATGGGCAAACGCGCCAAATCCTTTGGCGAAATATTTTTCGCCAAGGAAGTGCTGAAAGTGTATACACTTTGGAGTATCGAGCGCCATATGGTGGAGTTCAGTGACAACGATGTGGGACATACATTTTAGCTCACGAAATCTCACCATGGAGTTAAAAGTTTCCTTTTAATTTTTTTGAACGTTTGAGGTCATGCCGGCGAATATGCTGTAGCGAAAACCTCAAAGCCTTAACAATAACAATAATGAAAGACAAAGACCATTCCATAATATTCCATTTATTACGCTCTACGCTGGCATAGCAGATTAGAATGTCTGTTAAATGAGAATCGTTGGGAGTTAGCATTTATTTTTGTCCTTGAGTTTCAAATCACATTAAATAAGAGTTATTTTGTGTCTATCTACTGTAAATAAGTTAAAATAATAAAGGGACGACTTTACCTATGCTTGACCCCGCCAAATATGGCGATAAAACAGGTTTAAGAAAGCGATAAAGTCTTGGGGATGGTCAAGAGCGATAACGTGCTCTGGCTGGTTGTTGAATAATGCTAGCTGATAAGTACGTCATTGTGTTTCTGTTTCCAGGAGTCTGAGGGAGGTAAAGGGAAACATCTGTTGGAAGTGATAGTGAATTTCTACAGAAAGGGCGGTTATTTCAGATCTAAGGGGGTGTTGGATTTTGATTGATAGACGGCGAGAAATAAGAGAGATGTTTTACAATCCTTTAAATAAACAGATTTTTAGGCACGACAATTTTTACTATCAGAAGAATTTCGTTTTATTTTGAAATGCGACTTTTAGATGAACAAAGCACTTAAAAGTTAGTTTATATTAAAGTAATTATGATAAAAATGTGCTAAAAGATTTCAGACAATCAATATTCAGAAATGATTTTCATTTCGTTTAGTGGAATAATTTAAAACCAGCTTACTCACTGTTTTAGACATTTTTCACTTAATTGCTTTAAATTTTAATTTATATATGTTTTTTATTGTATTCGGGAAATATATTTTCAAACAATAACAATTTTTAATATAATAAAAATTTCTTTTTTTAGCTATTATTTTTGTTTGTTGAAAATACATTACTAAAATAAATAAAGCAAACACATCCTCGGAAATATGGAAGTCTGTTGATTGAATAGGAGTTTTTTTTTCCTTTTCAATACAAACGAATCTATGAAAAACCAATTAAATTGTTGAATAAAATGTATTTTTCATTTAAGGCCGTTCTCGAAAAAGAAAAATCTGCACTTTGTTAAGTGCAGATTTTTCTTTTTCGAGAACGGCCTTAAATGAACAAGAAACTTTCTGACACATTCACCGATTCATTTAAACGCAAAAGCATGAAATTGAACTATTATAATGATGGAAAATCGAATAGGGTTTTTCATTTTTCGATAAATGTATTGCATTTTAAGTTGTAAGCAATTGTTGTCTCATGACGACCTTTCTCAGACTGTTGCATCTGGAAATTCAGTTCATAATGCCAACGTTGACTGCATTTTCCGAAAATCCCGTACCTTTATCGAAAAATGAAAAACGTATTCGATTATAAATACATCTGCCAGTGAATTTGAGGACCGCTTTATGATGTATCATACTTTTCTTATAATTATGTCATAAAGACTTACTTTTTAAGATTAATATTTGAATGCACTTTCGTACTAGTGGAGGACTTTGAGCCAAATAAGAGAGAAGGCTGTAATATACAACAAATTACGGACCTCTCCTGCCCTCTTTCCCTGTGAGAGCGACTAATTTAGCAGTTATTAATGGACACTGTTCGCAATTGTATTTTAAAGCTAGTGTTGGCAGTTCCACTTTGACAATAAGGCGGGACAGCGGCTTCTAAATCAACACATAAAAATACACTAAATTCTACGAGAACGGAACCTGTCTATAATGGATTTCTGATTTAAACGTAAAAAATGCATACTCTCTTTCGAAAAAATACCCCAAAATTATACTTTCTAAGATGGATACCTCTCCAAAACGGAATATTTTTCTGATGATTATTTGAGATTTTCTCTTAGTAGGTTTTACTATTTTAAATAAACATATTAATCTTGCACAGTTAAAATATGTGATAGTGGAATTGCTTCGGCCCGAAACAAAATTCAGTTTTGGAGAGGTTTTCTATTGAGAAGTTATAATTGTATGGTTATTCCTGCACTAGAAAGTTTATTATTATTATTATTTTTTTTTTTTTTTTTAACGTTTAAGATGCAGGATTTCGTTATAAACAGCTTCCGTTATCCCAGGTTTTATTGAACCATGTGCATTAAATTTGCGTAATAACTGAATCGTTAGGGATAGTGACAGGAAAAATATGTTGTTTTTAGACAAGTTTTCGTCTTAGCAGGTATAGATTTGTACTATATTCCTTTCGGCAAGAAAGAACGTAAAAGTTTTCTGTTATACGCAGGTTCTGTTTACACAGATTTTTTTTTTTTTTTTTTTTAGTTCCATTCGATGTAGACTAATGAACACCGTGGTACTAAAGAAAATTTCAGTGAATTTATGTAATATGTATCAAGGAAAATCGGAACTCCAAATAAATCATCTAATTTTAGTGATTATGCTTAATATGTGACTATTCTAGTATTATTCGCGTATTATTATAACATGTTAACAGCACTGAGACTGTGGGGCAATTTTTATTGGGTAAATAAATAAAATCAGTATGACATACGTGAAAAATTGCATGGCGCGCACAAAGAAATCATATTGTAAAGTAATAAAATGTCACAACGCTGCGCTAAAAAGTACCTCACAATCGCCGGATATTTATATCTGTGTATCTTATGCATTATTACAAAAAGACTTCAATGAGTATTAAAATAAAATAAGGTTAAAAATATTGAAATTATGATTATTAAAAAAGTGTTATGTGATTTTGTAAAATATTTTCACTAGGGGAAAATTTGTAAAGAGTCAATAACAATGTTTTATATGCTAACATACTCTTAAATTTTTTTATTCATCATTTTGTTATTAAATATTACAAATGAAAAATAAATATTAAAAGCAACCATACTTTCTCTCTTAAAAAAACATATATATATATATGCATATACAGAGCACTTCAAAAAAGATGGGACAAACTGTAAGAGGTGGTAGAGCACGCTACAATTAACAATTTTTGTATCGTAGTAAACTAGGTCGCAATGCATTTTAGTCAAAAATATAGGGTATAGACTTTAAGCCAAACCCAAATATTTATTTAGAGGTTAATAATATGACGCTATTTTAACGAAAAGTTCAACAGATTTACATTGCTTTATGCGGAATGCGATACCAAGAAAAGTGCTGGATGTGCACAGTAATTCAGTCAATGACACAGTATGTAATGTCAACTACATTCCGAAATATGGGGCACCTAATTCAGCACTGTTTGGATGCGGGTGATAATAACTTTGACCAGTTCTCGTGATACGTAAATATTGTTACATTTGTCGCTAAACAAGGTAAGTCTCTTCGAGATTTTCGCTAAAATAGATTCATCATTTTAACAAAACAAGAATTAGGGTTTGGTTGGAGCGAAACATTCTGTATACATATATTCAAATTTTAATTGCTTAATAGGAGTATAGCCAACATAGTGAAAAAGTATGCATGTATATTTGACTGAAAAAATTCATTGTGGCCATGTTTCATATACAAAAATTGCTATTCTAAGTAAATAAACTTAATTGTCTAAAATTTTAACAGTCAACAATCTGCATCAAGCTAATATTATCAATCTCTTTCCAGTTTAAAATTTATCAAATTTCAATTTTTTTAAAGGGCTAGACGTTGCAGGGTCTTCCTCTATGTAATTTAGTTAAATGTTATTATGTGTAGTATAGAAAAAGTTTAGAAAGTCAAAAAAAAAAATCAAGCATCTATTTTTCCTCAGAGTTAAGGCTATATGCACTGAAGAAGTGTAGGGTTAAACGGCGGGTGATTTCTGAGTTAAAGCCTTTCCCATAGCATTTAAAGATAACCAGATGTATACAAAACCTTGTGTTAAGATTGATTATAATGTATAAAGATTAAAGTAAAAAAAGCATATACAGCCTAAAATTTTACTGTTATCTACAGGGCTTAATTTCTAAGGAAACAAGAACGAAAAATCATGCGTCAAGCATAGATTATGTAGCACTTTCCAACGCTTCCAAAATAATTTTACAAATCATACCGTTTAATAAGCTAAAAGATAACTTCTAAGTAAACAATTTGGAAAACGCATAACATATTTAAAAACATAATTTCAGGAATTTCCAACATATACAATATTCTGAAAAATATCCGAATACTTTTATTCAGCCCTGTATGGGATCTATAGAATTGTATATATACTACATAGGATGCTAAATTTTAGTTCAGTTAGGAAACGCGTAGCACAGTTTAAAATTCTCCGTCTGGGGTTTGTCAATAAACAGAAATGTGTTCGCGAACTTTTGTGTTGCCCTGTATAGGATCTACAGAATTTATACACATCACGTAATAGACAAAAAGCAAGTTAACATTAAAATCGCGTTCAGTAACTTAAAACGCACTTCCAGGAATTATTGTTAACAGACAGTAGATAATTCTTTTGCGTGTCCCTGTAAATGAACGATGACTGCTATACACACAATATTCCGTAGTAAGTCTCTTGTAATGCACCTTAGTGATCTATATAAATTTCAATGCGTTTAAAATAGTGAAACATTATTTAAATAAACCGCAGACGATTTTTCTCCATAGACGTAATGTAACGGAATTCTTTTGACTGTCCCTGTAAAGTAACTATAAGTGCTATGCACACCCTGCTCCATATTAAGCTTCTTCTAATGCACCTTAGTGATATATATAAATTTCAATGCGTTTAAAATAGTGAAACATTATTTAAATAAACCGCAAATGATTTTTCCCCATAGACCGCAATGTAACGGAATTCTTTTGAGTGTCCCTGTAAAAAAACTATAAGTGCTACACACTTCCGTTGAAATAGGGAACATGCTATAGATAACGACAATAACATATAAAAATTGCAGAGCAATCCAAGCATATTTACGGGAGTTAGAGCACGGACAGACGGCAGACGGCAGACGGCAGACGGCCAGACGGCCAGACGGCCAGACAAACCGAAGTCATAAGCACTTTTCAACTAGGTTGGAAAGTGCTAAAAAGTACCGGAGCCATAATATTCTGCAGTACTAACACCCGTAGCGTACCCCTCAGCCCCCCCCTACCCCCCCCCCTCTATGCCGTCACTCCAATTTGCATATTTATATTTCATACATTATTTTCAAAATTCAAAGCATTGTTTTTTTATTTAGCAAAATAAAACTTTTAAATACATCTATCTGCGTATAACTTAGCAATCCACTATTCCATTTTTTAGTTATTACTACTTCCAAATAGAAACCTTTGCCTAATCTTAATGTTAATTAATTGGAGAATTCTGCGATTCAATAAGCTCAGGATTATGATTCAGAAATAGTGTTAATACAAAAAATGAATAGTTCGCAGCTATGCAGAATAGAAAAAGACTATTTCTGTTGACTCTTTATTCTGATCAAAATAGCATTAAAATGATTTGAAATAAATAAAAATTGAATTTAAGACATATTAAGCTGGAGCAGGGGTCGGAAAAAATACTTTTTATTTGTAGCGAACTACAACTACAACTACTTTATGAAAAATGTAGTTAACTACAACTACTTGCTTTAAAAAGTAGCGACTACAAACTACTTTTCAAAAGTAGTCACTACTTCGCTATTTTTCGCTACTTTAGTTATCATCGCTAATTAAATGCACCGCAAACGATTTTTCTCCCATAGACCATAATGTAGCAGAATTCTTTTGAATGTCCCTGTAAGCGAGATATAAATGCTACACACTTCATTTTCAATACTCAACATTCAATGGTAAACTTCAATAACATATAAAACTTTCACGGCAATCCGAGTATATTTACAAGAGTTAGAGCACGGACAGACAGACAAAGCGAATTCATAGACGCTTTTTAATTATGTTGGAAAGTGTTAAATAGAGGAAATTTGAAAACAAAAATTGTAATAATCTTACTAATTTATGAGAGTGATATAGCACAGTAGCGTTTAAGGTGGTTCTCAAATTCCTTGCTCAACAACGCGAAACTTTCTGACACATTATCTGACTCATTTTTAAACGCAAATGCATAAAATTGGCAGGTCTGACTATGGAAGCGATTTGGAATCGAAATGAGTTTTCCGTTTTTTGAAAAATAAATTACTTATCGGGTTCGGGTTATAAGCGATTCGTGTCACGTTTTTTCCCTTTCCCCTTCTGCGGCGTCGGAAATTCGGTTGAAAACGCCGACTTTGATAGTGTTTTCTGAAAAATCTTCTGTCTTTACCAGGAAATAAAATAAAATAAAATAAAGAATAATAGGAAAGGTCTTTCGGTTACACAGTAATTACAATTGAATAATGATTTAGATATTCGGTGCGAGTTAGCAATCCAGTAATTATTATTAATAAAGAAAATGGTAACACCGCTATGTGCAACTTCAGGTTATAAGGGGTAAGCGTGAATTTGAGAGGTTAGGGATAATTTAGATGATTTATGATTAGATGAATCCGTTCTATTTCTTTTCCATTTTTTCCCCCCTTTAAATAAAGATTTTATATTTCTTTGCTTGCTGGGGGTTGGAGGCAAAAGGGAGAAGAAATTAGAGTTAGATAAAGACTTAACATAGCCAGACGACTATATTTTGGTAAAAACAATCGTAGTCGTATAAAAATACATTATATTAAGAAGATTTCTATGGATTTAAATGACAATACACGAAGTTTCTGACACCCAAACTATAAAAATTACAGTTTATTTGTGACCGTGCCCGTCGTTTATGGAAAAATCTATGACACTGCAAGTGAGATTTGTCGCTGACATTCGCAAATTGTTGCAGAGAACATATTTCGCACAAAAGAAACGAGTTATGATCACGTGACTTGAAGATTGGCATTTTTTCCTCCCTCCTAAAGTAGCGTGAAAAGTAGCGTCGATGCTCGCTACAAACTACTCATATTTTGTATCGCGCTACTCGCTACACTACAATTTTTTAAATGTAGCGCGCTACACTACAAACTACTAGAAAAAGTAGCGGCTACTGTAGTTTCGCTACTTGTAGCGCGCTACTTCCGAGCCCTGAGCTGGAGCTTGCCCAAACCCGAAGACTGATATAAAAACCGAGCCTGTTTCATCTCTATCTCTTACGTGAGCAGCACATTATGTCACTTATAAGTGTTTTGATACAAAAGAAAGCAAATGATTGAGATAGGAGGGAAAGAAAAGGGTCATTTAGGATTCGTTTTTCGGAAGCGTTATTGGACTGGGCTCCGGAGCGCAGTGTTTATAGCTCCGTTGATTTATGGCCAATATTTAAATATTTACTAAAAACAAAGAAGTACTGGAGCTGGTTTCCGGTGGGTTCCGGCGCATATTAAGCCCTGGTTATCTAATATCTATATCTATACTATTATATAAAGAGAGAACGCCTGACTAACTCATCAATGCCCAGCTGAAATGACTAAAGTCAGGATCACGAAATCTGGAAAGTAGATTGCTATTATTATCTAGGCAAGCAATAAAAAAAGATTTTTTAAAATCCCCCCCCCCCTCCTCCTTGAAAACGGTTAAAGTGGGGTCGAAAGTTGTAGGTCATTTTTTTCGTCGTATCTTAGCAGAAGTTAGGTAGGAACATAAAATTCAGCATATCATGTCCACTAAAAAAAATAGTTAAACACGTATTTCAGCGATTTTAGAAATTCACCAACTAAGGGGGTTAAATGGAGGGTCGAACGTTTTAAGTCATTTCGTCATATTTCAGCCGAAGTGTTAGTTAGTAGAATGAAATTCAGAATGACAAATCTACTAAAAAACAAAATAGTTATGCACTTATGTCAGCGATTTTAGAAATTCCCCCACTAAAGGCGTTAAACATCGGATATGAACACGACCATGGAAAGTTAGACGAATAAGACAACTATTGCTGATTTTTGATTAGATATTTTACGTAAGATATTTTTAAAAGGTATATAAATATTTTACGTAAAATATTTTTTTTTTTTTTAATTATTATTTATAAAGCCGAGGAACTTAGTATGATTGCGTCAAAATAAGATAAGTTTTTCTTAATATCATTTTGACGGTTTATGGACGCGAGTGCGTTGTTGTGATTGGCGTGTTTTTAGGATATTATAATTTTACTTATGTTACCCGCAAGACCAAGGTTAACTCGGGCGAAGCCGGGTGGTTCAGTTATATTAAAACAATTTTATTAGTTTCAATATGTACATAAACAAAAAAAAAATATTTATCAAATTTTTACAAACTTTTATTTAAAGTTTAAAATTTGTATGCACTGCAATTTTGTCTCACTCCCGCTTTTATCCGATTTAGAAATTTGTTGACTCCTGTGTGACTACGTTTTCAACCCCCCCCCCCCCCCCCCCCCCACTTCCAATACGAATTAAGTTGAAATAATTTTGCCAAAAGTTTTATAACGCTATAATCAAATATGTAGCTTTTGACCATATTTCCAGAATTTTACCCAGTGTTCCTAAAGGTTTGCCCTAAGTTTTTACAGCAGTAACTGGTTTTCTCAGTGTCCTTAGAAATTTGCTCATCGTTCCTACAAATTTCCATTTTTCCACTCACATGTGTAAAGTAGGACTACAATACAATCCGGGCTGACTCACACCGTCATTTAATTGCCCATAGGAGCAGGAGGAGAACGATTGGCCACGCAGCGTGGCAACAATCGCTGATTGGTTTAAGTGAGCATCAAAATGCTTGATGATTCAGCCTGTATTATAGCGCGACCTACGTTATACACAGCCAGTGCATGACTGTTAAAACGTCACATGGAGTGGATCATTTTTATATCGCGATTGGCGCAAACCGGCGCGCCCCCCATTTTGCACCAATCGCCGTTTCAAAATTATCCACACCATGTGACGTTTTAAACGTCATGCACCGGCCGTGTATAACGTAACGTAGGTCGCGATAACAGTAGCCCTACATAGACCCCAAGTCTATCATCTGCGGGTATAAAAACTGAGCTGCGCGACCGTCAGCGTCTCAACCGCCATACCCATGTCCTGAGGGACATATAACGCGCACGAACAGGGTCTGCCCCCGTATGCGCTACGGCGTCGGAGCACCACCACCTACGCATCACTCCGATTCTACGAAGTGGTGACGACATAGGTCGTTACGTGGAGGCTCCCATAATCAGGAGACCTCCACGAAGACAGCCGACGGCTTCGTCGCCGGAACCCCATGAGGGGAACCGGGTTCTAAGCCATAATACCGAGTTCCCCCGACGACCCTTGCTTTCTCGCGGCGTCCGATCATCGAGTCCTAGGGAAGGAGGAAACGACTAGTTCCTCTGCCGCGATTATTGCTTGTGCGATAGAAGGAACTTCTCGCCAACCCGGGACCACAAAGAAATTTTGCCCTTGACGCATAAACACGCCTTAGGTTGTCCTCTCTCGATGGCTTTGCTTCCGGTGAGCCCTACGGTCAGAACACAGATGGTATCCGATGGACTCCATCAAGAGGCAGAGGCGGATTACCAAATAGGCTGAGTAGGCTGAAGCCTAGGGGCACGACAAACTAAGGGCCCGGCGCTAAGTTTGTAACCTGTTTTTTGTCCTAAAAATATGTATGTATATATATGTATGTGTGTGTGTGTGTGTGCGCGCGCGCGTGTGTACGTTTGTATATATATATATATATATATATATGTGTGTGTGTGAGTATTGTATATCAATGTATATACATATAGAGAAGGAGGGGGGCCCCAATGTGTTAAGCCTAGGGGCCCGGTAGGTGGTTAATCCGCCTCTGTCAAGAGGATCATCCACATGTAAAAACAACACATGCAAACACAAAACTTAACATATCACAAAAATGTTAGAAACAACGGAAAATTAGGTTTATACCCCCTACCGAACTCTGGTGGGCATGGAAAATTCCTTCAAGAACGCTAAAGAAGCAGTACCGGTCGAGGTTAGTTGCGTAAAAATTAGGTGAAGACTACCGCTAATCCAACCATCGGGCACGGAAAGTTCCAATTACGCAAAGACACGCTGGATTGGTTTTCGACCCGAGGGACCGAGTTTTGGCTTGATCGCCGTCGCGTTAGTCGACGAGTCTCCGGCCAGGTTTCTCGTAGTCGAACAACACGAGGAGTGGGTGATCCCCTCACCAAGATATGGTTTTCGTCCGCAGCGACCTGATGGGCCGCCTTTGGATTGAAACCCCATTTGGTTTAGGAAACCTCCTGCGCTGCCCAACCATTGAGATTGGCTCCCAACTGCTTCAGCTGCAGTGGATGACGTGGTGGCTGCGGGCCATGCGCGCCCCATACGCACGCACGCCGGTAGCTATTCCACCTTTGCCGCTGGTACGGTGCAGATAGTTTTTGCATGCCGTATCTCCCAGCGCACCACAGAGTCACCACGCATCGTGCTCTACGAAACCCGATCTCGCCGCCGTCAATTCCTTGGATAAGTTTGTGGAGATGGTCCAGCTACCGTTTGCTTGCCTTTGCCCAGTGTCACCTACCTCGGCACAAAAGAGAAGGACTAGTCTCCTTAGTGAGCCCCTTGCCCAAGCAACTGGGATTGATCTATGGGATGTCCTTCCAGCACCTACGGAAGAAACTCCGAGCATTGACGGATTCCTGGCACCGCGGTGAATCTGCGCTTACGATAGGGGAACCCCCAGACCCCCAGGTCCTAAGGGACCTCGTTGAGGTCCCACAACGGGTCTTCTGAGTATCCCGGCTTTTTCGGACATCCCTTTTTCACCGGCGGACCACGATGAGGCGGTAGTCCGTCCGTCTCCTGTCCCTGCTTTGTCGACGAACATCTCACTATATCGAGAGTCCGGGTCCTCTTCCCCACTTAAGAGGTCGAGTCGGAACAACCCGACGGAGAGTCGCAAAATGCTTGGCTTCCGGTCATCTTTCCCACTTAAGGGGCCGAGTCAGGACCACCAAGAGGGACCCTCCAGATCATCTGCGGGTATATAACAGAAAAACAGCAATAGGCGTGAAGAACATTTTAGCACAACTTTCCCTTCGTTCAATAAACAGTCTTTTTCGGAGAGCATGTACTCGCAGAGACGTAGCTGTTGCCACTCGTGGGTAAAGTCCATAGCGTTGCCCGGATTTTTAGAGTGTTCGAAGCGTTTTTTCCCGAAGTTCCTAAAGTTATATCAGCATCCCATTTGCGGTATGTTTCGAAGGAGAGGGTGATTCCAGATTGAGAATTTGACAGGGTTTTCAGATTTGTCCGGTATTCCTAGAATTTTGTCCAACGTCTAGAGTTCTGTTCAGCGTTACTAAAGTGATGCTATAATATCATTACCACGTGTTGCCCATTGTTCCTAGTGTTTGCCCAACAGTCTTATGTTTGTTTAGCTTTTTTAGAGACTTCCACGGCTTTGCTTAACATTCTTGCAGCAATTTCCAAGTATTTATAAAGTTTTGCCTAGCGTTCTTAAAGTTTTTCAGACTTTGCCTGTTTTTATATAACATTGGGCGCGTTCACAAACCGAACCCCGAGTTACATAGAGTAACGCACGGGAAACCCGAAGCGTTCAGATATCAATATCAAGTGACTTTTTGAGGGTTTCCAGTAGCGTTCAAAGCCGGGACTTCGGGTAACCCACATTACCTGGAGAATTTTGTTGGGTAAAGTGATCACGTGGTTGGGAAATCTTATTTGTTTGTTTGCTTTATAGCTAACTGCAATTGTCAACTGTTGTTCTTTATGACTCCTACTGTACACTTGAGTCCTGACCATTTCATTGGTCTACCTGTAACAGGACTATGATATAATTGGCCAACGTTGGCTAGGATGCTTCCTGCAACGTTCGTACAATCAAAATGTAATGGTAGATTGGTTGACGGAAGTGTTTGATCGTAAACATGCCCATAACTTCACCCAAAAGCGTTCACAGCCGTTTTAACCCAACTTTACCCTGACAAAATCAGATGACGTCATTCCCCAACTATACGAGTAACCCGCGTTTCGGTCTCTGAACGAGCTCATAGTCCGTTTTTTTTAAATTATGCTATAGCATTGCCCTGTTTTGCTCAGTATTTCACAAGAGCTTTGTCCAGATTTGCACAACGTTCATAGAATTTTATCCAGCGTTTCCAGAGTTTTGACAAGAATTTCTAGAGTTTAACCTAGCATTTCAAATGTTTTACCCGACTTTACTCGTTTTCCTTTAGCATTACTCAGTTTTGAACAGCATTCTTAAAGTTTTACGTGGATTTCACGTGTTCTGATAGCATTCCCAGGTTTTGTCTAGTGTTCCTATGGCATTGTCCCGTTTTGTACAGTGTTTCTAGAATTAGCCTAGTTTTGGCCAATGTTTAAAATTTTTGGTCCGGTATTCCTAATTTTTTGTCTGGCTTTGCCCCTGTTTCTATAGTATTGCAAAGTTTTGGTCAGTATTCCTAAAGTTTTTCAAAACGTTCCTAGAATTGTGTTCAGCAGTCGTGACTTTTACCCGTAATCCTATAGCATAGCCCAGTTTTTCCCATTGTTTCTAGAGTTTTGCCCAACAATCCTAGTTTAGTCCATCGTCCCTAAAGGTTTATCCGGCTGAGCCCAAATTTTTTTATAGCACTGCCCAGTTTTCCCTCTTTTCTTACAGTTTCGTCAAGTTTTGTCCAGTGCCCCTATAGTTTTGTCCAGCATTATTAATGTTTACCCAGTCTTGCACAGCCTTCCTGAAGTTTTGCCTAACGTTACTAAAGTTTTGTCCAGCGTTCCTAAGGATTTGTCCAGCTTTGTTCAACATTCTTGTGGCTTTGGCCGTTTTTTTCCCAATATCCTAGAATCCCTCCCCTACCGTTCCTAAATTTTTGACCTGCTTTGCTCGTGACCATATAAAATTGCCCTGTTTTTTCCAGTGTTCTCAGAGTTTTGCCAAGCGTTCTTCGAGATTTATCGGGCGTTCTTAAAGTTTTGCCAGGATTTAGCTGATGTTCCGAAAGTTTTTCGATGACTATAGGGAAGTTGCAATCAGTTGATCAACCATTGTACTTCAACTGGAGGTCAGTATAGTTCCATCAATCAGAACTGCCTATTTGTAGTGTGTGACCTCCATCATGACGTCAATTGCAACTGCCCCGAGGCTAACGAAAAAGACAGGCTACCGCGGTGCATTCCACTTATCTTTTTTTACAGACCGCTCGAGGCTAACGAAAAAGAAAGGCTACCGCGGTGCTTTACGCGTATCTTTTTTTTACAGACCGCGGGAGTCACGTGATGTTCGAATCCATCAATGCAAGTGTACGAAAAGAGCATCACGTCACTCTAGCGGTCTGTAAAAAAAGATAAGTGGAATGCACTGCGGTAGCCTGTCTTTTTCGTTAGCCTCGCAGACCGCTAGAGTGACGTAAAGCTCTTTTCGTACACCTGCATTGGTGCATTCGAGCAGCACGTGACTTCCGCGGTCTGTAAACAAGGATACGCGTAAAGCCAGGGCTACACTAGATACCGGCCTTGCTCATTCATTATCATGACGTCACAAAAGGTGGCTGGCCGCTACCAGCGATTGGTACAAAGCGAATCGACAAAATGAAAGACACACAGTGATTGGCACAAAAGACGGGCTCGTCGCTTTGCACCAATCACTGGTCGCGGCCAGCCACCTTTTGTGATGTCATGATAATGAATGAGCAAGCCCGGTATGTAGTGTAGCCTTGGTAAAGCACCACGGTAGCCTTTCTTTTTCGTAATTTGTATGGCTATATTTGAATTCGCTGGTGCCAGCTGAACATGTAATCAAAACCATATTTTTTAATTTATAGCGTTATAAAAGGTGGGCAAGATTATATAATGGGTGGGAAAAAATTATGTGTGTAAGGCTTATTTCGTAATGGGGGGTGCCAACTTCACACGTGGTCAACAAAGATGTCTTTGATTTAGAGCGTTAAAAATGATAGTCAAAATTAAATAATGAGTGGGCAAAACTTCTACGTAATTTGTGTAGCTATATTCGAATTGGGCGGTGCCAGCTGAACACGTGGTCAAAACCATATTTTTTAATTTACAGCGTTATAAAAGGTGGACAAAGTTATATAATGGTTGGGCAAAACTTCTATGTAATTTGTAAATCTTAAATCGTAATTGAGGTGGCGGGGGGGGGGGGGGGGGGAGGTGCCAACTCCATACGTGGTCAACAAAGATATCTTTGATTTACAGCATTAGAAATGGTGGGCAATATTAAATAATGAGTGGGTAAAACAGTAGCACAATTGTTCTTTTTAATTTCGCAAGTACAAGAGAAATGGGTGTTCTGCATCATCAGCAGGTTCGAGGTTCAAGATGGCGGCCATGGTCTAAAGGTGATGGATAAAGGTGAGGTAATTTTTGCGCAGTTTTCTTAAGGCAGTTCTCAAATTCAAAGGAGCTACTTTTTGACACATTTCTGAATTAATTTTCGTTCAGAAACACATGAAATTGACAAGTGTTCCTATTCAGAAACTATGTCATTGAATGACATTTTTCATTTTTTGGAAAAGGCATAAGATTTTTTCATAAAACTTTATCAAAGTGCACCTTTTTAATCGAAATCCTGGCGCGACAGCGCCAGGATTTCGATTCCAAATCATCGATTCCAAATCACTTCAACAATCAGGCCTGCCAGTTTTATGCCTTTACGTTTAAAAATGTGTCAGAAAGTTTCACATTGTTGAGCAAGGAATTTGTGATTACCTTAAAGAGATATGGCAATTGGCAAGTGGCAACATGAAAGAAAAACAGCATTCTTTTATTACTGCAAATGTTGCTATACGTTATATTGTAACACACAAATATTTGTTCAAAGCAGTATATTTTTTCCATCACGTTTTAACAAAATCTTTAATACTATAATCGAAATACAAGTAAAAATATTTCCCTGCTTTTTTCTTTCCTGCACAAAAATAGAATATATTTTTCATCTTTCATTCTAAAAGGCTGTTTGCATGTACATATGGGAAGGGAAAAGGTCTATTGACTATGACAATACTCCATTTTTTTAGTATTATACAACTTCCTGATTCTTCTGGATTATGTTTAACGTTATGTTATGTTACGTTTATGTTAACTGGATTATGTTTAACGTCCCCTATTACAAGACGCCAATTAACACAAAAAATCCCTTACGGCTCGGCCTACAGGCACTTGTAGATTTCGAAGACGCAGGCCGTGGGGCGCCTGTTTGTTGGTAGTTACGGAAGAAATGACCTTTCTGCCATGATGCGACAGTTGGAACCGTCCACTTCGAAACCTAACTTGTTAACAGGCGGAGCCGGCAGGGATTTTTTTTTTTTTTTTTTTTTGCTATAAGGGTTGGTTCTATAAAAAACTTGTCAACATAAAAGTTTTAAATACTATTAAGAGGAGTTATAATAATTTAAATGGATTCGATATCTTTTGAATTGACGAAGTTATGAATTTTTTTCTTCTAAAACCCCCTTCCCCCCCCCCTTGGGGCCATTTTTAATGATATCAAAATTCTGCCATACATAAATTTTCGGCCCTTTTCCTAGAAGTAATAATAACTTTAAACGGATTCGATACGTATCATAATTAAGAAATTATGGGTTTTTTTGTTTTCACAAAAAGCCCCCCCATTCCCCCCCCCCGCGCTTGGTGCGATTTTGCCCGTTAACAACTTGACCGATATTTTATGCCCCTTGATTTTATGTATCAGTTTGGAAGAGATTTGTGCAGAATTATTGCAGGTATCGTGTCCATAAAAAAGTGACATAGATAGATAGATATAGTCTTGAACTGGGGGGTGATTTTGGGTTCTGGGAGTCAGGATCGGTGTAGATCTGCAAATTTTTTTTTAAAATTCCAACTTAGGGGAGAATGTAATAGGTAGTATTGCTTACGAAATCTATTTAATAGGGAGGTATTCAGAATCAGACTCCCCACAGAACGTTTTTTTTTCACTGAGAAAATTAATTGAAAACTGAAATATAAGGAGCACGATCTGTTTATATATTGAATCTTTGTTTAATTATGTTTTAAAGAGGTTGCAATGAGGCGGTTAATTTCAAAGCTAATAATGTCGTTTCATTGTTTTTTGATATCCATTGCTAATTTGTCATTCCAAATTCCTTAACGGAAATGACCATAACTATAATATTTGGGTATATTTAGGAAATAACGTCGTATTTTAATTTTGTACAGTTGAAGAATAAAGGACATCAAGAAAAAAAGAGGGAGGTTGGGGGGGGGGGGGGTAGAGGAGGATACGCTTTATAAAACTCTAAAAAACATTTTATTTTTTTATTTTTTAGACAAAAGAAATGTCTAAGTTGATGATTGCACACAGAGTTTTCGACCTTTTGTATTTTGTGGCACACAAATATACTAACTATTGCAACTAAATCTCCGCGACCCTTTCTTGATAAAAAATAAGGAAATTAAAGTAATATGTAACTGTTTTCAGTTTGTATATAATTTACATATATGTAATGTATTATCATGAACAAATGTTAAAAAAAAATCTATAGATCATTTATGTAGGCTACACAAAATAATTCGTAAGTATCACTAATGTATGAGCATGATTTGCTTAGGGCTGTACTCAAATCCAAAGAGCTACTTTCTGACACATTTCTGAACTTATTTTTGTTGGGAAATGCATGAAACGGGCAGGTGTTCTTATTCAGAAACTATGTAATCGAAAGACGTTTTCCATTTTTTGATAAAGGCAGAAGATCTTAAGGAAAATACTGCCAAAGTCAGCATTTTGAACTGAATTCCCAATGCAGCAGCACGCGAGAAAAGAGAAAAAATGTGCCATCACGGGACACGAATCGCTTATACCTCGATAAGTAATTTATTTATCAAAATAAGGTAAACTCATTTTGATTCCAAATCACTTCAATAGTCAGACCAGCCAATTTAATGCCTTTGCAATTTAATGAGCCGCGTTGTTGAGCAGGTCATTCGAGAACCATCTTAAGGATGTTTTTAATTGAGTTATTCATTTTCCAGCAGAAGAGAGTTTTGTAAACTATAAACAAATTGATGTACAGTGCTATAAAAAGAATCGAATACATTGTCGTCTATGGATAGTAATTTCGGAAAATACGATATCAGTCGTGTTGTGCGTTATTTTTCCGAATTAAATTTTAGTTTAATGTGAGGAGTGTTAAATCGATAGATAATATATGGAGCTGTACAAAAGTATTGAAGGTGAATGTCCAATTGAGTTATACTTTAACTGAGCTAAATTTTAGCACATTACGTAACACAGATCTATAAATCATATACAAGAAAGGATAAAAGAATTCGAATACCTTTTCGGCTCTAGACAATAAGTGCTGAAATCTTAGCAATGGTTCTGTTGCAGTATTCTGAAAGTGTTAGAAATTGTTTTATAATCTATTCTCGATGGATGATTTTTAGGGTTTCGTTCATCTCACGAAACCATATTGCTCCCGCTCTGTTGTCTGTCCGTCACAGAGCCATTCTCAGAAACTATATAACTCACAGAGTTGAAACTTTGCGTTTAACTTAGCTGACTGCTAAGAAGCCCAAAATATTAAAATTTGAAAAAATCGTATTATTTTAATAAATAGAGATAAAAAAACCAAAATTTTAACAGTCTTTTCCTATTTCATTTAAACATTTTTCGTTTCAGCAGTTGTCAAAAATTAAAAATCCACAATGAAATTCTTTCTACAATAATTAATTTTCTATTGAACGATTTCCACGTGAAAAAGGAAAAAAAAATGTTTCACCAATTGAAAAAAAGATTAATATGAAATAAATTGATTGACGTCATAGTGGTAATAAAACGGAAATTGTCTAAGATTTCTCAATAATGCAAGGAGTATGAGTATGTGTATGTACACAAAGCAGATTAATATCACGTCATAAGAGAATTAAAAAGAAAATCTGACGTCATATTGGAAGTTTAACGAATTTTTCAAATGTTTGAGAATAATACAAAGCGAGTATCAATATGAGTAATAGAGAATATTTAAATATATGAGTTTGAGAAACATTTTTTGAATCATGATAAAAATTCGATTACGGAAATATTCGCCTATTTTAACATTTTGAAGGTGTACAACATGTTTAATTTTGAAATTATTTTTTTAAATATAGCATTTAGTCCGCATGAAAGATATTATGACAGAATATAATAGCTGGCTGGTTTAGATATTCGAAAAAACGAAAAAATAGAGTGGTAAAATTTTACTTTATAAAAAAGATTTTTGCTGAATGAAATTTATTCGGATTTAAAGAAAGGATAAAATGTTTTGAAAGGAATATTAAACGAAACCCTTTGAGCGATTTTCGATCACACTTAACCACTTTTTTTTTTTTTACTATTTATGCTTAAGCATCATTTTTATTTATTACAGAAAATATTATAAAATTCTGATTTTAATGTAACAAGTAACAAATTTCTCAATATAAAATACGCAAAAGTGGCAAAAGCATTAAATTACCACAAGCTGTTATTCAAAATTTTTTTTATCAAACAGCTTTTTCATTTTTTGGTAAATGCATAAGATCATTCAGAAAGCGATATCAAATTTGACTTTATGAATCGAATTTCCGGACGCGACAGTGTGGTAAAGGAACAAAAACTGCCGCCATGAGACAACAATCGCTTAGAACTCAATATGTAACTCATTTACCTATAAAGGATAAAGTCTATTAGATTACAAATTAAGCTGCAAGTGGCAGCTTTTATGTTTAAAAATGAATTCCTAAATGTGTCAAAAAGTTTTGCATTGTTCAGAGGAAAAATATAATCTTGAGAACTGCTGGCAGCAAGCCTCCAAAGGAAAATATAGTTAAAACTATCATTATTTCTTCTTAATATATTCATTTAAAGTAATATATAAATAGAGTGTAAAAATTGTAAGTATGTTTATTATTTTTTATCTTCTAAAAAACGATAACTGTACAAATATTTATTTTTTATTTAAAAAAAAAATTGAAAAATTGGTAAAAGGTAATAGTCATAAATTAGATATTCTGAGTTAATTCCCTTTACAAATAGTGTGAATGTCCTATCTTCAGCTGTATATTAATATGCCTCTCAAACCATTACACAGATCTGTTATCTTAAATTTCACAAAAATGGACTCATCATTTTTTCCTTTAAGCCTTTCACTTTCGCAAAATTATCCAGAAAGAAAACAAAGCCGAAGTTTTTTTTCCATCATTTAAACATTTCCGGGAATTTTACAAGTATAATTACAATATAGAAAAATGTATATTGCGGTAACTCCCCCCTCCCCAATAGCGGACATTTTGGTGATTTGTCCACTGTTCTTTAAAGGTTAAACTGTAGAAATATAGATGTGTTATGGGTTCAAAGAGGTGTCTGTTATTAAGAAGTGTCCGTTACGGAAATTTTCGTATATGCACTTTGCAATCTCCATAATTATTTTATTTAAAACTAGATTTTAAATAACATTCGAACTACACAAAAAAAAACTCAGTTATGATTTAAAAAAATTTGTTTCACAAAAATACTTTTTTTAGCCATATTTTATTTGGATGCTGATTATATGCAGCCCAGACTTTTTCAAGCTTCCCCCCCCCCCCCAATTCCCCTCAATCATGAACCTTATGTTTTATTTGTTTTGCATTTTATTAAAATCTCCAGGTTAACTTATTTTCTTTGGCTGTTTGATGCTATTAAATATAATTATAGTAAAAATATTTTGTCTACAACATATCTACTTTAAGCTTTTCTCAGAGAACTGTAGTCAAGTACAGGTACCTTGGTACCTGTTACTTAGATATCGGTGTTTGAAATTATATTTTCTCTAAATCGTTTTACTCATCTTGAAATTCCGTCTGCAGTCTGCCTGTGTGGATATAAGGGCCTGTTTAGATAAATAGTGTGTGTGGAGGGGGGGGGGGGGGGACTGTTGGATTATAAAAAATAATATTAATTCACGCTCAGATTATTTAGAAAAGCCTTGTATTAACATTGTTCCGATCAACGCAGTTTTCGAAAAATAAAAAACGTTATTCGATTCAAAATCATTGTAATAGTCCTGCCGGCCAATTGCATGCTATTACGTTTAAAAATGAATTCGTGAACGTGTCAGAAAGTTTTACCTTGTTGAAGTGGACTTTTTTCTATTGAGAATCTAAGTTTAACGGGACCACAAACAATGCAATGATTAAAAGATTTAAAGAGCTGATTTTAAAAAAAATCTAAATTTTTCGTGAATTCGAAACACAAATAAAGAAAGGAAAAGGAACATAAAAAATGATGAAACACTCGCACGCGCAAAGTTTTTAATATTAATCTTTAAAAATGTATTATTATTTTATGAGATAAAATAATATTATTAATATTCCTCCATTGTTTTGGCTAAGATAATATTTTAATTATGATCTTCAAAACAAGGTATTCGCATTTCTGCTTTAAATATCTGAGATCTTTAAAATTGGTCTGTGTTTTCTTTTACAAACAGAAAACAGTATTGAACACATTAAAACATTCAACATCCCCCCCCCCCCCCCCTCCGTCTAGACACTGGTATATAAATAAATACATTTTTTTAAATACCAAAATACTTATAATAAAAACTTTATGCATTAATTACTTTTATTTTAAATATTTTACTTAAATTATCATTAATTTCTCTTTCTTTTTTAATACTATAGGCCTCATTACGTGAAATATCTGCGTAAATAAATGCATTACATTTCAAACACAGGAAATTTAAATGTTATACTAAGATACTTTAATATATATATACATCCTTTCTAGGTTTATTGTCTAAAAATCAAACGCATAAGCGAAATGACGATGAATCAAGAGAAATCTTCTAGTAGTCTCAAATTCTCATCTTCCCTGCAAAACGCAAAATAAAGCGAAAGCGAAAACCACAGACTGTAGTTAAAAAAATGTTCTATTGCGGAGATAACAACAAAGAATTTACAGTAAGTACCATGCATTCTTTGATAACAGTAACGAATGGATATCTTGGGGTTGCTGAAAAGACCCCACTGCCGAAAAATCACGATTGGCTTAACACAATGGCACAATATGCCAATATCACACACATCATTCTGGCAACCATATGTGTTGTTAGCCAATGCTTGGCGACTCTATTTGGCGGGGTCAAGCATAGGTAAAGTCGTCCCATAATAAACATAGTCTTAAGTCATTCCAGAATGTCTTCAGAGACTTTGATAAATCTATGCCTGGATACAATCGTTTCTAATTTTCCCAGGTATAATTTGGCCTTCACCATAACTGAAGATGATAGTATAAAACGAAGATTTGAATTTCTGCGTAAGTTTTAGTTTATAATTTATTTTAATCTTTTGTTTATAGCTACTAGCCATTAAATTTTTAATGTAGGTTACGTGATGCGATTTTCAATTTTGTCCATAGTTTGTTCAAAATCAATAGAGTCCGAGTAAAGCCAAGCAGCGTACCTGTCATTTTTACTTCAATCGCACTCTACTTAATATCTAAAATCCATGCATAATTAAATATTTTTTTGCATATGTTCGACTTATATTCATATAAGGTTTCAGAAAAGCCAACTTTTAACACGCAGGACCCGATTAACCTGTGAAGCTGAGGGAAGCACATAATCATTTTAGGGGACCCCTTTCATTCGGTAAAAGTTTTCTAAATTCTTCATAATTGGAAACTCATCAATGATACATGCTGCAAAAGTATTATTCACAAGAGTGACAGTCAAATTCATATAGTTCATTAAACAGCCTTTTGTTTGTTTCCTGTATTTACTTTAGATAGAGTATATTTGTAGTATAATATAGTTTTCGTATGTTCATTTAGTTACCAGGGTGTTTTCTAACCAGCACATCAGGATGGCATGTTTGATTAATTACCTTGTTTTTCACATTCAGATTTTCCTGTTAGATAAATTTTCTAAAGTAGTGTGAATGTTCTATTTCATTAAACTTATCCCTCCATAAAAATTAAAAACTGAATGGGAAAAAAAAAAAACTAAAACTGGAAATTAGAAACCCCATTTTACAGATATTCTGCCCTCCCCTCATCACTCTTAAATTTTAGAGGTGAAGCATAATGCTTCATGTGTCTTTGGGGGCAATAAGGCCCCTGTTAACATGCTGACTGCATAATATAGGGTGCATACAGATTCCTTGAAAACTCAGAAATGAACAAGTTTCCACGGAGTACTTAGAACAACTTGTTGAATAAACAAAATATGGTACTTCTCTATTATCCTGTCGACCACTTTTCATAACAAAAAACGATCACCAAACTGTAACGCCAAATAAACGGGAGAACGTTGCCATTGGAATATCAAAATAAATAAAATATAAGAATTTAAGGACACAATTGTTATTTTAATTAATGAAATAACTAAAAAATCAGTAAAACATAATAAAAAATACACGCAAATGTCGAATTAAATACCGCTTGATGACATAACAAACACGTATAATGCTTCTGACATGAAGTAAATGGGACTGCATTTTTGGTGTTTAATCTTACATTTTGGCGATAGTTTTTTGTTATGAAAAGTCGACGGGATAATAGAGAAGTACCCAAAATACTTCTTGAAATCTCCTTCAGTTATTTTGAAGCAAAATTTAGAGTTGATCGATGGCTTAATTAAAGTATACCAGATTACAAAATAAAATCTTTATATCTTGCATGATGAATGAATAGTCATCTTTTCTTAAGTACTATGTATGGCATGGCAGAAAATTAAACTTTGAAGGAAGTATAATAAAAATCTCATGTTTACAAAGGTACAGTTCAAGTGATTACTACTATTTGTGGAAAAAGAAAGAACTTACTGTATTATTTTGTATTAACACTTGGTTTTTGCATGTGATACAGATACATAAAGTATTTGAAATGTATACAGAGGCCAGGCATATGACCATTGATCACTGCATGAAATAGTTGGCTGGCAATTTTGAATTCAAATTTATGAAACCTTTTAAGCGATACATTGTGAATACTGTACAATTTAAAGCGCAATCTCTCAGATTTTATTGGAATAAAATCTGTTTTTCTCTCTCGAAATGAAGCATTAAAAATTTAGGTGGGAGTGCATACCTTTAAAATTTTTGAACTCCTTAAAATTTTGTAGATTCCTTGGGATTTTTTTTCTTCTCAAATCTGTATGAACCCTGTCCCTGCTGCATAGGATGCATATTCCCCAGGGATCATTCTAGAACATAAAAAAGGACAGGATGCCCATTACATAATAAGGGCAATTTTATTGAAAAGGGCACATCATTTTATAAAAAGGACATTTTTGTAATAAGTGCATATAACAATATACTGGTCGGGAGGGAAGTCTGGCAACAGCTTAAAGTACTCCTTAATTTAAAAATCCAGTAACATTTCTAATTTCCATAACTTTACCATTTGAAAAGTATTAAAAATAGCAAAACGAAACTTGTTCTTGATTTTTATTGAAAAATTGTTTACTATATTCAGTCATTTCCCCCTTTTCCTACTATATTCGAAAACTTCTCTCTAAAACTTTTATTCACCAGATAACTTTTTCCCGGTTTTAGCAAAACTGGTTTTGAAAAAGCTACGAAGTAAAAGTTCTAAAGCTACTTTTCAAATTTTTTATAGAACTTATGTAAGTTCTCATGTGGTCAAAGGCCAGAATGCCTGATCTATTACTATATTTCACTAGACAAGGTGAAATTAATCAATGACCCTTGGTTACCCTTTGTGTCTTGTTCAATGGAAAAAATAAATGAAAAACTGAATCTCTCAAAATCAAAGATTAGACATACCAGGGCATTTCACAGAGAAATAAAGAGGGAAAGAGGAGTACTCCTGATGTACCATACTAGCATTCTAAAAATAAGATAAAGATTTTTTGAAAGTACAGTGCAAACAAGGCAAGATTCTACCCAATAAATAGCGAGTAGAATTCTACCTGGAGAAAGGGCATGGAGGGTAGAATTCTACCAGGAAAAGGGGCAAGGAGGGTGGGATTTTATCTAAAAAGGGCATGAGGGCAGGCCGCCTTTCTGAAACTCTCTAGAATGATCCCTGTATTCCCATCTAGTAGTTCATTAGCAAGGTGCTACAGACACATATTCGCGGCCTGTCCAGACTTTCTTACAGTGGATTGGTTTAGCTACAGTGTTCACATTTTGAGCATATGAAATTTTGTACAGTATATAAAAGCATCCTGCTTGCCATGTTTATCGCTTTTTTTTTGTTTGTGTGATGCGAAAATGAGCGATTTGAGCCAAGTGGTAATTCCTCAACCCTTTGGTTCTTTGTTTATCAGTATTTTTGTGTTTTATAGATCAAAGTATGTAATATGATCTAATTTATTTTCAAAATATTTTGAGTTTTTGTGAATTAAAAGGTACTTATGTATTATATGAGCCAGGAGATAGATGATAGATCAGCAAAAATGGTTGCCAATTATGTTGAAAACAGTAATTTAACGTTATTAAATACATAACATTGTCTAAAATGGTAAATAATGTAAAATAAATAAATAAAATATAATAAATGAACAATCAGTTTCCCCCAGATTTTAAAAAGGGCAGGGTGCTGCTGGTGAGAAAAAGGCACTTTTTCTAATCTTAAGGGCACTTTTTTTTTATTGTTACAGGTATTCTTTTGGTTTTTAAACCACTCTTAATATTTAAAAGTCAGGGCACTCTTTTTAAGACAACATTGAATCAATTTTTACTGTGAAAGCAAATTGTTTAATGCAAAATGAAGAAAAGACTCTGCACTTTTTTTACTGAGGGGCAAGAAGGTGCTAATTATTTTTATGATAGGCAAGAAGGATGCTATTTTGTCAATCAAAGGGCAGGCAGGGTGCAGCACCCTTCTGAAACTGTCTTGGGGAAACTCTGAACAATAGTAAATAAATAAGAAAAACTTTAAGTTATAGTAAGAAAAATAAACTGTATATTAAAAAAAAAAAGCTTACTACATTGTCAAAAAATAAGGGTTACTCTAATTAGTATAATTGGCACCATTCTTGGCATGGTTGTATCTGATGTGGCCCGGGTAATATACAGTGGTGGCCAAAAGTGTAGACATTTTTAGAAAGTTTCATGTTTTTCAACTTTGTGTGCTTGTAGAATATATTAATTTTCACTTAAATACAAACGTTTATATATCAAATTGAAGGTAATTTAATGTAGAATTTAATAATAAAAACAGTATTACAATATCTGTATTACAAAAATAGTTATGCAACTAATAGTAAGATCTATCTTAGATTTGCATTTTTTTAAAGTGATACTTACACAATCAATACTTAATAGGATAACCTTTATTTTTTAAGACAGCTTCACAGCGTCTTTTCATCGAGTGAACGAGTGTTTGGAGTTCATCTTTCGTAATCACATGGTGCCAAGAATCAATTATAGCTTCAATAAGTTGTCTTTTATTGGATGGACATTTTTTTCGTACAAGAATTTTAAAACGTCGCCACAAATTTTCAATTGGATTGAGATCAGGGCTGTTTCCTGGCCATGGTAATATATCTATGCCTTTATTTTGAAACCATACTTTGCATACTTTTGCTGTGTGGCATGGAGCTGAATCCTGCTGAAAAATAAATGGTGCGTTGTTGGGGAAGAGATCCCTGATGGAAGGTATCAATTTTGGTTCCAGGACCGTTTCGATGTATTTTTTGGCATTCAGGATGCCATCAATCACTTGAATTCAGCCCACACCATCTGCAGACATACATGCCCAAATCATGACATTTGTTGGGTTTATTGTAGTTGCTTCAATGTAATCAGGATGAAGTGCTTCTCCTACTCTAATTCTCACGTATTTTCTACCATCACTACCAAAGAGCGATATTTTACTCTCATCGCTCCAGATTACTTGCTTCCATTGATTTTCTGACCATTTAATGTGATCTTTTGCCCACTTAACTAGTTTTTCGCATTGCTTTTGATTTAAATATGGTTTTTTCCTTGGAATTCTAGCTTGTAGTCCAAATCCTGATAACCTTCTTATTGTTCTTGAACTTACTGCAATACCCGCTGCATTCATTTCACATCTAATGGCATCTGATGAAATTTTTCTATCTTGAAAGCGTAGCCGTTTAATTTTTCTATCGGCAGTAGCACTTGTGCATTTTTTTCGGCCTGATTTGGCCTTATTTTCCACTGATTTCATTTTTTCATAACGTAAACAGAACTTTCGTACACCAGAACAAGTCACTGAACCACCAACTTGTCTTGCAATTTTAGCATAAGAGAGGCCATTTTCTCTCAATATGACAATTCGGCTTCTTTTTGTAGTTGTCCAATTACTTCTTGTTGATGACAATGTTTAAAATTAGTTTAATTAAAAAAAAAAAAGACTTTAAATATTCCAAAACAGCAGTACTCTAATCAGGGTTGCAAAAAAGCCGGCTAAAATTAATAAAAACCATGCCAGCGGCTTTTATTGGTTTTAACCGGCTTTTATTGGCCGAAATTGGCCTTTTTTGGCCAAAATTGACTTTTATACAGTGAAGCACTTTATTTATAAACTGTATATTTTTAAGTGTTTTTTAACTAATTTAAAAGACATTTTATTGAGTTAGAATTTAATAAATAACCTATATTCTCAATAATGAAGTCAATGTTGGAATAACAGATGACTGATGATTTGAATCAGAATTGTAAATATGTTAGCTAATTTTTAAAAAGGCATACTAACTGCTTAACTATTGTTATACTTTTTAAATAACAGCTTTAAAAAAATTACACTTTTTTTTGTTTTACTGCTTTAAATAATTAAATAGGACAATAATTGGTTAATTACATATTTTATTAAACAACTAATTTTAAGGGCTATTGACCCACTAGTAGAAATTATGCAACATAACAGTGGGCTGTACAAATTTTAGAAGATTTAAGATTAATCTAATAGCTTAAAAAATGTTGTACTTAAATTTAAAAAAAAAAGTAATTTATAAAATGTCTCTCAATTACTGTAATCTTCTTACTGTATTTTCATTGTAATTGAAAATTTTGCTTATGTAATGGGTTGCTATTATTTCTTATGGTAGTAGTCACATTGTTGCATCATAGATAAATTTAGTTTTGCTGCAGATTGACAAACACACACACAAAAATCAGTTATTTGGGCTATTGATATGAAAGTTTCATTTTTTCTTATAAATATTTAAAGCCATACATAAAGCCATTTAATAAAAACACCAGTTTTCACTGTTAAAAACAGTAATATGAATAACATATGCTTTTCAAACTTTTATTTCAACTAGTTTTAATTTGAGAATTTTTTTTTAAAAATTGCTCTCCATTTTTTATACACTTACATCTACTAAAATCTCCTCAAATATTATATATTCTTCCTAATTCCTCTTTCAATGTTGATCATTCTATAATTTAATCTCATTATATGAACTTATCTGGAATGAGTTATGTAATTGCTTAGTAGTAAAAAAAATATATTAAAATATAATTTTACAAGACATTAAAATACTGATTACTAACTAAATATGGATGCTCTCAAGTATTATATATATATATATATATGCTAATTCCATTTATTAAATATATATATTATTAAGTTTTAATCAATTTTAAAAGTAAAACGCAGTATGTAAGAATTTTTCAGTTTTGATGGTGATGTTTTGTTATTGTTTAATTAAATATAATCTTTAAAATGCATAGTATATGTCGAGCTATGTAATACAGAATTTCAAAACACCACCTTGCAGTCTAATTTAATATAGTCTTCAGTGTGTATATAATTTTATTTTAGACATATATCCTCCATAGTTGCCTTCTAGCAGTTATAAAGACTTGTTTAATAGAAGTTTATAGATTTTTTAGAAGAAAATATTTATTAGTGCATTAAAAATAAATTAATGCAAATTTAATGTAAATTAAATCTGAAACCACTTTCTTTTAATAAAAGCCGGCCTTTTTCAATTAAAGCCGGCTTTTTTTAAGTGGTTAAAACCAAAAAAAGCCAGCCGGCTTTTTTTGGCCTGGCTAAAAGCCGACAACCCTGACTCTAATTGTACTAGTATGCATCATTCGGCAAAATATTTCCACAACAATAACTCTTTTACCATCCAAATAACCTAAACTATAGTTACAGACATTTGATTGGTCCTCAGAACAGTGTTTGTGATTGGCTAGTATGCTTTTATTACAAAACACGTCCTTATTCAAAACGATTTGTGGTAGTTTGTTCTACTAAAATGAGCATAACTTTTTTTGTAATACAGATATTGTAATACTGTTTTTATTATTAAATTCTACATTAAATTACCTTTAATTGGATATATAAATGTTTGTATTTAAGTGAAAATTAATATATTCTACAAGCACACAAATTTGAAAAACATGAAACTTTCAAAAAATGTCCAAACTTTTGGCCACCACTGTATAAGTACCAATAAAAGAATGAAATCAAATCTGTGTAGTTTATTTCCAACGCTAGCGGATGCAGATCTGCATCTGTCAGAATTGAAAATGTACAATTCAACTATAGTGGTAATGACGCAGTTCTATATATGCAAGTAGTAAGTAAGACACATCAAAATGAGCTAATGTGTCATCTATGTGATAGTAATCAAATGTTTATAGCCAAATGGATATTTCCTGGTTTGAAAACCAAACTGTGACTACAGATAATGCTTCCAGTTAATGTCTTAAGTACTCACATTACAGACTGTCTCATGCAATGGTGTTATTGATTATTGATTGTAAATATTTCTAAGATAAAAAATGCACTTTCTAAGGAGGCCTCTGCCTCCCCTGAACCACCATTGTCTCATTAATTTCACATTAGCAATTTTCATATAATGCATCATTAGGGTATATAGACCGATACATTTTAAACTAGTAATTTGATTTAACATAAGCATCTCTGACAGGAGATTTTCTTATCCTTTTAAAGAATTCTTGTCTTGCAACCACGAGAATCTGCATCTTTTGCAGAAGTTGTATAGAATCTTATGAATACAATATTATAATGATATTGATCAGGGGCATGTCTAGCGGGGAAGGTGTTGGGGGTGTAACACCCTACCACTTATTTATAAGATTTGGTAAAATTTAGAATAGTCGGAAAGTTAAGAACACTCCCTGAAAAAAAAGTCCCCTCTCCGATCGTCAGTTTCATTTCAATTCTCTGTTGTTCATCTTTAAAAGGGAAAAGAAAGAGCTTCTCACACAGAATGGAAGATTGTGTATAATTCTGTATGATCGACAAAAATCCTGAAACTGCAGTTCTATTTACACGAGAGAACTATTTTAAAGCAGAAATTTTGAAGGTGGTAAATCGACTTACAACTGCATTTGAAGACATTCATAAGTTGGTGTTTGAGAAACCACTGGCCTGTCTTTTTTCATCTAGGATCAAGTTATAGCTCTACCGAAGACATTTCTAAACTTTGTCAATTATTCCCTTATGATCTCAAAGATGTTGATAACTTGGAATGTGAAATTGATCTCATGTCTCCATAAATAGCTAGTTTTGAATTTGATACAATTGGCGCAGCAGCGCAAAAACTTGTGGGGAAGGCTCATTTGTATCCTAACCTTTTTTTGACCTACAACTTGGTCTTAATTAATCCAGTAAGTGTGGCAAGTAATGTAAGAAGTTTCAGCAGGTTAAAGTTAGTAAAAAATTACCTGCGTTCCACCATGTCTGATGAGGGACTGGACGAACTGATGCTATTAACCTGGGAAGCAGACATAATTGACATGTTGGATTTAGACAGTGTAGCTGGAAAATCGGCTATTCTGAATGATAGGCGGTGGTAATTTAAAAATGTAGAGAAGGATAATTTTTAGTCTTATACTAATATGTATCTTATTTTTAATAAGCAAGATTTGTCTTTTTATGTATTTTAAAATGTATAAACATACGTTACACAACAGCATGCAGTTTTATTTATTGCAGAAACATAAATTCTGAAGTACGTTGAATGTTCTTAAATTGTTACTTTTGAGAACTGGTTAATGTACGGTACATCCGTACACCTTTCCTTTTAAATCGTAAGTAGAATCCTAATTAATAAGAGAATTCTCAACTCTACTTATATAGTAAAAGAATAAACATTTTTTTCACATACTGAATAACAGAATTTAATTTTGACTGTGGTAACCGACTGTGGTCAGGCAGAATGCAGAGAGCACTTAGGATTTTTTAAAATTCACAGTATTGTAGAATAGTTGACTCCGTCACTGAGGGGGGGGGGGAGACTATTACAAAGCCTTTCTCACCCCGATCCCGTACTCGGCAAAATTGAGTTCACCCCCCCCCCCCCCCCCCCCCCCACACACACTAAAACAGCCTTCGGCATGTCTCTGATATTGATGCAAAACTAAGCTCCTGTTACAAGACTTACAAGTTTCTATCACTTAGTTTAGTAGTACAGTAAACTCTTTTTAGATGCTCCATCAATTAGTGAGGGAAAATATAGATTAGTGCGAAGCACAAAGCAATCATTTTTTCTAACAAGATGGCGTCAAATTTTAAAAAATGAAATGCTGAAAAAATACTTCAAAGAAGGTTTTTATAAATAAAATTAGACCCAGTTGTGTGATTCAGCCAGTTCGCACCAGTTTGGTGGAACAGTTACCCAATTTTATGTTGAGTTTGATGAACCAGTTGTTAATATAACATTTTAATAAGTACAGTAGACTCTTAAATCCACAATCGAAAATCTGCATTATGCCTAAAATCCACATATCGTTGCAGGTGTAATTCAGTAGGTTTGCAATTTTTTTCTTTCTTTTTTTATGATAAATAGATATCATCTATTTTTTGGCTAGTAAATTGTTTCTTTTGCATCTATTAATTCCAAAATACTGATTTTTTGGAATTCTGCTAAAAATATATCCGCGAAATTTTGCTAATTCTTGAAAAAATCATTGTTGAGTCTAAAATTTTGCGGCTGCGGGATTTAATTTTTTTTTTTTTAATTTGCGGGTGTGTGTGTGGGAGTAGACCTTTGTATTTTCTACTTTATTACTGTACTACATATTTTATTGTATATTTACTGAGAAATTTGGTATTTTTTGAAAAGTTGACAGCAATGCTAAGGTGCCATTTATTGAGATTGAAAAGAACAATTTTCTTATTTTCAGAAGTATGTTTCTATGAATTTTAAAATACCAGTAAAAAACTGGAGACATTCATACTTAAAAATAAAAACAGAAGATAGTGATAAAAAACGGTAGTCTCCCACGAAAAACTGAAGAGTTGGCAGTTCTGTATTACAGGAGCTATACTCTGGTTCTGGTTATTATAGTACCTTCAGCAGGTCTTTAATACATTCCTGCTATCGGCAGGGAATTTCTAAATCTACCGCGATCACAGGCTTTGAACAGATGGGAGGCGAACGTGCGATCCTATTTGTATAAATGAGAAAACAACTTGCATGCGGGCACAACAAAAGGCAGTAAGGGCGGCATTTTTAGAAACGAGGGGCAGAAGGGTGCTATTTGTTTAACCAAAGGGCAGGCAGGGCACAGCGCCCTCCTGAAACTGTCTGGGGGAAATTCTGTATATGATTTTGATCACAATTTTTTTTACACTTTTTTAACTGTGGAAACACTTAAGATTCCATTATGTTGATGTTCTAACTTTCTGGGCCACTCTCGGAACAGGAGCGCATAGTCTGACCTAAATCAGAATTACTGCTAGTACTAAGTGAAGATTCTGTGTCTATGTTCCTTTAACCTTTTAGCTTGCGGTGTCCACAAAAAAGGACACGTAATTTTAATTCCAAAACTGACAAACGGCACCAAGAATATTTATTTTTTTCCTTTAATAAACTACGGGAAAATAAGCAAGTTTTTATTTTAAAATTAATTCTTTTGTATATTCTGGTGTCAGTCGATAATTTCATCATTTTAAAAACAAATTTGTTCCACGCCGGAAAGGGTTAATAGATCATACTCAGAATCAGAATTTGAAAGCATGACATTGTCATTGCTTATCAAATGAAGATTTACTTTTGTTTGATAGGCACACTTAACTGATGATGCACTTTTGATATTAAAAAGGATTATAACGACATTTCTCTCTATTCTAAAAAAAGTAACCGGTGATCTTTCTTGACTTATATTAAATAAAGTATTACATATAAAAACAGGAAATTGGTAGCTTTATAGATATATGTATGACACACTGAAACAGACAGTTTTTAAATCTAAGAATTATTTTAAGCACTATTTAATGTTGAAATTGGTCAATTTATTTCAGTTATATAAGCTTTATAGGATCAAAAACTATGCATAGCAATTTAATCATTTTTTGCAGGCACATACTTGACTAGATTGTAGTGTGCAAAGTCCAATAATTTTTTTAATTCTACTAATTTTGTAGAGTTTGTAGGATCTTTTATTCAAAATTTCATTAGCTGAATAAAGATTTAATTCATAGTTTGAAATAGCTGATTTTTTTACCTACAGTTGCCCAATTTTAAAAAGCCCAAATAATAACATTTACAATTACTTTTCAGTAGAAAAATATGTATATGTGTGAATATTAAAATAGAACTAAAACTTTAAAATAATTATGCTATTACGAAAAGCACTAAAAAGCCCTTTTCATAAAAAAGTGCCCATTTTGTTCAACTGAAGTGCCCTTTTTCAATTCCTACTATTAGATCATACTCTCCCTATATATATTTATATATTTTGTTCAAATTTTCAATCGTTAATAAAATCCTTTTTATTCATCTACTCAAGTTCAAATACATTTTTTTTAAACTTGTAGTGGATGACACTTGATGTTAATAGTTTTTTCAAATATTACTTCATTAATTATATTTATTTAATTTTAGTTTTATATTGGAGAAAAAATATCAACATGCAGCCGATTTATTTCAGACATTAGTTCCATTCAAAAGCACTCACTCACAAGTCTTAAGCACAGTCGGTTAAGCTCTGAGCTCGTAACTACAAGGTCACAGAATCGAGCCTCGCCAGGGACGGAAGGAATTTCTCCCGTAATCGAAAATAAATTTCTCTTATTCTTATATAAGATATTTAACAGGATATAAATTTAAGAATAAATACCATCAGTGGCGAAGCATGTAGATTACGGGAAAAAAATTTTCTTTTTGACCTAAGTAGGAATTGACATAAATTTTTTTTTTAAATTTTTATATTTGTTTTGAAGGAGAACCCTGCCTTTTTTTATTCTGGGGAAACACTATGTTTAGTATAGTAGTACTCAGACTCAGATAATATAGCCGTTCACAGAAAATTTTTAAAGTTTGCAGACAGTTTTAATGTTTTTTTTTTTTTTTTTACAAATTTATTTATAAAAAACAAAAAAAATTATCAAGACCCCAGGCAGAGAATCAGTGCGACGCACGTTGCAGACTCTTGAGAAGGTCTGCAGACTATTTTTCAATTGGAGAAAAAAAAAAGTTTGCTAGAAATTATTTGCCATGTACCATGGTACAATTTTTTTTTTGGAAGAAGCGCCGCGGTGCATATGAGTTTAAAACTTAAAAATATTGTAAGTGTGGCGCTTATGACGGAATGGCGGTTACGATGTTTTTTTTGTTTTTTTTTTTCACCTGCCAGGGTCAGTAGCAGAAACAGTGCAGCACCGAAGCGGGTGCTGCAGATTATTTTAGGCTTTGCACATTAATTTAACAGATTAAAAATAAATTTTGTGTTAAAAAATAAATGTTAAATGTTGATCTCTTTTAAATAAATTTTATTTGGTTGGAAATTTTAGCGAATGTTTATGTACTTGTTTAGCGTTTTTCTGCGATTTGCGGCATTTTTTTTGCATTCGAACGGGGAATTCGGTTTTAATATCTTAGTAAATATTATCCTCTTTTCAATAAAGTCTAATTCAGAAAACTGGAGGGGGGTGGGGTGGGGTTGAGTGCATGTAATGTAATGCAAGGGGTCACCAATATTAAGGGAATGGTTTGTCTCAAAAACAGAAGATAAACTGATGACAATGAGTAAGAGTTAATCTCTTCCATTCATGGACTAATAACTTTTTTATTTTAACATTTATTCATATTTCAGTTATTTTATAGATTAATAAAATAACAGTTTTGTTGAGCTATCATAAATTGATATCTTTATATAAGTTAATGATTAAAATATTTCACATTTTAATATATATTGTATATATTTAAATTTTCATTAGTTTTTCTTTCATTCATTAGTCATCTGCATTAAGCATACCATTCAATGCTACATTTCTTGACTGACTTTTAATAATGCTTGTAAATTAATATTTTTCTTTTAGTGGTGTTGCTTTAATAGCACTCCACTCGCATATAACTTTTCATTTTTGCTGTTAGCAGCGATATAAGATTCAGGAGGGGCGTGATGTTTTTTTGCAGAAAATTTTTAAGAAATTATTTGAGTTTGCAGACAGTTTTACATTTTATCTTAGTCTGGTAGTACTTACATGTGATAATATAATATATCATATGTTATACATACCTGCCAACTTGTAAGGTTTAGCCTTACAATGTAAGGATTTAGGTCAAATTGTAAGGTTGTAAGGATAATAGGTAAGATTGTAAGGTTTTTTGGTAAAACTTGAACTGATTATTCAAATTAGTTACTCATTTAGTAAAAGAATTAAACTGATGCACACATTGTGTTTATGTTACAAAGATGAGAGAGATTAGCAATATGGTACGTCACAGCAACCAAGTAGTAATTCACAACACGTTATTCTATGCCAGAGAATTTTTAGTCATGCTTTGTATTTTAAAATTTTCTCGCAGCAAAGCTGAATGCAAAATTAAAATTGTAGTTTTGAGACTTTTTTGATTAGAAATTTATTAGATTTTTTTTTTTTTTTTTTTTTTTTTTTTACTCATAAAATATTTTAATATACATGCTTTTTTAAGTATTAAAATATTTTAATACTTAAAAGCATGTGAAAAGATTGCTATGAAGAAATATTTGACAAAAAATTATTGGGTAAAGCCAGCCTATTTAAAGTATATTAAAGATAATTATCAGTGCTAATATTATTTGGGTTGTGTCTTTTACTTTTTTTTTAAACTTAAACAATTACTTGTTTAATATTTTTGTATTTATCAGTAAATTTTGTATCAAACCATATATTACCTTACCAGATGCCTTCGTAAACACTACGTATGTATTTTAAAAGATGCACAATGAAGTACGTCGGGAAAATTGTAAGGTTTTCTGAATGGACATGTTGGCAGGTATGGTTATATATTAAATGTACTTTTATGTTTTTGTGAGGTTAGTTAAAAGCTTTCCATAGAAATCCATAGTTTGTTAAACAAAAATGTCTACTAAAGGGAAAAACAAAATTGACTTTTTATTCAAATTGTTACTATTTTTTTTCTTTTGTTTCAGAAAGAAAATATTCCTTTGATATCTTGTCACGCCTGACTACTGAAGGAAGATCATTAGAAGAGAAATATGTAGATCTTTTGATAAACAGATATCTAAAGGTTCTTGATACCCGTTGGCTGGAAAATTGTTCTTGGGAAAAAGTTACTTCTAAGATTGCTGAGATTGGTTCTGTGAGTAAAAATCATTTTCATATATCAGTTGTCTATGTGTAAAAAGTCAATTTGTTTATAAACATGAGTGTTGGCGAGGGTTAACAGATGAGGTACTTCTTTTTTTTTATAGGGGCTTTGGCGTAATACAATCTTAAACTTAAGAATGTAAGATTTCTTGCAAAGTAATCTAAACAAATGCAAATGAAATGGTGAACAATAAAAAAAAATTCTAATCTTATATGGCTTATTTATGTAGCCATTTGTTATATATCTGTCGATTTCATTATTACATGAATTATTTATGTTTTATACAGTAGAGTCTCAAAAATCCACACAGCTTGGTATCAGAGGCTGAGCGGATTTTAGAATTTTGCAGATTTTTTAGAGTTTTGTAGATTTTGGATTAAATGATTTATTATTTTATAGTCTTCCTTTTTGTATGGTCTCCTTTGTTTGAGAACTTTATTTTTTCTTGATAAAATTTCTATTGAATTCTGTAAACAGTCATTATTTCCTGTTGGTTTATACAACTCTGCTGCTCCATTATCCCCTTTTTTAAATGTCCACTTTTTCCATGATAGAAAGTGCAACATGTTTGTGTTTTTTTTTTTTTTTTTCAGATTACTAGTACATTTGTTACCTGACAACATTTTTTATTACAATCACAAATAAAATAAATCTTGCATCCAATTCAGATATAAAAATAGTGCCAACAAATAGAATATAGAAAGTTTGTGATCGTGATTGTTGCAAAACATGATGGATGAAAGCAAATGCAAAATAATGAAATCAGTGCCTGCCTTGCATGAAATATAAAATAAATTAATTCGCTACTCTATAGTGGCCAATAGATGTTGCCACTACTAAAACTTTTCTGGCCTTGCATGAAATGTAAAATAAATTTATTCGTTACTTTCTTTAGTGGGCAATAGATGGTACCACTACTAAAACTTTTCTGGGCTTGTTTACATTTCTCGTCGATTTCTATTGTTTTACATTTTGTTGTGTATAAATTTTTTTAAATTAAAACATTTTATTTGTGTAAGATCTTGTGTCATTGTTATTTTTCCATAAATTTACATAAAAATAATTAAATTTTTGTTTACTGATATTTGAAATAAAGATTCTAAAGAATACTTCTTAACTGTAAATTTCACTGCTTATATTTTGAAATGCATGTGGATTTCAGAAGATTGCAGATTTTTGAGGTGCAAATTTTCGAGACTCTACTATAAAAAAAAATTGCTTTTCTTGCCAAATTTAATCTTGCCGTTTCTTACTCGTGTCAAGGCCTCTTGAAAAAGGAAGTTTCACCATGTGACAGTTTTTGCCACCCTTTTAAATAACTTTCTTTTCTCATTATTTATTATATACCATTTCTCACTCTATTAAAATAAATATCTTTTTTTTTAGTTTGAAATTATAACAAGCAAGTAAACTAAAAAAAAATATAATTGTACTTATCAGGAGTTGATGCAGGTTTTTTTGCTTGTATTTCTTTTTGTGAATAAAAGTTATTTTTGTGATATTTATAATATCTGTGAAAAATAAAATTTTGTAATGAAAGATTGAACCCAGTAATCAAATCCAGTTAAATCCAAACCAAGCATTTAATAATTTTTTTAATTCTTCACGCTAAAGTTTTTCCTTTCCAGGGAACTAGGTTTGTTTGCAAATTGCAAATTTCAAATTCTAACAAAATAGAAATAATTAATGAAGCTTGCTTTTTTGGAATGGAATTTTGTGAAGGGGTCTGTTTTATTAAGTGGAATTATTTATCTTTTGTAATAATCGCATCTCGTATAATAAGTATCTTATTCGTTTTAATATAGTTGTTTTGGCTAATATCGATTTTGTTAAGAAATGACATTACTAATACATTTGTTGGTATTATAGACTAATGAAGTCTGGCATTTTGGAGGGTAAACATATGCCATGAAAAGCCAGTTTGTTTTTGTCATTGTGTAAAAAAGTTTTTCATAGCTTAGAATATATCAAATATTGTACCAGAAAAAGATGTTTTGTAGGGAACCTTTTTCATTTCAATAAAGTAGCTGATGAAAGTTGGATTGTTAGTTGAAACTTATGGTAAACATGCTCTAACCCCTAAAACTTATGAATGATGGTTTAAACACTTTAAAAGTGATGATTTTGATAGAAAAGGCAAGTAGTGTTCAGGACAGCTGAAAAAGTTTCAAGATGCAGATTTGGAAGCATTATTGGATTATTGGATGAAGAACCTGGTCAAACAATACTGACTAACACTACCGACAACAATTGATAAAATTGAACTTTGTGTTGAAGGAAAAATGACCAGAATATGTCCAAACAATAGTAATTTTCAACGTGACAATGCTCTGTCCCATGTTGCGACATGTATAAAAAAAAACTGTATGGAAAACATTAAATAGGACGTCCTGTCCCACCCGCTGTATTTGCCATTAGCCCCTTCGGACTAATACTTATTTTGATCAATGTAGCATGGACTTTCAGAACAGCACTTCAATTCTTTCGAAGAAGTAAAAAATTGGGTCAATTCATGGATTTCTTCAAAAGATGAGGAGTTTTATTGACGCAGAATCCCTCTTTTGCCAAAAGGATGGAAAAAATCAGGGCTAATGATGGACAATACTTTTATTAAGGTAATTTATTTAATTTTGGAAATAAATGCTCAAATTTTGTAAAAAAATTGACATTAACTGAAGCACTTAAGCAAATTTTTGTGTATTTGTATGAGGATTCTCTCGCATGTATTATTATTTTTTTTTTTCCAGCCAGTATTTAAAATTTTATTTGCTACAGGAGCACTCTGTTTTTTCTCCCACCCAATTGTGTCTTCGGTTATTTCATGTATGGTTTCTCTTCTCTGCAGTGTTGGGCCTGGTTTCGATCACATCATAGGTGGCATTGCACGCTCTGCATATTAGATTGTGCTTTTTGAAGATGGTTTTTGATAATACTTTTTGGTTGGGGGGGGGGGGGGGAGGGAGAGAGAGAGGTCACCTCCTAAATTCATCACTGAGTCTGATCATCTGATTGGTGAGGTGGTGCTGTGTTTAACTGAAGGAATTTGATGCTGATAAATTTTTAACGATTACGATTGCTGACAAAAATTTTATAAGTAGCTCTCTGGGATTGTTTTAAATTACTCTAAAAAATTTTAATGGCCCAGAGGAAACCCCTTTCATTATTATTTTGATCAATAAAGACTTTATTTTAAATTCAAAAGATGTCATTCTTGATCTTCAACTCATTATTCCAAGCCTGTGACGTAAGAATAATCATTTTCTACATAATTTTTATTTTTTACTTAAAAAGAATGAAAAGGTTGTGTTATTGTAGATATTCAATTCCCAATTTGCTAAATATTCTATATGATCACAATACATTACTACTACAGAAAGGCAGGCTTCATTGTTATGTTTCACATGTGATAAAATATCAGTGGATACAATTATATAATTTTTGGCCAGGGTTGGCAAGGTTTTTTCCACCCCCGGTAAATACCATGGTAAAAGCCGGTATTTACAGTCTTGGGAAATACTATGTTTTTCCCACATGGGAAAAACTGATTATTATAAAGATAAGTATAAATTCAAAACAACCTTTAAAAATGTCAAAATTGAGCCCTAAGTAAATAGCTTGAAAGGTAAAGAAAAGGTAGACCTACGAAAATAGACAATAGAGGGCATTTATTTAAATATTTACACACCACACAGATTCCCAAACATTTACCAATCATAACCATATTCTTCGTCTTCCACTTGCACATTGGATTTTAGCATCATATAACAAAATACTAATTTAGAGGCTTTTTGCAAACCCAGTTTATTTCTAATTATTTATTTTTTTTATTAATGTTTATTTAATAAAATACTTATTTAAGAAATTCATTATTATTAAAAAAATTTATGAGCAAATTTTATGTTTTATGCAATAATTCTTATTTATATTTCTTTCCTACAGAATAATTTTAAACCTAAGAGAAATTTGTAATAACTATGTATTTCTAACTTTAATTTTACACATCAGATTCAGAAAACCAGAATATTTCTTACATATTGTCATTTGGAAGTTTTTTCCGGTATTTATCAGTTTTTCCCGGTTGGATGGGGAAAAACTAGTTTTGGGCGGGAAAAAGTCAACCCTGTTTTTGAGAAATGTCTTTTGTAAAGTAATGCAATAAGCTGGTAGTTCTAGTAACAAAATAATGCATAATTTATAATGTAAAAGGTAACAAGATTCGGAATGTAGTGAATCTTTTTTTTTTTTTTTTTTACTCCTTTCTAGTGACCTTTTTCGTAAATATTAAAAATAAATAGCAAAAATATGCATTTTCTGCAAAATCTGTGCTCAAACTGTTGTCTTATTTGCTTATATTGTATTGGGTACTAGCAGGCTACACCCGCTATTTGATTTTTTACAATTTGGTTAACTCTTTCTTGGATAAAATGAGTCAAAATGTTTATAAAACTTAAGCTGTATTGACTTATTTTTTTTTATACAAATCTCGTAGTTTATGTAAGGGATGCAATTTATTTTAAATAATTATTAGAAGTATAATATAATAATTAAGCATCGTACATATGTCCCATTTGCAAAATACCATTTTTAAATTTCTTTTGAGCTTTTCTTTTAGAAAAAGCTGATTATCTCCTAGTTTTCCTGTCTTTTCAGACTAATCAATTTCTTAATTTTTTTCCATATTTAACCAAATGTGGAGAGCACGTTCGATTGATGCAGAACTAAACAAATCGACCAAAAAAAGAAAAGGCATCCTGACAATTTTCCAAATTTCAGTGGGATTCTTTCCATTAAAAAACACTACTTTGATTTGAAGGTGTATCTTTGTATAAGTTCAATTAGATCTTTGTGAAAAATATTTTTAGAAAACAACTAGTTCTCTTTTATCCTGAAAGCTAAACTAATAATAATAAAAAACAAGTGCATATTCTGGTTTTACACATTTCACCCTGATTTTCCTGCTCTGCTGGCAGATTAATGCCAATACATTAAGAATCCATCAGATTTGACACATAAAAAAAAAAAAGGTTCAATTGCTGTATCAGTCTTTTATGCAAAATTTGATTCTTATAAGAAAATAATTTCACATTCTCTTTGAGATCAGTCTAAACTTCAACACCTGTTGAAAAGTTTGCAATCCAATTGCAGATCCAATTTATCGAATGCTACAGAAATTTATTTTAACTGTTTCTGTAATATCAAACTTTTTCAATAAAGTCTAACATTGTTTAAAAATTTAACAAAATTTGAGGCAATGAATTGGTTATCTTCATTTGTAATTGCCACATATTTGTGAAAAATTTTAATGAATATGTTAACATGGTCTTCTTGTGAGTTCCCCCACATCCAATGCATGTCATTCAAGCATATCTAAATTTAATAATCTATGTGGGAAGCTGTGGTTACAAAAATACTTATTTGCTTCAGCATTATGTTAGGATAGTTTTAAGAGTTACATCTTTTTCTGAAAGCTAACTTATGTAATTTTGAGTTAATACAGAATCTGCAAGTTTTGAATGGTTCAATTGAACAAAAAACAGAAAATGTAAATTCCATAATTTCTTAAAACTTAAAATTTTTCAAATAATATATCTATAAATTCTAATGGATTCTTTAAGACACATGTACTGCAATTTTTGAGATTTGTTGAAATGTTTTTTATAATTTTTAATTAATGGCTATTTTTAATCAATGTGTTATAACAAAAAGTGAGTGTACTATATCAAAAACCTGTTCCAAAATCTTTTGTATGATAGATACCATATTCATCATTGTGGATTTTGTACATAAAGGGATGTTGACATTCAAAATAATGTATTCTAGTGGTCCTGTGCGAAGATTTTGCACTGAGTCTGATATTTTTTTAGATGCATGCTTAAACATATAAAAAAATAAGGACTAAAAATATCTGCAAACAATAAAACCTGTGCCGAATAGTCGAATTATTTTGTGCAGCCCTATATATATATGATCAATAGATGTGGATATATAGTATGATAAAATTTAGTTCAGTTACAATAGTTAGAATAGTTATTCACATTTAGCAATTTTTTGCCAATCTATGGAAATGCACTCGAAATCTTTCGTACAACCCTGTATATTATCTGAAGGCTTTTGTACACACAACATATTAAGCTAAAAGGGAACTTAAAACTCACTCGCAGCAATTACCAACTGTAAACAACAATGTATCTTTATCTTTGCTTAGCCTTGTATATGAGTTAATTTATATTCCACAAATTTCTATTAGTCTACTAAATATAGTTCAGCAGGAAAATGCATATACACAATAAAAAACTACCCTTAAGCAATTCACTCCCATAGTCTGTAATATTTACAAATTAGCTTGTGTACCTCTGTATATGATCAACCGAATTCATAAACACACATGTACTATGAAAAAATTTAGTTAAACTTAACAAAGCAAACCAAAGTTGAAAACACACTTATCACACATAGACTGTATGTAAATATTGCACATGTACTGTAACCAATATCTTTTGTGTGTCCCTATAAATCAGGCGTGTCAAACATGTGGCCCACCGACAAATTATCTGTGGCCCGCGAAGCCTTTGACATTTTACCTGTGTTTAATTTAGTTGTTAGAACACTCAGGTTGAAAATACACTTTGCACTGATACGCTTTCACCAACCGTGGTTTTAGATATGGCAAACATAAGAAAAATATGTATATCAGTGTTACCAGTTTCTCGGGCTTTATTTTTATTCAGAATGCTAGCACTATTTTTGAATACTAATATTTGTCTTATTTATTCTGTCATTAACTAAAATGAATATTTCTCTTCAGATTGTGGTAAAATTCTGAATTAATAAAACCTCGCTCATCTGGCAATAGACAGATATAACTCATTTTTTAGATTTTAGCACAACAAAAATGTGGATACAAAGATAACCAATTGGAACTTAGCTAAACACGGACCTTGAGTGTGAAAATCTAAAAATTCGTAAAATTTTAAAGTATTTTACTGATAATTTTTTTATGAAGAAACTAATACTTCATTTCCCTACTCTCTTCGATTTTTCGTCACTATAACAAGATAATATACTGTATTCGATAAATACTAAGAAATCTAAAATTGATGAAATTCGGCTCTAATTAAAAAGAGCTAAAATTAAAAAAAAAAAATCAAAATTTAATAGCTTTAAACGAGTCTCTTTGAAAGGTGACACAATTTACAGCGTTCGAAATCCTTGGTGGTCTGTTGGTCCCAGACTACCAAAAATTCAATCAGACCACTAATTTGAAAAATTTAGTGGTACTCAGGACCAGTAACTTTTTTTCCCTCTCTGACAGGTAAACGTAAACTTTCCCGTCCCTTAGAAAACCGCAACCAAACACAAATCACACAACTCTATTTTATTAAAAGAAAAATGCATTAAACCTTAGTTGAAATAAATAATCGGAAATAAAATATCTAATTAATAATTTTATAGTTTTTCTTTATGCACTGTTTATTTAAATTTTAGCAACTTATAATTTTACATTTTATTATGCTGAAAATTTTGAATAACTGCAAAGGAAGTTTGGTTTATATTCTAGGAGAAGGAGGGGGGGGGGGGGGTCATAAAAGTTGAAAGGGACTTAATAGAATTTTATGTAGCGGACCAGTAAATTCTCATGCTTACTAGTCCTTGGAACCAGTGACTTTTTTTAATCAATTCTACCGCTGAATTATCGCTTTTGTGCTTGACACAAAAACCCCGAATATGTCATCCAAGTTCTTCACTCGGGCTTTAGTCAAACACGTGGATTTTGGATTTACGCTCTTTAATTTTTTTCATTACTTAGGTTAGTAATTGTGTCTGATCTTTCTGGAATCCTGCGTGATCTTTCTTTCCTTTCTTATTGATATACACACATTTTATTGACATACTCTCATACATCCCAGCATTTATTTAAAAAAAATATGTCAAAGCTCCTTGCCACTATGAATAGATATAAGCTGGAAATGAACATTTTTTTAAAGGTGATTTATAATACAATTATATTCAAAGGAAAACTGAAATTTTATATTTGATATGTAGACACTGTTGAAGTTTGAAAAGAATGTATTGTTAAGAGGTGTAACAGCACAAAGTAAATTTTAAAAATAAGTACAATTTAGGAAATTTAATTAAATTTTATAGATTAATTTGATAAAAAGTAATTTTGAGTATTTTTTGGAAAAATATGTATAATAATAATTTTGGAACTTTGAGTGGATCTTTCTTTAACATAGCTGTGTTTTGTGCGTACAAATTTTATTCTGTGTAATGGTAATAATATTATCTATTGCTTGCTATAAATAATTGTTTGACATGCCTGCTATAAATAAACACAATGCACACAAGCAAGCAATTTATAGTGCACCTTAGAAATGCATATAATTTTCATTATGTTTGAAATAGTGAAATATCACTAAATTACACTGCAAATGATTTTTCCCAACAGAACGATGCGTAACAAAATTCTTTTGTTTGACCTTGTAAATGAATAATAAATGCTCTGCACCCCACAGCGGTCTGTCCAGACTTTTTTCACAGGGTCCTGTTTTTGTGAAATTGTGAACAGCTTTTTATATTTGTGAAAAATCTAATCATAATTTTGTGAATTTGAAATGGTCGCTATATTCAGGTTCTTGTTTATGCATTTTTAAGAAGATATATGGATGTAAAATACACATGTTTTCTTTATATATGTAAAAGTGACAGGTCAGATTTTACTTTTAAATGATTAATTTGTGAAATGTTTGGTTTAAAGATGGAAAAATTTTGTGAGAAAAACCTATTTTTAAGACCAATAATTGTATGAAGGGTCCTGTTTTAGGGAAAATAATTTTGTGAAGGGTCCTGTTTCAGGGAAAATAATTTTGTGAAAGATCCTTTTTTGAAATGAAAAATTTTGTGAAGAGTCCTTTAAAGGACCCAATTTTTTCCTAAACAGATCCCTGGCCCATATTCTGCAAAAAACATGTTTTAAAGCACTTCATAATTATATATCAATTTCATTATGTTTTAAATGACGTAGTGTCATCAAAATGCCCTTGAAATTATTATTTCCCATTGACTGTAATGTAACGGAATACTTTGACTGCCCCTGTAAAAAAAACTATAAGTGCTACACACTTCAGTTGAAATAGGAAACATGCTATAGTAAACAGCAATAACATACAAAAATTTCAGGGCAATCAGAGCATATTTACGGGAGTTAGAGCACAGACAAACCGAAGTCTTTTCAATTAGATTGGAAAGTGTTAATTAACAATCATTGTCTAAAGTTTATTCGATGTGAAAGACAGTTGGCATGATAAGTTAAGAAAACATAAACAACACGTTTTCTGCTGTGTTTAAAAGAAACTCTTGATCAAAAAGCTGTTTTGCTGAATGTATCACAACACCATAAAACGTACCACTGACCATTGCTATTCATACATTGGCCGAAAGATAGTGCTGTATTTAAAAATAGTTCCTGCTCTGAATTTGCTGAATTAAAACTAAAGGCCAGCAAATATGATGTCATATTGACAAAATCATATACTAAAATATTTTAGCTTTATACATAGACTCTAAAGATCATGACGTTATTGGGAGTTCCTAATAAACCGTTGCTATGCATTTCCTGGCTGTTGCTATGCTTTTCCTGCAGGTAACTCCTTCACACAATAGAAAACCTACTTCGAAATCGGTTGTTTGTTTGAAACAATGTTACCATCTGCCATCCCACTTTTGGAGTCTATATGAGAATGCACACTTTCTTGCAAATCTGACATTTTCACAATCAAAGCCAATCATCCTTGCCGAGATTTGAGCGTCATTTAAGAAATTGTTTTAAAATTCCTGAGTTTCATTAAATATTTATTATAATTAATTATAAATTTATAGAATTTTCAGAAATATTTTACTTTTTTGCATACCAAGGATCTTTAAATAAATAGCAAGAGTTCAGTCTATTTAGCTGCAGGAATAAGCCTTGGTGAATATGACGTCATCACTAAAAAAGTTACAGTAAAATATATTCATGTATGAAAATACATCTTTTGCGTTTCGAATTACGTCATTTTCATCATCTGAAACTTTTCACTTTACTTACTATGATAGAGTATTTACTGTTATTCTGTTTACACGGAATACTTAATATTATTTCTCAATAAATAATCTGTAGTTAAACAGAATCATTTTAATATGTTTACATTTTATAAAAAACATTGAAATTTTTCTTTTAAATATGACGAAAGTTTCAGTGGTGAAATCTAATAAAGCAAATTAATTTTATGTTACTACGGTTGTTGCCACACGGCAAGCTACAAATTCAGCCCTTTTTTCACGCTACATAAGAAAAAAAAAATATATAGATGATGTTACTCTGATATACCGTATATTTAAAAAAAAAATTCTGAAAAAAAAAAAGTTTTAGTTTTACAGGGTTTTCTCTGAAATACCAAGCTTTTCCTAGAATTTCTCTAAAAAAAATTCCAGATTTTAACTAGATTTTCCTGGAAAAAATCCTTGTCATTTGGGCTTTTTCAATGATGTTCAGGATTTTTGCTAACCCTGATTAGAATCTGTTTTATAACTGGCAAAAAACCAATTCAAGTAAATCTTTACTATTGAATTTGATATGTCTTTCTTCACGTCGGAACATGAATGTTGACTATTTCATATTCTGACAATTTTTACATATGATTAGAACACAAGGAAACCATATTCTAGATTTTTGTGGAAAAAAATGTTTTTGTACAATAAAACAATTAAAATCCCTGACGGCTCGGCCTACAGGCACAGGTAGATTTTGAAGACTCAGACCGTAGGGTGCCTGTTTGTTGGGAGTTGCGGAAGAAATGACCTTTTTACCATGATGCCGCAGTTAGGACCGCCCACATCGAAATCTAACTTGTTTGCAAGCAGAGCCGGCAGGGATTTTTTTGTTTTTAATTTTTTTTTGCTATAAGGGTTGGTCCTATAAAAAACTTGTCAGTATAAAAGTTTTAGATAATATTAAGAGGATTTATAATAAATTTAAGTGGATTTGATACTTTGTGGATTGACAAAGTTATGAATTTTTTTCTTCTAAACTCCTCCCCCCCCCCCTGGTGCCATTTTAAAATATCAAAAATATGTCATACATAAATTTTCGGCTCTTTTCCTAGAAGTAATAATAACTTTGAACCGATTCAATACGTATCATAACTAAGAAGTTATGGGTTTTTCTGTTTTCACAAAAAGCCCCGCCCCATTGGTTCGATTTTGCCCATTAACGAACTTGACCGAGATTTTATGTATCCGTTTGGCAGAGATTTGTGCATAATTATTGAAGTTATTGTGTCCATAAAAAAGTGACATAGATATAAAGTTTTGAACTGGGGGTGGTTTTGGGTGCTGGGAGCCCTAATCGGCGTAGATCTGCAAAATTTTTTCAAAAATTCCAACTTAGGGGAGAATGTAATAGTTAGTATTTCTCATGAAATCTACCTAAAATCTGCTAAGAAAGTGCAACCAACTGTTCATCTAACTTTGAAATATAAAATATTTCAGCTGATTTCTTATAGCAATTTCATGTCTGAAGAAGGAACTTGTAGATATATATTTCAAAGAATTATTATATTTCAGTTACCTGAAAATCTAAGCCTTTTTGCACCAATGTTACTTGTTAATGATTTTCTATAAAAAATGAAGTAAATTTTTTTGTTAGAAATGAGACTTATGTTACCGTGTGGGTTTATGTATTAAAAAATTGCCACAAAATTGTTTAAGGACCTTTTCCAAATCAAAATGGTGCTATCCCTTGTGCCAAAGTAATCAAAGTGGTGCTTTTTTCCCTAATGTCAAAGCAGTCAAAGTGGTGCTTTTTTTTTTTTTTTTTTTTTTTTTTAACTAAAATTATACCAAGGTGAATGCTCACAATAATTTCAGTGTTTTCTATAAATAAATTTATAAATTAACAAAATTAAAAAAAAAAAATTAAAAAAATTATCTGTGCTAGTATTGCCCATAAGATTTTGTTTTTTTGTTTTAGCATTAAAAATCGTATATTTTAATATTAATTCCTTTATTTTCTAGAATGTTGAAAAAATATTGTTGCATGATGGTTATTTCACAAGAGGAACATTTTGGCAAGATACATGTTGCTTTCCTAATTTAAAGTGTTTGAATATTCATGAAAATTGTAGATTTTCAAAAACTGATTCAATTTTAAAACATGTTGCAACATTTTGTCCTAATATTGAAGAAATGAATTTAGGATATTCTGTTGTTTCTTCTGAAAGTGTAAAATATTTTTGTAAAAATGAAAAGGGAGAATCTCCTTGTACAAAACTGAAGAAACTCAATATTGAACACACAGTTATTTTTGATGATCATGTGAAATATTTACTCCAAAATTTACCATCACTTGAAATTGTCGTTTATCGTAATCTGCCTCGGGTGTTATATTCATTGCATAAAAATGATTTATCATCTCTTGCTAAAGTGAAACCTTACAATATTACTGCATTAGACTTGAATTATTCTGTAGGTGACCCTTACTCTGCTGATGTGCGGAAGGTTTGTCTATCTTTGTGCCCTCATTTAAAGTCATTAATCATTCCTTTGAAAAATGATGAAATTAGTTTTTTTCCCAAGCTCCCTGATTTAGAGCAATTGCATATTATGAGTAAAGTTTCAAAGCCTGCTAATAATATAGACAAACTCTTGAAAGGTTTGTATGAAAAGTTAACTTCTCTGAGTATAACTGGTTGTACAATATCACTCTCTGTTCTTTATGAAAGCTGTCCTTGCATCAAAGAATTGTATCTGATTATGGTACATTTTCTTGTAGACGATGACTCTAAACCATTATTTAATTTATTGACTTCTCTTACATTTGAAAATTGTATAGTTGAAAAAAATATGAAAGCAATGTGTTTGTTGTTAACATCTTCAGAAAAATTGGAATCATTAACATTCAATAGATGTAAGTTGGAATCCTCTGAAATAAAAGCACATATTTTAAAATGCTGCGAACTGAATCCTGTAAACAAAATTTCTTTTGAAGGCTGTAGTATTAACAAAAGATATATTAAAGATCTTCTTTTGAACTGTCGTACATTAAACTATTTAAATGTATATGGCCGTTTTGATAGTGATGATGAAGATGAAGACGAATTACTAGAATTTGCTGCAATTCTGCCTAATAAGCCAAAAATTGATATAAAAAAGTGCATGGAATATAGTGCTACTGACTCTGAAGATTTATTTAATGATGACTATGATGATTATTTTGATTTTATCCGTTATGATCATGGTGACGATAATCTGAATTTTGAAATTCTTTAAATTGTACCTCCATAAAAAAAATTCTATTTTGTGACTTTCTGATTTAAATTTACTATATATATAAATATTTTCTTAAACTGCCATGCTTTAAATCTGAAAACATGATTTAAAAAAAAAAGAATGTTAAAGATGAATTACGAAAATTTGCTAAAGTTCTGCATAATTAAAGCCTAAAATTGATACAGAGTTTCTCCCTGGTTTAAAACCTGGGCAGGATGCTGCATAAAAGGAAAAGGGCTCCTTTTAAATTCTGAATAGCATACTTTAGGTCCTTACGAGTCTTTTTACGATTTTTAAATTCATTCTATTGATTTTTAAAGACATATTTAATATTTTAAAGTTAAGATGCTTTTTTCAAGACACAATAAAGAGTTAATTTTTACCATGCACATAATATTTTTTAGTACAAAAGGAAGAATGGGCACAATTTTTTTACTGAGGGGCAAAAAATGCACTACTTTCTGAATGAAGGGTAAGAAGGGTGCTATTTTTTAAACCAAAGGCAAGCATGGTGCAGCACCTTCCTGAAATACGCCTGGGGGAATCTCTGTTAATAATAGCAACCATTTGGTCAACAGTGATTCTGAAGTTGAAATATTGCAATAATGATGATTATAAATATTAATGGGATTGTGATGCTGAAAAAAAAAAATGTTATTGGAGATTAATATCTATAGTATGTTACAGGGTTGCCAGATTTTAGCCAGGGCCTTAACAACTTAAAAAAAGCTTTGCAGAGAATTTAATTAAATATTAAACAAAGCCAGCTTTAATTGAAAGAAGCTGACTTTCTTTAAAGGTAGTTCACCGATAGTTCTTCACATTAAATTTGCATTAATTTATTTTTATGCACTCATAAATGTAATCTACTAAAAATTATAAACTTCTATTAAATGTTATCGGATAAATAACTCTTTATATATAACTGTTATAAGGCAATTAAGAAGATCATTTCTGGAAGAAAAATAGGTACTTTTATGTTAGCCCTACGCAAATCTCGCCAATAGCATTTTTTTTTTGCCAGTTATATTTTAAATTTTTTGCATATGTAAACTAGAGACGATGGTTTGAAGTTGAAATAAAATGCTTTGGTTTATGGTATTATTTATTATTATTAATTATTTTAAAGGAAATGAGTGAAAGATATTTATTTTAAATGTATGTAATATATGTATTTTAAAGGAAAGCTATGCATTTTAAATGAAATGAGTTAAAGGTTTATATTATAAAACTGATGGCAATGGGAACAATATCTGGCAATTTATCATCTGCACACAGTTACCACTTGATTGCCAAAACCTGTATATACATTATGGAAAAATGCATTAAATTAGGTTAAGATGAGTTTTGAAACTGTTACATCACTCCATATATACTTTTACTACACATAATACCTTTAAAATATATTTAATTAAACAATGATAAATCACTGCACATAAAAGAAGAAACATTATTCTTACAAACTGCTGTATACTTTTAAAATTGATTAAAACAAAATAATTTATTTGTATTAAACAAATGAAATTATCTAATATAATACTTGAAAACATCTGTATTTAGTTAGTGATTAATTATTGGGTTCTGAAGACTTATAAAAGTGTTAAGTTTTAAAAAGTTTCTACTATTAAGCAATTTCATAACTTGTTCCAGATAAGTTCATATGAAGAGATTAAATCATAAAGAATTTAGTGCGGGATTCGTGCCGAAATTTTTTTAAAATCTCACCCAAAAATATATTGTGGGCAGGAGCCTCCCACCAAAAAAATTTCACCATTTTCCAGAGAAATTTGCGTTATTTAGTTTACCTGCAACCGAACGATAAATTTCGTGATTTTTTTCCCGCAACCAATCGACGAACTTTGCGTTTTTTCCGCGACTTATCTACGAACTTTGCATTTTTAAGCGACTGATTGACGAATTTTGCTTTTTTTCCGCGATCAAAGAATTTCGCATTTTTCCCGATCGACAAAATTCTCGTAATTTCTTGTTTTTTTCTTGCGACAGATTGACAAAAAAGTTCATGATATATATTTTTTTTCCTGTGTCTGACTGACAAATTTTAGATTTTCTTCTCTGCAGTGGCGCAGCCAGAATTCGGTTCTAGGGGGGGTTTTGAGTTTATAATAAAGGTGGTCGCCGGATATATGGATCATCGGTTAATGGAATCAGTCTTATAAATGAATGAAATCATAATGCTTTTCTCCGCAATTAAGTTGGTTATGATTCATTTAAACAGCGTTTACAATATTAGAGTTACAAACTATAAAATGCACCAATGAAATAACAAAAAACTATGTTAGATTTATTAAGTGTTTAAAAATGATGAGGGGGAAACTTAAAGATGGAAGAACACACTACAGCAAATAATTTTTACATAGAAAATAACAGAGTTGGAATCCATTTGTTCAATCAAAAATACACAAGGTTTCATTACAAGAGAATCACGAACTCTTTCTTATTCCTAGCTTTAATAATAATGAAGCAATTTTAACAAAATTTTCAATAGACTTATTTACCTTGTTTTTTGCCAAATGTAACAAGTCATTTAGAACTTTTAGGGCTATAGTCTTGAAATTTTATATGGATGTTACTTAAAAGACGTAAATGCTCCCCAGAATTTATTTTTTCAATTCGAAATTTAAAAGAATGCAAGAGTAAGAAGCATTCTAAAATTGCGATTTATGTGACACAATTGGTATGAAAACTTGGAATTTGGCATGATGATTACTTTTATGTAGTAAATGCTTCCTTATAACATTTTTAAAAACATTTAAAAATTTAAAAGGACGAAATGAGCTGAAAACTTTCTAAAAGTGTTCTAAATTATGATTTAGTTGAAACTGTTAGTGTTAGAAACTTGAAATTTAGTATAGAGATTACTTTTAAGATGGAAATGCTTGGCATAAAGAATTTATTATAAATGGTAAATTTAAAGGTGTGAAACAGCTGAAAGCATTCTAAATTACGATTTATTTAGAACCTCACGTCATATCGGGCCTTTCGAAGACTATCTTTTTTCTATGCTAAAAGTAACTGAACGTCTGTATTTCGACACAATCCATTAAAAGCATCTTGGAAGATTAAAATTACAGCGCCTACAAAAATTTGGAAACGCTCTGATGAATAAAAGTATTTTAAAAAATCTGAGAATTTTTCGATGACAATGCAAAAAGAAAGTTGGGTATTTTGACGTGGGTTTGCTCGGCGTCGGCTCATGTTTTTAGTATTAAATGTGACTTAGTATTTTTTGACGTGACTCTGTTCTCTTCGACTTTAGTCAAAGACTTAGACTTTCTTCACGGAATTTTAAAGAGGGTTGGATACAGTTATATTTGCAATCGAATAAAATTTCAGAGCTTTCGGACAGTAACTTTTTTGTGTTGTTATTTTAAAAGACACGTCGCAAAAAAAAAAAAAAAAAAAAAAAAAAAAAAGACGCGAGAAGAAAGCATTTTTTTTACAGCTAGATATCAATATTTTTCCACGGTCTGTTTGCAAATTTGATAAAATCTGGTAGCCAGTAAAAAAAATCTAGTTACCAGTAAAAAAATATAACCTGCCCTCCGAAGTCACTAATTTTCAAAAGCACAAAAGTTTTTTTATCAATTAATTTAGAAAAATAATAAGCCTAATGTAGGATTATTAGTTACATAGTTTAGAACAGTGACATCATTTAAAAAGATGGTATAAACAAAGTTTTCTAATGAAATTTATCAAAATTATTTATCTATGAAAAAAAATGTAAAGGCTGCATTAACCGGTATGTTCAGGAAATGCTGATTGCCGAAGGTTTCAAATGTCTGGATAAGTGAGTGCTGCAAAATCTATATCTGATGAGGGGGGCATGGATGAAACAGTGAAGCAGGAAAACAATTTCTGCCTGTTTTCGTGTCGAAGTCAGTCATATAATTATTTTTTATTAATTTAAAATTTGCATTTGTTAAACTTATTTTTACTTAATTAAAAATGCCGAAAATGAGAAAAAATGTCATTTATGGTCATTTCTTAGGTCAATTTTTGTACAAAAAATTATAATAATAAAAAAATCGGGTTAAATAACTTGGTGGCTAGATAGAAAAACTAGGTCACCAGTGGCGACCTGCCGACTGCATTTGTCAAGATCTGTTTATAACTGATGAAAAATTTATAGAATTCAGACAACTGGGGTTATTTTTTTTTTAAACTATGAAACGAGAGACCCTTAAGAGGAAAAAAAACCAAACAAGAAGGTGTCTTTTAAAAATGCTTTTCTGTCTAATAATCAATATTTTTTAGTGAAAATTTCATTAAAAAATAAAAATTGATATAAGATATATAATCATATGAATTTGAGGTAATTATCATGAGCCCAGGCACCGCCGGACGGGTCAGCTAGTATAATTTTAATGACATGCAGATAGCATTCGTTAAAATGTAATAAGTGTAAATCAATGCATAACTAATATATTGCTGATCAATTTAAATTAATGCATGGTTAGCGTAAAATTGTGCGTAATTATAGATAGTATTTTTCTTAAAAAATGCATTTAACGCCTTTTTTTTTCAAAATCCATACTCACAGGCAGGTCTTAAATTCTAGGAAAAAAGAGTACCGGAGCTCATACATATACGCTATAAGCAAGAACCCGACGGCTCTCATCCTGTGAAGAAACATATCGGAGACTTGAGGCTTCCATGAAAAAAAAATATTTTATTTGAAGAAAGATAATTGAAAAAATGAGGCGGTCCCCCAACACTCAAAACGTCTATATCTTCACATCATGAAAACTCAAAATCGAATGCCTTTTTTTGAGATGCCACAAATTTATCCGCGTCGACCCATAGGGTACAGAAGAAAATTCGTTAGGGAGAAGCATATTCTAATTTTTTTGAACGCAAACCGCCAAACCAGATTACCATATATCAGCATCTTTATAACAACAGAAAACTAACTTTCCGAACTTAACATCTGCAGGAATTTTAGCATGCAGATGTATCGAGAAATAGACATTGCATTTTATCTTTCTTTATTTATTCTGTGATCCAAAATGTATGCTTTAAGAAAGCGCGCAGATGCCAAACTGAAAATGATTTCATTTCTCATATGAAAACCGCAAGCACATACGGAAGAAAGAATTTAGACATGTACATTAATTGAGAAAGGATCACTTCAAGCTGGGATAAAAGAGTAAGAATTGTTGAATTTTAAATAGAAAGGAAAGAGATTTTCTTTTCACAGAAGCGCAATAAAATTAAAAATAGCTAAAAGAGGAACCACAACTAATTTATAAAATTTTAACGATAAATATATGAATCTCCATCATAAGCAAGACGTCGTTGCTACATTACCAACAAATGAAATATAGTCTTTAAATTTGTGTACAGACCCACTACGAAAAAAATGATTCGAAAGAAACACAGATTGCAAAAATCTGCTCATAATCGAAAAATAGCTTTTTATAACTTTAAGTACTTTTTTAAATTCTTACTTTTGCAAAGATTTTTTTCCTGGGTACGCACATAGCTTGGTCTTAGATATAACTGAGAGCAAAAAACGCAAAAAAAAGCCGCTTGAAACTGAGAGAGATTTACAAAGTGTGTGTTTTTTTTTCTCTGGAATTCGATGATCTGTTATTGTTTCAAACGTGGAACAAAGACAGAAATGCAATTAAAAAACAGACTACTGTATACTATATAACTCAAAGCGTCTGTGTGAGAGTATATGACCCATCTTGTACTATAAGATGTCTCGACAAAGTGACGCAGTCCAAAAATCAAGTTTTGACATAACCTATGCGTGTAATATGCGCTTTCAAAGTTTTAAGTAGAATTTTCGCCATTTAATTGAATCACATTGTTGAATAGAATTTGATTTAAAAAAGCGGTGGATTCTGCCAAGGCGGAAAGGCCAAAAAACTTAATTTTAACTTTAGTAGTTTTGATTCATATAAGCGGCAATTATAGTAATTTTTTTAGCTCTGGGGGGTGTTTTAACCCCCAAACCCCCCCCTTGGCTGCGCCACTGCTTCTCTGCATTCGACTGATGAATTTAAAGATTTTTCCCTGCGACCGACTGATGAATTTCACAATATTTTCCTGCGACTGATTGATGAATTTTGCAATATTTTCTGGCAAGCAATCAACGAACTTCAAATTTTTTTTTCCTTGACAGACTGTCGAACTTTGCTAATTTTTCCGTAACCGATTGGCGAATTATTCGGTTTCTTCTGGCGACAGATTGATGAAATTCACTATTTTTTTTCTCATGCCTCGCTGAAAAATTTCAAAATTTTTTCCGCAACTGATTGACGAATTTCGCATTATTTTCTTGTGACCGATTAGCAAACTTCGCCATTTTTTCTCGCAACTGATCGACGTTAACGATTTTATTTTATTTTTTTATTTTTTCTGTGAACATAGACATAGATAAAGACTTCTAATAAAATAGCTTTTCGAAGAAGAAAATTGTTTCTCCTAAAATATTTCAAATACAATGTCTGTGTAGGACAGTTGTATTATTTCATCTACTTCTTCAAATTGTTTGCTTGACAGTCATCTTCTGGTAGGTAGGTATAATAGATTTATTCTATGGTATTTATCCGTATTTTGTTTGTAGGTGGCCTTACCTTAGCCTTAGCACAGTTGTACACTGGCTGCCATGTAGTTCCAAAGTCGCAAATCGATATTAACACTATTTCGTTAGAAGTCCTTATCTATTTCTGTTCATGCGTAAGACTAATTTCATTATTTTATTCCCTCAAGCAACTAAATTCGCAATTTTTTCCAACGACAAATAGACATATTTAAAGATTTTTTTTTTTCTGCGATCGAAAAGAGATAAAAGAACAGAAAGGGCAGTAAGAGCCACCGGTCGCTGCACCCTGTCAAATTGGCCTAGAGTCAGCACTAAACAAAAATGAGATTAGAAGAGCTGCAAAGATCTTATTACTTTTACTCCTTTAGGTAAAGTAGTAAACCCTTTTTAATTTTTGTGAAGAAGTAAAAGTGTACCTTGTGAAAGAGGCTTCAGCAACCCTAAATCAAATAAAATCTAAATTCAGAAATTTATTTAACAACCTAATTGTTAAGGGTCCCTAACACACATTTGGTGGAACCTGAAAAATACACTCCATACATAAAATTTAACTTTCTTCCCCCTTTTTATAATAAAAATAAAAATTTTACATAATCATTCTGAGTTGACTTAATTTTTTCAATGGTATTTTGTCATGTCTGCATTAATGTAATTCTTTAAATAGCACGTAAAATAATAGTGGGATTTAAAGATTTTTTTTTCTCCCTCCCAAACATAACTCTCCTCCATTTAAAAATGTTAGGACGGAGTCCTTGGAAAAATTGAATTTCAAGCCCTGAGGAATGTTAATGTTAAAAGAGAAATTAGGAAAGAGATAATATTTCAAGAAATTTTAGTACATGTAAGTGTAGAACAAAAAGAGAATAGAGATTAGTGAGGCACAGCTCTTTGCAGAGACTTCAATGGTTTCTTTGTGACTCTTCTAAACTATTCGGCCGATGACCATCTAATTCAATGCAGTGATAGATGCCATAGCCGTCATGGTTCGCATAAAAATATCCGACAGAAATAGTGTCCTTGAGGAATAATTATAAATCATAATCCCATAGACTGTTAAAAATCACTTATCTGTTAAAATTTCCAAATCCTATTTTTCTGTATATATATGTTATAAAGCAAAAACAGGTTTGTGAGTAACACTGATGTCATATTGACCATGAAAATAACTGGAATAATAAATTTCGCTTTTGAAAATTCAGTAAGTTCTAAACATTTCAAAATTTAAATTTTTACACCATTTTAATAGGGTAAAAAATGTACTATCAAATGCAAATTGTCTAAAATCTGTATCTTAGTTTACTGATATTTTATTGGTTATAAAAACACTTTCAGGCATGCATTTTTTAAGTAGCTTCTATTACAAAAAGTTAAAAGTTAGAAGCTACCTATTGCTACTAGGAAAGCAATTCCTAAAAAAATTGGTATATTTTTACCAATCATGACCTCTAGACCCCCAAAACCACCCTCAATCCAAATATTGATTTGTATGTATGTATATATATAGTATATATATATATATATATATATATATATATATTTATTTATGTGTCCCATTTTTATATCATGAAAAACTGATTTGGATGTAACTGAGCATGTGTACAGGATTTTTCAAGGTCACGACAGAGTTCACGTGTCAGCTTCATCTCGCATCTTGTTTCAAAATGGCAGCTACTTAACGATTTAAAATTCAAAAACATTTACAAAAAAATTATAAATCCAAAAATTTTGCACTCTGAAGTGTTCAGCCTTGATACAAGGATTCGAGTATTTTTTGTTTTGCATCTATCTTAAAAAATGGCTGATAATAGAAGTTTAAAATTTTAGGGTGACTGTTGTTTCCATAATCAGGTTTCATTTATGAGCTGTAGAAAACATGTTTTTTTTTTTAAATTTACTTTAATTTTGCTAACCATTGTTGGTACTCTCATATGTTTAACATTACACAGTCTATCTGCCAGTATTTATTCTTGCCCAGTTTGGTGATACTTGGCGAAATATCATCAAATTTGGCAATAAAAATAAGTTGTCATAAAGGAAGCCACTTGCTGATAGCTGACTAATTTTTCGAAATTCCCATTCAAATTCAGCCTTGATGAAAACTGAGAATGTTCTATAATTGAGTTCCATGCATTTTACCTTCGTGTGTTTGAGTAAAATTAGCTGAATTCTTAAAAACAAGAAATAATGAAGTTTCCTTTTTCCTTCTGGTACTGGGTGTAAGGACTTTTTAAATCTAAATCTATCATATACAGCCTGCTTATGAAAGATTAAAACATTTGTGCTTAAAACAATATAAAACTTGTGACTTGTTCTGGTGTAAAATAGTTCAGTATTTGTTTCCGGCTAATATATTCCTAATAAATTAAAACATCAATAAATAAATGAAAGAGTAACATAATTGAAACTCAAGTTTAACACATATGTAATCAAACTACATGCTTAAACACTGAAATAATCTGTATATATAAAAGCCGTTCTTGGTTTGTATGTTCCTTATACAAATCTACAGTTTCTGACTGATTTGCACGAAACTTGATATACAGTGGTGGCCAAAAGTGGGGACATTTTTTGAAAGTTTCATGTTTTTCAACTTTGTGTGCTTGTAGAATATATTAATTTTCCCTTAAATACAAACGTTTATATATCAAATTGAAAGTAATTTAATGTAGAATTTAATAATAAAAACAGTATTACAATATCTGTATTACAAAAAAAGTTATGCAACTAATATAGTAAGATCTATCTTGATTTGCATTTTTTTAAAAGTGATACTTACACAATCAATACTTAGTAGGATAACCCTTATTTTTTAAGACAGCTTCACAGCATCTTTTCATCGAGTAAACAAGTGTTTGGAGTCCATCTTTCGTAATCACATGGTGCCAAGAATCAATTATAGCTTCAATAAGTTGTCTTTTATTGGATAGATGTTTTTTTCGTACAAGAATTTTCAAACGTCGCCACAAATTTTCAATTTGATTGAGATCAGGGCTGTTTCCTGGCCATGGTAATATATCTATGCCTTTATTTTGAAACCATGCTTTGCATACTTTTGCTGTGTGGCATGGAGCTGCATCCTGCTGAAAAATAAATGGCGCGTTGTTGGGGAAGAGATCCCTGATGGAAGGTATTAATTTTGGTTCCAGGACAGTTTCGATGTATTTTTTGGCATTCAAGATGCCATCAATAACTTATATTAGGCCCACACCATCTGCAGACATACATGCCCAAATCATGACATTTGTTGGGTTTTTTGTAGTTGCTTCAATGCAATCAGGATGAAGTGCTTCTCCTACTCTACGTCTCACGTATTTTCTACCATCACTACCAAAGAGCGATATTTTACTCTCATTGCTCCAGATTACTTGCTTTCATTGATTTTCTGACCATTTAATGTGTTCTTTTGCCCACTTAACTGGTTTTTCGTGTTGTTTTTGATTTAAATATGGTTTTTTCCTTGGAATTCTAGGTTGTAGTCCAAATTCTGATAACCTTATTGTTCTTGAACTTACTGCAATATCCGCTGCATTCATTTCGCATCTAATGGCATCTGATGAAATTTTTTCTATCTTGAAGGCATAGCCGTTTAATTTTTCTATCGGCAGTAGCACTTGTGCATTTTTTTCGGCCTGATTTGGCCTTATTTTCCACTGATTTCGTTTTTTCATAACGTAAACAGAACTTTCGTACACCAGAACAAGTCACTGAACCACCAACTTGTCTTGCAATTTCAGCATAAGAGAGGCCATTTTCTCTCAATATGACAATTCGGCTTCTTTTTGTAAATGTCCAATTAGTTCTTCTTGTTGATGACATTGTTTAAAATTAGTTTAATTAAAAAAAAAGGACTTTAAATATTCGAAAACAGCAATACTCTATTTAATTGTACTAGTAAGTATGCATCATTCCGCAAAATATTTCCACAACAAATGTCTCTTTTACCATCCAAATAACCTAAACTATAGTTAGACATTTGATTGGTCCTCAGAACAGTGTTTGTGATTGGCTAGTACACTTTTATTACAAAACACGTCCTTATTCAAAACGATTTGTGTTTGTTCTACTAAAATGAGCATAACTTTTTTTGTAATACAGATATTGTAATATTGTTTTTATTATTAAATTCTACATTAAATTACCTTCAATTTGATATATAAACGTTTGTATTTAAGTGAAAATTAATATATTCTACAAGCACACTAAGTTGAAAAACATGAAACTTTCAAAAAATGCCCAAACTTTTGGCCATTACTGTACATACATTTTAGAACATGAGTAAAATCATGGTCAACTTAAAAAAATTATCAGATTGCTCTTTACGTATTTTTCAATCAGCTGCCGCAGTTTATCATAAAAAAATCTTTTTTTTTTTTTTTCAATTTCTAATGCAATTATTCTTTCTTGCTTTCACACCCTAAAAAACAGAACAATAATTAAAAAAAAAAAGTGTACTTTGTTTTTATAAGCCAATTAAAATTCAGACTCACTTGCTATATTTTTGCATTTCCGAAAATCCTGTATTTTAAGCAGAAAATATGCATTTTTCATATATACAGGGTTGGTAGATAAGTAATGAAACTGGCCGCCGCACGGCCCCCAGTCGCTCGCAGGGCGGTCTCCACCTGTACGTCACGTCACGTGGTGGGGGATCTGAGCTAAAAATAGAACCGGTTCGCAGTCGCGTCGGAGCTCTGGTGCAGTGAGGGTCGAGCTTCGCGTATTACGTTGTTTGTGTGCCGTGACACTTGTGAAAACGCTGAAGATGGATCGCTCGATAGAACAGCGGTATGCAATCAAATTTTGCTTTCGCTTGGGCAAAACTGCTTCGACGAATCGTGGACATTCCAGTACGACCCGGAGACGAAAGCCCAGAGCTCGGAGTGGCACACACCGGCATCCCCGCGGCCAAAGAAAGCAAGAATGTCAAAGTCCCGCATCAAGACAATGCTGATTGTGTTTTTCGACAAGCGGGGGTTAATTCACAAAGAGTTTGTCCCTCAGGGGAAGACTGTCAATGCCGAATTCTACAAAGAAGTCCTTCAGCGATTGCACAGTGCTGTCAAACGGAAGCGACAGGACCTTGCTCAACGTTGGCATCTCCACCACGACAACGCTCCGGCGCACACAGCGTTCCTCGTGACCTCCTACTTGACCCGAATTGGAGTTGAAGTTCTGCCACAGCCACCATACAGCCCTGACTTGAGTCCTCCTGATTTCTTCTTATTTCCGAAGGTCAAAAGATGCCTGAAGGGTCATCGTTTCGACGATATTCCGAACATCCAACGTGCTGTCACGAAGGCACTAACTGGGATAACTCAAACGGACTACAGTAGGGCCTATGAAGCTTGGAAAATGCGCTGGCAACGTTGTGTCGACGCCCAAGGCGAGTACTTTGAAGAATATTAACGTTTTTTACAAATAGGATCAATAAATTTGTTTTTCTAGACTGAGTCTCATTACTTATCTACCACACCCTGTAAAATAAAAAAATTAACTATAAGTATGTTAAAAAGACATAAAACTTTCATTTAAATGTATTTGAAGTTAAAACATCTACTGTAACAAAAGCTTTTCAATTTCAAGAAAATAGAAAATAAAAACTAAATATTAAATATTACGTCATTTTCAATTAGTATGATGTCATACTGACTTTAAACGATTGCTATAATTTAATTTGTATTTCGTTTGTATACTATAGCTAAATCTTTAGTTATACCATTGACCTAAATGTTTTAATACTTTTTTTTAAATGCAGTATAGTAACATTTTCTATGATTTATATTAATTTGAAGATGAAACATAGCAAATATTATCTTAGAGTCAATTTTTTCTCCTTTGAAACAAAGCTTCATAACTGAAAGTATCTAGAAATTGATGTCATTATCATGTATTCGTTGTAGATTTAGTTTTTATGAATGAAAATATGTGTTCCATTTAAGAATAATCAGGTATCAATCTTGATAACATATCTGTCAAATTCATGTTTTATCTTTTTTTGTAAAGTTTTAATTTAATTGGCAATTTAGATATGGAATATTTCATGGAAACTAACAAATGCTAAATTATTTACATTGTTTTAAAAGCAAATGGGTTAATCTTTTGTAACTGAGTTGTACTCCAGTTTTAAAAATATCCATTCTTGAAAATTACTGTAAAATCCATAAAACATTGGTAAATTGAGATACCCTTTTCAAACATAACACTGAAAGTACTTTTTATTTGTATTTGACTGCATAATAAATGAATGTGTGATGTTTAGAAGTAAAAAACATTGCAGTAAAAATTAAATTTATGGGTTAGCGGTTAGGTCGTTGTTAGTGCCAATATTATGTTAGCGTTACTCTCAGACATGTCTTTACTTTAATACAGCTTTAAGATCAAGTGAGTTAATCTTTTGTCATTGGGTTGGACACGAATTAAACAATATCTGTGCTTTTAAAATCCATAAAAAAAAATCAGCTTTTAAAATAAATTTCATTTGAAAGTGTATTTTTTTTCTAATCGAAAGTTTAAAAAATTAAATTGCAGTAAAAGCAAAATTTATTGGTTAGATCATTGCTACCATCGATATGATGTCAGCATTACTCGTGGTTATGTTTTTGTTTTGTAATCTAGATTGAGGCCTAATGAAATCAGATTTCACAAAATGCTATGCCATTTTGTTGATTTTGCATTGTCAGGTACGATTTTCGTATATATAATATATACGAAAAATATGATTTTCGTATATTTTTCTGTTACCAGCATTAAAGAAAAGACACATTTTCATCTGAGGGATTTTACTATGGTTGAATCAAAGTAATGTTATTGTTTTCTGATTGTCTTTTTATCGATTTATGGCCAAGAATGTACAAAGTTTCATCAGTATGATTGCCGTACTATTGCATTTTAATTTATTTTACCTGGAAGGTCCCCATGGACAAAGTCTGTGGTTCTGCTACTGTTTAATAAAGTTTCTTTAAGTAGTGAAATCTTTGACGATGTTTCTCTTTACTAACAAAACTTCATGATTGGCATCACAACCGTAAGCATCTAGAAAATGACGTCATTTTCCTGTAATCATTGTAAATTTAATTTTTTGAATGAAAATGTAAGTTTCCATTTAAAAATAGTGCCAACACGAAACACAATTTCACTAAATGTTACGCTATATGATTGAATTATTTGCCTTTAACCGTATTGTCAGAAAATTGTACATTTTCTCTTACAATCAACATAAAAAATGTGCATTCTCATTTATAAAGCTGGGCTATTTTACTATGATTATGGTTTGTCAAAGCAATGTCATTATTTTTGATTGTCGTTTTAACGATTTATGATCACAAATACACAGAGCTCCGTTATTGTGATCGCTGTGCTGTATATTTAAGTTAGGATATTGCATTTTCATTTATTTTATGTGAAAACCTCCAAGATCTAAACACAGTTTGTAATGAAAATGGCTCGTTATTAAGCAAAAGATTCTATTTTGACTAAGGAATTATAAAACAGATTTAAACAATGCATTTCAACAAACATGTTTCAATAATAATGAAAGAATCCGGTTTGCCTATGATTGGTCGTATTTTTTGACAACTAAGTACTTTACTAGAGCTATTACAGATATATTATTACTATAAATTTGTTGAATGTTTATTTTTAAATTAGAAATGATCAATATCTGCTTGACGACTTCAAATGAATGTTTTCTCGCCCAGTCCAATTTTATGCAGGTTGACTTTCCCTAGTTTTAAGAATAATTATAAGAATTTTTTTTTCAAAATTAAACTTTTATGTTAAACTAATAAATAGTTATAATGTAACTACTAATGTAAATATTTGTTGCTATTCAAAAGAAGTCTTCATGCATATCTTATTCCTAATAACTGTTTTCCATTGTAAGAAATAGTGTTTTTTCTTTTTTATTAAATGACTATGAAGGATTTTAATTTTTTTGAGTTAATATTTTTGAGAAAAATAAAACATCTGCCCTTAAAAGTAATTAATAAAATATATAACTAAGCAACTATTGTCCTAAAAATAAAATATTAAACTATTTAAAACAGTAAAAATTAAAATAAAGTGTTAAATGGCAGTGCAAACCAAATAAAGCAATTGGTATAACTTTTAACTAGCTTTTAAATAGCGTTGTTAAGCATGGAATTTGAGAAGAGCATTAACTCTTTTACTGTTTAATATCATTAGTTTAGAAAACCGAAAAGCCTTAGACAACTCAAAATAGGTTCATTGAGTATGATAAGTGGTGTTAGAGAGCGAAACGTTTGAAGCTAAAATAAAACTTCGATTTACAGTTTTAATGAAATACAACAAAACACTTCAAAACAAAATTATCATAGAAAGAAATTACAATCCTGCAATACTCAATTCCACCACAGAGAGACTTTTATATTTACATTTTCTTAGTGCTTTTAAAAAAAATCTTACTTTTTTCACAGATTTAAAGAGGGATGCTTTTCCTGCAAGCCGCCTGCATATCTATGTTTCGGTATAGTGAAAGATTCTTGTTATTGAGAGCGATTTTTGTTGTTCTTTGTTTTTATTACAACCACAGCATTTAATAAACACATTTCCATTCATTTCATTTTACAAAAGGTTCTTTTTTTGTTTTGTTATTTTAAGGTGGTTCTCAAAAGACTTGCACAACAACGCTAAATTTTCTGACACATTTCCTGACTGATTTTTAAACGCAAAGGTTTAAAATTAGCGGGCCTGACTATTGAAGCGATTTGGAATCGAAATGAGTTTTCCCTTTTTTTTTTTTTTTTTAAATAAATAAGTCAAGGTTGGGTTTCTTCTGGAAGAAACTGGAAAGAAGCAGAAGAAATGGAAGAAACTAACAGAAAACAAAACAGATGCTCAAAATTGAAGTATATTAACTATATAAAAGAATTTAATTCAAAACCTGATTATATGAAATTTGAAACTTTAATATTAAAAATATTATTTATGGAAAATAAGTTATTTTTTAATAAACTCCAGGTTCAGCAGGTATTTACAGGTTGTTTTTTACAACTTTAGAGGTATGGGAATGGGGTATTTTTACATTGTTTATGTCATTGCTGTAAAAAAAACAAAACTACCTACCAATTCGTTATTTATTATATAAAAATGCAATATTTCAAAAACTATTCTGCAACACCTAAAATAAACAAATTTTGTAATTATGTATACTAGCATGCGTATCTCAATGCTGATTTTAAATGATAAATGTTCTAAAAATAAACTCTACGGGTATGCCAAAATTCTTTTAAAATCTGCAAGCTCTGCAGGACTTGGAAGAACGTTTTCATCGTTTGCATTCTAAGTTGAGAATTGGATTGCAACATCCTACTGCTAAAATCATTTTGTTTTGTTATACCATGTAGTAAGGAAAATGGAGATTTTAATGAAATCTTTCAACACAGTAATTATTGTATACTAGCAAAACCCTCGGCTTTGCTCACGTAATTCTTAAAAAATGCCAAGTGGTATTCGTTGGCCTATTTTCATTAGAAGAAATTTTACTGCCACAGATAATTCAGAAATTACTAATTAAGCCACACTAATGTCGAAAAAAAATTTTTTTAGAGCTTTTTTCGCTCTTTTACCACCTCCTCCCCCCCCCCCCCCTGTGGTAGTGTCACCAATATAAAATATAGCCTATGTTACAGCAGGGACTGTTACCATCACTTTTGAAAATGGTTCTGTAGTTCCAGAGATTTCATAGAAATTGTAATTTAGAATGTTTTTAGACCGCTTTTCACTCATTTTAAATTTTGAATTTTTTTAGAATTTGTTCTTAGAGAGCATTTACATTTTATAAATAACTACCATGCCAAATTTCAAGCTTCTAGTTCCTTCAGTATAAAAAAATTGAAATTTTAGAATGTTTTTCGCTCTTGCACCTCCCTGTGGTAGTGGCACAGACATAAAATATAGCCTATGTTACAACAGGCACTGTCACCATCAATTTGCTACCATAACTTTATAAAAGGGTTCGGTAGTTCCAGAGATTCCATAGAAATTTTAATTTAGAATGTTTTTAGAATGCTTTTTGCTTATCTCACCCTTTTAAATATTTCAAACTTTTTTAGAATTTGTTCTTAAAGAGCATTTACATCTTATAAGTAACTACCATGCTAAATTTCATGTTTCTAACACCTTCAGTATAAAAAAAATTGAAATTTTAGAAAGTTTTTCACTCCTGCACCCCCTTGGGAATAGTGTCACCGACATAAAATATAGCTTATGTTGGAGCAGGGACTGTCACCATCAATTTGCCACCATCACTTTTGAAAACGGTTCTGTAGTTCCAGAGATTCTATAGAAATTGTAATTTAGAATGTTTTTAGAACCCTGGGAATAGTGTCACCGACATAAAATATAGCTTATGTTGGAGCAGGGGCTGTCACCATCAATTTGCCACCATCACTTTTGAAAACGGTTCTGTAGTTCCAAAGATTCCATAGAAATTGTAATTTAAAATGTTTTTAGAATGCTTTTCACTCATCTCATCCTTTTAAATTTTGAATTTTTTTAGAATTTGTTCTTAGAGAGCATTTACATCTTACAAGTAACTACCATGCCAAATTTTGTGTTTCTAGCTCCTTCAATATAAAAAAAATCCAAAATTTTAGAACGTTTTTCGCAGGGTTGTTACGTTTAAAACATTTTGTTTAAAACAGCTGTTTAAAACATGTTTAAAACATTACATTTAAAACAATGTTTAAAACATGTTTATTGTTTATAATGTCACAATGTGACAATTCACAAATTAAATTTACGTGGAAATCTTTCAACAGAAAATTAATGTAGAAAGAATTTTATTGTTGATTTTTAAATTGTTGGCAACTGCTATAACCAAAAATGTTTAAATTTAATAGGAAAAGGCTGTTAGATTTAGTTATCTCTCTATATTAAAATAATATGATTTTTTCAAAATGTTATGATTTTCAGCGTGACAGTAGGTATTTAGCTGTAAGTACACAAAATTTCAAGTCTGTTAGCTATACAGTTTCTGAGAACCGGCTCTGTGACGGACAGAAAAGTGGGACGAATAGGGTTTCGTGAGATGAACGAAACCCTAAAAATGTTATGCTGTCAGTTACCAATCATAAATTCGCTACTCAAGAATCAAATAAAGTGGACAATTTTGTAGAAATAACACCTTTATCTTGGTGGATAAGCCTTGAAAAACACGTTGATAAAAATGTCATGCAGCTCATAAAACAATTACAAGCAGCTGTATGCTCTACTGCTGGTTTAGAAAGAGTGTTTTCTACTTTTGGCTTTGTGCAGAACAAAACTAGAAACCGGTTAGGTGTTTGATAAGGCTGCCAAACTTGTTGCTATTTTTAAAGAACTTAATAATTAAATGTTTTAGTTTAGAATAAAAAAATTAATTGTTAATTAATGTTTGGTATTTATTATATAATTTTTTTCTTCCTTACTGTTTTTTAAAAATATTTTCATTCTTTATATTTAATTTATTAATTTTTGCTCACTTTAATCAAAATTGTGCTGTTGAATGAGAAAAAAACGTTTTAAACGTTTAAAACATGTTTTAAACAAAAAAAACACGTTTTTTGTTTTTTTTAAAAAAAAAACATGTTTTTTTCCAACCCTGGTTTTTCGCTCCTTCACCCTTCTGGGGGTAGTGGCATCGACATAAAATATAGCCTATGTTGGGGATTGTCACCATCAATTTGCCACCATCACTTTTGAAATCGCTTCAGTAGTTCCAGAGATTACCCCCTACAAACAAACAAACAAACTTCACTACTTTATAATATTAGTATAGATTAATAAAATGTATGTAAATTAAAAGCACTGTTTTTTATTTAAAGGAGTTTCATTCTACAGTAGGTAAATGGTCCAAACTACTTGCTACAGAAGTTTAAATAATAATAAAAAAAATGCGCCTGTTTTGAATTGAATTACTTTTAATTGATTTTGTGTATTTTGGATAAATTTATTTGTTACTTTTCCGTTATACCAACACATTGTCGTTGCCAAGTGTAATAATTGGCATAAAATGAAATTCATGTATAATAATTCATTTAAAAAAATACAAATATTTCAACAATTGTTGGCACAAAATTGAGAAATTAAAATATAACATTTGATAATTACAGACTTTCACGAACTATTTTATTAAATCAATACAAATCTAGACTTAAAATAAAAGAACAATAAATATTATACAATAAAATAAAACTCAATTTAAACTACAGGCATGGAATTGTAGTTGTCTCTTAGCATTGCAGTAAACATTTCACTTTGTGAATAAAGACTTTTTTTTTTTTTTAAATAAAACTTTTTTTATGTATCCAAAGTCCTGAAACAATTTTATTGCAGCTTCCCCATCATCTGGTAACTGCCAAATGGTAAAATCCATATCGGTGTCAACAATAAATATAAGTTACAACTTAATATTAAATATTTTCTATTCGAAAACTAGCAAATTAAGATGTTTTGCAAGATTATGATTAAGTAGTAATAATAATCAAAAAGATTCATGTTCAATAAATAGCAAATCACAATGTTTGGCATGGTTTGCAATAAAAATACTTTGCATGTTCAGAGTTGAAATAAATGGCACATTAACATTAACATACATTTTGGCATGGTGTTAGTATAATGGAAAAGTACCATTTATTTTATTCAGGTACGCAATGATTGGAAAGCTTTAGACAGGTGTGTAATCTTGGCTAAAAAACTAATGTAATTATCAATTTATTGTATTTAATTAAATTTTTATAGGTGTAATTAAATTTACTTAAGGTTATCTATTAGAAAAATGCATATTTTTATTGTATTTTACAAAATTGCAACTTATATAGTAAATTTCTAAAGGAAAACAGTTTCTTCCACTTTGAAGAAATCTATTCCGGCCGGTTTTTTCCACTTTGGAAGAAATTTGCCAACCCTTAAATAAATTACTTAATGAGTTACAAGCGATTTGTGTCACGTAACGACATGTTTTCCCCCTCTCTTGGGATGCTGCATTGGGAATTTGGTTTAAAACGGCAACTTTGACGGTATTTTGTGAAAGATCTTCTGCCTTTACCAAAAAATGGAAAACCTCTTTCCATTACTAAGTTTTTGAATAAGAACTCCTGCCAATTTCATGCATTTCTGAACAAAAATGGACAAAAAAGTCAAAGTAGCCAGTTTGGATTTGAGAACAGCCTTAAATATTATTGGCAACCCCTTTGGAACGGATTGGTTTCCACTTTGGAAGAAACTTGCCAACCCTGAAATAAATTACTTAAGGAGTTACAAGGGATTTGTGTCACATAACGACATGTTTTCCCCCTCTCTTGGGACGCTGCATTGGGAATTTGGTTTAAAACGCCGACTGTGACGGTATTTTGTGAAAGATCTTCTGCCTTTACCAAAAAATGGAAAACCTCTTTCCATTACTAAGTTTTTGAATAAGAACTCCTGCCAATGGGGAAGTTGCACTCACTTTAGATTATGCATTATTAAATGTTTAATTGATGAAGACAACTTTACATACCTCAAAACTTAACTCTGAATCGCAAAAATAATTTAAACTATGTAGTTATTGGAGTTTTAAACTCCGCTTAAAAGAAAAACAAAACCACGTGATCGGAAAACGCGACTGGATTGGTTTGACGTCACTACACATGAAACGGGGAATTCTGCTTAGAGCCGAGTGCTCACAGGCTGTTTTATATTGCTTTCTATGTACTAAACATCTTTTAAAGACTTGTTTACACAAAAACAAAAATTAGTCAAAAGATTATTTTATCATATCTAAATATAATGCACTATTAATTTATTTTATACATTTGCATTAATTTTCATTTAGAAAAGTGTTGAAGTTGGTCGTATCCGAAAAATACAAAATTATGTCTTTCGGAAATAGTTTTTAATTTTTTTAATTCAAATTTGCTTTTAGGACAGAAAAACTGCATTTTATGTGGGTAAAAATACAAGAAGCTAAAGCTCTAAAAGGCACGTATATTGTTCACTCTGATTTATTTAAACGAAATAAGAATGATACTTTTATTACAAAAGAAATCGTAAGTAAAATCGCATTTATATAGTTCTTGAAATGCATTATTTTCTTAATTCATTTTAATATTTAATAATTCGTTTTAATATGAATATAATTTCGTGTTATGCAGGTTATATTACGGATAAAAAATGTACTCGAATTAATTATGATAAAACGAAATTTTGAGCAACAATGCAGAAAAAAAGTGCTTTATTTAATACTGATTTATTGAATAAAAATTTTAATTAAATACTGACAATAATAATTGTGTATTCACTCTTCAGAAAAAAAAAATTACTGCAACATACGTGAGTAAATTTATCACTATTGTTTTTTATTTTCTCTTTTTATGTACTTACTTAAAAATAAGTATTAAATTAAATATATTTTTTAAATACACATAGTTAAACACATTTTTTAAATACACACAATTTTATAAGCATCCAATGTTTATTTTGATAATCACGCCTCCTTTTATGATTGGAATTCGTGATTTTTCAAAAAATTTCCAATATAATACTATAATTTGGCGTGGCCACCGAAGCCTTAATGGGAAAATTCATGCTTTTTTTTACGCTTGGTAGAAAATGAGAGCTAATAAATTTATTAAAATAAAGGTATAATTTTTGCTTTTTTTCTGTTTTAAGGTATGGAAAGAGTAAAGAAAAAAAAGCATTATTTAAACTATCTTTTTAGGATTGCTAACTTGATTTCTCAACGTATAATTATAATTCAATAAATATGGAAAAGTGTAAAAATAATTTAATTATCGTTTTATTATTATTTGCTTACGTATAATTTTTGAATGGATGCAGTACTTTTTGTTTGTTTGAAATATAGTTTCTCAGAATGTCCTATTTTTAGATTTATCAGGTTCTAAAAATGTTATATAATTATTTTCCTCAATGTTCTAACTTTCGTAAAAAATAAAAATAATGAAAATATTTGAAAATCTTGTTAAAGAAAGCAGTATCTTAGTTTTGAAAATAAGCATTATACTGCACACAGGGTTCTCACAGACTCCTTAGACTCCTTGGAAACTCCTTAGAAATGAAAACATTCCCAAGTAGTACTTAGAACTACTTAGATAAGCAAACCACTCCTTAGAAACTCCTTAAATTGTATTGCGGCTTCGGACGCAAGCGATATTGCTGCCGAGGGGAAAAAATCGGGATTGTAAAACGCACAGTAAATCCTTTATACACGTCATTTATCTTAAGCACAGCATTGATTGGTTAGGATAATCTTATAGCAGGGCTCCCACTAGGTCCGTTTTTCAATTATTAGGTCCGCAAAGTCCGTTCTTCAACACTGTACTTTACTTTAAATTTTATCAATATTTGGCTTTTAGCCAAAAATCTCGGAAAAATCACGTTTTTCGCAAATACATCCCAAAAAATACTGTCAAATTTCGTTAATCGATCGCGAAAAAATGAGTAAATTTTGTCAAAGGATTGTGAAAAAACTTGAATTTCTCCAACAGATTGAGAAAAATGTGGATTTCCTCAAAAGATCGAGAAAAATGTGGATTTCCTCAAAAGATCGAGAAAAATGCGGATTTCCTCAAAAGATCATGAAAAACATGCAAATTTCCTCAAAAATTGCGAAAAACACGTGAATTTCGTTAAAGGATCGCGAAAAACACGCGAATTTTGTCCAAGGATCAGGAAAAACACGCGGTTTCCATCAAAAGATCGCGAAAAAAACATCAATTTCATCAAACGATAGAAATAAAATGCGAATTCCCTCAAAAGATCGTGCAAAAACACAATTTCCCCCAGAAAATCGCGAAAAAAACGCGAATTTCCTCAAAAGATCGTGAAACACACGTGGTTTCCATCAAAAGATCGCGAAAAAAACATCAGTTTCGTCAAACGATCGAAATAAAACGCGAATTCCATTAAAAGATCGCAAAAAACGCGAATGTCTCCTAGAAAATCGCGAATTTACCCCCAGAAGATCATGGAAAAAAACGCGAATTCTCCCCAGAATATAGCGAAAAACACGCGAATTTCCTCAAAAGATCGCGAAAAATGTGAATTTCCTCGAAAGATCACAAAAAACAGGCAAATTTCCTCAAATCGCGAAAAACACGCCAATTTCGTCAAAGGATTGCGAAAAACCTGCAGTTTCCATCAAAAGATCGGGAAAAAAAATGTCAGTCTCGTCAAACGATCGAAATAAAACACGAATTCCATTAAAATATAGCAAAAAAACACTAATTTCTCCCACTAGATCGCGAGAAAAGATGCGAATTTCCTCCAGAAGATCGTGAAAAAAGACACGAATTTCCTCAAAAGATCGCAAAAAACATGCGAATTTTTTCAAAAGATCGCAAAAAACATGCAAATTTTCTCCAAAGATCTCAGAAAACATGCAAATTTCGTCAAAAGATCGCTAAAAACACGCAGTTTCTGTCAACAGATCGCGAGAAAAACGTCAGTTTCGTCAAACGATCGAAATAAAACGAGAATTCCATTAAAAGATCACGAAAAACACTAATTTCTCCCAGAAGATTGCGAATTTCCCCCAGAAGGTCGCAAAAAACATGTGAATTTCGTCAAAGTTTCACCTTCAACGAAATCGATTACAGCTGTTCTAAAAGTATAAATTCAAAACTTGTTATATTTTTTCTTGTATGTTGCGTTTAGCATTTTTTTTTTCCTTTTAAAATTTTTTTTAAGATGTATCCTGTATGTGATATACATAATAAGTGTTTGAGGTTTGACTAATCTCTGTTTATATGACCATTGGTCGCTGCATAAAAAAGTTGATTGTCTATTTTGTATTTAAACTTACGAAATCAGTAAGCAATATTTTGTGAATACTGTGCAATTCCAGCACTAACAATTAGATTCTAATAGAGTAAAATTTGTTTTTGTCTCCAAATTGGCCATTAAAAATTGGAGTGTGCATACCACATAACGATGCAGCACATAAAAACAACAACAACAAAAAATTGCAAATACTTAACATTTTTTGGACTCCTCGGATTTTTTCGGTACTCCTTGGATTTTTTCTTCCCAACTCTGTATGAACTCTGTGCACAAAGCTTTTTTAAAACAGAGCAAGATGTGCTGAGAATTTGAATATGTTGTTGAAGTAGAGTCCACTCTTTTCACTTTTGAAAACAACCATCTCATTACACGTAGACTTTTTATAGTGACATATAAAGAAATCAAGATATATTATCATTCAAGGTTTATTCTTTGTTTGAACAATGTATTAGTATCATAAGGGCAGGGCATTATGTTGAGAGATATTATGCTATAATATCACAATGGTTTTAAAATTCAATTCACAGGTATGGCATGAATTTGCATGATTATTTTTTTTAATTATTTGGAAGGTATGGATTATATATTAATTTAGCAACAAAAATTTAACATAGAACCAAAAGAATAAAGAAAACATTTATAGATCATGAAGGAAAATTCAAACATACTACCATTCTTTTAATGTTTAAAATGTTAATAACAACAATAAGATTTAAGTATACATAACATTGCTTCAAATACATTTAGAATTATATTTCTGCATAATATTTCTCTTTTGGCCTTTTTAATTTCCGTAGAAATATTGTTAATTTATAACAAATATAAAACAGATAATTTTTAAACTAAACATCTCTAATCTGCAAAGATCTATAAAGCATAAAACCTTCAATCCCACATTCTGAAAATTTCACAAAACTGACAGTATTTAAAATAATTACTTGATTGTTTTGCCTGTGTGTAGTGTAGTCCAGAGATCTGTTTAGGAAGAAATTGAATCCTTTAAAGGACCCTTCACAAAATTTTTCATAATAAAACAGGAACCTTCACAATACATTCCACCTTAAAACCAAGACCCTTCACAAAATTTTTTGTCTTAAAAATAGGCCTTTCACAATTTTTTTCCATCTCCAAACTAAACCTTTTACAAATTTAATTATTTAAAAGAAAAATCTGACCTGACACAAAACAACTGAAGCCGTCAAAGAATCTATTTATGTAGCTTTTACATATATAAAGATTCTTGTCAAAAATTCATAAACAAGAAACTGAATATAACAGTTATTTAAATTCACAAAATTATAATTAGTTTTTTCACAAATATGAAGTACTTTTCACAATTTCACAAAAAAAAAGAACCCTGTGAGAAAAGTCTGGATAGGTCCCTGGAAACATTTTTTGAAAAATTAAGCTTTTCTTGTGTATATTTATATAAAAATTCTGTAAGCCTGTCTTAAAGCTATCTTAGCACATTTCGCTCTTTCTAATAACTTTAGCTGTTTTTCAAAGATTCAAAACAGTTTATTTAACAATTAAAGAGATAAAACATATAGTGGAACCAAGCAAAATTCATAATTTAAGTATAAAATATAAATACATAAACCCTTTTATAAGTTGACTCCACCCTCCCTAATGAAATAAATCCTGTTTGTACCAGTTTATTTTATATTGTGGTGTATGTATATATATATATATATATATATAAAAGTATACCTTATTCTATAAAATACAATCTTGTAGTACAAGTATTAACTTGTACTGATACTTTATTTACATCGAGATTTGGAAATGAAAATTCTTAGAAACGCGATGGAATAAAAATATCACCTGGAATTCACAGTATTATTTATTCATTACAGCAATTTACAATACCTTTAATTTGTTATACTAATCATTTTTAAGAAAAGAAAGAAATCGTCCAGCGCAAAGCAAGCCGTCCCCATAGGTAATAACAGGGAGAAATACAGCGAGGGTTTGTTTACATGTGTAGTGACGTCAGAACAGCTTTCGTCACGTGACGTGGCTTTTTCCCGCCACAGCAAAAACTGCGTTTTAAAAGTTAATTTAATGAATTATACAAGTTTCAAATATAGGTAAAAATGGTATCAAAATGTTCTTATTTTTACACTCTATCAGATGCAAGTTAAATTGAAAAACGTGCAATTTCCCCATTTCATGCATTTCTGAACAAAAATGAAAAAAAAAGGTCAAAGTACAGCCTTAAATATTATTGGCAACCCCCCCCCCTTCCTGCATATACCCATGTTTCTCTATAATGAAAGATTCATGTTGTTAAGTGTGATTTTTGTTGTTGTTTGTCTGTTTTAATTACAACCACAACATTTCATAAACACATTTGAATTCCTTTAATCTTTAGAAGTTTTTTTTGTTTTGTTATTTTAAATATATTACTAGCATGCTTGGTATGTATTTCAGATAAAATTTCTCAAAGTTCAAACCCACAAACAATTTTGCTCTATTTTTAATAAATAGTTGCAAAAATAAAAAAACATTGTGCATTTAAAACCACAATCTTAATGTAATTATCTGTAACTTGATGGAAGTGGGGTGAAATTATCATCAGTAGGTTTGCAGTTTCTCTTCAACATGTGTCTTTTGACAAAATAGTTTCTTCAAAAACGTGTCTTTTGCTAAAATTCTGCCAACCGAATAGATACATCTTTATGAAATATAATATATATATATATATATATGTATAAAAATATATATAATCAGGGGTGCAAAAATCTAGGCGCCAATGGGCTGATTCCCACCACTAAATTTTATTAGTATTCTTCGTCAAATTTTATTAGTATACTTTGCCTAAATTTTATCAGTATACTTATTAGGCGAAGAATACTAAAAATTTAGTGGTGGGAATCAGCTTATTGGCGCCTAGATTTTAGCATCCCTGTATATAATATCATAACAGTGGCACATTTCAACTTAAATCAGTTTCATTTAAGTGGTCAATCGTTTCTGTATTTAAAGATTTAAAAAAAAATCAGATATAGAGATTTTTTATTAAATTAGGCAGCACACTACTTCTTGTCGCGGAGGTATTAAGTTCCCAGTATATTCAGTGTCAACTTGCTCGTTCCCTTAGTATAGAAGATTGATTCAACTTTGAATTTACAGTTGAACTCGGTTAACAGGAGAAGACGGGAAAGTAAAAATCCTCATATACTCCTAATCAGAGGTCGATGCAGGTTTTTTTTTTTCCCTTGGAGGCCCATTTTATGAAAAGTAAAAGTTATTTTTGTGAAAAATAACATTTTGTAATGAAAGATGAAATCTAGTTACTTATTCGAACCAAACATTTATTAACTTCATTTAATCAGTCGTCAAATTAATAACCTCTTTTCATTTTTAAGTCATTCGGCTAAAGTTTTCTTTTCTGGTAAAATTGTTTTGTTTGCAAATTACAGATTTTAAGACCTAACAATAAAAATAATGAAGAGAGTTTTTATGGAATGTAATTTTGTGAAGGGACCTATTTTATTAAATGGAATTTTGTGAAGAGACCCTAAATAGGCCCCACATTTTGCCTGGATTGACCCCTGCTAATACCATGAAGATAATAAAAATCTTAAAAACACATACATATTTAAACAAATTACTATTGTTAATTGCTCTAATTATCTTCATGCTAAAATTAACTTAATATTATAAGGTTAATGGAAAATATTTAGTCTTTGTATAAACTTTTTAGATGGTCTTTGATAAAATCATAGTAATGAAGTCAAAATCTCTAAAGAACTAGTATTTTCAATTTTCAACAGGACGTGAAGAGTGTACAATAATGCAGCTGATTACTTCCCCTTTTTTCCCAGAAAAACTCTAACATTACAATAGTTACTGCTATTTTCAATCTATTGATTTCACACATCTTTTTCATTTTAACAGTGGAAAAAGAGACGTGAGAAGGCTGATTAATATGGCCTAGAGTCTGGATTTAAAGAAAGAAACATAGGTTTCCTGTTATGCTTCTTCCTTTCCATGGCTTAGTTGTAAATCTTACAAAGGGGCAATATTTAAAACACCAACATTCAAGACAAGTGGTCAATTTACCAGGTTTCACTGTAGTAATTTTGGCCGTATTTAATCCCTGAAATTCGGTGATTAGATAAAGTAAAAATTATTGTTAAGAAAGAGTTGTGTTCAGATTAAATGATTTTGTATATCTTATACATCGCATATATGTGCCGTTTATCATGAAACGGTTAAAATAAACTGGAAATGTGACCAGGATTTCGGGAGTGACTTCATGACATGCATTCAGTCTCTAGCTGAATGCTGATATTGAAAATTCTATTTATTAATAAAATGAAGTGTTTACATGCATGCATGTAGATAACAGGTAAAATAATCTAAGAGTCTGTTCATATATAATGTTATTAACTTTTTGGAAATTTTGTGCCCTTTCCCTCCTTGTGATATAAGTTATCCTTTTGTGACACCCCCCCCTCCCCTCTCTCCCCTAATAATATTGCTCTTAAGGGCTAAAAATTCTGTTTTGTTCTTTTTACATTTGCAGTGATATACAGATATGAATATACATTTATTATTCACATATTTTACTGATTCAAGAAGGAGTCAATAAAATCTATTATAAATGAAATAACTTTAAATCATATCACACCTAAAAGAGACATCCTTCCATTACTTTGCAAGTGTACTCAACTGTTCTAGTTTTCATTGAAGCATACTTTCAAGGGCTGGATTTTCTTATAAAATCATTGATTTCTTGCTTTATTATGGGCATTTGCTCTTTGAATTTCATGTGAACAATGTCACAGGTAAACCATAGGGTCCAATGGAAAAATTAATTCTAACCACTTTTATATAAACTTGTATGTTTATACAATTTTAGTGAAATCAGGATTCTAAATGATTTTACAGTAAAATAATGTTAAATAAACTAATGTACTTGCGGACAATAAAGTCAGAAAATTATGATACTTTGTGTAACTGTAATACTTACTATTTTTTTCTGAATGAATGGAAATTCCGAATGATTTAATGTATGATGACACTTTTACTAAGAATAGTTTTTTGTATGAAGTAATATTTGTCAACATATTTCCCCCCCCTTCATAAATCCTGTGCAAATATGCATTTCTTATTTATTGAAAACATGTAAAAATTTAGCTTTTATGTTAGTATTTAAACAAATTATTTCCTAAGCCTAAATAAATTTAGTCTTTATTTTTGTTAAAAAAAAAAATGATTGAGATATATAAAAATTCTTTCATTACACCGCTTTTGAGATATAAAAACCATACACTAAAAACTTAAAATTGAATGCACTGTAGATAGTTTTCAAAATTTCAGTTTGACCTAAGAATGTGCCAACAGGAAAGAAAAGAAAGCAAATTCATATTGACGGTATCAAATAATAATGTTAAAAATGAAATAAAATATTTCAAATAATTGTAAAGATTTAAATAAATTATCAAAACATGATTAAAATCAACGTTATCTGCTAATCATAATGTCATTTTTGACTGTAAATAAGTTTTTGTATATATCGATATTCATGCTGTTTGTATTGTTAAAACATACTCAAAAATGCTTTTTTTTATTTCAAATAAGATGCCACTGACTTTTCTCCCTAGCAAAACCTCTTGCTATTAATATAATTCTTGTTCATTTTCTTTTCCTATGAATCATGACATCATGTTTGACAGAAAATTCTCTTCTCTATGTTACTGATATTCATGCTCAATAATTAGTATTGGTAAAATACATATTTAAATTTTTTGTTTTAAATATGGCATCGTGTTCACCTGCTTTCTGTACTTACTCATATCGATGCTCCGTGTATTAACAAATATTTGAAAATATCCATTTATTTTCAATATGACATCATTTTCATCCTTTTAATTCTTAAAATTTATTTCATTTTGCCGACAGAAGCTTTGAAAGGAAAAAGGACGCGAAAAAAAAAAAGAAAGAAAGAAAGAAAACAAAACAAAACAAAAGCCAATAACAGCCATTGGATCTTCACTGCTAGCAATCTTCTGTAACTGCAGCTGTACACCATTTTGAGAAAAAGAATATCTTTTTGATGAGTGTTTGCTGTGTTTTTAAATTAATATCCCTGTAAATTAATAAATAATGGAAAATCTGATCCTCAGGTGCATCAGGACCTGCCTTGGACGATCCTCACTCAAATTTTCAGACCTCTATGTGTGTAGATTTTCCTAGTCATCGGAGATAGACACACACACAAACATCTTTCTTTTATTAATACAGATAACAATAAAATAGTCTCATGGTTAGTAATAGCTTGAAATACTTTTTCATATAGTTTTAAAAATATAATTTCAATTTTAATTATACTTATAATTGTAAGCTAATTAATAGCTAATTTTTTTTAATTCTTAAAAATAGTGATTCAAATTGGGGAAGAAGAGAGAGAGAGAAAAAAAGAAACAAACCCTTTTATTAATATAATAAGTACTTTATATATTGATTTTAAAAAAATGCTAATGATTTTTCTATGCTTTCTTTTTTATAATACTGTAGATTTTTTTTCTCCCTTTTACATCATTAGAAAATTCCTATATTTTGGCATTAATTTTAAATTTCTTTTTTCTAGAATATTGAAAAAACATTTTTTAATGTTGTGAGAATCACAGATGAAACTCCTTGGCAAGATACACTATCCTACTTTCCTAATTTAAAGAGCTTTAAATTCCATTCTAAATATTGTGATACTAAGTGTGAAAATTTAATTTTCAAACAGGTTGCAATATTTTGTCCCTATATTGAAGATATTGACATGGTATTTTCTAGTGTGTCTTCTGAAGGAGTAAGATATCTTTGTAAAAATGAAAATGGAGAATCTCTTTGTAAGAGACTGAAGAAACTCAATATTGCTGGCACTCTTCTTACATATGATGACGTGGCATATCTTCTAAAATACTTGCCTTCGCTTGAAAATATTTATTATCCTAATCTTCATTTTGTATTATACGAGATGCATAAAAATGATTTATCATCTCTTGATAAAGTGATGACTTATAATATTAATGAAATAGACTTGAGTGAGTGTGCTTTTCACACTTCCTATGTTGATATTCGAAAAGTTTGTCTATCTGTATGCCCCTACTTAAAATCCTTAGCTTGTTGTTTGTTAGAAAATGATAAATTGAATTTTCTTCCCAAGCTGCCTGATTTAGTGCAATTTAGTATATGTAATGTTTCATTTTCAGAAATTAATATAGACAAACTCTTGAGATGTTTGTGTGGGCAACTGACTTCTCTGACTATAGGTAACTGCACTGTATCTCTGTCTGTTCTTTCTGAAAGCTGCCCGCGTCTCAAAGAATTGAATCTTGATAGAGTACATTTTCTCCTTGACAACGACTCCAATCCCAGATTTAATTCACTGTCTTCTGTTACATTTGAATATTGTAATGTCTCAAAAAATATCAAGGCCATTAGTTTGGTAGTGACATCTTCAGAAAAATTGGAATCTTTAACATTCATAGGATGCAATCTGTCATCTTCTGAAATAAAAGAAAGCATTTTGAAGTGTTGTGAAATGTATTCTATACAAATACTCTATTTTCGTGATTCTGTAATTGAAAAAGATTTCGTAAAAGAACTCCTTTTAAACTGTCATACTTTGAGCCATTTAAATATTGATGATTGTTTGAAAAAGTACAAACATGAGTTGTTGAAATTTGCTGAAAACCTGCCAAATAAGGTTAACATATGTGTGGTTGATAGCGATTCTGAAGATTTTGATGATGATTCTGAGGATTCTGATAATTTTTATTACTATTATGATGATATGGGTATATTTGATTATTGATTATGTGTATATAATCTGATGCCTATGAAGAAAATTATTTTAGAGAATATTGTGATATATCTCCAAAAGGATTCTTTCATTAAATTGCTTATGTCAGATAAAATTGGTCGTTCAGAAAGATGGTCTCTTAATGACGGTTGTTTCTTCGAGAAGTTTTATTGTATATAATGTAATAAATTTTAATCTTGATATTTGTATCTATTTATAACATAGAAAGTTCTATGATAAAATATATAACTTTTTTTCATAGATCACTAGGACTGGGCGATATTAAGATTTCTACATCGCAGTATCGCGATGCACGACAATATTACACTTCTAATATTACAAACATGGTCGTAATTTTAATATAAAATTTAAGAATCATACATACACATTAAATTCATACAATTCTGATTACACATGAATTTGAATCCGAATTTCACCAAATATGCCAGCTATAGCCAAGTTGGCTTCATTTATGGCAACTTATTTTTGTCACAAAATTTGTCAATATTTCGCCAGATATTGCCTAGCTTGGCGAGAACTTGAGACTGGCGAATATGAATATTTAGTGTTAAGCATATAAGAGCTGGAATGATGGTTACAACAATTAAATAAAATTTGCAAGAAAGCATGTTCACTAAAACTTAAATTAAAATAATTTATGGACGAATCCTGCTGTCTTGTGTAAGACAGCAGGATTCGTCCATAAATGGGTTAAATAGGAATACAGCTCTGCCGAACCCCACCCTTGGTTAAACCACTGCTGCCAAAGAACCCCCCCCCCCCCCCCCCCCAAAGGAAGTTCTGAAATGGCGCCCCTGCTAGGAACATGAAATTTCAGATACACAAGCAGAAAAAAATTAGCTTTCAGAATTTCTAAAAAAAAAAAATTATTACTCCCACTAGAAGTGTAAATATCAATTAAAAATCTATATGAATAAATTCGTTTAATTTCCTTTCACTCGAAAACCATAGAGGAACAATCTGCAACCGGTGTCATAGCTCAAAGATGACGGACTATTCATTTTTCAGGCTCTATAGAATTTTTTTTTATATTGCATTTATCGATTTGAAATTGACACATCTATGCGGATTTTTTTTAACGGCAAGCCCAGAAATCTTAATTTTTATATAGATTGCATAAAAAGGACAGAAATTACGAATTATTTTTGCGTTCATGAAAATAATTTTTTTAATTATATGATGATTGCAACTGGTGTGTGAAATCAGAGACTCTCAGCAGCTTTTTGGAAGGGAGGAAGATAAACTGCAGATTTTGACGATAGTAAGAGATTAAAAGCTCTATTATTATTATTTTTTTAATACTGCATTTACCGATTTAAAAATTATGAATCTATGCATATTTTTTACAGTGAACTCAGAAGTCTAATTTTTATAAAAATCCATTATTATAAACAACGTTGTAATTTATCACAAAATGCTGATTTTTAACCTACTCAAAAAAGGAGGAGGTTATCAATTCGACGTGTATGTATTTTTATGTATGTTCACAGATTACTCCGGAACTATGCAATCTATTAATGGATTTTTTTTTTTTATTCGAAAGAGAATACTCTCGAATTGGTCCCATTTAAATTTTATGAAAATTGGTTCAGTACTTTTTCAGAAATTCAACAAAAACGAAAAAAAAAATAAACATTTTAAAAATAGTTAAATTTGTTGGCTTTTGAGTGTTGCCAAATTTGAAAAGCAAAATTACATAAAATTGTGAATTGGATAAATATAATACAACAAAGTGTTTATTGGTGCATAATTAAATACATTGTTGTTTTAACTCCCATACAAATGTACGAGTTACAGAAAATATTTGCCGATTTATCACCTGTGGCGCACTACTTGGAAACTGCCTTTAAAATATCCAATTATCTATATTATGTTATACAATACAGTTGTATATAAATGCTTCTGAAATTGTCTTTTAATATTTCTACTACATAATATTAACTATAGAGTGACAATATAGAAAGAAAGAAGGGGTTACTCCGATTAGTATTATAGGCGACATTGTTGCACAGTGTATTTACCTTGTACGGATCATAGAAATCAGTACACGTTAAGCATAAGCACCGAAATCAGTGAGTTACGCAGTTATCAAAACTGTAGTATACAGCCCGATTATGACACATTATTCAAGATGATTAAGTGAGAATAATGATCAAATTTCTAATCTTCTGTAATCAAGCCAACATTAGCATGAAAAAAAAAAATATATTAGCAACAATATGATTTAATATAAATATAGATATCATTAAAGGCTTTAAAGACATTAGATGAGAATAGTGATAAATTTTCTAATCTTCCGTAATCGAGTCTACTACCAAGGTTAGTGTGAAAAAAATATATATTAGCAACAATATGGTTTAATGTAATTATAGCTATCATGAAAGGCTTTAAAGACATTAGATGAGAATAATGATAAATTTTCTAATCTTCCGTAATCGAGACTACCAGGGTTGGCAAGTTTTTGCCGCAGGTGGAAAAAACCACGGTAAAAACCGTCCTGGCAAAAATAGCAAAAACTGATTTTTTACATATAAATGCACGTTTCATTTCTTTTACTTATCTTAAAATTAACAATCACAGAATAGTAGTACAATGCATTGTGACGATAACTTAATATACTCATCTTAATAACTGAGAAATTATTAATTTCATCATAAAAAAAAATCTTTAATTGAAAAAACACCATTGTTAGTCTGATTTTTATGCTGCAATAAATTAACAATATTGCAAAATGTACAGAAATTATAAACACTTCTACTTTTAAAATAAGATGTATCAACCTATCAATCAGCAGAATGCAATAATTCAGAGATGCAAAATATAAGCAATAGTAGTAAGTAGATGTATTAATATATTGTGTTCAAATAAGTGAAATCTTAAATTTCTTTTAAAAAATTAAATATTTTAATAACAATAACATAAAAAAAAAAATTACACATTCAACATTTAGCGGCACTTATCACCATCATCATTACAAAATAATTCTTTTTTCAGCATTCCATAACAAAAAAACAAGTTTGGAAACATTACTTATTGTCAACCTATTTCGAATTTTTGAGTGGAAAAAAGAGAAGTTGGAAAATATTCTCTCGATTGCAGCACTACTGGCTGGGCATGTTCGCAGGTGTGCTATTAACCCACAAAATTCTTTGGAAATTTCACATGACTTTGCAACACTTCTCCACCACTTATTGGCATCAATTGTCATAATTACTTGTTCTGAAAACAATGTACTTTGGAAAGGTTTTTCTTTTAGTTCAAAGTTCATGGCATATGATAGGAAAGATGGATTTATTTTTTATAGCCATTCTCTATTCTGTTCTTTTTGTTCGTAACTGAGGTGCTCACCCTTATATTTTGGGTGTAACAAATAGGCAAGAAGATGCCAAGGCAAAAATGCTTTTTCAAACCTGTTTTTAACAATACAAAATGAGGTTTCAAATTATCTTTCAGCAAATTGCACCATAAATGGCAAGCATCTGCTGTTGTTGTTCAATCAGCCTGCAAGATATCTAAAGCTGTTAAGACTGGTTTTAATTGCTTAATGAGATCTTTTACTTGTCGCAAAAGATTAAAATCACGTATGCGAGCAATGATATTTTGGTCTATTTCTTGTAAATGGTCATTTGATACTTTTATATATGAATTACGATTTTGTTCAAAGTTTCTAGGCAAGTCAGCTGACTATTCCACCTAGTACTTCCTGGTAACTGAGGTGAAACATATTCTATTCACTACATTCTTTCAGTCATGCTGAAGGAGCATGGTGGTTTCGAAAATATTTATGAACCTCCACTACATGCTTAATGATAATAGGAGTAATGTTTTCCCCAAGGAGGTTTAACCAATGAGCTGCACAACCATATGATATCAGACATGAATTTTCACTTTCATACTTTAGTTCCAGCTCCTGTTTCATTTTTTCTATATTTTTAGCATTGTCAGTTACTATGCTTTTTATTTGGCAATCATACTTTTTTCCAATAGTCTGAATCTGAATAATATCACTGCATTTTTTTGACAAGAATTCTGCAGTCTTTTTGGTGGCACCTGTATCCTCTACGTCTACAATATGATTTTCCATCAACTTGAACACATGAAGCAGTTATGGGTTCATTGTGGATGTTACTCCATCCGTCGATAACAAGTGTACCTTCTCTGCCTTTCAAACTTTTCATTCTTCCATTTGACTGTGAACAGAATCTAAAAGATTACCTGCCAATTCTTTGCGTGAAGACGGTTTGTAGCTTGGTCTCAAGATGTGGTTTAAGTTTGTAAATGCATCACTTTCCACAACATTAAATGATATGTTACAAGCATAAAAGAATTTTGCAACAATCAGATCAATCTTCCTTTTATCTTGATCTGAAGTTTTTGACACAAATTTGTTTATACTACCTTCTAAATATCTTGCCTTTTTAAAAAGAGGCTGCGACTTGTCCACCTCTTCATCAATCACTGTATCACTGCTATTCTGGTTTATCTGCTTGCTTTTCAGATGAAGAGTATGCTTCCACATTCACACATACATTTGTAACAATTTTTACACAGCTTTAAACATGTGCCTTCATTCTGGCTGCTTTGCTGCTCTGAATGTTTCGGCATTTTTTACACTTATCAACAGTTTTTCCATCTACAGATAACTTATAAAAGGACTCCCAAATTGGATCTTGTCTTCTTCCTCCTTTATTCATTATTTCTTGCAATTATTTCTTTATTTTCTGTAGCCAAGCTTAGAATCTAAGCTATCAAAAACAAAATGGCTAAAGTTACTTCTCAGATTAACTATAAAACTGATAAGGTGAGAACTGAAAACAGGAATTTTGTGCACCTGTTGTTGTGCTGATTCCTGATTGGTAATTGGCCACCTGTGTAGGGAGGGAGGATCCACACTTGCTTAGCTCATGGAAAGCAGGTAGGAAACAGGTTTGTGGATGATGAATGGAAAAGCAGGTGCATGAAAATCTTTTTTTTTTTGGTCAGGAGTGGGGGGGGGGGGGTAGAGACAAGAGTAGTGCAAGAAAACAGAATAAGAATATATTTTTGGTTTATACTTTTGTTTATTTTTACCAAGAAAACATTTGGTTTCATTTGTTATGATTCCTTTTCATATAAACTGCATCACAGCATTTAGTTATGCAAAATTGGATTTTTGCCATTTTTACCATTTTTGCCGGTTTTTGCCACTTTTTACCAGTTTTTGCCACTGTCCTGGCAAAAATACCTTTTTGCCGGCAAAATGACCAACCCTGGAGTCTACTACCAAGGTTAGCGTGAAAAAAAATATATATTAGCAAAAATATGGTTTAATGTAAATATAGGTATCATTAAAGGCTTTAAAGACATTAGATGAGAATAATGATAAATTTTCTAATCTTCGATACTCGAGTCTACTGCCAAGGTTAGAGTGAAATAAAGATATTGGCAACAATATGGTTTAATGTAAAAATGGATATCACTAAAGTAATAAATAAATAAATAAACAATAAATAAATAATAATAAATAACAATAATAAATAACAATAAATAATAAATAACAATAATAACTAATAACAATAATAACTAATAAATAACAATAATAAATAACAATAAATAATAAATAACAATAATAACTAATAACAATAATAACTAATAAATAACAATAATAAATAACAATAAATAATAAATAACAATAACCAATAACAATACTAACAAATAACAATAATAAATAACAATAAATAATAAATAACAATAACTAATAACAATAATAACTAACAAATAACAATAATAAATAACAATAACTAATAACAATAATAACTAACAAATAACAATAATAAATAACAATAAATAATAATAAATAACAATAACTAATAACAATAATAACTAACAAATAGCAATAATAAATAAATAAATAATAATAAATAACAATAATGAATAAACAGTAATTTATATACATTCTTAAGACAGAAAGATAGTTTACAGTCGTCTTAGTCTTTGCATTTCTATCAACGCTTTACTGTCATGTGGCTTCCTTAATAATTTGCTCGGTTCTAAGTCACTTAATGCAATACCATCCAATATTTTAACACGACTTAAAGCTACGTAAACTTGACCTTTAGCAAAGTTCTTTTTTCCGAGATCGATTACTGCTCTCTCCAAAGTTGTTCTTTGAAGCTTATGGACTGTAACAACCCAACTAAGGATCAATGGGAGCATCAGTCTTTCCACGTCTCCATAGCCTTTATTAGCTTGAAATGTTGCAAATGTCGGTTTAATTGCTACAAGGCCTTCAGAATCTTTCACTTTTGTTCCTATTGTTTCATCATCAAATTGAACAACAGGCTTCAGGCAATTCGCCTATTTCCAATTGGTCGCGTCGAAGTGCTGGCCATTTGAATTTTCTCACGATGTCCATAGCACCGTTTACAAGCCCATCGGAAACAGACAAATTTCTCCTTAACATTACTCTAGAACCAGTGGCAATCTTTAGAGTGTGTAAAAGACCTCCGCAGTTGTTAACATCAGCTGGGATGACATTACAAGAAGGTCGTTTACTGTAGGTTGCTGCTTCTCGGGATTCATCAACAGCATTTATTGTGTAGACATGACTGTTTTGTGATATTAATTCCGTCATACGAGAATTGTAATCATCTACCAACTTCAGAGTAGGAAATATCCTAACTGCAGCACCATCTGCAAAATTGCTAGTGAGAATCACTCGACGTTTTTCACATAACATCTCTAGTTGTGCTGTTGTCAGTTCTCCAAACCTCAAATTGTTTAGTAAGCCAACAAATTCTGTATCTGAGCTTTGTCTAATATTGATTGTGAGCTCACAAAAAGAAAACTGATCAGAGCTGGAATTTCAGGGCGGGATTCGCGCCGAAAATTTTGAAATCCCGTCCAAAAAAAGATCGTGGGCTGGAGCCTCCCGCCCAAAAAATTTCACCATTTTCGGGGAAATTTGCGCTATTTAATTTACCTGCAACCGAATGATAAATTTCGTGATTTTTTTTTCCGCGACTGATCGACGAAGTTTGTTTTTTTTCCGCGACAGATCGACTAACTTAGCGGGTTTTTTTCCGCGACAGATCGAACTTTGAAATTTTTAAGCGACTGATCGACGAACGTTGCGTTTTTAAAGCGACTGATCGACGATCTTTTCGTTTTTATAAGCGACTGATCGACAAACTTAGCGGTTTTTTCCGCGACAAATCGACGAACTCTGCGCTTTTTTCCGCGACAGATCAACAAACTTTGCAGTTTTTTCTGCGACAGATCGACGAACTTCACATTTTTTTTCTGCGACAGATCGACGAACTTCGCATTTTTTCCATGACAGATCCACAAACTTTGCGTTTTTTAAGCGACAGATCGATGAACTTTGCGTGTTTTCTGCGACTGATCGACGAAGTTTGCTTTTTTTTCACGACTGATCGACGAACTTAAGGTTTTTTAAGCGACTGGTCGACGAACTTTGCGTTTTTTCCGCGACAGATCGATGAACATTGCGTTTTTTAAGCGACTGATTGACGAACTTTGCGTTTTTTCCGCGATCGATTGACGAACTTTGCGTTTTTTTGGTGACAGATTGACGAACTTTGCGTTTTTTTGTACACTGGCTGCCATGAAGTCGCAAATCGATATTAACACTATTTCGTTAGAAATCCTTCTCTATTTCTGTTCATGCGTAAGACGAATTTCATTATCTTATTCCCTCAACCAATTGACTAAATTCACAATTTTTTCGAATGACAAATAGACGTATTTAAAGATTTTTTTTTTCCTGCAACCAAAAAGAGGGAAAAGAACAAAAAAGGTCAGTAAGAGCCATCGGTCACTGCACCCTGTTAAATTGGCCTACAGTCAGCACTAAACAAAAATGAGATTAGAAGAGCTGCAAAGATCTTATTACTTTTACTCCTTGAGGTAAAGGAGTAAACCTTTTTAACCCTTGTGAAAGAGGCTTCAACACCCCTCAATCAAATAAAATCTAAATTCAGAAATTTATTTAACAACCTAATTGTTAAGGGTCCCTAACACATTTAATGGAACTTGAAAAATACACTGTATATATAAAAAATAAAACTTAACTTTCTTCCCTTTTTTATAATAAAAATAAACATTTTACATAATCATTCTCAGTTGACTTAATTTTTTCAATGGTATTTTGTCATGTCTGCATTAATGTAATTCTTTAAATAGCATGTAAAATAATAGTGGGGTTTAAAGATTTTTTTTTCTCCCTCCCAAACATTACAATTCCCCTCCATTTAAAAATGTTGGTAGGGAGACTCCCCTCCTTGGAAAAATTGAATTTCAAGCCCTGCTGATGCCACAAGTGTATTTCCGCACTCATCTGAGAAGGCTGTTTGAAACACCAATGGCCTTTAACTGGTGGTAATTGCATAATATATCAGAATAAGAGAACATTAAATCCACCAAACATTAAATTGTTATTTTTAAATTCTTGAAGTCTCAAATGAATGATACGTAAATTCTCGTATGACACCATGGAAATTTCATTAATGACCAGCCTCTTGATGGAACGCCATTTGAGTCTTTCACACTCTAGTCTTTCCCCGGTCATTTTTCGATAAGTCATTGTGTTTCCTTTCTCTATAGACAGCGAGAAAACTGAATGTAGGGTACGGCCAGATATTTGTCTTGCAGCCACGCCTGTTAAAGATGCTACCTCTACAAAACTCGGTTGCAGTATGGACTCTGCAGTGGGAGCATAACAGCGCCTAATATGCTCAACAATTAATTTTAAAATAAATGATTTACCGCTGCCTGCCCCTCCTGTGATGAACAAAAGTAAAGGCTGACAAAAACCGCTGAACTCATCTAGGCATTTATGCTTAATGTCCTTTTACTTATCTGTTGCAACATGTTCTCTGATGCAGATACTTTTAAACCTATTAAATATTCTTCCGTAATTGGGTTCATTCCCCTTCACATTGCCTTATTTTATCTTATGTGATTTGGAGCTTCAAGACCCTCTCCATTGATTCATTGGTTCAATGAAGTGTTTTCTGTGAAAAGTCTTTAATGATATCCACATTTACACTGAACCATATTGTTGCTAATATCTTCGTTTCACGTTGACCTTGGCTGTAGACTCTATTAAGGAAGATTAGAAAATCTATCATTATTCTCATATAATAAACTTGAATAATGTGACATAATCGGGATGCATACTAATTGACATATTTTAGCGAGCATGGTTTGGTGAAACTTTTGGTAAAGATTAAACTTTTGTATGTCACTTCTGATAATCACATTTATAACCATATTTACTGCCAGTATCGTCCTCTTTTGACCCTTGGCGTGCAATCTGATTAAAATTCATGGACCTTTTTTCTAGATGTCAAATTCTATCAAATTTTGTCTATCGAAGATCGTGAAGGAAGTTGGGTTGTACAGCAACTCCACTTAACAGAATTATGCTAAACTTTGTGATTGGCTTACTTCCATCAAATTTCATCTGAAGTATATATACATATACATATTTAAATGTAACTCATCACTCAAACATTTTTTTTTTTTGTAATGATCTTTCTAAAAATTTAACTTTATGCACTTTTTATTCGAATGAATAATTTTGAGTAAGAATGGTCACCTGGCATATGAAATTTAGAAGCAGTCAGCCGTATTATTTGTTTTCGTCAGACACATGACTTGTGTTTGTATTATTTAAACCAATGGACAAAATTTGAATTTACTATATAAAAAAAAAATATTGAAAAACTTGTCGTATGACACGTCATTCATCGTTGTGCGTGCATTGTGTACAGATACGGATCTAGACTAAAATTTAGCTGGGGCAAGCTTGTAGATTTGCGCCCCCCCCCCCTTGTTCCCAAGAATATCAGAATAAAATCTGCATAAACAATTGCTTAAGGAAGTAATTAATATTAATACTTAATACTCAAAATCTGTATGTTTACTATGCATTTTTTCTATATAAAAGTACAATATTACACAATCCAAAAATTACAGAAAATATACCTGTTTTAACATCTACAATACCTATTAAAGATTTACTTTGCGAGATTTCTTTGATCCAAAAGATTTATTATGACGTCATTAGGTAATTTGAAAGCTATCTCATTTTCTAGACTATATTTAAATATTTCTAGTATTTAACCTATAAAAAATTTTGCATTTACTTTTGCATTGATAAAAAATCCTGCATTACTTTCAACTTTATTTTTTAAATATAAATTTTGCTAAAATAAACACATACATAGGTTTGGTGTTGCGATAAAAATAACATCTATAAATCGGTGAAGATTAAGTGTAAAAATAAATTTTGAGCGCAATTAAAAAAAAAAAAAAAGGTACTTTTCGGTTAGCCAGGCGCCAATGATATTTATACATGTATATATACACACATAGACATATACATATATATCTACACATATGCATAGGTATACATAGACATATATGTACACCTATATGTATGAATATATATATGTATGTACATACATATATATTTATATATGTACATATATCACTGGCGCCCGGCTAACCGAAAAGTACCAAAAAAAAAAAAAAAGCACACTGTTATCATTTTGAAGCATACAATTTTAAAATATTCTTTTATGCATTGCATACAAAGGAATTATGTTTTGTCTTAAGCAATGTAATTATAGGAATTATTTCATGTAAATCATTTCAAACTAAGCAGAAAATGCTGTTGCTTTATTCACATGTTCCTAGTTAATTTTTTGAACATTGAAGAGAAGTATGACTCTTTAACCCCTTGGGGACAGGTGACACGTATACGTGATGCATAAGATGCTCAGAATCCTTGATTAATCCCACCAGTTATTTATTGTAAGCTTTGCCTTATGTAATCCTAGCATTTCTGCGATTCAATTAAGCGAAAATTTCTGTTTTGAAAAACTGGTGGTAAAAAATTAAAAATTCTGTAAAGGACGCTCGTCGCGAAGGGGTTAAGGATAGGGTTGAAAATTCATTTAATACTTTAATATTATTATAGTATGATATTAATCATGATTATTATTTTTTATTTTTCTGGTACAACCTTTTTTTTTCCTTTCCAAAAACTAAATCCATTTATTAAAAGCTGGTTTTTAAATTCGTTGACTATATTACTTACAACCATGTAAAAAAATGACAAAAAATAAAATAAAAGAAGAGTAGCATTTTAAAATATGTATTTGAACTTGACTGTTTAAAAAATTTCTAAAAATTGCAATTTATTTTTCTTACATTACTGGCTTTTAAACATTTCAACTCATTCATCGCTTTTAATTAAAAATACTTTTTTTTTTATATTTTCTTTTAATTCCTTTAATGAACGAGGACTATGTAAAGTGAACCTTTTGAATTCAAGTCGCTTGGATTTGTCTAACTCTGTATACGGGCGTTTCTTTTTTCATTTTATATATTACAAAATTTCTCAAAAATATACACAATATTCTTATTTATACAAACAATGTACTATAAATATAAATACATCAGTTAGAAACAGTAACTTTATCTATGTATAATAATGGTGGATTCAAAGGAGCGCTGATAAAAGGTCTCCAAGTCAACATGTACACGTACAGGCAGAGTGATGACCATGAGTCTGACTGCCAGAAATTACCTCTTAAAAGGGTAATAATATTCAGTTTTTTGTCAGCTATACTTGGTTGCTGAGTAAATGCTCCATTAATAAGTTTCAAAATATTTGTTATTGAACTACATTAGAAATAAAGAAGCAAGCAATTTTTTTTAAGCAGGAAACATTTTTTCAAATAACTATAACTTTTTAAAAATTATAGTAGAACTGTTATAAACTTTATTCGTTATTGTACGTAAAAAGAAACAGGAGATTTGAAGCGAAAATATAAGCATAGCAAGAAATGTAAACAATCATGATGATCTCAATTAAAATTAACATTTAAATTTATTGCTATGTTAACCTACGCCGTTTAAATTTAATTAATGTACTTTTTTGCTTCAAAATTAGTACAGGTGGCGTGACTGTGAAGCACAACTTAAGTTAACATATTTTATTAGATAAACAATTCTAATGAAAGATTTAATTAATTTTTAAAAAGTATAGGTGCGATATTTTGGAAAACAAAATTTAAAAGGCTTATTAACAACTGATATATGTAAATAAAAACATAAAAGTAATTCCCAGGGATAGAAAACCTTTTTAACTACATAAATAAAATGGCTTTAAAGGGCCAGAATGCGTTGAATTCAACAGATTATAAGTTTCGTTTTCATTTTTTAGACAAAAATGTCTGTTAATTACAAGAATATCTAAATTTAGAAGAAATTAATAAAAAATCTATTTACAATTCTTTTCTTACATATCAACTCAATTGAACAAAATAAAATTCAATATCTTTTCATGTGAATTTTTAATTTTCCTTTATTCTTAATCTTTTATGATTCCTCATTTTTGCACCCTTCCAAGTCTTGCACCCAGGGCAGCTGCCCTGGCTAACCCCCCCTTCCCTTAGATCCGTCACTGATTGTGTATGTGCATAGAGCATAGAAAAGTTGGAAGTTGACATAGGAAATAAAATATATATCAGTGGACTCGTGTGAGAGCATCACTCTTCAGTCTAATATTTTTTAGCAATATCTAATACCAGAGGGTCCATGCGAGGATTTCACACTGAAATCTAATATTTTTTAGGTACTTCTCTATTATGCCGTCGACCACTTTTCATAACAAAAAACTATCGCCAAATTGTAAGATTAAACGCCAAAAATGCAGTCCCATTTACTTGATGTCAGAAGCATTATACATGTTTGTTACGTCATCAAGTGGTTTTTAATTCGACATTTGCGTGTATTTTTCATTATGTTTTACTGATTTATTAGTTATTTCATTAATTAAAATAACAATTGTGTCCTTAAATTCTTATTTTATTTATTTATTTATTTTGATATTCCAATGGCAACGTTCTCCCGTTTATTTGACGATAGTTTTTTGTTATGAAAAGTGGTCGACGGGATAATAGAGAAGTACCATTTTTTATCAATATGTAATATTTATTAGATGCAGGTTTAAACTTCTAAAAAAAAAAGCAAGGATAAAAATATCTGCAAAAAACATTTAGTTGTCAGTCAAGCCAGAATATCATCTAATTTATTCCATCAAAGTTAGAGTAAAAACTGATCCAAGATTGCTAAAGGCACGCATGAGGAAAAAAATGAACAATCGTATTTTAACTGCATTAGAGGAAGACGTCATCCGCTTCGGGAAAAACATGGGGCATAGAAATCTAAATCTAAACATTTCAATTTCGCTTTTTAATCATAAATATAAAATAAACCTGCGCGGGGATTTTTATAATAATCGCTGAGCATCATATAATGTGGTATTTTATTTTTTTGGCAACAATATTTTGAGGAAAACCTTTTGATTTCTTTTATGAAAACAATGCCGATTTAATTTTTAATTATCAGCAAATTTTAATCAATTATGTTTTAACAAAATGTTAAGTGTGCTATGTCAGAAACCTGTTCAAAATCCTTTCATATACTATCTCATTCGTCGTTCTGCGTTTCGTATTTTCAGAAAAAAAGGGATGTTGACAGGAGAAATAATATATATGATTTTTTAGATGCAGGTTTAAACTTAAGAAAATTAAAGATAAAAATATCTGTAAACATTAGTCAAGCCACAATATCATCTCATTTATTCTATCAAAAGTTTAAAAAAAATGATTGACGATAGCCAGAATCCTGTCCAAAAACCTTTCGAACAATACTTCATTCATTGTTCCGCGTTTTTTAAATGCATAGAAAAGGGATGTTGACAACAGAAATAATATATATGATTTTTAATTTAAGTGAAATTTCGAACAAAGTCTTTTAACGAAAATTCAGTATGCTATGTCAGATGTGGGCAAAAAATCCCATCCAATGATACCTCATTCATCATTGTACGCTACATATTAGTTGAGAGAAAGGGATGTTGACAACAGAATTACTGATTTTCTTTTTACACTTTTTTATACTTATATAAACATTTTCTATTTTACTATTAGAAAATAACGTATATTAATTTAAGTTTTTAGTATATTGAAAAAACATTTTTTCATGATGGTACAATTACAGATGAAAATCCATGGCAAGATACAATATGTTTCTTTCCTAATTTGAAAACATTTAGTTAGCTTTATCCAGCTAACTGTATAGATTTCCTATTGAAATATGTTGCAAATTTTTGTCCCAATATTGAAGAAATAGATTTGGTCTATTCTGTTGTTTCTTCCAAAGGTGTAAAATATCTTTGTAAAAAAGAAAATGGAGAATCTCTTTGTACGAAACTGAAGAAACTCTGTCTTGAACATACAAATATTAAGGAAGATGATGTTAAATATTTACTTCAAAATTACCTTCTCTTGAAATTATTGAATATGCTGATCTTTCTCATGTATTATATTCATTGCACAAGCATGATTTACCATATCTTGCTAATGTCAGACTGTATAATATTACTGTGTTAGACTTGAATTTTCTTTTTAAAATTTACAGTTACAGTGGTGATATCGCAAAAGTATGTCTATCTCTATGTCCCCATTTAAAGACCTTAAACTGGAGTTTCCGAAAAAATAATGAATTCAATTTTTTTTCCCAAGCTCCCTGATTTAGAGGAATTACATATATATAATTATTCAGATTCGACTATTAATAAGAGTATAGACGAACTCTTGAAAGGGTGTGCAAAAATAACATCTCTGACTGTAATATACTGTACACTATCATTGTCCGTCCTTTCTGAAACTTGTCCACTTATCCAAGAAATGTGTCTAGATAGTGTACGTCTCCTTATTGACAATGACTACAAACCCAAATTTAATTCATTGACTTCTCTTACATTTGTAAGTTGTGTAGTAGAAGAAAATATGAAAGCAATGTGTTTGTTGTTGACATCTTCAGAAAAGATTGAATCATTAACTTTCTACAGTTGTGATCTGTTATCGTCTGAAGTAAAAGCACACATCTTAAAATGCTGTGAACTGAATCCTGTAAACAAAATTACGCTTTATTGCCCTATGATTGATAAAGAATATCTTAAAGATCTTCTTTTGGACTGTCATACTTTGAGCTCTTTGAATATCAATGTTCCTTGGAAGAATTATGAAAATGAACTACTGATGTTTGCTGAAATTTTGCCTAATAAGCCTAAAATTAATATCAACTAATTTTTTTTTTTTTTTGCTTTGATGATGATGATTGCTCTGAAGATGATTTTGATGCTGTCTTTGTCTGAGTTTGACTTGAACTTTATCCTTGATCATAGCTTTCACTATGATTATATTAACTCTGATGATGATTAGTATAATTCCGCATAATAATCTGATAGTTTTATGCTTATGGTGATTTAAAAATGATGTTACATATTAATATCTGAAGCCTGTTATGTTACCCGTATCCCTACGAAAGTAAGTCTTGAATCAGAGTAAAAGCTATTGATAATTGTTTAGAACCGATATTTCAGTTCAGCTGGTTGTTACAGTTTTCTAAATATGATTTTTCTTTAGTAAAAATTTCCTGTTTATTTGATAATGGACATTATTCAACCATCTGTTTAGTCAAATCTCTGGCTGCTGTGGTATAAAATTCTGCAAATTAAAATCTAATTATTGAAAGGTATTTTAACAGGGACCTGTGTGCATCGGTCCCCATAAAACGTTAAAACGACAGTCATTGTAACGGGCCCTGTGCATTTCCACACATCTATATATTTAAAGCAAAAAGCACATTCTGTCAAATTCGCATTCTTTTTTCCACACGAAAATAGTCTCATTGCACATGCTTCAAAATGTTTTTGAAGGCTTTTCTTCTCAAAAACGGGAAACGTGTTTAGCTCTCACCTGTTTAGCCTAGGGGGATTGAAACGGGTTCATTGAAAACAGATGGCGTAATATGGCCAGTGTGTTGAAAGCTTTTTTTAAAAAACTCATGTTTTCACTACTAACAATGCATATTTTTTTTGTAAAATTTTAAAGAGAGCTTGGATTCAGTTATATTTATAACCAATTGAAATTTCAGAGAGTTCGGAAGATGAGAACTATTATTTCATTGCTATGTTAAAGGAGCCGATGCCAAAACAAATAAAACTAGTCGTTGGGGGCCACCGTAATACTTACCCATCATGGATATGCATAATGTAAAATATTAAAATAAAAATGTGTAAACTACTTATAAAATGCATTGCAATTCAAATAAAATCGTGGCTTGATGACGTCACAAACTTTAAAGGCTCGATTACTGAATTGTTTGAAAGAGGTTTTTCCTTATAACTCCAAAAATAATAATCCTATTAACTAGCGATTTATTGCATCTGATTAAGCGTCAAATTTCCAATTAAAATATATCTTTGAAGTGAAATTTGGATGAAATACAGGGTCATGAAAAATCGAAGAGTGTGGAAAATAAGATTCCAAATATCTCGGCAACTAATTATCCGATCGACTTCATGCTTTATTCAAAATTTGTTTTTTTATTGTCTTTTATATTCATTTCTTAAAATAAACGATTTCGAAAATTTTTATATACCTTTCATCAGAACGAATATTTCGAGAGTCCGAAAAAAATTGTTCCAGTTAATCGAGGTTATTGAAATGAAATAGGCTTCTTCCCATTATTACATAGTAAGTACATACCAAATTGCAAGTCTCTATCTCAATTTTTTCGGGAGATAGAGCGTTTACAGACACACACAGACGGACGGCAAATTTTTTTTTCTAAAAATATGTTTTTCGGAATCTCCAGTGTCTGAAACGTGTAAATCCGTCAAAAAAAAATTTTGGATTTTCAAAACGATTACAAGACTTACCCTATACTACGTATGATGGGTAAGTAAAAGCGAGAAGAAAACATTTCTTTTACAATTCGATAACAATATTTTTACACGAAATTTTTACATGGGCTTTAAAACAGTTTTATTTATAACCAATAAAGATTTCAAAGAGTTTAGACAAAAAGAACGTTTTATTTTAAAACTATGAAACGACCCTACATGAAAAAAGAAGAAAATGAGAGCTTTTATCATTAAACATCAATATTTTTTCGCGAATTTTTCATTTAAAAATATAATTTCATGCAAAATCGGGTTAAAGATACAAAATAATTAAAATGTTTTTAAAAAAAAATTATCACGGTCCCGGACAGCACTGGGCAGATCAACTAAAGAGTTACTATGATATTCAATATAACCTGGCCTAACCAACCTAACAATATTATGGCTGTAACTTGATCCAAAAAATTCAAAGCTTTTCTTTTTCTTTTATTAAGTTCGAGATAAAGAAATTGTCCATTAGATAATAGAATACCAGTAATAGTGTTCTTTAAGAGAGGGATACACTGTGAAGTGGGTTTTGAATAAGGGGAATTTAACATTATGTGGATGGGGAGGAAATTCAGTTCCACAAAACAATTGGTCATTAAGAGGGGTGGCCTCTTTCGGAATTTTTACACCAGGGTTTTTGTAGAATATGGGATGCAAAGCATTTATTATTCATTTACAGGGTCAAACAAAAGAATTCTGTTACACATTGTTCTACGGGGAAAAATAGTTTTCAGTGTAATTTTGAACATAATGAAATTTATATGCATTACTGAGGTGCACTATAAATTGCTTGCTTAAAAGTATAGTCTGCATTGCGCTTATCGTTCATTTACAGGGCCACACAAAATATATCGGTTACAGCATACATGCGATAATTACAGTCTGTGTGATAAATGCGTTTTTAAGTTTAATTGTTTTCATAGTACGTGGTGTGTATAAATTCAGTTGATCATATACATGGCTGCACAAGGGAAGTTGTCAGTATTACAGACTATGGGAGTGAATTGCTTAAGGGTAGTTTTTAATTATGTTACGTATTTTTCTGCTGAACTATATTTAGTAGAGTAATAGAAGTTTGTAGAATATAAATAAATTCATATACAGGGCTACGCAAAGAACAAGATACATTGTCGTTTATGGTTGATAATTGCTGGAAAGTGAGTTTTAAGTAACTTTATGTATTTTTTACCTGAATGAAATTTTAGCTTAATATGTGGTGTGTACAAAAGTCTTTAGATAATATACAAGGGTATAAGTATTACCCAAATTTTAAGAAATTTTATCAAAAAACATTTTAAATTGAAATTAAAATATAACAAGAACGAAAAATCATGCGTCAAGCATAGATTATGAAACACTTTCCTCCACATCAGAACACTGTAACGAAACTTCAGACCGTTTTCGAGTACATTTCCTTAAGACTTAAACTTTTGGAGTTTTTCCTTGATTGTATAGAGACGAGAAAGGTCTCCATAAGCGCATACTCAGAAGAATTTGAAAACAGTACAGATTATTCTTCTCATGAGGATATATCCGTTTACAAATTGTTGCAGAACCTCGATATAACATCTGTAAAATAATGACAATTTCATGCTTTGGCGATTTTTCGCGACACAATGAAATAATAATTTTTAAAAAATGCTTTTATGACAAATACTGTTTCAGAAAAAAAAAATATATATATATATATATTCTTCAGACTGAACTAGTTTAAGTAAGTTTAACTTAAATAAACACTTTTACAACTACGGATTTGCCATATGAATTTATATACATACATAAATAAAATGAACGATCGTATTCTATGGTTTAGAACGAAATTTAAATGGATTAAAAATGCTTCAAACTTAAAATAAAGGTTCAATTTTAAAGAGATAAGAAACTGAAAGTATTGTCACGGTAACAGCAACTTATTCTATATCAAAATGCTTAATGAGACACGAGAGCGCTCTTAATCTTACAGTTACTGTTAAAATACCTGTAAAACTTATCCGCTAGTGAGACCATGTAAAATTAATAATTTCAGCAACACGCAACTTGTATATATTACATAAGTTTATAAAAAAATAATAAACTATTTCATCGTTTAAGTTTAAATACATAAAGTACTGCGCGTTTGAATGAGTGTTTACTCATTCATTTAACCAGGAATTGTCAAATGCATTAAAATCGCTTGCATTTAGCAAAACAAAAGTGTTGCTAGCCAAATCGCATCTTTTTAAGCCATATCTTTTTAAGCTATATTTTCAGATTTTCTATTGGGATTCCGCAGTTAAATGTGACTTTCGAAAAGGTTCCGAAAGTGAAAGTATCTTTCGTAAAAGAAAACCCGCAAAAAAAATAAAAAAAGTAATCAACTGCGGAAATAGAGATTAATCTCAGCTATCCAATGAAAAAAAAAAATCGTTTAAAAATATTGAAATGCAAACGAGATATTAGAAAAATAATGCCTCATAAATTAACATTAGCGAGCATGTGTATTCGCACGAGGGGAGAGGATCTTTAAGGAGACCTTCCTTGTGAGATTTGAACTTCAAATCAAGGGTGTGAATGTTCACATCCAAAATTCTAGCTGACTTTACTGACAAACATGACTTCAAGTTTGGAAATATATTTATTAATAACCTGTTGCCCTTTAAAATATTTTCTAAATGGTGCATATGGATATGAAAGGTGCGTATGTAGGTTTTGAGACGGTAAAAATGACAAGTTTAGATTTCATGAAATAAAAAATCTAAGATTGTGTCAAAATGAAATCATTTTTGCTGATTTTTCATTCCGTAATACCAAGCGTAAGAGACTCAGTTGATAATTTCATCAGTAATAATTACTTATCTTTATTATATATTACTGATTACGTATACGAATAAAGTTTAATTTTTCAATAATTTAAACAGTTGTTTACGGAAATAGTGTTTTGGAAACTTTAGGTTAAAATAATATTTGTTTTAAGAGTTAGACTAACCAATGTATGTTGGATTTTTTTATTGTATTTATTTTTGTAGGTTTCTTTTAAATTCAATATAACAGTTCACTTTTAAACAGGGTCCCACCTTGTAATCAATTTAAAATTCTAATCGTAATTTATAGCTATAAAATGCCAAGTTTTGTGTTAAATGTAATTTCTATTGTTGACTGCCGGCATTTGTTATTATGGTGAGAGGGGTAGTTTCTATTTATCTTTCAACCCTACAGCCTCGTGGCTGATGAGTAATTGGAAATTTACTGTATTGTTTAAAGTATATGAACAAGGAAGACCAAGCTATGCTCCGTCAAAATTAACTTTGAGTTCAAATATCATAACCCATGACCAAAATGGCCCATTGATCAAATTTTCTTGAGCATGTGACAAAGCCCAATTGTTTTCACATGCCCGAAACTGGTAGGATATAAAATTTAGTCAGAATAGTTTGAGATAAAATTAGCTTGACCTACAGTGACCCCAAAATAATCCACTAATCTGATTTTCTCGAGCATGTGACCCAGCCCAATAATTTTCTCGTGCCCAAAAACCATAGGATACAAAATTTAGTTCAAATCTTCTGAGCCGTTTTTAAGATAAATCCAGCGTGACCCATAATGACCCATACCAAAATGACCCAATAATTGAATTTTCTCGAACATGTGACCTAGCCCAATGGTCTTTTCGTGCCCGAAAACCAAAAGATGCAAAATTTAGTCTAAATAGTCTGAGCCGTGTTTTAGATAAAATTAACTTGACCCACAGTGACTCAAAAATGACCCACTAATCGAATTTTCTCCGACATGTGACCAAGCCCAATGATTTTCTCATGCCGAAACTTGTAGGATACAAAATTTAATCAAACTCGTTAGTCGTTTTTTAGATAAAATTAACTTGACGACAAGCGTTGACCCAAAAATGACCCACTAATCGAAAGTTTTCGAACATGTGACCCAGTCCAATAGTCTTCTAGAGCTCTAAAATGGTAGGATACAAAGTTTAGTCAAAATCGTTTGAACTGTGTTTTAGATACAATTAGCTTGACCCATGGCAACACAAAATGACCCACAAATCAAATTTTCTCGAATATGTGACCTAGCCCAATGGTTTTCTGTGCCCCAAAACGGTAGGATACAAAATTTCGTCAAAATCGTTTGAACCGTTTTTAAAATAAAATTTGCATATATATATATAACCACTGTCACATAAGATTTGTTCGTATTAGAATATTATATTAATTTTTTCTTACTTTTTGTTAACTTTCCAACATAATTGAAAATTGCTTTTGAATTCGGACTGTCTGTCTGCTCTCGTAAATATACTGGAATTGCCATGAAATTTTTACGTGTTATTGAGGTTTATTATAGGATGTTCTGTATTGAACATGAAGTGTGTATCGTTCGTTTACAGGGACACACAAAACAATGCATTTACTTTATGGTGTATGGAGAAAAATCGTTTGCGGTGCATTTTATCTATCTTACGGTATTTCAAAGATAATGAGAGTGATATGCATCACTCAGATGGACTACAACATGTTTTTTCAGAAGTATTAAATAAGTAGCATTTATAGTTCGCTTACAAGGACACCCAAAAGAATTCCATTACATTATGATCTTTTGTGAAAATCATTTACGGTACATTTTAAGTATGTTATGATACTTCAAATATAACGAAATCACTGAAGTACACTGCATGCTCTCTATAGATTATAGAGTGCATAGCATTTATCATTTCATTTACAGAGACACTTGAAAGAATTCAGATTCGGGTAAAGGACTGGTTAAGATCAATAATTTCTGGAAGTGCGTTTTCCTCTTTGGTATGCATTTTCAAGCTTATCTAATTTTTAGTGTATTAGGTCGTGCTTAGTATAAATTCTATAGAATGCAGGTCCGTACAGATGAGGGTAGAGTCGGTACAAATTTCCAGGGCCCGGGTCTCTTAGGGCACCCGGCTTCGGTACTGGTTTTTAAATAAATAGCAGAAAAAGTAGATTAATACTTTGTACTTAAACATTTTAATTAACCTTCCTACCCTGAATGGGTCGAATCGACCCACTTCTATAATTTATTTAATTCAATTGGAACCAGATTTTTTTTTCATAAAGTAAGTTAAATAAATGTTACAGAGAACTGCGTTAAATAAATATGTTAAATCATTATCAAAAATAAATTGTGGTGTGAAATGTTTTTATCAATGTTGAGTAAAATTTCAACAGGGTACGAAGGTTAAAAAAACTAACAACTAAGAAAATTCAAAGATCAGAATTTGCTTGAACGTTGAAACCGCTGAAAAACATCGTTTGGAGCTAAATGGGATTTAAAGTTTTCCCATTGCGTGCCGGTCTGCAGACTCGCACAACTGTAATTTTAAGAATTTTCCTGTTGGACCAATAAAAATAATAAACAATTAAATTTTTTTGTCATTTTAAACCTTTTTTGTTTCTTTAACCACATGAGTTATCATTATTATTATCAGATACTTAGAAAAATGTTTTATTAAAATGTTATTTTGAATTTATTTATTGAATAAGAAAGTCTCATATCCTTTCAATAATAAAAAATAAATATTCTTTAAAGTTGCATATTTAAAAAACTCGAAACACACATAATTTTATTAATATAAGCAGAAGGATCAAAACTTTGTTTTTTTGTAATACATATTTACTATACAAGACATTGAAATTTCACGAAAATCTGGTTAGCCATTTTCATGAAATCATAATACGTAATCTGCAAAATAAGTTTTGAATAAAATGACTTTAAAAAGGAATATTCTTTATGCCGTATAGAGTGATAGCTAAAATTTCTTTTACCAGTTTTTATTCTTGCGCCAAGTTCTGAATCCTTTTTTGATTAAAATATTTCAAATCAAATAATGTTTTAATATGAGTGAATAAAGCACATTTCTATTTTTTAGTCCTTAGGTACACGACTCTTTTAATAGGCATTAAATGTGAAAGTAACCTGACCTTTTATTAAAAAGTATTATTATATAAACATGTTTTTCAAATCGTTTTAGATATCTGTTCATAACATTTAAATAATTTAATGGGTAACAGCACTTAGATGCAGGGAAATTTAAGCCTATATTGAAAAAATTTTGAAAAGAAATGCGAAATGTTTATAAAAATTCATTTACAGTAATTTATTGAAATAATTTTACATAATTTATTTCACTAGTTAAATTAGGAAATTGTGGGTGGGAGCACTTTTAAAAAGATGGTCAGGCAGTGGGCACGATAACTCATCGTAGATGATTTAGAACAATGAAAAAAAAAAGTTTTTTTTAGTCCAAAAGCTAGTGCGATGGATAGGCTTTTTTTAAATATGCATTTTTCGTAAAATGGAATTAATTGAAAGTCAAATGTAAAATGTCAACCAAAACGTTCGTTACGTACAGTTACACAGAAAAGCGAGCAATTACTATTAAATATATTGAACAATATACCAAATCATATCTATAATATATAATATCTATTAATATATCGAAATAATCGTATGTATTTCACTATAAAAATGTAACTAGCTATTTTCAAAAAGATCAAGTTTATTGATTAAAAATTGGCAGAGATAGAGTGTCGACTTTAAAAATTTCTTGTTTATTAAAAAGTATTATTATATAAACATGTTTTTCAAATCGTTTTAGATATCTGTTCATAACATTTAAATAATTTAATGGGTAACAGCACTTAGATGCAGGGAAATTTAAGCCTATATCGAAAAAATTTTGAAAAGAAATGTGAAATGTTTATAAAAATTCATTTACAGTAATTTATTGAAATAATTTTACATAATTTATTTCACTAGTTAAATCAGGAAATTGTGGGTGGCTGAAAAAAGACTTTTTGCTACTGTTTACTCGTTGCGACACACTCTACCTCTATAGCTACAAAATTACCCTTTCACTTTCCATGGAGATTTCTAAGAAATAAAATATGATTTTCATGTTTATAAAGTGTACTTTTAGAAAAAAAAAAGTTTTTTGAAATTTTGGACAGGTCAGAGTAATGTTTCTCCTTAATTTGTTTTATTACTTCATTTTACATTTAATTTTAGTTTGTTTATCATGTAGAAACATAGATTTATTTATTTTCTTTTTTTCATTTCTATTGAAACTATTTATATAAAGTTTACAGGGTATGTAAGTTTTAGTCCAATTTTTGTATAGAATTTTTCACCTTATATAATAACAGCAAAACATTTCAAATTATGCGATTAAACACAGAAAGATTTTTTTATCTGAATAAACACTAGTAGGTAAAGATTCACATTTCCTAATTGTTAACTTTTTCATTCAGAATTAATTGATAAATTCAATTAATTTAATTATATTTTCAATTTCTATTTAAAATCTTTATATGAAAAGTGTTACAAATGCACCATAAACTGTAATACTACTGTAAAATACTGTAAAAGAAAAATAATAAAATTGTAAGCAAATACTATATAGATTTTTAAAAAAAGTATTATCCAACAAATTTATTTTCTAATAGAGTAAAGACTGTTTATAACGATATCATGCTGTAAATGGAGAAAAAAATTATGGTTCAGGCAAAAAAATTCCATATATCCATTACCTTCTAAAACTAAAAAAAAAAGCCTGTCTAAAACAGCATTTTCTGGTCGTGTTCATTTCTGTCTAAGTAGGTTTTATTGTTTAATACTTATAGTGGGGGATGCATTGAAATTATTACCGGGGACCACAGTCTTTTTCTGTACGGCACTGATAGAACACATACAAGGCTACACAAACGACTTAGCACACGTTACCGGTTATGGACAACAGTTGCTGAAAATGGATTTTTACTGAGTTATGTAGTTTTTTTAAGTTGCTTATTTCGATATCTCATTTCATTCTTAGGAAGAAATGAAATTCCCTAATATTAGTATCCTGTTAGTGTTGCTAAGTGTTTCATAATCTATGCCTGATGCATGATTTTTCGTTCTTGTTTATATTATAAACAAATTTTATTTTACCATTAAAAAATCACGTTTTTTAGCTTTAATTTATTTGATTTTTCTCTTTTTTTTTAGAATATTGAAAAAACATTTTTTCATGATGGTACAATTACAGATGAAATTCCATGGCAAGATACAATATGCTATTTTCCTAATTTAAAAACTTTTAGTTATCCTACTAAATGTACCTCTAATTATCCTACTGAAAGTACTTTTGGTAATCCTACTAAATGTATTGATTTAATGTTGAAACATATTGCAATTTTTTGTCCCGATATTGAAGAAATTGATTTGGGCTTTTCTGTTGTTTCTTCCGAAGGTGTAAAATATCTTTGTAAAAATGAAAATGGAGACTCTCTTTGTACGAAACTGAAGAAACTCTGTCTTGAATATACAAATATTAAGGAAGATGATGTTAAATATTTACTTCAAAATATACCTTCTCTTGAAATTATTGAATATTTTGATCTTCCTTATGTATTATACTTGTTGCATAAACAAGATTTACCATCTCTTGCTAATGCCAAACCGTATAACATTACTGCGTTAGACTTGTATTGCCATTGCGACGCTTATACTTACTATGAGGATATTGTAAAAGTGTGTCTATCTCTGTGTCCCCATTTAAAGACCTTAACCTGGAGTTTCCTAAAAAATAATGAATTCAATTCTTTTCCCAAGCTACCTGATTTAGAGAGATTACATATAAATAATACTTCAGTTTCATCTATTAATATAGACAAACTCTTGAAGGGTTTGTGTGAAAAAATAACATCTCTGTCTGTAATAGACTGTACACTCTCACTGTTCGTCCTTTCTGAAAGTTGTCCTCGTATCAAAGAATTGTGTCTGAATAAAGTACATTTCCTTGTTGACGACGACGCCAAACCCAAATTTGATTCATTGACTTCTCTTACATTTCAAAATTGTAGTGTTTCAAAAAATATTAAAGCACTGTATTTGTTGTTGACATCTTCAAAAAAGATTGAATCATTAACTTTCTATGGGTGTAATTTGTTATCCCCTGAAATAAAAGCACACATTTTAAAATGCTGTGAACTGAATCCTGTGAATAAAATTTCGTTTTATTCCTCTAGGATTGATAAAGAATATATTAAAATTCTTTTTTTGAACTGTCATACTTTGAGCTGTTTGAATATTGATGATCGTTTGAAGAATCATCAAGATGAACTACTGATGTTTGCTGAAATTCTACCTAATAAACCTAAAATTAATATCCGCAAATGTATAGCTTGCTACGATTTTGAAGATGATTTTGATAATAATTTTGATATTGTCTTTGTCTGACTTTGACTTGAACTCTATTTTTGACCATAGCTTTCATTACGATTATATTAACTCTGATGATAAGTAAAATTTTGCATATTAATCTGATGGTGTTTTGAGGATGAAAAAAAATTATACTAGAGATTAATATTTGAAACAGTGTACTACGGCCTACAAAAGAACAAATTTTAAAGAGTTTAAGTCAGAGTGAAATCTATTGATAATAGTTTGGAATAGATATTTCGTTTAGCTGATCATTGGATTTTGCAAATTTGATTTTTCGTTAGTAAATATTTCCTGCTTACTTTATAAGCTGCATTATTCAGCCATCTGTTAATCAAATCTGTGGTTGCTGTGGCATAAAGTTCTGCAAATCACAATCTAAATATTGAAGGCTATTTATTAATTCTGTTAAAAAAAGGTAATAGTTATCTCAGTGATTATTTCCTGTATATTTTCTTGATTTGTTTCGAAGTCTTATTTTAAAATTTAATAAAACTGTATTACACCCTAAAAGAATTTTGTTTTTGTTTCATTTAATTTTTGTTTAATTAACCAGTTTTAATTTTACTGTGTAAATAGTCAAAATGCGACCATGCTTATGAGGCTCCAATTAAAGTCTGGATACTCTCAGTAACATTTGAGCAGATAAAGTTTGTTTTGGAACATACAGTATTTTCCTACATTAAAACGACTGTGCTATCGCATTAGAATGAGCGGTCTTTACTTTGTGGTTGAATGTGAACCCTTTCTTGAAAACTATGAGAGACAATGAAAAAAAAAAAAAGCTCTATTATAAACAAGAACGAAAGATCATGCGTCAAGCATAGATTACAAACACTTTCCAACACATCCAGAAAACTGTAACGAAACTTCAAGTCTTCAAGGTTGAATAAGGTAAAGGAAGATATGTAAATACAGTTTTCAAAATTATCTTCCATTGTAAAAAAAAAAAAAAAAAAGTTGAATTTTTTGTGCAATTCTTTATATGATGTGTAGATTTGTATATGTAATACATAGCATGATAAAATTTAGTTCAGTTAGAAAATTCACATTTAGCAATTTTTGCCAATCGATGGAAATGCACTCGAAATCTTTTATATCGCCTGTATATTATCTGAAGACTTTTGTACACACCACATATTATGCTAAAAGGCAACTTAAAACTCACTCGCAGCAATTACCAACTGTAAACAACAATGTATCTTTTTCTTTGTTTAACCCTGTATATGAATTTATTTATATTCCACAATCTTCTATTAGTCTAGCTACTAAATATAGTTCAGCAGGAAAATGCGTAAACACAATTAAAAACTACCCTTAAGCAATTCACTCCCATAGTTCCCATTCACTCCCATGTAAGGCAGGTCGCACACTGACAAGACAGAGCGACATGTAGCGCAAGACACGAGACAAATTTTTATATTCAAACCGGCTTTTCTTTGTTAAAAGGGTGAAAATGTCTCATGACTTAAGCTTCATGTCGCTCTGTCTTGTCAGTGTGCGGCCTGCCTAATACTTACGAATTCCCTTGTGTAGCCCTATATATGATCAACAGAGTTTATAAACACACATGTACTATGAAAAAATTTAGTTGAACTTAAAAGTGTAAACCAAAGTTAAAAACTCATTTATCACACACTGTAAATATCGCACATGTACTGTAACCAATATCTTTTGTGTGTCCCTGTAAATAAATGCAATGCACACAAGAGAGCAATTTATAGTGCACCTCAGTAATGTATGTAATTTTCATTATGCTTGAAATAGTGAAATATCACTAAATTACACTGCAAACTATTTCCCCCCATAGAACGATGTGTAACAGAATTCTTTTGCTTGACTCTGTAAATAAATAATAAATGTTTTGCATCCCATATTCTGGAAAAAGCATGTTTTAATGCGCTTCATAATCATATATCAATGTCGTCATGTTTCAAATGGTTTAGTTTCATCAAAATGCACTTGAAACGATTTTTTCCCATTGACTGTAATGTAACAGAATACTTTTGTCTGTCCCTGTAAAAAAAAAAAAAAAAAAAAAAAAAAAAAAAAAAAAAAAACTAAGTGCTGCACACTTTATTTGCAATAGGGAACTTGCTGTAGTAAATGACACAACAACATACAAAAATTTCTGAGTATATTTACGCACGTTAGAGCACGGACAGATAGAAGACAAACCGTAGTCATAAACATTTTTCATCTAGTTTGGAAAGTGTTAAAAAAGATTTAATTACAAAAGTGGTGTATAAAGAGACCTCAAATTAGTGTAAAATAATGTCTTACATGTAAAAATAACTACAGCAGAAACTCTGAAATATAGGGGTTTTTTTTTTTAAATATTTAATTGTCAGTTTAAATATTGGGTGCAGGACTTTGTATTTCATGTACAAAAGTGAGGCATTATAAGAGAGATATGTACATTTATTTACTGTATGGAGCAAAACACATTTTTCTAAAATAAGAAAATCAAGGTTGCTGAATGTGTCTATCATTGACAGCATTTGTATATGTATAGAAACGAGTGCATGTGTATTGCTGCTGATATGGGACACACAGAGCATACTTAACTTGATTTGCTTATTAAAATAAATTGTACATTTGTTTATTCAAAAATATGCATCTGCCTCATAACTGCTACTACTGATATATTTAAGGTAATGATTGGACACTGGAAAACTTACATTTCAGAGCTTCTAATACAGTTATTTTATTTGACATCATTTCATGCTAAATTGATGATGCTTTCACATTTGTTATTGAACCATTCTATAGAATTTCAAAAAACATTTTTTTTTTCTGTTCGTGCACAATTTTTTTTTCATACTTTGCATGTGGACAAAATAAATTGTATTTCAAAAAACCTATACAGAAAATAATCTTCATTAATTAGTAAAGGTTGAAAACTGTGATTTTGTACATTTTTACAAAATTTCATTTCAAAAGTTGCATTTTTTTTAAATAATAGAGATAAAGATCAAAAAGATTTGAAATCGACACAGTTTTTTCTATTAGATTATGTAATTGTGGGTTAATTACCAGTGTTTTTGCATCTGTATATTAAGCATCTGCCTTATAAGGCCACACTTCTGCATGGTATTAGTGATATATTTAAGGTAGCGATTGGATATCGGAAAACTTACATTTCAGAGCTTCTAATAAAGTTACTTTATTTTACATCATTTGATACTAAATTGATGATGCTCTACATATTTGTTATGGGACCATTCTATAGAATTTCAACAAACTTTATTTATTCATTTTGTTCCTGCACCATTTGTGGAAAAAAAATTGTATTTCAAAAAACCTATACAGAAAATAATCTTAATTAGTAAGGGTCAAAAACTCTGGTAAATGCGGGTTAGGATCCCTTAAAAAGACCCCCATGGAGGGCACTCCTCCCCCCCCCCCCCCCCAGGGCCTATATCCCTCGTGTTGATAATTGGCCGTCATAAATCAAACCAACTTAAAAACTCTGATTTTGCACATTTTTACAAAATTTCAAAAGTTGCATTTTTAAAAATAATAGACAAAAAAAAATATCTACTAAGTTTTTTTCTATTAGATTATATAATTGTCAGACATTTATCTGTATAATTTTTTTTTTTCACTTTCCAACATAGTTGAAAAGTGTTTATGAATTCAGTTTATCTTAGCCGTGCTCGAACTCATAAATACAGTCGGATTACCATAACATTGATACATGCTATTGAAGTTTACTATAGCACGTTCGGTACTGAAGTTGAAGTGTGTCACATTTATAGTAAGTTTACAGGGCACTCAAAAGAATTCTGTTACATTATGGTCTACGGAGAAAAATCATTTGCAGTGTATTTTAATGATGTTATACTATTTCAAGTAAATTGAAATAAATGACAGAGATGCACTACAAGATGCTTACTATAGAATATGGTGTACGTAGCATTTATCGTTCATTTATAAGGACATACAAAATAATTCGATTACAGTATTGTCTGTGAGCAGTAATTGCTCGAAGTGCATTTTCAGTTGTTGAATGCATAAATGAAACAGATTTTTTACATATTATATGGTGTCTATAAATTCAAAAGATGATATACTGCAGAAAAGAATTAATTCCTTTTTCTGCTTATTGACTGAAATTGCTAAAAGGAAATTTTCAACTGTGTTATGCATTTTTCATCCGAATTAAATTTTTGAGTACTATATAGTATATATATAGAAATCATCACATCAATCATATACAGGGTTCACAAAACAGTTCTGATATTTTTCCGACTGTAGATGGAAATTATTGAAATTATGTTTCTAGGTGTGTTATTCTAATGCAAATTGTTTACTTAAATATCATTCACCGTATTAAACGGTGAATTAGTCTTTAGAATTATCTAAATGTGTTGGAAAGTATTCATAATCTATGCTTTGGGCATGATTTTTCTTTCTTTTTTTGAGTAATTTAAAATGTGATAAATTAGTCAAAATGCTAGTTTTTGATAAAGTATAGGGAAAGACATAACAGCATGCTGATTTTATATTGTTATCACTGCTTCCAAATATGTAAAAAAAAAAGAAGAAAAAAAAAGCAAGTTATTAGTTTTTCTCTTGTGAATTATAACAATTTAAATTTTGAAAAATTTCAGAAATCAGCACTTCTGAGAGTTTGCAACTTAAAAAGGGGAAGTGGTATTCATATTCGATTTGGCAAGGAAGGATTGCCTTTAATGCCTATAATACCTTCTAATATTTAAGTTCGTTTCTATTATTCAAACTGGTCTATCAGATACAGAGTTTTGGAATTGGAGGAATTACAGCCAGCCACAAAGTAAAAGAATATTTAGACACAAATATTTTTTTTCATTAAATTTTCTAGATTTAGAGAAATAATCCGAGAATTCAATGTACTTTTCTGCAACAGCTAAAGATTCAAGTGACAAAATAATTTCTTGCCAACAGATTTGATTTCTATATTAGAATATTGAAAACATGAAATTACCAAAGTCGTATTCCTATGTTCATACTATGAGAGTAAAGAATCTCCATTTCTGAACACTTTATCAACACACAAATCGCTAAAGAAAATCTATACTGATAAAAGAAGTGACTGTCTGTCTGTGTGTAGGGGGAGGGGGGTGGTGGCTAAAGCAATTTACTGTGCTCAGAGCCATCCTTAGCGAGGACGACTTACAGCGAGGCCCTTTCCTTCCAGATTCTTAACATAATCTTATCTATACTATCAATAAAAAAGAATGGTTTTCACCTATATACTGTAACCCAGGGAGCCCGGGTTCGATCCCTTAGCTACTATAAAGAAGTAGCATTTGTTTGTGTGTTGGTAGGGATAATGTCTGGAACTACTAAACCAATTTCAAAAGTAATGGTGGCAAATTGATGGTGAAAGTCCCTCTTCCAACATAGGCTACATTTTATGTCAAGACCACTATCTTTTCTTAACTAAAATCATAAATTTAAAGATTTTCTATTATACCTTCTTCTTGTTATTAAAGAAAACATATTTTGCATCCGGGTGCGAGGCCTCTTTAGGGGCGAGGCCCTGTGCGGCCGCACCTGTCGCACACCCCTAAGGACGGCTCTGACTGTGCTTAGAGCATTGAAAATTTAGATAAGGATAGTCCAAGGCAGGCTCTAATGTACCTGAGGCTTAGAATTTTACTTTTTTAATAAATAGCCAAGATATTTATTAAAAAGCGATTGCCGACAAAAACATAACAGGGTGCTTCCAAAACCCCATTCCGGATTTGCAAAAGCATTGTAGAACCAAAAGTACAAGAGTAACTTTTTGGCCTTTTTTCCAAAGCACATATCGGCAAAACTATTGGGAATACAGAAAAACAGGAAACATATTTGTAAACTTCGTACTTTTGCGTTTAAAATGCCACAATCCGTTCGAAAAAACTGTATTCCTTTTCAAAAGAAAATTTTTAAAATTTGATTTCGCGATTGTTTTTTTCTTTTGCTCTGAGATTGATAAAGAATATATTAAAGATCTTTTTTTGAACTGTCATACTTTGAACTGTTTGAATATGGATGAGCATTTGAAGAATCATGAAGAACTACTGATGTTTGCTGAAATTTTGCCTAATAAGCCCAAAATTAATATCCGGGAGTATCATCCTGTTTGCTGCAATTTTGAAAATAATTATCCTGATGATGATTTTGATGCTGTCTTTGTCTGACTATTTTTGATCGTAGATTTGATCATTTTTCATTGCGATCGTATTAAATCTGATGATGAGTAAAATTTTGCATATGAATCTGTTAGTGTTATGGTGATGAAAAAAGTTATATTAGAGATTAATATCTGAAACATGGCGCCTGTATGCCTATGAAAGATAAAATCGTAACGAGTTTGTTAAATCAGAGTAAAATCTATTGATAATCATTTGGAATAGATATTTCAGTTTAGCTGATCTTTGCACTTTGTAAATTTGATTTTTCTGCAGTAAATATTTCCTATTTACTGGGTAAAGTGCATTATTCAACCATCTATTTAATCAAATCTCTGGTTGCTGTGGTGTAAAATTCTACAAATTACAATCTAATTATTGAAAACTATTAATTCTGTTCAAAAAATAATTGCTATGTCAATGATTATTTCCTGTATTTTTTATTGATTTGTTTGGAAGTCTTATTTTAAAATGTAATAAAACTGCATTATACCCTAAAAGAATTTTGATTTTGTTTGATACTCTCTCAGATACTCTCAAATAACTGTTGAGCAGATAAAGCTTCAGTAAAAGCTTCGTAGAACTCCGCCGCCAACCCGCTGAGGAAGCGTTTCACCTCTTCTTTGACGCCATCATCGCTCCGGAAGCGTTGGACACCCAAATGTTTCTTTATCTTGGGATATCACTTAGTGATATCCCTCAGCGGGTTGGCGGCAGAGTTCTACGACATTGGATACAGAAATTGGAGCACCCTCTACAAAAATGTGTAGAAAAAGATGGCGATTATGTAGAAAAATAGAGAAAACTTTCTTCTTTCCAAAAATGTAAATTTCTATGAGAATAAACAATGTTGTCTATTTGTAAATTGGATGGGAACCTTATTTCTGGATCGACCCTCGTATATATTTAAAAAATAGTAAATATTGATATTTTTTGTGAAACTATACATATCTAAACCGGAAAAGTTCATTGAATAAGTGAGTATTGTTTGTTTTATCATTTTTCCACGTGCGAAGCGGTTGCGTCTGTTTAAAAAAAAAACAATAGAAAACTTGTGAAAGAATCGGAAAACACAAAAACCAAGTTGTAATAGAATTTCGAAGGATTTTTTTTTTTTATAGTAAATATTAGTATTATTTTTAATATTCCGTTAGAAATGGAAAGGTACTCTGAATAAGTAAGTCTCTTTTTTTATATTTTCGTCTAAGAAGTTGATGCGACAGTTTCAAATTACAGAAAACGAAAACATAGAAACTGACGCGAATTGGTTAGGTATTTTTATTTTTTTATTCTTTTTAAATCGCAAATATTAATAATATATAGAACGAAAATCCCGTTGAAGCCGGGTAGGTAAGTCAAACATTTTTGTGTTTTTCTGACTTTTCCTTTTATATATTTTTCATTTTCCTATAATTACGGGTGATCTGGCGATCGCGATTTCAAACAGCGGAAAAAACAGAACGTTTCGCTTTCTTCTATGGTAAGAAACGGGGAACGTGCGGAGATATGCAAGCACAATCAGCGGAATGAAGGAAGCTTGCCATTTTTCGAAGTACATTGTGGTTTTTAATTAATTTTTTGGGTAATTTTTAAAAAGTAAAATAAAACTGGCTTTTCGAGGCACATAACTTCTGACATACACAGGTACCTTCTTGCCAAATCTTGTAGCCCTGCATGTAGTGGTCTCTTCAAATCACAGACAAACGTCTATCTTTACTGTGTACACGTGAACGATAACAAAATATTCTTTGCACAATTTAGTTGTCAACTATATAAGGCAACTCATATAAAATGCCAGTCGAATATCACTTAAATTCAGAAAGATATCGGCGATACAGTTATTAGAGATTTATTTGCTTTCTAAAAGAAATTTTCCTCAAATTTTCATTTTTATTGAAATTTTAGTGATTTTTAGAAGAACCAGCCCATTCCAACAGAAAAAGAAATCAGAATCGATGTATCTTTTTAAAAGCTACGCATGGGCATATGCATGGTAAATACACAGCTGCAGACTTGTCCGCTGGCCCAACAGCCCGAGGGCCGGAATGCCCTCGTCCATGGAATGGCCTCGACCGATTCAATATTTGTTTTCTTGACTGCACACATATCTTCTGATTCGTCTACTAAATTTCGAGGATTTATATATGAATCTTAATCAATTAATAGATATATAATATAGCACTAGATATATATATACAGGGTGATTTTTTTTAAAGTTGTGAAAGTAAAACCCTATAACAAAAGAACCAAATAGACAACAAAAGAAACATCGATCCAAATGACCTGAAATTTCACCAGTATGCTCCCAAAGCAATGGGAATTTTTTAGGTGTAGTTAAAAAAAAAAAAAAAAAAAAAAAAAAAAAAAAAAAAATCGCACCAACAGATGGCGCTGTAGGTTAACATCAACTGGTTTCCTTTCTCTACCAGGTTTTAGGCTCAGTGAACCAGTCTGTTCAAATTTCAAAACTCTCTTCCGTAGGGCTTCTGTCGTCATTGGACCTTTTCTTAAGTGTCCTAAATCTCCTAAGAGCAGTTGCTGCGCTGTCATTATTCTGATAATACAGTTTCATTAACAACGCAAGGTCTGTCAATGGCACAGTCATTGCGAGGATATCCGTAGAATAATGAACACCAGGTGTGTGTGCTTCACGTTTTAACGCCACTCTACGTGTTTCGTGCACAAGCTCGTCTCCCGACTTTACTGCATAGACAGCGCCATCTGTCAGTGAGATTTTAAGCTTTTTTTTTAACCATGTCTAAAAAATTCCCATTGCTTTGGGAGCACACTAGTGAAATTTCAGGTCATTTGGATCAGTGGTTCTTTTGTTATAGGGTTTTACTTTCACAACTTAAAAAAAAATCACCCTGTATATATATTTTATTATCACAAAGAAACTGAACCTATATGGAAAGAATTTGCAGGAACAGGAATCAAACACTTCTACATTTATAAATAATTGAAGCAGAAAGCATGTCATAAACTGGAACGATGTTTCTTGGAAAACAACTTTCGAAAAGAAACAAAAAATAAAGGAAGGGGAAATTTTTTATGCGTACGTTGATTGGACAACAGGATCTTGAGGGAAAAAAAGGGGGGGGGGTCTAGATAGATGTCTAAAACTTTAATGACATGTCTCTCAATTATTGAAACTTTTAAATATTTCTCTTGCTCTCTAATTATGATGAGAATTTTCGAAATCATGGGAAAATTGTGACTGAGAAGAGTAAATTTATTTAATTATTGTGGTGATTTTAGTCTACTAAAGGGGCGGGGCTACTTTTGTTATACTTTTTCTGTAAGAAGACAACTTACTTCTTCCTCCTCCCACTCTCCTTATTCCAAATGCTTCAAGTGTTTTCGTTTGAACTTTCAATTAGACTTGTAATATGTGGTACTTTTGTGAAAAATAAACAAGCAAGTGCTTTAGTTTTCAAAGTTTCAATTTCTATACTTTAGTCTGTATTTTTCTACCTTCATATTTTGTGAAACATATAGCGGGGAAACAGCGGGTAGGGGAGGGGGTGGAAAAAGACACAAAAATATGCTATTTCACTTAAATAAAGAAAAAAAATAGTATATAAACAACATTTAGTTGTCAGATGTTAAAACAGATTGCATCTGTTACGTTTATAATTGATTTGAAAAGTAATTGTTGGAGCTTATAGCCCTCATATACTTGCATTTTAATAGACATAAAAATAAAATTTATTTATATAACAGTTTTAGAATTTTTTTTTTTTAATGGAATCAATTAATATTGAAGCATGTTTTAAATCAAAGAAACAATGTTATCAGCAGTTCTAGAGCCATGGAAGCATCTATAATTCTAAAATTTTTGCTGGTAATTCAAAAAATCAGTTTAAATTTTTTTATTAGAATAGGGTCGATTATTAGAATATGTGCAATTTTAATTGGTAGACATAACCGTTGCTCAAGGGGTAATCGGACCTTTAGTCCAACGATAAGGTCAACAGTTGGATCAGACTCAATTCCAGACATTGGTACAATGTTTGATTTGCCTGTTTTTTACAAATTGTTTTAAAAAGAAAATTATGCCTGCCTATTTGTGAACTAGAAGGGACATGTGCTTGTAGGTGCATGCTAAAGTTTGATGTCGGTACTGGTTTATAGATATACAGTGGTGGCCAAAAGTTTGGACATTTTTTGAAAGTTTCATGTTTTTCAACTTTGTGTGCTTGTAGAATATATTAATTTTCACTTAAATACAAACGTTTATGTATCAAATTGAAGGTAATTTAATGTAAAATTTAATAATAAAAACAGTATTACAATATCTGTATTACAAAAAAAAGGTTACACAACTAATAGTATGATCTATCTTAGATTTGCATTTTTTTAAAGTGATACTTACACAATTAATACTTAGTAGGATAACCCTTATTTTTTAAGACAGCTTCACAGTGTCTTTTAATCGAGTGAACGAGTGTTTGGAGTTCATCTTTCGTAATCACATGGTGCCAGGAATCAATTATAGCTTCAATAAGTTGTCTTTTATTGGATGGACGTTTTTTTCGTACAAGAATTTTCAAACGTTGCCACAAATTTTCAATTGGATTGAGATCAGGACTGTTTCCTGGCCATGGTAGTATATCTATGCCTTTATTTTGAAACCATGCTTTGCATACTTTTGCTGTGTGGCATGGAGCTGAATCCTGCTGAAAAATAAATGGTGCGTTGTTGGGGAAGAGATCCCTGATGGAAGGTATCAATTTTGGTTCCAGGACAGATTCGATGTATTTTTTGGCATTCAGGATGCCATCAGTTACTTGAATTCGGCCCACACCATCTGCAGACATACATGCCCAAATCATGACATTTGTAGGGCTTTTTATAGTTGCTTCAATGTAATCAGGATGAAGTGCTTCTCCTACTCTATGTCTTACGTATTTTCTACCATCACTACCAAAGAGCGATATTTTATTCTCATCGCTCCAGATTACTTGCTTCCATTGATTTTCTGACCATTTAATGTGTTCTTTTGCCCACTTAACTCGTTTTTTGTGTTGCTTTTGATTTAAATATGGTTTTTTCTTTGGGATTCTAGCTTGTAGTCCAAATCCTAATAACCTTCTTCTTATTGTTCTTGAATTTACTGCAATACCCGCTGCATTCATTTCACATATAATGGCATCTGATGAAATTTTTCTATCTTGAAGGCACAGCCGTTTGATTTTTCTATCGGCAGTAGCACTTATGCATTTTTTTGGGCCTGATTTGGCCTTATTTTCCACTGATTTCGTTTTTTCATAACGTAAACAGAACTTTCGTACACCAGAACAAGTAACTGAACTGCGAACTTGTCTTGCAATTTCAGCATGAGAGACCATTTTCTCTCAATATGACAATTCGGCTTCTTTTTGCAGATGTCCAATTAGTTCTTCTTGTTGATGACATTGTTTAAAATTAGCTTAATTTAAAAAAAGGACTTTAAATATTCAAAAACAGCAATACTCTATTTAATTGTACTAGTATGCATCATTCCGCAAAATATTTCCACAACAATAACTCTTTTACCCTCCAAATAACCTAAACTATAGTTACAGGCATTTGATTAATCCTCAGAACAGTGTTTGTGATTGGCTAGTATGCTTTTATTACAAAACACGTCCTTATTCAAAACGATTTGTGTTTGTTTGTTCTACTAAAATGAGCATAACTTTAGACAGATATTGTAATACTGTTTTTATTATTAAATTCTACATTAAATTACCTTCAATTTGATATATAAACGTTTGTATTTAAGTGAAAATTAATATATTCTACAAGCACACAAAGTTGGAAAACATGAAACTTTCAAAAAATGTCCAAACTTTTGGCCACCACTCTATATACTCATAAAAGAAAGATCATTGTGTGTCTGTGTGCTATGGATAGGAAAATCTATCGCACATAGAGGTCTGCAAATTTTGATAAGGATAGACTGAGGTAGGTTAGAGTGTAGTTGAACCTCAGGTTTTGGATTTTTTTAGTTACATCTTTTGTTATTTTTTATTGAACGGAAAAAATCTCTTATTTTCCCGATCAATTGCAAGTTCGCCTGTGATTTTGAGCCACTCTAGAAAGCAATATAAATGCAATCGCTTTGCCGTGTAGATTAAATTTTGTCCTCTTTTTAATGAAGTTTATTCGAAAATCGTACAGTGATTTTTGAATTTTTAGCGATTTTTTTTTTTATGTATCCATTTTAAAGAAAATTAGAAGTTTGTTTTCTATCAATCGATATCTGTTTAATACTTTATCCTCCAAAAGTAATAAACAATATGCTTTCACCAATTCTATTGAAGAAAATACGCTTGCTTCATGAAACTTATTGTTGTCTTTATTGCATTAAATATTTCACGAGTCGAAATCATTCACTATAATGGAAGAAATGATGCCTAGAGAAGTTAAAATACTTTGAAAATATAAGCAGAAATTTGAAAATATAAGTATCATTGCAAGAAAGTATTCTAAATAGCCGGATAGATTTGTAAAAGCTAGATATGTGCTTAAAAGTTATGGTGCTTATAAACTTATCATATTCGTACGCACATGCTTAATCATTGTAAATCTAGAAAATATCTTGGAAATATAGATATTGAAGAAAAAATATTTACTTTCTTATACATCCATCTTATATACATCTTACTTTCCATCATAAAGTTTTAACTGTTAAAGAAGGTTACCATTTTCATTTTAAATTGATAAATTATGAAAGTGGATTATTAAAAGACCACCAATAGACAAAGTACTTGGAATTTTCATTTGAAATTACAAAGCACCTTAATAAACTTCAACTTCTAAGCAAATTTCATAATGTTATAATGTTGTTTGATAGTATTAGCGTGTTCAAATAGAATTTATTACTTTGCCAAAACAATTTTCAAAAAGAAAATGTATTTAATTTTAGATGATGCCAGACATTATTACAAAAATCATCGGAGTGGAATTTTTTAGAATATACTAAAAATAAATTCAAAAATGAATTCAAAAGTAAATTTTCGAATTTCAAGAAATGCGAAAATCAATTTAACCTATTTACTCCACCTTTTTAATGATTAATGTTAAAATTGTTTTGAATTTGTTACTGCAATTAATCAAAATTCTGTGAGATTCTATATTATAGAGGAAATTTATGTATATGATGTTTCTAAATTTTGGTAAGTATTTATCAATCGACCCATTTTTTAAGTAAGTGTGCTATTAGACATATTTTAGCTATGTTCAATAGCATACTATTGTACGAGATCTTTTCGTAGCTGCAAATATTTTGTTATTTTTCAAGTCTAATAAATATAATTTGAACCCGAAACTTTGTTTAATAAATGAAATCAAATAAGTAGTGAATGCAAGGTACAATTTATTAAATGAATTTTCTGATTCAAGTTATGTTTCTTTAATTTTACCTGAAAATAATCCGGAAGACTGACAAGTTTTTGCTAGATAAACATTAACAGATCAGCGTATACAATCATTTTGAAAAATAAATACATTCAATTAAATTTTGCAGGTTTGGTTAATAAAAATTAATGTCCAGTATTTTTTTTATTATTTTTTATTTTCAAAAATAAGATAAAATAAACCATGAGTAATAATTTTACTTGAATATTTCTTTAACATGGCTATATTTTGTACGTAGAAATTTAGTCTGTGCAATGGTAATGATAATATCTACTTTTTTACGGTTTCGTCCATCTCACGAAACCCTATTACTCCCGCTCCGTTGTCTGTCCGTCATAGAGCCGTTCTCAGAAACTACATAACTTACAGGCATGAAAATTTGTGTACTTATATTGCATACCTACTATGAAGCTCAAAATATTAAAATTTGAAAAAAATGTACTATTTCAATATGAAGATATAAAAAAACAAAATTCTTACAGCCTTTTCCTATTAAATTTAAACATTTTTCGTTATAGCAGTAGCCAACAATTAAAAATCCACAATAAAATTCTTTCTACAATAATTCATTTTCTATTGAAAGATTTCCACATAGAAAAATGAAAATGAAATAAAGTTTCACCAATTGAAAAAAAAAAAGATTAATATGACGTCATATTGGTAATAAAACGGAAATTTTCAAAGATTTCTCAATAATACAAGGAGTATGTGTATGTACAGAAAGCAGATTAATTTTTATTGGAAAATGTCACAATGAATGTGGTTACGCTTTCGCATGGCGATGCCGATCATGTTCAGGTTCCACATGGCCATTGTGCTGGAGGATACAATCCATTCAGTGCACGATTTGCTCAACTGCGGAATGTAATGTATGATGAGTGATGTTTCGCACATGTCGTGATATGCGGTAAAGTCATTGATGTTTGCGACACTTCCACGGTACACAATATTACACATTACATTTCACACTTAAAAGCGCCATCTGTCGGCGATTATTGCAATCAATTTTTTTTTTAATTGTTCCATTCTTCTTTCTTCTTCTCGAATAGTAAGTGTACCGATTTTGGTTTCATTCGGGTTATTCCTTCGAACTACAGACAGCTCCAAATAGAGATACTTATATTATAACCACCCAGTATATATATATACAGGGTGTCCCAGGATTATTGGGACAAACTTTAAGGGGAGGTAGGGGATATCACAAAGATTCAGATTTGCATAGCAACCCATGGTCGGAAACGGCTTCGTTCGTCGTTAGGTGGTGTTCCCTTACTTGTTGCCAGCACCTCTAACATCTGCAGATAATCGCATATTTTTGAAAGAAATGCTACCAAGCTTACTTGATACCATGCCATGACATATCAAACGCCATACGTGGTTTCAACATGATGGGGTACCTCCCCATTATGTCAGATGTGTTCGTGAACATTTGAATCAGGTGTTTGGTCACCGATGGATTGACCATGGTGGACCGATTCCCTGGCCACCATGCTCTCCTGATTTAAGAAGCATAGATTTCTTTCTTTGAAATGCAGTGAAAAGTGATGTGTACGCAACGCCTGTGGATTCCGATATGGATCTGGTTGCAAGACTCGTCTATGCTGCTGCGGATATCCAACAAAATCCAGGTGTATTTGAGCAAGTCCGCCAATCCATGGTCCGACGGCGTAGTGCATGCAAAACTAACAATTGTGGAAACTTTGAACATGTTTTGTGACATTTTCACATATCCTCTGCCACAGCACATGTCATATCTTTGACCAAAAAATTATTTCAGATCATCTCAGTCTTGTGTCGCATCGTTTCTTGTACCTGTCATACTACTTTCCCATGACGTTTCCGACTATGGGTTGCTATGCAAATCTGAATCCTTGTGATGTCCCCTATCTCCCTTTAAAGTTTGTCCCAATAATCCTGGGACACCCTGTATATATATATGGTTATATATATACCATAAATGAAACATTATCATAACACCAACTTAAACAATGAAATAATAATTAAGTATGTAATAATTAGTTGACAATGAAAGATTCCCCAACACACTGAATATGGAAACAAAAACATATTAAAAGAATAAGAAATTAAACAAAAATTGAATAAATGGAATTAAATGAATGAAATGAAATGAAATTTGTGGAATTTAGACAGACTTATCAAGTCCCAAATGCCTAAATACCACCACAAATAAAATGAAATGAGATGTTTCATCATCATATTAGCCATACATTGCTAAAAAATATGATTTTGGGACTACATCTCATAAACAATGAAGCAAACCAGTGATAAAAATAAAATACAATATTAAAAAGGAAAGAAGCCATACTTATAATATACAGTGAAAACTTTTAAATAGAGTCAGTAAGTATAAAATCCATAAAGATTAAAAAAGATACCTGTGCACCTCAAGATCCAGCATGAAAACTCAACCATGACTAGGGAATGAATTGAAAAAAAAAATCATTACATGTTGCCAGTTTTAGAAATATAAAATACTTTACAATGATGCCAGAAATAATGTTAGAATAATATGGATTGTAAAGCAAACAGGAACATTAGTGCTGCCATCTATTGGTAAAAGTGAATATAATCTGAATCGAAAGTATTGGATGGAAATTAATGTTTAATAATTAAACCAAATTACTATCTTAAATGATACCAATTAGTTATATAATAACTAAATGAAATTAATTAATAAATAGAATATCGAATTACATTAAAGTAATGGATGTATTAATGAATAATTCTGTTATAAATAAGTAGTAAGATGGAAAAATTAATAATTAAAGCAACATAAAATAGTGCTGCCATCTATTCGTAAAAGTGAATATAATCTGAATAGAAAGTAATGGATGGAAATTACTGTTTAATAATTAAACCAAATTACTATCTTAATGATAGCCATTAGTTAAATAATAAATAAATGAAATTAATTAATAAATAGAATATTGAATTACATTAAAGTAATGGATATATTAATGAATAATTCTATGTTATAAATAAGTAGTAAGATGGAAAAATTAATAATTAAAGCAACAAAAATATATGTACCATTAAATGACAAAAACGATTAAATAACTGTACCAAAAATGCAACATCAAATAAATTAAATTAAAATAAAATACTAAATATTTGAATTAAGATACAAAGAATTTAAAATTAATATTGATTAAATATTGAAATGAATTAGTCACAAATAATGTTCTTTCATACAAAGTTAAATAAAATATAAACACTTAATATAAGTGGTACGGGTGGAACGTTTAATAAAATTAAAACATATTAACACTGTAGAAAAGTAAACATTATAAGAAGTAAATATGATATTGTCCACCATAGGTATTAATCCAAATCATTAGATCAGAAACATTCTTAATATTAATGAATATAAATTCAATTAAATTAATTAAATAATGAATATGTAAATCTGACTAAATTAATATACATATAAAAATATCTCATCGCAGTCCATTATAAAATGTGTATTATCAAACAATTGTGTAAATCAAAATGCCCCATTTTTTTATTTTTTATTTTTTTAGTATTAATAATATAAATTAACCATGCGTATTTTTCCATACAACTCCGCCACACACCTCCTCAATCCAGCGTCTACCCACCCATCCGTCCTATTATAATTTTTTTTTCTTAATAAGATTATATGATTTTTTATACATTTTTTAAACGCATGTGTTAATTTGGTTGTAAAGATCAAATAAGAACTAACTATATATTAAGGAATATATGAATTTTTTTGGAAAACCATGTTGTAATGCATCATAGATAAGTTTTTTAATATTGTTGTTAATTAGTTGAGAGGAACATAAACTTTTTATTTTATAAATATGATTAAGGAGTATATTACGATATACAGAATTATGAAGACATGATTTAAAATTAGTAAATGAATTAACTTTAAATTTAAATTCTTTACGTTTATCAAATAGATCAATTATTGTTTTGTTTTCTTTAAGTGCAATTTTAAGATCTAAAAAGTTAATAGTATTGTTAGAAAGGAGGTTTTCCGTTAATTCTAAATTGGTAGGATAATCAACTGGAAATATAGAAATATTAGTGTGATCAGTGGCAATTAAAATTATGTCATCAATATAACGATATAAATGTATATTACTATTAATAAAAGTACGTTCATAATGATACAAGTATAAGTCTGAAAGTATACTAGATGTTCATCCCCATTGTGGTATACCGACTTTCTGTAAATATAACGTGTTATCATGCATTATATAATTATTATATATAATGAAATTTGTTAAAGTTTTAAAATAAGCTGTATCTATAGTAATTGGTAAATTAAGTGAATGATGATACTTATAAAATAATGCATTTATAATATCATGTAGATCTAATATATATATATATTCGTAATGCTCCTTGACATTGGAGCACAAGTCAATGCTCCTAGGTATTATACAATTTGTTTGCCGAATGTAACTACAGAACTAAGAAAGGAAATTCAAGACATACAGCGGGGCATTTTGATGATCTAGGAGGACAAAATTCATTTTTCTGATTATCTCGGAATTTAACAAGACTGCGTATACTGGTAGCTGAATGTCTCTTTTGTCGAGCTCCGTACGTGTTTTCTTGAAAAATTCCAAGGTGTCGATTAACTACGACTGTAAAGAAAGCAGTTGGTTTGAGGGAGTTTCAATGGTTACACTAGTTTTTTGTAAGTTCGGAAGCACGTCGTGACAATTCTCTTTTATTTGAAAGCACGAGTTATTGGACATATGTCACATATTTGTCACAAGGTTAAATCAATTGTTGCTTGAAAATAAGTGCCATCATGATTACAAATTTTAACTTTTAACACAGTATTAAGCAATAAGTATTTTTGTTTAAATCAAAGTGTCATTCCTAAAGAAATGGAATCTGAAGAAAACTCCAACGAAAATTTGCGAATTATTAATTTATATTAACTTGAAGTGTATGCAAGAATGTTTAGTTCAAATCTTGCAAGTCAATTTTAAACCACTTTTAATTATTTGATTGAGCTGAAATGTTGAATACACGTGCAGTTTTAATGACAATACAATATTATAATATAAATAAATAATAATACAAATAACAATAATATAAAAAAGAATAAGATAAAAAAGAATAATAATATAAATAATAGTAATAATAATATGAAAAATTAAATGAACCAAATAGTCTCTGTTTGAGTATTTTATTAGTGATACATTCGAAAAACCATCGAAACTTAATTAAACTTCAATGCAATAATTTTGTTCAATACAATAATTTTGTCCATCTAGATCGTCAAAACGTCCCACTGTGCGTCGCATCATTCTGTATAAGGACAACGCCAGCTCACACACGGCTTCGCATTTAAAAGTGAAAAATTCCTCCTGGCCTGTACCGGGAGGAAAAGGTAGCTTTCCTATATCTCCGTTTTAAAATTTTAGCTAATGTTACACGAAAACAGCAAGTTAAAATGAAAAAAAAACGTTTACAAAAGATTCGTTAATACTGAATTTGAATAAGAAATTCGCCAAATTATTGAGCAATAGCCAAATTGGCTTCATTTATGAAGACTTATGTTGGTCGCCAAATTTGGCGATATTTCGCCAAATGTCGCCAAGTTTGGCGATAATTTGGCGCTAACGGATATGAATATATAGTTTTATGCGTATGATTGGGGAAAATTATTACAACAATGAAAATTTTTGTAATGTCCTGTCTTGTTTCAAAATGTCAGCCACCCTAGAATTTCAAACTGCTCTAACTCAGCCATTTTATAAGATAGAGGTACACCAAAAAATGCTCTGGAATCCTCGTATCGAGGCCTAACACAAAATTAAAAAATAAGTTTGAATTTTTAACTTTTTTGTATATTTATTTTAGTTTTAAATTTTTAAGTGGCCGTCATCTTGAAACAAAATGGCGGACCAAGCTGGCCAACGAACTCGGTCGAGACATTGATGAGCTTAATACACACAATTAGTTTCATCAAAATTGATATATAAATTAACATTTGAACGGAGGGTGGTTTTGGGGTCTGTGGGTCATGATCGGTGAAAATATATCGAAATTTACCGGAACTGCTTTCCTCCGAACGGCTGCAATAGGTAGCTTTATACTTTTTTGTATTGAAAGCTACCTTAAAGGTGTGTTCCCAATGGATCCCCCCACAATTTATCTCAAACTGAAAAAAACGCTCGTGTGAAATGGTGCGAGGAAAATCTGAAAATAAGATATCTGAAAAAGATAAGATCTGGTGCCTCAAAACATGTGTACGACATCGTAATGTGTGACGTAAACTAGATTTATTCTTATGATCCGAAACAAAACAACAATCGACTGTTTGGATGTTTCCAGAAGATCTTAGACCGGCATGTTGTTCGGGCAAGGAGTGCTTAAATATATATAAATATGTTGCTGCAGTTTTCGGTAAATCTGACTGTATTGCAACCATTACTTTAGGCAATTGTAACAGTCAATGCTCCTTGTTATTGTACAATTTGTTTGCCGAAAGTAACTGCAGAACTAAGAAAAAAAAATTCACGACATCGCATCATACTGCACAAGGACAAAGCCAGTTCACACGCTGCTTTGCTAACTGTGGATTATTTGAAGCCTGAAAAAACAAAAAACCGAATTGATGACTCATTGCCCGTATTCACCGGACTTAGCACCTAATGATTACTTTTTATTTCCATTCATGAAAATAAAATGTGTGGTCAACGTTTTAACACCTGGAAGAAGTCGTTGAAGCTTACAAATACCATGTTTCTGCTATGGCACTTTCAGAGTGGCATAAATGTTTTGATGATTGGTTTATTCGAATGCAAAAATGTATCGATGCTGCAGGAGAGTATTTTGAGAAGCAATGGAGCATATATTCTTGGTAAGAAATTATATCTTGTATTAATTTCTAAAAACTTACGTACACCCCTCGTATATATGAAGAATATATATATTTAATATGTAGATAATATTTTATCTGAAAATGTTACGATACTTCAAATATAATGAAATTATAGATTATATGTTTATTATGTACTGCATGTTTATAGATTATATGCATGTCTATAGATTATAGAGTACATAGCGGTTCATTTACAAAGACACACAAAATAATTTGGCTACAGGACTGACTAAGATCGATAATTTCTGGAAATGCGTTTTCCTCTTTGGTATGTATTTTTAAACTGATCAAATTTTGAATGTATTAGGTGGTGTGTATAAATTCTATAAGATCGTATACAGGGCTATATGAAAGACATAGCACACATTACCGGGTATGGACAACAATTGCTGAAAATGGATTTTTACTGAGTTGTGTGGTTTTTTTAAAAGTTGCTTATATTTAGATATCTCATTTACTTCTGGAAAAAAATGAAATTTCTTAATAATATCATATTAGTGTTGGAAAGTGTTTTATAATCTATGCCTGATTGATTATGCCTGATTTTTTGTTCTTGTTTATTTTATAAACAATTTCTATTTTAATATTAAAAAAAAATCCCGTAATTTAGCTTTAATTTATTTAATTTGTCTTTTTTTTATTTTTATTTAGAATATTGAAAAAACATTTTTTCATGATGGTACAGATGAAATTCCATGGGAAGATACAATATGCTACTTTCCTAATTTAAAGTCTTTTAGTTATCCTGCTAAATATCAAACTAATTATCCTACCATTTATTTCTACCTTAATGCCTTACCTACTAAATGTATTGATTTAATGTTGAAACATGTTGCTATTTTTTGTCCTGATATTGAAGAAATTAATTTGGGCTTTTCTGCTGTTTCTTCCGAAGCTGTAAAATATCTTTGTAAAAATGAAAATGGAAAATGTCTTTGTACGAAACTGAAGAAACTCTCTCTTAAAGACGCAGATATTAAGGAAGATGATGTTAAATATTTACTTCAAAATTTACCTTCTCTTGAAATTGTTGAATATTTTGAGTTTCCTAGGATATTATATGAGTTGCATAAACAAGATTTACCATCTCTTGCTAATGCCAGGCCATATAAGATTACTGCATTAGACTTTTATTTCCATATTGATGCTGATACTTACCATGATGATATGGTAAAAGTCTGTTTATCTCTGTGTCCCCATTTAAAGACCTTAACCTGGTGTTTCCTAAAAAGTAATAAATTCAATTTTTTCCCCAAGCTCCCTGATTTAGAGAGATTAGAGATAGAAAATGTGTCAGATGTATACAAAGTTAATATAGACAAACAAATGAAAGGTTTGTGCGGAAAAATAACATATTTGTCTGTAAGAGACTGTACAGTATCAATATCCGTCCTTTCTGAAACTTGTCCACTTATCCAAGAATTGTATCTGGGGTATGTACGTCTCCTTGTTGACGACGACTTCAAAGCCAAATTTAATTCATTGACTTCTCTTACATTTGTAAGTTTCAACCTTTCAAAAAATATCAAAGCAATCGATTTGTTGTTGACATCTTCAGAAAAGATTGAATCATTAACTTTCGACAGTTGTGATCTGTTATCGTCTGAAGTAAAGGCACACATTTTAAAGTGCTGTGAACGGAATCCTGTAAACGAAATTTCGATTTATTGCTCTCGGATTGATAAAGAATATATTAAAGATCTGTTTTTGAACTGTCATACTTTGAACTGTTTGAATACAGATGAGCATTTGAAGAATCATGAAGAACTACTGATGTTTGCTGAAAATTTGCCTGATAAGCCTAAAATTAATATCCGGGAATGTCATCCAGCTTGCTGCGAATTCGAAAATAATTTTTTTGATGATGATTTTGACGATGATGATGATTTGGATGCTTTCTTTGTCTGACTGATTATTTTTGATCGTTGATTTGATCATTTTTCACTATGATTATATTAATTCTGATGATGAGTAAAATTTTGCATATTAATCTGATAATGTTATGGTGATAAAAAAAGTTATATTAGAACGAGAATATCTGAAACGTCGCGCTATGCCTACGAAAGATAACATTCTGACGAGTTTGTTAAATCAGCGTAAAATCTATTGGTAATCATTTGGAACAGATATTTCAGTTTAGATGAATGTTGTACTTTGTAAATTTGATTTTTCTGCAATAAACATTTCCTGTTTACTGGGTAAAGTGACCCACTGATTGAACCATCTGTTTAATCAAATCTCTGGTTGCTGTGGTGTAAAATTCTACAAATTACAATCTTAATTATTGAAAACTATTTATTAATTCTGTTCAAAAAACAATTGCTTTCTCAATGATTATTTCCTGCATTTTTTGTTGATTTGTTTGGAAGTCTTATTTTAAAATGTAATAAAACTGCTTTATACCCTAAAAAAATTTCAATTTTGTTTGATACTGTCTCGGATACTCTCAAATAACTGTTGAGCGGATAAAGCTTCAGTTGTTGAACTTTCAGCATCTACCTATGGTAAGTCAGGCCACACACCTAGACGACAAGCGTGACATACGAGACAAATTGCAGAATGGACCTTACCCACGAGTGGCAACAACCCCACCTCTGAGGGTAATTTCCTTCGGAAAAAGACTGTTTATTGGACAAAGGGGAAGCTGTGTTAAAATGTTCTTCACGTCTATTGGTGTTTTTCTTCTCTTTACCCACAGATGACGTGATATGGGTAAAAGTCCATTGAAACCTGTTTCTTTAACATTTTGGGACCAAGAAGAAATAGGTTTAAATTCCAGAATTTGTCTTCTATGTCCCGCTTGTCGACTTGGTGTGCGGCCTGCCTATGCACAATTGTAAAATTGGTAATGCGAAGAATAAAGTATTTTACTTAACCCCTTCACAACGAGCGTCTTTTACAGAATTTTTAATCTTTTACCACCGTCTTTTCAAAACAGAAATTTGCGCCTAATTGATTGCAGAAATACTATCATTAAATAAGGCAAAACTTACAATAAAAATTAACTGGTGGGAATAATGAAGGATTCTGAGCATCTTATGCGTCACGTATACGTGACGCTCGTCCCCAAGAGGTTAATATTCGAATTCAAGAATTTTATGATTAAATTAAATATACACATTTGATGTAATTAGTCTGTGTTTTATTGTACATGTCTACATATTAAATAATTTATTTTTCACTTTGAATTCCCGAGTTTCTTTTCCCATATAAACGTTATTGCTTTTATGCGTTTGTTTCACAATGTGGCCACTGAATTTTTTGGGTTTCGGAGCCCATTTTGGGAATCTGAACCTATAGCGAAATGATATCTTCTAGTGTATTGACAATCTGTGTTGAAACTGTAGATGATTCCCCGTATATGAACAGAAATGAAAATCCCTCTGGAAATGTTCTAAAGCGCAATTAAAACGAAAAACGACTTCTACAAAGATACTGAGAGAGAAAAAAATCTCATGCGAATTGGAGAAACGATTTCTACACTGGTGAAAATTGATTTATGAAAACACGGTTTTTTGACAAAAACTTCTATAATATTCATTAAAAATGAATGAAATTTCATGGGATATACATAGTACATATGATAAATCTGTTACAAAAATAAATTTTCACACATAATATTAAACATAAACAAAAAGTCAAAAATAAAATTTTCGTAATATGTGAACATGGAAATTGATTTATGAAATATCACATTTCATTGGTTATTCTGAAGCAATGTGACAAAAATTTTCATAAAACAAGGTAACTTGACCTGCACAGTAGACATAAAAAGCGTTGTACAGTGAAAGCAATACGTTTCATTTACAATTTTCGGGAGGGGTAAACGAAAGATTTTGTCTGAGGAAGAAAGGGGTAAAATCAACGCATATTTAGAATGTGGAAAGTCTGTCCCGGAAATCAGTAAATTAATTAAAAGATCTGTTGGTGTGATATATAACTATAGAAAAGATCCAGCAAATTATGTCAAAAATTTTAACAAAAAAGGTAATCCACATTTAAGCAAGAGACAGAAAAGGGGGATTCTTCAACTTGCATCGAAAGCTGGTTACAGTTCAAAGCAGATTTGTGCAGATCTATCCCTGCCTGTTACTTCTAGAAGAGTTAGGCAAATTTTACATTTTTCACGGAGCTTGAAATGGTCGAAAATGAAGCCGTGTCCAAAGTTACTTCAGCGTCACAAGCAGATGCGTTTGCAGTATTGCGAGAAGTACACGGCAATGGGTGACAATTTGAAGAAAGTCATTTTCTCTGATGAAAAAAGATTTAATTTGGATGGCCAAGATGGTTTGAACTATTATTGGAGAAATCTCTGAAAAGAACTGAAATCTACATTCAGCAGAAATTTTGGTGGCAGAAGTTTGATTTGGGTAGCGATTGCTTATGATGGCAAAAGTGAAATTGTATTTTTAAACGGTCGTCAGAACTCTTTTGATTATAGTTTAGTTTTAGAAAAATCCCTTCTTTCCTTTTCATGGCAATATTATGGTTTAGATTATATCTTCATGCAAGATAATGGAAGTATTCACATTTCAAATACAATGAAAGATTGGTTTGACGAATTGGTTTTTATTGTTCTTTTAAATCATCCACCTATTAGTCCTGATCTGAACCCCATCGAAAACGTTTGGGGACAGTTTATTCGAATGGTTTATGCAAATGGGATGCAGTACACATCACTTGTAGATTTTAAAGCATCAATCTGGCAAAACTGGAAACTAATTGATCAGAAATACATCCAAAATCTTGTTTTATCAATGCCATCTAGAATAAAAGAAACTCTAATGAATAAAGATGGCATTACTAATTATTAATTTCAATTAAATGTGACATTTCATAAATCAATTTCCATATTTTTATGTTACTAAAATCTAATTTTTGATGTTATGTTTTAGTTTATTAGTTTGTATAAAATTTTATTTTTCTAAATTTTTTGTACATAGCATGTATAATGTATGAAAATTCATTCATTTTTAGTTAATATTATAAATGTTTTGATTAAAAAACCGTGTTTTCATAATTCAATTTCCACCAGTGTAGAAAATGTATATATTTTTTTTAATTGTAAGTATTAATATTTTTTTTGCAAACTAAGATATCGTTTTCAAAATGAAAATGAAAAGGAACGAACTGGAAAAGTACTGGAAATAAGTTGTTTATACTTTCGTTTGCCAAAAGAAGGCATTTTAAATCTGGAGAAAAAACAGTAAAGATGAAACGAACACGAATCGGCCTAGAAATATATGTTTTAAAAATAGTAAATATTAATATTTTTCGAAATCATACATACCTAAACCGGAAAAATACATTGAATAAGTGAGTATTGTTTGTTTTATCATTTTTCCATGCGTGAAGCGGTTGCGGCTATTTTTTTTTTCTTTTCTTTTTTTTTTTTTTTTTTTTTAAATAGAAAACTTGAAAAAGATTCGGAAAGTACAAAAACCAAGTTGGAATAGAATTTCGGAGGATTTTTTAAATTTTAAATACAGTCACCTCTCACTTATGCGCCTCTCAGTTATACGCGATTTTCATAAAGTCCCGCCACGAGGAATAGGAAAACAATGCTATAGATCTCTCACTTATAAGTGCCACTTTAAATTGTCTCTCACAGTTATACGCGGAAATAACATTGGAACTCAAAAACTCTGAGTTAAGTGCGAAACATTTTTATATCTATAAAGAATTTTCTACACGTCAAAAGACCGCACCGCAAAGCACCTAAGAGTGTAAAGAGGGTGTTGCAATTCGACTTTTCACCTTCTCCCCTCAGTTCTAATGGTTCCTTCTTTTCTTTCTCTTTTAATTTTATCAAGCGGCGCTCGTGTTCCCTTTTCACCTTGCCTTTACGGTAGCATCTGGATTTTTTTTCAATAAAAATGAGCAAAAGAAAGTTAATAATTTCGTTCAAAATGGAAGTTATTCAAGCAGCAGAAAATTATCCTAAACTTTTCTATCCTACTTTTGTCACTTTCGGATACTTAAACTTGTAAATCAACTTATTAATAAAACTACTAGAAAAGCCATTACTGTTAGCAATTAACTTAATCTTGTTTAATTCATCCTGAAGGTTAAAGTCAGAGCAAACTACAAAAGCACGCTTTATGTAAAAGCGGTAAGCAGCAGCTTGATAGTTGAACGAGGAATAGCTGTTATAAGGGGTAGCAGCATTTGACCAACATGGTTTCCAGTTGTTCTGTCTATGCACTGAGATAGCTCATTTCTGGTTAAGTGAACGTCTAAAAAAGGTAATGATTTATTCTTCTCTAACTCCAAAGTAATTTTTTTTTTTTTTTTTTTGCTATTATTAGCGTGGTCAAGAAAATCTAAAAAACCTGGAATCCTATATTTATGAGAATATCATCCACAAATGTGATCCATAAGCTCGGTTTAAGACTGGAAGTTGAAATTATTTTGCTTTGTAAAGGTCTAAGTTTAAACTCTGCTAATAAACTCGAAACTGGTGACCCCATCGGGGCTTTCCTCTGTTTGTTTATAGTAGGTTTTATTAAATACAAAAACATTCTTGTTTGTGATTAGGTTCAAGCCTGATTTAATGGTACTCTTCATCTTGTCTGTAAATTCCTAACTATTGTTTATCATACTTTCAATATATTCCTGGACTCCTGGTACATCTATAGAGGGATAGAGGAAAATTATGTCCAAACTAGCAAGGACGCTATTTTCGTCAAGTTTTATATCCTTAATAAGGAGGCTTTGTTAGGTTTGCAAGGAGGTTTTGGTAGGTTTATATCTTTAATTTTGCTTTGGTAGTTTTATATCTTTTATAAGGAGGTTTTGGTAGGTTTTGTTAAATACAAAAACATTGTTATTTGTGATTAGGTTCAAGCCTTATTTAATGGTACTCTTCATTTTGTCTGTAAATTCCTGACTATTTTTATCATACTTTCAATATATTCCTGGACTCCTGGTACATCTATAGAGGGATAGAGGGAAATTATGTCCAAACTAGTAAGGACGCTATTTCCGCCAAGCTTTATATGTTTAATAACTTGTATCAGTTCTACTGTTGACTTGACCACATAATTTGAAAGGGGGATAGTAGAAACTAAAAACGGAACGAGCGCTTTTTCCAGAACATACGTTGGAGCTGCACATTTTGAAACTATTGGTCTGATTGGGAAATCTATTTTATGATCTTTTAACCTACCATATAGACGAGGGGTAACGGATGTTTATTAGGTTTTTAAATAACTTTCATGTAATCAGTCCACATTCCCTGCTTAATTAAATAATGTGCCTTCCTCTCAATAGATGGATTAGGGTCCTGTTTGAGAACAACACAATTCAGATCACCAACACCAAAACTAACCGGTGTTGTGTATGTGACTCCTTGCTGTGTTTGCATGAATGCATATTGGACAATCTATGGATATTAGACTTAAAGAGCACATAAGCGCATGAATGGCAAATTAAATTCAAGATTAGTACAGCAGGCATGAATGTATATTGGTCAATCTATGGATATTTGACTTAAAGAGGACATAAGCGCATGAATGGCAAATTAAATTCAAGATTGGTACAGCACGCCTTTGACACGGAAGATACTTTCCCTTTCGAAAGTAAAAGTATCTTCATAAAAATAAAAAAAAAATCCGCAAAGAAAATCGAAAAAGTAATCTACGGCGGAAATAGAGATTGATCTCTGCTATCCAATGAAAAAAAAGAAATGTTTAAAAATATTGAAATGCAAACGAAATATTAGAAAAAAATGCCCCATAGGATTAACATTAGCGAGCGGGTGTTTTCAAGTGCGGGAAGAGCAGAGTTCGTTGATATATATCAATGGATATATATCATGATATCTATCATGATATATATCCGATATTTATTTTCAAAATATCAAGATTTTTTATATTTTCGATATTTTTATATTATTTGATATTTATTTTCAAAATATCAAGATGTTTGTTATTTTCAATATTTAATATTTATTTTCAAAATATCAACTGTGCAAGATATTTTTGATATTTTAAGTCAAAACAAGTGTAAATGAAATTTTCAACTGATATTGACTGTTCCATTCTGTAGATAAAGAACATTTGTCTCTGGCAGTGATTTTTCTAGCTAAAGAAAAAACAAAAATCTTATCCAAGCTTTGTTTGAAGTTTTTAAATGTAGAATATATGGGACTAATAAGTATGTGGGGCATAACTAATTCAAGACAGATATAGAAAGATAAACTGTCTAATTTAGATAATCAGTTCTATACAGCTTCATTAGAAAATAATCCATTTTTGGTTTTGGTGTTGTTTGTACAACATGTTAGGGAATAAAAAATAAATAAGCTTACATTTATGTTTAATTTTTTTTTTTAATCGAAAAAAACTATTTTGTATTTAATTTTTTGTTTTATAAATTTCTGATTTCTTGATAGTTGATACTGAATCTTATAGTTTTATATATATATAATTGTATAAAGCAAATTGTTTCTGTTTTGTTGATGAGTTGAACTTCTATTTTGTTCAGAGTGAAAAATAAAAGAAGAAAAGGGGAAAAAAAAAGCATTTTTAGTAATTGTTTAAGTTTTCATGTTAAGTGCAATATATTTTAGTTTCTAATCTATATTATGCTTGAAAATGTTTATTATCAGCAGTAAGTTGACTATTTTGAAAATATATCAAAATATCCGATATTTTTGAAAATATCATGATATTTACAAACCCTGGGGAAGAGGATCCTTAAATAATTGACCATAAAACAATGGAATACCAGTAATAGTCGCCGTTAAGAGAGGTAGATATTGTGAAGTGGTTTTTGAATGGAGATAAATTTAACATTATGTCGATTGCAAAAAATCCAGTTCCCCAAACAATTGGTTGTTAAGAGGGGTTGCGTTTTTGAGAAATTTTATTGCAGTTTAATCAACTTATAATTCTAATCTGGATTTATATCTAATAAATTGCGAAGTCCTATGCTAAAATGCAATTTTTGATGTCGAACGCTGGTATTTGTCAATATGGGCAGAGAGGGAGTTTCAAGTATTTTTCACGATGACAGCTTCGTGGCTGACGAATAATCGAAGTTTTACTTCATTGTTTAAACAGTAGGGAAGACCGGGCAAGATGACTATGTTAACAATTTTTGTTGTTTATTAATTTATTTTGAAGTAATAGTAAAATTAATTTTACATGAACTGATAAAGTATACCTTTGTAGTATTAAATACATAACCATTTAATTTTTCAAATAAAAAAAATAAAGGATAATTTTATTTTTTCATAACATTAACAAATCGTCATCTTGCCCCAGTACTGGGGCAAGATGACTTTGACCTTGGGGCAAGATGACAACACTGAAAAAGATTGAACATACGTAGGTTGATCCAAAAAAAAGTTTACAAGCAGAAGCATTTGAAACGTAATAATTAAGGAGCGAATATTTCCACCCAGGGTGGTTGACAGATGGCGCTAGTTGTCCTACAGCGGTTCTACAAGTAAGTAGCGTCAGTACGCAGACACTTAAGAGCGACAGTAATGGCACAACGTCTAGAAAAGTGGTCTCGCATAGAGGTGCGAGCCGTAATTCGGCCAAGAATGTGGCCGCATCCGAAATTCAAAGGCGCCATTATTTTGCATGACAATGCCAGGCCCCATACAGCTCGCCAGACTCGGGAATTGCTGCAAAGGTTCAAGTGGGAGGTCTGGAATCACCCCCCATACAGCCCCGATTTGGTTCCAAGTGACTATTTCCTTTTTCCGGCGTTGAAGCGAAACTTATCCGGAACCCGGTTCACCTCAGACAATGCAGTGAAAACAGCTGCCGAGAAATGGCTCAATGAGCAGGGCCCTGATTACTACCAAGACGGGATAAATAAGTTGGTCGAACGTTCTGACAAATGCCTAAACAGGTTTGGTGACTATGTGGGAAAAGTAAAGGCCAGATGTGTCTCTTGATTGCCATTTGTATCTTGTTTCTATTGTTAATAAATACTTTTTCCTTTGCCTTGTAAACTTTTTTTTGGATCACCCCTCGTATTTTATCTTTTGAATATGTTACATGGTTTAACAAATGATAACTGTGTTTTTACATCTTACAAAGTATCAAACTAAGCATAATGCGTTGATTGTAACGTAATTTTGAAGTGTTTAGTTGTGCAGCTAACAATAGTCACAAATAAAAATGCCGTTTTCATAATTGAAACATTCCTCATGCCACCACTCTTGGCATTTACAGCACTGGATCCATTCTTCTGTTGGTGGGTCACAATGCCGGAAGTTGGCCTTAAACGCTTTTTGAATTTTTTGGGAGGAGGGGAACCAGCGGGGGAGGGGGGCTTAGCGGATGGCAAAAATGTCTTCCTCTGGTCGCCCCCTTTCGAACGACACCTCCCCCGATCCCATGCGCCTCTTATCTCCAGAGGAGATAGAAGCGCAAGGTCGTGCGAACAAACACACAGACAAACAAGCGTTTACAGGATTTAAATAGAATGGACAACATAGTTAGTTTAATAAATTCCGAAACACAGGGCCAGATGACGAGCTCGTCATCTTGCCCCGGACTGCCTGTTTAAAAGTATTCGTTTTCATTGCCATGAAGGAAGGCGATTAATTGACATTTATTCATGGTAATAGGTAGTATTTAAACTAAGTTACTCATAAATATTAAAGAGAAACGATATATCTTACCTGTATCTGTAGCAGAGCTTATTTACACATGCATAAAAGTTATAACGTGGCAGCGGAAAACAATCAAAGCTTCACAACTGACACAAAAATGGCGATTTCAGCGTCTCTATAGTATTGTTTAACGAACGGCCGATAGGAGAGCCAGTAGTGTCCGGTTGATGCTGCCACCTAGCGGAAAACGGAAAAAATTAAGACATTCGTCATCTTGCCCCGGTCTCCCCTATATACATTCTTTTTTTCTAACGCTTTTATATACTTTTATAAACAATTTCTCTTTTACCATTAGAAAATAATGTATTTTATTCATGCATTTATTTATTTAATTTTTTTTTTTAGAATATTGAAAAAACGGTTTTTCATGATGGTACAATTACAGATGAATTTCCATGGCAAGATATAATATGCTACTTTCCTAATTTAATAACCTTTAGTAGTCTTTTTGAATGTACCTCTAATTATTCTATTGGAAGAACCTTTGAGAATTGTACTAAATGTATTGATTTAATGTTGAAACATGTTGCAATATTTTGTCCCAAAATTGAAGAAATTTATGTCAAAGGTGGTTTAAATGTTTCTTTTGAAGGTATAAAATATCTATGTAAAAATGAAAATGGAGAAGCTCTTTGTACGAAACTCAAGAAACTCTCTATTAACTGCGGCTTATATGATGATGATGAAGTTAAATATTTACTCCAAAATATACCTTCTCTTGAAATTATTCATTATTTTGATCTTCCTGATGTATTATACTCGTTGCATAAACATGATTTACCATCTCTTGCTAATGCCAAACCGTACAACATTACTGCATTAGACTTATATTGCCATTGTGAATCTTATGCTTACTATGATGATATTGTAAAAATCTGTCTATCTCTGTGTCCCCATTTAAAGACTTTAAACTGGGGTATAGAAAAAGATGTTGTATTTAATTTCATGCAGGGACATTTCCCCAAGCTCCCTGATTTAGAGCGATTGTATATAAATAATGTTTCAACTTATGACAAGAAAGCTAATATAGACAAACTCTTGACAGGTTTGTGTGAAAAAATAACATATCTGACTGTAAGAGACTGTACACTGTCACTGTCCGTCCTTTCTGAAAGTTGTCCTCGTATCAAAGAATTGTGTCTGGATCATTTACATTTCCTCCTTGACGACGACTCCAAACCCAGATTTAAATTATTGTCTTCTCTTACATTACAAAAATGCAGTGTTTCAAAAAATATCAAAGCATTGTATTTGTTGTTGACATCTTCAGAGAAAATAGAATCTTTAACTTTCTACGATTGTAATTTGTTATCCTCTGAAATAAAAGCACACATTTTAAAATGCTGTGAATTGAATCCTGTAAATGAAATTTCGTTTTATTGCTCTAGGATTGATAAAGAATACATTAAGGATCTTTTATTGAATTGCCATACTTTGAGCTGTTTGAATATAGATGATCGTTTGAAGAATTATGAAGATGAACTACTGATGTTTGCTGAAATTTTACCTAATAAACCTAAAATTAACATCTGCAAATATGAAGTGCTGTATTCAAGACTCTACACACACTATTAAAACAAATGATCACCGCAAAAAACTATACACACTAGTAAAGCGACGAAACTCGAACGCTAATGTTAAGTCTATGGGAGGGTTCTTTACAGATTTCTCGCTCGCATTTTAATATATTTAAATTATTATTTTTTTTTTTGTATAGGATAGCTGAGGTGGATCTCTAACGTCGTTAGTTTTCACTTTTTCGATTTTGGTTCTAGTTTTTTTTTATATAAGGGTACTTTCACTTTCAGAACCAGTTCCAACCGGTCCCAAAATTGAAAATGTCCGCTTATAAAAAAAAAATTTAACCAAAATCTAAAAAGTAAAAACTAACAACGTTAGAGATTGACCACAGCTAAAAATTACAAAAAAAAAAAAAAAAAAAAAAAAAAAAAACATTTAAAAATATTAAAGTGCGAGTGAGAAATCTGTAAAGAACCTCCTCATAGATTTAACATTAGCTTGAGTGTTTCTTCCCGTGACTAGTGTAGTCTCTGTAGAGGGTTTTGATGCTATCTTTGTCTGATTTATACTCGAACTTTATCTTTCACTACGATTATATTAACTTTGATAATGATAAGTATAATTTCGCATGTCAATCTGATAGTGTTATGGTGATGAGAAAAAATGATATTTGATGTTAATATATCAAAATTGTATGCCTAAGGAGAAAAAAAAAAAAAAAAAAGTTTAAATCGGAGTTAAAGCTATTGATATTCGTTTGGAACAGATATTTCATTTCAGCTGATCGTTGCATTTTCTAAATTTGGTTTTTCTGTAGTAAAAGTTCACCGTTTACTTCATAAGTGGTATTATTCTGCTGTTTATTCTCTTTACTCAATGTTCGATTGTTGTGGTTTAAAATTTTGCAAATTACAATGTAACTATTGAAAGCTATTTATTAATTCTGTTCAAAAAATAATTACTTCAATGATCATTTCCTGTATTTGCGATTGATTTGTTTGAAATTTTTATTTAAAAGATTAATAAAACTACATTATACCCTACAAAAAATTTTTGATTTTGATTTTTTTTTTGTTTAGTTAATTAATTTTCATTTTACTGTATAAATGGTCAAAATGCAGCCAAAAAATGCAAGATGAGCAGAGTAAAGTCCGGATACTCTGGGATAACTTTTGAACAGATAAAGCTTCAGTTGTGGAACATACTGTATCACCTATAGTAAAACCATGCACGTAGGAATAATTTATTTCTACGTTCATGAGTAAAAGGACTATGTGCTATCACATGAGTGAGTAAAGCAGCTCCTACTGGCGTAATTCAAAAGTTATCAACCTTATAGTAAATTTGAAAAGCGTCAATTACAAAAAGAGTGAATTACAAAAGTGGTGTAAAGCGACCTCGATTTAGTATAAAATGATGTTTTAGATGTAAAAATAACTGCAACAGAAGCCCTGAAATTTATATTATATGTATATATATATATTTTTATATTAAATTACCAGTTTAAATGTCGGGTGGCAGAATTGTCTTTCGCGTACAAAAATGTGGCATTATAAGAGAGATGCACATTTACTAATAAAACTAAGACACGTAAGCAAGGCAATTTTTTCTAAAATAAGAATATCAAGTTTGCTGAATGTGTCCATCATTGACAGCAATTGCTTGTGTATGCGAGCGAGTGCATGCGTATTGCTGCCGGTGGTGGACGCATTGAACATTCTTATAATTTATTTTAATAAGAAAATAAAGGTATTTTTCTTACATGTGTTAATATTTGCAGCAATTGCATGTATATGGAAGCGAGTGCATGGATATTGCTGCCGATGGTGTTCGTGTGTATACATTGAGCATACGTAACTCGATTTTCTTACTGGAATAAATTGTACTTTTCTTACATGTGTTAATTTTTATTAGACATGCATATTGCACGCGATTAGTAACATATTTAAGCTGAAGGTTGCGATTGGATATTGGAAAAACTTGCTTTTCAGAGCTTCTAATAAAGTTATTTTATTTGACATCATTTTATGCTGTGAATGAAAGACGCTTTACACATTTGTTACAGGGACATTCTATAGAACTTAGACAAATTTTATTTATTTTGTTGCTTCACAATTTTTGATTTTTCCCGTACTTTGTATGTGAAAATCTATACAAAAAGAAAGTTAAAATTTAATAGAAATAAACAAAAATTCAAAAAGATATGAAATCTACACACTTTTTTCTATTAGAATATGTTAATTGTCGGGGATTTATCCTTTTTTTTGAGGGGGGGGGTAATTTAAAATGAACTGAATTACTCTAAATGCCAGTTTTTGAAAAAATATTGGAAAAGATATGACAATATGCTGTTTTTATATGTGTTAAATTATTGCTTCCAGTTATGTCCAGGAAAGTAAAAGTAGGCTGTTATCTCTTTTTCCTTCTGAATTATAAAAAATTAAATTTTGAAATTAAAAAAAAAAAACAGCATTTTTGATAGTAACTTAAAAAGTGTAAGTGGTGTCATAGTCATGTGTGATTTGGCAAGGTAGGACCTCTCTAATGCCTTTAATATTTAAGTATTTTTCTTTTATTCCAACTTGTCTCTCTATGAGGTACGGAGTCTTGAAACTAGGGAAATAACAGCCAGCCACAAAGTAAAAGACTATTTAGACACCAAAAACATTTTATTGATTAAATTTTCTAGGTTTACTTTGAGAAATAATCCTGGAATCCTATTTTCCTGCTGCAATTAAAAGTTCAATACGCATAATAATGTCTTGCCAGATTTGATTTATGTATTAGAGTATTGAATGCACGAAATTACAAAAGTTATATCCCGATGTTCCTACCAAGAGAGCCCACTAAATTTTCCTTCCTAAACACTTTATCAAGAAAAAAATCCCTAAAGAAAATACATAAGAAAATATCTGATTTCACGGATTCTTATGGTATGAACATGGAGATATAACTGTAGTAACAATGCGTATTGAATATTATAATACATGAATCAAAAGTTTTGCCAAGAAATTCTTATGACTTTTGAACCTTCAATTATAGCACAAAAGTTAAGCGTTTATCATAAATATTTCTATAAATAAACCTAGAAAATGTATTCAATAAAAAGTTTCTTGCTTCTAAATGTTCTTTTTATTCATCTCTGGTTGACTTCTGTCCAATTTCAAAACTCTACGCAAAAAAAAAAAAAAAAAAAAAAAAAAAAATCCATTATATTATTAAAACCCTCTGACCGCCGAGCAAAAGGGCAAAATTGTAATGTTGTTTTCTCTGTAAAGTTTTTAAAATGCTAAAAAAGCATGATATTTCAAACATGATATAAAAACTTAATTATGCAAATGAATATAATCCTTGAGACTATCAATCATTGCTTAATGGTTTAAAAATACATTATATTTGCAGAATTATATTAAATTAAATAATGCTAATATTGCAGTGAAACCTACAGCATAGTGAACGGATATATCAGTTCACGGCGGTGAGAAGGTTTTAATATCCATGACATCTATGGAGAAAAATATTTTGCAGAGTATTTTAATGATATTACACTACATCAGACATACTGAAACTGATATGCATCATTTACTGGCACACCGTATTTTCTGTAGATTGAGTGCGTAGTATTTATCGTTCATTTACAGAGACACACAAAATAATTCAGTTATAGGACTGACCCTGAGCGATAATTGCTAGACATGAGTTTTCAGCTGTTGTATACATTTTTAAACTGAACAATTGTTTTAGTGCATCACTTGATGTGTATAAATTCTATGGATCATGTTGATATTTTATTAGAGAGGGTCGAAAACTTCGATGTTACACATTGTTACAAAATTTCAAAAGTTGCATTTTTTAACCCATTCGCTGCCGACCACGAGTATACTCATGGTTGTCAACATTCAAAATTAAAGTGTATGATAAAAAAAACCCTGTCTAGTCACCACTATTTTAATTTGTTAAAAAATACTCTATTTAATGACGAAAACTTTGCTATTAAAGTTACCAAATATTATCTTTCAGGATTTTTGGTGGGAAACGAATTTCAGTAAAAATATCGAAGACTCCGAAGTTTTGGCAGTTAATGGGTTAAACTAATAGAAGTAAACGAGAAGTTCAAAACGATATGAAATCTACATACTTTTTTCTATTAAATTACGTAATTATCGTGGATTACTTATCGTTAATTTTTTTGGGGAAGAAGTAATTAAAAATGTACCTAATTAGTCAAAATGCCCGTTTTTTAAAAAATACAGGGATATATATATATATATATATATATATATATATATACTGTTTTTATATGTGTTATTACTGCTTCCAAATATGTCCAGAAAAAAAAAGTATCTCTCTTCCATCTTGAATTAAAGCAATTTAAATTTTCAAAAATCGACATTTTTGACAGTTTGAAACTTAAAAAGGGGAAGTGGTATTCATATGCGATTTGATAAGAAAGGATCTCTCTCATGCCTTTAATATTTAAACAAGGGTGGTTTTAACCGTCCTTGTAAAAACATGTTTTGACCATCAGTGGTCAAAACTCTTTTTGACTAGTAAAAGAAATTTAAATTTATTTTGTTAAATGATAAATTGGTACTTTTATGTTAGCCGAGCGCCAGTGATATGAAAAAAAACATTGTGTGTGTGTGTGTGTGCGTACTAGAGATGAGATGGGCTTAGCCCGCGCCCGAAAGCCCGGTCCCGACACGGGCTCGGGCTCGATTTTTATATCAGTCTTCGGGCTCGGGTTCATTCTTTCTGAAACTGACAATTTTATTTATTCTCATATAGTAAAAATAAAAATATATTTTTTTCCCTAAAAAATCACATGTTCCATATTTTAAGTCATTTAATGCTATTTTTATCAGAATGAATAAAAGGGGAAGCAAAAATCTTATTTTTCTTTTCCAGTTTTAGAATGCTACTTTAAAAGAAAATTTTCAATATTTGCAGATTTATGTGTGGTATTGACGCGACGACTGAATGATATGGCGCCAATGGAAAAAAGACGCGAATAATTTCGATTCTCGTTTGTAAAAGTAGGATATTTTTCAATTGGAACATTTATTTATTTTTAGATATCTAAAGCGAAGTGAATACTTTCTTTTGTTTTCAGTTAATCAGCATTAGCTTAAGATTTGGAAATTTTTAGTCTTCTATTGTGTGCGAGTCATGTGCTCTTCATACTTCATATGAAAATAACGTTAGTGATTCTATTTTTCATCATGAACTCTGCTCATGTTAAAGCTCTGCTCTGAACATTTACGAAATCACTCCCATTTGTAAGTCATAATAATTGTCATGTATTGTTATTCCGATAAGAAAGCAATCGAAAAGTGTTTCCACTTTGCCTATAAAAGCGTAGGATCTTTCAGATAACAGTGCCAAATTTTTAATTTAAGCTGATTTTCAGGAACACGAAATATTGTTTTAATTAAGGAATCAATTATAATTTATGAAAAACGCCTATTATAGGAAATAGAAAAACGGCATAGGAATAGGAATAGTAATCTCTGCAAATTTCATGCATTTATTCATAAAACGCACTTCATTAATGTGTCCGTCAGGTTTGCTTGTTGGGTGAGAAAATTATGAGAATCTTTTAAGTATATTTTTATTACATACCAAACTTATCTTTTGAAATGATTGAATGTAAATTCCCATAAAATTTAATTATGTGCTGGAGATTAACAGTTATTTTCATGAAATAAGTTTTTAAATATGAGATATTACTTTTAAAACATTTTTTTTAAATACTATGCATTTTTTTTCGATATCGGGCTCGGGCGGGCTTGGGCTCTGATTTAAAATCGTCGGGCTCGGGCTCTGAAAAGAGAGCCCGAACTCATTTCTAGTGCGTACTATATCACTGGCGTTCGGATAACATAAAAGCACCAATAAATTTAGTACAACATTTGAAAGGATTTGTCAGAATAACATTTAACAATATTTAATACAACAATCCAGCCATACTCAACCTGCGGCCCGCGGGCCGCATGTGGCCCGGCGACGTTTTATCTGCGGCCCAAGACAAACCAAAACTAATCCAGATTTATAAAAATTTGAGAAAAGGATAATGTATTTATAAATATGTGAGAGTATAAAAGGTATTTAAGACGTATTCAATGTATTTGCTGTTTTACAAATTTTTGTGGGAAGACAAAATCTGCACCGTTATTTATAACTAAGGTAAAATCATATTAAAACATCCTAAATATCTCAGTCAAGTTCTTTTTAAATGTAGTATTTGCATTAAAGTGGTGTGCACTATATTTTTTAGTCTTCAATACTAATCAACGATTATTTATAATTAAATTTGGAATATATATTTGTACATGTTAAAAAGATAAAAAGTTGTTCATAGAGCAAAAGTCTGATTTATCAATGAAAATCTTCTGATTTTTATCTTTAGAAATTAGAAATTCTGAATTATTCTTCTACTACGATTTATTCTTATATATAGCTAATACTGATTATACAAATTTTGTTACATTGTTTTGTTATACTAGTTTTTTTATCGTACTATTTTAATCGCCTTTTTTATGTTACTATATAAGCCCAGTGTATTGCGTCTCCCTAACGTAACCAACGTATATTTGTGGCCCACCTAACGCAGAAAACATATGTTTGCGGCCCGCGAGAGAAAAGGTTGAGTATGGCTGCAACAATCGGAAGTGTTTGCCAGTTTTTTTTTTAAATTTAAAATTAAAGATAAGGTTTCATTACTTTTTAATTTAGCAGTGCACGAATTTTTTAAAGATAAGCAGTTATCTTATTGTATTGAAATATTTTCAATGATTTGATTAATCTACTTTTATATAAAAAGTAAAAGTAACCAAAGCACATTAAGCGAAAGAAACATTTAAAAAAATGATTTAGAACTCAAAAAATGGTTACTACAAGTTTTGTTGTATAGTATTAAACTAAGACGATTTCATAGTTTATTCTGGATGAGATTAAACTTGGAAAATAATCTTACAACTGATGAAATATATGCACAACCAAGCATCAGGTGCGTTATGAAATTGACAAATTGAAAATCAATATTTTCTAATATTTCATTACTGCCCACCAAATATCGTAATGCATCAGTTACACTTTAAGAAAAATAAAATGTATGAAATGTATAGTTCTGTATAGAATATACGTAAGATACTTAAAAATTTTATCTATATTTAATAATTATTAAAATAGTAATAGTATGAATTATTCTCATAATTATATAGTTTGAGGATTTTATTTAAACTAAATTTATTTAATAGAGTTTCGATTTTTGTGTAAGTTAAAAGTAATTTTGACCAGTTTTAGATAGTTAAAACCAGTTGTGACCACTGTCCCGGTTAAAATTTGTTTTGACCTGTCAAAATTACAACCCTGCATCAAACATGAGCAGTAAAGGTGAAAATAAGAAATTTTACTTAGTAGCCACTGGCCGGTAGGTTGATTTTCTTTTGTATAGCCAGTCAGTGGCGCGTGAAAATAATTTCTTTAGTAGCCAGTAAGTACATTTATGTCACTGAATATTTAATTTTTAAAATATATAATTAGTTTACAGCAAAGTAATTTATGTACTAAATAAAAATATTTTAATTTATATTGCTTTGCATAAACTTGCGATACTAATTTCCAATCTATTTTAAATTTTAAAATAAGTTAACAGCAAAGTTATACACTACCTGCTTATGTAGGTAACTACATAAGTCTCACTAAACTTAGGTACTTGTGTAACTAACTACATAAGTACCTTTTTTTTAAAAAAGTATCTGTCTAGAATTAAGATCTGACAATAATAAAATAGGTATGTTTATACATTAAATAATAACCCACAACATGATATACATTACACATGCATAACCTGTGGTCCGCGGACCAAAAGTGGCGAACATCTTCAAAAATTAAGAAAATGTGTATTTCGTCAATTATTCCAAAAAAAATTGCAAATTTCGTCATTCGGGAGCGTAAAAATCATGATTTTCCATCATTCGGGAGCATAAAAATCATGAATTTCGTCGATCGGGCGCGTAAAAATCATGAAGTAAAAATGACAAATTTCGGCGATTAGGTGCGGTAAAATCATATGTTTCGTCGATCGGACGCGGAAAAATCATAAATTTCGGCGGTCGGGTGCGGAAAAATCATGAATTTAGGCGATCGGACGTGGAAAAATCATGAATTTCATCGATCGGAATCGGAAAAAACATAATTTTTTCGGTCGGGTGCGGAAAATCATGAATTTCGGCGATCGAGTGCGAAAAAATCATGAATTTCGTCAATCGGAAGCGTAAAAATTACAAATTTCGGCGATCATGTGCGGAAAAATCATGAATTTTGTAGATCGAACGCGGAAAAAAATCATAAATTTCGGCGATCAGGTGCGGAAAAATCCCGAATTTCGTCCATTGGACGCGGAAAATCCTGAATTTCATCGATCGGACACGGAAAAATCCTGAATTACATCGATCGGACGCGGAAAAATCCTGAATTTCATCGGTCGGGTGCGGAAAAATCATGAATTTCATCGATCGGAATCTGAAAAAACATAATTTTTTCGGTCGGGTGCGGAAAAATCATGAATTTCGACGATCGAGTGCGAAAAAATCATGAATTTCGTCAATCGGAAGCGTAAAAATCACAAATTTCGGCGATCAGGTGCGGAAAAAATCATGAATTTTGTAGATCGAACGCGGAAAAAAAATCATAAATTTCGGCGATCAGGTGCGGAAAAATCCCGAATTTCGTCCATTGGACTCGGAAAATCCTGAATTTCATCGATCGGACGCGGTAAAAGCAGGAATTTTGGCGATCAGCCGCGGAAAAATCAAGAATTTCGGCGATCGGGTGTGGAAAAATCATGAATTTTGTCGAACGGCCGCGGAAAAATCGCGAATTTTAGGGAGAAAAGGAAATCGGAAAATCTTGCATTTGGTCGGTTCTTTCCATATTTTTAATCGCCAGTTTTTCAAGTTTAATCGACGAGTGGCGACTGGCGAGTGCTTATTTTCACCTTTAATGAGCAGCGCAATCCTGTCTAAGTTTCAAGTGTATTAGAATTACAGCAATAATTACAGTATGATATTAATTAATTTTGCGCCAAGCCACGCTTGCTAGCATACGCGCCAGTTGATTCTGGACTCTATTACAGAAGAATCCCGAGTTACAGGCTAGTCTGTGGGTAGACAAAAGATGCTTATTATAATAGGTGCGATTATATAGGAATTTCGGCAAGTTATTGATTTCGTGCCAATTTGGCATGGTTTTAGGCGATTTACTTTGGTGTCAAGTTTGGCAAAAATTTTGGTATAGACATGTATGTGTGTCGATGTGTATATCTATCTACATGCAAGTATTACTGTATATTTCCAAGGGGACTTTCCCTATGGAAACGGTACTTATCGGTTACTTCTGGTCACAAAATGGTGATAAATTTAATAAAAGCGTATTAAAAAAAAAAGTAATGGAATGGATTTTTGTTATGTGTTTTTTTAAGTTGCTTTTTTAGATATCTCATTTCACTCCAGAATTAAAAAAATAAATTTCTTTAATAGTCTGATAGTGTTGGAAAGTGTTTCATAAACTATGCATGAGTTTTCGTTCTTGTTATTATAGAGAAGAGAGTGAACTGTTATTGCACTCATTTATTTAACTGCTATGTATAGATTACAATTTTGTAATCGTGTTTTCACTCACTCCCTGATATACTAGAATTATAAAAATTATGTACACAGGTGTGTTTCCAATGATAATACAGTATTTTAATATTCTTAGAACTGAATTATAATTTAATAAATTAATTTCAAGGTATTTCTCCGTTATCCGGCCACAGGTGACAAATCACCAAATAATCTTTATGGTTATCACTGTTTGTGAGTTATAAAAGCAATGTAGTTGGTTATGCGTCAAAACACTCGCTAAAATATATCATTTGGTTGAGAAGCTGCGACAACGAAATATTTTATACGCTAAAACTTAAAAAATATTATAATAAAAATAAAATTGTTTTTTACTCTTTTATTTAATTTAACTTGTTTACTGTATATAAAGATGGAATTTTGTAATATATTTTACACTCACGTCCTGATATATCGTGTTATTTCACGAAGGAACCCTAACTTTGAAAATAAATAACTCGGAAACGGTGATAGATAGAACCAGTGGTATGTTTATTAAAAAACCCGTAAAAATCTGATACAGAAACCTCAAAATATTAGTAACAAATTGCGCCGATAGATGGCGTTGCAGGTGACATAACCATAAGTAGGCTGTATCAAATCAATAGCGATTCAAAATGTGGACCTTTCACACAACACACATGTCGCAAACGAAGAATGAAATTGTCAGTGACTCTCTGTAGTATGCCGTCGGAAATCAACACACAAACTTGACAAATAGACTCCAGCTCGTTGATTGTTAAAGGATTGTTGCGGTAAACAATGTCCTTTAGTGTCACTTCTGGTATTTCTTTCACTGTACGCTAATAGCGATCACGTTTCAACGGCGAAATCTTCGACGATTGATCATTCTTGGCGTCTGAGCTCTCTTTATAGAGACTCGTAATGCTGCCTGCAGCGCCATCTATCGGCAATGTTTTAAACTAAAATTTTGAGGTTTCTGTATCAAATTCTTACGGGGTTTTTAATAAATATACCACTGGTTTCACGCTTCTATCTATCACCGTTTTCGAGTTATTTATTTTCAACGTTAGGGTCCTTCATGAAACACCCGGTACTAGAATTAAAAATATGTACACAGATGTGTTTCCGATGGTACTACAGCATTTTAATATTTTTAGAACTTTATTATAGTTCAATAAATTAATTTTAAGGCATTTTTTTTTGCTAGCCAGCCACAAGTGATAACTCGCCAAATAATATTTGTGGTTACAACTATTTTCGAGTTAAAAAAAAAAATGGAGTTAATTGTGCGCTAAACCACTCTCGACAAAATAGCCTAACTGGCCTTGAAACTGCAACAACGGAATATTTTAAACATTGAAAAATAGAAGATATAAATGAAACAGAGTTTTAATTTATATTAGCTTTAGCTTAGTTAAATTATGTTTATACTTTTGAGAAAACAATTTAGAAATCCTGAATAGATAGTTTAAAGAGTTTTTCCTATTGCCATATCTTAAAAAGTAAACAGAATAAAAATTACATATTTTTTTTAATAAATTCACTAGTTCTCACTTTCGTCCAAGCGTAAATCAAAGTCGAGAATTTCCCATTCTCGGAACTTTCGCCAAATTAACGTATTGTAACCGAAAGTTTTTGCTACTACATGAATTGCGGTCATGCAATTAGACGTGATTTTTATGATGAACATCGAACGCTTATAAAAGAGTGTTTTTGAAAAGACTACTTTTACTTTTATTGTTATTACTAAGTGCTTTATTGTCAAAAATATCCGAAGGCACTATTAACTGTGAATGGGATTTTTTTTTATAAGCAAGCTTTTTAAAAATATTTGACCGCGATTTCAGTATGCACCGAAAGTTCGGCTGTTTTTCCACCGAAACCGAATGTTTGCCCAAACTCTGATTTTGGGACGGAAACTAAACGTTTTGTCTACCTCAAGTTAAAAAAATCCTTCTGGCCTGTACCGGGAGGAAAAAGTAGCTTTCCTATATCTCCGTTTTAAAATTTTAGCTAATGTTACACGAAAAAAGTCCTTCCGGCCTGTACCGGGAGGAAAAGGTAGCTTTCCTATATCTTAGTTTTAAAATTTTAGCTAATGTTACACGAAAACAGCAACTTAAAATGCAAATAAAACGTTTACAAAAGATTCGTTAATACAGAATTTGAATAAGAAATTCGCCAAATTATTGAGAAATAGCCAAATTGGCATCATTTATGAAAACTTATTTTGGTCGCCAAATTTGGCGATATTTCGCCAAATGTCGCCAAGTTTGGCGAGAATTTGGCGCTAACGGATATGAATATATAGTTTTATGCGTTTGATTGGGAAAATTATTACAACAATGAAAGTTTTTGTAATGTGCTGTCTTGTTTCAAAATGTCAGCCACCCTAGAATTTCAAATTGCTCTATCTCAGCCGTTTTTTAAGATAGAGGTAAAACAAAAAATGCTCTGGAATCCTCGTTTCAAGGCCTAACACTGAATTAAAAAATAAATTTGAATTTTTAACTTTTTTGTATATTTATTTTAGTTTTAAATTTATAAATGGCCGCCATCTTGAAACAAAATGGCGGATCAAGCTGGCCAACGAACTCGGTCGAGACATTGGTGAGCTTAATACACACAATTAGTTTCATCAAAATTGATTTATAAATACGAGCGTTATCGTATGACATAGGTCAGATATAAATCTCCATATATATATATATATATATATATATATATATATATATATGGAGATATATATACATATATATCTCTATATATGGAGATATATATACATATCTCCATATATATATATGGAGATATATATATATATATATATATAAATCAACATTTGAACGGAGGGTGGTTTTGGGGTCTGGGGGTCATGATCGGTGAAAATGTATCGAAATTTTCCGGAACTGCTTTCCTCCGAACGGCTGCAATAGGTAGCTTTATACTTTTAGGTAGCTTTCAATACAAAAAAGTCCTTCCGGCCTGTACCGGGAGGAAAAGGTAGCTTTCCTATATCTTCGTTTTAAAATTTTAGCTAATGTTACACGAAAACAGCAAGCTAAAATGCAAAGAAACATTTACAAAAGATTCGTTAATACTGAATTTGAATAAGAAATTCGCCAAATTATTGAGCAATAGCCAAATTGGCTTCATTTATGAAGACTTATTTTGATCGCCAAATTTGGCGATATTTCGCCAAATGTCGCCCAATTTTGTCGCCAATGTCGCCAATTTTGGTGTTAACGGATATGAATATATAGTTTTATGCGTATGATTGGGAAAATTATTACAAAAATGAAAGAAAATAATTTGCGAGTAATCGCGTTAATGTGCTGTTTTGTTTCAAAATGTCAGCCACCCTAGAATTTCAAACTGCTCTATCTCAGCCATTTTTTAAGATAGAGGTAAACAAAAAAAAGCTCTGGAATCCTTGTATCAAGGCCTAACACGTAATTAATAAATTTGAATTTTTAAATTTTATGTATATTTATTTTAGATTTTAAGTTATTTTACATATTTAAATGGCCGCCATCTTGAAACAAGATGACGGACCAAGCTGGCCAACGAACTCGGTCGAGACATTAGTGACCTTAATACACACAATTAGTTTCATCAAAATCGATTCATAATTACGGGCGTTATCGTATGACATAGGTCAGATATATATATATATATATATATATATATATATGGATATATCTATATATATAAATCAACATTTGGACGGAGGGTGGTTTTGGGGTCTGGGGGTCATGATCGGTGAAAATATATCGAAATTTTCCGGAACTGCTTTCCTCCGAACGGCTGCAATAGGTACCTTTTATACTTTTAGGTAGCTTTCAATACAAAAAAGTATAAAGCTACCTATTGCAGCCGTTCGGAGGAAAGCAATTCCGGAAAATTTTGGTATATTTTCACCGATCATGACCCCCAGACCCCAAAACCGCCCTCCGTTCAAATGTTGATTTATATATATATATATATATATATATATCTCCATATATATATATGTATCTGACCTATGTCATACGATAACGCTCGTATTTATAAATCAATTTTGATGAAACTAATTGTGTGTATTAATCTCACCCATGTCTCGACCGAGTTCGTTGGCCAGCTTGGTCCGCCATTTTGTTTCAAGATGGCGGCCACTTAAAAATTTAAAACTAAAATAAATATACAAAAAAGTTAAAAATTTAAATTTATTTTTTAATTAAGTGTTAGGCCTTGATACGAGGATTCCAGAGCATTTTTTGGTTTACCTCTATCTTAAAAAATGGCTGAGATAGAGCAGTTTGAAATTCTACGGTGGCTGACATTTTGAAACAAAACAGCACATTAACGCGATTACTCTCAAATTATTTTCTTTCATTGTTGTAATAATTTTCCCAATCATACGCATAAAACTATATTTTCATATCCGTTAGCGCCAAATTCTCGCCAAACTTGGCGACATTTGGCGAAATATCGCCAAATTTGGTGACCAAAATAAGTCTTCAAAAATGAAGCCAATTTGGCTATTGCTCAATAATTTGGCGAATTTCTTATTCAAATTCAGTATTAACGAATCTTTTGTAAACGTTTCTTTGCATTTTAACTTGCTGTTTTCGTTTAACATTAGCTAAAATTTTAAAACGAAGATATAGGAAAGCTACCTTTTCCTCCCGGTACAGGCCGGAAGGACTTTTTTGTATTGAAAGCTACCTAATAAAGTGAAACTGCCAAAATGGGTTATGTGTTTCACGCGTATCTGGGTATGTATGTGGATGTGTGGATTTCTTTATATCCTCGAAACATCCCAACGGCTGGATTTAGGTCAAGATATTTTGCAATAAATATTGCGTTTTGCCAAAAATACATTGTAAATTTAAGGAGTGTGAGACACTGAGAATTCAAAATCCATGCTTTTTGAATTTTACTTAAATCAGATATCACACTTTAAAATAAAAATCCTAAATTAAAAATGGAAAATCTCAGCTGAAAAATGTTAAATGATTAATGCATATATTTACGTATTAGAAAATATCTAAATCTTATGTGAATTTTTTAATACAAAAACACGGAAACTTTCTGCGAGGATGTTGAAAACTTTAGAATAAATAAATGTAGATCATGCAAAAGTATTTGTATTGATATTTGTGCACATATCTCATTACGCCCGTGCACATGTAAATAACAAATTGTTCAATTTCCAGTGTGGTTTGTTTATGAAAAGATTTGGAAAATAAAAATAATGATTTTACAGTTAATAATAATCTGAAATGTGTATTTAAAATTTAATTACTTAAATTACTTATAAATATAAACTAATTAATAACTACATTTTTTTAAAGTCTTTAAAAAAATCTGATTTAAAAAAGTAATTTAAATCAAATAAGTCCAACTTTGATATTTTTTAAATAATAATAATAAAAAAAAAACACGAACGCTGCTTCAAAATAAAATCACATTTTAAATTATAATATTACAACATATTTTTCAATGTTAAAACTTGTGTAGAACAAGTAAATCCTATAGATTGGTGGAAATCACAAATTACTGGAATGATTGTTGGTTTTGAAAAAAAAAAAAATGTATATATATATATATATTGGCACTATTTCATAATTATTTACTACACAAGCTTCTTCTGATTAAAAAAAAAAAAAAAAAAATCACAAACGCTGCTTCAAAATAAAATAAAATGATAATATTACAACATATTTTTTAATCTTAAAACTTTTGTTGATAAAGCACATTCTATAGATTGGTGGAAAATACAAATTACTAAAATGGATGATTTTGAAAAAAAAAAAAAATATATCATATATTCTAATACGAGCAAATCTTGTGGGTGGTTATATATATATATATATATATATATGCAAAAATTATCTTAAAAACGGCTCTAACGATTTTGACGAAATTTCGTATCCTACCGTTTTGGGGCACCAGAAAACCTTTGGGCTAGGTCACATGCTCGAGAAAATTCGATTAGTGGGTCATTTTGGGTCATGGTCTAGCTAATTGTATCTAAAAAACGGTTCAAACGATTTTGACGAAATTTTGTATCCGACCATTTTCGGGCATGATAAGTCAATTGGGCTGGGTCACACGTTCGAGAACTTTCGATTAGTGGGTCATTTTTGGGTCAACGCGGGTCAAATTAATTTTATCTAAAAAACGGCTCTAACGATTTTGATTAAATTTTGTGTCCTACGAGTTTCGAGCACGATAAAAGCATTGGGCTAGGTCGCATGTCCGAGAAAATTCGATTAGTGGGTCATTTCTGGGTCATTGTGGGTCAAGATCTAAAAAGCGGATCAATTTACACTAAATTTTGCATCCAATGGTTTTCGGGCACGAGAAGACTGTTGGGCTAGGTCACATGTTCGAGAAAATACAATTAGTGGGTCATTTTGGGTCATGGTCAAGCTAATTGTATCTAAAAAACGGTCCAAACGATTTTGACGAAATTTTGTATCCGTCTATTTTCGGGCACGAGAAGACTATTGGGCTGGGTCACATGTTCGAGAACTTTCGATTAGGGGGTCATTTTTGGGTCAAAGCGGGTCAAATTAATTTTATCTAAAAAACGGCTCTAACGATTTTGATTAAATTTTGTATTTTACGAGTTTCGGGCACGCGAAAATCATTAGACTAGGTCACATGTTTGAGAAAATTCGATTAGTGGGTCATTTCTGGGTCATTGTGGGTCAATATCTAAAAAGCGGCTCAATTTACACTAAATTTTGCATCCTATGGTTTTCCGGCACGAGAAGACTGTTGGGCTAAGTCACATGTTCGAGAAAATTCAATTAGTGGGTCATTTTGGTCATGGGTCATGATATTTGAACGCAAATTTAATTTTGAACGAGCATAGCTCGGTCTTCCCTGCTCGTATATATATATATATATATATATATATATATATATATATATATATATATATATATATATATATATATATATATATATATAAGGCATAATTTCACAATTATTTACTGCACAAGCTTCTTCAGCATTTTGAGATAATATTTTCAACATTTGGTTTGGTTCACTCTAATCTCCGTAATCGCTTAAGAACTTACAAAGCTGGAAAATTTGTGTTTTTTTTTCAAACATTTAATAAAGAATAATTTTTTCAGACACATTGAAATGTATAACGTGTCATCTTTATGTGTGTGTAATACATGCTCCAAATTCATTAAATGAATATTGTTTGTATTTCAGAATATTGCACATAATCCGGATTAGATATACAGCCGAACTTCCCTTTAACGAAGTTTTCTACATAACGAAATTTTCTGCAGAACTTTGATTTTGAACACCATTAACATGTAAATTAATCTTCATATTACGAAAAATATATTCTATAGAACGAAGTTTATCCCACTTTTGTACGTGTACAGATTTCAAACTAAAAGGTTGCTGTTGCGATGGATATGTGAATTTATTTCAGCATATTGTATAGAAATGAACACATTTAAATAATTTCCATTCTGCTTGGTGCTAAATGAAACAATTTTTTTTTCACACTAAAAAAAAAAACACTTGTTATCATTATTCTCCCACACCGAGACTCCAGCGCTGACAGTTGGGGGAAGTGAAAATCACCTTTTTACATTTAATGATATAGAAGATACATTGACGCAATGGCGTCAGATGCATTGAAGCAAAAAATATCAATTAGAGTCAGGTAGTTACCATTCCGAGCTTCCATTGCTGATAGACAGTTGCTTTGTACATGCACAAGAATGTGCTTCAAAATGTAAATCGAAGAACATCAAAGTTATTTTTGTTCCTGGCAATACAGCCTCTAAACTTCAGCCGTTAGTCTAAAGAATAATGAAAAATCTTGAAGTACATTATCGGAAAAGACAGAAAAAAGCCAATGTAGTGAAAACATTGGTTTGAGAACTTGTACATCAGAGCTGATGAAAGCTTGAGTCAAAGCTTGGGAATGTGACGTGATTTCATCGACCGCACACAACTGTTTAGTAAAAGACGGTTTCATAATTGAAACTGAATAAAATGCTTCGAATGCAATACCTGTTTGTCATATCTGAAGGGAAAATTTCATGAATTTAACTTTATTACTATTTAACGAATTTTCTTCATAACGAAGTTTTTAAGTGTAGCGATGAGACTTCGTCAAATGGAAGTTTCACTGTATTTAAAAGAATACTGTATTCCAGATTCAGAACAGAATGTTTAAAATTTCATTCATAACTGTTTTTTCTGAATAAAATGCTTGCATTATCTTTTATATTTTAAGATTTTTATAATGAAATTTGGTTAAACCAAAAAAAGTTTCAGAATTTAGTGATGAAGTGTGCAAATTTATCCAATGGGTAAGTTAAAGTAATATATAGGATATTTTATAGAGTATAGGATATTTGTTAAATTTCTATTAGTCTGAGCAAGTGTTTATATAATATAATTCAATTCATTTTATTTATTTTACGTTTTCAAAAGTAAAAGAGAATTCCCATTTTGAAATTAAATCTGTTTATATTGCTCTATTTTTTAAATATATATTTAATTTTTTTATATTATTAAAATATTTCAAATTAATGAATTGGATGAGTTTATTTATTTTTTAAGATTTAAATACTACATTCAAATAAGCTTTTGTATTATTAATTTTAATGATTTGGTGAAGATTATTTTACTATAAAATGTGTAGTTTTGAAATTATAATTTTAAATTAAAAATTAAAATTAACCGATTTAAATTAAAAAAAAATACAAACACTGGTAGCATTTTTGCCTACAGTTTATTAAACTTCTATAAATACTCCATATATTGCTTTTAAAAATATTTATAATTTTTTAAATAATTATTTTGATCATTGTGATTATACAGTAAAATCTGCTAAAACAGGATCTCAACCAGTAGAAGAAGAAACTCGTTTTTGACAGGTTTCCGTTTTAGCATGTGCATCGTCTACTGAAATTGTATTACATTATTTTGTCAGGGATTTCCTCCGTTTAAGATGCTACTTCACTCACGCGAAAACACCCGCTCGCTAATGTTAATCTTATGGGGGAAATATTTTAAGATATCTCGTTTGCATTTCAATATTTTAAAATGATATATATATCTATACTAATATTATAAAGTAGTAAAGATTGTTTTTTTTTTTTTTTTTTTTTTGTTTGTTTGTTTGTTTGTTTGTTTGTAGGGGGTAATCTCTGGAACTACTGAAGCGATTTCAAAAGTGATGGTGGCAAATAGATGGTGAGAATCCCTGCTCCAACATAGGCTATATTTTATGTCGGTGCCACAACCCCCAGGGGTGTGCAGAAGCGAAAAACGTTCTAAAATTTCGATTTTTTTTATACTGAAGGAGCTAGAAACATGGAATTTGGCATGGTAGTTACTTATAAGATGTAAATGCTCTCTAAGAACAAATTGTAAAAAAAATCGAAATTTAAAAGGGTGATATAAGCGAAAAGCGTTCTAAAAACATTCTAAATTATAATTTCAATGGTATCCCTGGAACTACAGAATCATATTCAAAATTAATGGTGGCAAATTGATGGTAACAATCTCTGCTGTGACAAGGCTATATTTCATGCCGGTGCCACTACCCCAGTGGAGTGCATGACTGAAAAACGTTCTAAAATTCCGATTTTTTTATACTGAAAGTGTTAAAAACATGAAATTTGGCATGGTAGTTACTTATAAGATGTAAATGCTCTCTAAGAACAAATTCTAAAAAAATTCGAAATTTAAAACTGTGAGATGAGTGAAAAGCGTTCTAAAAACATTCTAAATTACAATTCTATGGAATCCCTGGAACTACCGAACCCTTTTCAAAAGTTATGGTGGCAATTTTTTTATGACAATCCCTGCTCCAACAGAGGCTATATTTTATGCCGGTGCCACTAACCCCAGGGAGGTGCAGAAGCGAAAAACGTTCTAAAATTTCGATTTTTTTTTTTACACTGAAGGTGTTAGAAACATGAAATTTAGCATGGTAGTTACTTATAAGATGTAAGTGCTCTCTAAGAACAAATTCTAAAAAAATTCGAAATATAAAAGGGTGAGATGAGCGAAAAGCGTTCTAAAAACATTCTAAATTACAATTTCTGTGGAATATCTGGAACTACAGAACCGTTTTCAAAAGTGATGGTGGCAAATTGATGGTGACAGTCACTGCTCAAACTTAGGCTATTTTTTATGCCGGTGCCACTAAACCCAGGGGGGGGGGCAGAAGCGAAAAACGTTCTAAAATTTCGATTTTTTTTTTTTTTTTACTGAAGGAGCTAGAAACATGGAATTTGGCATGGTAGTTACTTATAAGATGTAAATGCTCTCTAAGAACAAATTCTAATAAAATTCGAAATTTAAAAGGGTGAGGTGTGCGAAAAGCGTTCTAAAACCTTTCTAAATTACAATTTCTATGGAATATCTGGAACTACAGAACCGTTTTCAAAAGTGATGGTGGCAAATTGATGGTGACAGTCACTGCTCCAACAGAGGCTATATTTTATGCCGGTGCCACTAACCCCAGGGAGGTGCAGAAGCGAAAAACGTTCTAAAATTTCGATTTTTTTATACTGAAGGAGCTAGAAACATGGAATTTGGCATGGTAGTTACTTATGAGATGTAAATGCTCTCTAAGAACAAATTCTAATAAAATTCGAAATTTAAAAGGGTGAGGTGTGCGAAAAGCGTTCTAAAAACTTTCTAAATTACAATTTCTATGGAATATCTGGAACTACAGAACCGTTTTTAAAAGTGATGGTGGCAAATTGATGGTGACAGTCACTGCTCCAACAGAGGCTATATTTTATGCCGGTGCCACTAACCCCAGGGAGGTGCAGAAGCGAAAGACGTTCTAAAATTTCGATTTTTTTTATACTGAAGGAGCTAGAAACATGGAATTTGGCATGGTAGTTACTTATAAGATGTAAATGCTCTCTAAGAACAAATTCTAATAAAATTCGAAATTTAAAAGGTGTGAGATGAGCGAAAAGCGTTCTAAAAACATTCTAAATTACAATTTTTATGGAATCTCAGGAACTACAGAACCGTTTTCAAAAGTGATGGTGGCAAATTGATGGTGACAGTCCCTGCTCCAACATAGGCTAAATTTTATGTTAGTGCCACTACTCCCAGGGGGGTGCACGAGCGAAAAATGTTCTAAAATTTCGATTTTTTTTTACATTGAAGGTGTGTTAGAAACATGAAATTTAGCATGGTAGTTACTTATAAGATGTAAGTGCTCTCTAAGAACAAATTCTAAAAAAATTCGAAATTTAAAAGGGTGAGATGAGCGAAAAGCTTTCTAAAAACATTCTAAATTACAATTTCCATGGAATATCTGGAACTACCGAACCCTTTTCAAAAGTTATGGTGGCAAATTTTTTATGACAATCCCTGCTCCAACAGAGGCTATATTTTATGCCGGTGCCACTAACCCCAGGGAGGTGCAGAAGCGAAAAACGTTCTAAAATTTCGATTTTTTTTTTTTACACTGAAGGTGTTAGAAACATGAAATTTAGCATGGTAGTTACTTATAAGATGTAAGTGCTCTCTAAGAACAAATTCTAAAAAAATTCGAAATATAAAAGAGTGAGATGAGCGAAAAGCGTTCTAAAAACATTCTAAATTACAATTTCTGTGGAATATCTGGAACTACAGAACCGTTTTCAAAAGTGATGGTGGCAAATTGATGGTGACATCTCTCCAACATAGGCTATATTTTATGCCGGTGCCACTACCCCCAGGGGGGGGGCAGGCAGGAGCGATAAACGTTCTAAAATTTCGATTTTTTTTTTACAGAAGGAGCTAGAAACATGGAATTTGGCATGGCAGTTACTTATTAGATGTAAATGCTCTTTAAGAACAAATTCTAATAAAATTCGAAATTTAAAAGGGTGAGGTGAGCGAAAAGCGTTCTAAAAACATTATAAATTACAATTTCTATGAAATATCTGGAACTACAGAAACGTTTTCAAAAGTGATGGTGGCAAATTGATGGTGACAGTCACTGCTGCAACATAGGCTATATTTTATGCTGGTGCCACTAACCTCAGGTGGGGGGGGGGGGGGGCAAGAGCGAAAAGCGTTCTAAAATTTCGATTTTTTTTATACTGAAGGAGCTAGAAACATGACATTTGGCGTGGTAGTTACTTATAAGATGTAAATGCTCTCTAAGAATACATTCTAAAAAAATTCGAAATTTAAAAGGTTTGAGAGGAGCGAAAAGCGTTCTAAAAACATTCTAAATTACAATTTCTATGGAATCTCAGGAACTACAGAACCGTTTTCAAAAGTGATGGTGGCAAATTGATGGTGACAATCCCTGCTCCAACACAGGCTAAATTTTATGTTGGTGCCACTACTCCCAGGGGGGTTCTAGAGCGAAAAACGTTCTAAAATTTCGATTTTTTTTTACACTGAAGGTGTTAGAAACATGAAATTTAGCATGGTAGTTACTTATAAGATGTAAGTGCTCTCTAAGAACAAATTCTAAAAAAATTCGAAATTTAAAAGTGTGATATAAGCGAAAAGCGTTCTAAAAACATTCTAAATTATAATTTCAATGGTATCTCTGGAACTACAGAATCATATTCAAAATTAATGGTGGCAAATTGATGGTAACAATCTCTGCTGTGACATAGGCTATATTTCATGCCGGTGCCACTATCCCAGTGGAGTGCATGACTGAAAAACGTTCTAAAATTCCGACTTTTTTATACCGAAAGTGTTAAAAACATGAAATTTGGCATGGTAGTTACTTATAAGATTTAAATGCTCTCTAAGAACAAATTCTAAAAAAATTCGAAATTTAAAACTGTGAGATGAGTGAAAAGCGTTCTAAAAACATTCTAAATTACAATTTCTATGGAATCTCTGGAACTACCGAACCCTTTTCAAAAGTTAATGGTGGCAAATTTTTTATGACAATCCCTGCTCCAACATAGGCTATATTTTACGTCGGTGCCACTAATCCCAGGGTGGTGCAGGAGCGAAAAACGTTCTAAAATTTCATTTTTTTTTATACTAAAGTATCTAGAAATTTTAAATTTGGCATTGTAGTTATTTATAAGATGTAATGCTCTCTAAGAATAACAAAAAAAAAAAAAAAAATTAAATTTAAAAGGGTGAAATGAGCGAAAAACGTTCTAAAATCATTCTAAATTACAATTTCTATGGAATCTCTGGAACTACAGAACTGATTTCAAAAGTGATGGTGACAATCCCTGCTCCAACATCCTCTTTAATATAAAGATATGTGTTGCTGACGACTGGGTTTTTCGCTAATCTTTGCCACAGATTAATCTCGGAAAATGAAACATTTGAAGTTACTGAAAAGAATAATAGCTCGAAAAGTATTTGTCAGAAAATTGTTAGACAAACTGCGTTTGAAAGGTAAAAAATTGTATATTTCTTGATATAAATTTCAAATCTAATGATTATGCCATTTTTCAGATATTGAATTTCAAAAATTACCAAATGTCACAATGGAGTACCATAGCAAAACTTCACGCATAAAAAGATAATGATAAGGGCGACGTGTCCTGACGTGTATATTGGCTATAGCACGAGTCACAAATTATAGTAGCCTTATTATTCTGTTAAAATATAAAAGTGAATTATGAAATGTCAATATTTTGTTTGATTAAAGGTTCGTTAAGAGAAATTGACCAGCGTAGCGGGCGTAGCTTGCTAGTACATATATATATATTTTGATTGGATAGCTGAGGTCGATATCTATGCAGGCTTTTTTGTACTTTTTCGATTTTGATTGCAAGTTCTTTTTAAGATACTTTCACTTTCGTAACCAGTTTCGAATGTGAAAATATCCTCAATAATAATAATAAAAAAAACCTGTAAATAAAATTGAAAAGTAAAAAAAGCCCTTTGTAGAGATCGACCTAAGCTATTCAATGCAAAAAAAAAAAAAAAAAAAAAAAATCATAAAAAAATATTGAAATGCGAACGGGATACTATCTTAAAATATTTACCCCATAGGACTAACATTAGCGAGCGGGTGTTTTCGTGTGAGTGAAGTAGCCTTTTAAGACATGATTTAATTATAGATTGATTCTGTTTTCCCAGGGTTTACTGTACAATTGTTTTTTAGTATTAAAAACCATGCATTATCAAAATACTTTTTAATAGATGTTTTTTTTTTTTCTTTTGTTTTTTTCATTCTAGAGTGTTGAAACTATTAAGCTCCGAAACATTAAGTTTGGGAAATTTCCATTACAGAAGGAAGTTGAAGAAGATGTAGTATGTTTGTTACCTAATGGATGGGAAGATGTAATATGTTACTTGCCTAATTTAAAGAGTTTTACTTTCCATGGTGATTGTCATTATTCAGTTCTAGAAAATGTTGCAAAATTTTGTCCAGACATTGAAGTAATTGATGTTACGGATGCTTCTAAAATTTTATCAGAAGAATCTGCAAAAAAACTTTGTACAAATGAAAATGGAGAAGCTCGTTTTACGAAGTTGAAAAAACTCTTTTTTACAAAAATTCTTTTCGAGGACCTGAAAATTCTAGTTCAGAGTTTGCCTTCTCTCGAGTTCGTGGATTATCCTTTTCTTCCTTTAGTGATACATTCATTGCATAAAGAAGAATTCTGCTGTTCTCTTGGTAGCGTGAGACGTTATAATATAACTTCATTAGACGTATGTAGTTGTATAGATTACCCTTACTATAATAATATTTTAAAAATATGTCTGGCCTTGTGTCCCCATTTAAAGTCTTTAACTTATGGCTTCGTAACAGAAAATGAATTATATTGTCGCCCCATTCTTCCTGAATTGGAAAAACTTCATGTAATGAATGCTTCAGAGAAGCCGGAAGTTAACATAGATGAACTCGTGAGATCGAGAGGTAGAAAGTTAACGTCTTTGAGAGTTGGCGGATGTGCTGTATCATGGTCTGTTATTGCTGAAAGCTGTCCTTGTTTGAAAGATTTGGAATTGTGTAGGGTACATTTTCTTGCTGATGATGATTCCAAACCCGTATTCAATTCATTATCTTCTTTCATTTTACGAGATTCGGATGTTACCAGGAATGCTAGAGCAGTTGGTTTATTGTTGGCATCATCACCAAAATTGGAATCATTGTCATTTGAGTTGATTTATTTAATGACTTCGGAAGTATTAGTGCACATTCTGAAATGCTGTGAACTGTGTCCCATTAAGAAAATTTCTTTTAGTGACTCAGTAGTTGACGAAGATTACATAAAAGATCTACTTTTATTCTGTAGTACTTTAAGTTCTTTAAATATAGACGGCTGTTTTTCTTCGAAACATTCAAAAGAAATAACTACGTTCGCAGAAACTCTGCCTAATAAGCCGAAAGTTTTTGTTCACATCCCTTTGTTTATTAATGAACCAGATGTGGTTGAACTTGTTGTTGATTCGGATGACGACAGTGTGATTGAAATCGATGATTCGGATGTTGACAGTGTGATTGAACTTGTTGATGATGCGGATGGAATGCCTGAGCCAGAACATCGGCATCGTTTTGTTGAAGTTGATAATCATAATTATCATGAAAATATGATTATTCCTGGCTCATTAATGGACATTGATCATGATTAAATGTATGACACTGCTTTGTAAAGTGATTAAGATTATTTTTTCATTAATGTGATTTAAGCTGTCTACGAATCATTATTGTACATATGTACAGGTCCAAGGGAAATTTAATAAAATAAAAACACCATCCACTCATTTTACTCACAAAATTGTCACAGAGAAAAACGAAAATAGCCATTCGGTTGGATTGATAATTACGTGTTCCTTCATGTTATGTTAAATGAATAAGCTTAGGAGTCCCAATTCATTACTGAAATTGTAACACACTTAACAAGCATCAATACAATCACCGACTTTTGACGCTATATTTAGATTCTTCGGTAAATTTTACATTCGTACCAAACAGGAAGTTTAAGAATTATGCAGATGTAAAATTTGGAACTCCTAATGTTGTAGTTGCAAAACAAACTGGAATGCAAGTAATTAAAAACTGCTTGGTGGAAAAAGATCTGTAATTTTGGATTAGCATTTTTAAAACTTCTAGAAATCGATTTGGTTACAATACATATTTTTTTTTTCGAATATTAATTTCATAATTGTGTGTCCTCATTAAAAGCTGAAAATAACAGCATTTGTTTTAAGTAGATATTCCAGTTTATCTTTATTATTATTATTGAGTGCTAAAATGGAAAATGGGGGGGGAGGTCCTCATTAAAAGCTCAAAATAACAGCATTTGTTTTAAGTAGATATTCCAGTTTTTCTTTGTTATTATTATTGAGTCCTAAAATGGAAAATGGGGGTGTGTCCTCTTGAAAAGCAGTCCTCATTATAAACATGAAAAGTTTTCTTTAAGTATTTAAATTTTATTTTCATTTTGAATTTCACAAGTTGTATATGATAAGAAACATTTTTTTCAAAAGCTCTAAGTTTTCTTTTGAAATTGTTGAAATTTAAAATTTATTAAATAATCCGATTATTAATTTAATTTTAAAAGCCGTAAATATGTTTTTGATTACTTATAGTTGCTGCTAATTATTTTAAGAGTCTTTATTTAAATGCATTATTGATACATTCCTATGTAATGAAAGCTATTTTGATTTCTCACACTTCTAAGATTAAAAATTGCAAGTAATATTTGTTCGCATGTATTAGGTTGATGCCAAAGTTCTGTCCTTTAATACTGGTAAAATTTTATATTTGATAATTTTACCTAACACTTTAAAGCAAGCAGGTAAAATAAAATTATCAGGTATTAAAATTAGGTATGAAAATATGACAGAACTTTTGCATCAACCTAATATTTCTTTTATTGTTATTTTTGAAATTTCATACTGAATTCTTCATATTGATAGATAATTTTTTTTAAATTCAAATGTCTTTTATCACTCTTTTTTATTAATCCTTCTGTTAATTTTATAATGTTTGTGAATGCTAATTATTATTATTACTATTTTATTTATTTTGTGTTCTAAGCAAGCCTATATTGTGTGCAAAGGCATGCTGTTAGATAAAGTAATTATGTCAGAGATTTTACTTGATTGATTATTAACATTAAATTGATTTAAAAAAAAATACAGATAATGGAGGTTCTTATAACTGTTGGTTGGTAAATCATTTTCTTGTACTACACTATAATAACAACAAGAAACTCATATAAATTTGTACATTTTATCATTTTTTACTGATTATCTATGTATCTGACACACATTATAGGATTGTTTTTACAAATAGCTAAATATTACTGTGTACTTCAAATATTTATTTAAGTTCATTTTTTAAAAATTATAATCTTCACGTAAATATTTAAAAATTACTTAGAGCTTCCTAATCATGAAACTGAGTTGTAAAATTTTACTCAGAAAATCTATGTTTCTGACATCCAAATTGATTATGTGATCTAGTTTATTTTCCATTCAGTAAATATTATTGTAAAATTAAATACTAACTTTCACTGTTAAGTTTTTTAAAAATATTTTAATCTTAAATTTATCTATCTTTCTGAAAGTGGGTTCTAAAATTGCTATTGATTATCGATGTTTGTTATACCTCGATTATGTGAACACGGTTCTATTTCATTCATTAATTATTCTTGCAAAATTCAAGAACATATTTTTTGTGTGTTTTATTATTTTTTTTAAATACTATAATCTTAAATTTATCCAGCTTATTAATAGCCTTGAAATGGAGCTGTAAAATTTTTATTAATTATCTGTTTTTATGAAGTATATTGTATGTGATTAAGATTTTCTTCCATTCATTAAATGTTATTAAAAATTCAAAAACATAAATTTCCTGTCCAATTTTTTAAATGTAATCTGAAATCACAGTTTCCTCAATAACTATGAAATTGAGCTGACAAAAGTTATTGATTACCGATATTTGTGACGCCCAGGTTATGGGATTCATGTCATTTCTTATATATTGTTGTAAAATTCATTAAACTTATTTTTTAATCAATTTGGCTGTGCATGTCCGGATGGTGGCCACATGTATTTTTTTTTAATAACGCAGTTTTCTCCTTACCCTGTACTGGAGTTCAGTAAAAATGTTAGTACTTATTTGTCTAACTAAGAGAATTGAGTGAAGTACATATGGGAGAGTCAGAAAAAGTTGGGTAGACACCACCATATTCTGGACCGGGTGTTTTAGACGCCATTTTCCAAAATGGTCGACACCAATTTAATTTTGTATATATTTCTGCTCCTGTGACAGTCATACTCATCATTTAGGTGTCTATATGTTTTAAGGGTAAGGATTCGATCAAGATAATTTGTGTAGTTGTCGGACTGTTATTTATTAAAGAAAATTTGTTTTTTTGGATTTAAACAAAAATATGAACAAAAATGGAGTAAATTTTTTTATTTGGAAAGTGATATTTACACTACAAAATATACTTATTTGCACAACATTTTTATAGACACAGAAGTAAACTCTGTTATGGAAAACTGAGTGTAAAACTAGCATACTTTTTTCTCAGTCTATCTTTTACATTGTTCACCACATTTGCAATACTCTGTGTATGTCAAATATTGCAATTTACATTTTCACCTACTAGTAGCATATGCTGTACAACTGCACTGTTTTAATAGTTCAGAAGGTATTTTGTTAAGGCACAGATAAGGTTTTAGCACATCATTTGCACCATTCACCATCCATAATCTGTCAGCTGCAGGCTTGTATCTGGAAAATACCTTTGTGATAGGTTAAGCATTCCCGCAAAACAAAAACACATCTTCGGATATGTCCATTTCCTATTGAAAGAGATGAGAGCGGTAGCTCTTACATGTGTTTCTGCTTGTGTAATGAATAACGAAGTTCATCATATGTCTTACACTTTTATGATGGATGTAAAATTTGAACAAGGTATTTCTCTGCTTTGTCAACTGTATCTTTAGACAGTGTATTATCTTCTGCAAATCGAAGTAGTAAAGTTTCTGGCGATGCTTTTAGTGCAGATGGTTTTGTTCCAATCTTACTTGTGACATCATAAACTGCAAGTATGTGGCCTGAATGAAAGTGTTGCAAAGTACAGCTTCCAGTTGTCTTCCAAGTGTGTGTAGAGGCACATAGCTCATTTTATCACCCACTCCCACTTTGATCCACAATTCTTACAATCCGTTACTGAATATTTCAAATATATATCGAAGGATGAGAACAACGACATTATTGTCATTTGATAGCACTGTAAGGCATGTTATGCCCAACTGGACAGCATGGAACAGATGGATTATAATTATGCTGTCTGCTTCTTCAACAAAATGTTTTAAGGTCCGAGCAAGTTTGAACTTCTTTGTTCATTACTATTAATGCATCCCTGTTGTCACTGTCTCCTGTGATGATTCCACTTAGCACTGTAGTGATGTTAATCTTTTTGCCTTTTCAATGAAACTTGTAGCAGCAGCCAATTGGAGGATCTCAATCTTTTTACATGAAGGCCATGATCTGTCCATCTGGGTATAGGAATAAGAGTCTCCTGTTTGATTTTTATCAGTTCGATTGGATCAGCATTTCCCCGTCTTTCTCTTTCACCTTCTTTAAGTGACTGCTTAATGTAGTTGTCAATCACAAAGTCTACTCGTTTCATTCTTTTGCAGTTACTTGTATTACTCCACAATTGATCAAATATATTTTTAAAAGTTAGCATATCCTTAGTTCTGAGTTTTCAAATTTGTGACATAAAATAAACTATGGCAGCAGTATCCATGACATCACGCTGTTGAAAACAGTATTGCATCTGATTGAGTTTCTTCTCTAGTTTAGCCAGTAATACATGCTTTACAATTTTACTTGTGTAGCCACTACCATCTAACAACATACCAGTTGTCAACAAATCATATCTCAAAATATCTTTCATAGTTTTTCCTCTTCTTTAGCTATATGAATATTTCTATCAGCTGCAGCGATACTATTTTTTTGGGAAGCTAGTGTTGTCTTTGATTTCACCAGTTAGAACTATTGTTTTCCTCTCCTTTGTTCGGAGTTTTACCTTTGTGATAACGTTGGAAAGTTTAGAAGTTTCATTTACAAAACTGTCATTTCTAAAGTGTTTTTATCAGTCTTGTCCATGCTCTTTCACTCTCAACAGACGGTGAACATCGTCCCTAGGTACACATTTGTTGTTGATAAAATTATGAAGTTGTGTTTTGGCTGGATGTTTCACATGAATTGCTTATAATGTTCATAAATTCACAGAGTATGTAAACACATATGAACATGTTGGTACTCAAGCTTTTCTGAGCATGCTGAAGTATAATCTCATATTTTTCCTTAGTGTTAAATTTCCAAAACTCTGACCATTTCATCTTCATTATAGCTTCTTCAAGAATCAGTGAGCCCTTAAGAGATCTGACATATTGGGTTCCATTCATTACTGATTCGGTTGTTTTTACACCAAACACCTTGCACGGAATTAGTGCTTCCTTTGCACCACTTCTTTGTAGAAACTTTTCAATATTGTGCATGACGACCTTTGCACAATGGAAGTTTCTGATCATGAAAATTATGTCAGGAAATTCAGATTGTCTGTTTATCATAATATCAGCCATGATATGGAATACATCCTCGCCTGAAAACACTGGAAAAACTTGTTGTTTCAGCTACAAGCAAATATACTGCAAATTTTTTAATTCTAAAAGTACTCTTGCATGTTCTGTAACTGGCTTGGGAATGAAAGGAAAAAATCCCACATGCATGAGATGTGCTGTCGCACTTGAGATCAGAGAGCGACATTCAGCTCATATTGGAACAATTTTACTTTCAATACTTTCTTCTGATATTCCATGTTTAATGAAACTGATCGCAAACTCTGTTTCAGCATGTATCTTTTTAGCGGTCTCATTACAAAGCAGGCATTGTTTAACTTTTAAACTTTCGGAAACCATTTTTTGCTGACCGGATTATTGTAATGTAGGAGCTTTTGACATGATAATTCTTTTTGTAAATAGTGACTTCGTTGGATTAAATTAATCTCAAATATAGGGTGTCCCACAAGGTACGCAGCGTCTAATATGTACAGATTCGGATAGAGCACGTCAATATGAGTATTTTGAATGGTAACATGTGTGGTCCCCGAATATAGCATGATAGTGTAAGTAAGGTGTGAAGCTTGTCATATGAAGAACACAAGAAATGAGGAAAAAAACCAAGTGAAAATCAATGTTTATTGAGAAATTTCGGATATAATCGGAGACCCCACATGTTACCATTCAAAATACTCATATTGACGTGCTCTATCCGAATCTGCACATATTAGACGCTGTGTACCTTGTGGGACACCCTGTATTTTATGTTTGACTGGAACTTTGGTGCAATCAGTGCATGCTTGAAATGGAAGACTGACTGTGTCATGTGTATCATGAGTACCAGATATAGTTCTTGGAGCGTATCTATGATCAAAATTATGCTGCATTAGTAGAGTTGCCGTATCGAAATGGCTTGGCAAAGATGTGTTACTATTTCCACTTGCTTGTTATATTAGCATAAGGCTACTATTAGCATAGGCTGCTAATTGCTGTCTTTTACGCAACATTTCATTGTAGCTCACAGAAACTAATGCTCTATTCATAAGAGTAATTAACTCTCGATTTTTGCACTCAACATAAATGTTATGACCAACCATAAGATGTAGAGGCTTAGTTTAACTTCGTTGTTTCTAATTACATTTCCACCAGGCAATTCATTTAACAATTCACGGACTTCTGTTAGTGTGAAGCCATATCTTTCTTTAAGCTTAGGGTCTATAATTTCTATTCCTTTTTCAAATGCCACATCTTCTGGTGAAATGGTTTTCTGTTCTGTAACATTTTTCATAGCATATTCATATTTTCTTAAATATGATTACAAACAAACTTTATGGTATATTAAATCTGCACCAAACACTTGCGTGTCTTATTCCAGATCTGCCACACGAATATAAACGTTCTTTTGAAAATAGATTGCTGTAGATAAAAAAAAATTTTGCTCGTTCACATTCACCTATACGAAACTTGTCCCGGACACAATTCTGACTTGATGCCCGAAGACAATACATCGAATATGTGTTGGCTGAACAAATGATGAAGGAGGTTCTCGTGGTGCAACAGATGATCTTGTTTTCTTGGAGTTTTCGTCATTGGCATGGTCATCTTTTCACATGGTTATAACTTTTTGATACTTCGTTGTTAGCCCTTTCTGCTGCTATTTTTTCAAGAGATTTTTTAATTTTATAGCACTGGTTTGTCACGTGATACACAAACACAACATCAGAAGTCACAATTTTCAGCCTTTTTGTAACGATGTCATCTTGTACTCTTTTTCTTCCATTAAATGTGGTAACTGTCTGTGCCTGTCTACAGCCTGGCAAATAATGCATTTCTCTACATTAAATAAAACATTTGGTTTTTCTTGGCGAACAGTTGCCAATCTCATTCCCATCCTTTGTTGATCATCCATTTTCATCAATGTTAGTTTACCTATTAAAATATATATATAGCTATATATTATGAAATGAGCATTCCAGTTTTTAGGATGTATCAGCATAAAAATTACAGTAAAGTAGGTGAGTTTTTAAATTTCGGATTTCGCCCTGTAATAGAGTTGTGCTGTAAGACTTTTAGTACTGATTTTGTTTAATAAATAGCAGTCAGGCAACTTCACAAACCATCTTAATCGACTCCTTGCCCTTAAAAACATATATTTAGACACCTAAATGATGAGTATGACTGTCACAGGAGCAGAAATATATGCAAAATAAAATCAGGTCGGCCATTTTGGAAAATGTCGTCTAAAATACCCTGTCCAGAATATGTTGATGTCTACCCAACTTTTTCTGACTCTCCCATATGACGGGGTTAGAATGACAGATGAGTAAGTTAAAAATTTGAAAAATGTAGGTAACCATATTTTCTCTGAACGTATATTAATTTCTATTCAGTGTAACAGTCAAATAAGTCATAGTTCATTTAGGTTGTCTCTAGAGGGGAAAACAAGTTGGACCAGTTAATGCAATGGCTATACGACAAGTTTCACAAAACCCTTCATTTCTCAAATTACTAAATATTGACATACTCCACTGTTATTCTAACCCCCTCATATGTATTTCAGTCGATTCTGTTGGTTTGACAAATCAGTACTAAAATTTGTACAAGATTCCAGCACAGAAACTGTATTATTGTACCGCCGGCAGTCATTTCAAAGGGTTTTTTTTTTTTTTTTCTGGTCAGTTATTTTTTACACTGTTTAGTATATAAGCTGTTAGGCCGACACTTTTCCCATAGTAATAACTCTGGGGAAAGTGTCGGCCTATTAGTAAGGAGTATATTTGACCGCCAGCGGTCATTCGGCAACTAAATGTTAAAATTATAATCTTAAATGTATCTACATTCTGTAAATAACTATGAAGTTGAGCTTTTTAAAGTTGAGTATTTTGAAAAATATTTTTAATACAATTATTGTGCCTAAATGTTATATACAGTTAAAAGAAATTGTTGCAGTTTATTTTACTTACTTCAGAAGTCATTCTGTATGAAAAGTGTTCTTGAAAAATGCATTTGTACTAAATATATTATAAGTACATTGTGCTTTGTATCTTGTACTATGTATGCATATTGTAATGGTTACTGCATTTTCTAATTTTAATTGTGCTTTCTAAATAATAAATTCCTATTTTATGCAACAATTGTATATCTATTTTTTTTTTCTCTCTCTCTCTTTTTCTCTTTGTATATGTATTTTGTATAAATATATACACTATGTGGCAAAAAGTAACCTGGCCTTTAAAGAGGGGAGACCGATGTCTAATTTTGGCATCTTGAGACAAAAGTAATTTAATGTTTTTTAACCCGACTTTTAACAATATGTTGTGTGTACTATCAGGGCCCGCTAAAGACTTAGAAGTAGGGGAAGCCAGACGTCACACAGGGGGCTCCTCTTTTACTCTGCCAATTATGCTTCAACAACTTGAAATTTTACCATCAAAATTTCGAGTAAACAACACTTTTAATATGAAACTAAAACTAACTCCCTATATACATATAAAAAATATTTTATTACATGCATAACAAATTAATTTTGTAAATGAATTTACAAATGTGGCACAGGTGCAAATATTTGAACTTCAAAATATATTTTATGCCTTACAAATTGCAGGATTTGCCAGTGCTAAGAACAATGCAGGGACAACAAATATTTGACGTAAATTTATGCTTGGCTGCAACACAATTTTATGAACAGAAACTTGGTATCACCTGAATGCTAATTACTTTCACCTTTATTTAAATAACATATTCTCTATATCATTTCTCTACTCTTTATGCATATAAACAAAATATAATCATACCGATTAAATTTTCTGTTATTTTTAGCATGTTTGAAATTAAAATGTAAAACGTAAGAAAAAAATTAAAATAAGTTGCATTTATTTGTTATAGTTGCTGTTTTTATACCATTTATTATATCAACAGAAAATAAATAGAGTATAAATGTGTCAGTAACAGTCTGAGGGAAATTTAGTAGCTATAATTAAGAAAATAAAATACATTTTTTACCTTGACTGAATTTTTTTTTCTAAAAAATTAGTTTTAAAAAGTAAATTTTGGGTTCTCTTTGTATTTCAGTGGGTAAGCTCGGGCTTCATGGGCGTATTCGGTAAACAGGCCCTGTGTACTATATCGCCAAAACTCACTGGGCACTTTCGATTTTAGACGTTGTGAAGTATCAGTTGTATTTGTCAGAATATTTGACGAATTCTTCTGCAACATTTTGAATAATTGTACAATATTTTTCATATATGCAAGTTTTACAAAAAGAATAATATTTGCGGTCACTTTGTAACATAAAATACGCGAAGTAATCTGTAGCTACTAGAGAGGAGACGGGCTCAGTCCGGTCCTGAAAGCCCGAGCCCGACACGGGCTTGCGCTTGATTTTTATATCAGTATTCGGGCTCGGGCTCACTTTCCCAAACTAACAATATCATTTATTCTCGTATATATATATACATAAAAATAAATTTTATTTTTCTCCTTAAAAATTACTTATTGTAGTTGAAGTCATTTTAATGGTATTTTGATCAGAATGACGGGAAGCAGACATCTTGTTTTTTTTTCTAACATTAGGGTGCTATTTCAAAAGGAAATTTTTCATATTGGTTGATTTATGTCTGGCATTGACAGCGACTGTTAATTGGCGTCAATCCGAAGTGCGCGAATAATTTGTTGTTCGATTTTCGACGACTATCTGTTGTTCGATTTGTGACAGTAGAAAATGTTTTAATTGGAACGTTTATTTATTTATTTTTTCTTTTAGAGATCTATTGCAAAATGATATTTTATTTCGTCTTTAGTCCGCCAGCATTAGATTAAGGTTCGCAAATTTTTATTCTTCTATTAGTGGGCGAGTCATAATCGCTCTTCATATGAAAATAATTTTACTGATTCTTATATCGATTTTTCATCATGAACTCTGCTCATGCTGCGCTTCTTCTCTGCATATTGTCGGAGTCGCTTTCATTCGTAAGTAGATATAATTATTAGCATGTATTATTATTCCGATACAAATTAATGGAGCCGTGTTTCCTCTTTTTCTATAAAAGCATCAGATCATACAGATAACGGTGTCAATTACGGTGTTAATATTTAACCTTATTTTTCGGGGCACTAGAATCACAAAAGATTGTTTTGAGGAAGGAATCTATTATAATTTAAGGCGTACACATTTTATAGGAAATAGAAAAACGCTGTTCGAGTCTTCGGCATATAAATTGTAATTTCTGCAAATATCATGCATTTATTCATAAACCGCACTTCGTTAATGTGTGCGCCAGATTTGCTTGTTGGCGGTGAAAAATATGTGAATCCGTTTAAGGAAGTAAAATTTTATTTGGTACTAAACTTCTCTTTTGATAAGATCGAATGTAAATTTCCAAAAAAATGATTATGGTCTTGGGATTAACAGTTATTATCATGTAAGAAGATGTTTAAAAATGAAATAGTATTACTTTAAAACAAATTTTAAATATTATGCATTTTTTTTTCTATTGCATATTTTCAGTATCGGGCTCGGGCAGGCTCGGATTTAAAATCGTCGGGTTTGGGCGGGTCCGGGCTCCGGGCTCCAAAAAGAGAGCCCGAACTCATCTCTAGTAGCTAGGGCACATGGCTATATGGATCCTGTACACGATGATTTGGGTTTATTTGTGTATTTACGGTGATAGTACATTCAAAGGCACCCAAAAGAGAAAAATCTGGCCAGTCCGTAAAACGGTTTCAAGTTTTTGCAATAATAAATGTTATTTTTTTTTAAAAACCAAAGCTATCGTTAAAACTAGAAAAGTACCGATAATAAGTGCATATTTTTTTGTATTTACGTCTGCCAAAAAAAAAAAAAAAAAAAAAAAAGATGGTATTTTAAATCTGGAGAAAAAATGGAAAAGATAACACGAATCGACCTCCGAGAAATGTCTTTTTTAAATAGTAAATATTAATATTTTTTCGAAACCATAGATACCAGAACCGGAAAAGTAAGTTACAGGGTGGTCACAGACCTGGAAAACATGGAAATATTAGGGAATTCCTAATATTTCCATGTTTATCATTTTGAAATTATACTGTTAAAAGTGTCTTTAATTAACATTAAAAATCATTTTTAAAAATTGTATATATCATAGGATAATTTATAATATTGTAAAACATTAAATATTTTTTCACATGTAATGTGTATAATTATTTTTTTCAAAAAAATCGTCTATCGTTTAGAATATTTTAAATAACGGTTAGTTTCAGGATCCTCACATCTATATATTCTCCGACAATTATATCAACTTTGGCTGTAAGAAATATAAATTAATACTAACCCTTAAGCGAAAAAACATTTAAAGACAACTTTAGAGCAGTGATTCCCAAACTTTTGGACTCGCAGAGCCCTTTTTAGGAAGAGTTTCTAAGGCGGAGCCCCTTAACCCCACGGTACTCTATGGTTTACAAATTAATGTTTTTTATGCCTATGTAGCAGAGGAAGATCTGCTGGATAAGAGTCCGAACCCATAGTTTCCAACATGGGACCAAGGTTCTCAGTTTGGCCTTTTTCTTGATACAGAAATTCTGAGTTCATACGAGAAATTGTGAAAATCAAATTTTATAATATTTAAGCCTTTAACAGTTTTATTTAATTATTGGACACAGTAAATAAAAAAAAAAGACTAAAAACCACTTTTTTCGTATTAAAATATCTGCCCTGTATAATCGAGATATGTCTGCCAAATACAGCAAAAATTAAAGTTAAAAATTTGTGGTTTTTGAAAGCTTTTAGTAACGAAGAAAACAAACTCTTTTTACCCGAGCGACGTTCGAGCAATACTGTTAAGGGGTTAATGACATCCATTTTTAAAATTAAAAATTATTCTTTCGGGATTTCCAGCTGGAAATCTAGTATGAACTCGGAATTGAAGATAAAAATGGTAACCCTGTCTGGGTCATGCATTTAAATGTGGGTTACGTGAAACTAATATTATTTATGGCTACCCCCCCCCCCCCCCACACACATACAGAAAAAAGGTAAGTTATGCAGTTTTCGTTCTCAAAGAAAGACTTCTGTATAATCCCAATAGGCTACTCGCGAAAAGAAATAAAATGTGTAGGTCCAGTCGCCCAGGAGTAATTATATAACATGTTTTCACTAGTTCCGTCCATCCGTAATAGAATCATGTGATTACGATTCTTTTTTCGTTCTTCTGTACGTTTCTAGTACGTCTAAACATGCAACGAAAACTAATCGCCACTGAGCCTCTTCTTTTAATTAAAAAAAAAAATACATTTAGAAGCAGATCAACGTTTTAGTGTTTAATTGGGCGGGGCAAAATCTATAACCTGTATTTTTAGGTGCGGCATCGTTCACTTTTTTGGATGTTTTATTTGTAGTATTTAGCTATTAGTTATAGTTTTGAAACAAACATTCTTTCACCATTGTTTTTGCCTCAAATTAGATATATTTTTAAAACCTACACATGTTAAAATAACTGCAACTAGTAGAAAACTTTACTAACAAAACGGGATTATTATATGAGTGAGGTTAAATTTATATCTGGGCTGGTAGTCGTTGACGAAAAGTCTAAGCAAGGGGTGTAGCTAAGCAAAAGTTTAGATTGTTAGTGTGATGACAAATATAAAGAACCAATATTTTTTTTAATTGCTACAGCCTTATTTCTGATAGGAAAATGTGGCATCATAACATAGGAATCTTAGCCAATGCCGAGACCAATGAACACAAAATTTTAAAGAAAAGTTATTAAGTGATACGAAATTTAAAAAAAAATCTTGTTCAGCCACATTCATTGCTTTAAGAATTAAGTACAATTATGTAAACCAGCATAGAAAATTTAAATAACTGAAATTAATAAAAAAAAGTAGATTAAAGGAATTAAAGTTACAAAAAGAAAACTATATACACAACGTATACAAATAATAAATAAATCTAATGAGGGGTTTATTAAATGATACAAAATGTTACAAAAAATATGAAAATGAAAATAAATATTTATTTCGTAAATGCACAAGTTCCATTTTCGCGAACAGGGTGTCAAAATTAATTACAACTTTAGAAAAACTGAATAGGTTAAAAAAAATTGAAGCAGTTTTGGATTTTAAACTGAAATAGAACATGAAATTTGACATTAAACCACTTAAAAGATTAACGAAAAGCGAAAACCAATTATAAGTCTATTACTCAAACAATCAAAGCTTAACTAACACATTTCTCAGTAAATATAGCAAGTAATGGAGTATAAAATACCTCATTTTACAGATCGCAAAGAGTGAAGCAAAAGAAAATAAACAATGTGAGTCACACTTACCTCGTTAGGAAGTTAGAACCTGGTTACTAAACAAAAAAAATCTAAGTATAAACATATGAATAGACGGAGCTCCAAAGAACAAAATTGTTCTCCCTTTTGTTCGACAAGCAGAGATAACAGCACTGTCGCGCATTTGTTCTTTCGATTCAGAATACTATTTGTTGTAGCTTATTTTGAATCAAATTTTTAAAACACATTAAATGGCGAAACATAAAATAAAGTAGTTCAGACCAAAAATATTATATAGAAAATAGATAGATGTATAATGCAAATTTTTATATGAGTTAAAAAAATATATGATAGTGTTTTTCAACCCAGTGATAGATATATTTATTAAAGACACACACACAAAAATTCATACATACTTTCGAAACGTTTTCCCTTGCAATATGCTAATTTTTTTCATGTTTTGTTTATTTTCCTGGAACGCCGCGGAGCCCCTGAAAAGTATATGCGGAGCCCCAAGGGCTCCGCGGAGAATACTTTGGGAACCTCTGCTTTAGAGCAATAATATCATCGTTTTACACAGGATAACGTTATTTTTAAACGTATAGACATACTTGGTTCCCTAACAAGACTTCAACTGGCGGGGGCTCTGGGCAACCTCTCAGCTTGCTCGATGGTTGCGCCAGTCCTGCATATAATTTTAGAAAAATCGCTCAGTTCACATAAAAACTATGAAAAAAAAAACCCACTTCAGTTGCAGAAATACCAAGTAAGAGAAATTAAAACATCAAATTACCTATAAGTAAAGACGTGTGTATATACTTTTTGGTTGACATGTAAACACCATTCCTGTATTCTGATGTAGACGTTGTAAACAATCAACAAAATGAACAACAACAACACTGCAAAGAAATTAACTACATAAATATAATGCAATTAACGTTAAAATAAACATATACATAACATAACACACGAAATTGTTAAAACGCTGAAGATTTTGATTTATTATATCCATACACAATACATTTATACTTTTTAGCAACCCATTTGGATAGCTTTGTATACATCAAGTAATTACGCCTTTAAAAAGAAAATAAATGAATTACCGATTAAATGTTATCCTAGGAATTTTATTGCTAAACTTATTTGTGTAGCCATATGCTACACACGACCCCATTGTTTTATAATAATAAAATTAAAACTATGGCTTAAATCTCACTCGCTAATGTTGTCAGGAGGAATGTTTTGGTTGTCACAACTTGGCGGAAAAGGTTATAGTTGAAACTTCATCATTCGGGGGATATGTCAGTTCCTGTTTGTTCTTAGTTCCATGATTGGAACCTGTTACCAACGTTGCTGTGGAACTCTGTAACATATTAACCAAAAGTAACTGTATTTCCGCATCTCTAAACCGAAAGTTTTTGCTACTACATAAATTGCGGTCATGAAATTAGGCGTATTTTTATGATAAACATTGATTGCTTATAAAATAGTGTTTTTGAAAAGAATATTTTTACTTTTATTGTTATTACTAAGTGCTTTATTGTCAAAAATATCCGAAGGCACTATGAACTGTGAATGGGATTTTTTTATAAGCAAACTTTTAAAAGATCTGACCACGGTTTCAGTATGCACTTAAAGTTCGGCTGTTTTTTCACCGGAACCAAATGTTTGTCCAAACTCAGATTTTGGGACGGAAACTAAACGTTTGGTCTATTTCAAATTAAAAATAGTCGTTGGGGGCAACCGGAATACTTACCCATCATGGATATGCATAGTATAAAATATGAAAATAAAACATGTGTAAACTATTTATAAAATGCATTGCAATTTGAATAAAATCGTAGCTTGATGACGTCATAAACTTTAAATGCTCTATTACTGAATTGCTTAAAATAAATATCCTTATAACTCCAACATTATAGTAACTAATGGTTTGCTGCGTTGGATTAAACGTCTCATTTCCAATTAAAATCTATCTTTGAATTGAAATTTGAATGAAATACAGGGTCATGTGAAAAATCGATGAGTGTGAAAAATAGGATTGCAAATATCTCGGCAAGTAATTATCCGATCGACTTCATTCTTTATGCAAAATTTATGTTTTTTATGATTTTTATATTCACTCTTTAAAATAAACAATTTCGAAAATTTTATATACCTTTTATCAGAACGAATATATCGAGAGTCCGAAAAAAATGGTTTCGAATAATCGAGGTCACTAAAATTCAATAGGCTTCTTCCCATTATTACATACTAAGTACATACCAAATTTCAAGTCTTTATCTCAATTCGTTCGGGAGATAGAGCGTTTACAGACACACATACAGACAGACGGACGGCAAAAAAAAATTCTGAAAATATATTTTTTCGAATCTCCAGTGTCTGAAACGTGTAAATCTGTCATTTTTTTTTCCGATTTTCAAAACGATTTCAAGATTTACCCTATATTACGTATGATGGGTAAGTAATAAAGTGAAACGGATTTCCATTTTACTTACCCATCATATGTAGTATAGGGTAAGTCTTGTAATCGTTTTGAAAATGGAAAATTTTTTTGACGGATTTACACGTTTCAGTCACTAAAGATTCCGAAAAACATATTTTTAGAAGAAAAAAAAAATGCCGTCCGTCTGTCTGTCTGTGTGTCTGTAAACACTCTATCTCCCGAACAAATTGAGATGGAGACTTGAAATTTGGTATGTACTTAGTATGTAATAATGGGAAGAAGCTTATTGAATTTCAGTAACCTCGAATATCCGGAACTATTTTTTTTCGGACTCTCGAAATATTCGTTCGGATGAAAGGTATATAAAAATCTTCGAAATTGTTTATTTTAAGGAGTGAATATCAAAGACAATAAAAAAACATAAATTTTGCATAAAGAATGAAATCGATCGGATAATTAGTTGCCAATATATTTGTAATAACATTTTTCACACTCTTCGATTTTTCATGACTCTGTATTTCTTTCAAATTTCACTTCAAAGATATATTTTAATTGGAAATGAGACGCTTAATCCGACGCAGTAAACCGTTAGTTAATATAATTATCAATTTTGGAGTTATAAGGATGTTTCTTTTACGGAATTCAGTAATAGAGCCTTTAAAGTTTATGACATCATCAAGCCACGATTTTATTCGAATTGCAATGCATTTTATAAATAGTTTACGCATATTATATTTTCATATTTTATATTATGCATATCCATGATGGGTAAGTATTACGATGGCTCCCAACGACTAGTTTTTAAATTTTAACATTGTGTTAATCGTTGTTTTTGTGTGTAGTAACATACATGATACTGCAGCGTCCATGATTCGTTGATTTTAATCATAATTTAAATCAACTGATTTGTTTTTAATCATTAAAAAATATTTCAAATTTAGGTCAAGATATTTTGCAATAAATATAGTGTTTTGCAAGAAATACATTGTAAATTTAAGGAGTGTGAGAGACCGAGAATTCAAAATCCATGCTTTTTGAATTTTATTTAAATCGGATATCTCACTTTAAAATAAAAATCTTAACTTCAAAATGGAGAATCTCAGCTGAAAAATGTTAAAAGATTAATGCATATATATACCTATTAGAAAATATCTAAACTTATGTGAATTTTTTAATACAAAATGTGGAGACTTTCTGCGAGGATATGGAAAATTTTAGAATAAATAAATGTAGATCATGAAAAGTATTTATATTGATATTTATGCAGAGATCTCATTACGCCTTTGTGCACATGTAAATAACAAATTGTTCAATTTCCAATGTGGTTTGTTTATGTAAAGATTTGGAAAATAAAAATAATTATTTTATAGTTAATAATCTGAAATGTTTATATATATATATGTGACGATTTAAGCACGAGAGATGATGAGTGCAGTGGCAGTTCCATTTTTTATAAATTGTTTTTCAATAGTGGATGTTCTTTTTACGAAGTCAACCGAAGGCGTTTCCTCGCGAGGGGTTTACATTGCAGTAGGCATATTTACAGCAGATATTATGTGAGTATGTAGAAGAAAAAACTCCATCGAAGCACCAACAAACTTTTTATTTTGAAGCTTAATAAATCAGGCGGAGAATCAGGCTCTTTTCACCTTCTCATGAAAATAGCTTGTTTAAATTACACATCAATCTTTCCTATATTTTTTTATCATTCACATTCTCTTTTTCTTGCATCTCTATGATCTCATCTCTTTCCAACACTAAACTGATATGTTGATTAAAAAAAAGATACAGGATTTCTAGGCACCATGTTCGCTTCGACATTTGTTGAACCTTTCTCATACTTTATTTCGTAATCAAACATGCTCAGTTTAAGGGGCCATCTAAAAAGTCTTCCTCTCAGATTTTTTATACTTTTCAACCAAACTAGAGATGCATGGTCAGTATGAATGGTAAATTTGACTCGATGAAAATAATGGTAAAACTTATCTAAAGTATCAACCATGGCTAAACATTCCAGTTCTGTTATGAAATAGTTATGCTCATAGTTCTTGAAAGTTCTTGAATGATAAGCAATGGGATGTAAAAAATTATCCTTATCTGGCTGTCTTACAACTGCGCCTACTGCCACCTGTGAGGCGTCTGCAAACATATGAAGGAATTTGTTTGGATTATAGAGTTTTAGAATAGGTTTAACAATTAGAGCTTTTTTTAATTTGTCAAAAGAATTTTGGCAGTCTGCATTCCACTCTCATATTGAATTTTTCTTTAGTAGCTTATTTAGAGGATATCTGTTCTGCATATTTAGATATAAATTTATGATAAACATTAATTGATCCGAAAAATCTTTATAATTGCTTAACATTGGAGGGTGTTTTTTTTTTAATGAATGAATATCAGAAAGCTTTTATAATTTAAAGATAAAGACGCCATTTATTGAGTTAACTAGTAGCAATTAAAATATTGAATTTAGATATGAAGTTTTTGATACCTTAATAAACGGAAGAAATAAATATTATAGAGTAATTTAGAATAGGATAGGATGTAAGTAATTCAGCAGATCATGATAAATTTTAAATTTTGTTACACACACACACACACACACACACATATATATATTTAAAAAAACATCTGATTAAAAAAAATAATTTAAATCAAATAAATCCAACTTTGATATTTTTTAAATAAAAAAATCACAAATAAATTCACATTTTCAAAATAAATTCACATTTTAAATTATAATATTACACCATATTTTTCAATGTTAAAACTTGTGTAGAAAGAGTAAATCTTATAGATTGGTGCAAATCACAAATTACTGAGAAGAATAATTGTTGGTTTAAAGAATATATATACATATATATATAACCATTAAATAACATTACCAACCACCAACAAAAACTGTAAGTTATGAATAAAATTAAAATAACAAATTGACACTAATACAGTTAGAAATTGGATAACAGAAATTGAATAATAGAAATTTGTAGAACATAGACAGAATCGTCAGGTCCCAAATACCTAAAGTTCCACAAATAAAATGTGTGGTTTCATCTTCATATTAGCCATAAAATAGCTAAAGAATATGAATCTGGAACAACCACACCCGTAAAATAGAGAAATAAACTATGAAAAAACAATTAAGTTCAAAATAAAACAAGATTAAAAAGGATAGAGGGAAAAAAACAACAAATTACCGTATTGAAAGCATGATCTAAGTAAGATGCAGCACATAATACAAAGACGTTGAAGATCACCAGTACATGTTGCCAAAAAAAGTTTTTTTTAAATGATCATGGACCAATGATCAACAATGTACAGCATAGCCAAGCACACTCCCCAATATATAAAACCAGCGCATACTAGCGCCCTCTATAGAAAATTTGAAATTGAACTCCACCATGTATTCAAATGAATCAGTGAGGTGCTGCCACCTATTGAATTATTAGTACATATATAATTATATATATATATATTGGGCACTTTTTTACAACTATTTAACTGCACAAGCTTCTGATTAAAAAAAGTCACAAACGCTGCTTCAAAATAAAATCAAATGATAATATTGCAACATATTTTTTAACCTTAAAACTGTTGTTAATAAAGTAAATTCTATTGTTTGGTGGAAATTACAAATTACTGAGATTGATGATTTTAAACATATATATATATATATTAGGCATAATTTCACTATTATTTACTGCACAAGCTTCTTCAGCAGTTTGAGAGAATCTTTTCAGCATTTGGTTTGGTTTACTCTAATCTCCGTAATCGCTTAAGAACTTATAAAGCTGGAAAATTGGTGTTTCGTTTCAAATATTTAATAACAAAGAATAATTCTTTCAGACACATTGAAATTTATAACATATAACCATGATCATCTTTATTTGTGTGTTATATATGCTCCCAATTCATTAAATGAATATTGTTTGTATTTCAGAATATTGCACATATCCGGAATAGATATTTTAAAAATAATATTGTAGATGCAGAATTTCATTCATAACTGTTTTTTTTGAATAAAATACTTACATTATCTTTTATATTTTAAGATTTTTATAATGAAATTTGGCTAAAACAATAAAAGTTTTAGAATTTAGTAATGCAGTATCCATATGATTTTTTATTTTATTCAATGGGTAAGTTAAGGTAAAATATAGGATATTTTATATAGTATAGCATATTTGTTAAATTTCTATTAGTGTACAAGTGTTTATATAACGCAAGGCAATTCACTTCATTTATTTTACGTTTTCAAAAGTTAAAAAAAAATCCCATTTTGAAATTAAAACTATTTAAATCCTATCCTAATCCTAATCCTAATAATATTATAAATCTGATTGTGTGCAAATGTTAGGCTGAAGCCAGTGTCAAAATGGAGCATTTAATGATCCTGTATCTTTGCATATAGGCTCATTATAACCCTCATATGAACATAGGCTGGGTTTTGTTAATTTTATTCAAATATTTTTCTTAATAATTCAAAATTTCGTTATTTTCATTGAGAATAAATGGACATTTTTTCGTATAGCATTTTAAAATGGTTAAATTTACTTTACCGTTGCTAATACTTTATCGTTGCCAAAACTAATTCAAAACCCGAAAAAATAATTTTTATTCAACAATTTAGTTTCAATTGAAAAATTTTCACGGGAAAAATGAAAATGAAATTAAAAAAATTAAAGAATTAAGAAGAAGATTAAATAATATTATTAGAAATAAAACGTACTTTTTTTTAGTTTTTGATAATAATACAATGTTTCAATATGCGTAACCATAGGAAACAGGCGAATATGACGTCATTTATTGAAAATAAAGCGGATATGCTTTGATTGGTGAAATAAAATGATCTTGGGTTTTTTCTTCACTTTTTTTCTTTTGTATGGTAACAATACTTGCCGTTTTACCGGCTAATATAACTAACTATACCGTATTTTTTATTTAAATTTTAAAAAAGTAAAAAGAAGTTTCAAAAGAAAATGGTTAGAAAATGTCAATAATATGCTCCGCAAAATTATCCACGTCGTAAATGATGTCATGGATCGCGAGAAATAGTGATTTTTCATTCTTAAAACTAAAAGAAATAACTCGATTACCTAACAAAAATGACGAATGTTAATAGTTCCATTTTTGTTGATAAAACCTAAAGATTTAATATTATTTCGTTAAAGTAACATAATTTTCCCTATGCCAGTATTGAAATTAATTGCCTGGAAAATAAAATTAACAAGAATCATGTCATTAAAAAGGGATTTTCCTGGGGAAAAAGGAGACGTCCTATTTGAAATAAAACGGGAATTTTCCAATATATTTTTAAATGAGTGTGAATCAATTCCTTACATTAATAACACAAGGATCAATAAGAATAGAAAGTAGATGAGTTTCACGCCATATTTATAACGAAAAATTTAAATGTTTTGTTATCTATACTGATTATTAAGCATGAGTATCCGTTATTTCGTTCCGCATGAGTATCCGAGTTTTCTGCTAAAAATCACATCATAATTTTAAGAAAAGGAAAATGAACACGAATCTATTATATTAAAATCTGACCGTGTGTTTGTATTTCGCAACTACTCCTAGACTATCGAACGCAACGCGATTTACTATCGGTTAGTTTACTACCGGTATAGCGAATACCGGTTATAATTGATCCGAGGATGTCACACAAACCCTCAGAATTAAAAAAATTAAATTAAATGCCATTTTTTTTTTAACGAAGTTTCTCTAAAAACGGAAAGTTACTTACTCCATATTTGTGTATAAAAAAGGAGAAATAAAACACATCAGTATATTTTTTACACCATTTTCTCATTAAAACTGAAAAACAAAATTTATTTTCACTTTGAATAGATGGTGAAAACAAAATCTTGATTTCAGTAAATTATCCGAAAAATACAAACATATTTTCTCATATTCAAATTTCATGAATCAGTTTATTCTGGAGAACAAAAATTGCCTGCCAATATACTGTCATTTAGAAAACAAGATTTGTTTCAACTATATATTAAACCAAGGAGGCAAAATTGAATTTAAAGAAAAAGCATATGCTATTTCAAATTAATGTTTTTTTTTTTTTTTTTTTTTTTTTTTTTTTTTGAAGGATGGCTGTTAAAACGTTTCACAAAGGCGTTAAAAGTAAAATTGTTTATCAGTTAAAATTGACATTTGTTTTTACCCAATTCGTCTATTTCCGGCCCTCCTTTTTGCATTGGTTGCAATTTCATTTTCGCGATTATTTGGCACAAAATTTCACTTTTTTAAGACTGAGTTACGTCAAGGTCCCTATAATAATAAATACCGTATTGTCTCCTATGAAATGTGATAAATAATTAATTATTAACGTTTTTAATTATTGGGAGTAAAATATTTTGCTTAATTAATGTATTTATTCTTCTTTTAATGTTGCGTGAACGAAGTCACGGGTAACAGCTAGTAATATTATAAATCCGATTGTGTGCAAATGTTAGGCTGAAGCCTGCGTCAAAATGGAGCATTTAATGATGCTGTATCTTTGCATATAGGTGGATTATAACCCTCAAATGAACATAGGCTGGTTTTTGTTTATTTTATTCAAATATTTTTCTTAATAATTCCAAATTTCAATATTTTCATAGAGAATAAATGGACATTCTTTCGTATAATATTTTTAAGTCAAAATGGAGCATTTAATGATGCTGTATCTTTGCATATAGGTGGATTATAACCCTCAAATGAACATAGGCTGGTTTTTGTTTATTTTATTCAAATATTTTTCTTAATAATTCCAAATTTCAATATTTTCATAGAGAATAAATGGACATTCTTTCGTATAATATTTTTAAATGGTTAAATTGATTTTACTGTTGCTAATACTTTATCGTTGTCAAAACTAAAGAAAATCTCGGAATAATAATTTTTACTCAACAATTTAGTTTCAATTGAAATATTTTCACGTGAAAAATGAAAATGAAATACAAAAATTAAAGAATTAAAAAGAAGATTAAATAATATTATTAGAAATAAAACGTACTTTTTTTTAGTTTTTGATAATAATACAAGGTTACAATATGCGTAACCATAGGAAACATGCAAATATGACGTCATACATAAAAAATAAAGTGGATATGCTTTGATGGTGAAATAAAATGATCTTGGGTTTTTTTCTTTACTTTTTTTCTTTTTTTCTCTTTTCTATGATAACAATACTTGGCATTTTACCGTCTACGCACGGCTAATATAACTATACCGTATCTTTTCTTTAAATTTTAAAAAGTAAAAATAAATTTGAAAAGAAAATAGATAGCAAATGTCAATAATGTGCTCCGCAAAATTATCCATGTCGAAAATGCGTCATGGATAGCGGGAAACAGTTAATTTCATTCTTAAAACTAAAATAATAACTCGATTACCTGAAAAAAAGACGAATGTTAATAGTTCCATTTTTGTTGATAAAACCTAAATATTTAATATTATTTCGTTAAAGTAAAATAATTTCCCCTTTGCCAGTATTGAAATTAATTGCCTGGAAAAGAAAATTAACAAGAATTATGTCATTAAAAAGGGATTTCTCTGGGGAAAAAGTGACGTCATATTTGAAATAAAACCGGAATTTTCCAATATGTTTTAAAATGAGTGTGAATCAATTCCTTACATTAATAATACAAGGATCAGTAAGTATAGAAAGTAGATGAGTTTCACGCTATATTTATAACGAAAAATTTAAATGTTTTTTTTATCTATATAGATTATTAAGCATGAGTATCCGTTATATACAGATGAGAGTTTTCTGCTAAAAATCACATCACAATTTTAAGAAAAAGAAAATGAACACGAATCTATTATATTAAAATCTGACAGTGTGTTTGTATTTCGCAACTACTCCTAGACTATCGAACGCAACGCGATTTACTTAATACCGGTTATCATTGATTCGAGGATGTCACACAAACTCTCAGAATTAAAAAAAATTAAATTAGATGCCAAGATTTTTTTTTTTTTTTTTTGTAAATTTTAACGAAGTTTCTCTAAAAACGGAATGTAAATTATTCCATATTTGTGTATAAAAAAGGAGAAATAAAACAGATTAGTATATTTCTTACTCCATTTTCTCATTAAAACTGAAAAACATATTTTATTTTCACTTTGAATAGATGGTTAAAACAAAATCTTGATTTCAGTAAATTATCCGAAAAATAAAAACATATTTTCACATATTCAAACTTCATGAATCAATTTATTCTGGAGAACAAAAATTGCCTGTCAACATACTGTCATTTAGAAAACAAGATTTGTTTCAGCTATACATTAAACCAAGGAGGCAGAATTGAATTTAAAGAAAAAGCGTATACTATTTCCAATTAATGTTTTTTTGAAGGGTGGTTGTTAAAACGTTTCAGAAAGGCGTTACAAGTAAAATTGTTTATCAGGTAAAATTGACATTTGTTTTTACCCAATTCGTCTATATCCACTATTTTATTTGGCCCTTCTTTTTGCATTGGTTGCAATTTCGTTTTCGCGATTATTTGGCACAAAATTTCACTTTTTTTAAGACTGAGTTATGTCAAGGTTCCTATAGCAAAAAATACCGTATTGTCTACTTTGAAATGTGATAAATAGTTTTTAATTTTAACGTTTTTAATTATCGGGAGTGAAATATTTTGCTTAATTAATGTATTTATTATTGTATTAATGTTGCGTGAACGAAGTCACGGGTAACAGCTAGTTGTTCTATATTTTAAATGTATATTTGATTTTTTATATGATTAAAATATTTTAAATTAACCAAATGGATGAGTTTATTTATTATTTATTTTTAAAGATTTAAATACATTTAAATAAGCTTTTATATTATTAATTTTAATGATTTGGCGAAGATTATTTTACTATAAAATGTGTAGTTTTGAAATTATAATTTTAAATAAAAAAATTAAATAAACCGATTTAAATTTTAAGAAATCGATTTTTAATTTAAAAAAAAAACAAACCCTGGTAGCATTTTTGCCTACAGTTCACTAAACTTCTATAAATACTCCATATACTGCTTTCAAATATATTTATAATTTTTTAAATAATTATTTTGATCATTGTGATTATACAGTTAATCCTGCAAAAACAAAATCTCAACAGGTAGGAGAGAAACTCGTTTTTAACAGGTTTCCTTCTTAGCGAGTGCATCGTCTGCTGAAATTGTATTATATTCTTTTTGTCAGGAGCACGGGATTTTCTCCGTTTAAGAGGCTACTTTACTCACGCGAAAACACCCGCTCGCTAATATTAATCCTATGGAGGAAATACTTTCAAATATCTCGGTTGCAATCCAATATTTTTAAGTGATATATCATTTTTTCATATATATCATCTTTTTTGTACTATTTCGATTTTGATTACAAGTTTTTTTTTTTTTTAGTTTTTTTTAAAGATACTTTCACTTTCAGAACCGGTTTCGAAAGTAAAAGTATCCTCAATTAAAAAAAAAAAAAAAAAAAAAAAAAACTGTAAACGAAATTGAAAAAGTAAAAAACGGCGTCTGTAAAGATCGACCTCAGCTGGGAAAAAAAAATCATTCTAAAATATTGAAATGCGAACGAGATATCTTAAAATATTTCCCCAATAGGACTAACATTAGTGAGCGGGTATTGTCGTGTGAGTGAAGTAGCCTCTTAAGGCATGATTTAATTATAGTTTGTTTTCCCAGGGTTTACTGTACAATTATTTTTTAGTATTAAAAACCATGCATTATCAAAATACTTTTTAATGTATGTTTTTTTTTCTTTTACATTCTAGAGTGTTGAAAACATTAAGCTCCGAAACATTAAGTTTGGGAAATTTCCATTACAGAAGAAAGTTGAAGAAGATGTAGTATGTTTGTTATCTAATGGATGGGAAGATGTAATATGTTACTTGCCTAATTTAAAGAGTTTTACTTTCCATGGTGATTGTCATTATTCAATTCTAGAAAATGTTGCAAAATTTTGTCCAAACATTGAAGTAATTGATGTTGCGGATGCTTCTAAAATTTTATCAGAAGAATCTGCAAAAAAACTTTGTGCAAGTGAAAATGGAGAAGCTCGTTTTACGAAGTTGAAAAAACTCTTCTTTACAAAAATTCTTTTCGAGGACCTGAAAATTCTAGTTCATAGTTTGCCTTCTCTCGAGATCGTTGATTATACTTTTCTTCCTTTAGTGATAGATGAATTGCATAGACGAGAATTCTGTTCTCTTGGTAACGTGAGACATTATAATATAACTTCATTAGACGTATATAGTTGTATAGATTACCCTAACTATAATAGTATTTTAACAACATGTCTGGCCTTGTGTCCCCATTTAAAGTCTTTAACTTATGGTTTTAAAACAGAAAATGAATTATATTGTCGCCCCATTCTTCCTGAATTAGAAAAACTTCATGTAATAAATGCTTCAGAGAAGCCGGAAGTTAACATAGACGAACTCGTGAAATCGAGAGGTAGAAAGTTAACTTTTTTGAGAGTTGGCGGATGTGCTGTATCATGGTCTGTTTTAGCTGAAAGCTGTCCTTGTTTGAAAGATTTGGAATTGTGTAGGGTACATTTTCTTGCTGATGATGATTCCAAAACCGTATTCAATTCATTATCTTCTTTCATTTTACGAGATTCTGATGTTACCAGGAATGCTAGAGCAGTTGGTATATTGTTGTCATCATCACTAAAATTGGAATCATTGTCATTTGAGTTGATTATTTTGATGACTTCGGAAGTAATAGTGCACATTCTGAAATGCTGTGAACTGTGTCCCATTAAGAAAATTTCTTTTAGTGACTCAGTAGTTGACGAAGATTACATAAAAGATCTACTTTTATCCTGTAATACTTTAAGTACTTTAAATATAGATGGTTGTTTTTCTTCGAAACATTCAAATGAAATAATTACGTTTGCAGAAACTCTGCCTAATAAGCCGAAAATTGTTGTTCACATCCCTTTGTTTATTAATGATCGGGATGTGATTGAACTTGTTGATTATTCGAATGTTGACAGTGTGATTCAAATTGATGATTCGGATGTTGACAGTGTGATTGAAATTGATGATTCGGATGGTGACAGAGTGATTGAAATTGATGATTCGGATGTTGACAGTGTGATTGAACTTGTTGACGATGCGGATGGAATTCCTGAGCCAGAACATCGGCATCGTTTTGCTGAAGTTGATAATCATAATTATCGTGAAAATATGATTTTTCCTGAATCATTAATGGACATTGATCATGACTAAGTGTATGGCACTGTTTTGTAAAGTGATTAAGATTATTTCATCATTAATGTGAGTTAAGCTGTCTACGAATCCTTATTGTACATATGTACAGTCGTCCAAGGGAAATAAATAAAATAAAAACACCATTCACCCATTTTACTCACAAAATTGTCGCAGAGAAAAATGAAAATAGCCATTCGGTTGGTTTGAGAATTACGTGTTCCTTCATGTTATGTTAAAAGAATAAGCTTACGGGGTTTATGGGTGCATCTCATTACTGAAATTGTAACAAACTTTAAAAGTATCAATACGATCACCAACTTTTGATGTCCTATTTAGATTCTTCGGTAAATTTTATACTCGTACCAAACAGGAAGTTATTCGATGAAGTAGTTTAAGAATCATGCAGATGTAAAATTTGGAACTCCTAATGTTATAATTGCAAAACAAACTGGAATGCAAGAAATTAAAAACTGCTTGGCGGAAAAGGATCTGTAATTTTGGATTAGCATATTTAAAACTTCTAGAAATTGATTTGGTTACAATACATATATATTTTTTTTCGAATATTAATTTCATAATTCTAAAATTACAGCTCATTCCGCCAAATATATTTTTGAGTTATGTTTAAAAAACTACCCTCGTTGCAGTTTGTTTTGCAACTATCAAAAAGTAATTTAACATTGTGAGTTCCAAATTTTACATCTGTCTAATTCCTAAAACTACTTTACCCAGTGTCGTCCCATGTGTGTTGATATCCTAATATAAAATTCACTGAAAAATCCAAATACGTGTCGAAATGAGATGTTTGTTTTGAAAAATTTAAAAAGAAGACGGCGCTCTAAGTTTATTTTATCAACATAAATTGAAAAGAAAAAAAAAACTTAATTGAATGGCTATTTATGTTTTTCCCTGCGACAGTTTGCCGATTAAAATACAGGATGTTACAAAAAGAATCACCCGATTTGAAATGCGCATATTATGAAAAAATATTGAGCATAAATACTGAAGATGATTAATTTTATATTACATGGTTAATCATTTTTTTTTTTTTTTACAAACCAAATTAAAGGTGCTTAATATCTTCACCTTCGGATGCTTAGCATATGTCTATACAGTTGTCAAATTCGTCCCAAACTTTTGCGACACAACTACTGTTATACGTATTTTCATTTCGGCTAATGTAACTAGAAGGAGAGGCACATAAACGTAGCCAATTATAACCCCTCACAAGAATAACTCGCACACCGCTCTATGTTTATTTTATTAGCATAAATTTAAAAAAAATCAATTTTTAATTAAATGGCAATTTTTGTTTTTCTCTGCGGCGATTTGCCGATTAAAATATATAGGATTGTTATCTTTTTTAAAAAAATTATTATTAATCCCCTCCATTGACGACTGTGCATGATTATGATAGCCGGGAAAAAGTGATATGTGAGATTAATATCTGATGTATTCATGCAATTATATCCTTATATAAAAGCTAAAAATATCAAAATTTGTTTTAAGTAGATATTTTAGTTTATTATTATGAGTGCTAAAATGGAAAATGGGGGTTTGTCCTCATTAAAAGCTGAAAATAACATCATCTGTTTTAAGTAGATATTTCAGTTTATCTTTATTATTATTATTAATTGCTAAAATGGAAAATGGGGGTGTGTCCTCTTGAAAAGCAGTCCTCATTATAAGCATGAAAAGTTTTCTTTAAGTTTTTTAATTTGATTTTCATTTTGAATTTCACAAGTTGAAAAAAATTGAAAATAGCAGCATTTGTTGTGAGTAGATATTTCGGTTTATCTTTATTATTATTATTGAGTGCTAAAATGGAAAATGGGGGTGTGTCCTCAGGAAAAGCATGAAAAGTTTTCTTTAAGTTTTTAAATTTGATTTTCATTTTGAATTTCACAAGTTGAAAAAATTTGAAAATAGCAGCATTTGTTGTGAGTAGATATTTCGGTTTATCTTTATTATTATTATTGAGTGCTAAAATGGAAAATGGGGGTGTGTCCTCAGGAAAAGCATGAAAAGTTTTCTTTAAGTTTTTAAATTTGATTTTCATTTTGAATTTCACAAGTTGAAAAAATTTGAAAATAGCAGCATTTGTTGTGAGTAGATATTTCAGTTTATCTTTATTATTATTATTGATTGCTAAAATGGAAAATGGGGGTGTGTCCTCATGAAAAGCAGTCCTCATTATAAGCATGAAAAGTTTTCTTTAAGTTTTTAAATTTGATTTTCATTTTGAATTTCACAGGTTGAAAAAATTTGAAAATAGCAGCATTTGTTGTGAGTAGATATTTCAGTTTATCTTTATTATTATTATTGATTGCTAAAATGGAAAATGGGGGTGTGTCCTCATGAAAAGCAATCCTCATTATAAGCATGAAAAGTTTTCTTTAAGTTTTTAAATTTGATTTTCATTTTGAATTTCACAAGTTGAAAAAGTTTGAAAATAGCAGCATTTGTTGTGAGTAGATATTTCAGTTTATCTTTATTATTATTATTGAGTGCTAAAATGGAAAATGGGGGTGTGTCCTCATGAAAAGCAGTCCTCATTATAAGCATGAAAAGTTTTCTTTAAGTTTTTAAATTTGATTTTCATTTCGAATTTCACAGGTTGAAAAAAGCTGAAAATAACAGCATTTGTTTTGAGTAGATATTTCAGTTTATCTTTATTATTATTATTGAGTGCTAAAATGGAAAATGGGGGTGTGAACATTTTATTTCTATATGATAAGAAACATTTTTTTTTTCAAAAGCTCTAAGTTTTCTTTTGATATTGTTGAAATTTAAAATTTATTAAATAATTCGATTATTAATTTCATTTTGAAAGCAGTAAATATGTTTTTGATTACTTACAGTTGCTGCTAATTATTTTAAGAGTCTTTATTTACATGCATTATTGACACATTCCTATGTAATGAAAGCTATTTTGATTTCTCACACTTCTAAGATAAAAATTGCTATGAAAAAAAATTTAAAGTAATATTTGTATGCATATATTAGGTTGATGCAAAAGTTCTGTTGTATTTTAATACCTTTAATACTGGTAAAATTTTAATATTTGATAATTTTACCTTTCAGTTTAAAGTAAGCAGGTATAATAAAATTATCAGGTATTAAAATTAGGTATGAAAATATGACAGAACTTTCGCATGAACGTAATATTTATTTTATTGTTGTTTTTGAAATTTCATACTGAATTTTTCATATTGATAGAGAATTATTTTTTATACAAATATATTTTATCACTTTTTTTTATTAATCCTTCTGTTAATTTTATAATGTTTGTGAATTCTAATTATTATTATTACTATTTTATTTATTTTGTCTTCTAAGCAAGCCCATATTGTGTGCAAAGGATAAAGTACTTATGACAGAGATTTTACTTAATTGATTGTTAACGTTAAATTGATTTTTTAAAAAATACAGATAATGGAAGTTCTTATGACTGATGGCTGTTAAAGCATTTTCTTGTTCTACATTTATAATAACAACAAAATCGTATAAATTTGTACATTTTATCATTTTTTATGGATTATCTGTGTATCTGACACACATTATAGAATTGTTTTTACGATTCGCTAAATATTACTCTGTAATTCAAATATTTATTTAAGTTAATTTTTTTTAAAATTATAATCTTCACGTGAAGATTTAAAAATTACTTAGAACTTCCTAATCATAAAACTGAGTTGTAAATTTTATTGAAAAAATGTATGTTTCTGACATTCAAATTGATTATGTGATCCAGTTTATTTTCCATTCAGTAAATATTATTGTAAAATTGAAAACTAACTTTCTCTGTTAAGTTTTTAAAAAATATTTTAATCTTAAATTTATCTATCTTTCTGAAAGTGGGTTCTAAAATTGTTATTGATTATCGATGTTTGTTATACCTAGATTATGTGAACCCTTTTCTATTTCATTCATTAATTATTCTTGTAAAATTCAAGAACATATATTTTTTTTTGTTTTATTATTATTATTTTTTAATATTATAATCTTAAATTTACCTAGCTTATGAATAGCCTTGAAATGGACCTGTAAAATTTTTATTAATTATCTGTTTTTATGAAGTATATAATATGTGATTAAGATTTTACTCCATTCATTGAATGTTAATAAAAATTGAAAAACATAAATTTCCTGTTCAATTTTTAAAATGTAATCTGAAATTTGCATAGTTTCCCCAATAACTATGAAAATGAGTTGACAAGTTTTATTGATTATCGATATTTATGACGACCAGCTTATGGGATTCATGTCACTTCTTATATATTGTTGTAAAATTCAATTCATTAAACTTATTTTTTAATCAATTAGCTGTGCGTGCCCGGATGGTGGTCACATGTATTTTTTTTTAATAACGTAGTTTACTTCTGTCCCTGTACTGGGGTCCCGTAAAAATTTTAGTACTTATTTGTCTAACTAACAGAATTGAGTGAAGTACATATGGGAGAGTCAGGAAAAGTTTGGTAGACATCACCATATTCCGGACCGGGTGTTTTAAGAGTTATTTTCCAAAATGGTCGACACTGATTTTATTTTATATATATTTCTGCTCCTTTGACAGTCATACTCATCATTTAGGTGTTTTTATATATGTTTTTAAGGGTACGGAATCAATTAAGATGATTTGTGAAGCTGTCCGACTGCTATTTATTAAAGAAAATTAGATTTGTTGGATTTTAAACAAAAATATGAACAAAATGGAATACAATATTTTATTTGGAAAGTGATATTTACACTACAAAATAAATTTATATTTGCACAACATTTTTTTAGACACAGAAGAAAACTCTTTTATGAAAAACTGAGTGTAAATCTAGCATACTTTTTTCTCAGTCTATGTTTTACATTGTTCACCACATTTGTAATACCCTGTCTATGTCAAATATTGCAATTTACATTTACATCTACTAGTAACACATGCTGTACAACTGCACTGTTTTAATAGTTCAGAAGGCATTTTGTTACGGCACAGATCATGTTTTAGCACACCATTTGCATCTTTGCCATAACCTGTCAGCTGCAGGCTTGTATCAGGAAAATACCTTTGTGATAGGTTTAAGCATTCCCGCAAAATAAAAACACATCTTCGGATATGTCCATTTCCTATTGAAAAATATGAGGGTGGTAGCTCTTATATGTGTTTCTGCTTGTGTAGTGAATAACGAAGTTCATCCTTTGTCTTACACTTTTATGATGGAAGTAAAATTTGAACAAGGTATTTCTCTGCTTTGTCAAGTATATCCTTAGACAGTGTATTATCTTCTGCAAATCGAAGTAGTAAATTTTCTGGCGATGCTTTTAGTGGAAATGGTTTTGTTCTAATCTTACTTGTCACATCACAAACTGAAAGTATGTGGCCTTAATGAAAGTGTTGCAAAGTGCAGCCCTTAGTTGCCTTCCAAGTGTGTGTGGAGGTACATAACGCTTTTTATCACCCATTCCCACTTTGATCCACAATTCTTGCAATCCGTTACTGAATAGTTCAAATATATATCGAAGGATGAGAACAACGACATCAGTGTCATTTAATAGCACTGTAAGGCATGTTATGCCCAACTGGACAGCATGGAACAGATGAATTATAATTATGCTGTCTGCTTCTTCAACAAAATGTTTTAAGGTCCGAGCAAGTTTTAACTTCTTTGTTCATTACTATTAATGCATCCCTGTTGTCACTGTCTCCTGTGATGATTCCACTTAGCACTGTAGTGAAGTTAGTCTTTTTGCCTTTTCAATGAAACTAGTAGCAGTAGCCGATTGGAGGATCTCTTTGTTTTTACGTGAAGACCATAATCTGTACATCTGGGTATACGGATAAGAGTATCCTGTTTGATTTTTCTCAATTCGATTGGATCAGCGTTTCTTTATCTTTCTCTTTCACCTTCTTTAAGTGACTGCTTAATGTAGTTGTCAATCACAAAGTCTACTCGTTTCAGTCTCTTGTAGTTACTTGTATTTGTCAACAATTGATCAAATATATTTTTAAAAGTTAGCATATCCTTAGTTCTGAGTTGTCGAATTTGTGACAGAAAATAAACTATGACAGCAGTATCCATGACATCACGATCACGCTGTTGAAAACAGTATTGCATCTGATCGAGTTTCTTCTGTAGTTTAGCCAATAGTACATGCTTTACAGGTTTTCTTTGTAGCCACTACCATCTAACAACATACAAGTTTTCCTGTTGCTTTAGGTATGTGAATCAGCTACAGCATACTATTTTTTTGGGGAAGCTAGATTTGTCATTGATTTCACCAGTTGGAGCTATTGTTTTCCTCTCCTTTGTTGGGAGTTTTACCTTTGTGATAACGTGAAAAAGTTTTGAAGTTTCATGTACAAAACGGTCATCTCTAAAGTGTTCATATCAGTCTTGTCCATTCTCTTTCACTTTCAACAGACGTTGAGCATCTTCCTTAGGTACACATTTGTTGTTGATAAAATTATGAAGTTGTGTTTGGCTGGATGTTTCATATGTATTGCTTCTAGCATTCATAAATTCACAGAGTATGTTAACACATATGAACATGTTGGTACTCAAGCTTTTCTGAGCCTGTTGAGGTGTAATCTCATATTTTTCCTTGGTGTTACATTTCCAAAACTCCGACCCTTTCATCTTCCTTATAGCTTCTTCAAGAATGAGTAAGCCCTTAAGAGATCTGACCTAGTGGGTTCCATTTAGTACTGATTTGGTTGTTTTACACCAAACACCTTGCACTGAATTATTGCTTCCTTTGCACCACTTCCTTGTAGAAACTTTCCAATATTGTGCATGACAACCTTTGCACGATGGAAATTTCCGATCATGAAAATTATGTCAGGAAATTCAGATGGACTGTTTATCATAATATCAGCAATGATATGGAATACACCCTCGCCTGAGAATACAGGAGAAGCTTGTTGTTGTAGTTGCAATAAAATATTCTGCAAATTTTTCAATACTAAAAATACTGTTGCATGTTATGTAACTGGCTTCGGAATGAATGGAAGAAATCCCACTAGCATGAGATGTGGTGTCGCAGATGAGATCAGAGAACGACATGCTGCTCATATTGGAGCAATTTCACATTCAATATTTTCTTCAGGCATTCCATGTTTAATTAAACTGATCGCAAACTCAGTTTCAGCATGTATCTTTTTAGCAGTCTCATTACAAAGTAGGCCTTGCTTAACTTTGAAACTTTTGGGAAACCGTGGTTTGCTGACCGGATTCTTCTAAAGTCGGAGCCTTTGACATGGTTATTCCTTTTGTAAATAGTCACTTCGTTGGATTAAATTAGTTTCAGATACTTTGGGTTCGGCTGGAAATTTGGTGCAGTCAGGACATGCTTGAAATAGAACACTGACTGTGTCATGTGCATCATGAGTACCAGATATAGTTCTTGGAGCATCTCTATGATCAAAATTGTCAATCGCTGGAATACGTTAGTTGAGTTGTCAGTATCAAAATGGCTTGACGAAATTGCGTTTCTATTTCCACTTGCTTGTATAGCATAGGCTGCTAATTGCTGTCTTTTACGCAACATTTCATTGTAGCTCACAGAAACTAATGCTCTATTCATATAAGTAATTAACTCTCGATTTTTACACTTACCATAAATGTTATGACCAATACACCATAAGATACAGAGGCTTAGTTTAACTTTGTTGTTTCTAATTACGTTTCCACTTGGCAATTCATTTAACAATTCACGGATTTGTGTTACTGTGAAGCCATATCTTTCTTTTAGCTTAGGACCTATAATTTCCATTCCTTTTTCAAATGCCACATCTTTTGGTGAAATTGTTGTCTGTTCTTTAACATTTTTCATAGCGTATTCATATTTTCGTAAATATGCTTCAAAACAAACTTTGTGGTATATTAAATCTGCAAAAACAGTTGAGTGTCTTATTCCAGATCTGCCGCACGAATATAAACGTTATCGTGAAAATAGATTGCTGCAGATAAAAAAAATTTGCTGCTCGGTCACATTCACTTATACGAAACTTGTCCCGGAAAGAATTATGACTTGATGCCGACAGACAATACATCGAATATGTGTTGGGCGCACAATTGATAAAGGAGGGTCTCGTATTGCAACAGATGATCTTGTTTTCCTGGAGTTTTCGTCATTGGCATGGTCATCTTCACTTTCTGATACTTCACTGTTTACCCTTTCTGCCGCTATATTTAGACACCTAAATGATGAGTATGACTGTCACAGGAGCAGAAATATATATAAAATAAAATGAGGCCGGCCATTCTGGAAAATGCCTTCTAAAACACCCGGTCTAGAACACGGTGATGTCTACCCCACTTTTTCTGACACTCCCATATGAGGGGGTTAGAATGACAGTGGAGTAAGTCAAAAATTTGAAAAATATAGATAACCATATTTTCTCTGAACGTATATTAATTTCTAATCAGTGTGACAGTCAAATAAGTCATAGTTCATTTAGGGAGTCTCTAGAGGGGAAAACAAATTGGACCACTTAATTCATTGGCAATACAAGTTTCACAAAACCCTTCATTTCTCAAATTACTAAATATTGACATACTCCACTGTCATTCTAACCCCCTCATATGTATTTCAGTCGATTCTGTTGGTTAGAAAAATCAGTACTAAAATTTTTACGGGATTCCTACTCAGAAACTGTATTAGTTGTACCGCCGGCAGTTATTTCAAAGTTTTTTTTTTTCTGGCAAACTATTTTTTACATTATTCAGTATATAAGTTGTTAGGCCGATTCCCCATAGTAATAACTCTGGGGAAAGTGTCGGCTGATCAGTAAAGAGTATATTTGACCGCCAGCGGTTATTCAGCAACTAAAATGTTAAAATTATAATCTTAAATGTGTCTACATTCTGTAAATAAGTATGAAGTTGAGCTTTTTAAAGTTGAGTATTTTGAAAAATATATTTAATACAATTATTGTGCCTAAATGTTATATACACTTTAAAATAAATTGTTACAGTTTATTTTACTTACTTCAGAAGTGATTCTGTATGTAAAGTGTTCTTGGAAAATGCATTTGTACTAAATATTTTATAAGTATATTGTGCTTTGTATGTATGTATATTATAATGGTTACTGCATTTTCTAATTTTCATTGTGATTTCTAAATAATAAATTCCTATTTTATGCAACAATTTTATAGCTATATTTTCTCTCTCTCTCTCTCTCTTTCTTTTTCTCTCTGTATATATATATATTATATAAATATATACACTCTGTGGCAAAAAGTCACCTGGCATTTAAAGAGGGAAGACCAACGTCTAATTTTGGCCTTTTGAAACAAAAGTAATTTAATGTTTTTTAACCCGACTTTTAACAAAGTATTGTGTGCAGATATTGCCATAACTCACTGGACACTTTCGATTTTAGACGCTTTGACGAATTAGTTGTACTTGTTAGAATATTTGACGAATTCTTCTGGAACTTCAGGAGTGGGAAGAATATGTTTGACCTCATATTTTTCAACGAAACGTTGCACATTAAGGCAATTAGAGGGAACCAACAACAAGTTGAACAAAAAAGAATTAATATTTGCGGTCACTTTGTAACATAAAATATGCGAAATAATATGTAGCTACTATAGAGATGAGACGGGCTGAGCTTGGTCCCGAAAGCCTGAGCCCGGGCCCGACACTTGCTCGTGCTTCATTTTTATACCAGTCTTCGGACTCGGGCTCACTTTCTCAAACTAACAATATCATTTATTCTCGTATATATATATATATAAAAAATAACTTTTATTTTTTTCTTTAAAAATTACTTATTGCAGTTGAAGTCATTTTAATGGTGCTTTGATCAGAATGAAGGGAAACAGACATCTTGTTTTTCTTGCTATCATTAGGGTGCTATTTCCAGGGTTGCGGAGTCGGCGGGAAAAATGACCGACTCCGACTCTGACTCCTGAAAGTTTAAAGGAACCGACTCCGACTCTGACTCCGACTCTGGGATGGCTAAAGTACTAGTATGCCTGTTGATTCCTATTATTCAGATTGCTTCATTGCTGTCATTTGTTTTGAAATAGTAATAGTCGTTTTATTAAATTTGTCATTAAATAAAGGAAATAAATATTACTATTTTTTAAAAAGTGGCAGCAATCAAGCAATCGGAATAATAATAATAAAAAAATCTCAACTGGCAACACTGTAGCCTGCTGTTACATTCCTGTTTGACCTTGAAGCATATGATGTGCATATCAACCCAGGAATCGATGCAGGTTTTTTTTTTTAGGGCCCATTTTGTGAAAAGTAAAGGTTATTTTTGTGAAATTTATTATATTCTTGTAAAAAATAACATATTGTAACGTATTATATACTAAATATAAAATATAAATTAGAGATTTCAATTCAAAACAGTTTTCATATTGATGTGCTGTACACTGGACAGTATATTGGAACTGTTTAACCTGGGTTTCCTTGTATATATAGTCCAAATATAAAAATAATAAATCAGTTTATTAATTTAAAATTATATAGAATTCGTTTAATTTCACTTCGAACTGTCTAAAAAACAAGCTGGAGTCGGAGTCGGAGTTGTCCTGTGTTTTAATGACTCGGAATCCGACTCTTTTGCTCAAAAATAAGCCTAACTCCGACTCCGACTCCACAGCCTTGGCTATTTCAAAAGAAAAATTTTCATATTGGCAGATTTATGTCTGGTATTGACAGCTACTGTTGATTGGCGTCAATCTGAAGAGCGCGGATAATTTGTTGTTCGATTTTCGTTTGTGACAGTAGGAAATGTTTTAATTGGAACGTTTATTTATTTATTTTTTCTTTTAGAGATATATTGCAAAATGATATTTTATTTCGTCTTTAGTCAGCCAGCATTAGATTAAGGTTTGCAAATTTTTAGTCTTCTATTAGTGGACGAGTCATAATCGCTCTTCATATGAAAATAACTTTAATGATTCTTATATCGATTTTTCATCATGAACTCTGCTCAGCGCCTCTACTCTGCACATTGTCGAAGTCGTTTTCATTCGTAAGTAGATATGATTATTAGCATGTATTCTTATTCCGATAGAAAGCAATTGAACAGTGTTTCCTCTTTTTCTATAAAAGCATCAGATCATTCAGATAACAATGTCAATTATGGTGCTAAAATTTAACCTGATTTTTGGGGCACTAGAATCACAAAAGATTGTTTTGAGGAAGGAATCTATTATAATTTAAGATGTGCACATTTTATAGGAAATAGAAAAACGCTGTTCGATTCTTCAGCATATAAATTGTAATTTCTGCAAATGTCATGCATTTATTCATCAATCGCACTTCGTTAATGTGTCCTTCAGATTTGCTTTGTTGGGGGTGAAAAATATGAGAATCCTTTTAAGGAAGTAAAATTTTATTTGGTACTGTATAAACTTCTCTTTTGATAAGATCGAATGTAAATTTCCAAAAAAATAATTATGTTTTTGGGATTAACAGTTATTATCATGTAAGAAGATGTTTAAAAATGAAATAGTATTACTTTAAAACAAATTTGAAATATTTTGCATTTTTTTCTATTGCATATTTTCAGTATCGGGCTCGTGCTCTAGGGACACAAAATGTTTCGGGCTCGGATTTAAAATCGTTGGGTTCGGGCGGGCCCGGGCTCCTAAAAGAGGGTCCAAACTCATCTCTAGTAGCTACAGCACATGGCTATATGGATCCTGTGCTCGATGATTTGGGTTAATTTGTGTATTCACGGTGATAGCACATTCAAAGACATCGAAAGAGAAAAATCTGGCCAGTCCGTAAAACGGTTTCAAGTTTTTGCAATAGTAAATGATGTTTTTTTAAAAACCAAAGATATCGATAGAACTAGTAATGTACCGAGAATAAGTGCGTATTTTTTTGTATTTACGTCTGCATAAAAAAAAAAGAAAAAAAGATGGTCTTTTAAATTTGGAGAAAAAACAGAAAAGATAACACGAATCGATCTCCGAGAAATGTCTTTTTTAAATAGTAAATATTAATATTTTTCGAAACCATACACACCAGAACCGGAAAAGTAAGTTACAGGGTGGTCACAGACCTGGAAAACAAGGAAATATGAGGGAATTTTGTTAACCTGGAAATATCAGGGAAATTCAAACTATACCTGGAAATTCATTGAAACAAATGTTAATTTCCATTACGATTGCGGTAATCTGGAAGAAAAAAAAAAAAACTCAGCTTCGTCTCAGTCCGTGCACCGAAGTGCTTATGTACGAAAATTATTATATCAAGTACGATATATAAAAATTACGGCTGAATTTTTTTTTTTTTTTACAAAGCGTAAAATATTGTTTATATGCTATGTATTATATATGTGTAGTACGAAATATTTCACATACTTTTCTGAAACAAACTGAATTGTTAAGAATATTTGCAAGGCTTGCAAAACATGCAAATAACGTTTTAATTTTAAACTTTTACGTGCTTTTACATTTTTACAGCATTCATTTTCTTAATGAATGTCTATCTTGTGTAATCATTATTGTTTTTATGCGTTTAAAAGAATTGAAATTTATGAAAATGCAATTTTGTTTCGATTTGTATGGAAATAAATATAAAAATCTCAAAAAACAATCTACGGATTTTAATCAGTTTGATACTGAGACGCGAACACGTTTACAACAACGTGATTTACTAAATTCTTGGCTCCCGATAATAATTCCCTTTCCTATAAATATGGCAAGTACGGATAACTTGCTTACACCCGGTTCAAATCGCCGAACTCACCGAGGGAGTTCCACAAACTCACTTAGTGAGTTCGAACTGTCTATTGCTAGATACAGTCACTACCACTCACTTTGATTCGCTCTGGAGGCTAGCTGTAACTGATTGGCTGTTGAGGCTGGCTTTAATTTATGCGCATGCGTACATTCTACGTTTGTTCAGATCTCAGACACGGGGACGTTCAGTGAGTTATCTTAGATGAGTTTTGCGGTGTGAACAGTTATTCTATTCCGGGAGGGCACCACCTCAAAAATATCGATCTAATATCCGATGCGAACAGGATATTAGTCTCTTACCATCATACGATGGAAAAAGAGAGAATAATATTCAGTTCTATGTTGACCCATTACATCAAGCCACAGAACGAACAAAATTCACTGATTAGGTGAAATTAGTTATATTAAAGTCGAAATTCACGGACCTAGTACCGAGAACGCATACAATCGGGGACTGATTTAAATTCAGAACCTTATTATATACTAAATTTAAAGGAAAAAATAACTGCAAATTTTAGTTATAATATTTTTATTGGTGACGCACATGAGGTCTTTTCGAAATTGAAACAAAATGGTTCATCATATGTTTCATCATAGCTTCATCAATATTCATCATCAAATATTTCATCAATATTCAACATCAAATATTTCATCAATATTCATCATAAAATGTTTCAGCATTCTCATCAGGTACTGATGAGAATATCAGCAATTTCATTGTAAGATTCAATTTTCACGCTGCTGAAAATTTTGATACTTCGGCCCTATAAAACAAGGCGGATGCGAAAACACTTTTCGAATTAGTGAAAGCACTTACATTGATTCAGCATTTAATGCGACTAAATTCGAAGAAGTTAACAGCATAAATACTAACAGTACGGCTGAATTTTGTCAATCTCTTTGGAGTACTAATCAGAAAACGGAATGCAAACAGAAAGTTTACAGAAATTGAAACGCGAATCCGAAGAATTAAAACTAAAGCAACAAACTAAAATATTAAATAATTCTTATGAAAGTTATAAATTCTGTCAAATATGCCGGCTCAATAACCATGTCACTAAAGATTGTATACGCAATTCTGCAAATGAAAATTATAATAAAATTTATAACTATACAAATAATTTTTCTATGTATAAACAGTCTCAATATGCTTTTTGTTCTTCTCTGGAATTTGCGGTGAATTTTAAAGGGCAATGGCTAATTGAAGCGTTTTCCCCGCGCAGTCACGTCCTGAATTCCAACAATCTTATCCTTACTCTCCTAATTTCAAAATTTCTCAACCTTTGCAATATGGTTATGGTCTGGGAAGTAGCTCTACTCCTAATTTTAGCTGGAGCCCAGCAAATCATTTCCAAAATAGTGCAAATAATTTCAACAATCAGAATTTTCAAGAGTAGCAGAACCATTGTAAAACTTTAAGCAATTTAAGAAAGATGGTCAATCTGGGGATCGCAAATTTCGAAAGAAAAATTAGGATAAAAAGCAATAAATTTTTTTGGCTTTTAGCTGGTGTATATAGTTATTTTATAAGTTCTTTTTTGGAAGTATAGCTTACTGTATATATATATCCTACAAGTTTATGTGTATGATATTTTTATAAATAAATAGCGTATTTGAAAATTTATAACTTATACTATTGATCATCTATTTTTTTAAGAAAGGGATTGGTTGTCTAACTCAAGTATATGAAGATTATTTTGTGATATCAAATGAAATATTGGTCTGTAAAAGAGCCAAGCCACATTTTTGGTAAAATAAATCTAACACTGTAATCTGTTGCTTAATATTATAAATTATATCCTGCATATAATTTGTTTCTAATGTCACTTGGTGGTAGCATATGTCCCAAGTTTCGTTTATGGCCCCAATAAATATAGCTAATTTACAAAAAACTTAATAGTAATATCATTAAAGTAATGCCATATTGTTACTCAGAATATCTCAAATGTTACTATGACATTGGCAAAAAACTTTATGTTATATATCTTGATTTGAATATTTGATCAAATTTTCAAATTGAAATATATCAGAAGTTCAAAAATGTGGCTCAGCACTCTCTTGCCCCGACCCCCTCAATCATTGAAAATATAATGTATAGAGTATAAATAAGCATTATATATGTAAATAAATACTTTCAATATTTTTTTATGTACATGTATCAAGTTGACAATAATTTTAGTATAGTTGATTGCAGGAGGTTGACTGACTTCTTTTCCTCTAGGTGTTTCTCTTTTAATTACCTAGTTAGGTCTCACATCTAGGGCCTTCAAAGAATTTTCAAAACTCTTTAATCATTAACATTTACCTTTATATTTAGAGTTATATATAAGGGGAAGTCAAATGAAAACAGAACACCCGCCATAAAATACATTCCTCGCCAAAGTTGGCACGATTGTTGTAACATATCTATAATTCCATCTCGAGGGTTGGTAGAAATGCATAATGACAGCTCACAGATACTCACAGTTGTTTTTTTATTTTTTTTGTAGGTGAGCGTAGTGAAAAGTGTGTTCGTCCAGTATTAGAAATGGAGGTAAGAAAAGAAGAACAGAGGGGTGTGGTTCGATTTTCGGTGACTGAGGGTGCTGGAACACGCGAAGTTCACCGCCGCATGTCTGCTGTCTATGGCGAACACTGCCTATCTCTTACAAGTGTACACGAGTGGCATAAGAGAAGGACGCACATTGCTGCAAGACGATCCCCGGCACCAATCGAGCCAGTGTTCGCTATATTGCATATGTGCTGTCTAGCAGATATGCAATGAAGAATTTTGCGTGTTCCAGCACCCTCAGTCACCAAAAACAGAACCACACGTCTCTGCTTTTCTGTGCTTGCCTCCATTTCTAATGCTGGACGAACACATTTTTCTTTTAGCGGTCACCTACAAACAAATAAAAAAACAACTGTGAGTACCTATGGCCTGTCTTTATGCATTTCTACCAATTCTCGAGATAGAAGTATCGATATGTTACAACGATGTTGCCTACTTTGGCGAGGAATGTGTTTTATGGTGGGTGTTCTGTTTTCATTTGACTGCCCCTCATATATTGATAAGCTTTTAATTGCTCTATTTATTCCATTGATTAGGAATTTAAAGATCACGTTTATTATGTTGATTTTCTCTGTAAATGACAATCCAAGAAGAAGGGGCGAGGAATGAATCCTTTCCTTACTTGCTCTAATCTCGTTGGTTAATTATTTGGGCGCACTAACCGGGTTTTTAGTTAGTCTGCCTATAACTCAGCAATAACCGGAACTTTGGTTTAAAGTAATAATAATATTAACTATTTAAAAAAAAAAGAAACACTGGCACTCCGGGAGTGCCGACAGAAGTAAAAACTTGAACAATTACGTGTGTATTTTTTGAATCGTCAGGGAATATTTTATTGTGCAGGAAATACTTTTAAATGAAGTGTTTTTTATTTCCCTATTATAAAGTACTTCTACAAAAATTATATTATAATTTTCATTTAATGAGCTATTGTACATGAAAAATAATGCATATTATTTTACTTACAAAAATTGCAATCTATTGCTTAAAACGTAAATTTACAAATAATACGCAAATTCACAATTATAATATATGTGTTGAATTAACAGAAACGTGCGTTGAATTGTGTAGTAGCACTACTGAAAGCATTCCCTTTTTCAAACTCTCGTATGCGTATTTCGGGAATCAATAGCGCGCATGCAAGCATGCGGCGCGCGACGCGCCCGCCCCACCCTACCTCATACCGAACTATACACAATACATGTACATACTTATATACAGATATGACGATATAGTTTCCCATTTCAAGAAAATAATGTTTTCGAACATTTTCGGAGGTATACCATTTCAGGGTAAACCTCTACATTTTCAACACAGGTTGTCAGTACACTAGAAGATATCATTTCGTGTTTTAAAAGAGTGAGGGATTGTTTGCTCCCATTAATAGTTAATAGAGCGATCAATATAATGCAGACTCTCACTTTATCAGGGCAGGGCCCTGTGTGCATCTCGCTCCCCATAAATTATTAAAACGAAAATCATGATAACAGATTATGTGCGTTTCTCGCCCCTAAACCATTAATACAGTAATCAAAATATCCAGGCCTAAATTAGGGCTACAATGAGATCCCAAAAATTCAAAGCTATTTTTTTCTTTTTTTAAATTCGATCACTGTAAAAAATGAAGTACTAAAAAATGAGTAAGTCCATGTACTCATTTCGAAATTAGTATTTTTGGATCAAAAATGAACATGTGCATTCTCAAAAATGAGTAAGTCCATGTACTCATATCGAAATGAAGATTTTTGGATCAAAAATGAACATGTGCATTCTCAAAAATGAGTAAGTTCATGTACTCATATCGAAATGAGTATTTTTGGATCAAAAATGAACATATGTATTCTCAAAAATGAGTAAGTTCATGTACTCATTTCGAAATGAGTATTTTTGGATCAAAAACGAACATATGATCAAACCCAACATACTTGTATATTTCAGAATGTGTAATGACGAAATTTCGGAGCCTAAAAAGCTATTATTTGAAGGAAAAACGAAGAATAAGAGAAATGAAAAGTGGATCTGGTTGTTCTGGATTTTCATCAAAGTGGATCCACTACAACACATTTACTCTTTTTTTTCCCTCACATTTTACACATTTACTTTTTTTTTCTTTATAGTACTTCAAAATTATGATTTTTTTTCCCACTAATTTTTTAAAAATTTATTTTAACTTTTTTAACGTGAGGCAATATTGTGTTATTTAAAAGTTTCATAACATGATATCTTTGCAAATTATAGCTATGCAAATTGGTATTAAACTAAATTGATTTGGCTTACAAATTTATGGATTACGCTAAAATTTATTATTTTATAAATTATAATTTTACAAAGTTTATAATTTTAGTATTTCTATCTATGATCTTTTCTAATGTCATTTTTTAATTAATAATTCTTCGAACTACCTGTTACTTCAGACATTATTTTAATCTTTAACACACATAGACAGGCACTGTACATCCTTAAAATCATATTTAAAAACACATAACCCTCTATCCCTTCCTAACAGATGGCGCCAGATGCTGTTAGAAAGGGATAGAGGGGTTAGTTTCAAAGTAACTACCAACATTTGAGAAAGAGGCGTGACCACTCATGGTACGTTGGTCTAAGTCGTCAGGTTAGTAAACAGGACTTCACGGGTTCGATTCCTCGCATGGGCAAGGGTTGGTTAATTACTAGAAACACGCAGGAATGAAAAAAATGAGCAGAAATGTATATATCCCTTACAAGGTTGTCCTCGCGAAGTAACTTTTTTTTTATCCTAAAAATTTTATTTTAACGACATAAATTTTTTTTAATTTGAATACATCCATGGGATCAAAAATGAGTACATAGCAGTTCATATTTGAATACATCCATGGGATCAAAAATGAGTACATGTGTTTTTCAATTTTGAGTACATTTGGATCGGAGCTATTTTGAGTATGTGACGTATTCAAAATTGAGTACTTTTTACTCAATTTTGAATACCCATTTTTTACAGTGATGATAATAGTCTAAGAGCTAGCAACGTTTTCGTCACCGGATTTTAGCAAGGCTCATTTTTCTATATATTCTCGCTCTCTATTGTGTAATACGCATGCGGCCGGTCTGGCTGGCGGGAGACGTTGTGTTTACCTGTGGGGTGAGGGGCAATGCAGGTAAAAAAGTGTCAAAATTACGTCATTTTAGCATGGATTTTGTTTATAAAACTTGTTTCTGCTAACTATTCGTGATATTCAACCATTATTGCCAGACCGTTTCAACGTTGCTAATACCGTGCCAGACCCTGATTTAGACGTAAAATAAGATGTCAAACAAATTCACGTCATTTTAGCAAAGCTGAAACTTTAGTATGTTATACCTTGGCTATCTGGTAATCTATAATTAATTTGCCAGACCGAAATTCCGTTGCTAAATTACTGCTTGACGCCGATTTATATCTGACAGAAAAAGCGCCTATTAGAAGAGTTGGCAGCTTTTGTAGTGCTTTGGCTACTTTCAATTCACAGCCAAGCCATGATTGTTGCCAAAGCAACGATCTTTGCTTTCTATAAAAGTATATATATATATATATATATATATATATATATATGATTTGTCGAAAAAAATGCTTAAATTAAAATATTTCTTACACTTATTTAACGTGCCTTCAATGGAATATTTTTTCCCTTGATTATCGCTACAAAAAACACACGTTTTTCCATTACTAGCCAAAGCAATTAAATTTCATTTCGAAAACACAGAGAACATGCTATGAACGGTATTATTTCAAACCACAAATGATCGATTGACCTTGAAAAGTTGCAGTTGACATTGCCTATTTCTTGCTAGCCGCTATAAGTTTATTCAGAAAATTAAGAGAAAGTATTATATACTAGCTTACCCGCCCGGCGTTGCCCGTGCCAACAACCTTAAGTGTACCTGAAATCAGTGTTGAACATTTTTTTTATTTTTAAACAAATCTAATGTTGGGGGCCCCACTACCTTAGACAGCAAACACTGGGCGTGCCATACACACTCCCATATATTACCGTAAGTCGAGTCGAAAGAGCCATACCCCTTCATGATCCAGCCCATAGAACCAGAGATAGAAAAACACCCCTGGTGGTGAAAATCGAAAAGCTCTATCTATGTAGAGTCGAATGAGCCATACCCCGTCGTGATCCAGCCTATAGAACCAGATATAGGAAAGCACCCCTTGTGGTGAAAATCCGAACCAAAATCAGTCAGCTCTATCGATGTCAAGTGAAAAGAGCCATACCCCATTGTGATCCAGCCCATAGAAACAGAGATAGGAAAGCACCCCTTGGTGGTGAAATTCAGAACTAAAATAGGTAAGCTCTATTGATGTTGTGTCGAATGAGCCAAACCGTGTCGTGATGTAATCCATAGAACCCGAGTTAGCTGCAAAATCCTTTAGTTACACCTTCCACCGCCAGGGGGCACAATATGTTCTATACGAACATAACTGAATTCATTAAGGTTATCGATGTCGAGTGTAATGAGGCATACCCCGTCATGATCCAGCCCATAGAACCAAAGATACGAAAGCGCCCCCTGTGGTGAAAATCCGAACTAAAATCAGTAAGCTCTATTGATGTCGGGTGGAAAGAGCCATACTGTAATGACTTAATGAACTCCAGTGATCCAAGGTGATGATTAACATCCAGCACTTTTTATTAGGCATCGTTGATACACAAGTTAAAATAAGATGAACAATTAAAAAACATTACACTCTGCCATCAAAACCCCAGCGTACACAACCATCATATACTGTTCACGCGCACACATCATTTTCCGCTCAGCATCGTCTGTTCAACTCTCTCTGCATCTCTCTTAGCGTAGCTCGGTTCACTTCTTTTTGACCTGCCAACTAACATCTCTTGCAGTCTCTTTGCATATCGAAAACTGTCCTTTCGATTCGATTACACGGCTTACACGGCAGTCTACCTCCGAAGCTAGGCGACAAAACCATGGACAAAAACTGGACAACTCTAGGCCAGCAACTCACGAGTCAGGCTAGGCCATAGATTTCTTCGGTCGTTACACTGCTCTCATTGGCTGGCTGCTTCGTTGCCACGGATGGCGTTGCCGAGGCTATTTCATGGGAGGAGCTTGAAATAGCCTCGAACCCAAAATTCCATATACACGTTTTAATTTTTTTTAAAAACTCTAAATTAAAATTTAAAAATCCGGCCCCGAGGTATACTGTCCGGTGACAACATCTACACATGACAAAAAGTTTAGAGTCCTAGGTGTTATAATTACGGAGAAATCCGCGGGCAGGCAGGCAGACAGACACTTACTCTTTTATAGAGATAGATTGCATTATTTAAAATTAAAAGCGAATATTAATAAACACCAATTATATTATTACTTAAAAATTAAGGGAGAAATTAAATAAGCATAACGGTTGACAATTTACGCCATGGAGTTTTTGTTTTGCTCTTTTTCCACTTCTTTGGCGATTTCACAAATCTTTATACTTATAAAAGAACATGTCCTGATGACTCAGAATCAACGCTGAGATTCAACCGCTGCTCCTAGGACTATGAAATTTGGAAGATATGTTCCTTACACAATGTAGGCACCCACTAAGAAAGGATTTTTGAAAATTCACTCCTAAGGAAGTTAAATAGGGGGTTGAAATTTTTAGGTCATTTCGTCTTTTCGTCATATCTCAGCAGAAGTTTTAGGTAGAAGCAAGAAATTCAGGGTACCAAATCTACTAAAAAAATAGTTAAACATGTATTTCAGCAATTTTAATAATTCAATCACTAAGGAGGTTAAATGGGTGGTCAATTGTTTTAGGTGATTATGCCTCTTCGCCTAATCTCAACAGCAGTTTTAGGTAGTGGCGTGAAATTCAGGTTACCCAAGCTACTAAAAAAATAGTTAAAAACGTATTTCAGCGATTTTAGAAGTTCAACCACTAAGGGGGTTAAATGGAGGGGGGTTGAACGTTTTAGGTCCGTTGGTCTTTTCACCATATCTCAGCAGCAGTTTTAGGTAGTGGCGTGAAATTCAGGTTACCCAATCTACTAAAAAAATAGTTAAACAAGTATTTCAGCGATTTTAGAAATTCAGCCACTAAGGGGTGTTAAATAAATTGAATGTTCTAAGTCATTTTGTCATAACTCAGTAGAAGTTATAGGTAGGAGCGTGAAATTAAGGATAACAAATGTACTAAAAATATTTAAATAGATATTTCAGCGATTTTAAATATTCATCCATCAAGGGGGTTAAACGGTGGTCGAACGTTTTAGATCATTTCGCCATTTCTCAGCTGCAATTTTAAGTACGAGCGTGAAATTCCATCATTACAAATCTACTAAAAAATAGTTTAACACGTAATTCATCTATTTAAGCTGAAGCGAGTTTGTCACCAACATCGGCTATGAACCCGATCATGGAAGATTAGACGAATAAGACAACTATATCTGATTTTTTATTAGATATTTTGCGTGATATTTTTCCAAGGAAAAGTTTTTTTTTATTTTCATATTTTATAAATTGTTTTTGCGCTTTTTGTCTTAAAATTAAAAATTAATTAAAATTAACATTTAATTAAAATTAACATTTAATTAAAATTAACATTTAATTAAAAATAAGATTTAATTAAAAATAAGATTAAAATTTTTATACAAAATAGAATACATTTCCTCCTCTGTTCAAAATATATTTTTTGGATTTAAAGTTTTGCGATTTAAATACCAATCCCCATATTTATGTGCTCGGATATGCACAAGGCTGCGTTATAGTGATTGTCGTATGATCAGTTGACAGGCGTGCAACCCAAAGGGCTCTGTTAAAATAATTTCATTTTAACGATTTATGCACGCATAATGACTGAACCTCTTTATAATGATCGCTGTATTAACGATATACGGGTGAGAAAAACACAGGTCATTGCAATTTTCACCACGAAATTTTCAATTTATGGGCGTGAAACCACATTGCCATGTATCTCAGCCAATTTCGTTTTTCTTTATTTTATCTAAAAGCTCTCCCTTCCCCTTAGATAATCACGGGCAGGGCCGAGCAGTACTTTGTTAGGGGGCTCATGAAAAAAAAAATATTATTTTTGTCACGAAATTTTTACTTACGTGTTTTTTTATATCCTTATTCGTTATTTCCATATAGTTTAAAATAAAGTATTTTATTTACATTTTTATTTTTGCATGTAAAATGCACTTACTGGTCCTCAAAAACGTCAGCGCCGAACTCTGCAAAAGGTATCTGGGCCCCACTCGGAAGCGACTGGCTAGCTAACGATATATGGCTGAGAAGCACACAAGGCCTCGTTATTTTGAACACCGTATTAACAATTTATGGGAGCAATATCACAGTGCCCATTTACAACGATCGCCATATATCTTATGCTTTCTCATTTTTGTATATTTTATCTGAAAGCTCTCTTATTCCTATGGGCAGTGCCGAGCGTGTCTTTGTCAGGGGGCTAATGGAGAAAAACGTATTATTTATGTGCTTTATTGATATACTTATTAGTTATTTTCTTATAGTTTAAAATAAAGTATTTTATTTATATTTTTCTGTTTGCATGTAAAATGCACTTTCTGGTTCCTAAACGAAGTCCGGGCTAAACGCTGCAGAAGGAAACTTGGCCCCACATGGAAGTGACCGGCTAGACGGGCAAAGACCGGCTTGTTAATAAAGGTTTCTTTTAAAAAAAATAGAAAAAATTGTGGATAAATATTTTTTTTTCAAAATTTAACTAAGCCAAATAACAATTACAATTAATTGATACATTAATTACATAAATTAAGCCTTTATTTTGACAAATCGTATATATATGTACTTCTATATAGAAAGCAACAATCATTGTTTTGGCAACAATCACGGCTTGGCAGTGTACTGACAATCCCCAAAGCACTACAAAAGCTGCCAACTCTTCTAATTGGGGCTTTCTCTACCAGATTTAGATCGGCGTCTGGCAGTAATTTAGCAATGGAATTTCGGTCTGGCAAATTAATTATAGCTTACCTGATAGCCAAGGTATAACATACTAAAATTTCACCTTTGCTAAAATGACGTGAATTTGACACCTTATTTTACCTCTAAATCAGGGTCTGGCACGGTCTTAGCAACGTTGAAATGGTCTGCAATAATGGTTTAATATCACGAATAGTTAGCAGAAACAAGTTTTATAAACAAAATCTATGCTAAAATGACGTAATTTTGACACTTTTTTTCCTGCATTGCCCCTCACCCCACAGTTAAACGCAACGTCTTCCGCCAGCCAGACCGGCCGCATGCGTATTACACAATAGAGAGCGAGAATATATAGAAAAATGAGCCTTGCTAAAATCACGTGTTTTCTGACGTTGCTAGCTCTTAGACTATAAGAAATTGACCATAAAACAATGGAATACCAATTATAGTGGCCGTTAAGACAGGTACATATTTTGAAGTGATTTTTGAATGGAAGCAAATTTAACCTTAAGTCGATGAGAGAAAATTCAGTTCCACAAACAATTGGTCATTGACAGAGCTGGTCTTTTTGAGAAATTTTATTTTAGTATAATCAATTTAAAATTCTAATCTTGATTCATATCTATGAATTGCGAGATCATGTGATAAAATGTAATTTTTGTTGTACACAGTCGGTATTTGTTATTTTGGCGAAAGGGGAGTTTCCATTTTCTTTCGAAGTTTTACTGTATTGTTTAAAAAATATATATTGATTTTTCATACAGTTTTTTATAGTTTTATAAATATTTCTATTTTACCATTAGAAAATCACGTCTTTTAGCATTAATGTTTTAACTTTTTTCTTTTCTTTTTTCAGAATATTGAAAAAACATTTTTTTATGATGGTACAGTTACAGATGAAATTTCATGGCAAGATACAATACTATGCTCTTTTCCTAATTTAAAAATCTTTAATTATTCTCCTGAATGTGACTTTTATGAAAAATCTGCTAAATGTATTGATTCATTGTTGAAACATGTTACAATTTTTTCTCCCAATATTGAAGAAATAGATTTGGGCTTTTCTGCTGTTTCTTCCGTAGGTGTAAAATATCTTTGTAAAAATGAAAATGGAGAAGCTCTTTGCACGAAACTGAAGAAACTCTGTCTTGGATACACAAATATTAAGGAAGATGATGTTAAATATTTACTTCCAAATTTGCCTTCTCTTGAAATTATTGAATATGATACTCTTCCTCATGTATTATATTCATTGCACAAACATGATTTACCATCTCTTGCTAATGCCAGGCCATATAAGATTACTGCATTAGACTTTTATTTCCATATTGATGCTGATACTTACCATGATGATATGGTAAAAGTCTGTCTATCTCCGTGTCCCCATTTAAAGACCTTAACCTTATTGAATATGATACTCTTCCTTATGTATTATATTCATTGCACAAACATGATTTACCATCTCTTGCTAATGCCAGGCCATATAAGATTACTGCATTAGACTTTTATTTCCATATTGATGCTGATACTTACCATGATGATATGGTAAAAGTCTGTCTATCTCCGTGTCCCCATTTAAAGACCTTAACCTGGAGTTTCCAAAAAAATAATGAATTCAATTTTTTTCCCAAGCTCCCTGATTTAGAGGAATTACATGTATATAATTATTCAGTTTCGACTGTTAATAAGAGTATAGACGAACTCTTGAAAGGGTGTGCAAAAATAACATCTCTGACTGTAACAAACGGTACACTATCGCTGTCCGTCCTTTCTGAAACTTGTCCACTTATCCAAGAATTGTGTCTGGATAGTGTACGTCTCCTTATTGACAATGACTACAAACCCAAATTTAATTCATTGACTTCTCTTACATTTGAAAATTGTATAGTAGAAAAAAGTATGAAAGCAATGTGTTTGTTCTTGACATCTTCAGAAAAGATTGAATCATTAACTTTCTACAGTTGTGATCTGTTATCGTCTGAAGTAAAAGCACACATATTAAAATGCTGTGAACTGAATCCTGTAAGCAACATTACGCTTTATTGCCCTATGATTGATAAAAAATATGTTAAAGATCTTCTTTTGAACTGTCATACTTTGAGCTGTTTGAATATCTATGTTCCTTGGAAGAATTATGAAAATGAACTACTGATGTTTGCTGAAATTTTGCCTAATAAGCCTAAAATTAATATCCACTAATTTTTTGCTTTGATGATGATTGCTCTGAAGATGATTTTCATGCTGTCTTTGTCTGAGTTTGACTTGAACTTTATCCTTGATCATAGCTTTCACTATGATTATATTAACTCTGATGATGATTAGTATAATTTCACATAATAATCTGATAGTTTTATGCTTATGGTGATTTAAAAATGATATTAGATATTAATATCTGAAGCCTGTTATGTTACCCGTATCCCTACGAAAGAAAGTAACGATCTTGAATCACAGTAAAAGCTATTGATAATCGTTTGGAACTGATATATCAGTTCAGCTGGTTGTTACGGTTTTCTAAATATGATTTTTCTTTAGCAAAAGTTTTCTGTTTACTTGGTAAGAAATAATATTTAACCATTTGTTCAATCAAATCTCTGGTTGCTGTGGTATAAAATTCTGGAAATTAAAATCTCATTATTCAAAGATATTTATTAATTCTTTTCAAAAAATAACTACCTTAATGATTATTTCCTGTATTTTCTGTTGATTTTTTTGGGATTCTTATTTAAAAATTTAATAAAACTGCATTATACCTTTTTTTTTTTTTTTTTTAGTTTGTTTGGTTTAATTTTTTTTTAATTAATCACTTTTCATTTTATTGTATAAATGATCAAAATACGTCCATGTATGCGGTGCAAAGTTAAGTTCGATATCCTCAAATAACTTTTGATCGGATAAAGCTTCAGTTGTGCACTGTTAAAAATTTGCAGCAAACTGTGCAGTCATTCGACCGTTTTCATAGAAAATGTTTATATAACCGTAATTTAACACACTATTCTAGCCATGTTATTGCCCATATTATGTTCAGAATAGAATTACATTACGGTTATGTAACAGTTTTCTATAAAAATGGTTGAATGACTGAACAATTTGCTGCAAATTTTTAACAGTGTGGAACACAGATGGTACATGGGTACATCAAATATATGTCCTATAGTTAAATTTTAAGTCGCAATGCGTAAGCTCGAGGTGGGGACACCGCTGTCTGCGGCAGAGTAGAACTAGGTGTCGTCTCAATTTGCTCCGATAAATCGCCAATAAGACGATAACCATAACACATGCCCACTGTAACAGGGTCTTGTGTGCATCGGTCTCCATAAAACGTTAAAACGACAATCATTGTAACGGTCTCTGTGCTATTTCCACCCATCTATAGATTTAAAGCGAAAAGCGCATTCTGTCAAATTCGCATTCCCTTTTCCACACGAAAATCGTCTCATTGCGCATGCTTCAACGTTTTAGGAAGGCTTCTCCCCTCAAAAACGGGAAACGTATTTAGTCCTATCTTGTTTAGCCTAGGGGGATTGAAAAGGGTTAATTGAAAATGGATGGCGTAATATGGCCATTGCATTGAAACCTTTTTTTTAAAGAACTCATGTTTTCACTACTAAATTTGCATATTTTTTCGCAAAATTTTAAAGCGAGCTTGGATACAGTTATATTTATAACCGATTGAAATTTCAGAGAGTTCGGAAGGTGAGAACTTTTTTTTATTGCTATGTTAAAGGAGCCGACGCGAAAACAAACAAACAAAAAAGCGAGAAGAAAACATTTCTTTTACAACTCGATAACAATAGTTTTTCACGAAATTTTTACACGGGCTGTAAAACAGTTTTATTTATAGCCAATAAAGATTTCAAAGAGTTCGGATATACAAATATTAAGGAAGATTATGTTAAATATTTACTACAAAATTTACCTTCTCTTGAATAAGTTATTGCATATTTTGATTTTCCTTATGCATTATAATCATTGCATAAACAAGATTTACCATCTCTTGCTAATGTCAAACCGTATAATATTACTGCATTAGACTTATATTGTCGCAGTGAAACTTACACTTACTATGTTGATATTATAAAAAGTCTGCCTATCGCTGTGTCCTCGTTTAAAGACTTTAACCTCGATTTTAGTAATAAATAGTAGATTCAAATTTTCTCCCCAGCTTCTTGATTTAGAACGATTACATATAAATAATTATTCAGTTTCAATTACTAATATAGACCAACTGTTGAAAGGTTTGTGCACAAAAATAAGATATCTGACTGTAACAGACTGTACAGTATCACTATCTGTCCTTTCTGAAAGCTGTTCTCGTATTAAAGAACAGTGTCTGAATAATGTACATTTCCTTGTTGACAACGATTCAAAACCGAGATTTAATTCATTGACTTATCTTACATTTCAAAAAAATATCAAAGCCACCCATTTGTTGTTGACATTTTCAGAAAAAAATGAGTCGTTAACTTTTTACGATTGTAATTTCTTATCCTCCGAAATAAAAGTACACATTTTAAAATGCTTCTGAATCCTGTTCTGAATCCTGAAACTGAATCCTGAAAACAAAATTTCGCTGTATTTATCTAGGATTGATAAATAATATATTAAAGATTTTTTTTGAACTGTCGTACTTTGAGATGTTTGAATATAGATGTTCGTTTTAAGAATCATGAAGATGAACTACTGATATTTTCTGAAATTTTGCCTCATAAGCCTAAAATTAATATTCGCGAATGTATGCCTTGTCTTTATTTTGAAGTTGATTTTGATGCTAAATTTGTCTTACTTTGACTTGAACTTGATTTTTGATCATCGCTTTCACTACGACTGCACTAACTCTGAACTCTGATGATGAGTATAATTTCACATATTGTGGCGTCACAATGGACTAAGTCAGGATGGTTTTTTTAGAGGTTTTTATTACACCCATCTACAGGACAGCACAATGTTTTAAACAATTAGACAGAAATATTTTTTTAGAAAAGAACAACTAGACTACATTAATTTAGTCTGTCGACAGAATTATATTCGGCCCGTGGGTTTGGCCTTGCTAATGTTTTTAGCAATGCTCGGAACGCCTCCGGGCATAGCCTTTTCTCCCGGTAAACACGAGCTTGCGTCCAAGCTTCGTACACTTCCCATCACCGGACCAAGTTCCGGCTTTTTCTGCTCGCCTAACTAGCGACAGAGAAAAAGATCAGAGGTTCATCTAGCTCACTCTCTTCGTTCTTAGTCCTCTGTTGGCCTCTTTTCAGTCGTGTATATATCCAAGCTCTACCATTGTATCTCAAGTGGAGATTGAGTACTTACCATATGGTCTCAAGCATGTAGAGAATTATTACATTCCCATGTCAGGAAAGCCTTCAGATTTTACCAGAGTTCATAAAATTATGATACTTCATATTGTCAGAATTGAGTTTGGCTCAACACTCGAAAACATTTTACGGCCTGCGAAAAAAAAGTTATTTACAGAAATTTTACTCTTATAGAGGGATAATTCGGGATAGCCTGAGAAAAACGTGACCTTTTACTTTTCTCAGCAAAACGTGGAGAATACCTCATAATATTGTTTGCTAGTGTTATGGTGATAAAAAAAATGATATAGAGAATTATCTGAAACATGTTATCTGTATGTCTCCGAATGAAGAAACTCCGATGAATTTCTTTCTTAAATCAGAGTCAAAGTATTTGATAATCGTTTGGAACAGATATTTCAGTTCAGCTGATCGTTGTATTTTCTAAATTTTATTTTTCTTTAGTAAAAATTTTCTGTTTACTTGGTAAGAAATAATTTTCAACCACTTGTTCAATCAAATCTCTGGTTGCTGTGGTATAAAATTCTGGAAATTACAATCTAATTATTCAAAGCTATTTATTAATTATCTGAATGATTATTTCTTGTATTTCCTATTGATTTGTTTGGAATTATTATTTAAAAATTTAATAAACTGCATTATACCTAAAAAATTGTTTTTGTTTGTTTGACTTTTGTTTAATTAATCAGTTTTTATTTTACTGTGCAAATGGTCAATATCTGGCCATGCATGTTCATTTTACTGTGTAAATGGTCAAAATCTGGCCATGCATGCAAAACACAAATTAAAGTACGGGTATATTCAAATAACTGTTGAGCGTACATAGCTTCAATTGGGAAACATACAGCATCTACATACTGTAAAACGACTTTGCTCTATCACATGAGAGTGAATGCAGCGCTCCTAGTGGCTGAATTTGAAAGTTATCAACTCTATCTCGAAACTATGAGATATAGTAAAAAAAAGTCAGTTAAAAAGAGTTAATTAGAAAAGTCCTTCCGACCTGTACCGGTAGCAAAAGGTTACTTCCCTATTCCTTGTTTTTTAGAATTCGGCTAATTTTACTCAAATACACGAACCAAAATGCGTAGAATACCGATTACAGAAGATTCTCAGTTTTCATCAATATTGAATTTGTATGGAAAAAAAAAATAAAATAAATATATATATTATCAGGTATCGGCAAGTTAACTTCATTTACCACGACCTATTATTACAGCGACCTATTTTTGTCGCCAAAATTGGTGATATATTACAATATTGTTATATTTTTAAAAAGAGATAAATAAAAAAGATTACCTCCACGATGAAAGATTTAACACATATAAACTGTATCTAAATATACTGCTACATTTTTTTCATTAAATCAAACATTTTTTACTAGCTTAATTATTCATCACTTTTAAGAAAAAAGTGTGATATTTTTTATTGCAATCTTTTGAGCCATAGCATATGATCCCAACTAATCAATTAATACAAAAATATAATCTTCTACATTAGACTGACCTTCAAGAAAGCGTCGAAGTTCATGCATATGCACCATAGCTTCTGACGAACTAGGGGCTTCTCTTGTATTTCTTTCTTCTCTTCATTCCCAGATAGTTCGTTCTCAGCTTGTTGTTCTCCGCCAGTTGAGTAATAATGTCCACATCAGTTGCCTCATCTCACACAGCCAAATTTTTTTCTACTTTGACATAGTCCTCATATAAGATCGATGGATCAGATTTTACATTTTCCCAACTATCGACAGCCAGCTCAGGATGAATTTCATCAAAGTTTTCCATTACATTTACTCCTTCCATTTACTTCGTTACAAATCCGCCTTATGAAAGCATTTCATAATCGTTCTCACACTGACCTTGTCCCATGCCTGCCTACACATTCGTGAAGCATGAAAAATGTTGAGATTCTTAATGTCAAAATCTCCGATGAGGATGCTTTCAACCAACAGATGCCTGTAGAAATGTTTAAGGTTTTTGATGATGCCTTAGTCCACATTGGCTGAATCACAGATGTCATGTTGGCCGGAAAAAAATGACTTTCACATTTTTTAATTTGGGGATGCTGTTGTGAGACGCACAATTGTCAATAGAAAGGACAATATCTTGGGTTTTTTTTTTCGAAATTTCTCGTTGATATTTAGAAGACATTTTTCAAAAATTTCGGAGTTCATCCATGCCTTTTTATTTGAATCGTAGGACACAGGCTTGGATTTTACATTTTTAAAGCAACGTGGATTGGCCGATTTGCCAATCATTAATAATGGCATTTTTTCGGACACGTCCATATTTGTTCCAACAAGCAACATTACTCGCTCTTTACTTAGTTTTCCGCCACTACATGTTTCTCCTTTGAAATCAAGAGTTTTATTTGGAGTGCACTTATAAAAAAGTCCAGTCTCATCGACATTAAAAATATTTTTTGATTCCTTATCTTGAATAGTTTTTTAAAATGTTCTTTCCATTCATCAGCTGCATGAATATTCACTACACCACTTTCACCACACACTGCTTTGAAAGAAATATCGTTTCTATCTTTGAAACCATTCCGCCAACCTGTGCTGGCTTTGAAATCGTGAATGCCTAATGCAGGGGCAAATTTGTCAGCATTGGCTCTCATAATAGGGCCGCTAATTGGAATGTTCTTATCTCGTGCTTGTTTAAACCACATACGAACACAACTATCCACATCTGGGTTGTCAGATCCTCTCGTTCTTTTTCTATTTTTTCTAATGCCATTTTCGCTGCTCAAACGTTTATCTTTGTTCTTCAAATATGTCGATAATGAGTTGGATGGAATTCCAAATTCCTTGGCTATTTCTGATTTATTTTAAGGCTTTTTTCACTTCATTAATCACCGCTATCTTTCGAGTTAATGTTAATGACTTATAAGGAGTTTTAGCCTTTGACAATAGTGACAATGCCATAGTAAGAGCAGAGAAACAATATTTAAAGCACAAACAGAAAAACGCATTAAACCCGCTAAGCTCCACAATAAAACGGAGAGCTAACTTTCTATTCTGATAGATTGTATCCAGCGGTCCGTCCATGAATACAATGCCAAAGATTTTCCGCGGAAAATCTTTGGCAAGACACAGATTATCTCCCATAGAATAGTATGGGATAGATATTTGCAAATTAGATTATCTTTTAAAAATTTGAAGAAGTTGCTACAATTTTCACTGATATACATTTTTTATGTAAATTCATCGTCAATATTCAATTTGATATTTGTTAAAAAGGAAATTTTATATAAGTTCAATAATAAAAAGAAAAATATGTTAAGTATTGTTCATAAAAATATGAAAAAGCTGTAGAAACAACTAAAAATGACAAAAAATATGCGGAAAAGTTAAAAAAAATTCCTATAATATTAAGAAAAGTGCAGGATTCATTAAAAGGGCATGTATACTATATATTAGTATTGTTTTTTACTTTTAAATATTTACTATATTTTTTATCTCACTGCTAGTGTGCAAATACTTTTTTGGTATCACAAATGTTACTTTTTTATATTTTCATATTTTTAAATATAAATATCAAATCTAATATTAAATATGTTTATTTGTTTTGTAAATATTTTTTTATATTTTTCATTCGTAGTTCATTTTGTGTTTATTTATGTGTGATACAGCGAATTCACCTGGTGTGCAGATACTTTTTTTGCTCACTGTATATATATATATATCTTATAATTGTCTTGCAATAGCAATCGTACATATGAACCGATTGCGATGTGACTCAGCATGTGTATATGATTTACCAAGGTCTCAACAGAGTTAGTTGTCTTGTTTCAAAATGTCAGCCATCGTAGAAGTTTAAAAGGCTATATCTTTGCCACTTTTTAATATAGAGGAGAAACAAAAAATGCTCCGGAATTCTTGTATCAAGGCCCAACATTTACTGAAGGAAAAATATATTGAATTTCTAATTTTTTGTACATCTTTTTGAATTAGAAATTTTTAAGTAGCAGCCCTGGTGGATGAAGCTGCCCAACGTACTCGGTCGAGAGCTTGGTAAATCCTGTACCCATGTTCAGTCATATCCAAGTCGGTTCATATATACGAGTGTTACAACATAATAATCTGTTGTCTTGTTTCAAAATGTTAGCCACGCTAGAATTTAAAACTCCTGTATCTTAGCAATATTTTAGAATAGAGACGAAACGAAAAATGAATTCTTGAAATGAATTCTTCTGAATTCTTGTATCAAGGCCGAACATTCAAAGGTAAACATATTTTGAATTTCGAATTTTTTGGTGCATAATTTTGAATTTGAAATTTTTAAATGGCCGCCATTTTGAAACATATGGCCACCTCAGTCCAGAACTTGGTAAGTCCTGTACACATGCTCAGTCATATCCAAATCGGTTCATGAATACAGCATGACAATCTGATGTCTTGAAAATGTCAGCCACCCTAGAATTTCAAACTGCTATATCTCAGCCATTTTTTAAGATAAAGCAAAGTAAACAAAAATGTTCCGGAATCCTTGTACCAAGGCCGAACACTTAAGGAAAAAAACTTTTGAATATCTTTTTGAATTTGAAATCTTTAAGTGGCTTCCGTTATGAAACAAGATGTTGGATGATGCTGTTCAACTGTCCGACTACTCGTTGCATTTATTTTAATTAGAATTGTATCTTGTTTGGTTTGTGTTTAAATTAAATTTAATAAGATTAGACATAATTTTGAATTTTCATGTGTTATTTAAGTTTACTATAATTTGTATATCAATTAATGAAAGCGTTGATATCGAATTAAAGACATCGTGATCTCATTGCTATGTGAATAATCTACGCTGTTTGTAGTCTGTCGCTCCCGACTCATAGATTGACAAATACATAAAATAATCACACAGTGAATATGATTAATCTGTTTATTGGCTAAACAAGCTAGGAACAATTTATTCTACTTCGGCAAGATATGTTACATAAGCTGATAAATATGAATCAAAATAATTTTTAGGACAATAACAAAGATAAAAAAATATACTTAATGTATTAAATAGTAACATAAATTTGAAGGAAAACTAGGGATGCCCGTGATACTCGAATGGTCAAATACACGATTTTAATTTAACATATTATTGCTCTGAATTTATTAATGGCAAACACTAAATACTACTCACCTCTGAAACTCACCAGGATCCAAGACGGCGTCATCATAATCTAAGGCACACACATTCCAAATTCTGGTTTCGAACAATTCACTAATTGTTAGCTTCTGCTAAAGTGATTTAGCATAAATTTTGGGCCAAAGCCAAGCAATGTTGATTTTCACATGGTTTTGGTTAAGCGCAAAAAATTCAAACACTCAGCTGACCACTCAAAGTTTTCCTCTCCTCCGCTTTTCACTCTCCAAAAGTCTCTACCTCACTATCCATTCTTTTCCTTTTTTGCAATATACTTTTCCTTATTCTTAATTTCTTTCTCTTCTATATTCCAATCTAAGCAGAGCTCAACCTCTTTTCGTATCTAACTGAATGCGATTTTTACAATAACTTGTTCTCTATTGGACTTAAGCCCAACTTATCTGAATTTCATTAAATCCTTTTCACCCCTGCAAGCCCGGGCGAGTGCGTTATCAAGGGCCCCCACACCATTTAGGAATTTGCCACAGGCCCAAAGGGCGCTCTCAAACAGACCTTTTGAAACAACATTGAAGCCCCGCTTCGATGGTCGCTGCACAGAGGAGGTCCATAATGATTATAGCCTATGTGGTCATTACTCCTTGTTGTATATTTCTTTTCTGTAAAAAAGGCTTGACGTTAGATCTCATAATACCATCTGAATTCTGTCCCTCAATGCTCCTACGCTCACCTGGTCCTGTTATAAAACTTACACAAAGTAGCATTCGCACTCTTTTTACTTCCTTAGAATTTAACTTTCTATAAGCTGTGCATATTCTATTATTATTTTTCATCCTTTTTGACGTTTCATAATATTACGCACATTCTAAAAATTCCTCTTTCATTCAATCTATTTCCATTTTGAGACTGCACCTGAAAAATGCTACTATTTCTTGCTTCCTTACAAAATAAAGAATGTTTAAGTATGCCCTTTCCACGGTTTCTATCACTTCCTCTATTTAAATTTTATTCTTGCTGGATTGTAACCCAGCACAAAGAACTCGGTGGAGACTGGTCAGTCCTGTACACATTCCCATTCTTCTCTGTTTCATTCTTTTTAATCTTCTCTTTTCTGTTTGTTGTCATTCTGTATTTTTTCTTGTTCATGTTTGTTTTTTTACTAATACTTTTATTCAAACTGTTCATTGTTATACTAATCTTGTTTTGTTATTTTGTTGTTCATAAACAATGCAAATAAAAAGTATAAAATTTTAAATGAGAAAAAAAATATATAAAACTATTTTTAAAAAGATAAAAAATGCAACTGAAAGTTCTTTTTCACGTAACTTTTAATGGCCTTATGGCTGTGTAAGCCGATTTTCTGCTGTCATTTCTGCACACTATGGACTGCATACTAGTCTTCCACTTTAGCTGGTGACGGATGGTGGTTGGCCCCAGCGGAAACAGTCCAATATTTAAACAGCAGCAGAAAAAGAGTGGTAGATGCCAATAATGTATCGGTGTTGGATGGCTCGCCTGCAGCTATCTCTGAGGTTGAGTCCCTTGGTTGCGTTTAACTAGGTAGCGGGGATTTCTTCATAGCGGGAAATCCTCCATGGCTTTGCTAGGGATGTGTACACTTTGCAAATATCCCTGTATCGGTAAGTCTGAATAGAACTCTGAATACATACCGTGGAGTTATCTCTGAACTTGACTTTTTACACGTTACGGAAGTTGAAATAGTAGAGAACCTTAAGGAGCAAAATGTAATTGACGCTAGAAGGATAAAAATCTACTGGCGGGATGAACAAATACCACTTAATCAGGTACAAATACCCACTAAGCACATAATACTTATTTTTAATTCACCTAATTTACATGTCAATAAAAGATGGATACTTGTCATGTTCTGTCAGACCGTATATTCCAAATCCACTGCGATGTTTTAGATGTCAACGCTTTGAACACTCAAAAACATCATGCCCTGGTAATGTCACATGTGGTCGTTACAGTGAAGTGGTCCATGAAAGTGTACACTGCCCCAGTACATTGTGTAAACTGTAAAAAAAGCATCCATCTTATTCAAAATCTTGTGAACAGTGGAAAAAAGAAAAAGAAATACTAACAGTACGTGAAAAAGAGAATATGTCAGACCCAGAAGCCAAGAAAATAGTCGAATCTAGGACACCCAAAGTTAGAGTATCATATGCTGCAACCATATCAAAAATATATCATAAAACTTTTCAAACTATTGCAACGCAAACTGAATTGCCAATCAGAAACCAATTGCCAATCACAACAAAAAGTCTACTAATCCCAGTCTGCCACCCAGATCAACACAATCTGCTTCTCCTAAATCATCAGAAACTGTCTCTTCCAAGTCAACACAGCCTATTTTTCCCAAACTTTTACCCCGTACAAGAACTTTTCAAATGACCTCTAAAACGCAGTCTTTAAAACAAAGTCGTAAATCTGATGCTGAAAAGCATGACCTACCAACAATTAAATCCCCTATGCCATATGAGATTCCCCCCAAAAAGAAATAGAATAGAACACCTAAAAATCAATCAAACCCGAAAACGGGTGGCAAAACAGATGGGCATTCTATGGAGGATGAAGATTGTGTGCACATTAACACCGATTCGGATTTAGATGAGAACGAAGAATATAAAGAAACATGCGCCGCAGGCGTCCCGGCGCGGGACTCACCGCACACAATCGACCACCGTGCCCAAGAGAACGAAGGATATAGTATGTCTACTACCTCCGAACAAGATGTCGTAGATTTAAAAACTCACCAAATGACTAATATTATTTCGTGAAACTGCCGTGGCTATTATAGTAAATGTGAGGAAATGCGTAGTATAATCTATGACCACCAATCATTGTGTTTGGCTTTACAAGAAACACATCTGAAACCTACTGACAAAACTAAACTACACTCATATGTAACTTCCAGAAATGACTTTACAGGTAATGGTAGGGCCACTGGAAGTTTTTTGTTTTCTACAGTTTACCCCATACTCATGTGCCTTTAAATACTAACCTACAAGCTGTTGCAGTCCGTGTTCATATCAAATATCTCTTTACGATCTGTTCACACTATTTAACACCAAATCAAAATATTCAGTCAAATCATCTAGATAATCTGTTTCTCCATCTACCCAGTCTATGAATTATCATTGGAGATTTTAATGCACACAGCCAAACCTGGGGCAATCAAAACTCTAATTTACGTGGTCAAATGATTGAAACTTTCATATCTGACAATGAATTATTCCTGTTGAATAACGGTGATCACACTTATTTTCATGAGCCAACCCGCACTTTCCATGCAATAGATCTCTCGATATGCTTCACAAAATTATATAGAAGGTAAAGAAACTTAAAAGAAGCCTAGCAATGATAAAATAAGGGTGGGGGATGCCATGAGGGGCATGGGGGTACAATATGTTAAAAAATTCTTGTTTCTACCTTAAATAAATATCTGAGAGATTTAAGCTGAATAGTGGACATGCGTCAGCGGTCCATCAGAACAAAAGGTAAAAACATATTTCAGGGGTCAGTCAAAAAGGTTTAAAAGACCGAAAAACTGCTTAAGACGGAAAAGCTAAAGTTAAACCCCCATAGTACGGAAACTAAAAAGCGTAGAGTCTAAAGCACCCCAGAATAAGACTTAACCGAATAGTTCAGAGTTAAACGATACCATGGGTATTAAGTTTGAGCATATAAGTATTATATATCAGTTTCAACTGACGTCACACCCTAGCAACCACTTTAGCAACCAGATTGTTGCTTATGTTTGCCCCTCAAAGATGGTAGATTGTGATTGGTTGGCTCATAATACAGGCTACAAATCGATGTTTATGATTGGTTGGATAAAAATAGGTGGCCTGGGGATCACGTGGTTGAAACTGATCTATAGGTACTGAGATAGATCTAAAACGGAAAATAACAATAGCTCAAGAAAGAGGCTACCTAGGCTAAAAACGAAAATGGGGATGGGAAGGAAGGACGAAGAGCTAACTACGGGACCAAAAAATGGGACCGGATGAGGATGGGAAAGCTAAAATACCCCAAAGGGTCAAAAAGAGCCCCAAGGGGAGCCCCCTCCCTATGCTAAAGCAGAAATGCATAATAGACGGTGATTATATAACATACAGTATATTACTTAAAAAAGCTGGTATACGGTGCGCAGCAGAAATCCTAGCAATGAGAGATAGATTCCTCCTTGAAGTCTCTAAAGGCGACCCGCGTTCCGCAGACCCTCCTCACACTAGCAAGCATCTCCATGGAGAGGAGAGGAAAGGTACTGTTATATTGACTAAGATTAAATTGTAAGTTGGAACTGGCAACAGGCCCATGACTGTTAAGCCCTTAATACTTCAAAAGGTGTAATGTTTTTTAATTACACTTCTAGTTTTTTGTTAATGAATGTTTCAAAACCATGGGGGGCGTGGTGGAAAAAACAAATCGTAATGAAATCTAATCAACGGATAATATATTAAAAAAACGTGAAAAATTTTGCTTATTACAAATATGCAAATTAAACCTAGATTGGACAATTGAGTGATTCAGTATGGTTTTTTTTTCAACCGCTACTGCGCCTGCGCCCGAAAATCCAACAAAATTCGCTATCAATGTGCTACCTTCAGGCCGACTTTCTCCAAAATTTTATATAAACCTTAGCATATTGCCTGACATCGAAATATAAAATTTCGTTGAAAAATACTCATACATTCTTCACTTTAAATTGCAAAAAATTAAGAAAATCGCTATCACAGAGGCCCACTCTGGCGAAATTGCAGGACGCTTGCACAGGGTCTAGATTTTAAGTGCTCAATTTTTTTAGCCTTCTGTAGTCACTTTATTTACACTATTTTACCGGTATCAAGTGTCACCTTTAAAGATTTTTATTTATTGCTATTTCATACGTAATGTTTTAATTAAAATAATCACACATCCCTTTTAATACACTGAATGCTTGACTTATGAGGTATTAGTTTTAAAATTACAAATAAAATAATCAAAAATCTTAAACGGTGTCATTTGACACTGGTAGAAATATTGTTATAAAACATAGAAATATTGTAATAAAAATTAAAAAGTCCTTTTGCCTTCTTTCGGGAGGAAAAGGTAGCTTCCCTATTACTTGTTTTAAGAAGTCGGCTAATTTTGCTCAAACACACGAAAATAAAATGCGTGGAACCCAATTACAGAATATTTTCAGTTTTCGCCAATATTGAATTTGGATGGGAATTTTAGAAAATTTGTCTGGTATCGCCGTTGGCTTTATTTATGGCAAACTAATTTTGTCGTCAAATGTGGCGATATTTTCCTAAGTATCGCCAAGATTGGCGAGAGTTTGACGCTGGTAGATATGACTACGTAGTTTTAAGAGTATTAGAGTTGCAACAATTGTTACAACAATGAAAAAAAATTGCGAGAAGTCACGTTCAATAAATCCATAATTAAACACATTTTTTGAGGAATCCCTTATTTCTAATCTGTCGTTTTGTTTCACTAGAATTTCAAACTGCCGTATCTGAGCCATTTATTACGATACAGGGAAACAAAAAATGCTCTAGAATCCTTATATCGAAGCCGAACACTTAAAGAAAAAATCTGTTTGGATTTCTAATTTTTTTGTAAATCTTATTGAATCTGAAATCTTTAAGTGGGTGTCATTTAGAAACAGGATGGCTGACCAACAATACACACGGTGACGTCCAAATTGTTTCATAAATCCGAGTGCTTCCCCATGACATAAAAAAGGGATATAAATATATACACAAATTAACATTTCAACTGCGGGTGGTTTTTTGGTCTGGGTGTCATGATCGGAGAAAATAAACCGAAATTTTCCGTAATTACTTTCCACCGGATGGCTGCAGTAGGTAGCTTCTTACTTTTTGTAATAGAAGCTACCTAAAATCTGCTTGATTTATTACACAGATTAAAATAAATTGAAAAGTAACTATAAGTAAACTGCTACAATCGAATTTTAAAAGAATGATTTGCTTTTTCAGTAGATGGCATTTATCTCTTTTTAAATTTTGAATTACAGTTATTCACAAATTTTATGATCGACAAGTTTTATGTGTTTTAATATTCTATAAGAGCTGCTGGTGAGAATCAGCACATTCGCCTTTTGTTTTAACAAAAAAAGTAAGAAAAATTATTCTTTCTCATAATGCACATATATGTGAATATTTCCCATAAAGCCACGGAAAAGTAAGATAACCTAGACCACCCAACCGGACATTTTAACGAGGGTAATTTACAACCCTAGCCACGATGTCTCCTACGACACAAAGGAAGAAGTTCATCGATAGATGGAAATTTATGGCCCTTTATTAGAATCACTTAAGTGCATTGCATCAGCAAACAGGTATTAGTCCATCTTCAATCTCCAAAATAAAACAAGATGAGTGGGCCAACTCCAATCAGGTCCTAGTGCGGTCAGCATTTTTATGTAAGGGCAGTACCAAATTATGAAATTAGAAAACCAAACAACATCAAGTGGGAGGAATTAAAAAGCCCCACGTATCTTAATTACACTAGGTTTTTTTTACTCCTCTGAGAAAAAAAAATGGAGAAAATCATATGACGATTTTGGAGTGTTTCTATGCAGTTTAAAAATATTAGTCTTATAATGTTATGAAGCAAGTTAGTAAAAAAATATTAGTTTACAATTTTCGAAATAGTATGCAGTGATGTTTGGAACAATAATCCTATACTCACTCTCTTAGAAGCCTAAGTGCTACACAATAAAACAAGGATATGCCAATTTGGGCAGTAGACACTCTTAAAGATTATAAATGTCGCCCTTAAGTCGATGGTCAGACTCAACAACGATAGATGCGTATGTCTGCCTAAATCACCAAAGTAAATCTTTGTATATTTGTGTTACAGAATCGAAGTTATGACTGAAATTAGAGTATTTTATCACCAGAAATGGATTCTATTATATGTGATTAAAATTAAATGAGAGTAATCACATACTACTTACTTTTACTACTAATAATACTACTTACTTTTGAAATCTAATACAAAAAAAAAAAAAAATGGTGAACTGGAAAACTTACAAAAGATGTATTTTATCCTATTGTTTTATTATTACTAATTCTCTTTCATTTAAGTGTATTAGTATGTATGTAAATAAACTTATCTTTAATTCGTAAAATTCCCTCTCTATGTTCTTTCGGTAGTGTATTTTATTTAAATGAGTTTTGCATCGCATATTAAATATATATTTTTAAAATAACATCACTTCGTCTTTGCACGCATCAGACTTAATTTTAGTTTAATTCCTAGATGTTAATAATTATCAAAATCTAGTTTCAGTCTTTTCCAAAAAGTTGAGAGTATTCGAAAACACAACGTCAATGTTCTTTTCTATACTTCTTATAATTAGAGTAATTTTCTTTATATTTTGAATTTTATGCATTTAAAATTTTATTTAATTATTTCTCCCAGCTAGGAAAACGTACGATCATCTTTTTTTTAAAATTATTTAACGAATACCTACAGTAGTCAAATATCTGGTAATAAAAGGGGTTTTACCCTTTTATCCGAATGGACATGTCAGGATAGTTCAAATTTAGGTACTAACCTGGTTAATTTATATAACTTTCTTAGAACTTTCCAGCATTGAGCTTCTTTTTTTACAAGTGTAAGTGCATTTATTTATTTTTTTCGCATAGTGATGCTTCAAGTTTTTCGTAAAAGTTTTCAAATATTTTATCATTTCTTTGTATTTTATATACAATTTGCGTGTGCAATGATGCAAGTTTTAACATGTAATTTTGAGTACATTCTTCGTAAAAGAGTGTTAATTTATGATTATTGTCCAGTATGTGAAATCTTTCGTCCAGAGTCCAAAATTTTTGTATTCGGGCACTGCCAGCCTAAAATACTTTCAAAGAGTAAACAAACTCGAAATAACAACATTAAAATACTCTGAACCAAAATGAAAATAAAAACAAATATGTTACGAAGAACCAAATTAAATGAATTTAGGACTTAAAAAGAAAGAGTATTTGATACAAAAAAGTTAAATTAATTAAAGAGTGCGAAAGAAATCGGCGAATTACACAGAAAACTGAAAGAGAGAGAGAGAGAGAAAAAAATCGGATACAAAAAGGCTAAAAGCTGTTGTAGATAATTTATTGTACTCGGTAACTTTTGTCCACAAAGTCTTAGGATTAGTTGAAATTAAATATCGTTCTTACCAATATAGCGAGGAGGAAAATAAGAAAGAAGAATTGAAACAGGAGAAAAATTATTTTCGTTTGTAAAAGCACCCATCCGCAAAAATCAGGGTAAAAAGCCGTTTATCAAGTTTTTCTTTTTTAAAAGGAAAAAAATATCTTAGGAAATTGTCTGATTCTAAAACCACATTAAAGAAAAGAACCGTTAAAATAAATTAGAGTTTCCAGAACAAAGAGGCAGTTTATCAACAGAAGTACATCACAAGCAACACACCAACAAGAACGAAAAATCATGCGTCAAGCATAGATTATGTAACACTTTCCAACGCTTCCAAAATAATTTTACGAATCATACTCTTCAATAAGCTAAAAGATAACATCTAAGTAATCCAAATACTTTTATTCAGCCCTGTATAGGATCTATAGATTTGTATATATACTACATAGGATGCTAAATTTTAGTTCAGTTAGGAAACACGTAGCACAGTTTAAAATTCTCCGTCTGGAGTTAAATAATACGGAAATGTTTTCCCGAACTTTTGTGCTTCCCTGTATAGGATCTACAGAATTTATACACACCACGTAATAGACAAAAAGCGATTTAAAATTAAAATCGCGTTTAGTAACTTAAAACGCACTTCCAGGAATTATTGTTAACATACAGTAGAGAATTCTTTTGTGTGTCCCTGTAAATGAACGATGACTGCTATACACACAATATTCTGTAGTAAGTCTCTTGTAATGAACCTTATATAAATTTCAATGCGTTTAAAATAGGGAAACATTGTTTAAATAAAGCGCAGACGATTTTTCTCCATAGACGTAATGTAACGGAATTCTTTTGACTGTCCCTGTAAAGTAAGTATAAGTGCTATGCACACCCTATTCCATATTAAGCTTCTTCTAATGCACCTTAGTGATATATATAAATTTCAATGCGTTTAAAATAGTGAAACATTATTTAAATAAACCGCAAATGATTTTTCCCCATAGACCGCAATGTAACGGAATTCTTTTGAGTGTCCCTGTAAAAAAACTATAAGTGCTACATACTTCCGTTGAAATAGGGAACATGCTATAGATAATGATTATAACATATAAAAATTGCAGGGCAATCCGAGCATATTTACGGGAGTTAGAGCACGGACAGACGGCAGACGGCAGACGGCAGACGGCCAGACGGCCAGACGGCAGACGGCCAGACGGCCAGACGGCAGACGGCCAGACAAACCGAAGTCATAAACACTTTTCAACTAGGTTGGAAAGTGTTAACAACAAAAAAGGGTATAATCCGAAAAAAGAAGGATAATTTTTCTTGAGATGAATAAATAAATGGATGTAGTATATAATATGAGGCTTATACATTAAATGGATAAAGTTTGCCTTGAAGTTAAAGAATTTGATGGAATTTCATGTGAAATACAGCGTGTTCCAAAAATTATTCATCACACTTTTAAAACAATGCATTCAATAGTTACCAACTTTTAGTAGTTAAATAGCATTAAAAGGTAAAATATCTTAATAATAAATAAATAAAAACTATACAATAATGAATTATAATTAAAATTATAAAGCATTATAAAGTAAAATATAAAAACTTTTTTACTTTTGACCAAGGTTTAAACTTTAGTTTGAGAATAATAAGAAGTTGAATCAGTACAGTATCGAATGATTTTCGAAAATCAGAACTATTTTTGAAACTAACTGTGTAGAAATTTATGATCTATATACACATGTCATTTATTTAATCTTTATATCTACTAAAAGCTATGAATTATTTATTGAATTTTAAAGTTCGGGCGAATTTTAAAATGCCAGATCGCGTGTTTCTCGTACTTTATTATTAAAAAGTACATTAATATATATATATATATATATATATATATATATATATATATATATATATATATATATATATATATATATATATATATATATATAATTGTATTAAAACACTGTATTTGAAAAGGGCCGTAACTTTTGCAACTGGTTAAGCCTATTATACGAAGTAAAAGAGAAAGGAAAATTACAGGGTGATTATAAAAAAACTATCCCGATATATGAGCCTCTAACTGTCATACGGTTCACAGAAACTGAATGAAATTCTGGCCTAAAGTATTTTGAGGTATGCGCTCAAGAATCATGTGAAAAACAACAGTTAAATTTTAACAGTTACGGTTACAGTGACAAAATTTCGAAAATTTTAAATGGCAACACCTACTTTTTTTTTATTGGAATGTGATCTTCATAGTGAAAAACCATAAAAAGCGTTAGAACGGTACCTGTAGCACGAAAATCGCCGGCGCTAGGCAGACTAAGAAGAAAAGGGAAAACAATCAATAAAGGACAGAGAAGCAACAGAAAGTAAAACATTTTATTGTTCAGTGCTATCCACCATCTGCCTCTTGTAAAGTGTCGTTGTGTGTGAAATGGAAAATGTATGAAACACAATAAAATGTTTTGTTTTCTGTTGCTTCTCTGTCCTTATTGGTTGTTTTCACTATTCTTCTTAGTCTGTCTAGCGCCGGCGATTTTCGTGCTACTGGTACCGTTCCAACGCTTTTTATGGGTTTTCACTATGAAGATCACATTGCAATAAAAAAAAGTAGGTGTTGCCATTTGAAATTTTCGAAATTTTGTCACTGTAACCGTAACTGTTACAATTTGACTGTTACCGCATACCTCAAAATACTTTAGGCCAGAATTTCATTCAGTTTCTGTGAACGGTATGACAGTTAGGGGCTCATATATCGGGATAGTTTTTTTATAATCACCCTGTACTTGCAGTAATAAAAAACAATCGTCGTTGGGAGCCACCGTAATACTTACCCATCATGGATAAGCGTAATATAAAATATGAAAATAAAACATATTTATAAAATGCATTGCAATTCGAATAAAATTGTGGCTTGTTGACGTCATAAACTTTAAATGCTCTACTAGTGAATTGCGTAAAAGAAACATCCTTATAACTCTAAAATTGATAATCATATTAACTTATGGTTTACTGCGTCGGATTAAGCGTCTCATTTCCAATTAAAATTTATCTTTGAATTGAAATTTGAATGAAATACGGGGTCATGAAAAATCGAAGAGTGTGGAAAATATGATTAGAAATATCTTGGAAACTAATTATCCGATCGACTTCATTCTTTATGCAAAATTTGTTTTTTTATTGTCTTTTATATTCATTCATTCAAATAAACAATTTCGGAAATTTTTATATACCTTTTATCAGAACGAATATTTCGAGAGTCCGAAAAAAATAGTTCCGGATAATCGAGGTTACTGAAAGTCAATAAGCTTCTTCCCATTATTACATACTAAGTATATACCAAATTTCAAGTCTCTATCTCAATTTATTCGGGAGATAGAGCGTTTACAGACACACACACAGACAGACGGACGGCAAACTGTTTTTTCTAAAAATATGTTTTTCGGAATCTCCAGTGTCTGAAACTTGTAAATCCGTCAATTTTTTTTTCGATTTTCAAAACGATTACAAGACTTACCCTATACTACATACGATGGGTAAGTAATAATGATACGTTTTAAAATTTTATTTGCGTCATGTATTGTACAATTTTAGCATCGTTATATTAATATTGATACGCCCATAGAGGGACTATAATTTAGAGTTTTTTGAACAAAGAAGTAGTTTATCAAAAGCAGTACATCCATAAAAAGAAAAAAAATGCCAAACCAAAGATATATATATATATGTATATATATATATATATATATATATAATAAATAAATAAGTGGATCTAGTGTATAATTTGAGGTTTATGCATTGACTTGAAGAGTATATATAGATTTTTTTTAGAGCCAACGGATTTTTATACAATTTCTCATAAAATACTGGATGTTTCATTGGAAGGTCAACTATAACAAATATAGCAAAAAGTTTCATATCGCTACATAAAGAATCGGTACCATTACATATTTATAATCATGAGATTCACTGGTAGATTGTTGAACTCAGTACATGCATAAGCGATTTTTAGGCTTAGTTTCCCGTGCTCTCTTGACTTTGTATAATTGTTTCTTAAATTTATGAGTCAGAATGTTGATAATTTTAATCAACTCTGCCTGAAGTGAAAATTCTGCTGTATGTTGATTAGAAGAGGTTTCTTGGACCCACTTTGGAATAACCATTTTGAGAAAGTCCTAAATTGATTCATGCAATCTTCATTAAGTGCTTCGAAATGCCGAGTGAACTTAGCTGTCATTTGGTGCCAATGAAGTAATATTTGAGAACTCGTAAAATTAGCTTCGGCTCGCATTTTGTATGCTCAATGTAATATTTGATGCGTATGCAGAAATTCGCCTTTACTTTGATGAAATTTATCTCATTTCCTTGTAGCTGTAGGTTTGTTTAACCAAATTTATAAAATAAATCAGCAAAACAAACCATATCATTTTAAATTTTATTATTTTTCTTTTTAAGGAATCATTTCTATTTAAAAAAGAAAAAAAGCACTCTAAAAGTGAGTTAAAGAGCTCAAAAAATTGTTTTAAATAGGTACCGTTGAATAGCCAATAAACTTCTGTGTGCAATTTTAGACGGCTGATATATTTATTGTTTTCATCACGAAACTTTCCAAATAATCTATCGTCGAAAGCGTTGCTTATCTTGTTAACCACTGTGATTACATACTATAGGGATCAATGATAGCGGTCACAAATTTCTTTTGTCACCAAATATTGTCGATGACATATTTTATAGAACAATATATTTTTCTGTTAAATAGCGGAATAGTACAAGTGGAATCTCTTTTTTTTCGTATATTTTCCATTGTGTTGTAATTTTGTTTTTAGAATTTTTAGGTTTTATTATCACTTTTTTTAACCCCTTAAGCAACATACTGAATTTACTGACGGCGCCACTGTTCCACCACTGCCTTGTTATTTGATTATTGAAATTTAATACATGTAACTTTGATACATTCATTATTTATTCCTTTATAAACAGTTGTTTGAAAAATGCGCACTCTTACATCAGCCTACCTTAACATATAAGAAATATAAATTCACAAAACTGTTACAGAAATGAAAAAAGAGAGAGATAGAGCGGACACCCTCTTTTTTTGAAAAAAATTAGACTTTTAATCCTTTACAAAAGTTCACGTCTTTGTTACATTTTAAAGCTTAGTAAGAGAGATACAAAAAGAATTTCACACAAAATAAAACTCGAGTGAAAACAGGGTAACTTATTTCGTACATTGATCTTTTTATCTCTTCAAATAAGTTACAACAAATTAAGCGAAAGAAAGGTCACCTTGAAGAATTTTTTCCCCTTTTTCGATTAAAGAAGTTTTTTTTATTTTTATTGATGTAATAAATATATGCTCTTATATTTTAGCTTTTAAAAAGTAAAATTTTGATCGATTATTTCTTCGCCAATAATGTAAAAGAAGTTTTTTTGAAGGGGTAAATTGTGATTTCTTTTTTTCACAAAATGTTTTCTAAACAATAAAATAAAATAAAATAAATGTATATGTATTATTATTTTTATTTTTAAGGTAACTCCTATATATGATATTTGAGATTATAGTTCTTGAATATATATATTTCGTTAAAAAAGTAAATTCTGATTAATTTTTTGCTTTTCAGATGTATTCACTCAAGATTAACATAATTAAAATTTTGTAAACTAATAATACAACGTTCTTACAAAGGCGTTATGTAACAAATTTCATAGATTCGAGCGACAATTCTCTGAGTAATATACACAAATCCTAAACTTCATAAAGCAATCATAGAAAACAAAATAAAGAAAACTAAAGATGAGATTTTTTTTTCTCTGGCGGAAATTAGCTTTTTATTCCTGTACTAAAATTTCTTCCTTTGTTATGTTTTAGAGCAGGGTACTATGGTATGCGTACCAGTACTGGTGTGCCTTCCGATACTGGTATGCAAAACTTCTATTCTGAATGCAGTTAAATAATAGCTCTCGGGTTTCACCCTCCCCCTCAACACCATTCAACACCCTCTTTTCTCAGCCAAAGACAAAGTGAAAACTTTCAGAGGAAATCTTTATTTTGTTTTTACTTCTTAAGTAACTAAACAGTGTTATTAATTTTACTTTTGAATAATGTTATTGGCGAAAATGAACGTAGTATCTTCAAATGATGACTTATATAAAACATTAATAGAATGCTATATAGCAGATTTTAATGGCTGTTTTGATAAGATATCCCATTATCGTTGAAAATGCTCCCTGATTGTTACTGACGGGAGAGAAAAGAGAATTTATTCTGTTATCCTGTAATGTTAATTTTTGAGAACATTTTAAAAAGGATGAATTAAAGAGATTTCATTTAGTGAGACTAATGGAATAATACTGATTTTTGTGAAAACTGAAAAAGGTACTTGTGTTTAGCGCAACTTATATATGTGTAATGCATTTTCTTCCTTTCTTTAAACAGAAACAGAATTCAGAAGTAAATTAAGTAATGAAACAAAAAAAAAGGCCTAAATTAACAAATATTGAACCAGATCCTCTTGATTCAAGCCCTCTTTTCACACCAGCAATACAAAACAAATTAAAGTTATGCAAGATGGTATTTATAAATCATCCAATAATACATGCAAACCTATGCCAATAAGTCATAGCTTGTTGTTGAGTTTCCTGGCATTATTAACTTATAGTCATGATGATACTACATGTTATGAATGTCAATAAAAAAACATACATAAAACATTTCAGTAACGTAATTATGCAGTTTTAAATTATTAGCTTTTAAGAACAAATTTAATAACTTGAAATTCTTTGTAATACATACTTTTGTTGGAGGGGGTGGTGGTGGAGGGATCTGACACCTTATATATTTCTTTTATTTAAATAAAAATAGAATTCAGAAGTAAATTAAATAATGAAATGAGAAAAGTCCTAAATTAACAAATATTGAAACCAGACACGAGGAAGCTACTCTTGGTTTAAGCCATCTTTTCACATCAGCAATACAAAACAAATTAGAGTTATGCCAGATGGTATTTATAAATCATCCAATAATACATGCAAACCTACGCCAATAAGTCATAGGTTGTTGTTGAGTTTCCTGGCATTATTAATTTATAGTCATGATGATACTCCATCTTATGAATGTCAATAAAAAAAACATACATAAAACATTTTAGTAACGTAATTATGCAGTTTTAAATTATTAGCTTTTAAGAACAAATTTAATAACTTGAAATTCTTTGTAACACATACTTTTGTTGGAGGGGGGGTGGTGGGGTGGTGGAGGGCTCTGACACCTTATATATTTCTTTTATTTAAATAAAAATAGAATTCCGAAGTAAATTAAATAATGAAATGAGAAAAGTCCTAAATTAACAAATATTGAAACCAGACACGAGGAAGCTACTCTTGGTTTAAGCCCTCTTTTCACATCAGCAATACAAAACAAATTAGAGTTATGCAAGATGGTATTTATAAATCATCCAATAATACATGCAAACCTACGCCAATAAGTCATAGGTTGTTGTTGAGTTTCCTGGCATTATTAATATATAGTCGTGATGATACCCCATGTTATGAATGTCAATAAAAGAACATATATAAAGTAACATTTTAGTAATGTAATTATGCAGTTTTAAATGATTAGCTTTTAGGAACAAATTTATTAACTTGAAGCTCTTTGTATCACATGCTGTTGTATGTGTTTAGGGGGGTGGGGAGTGAGGGAGGGACCCTCTAACACCTTACATATGAATAAGTATTTTTTTACTAGGCATATTTTAATTTTGGGGGCACTTTGTAAATGATGGCCCCATGACATATTAACCGAATGCGCTGTAAATTAGGCCGTACCTGCTTCGTTAACTTCGTGGTACGGCAAAATATAAATTTCAGTATAGTGGTATGCCAATCAAAAAGTTTGGGAACCCCTGTTTTAAAGCTAAATAACAGAGATGCAAAAATAATTTCAAGCAAAATAAAATACGAATTTAAACAAGTTAACTTATTTCGGTAATTGATCGGAGGCGCAGAGAGCCAGCTTGGGCCCCGGCGATAAATTTTTCTAGGCGCACGCATATGTATTCACATAAGAGGGGAAGTGGGGGGGGGGGGCTTCTGAAGGCATTAAAAACGCTTGTCCAATTTGTTATTTTAAAATTAATTACAATTTTTTATGTTTATAACAGATTATTTTATAATTACACAATTAAAAAAACTATTTTTAATTCATTTCAATGTTTATAACAGATTATATTTTAATTACATAATTTCAATAACTATTTTTAATTCATTTCAATGTTTATAACAGATTATAGTTTAATTAGATAATTCCAATAACTATTTTTAATTGATTTCATTCTTAAATCAAATTAAAATTTAATTAATAATTATGTACTAATCGTGATTTCTGTGTAAAGTACTATTCAGAAAATAAAAAGCACATGTAACTGTGTATATTTGTTTGATAAGCTATAGAGGAAAATTAGATGTATTTTTCCACATCAACTTAGATTTAAATATTACATATGGCGCGTTACACTATTTCTACCTCGTATATTTCTTTCAGAGGTGAATCTGAAATAGACTGTTTTAAAAAAAATGTATATATATATATATATATATATATATATATTTGTTGTTTTGAATAGTGTACTGTTTTATTTCTGATCTACACACACACACACACACACAAAAAAAAGGATTTTAAACTTTAACTGTTCCGATAAAATAGTAGCGTTCCTACGGACCTTTTTTCCCATATTCAACCGCCTCTCTGCGCTACAGAAATTGATATTTTTATTCTTTCAAATAAAGAACACCAACGGCTGAGAGGTTCTGCTCCCAAAGCTGATAAATGAAAGGTGCTGGGTTCGAACTAGAGTCCTGCATGGGTCGGGTTGTACCTGATTCGCACCCGAATTTTCTGTTTAAAGTCAACCTAAGCCGAAGTTAGTTTAATATAATTATGTAAAAATAGTCTACAATTATATCTCTAGTATCAATTTTATCTTTTTTTGTATAAAAATGATACATATCCACTCATTAATATTCAAACATATATAGTTTTTTTATTTGAAAAATATGCAGGATTTTCTCTTGAAAAATCGAGTTAACCCAATCCCGACCCGAAAGACTCAAAACCTAACCAGAAACCTACCTGACCTGAATCGGGAGTCGGGGTCGGGTAAAACTGGGTTACCTCACCCGATGCAGGATTCTAGTTCAAACCTATGTCGCGCTCGTCGGTCTAATTATTTCGGAGTTATTAAGGATACATTCGGATTATATATACATTCGGAGTTATAAACATATTCGGAGTTTTTCGTGATTTTCTTCGAAACTTGTATAAATACAGATTAGGAACCATTAGAAAGATCCCCACGAAAGGCATCTTCCTCTCTTCTCGGGCTGTATGCCTCGCGCAGACAATCTGCCGTAACAAATACCACCACCACCACCACCACTCTTCAAATAAATTGAAATAAGTTAAATGGGCCGAAGTTTACCCTGAACAAATTTTAATATTTCTATTTAAAAAGTTTTATTCTGTGACGACTCTTCATTAACAGAACTCTAATAAGTTAATTTAAAAACCTAACCTTTCTCACTAATTGGAAGTCTGGAGTGGTATACCATATGTTAAGCATTATTTCCTTCAGTGGAAGCCGCAAGATTGGTACCAGATGTAAGTGCTAGAAATCTCGAGAATAATTGCTTTCTCAAGGAGGTATAAATTTTAGACTATTCCTTTGATCTGACGTTATACAGACATTAATGATCCAATAAATTCTATCTACTTGAGTCCAGAAGTTCGATATCTTTCAGCCACTTCAAAACCCGCCAGCTGCTCTTTCCCAGGATGCTAAGTTCTCAAGAACACTTGAAATTCTCTGAATAGGTATAATCAACTCGTGAGAGGATATAGAGAGGATTCTGAATTCTGTTGCAGTAGAGCGAACACGCTCATGCATTTCTCCCTTGTGAGAAAAGGTGTCTTACGGCCCTTGTACCGGACTTAAGAACCTTGCCCCGGAAAGTAATGGGCAGTCCTGACTACAACACCATAACTATAACCCACTATAAGCTTTATGTGTGCAGCTTCTTTCTGTAATTGTAATGTGTATGTGTACTGAGACGTAGCTTAATTAAATTCATGTTGCATCAGCAGGTCTTTGAATTAATTTTGTTACAATTCCTATCGATGTAATAAAAATACGCTCTTATTTTTTAGTTTATAAAAAATAATTTTTTGTTGATTTTTTTCTTCGCCAATAATGATAAAAAAGTTCTTTGAAGGGTTATACGTAAATTAATTATTTTGTTTGAAAAAGAAAAAAGAAAAGAAAAGAAATTTTTTAATTAGAAAGTATGTATATTTCAGACTTCAAAAATTTAATATGAATATATATTAAAAATTTTTTTAAATATCTGATTGTATTAAAAATATAGTGGTATTGTTAAAATCTTGTAATTATTATCATTAATATTATTTGAAATGTAATAAATTTAATTTCATAAATTTTAACCAATATTTAAGGAGCATAAATTTCATAAAACAATCATAAAAAAAGAGAGAGATAGTGAGAGAATGGACATTCTCTTTTTTTTGAAGAAATTAGATTTTTAATCCTTTACAAAAGTTCATTTCTTTGTCACATTTTAGAGCTTAATAAAATAAATACAAAATAATTTCACACAAAATAAAACTGGATTGAAAACAGGTTATTTCGTACATTCATCTTTTTCTTTCTTCAAATAAATTAAACAAGTTGAATGGACAAAAGGTCACTTGAAGATTTTTTTTCTTTTTCGTTCTGTTTTCGTATTGACTTAATGAATATTATTACACTCTTAAATAATAGTTTATGAAAAATAAATTTTTGACCGATTGTTTCTTCGCCAGTGATGTCAAAAAAGTTTTTTAAAGGAAAAAAATGTGATTTTTCTTGGAAAAAAAGAAAGAAAACAAAAGTTTTTGGTTTTTAATTAAAAAAAAAAATAACTATACGTATATAATATTTGAAATGTCAAATATTGAATATATATCTTTCATTAAAAATAATGTTCGAAATCATTTATTACTTTTCAGATGTATTCACTCAAGATTGCCATAATTACAATGTTGTAAACTATTAATATTTGTTTTACAAATGCATAATACAACAAATTTCATAAACTTGAATGGCAATTCTATCAGTTATATCTAAAAAGCCAAACCTTCATAAAAGGATAATAGAAAAAAAAAAGATATTTTTCTGAGATAAATTAGCTTTTTAATACTGTACAAGAGTTCATTTCTTTGTTACATTTTAGAACATAATGAAATAAATAAATACAAAAAGAATTTCATACAAAATAAATCTTGAATGAAAACAGGATAACGCATTTCGTACATTGATCTGTTTCTGATTATTATTTTTTTTTCGATTGACGTACGCTGTAAAAAATGACAAATGTTTCTTAATCTATGAAAATATGTTATAATCACGAACGAAAATATACCATAGACTTTAGGGGTCTCTGCCTCCTACGAGCTACGTTGGCCAACTCCCGTTCTGACACCGCTAACTTTAAAAACAGTCTGATTTGGTCAACTCTAAAACGACTACGAAAAATTGAATTATAATTAAACGACCAGTGGCGATCTGCGAAAATCGGGTTTATCTTTATTTTCTTTTGACTGAGGGATTTAAGGCCGAATCAAATGCTGTCGAAACAGTTAACAACTGTTTTAATGATTGATTAAATAAGATCAATTAAACATTTGAAAATAAACTTGTGTAAAATGGTTAAGTAAACAATGTTGCTGCATTGAGAGATTTTATAACGATACTATAGAAAATCGGGTACTTCTCCACTATCTCGTCGAATATTTTCTATAAAATAAAATAATTGTTGCCAAAATATAGGACTTAACGCCAAAAGTGCATGGCCGTGGCATCTCATTCATCAGATGCTTTACACGTGTTAGTTATGTCATCGAGTGATTTTTAATTCGACGTTTATGTATATTTTTAATGATATTTTAACAATTTATTAGTTATTTCGTCAATTTAAACGTAATTATTAAAGGTAAAAATATGGTTTTTAATTGAAGAGAAATATTATTATTACTATACGCTGCTTTAAAATTTGCGATAATAGGTAAAAGATTGTATCGAAATAAATTAATCTCTCGTGTAAATATATTTTTAAATTGGAACTGTTTGGAAATATAGTTGCTTGAGCATTTGAAATATGACATAAGTTTCCCCATTTAATGCTTTGAATGCGTAATAATTTAATTATTTCACTTTTTAATATTCACTCGCAAGTATAATTTTTATTACGTAATTTTCTACATTTACTGTTTTTAGCACGTGATCATTTAATTATTATTTTAAAGTTTTATTTTTATTTTTAACAGTCATAATACAAATTAAACAAATTGGTCTCACTCCATCTAAGTTCGCTAGTTTGACGAAAATCGTAATTTTCAGGAAATTTTAAATTCGGCTTATAAAATGTAATTGAATGGATATGAGGCAAATTTATGAAATATGTTAAAAATTTGTGCAATCATAACTTAAAAATCGTCCATGTACTATAATATATTTCCGACGCTCAAACGAAGTTTGATCCTAAGTCATTCAATGAATGCCATCAAAAACTTTTATGTTCCCTTGTAAATGAACTATAAGAGTGCACCCTTTTTAATTGAAAGGGAATATTATTATGTGCACTATTTCACAAATTGGCAACAATTCAGATAATGGACTTTTTTCGAAACATGAAATAAATCTCCATCAAAATAATGAAAATTTGAATAAAAAATTTAAATAAAGCCTGACAAAAGTTAGTCAAATAATAATTAAAAAAAGCAATCTTCACACCACAAGCTTGTCAGATATATCCTTTTAAATTAGAGTGAAATTCCTATCCATAGTTTCCGTTCCTATAAAACTTTTTTAAGATAACTATTTTGATCGACTTTAATATTAAATATCTCTTAAAATATCTCTTCGATTAAGAAACTTTTTGCTTCAGCGTGTTTATCGATCATTTCTCTCCGGACACTTGGATAAATTGCAAATAAAAAACAAGTGAATGAAATTTCTGTCTTTATTTTATACTTAAAATAAAATTACGAACTTCTTTAATGATTTTAATTAAACATTGTTAATAATATCGAATTATTTAACGAAATATACTGCAAATAGTTTAGCCTTATTTTTTTGGCGTCACAAGAAACGGCTGGTAGCCTCGGACATATTAATCAATGGTGTCCCAACCATTTTTTGGCTTTACAGACATCACAATTATAATAAAAATCCGATGCATCTATATAAACACAATCTTAATGTCTAATAAAGATAATCTAGAATAAGATCTAATTAACCTAATTAATCTTTCTTAGTAATCTGCAATAAAGTTTGACAGGAGCAACGAAACTTTATTGACGAAAACAAAACACTCACTCACGACTAACTTACTTGGCGCCCACGTCGCAATAAAACTATATTTGTTTCGACTCTAGAGGACGTTCATTTATAATAACTCTTTATTTACGCAACACTTTGAATGTCTTAGAAATTGAAATGTCCGCGGTTACCCGCTGTTCGCGGTTACCCGACTTTCCCCTACTTTAGAATTGATATCATTCGAAAAACTTATATTAAAGGGTTGAGAAAACTGATTAATACGCTAAAAAATCTACTCTGAGACGTTTACGAAAATCAGAGGCAGGAAATATAGTCTTTCTGAGGTTTCTAAAGAGAAAGCACGCTTTTCGTACTCGTGTGTAACTCAGAAGCGGTTATTGCATGTTTTCGTTCGTGATAATATTATATTTCCCCAGATGAAGAAACATTTTTCTTTTTTTTTTTTTTCTGCAGCGTAATAAGTATCCATCAGCATAATTTCCCTGTCCACCGCGGATAGACGATAGCGATTATCAAGCTTCCTGATTGGTTGTTAAACCGAACGCTTCTTAAGTCATTTCCGGCATAAGTTGGTTTCTTATATAATATCTATTAATTTCTGTATAATCTAATTAATAATATAATATAATATAATGTATAAGATAATATGTAATATTAATATATATACTTATTATATATATAATTAATATAATATTGATATATAATGTAGTATATAAAGCAATACAATATAATAAATTATACAATCTAATATTTCTATATAATCTAATAATATCTATTAAAATGTATAAATGCTTATAAAAGGATATGAGGCAATTTTATGAAATATGTTAAAAATTTGTGGAAACCATAGCTTAAAAATCGTCCATGTGCTATAATATATTTCAGACGCTCAGACGATTTTTGAACCCAAATCATTCAATGAATGCCATCAAAAACTTTTATATTCCCCTGTAAATGAACTATAAGAGCTATAGAGAGTATTCCATAACGCTTTTACCCTACTTTTCCCTACTGAAAACCTGAAAGAACAATTATATATTTAAAATTATATATTTTTGTTTAATATGAAGTATGTCTCAGAATATGTATTTAGGCTTTCAATAATTCAATAACAATAATATATTTAAAGATAAAATAAGTGCGATGTTTATAAGGTAACTCATAAAATTTGAATGGAATAAGTCTAATATATATATATATATATATATAAAATTTTAATCAATATTTGGCTTTGCACTGTCTCAACCTGTAAAAATCCTAAAACTAACTTCAAAACTGAACTTCTATTTCCATGTTTCAAGAACTCAACACTAAACATAATGAAAAGTAAAAACTGATGGACTTTTCATCTAACTTTAGTTTGAGTTTTTATAGCTTCGGACAGCACAGTTCCGCATGCTGATAAAAATTAAAAGTATTTTAAAAAACAAGATCTTCTGGCTCAGCCAAACGGGATGGTTTTTTATTATTATTATTACTATTTATTTAATTAAAGTACATACATTAGATTTGATACAAATTAAACAAATTCGTCTCATTCCTTCTAAGTTCGTTAGTTTGACGAAAATGGTAATTTTCAGGAAATTTTAAATTCGGCTTATAAAATGTAATTGAATAGGCATGAGACAAATTTATGAAATATGTTAAAAATTTGTGAAAATCATAGCTTAAAAATCATCCATGTACTATAATATATTTCCGACGCTCAGACGAGGTTTGAACCTAAATCATTCAATGAATGCCATCAAAATCTTTTATGTTCCCCTGTAAATGAACTATAAGAGCTATAGAGAGTCCATAATATATGATACTCGATTAATGAACTCATCCTAGATACTTACAAGATCAATATACTGTTCCATTTAGGTTTAAATTTGTGCAGTATTTCCGGCATTATCGTGACGACAAGTTTTGCATGATTTACTTCTGTGTGTCGATGTAAACGAATTTATGAGCTTTAGAAAAGGTGTTTTCTTGCAAATTTACTTTAATTGTTGTAACCATTGTTGCTACTGTCATACGCTTAAAACTAGACAGTCATGTCCGCCAGCGTCAAAATTTCGCTAAATATGGAGATAGATGTCGAAATATCGCCAAATTTGGTGTCAAAAATAGGCTGCCATAAATAAAGAAAACTTGGCGATAGCTGACTAAATTTGCGAAATTCCCTTTGAAATTAAGTTCTATAGCTTTCGTTAATTTTTTCATATGTTAAAAGAGTTCCCGGTCTGTTTAGACATCATGTGAAAAATATGACCGTAGCCCCTCCCCCGCCCCCCTCCAAATAACAATATAGGATTCCGCAATCGAAGAGGATCGCCGAAGTGTCTCCTTAAACTATCCACCACTTTAAAAAATCTTTTTTCAGGCTGATTAATTCTTTTTCTAAAGTCTCTATGATTTAACGGTATTTTAATTTCCAGTTTAATAAGAAAGAGTCCTTTAGATACTAGTTTTCAAAACAAACAAATTAACTAAGTTCTTATCTCTAGAAAAAAAAAAAAGAAATAAATCTTCCATTTTCTGGTGTTTATTTAATTTCTTTTATAAATTGCTCTTTCTTTAGGTATAGACATCTAAACTTAAGAAGTTTTGCTTAAGTTAAGAGAATAAATAGTGCATGCGATTAAGGAAGCTCTTGGCTTCCCAAGCGATTCGCGATTTGCTGTCTTAAATCTCAAAACACAAAAGGAATTTCATGGAACATTTCAGCTGGAATTCCATTTCATGAAAATAAATTATCCCAGAAGAACTGAATTGAGTGGTAAAAATAGTTACTTCAGTTGTTCAGGAAATCGCAGTTTATCTTGTAAGGAAATGTAAATATCAAAATGTATATACTAAAATATTCCCCCCAAATTCAGGAAATCTCGTATAATATTCGTTAGAGGATGAATATTAAAAAGAGTTTTAAAACATAGCAAAACATCCTAACTATTTGCGAATTCATATGAAAATGTTGCTCAATGTTCATTAAAAATTGACATTTTTATTGGTGATTAGTTAAACTGCATGAAACAACTCATATTTGTTTTATGCTTGTAGAAGTGATAATGAGGATGTAAAAATTTCAATACAAATGTTTCTTAAGAATTCAATCATTTTTGTCATGTATTTCTTTAAAACTGAGTGAAAAACATATTTTTCTCAAACATAAACATTCATAAATTTACCTGTTATGGATTCGGTAATTTATTTCTTTACTGAAAATTTGTTTTTAGTGCTAGAAAACGCTGGAAATTCATAAAATCCAAACTCGGCAAGTTCTGATCTGCAAAAAGGAAAATTTTATTGTTTAATTTTTTTCAGCATGGAGAAAGTATTCTAATTATAACTTCCTGGTCCACAGATCGTATAAAAATTGAAACTTTCTATTATTACTTACCCATCATACGTAGTATAGGGTAAGTTTTGTAATCGTTTTGAAAATCGAAAATTTTTTTTGACGGATTTACACGTTTCAGACACTGGAGATTCCGAAAAACATATTTTTAGAAAAAAAAAAATTTCCGTCCGTCTGTGTGTCTGTGTGTGTGTCTGTAAACGCTCTATCTCCCGAAAAAATTGAGATAGAGACTTGCAATTTGGTATGTACTTAGTATGTAATAACGGGAAGAAGCCTATTTCATTTCAATAACCTCGATTAACCGGAACTATTTTTTTTCGGACTCTCGAAATATTCGTTCTGATAAAAGGTATATAAAAATTTTCGAAATTGGTTATTTTAAGAAATGAATATAAAAGACAATAAAAAAACATAAATTTTGCATAAAGCATGAAGTCGATCGGATAATTAGTTGCCGAGATATTTGGAATCCTATTTCCCACACTCTTCGATTTTTCATGACCCTGTATTTCATCCAAATTTCACTTCAAAGATATATTTTAATTGGAAATTTGACGCTTAATCAGATGCAGTAAACCGCTAGTTAATAGGATTATTATTTTTGGAGTTATAAGGATGTTTCTTTCAAGCTATTCAGTAATCGAGCCTTTAAAGTTTGTGACGTCATCAAGCCTCGATTTTATTTGAATTGCAATGCATTTTATAAGTAGTTTACACATTTTTTATTTTAATATTTTACATTATGCATATCCCTGATGGGTAAGTATTACGGTGGCCCCCAACGACTAGTTTAAAAAAAAAAAAGTGTTTTGATGCAAATGAATTTTCGCATGATAAAGAACAATATTTGAAACACTTTTTGTAATTGGAACAATACCTCTTAAACTAATGATTTAGGGAAGTAATTAATGAATAACAATAACAGGGGATAGGACCTGTATATAAATAGAAAAAAATCTCTATTTAAGCTTGCTATCTCAATATTTTCCGTGGTTAAAAAATAATTGCGAGAAAGGAGCCAAAAACTTTGTGGTGTCTTGTAGTTAAAAAAAGAAAAAAAAATGCAAAAACTAATGATTTTAAGCAAAATGATAATAATAGATTTTGATTGATACCTTCTAATGAGAAATTAGAATCTTTTTTCCATTTTTGTCCCTTTTCACGGTTCTCCTTACGTTTTAAAATTGTGTCTTATGACGATTCGGTAATTTTTTTTTTTCGAAAATATTTTTTCCTGTTATTTGATGTTTTCGAAAGAAAAAAAAAGTAAGCGAGTAAAGAATAAAATTGCCAGAACAGGAAACATCAAGGAGCACTAGGAAATTCTTCAAAGACCACGGCGTTGGACTGCACTAGAGTACTTCCCTCCCCAACATCTCAGGTTTCCTAATACGTTTTCACGTTCTCTAAGCGTTTACGAAAATTAAGTGTAACCTCGTAATTACTTACAGTTTCGAAAACCTTTAGGAAAAAAATAAATCAGAAACCTCAGAAATTAGTAAGTTCCCTAATTTAATGGTTTTAGTTTTTCTTTCTGCAAATTAGGGGGCAATAAAAGATGGAACTTTAATTTCAGAAAAGTTTATCTGTGTTTTTGAATTTTTGGATAGGTAATTCCTGAAATGGTTTCTCGAGATATGGAAAATGTTTCCCGAACCGTCCATAATTCAGATGCTACATTTCATTTTCGCAAATGTTTTCGCTAGATGGGGAAAATTTTCTGGAATTCTTTACAGTATATACACTCTTTAATTAATAGCAATGCTTTACTTTAATTAATACTAATACTATACTTTTTAATTAAACGTAACACTATACTTTTTAATTAATCGTATTCCAATTTAAGTAATATTTTAGTAAAATTAATAAACGTAGTACTGTATATTTTATTAAAATTTTCATCCTGATCATTGCATTTTTTTAAAGTTAGACTAAGAAAGCATAGAAGATATGATGGATAAAAACCGAAACATAAACTGAAATATAAAATCCTTTTAGGGAGACCGTGGACGTTTATTTGGTCAAAAATCGACCCAAAAATAGAAATTTATTTTTGTGTGTATTATCTATATCATCTTTAGTTTGTATTGAACCATTTGAGAAAAAGTACATGCAGCTGCGATGATTTTTTGCAAAGTTACAGGCGTTTCAATTATGTACACAATCAATTTTTCGGTGATTTAGTAAACTTTATACATGTTTTTCTCAATACAGATTTTACACGTTTTTTCATTTTTTGAAATGCTCCATGCGTCTTAATTTTTGTTCAAAATTAATGAAATTGATAATGAAGAATCCTGATACTGTTTACAAAGAAACTGTGTATGCATTTTGCAATTAGACTTCGTTAAGATAGTTAAATTTGATTTATAACTTATTAAAATGCTAAATTTTGATGAAAATCGGAATGGTTTTAGGAAAAAAAATCCTCTCAAAAATTAACTATTAAAGGGATTAAATAACTGATACACAGATTTGTTTGCAATATAGTTTTAAGTGATCCAAATGACAAATCGAAGACATATCTTAAAAATTAAGACGCAAGGAAAATTTTAAAATTTGGTTTATAATTTTTTTATTTTTTTAAAAATCTTAAAATTATATAAAGATTAGAAATTGTTTTTAAGGTATTCTATATATTTATGGTGAAATGTATATATTCACAAAATATCATAAATCTAAGATGAAAAAAAAATCAATTTTAACGTCCACCCTTAAAAAATTTGGAATCCACTAAAAAAAAATAACCAAACAGAAAATACCTTTTAGAGCATAGAAATATTAGTCTATTTATTAGTGAGGAACTATTACTTAAAATAATGAAAGTACCAGTCTTTTTTATCACCAACGCTACACTTCATCTACAGTAAATATTAGTGCCGCCCTACCAATTCTTAAAAAAAAAAAAAAAAAAAAAAAAAAAACCACGTTTTTACAGTATTGTTATTTGTATTGAAACTACTAGTTTAAACTGACTGAGATTGCTTTTCTGCTAACTCACTATATTTACCATAAATTAATATTTACAATTAGCTGAAGCGATTTTAATTCTAAATCGACCCGTTAAAACGTCTAAAGCTCTATATATTTTACAGTATACTATATTCATTGAACTAGAATTAACTTACGTGTACTATAAAAATTCTTATTTGATTTTGTACCTAAAATATATTAAAAGAGGATTCAATTTTAATTAAAACTCAAGCGCACAAGAGAAGAATTTTTATCTGCTAAAATTTTCTAACGATTAACTTATTGACAGCTTGAGCATTCACTGTGACCAAGTTTTTAAAACATACTCAAATTAAAGCTGAAGCACCAAAAGTTAAATAAACAGAGTTTCAAAATCGACGAAAATTGCTTTCATTAACTTCAATGCTTTTTGTTGTTAATAGTTCATTAACAGAAATCTTTCAATTTTGACCTAGAAGTACTGAACTTGAAATGTTCAATTAAAAGTATTACTTCTTTTAAGTTTAATATGTCTTTATAGATAATGAATTTAAAGATTAGTTAGTTGTAAAGAATAAATCATAAAGCAAATTAATTAATATCAAGAGACTCATCGTGAATGTGACTCGGATATATTTGAATACATTTTGTAGTTAGTTTAAAATTCTTATAACTGTCAAAACTTATTAAAATCTAATTAATATTTTTCTAGTATAATAGACAGGAAAGCTTTCGATCGTGACTAATCTGCAGATAGAAAGTGAAATTCCCCTAAGTGGATGACTTTCACGGATTTTAATGCACTTTATAAAGAAAGTAAAGTTTTTCAAGGCTTTTTTAAAGATTAATTTTTTTATTTGCTCGTTTCTCTTTGCTCGTTCGGTATCTTGAAATGGAATGACGGTTTTTAAAATTTAATAATAAGTAAATGGGGACAACTATTGAAATTATTATTGCAGGAGATGAATTTCTTTACTACACTTTCTTATTTTAGTTTCAACTATCACCGATAGATGGCACCCTACTCTCTCAAACTGTAATACTGCTGAAAATAATTTTGCAATTTGAAAACGCGAACGAGTTTTTTCGCGTTTCAACAGCTAAACAGAATTAATGATAAAACTGAGTGAGTTTTGTTCCCTCTTTATACGTTAATTTCAGCATTATAACAGTTTGAAACAGCACAGCTCCATCTATCTGCGATACTTTGAACTAAATAAAGGAAGCGTACGGGAGAAATATCTAACTTCATTCATTAATACCCCGGAAGAATAGCTTCAATTGCTGTCACCGTTTGGTGTGCAGAATAATAATTTAAAAAAAAAAAACTGCAGTCCATTTTAGAATACCCTGTAGATAGGGTAGATTCAACAGTCCTTGAGAAAAGTTTAAGGGCTGGTAGAGAAAATTATGACAAACAGTTATTTTATAGAAAACCAAGATCCTAATTCGTTTGTTGAGTCAAAAATACAAGGTGTCTCGATTATAACAATTGTTCAAAACTTTACAAAAATCAAGATATTTCAAGTCAAGATGCAGTGAAACTTCCATTTAACGAAGTCTCATCGTTACATCTAAAAACTTCGTTATGAAGAAAATTCGTTAAATAGAAATCAACTTAAATTCATGAAATTTTTTCATAAGATATGACAAACAGGTGTTGGATTCAGAAGCATTTGATTCAGTTTCAATTATGTAGCCGTCTTTTACAAAACAGTTGTGTACGATCGATAAAATCACGTCACATTCCCAAGCTCTGGCTCAAGCTTTCATCAGCTCTGATACACAAGTTCCCAAACTAATGTTTTCACTACATTGTCGTCTTTCTGTCTTTTTCGATAATGTACTTCAAGATTATTTATTATTCCTTAGACAAATGGCTGAAGTTTAGAAGTTGTATTGTCAGGAAAAAAAATAACTTTGATGTTCTTTGATTGGAATTTTGAAGCACGTTCTTGTGGATGTACAAAGTAGTTGTCTATCAGCAATGGAAGGTCAGAATGGTAGCTGTCTGACTCTAATTGATATTTTTTGTATTTAATGTATCCGACGCCATTGCGTCACTACATCTTCTATATCATTGAATGTAAAAAGGGGATTTTGACTTCCCCCAAGCGATGTGTGTCAGCGATGTGTGAGAGTAATGATAACAAGTGTTTTTCTTAGTGTGAAAAAAAAAACAATTTTTTATTTAGCACCAAGCACAATGGAAATTATGTTTATTTTCATACAATCCACTGAACTAAATTCGCATGTCCATCGTAACAGCAACCTCATAGTTTGGATTTTGTACACGTACAAACGTGGAATAAGCTTCGTTATATAGAATATAGTTTTCGTAATATGGAGATTAATTTACATGATAATGGTGTTCAAAGTCAAAGTTCTGCAGAAAATTTGTTAAGTAGAAAACTTCGTTAAATAGGGACTTCGTTAAAGGGAAGTTCCACTGTATTTTAACGAAATTTTTCAACAGACTTACCTTGCTTGGTGTGGGATGCAATGATATCTCGAAAAGTGTCGGAAGCGTCAGATTTTTCGGTCAGTCAGATCTTATGTGATGTTAATTACATTCGGAAAAATGGACCGCCTATTCAGCTCTATTTGTAAATGGATGGTGGCCACATCTACCACTTACCGCTAAATCGTTACACTTCTTACAAGCAAAGGTAAATTATATTAAAATATCTTCAATATTTTTAAAGCTATGAATAAAAAATTCAGGGTCGAGTTTGGTGTGAGATACCTTCATTTTTTAGACTGACTAAAAGGATTTATACCTTGGTTGGTTAATCGAACATTGTTTCTTGTAGTGTGCTCAACCACACCTTAAAGTTTGTCAAAGCCCTTTGAATCATTCTATATTTTTAAAGTATGAGAAATAACCGTGCATTCAGAGATTATTTTATGCGGTCATGTAAAAGAATTGAAAAAGTTTTAAAGTCAATTTTCTATAGGAAATTGTACTTGTTATTCAATATAGTGGAATCTGAATTTTACTATTGCAAAGGGTCTTTTGAAAATCATCGTAAAATCGGGGATATCCTTAACTATGGTAACACGTTTGATAAATCATAACTTTAAAAATGTTGATTATAAATTTTGAATAAAATATATATCACTAGTATTTAATTAGGTACATACCTTTTATCGCATAAAATATATGGCTTTTACTTTGAAATAACACCTTTTATTAATAGTAGCTTTGTTTTTTCCTTAAATGTAACCCATGATTTTTTTCAATCGTTGACATGAATTTTTCAGTTGTTTCAAAAGCATTATATACATATTAATACATATCAGACATTCACTGAACATAACTCAGCAAATAACTTATCGGATTTTTCTTCATTTAATAGATAAATAATAAAATGTAGAAAAAGTGACGTATCCACTTACTGAAAAAGCATTTAAAATATTTGAAATTAACAAAAGTTGTCGTTAAAGGGCTGTACATATATAACGTTATCAATATTTTTGTAATTTTGATTTTGGTAATTTTCTACATTTTGAATAAAATGTAGAAAAAGTATCGTTTCCGCTTACTGAAAAAGCATTTAAAATATTTGAAATTAACAAAAGTAGTCGTTAAAGGGCTGTACATATATAATGTTATCAACATTTTGGTAATTTTGACCCCTCTCCCCCCTTACGATATCATACGTTATCATTCCTCGAACCCCTCCCCCCCACACACACTCCTAATGATATTGTTATCAATGTCTAAAAATTGTTTATATTTTTACAATCTTTTTTTTTTATAAGTTTGTAGTGATATAAAGATATTGTTACACACACACACACACACACACACATTTATTATTAGCATACTTTACTGATTCTAATGAAGAGAAGAAGTCAATAAAATATCTATAATGAAATAACTTTATATCAAATAGCATCTAAAAGAGATTGTTACTATTTAAATGTATTTAATAATAGTTTATTTTTCCATAATGCATTCATTCCATGTAGAAATATTGTCTTCTTGCACTTGTCCACTGCACGGGGAAGATGAAAGTGGGGAAAAACAAATGGACAACATTCTTTCTCTTTATTTACTAGTAAATAGAACAAGTATCATTTCAAACATGTTTCGCCCCTGTTTTCTCTAACTGCGAATTATCTGCGCATATAGCAGAAGAACAGGAAAGCCGAACAGCGCACAGTGGCGTTTTCATAATCTAGGTGGACAAAATTAATTTTCCCGATTATCTCGGATTTTAACAAGACCGCGTATACTGGTAGCTGAATGTCTTTTTTGTAGAGATCCGTACGCGTTTTGTTGAAAAATCCGATGAGTCGATTAACTACGACCGTAAAGAAGGCAGTTGGTTTGAGGGAGTTTCAACACTTGCACTAATTTTCTGTAAGTCCGAAAGCAAGTCGTGACTTTTCTGTTTTTTTTTAAAGCAGTAGTTTATTGGCATATGTCACATGTTTGTCACAAGATTTAATCTAATGTTGTTTGAAAATAAGCGCCATCACTTTAAATGTATGTATGCATGTTTAGTTCAAATCTTGCAAGTTAATTTTAAACTACTTTTAATTATCCGATTGAGCTGAAACTTGGAATACATGTGTAGTTCAATGACAATACAATAATATAATATAAATAAATAATAATAATAATATAAATAATAATAATAATATAAATAATAATAATAATAATATAAATAATAATAATAATATAAATAATAATAATAATAATATAAATAATAATAATAATATAAATAATAATAATAATAATATAAATAATAATAATAATATAAATAATAATAATAATAATATAAATAATTAAATAAGCCAAATATTTATCACTGTTTGATTATCTTATTATTGATACATTCGAAAACCCAATGAAACCTAATTAAACTTCAACGAAATATTTTTGTCCACCTAGATCCTCAAAACTCCCCACTGTGTGGCTGTATAGTTCATATTTTGAAAGGAAATGATTTTATAATCATATAATGGCTTTATTAATAATTTCGTATTTTCATAAAAATTTATCCTTCTATATATAAAAAAAAGTAATGGTTGAAAAATGGACCAATGAAAATCTGCGTAGATATTCCTTGTTATTCTCATCGCTTTTTTACTTTTTTCAGAGCTATTACTTTTTTTCTAGCCATCCTACGGATTCGAAAATCATACCACCTGACGCGAAATATAACAAGCTTTCAGAAATTCAAAAAATTATCACGGCCGGACAATAAAAACTCAAACAATCCTTAAAAATCGAGTTAAAAATCTTTTATTGAAAAAGTCATTTTTTTATATTGTTGCCAATTTCTAAATAAGCGCAAATGATTATGTTTCATCTCAAATAAAAAATGTATTTGCTCGAGACTATTAAAACAATAATGAAAGTTTAAAATAATAGTTAAATGATCACGTGTTGAAAGCAGGAAATAAAGAAAATTACGTCATAAAAATCGTGTTTACACATGAATATTAAAAATAAAAAAGATGAATTAAATGTAAAAGCATTATAACCAGTTAAATGAAAAAGCATTATAACCTGATAACAGAAGGTAGTCGCCGTTCGTGATATCATCATCATCATCTTTTTAAAACAGGATAAATTGCATTTACCAGGTTTTAAGAGGCTGTGAAATCAGAACGGGGGTTGGTGAGCGTAGCGAGCAGGGGGCAGAGACCCCTAGTAAGACAAAGAAAAAAGATAACAAACTATTTTTATGTAAAGAAAAGTTACACACACATAAAATAAATAAATAAAAAAAAATGGCTGGATAAAAAATGACAATAATATCAAAAGACAACCCCCCTCCCCTTATCTTACGATATAATGTGCCAGACCACTCCTCACCCCTAAAGTGATAACGTTATATATGCACAGCCTCTAAATAGACACAAGCTATCATAAAAACAGGGAACTGCATAATACAGAAATAAATATAGTTGTATCCGGGCCATCGAAAATTAACGCTAATTTGAAGAAATTGTTAAATTCGGATTACATTTTATTTCATTGTATCTAATTATGCACCAAGTATTTGTTGACTTTCTTCTGATGTGCCTTTATACTTGACGTTTGTCACCATAAACGATAGAAATGTTATATAACTCTGAATTTAAAGTATGCTTAATACAATATTCTACTTATCGATGTAAACCACTTTTATAAAATAGCTTCAAAATTTCAGAAAATTTCAATTTACATTGTTATCGAAGCTTTAGTACATTTTTTGATTAAAATTGGAGAGAAGAAAAATATTGTTACCATACTTTCTTCATTTTATAAATTTAAATCCCTATAGAAATTTTTTGAACTTAAATATAAAATATTATTCTACACAACTCAACAGAGTTTTAAAAAAATCTCCATTGAAAAATTTTGTATGCTCTGGGTTTATGTATGTAAAATTATCAAAGAACTGCATTTGAATGTATGAATAATGCATAATAAAAGATGTTTTTTATTTTCCATGAAGATTTTAGCTTTGTTCTTCTAAATCACAATAGCCGAAAGAAATATTATGAACGTTTACATTTGCATTTTTATTTTAAATAGGCAAAATAAGCATTTGTTATTAAATTGAATATGGCTTTTGCTGATTGAACATGTATGAAAAGAAAAATCTTGATGATATTTTAAAGTATATTTAGAATTTCAACAATGTAGGAAATTACAATTGCATTCGTCATAATTTGAAAAGTCTAAAGTAAACTTAAACAAAATATTTGAATCATTTATTTAATATTTTACAATACATTTTTTTTAATGAAATGGAAATGCTAAAAGGCCTTCTCATGCAATCTTAAAAAAATAATTTGTATATAAAATATTTTTTCAATAAATTTAACTGAATGGGAAATATTCTTCTACAACAGTTGCTTTTCTATCACGAAACATTTTAAAATAAGAAAGGGCTTTAGAAAACTCAATGAAAAAAATATGTAATTTTTGTCGTAATCTGATATGTTTTTGTCTTATTCATAAGTTCAGTTGACTTAACATAGTTTTTCTCACATAAAAAATGTTATATAAAACATTTGCAACTACAGAAACCTTTCCATTTACTATAAAGATTACAATACGTTTGAATACTCTTGTTTACATTACTTTTATAAGAATTTCAAGATTTCCATCATAGTATTTTTTTTTTAATTAATCTAATCATTCTTGCAGATATTTTAGTAAAAGAGCGATAACTACTGATTTATTAAATTTGTTTTAATGAAAAAACTCATGTAATCTGCACATTATTAGGGTTCCGTATTTAAAAAGTAAAAACGAAACCATTATAAGATCACTCGTGTGTCTGTCAGTTACAGCTGTTTTTCTCGAAAACTATGGAACGTGGTAAGTTCAAACTTCGCAGAGTTATAAAAGCTACATAGTTATAGACCCACATAGTTATAGATTAATAGCCATTCGCAAATGTTTTTAAAAAAAATAGGGAGGGGGAGAAGGTAATTGAATTACTTAAAAGACTTAAGTTTTTTTCGAAGTTTTCGAGTTTTCAAAGGTTTCCGAGGTTTCGAAGTTTTTGAAGTTTCGAAGTTTTTTTTTTATATGTATAGTGTGGGGCATTGTTAGAAAGATCTTTTAACAGCGAACTGAAAAATATTTTTGTTTTAATTTTCTTCGTCATATAGCTTTTACAAAAATCGCATTTTCATGTTACACACAAACTTTACATTCCGGACCTTCAAGTTACCCATCGACGTGGAATCATACAAGGATTGTTAATAATGATTTTAGAAAACAAATGTTGGCAATTAGCCGAGATATTAATTAAAAACCTATCTAGAAGAACGCGGCATGGACCAAAACGGCATTGCAACTTTGCGACCTCCTTTCGAAGCGCACTTGACACAATGCCAATTTTAAACTTTTTACAAGGTCTTTGCTTTAGGCAAGGCGAATCAGAGTGATAAATAGTCAACGTTCTTCATTCGAATTGAATTCAATTATTGAAGACAATTATTGAAAAATATTCATAGAATAATTCCAAGTTTTTTAGAAAGTCTTACTTTTCTTTTAGCAACGTTTTTTTTTGTAATATTACAGTCAGTAATTAATAAATTTATTATACGGATCATTTTGTGCGTCAGTAAAACTCACACTTGACCGATTATTTTTTTGTAAATTTTCTAATGTATCTTTAAACATTAAGGAAAATAATTATTGAGTTGAAGTAGTTCCTTGATTCATAATTAGTGGGATAAAAGATTAAAGATGTATGAACTGAGATTTATTATTATTATTTTTTTAAAGATAAATCCATTTGAAATATATTATGATATGTTATTTTCATTCCTTGTTTTTACAAAGTATGAAAACATACTTTTTACCCAGTATATGATAATAAATTTTAATTTTTTTTTTAAAAATTTTAACAATGTAATAACACAAAAACAAAAGATCGTATCTTTTTTATCTATACTCCTGTGAAAGCATGTTGTAGTCCACCTCAGTGATGCATATCAATCTCATTATGGTTGAAGTATCATCATTAAAAACAAACATGTAAGATCACTAAAATGTACCGCAAATGACTTCTCTCCATACAACATAATTTATTTATATAAGAATTCTTTGTTTTTCTGCGTCCTTAGCGAAGTACTAATGCTACTTATTTTATACTCCTGTGAAAGCATGTTGTAGTTCACCTCAGTGATGCATATCAATCTCATTATGTTTGAAGTATCAGAATTAAAAACAAACAAGTAACATCACTAAAATGTACCGCAAATGACTTCTCTCCATACAACATAATTTATTTATATTAGATTCTTTTTTTCATTCTTGTAAGCGAACTACAAATGCTACTTATTCTATACTCCTGTGAAAGCATATTGTAGTCCACCTCAGTGATGCATATCAATCTCATTATGTTTGAAGTATCATCATTAAAAACAAACATGTAAGATCACTAAAATGTACCGCAAATGACTTCTCTCCATACAACATAATTTATTTATATAAGAATTCTTTGTTTTTCTGCGTCCTTAGCGAAGTACTAATGCTACTTATTTTATACTCCTGTGAAAGCATGTTGTAGTCCACCTCAGTGATGCATATCAATCTCATTATGGTTGAAGTATCATCATTAAAAACAAACATGTAAGATCACTAAAATGTACCGCAAATGACTTCTCTCCATACAACATAATTTATTTATATAAGAATTCTTTGTTTTTCTGCGTCCTTAGCGAAGTACTAATGCTACTTATTTTATACTCCTGTGAAAGCATGTTGTAGTTCACCTCAGTGATGCATATCAATCTCATTATGTTTGAAGTATCAGAATTAAAAACAAACAAGTAACATCACTAAAATGTACCGCAAATGACTTCTCTCCATACAACATAATTTATTTATATTAGATTCTTTTTTTCATTCTTGTAAGCGAACTACAAATGCTACTTATTCTATACTTCTGTGAAAGCATATTGTAGTCCACCTCAGTGATGCATATCAATCTCATTATGTTTGAAGTATCGTAATTAAAAACAAACATGTAACATCACTAAATTGTACCGCAAATGACTTCTCTCCATACAACATAATTTATTTATATAAGAATTCTTTCTTTTTTTGCGTCCTTGTAAGCGAACTACAAATGCTACTTATACTCCTGTGAAAGCATGTTGTAGTTCACCTCAGTGATGCATATCAATCTCATTATGTTTGAGGTATCATAATTAAAAACAAACATGTAACATCACTAAAATGTACCGCAAATGACTTCTCTCCATACAACATAATTTATTTATATAAGAATTCTTTCTTTTTTTGCGTCCTTGTAAGCGAACTACAAATGCTACTTATTCTATACTCCTGTGAAAGCATATTGTAGTCTACCTCAGTGATGCATATCAATCTCATTATGTTTGAAGTATCGTAATTAAAAACAAACATGTAACATCACTAAAATGTACCACAAATGACTTCTCTCCATACAACATAATTTATTTATATAAGAATTCTTTCTTTTTTTTGCGTCCTTGTAAGCGAACTACAAATGCTATACTTATTCTAGACTCCTGTGAAAAGCATGTTGTAGTCCACCTCAGTGATGCATATCAATCTCATTATGTTTGAAGTATCATAATTAAAAACAAACAACATCACTAAAATGTACCGCAAATGACTTCTCTCCATACAACATAATTTATTTATATTAGATTTTTTTTTCATTCTTGTAAGCGAACTACAAATGCTACTTATTCTATACTCCTGAGAAAGCATACTGTAGTCCACCTCAGCGATGCATATCAATCTCATTGTGTTTCAAATATTGGAACATCAATATAATGCGCCACAAACGATTTTTTGCTATAGACTATAATGTAACAGAAACTGTTTTTGCGTTCGTTTTAACGAACTAAAAATGCTATGCACTTTATATTCATTACAGAACATTCTATCTATCTATCTATATTATAAAGGACAAGTGTTTCCGTGCGTAACGCTGACGTCATTTTGCGAATGACAACAGATGACAGTGAAATTTCGGTTTTGCAATTTTTGCTACTACATTTTTTTTTTTCATTTCTAAACATCGCATATTTTCAATTTTCACACCGTTATATCGAAAAAAAAATCTACTTTCAAATGCAATTTGTGTGAAAACTATATCGCAATTTACTCATTTATTATAGCATTTAAATTAAATTTCAAGTATGATTTCTTTCAAATCTATCTCTATCGCTTGCAGACGATTACAAAATATTAATCCTTTTGCACTTTACACAATATAAAAATTTCAGCCTTTGTTTCCAGCTAATATTCCATAAATAAATTAAAACTTCACTAAGCAATCAATAAAATAGTATAAATAAAACAGAAATTTAACAGACATGTAATTGAAATAAGCGCTAAAAACCGCTAAAATTATCAGAATAATAAAAAAAAAAACTAAAAAAAAACAACTGTTGTATATAACGAGGTTTTTAGCGATTCTTCGGCTATTAACTTCTGGCACGAAGCCAATACGAAAATACAGCTTTTAATGCATTTCAAAATTTTATTTGAATTTATAATTGACATATTTCATATAAAAATGCTCTTTGGTGTTGTGCGGGGGCAATCTAAACAAAATATTAAATGTAAAAAATCTATTAGTTTTCAATTTAAAAAATAAATGGTTTTCACATAATAAATATATATTCTTTATCCCGGGAATCCCGGGAATCCCGGGGTGGATACCTTAGTATCTATAGTAAACCTAAATAATGTATAACAATTACACGACTATGCGAGTATATTTACGAGAGTTAAAGTACGGCTAATCGGCTAGTCAAACAGACAAAACCGAATTCATAAACACTTTTAAAATATGTTGGAAAAATGTTAAAAATTCCTTTTATAACTCTGGTAAAGCAAATGATTTAAGTCATAATAAGAGTTATAATTTGTTTTCCTTTAAGGGGACCAGAAAGATTTGAAATGACGAAAAAATGTATTTATTATTATTATTATTATTATTATTATTATTATTATTATACCGATTTAATTTTTAAGAAAGTCATGCACTTGGTCTGATAAAAAGATTCTTAAAATAGTGGTTGTACGAGTCGTAAACGTTTAAGTCGCACAGGCAGGCGATATCCGTGTCAGAAGGTAAAACTTTAAACTCAATTATTTTGTAACACTGTTTTTTAGCGGTTTTGTCACAATAACTTTTGAACAAGTTAAATTATTTTCATAGTTTTTTTTATAATTTTTTTTAATATTTTTTTAAAGTAAAGGGAATTTAATTTTTTTCAAACTATGTAAGTAAAAACATGTATTTTTTTTTAAAACAAAAATTATATTAAATTTTTATGGATTTTGATTCTTTTAAATAAATTAAAATATTGTATCGTTTTAGGTATAATCTTGAAACAATGCAGAAAGCAATATAAAGAAGAAATACGACTCATAAATGTCGAAATTGGACTTCAACACCGTGGCAAAACTGCTTTTTCAATAATTTTTTTTGCCGTATAATTTTATTTTGCCGTTGGTTATTCTTTTCTACAATTTAACAAAGATTTTTTATTTCTATAAAACATGAAAAGCTAAATGCAAAAAAGTAATAGTAAATTAATTATAGGGCTTCTAATCCACGACTAAAATTGAGTCCATTTTCGTCACTTTAAAACTTTCAAGCCCCCTTAAACAGAGACGAAAGGTAAGATAAATACACTTCAAAAAATAAATTGTTGATTTTACGGTATAATACTGGCACCCTAGCTGCCAGTATCCTACCGTAAAATTAACAGTAATAAACATAAAAATAAGCTGCCGCACACTGTCGTGCATGTGTGCCAGCATTATACCGTAAAACCAACAATTTATTTTTGCAGTGAAGTAGACAACGTTCGCTTATATCGTTCGGTATAACATTCTAATTAAATTAGTTTCACAAAACGAAGAAATTACTGCAAATTGCAGTTTTTAATAAATTTATAAGTATTACCCTACACTCTTAAAAATTTGAAGCAAACTGTCCAGTTATTTGTAGAAGACGGTTAAATAACCGTAATTTAACTCTATTCTGACTATAATATGGGCCATAATATGGTCAGACTAGAGTTAAATTACGGTCATTTACCCGTTTTCTATAAAAAGGGTCAAATAACTGGACAGTTTGTTGTAAATTTTTAACAGTGTACTGTTGTCACACTTTTATATACCTATTCAAATTAAAAAAAAAATATGCGAATGAATATGCTTGAAAACTAGAAGCACTGAACTTCGACGAATTAAAAAAATACAGTCGAGCTCGTCTAATATGAGCACAGCTAAAACTAGAACACGCTTAAAATGAGCAATTTACATGCATAAATGGTTCATGATTTAAACTACATTAAGGTTTCACTCTTTTTGAGAGTTACAAAGGCAGGACCACCGCTAATACGAGCAAAACATCTGTTCATTTAATGTGATTTTCGACGAAAAGTAGAGTAAAATTAGGAAAGAAATCCCTTTTTTATCGAACACTGTTCACTCTCAGTAGTTTCTACATTAAAACTGTCTATGAAAATATAGTAATTTATTAGTTTTTACCAGACGGAATTTCAATCTTCAGGGAGACCCCCCCCCCCCACACACACACACCCAAGAAAATGTAGAAGAACCTCCTGAGGTTTTGAAAGAATGAAAGAAAGAAGGGATAGATAAGGGCGTTTTAAATACCACCCCTTTGTAAGATTCATAACTGAGCCATGAAAAAAAAGGAGCGTAGAGGAAATATTTATTTGTTTCTTTTTTAAATTTGGGCTCTCGGCCGCATTAATCAGCTTTTCACATATCTCTTATTGCGCACTGTTAAAATGAAAAGGATATGCGAAAAAAAATGAAGTGACTTATTGTGATGTTAGCCGAGTTTTTCCTGAAAAAAAAGAGAAGTGATCATTTGTGATACCATACGTTTTTCAAGTCCTTTGGAATTATTAGTTTTTCAGAGGCTTCGACTTCAGTATTGTGATTTCGTCTAAAAAAATACTCACAAAGTTAAGACTGAATGTTTTATATTAACTTTATAATATTAAGTTAATTTTAGCAATGAAGTAATTAGAGAAATTGTAGTAATTAGTTTAATTATGTGTGTCTTTTAAAAAATTATATTATCTTCACTGGTATTAAAAATAACGGATTTATACGAGGAATTTTACAATTCCATTGTTTATCATATTAATAGTGTCCGACTATATATACATAATTTTCGTCGTATTTTATGAATGATACCCTTGTTCTCGTATATTGTTCGGCATAAAAATGTTTGACATAATATAAAATAATAATAAAAAAAATATGCTGTAAAAATCATTTTTTTAAATGTCAATATCCCACTTTTATGTCCGTACGCAAACTAGAAAAATATCAACAAATACATTTGAAAATTGTTAGTGTTGAATTGAGATGCATTGTTTAAAAATACGAATGCATCCTTTGGAATTTTCATCTTTCATAAATTTTAGTGACATATATTTTTCACACTCGAGGATTTTTTAGCATTTGCATATATATTGAAAATATCTATTTTTGAACTTCTTTTATCTTTTTCGCCTTTTTTCAAAACATACATAAACTTGTTACAATTCTTTTTTTTTTGTTTGAAAATGTTTTCCCTTCGGTATTTAACTGTAATTACTTCATTGTTTAATGTTTTAGAACTGTGTATTTGTGTTATTTAAGTTGAAAATGTGAAATTTAAATGTAGTTATAAAACTGGATATCATTCTTCTAATGGATTCAACGACTAACGGATATTTCTCATAAAAAAGAGTTGAAAATTTAAAATGTTAGTTATTATCTCCAGGAAAATTATGAAGAATTCAAAAAGAACTTAGGAAACATTTAGATGAGCGAATGAAATGTTTGTCTTTGGTTTTTCTGGTGATATTTTTTGTAGATGCTTTATAAATTTCATATCCGTTTTTGAAAGTCAAAATAAGTAAGTTTTACGTATTGAAAATAGTTTTTGTGGTGTTTATACTTCAGAAAGTAAGTACTAGATGGCAGCACAACAAAAATAAGAATTGTAAGTGTCTAGTCACTAGTGACATCTATGTTCTTAATTTCTGTTTCTACGCCGATTAGTCAATATATATGTAGTTCTGTTACGTGTCAGGATGTACGCGCTTGTGATATGATGTTCATTAAATGTGTACAATTAATTCATTTCGTCCACTTCCTTGATTATGTATATTTACTTAATTAATTAATATCCAAATATAGAAAAGTTTTGAAGTCTTTTTTTTTTTCTAAATTTAACTATAAAATTTTTATCCGTGGAATATGTAAATTGTTGTTGTTAAAAGAATTCCAGTAAATAATCCTCTAATTAATTCTAAAATAATAAAAGTTTCAAAGCATTTTTTGAACGTTTTTCATTACCATACTTGTGTTTTCGTATTATGATCTAGAAAATGTCAGGTTCAAATGACAAAACTACATGAAATTGCAAATAATTCAATAGAATTCACATATTATACGTAAAAAAAAAACATTGGTATTTAAAAAAGACCGTTACCTTCTCAAGATCAGACAAAGGATTTAAAAAAGGAATTTTGTGACATTTAAAAATATAAATATTTTTTTCTCTGTAACGGAAATTTGCAAATCTTCCTGTTTTTATCCAGAATACTCCGATTAAAATATTATTATATAGGTTCATTCAAAATTCCTCACACAAACGTGAATCCAATTTGACAATTTTGTCAAAGTCATTTATTGTTAAAGTTATTAGTTTTAGCTTTAACAATAATAACGATATTTTTTTTTATTCAACAGACTTATCTTAATTTTTTGTGTAACGTAACGATATTACGAGAAATGGCTGAATTAGTCACCATCTGGAGTCCAGCGCGGAATTCGAAAACTCTATTTAAAGTCAACTCGAAATTTGCCCGAAAATGACATAAAAATTTCCTCAACGCGAAACGCGACACAAACCCGTCAAAGAAAATTTCGTAAACCCGAATTCCATGTACTTAAAGACGACGGCGAACTGAACTCGAAATGGAAGAAAAATAAACCGTATTGTGATACAATTATGAAAAAACAGCCTACAATTGTATTTGTTATACCAATTTTATTTTTTATGTTGAAAAAGTGAACATATATATCATCAACGTCATAACTCATTAACATATAAATATGTGTTTTTTTCACTCATCTGAAAATAAATTCTAGAATTTTTCAAAAATTGGGTCAACCTGAATTTGACACACATGCTTCAAATCCAAACCCGCAGCCGACCCGCAATGGAAATATTTAGTGTCAACCCGAACCGCGGGTGGGATTCGGTTCGGGTAAAATCGCGTTATCCGTCCCCAAGCAGGACTTTCCCGCCACTCACATCAGTGAAATAGACGCGCATATTTCTTACACATATTTCTGAATGTAATTGACAAATTCTATAAACGTTTCGCACATGGAAGGTGGAGCATATTGTTTGACGGATTCTGAGAATTGGCGATTAATTGGGAGAATTGAAGAAGGACAGTAAGCTTGTAAACTTGTAATGGTTACATTTCGTTCAGGAGTATTTATATAGCTTGTAAAATGTTTCTTCGTATCTCTAAAAAAGTTGTTAAAGTAACAAAATATTTTCCTAACCCCATTTTATATTTCCTATATATTTTTATTTAAATTTAAATTTTTTGCAACAGTAGGATATTCTGCATTCTGACGATCAGGCATGACAAAATGAAGATCTTTTGCAAGATTCGCGTTTCTAGCTGTAAAATAATTCAAGTTACTTGAATTTTTATACTTGTTCCTCTAATTTTTTTTCCGCCAGTGTCCGTTATAGAATAAGATAAAATTATAATAAGGAAATTTAAAAATTTGTAATAAAATAATTCCAAAGCTGTTGTAATGTTTTAATAACTTAATGTATCGTATCTCCCCTGATATATTGCAAGAAAAATTGACATAACAATTAATATAAATTGCATATAAAAAATAAAAATTCTTATAAAAGTCTGAAAGAGAATTTAGAGAAATTTTATTTCTCTTTGCACTAATTGCATTTATCTAATGTAATTCTTAAAAAAATTATTACGTGACACATCGATTAAAAAAAAAATATATCGTATTATTTTTTCTCTGTAGATCTTTTGGAAATACTTAAAAAAAACCTGTCACGTACGAGCTTACTCGACGTGACCGAGAAGCACTAGACTGCACTAGACAATTCCATTTATGTTCACAATGTGCAGTGGGTTCAAACTATAGCGGCGCTTCATATTTGATTGATCTAGAAATTTGCAGACTGAAAATGTCTAAACTATTACGAGAATTTTGAAATTTACTGTGAAGAATACCCTGACTGAACACATTGAAACGTAGTATTTTCTGTATTTCTGTCAATGTAAGTGAAGAATCATGCACAATTTTATGCAGTTATTAAGAAATAGTTTAAATTACAGGATCCGTAAAAAATACTTCTAGAGCTTTCTTATGAATACATTATTTTTAACAATATATTCTATATTACATTATTCTTACATTAGATTATTTTACATTACATTATTATTAACATCATCGCAACTTATTTTTTAACATAAATTTTTTTTTGCAATTATTCTTACGCTAAGTTCTTTGCTTTAGAAGCAGATATAGATGTAACGCATATCAATATATACGGGGTGAAATTAAACTCTTGGGCAAAACTTTAAGGGGTGATAGTACTTATCAAGACAAACAATATTAAATAGGAAACTAAGGGTCCCAACGTCTTCCGAAGGAGATAGGCGCCATTAAAGTTTAGGGTCCAAAATTTCAAATAATTATAAAAAAACGGAAAAATTGGTCGATTCGTTTGCGGTTTTCGCTAAAACTATTCTTTATGTCAGCATTTTCTTAAAAATAAATTTTAAAGAAAAAGTTTATAAAAATGTCGATGGAGAGCGCTTTAGACTTTGGAGTAACGAAAACCTATTTTTTACCGTTATTTTTTGTATCTGATTAAATGCTTTCAAAAGCTTAGACTTAAATTTTGAGCTCAAAATCTGAATCGTTGGGAGTGGTTAAGTAGCGCAAACTGAACTGTGTTCAGGAGTTGAAATTTGAACCTCACCCCCCCCCCCCCATGAACACGGTTCAGTTATTCCCGATCTTGGTGTCCTAGACCAGGCAGAAACTACTACCCCCTACACGTAAAATAAACGATAGAGGGATGACAAAATTAAATAAAAAATTTATTTTAAAAATATATTTTAAAGATAAAGATTTCAACAATGCCGATAGAGGGTGCTTTAGACTTTGGAGTAATGAACAACTATTTTTTACCGTCGACTCCAACGAGGACGTGGTTGCGAGGATTGCCGTCGTAGCAGGCGATATCCGGTAGATGCCCGGGTATTCACTAATGTTCGCAACTACCTCCGGCGGTGGCGTGAGGCCTGCATCGTTGCTGGTGGGCACTCTTTCGAGCAATTTTTGTGATTCCTCACGAACATCATGCGTGTACCATTTTCTACGTGTCAACCTTCATTCATATTACCCATTACATGCATACATCAAATTGTTTCTTTTTATTTTGAGCGGAGAAATTGGTCATGTTTGTTATGAAAAAATTTTCTATTTAATTATGTCATTACTCTATCGTTTATTTTACGTGCAGGGGGTAGTAGTTTCTGCCTGGATTAATTTTAACACAATTATTCAAATTGGTAAAGGAATCACATGAGTTACAATTTTCCAACTGCACGAAAAATGCCCAGGCCAGGATTCGAACTTGCGATCTCTTGGCTGAAGCTGCCATGCTCTATCACCTGAGCTATCCCAGTTGAATCTGGAGGGCATGAACTGGATGAATTATTCCCTCCAGATTCAACGGGGTTAGCTCAGTTGGTAGAGCATGACAGCTTCAAGAGATCCCAGGTTCGAATCCTGGCCCGGACATTTTTCGTCCAGTTGGAAAATTACAACTCATATTGTTTCTGCCTGGTCTACGACACCAAGATCGGGAATAACTGAACTGTGTTCAGGAGAAGTTGAGGGGGGGGGGGAGGGAGGTGTTTCAAATTTCAACTCCTGAACGCAGTTCAGTTTGCGCTGCTTAATCACTTCCAACGATTCAGATTTTGAGCTCAAAATTTAAGTTTAAGTCTAAGCTTTTGAAAGCATTTAATGAGATACAAAAAATAACGGTAAAAAACAGTTTTTTGTTACTCCAAAGTCTAAAGCGCCCTCTATTGGCATTTTTAAAACTTTATCTTTAAAATTTATTTTTAAGAAAATACTGACATAAAGAATAGTTTTAGCGAAAACCGCAATCGAATCGACCAATTTTTCCGTTTTTTATAATAATTTGAAATTTTGGACCCTAAACTTTAATGGCGCCTACCTCCTTCGGAAGACGTTTGGGACCATTTGTTTCATATTTAATATTGTTTGTCTTGATGTGTACTATCACCCCTTAAAATTTTGTCCAAGAGTTTAGATTCACCCTGTATTTGATACTTTTTATTTTAAAATTTCAAAGAAAACTTCATCTTAATGTATGATTTTCAAGTAGCTACCATTGCGAAAAATAAGAAGCTACCTATTGCATCCGTTCGGAGGGAAGCATTCCCTGAAAATTTTGGTTTATTTCCATCAATCATGACCCCCAGTCCACAAAACCCTTCTCTGCTCAAATGTGAATATATATATTTCACCATTTCTTTGTTATGCGGTAGCACTCGGATTTATGAACCGATTTTGATGTGACTAAGCATGTGTACAGGTCTTTCCAAGGTCTCGGCGGAGTTCGTCGGCCAGCTTCATGTGGCTTCTTGTTTTAAAATATCGGTCGGTTAAAGATTCAAATTCAAAAAGATGCACACAAAAAATAAGGAGTCCAAAAAGTTTTTTCCCTTAAATGTTCGGTATCAAAATAAGTATTACGGAGCATCTTTCATATTGCTTTATGTTAAAAAAGGGCTGCGATATGACAGTTTGAAATCGGAGGGCAGCTGTTTTTTTCTATAATCAGGTTTTATTTATGAGGCTTCAAAAACGTGGTTTCTTGCAATTTACTTTAATTTTTGTAACTATTATTTCTACTCTCATACGCTTAAAACTACTCAGTCATATCCACCAACATCAAAATTCTCCCCAAATTTGGTGATACTTGGCGAAATACTGACAAATTTGGCGACAAAAATAGGCCGCCATAGATGAAGCCAGCTTTGTGATAGCTGACTAATTTTTTGAAATTTCCATTTAAATTCAATAGACGAGAACTGAGAACCTTCTACAATTGGATTCCACATCTATTACTTTTGCGTGTTTGAGTAAAATTAGCTGATTTCATAAAAACAAGTAATGGGGAAGCTACTTTTTCCATCCGGTACAAGCCGGAAGGACTTATTAGTTTTCCCATCTGTTAAGAGAGTTCTGTTTAACCCTCGTGTGAAAAACATGACCGTAGTAAAGAACACCCCATATTAGATTAATATAGTATTTCGGGTAGGATTGCTGAAGAGTCTTCTTAATCTATCCACCACTTTAAGAAGTCTTTTCACACGCTAACTAATTCTTTTTCCAAAGTTTCTATGATTTAACGGTATTTTAATTTCCAGTTTTATAAGAAAGAATCGTTTAGAATCCAGTTTTCAAAACAAACAAATTAACAAAGTTCTTATCTCTTTAAAAGAAGAAATAAATCTTACATTTTCTGGTGTTCATTTAATTTCTTTTATAAATTGCTCTTTCTTTAGGTATAGACATCTAAGGGTAAGAAGTTTTACTTAAGCGAATAAATAGTGCATGCGATTAAGGAAGCCCTTGTCTTCCCAAGCGATTCGCGATTTGCTGTCTTAAATCTCAAAACACAAAAGGAATTTCATGGAACATTTGTGCTGAATTTTCATTTCATGAAAACAAACTATTTTAGAAGAACTGTATTGAGTTGTAAAATTAGTTTAGTAGTTCGGGAAATCGCAGTTGAACTTTTAAGAAAAATATAACTATGAATATGTATGTACTAAAAAATGACCCAAAACTCAGGAATTCTCATATAAAATTCGTCATTAATATGAATATTAAAAATAGTTTTAGAACATATTAAAATATCTCAATTATATCCGGATTTATATGTAAGCGTTGCTCAATGTTCATAAAATTCTATATATCTAATATATAATAATCTGATATATAATGTTCTATAAAGTTTAAGTGTGATGATTAGTTAAATTTCATGAAACGAATTTTTTGTGCTGATAGAATAATAATGAGGGTATAAAAATTTCAGTACAAAGTTTTCTTAATAATCCAATAATTTTTATGATGTATTCCTTTGAAACTGGGGAAAAAAAAACGTATTTTGTTCAAATATAAACATTCATATATTTATTAGTTATGTATTTGATAATTTATTTCTTAACTAAAATCAAACAAAACATATTTTTAGTGCTGGAAAACGTTGGAACTTCATAAAATCCAAAGTATCATAACTCGGCAAGTTTTGGTTGACAATTTTTTTTTTCATCTATTAGAGCACAGAGAAAGTTTACCAATTATAACTTCCTGGATCCAGAGATTGTATAAAAATTGAAATTTCCTATTAAAATAAAAAATCTATTTTGATAGATAACGACATTTGAAACATTTTTTGCAATTGGAACTATACTTCTAATACTAATGGTTTAGGAATTAATTATTGAACAACAATAAAGGGGATGACGTGTATATAAATAGGAAAACAATCTATATTTAGACTTCTGTTATATTCTTAAGAACATTAATCATGATTAAAAAAAAATAAAAAGACTCCATTTATGTTAACAGGGAGAAAATGAAAGTTTTAGTCAGACCTAGAATATATTTTTCCACTGAATTTTTAATCAAATGCAGATGCTGGCTGTATTCCCTTGCCTGGTTTCCAATATGTCTAGTTGCCTTATAATACATTTTTCTAAAGAAAATGTACATTGGTCCGCTAGAGTCAACTTATCAAACTTTTAAGTAGTCAGGGGCGTACCTCGACTGATGAGACACAGTGTAGGACGCTATAGGTCGCAATGAATTAAAACATCTAACAATTTGATTTCACTACGGTAGTGGTGATGGTGATACAGTAGTGATACGCATACGATATACGATATCTTTACGTACGATGCATACATTTCATAGTAGTAGCCATGAGGTCACTTCAAAGCTGGATTATGTAAAAATAAATTGAAAACAAAACCAGAAATCATATTAAATTTAAAATTGAATATGTTTCTCTCTCTACCTTTCTGTCCCTCGCCCCCCTCCTCTCTCTCTTTCTCTGTGTGTGTGGAAGGGTGATATTTTAATGTTTTCCGGCGTTATAAAATATTTGGAGAAAAAGGATCCAAAAATCTTATGGTGCCTTGTAGTAAAAAGAAAAAAAAATGCAAACAAAAAACTAATTATTTTAAGGCAAAATGATATTAACAGATTTTTATTGCTACCTGCTAATGAAAAATTAGAATTTCTTTTCCATTATTGTCACTATTATTCTCTGTTCCCCTTACTTTTTAAAATTGGGCTTTATTACGATTCGATAAATTTTTTCGAAAGTATTTTTTCTGTTATTCGAAGTTTTTAAAAGAAAAATATGTATATAGTTAGCGAACAAAGTATAACATTGCCAGTAATAGGACACATTTGAATGGGAACCAGGAAAATCTTCAAAAGGTGTCATGTTACACAGCCCTGCTTTAGAGTACTTCTTTCCCCAAAATACCACGTTTCCTAATAAAGTTCCAAGTTTACCGAGTACACTGTAAAAAATGACAAATGTTTCTTAATCTACGAAAAAATAATCACGAATAAATTTATAATATAAACTAATCCTTGTTAACCATGATTCTGAAAAAGTGTTTCTTTATCTTTAGAAACTTCAGACATCAAAGACATTTTGGGATTTAAAAAATCATTTATAAAAACTAAATTACTCTTGCTGCCCGTAATTTTCGAAACCTTTACGAGTAGCTTTTAAAGTGTATTGATCAGTTTTCTAAGCCCTGAATATAGTTTTTTCCGATACTATCAATTCTCAAGTAAACATTTTCATGTTCAACAATAATGTTTAACAGACAAACATGCAAAATTAACAGCGTTAACATTAACAATAAAATTAAGATTATTTATGTACTCTTTCATGTATAAATTAACTTATGCAGCTGAAAACGTTTACTTGAGAATTGATGACATTCAAAAGCAGGTATTCCAAGCTGAGGAAACCGATTAATACACTATAAAAACTATTCGGAAACGTTTCGGAAAAATACGGGCAGCAAAAAATACTTTGCTTTTATAAATAATTCTTTAAATTTGGGAAATGTATAGGTTTGTGGGGATTCAAAAGACAATGGAACAGGCTTTTCGGAATTTTGGATAACTCAGAAGATTATATTATGTTTTCGTTCGTGGTTATGGGATATTTTCATAAAATAAGAAACATTGGTAATTTTTTTACAGTGTATTTACGAGTATTCAGTGTAGTCCCGTATAGTTACTTTTAGTTCTGAAAACCTGTATGAGAAGATTAAATCAGAAATATTAGAAATTAGTAAGTTCCTTAATTTAACAGACCTTTTCCTCGAAATTAGCGTGAAAAAAGGAGACTTTTTATATCAGAAACGTTTATTTTAACCAGGCCTTTTTGAGTGTTTGGATATGTCATTCGTGAAATGGATTCTCAACATATGAAAAACGTTTCTTGAACCGCTAGTAACTAAGATGTTACATTAAAATTTTGCAAATGTTTCTTCACACGAGGAAATTTTTCAGAAATTTTTTACAGAATACCCTTTAATTAACAGTATTGCTTCAATTTAATTAATAATAATGCAATACTTTTATATAATGATTCCAATTTAAGTAATGTTTTAATAAAATTAATATACATTGCACATTATATTTCATCCATATATTTATGCTGATCATTGAATTTATTAAAGTTAGACTATGAAAGCATAGAAGATATGATAGACATTAATTAAAATGAAAAATCCTTTTAAGAAATTTGGGATTCCATTAAAAAATAACCCAAATTAAAAGTGCCTTTTAGTTTCATAGAAATATTATAATATGTATTAGGGGTGAGCTCTTACTTAAGGTAATCAAAGTAATACTCTTTTTATCATTAATGCTACACTACATCTATAGTAAATGATAGTGCCGTCAACATAAAGAAGTTTTTACAGTAATGTTATTTGTTGCTTTCCTAAGTTTATACTAACTGTGACTGCTTTTCTGCCCACTGACTATATTTACCATAACCGAATATCTGAAATTAACTTGTTAAAGTGATTTTAATGCTGAATCTACTTGTTAAAACTTCTAAATATTTACACATTTTACATTTTCACTTTTATGCATTTTACTGTATACTATATTTATTGAGCTAGCATTAACTTATATGCTATATAAAAGTCTTTATTTGATTTTGCATCTAAAACATATTAAAAGAGGATTCAATTTTAATTAAAGCTCAAGCACACAAGAGAAGAATTTTTATCTGATAAACTTTTCTAACGATTAACTCCTTGAAAGTTTGAGCATCCACTGTGACTCACTATTCAGGTTTTTAAAACATACTCAAATTAAAACTGGAGTTCCAAAAGTTTAATAAATAGAGTTTCAAAATCGATGAAAATAGCTTTCATTAACTTCAATACTGTTTGCTATTAATAGTTTCTTAGCAGAAATCTTTCAATTTTAAACCAGAAGTACTGAACTTGAAATGTTCAATTAAAAGTATTACTTCTTTTAAGTTTAACATGTCTTTATAGAAATGAATTTAAAGATTAGTTGGTTGTAAAGAATAAATCCAAAAGCAAATTAATTAATATCAAAAGACTCATCGTGAATGTGACTCGGATATATTTGAATACATTTTGAAGTTAGCTTACTGTCAAAACTTATTAAAACCTAATTAATATTTTTCTAGTATAATAGGCATGAAAGCTTTCGACCGTGACTAATCTGTATATAGAAAGGGAAATTTCCCTAAGTGGATGACTTTCACGGATTTTAATGCATTTTATAAAGAAAGTGAAGTTTTGCAAAGCGTTTTCTTTCAAAATTAACCTTTTTATTGGCTCGTTTCTAACTTATGCAAATATACAGGGTGTCCTAAACTGGATTGACAGTTTATAAATTTAATAAACGGTAAAAAGACAAGTAAACAATATCAACTATTGAAGTTACTGTTGCAGGAGAGTGATGTGTGAAGTGAGCAATTTCTTTACTACGCTTCTTTGTTATGGTTCAACCTATCGCGGATAGATGTAACTGCACTGTCTCAAACTGTAATATTCCAGAAAATAATATTGCAATTTAGAAAAAGCAAACAACTTTTATTCGCGTTTTAACAGACAGCTAAACAGAACGGAGGATAAAAACTTCGATCCATCTTTATTCGTTAGTTTGAGCATTCTAACGGTTTGAAACATCGCTTCTCCATCTACAGGTTATATTTGGAGCTCAATAAAACAAGCGTACTGGAGAATTTTCCAACTTCATTCATTAATCTCCTGGGAGAATAACTTCAATTATTGCCAATGTTTACTTCTGTGCTAAAAAAAAAAAAAAAAAAAAAAAAAAAAAAAAAAACTTCAGTCTATTTTAGGATACTCTATAGTATAGAGCGTACCGTAGCTGGCATGTGAGAGGATGTTTTAGGCACGCCGTTGATTAAATCAAAATTCAGTCAAACTCCCCATATTCTGCACCTCATTATTTTTCTCCCTTTAATACACGAGCTTGACTGGAAATAGCTTTTTTTGGTATAATAAGTACTTTTGTATACTTCTCATATCAAAGAATTGCCCATTTCGGAATCATTTAACCTTTAAATGTCTAGTGATGCAAATTTGCATCACTTTTTATTTAACTTTTAATAAATAAATCAAGTTCTTCGCCACCACTATATTTAAATAAAAATATTACTTCTGTAAAAATCACATAAAATATGCTGCTAAACAAACTTAAAAATCTATCTTAAAATTTCTGGCGTCTAAATCTTAATATAAGTATAAAAAAATTCAATTCTAAAAGAAAAAATCATGCATTTCTGGTTAAATTTATTATCTACCCAGATGTGATTCCAATTGATAAACTGATCTTGATTGTGTTCGATTGGTTGGAAATTTCAGAAATTTAAATGTAGCTTATTGACTTCCAATCCAGCTTAATATGGACTCAGCAATTTGTCAAATTGAGAAAGGATTTGGAGATGATCGAAAAAGAAAGACTACCAGACATCACAAACAAAAATGTTGATAGTAAAATTATGTACACTTTGAATTCAATTCCAGAAGAAATTGGTATTTGCCCATATTGACAATCTCTCCCTCTACTTATGCTTGTGAATCACTTTTATATATATATAATCGAATCAACTTGTCAGATGACTCCAGTTCATCATGTATTATATTAAAAATAACCAATAATGAGCCCATCATATGGCATCCAAGACGCAACATCAGAAATCACATTAATTTGTTCAATTGATTTACTTTCTTCTCTTTTTAATTGCTTTAAAAATGTAACTACAGTTAGACATTGTTAAACCATCACTCTGAATATTACGCCAGTTTATTAAGGTCCCAACCATAGAAAGAAAAAGCGGTAAAAAAATCTTAATAAATCTTGACTCGAAAATATGAGACCTGTTAAACCTTCGCTTACTTTATCTTCGACTTACGATTTATCTTTTTTGTACAAACGATAAAATTGATAGAAGAAACAAACGTTTATGACAATGATTTAAATGAGAGTAATTACGAACTCGGTGAAGAGAAACTAACACCGAAATTGCAAGATGCTGTTGCATTACGTACTTTACAAAGTTTTTAATTTTCTTCTGAAAAAAAAAGATTTTGCAATGCTTAGGAAATTAGAAAATAAAATTGAATCAACAAAAACCAACGATAAAACAAATTTCTTTGGCAGACTTTTTACGTATAGTTTTTTATATTTGCTAATTTCTTTTTATGCATTGCAATATATTTTAAAAGTAATAATTTTCCATTTAATAGCAGGTGTAAAACAAATATTTTGCAGATACGATTCATACACGTGGTTAAAAAGTCCATATCAACATATCCCAAGGGGCAACACCATCTATTACTATAATTATTACAGTCATTTATCAAGTTGTTTAGATTTGAGTTTTTAATATTTTTTACGATTGCTATAATTATTTCTTATACTTATCTTCTTTCTATAATTATTACTATAATTAATTAATCTTTTCATATAATTAATTATTTTGGCTTGAGTTTTCAATATTATACATCATTTAATGTAATATGCTTGTTAATATTAATATTATGTTAATATTATTACCTGCAGATATATTACCTTAATCTAATAATAATAAAAGTAATTTTATTCATTATTTTTATAATTTGTTTTGGCGCGGATGGGCGGGGTTTGGGGGTTGGCACGCCATGGTCGCTTGAAAATTTTTTGGAAGAAAATTGGCACGCGGATGTGAAAAGGTTCGCCGACCCTGCTCTATACATAGGATGGATTAAAAAATTCCTAAGAAAACGTTAAGGGGTGGTAGAGAAAATTACAACAAACAGTTTTTATATAGAAAACCATGATCGTCATCGTAAACTGTTTATTCAGCCAATAATACAAGAGGTCTTACGCTAATCCATTAATAATTATTGTTCATAACTTTACAAAAGTCAAGATATTTTAACAAAAAAACGTTTCTACAGACTTACCTTGCTACGTGTGGGATGCAATGATATCACGAAAAATCCCAGGAGTGAGATCTTATGTAATGTTAATTATATTCGAAAAAATGGAGCGACTATTCAGCGCTATCTGTATGTGGATGGTAGGACATCTACCATTTCCCGCGATATCGTTTCTCCCCACACAAGGAGAGGCATACTATATTAAAATATCTACATTATTTTTAAAGCTATGAAGAAAAATAGAGGTTCGAATTGGTGTGACACCTTCATATTTTGGCTGAATAAATGGATTACGTGCCTGGTTTCCTATGCAAAAATTGTTTATTATCTATTAAAGTTTGTATAAGAATATTTAATCATTCTATTTAGATAAACTATAAAGGATAACTGCGCATTCAAGTTATTTTATGTAAAAAAAATTGGAAAAGTTCTAAAGCCAATTTTCTATAGGAAATGGTCTTTGTTACTAAATATAGAGGAACATCAGTTTTACGATTGTAAAAGATCCCTAGAAAATCATCGTAAAATCGAGATATCATTAAATCTGGCAACGCGTTATAAATCAAAACGGTATAAAAGTTATAACTAATTATATTATTAACTAGTTATATAATTAAATTTTCAGCAGAGCTGAAAATACGTTGGAAATTAATGAATACAAAGGATGTGAATAATCCCTTACTACACACACTGTTAGAAATGGATACTCAAATTCCACGAAATTTTCCTCGTTTTTGACGAAACTGTTTCCTGGGAAATGCTCCGAGAGAATATTTCGTCAAATCGAGTAAATTTCTAACCTAAAAAAAATGAGGAAATTGAAATCGTCAAATTGCTTGTTCGAAAAAAAGACTGATGACAATTTCAGAAGCATCTCTAATTGACAGGAAGAAAAATTTTACACCGCATTTCTCACGTCTTCGACGGGATTCGAACGCACAACCTTTGGCGTGGGAGACGAACGTGCTTCCTGCTTTGCCAGTGGTGCCTAGTATGAATTTGATTTTAAATGTATCTAGGGGATGTTGATGTGTGCTTATATTTTTAAAAGGTAGATTGTATTTTTATCAGTGCTATTATAATTTCAGCATGTTTTAATTAATAAGGCTAGATTATTATTATGGTTTTTCTATGGTTAATAAATAATTAGAATATGGCTTGATTAATATAATTTATTAGAGCAATTTCCTTTGTTCAATGAATGATTAGAATATGGTCTAGTTAATTTGTTGATCAGAAATAATAAATTTTGAAGTGCATGAAAAATATGATAATAATAATCAGCAGGTGTCAGAAAAACGTAATGTCGAAAGAAGAAACAAAAAATAATATCTGGGAGAGCTGTGTCGATCATGATTTCACATTAAAAGTCTTATAGTCTTTTCTTGTTTTTAATGAACAACAAACTTAACACAACAGTAAATTAATAAATAAAATTAGACTGAAAATAATTATAAATTCCAGGAGAGCAGCCTAGATGCTCCATATTCAAGATACAAATTATTCCAACTAAAGAAAAACAAGTTTTCTAATCAGTTCGGGGTTACGTCATATTACGTAATGCAGTGAGCTAAACTCCGCCCACAGAACATGTGATCAATGATTTCTCAACATTCTGCCCCACCATGAACACATGGGGGTTCATCAAAAATTTTTCAAAAATGTACATCATACATATATAACATCATATATATATATATATATATATATATATATATCATCAATACAAGTAACCTAGTTTTCAATTAGCAAATAATACCTCAATTATCTAAATTGTATACAATTTTCAAATTAAAAATAATATTAAGGTATTCAAATAAACAATTTTACATAATATTATTCAAGATCAATATCTATTCCAAGATTAAAAAAAATAATAATATATCCAAGATAATAAAATTCAAGAATGAAACCAAGTGAGTAAAACAAAACATTTTTAAAGTTTTACCAAGAATTTCAAGAAGACAGTCAAATATAAAATAAATTATTTAAATTTAAAATAATTCAGGTCAAGATACAAATAATATATAGTCCTGGAAATCAAAGTTTGATATACTATCTAGATTAAATCATGAACACAAGAAAATTTCAAACATTAAATTCAAGAAACAATGCAAATATATATATTCCAGTGATACTTACATACCTTCTTCAATAAGCACAAAAACAAATTACAATTGTATCTTCTACTAAAAATATAAAAAGAAATAGTTAAAAATATTATTTATGTACATTCTATTATCAGGTAAAGAATTATTTTAGAAAAATTCAAAAAGTATAAGTAAGAGAAGTTAAAGTCCAATACAAATATCATCAAGAAAATTTTTAGTCTCTAAATAAAAAAAAAAGTTTTTTCAATTTTTCAAGTCACTAATTTCAAGATTGTACAACAGATTTATTGGTCTTTTAATAATGGAATTGTTTGTTTTCACTTCACAAGAACTTATTTTTCCGTCTCTTCCAACAAATGTTTTTGTAATTTTTCCCAACTTCTAGAAAGCTCTAGGTAAATGTTCATCATGCACAAGCACAACATCATCTATCTTGAAATCAGATGTTTTATTTTTATCCGTGCAGTGAGCAGATTTCAAGTTGAGGAGATATTCATTTTTCCAGCGCCTCCAAAAATGGTTTAAAATAGTCTCACGTAAAAGAAAACGCTTCACTAAAGTTTCTTTGGTTGCTGGTAAGGTTAAACCGTTTACTTTTATAGTTGGTAAACACAAAACTCGTTTTCCTATAATAAAATGAGCAGGTGTTAGAGGAAATGATTCATCTAGTTCAGAATAAATGTAAGTCAATGGACGAGAGTTAATTTTCTTGCAGATTGTGCAGTTGTTGAGGACTGATTTTATGCACTGTCTACCTCTCAAAATCCAAAACTTTTCACGAGTTTGTACCAGTGTGTTTGATATCCCTGCATGCAAAACCCTTTCATGGGAATCTTTAATAATCAATTCAGTAAATGTATGTTTGGGAGGAAGCACGATAGGATGTTTATCATAAAATGGCAAGTTAGCCTTTTGTAACCGTCCTCGTACCAAGAGTAATCCTTCTTCTGACAACACAGGATTTAGCTGCAAAAGGTTGGATTCTTTAGGGATATTTTTGTTAAGCTTTAAGCATTTTATAACCTCAGAAAAACTTTCTTCTTGAACAAGCTTTACCCAAAAAGTTTCGGTATTTATTATTTCATCAGCTGATAATTCCGCAAGATTTCGTTTTTCTGTTTTTACTTTTATATTGGAAATAAATCTAAATACCCATGCAGTTACTCGATACAGTTTCTTTAGTGAGCTATACCTTGACAAATTTAAAATTTGAATTTTATCAGCGTTATTTGTGTTAACTACACAAGAAATAATTTCTGCTTTTCGAGACCGCTCTTCAGAAACATTAGACACTTGAGTTGTGGGTATTTTAACTCTGGGCCACTGATCTTCAGGCAAGGAAAGAAATTCGGGACCGTACCACCATTTTTGAGAATTAACCAATTGTTTTCCGGAACAACGTCTAGTGATTAGGTCGGCAGGATTAAGTTTGCCTTCACAATGTCTCCATAAACCTTGTTCAGACAAGTCATGAATTTCTAAAATTCTATTTTCGACGAATGGTTTCCATTTTTATTTTGAGCCTTTTATCCAATAAAGGACAATTTCAGAATCTGCCCAGAAAAGAAACTGGAATACCTGGAGAATATTTTTAAGATAATTTGCAAGTCTTGCATCAATAACTGCTCCCATCAATTCAAGGCGAGGGAGAGTTAATTTCTTCAAGGGGGCAACTCTAGATTTAGACATGACAAAACTAGTCTTAAATTTTTCTTTAGATGCTTGATATCGTAAGTATACTACTGCGCCATAGGCTTTAGGATTAGCATCTGTAAAAATATGTAATTGGAGACCCTCCTTTCCATGATCAGGGTGCTAAAGTATTATCTGGGAATTTTCAGTTGTGAGAGATCCTGTATTTCTGAAATCCAAGTTTTCCAATCATTTTCTAACTCACCAGAAAAATTTTCATCCCATGATATGCCCATTACCCATAATTGTTGCAATAAATATTTAATTCGAATAATAAAAGGAGTGATTAACCCAGCCGGGTCAAACAACATAGCTGCAATTTTCAACACATTCCGTTTTGTACAAGAATCATTATTTAATTTTGATAACAATGGACGTAATTCTAGTCCCAAATTATCTTCATTATTGTTCCAAGTTAAGCCTAATACTTTTAGAGAGTTATTTGGTGGATCGGAATTAGAAATAGGTATGCTCTTATCAATCCATCTTTTCCTAAGCTCCTCGGAATTTGTTTCAAATTTTCTTAAATTCATTCCCCCTTCTTTCAAAATATCAACAGCTTCATTAGATAAATTAAAAGCCTGTACAACATCATTTTCTCCGGTAAACAAATCATCTACATACAGGGACGAATTAAGGATTTCAAATGTTTTCTTGTGAGAGTCTTTATATTTATTGATATGGTTTTTAATAGTACAGGCAAGGATAAACGGACTGCAGGTGACACCAAAAGTAGCCCTAGTCATTCTATAGGAGACAATTTCTTTATTTTTGTCAAAATCTTCGTAGTATAAAAATCTTAGGTAGTCGCGATCTTCTTCCGCTATAGATATCTGGAGAAAGGCTTTTTCAATGTCAGCTGAAAGGGCAATTTTGTGTAATCGGAATTTTAAAATAATATCCAGAACATTTGGGTTCAAGTTAGGACCCGGATTCAGGCATTCGTTTAAAGATAAGGAATCCGCTTGTTTAGACGAAGCATAGAAAACATTCCGAGTTTTTGTTGTAATTTTATCCTCTCGGATGACAGGTCTATGGGGCATGTAGTAACAGTTATTTTCGGAAAACCTTTTAGGGCAAAATTTTACTATACCTTCATTAACTTGGTCAAGCAAAATAGAATTGTATTCTTTGAATAAAGACTCTTCTTTCAGGAATTTATTTTCCAAACTAGAAAACCGCTTTTTTGCTACTTCAAGATTATTTTTAAGCAAATCACGAGAATTTATCCATAAAAGACGTGTTTCATAGTGACCATTCACGAATTTTAAGTTTTCTTGAAACTCATTTATTACTTCATAATTAGAAATTTTCTTTTCATTACTTTCAATAATACCAATTGCTTCAAGTTCCCAAAATGCTTTTAATTGTGTATTTAAATTTTCACCCGAAACATTTAAACATGTTAAATATCTTTCTTTCGAATAGCAAATTACATTTAAACGAGAAATAGAATTCATCGAATAATTATCTGGCATTTGTCCAACTAATGTTGTTCCGAAAATAGACGTTTGAAAGTAAAATTTCTTGTTTATTTCGGTAAGCGATCCACATAATGTTTCATAAATATAATTAGCTCCTAATAAAATTTGAACTGGTAAATTTACTTCGAATAAATCAGCTAACTGATATTCCTTTGAAATAAGGTTTTGAACCCGGGGATTAATATTTTGACATAATTAGGTACCACAGATTTCATCCGTAATTAATGCCTCAACATTAACAGAGTTATACGGATGATATCTGCTTCTCAAGGTTATTAATACACATTCAAATTCTTTTTCTGTAGGATTTCTGTTAGAAAGTGTGTAAATGAAAAGTTTTTCTTTTCTTAGGATTTTGGCATTTAATACCTTTGCCAAATCACTCCGAATAAAGGTTTTTGTGGAAGCAGAATCATATAGTATTCTGGCAAATAATTTTTTAGATCCACTTTCCACCTGAACACAAGCCGTTTGCAGTAGAGTGATATAATTATTTCTCAAATTTTTCGACTTATGAATAGATTGCATTACTGTTTTATTTTCAGGAATTTAGTTAGATTGGTTTAATTTTGAATCTTGATTTTCAACTAATTTTTTACATTTTGTTTGTGGGCAAAATAAGTGATTATGTTGTGTGCTCTGATATGTTTGACAGGGCTGAATTTTTACTTTACAAGCTGACTGTAAGTGTTTGAAAAAGCATTTATAACAGCGTCCGTCTTTCTTTAACTTAAATCTTTTTTGTTCATTGGTTAGGATTTTGCATCCTAATCCAGTATGGGAATTAGAATTGCAAAAAATGCAAACACCTTTAGTAACAGTATTTAATGCAACTGATGTCGGGAAATTATCTTTTACTTTAAATTTCTCTTTAGAATATTCAGCTTTCGAACGAAACGTTTCCTGACCTTTCAACGAAATTCCTGACACTAGATCTGCAGCCTCACTATATTCAATTTCAAACTTGATGAATTTCATTAATTCCCCTACATCACCCATTTTCTTAGGATCCCTTTTTCTGTGAAATTCTACCACTAAATTATGTGGCAATTGTTTTAACAATATAGGGATTAATATAATGTCCGAGAAAGATCCGTACAACTTCAAAAATTTATTGAAAAAGAAACAGTAGGGTAACAGCGAAACTAATTAGGACATTAGATAGAATAACTCAAAAAGTTTTTTTCTGCAGTATGTTTCTGACCATAGATGGCGCTACATGTCATGCAAAGGAATATTAAAGCATTTTAGTTATTTCAATGGCGGATCGCGTGAAGAAAGCACAATGTGTTGCGTGGTTTATCGAAACAAAATCCGATACGCAAACACAACGGAATTATCGAACGACGTATGGGGAATCGCCACCATCTCGGTCAAGCATTCGTGAGTGGTATCACAAATTTATGACAACGGGTAGTGTGGAACATAAAAAAGGATATGGTTGCCCTAGAACTAGCGAAGAAAGTGTGGAACGAATACGTGAAACATTTCGTAGGAGCCCTACAAAATCAGTTCGACAAGCATCCCGGGAGCTACAAATGCCAAGATCCACTGTACACGATGTGCTTCATAAACGATTGCGACTTACAGCCTACAAAGTTCAGATTCTGCATGCGTTACAACCGGATGATTATGCGAAGCGTTATGGATTTGCAGTTGACATGCTGCATCGTTTGGATGCCGATGAACATTTTCTGAAACGAATACTGTTTTCCGATGAATCAACGTTTCATGTGTCCGTAATGGTCAATAAACATAACGTTCGATTTTGGGGCTCCGAACAACCACATGCCGTACGTGAACTCCAACGGAGCAGTGAAAAGGTGAACGTGTGGTGCGGATTGCTTCACGATCGCATCCTTGGACCTTTTTTTTTTCTTCTCAGAAACGACTGTGACCTCAAGTACCTACTTATATATGCTTGAGATTTATACATTCCCACAACTGCAAGACCTTCAACCGAATGTCCTTTTCCAACAAGACGACAATAGGTCTCCAACAATAGGCCTCCTCATTGGGGATTGACTGTTCGTGAGTCGCTGAATAATTCTTTTCCACAGCGTTGGATTGGCAGGGATGGTCCCATTGCATGGCCACCCCGGTCTCCTGACCTAACACCACTGGATTTTTTCTTTTGGGGTTATGTTAAAGATACTGTATACCGAACGAAAGTTAACAGTCTCGAAGAATTAAAGCAAAACATCCAAACAGCTGTAGCTACTGTTGATGTTAGCATGCTGAAACGGTCGTGGATGGAATTGGAATATCGTCTTGATATTGTTCGTGCTACGAAAGGGTCTCATGTAGAAATTTCCTAAGGTAATAACTTAAGTTATAGGAAAAAAAACTTTTTGAGTTATTCTATCTAATGTACTAATTAGTTGCGCTGTAACCCTATTGTTTCTTTTTCAATGAATTTTTGAAGTTGTACGGATCTTTCTCGGACACCCTGTATATCCAAATTTATCTGATGCAATACCCATAGATTGCAAATTCCTAATACTGACTTCACTTGCATCCTAAATATGTCTGAGCCCCTTAATATTTGATGAAGATTTAACAGGTTCGATTTCTAATAGTTTATTAACAAAACAACTAATTAACTGGTCTTGTTTTCCGTATCTTTCTTTTAATACGGTTAAACAAGACTTATAATTTTCTTCTTTTAAAGTGAAACTAGCTACAGATTTGTAAGCTTCACCGGTTAAGAAAGATTTCAAATATAAAAAGTTATCAACTGTAGTTAATGATTCATTTGAATCTACAGCGCTTTCAAAACTATTATAAAATTCCAAGAATTTACTTGGATCACCACTAAAGGTGGTTATATTTAGTTTGGGCAAATTGACAGAATTCTGTGATGCATTATTTAAATTAGAAATACTATTATTACTTTTAACATATTCAACTTGCTCGACCTTGAATTGTTTTAATTTACTTCTGATATTGGTTTTCGAATCAGATATAGCTTCATCATACTCAAGTGACTTTTGAATTTCGTTTTCAAATTGCGTTTCATCATCAATTAATTCTTCAATTTTTTCATTTAAATTTTTAAGTTCATCATGTTTTACTTGTAAATTTATTAAATATTCAGATAATTTAAATTGATCATTGTCACTTTGAGTATCAATACTTTCTAGAAATGTATCAATAGAAGAAATTAATTTCGTGCATGAAGTTCGAGCAAGCTTCCGTTTTGCCTTTAATTTATCAAGTTTTTCCATTTTAGAATAATAATAATAATAATAAAAAGGTTTATAGTACCTTTTATCCGAGCTTAGTCCACGAGAAGAGAAAAAAAAAACTTGCAATAAATCAAAGAAGCATCGACGCCGAATTCAGAACATATTCTAAAGCATATAAACATATTCTTGTATTCCCGGGTTACGCGGTGCCATGAAAAATATGATAATAATAATCAGCAGGTGTCAGAAAAACGTAATGTCGAAAGAAGACACAATTTAAAATATTCTGGTGAAGTGTGTCGATCATGATTTCACATTAAAAGTCTTATAGTCTTTTCTTGTTTTTAATTAACAACAAACTTAACACAACAGTAAATTAATAAACAAAATTAGACTGAAAATAATTATAAATTCCAGGAGAGCAGCCTAGATGCTCCATATTCAAGATAAATTATTCCAACTAAAGAAAAACAAGTTTTCTAATCAGTTCGGGGTTACGTCACATTACGTAACGCAGTGAGCTAAACTCCGCCCACAGAACATGTGATCAATGATTTCTCAACAGTGCATATTGGAGGAGAGTTCATCAATTTTAGATAAGATTTTAACAAATTACTGTTTATAGAGGGGAAAGGGATTTATGCATATTTTAAATTTGATTGTTATATGAATATATTTCTTAAATAAAAAAGAGCTCCTAACATTTTGATTTTTTTTTTAACCCATTGGGAAAATGATTGTTGCTTTCGGTCGAAAATGGACCAAATGATGTTCGCATTTTACTATTTTAACCGAAATTCTGTAACTTTAGAAGAATTTATCTTTGAATAAGCAATAGAAAGGCATAAAATCGTTACAAACTGTTAAAGTTACGAAAAGGATCGATGCAAATTATCAGATATGAAAAATAAAGTAGAAATTTAGAAATTTCGTGTTATAGCGGCCACCAAGGATGAAATATTTTTGTTTCTGTTTTCATTAATACATTGTAAATTTGGTACTTTCGTGTAATTTTTTTTGAACGATTTTGTAGCAACAAAAATAATCTGGCCGTGAATGGGGAAACATTTTCGTCAAATATTTGAGATTTCTCATTTCATTAAAAATCACTTAATTTTGAGACGAAATGATTGTCAAAAATGATGAAATATAGCTCAAGAATTGCGGAATCGTCAAAAGTGAGAGTTTTATTTTGACAGTGAGGAAACAGTTTCGTCAGATATTTGAGGATTCGCGTTTCGTCAAAAACCACGTGACTCTATGACGAAATGATTGTCAAAAATAACGAAATAAGGCTTAAGGATTGCCGAATAGTGAAAATTGAGTATTTTATTTCTGAGAGTGCAGCGTATAACCAACAGAGTGAAAAAAATGTCCATACCGGGGATCGCACCCGGAACCCTTGGTATCACGCATTAATGCTCCACCATTTCGAGTTATCTGGAACCTTTAGCGCATAAAATATATGACTTTTGCTTTGAGTCAAAATCTATATCACATTTCTGGGTTTTAAGATTTTAGTTAATTTTACTCGAAAACATGAAGCTAAAATGTAAGGAATCCGATAATGGAAAATTCATTCCAAGTTTCCGTCAATGCTGAATTTGAATGAGAATTTCATCAAATTAGTCAGCTGTAGTTAAGTTAGTTTCATTTATGGCGACCAAATGTTTGGGGAGAATTTGACGCTAACGGATATGAATATATAGTTTTAAACGTATGAGAGTTGGAAAAATGGTTACAACAATCATACGTTAAAAGTGAAACACGTATGAGAGTTAGAAAAATGGTTAAACAAACGTACGTTAAAAGTGAAACATCTAAAAGTCAACCGATATTATAAAGCACAAATGTGTGTGTCGCGCAATTCTGATGTCATAACGATGCGGGTAACAATGCGGTTAAAATGTATGACAGTTGGAACAAAGGAGCTATTTTCAATTAAAATTAAACAATTTCAATGTTATTTCTATGGGGAAAATTCTAGTTTTAAATATATTATCATGCTAGATCTAGAATTGTGCCAAATTTCAAGTCAAGAACTTAATCTGAAGTCGTCAAAATTAACGTTTCAAAATTCTAACCTTACAAACATACAAAGAGCGTTCAATAAAACCATGTAATAAACAGAAGGAATAGTGACATTTCTGCTTACCGAAAAAGCAGTTAAAATATTCGAAATTCATAAAAAATAATCATTAAACAGAGATAAACTATTGAAAAAATGGGAATAACATAGAAATAAATATAGATGTATCCGGATTATCAAAATGTAACGCTAAATTGGGGAAATTGTTAAATCCGAATTACAGTTTATTTCATTCTAACTAGTTATCTAATGTACCATGTATTTTTTGCCTCTCTTCTGGTGTGCCTTTATACTTGAGGTTTATTCCCATACACGATAGACACTGTTGCATAACTCTGAATTTAAAATATTCTAAATACAATATTTCATTTATCAATATAAATCTCTTTTGTAAAATTGCTTCAAAATTTCAGAAATTTTCAACTTACATTGTTAATGAAACTTTAATTCATTTTACGATTAAAATTGAATTTTTGAAAAATATATTCTTCCTTTTATCTCTTACCTTATATTCTTCATTTTATAGATTTAAATCCCTATAGAAATTTTCTAAACTTAAATATAAAATGTTATTCCACCCAACTCAACAGAGTTTAAAAGAAAATTCGCATTGAAAAATTATTCATACTCTAGATTTATGTATGTAAAATTATCGAAGAACTTCATTTCAATGTATGAATAATGCATGATAAAAGATGTTTCTTATTTTTCATGAAGATTTTAGCTTTGTTCTTCTAAATCGCAATCACAGAAAGAAATATTATGAACGTTTAAATTTGCATTTTTTTTTTTAAATAGGCAAAATAAACATTGGCTATTAAATTGAATGGGAAGTTTGCTGATTGAACATGTATAGAAACAAAAATTTTGATGATATTTTAAAGTATATTTAGCATTCCAACAATGTAGGAAATTGCAATTGCATTCGCCATAATTTGAAAAGTCAAAAATAAACTTAAATAACTTCAAGATGCAAAACATTTGAATATCATATATTTAATATATGATAAATTTTCATTTATTTAATGTTTTACAATACATTTTTTTATAAAATGGAAATGCAAAAAGGTCTTTTTGTGTATTCGTAGAAAAGTAATTTATATAAAATTATGTATTTGCAATAGATTTATCTGAATGGGAAATATTTTTCTACTGCAGTTGTGTAGAAGTTTCACTTTTACTGTCACAAAATGTTTTAAAATAGAAAAGGCCTTTAGAAAAGCTAAAAGAAATAATAAGTAATTTTTTTCGTAATATCATCTCATATATGTTTCTGTCTTATTATTTTCATGTATTCAGTTGATTTAACATATTTTTCTCTTATGAAGAATGTTACATGAAAAATTAGCAACTACAGAAACCTTTCCATTTACAGGTAGGATTCCAACACATTTATTTTCATTGCTTGTATAAGAATTGTAAGATTTCCATAACAGTACAATTATTTTCTTCTAAATATTTTACAAAAATAGCTATAACTACCGATTTATTAAATGAGTTTTAATGAAAAATATATGCAAATTTCATTTTATTATTGTATAAATTTTCTAAAATTTCTGAAAAAATATATTTTCTAAAAAAAGATAATTATTCAGATAGTGCAATGTCTGGATTCATAATTCGGAGCATTAAGTGTTAACGATGTATTGACTGATATATACAGGGTGAATCTAAACTCTTGGGCAAAACATTAAGGGGTGATAGTACACATCAAGACAAACAATATTAAATGGGAAATTAAAGGTCCCAAACGTCTTCCGATGGAGATAGGCGCCATTAAAGTTTAGGGTCCAAAATTTCAAATGATTATAAAAAACTCAAAAATTGATCGATTCGTTTGCGGTTTTCGCTAAAACTATTCTTTATGTCAGTATTTTCTTAAAAATAAATTTTAAAGGTAAAATTCAAAAAATGCCGATAGAGGGCGCTTTAGACTTTGCAGTAACGAAAAACTATTTTTTCCGTTGTTTTTTGTATCTCATTAAATGTTTTCAAAAGATTAGACTTAAACTTAAATTTGGAGCTCAAAATCTGAATTGTTGGGAGTGGTTAAGTAGCGCAAACTGAACTGTGTTCAGGAGTTGAAATTTGTACCCCTCCCCCCCTCTCTGAACACAGTTCAGTTATTCCCGATTTTGGTGTTGTAAACCAGGCAGAAACTACTATCCTCTACACGTAAAATAAACGATAGAGGAATGACAAAATTAAATAAAACATTTATTTTAAAAATAAATTTTAAAGATAAAGTTCAAAAATGCCGATAGAGGGCGTTTTAGACTTTAGAGTAATGAACAACTATTTTTTACCGTCGACTCCGACTCCGACCTGGTTGCGAGGATTGTCGTCGTAGCAGGCGATATCCGGGAGATGCCCGGGGTATTCACTAATGTTCGCAACTCCCTCCGCCGGCGGTGTGAGGCCTGCATCGTTGCTGGTGGGCACTCTTTCGAGCAGTTTTTGTGATTCCTCACGAACATCATGCGTGTACCAATTTCTACATGTCAACCTTCATTCATATTGCGCACTACATGCATACATCAAATTGTTTCTTTTTATTTTGCGCGGAGAAATTGCACATGTCTGTTATGAATAAATTTTCTATTTAATTTTGTCATTACTCAATCGTTTATTTTACGTGTAGGGGGTAGTAGTTTGTGCCTGGATTAATTTTAAAATAATTATTCAAATTGGTAAAGAAATCATATGAGTTGTAATTTTCCAACTGCACGAAAAATGTCCGGGCCAGGATTCGAACCTGGGATCTCTTGGCTGAAGCTGCCATGCTCTACCAACTGAGCTATCCCCGTTGAATCTGGAGGGCATAATCGGAATAGCTCAGTTGGTAGAGCATGGCAGCTTCAGCCAAGAGATCCTAGGTTCGAATCCTGGCCCGGACATTTTTCGTCCAGTTGGAAAATTGCAACTCATACTGTTTCTGCCTGGTCTACGACACCAAGATCGGGAATAACTGAACTGTGTTCAGGAGTGGTGGTGGGGAGGGAAGTATTTAAAATTTCAACTCCTGAATGCCGTTCAGTTTACGCTACTTAATCACTCCCAAAGATTCAGATTTTGAGCTCAAAATTTAAGTTTAAGTCTAAGCTTTTGAAAGAATTTAAGGAGATACAAAAAATAACGGCAAAAAATAGTTTTTCGTTACTCCAAAGTCTAAAGCGCCCTCTATCGGCATTTTTTTAACTTTATCTTTAAAATTTATTTTTAAGAAAATACTGACATAAAGAATACTTTTAGTGAAAACCGCAAACGAATCGACCAATTTTTCTATTTTTTATAATCATTTTAAATTTTGGACCCTAAACTTTAATGGCGCCTATCTCCTTCGGAATAGGGTTGGGACCCTTAGTTTCCTATTTAATATTGTTCGTCTTGATGTGTACTATCACCCTTTAAATTTTTGCCCAAGAGTTTAGATTCACCCTGTATATATACATCTTTTAGATAAATGCATTTTTTTTATATTATGATATGTTTTTTTCATTACTTGGTTTTACGAAGTATGAAAAGACACTTTTATTTAGTGTATGACAATATTTATTTTTTTTAATTTTAAATAATTAATAACACAAAAAAATTAATACTTTTGTTCGATATCTGCTCACTTTAATGTCTAATGTCCGAGTTAAATCGCATATATTTTTCACGTTGTAATAACATCGGATATATTCGTATAATATTTGTATGGTATGCATGATATTTTTCTCAAGAAAGATTGTATGTTAATTTTAAAATTCTAGAAACAGTCAAAAATATAAAAATGAAGTAGCCGGTGATTTATCTAATTTTTTTCCTAGGTAGGTTTGGGACAGATATTTTCGATGACAATCTGGTATAAACACGATGAAAACAACAAAAATGCTTTTTGGTAGAGCAAATGTTTTTTTTTATATTAGATATTTTAGTTTATTTATTATTATTATTATTATTATTTTATTGTTATTATTATTATTTTTACTGTTATTTTTATTGTTATTATTATTATCATTATTATTATGTTTGAACCTGTAAGAACCTCGTACAGTTGGTATGATTGAAAAAATCCTAAAATTACAGTCGTACGTTGAGACGCGCAGACTGGCGATATCTGTGTGCGAAGGCAAAACTTTAAACTCAATTATTTCGTAAAACTGTTTTTCAGTGGTTTTTGCAACGATAACTTTTGAACAAGTTAAAGGATTTACATGTTTCTTTTTCTTTTCTTTTCTTTTCTTTCTTTCTTTCTTTCTTTTTTTTTTTTTTTTTTTTTTTTTTTTTTTAAATAAAGAAAATTAAATTATCTACAAACAATGTTTGAAAAACAATAACAACAACAAAACATTAAAGTTATAGCAAAAATTATGTTAAATTGTTATGGATTTTGATAAAAAAATATTAATTTATAATTTTTTATCGTTTTAAGTATAATCGAGAGACAATGTAATAAGCAGTAAAGTAGAAATGACGACTTAGAAATGGGGAGGGGAACCTAGACTTCAAAACCATGTTTTCAAGAATTATTTCGTCATACAATATTAAAACGTTTGTTATGCTTTTCTGCAATTTAACAAATATATATATATATATATATATATATATATATATATATTATTTATATAAAACATTAACAGCTAAATGGAAAAAAAATGTAATAGTAAATTAATAATAGAGATCCTAGAACCCACGATCAAAATTCAGTCATTTTCGTCTCTTCAAATACTTCTGTCCTTTTTAATCAGATACGAAACATAAGTTGCATAAATAAACGATATTAGATTGATTCTGTAATAAGCAGTATAAAGAAGAAATGACGACTTAGAAATGGGGAGAGGAACCTAGACTTCAAAACTGGCTTTTCAAGAATTTTTCGTCATAAAATATTAACATGTTTGTTATGCTTTTCTGTAATTTAACAAATATATATTTTTTTATTTATATAAAACATAAATAACTAAATGAAAAAAATGTAATATTAAATTAGTAATAGAGATCTCAGAACCCACGATCAAAATTCAGTCATTTTCGTCTCTTCAAATACTTCCGTCCTCTTTAATCAGATACGAAACATAAGTTGAATAAATAAACGATATTAGATTGATTCATTTGGCATACAACTCTAATTAAATTCCTTTCCAAAATGAACTGCAAAATGCATTTTATTTAGTAAAAGTTTAATTATTATCCTACATCTTATCACACTTTTATATGTTTATTTAAATAAAAAATAGGTGAATGAATATGCTTGGAAACTAGAAGCGCTGAATTTCAACGAATTAATATATGTATAATATATGATATTCGTGTTCTTGTATATCGTGCGACATAAATATATTTGACATAATATAAAATAAAAATAAAATTAATTTTGTGCTGTAAAAAATTGTTTTTTAATAAAATTGTTAGACGCTTAAAACTGTACTCTAAAGTTTTACTTGATAAATACTATATCACACTCTCATGTACGTATGCAAACTAGAATAATATCAACAAATACATTTGTAAATTATTAGTGCTGAATTTAGATGCATTATTTAAAAACACGAATGTATTCTTTGGAAATTTCATGTTTTTCATGTTTTATAAATTTTAGTGACATATATTTTCACACTCGAAGATTTTTTAGCATTTGCATACATATTGAAAATATCTATTTTTTGAGCTTCTTTCATCTTTCTTCTCTTTTTCCAAAATATATAAAACTGTTGCAATTCTTTTATTTTTGTTAGAAAATATTTTCCTTTCGGTATTTAGCTGTAAATACTTCATTGTATAATGTTTTAGAGCTGTGTATTTGTGTTATTTAAGTAGAAAATGTGAAATTTAAATGTAGTTACAAAAATGGACATCATTCTTAAAATGAGCTAAACAAGTAACGAATATTTACCATAAAAAAGATTTGGAATTTTAAAATGACAGTTAATATCTCGAGGAAAATTATGAAGGCTTCAAAAGAAAACTAGGAAACATTTAGAAACGTGAATTAAATATTAGTTTATGATTTTCTGGTGATATTTTGTTGTAGATGATTTATAAAATTCACATCAGTTTTGAAAATCATTATATGTAAGTTTTACTGCGTATTGAAAATAGGTTTGAAGTCGCTTTTTTATAAATTTAACTAAAAAGCATTTATTCGTGGAATGAGTAAATTGTTGTTGTTAAAAGAAAGTCAGTAAAGACTCTTTCTAAATAATTCTGAAATAGTTCTTCCGTTCGAAGCATTTTTGAAATTTTTGGTTTTATATTATGAAGTAGAGAAGGTCAAGTTCAAATGACAAAACTGTGTGGCATTGCAAAGAATTCTATGGCATTCACATATTATACGTAAAAAAAAGTATTGGTAATTTAAAAAGACAATTACCTTCTCAAAATGAAACTCGGGATTTGAAAACAATACTGTTTGGGAGTAATATCAGTTCTTTATGCATGCTATAATCAATTATTTGTTTATAATTTGATTCTCATCATAATCAATCATCACATGGAAAAAACCCAGCAGTTGTTTATAGTTTATTTACAGAAAATCATGCAATTTTTCATTATGATCGGAAAAACCTGATGTAATTACATTCTGAACTAATAGAGATAAATTATTATTTTATAATGATTTGCAGATAAATTATTGGTCTATAATGATTTTCATGTAATTTATTATCTTATAATGATTTGCAGATAAGTTATTGGTCTATAATGATTTTCATGTAATTGATCATCTTATAATGATTTTCATATAAATTATCGGTATATAATGATTTTCATACAATTTAATGTTTATATTGAGACAATTTAATGTTTATAATTGGCAATAAGTATATTATGTAAAACATTATGTTGCAATTTTTTTGATTGATGATGTCATTTTTTAAAAAATATGAACCTTCATGAAAGTCTTTAGTCTTGTCCTGGATATCTTGGAAGAAAAATGTAATTTGAAAATGGAAAGTTCAGCATTCAAAGCTGAACTAATTAAAAAGAAATAGTTAATAATGATTATTTAAAATAAGTCTTAATTCTTTATATGTTTAATAATATACTATATTTATCATCAAATTGTGCTCTCCCCTCCTGACTTTGTGGACATACTTATTTTCTCCTGCAAATACGAATACGTATATATATATATATTCAAATGTTTTGTGACATTTAAAAGTATTTGTGACATAAATTCCATTTTTCCTGTCTAACGGAACTTTGTGAATCTTTCTGCTTTTGTCCAGAATGCGCCGATTTAAATATATTTGTATAGGGCTATTCAATATTCCACGTACAAACTTGAATCCAAAGTGAGAATTTTGTCCATAATTTTAACAATAAAGATTTTTTTTATAAAATACAACAGACTTATCTTTCTTTTTTGTCTATATCACTGGAAATGGTAGAATTAGCCACTATGTAGATACCTGCACGGAATAAGAAAATTCTATTTAAATTCAACTTGAAACCCCACCTGAAACCGACAAAAAAATTTCGTCAATTTGAAACCCGCCTGAATACGTAAAAATAACTTCGTCAACTCGAAACCCGACCCAAACCCGACAACGAAAAATTAGTAAACCCAAATTCGAAATACTTAAACCCAAACCCGACAAAGAAAAATTAGTAAACCCGAATTTGAAATACTTAAATCCGAACGCGAACTAGACTCTAAATGGAAGAAAATTAAATCACATTTTAATACAATTATGAAAAAACAGCTTACAATTATATTTATAACATTAATTTTATGATTTATGTTGAAAACGGAACATATATATCATTAACGTCATATATACGTTCATATATGTGTGGTTTTTTGTTTAATCTGAGAAAACATTCTAGATTTTTTCAAAAATTTTAGTGTCAACCCGAACCACGAGACTGATTGGGTTCGGGTAAAATTTATTTACCTGTCTTTATGCAGGACTTTCTCACATCCAAATATCACTGATATAGACACCCTATATTTCTGAATGTAATTAAAAAATACTATAAACGTTTCGCGTATGGAAGGTGGTACATGTAGCTGAGAAACCATTTGGAGGATTCTAAGAAATGGCGATTAATTGAAAGGGTTGAAGGAGGACAGTAAGCTTGTAAATCTGTAAAAATTGCATTCCGGTCAGGAGTGTTTATATAGCTTGTAAAATATTTCTACGTATATCTAAAAAATTGTAAAAATTAACATATTATTTTCCCTAACACACTTTATATTTCCTATATTCTTATTTAAATTCACTTTTTTGCTGCAATAGGATATTCTGCATTTTGAATATCAGGCATGGCAAAATGAAAATCTTGTACAAGATCCATGTTTTTAGCTGTAAAATAATTCAAGTTATTCGAATTTTTATACTTGTTCCCTTAATTTTTTTTCTGTATGTTTTAGAATAAGATATAATTATAATAATGAAATTCAAGAGACTGAAATAAAATAATTCCAAAGCTGCTGTGAAGTTTTAATAACTTAATGTATCGAATCTCTTGTGATATCTTGCAAGAAAAAATTGACATAAATATTAATATAAATAGCATACGAAAATTAAAAATTCTTATAAAAGTATGAAAGAGAATTTAGAGAAATTTTATTTCTTTTGGCACTAATTGTATTAATCTAATGTAATCCATAAAAGTATTATTACGTGACACATCGATTGCAAAGAAAATATCGTTCTATTAGATCCTTTGAAAATAGTTGAAAAATTCTGTCACGTACGAGCTTACTCGACGTGACCGAGAACTACACTGCACTAGACAATTCCATTTATGTTCACAATGTGGAGCGGGTTCAAACTACAATGGCGCTTCATATTTGATTGATCTGGAAATTTGCAAACTAAAAATGTCAAAGCTATTACGAGAATTTTGAAATTTACAGGGAAGAATACCCTTATTGAACACAGTGAAACGTAGTATTTTCTGTACTTATATCGAGGTAGGTGAAGAATGATGCACAATGTTATGCAATTATTAAGAAATAATTTAAATTAAAGAATACGCAAACAATATTTCTACAGCTCTTTGATCAATACATTATTTTGAACGATACATTTTTCTTACATCACATTAATTTCCATTTATTATTACATTATTACAATTTATTTCTTAACATTATATTTTCTTAAAATTATTTTTATGCTAAGTTCTTTGCTTTCAAAGCAGATAATTATGGATTTAAAGTATATCCTTGAATTAAAAAATATATACATGTATATTTGATACTTTTTATTTTAAAATCCCATATCAAACTTTATCCAATTGACAGATTTTATTGTTGCAATAATGATTTATATCAATGAACACTTTATAATTTCTAAACTACCTTTAGCCTGAATACTTAATGTTAAACCACAAGAGTAGTTTTTCATCTTTGATCGGTTCACTTTTATTATAAAAAAAGGGTGTTTAATAAGCAATTGATAGCAATAAACTCTTCCTTTGCAAATGCTAAGATAGTGGCGGCGCCGCAATTGTCAAATTCTTTGAACATATTAAGTTATTTTTATACACTGAGAAAGTCTATTTTCAGGTACACAACTCAAACTAGGCTCAGGTATAGAGGTAATTTATCTTCCGATTAAAAATGTCATCGGGAAAATTTTCTATAATCATCAGAATCTGAAGACATAGCAGAAATAGGACATGGATTTTGAAAACCTTCAATTTGTACAACAATTGTTAAAAAGTACTCTATAGTCAATTAAGTCTCTCTTATGACTTGTTTCAAATGATGTTTAACATTTAAAGACTCGGAAAATCCTACTGAGTGCGCTACTCAGTAAAAAAAAAAAAAGAAGTTACGAATTCCGAAATAATTGCCTGGCTAACATAGACCGTGCTCGGCCTATAAAATGACTTGGTCCATAGATGACAATGTATGCATATCCTTTAGTGCAGCCATGTACATGAATTTATTTATATCATAATATAATAACAGTGATTACGCTCAAATTTGTTTGAGCTAAAAAAAACATGCTTGAAAACACACATTCAGAAAATTTCATCACAAAACTTAATCTGAACACACACTTCTCAATCAAAACTATTCTCAATTAACGCACCGCTCTCTAGCGGAATGACGCAGTTTTCTGCGCATGCAGGTAATAGAAGATTGGAAAGTTGAACACCCTATATCTATAGAAATTATACACACCACACAATGTACTAAATTTTAATTTATCTGGAACATGCATAACATCACTAAAAATGTATTTCCAGCAAATACCAACCATACTCGACAAAATGTCTTTTGCGGAGCTCCACATATGAATTTATTTATATTCTACAAACATCTCTTAGTATACGCTAATAGGTGAGAGTAGCCATATTTGGACCGCAGTTTTAAATGGACCGCTGTAATTCAGCCGTTAATTACAGAAAGAGACGCCCTCTACCGCTGAAATCTTACTCATCAGAATGACGTCATTTATGATTAGAAGAAGCATCCGTCTTCCACGTACTGTTTTCAGACAATTTTAAAAAACCTAAAATTAGTTATTTTGATCTAATGTTTTCCTACTAAATGTTAGAGAATACTTTGAAATTAAAGTAAGTTGTTATGTTTTCATATACATATCTAAATTTGTGTATTTATTGCGCATATTTTTCACGCGGATTTGTTTGCTTTCGTATTTGTTCTTAGTCTTGAGATTATTTGTTTTAAAAAATGGCGCAGTTGCCTTAATTGGTCCAATTTGAGTTGCTTAAATTGGACCACATATACGATAATAAATTTGAAAAGTAAGTGAATTTCGAGGGCTGTCTGAAAACTATTTTTTATTTTTTAATATTTTGTAATGGATTACTATCTCCATTCAAGTTTTTGAATATTTTATTTAAAATTTTTTTTGTATATCTGGATCAATGTCTTTACACAGTTACGGCCTATATAAACATAAAAAATATCTTTTTCATGTTTATGCAATAAATGTTGTTTTCAATTTCTTAAAAGTCATCATTTTGCAGATGCTTCTGCACTTATTCCTGATGAGGAGATAGGCACTGCAGATAAATCCGTTGATTCTCCTGCTAGTGCGATTTCGGGGTCAGAGTCAGTAATCATGAAACCTACTAAAACTATAGAGTAAAAAAAATGATGAGCACGACAGAGACAAACAGTCTGGAAGGAAAATGTGAGTGATAGCAAAATTTGTCAAAGATATAGGAAACGAAAAGAAAAGAGTAAGTTGTGAAGAGATGCAGTTACAAAACTCTCCCAGAACCAAAGAATCACTAGAAATGTTATCATCCTTGCTAAAATCAGTTAAGACAAAGTACTGAGGGAGCCCTAAAACAGCTGTGTTACATCATCGACCTAGAAAACAAACCTTAAAATGAAAAAAAAACGACAAAAAGGAAGCTTTAAAAGCACAAAAGCAATTGGAATATCAAGTATAGGCCTTCCAATTGGAAAGAAAATGATGGAAAGGAAAAACTACAGACATAAGGTAAAGAAAACCTCTGTTGGAAAAAAAATTCTAATGATTCAGAATCTAGAAAAAATAAGTCAAGACAGTGATGATTGGTTTTGCTTTACTTAATAAAATAGCAGAAATGATTTAGTGTTCAGATTGCCAAATAAGGTTCCATGTTGTGTGCTCTGGAATAAGAAAAGGAACAAAAAAAAAATTCATATTGCATCACTTCTTATACATGATATTCAAGTAACTGGCAACTAGTTCCATAATTTATATTCTTAATTACTTATAACTCTGATTTATATTTTGAATACATTTTGATTTAAAACAATCACTATGCCTTTCTAACATTTGATTTCATTATATTTCATTGCTGTTGTTTTGTTTGATTGCTTCATTAATCACAAACTTTGCTTTTAATAAAATTAGTTATACTCCATACTCATTAAAACAGCAAAATATTTTTGGTCCAATTTAGGAGTTTCACGTGGAGGAGTTTCCAACTTAGTTGGAAGGGAGTTTCCATTTAGGAGTTTCCAACTTAGGCGACTAGTCGCTGAATTTGTACCACTTATGACAAAATTTTCAAATTAAAATAAAACTTAAGACTTTCAAAAATAAATTGTTCTAAAGTTTTATTTAGTTTGTAGATGAACAGATTGACCACGTGTAGCGATATTTTGCAGGTATTCCAAAAATGAAGTGAGTTACACACTTGAAGAAATGTGAAGTTGTCCAAATTCGGCTACTCTCCCCTATATTTATTTTTATTGAAAGGGTTCATAGAAGGAGTATGAGATCCAGTGTTAGAGTCAACAAAATTATATTTGTGATTTACTGTGAAGTGTTCGTAGCCGACATCTCTCAAAAAAACTTTCTTTATGTATAATTCCATAGCCCTGAAACAATTTTATTGCACATCAAGTAACTCGTTAAATGATAAAATCCGCAAAAAATGTACGTTATAACTTAAGCAAAAATATTTTCAATTCTGTAAATAGTAAATTAAGATGTTTTGCGTTGTTACGATTAAATAACAATAAATAATTGATTCACATTCTATAAATAGTTACAATGTTTGGCATGGTTTGTAATAAAGATCCTTTGCACAGTCTGAGTTGAAATAAATGGCGCATTAGCATACATTTTGGTATGTTGTTGGTATAACGGAAAAGTACTCATTTATTTAATTTATTTTTAATATAAATAATTAATGTACATATTTTGCACATCAAGTTTTTTAATCTTTTTTTTGCCATATTTTAAAAAAGGAATAAGAGCTAGAGTAAGAGTACAGTTATTTTGATAACAATGCATTAATTTTGAACATTTATTATATGGATTCTTTTCTGCGCAAATATAGCGCCATATTTAACAAATGATGTGCGTTTGCATTTATAAATAGTAAATTTAAAATTATTCATCTAATTATTCTTTTACAAAATAAGAATGCATTAATTTAAGATTAGAAAAAAAAATTATCTTAAAAGCAAAAGTTTTACATGTTTTAATGAATGTATGACCATAATTTGAAATGTATATTTATCTACACACGTAATTAATGATGCGAAAGAAAACTTTTTTCAAGAAAAGTTTCCGCTGGTGAAAATATTGCCATATTTAAAATGTAGCGTCAATCTTTTTAAAGTTTTATTTAAAAATCCCATCAACACTTAGGCTGCCAAAAGTACACACAGTGGTCGGAAAAACTACTTTTTTATTGTAGCGAACTACAACAACAACTACTTTGTCGAAAATGTAGTTAACTACAGCTACAACTACTTGTTTTAAAAAGTAGGGACTACAAACTACTTTTCAAAAGTAGTCATTACTTCAATACTTTCAAATTTTGTCAAAGTGTTCAATTTACACTAGAAATTGAAGACACGGATTAAATAATAAAGTGGCCCCTCGTTATATCGCATCTGCCGGAATACAATTAAATAAATGCGACATAACCTAAGGCATTACAAAATTAAGAAAGATGCCATACAAGGGAATGTTTTGTGTTCGTCTCTAAAAAGTTAGTTTATACACACTTAAAAAATTTCGTAGCAAAATTAAGAGACATATTATAATCTAGAAAATTACAGAAAAAGAACCTAAATGCAAACGATAAATAACTCTGAAAATGGAGCAATAAGAAACCCCACGTTAAAACATGAAGACTTCTTAACATGTAAATAGACAAGTGTTGCCAACAAGAAAATTAATTCCTTTGGTGGGTTAGTACTTGATTTCAGCAGCAAGTGTCAATGGAAAAAATCTATAACTCCATGCGATTCGTTGTTAGACACTGCAGCTGAGATTTGCCACTGCGATTCGGAAATTTTTGAACAGAACAAATTCTGCACAAAAGAAGCGAGTTTCGACCTCGTGATTTGCAGAATGGCATATTTTTTCTCTTGAAGTAGCGTTAAAAGTAGCGTCGGTTCTCGCTACAAACAACAGACTTTTTGTATCACGCTACTCTCTACACTAAATTGTTCAAAATGTAGCGCGCTACACTACAAACTACTGTAAAAAGTAGGGACTACAGTAGTTTCGCTACTTGTAGTGTGCTACTTCCGACCCCTGTTTACACATAAGTACCAACTAGTGTGGCAAATGGTATTGAGAAATATCCTGTAGGCCGATTTTATTTATATGCCAGTGACGCACATAACAGTATGCATAATATTAATAATTACTTTTTTACACTTTCCAATATAGCTGAAAAGTGTTTATGAATTCTGTTTGTCTGCCCGTATTCTAACTCTTGTAAATATACTTGGATTGTCATGAAAATGTTATTTATTATTGAAGTTTACTATAGAATGCTTGGTATTGAAAATGAAGTATGTAGCATTTATAGTTCGATTACAGGGGTACACAAAATTATTCCGTTACATTATGATCTATGGGGTAAATTTGTTTTCCATGCATTTTAACGATGCTACAATACTTCAAACATAATGAAATTAATATGCATTACTGAGATAGACTAAAACATGCTTTCTCAGGAGTATAGAATGGGTAGCATTTATAGTTTGTTCAAAGGGACACACAAAAGAATTCCATTACATTATGGTCTATGGGGGGAAAACTGGTTTCTGATACTTTATAATGATGTTATGATACTTCAAACATAATGAAATAAAAAATTATCTCTGAGGTGCACCACAACATGTTTTCTATAGATTATGGAGTGCATAGCATTTATTTTTCATTTACAGGGCCACACAAAATAATTCGGTTACAAGAATGACTAAGACCGATGTATGCAATTAAAATTTATACAGGGTGTCTGAAAAGTCTGGAAATGGTCGAATAACTCGAGAAATATACATCGGATAGAAAAACGAAAAAAATGCATGTTCAATATTTTTGAAAAATCTGTTTAAGGATATCAAAGTTGCCCCCGAACTTTGTCCCCTTGGAGAGAAAGGGGGGGGGGACAACTTTGAAATCTTAAATGATAGCTCCCTCCTTTTTTATTGCAGATTCGGATTCTACGGAAAAAAATACGTAACTTTTATGCTATTTCCTTCGGAAAATCGTGGATGGAGCTGTAATCGAGTAAAATGCAGTGGAAATCATTTCCATTGAAAAGTCTGGAAACAGTCAATTAACTCGAGAAATATACATCAGATTGAAAAAACGAAAAAATGAATGTTCAATATTTTTGAAAAATCTATTTAGGGATATCAAAGTTGCCCCCTTTTCCACCCAGGGGGCAGAGTTGGGGGGGGGGGAAACTTTGATAGCCTTAAATAGATTTTTCAAAAATTCTATGCATTTCTCTCAATTCTAATTTCCATGCATTTTAACGATGCTACAATACTTCAAACATAATGAAATTAATATGCATTACCGAGATAGACTAAAACATGCTTTCTCAGGAGTATAGAATGAGTAGCATTTATAGTTTGTTTAAAGGGACACACAAAATAATTCCATTACATTACATTTGAACATGAAAACATGTGAACATGCATTTTTTCGTTTTTCTATCCGATGTATATTTCTCGAGTTATTCGACCATTTCCAGACTTTTCAGACACCCTGTATAAATTTTTAATTGCATTCATCGGTCTTAGTCATTCTTGTAACCGAATTATTTTGTGTGTCCCTGTAAATGAAAAATAATTGCTATGCACTCCATAATCTATAGAAAACATGTTGTGGTGCACCGCAGGGATAATTTTTTATTACCTCACTTATACAATTTTTTATTACCTTACTATACTAATTTTTTATTATTAATTTTTTATTGTTAGCCTCACTTTACTAATTTGTAACTTATTAACTTCTAGCTTGTAACTAGTAACTTCATCCAACTTCCATACTATACATATTACATGCTTACATAAATCTTATAACATCTATTATATATACTTATCTACAACAATTTCCAATCTATGCAAGATTTACAACGGCATCGGTTTTTGGCAAATAACAGCGGATATTTTGGTAAATAATAAATGATTAAATAAATGTAGAATGATTAATAAATGATTAATAGTAAATGATTAAAATAAAAAAAATGAATAAGATGCTAAATCTATAATAACTAATGAGGAGTTTTCCATAATGCTAATCCGCAACATACAAATTGCTAAAAAAAATTTTCCACGATCGGTTTGCACTTATGTAAAATGTCATGACTTTCTTTTTGATGCTTGACAGCAATAATCAACTATGTTGTTTAATAAAAACATATAAAATAAAATAAATCTAAATTATATTTTTCTTGAAACTAATTGAATTCATCTAATATAAGTCATAAAAATATTATTACGTGACGCATCAGCTTCAAAGAAAATATCGTTATAGATCCGTTGGAAGCACTTGAAAAATTCTGTCACGTACGAGCGTATTGTACGTGACCGAGAACTACAATGCACTTGAGAACTCCATTCCTGTTCACAACGTGAAGCAGGTAGAAACTGTAATGGCATTTCATATATGATTGATCTAGAAGTTTTCAGTCGAATACTGTCAAAGCTATTATTACGTGAATTTTAAAATTTATCATGGAATAAACGACGGAAAATACAGAGTGGGCCAAAAGTTTTTGACACATTTTGAAATTCAATAAAAAAAATCAAGTAAAAGGAGTATGAGAGTGCGCGGTTTGGACGAAAATGCTTTTCATGACCGAAAATTTCGTTTAAGCGAAGGTATAGTTTAAAGAAATCGGCTATAAATAGCGTTGCCTATTGACACCTTCAATTCCGCAAAAAAGAACCAGTTTAATGCATAATAATAAATGAGTCAAGTACTAATTAATTTTTAAGCAGGGCTGAAATTACGCTGCATATTAATGAAATACAAAGGATGTGAATTATCACTTTACTAAACAGCGTACAACCAATAGAGTGAAAAAATGCCCAGACCGGGGTTCGATCCCGAATCCCTTGGTATAGCGCACCAAGTAAAGTGATAATTCACATCCTTTGTATTTCAGTAATTTACAGCGTAATTTCCGCCCTGCTGAAAAATTAATTAGTATATAAATATTCACCGATACTGGGTTTGATTTTTCTCATGTTTGCCAATGGAATTGTGCTCATGATTGACGTTCCATCTTGTGCTGCAAGGTTGTAGTCTAGCCATATAAGAGTGAGAGAATGTTAGACTGGATGTCGTCTGGATAGCTTAATTGGTAAAGCACTTGGTGCGCTACACCCAGGGATCCGGGATCGAACCCCGGTCTGGACATTTTTTCACTCTAATGGTTGTACGCTGTTTAGTAAAGTGATAATTCACATCCTTTGTATTTAAGTCAAGTAGTTACAGACAATTTTTTTGTGCAATGTACTGCAATATTTCAACGTATGAAATGAAATTGAACACCGTTTGAATGCCATTCGAGCTACCAAAAGCTCAAATGTTGAAATAGTGTAGCAGATTGTACAAAATAAATGGTCAAGCAGTTCTAGACCATTTATTTTGTACAATTTGCTACACTATTTCAACATTTAAGCTTTTTGTAGCTCGAATGGCATTCAAACGGTGTTCAATTTCATTCCATACGTTGAAATATTGTAGTACATTGCACAAAAAATTGTCTGTGCACTGCTTGACTTATTTATTGTTATTTTTTTTGTTGATTGAAAGGTACATGGTACATGGAAAGGTACATCAGTTTTTTTGAGCGATTTTTTTTATAGTTCTTAAATAAATAACCTTTAGAGTATGAGGAGAATGTCAGTTCAAACTGTATTCCTATACGATAATTGCTTTATTATTTATTAGCATACGCGTCCAGCGTTGTCCGGTCCAAGTCTGCCGAGACAAACTAAGCACAGGCCCGGACCCAGCCCTCATTCGACCCAGTCTTATTAGAGAAAATCTGTCCAAAACAGGCAAACGAGCCGCTCCGAATTCGAACTTTGAGCCAGGCCGGACCCGTGTAGACAATTTATCGAACAAAACAACAACAAACAATTTGGAAATTGTATGTTAAACGTGACATATGAGGTGCGTTCATTTTATAACTAGTTTCATAATGTAAAAAAAAAATCATCCTCATTATTTCAATAAAATAAATTATGTCGTCTGCTAGGAGCGAAATGAGCATGTTTTTTTTTTTTAGGTGCGTTCGTAATTATATAAATACGTAGCACCTATTGTCGTCGTTTGGTCCGTCCGTCTGCCTGTCCGTCCGTCCGTCTGTCTGTCCGTCTGTCTGTCCGTCCGTCCGCATATAACAACGCAAAAACTACCCAACCGAATGGTTTGGAATTTAAGATATATTATCTTTGCATAATTTTGTCGAGACATTTCAATTTTTTTTAAATCGAATCAAAACTTTAGGAGATATTAATAAAAATATTTATTAAGAAATTTGAATTTTTTTTTTAAATCGGTGCTTTTTTGTTACAGGAGCTTCCGATGGATGTTAAATCGTCAAGCGACCGAGATACTTATTTTATGACAGAAATTAATCTGCAGACGATATAATTCATTTCACAGAATTAAAAATCATCAAGATCTGAATATTTATATAACTAGCTATAGTACGAACGCACCTCATTTGTCACGTTTGACGTACAATTTCCAACTTGTTTTTTTTATTACGTGTGCCACATTTACAAATGCGATTTTTTCCCCCATCGAGATCTTGCTTTGGAAATGATTATCTCTATAGTTTAATATTTTTATGACTCATAAAGAACGAATCTCCTGTGTTTATTTACTCTAATGGATTGCGATATTCTGTTAACCTAATTTCCTCTGAAGTTATCTCAGAATCTATATATTGTTGAAGGTAACTCATCTCTCAAGCAAACAATTTTTTTTAACAATATTTCTAAAAATGTAACTTTTATACAGATTTTGTACGAAAAAATAATTTTGAATAAAAATGGCCGCTTGGCATATGAAAAAAGATGTGGTTAGCCCGTATTTGTTTTCTCAGTCGCATAGACTTGCGCTTTTACTATACAGATTACGTATGATAGGATTTAACAGAATAAAGAAAACTTTCATTAATAACTTTTTAAGTTTTGATTCTATTTTCACAAAATTTGAAATGACACGACAAAATTTTGCAACGATTATATATATTAATTTTCAAATCATTCGGTTATGTAGTTTTTGCGCTGTTACATGCGGACAGACGGACGGACGGACCCGACGACGATTATACGTAGGTGCTACGTTTTTATATAATTACGAACGCACCTAAAACTGAGCATGAAAAGAATTAAAAAAATACCTGAAAGTTTAGATCGTGCACTATAAATCTTTAAAACAATAATTGTAAAATTAAAACATTCGTTGAAATTTTGAGATAAAATAAATCGTTTAACCCTTTCCGGCGCGGAATAAATCTGTTTGTAAAATAATGAAATAATGGACTGACACCAAATTTTACAAACGATTTCCTTAGAAAAGAATAACTTGCTGATTTACCCTTACTTCATAAAATGAAAATTTTAATTAAATATTCTTGGTGCCGTTTGTCAGTTTTGGAATTAAAATTAGGTGTCCTTTTTTGTGACCACCGCCCGCTAAAGGGTTAAATATAAAAGATGATGGAAAAAAACAAATTTTGTTATACCCTTTGCGTTATCACTTCTCAATTAATTTCGTCGTTATAGCACTAGGGCTTAGTAATAAAAGGTTGTTCTAGTAAACCTAACGGGGTAAACATGGATCTTCCTTGAAATCACGGACAATTTTACGTTTTCTTAATCTCTTTAAAAATTTGCATATATTTAGGATGTCAGTATTTTTTGATTTTTTCTCATACGATTCCCGAAGGTTTTCACCATACCGGGATATAAAATATAATATTGGATGGCTAAGGTATGAAATACATATCAGATGATAAAAAACAAAGTAATTTTTAGCAAAATGGGGACTTTTTATAAAAAATCGCGAAAAATTCGAAAATCGCTGTATGAATTCCGAATAAACTTTATTGAAAGAGGACAAAATTTTTAATTGGGCTAAAATATTGAATATGGATTGTTTTTATGAGTGGTTCAAAATCACCGGCGAAATTAGAAGTCGAGGAAATACGGATTCTAAAAATGTTTTAAAAAAAGGACAAATTTTTTTATTTTCCATCTGCAAATAATAAATAATAAATGATAACAGCGATTTATTTTCCTTCTTTTATGGCAGTTTTTCCTCATTTGTTTACTTAAGGCTGTTGGTCAGTAAGAGCCTAAATTCCCCTCACTAATGTTAAATCCATGGGCGTGTGATGCATTAGTATTTTTTAAATATTTCTTTTGGAAATTAATATTTTTCACTTCTTTTTTCTGTGTGCTGTTCTTAAAAGATGTCTTTTAATGGATAGTTTTTCTGGAGGTAAAATTATTCAAAAATGCAATTCGGTACTTGATCTTATGTTTTACGAGGCTTATCATATCCATAAATGTACAGATTCCTTGGTTAACGACATGGCTAGCTCTTGTGAGGAGAAATCCTGCGCAGCTATGCCTGTTTTTTAGGTGTTTTTATGTCAGGTACGTCACTTCTGCTTTTCTTGTATATAAACTCTTGCCTTTGCCATTTTTGGTCATTTCACAAACCACTACTCAAAGCTGTAGCCGAGCGTGGTTCTTTGAACCCTTTTAACCATTTTTTCCTGTGATTTACACTGATGAAGGGAATCTGTGTTATCCTTAAAACGGCCGTATATGGTTTTACTGTTGGGATATTGTAACGACTCTTCTGAATGTGGGAGTGTTCTAATGGAATACAGGCTGTTGTAATGACGAACACAAGTTTAATAAGACGACATAAAGATGACAGATACAGACACATCACACTACATTAAATAAACACAGATGATTAATCATATTTATGACCGGTAACATTCACTGACGGCCATTTCCATATCTTCTTCAGGTTTCTTATATATCAGACGACGTTCTTAGCCGCCGACATTCCAAATTCTACTGCCGCGCTCTCTCTGTTTCTCTAGAAGGGAGCGCTACTAGAGCAAGAAAAGGCATGCGCAGTCCTCACACCTCCCCCTTTCGAGAATTTGATTTAGTCCTTTGAGACAAATCAATATCTAATAAATATCTAAATAAACAAGCAAAGCATATTAATACAAAAAATTCAAACATTTAAAGAATATCAAAGAAAATAAATAGAATACACTATAACACTAATACTAATATTTTAAAGTTCTAGAATAAAGTTCTTAAAATGCAGATTTGTAACACAGAAGAAAAAAAAGAATGTTCAAAGTTTTTTCTTTAAGTCCAATGTGAGGCATGTAGCATACTTAGAGAGTCAGCATTCGCGTGGAGTTTCCCACGTCGGTACGTTATTTGGGCTTGAAAACGCTGCAATGCAAGGGCCCATCTTTGAAGGCGCGCACTTTGAGGTGCACAGTCTGTGAGAAATTTTAAAGGATTATGGTCGCTCACCACAGTTACTTGTGAACCATAAATATAATGTTCGAACTTTTTCAGTGCGAAGATAACCGCGTAAGCTTCCTTTTCGATGGTAGCATAACCTTCTTGGCATTTGGAGAGTTTTTTACTTGTAAAAGCAATGGGGTGCTCTTGTTCATCTTCACCTTTTTGAGATAGACAAGCGCCTATCGCATACGAAGAAGCATCTGCATGTATAACGAAAGGTTTCTGAAAGTTCGGGGAATAACAGATGGGTGATTTACTGATCGCCTGTTTCAACTCAAAAAAGGCTTTGTCACAATCCTCAGACCAGGTAACTTCATTAGGGGCACGTTTCTTGGTAAGTTCAATCAATGGACGAGCTATGTCGGAGAATGAAGGAACATAGGATCGGTAATAAGATAAAAGACCCAATATGCTTCTGACATTTTTCTTTGACTTGGGAACTTCTAAGTTTTGTATCGCTGATACTTTGTCGGGATCGGGTGCATGTATACCGGATCCTACTACATGACCTCGAAATTTTATTTTTTCTCGTTTTCGCCGTCTTCCTGTACTAAATGTATTGTTCATTCGGCGAAATCCATCACGTGTATACTGTTTCTTCCTCATAGTTTCCTTTATTTTAGCTTTATCATAATTTTTAGAAAGTTCAGTTTCATTTTTATTTTCGTCGATCGTCACTTCCTTAGTCTCTGTAAACTCATCAATCTTCTCAGATTTCCTCTGGCATTTTTCTAACATCATGTTGTCAGGATGATTTAACTTAAGGAATACATCGGGTTCTTTGTTTGCTATTTCATGAGATTTCACACAACCATTGACTATAATGTAGTCAGAATTTTCATCGTAAACAAAAGGTTGTTTCTCGCTGAACTTAATCGTGTTGGATTCGGAACTTCCATCAAGTGTTTCTGGCATTGTATTATTGAAAATAGAGTAAGATTCTTCTGTTGTCGTGACATCAACTTTTGAATCTTTATTTTCAGAAATTATGCTTCGTCTTATATTTTCTTCCTTCATGTCTGCTGGTGCAATCAAATATTTATCCGAAGCACTTGCATTCTTTTTAGCATAATTTGCGGTTTGGTATTCGGTTTCTTCATCAGGCGTGACTGCATAGTTTGAGCATTCGAAAACTGAAGTTACATTGTTAACTATGGGAGTATCCTTCATAATATTGTGTTCACTCTGTAAATAATTTTGGACTTTTAAATCTTTTGAATTATGTAAAATTTCTTCTGCTTGCCTAATTTGGGAATCTTCTTCCTTATAATGAATTTCTGTTTCGATTTGATCTCCACTCTCTATTACGATTAAATCGGCAACAGTACATATGTCGTTTTCATTATTAGTAGTTTCTTTCGTGATCGATTGTGTAATACTAGTACGCGGGTGAGGGTTATTTTTCGTCTCATCGAATAATTTATCCAAGGGATATAAGAAATTCTCATGAACGAAAAAGCTATTAAATTCCTTTTTGTTAGCTGTCGAACACTGATTTAACGAAGGGTCGTTTTTCTGTTGCCATTTAAATTTCTCTGAATCATTTATAAAAGTATCAGGGTCGTCGTCAGGTGTATGGTCAATGTTATCGTTTGCATTCGCATTTTCAACTGACACATGGTCTAAAATTGAAGCAGACAGATCTACTGTGTTGGTTACTTTCGTATTGTCACTTATCGCGTCAACATTACAATTTAATGCCTTTTCATTTTCATTATATTTATTCAAATCATTTAATTCATTATATGTATCAAGAGAAAGTAATAAATCATTAATTAAATTATCAACCACGGCACATGTTATAATAATATTAGGATATATCTTGGGGTTTAATTTATCAACTGCAATACTCAATGGAATATTTATTAAAGGAGCTTTCAATTGGTGTCCGAATGCAGATTGCAATATTATAGTACCACAAGGATTTTTAAAGTATTCGGGTACACAATCAGTCTTTATTATAGAAATTTGAGTTCCACTATCTACTACGCCACGTAATATTTTATTACCACATTCGATATCTACTGTCGGTAATGTTTCAATTAATTTCGTTTCTGTTTTCGGTGTTTTCAAATTAAATAACTCATCTGATCTGACTCTAGCGGTGAGTGCTTTTCCATTTGCATTCGAATTATCTTCCCTATCAAATTTATTGGCATTGCCAAATAAATAACTACATATCGTAACATAATGGTAACTGCCGCAATTAGTGCATTTTTTATTTTTTATGGTACAATCTTTAGCGATGTGTTTACCTCTTTTCAAGCAAATAAAACAACGCCCTTCAGCTCTTAATTTAGCTATTTTCTGCTCAACCGATAATTTATTACATTCCTCGGTCGAATGACTATTACAAGAACAAAATATACAAAACGTTTCAGCGGTAGCTAAAATATGAGATACTTCAAAATTAATTCTATCACTTGCGAACATTTGTCTACGAAATGCAGGCGAATCATTATTATACGACTGTTTTGACCTTGGGTTATCTAAATTGCCAGTTAAATAATTTTGTTTTTCTCTCGACTCTATTTCGGTTCGAATAAATAATAACAAATCATCAATGCTTGATTGCGAGTCACTAGAATTTTTTATACAATGTTTATTATATTCTAACGAAAGATTATTTGGCAGGGATTTAAGAATTATGGGTGTCAACAGGTTATCAAATCCATTTGATTCAATGTCCAAAGACCTGAGACTGCTTATTTGGGACTGAATCGTATCTAATAATTTTCGTAGAGTAATGACGTCATTTGTTTTCAATACGGGTTTCAAAGATAATAATGTATTTATGTGTGCCGTGACAATGAGACTTTCTGACCAAATTGTTGTTTCAGAATTTGGATCGCTTTCAAATAATTTTTATCTGATAACGCAAATCCAGAGATAGAATTATACGCGCTACAGCCTAAATAACTTTGCAAATAGCTCATTTTTTCAATATTTGACAGTGAATTATTATCATCTACTGCTATTTTGAATGAGTGCCAAAAATTTTGAAATTTACTTATTTCGCCGTAAAATTTCTCAATCTTTAAGGTAGGGAGTTTAACAGATTGTGAAACTACTTCTGTATGCTTATTATCGATGTGAGTTACGGGGGAAACTTCGCTTTTGCTGTTATTTTTCAATTTCTTGTTGATTCTAAATTTCCATAAAGTAATTTACTCGTGATATTCAATGGAGGCTTTTGCGTCTTTTGCGATTGCATCTTCATCATTAATTAACGATAAAATTTGGGCATTTTCTCGCTTGAGATCAATACCTTTCTGTTCCAGCTGAGCTAAATTTTCTTCAATTTCCTCAAAATTCGGTGATTCCAAAACCCATGCATCTTCGATCTTTTTAACAATAGAGGTAATAGATGCTTTTACCGCGCCTCTAGTTTTCTTAAGCTTAGTTAATTGATCAGCCATGCTTAAACAAAAAAATGTACTTTACCTCTATATAAGTTATCCAAAATATTTCACTATAATCTTTCAATCACTAATCAAGTAATACAGCCTGTTATTCATCCTTTTGATTCTGACACCAGTGTAACGACTCTTCTGAATGTGGGAGTGTTCCAATGGAATACAGGCTGTTGTAATGACGAACACAAGTTTAATAAGACGACATAAAGATGACAGATACAGACACATCAGACTACATTAAATAAACACAGATGATTAATCATATTTATGACTGGTAACATTCACTGACGGCCATTTTCATAATAACTTCAGGTTTCTTATATATCAGACGACGTTCTTAGCCGCCGACATTCCAAATTCTATTGCCGCGCTCTCTCTGTTTCTCCAGAAGGGGCGCTACTAGAGCAAGAAAAGGGATGCGCAGTCCTCACAGATATTTTTTTGGAATTTGTGTGTTTTAACGTTGTTTAGCTTTATCTTATGTCTGTGTACCCACACAAAGTGAAAATTTTCTGACTATGATTTCATTTTTGTTTTAGTATTCAAACTGTTTCGAAAATATATACTTAATTTATAATTTTATGTGTTAAAATCTTTGCAAAACCGAGTAAGATTTTAACACTTCAAATAAAATTAAGCATATATTTTAGGAATATTTGGACAACTAAAAAAAAAGACATCCTTCAAGAAGAGTACACACAAAGAGAAGTTAAAAATATTAATTTCCTCACGAGATATTTTAAAAATACGTATGCATCACACGCACACGTTAAAAATTAGGGAGAGAAATTTGAGATCTCACAGGCCAATAACCTAAAGCATGTAAAATAAGGTTAGATCTTAATACTGCATTATAATTAGCAATTTCATTTAATACTTTTAATCAAAGCACTTAATTTACCTCTACAAATGGAATAATTCAACCGTCTTTACTGATTCAATTAAACTTTTATATATTATCTTAATTTCATAGAGAATAAATGTATAGAATTTAAACTTGCTTATTGTGAGAACTTGATTATAATGATTGAAGACATTGGCCTCTTAATTCACTTTATAACCGAGTTCGACTACGTATATATTTTTGAAGGACATGCATTGTGTCGTGATGATATAAGTTCATTTTCTTTTAAAGAGGAAAGGGATAAATCAAATTGTACCTACTGTCATATCTCAATGAAAGATTAGTATTAATTTGTATTCAGAGATGGCGCCACTGAACAGGCTCATTTGTAAACTCTTGCACGCGAGTGAAAATACGATATACGTCAGTATAAAAATGGATGTTGTATGTTCGCTTTACCGCGATCTGTAAATATCTATAATAAATATCTATATAGTTAAATATAGATGTCTCCTTACAATAGTAAATGAAGTAACATATAAAGTTATATAATACCTAAAAAAATGATAAAGCACAGCAAAACACTAAGCCATTATAACAATTCGTGATTTATCAATATTCCATGAAACGCAAATGTGTTACAAAAGTTAAGCGGGTGAGAACACTCTCGAAATTACGTGTAAATATTGATGTACCTTTTTCTAGAAAACTACTGAAAGAATACCAATAAATTTTTAAAAAATAGTTTTGGCATAGCTGCCAATTTTTATGCTTTTTTTTACCATTAAAATTTAACAGTAATTTTTGAATTTTTTAATCGCTAAAATATGCAATTAAACAATGTAAGAATTTCTATTCGGCAGCTATGGTTTTGGCGGTAGCTAAACTATAAACTGATCATTCGACAGGAAATAAAAATAATTAAAACAATAGCCACACGGTATCGCAACAACAATAACAGCACCCTCAATTGTAAAATGGATGACATGCCTGACAGCACTAGCTGATGTACCTTTTTCTACTGAGGCTATTTAATACTGTTTTCATATAAGTTTGACAGTAACTGAACTATAAATAGACTGTCCATTAAAAAATAAAATAAATAATTTTCCTAAAATTTCCTTTTTTTTTTTTTTTTTTCTTTTTCTTTTTTTTTTTACAAAATTGCATAACTATTGTTTCTTTATTTCTTTCGGAACAATTTATAGTTTAACTACTGCCACTTTTTGCAGCAACTCTAGCCAGAATAAGTACTATCATAAACCTTTTTAATATATGAAATTAAAAAATTGTGTTAATGAAAAAAATAGGTATTTGAAAACACGATTAAAAATGCATTTAGTTGGTGCTACCAATAGGCATAAATCATTTTAACATTATGAAAAAAATAACCTTCGAAATACAATTAATTTAAAACTGACTGCTCAGAACGGTGTTAATTTTGTCTATAATATTGCACAGAACAGCTTAAATTCATTTAAAAGTGTTTGAAAAACCCTACGCAGATGCTATGTAGCAAACTAACAAACGTTTTCTGCTGTGTCTAAAAGTAAGTTTTGGTCAGAAATCTGATTGGAAAGCTGAATGTAATACGTCACCGTAAAACGAATCAATGAGATTCGTCGCTGATTTCTGCTGTGTCTAACAGAAAGTCTTGATCAGAAAACTGATTCGCTGAATGTATCACGTCAGATTCAGATTCAACCAAGCACAGGAGCTTACCACATGACTTGAGCTCTACAGTGTATCACGTCACCGTAAAACGAACCAATGAAAATCGTCGCAGCGGAAACCACGGTTGTTGAAAAACGCCAAGATACAAATGGTAAAGTATTTTCGCGCCACGTAAAAGAAATATATATATAGATTGAAAACTCTTCAGTAGCTCTCGGAAAAAAGGTAATTGAATGTTAGCTGTTTTACAAGTGATTTTTGATTTTGCAAATCACGTAACTATTGCATTTTTTTTCTATTTTTGCCCTTACCAAACGACCAATTTATCATTTAGCTGCTGCCGAAACAATTTAAAAAGTTTTGAAATCACTTCAGTAGTTCGCCCAAAAAAATGATTTTGCAACTGTTGTGAACCTTTTAAGTACACCCCAATAGATTTCATAGCGTAAGTTAGCGAGCAGCTGATATAAAGAGCTTGAAAAGAAATATGTTCTATATTAAATATTTTAATTATAAAAGGTTAATTAATTCATTTTGAATTTTTTCACATCTGTCTTGCAATTTTTCAAGCTGTAAATAATAGTTTATATTTGAAATTTGATTCATCATCTCTAAGTAGAAATATGTGAAAACATTTCTAAAAATCCCATCTTTATGTATTTCGCAATCTTCACATATTTGTAATCGTTCTAAATTTCTCAAATGTCTTTCCAAAACTAATTTATGACATATCATGTTTATACAAATAACTTAAAACTTTAATATATTGTCTACTTTTCTGTTATGCAAGAGTCATTAGGATAAAAGCTTCAATAATTATGAGATGCATTGACTCTTTATTTATAATCATATTGAATTAATGGATGTTTATCCCTATTTAGTCCAAAGACTTTCAAATTTAAACTCGTAATTGTCAAACATTTAAAATCAAATTTCATTTTATGCTCTGCAAACATCTCAATTACACGACGGTTTATGATATACGTCTATGAATATTTTCATTTTTAAAAAAGTATTATTTTATGCAAAGAGAAAATTTTCAATAAAGGATTAAGTAAATAATAGTCAGTAATGCGATACGATTGAAAAGCCAATTTTGAAGTTTTAAGAAATCCACTATAATAAATGAAAGTTGTAAGTAAAATCTTTGTAGTTTTAAGAAATTTGTAATTTAAGGATGTAAATTAAGGTGTATTATCTTTTGTCATTAGTAAATATAAATCGAAGAGATTGAAAAATATCTGAAAATAACTGGTTAAAAGGAGGGGATGGAATCCTCTCTAATTTATTAATACTAGCAATTTTGACCGAATATAGTATATTTTTTAATCTTATTAATTTTATGGAATGTTTTTATTTATATTTAATCCTACTGTTAGTTTAAATGAAGCGTCGTTTCAATACACATGAATGAAATCTAGGAAAGCTTTCAGGTATTAGTAGATACTACAAGGCCTTAGGCAACTGGATAGCATCGACGTTCCAATTATAAAAAAACTGTAATGTGAAAATTTATAAGAGATAGTCTTCTACATCATGATTTCTCAAAATTTATGCCTCACATACCCTTTTCAGAAACGTGCATGCTTGGTGTACCCCATATTTTTTTTTGTAGGAATCGCGAATAGAAAAGGATACAAAGAAAACAACAAATGGATGCAAATAAACAGAATTTTCATTCTACATTTAACATAAGCTTTACAAGTATCACGTGATATGTGCATTTCAAGGGTTTCACCCTTTTCCAGTTCTTGATATTTGGTGTTATTTTGCTGAGACAGAGTCGTATATCATCTTCAACATTTAGTGTGTTATAAAAGTTTGCTTTTAAAACAACGATCAATTAGATGAAAAACCCATTTTACTGACTTATTTAGCTGCCTTACGTTGTATGCTGGTTCTGAACAGAGGCTCGTTGTGTTCCTCTATAATCTACTCGCATATTCTAAAGGATACACACACCACACTTTGAGAAACCATTTTCTAACATTAAAAATAGGTGTTCACCCATTAATGTCTGTACATATATTTATTCATACGTTTTACCAATTTCTCTCAGACATTACTTATAAAAAAGCATGGTCAAAAATTTTCATTAAAAATATCCTTCATTTAAAAAATTAAAAACAGTCTCTAATAAAAACTTCCACCACCTAACAAAAGCGCTTTCACCCCTCGCCAGGGCATCATCAGTTGTGTTCTCTATCCAACTTCCTCTCCTTTATATAGATGACTGGTGGCTGTAGAGCCCCCCCTATCGGATTTCAATATTTAAGAGATAGAGAGAAAATATTGAAATCCGATAGGGGGAGCTCTACAGCCACCAGTCATCTATATAAAGGAGAGGAAGTTGGATAGAGAACACAACTGATGATGCCCTGGCGAGGGGTGAAAGCGCTTTTGTTAGGTGGTGGAGGTTTTTATTAGAGACTGTTTTTAATTTTTTAAATGAAGGACATTTTTAAGGAAAATTTTTTACCATGCTTTTTTATAAGTAATGTTTGAGAGAAATTGGTAAAATGTATGAATAAAACCATTTTCTATATCAATGAGTCTCAAACTGTATATTTCACGTACTCCTTCAATAATTACATATGTGCCTGATGCATTCCTCTATTTATTTTTCAATTATAAGAGTTATGAATAGAAAAATGGAAACAAAGGGAACAACAAATGAATACAAATGAACAACCTCCTATTTTAAACTTAATGTAAGCTTTTCAGATAGAAAATTCCCAATGAGACAGATGTGCTTGCGTTTAATCTTGCATATATATGTATGGGATATGGTGTTAACTTTTAAATCATATTCAACATCTTGTGTATTTTTATATTTTATTTTTAAAATAATCAATGATGTAAAACCCTTTTCACTTATTCCTTTAGTTGTACTGTGCCATCTGTTGTTGTCGAACTGATTAGTCTCGTCCTTTACTAGAACATTTTCAAGTTCCCCACTCTGAAAAACAATGGTCTACACCAGCTGTTCTCAAACATTACTGCTACGCGAACCGCTTTACAGTTCGAAAAATGTTCACGATTGTCTTTCCACCAACCCTCCAATCTCTGTTTAACTCATAATTGAAGTGAAGTGAGACGAGTTTAGCTGACAATAGAAGTGAATTGAAGTGAAAAGATGAGCTGGAAGGGGTGGTTTATGACGGAGGTAGATGTCCGAAAGACATCTAAGTAAATATTATTTTAAGTAATATTTTAAGTAAGTAATCAAGAAAGAGTGGTTTGTGTAGAAATACAAATTAGCTTTCTAAGTAACCACGAAAGATTGATTTGTAATCCAGAAGTCCCGGAACTTTTGAAATGTTAATAATTAGTAAACCATGTTCAACAAAAATATGCGGTTTTCACAGAAATGCTTAGAAACATGTCGGATTTTTGTTTATAATGTAAAAAGAAATGTTATAATAGTTACATTTTTGGGCAACAGGTGGCGATGCAGTACAGTGCTATTATTCTGATTATCTAAACTATGCGTTATATAAGGAGATGAGTTCATTGCGGAACATCTTTCCTAAGATATTGCTTCAGATTTCAAATAAACAGAACTTTTATTTTACATTTAACATAAGCTTTGGGTGCGTTTCAAGGGTTTCACCCTTTCCCAGTTCTTGATATTTCGTGTTATTTTGCTGAGACAGAGTCGCAAATCATCTTCAACATTTAGTGTGTTATAAAATTTTACTTTTAACAACAATCAATTAGATGACAAACCGTTTTTACGGACTCATTTAGCTGCCTTACGTTGTATGTTGGTTCTTAACAGAGGCTCGTTGCTTTCATCTATAACATATTCGCGTACTCTAAGTGAAACACACACCACGCTTTGAGAAACCCCTGTCTATATTAATGGTTCTTAAACTTTTATCTCTCGTACTCTTTCAAGAATTACATGTGCCTGATGCATTTCTCTATATCTTTTTCAATTATAAGAGTTATGAATAGAAAAATGGAAACAAAGGAAACAACAAATGAATACAAATGAACAACCTTCTATTTTAAACTTAATGTAAGCTTTTCAAGGTAGAAAATTTCCAATGAGACAGTTGTGCTTGCGTTTAATCTTGCATATATATGTATTGGATATTGGTGTTAACTTTTAAATCATATTCAGCATCTTGTGTATTTTTATATTTTCTTTTTAAAATAGTCATTGATGGAAAACCCTTTTCACTTATTCATTTAGTTGCACCGTGTCATTTGTTGTTGTCGAACAGATTAGTCTCGTCCTTCCTAGAACATCTTCAAGTGCCCCACTCTGAAAAACAATGGTCTACACCAGCGGTTCTCAAACATTACTGTTACGCGATCCATTTTACAGTTCGAAAAATGTTCGCGATTGTCTTCCCACCAACTCTCCAATATATGTTTAACTCATGATTGAAATGAAGTGAGACGAGTTTAGCTGACAACAAAAGTGAATTGAAATGAACTGGAAGAGGTGGTTTATGAAGGAAGTTGATGTCCGAAAAGCATCTAAGTAAATATTATTTTGATTGTAAGTAATTATGAAAGAGTTGTTTGCGTGGAAATACTAATTAGCTTTCTATATAATCACGAAAGAGTGATTTGTAATCCAGAGGTCCCGGCATTTTTGAAGTGTTAATAATTATTAAACCATGTGCAACAAAAATATGCGGTTTTCACAGAAATGCTTAGAAACATGTTTTTTTTTATATAATGTAAAAAGAAATATTATCATAGTTACATTTTTGACCAACAGGTGGCGATGCAGTACTGTGCTATCATTCTGATCATCTAAACTATGCGTTCATTGCGGAACATCTTTCCTAAGATATTGCTCAAATTTTGATTTAAGGGTCGTCTCTTCTCAAACATTTTACAGAAGATTAAAAAAATTGCGTTTTAAAGGAACTTTCATCCAATTTGATCTGTAACATTTATGCAGAATTGAGAGGTTACATACATCACCATTTCTATCATGACAATTTGGAGAGGTCCGTGCCTTGCTTATTTGCATTTTGAATATATTATATGACTTCTGAATTTTTTTTTAAAGTTTCATTAGAATTTTCTGTTTTTAAAAAGTGTTAAAAAAAGCGAAAAACAGCTTTTCGGCCGTATTCGAAAGAAATATATATATATAAAATAATAATAACTTTATAATGAAAATTATATTTTTTAGTTAAAATATGTTTATAACAATGTGTTCTATTAAACAACTTCAATCCAGAATTAATATGTATAATATATCAATCACAATTCCCGAAGCATAAGTTGTTCCCAAAGTGGGAGCAATGGCGCCTAATGGGGATAATGTTTTTGAAAACTTACATATGCCTCCGTGCATTTATGGTATTTATTTTTCAATTCATTTGCTATAAAAGGGATAATATCATTCTGAAACTAATATTTTAAGAAGATATCATATAAATTAGTCCAACTTTTACATTTATAATAAAAAATAAAAAATTGAAATCACCAGTTCCACAAGAATTTTCATTATCCATCTCTTTATTTTTCATCGTTACATACTTTTTTTCCCGAATGTTTTACATGGAAAATGATTGAAAATTGTTTTAAATTTGGATCGTTTGTTTGCCACCTGATTGCAGCATTCTAACATATGAGAAAGATATCTTCTTCATATGTATTTCGCAATTTTGTTTTTCTATTACATATGTAATAGGAAATAATTTATGCGACGATTTATCCCATGTTATATTTGGTGGAGTAGAACGTTCCATAAATTCTAAATCAACAGACAATCAAGAAATATATGATATAGTGTTTAAAAAAGACAAAGTATTAAACGCTGACTTGATATTTTAGATGAAAGTTCAGACGAATCTTCAAATCGGAATATGGAAAAAAATAAACAAAATGCAAAAACAAAAAAAATTGTTAAAAAACCAATTTCAGGAAACAAAAACAAAAACAAAATAATGTAATGCTGCATAAAAAATGTTCAATCAATTTCATGTAAAATAGTAGGACAAAAATGATGTAATGAGGAAAATTAAGAGGTGGATAATGAAAATGCTTATGGAATCGGTAATTTTATTTAAAATTTTTATTATAAATGTAGATGTTTGACTAAATTATATGAATTCTTCGTAAAACATCAGTTTCAGAATGATATTATCCCTTTTATAGCTAAAGAACGGAGAAATAACAACCATAAATGCATGGAGGCACAGGTAAAAAAATTGAAAAAATTTACCCCCATCAGGCGCCATTGCTCCCATTTTGGGAACATGCTGTTTTCCTAAATATTCGATATTTTTCTTTTTCAGAAATACCTTAAAGACTTCATAAAGAAAAAACAATTGTTCCATAAAAAATTTTAATAATTTAAAATTTTTTTAAAACTTTTTTAAAATGTTTTTTTAAACGTTTAAATTACTATTTAAATAATATTTTAAATAGTTTAATATATATATATATAGCGGCGCCTAATGGGTTAATTAACTGCAGTAATCCATAGAAACTTGTGTTTCAGGATTGAAGGTTAATTTTAGCTTCAAGCTGCTCTCTACGCAAAGATATCGTTTTGAATTTTCATGATATTCGACAGGCCTTTTTATTTAAGTTGTCTCATATAATTGAATACAAAATTAGGCAAATTTTTGTTATCTTTAGCGCATGCACAGTTAAAAATTATTGCAATTAATGCTCAGATTTTATTAATTATTTGATATATTTATATTCTAATTGTAGTATGTTATTTGTACTGTACTGTGCAAAGATTCCTAAAAAAGCCATTAAATTTGGCTAAAACCCCTGCATACTATTAAAAAAAACATGTAGAAATTTCTTGAATTTTGTATCTCCTTTTTATCTGATTTTTAGATCTTTATGAACCTATGTGAAATTCTTTTACAAATGAACACAAATATTGCACAAAATCCATATAGTCATGTGCTACAGGGAGAAATCATTTCGAGTATTTTATTTTATAGGGTGATCGCAAATATTATTTTTCATTGGATTTGTTGTTCGTCCCATAATTGCTTTAGAGATCAAATCTCTGCTGAACAATATAAGATGGAAAATATATACATGTTCCTTATATTCCCGATGTTCCAGAAAAAAAATGGTGAAGTATTTTTCTGGATATTCGTCAAAAAGTCTAAAATAGAAAGTGTCCGATGACTTTTGATCATATAATGCATCCGTTTTGAAAACAACCCCCCCCCCCCTTCCTCAACCAAAGAAAAAAAAAGAGAAATGAACTGGAAGGCTATTTATACACCATTTGTAAAATGCTATGCAACAGCATTACTCATCATTTAATACATTTTTACAAGAGTGTTTTTTGCCATCAGAAAGCTGACAACTAATTACATTTACAAAAACAAAAAAAAATCTAAAATGTATTAATTTTTTTTAAGGCGATAAATTATATTAAGTAAAAGCTGCAAATTTATCACTTGTAAATTTTACTTTAATAAAGGAAACTAATTTTTGAAAACATCACACATCGATACCATAAGTCAATTTTATGATGATTGTACTGGGTAACGAATAATCTATTAAAGCAGAACTCTATAAATTAAAATGGGATTTCATTACATTTGAGGGAAGAAATATATCATATACTAAAGTATCTACTTCATAGTGCCTTTAAAATATTGGTTTTAGTATTTTACAGAACTAGAAAATATACAGATATAATGACAGATATAATAAATTTTTTACGGTACTTTAAATTTAAAGTACCGACGAAACAGAAATGGTTAATTCAATTTCGAGATCTTTGTTTCTTCATGATCGCATCCAAGCTCTGCTTGTCAAACGACATACATGAGTTAAATAACGACATACAAGACGACATACATGAGTATTTAAAAAAAACTTGAAACTTTTAATAGTTCACAGGCCAAAAGTTTCAAATTTTGTGATTGTTCTTGACATAGAACGAAATTAAGCTACTACTCGTGGATCCGTGCGAGGATTTCGCACTGCAGTCTAATAATCTTTAGCAATATCTAATATTTTTTAGATGCAGGTTTAAACTTCTAAAGGAAAATTAAGGACTAAACATATCTGAAAACAATATTAGTCACGCCAGGATGTCATCTCATTTATTCCTAACAATAAAATCTCATCGGGGATAGAAAAAGGCACTCGCGAGGAAAAAAAACAATAACAATTGTATTTTAACTGCATTAGAGAATGACGTCATCTTCCTGAGGAAGAACACGCGACAAAGAAAAATAAATTGAAATACAAATAAATTACAATTAAATCTAATGTAACAAATATATTTATTAACAAATATATATTTCATACCTTTTATGCTACACGTGTAAAATATCATTGCTACGATCAACCAATATATTTTTTTTTCTTTTAAACGTTTAAATTTCACTTTTGGTTTTTAATTACAAATATAAAATAAACCCGTGAGGAAATGTCACATTTCACCTCTTTTGTACTATTTATTATTTTTTATAATTATTGCTGAACATCATATAATGCGGTATTTCATTCTTGTGGCAACACTAATTGCAGGAAAACCTTTCATTTATGAAAACAATGCCGATTTAATTTTTAATTAAAATTAATTAATTTTTAATTTTAAATCAAAAACATGTTTTAACGAAATGTGAGTGTACTATGTCAGAAGCCGGTTCCAAAACCTTTCAAATGATACATCATTCGGTGTTGTGCGTATTGTAAATGCATAGAAAAAGAGATGTTGGCAACAGAAATAACATACATGTGATTATATATCATAGGCGCCATAGGCATCAATTTCACACGCGCAAAAGCGTGAATCATGTATACTTAATTCACTCATTTTGAAAAGTTTTTTGTCCTAATTAATCACTGTGATTTATTAAGACAAAAATAATGTTTTAAAGTTAGTGGTGTAAGCTTGTCTGATGTAGTGGAAGTTTGCTGCCGACGACGCCCCCGTTAAGTCGGCGGCTATGCTTGTTTCATATATGTAACGATTCACTTTTCTGGTGTCATCAATGTCATTATTGTAAAGTTTTATGTGGAATAATTGGAAAATCATCAACATTTGAATAGTATATGATAATTAGTTTTTTAAATGGGCAAAATATAAATAAAATGTAATAAATTTTCATAATTTTATATAAGAACTGACTTAAAAATTCATATATTTGGTAATCGGTTGAAATATAAATAAAATTTTATTAATTTTCACAATTTTATACTATAAGAACTGACTTAAAAATTGATATATTTGGTAATCGGGTAAAACATAAAAAACAAAATTATTAATTTTCATAATTTATATAAGAACTGACTAAAAAATTGATATATTTTGGCAATATATTATTTTTTTAAAGTGTTTCCAGCGTATACAGCTCCCATAAAGAGCTTTGTTGCTCTAAACATACAATGTATTTTTGGGATCTTTTGAAAAAACGTATATGTCACATTAAAAATTTCCTGACATATCCCTCTTTTTTTCCGTGAATATTCAATCAAGATTGTTATGAAAGATACTATTTTTGTCGAATATACTACTTTAATAAGATGTATTTTCTCACAAAAGAAGACGTGCTATACAAAGTACAACGGACAGAAAACTCAAAAAATGGATTTTGGAATTGAAGATATTCACAGGCCTTGAGTACGGATTGAAATAGAAAATCTTTCACCTGCAGATGAGTTTTTCGCTAGTAGATATGTTTTAGCTTACAAGACTTGTGAATGGCTACTTGAGAGTTTTTAATGCCCTTTTAAAAAGTGAAATGAATGTTTTAAAGGTACAGCATGGTACATTCATGAAAACTTTCTGGAAAAGAGTTAATTCAGTATTTAATAAATACATTTATCTTGATGAAAGAACTAAAGTTTTTTAGCATAAAAAAAATTATTTGCTATTCTTGAACGTCAATTAGGAAAATTACAGAACAAAATATTTTGTCATTGGGACTTCATTTAAATAAATATTATATTTAATTTTTTTATTCTTCAGTTTATGTCAAAAGTATATATTTTTATTTCGTATTCTTACTATATAATTCTAAATATTTAAAAAAAAATTCAAATGCATGTTATAGTACTAATACAGGGTTCAAGTATTTGTAAATAACCTCTTGTACATATTTTTATCTATTTAATATAATTCTCAATAAGTTGAAATACGTGCAGTCTTATTCTTTGTGAAGTGAGAGTCAGTTACTATAAAAGTGGTGTCAGAAGTGGGATACAGCCAAACAAATTTTTTGAAAGCGTCGATGACTGCGAAAATTGTTTGTAATTTTTATGTATACTCTCTAACGATCCTAAGGGAACAGCATGATAAGTATGTAGTGGAGTTTTTCCTTTTCTATTGGATGTAACAGACCTTCTTGTTTACCATATTTTCAGTTAATTAAAATACAGGAAACACAATCCTTTAACAATATCCACGAGGACTTGAGAAAAGAAGCCAAAAACCAATTTTAAAAGCTCAAAATGAGACGCACACAAGTCCAGGTTTGACGCTAAAATCAAAATTTGTAGGTCACTTACAAATTTATAAAAGTAAAAATCAACGACATGTACGGCATAGGGTAAACTGTCCCAAAATGACATACTTTGTTAAAATGTCATACCTTATGTTTCTTAATATTGTCGCTAGAGGCCAGCACTTAACGATACACAGTTATATTGTGGAATCGATCAGCAACGATAAAAATTTAATGGCGAAGGCTTCAAGTTTGTATTTTTTATTGTTTACAAAGAAACTGTATATATCTTCGTCAGACATTTCTTGCGACTAGTTTTTGGTGTGCTAATTCACGTCTGTTTCATTTCAGTGAATAGATATCTGAAGTATTCGGTGAATACTTATTTCTTTTCAGATTATTTTCTGTATATGCGAAAATGTATAGATGCATGTGTTCTCGAATACCGCCTCTGTATATAGAATATGGTAATTGTAGGTAATATGACATGTTGCCAGGCGTATTTTCTGATCTCGTTTTCTGTGCTTCAGTTGTGACCACAGAAAATACACAGATCGAAAGTATGGTGTCTGTAAAAAAAAAAAAAAAACATAAAAAAGTAGACTGGAAAATAAAGAAAGCAACGACAGCACAACAAGTTCTACAGATAACAGGCTATTGAGACCAAATCCGTTAATTTTCACAGTTTTAATGTCACCTCCTCCAATTCTAGCGCCGACAACACCTGTTTTCGATACTCCGAAGACGTGTGTATCTTTTCAACGAGCAACATCTTCAAGTTCATCATTTTCATTTATCAGACAACTTCATTTATCACCACTTTCTTGTGCACCTCATGTTAGATCGTCCTCTAAAAAGAGGAAGCATGAAGGTGCAAAAGTTCTGACTTGCAGTCCTAATATTGCCGAAGCAAAGGCAAAAGCTGCTGAGAAACATAATTCATACTCAAGCCGTGTAGCTCTACAGGCCACGAAGAAAATTATCTTTCTTACATCCAATGATGACGACAAAGACATGGATCTTTCTGCCGATGATGATGATGATGATGAAGCCTGTCTTTATTGCAATGATTTATTCACTCAAAACCGAAGAAGTGGATAAAATGCGTTAAGTGCTCAAAATGGGCACATTGTGATGGTGTCGGTGTTTCTTAGTGTGCAAAACAAGTTATTTGTGATGTATGCAAGTAAACTTAATATCAACTTATGGGTGTGTCGTTTTAGGACAGCACTGTAGATGAAATGACACAGTGCAGCATTTTATTATATAAATCGTTATTATGACGTTGTGATTTTATTTGTTAATTTTTAAAAGGCACAGTTGCATTTTATATACTTCGCAAAGTTAGTTTGTAAAAAATAAACGTCATCAGAAAAAAACTGTATCAATAGAAGCATTTTTACCTTAGGGATTTGTGATTTTAGAACAGTTTCCGCAACAAAACATTGGGTTTATACAAGGTCCAATGGTCACCAGTACTTACACCGAGTACATGAAGACGTGGCCTGATGAAGATTAAAGTCGATAAAAAAGGAGAGTTTTTCCGAACTATGACACCTTCCCGATTATGACGCAATTACCGGACTGACAAATAAAAAAATATATAAATCAAACAATTCTGACAAATGCTTAATTCCGAAGAAATGAGCAAATCATTTGCAAAATGTGATGAAAAAAAGACGAAAAAGAAAGAGAAAAAAACCCCCATCTATGATGTTTTGATATTTAACGACGGTAAAGCCACGATAAATTTTATGCATTTTGAATTTTAAAAAGGCGAACTATGAATCTTCGATGAACTGTTTCTTACATGAGCCAGTTTAACACTTATAATTATGTTGCTAAAAGCAAATAATTTTAAATGCTGCTTGCCTGTTTTTGTCTTTTCAGGTGCTCCAGTTGCTCTCACCAGAGGGCACCTGCGTATTCTGACTTTTGCTGCTCACTGAGGGCAGTGTTACTCCAGAAAGGGCCGAGTTGTAGAGCACAGTTAGCTTCCACATAAATCTCGAATGTGGCAGTACTAAACCAAGATCACATGAGCATACGTAAGACACATAGGTCACACGAAATGCCCGTTCGATGTGAGAAGAAACCATGCCGGTTAGAGAGAGACAAAGAGAGAGCAGAGAGATAGTGGAGAACTTGCGTGGAAAGCGAAATATGTACGATGTTGTGATGATGTGTTAAAGAACTAGAATGTTCTTAAAGGACGTGCTGATTTTCACCGTTAGAAATATCTTATATTTACAGATATGATGCTAATTCAACAATTTGTAATTAATCATTTAAGATTTCAAAGTTGCCTCACCCCTCTTTTCCCTCAGGGGCAGAGTTGGGGGGCAACTTTGATATACCTAAATAGATTTTTCAAAAATATTGAACATGCATTTTCCCGTTTTTCAATCCGACGTATATTTCTTGAGTTATTCGACCGTTTCCAGACTTTTCAATGGAAACGATTCTCACTGCATTTTACTCAATTACAGCGCCGTCTACGATTTTCCAAAAAATATTAAATACAAAAGTTACGTATTTTTTCTAATAGAATCCGAATCTGCAATAAAAAAGAGGGGTTATCATTTTAGATTTCCTTTTCCCCCAGGCTGCAGAGTTAGGGGGGGGGGCAACTTTGATATCTTTAAATAGATTTTTCAAAAATATTGAAAACATATTTTCCGTTTTTCAATCCGATGTATATTTCTCGAGTTATTCGACCTTGACATATCCCCCCCCCTTTTTTTTAAATATTCATCTGAGCATATTCTGAAATATTCTAATTTTGTCAAATATATTTTATTTTAGCAAGTTTTATTTTCATATGGGGTTTTTCTCACAAAAAAGCCGAATGTTTTGTACAAAATATTATACTACTACTGACGGAAAGCTTAAGAAAATGGATTTTAAACTGAAACAATTCACAAGTATTGAGTTACAGATTGAAGCAGGAAAATCTTTCACCTGCAGCTGATTCTTTTTCTTAGTAGATATGATTCAACTTCCTAAACTTGGAAAAAGTACCCCGAGATTTATAAATCTCCTTTGAAAAAATAAATTGAATCCCTTGAAGATATAGAATGTAGCAATGTATCAAAACAGTAAGAAAAAGTTAATCCGATATTTAATACTACTTTTATTTTGAAGAAATAAATTATATATATATATATATATATATATATATATATAATATATATATAATATATATATAATATATAGTGTTACTTTCTGTTGCTTCTCTGTCCTTTATTGGTTGTTTTCACTTTTCTTCCTAGTCTGTCTAGCGCGGGCGATTTTCGTGCTACAGGTACCGTTCCAACGCTTTTTATGGTTTTTCACTACGAAGATGACATTCCAATAAAAAAAGTAGGTGTTGCCATTTGAAATTTTCGAAATTTTGTCACTGTAACCGTAACTGTTAGAATTAAACTGTTGTTTTTCACGTGATTCTTGAGCACATACCTCAAAATACTTTAGGCCAGAATTTCATTCAGTTTCTGTGAACGGTATGACAGTTATGAGCTCATATATGGGGGTAGTTTTTTTATAATCACCCTGTATATATATATATATATATATATATAATTACTATTATTGTATTGGATGTATTATATATTATTCTGAATGTTGATTAAAAATTTTATGCAGAACCTATTTTCGTTGCATCATGCTTGAATAAATATTATGCTTCAATTATTTCTTCTTCATCATTGAATCGAAAGTACATTTTCTGCTTCGTATTATTAAAGTACTATCAGAAATATTTGAATTATATATGAATACTGTAGTAGTATTACATTCCTAAGTACATTTTACAAGTTTTATGTATATGTTTATTAATTAAATTCCCTATTACTTGTTTGCCATAATTAAATAAATTTTCATCATGATCTAAAACTATAATTAAACGTTAAATAAAGCCCATTAATTTATATACGATTAACAAATTTTATTTCGTCTTGTTGAATTAGCCTTTGAACACGTATATAATGAAAAATAAATGTAATGGTATTTTTAGGTAATGTTGTTTTCTGTGTAATTTTTTTTAAATTCTAAAAGAAAAAACATGATATTTCATACATGATTTAAAAAACTTAATTATGTATATGAATATAATTCTTGAGACTATTAATCATTACTTAATATTTTAAATTATATATTAATTTAAATAATGCTAATATTGCAGTAAAACCTATAGCATAGTGAACGGATATATCAGTTCACGGCGGTGAGAAGGTTAAGTAGATTCGAAACCATAGAAAGACCATTAAATTTTAAATAGCCATTTGTTTAAAATTATTAGTTTTTCTAAATTATATTTCTTTTAAACGAAGTACTCTAAACGCAGGCGGACTTTATAAATATCTTCATTCCTTAAAACATGCAATCTATTTCTTATGATTTGTAAAAAATATATATGGTATTTTAAAAATATCTCAGCCTGTTCATGTTCCTTTTCTGCAGATATTCGACTGACAGTGTTATGAAACGATGTTATTTTCCTCGAATATATTATTTTAATAAGATTTGTTTCACATGATTCATTTTGTCACAAAAGAAGACGAACGTGCTTTACAAAATACTACGCATAGAAAAGACGAGCAAATGGATTTTGGAAATTGAAGATATTCACAGGCATTGAGTTCGGGAATGAAATAGAAAATCTTTCACCTGTAGATAAGTTTTTTACTAGTAGATATGCTTCAGCTTTCAAAAAATTGGAAGGATGCCCTGAGATTTTAAAAATCTCTTTCGAAAAAGTAAAATAAGTTTCATGAAGATATAAAATGTAGTGAAATATTGAAACTTTATAGGAACTTAATTCGAAATTTAAAATTGCTTTTATGTTGATAAAGCATATAAAATGTTTCTTTTTAGCTCACAGGCTATCAAAGCCGGAGAGCTAATGTGCCCGCCCGTTCTGTATGTATGTATGTATGTACCTATGTACGTATGTACGTAACGCGATAACTCTTGATAGAAATATCCGTTTTGCTTCAAATTTTGTTTATAGGTTCATTGTGATAAGGCGCTTCCCTGATCAGTTTTGGGGGTTCATTGGTTAAGTATAAAGGGGGGGGAACGGGGGCTAATCCCCCTTAATTTAGATAAATTGGGTTTTCATGTAGAATTATCAGATTTGCTTCAAATTTTGTTTATAGGTTCATTGTGATAGGGCGCTTCCCTGATTAGTTTTTGGGGGTTCATTGGTTAAGTATAAAGGGGGGGGACGAGGACTAATCCCCCCTCCATTAATTTAGATAAATGGGTTTTTCATGCAGAATTATCCGATATGCTTCAAATTTTGTATACAGGTTCATTGTGATAAAGAGCAACCCTGATTAGTTTTGTTGGTTCATTGGTTAAGTATAAAGTAGGGGACGGGGGCTAATCTCCACTTAATTTAGATAATTGAGTTTTTCATGCAGAATTAGCCGATTTGCTTCAAATTTTGTATATAGATTTATTGGGATAAGACGCTTCTCTGATTAGTTTTGGGGGTTCATTAGTTAAGTATAAAGAGGGGAACGGGGGGACTAATACCCCCTTAATTTATTTCTTGAGTATAATATACAATTAGTGTGAATAGCCTGTGAGCTCAATGCCATCCGTAATAACTGCGCACTTTTTTTTTTTTAACATCAGATATATTAAGTGATATATTAAATATGAATTAAAAATTATAGCATATTAAAGATCAACTGTGATCTATATAGCTGTAGATATATATTGTTTTTACAGGAGTATGCTATAGCGTTCTTTGACTACTAGATATGATTCAAATTCAAAAACTTGAAAACAGTATTCGGAAATTTTTAAAACACTTTTGAGATTTAAAATGGATTTTTTTTTGACGCTATAGGATGCAATAAACTTTTATGGAAAAGAATCAATTCGATTTCAAGTGTAAAATTCCTGTGTAATATTATTTTTTTGTTGATAAAGTAAATAAAATATTACTTTTTAGCATAGGATATATTACCTATTATTCCGAATGTCAATTGGAAATATTATTAAGCATATGTTTTCGTGCTCCAGTATGCTCCAATACATATTATATTTCGATACTTTTTTCATGATTCAATTACAAATAAAATTTTCTATTTCGTATTGTAATATTATTAAAGGATATGTTTTAAAAAGTTTCACATGTTGCAATATTAATACATTTTTACGCACATTTTCTTTTTTTTTTGTATGTGTTCTTTAAATAAATTTTCTTCTAATTACTTATTATAAATAAATATATGTATACCTTCAACTGAGATTATAATTAAACGTTAAATCAGTCCCTTTAAATCTATATCCTACTTACACATTTCTATTTTGCGTTTTTGAATCAGCTAATTATCCTAGATCCTCACAATAATGACATGTGTATAACGACACATTTTCTGGTGTTGTCGGTGTTGTTATTTGCAAGTTTCACGTGGAATCATTGTAAAACAAACAATAAGTTTGCCAAACGTCTGTTCATTTGTAAATGGATAATATGTAAATAAATTTCATTGATTTTCATAATTTTACATCAAAGCCGAATTACATATAATTATAAAGGATGATCCAAAAGTCAGAAAAGAAATAAAACAAGAAAGAATTGAAAAATTATAGACTTAATCAAATACTTAATCACCCACACACATAACGGCAAACAACTAGGGTATATGGAACTTTAGGGGAAATTTCCATAAGTGGGTATATCGCCAATTGGCTTATTTTATTAAACGCGTTTAGCGAAAATTTAATTTCATTGTTGTAACCTGTTTTTTTTTCTATATGTTATTGAAACGATTACATTGGAAATATAGGGGAAAGTTCCAAAAAGGATATGTCGTCATTTGGCGTTTTTTATCAAACGTGGTTTGGCAGAAATTTAATTTCATTGTTGTAAACTGGTTTGTTTTTGTTTGTTTTTCAGATAATTATATAATAAACTGCAAAGTAAAAAAAAATATTTTTTTTAAAGTTCATATCGGATTTTTTTTTAAAGTATTTACATTATGATTTATTGATATGATTATTTGATAGCTTACTGTCTGATATAAAAATAAATGCAAATTTTTTAAAACCGATAATAAACGTCGTTTTTTGTTTCTTTGTTTCGCTTAATTTGTGTAGTATTTACTTTGGTAAAATGAACCGATTTGATGATATTAAATAATTTCCTAAACATTTGGTTCTTATTTCACAAATATTCAGCAAATATACAAACTTTTCGTGATAAATAACTGCTCTGTTACTAATGGTGCATTGTTGCCAACATCGCTATTATTTGATTCCAAGTTTGGCGACATACCCTCCTATGGAATAATAGCCGAACTATAGCTATGAGGGGGATAAAACCTAGTTTCTCTGGTTAATTCCAGCGAAAATAATGGCAAATGTGGACCAATATCAATGGGAAAGTGGACCCACTTATATAAAATGCGAAACATAATACAGAAAGGTTATATAGAATGACCAAATAGGATAAATAGGATTACAGTAACGAGCTACATGTTTGTTAAATGCCGTATAAATCTCATATGAAAGCGTATGCGATGAATATGATTTAATATTAAAATATATTTTACTGCTTATCAATAACAACCTATAAATACGAAACGCACAGTAACAATATCAAATTCTCAACAGGAGCAAATGCTATTATAAAATAACTTGAGCAGGATGAATGTAAAAAGAAATACAAAATAAACAACAAAGTTGGATATAATATATATCCATAGTCATAAATAAATAGACTACAACGGCAATATTCAGGTTCATGAACGTGAAATATGATTATACAAATTAGACAAAAATAATAGACTGTAGCTCGATGCGTTTATCACTGCAGAAAGACATGGGATTTTTTTTTTAATAACAAAAGTTTTACTGCCATAATAATTACATTTGCCTTGCACATGGAGAAATTCAGTCGTGTCATTAGCATGCACAGTCCCTGGCCAAATTATTAGACGCAGTTGTTTTTATTATAATTTATTAAATATCTGGAAAGATACATGAGGAATTATCCTGAAACTTCAGGAGTGTAAACAACATAATAAACGTCATATATTTCCGCGAAGATTTTTTCCCGAAACCCCATAAGGGGCCGTCAACAAATTGAAGAAAAACGAATATCTTTTGGATAACCCTGTAAAAACTAATGTTGCAAAAAGCATTCAAACTGTAGATTATGATTAAGTGGCTTATTGTAATAATGTGGGTTCATTTTTATGAAGATAGCATGTATAATCAAAGAGAAATTCACGTTTTTATAAAAACAGAATAAGCTCGAAATTCGCTGTTCCCAAAAGGAAGCAAAAAAATAAGGGGCTGTATCCAAATATACTAGCTTATGAAAGTTGACATAATAAGAATGAAGTGTCTCTCATTGTATATTTGGATACAACCCCTTATCTTTTTGCTTCCTTTTGGGAACAGCGAATTTCGAGCTTATTCTATCGACGACTACTATCAGAATTTTCAAGCTATGTTTTTGAGACTTTCATAAAAGTTGGTCTATACATTAAGATAATATATTATGCACAGTATATTTTGATTGAATTCGCGCATGCGCAGTGAAACAATATTTTGTAAACCTGCTCATTTTTCATGCAATTATTATTATTTTTTAATTCTGATTACAGGGTATTGTGTATAATTTTGTTTGTCATATTTTCTGAAAATAACTTGTTTTTATATTAAAAACTCTGCAAATTATAAGCAAAAAACTTGGTAAAATTTGGGACTGTTTTTATAAAAACGTGAATTTCTCTTCGATTATACATGCTATCTTCATAAAAATGAACCCAAATTATTACAATAAGCCACTTAATCATAATCTACAGTTTGAATGCTTTTTGCAACATTAGTTTTTACAGGGTTATCCAAAAGATATTCGTTTTTCTTCAATTTGTTGACGGCCCCTTATGGGGTTTCGGGAAAAAATCTTCGCGGAAATATATGACGTTTATTATGTTGTTTACACTCCTGAAGTTTCAGGATAATTCCTCATGTATCTTTCCAGATATTTAATAAATTATAATAAAAACAATTGCGCCTAATAATTTGGCCAGGGACTGTACAACATTAGTTTCTCATAGTTTACAACGAATTGCGATTCAAATGTTCAGATTGACAGACGCCATTAGTGAGAATAGCTGTCAGTCGCGGCAAGATATTCTACAGAGCATCGAAAAGTACTTCTGCTGTAATTTCTGCACCATGATATCTTAAATAGCAACTTGCAGTAGCTATGGGATCATTGCAGTGCTAACTGTCAACGACAAATGCAGTTATTCTGGCACTAACGTTTTTTTTTGCCATCACTCAGTCCCATGCCTTCTTGTGTATTTATGTGAAACCCATATCGTGCTACTACCTATATTTTCGTATTATTAATTTTTTATTCCTATTGTGACTTTTGAATCACCCTGTATGTCATCAATATATTATACGAACGCGGGAAGTCCTAACAAATAACTTTATTTGTTTAAACATGCAATGTATTTCTAATGATTTATAAAATATATAGGGTAGACTGGGGGCTGATGGGATACGGGGGAGTAACAGAACAAGTGAATTTTATTGTAAAAAAATCAGTTAAATTTCTAGGCTCTTTTTGAATAGATAGCAGTAATAGCATTACACAAGAACATGTTTTGCACACATTTTTCTAATTAGCTTGTTGTAAAGTAAGAAGCAAAACATCCCTAAGCATTACTGTGAGAGATTTCTTTTATATTTAATTAATACATGTTTTGATAAAGTGTTTTAAACATCATTACATGTGATTCTGAATATTTTAATCAATGCTATTGATTTGCAATCTTAGTTGTGTGTTAGTGATTAATAGTTGATTTACAATATACTAAGTGCAATTAAAAACAGTATGGGGACTAATGGGACATGCCAGATTGGGGGACCGCAAAGTAATTATATATAAACATTGCATCTAAAATTGATATTAAAATATACATTTTCTGTGCATTAAAGTTAATGTGTCTTATTCTTTTATATTTGTTAAATTTAAAAACATTTTACGAAATCAACTTATAAAAGCATGAAAAAGTAATAAAGACCTCAATAAATTTCCTTTAGTAAGTTTTACAAAATTAGAAATAAAATTTAATTTTAAAAGTAAAATTCTGTTCATTGAATTTAGAATTGAATACTTCTAATATAACTCTTTAATTCACCTATTTAGGAAATATTTATATTTAGTTAATGTGTTCTATTAGACTCTTGGCAGGTCCCATTATAGCCCAGAGTCGAGGTCTAATGGAAAATAAATCCTTTCACAAATTTACAGCTAATTACGCTATGATTAACATATTCTGCTATTAATAAAAAATAAGTTATAAGTTATTAACTGGCAAAGAAAAAAATAATCTGGGAGTTTTATAAATTACACTTTCTACAGGATGAAATGTAAAACATGTCCCATTAATCCCCAGTCTCCCATATGTAATATTAAAAATTTCTTGACATATCCATTTTTTTCTGCAAATGTTGAACTGAGAGTGATATGAAATATGCTATTTTTGTCGAAATATTACTTTAATAAAATTTCATTCATATGATGTATTTTTTCACAAAAGAAGACGAACGTGCTGTACAAAATATAAGGGATAAAAAACTTGAGCAAATGGATTTTGGAATTGAAGATATTCATAGGTATTGAGTTAAGGATTGAAATAGAAATATATTTCACCTGCAGATGCAGTTTTTTGTTGGTAGATATGATTGAGTTTTCCAAACTTGGGAAAGGTACCCTGAGATTTTTAAAATCTCTTTTGAAAAGGTAAGAGGAGTCCCTGCGAGATATGGAATGTAGTACTGTATTAAACATCTATGGCAATGAATTTATACGATATTTAATATTGCTTTTATTTTGATGAAGCAAATAAAATACTATTTGTAAAGCTAGGATATATTATGTACTAAAATTATGATTGTCAATTAGAAATTCTGGATTTGAAAGATGCCCATATAATTTGCCTTCTATTTTCTTCTAGAAATACTTTGCTTTTATAGGATTATGCTGTGTCATGTTATAGGATTATGCTGTGTCATGTTATAGGATTATGCTGTGCCATGCTTTAGTTATGGTTCAGCATGCTTAAACTTTGGCATAGTAACCTGATATTTTTTTAAAAATTACTTTGTTAAAGTGAAAACAACACTTTAAAGTTATAGTACGTAGTAATATATAAAAACTTTAAAGAAAATATTGCTTTTATTTTGATGAAGCAAAAAAAGTTATAATTTTTTAGCATCAGATTCATTAGATGTTATCCTGAATATCAATTATCAATCTAATCATACTGAAGAGTAAATGCTTTCTATGTTCTTACAGAAACGTTGTATTATTTTCTGTAGTCAGCGTGGTCTCCGCCCTTCCTTAAAATTTACTTTAAAAATTGAAATACGAGTGATATACGAGGGGTTTTTGAAAATTAAAGATACAATGTCGCATACTCATTTAAAAAACTTTTTATCGTTAAAATGTCCATTACAAATAACTTACTTGTATATGTGTTATTTTTCGAAATAGTTATAGTCATTGTCAAGGCTTAATTTCTAAGAAAAAAAGTACCGGAGCCCTAATATTCTGCAATACTAACATCCGTAGCGTAGCCCTCCCCACCACCCTCCGCTGTCTTTTTAATCTGAATATTTACAATTCATACTTTATTTTCAAAATTTAAAGCATTGTTTTTTTATTTAGCAAAATAAAAATTTTAAAATACATCTATTTGCGTATACTTAGCTATCAACTATTCCACTTTTTAGTTATTAGTACTTCCAAATAGAAACCTTTGCCTAATCTTAATGTTAATTAATCGCAGAATTCTGCGAATAAATAAGCTCAGGATTATGATTAGGAAAACACTGTTAACACAAGAAATGAATAGTTCGCAGCTATGCAGAATAGAAAAAAAAAACTATTTCTGTTTACTCTTTATTCTGATCAAAATAGCATTAAAATGATTTGAAATGGAAATAAATAAAATTTTGAATTTAAGACAGATTGAGCTCTAACCTGCCCAAACCCGAAAACTGATATAGAAATCGAGTTTGTTTCATCTTCATCTCTTACGTGAGCGACACATTACGTCAATTATAAGTGTTTTGCGACAAAAGAAAGCAAAAGATTGAAGATGGGAGGGAAAGGAAAGGGTAATTTAGGATTGGTTTTTCGGAAGAGTTATTGCACTGGGCTCCGGAGCGCAGTGTTTATGAGCTCCAGTGAATTCTGGCCAATATTTAAATATTTACTAAAAACAGAGAAGTACCGGAGCGGAGCTCCTGAGGGCTCCGGAGCAAATTAAGCCCTGGTCATTGTCCCAGCATTTGTTAAGCCTGAGTACAAACTTTTGTGTCCACAGTCATGGAAGTTTATCGCCTGTTGTCGAAACGACATTTCATCTTCGATTTTGACCGCATCACCCTTGTGGAAGTTTTGACCCGCAAGATGTTTCTTCAGGTAAAGGAATAAGTGGTAGTCGCTGAGTCCAAGGTCGCTGGGGGCATCATAGATCACAGATGGCCTACCTGCTCTGGTCTTCTTCATGAACAATGGTGCAACCTCCAGAGAAAGCACAACACCATTTCATTACATTTTGTCGATTCATAATGTTCCTATAGACGAAAATAATTTCTTTGGAATATCCGCTGGACGTTCACCTTTTGCATAACGAAAACGTGTGATGGAACGTACTTCACATTTGGCGAGATTCTGAATTGACGCAGCCATTATAAACAAGCGCTACACGAAGCAGACTCTCCGTACAAATAACGAATGACTGCGAGGGAGAGGTCAAAGGTTCAAGGTTACAATATGTGTTGCCAACACGCTCATTAAAACTTTTTCTTTTCTACTGTCTGAGGTGTATCTTTACTTTTCGAAAAACCCTCGTATGAGTATTTGGAATGTGATTTTCCTCTTTAGATATCGCTCACCGTCACCCGAAATAAAAGTGACATAACTAAAAAAAAATTCATTTTGTATATTATTCCCCTAATAGGTCTGACCAATGTGCGTCTTGCTACACGGAAAGTGTCATGAATGTAAGGTAGACCGTTAGATTACGCTATGTATCATTTTGCCACCACAGAACGAGGTAAAGATAGGGAGAAATAAATGTATTCAATCCTCTTTATGTCTTCTACATTTTGTTTTTAGAGGTTTTGCTCTTTTATTTACGTTTTTAAAGCTGCAAGCAAAGCTAAATGCTGTAGTTTTATGTTATAATAATAATAAAAAGAAAGCGAATCTTTTTTTTAACTCTCTTGTGCAATATAGTATTTTTGAGCTATGTCGCTTTTATTGAAGGTGAGCGATATGACTTTTGGTTACGTCCTGAAATCAGTGCGTGGCAAATTTGTATTTAAATCCAGGAAACCATCAAGCGACTCACTGTGAATACTGTGCAATTTTAGCACTAATTGTTAGAACTTAAATAGAATAAAATCTATCTGAAATGTTTCCCCTATTTTTCCCCTTTATAAATGAGGTATTAAAAATCACATTGTTGCGCTAGGGTGCTGCATACACGAAAAATTACGGTAAATCATTTCTCTCAATAATTATGCTGTAATACTCGATAGTGATGCATTTGTGTTTTTATTAACGTTTCACTAATATTCAAATATATTTTTTGTAACATAATGTCCGACGACTTGAGGTGTATTTGAAGGAGTGTGTGATATATTTAGCTATTATGACAATAAACACCCAGATCCGTCTTGTTGTCGGATCGTAAAATAAAATGTATGAAAAATAAACAGGCCGTTAGTGTAACAATTTGAATCATAGTTTATTTAGAATCAAATATTCATTTTAGGCAATAAAATAAAATAGCAACAATAAATTGCAACATTAAACAACATTGGAAATTAAAACTCCAAAATTAATTTTATCGAGGATGCCCAGACGCGTCTTAACAATTTACGTATTCGGGATTGCATGGATTGTTTATCAAAGTTTCCCACTCACCTTACTCTGCTCCAGACATTTGCCGAGACCAGGGGGGCTCTCTCTTCTTTTCTTCCGTCACCTTATTCCTTCGTCGCCGAGGCTTCGGTTCATTTTTGTTTCTCTGCAAGTCATTGTATTCTGAAACTCCTCCAAAGATCGAGTTCACCCCTCCAGACTCATTTTTTGCTCCCTATCCATACCAAAAAAATTTCAAGTAATCTCTCTCTCCAGCCATCCTCGCCTTTTTCTTCTCCGCATCCCTCATTTTCTTTTCCTTGTCCCAAGGGGAAAATGTTCTCTAATCAAATTTTTGTATCTTTCTTATTGGCCAACTAGTTAATCCTAGCTCCCCTTATACGCGCCTTGTTATATCATTTGTACCTCAGCAGTGGAAGCCAGACTCCAAAATATCAAAACATCGTTTCCGCACCTACGTAATCCCTTTTTGACTGGTATATTGCTATGTTTTTCGTATACCACATAGGTCCCTTTCCAAACAGAAACCCCCAGATTCACAGATAAATTCCTAGCATATGGTAATCCCTTTAATGTCTTACTCCGCCGATTAACACAAAACAGTAGCTTCGCGGTGGTCTCAGATCTAAGGTCCCCAAACACCTCTCTGTACTTTCCACCATCGTCGTTTGCTAGGTCAATGACTTGACAATAATTCACACATTTTCAAACAAAAATGGAACTACGAGGATATAATTATATAAATAATGATATAATGTTAAAAAATATGCGATATCAGTAAAAATTTGTGCTTTAGATTATTAAAACTCATTATTAAAAAATACTTAAATTATAAGTAATTCTAAAATTATTTTGCCTATCTAATTCTCTTATGTACCACGCTACGAAACTTGTTTCTTTGTTTGGTTGTTTTCGGATATATCAAAAAAATATTTAGATTTTCTTCTGGCAGCTACAGAAGTTTATTTTATTTTATTTTTCTTGGAACTATTAATTGGAAATTTGAAGATATCAGATAAATACAGTGGTTTTCTTGAGCAAAATTATCTTTTGTGAGTTACATATCAAGACAATTTATATAGATACTCGTATCTTGTAGAATAAAATATAATATGCTATAAATAATAAGAAATTTTAGCGTGAATATCTGGATTTTACATGCAATTTGAGGTTTTTTTTTTTAAAATAATTTTAACAGAATTATTTTAAAATTTGTATGGTTATTTAAATTACAAATAATAATAATAATAATAATAATAATAATAATAATAATAATAATACTTTTTTAAGTTTCCACGCCGGATGTATTTTTTCATTTTCGTTTATTGTTTAATTTTTGAAAATGCCATTTAAAAATCTGTAAAATGTCAGGGTTCGTACTCTTTTACCACAATTGTTTAATAGACAATTTCTATTTAACATTTATATAGCAATAATTGTCGACGTCTCTTTTAATTGCAGGATTCGTAATACTTTTGCACATTTAAATAAGTAAAAATTGTGGTAAAAACGTACGAACCCTGAATATACATGATTTGTTTCATAAATATTCATATGCTTAAAAATTAAACAGCGTTAATAATTAAATTTTGATTTTCTTAAAGAATATTTTGTTTTTAAATAGTGTATTCCTTCTACGTTTAGGTACCTTAAATTATCATGGTAACTTTATTTAAATATATAAATAATTCATGGCAAAAGGCTATAAGAAATCTTGTTCAGTTATATTTACGTTGTATTTTGGGGAAATAAACTTCCATAACAAAATTTAAATGTCGTTTCGCGTTTAACCAAACGCGATTTTATATCTCAAGAAATCCCGGATGACACTGTTAGGAAAGGTATGGAACATGCGTGAATGGAGTTTCTTTTTAAACATCTTTGTCATATTTTCGAATGTCAAAAATAAACTTGAGAATCTTTATGAAGATGACAAGAACCGATGGATATTGAATTTGCAGCGCATAACAAACCTCACCTGGAATGTTATTTTTTACTAAAGAAAATCTTTGAGTTGATTCACTGTAAAAAATAAAAACAATTGTTTCACAATCGAAGAAAATATACAACACACGAATGAAAATATGCAATAAATTCTTCCGAGTTACCCACGATTCCGAAAAGCGTTCTTTATCTTTAGAAAGCACAGAAACGAATATATTTTTGAGTTTTACAGAAGCTTTTTATTAAAACGAAGTTTCATTTGTTGCTACTGATTTTCGGAAAAGTTTCCGAGTAGTTTTTTTAGTGTATTAATCGAGTTTTCTCAAACCATAACTTAGGTTTTTCGGATGCTTATGCTCTGAAGTAAACGTTTTCATAATCAACAAAAGTGTTTTACAGACAAACATTATAAATTAACAGCATTAACATTAACATTAAAATTAATATTATTTTGTTATTCTTGCATGTATAAATTCAATTACACGGCTGAAAATGTTTAATTGAGAATTGAATGCGTCCTAAAAACCGATATTCCGGCTTGAGAAAACTGACTATTACACTCTTAAAAACTATTCGGAAAAGTTTCCGAAAATCAGCGTCTGAAAAAGAAACTTTGATTTTATAAATCTCGAAAAGTTATTGGTAGGTTTCTAAAGATAAGGAATGTTTTCCCGGAATCGTGGGTAAATCGAAAAAGTTTATTGTACGTCTTCGTTTGTGGTTACGATATATTTTCGTAGATTAAAAGATATTTCTCTTTTTTTTTTTACAATGTTTAATATGATGATCTATTAAAAAAAATCTTTTAGTCATAAATTTAGACACAAAAATATCTAAATTTCATTTTTAAATATTATATCGTATGCTATTTTTTAGAAGATATGCATATAGAATTGCTGTCTAAAATAAATGAAATGACTAAATATAAAAATAATGGTCGTAAACACATTAAATGTTTTATGCTTGTGCAAACAGATAATTAAACGAAAATATTATTTCATAATAATAAATAAATTTCATTTTTAATATTAAATCAATTTAACGAAAACTAAACATGTACACGCATACACTTCACATGTTATATTAATGGAAAAAAACATTATAAAAAGTGTGTGTTAATAATAATAAAAAATTGTTTCACAATTCTATGAGTTTTAGTTTCTGTATAAAAGATAATTAAAGTCTTTAGACATCTACAGTTTCAGTGAAAAAGAAAAAGAATTAGATAGTTGGAGTAAGAAATCTGGCACAAAAAATAGTAAGATACTTGTGTGTACATTTAAGGAAAATTGTTTAAATGACAGACATTATTACATGTCTTCAGAGGTCATCCATCAATAATTTTTTCATTCCACAAAAAGTTGGACATTTTTTTGAGAAACGGCGTTAATTAATTACCAAATGGAAAAAAATCCCCCAAAACATGTAGATAGTAATTAAAATTCATAAAGATACAACTAAATGTAAATATATTGCTTGAAGGTGCATAAAAACATACATAAAGCATTTAACAGCACATTAAAGTCCTTTTAAAATTCAAAACGTTATCAACCGAACTACTCGGTCATCATCAGTGAAAAACTAATAGTTAAGTTGAGTTGTTTTCTCTTCGCGTTTTTCAAGCTTGCCCGGAACAAACCATTTTACTTCAAGGGTGTGGAATATAAGGTGGGATGGGAAAGGTCATTCAATATTTCAAAAATACGTACAGGTTAATCAATCATGTATTAATTCATTCCAGACTGCGTGGATATCATATGATTAAAAGGACTTTAATGTGCTTTTAAATGTTTTATGTATGTTTTTACGCACCTTTAAGCAATATATTTACATTTAGTTGTTTCTTTATGAATTTTAATTATTAAACAAGGTGAATTTGCACTGAAAATTTAACTTTTTATGTAGATAGTTGTTAAATATCTGGATGTTAAATACGTTAATGGTTTGCGAATATAAATAAAAAAAAGTTGAAAACGAAATAATAAATAAATATGCGCTTCATCTTCAAACAATTGAAGAAAGGGACTTAATTAATTTTTTATCCGAGAAAAAGAAATTTTTTGATGACATAATTAAATAAAATAAGCAACAAAGTAGGTGTAATGTAGTACAAATAATTATGAAATAAAAATTAATACAAGTAATCAGAAGTATCAGTTTAACATTTGAAAGTGAAATAAATTATTTTCTGCGATCATTGATGAATCCATATTTCTTTTAAATCTTTTGATACATGTAATTAATATGGTCACATTCATTTCAATTTTGTTTACTTCTGGATACTTTCTACAGGAAACGTAAACTGTATAATGTTCAAGATTAATGATGTCCTAACGTAAATTTAGTTTCGGGATCTAAATGAATGCGAGTGCGAGTACTTAAACTAAAAGTATCTGTTTCACATTTGTAGGAAAAAGAAAATGTTTTCTGTATTCATTGATTTCTTCATACCTTCTTTAATTTCTTTTTGTGGTACATATACTTTATATAGTAACATACTCTTTATTGTTGTCTATTTTTGGATCCTTACACATTCCAGATTTATAAAATTATAATTTATATCACCTGACCATATAATTTCAATACTCTTTTGAATAACGATTTTATTGATATTTTAACAGTTTTATTTTAAATAACAATCCTTTTTTTTAACTTGTTTTGCTCTCAGAAATATATTTTGATCTATGCATTAAAAAAAAAAGTGAAATGTTTCTTAATGTACAGAAATGTAATTTAACTACGAACGAAAAAAAACAGTAACCTCTTCCGAATTACCCAATATTCTGAAAAGCTCGATATTTAGAAACGCCAGAAACCGATGTATTTTCGAGATTTGAAGAAGTATTTATAAAACCAAAGTTTTTTTTTGCTCGTACGGATTTTCGACAACATTTCAGAGTACCTTTTATAGTGGATTTATCAGTTTTCTCAAACCAGAATTTAGGTTTTATTAGATGTAATTTTCAATAAAACATTTTCAGCTGTTTAACTGAATTTATACATGTACGAATAACAAAATAATATTTATTTTAATGTTAATGTTAAAGCTGTTAATTCATCAAGTTTTTCTTTAAAACATGTTTGTTGAACATGAAAATGTTTACTTGTAATTTGATAGCATCCGAAAAACTTATGTTCCGGTATGAAGAAATTGATTAACACACTATAAAAAGTAATTGGAAACGTTTCTGAAAGTCAGTGGCATCAAAAGAGACTTTGTTTTTATAGATGCTTCTTCAACCACTTAACAGAAAGCCGCCCGGGCAAGAAATGTTTGATTGCTTCGTTACAAAAAGTTTTTGCATACCCCTAATTTTGAACTGTAATCTCTGCTTTATTAATTGGCAGACATTTTTCATTCAGATGTTTATTAAGTCAGATATTTAAGTTCAGAAAAGTGGTTATGACACCAATCTTCAATATATAAATGTTTTCTTACATTTTATTTTCTTTTAATCAAAACCCCCTCTTAATTTTAAAACCTTTTCATATTTTTCATTTCCTCTGAATATTAAAATATAAATTCTCCATATTTAATTTCATAAAATTTCAGTATTAATATATCTGCTGAGTGATGCGAATTCATTTCCTAAGCATGTCCTAGTCAAACTTATTCCTTTGCCGTTATATAAATTAAATGAAGAAAAGATAATGAAAGAAAAAATTCGGATAATTCCATCATCACAGTTATATGAAAATTGCCAAAAATTCATTGCCAAAAAGTTAAATTACAAACTTTATTTATTGCTTTTAAATCTAAATTCTGTATTTATATTTTTATCGCTCATAAATAATCCATATGTAAATCCTTTTCATCACATTATTCATTTAACCTTGAGTTTCGTCTCTTGCTATAAACAAAAGCAATACTTCCTGAGTTCAATTATAGCAATAAATAAATATGATTACTGTTAACACATTATTATATGCAACGATGCATTTAAATTCAAAATTTATGTGATTTTTCTATTAATAACTGCGGTTTCATATTATTTTGCGTCATTCAAGAAAACCACAAATGAATTTTATTTTCTTTATTTAATTATGGGCTTTTCCTGTCAATTATAATATTCTTTTATTACGCCAATCCCCTCCGTCCCTTCTTACATTATCATGCCAATTATTGTTTTTGACGCCAAAAATGTAAATAAATGTCTGGCGATGAAATATTTTATACGTTCTCTTCTGGCTGTGACCGTAGCCTTGATCGAACACCTCTGCGTAGGCTGTTACACCTTCTGTATCTCCCCTCCGCAGGCCACAAATATAATAAAATAAATTCTGTAGACAAATTGGATATTTTTTTATTCCTAAAATATCTTAACCTGGGACACTCTAATTTAACTCTAATGGAAAAGATTAATTAAATCGAGCATATAAATACGAGGGTAAGTCATTAAGTAAGTCACAAAAGATAATTAAATAATAACTTACAGTGATATTCACTTCAAAACTATTTTTATTTCTCAGCATATTCTCCACCAATATTTATGTACTTATATCACCGTTTTACCAGTGCCCGAACTCCAGCTGCATACAATTCTTTGGGTTGCTGTCTCAGCCACATTAGGACTTCAAGTTGAACCTTTTCATCATCTGTGAACATCATCTTACAACTTCTTCAACATCCACCATACAGCTTCGACTTAGCCCCCTTCGATTTGCTGTCTCTGGGTTGCTGTGTCAACATTAGGACTTCAAGTTGAACCTTTTCAGCATTGTGAACATCATTTTGCTTCCAAGATGGTTTTTTAGTGGACTAAACAGATGAAAATCGGTTGGGGCTAAGTCAAAGCTGTATGATGGATGTTGTAGAAGTTGTAAGATGATGTTCACAGATGATGAAAAGGTTCAACTTGAAGTCCTATTGTGGCTGAGACAGCAACCCAAAGAATTGTATGCAGCTGGTGTTGGCGCACTAATAAAACGGTGATATAAGTGCATAAATATTGGTGGAGAATATGTTGAGAAATAAAAATAGTTTTGAAGTGAATATCATTGTAAGTTATTATTTAATTATCTTTTGTGACTTACTTAATGACTTACCCTCGTAAATGACACCATAGTGGTGTTTTGTCCATTTTTTTAGTTTATTGTCTCAAGAAAATGAAACTGTTAAGGGGTTAAATGTGGAAAATATATTGGTTTCTGAGCTTGCTAAAGATACAGAACGCTTTCCGAAATAGTTGGTAACGCGGAAGAGGTTATTGTAAGTTTTTCTTCGTGGTTATATTATAAAACATTATTCTTTTTATAGAGAGTGCTGTGAAATTGTCGCAGAGTAAATACAAATACAATTAAAATTACATGCACACGCATCACAGCACTGTACATACGCAAACACAACGCTGTTTACGGAATAAAATTATAAAAATGTATGTAAATGAAAAAAAAGTGGCACAATAATTTTAAATTTATGCTAGTGCGAACACCAATTAAATTTTTTTTTGGAAGTGTTATCTGAGTTGTATAATTAAATTTCATTTTTAACATTTAATAAATTCCATATACATTATACACGTACACACACACACATAAACAAATAATGTTAATGCGATATAATCATAAAAATCATGTGTTAATTTAAAAAATATATTATGCAATCGTATTGTTATTTTTTAATTTGTAGAAACTGATAGTTAAAATTGTTTAGACGTCCCCTGTTTCAGTAAGATAAGAAGAGTCAAAATAAGACATCTAGTGCAAAACATGAGAAACATATTTATATGAACAATTAAGAAAAAAATATGAAAATGACAGAGATGATTATAAGTTTTCAGAGGTACATCATTATTAATTTTTTCATTCAAGACAAAGTTGGTGATTTTCTTGAAAAACTGCTTTAATTAATTATCACATGAAAAAAAATGTTCAAGACTTGTAGATAGCAATTAAATATCTGGTTTCAGAAGATAGTATTTTTTCCGCTTATGTATATACATGAAAAACAGCTGAAAAAAATGAGAAAGAAATATGCGTTTCAACTAAAAAAAAAAGACTTAATTAATTATTTATGAAAGAAAAAAAACTTTTTTGATGACATAATTAAATGAAAACAGAGACAAAGTAAGTGTAATGTTACGAAGCTGTTTAAAAGATCAAAATGAATACAAGTACTTAACACAAAAGTATCTGTTGCAAATTTTAAAATGTAAAGAAAACTTTTTTATAGTCATTAATTCTTCCCTACCCAGGGGAAATTACGTATAAAATCGGATACGTTATTATTAATTGCTTCATAAAGCCAGAATTTCTAAAATAATTTAATACAACTTTGCTTATATGCTCTGCACTTATCCTTGTCCCATAATGTCATTTTAAATATATGATTAATTCATCATATTTTTAAATAATAAATGATTATCATTAAAAAGTCAAATGACCCGGTCTTACTTCACCTGTGGGGTGAGGTCTCAGAGATATTTTAATCTTACAGAAAATTCTACATTTTAGAATTTCCTTCAAAAAGGAACAACATGTTTTATTTTACAGCTTTACCTAAGAACTAAACTAATAATATTTTAATTATGTCTAATAATTTTATATGTAAAGTGAAAATAATATTATCATTACAATTTGAGAAATTGCAAGAAAATAAATTCACCTCTTTATTAGCATTAAAAAATATAATAATTCTTGTTCATGTAGATTTTACTGCCTTTACTTTAAAAAACGTTTACGGGGTCTTCAGTTTTTGTTTTCAAACAGTCTTCTTTTAACCCAGATAGGATGCCCCGTAAGAGAATGAGGATCGCAAAGGAAATCACAAAACTGAACATATAAATACTAGCAATAGTTTCGTTATGGGAAATTAATCCTTATTAAATATGCTAAATAGAATGATATAAAATGGTGAAATAGCTTTAAATGTGATAATAGGTAAGAATTTGAAAAAACTAGTAAAGCTTAAAACAAGAATTGATGAAAAAGAAACTTTCCAACACAGAAACTATACAGGTGCCAGCATGGAGATACCGTAGTAACTTCTGCTTGTTTTTGCCTCGTGCAAAATAATTCAACCATTAACCGTAGAGTGTTGCTCAGAATGAGACAAACTGGGATATCTGGTTTTCACCTGACTCTTTTACCCTACTTTTCCCAACTTTAAATATTTTTTGTAGTAATACACACACACACACACACACACACACACACACACATACACACACACATACACACACACACACACACACACACACATATATATATATATATATATATATATATATATGCATGCTATTAATATACACCTTATTTTTTATCACTCCAGGATCCTTACACACTATTGTGGCATCGTATGCACATTAAAATTAAACACACACACACATACCCTGTTCTTATGGATTAAAATTATATATAAAAAATATGAGTAAACGGAAAAAAAGTCGACGACAATAAATTTTTTTTGTGCCTGTGCAATTTGTCCATTATTCTTTTATCGCGCTTCACATTAATACACAATGAGTTGCAAAATTATTGGGAATACACCTCAATCGAACTTCGACTTGTCCAACCAGTAAGTGTACTGACGTAATAATTCAGATTTCCAGATAAAAAGTTCCCTATGGTCAGAAGCACCAGTGAATTTAGTAATTTGTCTGTTCACGGAAAAAAAGACATTTGAGTGATTTTGAACGCCGTGTGATTTTGGACCACAGAAAGGATGGTTTCATTATCCTGAAATCGCTAATTTGTTTGTTTTTTAACACTTTCCAACCTAGTTGAAAAGTGTTTATGACTTCGGTTTGTCTGCCGTATGGCCGTCTGGCCGACTGCCGTCTGTCCGTGCTCTAACTCCCGTAAATATGCTGGGATTGCTCTGCAATTTTTATATGTTATTGTCGTTATCTATAGCATGTTCCCTGTTTCAACGGAAGTGTGTAGCACTTATAGTTTTTTTACAGGGACACTCAATAGAATTCCGTTACATTGCGTTCTAAAGGGAAAAATCATTTGCGGTTTATTTAAATAATGTTTCACTATTTGAAACGCATTGAAAATTATATATATCTCTAAGGTGCATTAGAAGAAGCTTAATATGGAATAGGGTGTGCATAGCACTTATAGTTACTTTACAGGGACAGTCAAAAGAATTCCGTTACATTACGTCTATGGAGAAAAATCGTCTGCGGTTTATTTAAATAATGTTTCACTATTTTAAAGGCATTGAAATTTATATATATCACTAAGGCGCATTACGAGAGGCTTACTGCAGAATATTGTGTGTATAGCAGTCATCGTTCATTTACAGGGACACACAAAAGAATTCTCTACTGTTTGTTAACAATAATTCCTGGAAGTGCGTTTTAAGTTGCTGAACGTGATTTTAAATTTAACTCACTTTTTGTCTATTACTGGGTGTGTATAAATTCTGTATTTCATATACAGGGCAGCACAAAAGTTCGCGAACACATTTCCGTTTATTGACAGAAACTCCTGAAGGAGAATTTTAAACTGTGCTACGCGTTTCCTAACTAAACTAAAATTTATCATCCTACGTAGTATATATACAAATCTATAGATCCTATACAGGGCTGAATAAAAGTATTCGGATATTTTTCTGAATATTCTATATGTTGGGAATTCCTGAAATTACGTTTTTAAATATGTTTTGCGTTTTCCAAATTGTTTACTTAGATGTTATCTTTCAGCTTATTAAACGGTAATGATTTGTAAAATTATTTTGGAAGCGTTGGAAAGTGTTACATAATCTATGCTTGACGCATGATTTTTCGTTCTTGTTTTCGATTACCAGAGTCTTGACAGCTAAGCCAAAAAATCTTCGGGCAAAAGCAGAATTGTGGATGGAAATCGTTTGTGAACGAAAGAGGTGCACTGTAAAAAAAACAATGCACGCTGTGAAAGAAGACAAATGTTTCTTTATCTACGAAAATACAACATAACCACGACGAAAATATGCAATATCTTCTTCCGAGTTAGCTATGATTTCTAAAAGCATTCTTTGTCTTTAGAAACTCCAGAAAACAATATATTTTCGAGATTTAAAGAAGCACACTGCAAAAAAAGATGTTGATTTTACAGTATAATACTGGCATCCCAGTTGCCAGTATTATACCGTAAAATTAACAGTAATAAACAGTAAATTAAGCAGTAATACGCTGCCGCGCAAACACTTTTTTTGCAGCGCATTTATAAAAACAAACTTTGTTTTGTTGCCACAGATCCTAGTAGTTTTTACAGTTCATTAATCAGTTTTCTCAGTTTTTAGGATGCTATAAATTCTCAACTAAACATTTTCAATCCTGTAAACTGAATTTATAGATGTAAGAGTAACAAAATAATATTAATTTTAATGTTAATCGTAGTGTTGTTAATTTATCATGTTTGTCAGTAATACATGTTTGTTGAGCATGAGTATGTTTATTTGAAAATTGATAGCATCCAAAAAACCTATATTCCGGGTTGTAAAACTGATTAATACACTATAAAACTAATCACAAACATTTCTGAAAATCAGTGAAGCAATAGAAACTTTGTTTTTAGAAATGCTTCTTTAAAATTTTAAATATATTGGTTTCTGGTCTTTCTAATGAAATACAGGGCTTTTCGAAATCGTAGGCAACTCGGAAGAAGTTACTGCATACTTTTGTCCGGGGTTATATTATATTTTCTTTGATAAAGAAACATTTATTCCTTTTTTAAAGTGTATGCAGCAACTGAAAATCTAAAATGTAACTAATCGCAGCTTATTACAACTCAGGATCATCCTAAAGCATATCCGTATGCTTTACCACACTCTTAAACTAGTCGTTGGGGGCCACCGTAATACCTACTCATCATGGATATGCATAATGTAAAATATTAAAATAAAAATGTGTAAACTACTTATAAAATGCATTGCAATTCAAATAAAATCGAGGCTTGATGACGTCACAAACTTTAAAGGCTCGATTACTGAGTTGCTTGAAAGAAACATCCTTATAACTCGAAAAATAATAATCCTATCAACTAGCGGTTTATTGCATCTGATTAAGCGTCAAATTTCCAATTAAAATATATCTTTGAAGCGAAATTTGGATGAAATACAGGGTCATGAAAAATCGAAGAGTGTGGAAAATAAGATTCCAAATATCTCGGCAACTAATTATCCGATCGACTTCATGCTTTATGCAAAATTTATGTTTTTTTATTGTCTTTTATATTCATTTCTTAAAATAACCAATTTCGAAAATGTTTATATACATTTTATCAGAACGAATATTTCGAGAGTCTGAAAAAAATAGTTCCGGTTAATCGAGGTTATTGAAATGAAATAGGCTTCTTCCCATTATTACATACTAAGTACATACCAAATTGCAAGTCTCTATCTCAATTTTTTCGGGAGATAGAGCGTTTACAGACACACAGACACACAGACACACACTCAGACACGCAGACGGACGGAATTCTTTTTTTCTAAAAATATGTTTTTCGGAATCTCCAGTGTCTGAAACGTGTAAATCCGTCAAATTTTTTTTTTCGATTTTCAAAACGATTACAAGACTTACCCTATACTACGTATGATGGGTAAGTAATACCCTATACTACGTATGATGGGTAAGTAAAACAGTACAATAACAAAGTTCATCACAATATTGGTGTTGTATAGCCGTTTATTCTTAATATTTTGGCGACTCAGTGCCAGGTGATCCAAAGGATAAAAAAAAAGTAGTAATAAAATTATTTAAAAATTATAGACACTATGCGGTTTTTACTGAAATATACAGATATATAAAGACTTAAAAAAATAACTAACGTTTCCTTCAAAGAAAACTTACATATGCCACTAACAGGAGGCGTTTCAATTGTGTCAGTAGTGTTTACAGCGGCGGACCACAGTTCACAACGGAATTAAGATTACAGATGTTCAACTTGACTTAGTGAAAATAACTGTCAGTTGCGGCAAGGTACGCTGCAGAGCATCGAAAAGGATTTCTGGTGTAAATTACTGTTACACGATAATTTAAGTAGCGACAGACAGTGGCTTTAGGCTCGCCATAGTGCTAACAGTCAATGACAAATGTAAGTTATTTTAGCACTTTGTTTTGCTATAAAATAATCTCGTGTCTTCCGATATAACTATCTGAAAACCACACTATGCTACTGCTTATGCTTTTCGAATTTTTATTACTTTTGTGACTTTTGGCAACCCTCAAGATTTAAATCCAAATCCGAAAACTACCCGAACCCGAAACAATTAAAGCCAACTTGACCCGAACTCGAAGCCAACCAGCAACGAAAAAAATTAGAATCAACCTGATCCGACCCAAACCCCTGTGCTTGAATTCTGCGCGAGTCGGGTTAAACCCGACCCAAAACCCGAAAGTTATATTTAAGGTCAACCCGAATTCTTACCTGAACCCGATAAATTTTTTTTCGTCAACTCGAAATCCGAGACAAACCCGTCACACTTCAACCCGAACCCGAAATACTTAAACCTGAACTCGTCCTGAACCCGAAATGGAAAGAATGAAATCCATACTTTGATACATTTTGGAAAAAAAATCCGACAGTTACATTTCTAATGTCGATATTACTTTTTATGTTGCAAAAATAACATACTGTATATACTCATTAATATTTAAATATACAGTTTTTTGCAGGTTAAAAAATATTGTAGGCTTTTTAAAAAAATTGAGTTAACCTGAACTCAACCCGCAAGTGTCAAATCCAAACCTGAATCCTATACGAATTCGAAACAATTAAAGCCAACCCAAACCGAAACCGATGAGTTACGGAAAAAATTAGTATCAACGTGACCCGAACCGAACCACAGGTTGGATGGGGTCGGGAAAATCGGCTTGTCCGACCCGATGCTGGACACACATACACTCACATTGTTAAGGTGGTATTCAAAAAAATATTTTTCCACGCTCAACAACTCAAAATTTTGAGACACATTTTCAGACTCATTTTTAAAAGTAAAAAGATGAAACTTGGCGGCGAGATTTATGAAGAGATTTATACGGGACCTGTGTTTTTATTTTTCGTTAAATTAATTAGAAATTGATTTACAAACAATTATTTTCACAGTACGATAATTTTTTTTTGTTTCCAGCGCTATCGCTTCGGGAAATTCGGTTCTAAATGTCGACTTTGACAGCATTTTTTGAAATATATTCTGCCTTTATCAAAAAATCGAGACAATACGGACATTATAAAGTTTCTGAATAAGAGAAAACCTGTCAATTGGATGCATTTTAGAGCAAAAATGAATTTACAAATGTGTCTCAAAATAAGCAGTTTGGATTTGAATACACCCTTAATGGTGTAAAATTACAAAACATGTATAAGCATTTTTTAAAAATCGTTTTACTTTTTTTTTTAATTAGTACAAAAATATAATTAAAAATGTTTAGAAAGCTACAGTTTCAGTGAAAAAAAAATAACCTGAATAAGAAATCTGGCTAAAATAATCACAAGGTATTCATGTGAACAATTAAGAATTACTTTCTAAATGAGATTATTACAAATCTTCAAAGGTATTCCATTAATAATATTTCCATTCAACACAAAGTCGGTGATTTTCCCAAGAAACTGCTTTAATTAATTATCGTGCGAAAAAATAAATTCTTGACTTGTAGATAGCAATTAAATATCTGGTTACTAACTGCATTATTTTTTTTTTGTGTAAATAAATATTATAAGGTAAAATACGAAAGAAATATGCGCTTCATCTCCAAAAAAATTGAAAAAAAAGATACTTTAATTAATTGCTTATGCGAGAAAAAGAACTATTTTGATGACATAATTAAATGAAAAAGAAAACCTATTGCATTAAAAAGAAAACCTCTTAAATAGGTGTAATAAAATGAAGCTATTAAGCCGATGAAAATGAAAAAATAAAAAATAAGAGAAAAATACACTTTATTTTAGAAGGTGAAAGATAATGGTTTCACACAGTGTCTATTATTTTTTCTGTACCACCTTTCAACCATTTACGTTCTCGTCATCAGGGTAGTGACTGAATAATTTTTTGATACCTCGGATTGGCCAGTACCTTTCTGTTTTAAGCATATGCAAGTTTTTATTAAAAAAAATTATATCTACTAAATTGCACAAATGCTAAATGCACATTGCTAAAATGCTATATAAAATACACTTCCAAGTTCAGAAATAATCATATAATTAAAATTTTTTAATATTTCCTTTAGTCAATAAAATAACTCTAAAATGAGAAAGTAAGTTGGTTTAAAATAAGTGTTACCATATAAAGTTCATATACCATAAGTATTTAACGTAAATTTTAATATTGAAATATTTAAAATAATTGGTACCACATAACGTATTATCCGCTCACGATAACTTGCCCTAAAATGAGAAAGTAAGGTAGTTAAAGTAAATGTTACCATATAACGTACATATATCAAAACATTTAACGTAAAAATTATATATATTTAAAGTAAATGTTATTATATAAAGTATATATCCCAAAACCATTTAACGTAAAAAGTATATGTATAGGGTGATCAGAAAATGAGTATACATTTGAAAAATTAATAATTCACGGAATAATGTAGGTAGAAAGGTAAAAATTGACACACATGCTTGGAATGACATGGAGTTTTATTGTATCCACAAAAAAGTTCATAAAATGGCCGACAGATGGCGCTTCGTGTGATAAGAAAAGCAATAACTAGCATAACAAATTATGACAAAGCAAAGACGATGTTCTTCAGAACTGTACCACCTTTCAACCATTTACGTTCTCGTCATCAGGGTAGTGACTGAATAATTTTTTGATACCTCGGATTCGCCAGTACCTTTCTGTTTTAAGCATATGCAAGTTTTTATTAAAAAAAATTATATCTACTAAATTGCACAAATGCTAAATGCACATTGCTAAAATGCTATATAAAATACACTTCCAAGTTCAGAAATAATCATATAATTAAAATTTTTTAATATTTCTTTTAGTCAATAAAATAACTCTAAAATGAGAAAGTAAGTTGGTTTAAAATAAGTGTTACCATATAAAGTTCATATACCATAAGTATTTAACGTAAATTTTAATATTGAAATATTTAAAATAATTGGTACCACATAACGTATTATCCGCTCACGATAACTTGCCCTAAAATGAGAAAGTAAATGTTACCATATAACGTACATATATCAAAACATTTAACGTAAAAATTATATATATTTAAAGTAAATGTTATTATATAAAGTATATATCCCAAAACCATTTAACGTAAAAATTATATGTACAGGGTGATCAGAAAATGAGTATATATTTGAAAAATTAATAATTCACGGAATAATGTAGGTAGAAAGGTAAAAATTGACACACATGCTTGGAATGACATGGAGTTTTATTGTATCCACAAAAAAGTTCATAAAATGGCCGACAGATGGCGCTTCGTGTGATAAGAAAAGCAATAACTAGCATAACAAATTATGACAAAGCAAAGACGATGTTCTTCAGAACGAATGCTCAACATGTCCACCGTCATCCCGCATCAATAGCTGTAGCCGAGGGACAATGTTGTGCACAGCACTGTGCAGCATATCTGTAGTTATGGTGAGAAATTGGCGTTGGATGTTGTCTTTTAGCATGCGTATTGATGTCTGTCGATCGTGGCAGATTCCCCATTTTGATAGTAGAGCTTCACTAACATTGCCTTTTCTGGTAACGTCAACATGCTGTGATTGCTGGTGCATCTGATTCTCTCTCTCATTACAACTCCTTTTATACACGATTCTCAGGCAGAGTCACTGACGTTTTGCTGTTCAGTGCCATCTGTCGGGCTTTTTTTTAACCTTTTTTTGTGTGGTTACAATAAAACCCCATGTCATTCCAAGCATGCGTATCAATTTTTACCTCTGTACCTACATTATTCCGTGAATTATTAATTTTTCAAATGTATACTCATTTTCTAATCACCCTGTATTTAAAGTACATGTTATTATATAAAGTATATATCCCAAAAACATTTAACGTAGAATTTAATATTTAAATACTTGAAGTAAATGTTAAAATGGAAAATATAAATACAAAACATATTTAATGTAAAATTTAATACTTACATTTTTAAAGTAAATGTTACCATGTAAAGTACATATACAAATAAATATTTAACGTAAAATTTAATATTTAACTATTTAAGGTAAATGTTACCATGGAAAATATATATACAAAAAACATTTAATATAAAATTTGTATTGTCTGCTTGCGATAATTTTCTGTAAACTGAGATTGTTAGATGGTTAATGTAAATGTTACCATCTAAAGTTCATATACTAAAAATACTCCAGCATCTCACATGCGTCCGGCATGACTTCGCTACACTGTGCAGTGTTGAACCGTCTCATCCAATACCAATTAGCAGCCGGCCAACTAAGAAAAAGCAACTTAAGCAACAAGATGCACTGAAGCTACGTCGGCCTAGAGATTTATCAAACAGATCTTCGTCATGTTTAGATCCGGGGAATCCTCGCCCCGATGCCAAGCAGCAAGCATCAACCCGTTAAGCTGGACAAAAGCCAGGCAGGTAAGAGCCTCGTGAGCAGTCTAAAAACTATATTTTTTCGAAAGGTTTGAAATGTAAATAAATCTTTACTGGCCTTCATAATTTTATAGAATTGAATTAAAATTGATATATTTAAAAAATAATATTGCTGTTAGACGAAGTACTCTAACTGTAGCCAGAATCTATAAATAACTTTATTTCTTAAAACATACAATCTATTTCTTACGATTCGTAAAATAGACGTATGTTATTTAAAATATATGTGGGCTTACGCATGTTTTTTTTCTGAAGATATTCGGCCGAGAGTATTATAAAAAGATGTTATTTTTGTCGAATATATTATTTTAATAAAATTTGTTTCATGTGATGTATTGTATCACAAAAGAAGACGAACGTGTTTTACAAAATACTACGCATAGAAAACTAGAGCAAATGGATTTTGGAAATTGAAAATATTCATGGGCATTGAGTTAGGGATTGAAATAGAAAATCTTTCACCTGTAGATGCGTTTTATGCTACTAGATATGATTCACTTCTCAAAAATTGGAAGGAGGTCTTGAGATTTTTAAAATCTCTTTTCAAAAAGTAAAATGAATTCCTTGAAGATATAAAATGTAGTGAAATGTCGAAAACTTTATGGGAATTTAATTCGATATTTAAAATTGCGTTTATATTGATGAACCAAATATATATATTTAACATCAGGTATATTAAGGGATATATTGAATGTGAATTAAAACTTTTAGGATATTAGATCAACTGTGCTCTATATTCCTGTAGAAATATATTGATTTTATAGGATTATGTTATAGAATTGTTTGACTGCTAGATAAGATTCAGATTCAAAAACTGGAGAATAGCACTCGAAAATGTTTTTAAACATTTCGAGGCATCTCGAAACATTTAAACATTCATTTTCAAACATGGAAATGTTTAAAAACATTTCCGAGAGATTAAACGAAATTTCTTGAAGATATAATAGGGTGAAACCCTGAGTAAGTGACACTTTAAGGATTCTGTTTTGTTCAAATCACTATTACAAAAATTTAAATCTATTTTATACTTACCTTTGTTTTTGAAAGGATAGTACAGATATGTTAAAAAATTATTGTTGGCAAAATTAAAAAAAAAATACATATATTTTAGTATTAAAAATTAATTGTATTCCTAAATATGGTCAAAAGCTCCAGTAACTGACACCATCCCTAATTTGAAACACCAATAACTGACGCAAAGTGAACCAGTGACTGACACTTTATTTTAAAAGATTAAAATGCTTTAAAAAAAATTTATTCTTTATTATAAAAACAAAAATACATTAATATTTATTATAAAAAGTGGGATTTAGTAAGCTGTACTGCATTATTAGTAATGCAGAGTATATAGTAAGAATATATAGCAGTAATATTTAGTACTGCATTATTAGTAATGCAGATATCCAATAACTGACATTTATGAACCAGTAACTGATATCTGGTGTCAGACACTGGTAAAACGACTTAAATTTGAATGGTGTTTACTACAAGATAAATTTAATTTATTACTGTGCATTTTTAAACAGTTCAAATAATAGATTTCAACTTTCTTTACTATAACTAATAACTAACACCTCTGTCAGAGACTGGTGAAACAAAATCCTATGAACCAATTACCCCCCATTAAGCTAAATATAATAACTATAAAGTCTAAATCATAGCCCTAATATATCATATGTATCTTTAAACTAATTTCTACACGTATAACTTTAAGGAAAAAGTTTAGGATGGTTGTATTACAAATAGATTAGAAAAACACTTTCTTAATTTTAGAAATAAGATGGTTGCTTCAAAATGGCACTTTTGTATTCTCAAAAGTTTCTTCCTCATTGAATATGTTCTTGGCCCTCTAGTGGTGAATAAATTGACTCCGAAATAAAAATAAGTGTCTAATTTACCACTAAATGACATTACTTTGCAGAGTTTTACAACAAAATCCTTATTTGAGTTAGATTTTTGCTCAAGTGTCAGTTACTGGTTAGGTGTCAATAACTGTGGGTTTTACCCTATGCAGTAATATGTGAAATCTTTATGGAAAAGAATCAATTCTATTACAAGTGTATGATTAAAGTGTAACATTGTTTTTTTGTTGGTGAAACAAGTAAAATATTACTTTTTAGCATAGAAAATATTATGTACTAGCTTACCCGCCCGGCGTTGCCCGTGCCAACAACCTTAAATGTACCTGAAATCAGTGTTGAACATTTTTTTATTTTTAAACAAATCTAATGTTGGGGCCCCACTACCTTAATCAGCAAACACTGGGCGTGCCATACGCACTCCCATATATTACCGTAAGTCGAGTCGAAAGAGCCATACCCCTTCATGATCCAGCCCATAGAACCAGAGATAGAAAAGCGCCCCTGGTGGTGAAAATCGATAAGCTCTATCTATGTAGAGTCGAATGAGCCATACCCCATCGTGATCCAGCCCATAGAACCAGATATAGGAAAGCACCCCTGGCGGTGAAAATCCGAACTAAAATCAGTCAGCTCTATCGATGTCAAGTTTAAAGAGCCATACCCTATTGTGATCCAGCCCATACAAACAGAAATAGGAAAGCACCCCTTGGTGGTGAAATTCAGAACTAAAATAGGTAAGCTCTATTGATGTCGAGTCGAATGAGCCATAGCGTGTCGTGATGTGACCCATAGAACCCGAGTTAGCTGCAAAATCCTATAGTTACACCTTCCACCTCCAGGGGGCACGATATGTTCTATACGAACATAACTGAAATCATTAAGGTTATCGATGTCGAGTCGAATGAGGCATACCTCGTCATGATCCAGCCCATAGAACCAGAGATACGAAAGCGCCCCCTGTGGTGAAAATCTGAACTAAAATCAGTAAGCTCTATTGATGTCGAGTGGAAAGAGCCATAACCCGTCGTGATCCAGCCCATAGAAACAGAGATAGCAAAGCACCCCCTGGTGGTGAGAGGAAGTTGATGTAGAACAAATGCGATATTTAATAAAAAGTCGTCCCCTCCCCCTTTATCTCGCCATTTTCGCTAATTATTACAAATATACAAATGTTTCTTAATTACATCTAATGTCCCGATCCGATAATGGGGTTTCCCTATCTACCTATCCTAATCCGCTTTCCCCTATCATAATAGAAAAAAGCATATTTTATCAAAGAATCGCTAGCAAACGTGAATTTTGTCAAAGGTTCGCGAGAAAAACACGAATTTCATCAAATAATCGCTGTAAAAACACGAATTTTGTCAAAGGATCATTAAAAAAGCAAATTTCATCAAAGGATCACGGAAAAATGCGAATTTCATCAAAGGATCGCGGGAAAAACGCAAATTTCGCCAAAGGATCACAGGAAAAATTTGAATTTCATCAAAGGATCGCTGAAAAAACACGAATTACGTCGTAGGATCACTGCAAAAACATGAATCTCAACAAAAATATGTGGAAAAACACGAATTTCGTTAAAGGATCACAAAAAAAGCAAATTTCGTCAAATGATTGCAGGAAAAACTTGAATTTAGTCAAAGGATCGCAGAAAAAGTACGAAATTCGTCAAAGGATTGTGGAAAAAGTACTGATTTTGTGAAAGGTTCGAAGAAAAAACTTTCGTGAAAGGGTTGCAGAAAAAATGCAACTGTCTTTATTAAAAACAGCACACACACAAACATCCCATTCCCGCTAATTATTACAAATATACAAATGTTTCTTAATTACATCTAATGTCCCGATCCGATAACGGGGTTTCCCAATCTACCTATCCTAATCCGCTTTTCCCTATCAATGTGTGAATATGGGATGATCCAGGATCCAGCAACGGCAGTTCATGTTCACAGCTGAAAGCGGCTAGCCACAGATTTCATTGTTTTGTTTATGTTTGAGTTTTATTTTAAAGAAAAGGTATATATTTTTGGCTAATTGAGGTTCACATAAGTTAGTTTCAATTGTATTCATTCTTTGTATGCGTAGTTGCCCCCATATATTATGTGTTTGGTAAGAATATATTTTGCACTTTACTGAATGTTTTGATAGCGCTAGACATATCAGCTCATGTTCTTAAATGAAACAAACTGTTTTCAATAACAAATCTTAATGAATCAAATTAATCTTACACTTTACTATAAAATGTACAGTTCTACAATTTATCGCATATTACAACGTTCTTGGGAACTAAAAATGTAGTCCAATAACAGTAACAGAAAGAAAAATTGTAAATAACAATAAATAAATAATCATAAATTTCACATCATTGACTTAACAAACTCATATATAAGATACAACTTTAAACTGATATGCCTCATCAACTGTTGTCGAAATCAATATAATGTAAATAATTCTTAAACATTATGAGTTTGCTAAGAAATTAAAACATTCAGTGCAGTCATTGTAGGATGTATTTTTTCCTCAAAACAATTTAATTTGTAAATATGAAGTAAAAAAAAAAAAATCACCGTTTTCTCACATATTATGAGTTTTATAAGCAAGTTAAACATTAAGTAAATATGAATGATTTTCGGAGCTGTTTCTATCAAAAATTCAATCACATCGCCCGAAAACCCTCAACAAAAATAATTATAGAGTGTGATGACAACATAAATTTTATACCACATTCCATGTCTGTTCTCGGGCGATTCTTATAAAACTCAAAATTTGTCACAAAATGGTGATTTTTTTACAACATGCTTACAAATTAAAATGGTTTATAATTATTTTTAAAAAAACTCGGTTAGAAATAACATTGATTTTACATTTTTAAAGACTTATTCTTTATAATTATTTTGAAACAGCTCCGCAAATCATTCATATTTATTTATTGTTTTACTTTCTGATGAAACTCATTATGTGAGAAAACGGTTACTTTTTTTTTTACTTCATACTTACAATCCGCAAAACAATTTAATTTGTAAATATGAAGTTAAAAAAAATCACCGTTTTCTCACATATTACGAGTTTTATCAGCAAGTTAAACAATAAGTAAATATGAATGATTTGCGGAGCTGTTTCTATCACTAATTCAATAACATCACCCAAAAACCCTCAACAAAAATAATTAGTGCGATGACAACATAAATTTTATATCACATTGCATGTCCGTTCTTGGGCGATTCTTATAAAACACAAAATTTGTCACTAAATGTGTAAGGTATTGACTACTCGCATCACGTGAGTAGGCAATGTGTGAATGAGATCGTTTTTGTCCATTAACCGACTATGTGCGTACAAGTTATAAAGGCTCTCTATCTTTCTTTAACTTTCGAAGGACAGCTGAATCCCTGAAATTGTGAGTCGCCGTGTAATTTCGATTATGCAAATTTTCTGGAGCTGGTCGGTCGACACTGAAGTATATAAGCAGCGAATTTTGACTTGAGTGCAGAGCTCAGAGGAGCTGGTGAGCGCTCAGCAGAGACTTGGCCTGGGAAGTTGAATATTGCGACTGAGATTTAGGTTTAGCCTTGAGACCTCGCATCGAGTCTCGTGATTAAAAATCAGCCTTAGTATTCTTATACTGGAATTTTATACATTGATAAAGCTGACTTGAACCTGCATCAGTGCTTATGTAATTTGAAGGAATAAGAGTGTTGAATCGTGATTATATATTTAAAAAGGTTAAGGTTTAATTATATTGTTTCGTTTTTGTTTAAGCTACAAGTGTTAGCAAGAACTCTTTAGTCAATTTAATTTTTTAGGAAAATTTCGTGGAGCTCGCTCAAACTCCCTACTGATTGTGTTAATAAACCAGTTTTTGGTTTTAAAACAGTTGTACTTCTTTCCTCGTGCTCTACCACACAGCGGACATTTTAAGATGGCCGCTACAAATGGTGATTTTTTTACAACATGCATAAAATTAAAATGGTTTATAATTATTTAAAAAAAAAAAAACTCGCCCAGAAATAACATTGATTTTACATTTTTAAAGACTTATTCTTTATAATTATTTTGAAACAGCTCCGCAGATCATTCATATTTATTTATTGTTTTACTTTCTGATGAAACTCATCATGTGAGAAAATGGTGATTTTTTTTACCTCATACTTACAAATCAAATTGTTTTGATGAAAAAATACAATCTACACTTCACTGAATGTTTCCAATTCTTAAACAAAATCATAATATTTAAGAAATATTTACATTACATTGATTTCGACAACAGTTGAAGAGGCATATCAGTTTAAAGTTATATCTTATATATATGAGTTTGTTAATTTACAACGTTAATTTACAACTGTTAAGAGTTTTTTACTACAGTTTTTGTTCCCGAGAACGTTATAACATGCGATAAATTGTAGAACTGCACATTTTATAGTAAAGTGTAAGATGCAAGATTAATTTAATTCATTAAGATTTGTTATTGAAAACAGTTTGTTTCATTTCAGAACATGAAAAATGCAATCAGTAAAATGCAAGTTATATTCTTACCTAAAACATAATATATGGGGGCAACTAAACATACAAAGAATGAATACAATCAAAACTAACCTACTTTAATCTCAATCAGTCAAAAATATATTCATTTTCTTTAAAATAAAACTCAAACATAAACAAAACAATGAAATCTGTGGTTAGCCGCTTCCGTAAAGGAAGGAAATGCTATCGCTCGCTATATCCCGTAATAACCGCTGCTCTCATTGGCTGGCTGCTTCGTTACCGTGAATTTGGCGGAGAGCTGTAAAAAGCCTCGAACTCAAAATCCTGGATCCTGCACCTGCTCTCATTGGCTGGCTGCTTTGTTGCCACGGATGGCGTTGCTGAGGCTATTTCATGGGAGGAGCTTGAAATAGCCTCGGACCCAAAATTCCATATATACGTTTTAATTTTTTTTTAAAAATCTAAATTAAAATTTAAAAATCCGGCCGCGAGGTATACTGTCCGGTGACAACATCTACACATGCAAAAATTTCTGAGTCCTAGGTGTTATAATTACGGTGAAAACCGCGGGCAGACAGACAGACACCTACTGTTTTATAGAGATAGAGATTATTCTGAATGTCAATTAGAAATATTATAAAGCATATGTTTTCGTGCCTTAGTATGCTTCAATACATATTATATTTCGATATATTTTCTTCGTTTTTCAATCATAAATAAAATTTCTTTTTTTGTATCGTAATAGTGTTTTAAAATTGTTTTTTAAAATTGTTACATGTTACAATTATGTTACAATTATGTTACAATCATGTTAGATATTATAAATAGCAATATTAATAAATTTTTTCGCACATTTTACTTTTTTATGTATCTGTTCTTTAACTAAATTTCATGCTAATTACTTATTATTATAAACTAGTACGCTACACTCGCTACGCTGGTGCATTTTTCCAAATGAACATTGAACCAAACGAAATACATCGAAGAATATGACCTTGTATATTAAGGCAGTATGGATCGATACCTGGAATGACTTTCCGCATTGCTGGAAAAGATGTGAACGCCATTGCGCAATTCTATTTTCGAACGTCTTCGACAAAATTTGAGCTATTAAGGACCCATTTTTTTAGTCGATAATTTACAGTCGAATTTTGTGATTAAATGAGGCCGTTATGACAACAGGAATACAAAAATTCTCTAGTCGCTACACTACTGAAATGGCGAGCATTATGTTAATTGCAAAGATTGTCCGTAGCACCGAAATAATGCTCGGGTAATTGATTTTTGTTCATTAGTTCTTAAATTCCGAGCATCTTGGTGTCTGATAGCTTAAATGCTATCTCAATCTTCGTTCTGTTATATTTCATAAAAACACAAGTCTGCCACGGTTTTTCATATTTAGATTCCAGCAGACAAAATGCAGTTATAACTAGTGATGGGAGTATTCGAATTCAAAATGTCTGAGGTCTCGATTCAGCCAAGTTCTCGGGTGATCTCGATTCGGACGAAAGTATTCAAATACAAGCCTCCTGGCATTTGTGTCGCAGACGAAAACGAAAACTGCGGTTTTCGACTGTATTCAGTTCTCATAGCTCGAGTTTTCTGTTTTCATAAACTGCGTCAGTGAATTTTTGTATTCAAATTAGTGATGGGAGTATTCGAATACAAAATGTCTGTGTTCTCAAGTGGTCTCGGTTTCAGACAGGAGTTTTCGAATACAAGTCACCTGGCATCTGTATCGGTGACGAAATCTGCGATTTTCGACTGTATTCAGTATTCAGTCCTCATATCAGGAGTTTTCTGTGGTTTCATAAGGTGCGCCAGCGAATGCTAGTATTCAAATACTCGGCGCTGTTTGAGACTTTTTTTCTCCGGAATTTTGCGGCGGTTAACAGGATGATCAGCGCTCTTTTAGTTTTGATATTTAGTTTTATTTTTTCAAGCGTGCAATCAATTCAACTAATATACATATATATTTTTAGTTAAATCAGTCATATGGATTTTAATTTAAGAAAATGATTATAATGAATAACATTCTGTGAATTTGTATTTAAGAAACGTAAATATAATTTTTTTAATTCATTTTTTAAAAATTTTACGATTAAAATAATTACTTATAGTGGAAAATAAAATTGTACGTTCGTAAAAAAGAAAAAAAATTCTTGATTTCGCTATTTAAAGACAAATTGCTTAATTTTACGGGCGTATGCAAGGGAGGGCGTATGCAATACTGAGAGACATGGACGTCGGCAGAATTATATTTTGGGACGGGCAAGATTTTGGAACACGTGTGGCAATGGCCCACAGTCTAGCCTGCTTTTAAAATTGCAGAATATAAACAGGAAATAATCTAAACTGAGATTTTTTTTTTTGTCAGAGTTATCATGCAAAACAATTTTTAAACATATCAACATATAAAGCAATACAAGAATTTATCAATTAAGAAATACTAAATATAAATAAGTTTTTTTTTTTTTTTTTTTTTTTTTTTTTTTTTTTTTTTTTTTAAAGAAATTGAAGCAGTTTTTTTTCCGTCAAAGGGCTTTGCCACCCTCAATCCTTTTACTTACCCATCATACGTAGTATAGGGTAAGTCTTGTAATCGTTTTGAAAATCGAAAAAATTTTTTGACGGATTTACACGTTTCAGACACTGGAGATTCCAAAAAACATATTTTTAGAAAAAAAAATTTGCCGTCCGTCTGTGTGTCTGTGTGTCTGTAAACGCTCTATCTCCCGAACAAATTGAGATAGAGACTTGAAATTTGGTATGTACTTAGTATGTAATAATGGGAAGAAGCCTATTTCATTTCAATAACCTCGATTAACCGGAACATTTTTTTTCGGACTCTCGAAATATTCGTTCTGATGAAAGGTATATAAAAATTTTCGAAATTGTTTATTTTAAGTAGTAAATATAAAAAACAATAAAAAAACATAAATTTTGCATAAAACATGAAGTCGATCGGATAATGAGTTGCCGAGATATTTGTAATCCTATTTTCCACACTCTTCGATTTTCCATGACCCTGCATTTCATCCAAATTTCACTTCAAAGATATATTTTAATTGGAAATTTGACGCTTAATCAGATGCAATAAACCGCTAGTTAATAGGAGTATTATTTTTGGAGTTATAAGGAAAAACCTCTTTCAAGAAATTCAGTAATCGAGCCTTTTTATGACGTCATCAAGCCACGATTTTATTTGAATTGCAATGCATTTTATAAGTAGTTTACACATTTTTATTTTAATATTTTACATTATACATATACATGATGGGTAAGTATTACGGTGGCCCCCAACGACTAGTTTTAAGATAAGTTTGAAACACATGAACATTAACAGGAAAACAAAATTAAAAAATCCCTGACGGCTCGGCCTACAGGCACATGTAGATTTCGAAGACGCAGACCGTGGGGCGCCTGTTTGTCGGGAATTGCGGAAGAAATGACCTTTTTGCCATGATGCGGCATTTGGAAACGCCCACTTCGAAACCTAACTTGTTTGCAGGCGGAGCCGGCAGGGATTGTTTTTTATTTTATTTTTTTGCTATAAGGGTTGGTTGTATAAAAAACTTGTCAATATAAAAGTTTTAGATAATATTAAGAGGTTTTATAATAAATTTAAGCGGATTTGATATCTTCAGAATTGACGAAGTTATGAATTTTTTTTTCTAAAACCCCTTCTTCCCCCCCTTGGGGCCATTTTTAATGATATCAAAATCTGTCATACATAAATTTTCGGCCCTTTTCCTAGAAGTAATAATAACTTTAAACGGATTCGATACGTATCATAATTAAGAAATTATGGGGTTTTTTCTGTTTTCACAAAAAGCCCCCTCACCCCCTTCCTTGGTTCGATTTTGCCCATTAACGAACTTGACCGAGATTTTATGCCCTTGATTTTATGTATTAGTTTGGAAGAGATTTGTGCAGAATTATGGGAGTTATCGTGTTCATAAAAAAGTGACATAGATAGGTAGATAGATAAATAAAGTCTTGAACTGGGGTGATTTTGGGTTCTGGGAGTCATGATCGGCGTAGATCTGCAAAAAATTTTCAAAAACTCCAACTTAGGGAAGAATGTAATAGGTAGTATTTCTTACGAAATCTACCTAAAATTATCTTACCCTGGGAAGGGGTGGTGTAGGGTTCAATGGGATAGAGTCATCCAGACAAAAAATTCTTGTTTTTTTTTCTCTAATAACAATCGTAATATTTATATCAAAACTGAAAAACATTAAAAAGAAAAGAAATTGTTCTGTAGCTGTAAATTATAAAACGTTACCATAAACAAAAGAGTTGCGTTTGTACGAAAATTAAACATTTCATTTGCTGAAAGAGGCGCTACTCATACTTTTCTAATAGACTGATGTGAATCTGACACGTGATCATAAAAAAAAAGGCAAACGATTTTACGTAGAATAAACATTCGAAGAGTGAAACAGGCGAAATGTCGTCCCTCATTTATTAGTTTGAAGGAAGTCTGGAGTAGTTTTTAGTGCTACTACATTTGAATACAAAGAATCGATTCTGATTTCGATTCTGAAAAGTTTTCGAAAACTAAGGTATCGATTCTTAAAAGATCTCGAATCGGCCCATCACTAGTTATAACTGTAAAAGCGATAAATTAGGCTGTAGTCAGAAAAGAAACATGAAGCAGCAGCAATTATTATTTTACTTTAAACACATTTTAAGCCACCACTACATTTTTGCGAACATCGCTATTGTTTGGTGCTAAGCTTGGTGGCACACCTACTTATGGAACCTTAGAGAACTATAGATATAAGGGAATAAAACCTATCTATTTACAGCGACACCAATGGCCATTGAAGATAAAATGTCAATGGGAAAGTTGTCCCCTGTCTATAAAATATGAAACATAGTTACACAGAATTGATATACAGGATGGCAAATTATTTCAAAACATAGGATTACAGCACCATGCTATTACATGTTTGTTAAATTACAAACAAATTTCATATTGCAGTATATAGGATGAGTATCATCTAATATCAAAATATATCTTACTGCATAATAAATATGAAACACATACTATCAATATCAAAATTCTCAACAGAAGCAAATACTGTTATAAAATTATTTGAGCAGTATGAATATAAAAAGAAATACAAAATAAAGAACTAAGTTATATATAAATATAGTCATAAAAAAGTAGACTTCAATGGCTATATTCATGTTCATGAACATGAAATATGATAGTAAAAATTAGAGAAAAAGAAAATACTGTAGCTCGATGCGTTTATCACTACAGCAAGCCATGGGAGTTTTTTTTTATAATGACAAAATTTTTACTGCCATTAAAATTACATTGGTAGCCAACAAGTGGAATTTCAGTTGTGTCAGTAGTATGTACAGCAGTAGTTTGTCACAGCTTACAACGCAACTACGATTCGAATGTTCAGTTTGACAGACGCCATAAGTGAGAATAGCTGTCAGTCGTGGCAAGGTATTCTGCAGAGCATCAAACGGTATTTCTGCTCTAACCTTGCAACATGATATTATAAATAGCAACAGGCAGCAGTTATAGGATCACTGCAGGTGTTAAATGCAATTAGTCAGGCACTAACATTTTTAGCCACCATCAAATCTCATGTGTTTCTTACTCTGTATTTATGTGTAAACCTTATCGTGCTAATGTAAATATTTTCGGATTTTTTGATCACCTGTATCAAATCTCATGTTTTTCTTACTCTGTATTTATGTGTAAACCTTATCGTGCTAATGTAAATATTTCAGATTTTTTGATCACCTGTATGTCTTCAATATTTTTACCTCTAAAGATAGTTCTTATAACTTAGGACGTCCCCATAAAGAACTTTATTTATTTAAACATGCAATATATTTCTTATAAGTTATAAAATATGTACGTGTGACTTGGGGCTTATAGAACAAGTGGATTTTCTCGTAAAATAAATCAGTTAAATGCTGAAGCTTTTGCAAATAGGTAGCAGTACCAGAATTACATAATCAATTGTATTGATTTTCAATTAGCTGATTTGAAACTAAAAAGCAAAACTTTCCTACTGTGAGGGAATCTTTTTATATTTAATATGTACTTCTTTTGATAAAGTACTAACTCTGTTTATTACAATATTACATATGATTATGAAGCTTTTATTCAGTGCTATTGATTTGCGTTGGAGATAAATAGTTAATTTACAATAAGCTTAAATGCAATTCAAAATGGTATGGGAACTAATGGGAAATGTCAGATTGGGGAGCCCCAATGTAATTATATATCAACATTGTACATAAAATTCATTCTAAATGATACATTTTGACTGCAAAAAAAATGAATCTGCCTTATTGTTTTAATACTGCTAAATTTAATACGATTTTAACAAATTAATTTTCAATAAAAGTATCACAAGGTAATAAAGACCACAATAAATTTCCTTTAGTAAGTTTTACAAAATTAGAAAGAAAATTTAATTTTAAAATAAGATTTTCTTCACTAAATTTAAAATGATATTAATATAACTCTTTAGTTCGCTTATTTAGGAAATATTTATGTTTAATTAATGTGTTCTATCAGACCTTTGGTAAGTGCAATTAGACACTGGAGTCTGGGCCTAATGGAAAAAATTTCATTTCCCAAATTAAGGCTATTTCTTTGTAGCTAATTAAGGTATGACCAACACCTTTTATCTATTAATAGAAAACTATTTAAAGTAATTATATGTAAAAGAAAAAATTTGGGGGAATTGCATAAACTACGCTTTCTACAGAATGAAATATAAAACATGTCTCAGTAGCTCTAGTCTCCCATATGTCATATTAAAAATTTCTTGACATGTTTTTTCCTGCAAATATACAACTGGGAGTGATATGAAAGATGCTATTTTTATCGAATATATTACTTTAATAAAATTTCTTTGATACGATGTACTTTTTCACAAAGGAACGTGCTGTACGAAATACAAAGGATAGAAAACATGAGCAAATGGATTTTGGAATTGAAGATGTTCATAGGTATTGAGTTATGGATTGAAGTAGAAAAATCTTTCACCTGCAGATATATTTTTTTGTTGGTAGATATGATTGAGTTTTCAAAACTTGGGAAAGGTACCCTGAGATTTTTAAAATCTCTTTAAAAAAGTAATAGGAATCTCTGGAATATATGGAATGTAGTATTATACCAAAACTTTAGAATTAGTACGATTTTTAATATTGCTTTTATTTTGATGAAGCAAATAAAATATTTATTGTAACATAGAATATATTACGTACTACAATTATGAATGACAATTAGAAATTATGGATTTTAATTAAGTGTTTTAAAAACTACTTTTCATATTTTTGTAAAAATATATTGCTTTTGTGGTGGTTCCCCTATTGGGTTCCACCGCGTGTCGCAGCGACCTACGTCGTTGACACGTGGGTTTAAGGTTGGAGGGTCCGCAGGTGGCGGTCCTCTGGCCGACCGAAGCGCATACGGAGAGCCAAATCCGGTCATGCGCGTTAAAAGTCCCTCAGGACTTGGGTTCAATGGTCGCCTACGCGCCGGGCGCCCCTCTGGCGTCTGGCGGCGCAGCTTTCTTTTATCAGATTGCACTTATTACTTTGTGGTGGATATTGCTTTTATTTTGATGAAGTAAATAAGTTAACGTCAGATGTATTACGTGTTACCCTGAATATCAATTAGTAATTGGATCATACTAAAGACTAAATGTTTTCTATGTTCTTACAGAAATGCCGTTTTTTTCTTTTTGTACGCAGCTTTTCTTTCCTCTTGAGATACGCGCGATACACTAGTATTTGGGATTTGATTTTCCTCTGTACATATCGCTCACCAGGAAGAAAAGTGTCATAAGTAAAAACAATTCATTTTGCGTATTATTCTACTAATAGGTCTAACCTAGGTGTATCTTGCTACATGAAAAGTGTCATAAATGTGGTTAGATGGAACACCGCTAGATTGTGGCCGCTAGGGAAGGGGTTGATGGTAAATTTACTTCAATCTTCCTTATCTCTTCTACATGTTTATTCTGACGGATTTTACGGTTTTATGTATGCTTTTACAGATGCATGCAGATTTTTCTATCCCTTAGCCACTTGTTACTGCAGAAAAAAAAGTATTTTTTTACCTTTTCCTTTGAAGTGCCGTATTTTTGAGTTAAGTCACATTTCGTGCGGGTGAGCGATATGACCATTGGTTACGGCAAAAATCGTTGGGTGACAATTTTGTATTTAAATCTACGGAGCCATCAAGCAATACACTGTGAATAATGTGCAACTTTAGAACTAACTGTGAGAATTTAATAGAATAAAATCTATTTTAAATGTTTTTTGGAATTATTTTCCATAAAAGAAGTATTGAAAATCATGGTACTGCATAAACAAAAACAAGAATATTCTCTTAATAATTATGTTGTAGTACTCGTTGACAGTGACGCCTTTGTGTTTTCTTTAAAGTGTCACTAATATTAAAATATAATTTCTTGTAACATAATTCACACACTTTTAACCAAATATAGGACTATTAAGATATCTAAACTAATAAAAGAAAGTTTCGCTCTGTGTGTCTGTGTGTGTGTGTGTCTGTTGGCGATGGCTAGGAAAATCTGGCCCACCTAGAAGGCTGGAAATTTAGATTTAGGTAGTCCAAACTCTCTCCTGTTGCAACATTACTTCAGAATTTTAATATTTTAATTACTTTCTGAAATATTAATTAAAATGAACAAAGAACTCTCATTAAAAATACGCTTTTATTCTCTTGGGTTGGTTGGTTCACTGGTTGGTTGCATCGATTCTTCACAGAAGTAATTAAATAAACCAGAGTAGCGATGCACAAATAAGGATTTCTAACTAAATAGTGTCAACATGGATTGAAGTTATTAGCCTAGAGGAGCCATGCGATTGTCGCGCCACCTGTGCATGACAAATTACACATACGTCCCACTGATTGAAATATTTTGCAGGCATATTTTTCTTCATGACAATTAGTCGGGTTTAAGTTTTTTTTTCTTTTTTACATGACATTTATTATTATGATGGAAATTAAAACTTTATTTAACAGATTGTTTTTTATATTTGCGGGAATGAAGAGGGGCAAGGGTCTAATTACATTTAAGCTTCAAGGTGTATTTCTAGAAAGCAGTTACCAGAATTTCCGAATAATAGTGTCAGCCAAATTTCAAATTAAATTCCTAGCTTAACCAAATGAATCAATCATTAAAGATGTATTGTGATCCTCCTAATTAGTTATTTGCTGAAGGCCACTTGAACAACTCCCACCCCCCACCCCTCCACCTCTCCACCCCTCCCGGCCCGTCTTTCAAGGTTTTTTCTCTAACTATGCTCCGTTTCCATATCTCAGCAACTATTTTTCCGATTTCAACGCAAGTGGTTCCAAACATTATAATTAACTTAATAGTCACTCTTTATAACATTAAACTAAATTTATGAGTAGCGGTTACCACTATTTACGAATAACAGTTTAAGCCAAATTTGTAATTAAATTCAAAGCTTAAGGAAACGTACGAATTTTGAAAGATGCATAGTGGTCCTCCTAATTAGTTATTTGCTGAAGGCCACTTGAACAACCCACCCACCCCCCACCCCTCCCGGCCCGTCCTTCAAGGTTTTTTCTCTAACTATGTTCCGTTTCCATATCTCAGCAACTATCTTTCCGATTTCAACGCAAGTGATTTCAAACATTATAATTAACTTAATAGTCACCCTTTATAACATTAAACTAAATTTATGAGTAGCGGTTACCACTATTTACGAATAACAGTTTAAGCCAAATTTGTAATTAAATTCAAAGCTTAAGGAAACGTACGAATTTTGAAAGATGCATAGTGGTCCTCCTAATTAGTTATTTGCTGAAGGCCACTTGAACAACCCCCCCTCCCCTCCACCTCTCCACCCCTCCCGGCCCGTCTTTCAAGGTTTTTTCTCTAACTATGCTCCGTTTCCATATCTCAGCAACTATTTTTCCGATTTCAACACAAGTGATTCCAAACATTATAATTAACTTAATTGTCACTCTTTATAACATTAAACTAAAATTATGAGTAGCGGTTACCACTATTTACGAAAAATAGTTTAAGCCAAATTTGCAATTAAGTTCAAAGTTTAAGCAAACGAACGAATTTTGAAAGATGCATAGTGGTCCTCCTAATTAGTCATTTGCTGAAGGACACTTTAACAACCCCTCCCTCCCGGCACTCCTTTCAAGGTTTTTTTCTCTAACTATACTCCGTTTTCATATCTCAGCAACTATTTTTTCGATTTCAACACAAGTGATTCCAAACATTATAATTAACTTAAATGTCACTCTTTATAACATTAAACTAAATTTATGAGTAGCGGTTACCACTATTTCCGAATAATTGGGTAAGCCAAATTTGTAATTAAGTTCCTAGCTTAAGCAAACGATCGAATTTCGAAAGATGCATAGTGCTCCTCTTAATTAGTCATTTGCTGAAGGGTACTTGAACAACCCTATCGCCCCGGCCCCTCATTCAAGGTTTTTCTCTAACTATGCCCCGTTTCTATATATCAGCAACTATCTTTCCGATTTCAACGCAAGTGATTCCAAACATTAAATTTAACTTAATAGTCACCCTTTATAACATTAAATTAAATTTATGAGTAGCGGTTACCACTATTTACAAATAAGAGTTTAAGCCAACTTTGTAATTAAGTTCCTAGCTTAACAAAACGAACGAATATTTATGCATGCATAGTGGGCCTCCTAATTAGTCATTTTCTGAAGGACACTCGAACATCTTCTCCCTTCGGCACCTCACTCAAGGTTATTTTCTCTAACTGTGCCTTATTGCAATAACTGGGCTAATAATGTTCCAATCTTCTCGAAACCAGCTCAATTTTGTAGTGCGCCTACTATACAGTAACGTAGGCAGCGGGGACCTGTCTCAGAAGTTCGTTCGGAAAGAGGTTTGTTTAGAACAGAATGCTCCCCTGGCGGTGGTAGGGGGAAATAAAAGATTTTCTAGAGCGTACGAGCATGCCGGGTATACGGTTCCAAAGCTATCGTAGACCGTGGCCAGAGTTCTGTTTTTTAAGAGATTTAAGTTTATTACAAGGGCTCGGGCAACGCCGGGCGGTTCAGCTAGTAATTATATAAAATATGATATAATTTTGAAAATAATAAGCGATATAAGTAAAAACTGTGTGCTTGGGATAATTAGAAATCATTATAAAAAAATACCTAAGTAATAAGCGATCTAAAATTATTTTGCTGCTTTAAATTTGTCATGTACAGCTAGCTCTAGGAAACTTATTTGTTTGTTCGGTTCTTTTTGGGTATACTAAAAAAAAATATTTTTAGAAAATGCTTATATTTTTTTCTGCCCGCTACAAAAGTCTTTTTTCATTTTACTCGGAACTAATCATTTGAAATTTGAAGATATCAGGCAAATACAGTGGTTCTATTGACGCATAATTGCTTTTTGTGTTACACATTTAAACAAATTTATGTAGATATCGAGTAGGATTAAATATGATATGCTATGAAGATTAAGAAATATTAGCATAAATCTTTTTATTTTATATATAATTTGAGCTTTTTTTAAAAAAAATAATTCTAACATTGTTAATTAAAAGTACGTATGGTAATTTATGTTACAAAAATTATAATTTCTTAAGCTTTTATGCTGGGTATACTTTTTTATTTCCGTTTATTGTTTGATGTTTGAATGAATGCTTTGAAAATCTGTAAAATATACATGATTTCTATTTTAATAAATATTTATATGTGTAAAAATTCAACAACAGCAATAAGTAAATTTTAATTTTCTTAAAGAATTTGTTTTTAAGTACTGTATTCCTTCTACGTTTAGGTAGCTAAAATTATCAAGATAACTTTATTTGAATATATAAATAATTCATGACAAAAGGCTTTTTATTTTCCAAAGAGATTTTTCTTCATTTGTATACAAAGAAAGGCTAAAAAGAAATCTTGTTCGGTTATATTTACGTTGTGCTTTGGGAAAATAAACTTCCATAACAAAATTTAAATGTCCTTTCGTGTTTGGCTATTGTAGATTTCAAGAAATCCCTGATGATACTGTTAGGAAAAGTATGAAACAAACGTAAACAGATTTTTTTTCTTGACATTTCTGTAATATTTTCAAATGCCAAAAACAAGCTTGAGAATCTTTATGAAGATGGCAAGAACCGAAATATATTGAACTTGTATTGCATAACAAACTTTATCTTGAACATTATTCTTTAATAAAGAAATTGTTTGAGTAGCTACACAGTAGAAAAAGCCAGATGTTTCTTTATCTAGGCAAATAAAATATAACCACAAACGAAAATATACAATAAATTTTTCCGAGTTACTCACGATTCCAAAAAAGCGTTCTGTATCTTTAGAAAGTCCAAAAACTAATACATTTTCGAGATTCCAAGAAACATTTATGTAAAACAGAATTATTTTGCTGCCACCGATTTTCGGAAAAAAATTTCCAAAAATTTTTATAATGTATTAATCAGTTTTCTTATCTCAGAATATAGATTTTTCAAATGTTCATGTAAACATTTTCATGTTCAACAAATATGTTTTATAGACAAACATGATGAATTAACAGCATTAATATTAACATTAAAATTAATATTACATTGTTACTCTTGTATACTTAAATTCAGTTATGCAGCTGAAAATGTTTACTTGAGAATTAACGGCATTTTAAAAACCGATATTCTGGTTTGAGAAAACTGATTAATACACGAAAAAAAAAAAAAAAAACCCTACTCGAAAACATATCCTAAAGTCAGTGGCAGCAAAAGAAACTTTGTTTTTACAAATGCCTTTTTTAATTACACATCATACGTAGTCTTGTAATCTTTTTAAAAATCGAAAAATGTTTTTGACGGATTTACACGTTTCAGACACTGGAGATTCCGAAAAACATATTTTTAGAAAAAAAAAATTGCCGTTCGTCTGTCTGTGTGTCTGTAAACGCTCTATCTCCCGGACAAATTTAAACAGAGATTTGAAATTTGGTATGTATTTATTATGTAATAATGGAAAGAAGCTTATTGAATTTCGGTGACCTTGATTATCCGGAACTATTTTTTTCGAACTCTCGAAATATTCGTTCTGATAAAAGGTATATAAAATTTTTCGAAATTGTTTATTTTAAGGAGTGAATACAAAAAACAACAAAAACATAAATTTTGCCTAAAGAATAAAGTCGGTCGGATAATAAGTTGCCGAGATATTTGTAATCCTATTTACCACACTCTTCTATTTTTCATTACCCTGCATTTCATCCAAATTTCAATTTAAAGATATATTTTAATTGGAAATGAGACGCTTAATCCGACGCAATAAACCTTTAGTTAATATGATTATCGATTTTGGAGTTATAAGGATGTTTCTTTTACGAAATTCAGTTTAAAGTTTATGACGTCATCAAGCCATGATGTTATTCGAATAGCAATGCATTTTATAAATAGTTTACACATGTTTTATTTTCATATTTTATATTGTGCATATCCATGATGGGTAAGTATTACGGTGGCCTTCAACGATTAGTTTTAATAGCTGAAATTTATATTGGTTTCTGAGGTTTCTAAAGATAAAGAACACTTTTCTGAGTCGTGGGTAACTCGGAAGAGGTTATTGTGCAAGTTCGTTCGTGGTTATATTATATTTTCTTAGATTAATAGACATTTGTCTTTTTTACAGTGTTTAAAATGACGATCTATTTGAAAAAAAATTTAGTCATAAATTTAGACAAAAAATATCTAAATTGAATTTTAAAATATTATATTGTTTGCTATTTTTTAGACGATATGCATCTAGAATTGTTCCTTAAAATAAATGAAAGACAAAGTATGAAAAACTCGTCGTTAGGGTCCACCGTAATACTTACTCATCATGGATATGCATAGTATAAACTATGAAAATAAAACATGTAAACTATTTATAAAATGCAATGCAATTCGAATAAAATCGTGGCTTGATGACATCGTAAACTTTAAATGCTCTATTACTGAATTGCGTAAAAGAAACATCTTTATAATTCCAAAATTGATAATCATATTAACTAACGGTTTACTGCGTCGGATTAAGAGTCTCATTTCCAATTAAAATATATCTTTGAATTGAAATTTGAATGAAATACAGGGTCATGAAAAATCGAAGAGTGTGGAAATTATAATTACAAATATCTCGGCAACTAATTATCTGATTGACTTTATTCTTTATGCAAAATTTATGTCTTTTTATTGCATTTTATATTCATTCCTTAAAATAAACAATTTCGAAAATTTTTATGTAACATTTATAATAACGAATATTTCGAGAGTCCGTGGAAAATAGTTCCGGATAATAGAGGTTAGTGAAATTCAATAAGCTTGTTACCATTATTACATACTAAATATATACCAAATTTCAAGCCTCTATCTCAATTTGTTCGGGAGATAGAGCGTTTACACACACACACACACACAGACAGACGGATGGCAAATTTTTTTTTCTAAAGATATGTTTTTCGGAATTTCCAGTGTCTGAAACCTGTAAATCCGTCAACATTTTTTTTTCGATTTTCAAAACGATTACAAGACTTACCCTATACTACGTATGATGGGTAAGTAATAATGGTCGTGAACATATTACAATTTTTATGCTTGTGCAAATTTACCAGCTCAATTAAACGAACATATTTTTAAAGAAAAAGAACTAAATTTCTTTCTTAATATTGAATAAATTTAATGTAAACTAAACACACACACGCAAACACTTTACATATGATATTAATGAACAAAATCATAAATGAGTGTGTTGACAGTAATGAAATAATGTTTTGCAATTCTATTAGTCTTATGTTTGGGCATAAAAGAGAATTAATGTCTCCAGTTTCAGAACCAATTTTTCCATGTGATAACAAATTAACGCAATTTCTTAAAGAAATAGTCGACTTTGTGTTGAATCACAAAATTATTAAATGGTTACCTCTGGAGAATAGTAATCATCTCTGAGATTTAAACCAATTTCAAAAGTAATATATTTCCATTAAATATCTTGCTACTTCCGTGTCTCGATTTCCTTCTTGTTTTTTTTTTCTTATTACTGAAACTGTCAATATCAAATAGAATAAAATACATTGCAAAAATGGATTACTTAAAATAAAATGGCAGAAAATATCAAAATAAACATAATGAACAAAGGAAAGTATTTTGAACTAGGTAAATTATATTCAATGGGTGGAGTATCGTAGTTGAGATATATTGCAACAGAGCGAAAAATGCCAGGATCATGACTCGAACCTGGGTACTTTGGCTTTTCGTGCCAACGCTCCTCCTACTGAGCTATCCCAACGATATCCTGACTGGCAAAGTACCCAGGTTTGAATCCTAGTCCAGGCATTTTTCGCTCTGTTGGAATATATCTCAACTATGATACTCCAACCATTGAGTATAATTTACCTAGTTGAAAATACTTTCCTTTGTTCATTATGACCTAATTACATGGGATACAAGAGTTTCCGTGTTATTTCAGATTTATCAAGTAAAATGCTATAGTTATAGCTCGGATGAATGAAATTAGCTGCCTTGGCCAACAAATAAAGAGTGAGAAATGAGTGTTGACACGGCAAGCCAAAGTACCTAGGTTCGAGTCCTGGTCCCGGCATTTTTCGCTCTGTTGGAATAAATCAACTATGATACTCCAACCATTGAATATGAATCAAAATAATCTTTACTTAAAATAGTATTAATCCATTTGCATAATTAGTTCATACATACATGTATTTCATGAATTCCTTTTTTTAGTAATGAATTCCGAATCCATACCAGGAATGCGGAAAAAAGAAATTTTATTTTATGTAATTACGAAACGGCTGCTATTAAATAAAGTCAAAATTCCTATTCAGAATGTCTGGTAGGAAATCAAAATTTCTAAATAAAAAAAAAATACTCAAATGCATACATATATTTGCTTATTATGCAAATGGGTTAAAATTAATGGCGAGATTTGTTCGTTAAAATGACAGTTCTAAAAAGGTGAAGTATAAATTACGCATTTAGAAGTGGAAAAAATTAAAGTGAATGCATTAAAAAATATTAAAATGAAGTATAGATATATTAATGATTACAGAAAACAGTTTTCTCCCCTTTCAAATGTGAAACAGATTCTATTAGTCTTATGTTTGAGCATAAAATTCAAGTTTTTAGTTTCAGTACAAGAGAAAAAAAAAAGAGTTGGAGAAAGAAATCTGGCACAACACAAAAATAAAATACTTATGTGAACATTTAAGAAAAATTATTTAAATCATAGACATTATTGCATGTCTTTAGTGGTAATCCATTAATAGTTTTTTCATTCCACGCAAAGTCGGCGATTTTCTTGAGAAACTGCGCTAATTAATTTCCGCAGGAAAAAAAAATCCCCGAAAAATCTTGTAGATATTAGTTAAATATCTGGATGCTAAATGCGTTTATGTTTTTTAATATAAAATAGAAAAAGCCGAAAACGAAATGGAAACAGAAGCATGAGCTTCAGCAGCAAAAAAAAAAAAGTCTTAATTAATTGTTTATCCAAGAAAAAGAAACTTTTTGATGACATAATTGAATAAAACGAATAACAAAGTTGGTGTAATGTAATAAAAATAATTCTGAAATAAAAATGAGAGTAAGAAAATAAAATTAAAGGGCCTCTTTCACTTTCACATTTCAAAGGAGGAGAACTGTTTTCTGTAGTCATCAATGAATCCAATATTTCCTTTTAATATTTTTTGATTTATGTACTTAATATGGTAACATTCACTTTTGTTTTGTCCACTTCTAGTCTTTAATTTGGGCTTCAGCTTTTTAGAACTGTCATTTCTAATAAACAATCCTCGCCAGGGCCGTACAGAAAGACCGCGGGTCCTCACCATAAGCCTGATAAAATAAAACCTGCTTAGACGAAAACGTACAGGAAATTCCATTTTAAATAGGTTTTTTCGTCTTAAAAGTTATAAATGCATGGAATATTTTTGGCTAGACCATGATTTTTCTCCGTTTACAGAATAATTCCTTTATAAACAGTATTTACTGTATTAAAAAAAAACATATGTTGGATAGTACTTAAAAAAAGTCTATATAGTATTTTCTTACATCTTACTTAGTATTTCTCTTAATTTTCTTTTACAGTATTTTACAGTAGTATTACAGTTTATGATGCATTGGTAACACCTTTTCATATAAGGACTTCTATAGAAATATAAAATATTGTAAATATAATTAAATTTTAATTAAATTCATCAGTTAAGTCGTCGATTTTCTGATGCTATTGCAACTTTTGTTACTGTGTTTTACAATTTAGAAAATACTTGTTCTATAAAAAAATAATAAATAAATGCCTGCATCTTTGCTATGTGCGTTCTGCTGATTTTTAATAAAAGCTGGATTTTGTTTCGAACGTAAAATGCCTCCTGAGCACCCCCTCCCTCTCCTAACCAGTCCGTAAAGGCGTTCAAGCAACTTCTGACTTTTGAATTTTATTATTTGTTAGTTATTTTAATTAAAATTTTTATGTAAAAAATGCCAGTCTACTTTTTTCTGGGATTTATTTAAAAACCAGTACCAAAAGTCGGGCCCCCTAGGAGACTCGGGCCCTGTTAATTTGTACCGGTTCTACACCTCTCTGTACGGGCCTGATCCTCGCCATATAATTTTAACCCATTTTCATAATAAGCAAATATATGTGGACATTTCAGTAATTTTTTTTTTTTTATTTAGGAATTTTGAACTCCTACCTGATATTCTGAATAGGAATTTCTACTTATTTAATAGCAGCCGTTTTGTAATTACATAAAGTAAAAAATACTCCTTTCCGAATTTCCGATGTAAATTCAGAATTTATTATTAAAAAAAGAATTCCCGAAATGCACGCCATATATGCAATAATGATGTAAATGGATTAACACTTTGACATTTTATGCTGTTTTATTTTTAGTATTCCCTTTTTGTAATGTATTTTCTTCTATAATAACATCAGCAATTTCAGTGAAAAAAACAACAACTAGGAAATCGAGAAACAACAGTAGAAAGATATTTAATATCAATATATATTTTAGAAAACTGTTTAAATGTCAGAGATGATTGCTATTCTCCAGAGGTAACCCTTTAATATTTTTTTCATTGAACACAAATTCGGCTATTTCTTTATGAAACTGCGGTAATTAATTAACACATGAAAAAAAATTTGGCAGATAGTAGCTAAATATCGGTATGATAAACACGTTTCAGTTTTGCGAATATAAATAGGAAAAGCTGAAGACGAAACAGGAAAAAAATAAGCATTTCAATTTCAACATGTTAAAAAATATCTTAATTAATTAGAACGTAAGATAATGTACTTTTTTGATGGTATAATTAAATAAAAAGAACTACAAAGCATATATAAAATTATAAAGCTAGTTATGCGATGGAATTGAATACGAGTAATTAAAACAAAGGTATCCGTTTCACAATTGAAGAGAAAAGAGAATGTTTTGTGAATTTATTAATTTCTCCTTTAAATTTTTTGTGACATATATAACTCAGCCTTTATTTTTGTCCATTTTTGAATACTAATTAAATAAAAAGAACTACAAAGCATATATAATGTCATAAAGCTAGTTATGCGATGGAATTGAATACGAGTAATTAAAACAAAGGTATCCGTTTCACAATTGAAGAGAAAAGAGAATGTTTTGTGAATTTATTAATTTCTCCTTTAAATTTTTTGTGACATATATAACTCAGCCTTTATTTTTGTCCATTTTTGAATACTAATTAAATAAAAAGAACTACAAAGCATGTATAATGTCATAAAGCTAGTTATGCGATGGAATTGAATACGAGTAATTAAAACAAAGGTATCCGTTTCACAATTGAAGAGAAAATAGAATGTTTTGTGAATTTATAAATTTCTCCTTTAAATTTTTTGTGACATATATAACTCAGCCTTTATTTTTGTCCATTTTTGAATACTTACACATTCTAGATGTTTAGATTATTATTTATAGTGCCTTTAACCTGTCCATTACACTGTAAAAAAATCCTGAGGTTACTAAAATTTTTTTAGTATATTTGTATTTCACAGAATTTTTTAGTAACCGGTATTATAAACCGGAAACGTTGCTAGCTGTTTTCTAGTAATTCTTACAGATTTTCTTGTAACTGAGTAAGAATACAAAAGATGTTTTAGTAATTGCAAATATCAATAAGAAAAACTAAAATTTTTTAAGTAGATCCACCCATTTTTTTACAGTGTATAAGATACTATGAAAACTCATTTGAATAAAGATTTTATTGATATATTTTATCGTTTAAGTTAAGTAATCTATTTTTATAATCTGTTTTTCTCTTGATAAATATATTTTATTCTATGTATGTAGAATGATACTGACTAGAGTAAAAATAAATAAAATTAAATATACATACACACGCATCACATCACATGCTATACATACACACACGCGCGCTGTTCACAAAACAATATTAGAAATAATGTGTTTAAATGAAAAAAATCATTCAAAATAATTTTCATGTTATGCTTGTGCAAATCGAAATTAATTTTTTTAGACGAAAGTGTTATTTGTGTTGTATAAGTAAAATTAATCTTTAACATTAAATGAACACCCTATACGTACATTACTCACATATACGCGCGCACACACACGCAGAAAATGCTAGTATGACAAAGTCATCAAAAAGTAAGTGTTAATTAAAATTATTATGTAATCGTATTTTTCTTTTGTATTTGTATAAACTAATAGTTAAAATTGTTTAGACGGCTACATTTTCAGTAAGATAAGAAAAGTCAAAATAAAAAATCTAGCACAAAATATGAGTACATATTTATATGAACAATTAAAAAAAAATTGCAAAAAAGACAGAGAAGATTATAAGTCTTCAGAGGTATCTGATTAATAATTTTTACTTCTAGACAAAGTCGGTGATTTTCTTGAAAAACTACATTAATTAATTATCAGATGGAAAAAAAAGTTCAAGACTTGTAGATAGCAATTAAATATCTGGTTTCTGAAGATAGTATTTTTTTATGTAGATAAACGAAAAAAAGAACTAAAAAACAAAATGGGAAAGAAATATGCGTTTGAACTTCAACAAATTAAACAATTGACTTAATTAATTATTTACGAAAAAAAATTTTAGATGACATAATTAAATATAAATAGAGACAAAGTAGGTGTAATGTTATGAAGTTTTTTATGAGATGAAAATGAATACAATTAATTAACACAAAAGTGTCTGTTTCATATTTTAAAATATAAGGAAAACATTTTGTAGTCATTAACACCTCCATACCCAGGAGAATGTAGAGTAAAACCACCTTATTAATAGTAGCTTCTTGAAGCAGAATTTAACGTAAATTTGTTTAAATTCTCTGAACTTATCCTTGTACTATAATACCATTTTAAATATATGATTAGTACATTACATTTTTATTAATACATGATTATTTATAAAAAGTCAAATCACCCTGTTTTACACCATTTGTGGGGCAAAATTTCACGAATATTACAGGATATCACGAATATCACGGCCTTGCAGGCAATTGAAAATTTTAGACTTTCTTTTAAAAGGGAACACTATATTTTATTTTACAGATTTACCTGAGTACTAAACTAATAATATTTCATTTATGTCTAATAATTTAGTATTAAAAAACAAAATGATAATTATCTTTAGTGCAATTTGAGAAATTGTTGAAAAGAAGTTCACCTTTGTATTATCTTTAAACAATTTCTTATAATTTTTGTCCACGTAATTTGACTGCCTTTTCTTTATACATTGTTTACAGGGCCTTCAATGTTTGTTTTCAAATAGACTTTTTAATCCCATGTAGAATCCCCGATAAGAGAATGAGGATCGCAAAACAAGTCATAAAACTGCACCCATAAATATTGGCAACAGTTTCATTATGGGAAATAAATCCTTATTAAATATGCTAAACACAATATATTAAAAAAGATTGAATTGGTATAAATGTGGTCATATTTACAGGGCTCCCAAATTATCCGCCAACAGGATACCAATATTTTTTTAACAGAAAATTTCATGGTAGGTTTCTACAACATTTCCGTAAAATTCTACCTCCGAAGGTGGTTTCTGCAAAATTTGCAAGAAAATACCGATATTCAAAAGGTGTCGCGTCAATTCGTCGCGTCAATTCATCGCGGAACAATTCATCGCGCACAATTTATCGCAGCGTCAATTCGTCGCTGCAACAATTCGTCGCGGCGTCAATTCGTCGCAACGAAAATGTTTTTGAAGGCTACGATGATAAAATAAAGATAATTTAGTAAAATTATTTTTAGATATAATCGCATGTAAATTGTTAGTTATAATTCTCTATATCTAAAGAACTAATTATCATTAAATATTTTTACTAAATTGTCTTTATTTTATCATCATAGCCTTCAAAAACATTTTCGTTGCGACGAACCGACGTCGCGACGAATTGACACCACGACGAATGGACATTGCGATGAGTTGTCGCCGCGACGAATTGACGTGGACCATCTGGAACCATTTAAAAAGCGGACCATTTGGGAGCAAAGTAATTGAACTGTAGATAAAAAGAAGTTCACCTCTTTATTAGCTTTAAAAAATTATAATAATTCAGCCTTTTCTTTAAACATTTTGCTCAAATATCCTTTTTTATCCCACGTAGGATCTCGGTAAAAGAAGCTTGCCATAAAACTGCTCATATAAGTACTAGCAGCATTTTCATTGTGGGAAATAAATAATTCTATTAAATATGCTGAATAAAATAATCTACAAAGTTTAACTAATCTTTCTGCTCAAATTGAGTAAAACTGCGATGTTTGGTTTTCACCCATCAATAGTGTTCATCCATCAATTTTTCCCTACTTACCCCTACTTTAAATATTTTTTATAGTATATATATATGTATGTATGTGAGTGTGTGTATGTTCATATGCACTTTATTTTTTATCACTTCGTGATCCTTACAGACTACAGTTTATATACAGTAAAACTACAGCCCCAACTACAATTCTAATGAACAAGAAAGTTAATTGATTGATGAATTCGTAAAAAAAAAAAAATTGAATTGGCCTTTTAATGTCAATATTCTTTTAACAACAACAAAAATTGTTAGGTTTATTTTTAAGAATTGTATTTTTTAACCTGTTTTATTCTAAAATACGTAATTTTATCTTTGCATGTAGCGTAACGCTGTGGTGGGGGAGTATGTCCAATAAAATTAAACACACACACGCACTGTGTTTATGGATTAAAATATATATAAAATATGTGTAAACGAAAAACCCTTTGACAACCATTTATATTTTTTATGCTTGCACAAATTGTCAATTAAAATTTTTACCTTTAACATTAAATCCGTTTAATATACACACTTAATAAACAATTAAAACACTTAATAACACACTTAATAATAAACACACTTAACTCAAATTTCCACTTATTCATACAGCAAGTGTACTGATGTAATAAATCGGATTCCACATAAAACGCTCTCCTTTGGTCAGAAGCACCAGTGAATGTAGCAATTTGAAAGTTATATATGCAAGAGTAACAAAACAGTATTAACTTTTATGTGAATGTTAATGCTGCTAATTTATGTGCAAAATGTTCACATAGCGGGTATCCTAAAATGGACTAACTGATTAGAATTCAATAATTTGCAGACGGTGACAGATATTAAAAAAATTCTTGCAGGTGGGTTATGTAAGATGTCAGGAGATTTTTTTTTACTGTGATACCCGATTCTATTTCAAATTACTAGCAATAGATGGCGCTGCGAGAAATAGACCTCCAATTGAGGCAGAAGAAGAAATCGCCCAGCATTGATGCGAAGGAAGGATGTTAAATATATTGAGTGGGTCTCATTCATCAATCTTGTTCCATTGTTTCCATTTGAATTGTATTGGCTAAGGAGACCCACTCTATATATTTAACCTTTTCCCTTTGCATGAATGCTTGGTGATTTCAGTTTTAGTCTCGATTAAGCATCTATTGCTTTCAGCGTCATCAATTGTTGCTATTTAAAACTAAATTCGGAAATCTCAGTAAAAAATCTCCTGACATCATACAATACTCACCTGCAAGATTTTTTTTAATATCTGTCACCGTTTGCAAGTTATTGAATTTTAATATCAGTCAGCCCATTTTAGGCCCGAAACACCTGTTTCGGATTGAGAAAACTGATTAATACAATATAAAACTACTTAAAAATGTTTCTGAAAATCAATAACAGCAAAATAATCTTTGTTTTTATAACTGCTTTTTTAAATTGAGAAAATATATTGCTTTCATGAGTTTTTAAAGATGAAGAAAGCTTTTCGGAATCATGGGTACTCTAAAGTGCTTACTGTATATATTTTTTTGTGGTTATATTATATTTTTCTAGCTTAAGAAACCTTTTTCCTTTTACAATGTATGCAGCAACAGTAGAGCTACAACGCAACCAAATGTAGTGCATTTCAAACTCACGATCATCCTAAAGCCTATGTGTACGCTCTGCAACACTATTAAACACAACAACACAATAAAGTTCATGCCAATATTGATGTTGTGTAACAGTTTTTTTCTAATATATTGGCCCAGATGATCCAAAAATTACAAAAGAAATAAAAATTCAATTATTAAAAAGTATAGAAAGTAGCACGATGGAGGTTTTATTGAAATGTAGAGAGAGTCATGGGATTTGAAAAAAAAACACCTGTTTTTTTTTAAATTAAAATTTACATTTAAAACTAACAAGTGTTGTCTCAGTTGGGTCAGCAGTGCGTACCACGGCTGAGTACAGGTGCAACGAAATTAGGATTAAAAATGTCCAGTTTGATTTACTGAAAATAGTTCTCAAATGTGACAAGCTACTCTGCGGAGCATCAAAAAGATTTCTGGTGTAATTCCTGTCACACAATAACTTACGTGGCGATAGACAGCAGTTTTAGGACTACTATATTGGTTACTATTGGCTACTATATTGGTAACAAATGTAGCTTTTCTGCTACATTTTATTTTTGCTATGCAATATTTCGACATCTTTGTGTGTAATTATCTGAAAACAAAATACTGCTTATACTTTTCGAATTATTGAATTTGTATTTCTTTTGTGACATTTGGATCCCCTTGTGCTAGGCTGCGCGGGTCGTTTTATACCTGACTCAAACACGAAAACTATATTTAAAGTCAGCCCGAATCCCGACTTTAACCTTACCAAAGAAATTTCGTTAACCCGTCATCCGACCCGAACCCGAAATGGAAGAAAATTAATCCACATTTTAATACATTTTGAAAAATAGTGTACAGCTATATCGCTTATATCAATGGTGTCTTTTATATTGAAAAAAAAAAACATTTATACTCATTAAGGTTCAAATAATATAGTTTTTAGTATATGAATATTAGGCGTTTTGGAAAAATCGTGTTAACAAGAAGCCGACCGCAAGAGCAAAATCCTATTCCGAAACGTACCCGAAACCAAAAAATTGTAGCCAAACCAAACCAAAACCAGTGAACAACAAAAAGTATTAGTGTCAATCTGACCTAACCCGAACCACGAGTTGGCTATGGTCGGATAAAATTGAGTTAGCCGACTCGATGCAGGACTCTATTCTGTATATTACACACATACGATCATCGATTTTATCACATTGTTAATGTGATAAAATTATAAAACATGTGTCAGCACAATTTTGCAATCGTTTTCACTTTTTTTACATTTGTACAAAAACATTAAAAACCTTTAAAAAGCTACAGTTTCAGTGAAAAGAAAATAAGAGCCGAATAAGAAATCCGGCACAAATAATCGTGATGTACTTTTATGATCAATTAAGAAAAACTCTCTAAATGTCAGATGTGATTACAAATAGTCAGAGGTATTCCGTTAATAATATTTTCATTTCAGACGAAGTCGCTGATTTTTCCGAGAAACTACATTAATTTGGTGGAAAAAAAATTCTAGAATTGTAGACAGCAATTAAATATTTGATTACTAAGTATATTGTTTTTTTTTGTGTAAATAAATACGATAAGGTAAAATACGAAATACGAAAGAAATATGCGTTTCATCTTAAAAAAAAAAGAAAACAATAGACTTTTATAAATTGTTTATGCGAGAAAAAAACTGTTTTGATGACATAATTAAATAAAAAAGAAAATCTATTTAATAGCTATAATATAATAAAGCTATTTACGAGATTAAAAAAAGAAATAAAAGAAAAATGTACTTCACCCATAAAGACAAAAGATAATGTTTTCTGTAGCCATTAACGTTTCTGTACCTTGTTACAACCATTTATCAGTCTACACGTCATCAGGTATGCAACCGAGTATTTTATTTTTTATAATTTCGGATTCATCCGTGCCCTTTTTTACGCATGCCCTTGCTTTTAATAAAAAAAAATCATATCTCCTAAACAGGGTACGCCGATTTAAATCAGCTTGATTTTAATCATGATTTAAATCACTTGATTTTTAAAAAAAATCATTGATTTAAATCACATTAATTTTTTTATTAAGTAATTTTTAACTATACTCTAAATTAAAAAAAAAAAAAATCTTGAAAAGAGTACATGTTTATTTAACCATGCGTGAAGAGTTTAAAGAAGAAGAAAACTGTGACCTTCTCTTACTTATGGCTGCTCTGCACATCTTTTAAATTTATTAGCCAGTGATTTACAAATTTCTGATGTGAAAGAACATATTGGTCATGTAGTTAAATACTTCAGAAATAACCACTTTGCTGCTGCTAAATATAAAGAAGAAGGTGGCCAAAAGTTAGTAATGCCGCAGGATGTTCGATGGGATACAATGTTCGATTGTCTAGCAACTTATATAAAACATTGGCCAATATTAATGAAAATATGTGAGGAACACAGAGAAAAAATTGATAGGGTTGTCAGTAATAAGGCTTTAAATTTCTCGATTAAAAGAAATGCAGAAGATTTAATTGGCATACTTGAACCAATCACTATATCTTTAGATTCTGTACAGAAAGACAATTGCTCCATTGCTGGTGCTGTTCATATATGGAAAACACTTGAAGAAAAATTTATTGAGCAAAAGCTTGATAAACAGAATTTGAAGTGTTTAGCTACTCGATATGATCAAGCACTTGGTGCACCTCATTTGCTTGCCTATTTAATAGACCCACGTTTTTGTGGAAGCAAGCTAACTGAACGGGAAAAAAAAGAGTCGTTTGAATTTGCAAATACAAAATATTCAACTTCTTTTATGCCTTTAATCATAAAATTTTTAGTTAAGACAGATCCTTTTTATGATTTACTTTTTGAGAAAAACATCATTTCCCAAATGTCACCTTTGGAATGGTGGAAGGTGCATTTAAAATCAACTGTTTGTTCAACTGACCAAAATGCTGTAAAGCAATTACTTACTGCGGTAGCTACTTCTGCTTCTGTAGAAAGAATATTTTCTACTTATGGCTTAGTACACTCAACTTCAAAACAAGTTGGGTCACGAAAAAGCAGGAAAATTAGTTTTTCTTTACAAAGCACTAAATTTGTCTTAGCTAACCATTTCGTGGTTACATTTCCTGATTTAAAATAATCAGTTCCCTTGACACCTTGTCCATTATTTTCTTTCAAAATGTCAGTATAAAGAATTTGTACTTTAAAAGAACCTAGTTTTTTATTGAAAATTTCATAATTATATTTCTTGATTTAAAATAAATAATTGATTACCTTGTCTTGATACCTTGTCCATTTTTTCTTCAAAATGTCAGTATGAGGAATTTTTATTACAAAAAAAGTTTAAGAACTTAGTTTAATATTTTATTTAACACTGATTTATGACTATACGTTTATACTATGACTAATTATAAAATTATATTTTTAATTATATTTTGAATTTTGACCTTTAAACATTTAATTATATCGAACAAAGGATTCATTAGTACTACATTGGATGTTTATTCTGGGTTAAATTTTGCATTTGTCACTGGTTAAAGAATAATCTTTTTACATATTGTTCAAATATATAAATTTTACATACTGTAACATATTTAAAATAATGTCATGATGGAGTTTGTTTCTGTGAGTGGATTGTTTCTTGAATGGTATTAACATATATATCTTATTGACAGCTCTTAAGGTAAGTGATGTAATCATCATTATACAGAAGTATAAAAATTTATGTAACAAAATATTTTAAAATACTATTTAATCTGTCTCTTTTAATTGCATTTATAAAACAATTGAAAATGGCATGCTATAGACTTTAAAGTTCAAAATAATGTTTTTTGTTAATTTAAATAAAAGAAATCCGATTTAAATAAAAAAAATCTGATTTAAATAAAAAAAATCCGAATATTTTTATTAAAAAAAAATCATGATTTTTTTATACCCTGCTCCTAAGCTATACAAAATAATTGTTGTACAAATTATATTTCAAAGTTTAGCAATAATGGTAAAATTTAAATTAATAATTAAAAAAAATGACACTTTTAGTCACTAAAATACCTTAAAATTAGCCTATTAGGTGGTTAAAGTAAATGTTATCGTATAAAGTACATATACCAAAAATATTTAACATTGAAATATTTACAATAAATATTATAATATAAAGTATTGTTCGCTCACGATAATTTGGCCGATGCGCTACTTCTAACAGCACTTGATGTTTAGGACGACATTTAAGAACACAAGCTTTTCGCGATAACAACCCAAATTCCATGTTTTAACGTCTAGATACGGCCATCAGGCATACATTTCTTCATGCTACAGGCAAAGCCGCCTTTATTTTCTTACCGCAACTCCTAGGCTCACAGCTATTTGCCGTATGATATAAGCGTCTTGGGACGTTGTCGTTCTTAGTAAACCTGGTCGTTCCATTGCAGTAAATTTCCCATATAAAAATAAACGTAAGCAAGACCGTAGTACGTAATGCCACAGAGAAGCGTAACAATCAGGTTGACCAAGAGCAACATATCATACGGCGAAATAGCTGAGCGTTCGCCTAGGAGTCCCTGTAAGAAAATAAAGGCAGCTTTGCTTGCAGAAAAAATAAATATAAACCTGATGACCGTATCTAGACATTTAAGCAAGAAATTTGGGCTGTCATGGTGAAAAGCCATGTTCTTAAATGTTGACATAAACATCGAGTGGACTTAAACTTTTGTTAATGACTGTAAAAAGAGTTAGCAATGCTACGGGATACTAACAGAAGATACTAACAGATATAAATGGTGCAGATATACATTATTTAGTTTATTTAAAATATATGTTACCCTATCAAGTAGGATCTACTCACGATAACATGGCTGGTGACTTAGAAAGAGATAGAAATGCTCAGGACAAATAAAAATTACTAATAGACATAAATAGTGCAGAGAATGCTTTATTTAGTTAAACATTAGATTATGTTAATTTCTAGTAGTGATTGTCACCTTATTTGATGAATAAAATCTAAATTGGCAATACACATCGTCCAAATTATCGTGCGTGGACTACATATATGTACAAAAAAATGGGAAAAAGTGGGCAAAACTTTACGGGTTGATAGAACGCAACACAAGCACATATATGCCAAGAAATATTTAACCGCTTTAATTATATAATTAAAACTTCCAATAAAAACCGACATTTTTAGTCATTGAAATGTGACTGTTAGGTAATTAAAATATATGTTAACCATATGAAGTTTAAATACCAAAAAAAAAATTAACGTAAAATTTATTTTTTAAATATTTAAAGTAAATGTTACTATATAAAGTACATATATACAAAATATTTAACGTAAAAGATAGTATTTCAATATTTAAAGTAAATATTACCTTATAAAATACATTTAACATAAAAACATTTAACATAACAATTAATATTTAAACAGACTGTTAAACATTTTGTCTTTATTTGGACCAACTTTTGGTTCTGCAGTAGCTGCAGCCATAAGATGGTGCAATCTCATTCCAATACTTGTAGTTACGGTTTTCCATCTCTTTATCCTTGCAGACTCAAGCTTTATACAACTGTTATATCTAATAACAGGCTTCAAACACGAAATTTGTGTTGATGGACTAAAATTATAAAAATGTGTGTAAATGAAAAAAATCTTTTGCAACCATTTAAATTTTTCTATGCATGAGAAAACTGTAAATTAAAAGCTTTTATTTGAAAGTGTTATTTGAAATACAGAACTTAACAATAAATTTAATATAAATTACATTCACACACGTACACACACATGCACACGTACATGTACACGAACGCATGCGCACACGCACTCGTATACGCACACGCGCACGTATATGCACACGTACACGTATACGCACACGCACACGAACACACTGAAACATGTAATGTCACCAGTAAAATAAAAGATACAAAAATGTGTGTTAATTTAAAATAAAATTCGGAACGGTAGTATTTTTGTAATTGTATAAAAATTAATTTTTATTCAGTAAAAGAAAAAGAAAGAATTATTCGGAATATAAAATATGGCAGAAAAAATAGTAAGATATTTATGTGATTAATTGAGAAAAATTGCCTAAATGACAGAAATGGTTATTGCGAGTAATAATTTTTTCACCCAAGACAAACTTGATTGTTTTCTTACGCAAGTAAGTGCCTTAATAAATTATCAGATGGAAAAAAGTTAAAAATTTGAAAACAATAATTAAATATCTGTTCGCAAAATATATTAAATTTTTTCTTTAAAAAAAAAAAAAAAAAAAAAAAAAAAAAAAAAAAAAAACAAATAGGTAAAAATCAACTTTAAAGAATCTTAATTAATTGTAAATGCGAGATAAATAACTTTTTTAATGGCATAATTAAACAATTAAAATGAACCTATATACAAAATTTGAAGCAAATCGGATATGTCAAGAGTTATCGCGTTGCGTACATATATACGTACATACATACGTACATACAGAACATGCAGGGAACATTAGCTCTTAGGATTTGATAACCTGTGAGCTAAAACCTTACAAAACAAACGTAATGAAACATCATGATGAGCTACAATCGTTATTTTACCGGAAAGGTTTAAATATAGTAAAGTCTGTCTTGGACGGAATTGGTAGGGACAGAGAAAAATTTCCTTTGTAGACAGTATTGCGTTTTAGACGGAATATTATTGAATTGAAAAACCTTTCTGCGGGACTTTAAAATCTTTCTGCGTTAGAAATATTTCCGTCTTACACAGAATCTGTCTTAGGCAGAATTTAAAGTAATATTTTACTTTTTGTTATGTAGAGTACCTTCTTTAAAACTTAAGTTATGTTAAATGATTTAAGTTCCTAAAGTGTTGTGAATTTTTAGAATTCGTGCCTACACTTCTAACAGCTAAAGTGTAGAAATCGGTTTTACTTAAAACAAAATTATGACAGTTATCTTCCTAGCTAACCCATCGATTTTGTATTTGCATGCAAACACAGATTTTACAAAAGTTCACATAAAAAGTGTTAATTTTTCACTTATGAGAGAGAGTAGTTTAGTTTTAACCGCCATTCTTTCCCTAAATCAATGTCGGAAATGTATCTTATTTGAAGTATTTTTAACATTTTATTTTAAATATGATCCCTCACTTAAAACTTTTACCACGCCACTTTGTTGACACAAAATCCAATGAGGAATAAGAGCCCTGTTTGACATGATCTCAATTCTATCACTAGCTTATAATATCTGCGAAATTCCTAGGAGCACGTAAAAGGATACGATATTTCATAAAATCTCCACTGAAATAGTGTTTCATTCTTAAAATCCTTCACCATTATATTTGTGTTTTTCAATAAACGGATTTACCTTTCTATCTTCTTTCTTGGAAAAAAACATTCGTACACAAAATTTAAACTAATTTTTGTAGTCTTCAGTTATTCTTAGATATTTCCCAAATGTGAATATTATTCCTTGCGTGTCTTACCGTATGTCTCAGCTTTGTTATTTTTAAACACGGGTGCGACATACAGTAAATGAAATTTGATTGTTCAAACAAATTTTGGACAAAAAAACAAACAAACTTGGCGAGCATTTTATTACTGCCAAGCTAATGTTTGTTGAATGTCTCGCTTGTGAAATCGAATTTATCCAGTAGAGTATCACCAAGTTCAGAAGCGTAGGTTGCCTTAGTTTGGACAAAAACTTTCAACCTGAACATCAACTCTGTATGTATGTTGCGATTCTCTTGTGTATAAACTTACACTAATTTTTCCTTACAGCTTGTCAATACTACATTATTAATATTACTATTAATATTCTCTTGTGAGTTATTGTCCTTCAACATCATCTTATACATTATGTATATTTATATGTTCATTATCAGTGAAGGAAAAAACAAAGAAAAATATGACTTATAAAACAGAAAATAGCATTTACTAAAAAAACAAAAGAGAAATAAAACGAAAAAAACCCTCTGTAAACATTGCCCATTAAACGAATAAATTGACATTGGTGCATTTTAATATTAAAGATTTTTTTATATAATTTATATAATGGATTAGAATTTTACTTCCATACTAAATACCTTATCAGGTATCATAAATTGAAAACTAAAATCCAAATTTATATTTTAATCTAATTACCACTAATTTAATTTTTATATTAAAAAAAATTCTTTTAGCAAAGTAACCGGTGCAAAAAAACATTTAGAATTGTTAATTTAAAGTTAGAAGATAAAATAACATAAAAAGTAAAATAATAAACAATATCTATCTTAATGAAAACAGGAAAAGAAAAAATAATGTTCTATGCAAAATATTTGTCCATCGAAATTAGTGTGATATCACGAAAACATGTCTTCAAAAAACAAAGTTATCTTTATTCAAACTCTATATTAGGTATAAAAGGTAGTTTATAAGAAAGCGAGATAAGATATTAAAATAAAAAGAAAAGTGCCAAGTTAAACTGATGGCATTGAGCTCACAGGTTATTCACACCAATTGTATATTGTACTCGTATTTTAAAGAATAATGCCCTCAAATAATAAAGAAATCGATAATAAATTATGGGGGATTAGCCCCGCTTTCCCTCCTTTATACTTAACCAATGAACCCCCAAAACTAATCGGGCAAGCGTCTTATCACAATGAACCTATATATATAAAATCTGAAGCAAATCGTATAATTCTGCATGAATAAATTAAGGGGGGATTAGCCCCCCCGTTCCCCCTTTTATACTTAACCAATGAACCCCGAAACCAATCAGGGAAGCACCTTATCACAATGAACCTATATACAAAATTTGAAATAAATCGGATAATTCTGCATGAAAAATTCATTTATATATATTAAGGGAGAGATTAGCCCCTCATTCCCCCCTTTACACTTAAAAATGTACTCCCAAAACTAATCAAGGAAGCGACTTATCAGAATGAACCTATATAGAAAATTTGAAGCAAATCGGATATTTCTATCAAGCGTTATCGTATTACGTACATGCATACGTACATACATACGTACATTCATACGCACGTATATACAGAACCTGCGGGCACATTAGCTCTCAGGCTTTGATAACTGTGAGCTAAAAAAGCTTTCTATAAGATATATTACACAGAGAAAAATTAAAATACATCAACGTTTTGAAGATAAATTGAGGGAATTTAAAAGGAATTTGAGGGGAATAAAACACTGGAAACACAATTAATTAACAGACTTATCAGGCAATACAATATGCCCAATAATCCCACCAAATCTTAGGATTAGGTGAAATTTAGCAACTTTGTATCAAAATGAAACATAGGAAAAAAAAAGAAAAAAAAAAGAGGGATAAATATTGCTTTTCCTTTGTAAAGCCAATTTGTGGAAAAACAATTACAAAAACTCTCGGTGAAAAATTTATTTCCAAATTAAAGTAACAAAAACTGGTCTTTCCATTACTTACCAATCCAAAAGATAAAACTGTGAAATAAACTACTGTACCAGAAACTAAATGTAATTTTTTAATAGTGCAAATAAGGATGAATTACGTCAAATGAATTGTGCAGTCATACAAACTAAATTTATTTAAATCTTGATTCAAACTGAAAATTCACTTACAATAGAACGAATATGCTGAATTGATCTCTCAGAAAAGCTTCCAGCTTAAAATTGTTTCGATGTTAGAAAAAGAGTTATAAATTAACCAATTTCTTGACTATCCTGCCTTATCTTTAGTATATTTCACATTGATTTGAGTGTACACGTCAGAACAATGTGTTCATAAAAACTAAATGTATTTAAATGTTGCTTTAAACTGAATATTCACAAATAATGAAATAGGTATGCTGGATTGATTATTCAAAACGTGCATGATTTAAAATTGTTTCTATTAAATAAAAACAATTAACAATTACTTAATCATGTGAATATCTTTCTTTGCTATTAGTATATTTCATATCGAATTAGATATGTATGTAAAAATTGGTCATAATAAAGAAGTAAATTTTGGTCTTGCTTCAAACTAAAAATGTACAAATTTTCAAATATGTACGCTGAAAACTCGTATGTACTTTCGGAAATTTTTTCATTACTTCCTTCAAATATTAAATCGTCAGATTTATCTTACATTAGTAGTTTTCTTATTTAGTTAATACGTTGCTTTTATAATAAACATTTCTTTAGAATGAAGGAGATTTAGTTGATTATCGAAGAGCAATGAAGATAAAAGTATGAGTAACTTCATTGCTTCTGTAATAGACTTTTTTGTAGTGCATCTTGGAAGGATTTTTCGGATATGTACTAAACAAATTAGCAATCCTTTTCCCAAAATTTAGTTCAAAAATAAAGTTATTTTAATATCAAGTTCTTATTATTCAAAATATGACAAAAAAATGCTCTTAAAAGTTTCATTAAAATACGATATTTTTTTTTGTTTTATCCTGTTGACGCTGCACTAAAGTTGTTGATTGAGTGGGCTGTATTACGAAAATATGTAATGCATTGACGCGAATAATGAAAAGAGTTTCTAAATTACTAAAATGTTTATATACATATTTACATTACATTAGGTTAAATCCAACGTGCTGACACCATAGTCAGTTTCGAACACTATCATAATGAATGAGTCGACAATACCACTTCAAGAACATAACTATATTATTCTTACGATCATTAATAAATAACATAACTATATTATCCTTACTATGATTAAGAAATGACTTCTTATTGCGATATTTAATGACCCCATAGTCATTTTAGCTAACAATATATCTCCATTATGCGGTTTATTCTGTGTTGAATTATTCGTGCGAATATCACAAAAAATGCGGCAGAAACTAACAGTTGCCATGCGGAAAAAACAAATTATAATAGAATGCGCTAAAGTCGTCTGCAAAGCCAAAGGAAGCCGTAACATATCCTATACAGAACAACGTGCAAAGCATAATCTACAATAAAATAAATAATGCTTGACCAAATTTAAAAAACGGACCTTGACATGCTGCCAAAAAATAGACCATTCCGAATGGAGGGAAGCATTGGATTAGGAGGAGACAAATTCAGGTTTCGCTTAACCCCTTGGGGACGAGCGACACGCATACGTGACGCATAAGACGCTCAGAATCCTCGATTATTCCCACCAGTTATTTTTTATTGTAAGCTTTGCCTAATTAAATCTTAGCATTTCTGCGATTCAATTAGGCGAAAATTTCTGTTTTGAAAAACCGGTGGTAAAAGATTAAAAATTCTCTAAAGGACGCTCATCGCGAAGGGGTTAACCGTCTAACTGCATATCATTTCTTCACTGGCTGTTCTATGTTCTTGTACTAGTAAGCATGGAACTTTCGGAATTCTGTTCATCCGTCACAAAAGAAGGGGAGATTCTTTTCATTACCTACCTCCCTATTATCAAGGATAGACTCGTCTCACTCAGATCTGTTACTTATGTGACCAGTCTTTAAAGCTTTGTTCAACAGTAAACTTTTACTTATTACTAGTGGTACAACCTTAGTGTCATCCGGATTTTCATTCTAATTGGATTTCACTGAATAACATTTTGGAAGCATTAACTCACTGACTGTATCATTACCAGCCTACAAATATCTATAGTTTTCAGCTTATCTCATGGAATACTTCGTAGTTGGTAGCAGACCAATTGGAATTTTGATCAACTTGACTAGTTCCAATTACGGCGCTTAATGTTTCTCAAATAGAATGTTCTAGAACACCGGTACTTAATCTGACAGTTACCACGAATCTATTTTTGTATTCCCTCTGTCCGAACCCTATGGTTTAAGACTGACTTAACTGATATTTTAAAGAATATAAAACATAGGATATATATCAACTGAGAATGATATATTAACAAATTATACTGTATTTTAAAAAAAATGTTTTTATTTTTGACATAAGTGAAATCTTTTACAATAATGATATATAAAACACAGATTGACTTATCTATACTAATATAGAAAAGCGAGAACACCTGACTGACTGACTGACTCATCAACGCAGAGCTGAAACGACTAAAGTCATGATAACGAAATTTGGACAGTAGATTGCTGTTATGACCTAGGCAAGCAAAAAGAAAGGATTTTTGAAAATTCACCCTTTAAGAGGGTTAAAGGGGGGGGGGTCGAAAGATTTCAGTCATTTCGCAATATCTCAGCTGAAGTTTTAGGTAGGAGCATAAAATACTGCTAAACCAATCTGCTAACAAAATAGTTAAACACGTATTTCAGCGATTTTAGAGCTATTTTAGCGATTTCGTCTCCAACATCGGCTACGAACCCGATTATGAAAGATTAGATGAATAAGGTAACTAATGCTGATTTTTGATTAGATAGTTTGCGTAGGATATTTTTCCAAGGAAAAGGTTTAAAAAAAATTATAATATACATAGATCCTATATAAAATAGAGTTTTGCTACATCATTTTGTTGATTTCTTTTCGTATTGTGAGGGAAATCGTATATTATTCTCATACATGCATGAAAGAAAATACAAATTCTGATTCGCAAAGGCGAGTATTTTTTTATGATTGTGTCAAAGTAACTTCATTTTTTCCTGATTGTCCTTTAACTATTTATGTGCAGGAATGTACAGAGCTCCGTTACTATGACCGCCATATTATTACATTTTTATTAACACTTTCCAACCTAGTTGAAAAGTGTTGATGACTTAGGTTTGTCTGCCGTCTGCCGTCTATCCGTGCTCTAACTCCCGTAAACATGCTAGGATTGCCCTGAAATTTTTATATGTTATTCTCATCTATAGCATGTTCCCTATATCAACTGAAGTGTGTAGCACGTATAGTTTTTTTACAGGGGCAATCAAAAGTATTCCGTTACATTACAGTCAATGGGGAATAAATATTTCAAGTGCATTTTAATGACGCTACAAGATTTAAAACATAATGAAATTCATATATAATTATGAAGGGCATTAAAACATGCTTTCTGTAGAATATGGGGTGCAAAGCATTTATTATTCATTTACAGGATCAAACAAAAGAATTCTGTTACACATCGCTCTATGGGGAAAAATCGTTTGCAGTGTAATTTAGTGCTATTTCACTATTTCAAACATAATGAAAATTATATGCATTACTGTGGTGCACTATAAAATGCTCTCTTCTGTGCATTGCGTTTATTTACAGGGACACACAAAATATATTGGTTACAGTCTATATGTGATAAGTGCGTTTTCAACTTTGGTTTGCGTTTTTAAGTTTAACTATTTTTTTAATAGTACGTGTGTTTTTATAAACACCGTTGATCATATACAGGGCTACACAAGGGAGTTCGTAAGTATTACAGACTATGGGAGTGAATCGCTTAAGGGTAGTTTTTATTGTGTTTACGCATTTTCTTGCTGAACTATATTTAGTAGACTAATAGAAGTTTGTGGAATATAAATAAATTCTTATACAGGGCTACGCAAAAAAAGATACATTGTCGTTTTCGCTTGGTAATTGGTGCAAGTGAGTTTTAAGTTGCATTTTAGATTATTAGGTGGTGTGTACAAAAGTCTTCAGATAATATATAGGGCTGTACAAAAAATTTCGAGTGCATTTCCATCGATTGGCGAAAATTGCTAAATGTGAATATTCTAACTGAACTAAATTTTATCATACTATATGTACACATCTATTGATCATATATAGGGCTGCACAAAGCTATTCGATTACTTTTTACACACTGGAAGGTAATTTCGAAAACTATATTTTTCAACGTGTTATATGTTTTACAAACTGTTTACTTATATATCTTCTTTCGCCTTATTTAACGGAAATTTCGTTACAGTTTTCTAGCTGTGTTGGAAAATGTTTCATAATCTATGCTTGACGCATGATTTTTCATTCTTGTTTATTCTACATGTAAGGCTTTCATGGTTAACATGTGCAAACTCAGGTGGTTCTGATAGTAGATCATACACTGACGTATGTGGAATTGTTTTTTATTGGGTGCAAGACTTTCTCGAGAAAGGCCGTGTGCTACTGTTTAAGAACCGTTGTTCTAGACTATTCCATTCTATATATTTTTAATTTTTCATAAATAATAAATAATTGGCTGACTGAAGACTCACGCTTACATTTTTTCCCTAGGCTAAGTTTATAGTAAAATAGTTGTGTTACGCAAATATTCGAACAGTATTTAATATAAGAATATCTAATACATTATGTAAAAATATAAAAGATTTATATTACCTTTTTTACTTGTTTATAAAAAAAATTCATGCTATATAATTATTAATTATAAGCAATCAAAAGTATTCCGTTACATTACAGTCAATGGGGAATAAATATTTCAAGTGCATTTTAATGACGCTACAAGATTTAAAACATAATGAAATTCATATATAATTATGAAGGGCATTAAAACATGCTTTCTGTAGAATATGGGGTGCAAAGCATTTATTATTCATTTACAGGATCAAACAAAAGAATTCTGTTACACATCGCTCTATGGGGAAAAATCGTTTGCAGTGTAATTTAGTGCTAGTATATTAGTGAGTAATAAATAATTGGCTGACTGAAGACTCACGCTTACATTTTTTCCCTAGGCTAAGTTTATAGTAAAATAGTTGTGTTACGCAAATATTCGAACAGTATTTAATATAAGAATATCTAATACATTATGTAAAAATATAAAAGATTTATATTACCTTTTTTACTTGTTTATAAAAAAAAATCATGCTATATAATTATTAATTACTTAAAAATTTACCTGCTTCATTATTTCTTTAATCTAAAAAAATGTTCTTAATTGTATGAAATATAATGTAACGAAAATTACAAAAGTTCTTAGTAAAATATTTTTAGATTATTATTTTTCTCACCTAAACATTGCTATAAAAAATGTTACTTTTAAAAAGTATGTTTTATTTGAAGAAATTTCTCAAAACTAATAGACGCAATTGATATATTTTTTTATATAAAAAGAAAAAAAAAATCCGAATCGATGTTTAGCGCGATATGAGATAGCTAAAAAATTGAGCGAATGGACTTCGAAAAATCTCCACAGGTGTTCAGTTTCTCAAGGAAAAGAAAAATCCTTTACGAAGAAATGAGATTTTTCTTGTCGAAAATATGCTTCTATTTTCATGTCTAGAAAAAGATTCAAGTCCAGAAAAATTGATGAAAGTTTTACTTACAGCAAGATGTCAAAGAACTTTTGTAAATATATTGTATCGTAATAAATAACTTTTATACAAGCATGATTATTTCTTAAAATAAAAAATCCATCTGCCAGGGCTATATCATATAAATGGACACACGCGAATGAATTTTTATTTTTTAGCACTGTTCTATTCACATTACAGATATATAAAATAAATTAATATGTTTTTTGTCAAAATATCTAACAATATTTTCTTCAAAGTGTATTTCTCTTATACCAGAATTCTATTGAAACTGAATCATATAATTAACAATAGCTCATGATAAGTCAAATTGATCACCATTTGGAGAACATACATCAGACTTCTTAGCTAGACACCTGTGCACGCTTATAAACATTCGTAGATATGAGTACTGGATATACTCAAGGAAATATGCATCAATGAAGAATATAGCTGGGAACCCCACAAACAGTGTGCAATGGATTCACTGGGAGCCGAACCCCGCGCCTTCTTTACACTCGCACGCTATTAGCGGAGTGGTGTCTTAACCACTCTGCCACGGAGGATCCATTACATTTAGAACCTTTTTTATTGAAGCATTTACTCATAATCACGAAGATGACACAAGACATTGAATCAATTTTCTTCAAATTGAACGCAAACAAAAAAGAACAAAACCCCAAAAGGTTACATTTTTATGATATAATAAAAAAACTTCATTTAAAGCAGTACGGCTTCATGTACAATTTTTAATATTTTGTTAATTTGTTTATTATTTATTTATCAACATTTTTATTAAGATTAGTTGTATAATTGTTGAAATTTAATGATTTCAATGCAAATTTTTCAATAGAGCAACTATTTATAGCATGTAGAGATATCCTATTATTCCAGGAGACATAGACTGTATAAACATAGCCTTTGACACTTGGGGAGCAAAGACAAAAATTTTAGTACCCATTTATTAAAATACACTCGCCTGTTTCCACTTTATCAGCGAATGTCCCCGGTAAAAAATATTGCCATCTTTTCTACGCGCAGACGGATAACAATGTACTTTTTTAAAAATAGAAATCATTCGTAACCACTTTGAAGATATACTGTTATTTTACGAAACATAGACTATATAACTAATGCCTATGAAACTCGAGAACCGAAGACAACATTTTGGTACCTCATTTATTAAAATCCACCCACCCCGGTTTCCATTTTATTAGCGAATGTCCACGGTAAAAATTATTGCCATCCTGTTCTACGCGCAGTCGGATAGCAATATATACTAGAGTGGCCCTTATTTTTCAACTTTCTAAAAGTTTAGCTCCCACCCCCCAATATTGTTCCAATTAGCAAAAAAACAATGCATGCACATTTTTAGCTCAATTAGACAACTGCAAGGCGACCCACATCGACCATGAAATTTTGAAATTATTGCCCAAAAAAACATTTTTTTCAGGTAAAATACTTTTAACTCATATATAATTTTATCTTAAATAAAAAAAAAACTGTCCAAGCTTATTCCTAGTATTTAAAAGGTTACGTTACCATAAATATAAAGTAGAAAGCAATTTGCAAAGTTGAGGAAAGAGCGCAGGGGTAGGGAAACACCTGCACTCAACATCGGTGGCGAAAACAGCGAAAGCAGTGGTGGTGACGATGACAGTAAAAATTCTTCTGTCATTAATCAGAAAATATCAGAAACAGCAACAAACGCAGCATCAACAGCAGTTTCAGCCACTCGAGATACATTGCAATTCTTTACTCCCCGTATTTCTGAAGTTTTTGATAGATGCAAAATCACTGACTGAAATGCGGTTTACATATTAAAGGCTGCTGCAGAAGCTTTCGGGTGTGATACTGAAAACCTGGTAATAAATCACACTTCTTTTCAACGCCTTAGAAAAGGCAAAACACACAGAAATACAGAAAAAAATTATCCTAAATGACTGTTGCACTGGGATGGAAAACTGCTCCCAGCACTCACAGGAATTGAAAAGGTAGACAGACTGGCAATAATAGCAACTTTTCAATCCCAACATCTTCAGTAAAAGAGCAAGCCATGGCTGTTTACCAAACAGTAGACAAATGGGGAATTGTTGACAAAATTCAAGCACTTTGCTGTGATACGTCAGTAAGAAACACAGATCGAATAAATGGTGCCTGCACAAATCTAGAAAAAATGTTCAATCGCGACCTGTTGTATTTCCCTTGCCGTTACCACATGTATGAGTTAGTTTTGAGAAGCTGTTTCGACTCACTGATGGGTGATACTTCTGGTCCAGACATGGCATTTTTCAAAAGATTTAGAGAAATTTGGACGAAACTGAATAAGAATGTTTACATGACTGGAAGCAGTGAAGTGACAGATGATGTCCGCTCTACCCTTCTTAGATTTCTTGTATACCACCATTCTAAGCAGAAACCACATCGAGGTGATTACCGATAATTGTTGGCGTTAACAATGATCTTTCTTGGTGGCATTCCGAAGAATGGAATAATGTTTCGTATGCCAGGAGCTGTACGTCATGCTAGGTGGCTGTCAAAAGCAATTTATGCATCTAAAATATACATGTTTCAGAGATCAATTTCAATTAACCCATAGGGAGAAGAGTTCTATAATAAGAATATGTATTTTTCTTGCTCGAGTGTATGTTCGGGCCTGGCTTATGTCATCCAAAGCAATAAAAGCACCTTATCATGATTTCCTATTCATGCGTCAACTTATAAACGATCAGGATATTGATACAAAAATCAGTCAAGTTGCATCTAAAAAATTCTCCAACCATCTGTGGTACTTAGCTCCCGAAACTGTGGCTGTATCTATATTTGAGGACAATGTTCCGATAGAGATTAAGCCAAATATGGATCAAGTTATGCTGGAAGCTGATAAAGGTTAAAGACCGGAAGAAGAAAATAAACCGAAAAGGTAAGTATATTATGAACCAAAATGATTTTTCTTTCTTTTCAAACATCGAGTTTTCGTCTTTTGTAACTTCTGATATAAAATATTTCTTCACGAGATTTTCTATCAGAACCGAATTCCTCAACAAGATCCTTCAACATGGAAAGACGATCCCAGTTACTAAAGTGGACTTGAAAAACTTGAGAAGACGGCTGTTGTGAATGATGTGGCTGAAAGAGGTGTCAAACTCATTCAGGATTACCCATTCAGGGTTCTCACCAAAAATGAAACTGAGAAACAATTTGTTTTACAGATCGTTAGCGAAAACCGTAAGAAATACCCAAGTGCCACTAAATCCTCTCTTCGGAAAAAATAATGTTCAATGTCTAGTTTTCACACAACATTAAAAAGTGTTCACATTGTTCAGTGTGGACACTGTTCATATTATGTTTTTGATGCTATAGCAATTATTGTTGGAAATAAAAATGTGTTTCTCTTATAGCGGTTGTGAGCTATATTAAAAAATCCTAATTTTTTCTAACTTTTTTGGAAATTTTCAAATTAAATTTTGGTAATTATGATTTAGAACGTTTTTAAACAACAGCTGGGGTGGGTTCCTTGGATGTGTCTACGTGAACGTCTGTTAGAAGAAACAAATTGTCAAGATAGGGAAGAATATACCGTTTTTGAACGGAATTACTCGTTGAGTATGCAATGTTACAACTTCAAGGCATTTGAGGGTCGCCTTAAAGCTTTCCGATTGAGCTAAAATTTTGCACAGCCCTTTTCTTTGTTGATTGGAACAGGATTAGTCGGTGGGAGCAGGGAAATTTTTACTTTCAGAAAATTGCCTATTGCTAAGGGCCACTCTAATATATACTTCTTAATAAAGAAATCATGTGTATTCATTTCAGAGATATCCTATTATTACAGGAAACATAGACTGTATAAATATAGCCTTTGACACTTGAGGAGCAAAGACAAACATTTTAGTACCCATTTATTAAAATACACCCGCCTGTTTCCACTTTATCAGCGAATGTCCCCGGTAAAAAATATTGCCATCTTTTTCTACGCGCAGACGGATAACAATGTACTTTTTTTTAAATAGAAATCATTCGTAACCACTTTGAAGATATACTGTTATTTTACGAAACATAGACTATATAACTAATGCCTATGAAACTCGAGAATCGAAGACAACATTTTGATACCTCATTTATTAAAATCCACCCACCCCCGTTTCCATTTTATTAGCGAATGTCCACGGTAAAAATTATTGCCATCCTGTTCTACGCGCAGTCGGATAGCAATATATACTTCTTAATAAAGAAATCATGTGTATTCATTTCAGAGATATCCTATTATTACAGGAAACATAGACTGTATAAATATAGCCTTTGACACTTGGGGAGCAAAGACAAACATTTTAGTACCCATTTATTAAAATACACCCGCCTGTTTCCACTTTATCAGCGAATGTCCCCGGTAAAAAATATTGCCATCCTGTTCTACGCGCAGTCGGACAGCAATATATACTTCTTAATAAAGAAATCATTTGTATTCATTTCAGAGATATTCTGTTATTACAGGAAACATAGACTGTATATATATAGCCTTTGACACTTGGGGAGCAAAGACAAACATTTTAGTACCCATTTATTAAAATACACTCGCCTGTTTCCACTTTATCAGCGAATGTCCCCGGTAAAAAATATTGCCATCTTTTCCTACGCGCAGACGGATAACAATGTACTTTTTTTTTAAATAGAAATCATTCGTAACCACTTTGAAGATATACTGTTATTTTACGAAACATAGACTATATAACTAATGCCTATGAAACTCGAGAATCGAAGACAACATTTTGATACCTCATTTATTAAAATCCACCCACCCCCGTTTCCATTTTATTAGCGAATGTCCACGGTAAAAATTATTGCCATCCTGTTCTACGCGCAGTCGGATAGCAATATATACTTCTTAATAAAGAAATCATGTGTATTCATTTCAGAGATATCCTATTATTACAGGAAACATAGACTGTATAAATATAGCCTTTGACACTTGGGGAGCAAAGACAAACATTTTAGTACCCATTTATTAAAATACACCCGCCTGTTTCCACTTTATCAGCGAATGTCCCCGGTAAAAAATATTGCCATCCTGTTCTACGCGCAGTCGGACAGCAATATATACTTCTTAATAAAGAAATCATTTGTATTCATTTCAGAGATATTCTGTTATTACAGGAAACATAGACTGTATATATATAGCCTTTGACACTTGGGGAGCAAAGACAAACATTTTAGTACCCATTTATTAAAATACACTCGCCTGTTTCCACTTTATCAGCGAATGTCCCCGGTAAAAAATATTGCCATCTTTTCCTACGCGCAGACGGATAACAATGTACTTTTTTTAAAAATAGAAATCATTCGTAACCACTTTGAAGATATACTGTTATTTTACGAAACATAGACTATATAACTAATGCCTATGAAACTCGAGAATCGAAGACAACATTTTGATACCTCATTTATTAAAATCCACCCACCCCCGTTTCCATTTTATTAGCGAATGTCCACGGTAAAAATTATTGCCATCCTGTTCTACGCGCAGTCGGATAGCAATATATACTTCTTAATAAAGAAATCATGTGTATTCATTTCAGAGATATCCTATTATTACAGGAAACATAGACTGTATAAATATAGCCTTTGACACTTGGGGAGCAAAGACAAACATTTTAGTACCCATTTATTAAAATACACCCGCCTGTTTCCACTTTATCAGCGAATGTCCCCGGTAAAAAATATTGCCATCCTGTTCTACGCGCAGTCGGACAGCAATATATACTTCTTAATAAAGAAATCATTTGTATTCATTTCAGAGATATTCTGTTATTACAGGAAACATAGATTGTATATATATAGCCTTTGACACTTGGGGAGCAAAGACAAACATTTTAGTACCCATTTATTAAAATACACTCGCCTGTTTCCACTTTATCAGCGAATGTCCCCGGTAAAAAATATTGCCATCTTTTCCTACGCGCAGACGGATAACAATGTACTTTTTTTTTAAATAGAAATCATTCGTAACCACTTTGAAGATATACTGTTATTTTATGAAACATAGACTATATAACTAATGCCTATGAAACTCGAGAATCGAAGACAACATTTTGATACCTCATTTATTAAAATCCATCCACCCCCGTTTCCATTTTATTAGCGAATGTCCACGGTAAGAATTATTGCCATCCTGTTCTACGCGCAGTCGGACAGCAATATATACTTCTTAATAAAGAAATCATTTGTATTCATTTCAGAGATATTCTGTTATTACAGGAAACATCATAGGCTATAAAACTAAATCCTGTGAAATTCTCGAATCGAACAAAAACGTTTTGGTACGCCATTTATTAAAATTCATCCATCCGTTCACATTTTATCAGCAAATGTCCACGTCAAACTATTCCCATTTTTTTCTGCACGCAGTCGGATAACAATATGTACTTTTTAATAAAACAATAATTTGTAATCATTTTGGAGATATCCTGTTGTTCCAGGAAACATCATAGGCTATAAAACTAAAGCTTGTGAAACTCGCAAATCAATGAAAAACATTTTGGTACCTCATTTTGGAATTTATTAAAATTCATCCATCCTTTCCCAGTTTATCAGCGAATGTCTACGGTCAAAAATATTACCATCCTTTTCTGCGTGCAGTCGGATAACAATATATACTTTTTAATAGAACAATAATTTCTGTTCCCGTTTCTGTTCTTATTTCAGATTTTTTTATCATTGTTCCATTAGAGAAAAAGGAATCCAAGAAAGAAAAATCATGAGTCAAGCATAGATTATGAAGCACTTTCCAGCACTTCCAGAATACTTTAACGAAACTTCGCTGTTTAATAAGGTAAATGATTAAGTAATCATTCTAGAAGTACACTAAGTAAACATTCTAGAAAACACATAACATATCGAAAATCAGATTTTTGCAATGACCTCCATGGCTGAAAAAGTATTCCAATTCTTGTATGCTCCCCTGCATTTGATCTATAGGTTTGTATATTTTCTACATAGTATGTTAAAATTTAGTTTAATAATAAAACGCATAAAAGGTTGAGAATTCACCTTCAGCAATTCTACCAATAAACGGAAACATGCTTGAATTATTTTATACAGCTCCGTATAGAACGCGCAAGTTTTACACACGCCATATACTAAACTAAAATTTTATTTAAGTACAAACACGATTGAAACTACTGAAATCACATTTCCATAAATTATCGTCCATAGGCGGCCATATATCTAGTTATTTGCGTGTCCCTGTATATGATTTTATTTATATTCTACAAACTTCTCTTAGTATACTAAATATAATTCTGCTTGAAAATGCGTAACTCTCAATTAAAAGCCATATTTAGGCAATTTATGCTGTTGTATATTATACACTGAAATTAAAGTAATTGAAGCAACATCATTATTGATTACTCGAGGTGGACTTTAAATACGTTTAATTTACATAATCACAAACACGTACATCAAACAACACACGTAACAGATACATTCTACATCTAACAGTAAACAAACCTTAATACCGGTATGTGACGTAGTTCGTTGTGGTGCTGCCATCTATTAATTACATTTCTAACTAAACACCACATACTCTACCCTCCTTAATTTGGGAATTTACATGGGGCTTTTCTTTTCCTGGTGGATCTTCTAGGTACCTGTTGGGAAGAAGAAGAGTTAATTAAAGTATCTTTAGCATCATCAATAGAAGTATTGGACACCATGGTTTTTGGAACTTAAGGGATCACTTTAGAGTCTACTGGAGTAGGACTTGGAGTATTTGGGAGGACAAAGTCATCTGGTTTAGGATTTGGAGAAGATGGGACAACAGAGTCATCTGGATTTGGAGTAGATGGGACAACAGAGTCAGCTGGTTGAGGATTTGGAGTAAGTGGAACAACAGAGTCAGCTGGCTGAAGATCTGAGACACTAGGAGGCATTAGCTGAGAATCACTTTGATTAACAACTGCATTATCACTTTTGTGACTTTCTGTATAACTTTCTTCAGAATTTGAATCATTAGTTAAATGTATCTTCGAAACAACATTAGTTATCTGATCAACATGCTTTTCCAAATATTCGAACCAACTTGAATTCTATAATGCAACTTGCCCTCTCTTGCAATAATGCGACCAATTTTCCACTTGACTTCAGGAGTATAATTTCTTAAAGTTACTTTCTGGTTAATTTGAAATTCGTTTACTTTAGAATTGGTCTTTCTCGCATTTTGTTTATCATGCACAAAATTTGTAACATTTGGAATGATCAAATCTATTTTCGTTCTTATTTTTCTTTTTAGAAATAGAGATGCAGGACTTTCCCCCGTAGTAACATGAGGCATCTTTCTATATAATGAAAGACAGTTATTTATTTTCATCTGTAAAGTACCAGCTGCAGAAGATAAGGTTTTTAACCCTCTTTTGAGAATTTGTACATATCTCTCTGCCTGACCATTTGTAGCTGGATGGTATGGAGCACTAAACCTATGTTTAACCCTATGTTTAATTCTTCAAAAATGTCTCAAATTCTTCAGAAGTAAATTGTTTGCGTTATCAGATACCAGAGATATAGGATACCCGTATCTGACAAAAAGAGAAGAAAGACAAGTAATTGTATGTTCTGATGTAGTATTAGGAACAATAAAAACTTCAGCCCATTTGCTATGAGCATCAACCACAAGCAAAAGCATTTTACCCATCACAGGACCAAAATAATCTATGTGAATTCTTTGCCATGGAGCTGTAGGCCATTCCCAATGATGAGTATCTACCTTAGGAGGATTATTTTTTAAATTGACACAAGTAGTGCAATTTCGTGCAATATCTTCAATATCTTGGTCAATCCCTGGCCACCAAACAAAACTGCGAGCTAAGGACTTCATTTTCACTATACCGAAATGTCCACCGGGTGCGAAATCATCTGGGGTCAAGGGTCCGAACCTTAGCGAATTGAAAGCGAATAAGTGCGTTCTTAAAAAGCTAAGTAAAAAGCGATTGGGGTCGAATAAGGGCCCGGCGTTCTCTCTGATTACTAGTGAATAATCAGAATCAGGAACTGAAGGGCTTGTTTTGACCGACTCTCCGGACGGGTTCGACCGGGTGGCGAATTACCGAACTCTCGGTGAGGGCTCATCCGACCTGTTTGGGGTTTAAACGCGGATCGAAGAGTGTCGGAACCTTTTTGGTTTTGAAATTTTTTTGTTCCCGTGTTCCGATCGCGGACCTTTGATTTTGACAAAGAGATTGTGCGTGGACGTCGCTGCACACGGCGAACTCTGAGTAAGCTTCCGAAAGCTACGTCAGAGCAAAAACAGTACTTTGTCGCTTGCAGATCCAGTCCAAATCTGCAAGGTCACCAGAGTGAAGAAGTCAGTTGGGTAAGACTAATGGATAGAGACTCAAAGGAAATGACGGATCAAACAGCCGTTTTCACGGCTGAGGGCTGTGTGCCCAGTTTGGAATTAGAGGTCGAGATTGAAGACCTAAAGCAGCCGCTACTTGCGATATGTGAGTCGCCATCGCCTAGCGCTGCAAACTCGGAGATCAGCGAACGCTCTAGTCCGCATGTCAAAACACTCGACAATAGGAGCATGAGCCCTGATCTTCCCAATTCCGCTTCCGAATGCAGACCGAATGCAGAATCGACTCAGCCAATTTGTCTATAGCAGACATCGTTGAGTTCTCGGCTGCATTCGTCGAGGAAGCTCAGGTCATAATGACGGAATTTCTCGGGAGGATGGGAAAGGACAAAAACCTAAAGCCAAGAGAGCAGCTTACACCGTGCTCGTATCTCCATTCATGGAATACATCTCGAGGCAGCATAGCTGGTTAAGTCTCCTCCACGGGAAAACCTCACGAAAGGGAGAAACACTGTCTGACGGTTGCGACGTCGGTGTCGGCACAACGCCACATCGTGCGAGGGACGTTCGCCGTATGTCAGATCATTTCGCGCGGAAGGAGGCGGGACCGAAGTTTGGAGCGACTGATGTGGAGAAAGACTCGTCTTTCGATACTAAGTCCAAATCGGTGCAGACAAAACTTCCAAAGATGGTTGCCAAGTCCTCCCAGACTGGCAAGCCTCGGAAGAAGAAATCTCGCCGTAAGAAGAAGAGCAGGAAGAAGTCGGAACCGGACGCCTCAACGTGTCCTCCTGCCGAAGAGCGACCCGAACAAAGCCTGGATAAGGCGGCGACTAAGGCGGTTCCGAAGGAGGACGTACTTGAACACACGGTTCCGGCGGATTCCTCGAGCTCAGAGTTGAATGGGACAGCGAACCCGTCCTCAGACGAGCGACCCGAACAAAGCTCCCTTCCGGAGGAAGTCGCTGGGCATCAATCCGGTTTCGCCCGGAGGGTAATTAATGCCTCGCGAGAAGTTGGGAGCGGAGACTACGGCGGCTCAAGATGAGGGCGAAACAGCTCAAACAGCAGACTCAGAGCCAGAGGTTCTTAGGGACGCGGACACAGACAAGGTCGGGTCAGACAGCCCACCCGCCGATGAGACCCCCAAACTACTCCCCAAAAGGGAGAAGAGGAAAAGGTCTTGGAGGGAGGGCAGAGAAGCCCAAACGAGCGGCAGACGCACCCACAAAAGGAACGCTCTTCCTCCAAACAGGGAAAGCCCAGAAAGAAGCCGAAAGTGAAGAACCGAAAGGACAAGCTGGCTTCCGAAAAGGCGGACCCACCCTTGAACGCAGGTCCAGAAGGTGAAACTTCCCAAAAGGAAGAGGAACCCTGGACCGAAGTAATCAAAAAGTCGAGGAAGAAGCCGCAGAAGCCGGAACACAAGGGATACCCGAAAGGTGGCCGAAAGGCAGATGAAAAGGTTCCGGAAAATTCTGCCCGACAACGACCTGGGAAAAAGGCGGCCCAAGGTCAGCGGCTGGGGTCCAAGTCTTCGACAAAGACCCCGCCGAAAGAGGAATTCTTCCTCTTCGTTCGTCCTAAGGGGACATGCGTACAAGTCGAGGCTTCTTCCGCTGAGACCTTTAAGCTAGTAGCAAGTAAAGTCGATCCAGTGAGCTCCCGGATATCCATCAGGAGCAATAAACCAATTTCAGGAGGCGGAATAGCCTTCCATGCTCAATCCGCGGAAGACCTCGCGAAGCTGGAGAGCGAACTAGAACGTACGGAGCTTGTAAAGGATCTAGCGGTAACAAGGCCTAGATGGCGCACCCCGGAAATAATCATTTTCGGGATCGATCCAAATCTGCCAGAGGAAAGGATAGTTGGTGCACTTCAAGAGCAAAACGAATACCTCAAAGATTCGACTCTCGAGCTGCGAACATGCTTCGCTAGCACGAGAGGCCGCAACGCTGTCCTCTCGGTAGACGAACTTTCGTTTCAGCGCTTGAAAGGGCTGCGTTCACTGCAAGTTGGCTGGGGTCAGGCGGTATTCCGACAGAACCGACGTCCGTTGGTTTGTTATAAATGTTGGAAATACGGCCACACACGTTCAGTTTGTCACAGAGCGTCCCTTTGCTGGAGATGTGGGGCCACAGGACACGAGACGGTAGGCTGCACTCTTCCACCGAAGTGCCCAAACTGTAGTTTCAGGAACTTGCGCAGAACGGAAGACTAGAAATTGTCGACCACCCATGCGGCAGGTTTCAAGGAGTGCCACATCCACCAGATGGAGTTCGAGCTAATCAAAAAGGTTCGTGATGGGGAGTAAAATCCATTTTGCTCACCTAAACTGCCACAACGCAGTGGCGTGCATGGACCAGTTGAGTAGTGATGCGATCTCCCTGGGTTTGGATGTGGTTTCTTTGAACGAACCACATGTCGCCGAAGGTTCTGTTAGTGGGACTCCTCAGGACTACGTGCAAGTTCATGCAGCAGGTAACCGTTTTCGGGCGGCCCTCTGGGTGAATAAGCGCATACACTTCGTCTCCGTCCTACGGCGTTCTGACGTGGTGGCCATCCGCTGCAGATGGTCAGGGAAGGAAGTGCTAGTAATAACTTGTTACTGCGCTCCGTCCTAAGACATTAACCTTGTGCTCGTACCGTTGACGAAACTTTTAGGAACCTACCCGAATGACAATGTCATTCTATTGGGTGACTTTAACGCTAAGTCAACGATCTGGGGGCAACGGCCGACAGATCCGCGAGGGCGAGACGTCATCGCTTTCGCCATGAACGCAAACCTGGAGGTTGTCAATGACCCAGATAGCTTGTCCTCCTTCCTTGGCCCTCAAGATGAGGGGTGGATCGACATCCTGTTGGTCCGGTACTGCGCAAACCGCATTACCGACTGGGAGATATCCGAGGTCCCAATGCGAAGGGACCACCGAGTCATGATGTGGGATTATCAAGGCGAACCAGCCGAACGCCTCCCGAGAGATGCCAACCGTCGTTGGTTACCGACGTCCCAGACCAAGAGGGACTTGGTCTTGGACGCGTTCTCCCGCGATCTGCAAGCCGCAGATCTGGCTCGGTACGAGTTTGTAACCCTTGACGAGGGCGTCGAATACTTGATGTCGACTTTGAGTCAGCTATGTCTTGAACACAAAAAGCGCCGACCGGCAGTGCGTCGTGAGGCGATTTGGTGGACAGCCCAGCTGGCCACCCGACGAAACCAGTTGCGTGCGCTCCGTCGACTCTACCAGCGAAAGCTGGAGCCGATAAAGCGGGGGAGACTTGGATCTCTCTACAAGCGTAAGCGGGCAGAGTACTTGAAGGCGATCCTGCACGCAAAGCGTGTTCCGTTCCGAATATTTATTTCCGAAGGACTTAGCACGGACAAACTATGTCAGATAGTCGAGGTGGTGCGAGGTAAGTGGCGAAGGGAAGCCCAAGAAAAACTTGTGCTTCCCTCCGGACAAGACGTCTCGACCTGGGAGGAATCCCAGGCCGCACTTACAAGACACCATTTCCTATCGGCTGATGACGTTTCCCAGGTCGCATGCATTAAGGCCGACGAACCGACTCTGTTTTCGATTCATAAACTTGAATTTGCAGTGGAATCTCTGCCGCCTGTCAACGCGCCTGGTCATGGTGGATTCAGTCTCGCGATCGCCCGTGAGGTCTTGAAGCACCACCCTCAGTGGCTGCTATCCTTGTACAACCACTGCCTGAGAGAGACTTGTTTCCCGCAGACATGGAAGCGGGCCATTGCTGTGTTTTTTCCCAAACCCGGGAAAGAGCGTAGTGACCCAGCGACCTACCGCCCTATTTGTCTTTTACCGACCTTCGGGAAGGTCTTGGACAAAATGTGCGCAACTCGCTTGGTACTTTATTTGGAGTCCAATCGCTTAATCGATGCAAGGCAGTACGGCTTTCGCAAGAATGTCAGTACGGTCGACGCTCTCCATCGAGTGATGGATTACATAGCTACCTCGAAGAGTCGTGGAGAATTCACATGTCTTCTCACACTTGACATCAAGTCTGCGTTCAATAGTGTTCGACGAACAGACATTCTCAGATTTATGGAAGAATTGGGCGTCGAACCATGGCTCCTAGGATTGATAGAAGACTATTTGTGGGATACATCTATCATCCAGTCAGATGACGGGGACCACTACTTTAACGTAGGAGTACCCCAAGGTTCGTGTCTCGGACCATACCTCTGGCTCGTGGTTATAGAGTTTTGTTGAGACGGTTAAAAGACGAGAAGGACGAGGCCTATGTTGTATTGGTCTTCGCAGATGACGTCTTCGTGGCCGCAGGACAAGGAGCTGCCATGAGGTTTGCGGTGTTGCTAGGGCCGGTTCTCTCACAGATCCACGCCTGGGCGACTGAATGCAGCCTCACGTTCAGCTTCGGGAAATGCGGCTACACGATTATGAAGCCCAAGGGTAAATTAGAACATGCCCCCTCAATTCCCATCCGCATGGAAGGGAACAAAATCGGCTTTAAATGGCAGATTCTGTACCTGGGCCTCATAATCGACCACCACCTAAGTTGGATGCCACACCTGATTACCACCCAGGAGAAAGCATTTAAGGTGTTGAACAAGATGAACCGTCTCTCAGGAGCAACATGGGGTCTGAGACCGAAAGTTAGAAAGATGCTCTATTCGATCATAGCGGAAAGAATCATTCTTTATGCGGCATCTATTTGGTTTTACTCAAAGAAGGTAGTGGTAGCAAACAGGTTGCTCAGCATGCAAAGGAGCCTACTCCTTTGCGTAACAAAATGTTATGCAACAACCTCCACGGATGCTCTTCACGCCTTGTCAGGGGTTCTCCCCCTCGACTTGCGTGCGAGGCTGGACAGGGACTACACGGCCCTAGTCCGATGGAAGAAGAGTGTTGACGGTACCGGATTAGACTCCGAGTCAGTCGACCTCAGGAGGCCCACTCCCAGACTTGAGGATCTCTGGCGGGTCCGTTGGAGACAGACATTCTCAGACAGACATTCTCTTGGCTCCGCGAACTGCGTGTTCGTACTACACGGACGGATCCAAACAAGAGAACGCAACAGTAGGCTGTGCGTTTCTCGCAGTGTCAGAGAACCAAGTAATAGCGGAATGCCAGTTCCTCGGACGGTGCGGAAGTGTTTGCGGCGGAGGTCCAAGCGATCAAAGAAGCAATCACCCATGCCCTACTGAGAGGTCTCGGGGAACTCGACGTCTTCTCAGACTCGAGATCGGCGCTCCAAGCGTTTCACGGACTTGTGCCTCAGCACAGGGCTATTGCCGAGATTAGGGACTTGATTAAATCCACAGGAATTGAGGTTCATCTGCATTGGGTCCGGGCTCATGTTGATCACGTCTATAATAAAAGGGCGGACATATTAGCAAAAGAAGCCACTACTCGACAGTCCGTCGACGTAGTGATTCCAGTCACGCGCCGCCAAGCCAAAAAAACCTCTTTGGACGTGCCTTGTCCATGTGGCAAGAGAGATGGGACCAATCTGAGACCGGCCGCAGGACATATGAATCTTTCCCACGTGTCGGCACTCGTCGACTACAGGGCGATTTCTTCATTAATCAGGTCTTCACGGGACACGGCGCCTTTGGCGATCATCAGGCTCGTTTCTTCAGCCACGACTCTACATGTTTTTGTGGAGTTGAGGTTTGTGACATTAGCCATGTGCTATATCGGTGCGAGCTCTGGAAGTCTGTGCGGGAAAAGTACTTTCCTCGCGACTTTCGAACGCGTGCGCCAAGCGATCTCTGCCTGAACGGCTACGCCAGAAAGGGAGTCCGGTTTATTATTCACCGACTCCTCATGCGTACGCTAGATCGAAATCTTGGTCGCCAAAGAGCAGGCCGCAATCACCGAGCTCTTCCACGCCCACGCTTGAACGCACTACGAAATGCCCGTGGTCCCCGCGGCGCAGGACGTAGAGGTAGAGATAATGGTGCAATAAGTACGCAGGCTTGAGACTCGTCTCATAAGCCGGCAGTTATTTGTGAAAATATGGGCTAGTGACAGTTGTAAATAAATGTTGTTGAAGTTGAAGTTTGTTGTTGAAATTTGAAATGCAATCGCATTCTAGTCAAAGTAGTTGTTGTTGTTGTTAGAGTTTATAAAAGTTTATATGTTGTTGTACTAATCCTTTCCCTTTCAGGATCCACTGCAAGAGGGAACGTGGTTACCTTTATAGGTTCCCACACCCCTCGAGTAGTGGTAAAGCAAGAGCCGTTGTGGTAGCTCGACATAACACCTAGCGACCGTCTCCCCCTATGGGGTTTCATGAACGAAGTCGTCTGGGGTTCCATGGCGGATCATCAAGGTTCCGCCTCTGCGGAAGTTTCCCCGAGACGTGGGGTTACTGCCGTGACGACCTATGTCATCGACCTTGGTAAATTGGCTTGGGGGTCCTCAGTTGGGGAGCGGCCCCAGGCCGATCGCAGCGCCGAGGCGAGACAAAGCCTCTGGTGCGTTATAAGTCGTTTAGAGACCTGGGCGCGATGGTCGGAACGCGAGCCGGCGAACCCCGTGGGCCCCTGGCGGCGCGAGCTCATTTTATACCGAAATGTAGTGCAAATCACGTAAAATTTGTTTGCGGTGAACTTCTGGGATAATTACTCTACATCCTTTTAAAATGCAACTATGTTGAAGAGTAAATTCTTCTTGTTTGCCACCAAAAAGTAAATTTTTAGGAATTGGAGTACCAGAAATTAGATGATGAAAAAGTTGACGTAATAAAGGATCAGATTTTGTAGCTACAGCAATTGATTTGGCGTTTAAAAGCAATGTAGAAATTTGGTTAATTAGATAAAATGTCGACAGTTTGCAATACATTTGTTTGTTTTTGAGAATTACTTTTACATACTTTACCAAGATGGCCTCTTTTTTAAAAAATTTTACAAATAGTATTGATATGCTTACACTTATTGGCAAGATGTGATGGATTTCCACATCTATAACATTGTAATTTATTTTTATTTACATCAAAATTCCCTTTATTTACATTGTTAAATTTCGGTTTCTGGAAATTATTTGAAATTTTATTCGGTTGAATATTTTTAGAATATGCCAATTTATTAACATTTATATTTTTGTGTTTCAATTCAGAAATATCATGTTCATTATTTTGCAAAATAATTGCTTTTTCAATAGCTTTCTCAAACGTTAAATCATCTATTTGTGAAAGTAATTTACTTTGGATACTTTCATTTTTTAAACATCGTAAAAATTGTTCTAACAAATTTTCATTAAGTGTTTCACCAGCAAAAGCACAGAATGTAGTTAACTTCTTTAATTTTGAAACAAAATCTTGTATGGATTCGTTTTCATTTTGATAAGAATTACGGAATTTAATTCTAGAACAAAATTTATTAGGGCGGGGCTTAAGTGCTTTAACAGAATATCAACTATTTCCTCATATTTTAATGCTTCCGGATTTTTAGGAAACGTTAAATCAGACAGTAAATTATATAATTTAGGCCCCATGCATGAAATAATGGCGGGTACCTTTTTTTCTTTAACATCATGTAATATTAAACTCTGTTCCAACCTCTTAACATATGATTGAAACGATTCAATGGAATCATTATATTCCTTAAAATTTGCAAACATTATTACTTTTTATTTATTGCAGAGAAGAAAAAAAAATGTCAGCACTTACCACCCTCGAAATGATGTACGTATTAAAACATTAATGCAGCATATACTCTTGTAGATGTAAAACCCGAAGTATCGCCATTTTGCGAATCAGTTGGAATTTCTTTTCAATTTAATTCCGGTAAGAAACTTGACCTGCGTCGCCATATTATTGTATATTATACTTTTAAATTAAAGTAATTGAAGCAACATCATTATTGATTACTCGAGGTGGACTTTAAATACGTTTAATTTACATAATCACAAACACGTACATCAAACAACACGCGTAACAGATACATTCTACATCTAACAGTAAACAAACCTTAATACCGGTATGTGACGTAGTTCGTTGTGGTGCTGCCATCTATTAATTACATTTCTAACTAAACACCACATATGCTCATCCTCAGTAATTTTTACGAATTATTTTGTGCATGATAGTATTTATACACATCACGTAGGATGCAAAAATTTTGTTAAATTTAAAAACGCATATCATAATTGAAAACGTACTACTAGCAGTTATCGCTAATTAACAGTATTTCGAATACAGTACTGTATCTGAAATCTTTCATGTACCCCTGTAAATGGACGATAAATGCTATAGCACATCACATTCTACAGGAAATATTTTGTAGTTTGTGAACCCTAGTAATGTGTATAAATTTTATTATATTTGAAATAGTGTAACAATTAAAATGCGCTGCAAGCAGTTTTTTTTATTATAGACCATTATGTAACGGAATTCTTTTGTGTGGCCCTGTAAATGAATAATAAATGCATTGTACTCCATATTCTCCAGAATGCATATTTTTGTGCACTTAATAAATGATATGCATTTTACTATGTTTAAACTGATGTAACATCATTAAAATGCTTTTGAAACGATTTTTTTTCCATTGACCGTAATGCAACACATAACTTCTCTGTAAAGTAAGTATTAATGGTACGTACTTCATTTTTAATAGTAAACGTCAGTAACATATAAAAGTTACAGGACAGTCTAAGTATATTTACGAGAGTTAGAGCTCGGACAGAAGAACAAACGGCCAGACGTCCAGACAAACCGAAGTCGAAAGCATTTTTCAATTATGATAGAAAGTTTTAAGAAAAAGATAAGCACTTTATTTTTTTCGAGGTTATTTTTACAACTTATTCTTGTTTGTTTTAGACTTAAAATTCATACAGACCTAAAGATTATATAGTCCTACAGGCAGCGTCATAATTTTGAAACCAATTTTAGCGTCGATGATTTTAGTATATATGACTGATTATACGATACAGATTAGGAAACTGCCAGTCAGCTTGCGCACGAGCGGGGACGGTGACTGGGAAATGTCACCATAATAACATCGCACACCCTTCTGCAAAATGAAATAAAATACAAACCGATTGCTGATAATTGCCCTCGTATTAGCGTAACATCAGTAATCGGGTTACCATTGATTTAACATAGAATCGAAGTGTGACATGTTGTTATGGCAACCCTCCCCCCTCCGCTCTCAGTTTATAATGTGTATCATCTAATCTATGAAATATACCAAAATCATCGACGGTGAAATTGGATGCAAAAATGTAACGCTGCATCTCGGACTAATACTGTATACGGATTTTAAGAACAACATTTAAATTTTGCAAAATCGCTGGGCGAAAACATACGTTTTATCTCATGGAACTTGAATACTAATATCCATCACATAACTTCCATGGCTTATCTACAAATGTTCTTTGTTAAAATAAAATTTTTATGCTTTTATTTTCAGCATTGACAATATTTTTTATACTATTTAATTATTAGTTGTTTAGAAATTGATACATTTGATAATTTTTTAATGGAAAGAAGATAGTTTTAAATTATAAAATTGAAATATAAAAATTTCCCCATGAAATATTTTAAAATTCTATTTTATAACTCATATAAATCCTGTTACAAAAAATGTATTATTTTCAAAGTATGTTTTATTTGAATAAATTTCTCAAAACTACTAGATGCAATTGGTGTATTTTCTTGAAATGAAAAGAAAATCATCCGAATGGAACATGATAATAAGAGATAGAAAGAAAAAAATTCGAGTGAATGCTTTTCGAAAAATCTCCACAGGTGTTCAATTTCTAAAGAAAAAGAAAAATATTTCACGAAGAGAGGATAGTTTTCTAGTCACAAATATGCTTTTGTTTTCATGCCTAGAAAAAGGTTAAGCCCAGAAAAATTGATGAATATTTTTACTTATAGGAAGATCTCAAAGAACCTTCAAGATATAATGCATCATAATAAATAACATTTAAATACATATATGAAAGTTTTATTTTTCTTTTTAAATAAAGACCAAGAGATTCATCTAGATAGAGCTTTCCGGGTTACAGAATATACTGCCCGGTGTCTGGAACATAGGTAAAAAACATTTTTTATTGAAAACTCTGGTATATTTTTTTACATTTAATATATTTTTCAGTTGCCCACCAACAAAACCAAAAAGCAGTTTTACAGGAAAAATACCAGTTATTCAAAAAAGTTTTGAAATTTATTAAAAGCGATACTTTCGTATTAGCCTCATGCTAGGAGATAATAACCAAGGAAATTGCCATTGATTTTGCCCCTTACAGCAGCCTTTTTGATTCTGATAATTTCAGTGTTTAACCCCTTGAAGGGCACCGGTATATAATATATACCACTTAATTTTAATCCTAAAATGCCACAATGACGCCAGAATTTTATAACCAAAACTTTTAATTTACGAGGTACATGAGGAAAAACTTTTACTTATTTAAAAAAAAATTCGTTCGTGAATCCTGGTGTCAATCAATCATTTCAATATTTTAGCTACAAAAGTACTTTGCCCCTGAAGGGGTTATAACGCATAGTTCAACATCGCTGTTAAATTTGTGTTTTATTTATTTTATTTAATTCATTGTTTATTAAGTTTTAATTTCTTTATAGAATATTAGCCGAAAACAAATGCTAAACTATTTTTATTGTTTTAAGTGTAAACGGGTTGATCTTCCGTAATCGGGCTGCTCGTGAACGAGATATAGATAGGTTTTAAATATATTCGTGCTTAAAAATTATTTTTAAAACCATAAAAAATCAATAAATTGAATGTGGAAGGCCATCTCTGCCTGTGTCGGGATCAAGAAATAAGATGGTGTGCGCGCTAGAGACCAGTTTGCGTGGGAGTTGGTCTCTAACATGCACACCATTTTATTTCTTGTTCAAACCCTGTCCATTATGGCGTTCGGGCCCAGGCCGTTGCCATCGATATAGTCAAGGACAAATGACACTTTGAAAATTTTCGCTTGACGTCCTTGCTAGTCGACCGACCGAAGTACTCGTCTCCTTCACGGCATCTCTCTCATTCACTTGCGGTGCGCATAGAACAGCCATACCGAACAGACAGCTTGTAATTTTAGCAGCTTGTAAAGGTCATAATGGAGCTCATGTTCGAATGTAATGTAACCCAGCAGATGAAAATATCCGAAGAAAAGGAAAGAATCATCAATGGTGATGAAAAATGTGTCACCTACAGTAACATCATTCGAAAACGATCATGGTCCAAGCATGATGAACCAGCACAAACCACATCGAAAGCTGAATTGCATCAAAAAAAGATCATGCTGTCTATTTGGTGGGATTACAAAGGTGTTGTGTATTTCGAGCTTCTCTCAAGAAACCAGACAATTAATTCAGATATTTGCTGTCAGCAACTAATAAAACTGGATGAAGCAATAAAAGAAAAGCGGCCGGCATTGGCAAATCGTAAAGGAATCGTCTTCCACCATGATAATACCCGGCCTCACACATCTTTGGTAACTCGTGGGAAATTATTAGAGCTTGGTTGGGAAGTGATGTCGCATCCCCCCTACAGCCCTGACCTGGCACCATCTGATTACCATTTATTTCGAAGTTTGCAGAATTCTTTGAATGGTAAAAATTTCACAAATGACGATGACCTAAAACAGTTCTTGGGTCAGTTTTTATCTGATGACCAGAAGTTCTATGAACGCGGAATCATGCAGCTGGAAGAAAGATGGCAGAAGGTCCTTGAACAAAAGGGAAAATATATAATTGATTAAAGTTTATTCTTTGTCTTAAAACAATGAGTTTTATTCAATACTACAAAACCGAAATTACTTTCTTGCCAACCCAATATATAATTGTCTTAATTATTTTCAGTATTGAACGGTATTACTGAGGATATTGTTGTTAAATTGCTGTACGTCCATATCTATTTGTGTGTTATATCAACATTCATTCAACTCAATTAACCTGTAGCATATGTTTTTATGTATTCTTAAAGGTATTAAAATTGAACTTTTATGAAACTGTACTTTAAATATTTTATTCATCATTTTGAATACTATTTCACTCTTTCTATAAGTATGTACAGAGTATAGAAAAAGGGAGGGATTCATTTTTTGATATCTTTAATAGTTAAAATACGGATTAATAGATGTTTTAGATTATTTTAAAATATAATTTATGATTAAATGTAAAAAAGTATACATTGAAAAGAATATACAGTACCTAAATGTATCATAAATGTATAAATATAATGTGTAAATCACTCACGAGTTTTAAGTTTAAAAGTACTTTAATGACACTTTTTTTTTTTACATTTCATTAGAGGTGTATTTATGCGATAAAATTTAAGGTTATAGTAATATTTATGCAGCACACGTTCCTAGAAAAATATATATATAGACAAAGCTCTTGAAAGATTTTTGGAACAAATTAACTTAGATTGGGTTAGCATAGAACTCTTAAGAATTCTATCTAAATTTTATTTTTATTTTTATTGTGTTGAGAAAAATCATCATAAGATTGTCATTAAATTTATGAGATAGAAAATGTCCCTATGTATTTTGCAAGATTTCTTTTTCTTCTTAATATTTATTATAATTACCAGCGTTTCTTACCTGACTAAACATTTAAATAGATGTGTGAAAAAATTTAATATATCATTAAATTATTTTTTCCTTTAAAGGCAACAAGTAATCTATAAGATGTCATTTTTTGAATTAATAATACTAAAAAATATTAATTGCACTTTAAAATTATAATTTAAATAAGAAACGGTAAAAATAAGAATTAAAAGGTTAAAAAAAAATCAAATTTTAATAAAAAAAATCTAATGAATTTGATTTTAAAACAAATTTTCTTTATACCCTTAGAGTTTTTATATACCCTGCAGGGAATAGTATTTTTAGTGGTAGAAAAAATCAAATCCTTCGAGTACAACCTTTTGTATTATAAAATCAATGTGCATAGTATACTTATGACAGCATTTTTTTTATATAGGTGGTCAAAAGTGTGAACATTTTTTGAAAATTTCAAGTTTTTCAATTTTGTGTGCTTGTAGAATATATTAATTTTCACTTAAATACAAACGTTTATATATCAAATTGAAGGTAATTTAATGTAGAATGTAATAATAAAAACAGTATTACAATATCTGTATTACACAAAAAGTTATGCAACTAATAGTAAGATCTATCTTAGATTTGCATTTTTTTAAAGTGATACTTACACAATAAATATTTAGTAGGATAACCCTTATTTTTTAAGACAGCTTCACAGCGTCTTTTAATCGAGTGAACAGAGTTTGGAGTATAATCGAGTTTGGAGTTAATCTTCCGTAATCACATGGTGCCAAGAATCAATTATAGCTTCAATACGTTGTCTTTTATTGGATGAACGCTTTTTTCGTACAAGAATTTTCAAACGTCGCCACAAATTTTCAATTAAATTGAGATCAGGGCTGTTTCCTGGCCATGGTAATATATCTATGCCTTTATTTTGAAACCACGCTTTGCATAATTTTGCTGTGGGGCATGGATCTGAATCCTGCTGAAAAATAAATGGTGCGTTGTTGGGTGAGAGATCCCTGATGGAAGGTATCAATTTTGGTTCAAGGTTAGTTTCGATGTATTTTTTGGCATTCAGGATGCCATCAATCACTTGAATTCGGCCCACACCATCTGCAGACATACATGCCCAAATCATGACATTTGTTGGGTTTTTTGTAGTTGCTTCAATGCAATCAGGATGAAGTGCTTCTCCTACTCTACGTCTCACGTAATTTCTACCATCACTACCAAAGAGCGATATTTTAATCTCATCGCTCCAGATTACTTGCTTCTATTGATTTTCTGACCATTTAATGTGTTCTTTTGCCCACTTAACTCGTTTTTCGCGTTGCTTTTGATTTAAGTATGGTTTTTTTCCTTGGAATTCTAGCTTGTAGTCCAAATCCTGATAACCTTCTTCTTATTGTTCTTGAACTTACTGCAATACCCGCTGCATTCATTTCACATCTAATGGCATCTGATGAAATTTTTCTATCTTGAAAGCATAGCCGTTTAATTTTTCTATCGGCAGAAGCACTTGTGCATTTTTTTCGGCCTGATTTGGCCTTATTTTCCACTGATTTCGTTTTTTCATAACGTAAACAGAACTTTCGTACACCAGAACAAGTCACTGAACCACCAACTTGTCTTGCAATTTCAGCATAAGAGAGGTCATTTTCTCTCAATATGACAATTCGGCTTCTTTTTGTAGATGTCTGATTAGTTCTTCTTGTTAATGACATTGTTTAAAATTAGTTTAATTAAAAAAAGGACTTTAAATATTAAAAAACAGCAATACTCTATTTAATTGTACCAGTATGCATCATTCCGCAAAATATCTCCACAACAATAACTCTTTTACCATCCAAATAACCTAAACTATAGTTACAGACATTTGATTGGTCTTCAGAACAGTGTTTGTGATTGGCTAGTACGCTTTTATTTCAAAACACGTCTTTATTCAAAACGATTTGTGTTTGTTTGTTCTACTAAAATGAGCATAACTTTTTTTGTAATACAGATATTGTAATACTGTTTTTATTATTAAATTATCATTAAATTACCTTCAATTTGATATATAAACGTTTGTATTTAAGTGAAAATTAATATATTCTACAAGCACACAAAGTTGAAAAACATGAAACTTTCAAAAAATGTCCAAACTTTTGGCCACCACTGTATGTTCTGAAATAGTGTTATCTCCTTTAAAGATTGATAACTCCAATTTCATCCATCTGATATTGAAACGGATTGATACAGAAACTTGGGAAAATAAAAACAGTGAATTATGTTTATACCCTGTGCATATTTTGAAATGTGTGAGAAAGATTTGAAAAAATATAGTTATATGTCTAGATGCTATTATAGTGTATCCGTCCGACAACTCTTGGGACCTGAAGTCAAGCTCAAACTATAAAATTGTTTAAGTTTTCAGTCTTCAGTATGAAGTAGATTTTTTAAAATTATAACATCAAAGGTGTTGACATTGTTGACATCACTTGCTTTTAATGTATCATTAAACAAGAGATTACTTACTGCTATATAATATATGTCCTTCTGGTCATTGATTGGAAAATGTGTTATGAGTAGCTAATAATATTTTATTGAAAAAATATTGCTTAAAAAATAATGATCATGGTGCTATTTCCAAATTATCTCAATAAAGAAAGCTTTTCACTTTTAATAATAATGTGTGGAACAAATTAACTATATGTTATAATAAATCAATTTTCTTCAAAAGTAAGTACATTAAATCTACAATTCTTCATTCATTTTTTTTTATTTCTGAAAAAGTTCCATTTTATTTTTATAGTTAAAAATAATAGGTTACATTTTCTCAGTATATTTATTACCCTAATAGGATACTGATAGTTTGCTGTTTTTTTAATTATTATTATTTAACAATTTTGCTATCATTTTAATTCTTTTATATATCTGCAGTTTTATAATAAAAATATTTTGTATTGCTATTTTATATTCAGTAAGAATAGAGTATATATGTTACGGTCAACAGGATTAATCCGGTCATTATTAATAATAACCGGTTATTATTATTAATGACCGGATTAATCATATTGACCGTAACATATATATGCATATATATATACATGAATATGAATACATACACAGTTACTTTAAAGAAAAAAGACAAATTTCGCGTAAAAGTTTTAATTGAAAGTTTGCTTTAAACTAGAGCGATAGTCTCTCTCTCACTACCAAAGTGATGAGGTAATGTAAGTGAATCGGTCGATTAGCGATGACGTCACATTCTTGTCACTTGGCCTTGAATGTTTCAATGGCAGTGCTCAGGCAGAGATTGTTTTCTAAATACCCCAATAAAAGGTTCTGGGAAGGACGTCTATGTTCTACAGACCTGGTCCACTCGTCTGAGCAGTTCCTTTCAGGCTGTCAACATAGTTTTCAGACAAATGTCAGAAAATAGTAAATCTTTTTTTCTATTGAATGGTGTAAAAAGTGAAATTGTGCGATGGTTACATGTTAATAAATTTGTAAAAATATGAAATAAATTGTTTAGGTTGTTGCCACCGTCAGCGTTACTGACTGACATGTTTTTGCTTTATACTACAGATTTTATATACAAGGTTTCTATAAAAAGTCTGAGATATTTTAAAAATTTGATAAAATATTCTTGAAAAATTCCATATTTTTTGAGTCTTGAGCTTACTTTATTTTGTTTATAGTGAATATCATTAAAGTTTATATTTTCCAATTTCATTTAATATTAGGATAAATAATACACCATTTAAAAATATGTAATATAACGAGTGGGTATACATAACGATATATAACGGGAATATATTGACAATTGTAAGCAGCAGAGTTACTGCTTTCAGTCACTGAGAAAACTGTTGTATGATTAATAATAAAGAACCCTGATCTTGGATAAGTTATTCTTATAGCGATTATTGTGTTGTGAATTATAATTATGGGAGAGCCCTATATTAGCCAATATAATTTTTTGTGCTGAACGAAGGGTTCTTTTTCGACTGTATGTACTAAAATTTTCCTTAACAAAAGATGGTTCTAAGAATCTTGGATATATAGATATAAATGCATAATTAAAAATTAAGAGGCATTTATTAATCTTAACTGGGGCGTAACTAACTGACTCTGTGGCGTAGATAAAATTTATCAATAAGGTAATTTAATATATTATTTTATTTTCATCATTTCTTTTAAAGTTTAATATTATTTAATAATTAATTGTTTATAACTTTACCTATTTTCAAAACTTAAAATAATAAAATGTAATATACATTTTTTTTTTAAACTTCATAGTAAAATACTTTAAATTTATCCTTTATTTTTTATACTCACCTAAACAATATTATAGAAATCAATTACTTTCAAAATATGTTTTATTTGAAGAAATTTCTCAAAACTAGTAAATGCAATTGATATATTGTTTGACATAAGAAAAAAACATCCGTATGGAACAAGGCGATATGAGTTAGCTAAAAAATATCCAAGAGAACGGATTTCGAAAAATCTCCACAGGTGTTCAGTTTCTCAAGATAAAGATAAATCCTTCACGAAGAGATGTAATTTTTCTAGTAAAAAAAAAATGCTCCCTTTTCCATGCCTAGAATAAGATTTAAATCCAGAAAAATCGATGAAAGTTTTGCTTACAGCAATATGTCAAAACACTTTTGAGAATATATTGCATCATAATAAATAACGCTCAAAAGAAGAATATATGTTTTTGTTTTTGGAATTTATTTATTATTTCATTTAGGAAAACAAAAGGATAAAATATTCTTGAAATTTTCTCATTTAGGATTAGACTTCCCTGTTTTATGCTGATAAAGTAATGTTTTCTAATCATTGTTTCCTAGAGTAATTTTGTCTATTATTTATTTTACACCTTTAAATATTTTCCAAGTACAGCCGAATTTCTACATACTAGCGAGAAAAATCAAAGTACCAAAAATATAAAAACTGTTGTAACTGGAATGAGTTTGCAGTTAAAAATATGCCACCTGCACAAGGTCTTTATTTTATCCGGTCTGACATATCTACAATATTCTAAAAATATAAAAAATTCTAAGAAAATAAATAAATACAGGAAATGTAATATAAAATGGGTTACAGAAAAGCTTATGTTACTTTTTGCAAAAGTTAAGAGATATGAAGAAATATTTTATAAGGTCTGTGAACACCCGTGACTGAAATAGATGCCTTAAAATTTTGCAAGCTTACGTTTATCCTTTTATTTTCTGAATTAAAATATTTTCCAAGTGCAGCTGAACGTCTACGCTGGCGAGAAAAACTAAAGGAAAAATATTATAAAAACTCATGTAACTTGACTGAGTTTGCAGCTAAAAGCACGGAACGTCTTCAAGATCTTTACTTTGCCATGCCTGATATATCTTTAAAATGCAGAATAACCTATTTTTAAAAGAAATGAAAAAGAAAAAGGGAAATTTTATATAAAGTGCGGTACGGGAAAAGTTTATGTTCCTTAATATTTCAAATTTGATTGCTTAAAAGGCGTATAGCCAACATAGTGAAAAAATATCCAAGCCGGTACTCGAACCCGGGTCATCAATATAGTGCACTGACGTTCTACCAACTGAACCACTTGGAACGATACCAAGCCTCGCACTTCTCACCCTCACATGTTGTCAAGGCTACAATTGCAGCACAAGATGGAATATTTTTCTGTGAGCTACAACCCTGGGTCAAACACAAAACTAAAGAGAATCCAGCACCGATGATTGAATAAATCTATTTTAATACTTGGAAATTTTTCAATAGAAAATTTCTCAGGCTTTGCATTCATAATGTTTCAAATCTGAATTGCTTAAAACGCGTATAGGCAACATAGTGAAAAAGTATCCACATACAAGGTGTGAGAAATTTTCTATGAAAAAATTTCCATGTATTAAAATAGGTTTATGTTCCTTTTTGCACATGTTAAGAGATATGAAGAAACATTTTATAAGGTGTGTGGACCCCCTTGACCGAAATACATGTCTTACATTTTTACAAGCTTACGTTTATCCTTCTATTTTTTCAATTAAAATATTTTCCATGTACAGCTGAAATTCTACGTTGGAGAAAAAAAAACTTAAGGAACAAGAAGAGTGGAAAAACTCCTGTAGCTTGAATGATTTTGCAGCTAAAAACATGGAACTTGCAGTTCTTTATTTTCTCATACTTGACATATCTTTAAAATGCAGAATATCTCATTTCTAAACAAAGGGAAAGAAAAAAGAAAATAGGAAATTCGATATAAAATGGCGTACGGAAAATATTATGTTAGTTTTTACATCTGTTTAGAGATATGGAGAAACATTTTATAAGGTCTGTGGACACCCTTGACCGAAATACTTGTCTTACAATTTTACAAGCTTACGGTTTTTCTTCTATTTTCCGAATTAAACGAATGTCTCAGAAACCATTACAGTCCTTCTCAGTACATCTTTTACCTTACACACGGAAAATTTTTATTGAATTTATATATTTCTATGTAGAGAAGATATATATCTTATTATAGTTGTTCCATTAATTTCTCTCGACAGTGTATTTAACGAATCTCATGGTTCCTATAAAAAATCATAATACAGAAATTTCCAATATTTTGCTCAAAGTGGAAAATGTACACATCATTTACTTATTATCATAGCTTTGTTTTAACTATTACATTTTAAACTAGTAATTTCAACAGGTTACTAGAATGCACTAAGTTCTATGTAATATAACAGCAAGTTTCTATAATATACAAAATAAGTCTTTTAATTAAATAAAAACGAAGTCTATCTTTCAAAATTTTATTTTCAGAAGTAATAGCACCAATATTAATATTCCACAACACTAATTATTTCAAAAGCATTAATCATTACACGTACCTTTTGAGATGGATATTTAGGAGCAATTATCTTGCTAATCATTTGATGTTTATTCAGCGTTTGTGTTTATCACATTTTTCAGTAATTAATTATCCGGTTGATATTTAGAGTGGATATATCGCAATTAAGAAATTTGATAGATGAGTCTTCTTCGGCGTGTCCTTTATTTTTCTATTCTAATTCTGCAGCAAAACACACCTCCTTCAAAATCAAAATTTTCAATTTTATCTCGTAAATCAGCTGTTGCAAAACAATTACTGTCTGCGGATATCACTCACAATCACATTCTCAAGCATTTGATAAATCAGGTCTGAAGTCCATTCTGTAATTTATGCATTTATGTAAGCCGTCCATGCTTTGTCATAGCCCTTTAAGTAAAGAAATATTTGAAAGTATCTATAATTCAAGATTTCTTTAAATACTATAACTAAACGGCGAAGTAGATCCATGAATGTTCGTAAGTAGAAGGCGCTAATCGGTATTATGATGACGACAAAGAAAATGAAAGACAATTTCAAAAATGGCTTCCTTGGTATGTTGAAAACGTTTAGAAATTAGAAAGTTTCGCCTGGAAAATATTCGTTAAAACGAAATTAGTATTCGTTAGTTCCCGTGTTATTTTTGTTCAAAATCAAAGCTCCAAAGAAATTTCACTACATAAAAAATTTCGTAAAATACAAGATCGATAAATAGACACTCAACAGTATTTGTAAATATTTTAATTAAAATATACAAAATTTACCAAGGGAAGATTATCTAAATATAAATTTTAAAGCATAACAATATTTTAAAAATGTTTGATTGTATCATTTGTTTGATCGTATTGTTTCAAATACAAAGTTTCTCATTTTTTTTTCTCTATTATTTAATTATTTATAATTTATTTCTTGTTTTAGTGGGTTATAAAGAAATAAAATAGTTTACTAGCCTGAAAATCTGTTGTTACTCTCACTTTATTTTTTAACAACACAGGATGTCCTATTTATTTCTACAAATTTGCGAGTTTTGTGCTAGTTTATTCAAAAATTTATTTCAAAAATAAAAAATGCGCTATTTCTAAACAGAATTTATCCTTATTTTCAGATTTTATATTCGTGTCAGACTGTCTAAATTTAACAAATCCTTTAGTAATTTAATTAGAAATAAATTAAGAATTCATATAGAGATGTGCATTTTTTTTAATGGTTATAGAGTAAATTATAAAACACAAATAATACAAACAAAATTGAACGGTTTGCATTAAAATGTACACAGTTAACCCTTCTTTGCATGAGTTTTTCTTTTACAATTGTGTTTTTTATACATATATTAAATTTTAGACACCAGAAATTTTAAGGTAGATTCTTAACTTTGTTCAGCAACATAGTTCACGGGAAATTTACTGGATTAATATTTCTATATAAATATAGTGGTGGCGAAGAAGTTGATTTATTTATTAAAAGTTAAATAAACAGTGATGGAAATTTACATCACTATGCAATTAAGGGTTAAATTTAATTTATAGCTGCTTAACCTATTTGTAATTTATTAATAAATCTGTTTAGAATTTCAAATCTAGTAAATCATCATTTCAGGATGGTGCTCTAATGCTTTAATATGTGAGTATGTCTATTCTCTCAAATGGCGGCCATCTTTTAAAGTCTTGCCTTTTTCAAGGAAAAAAAAAGATTTACATACTTTTATATCTCACAATGGACTAACATTTTCGGCGGAAAGAGATGAGCTTTGCATCAGGTGGATGCAAATGTTCGTATTGCAGCATCTTGCCCACAGAATGCAAATGTTGCATGAGAGTTGACTGGGCACAGTTTATTATATCACCTAATTTTCGAGTTGACTCATGTAGATCAACATAAATTACATAATTTAAAAGTTCTTCATCAAAACTAGATTGACTTCCCATACGGGACAAATTATTCACGTAAAAATAGCTATCTTTGAAACTACAAAACAATTTTTTGTCGAGCAATCTCCAGCTGCATTAGGCCCGTAAATGACACACATATATCGAGCCACCGAGTTGTCTTTGCTTTTCTATTAAACCCGAAATCTAAAATAATGGCGACAGTGTTCGTTTTTTTCCACCTGCCCTCTTTATTCCATCTTCTTTACCTCAAACATAGAAACATATTCTCTTTTATTCTTCAAGATTCAAGGCGTAGCTCCAATCACATTACTTTAAATAATGAATTACAGATGACAAACCACAAAAAACACCTAATACCGCAGCATTGCCACACACACATAAAACGCTATGAACTTATCATACCACCTTATATTTACTGTCTTTATATATTTAAATAACAAGAAGCACGAATAAAGCTTATGATAGTTTATGAAAAACTGGTCACGCTTAAATAAAATATTCATAACTAAATATTGCTGAAGAATCCTATACATTTGCTTAATTGTTATCAATTGTGAACAAATAATTTCTTTTAAATTACAAGAAGATTTCTTTTAAATTACATGAAGGAGGAATACAAGTTACGTTCTTTATGGAAACAGGACGCATTGAAGGAAAATATTTAATACATAATAGAATATTGCTGAAGAGTCATGTCTTTGTCATCAGTTATGAACAAACATTTTTCTTATTTTTTTCTTGTTAGTTCACAATGAGTTAGTATTCATGCTATTAAGTATTCTTCACAATGAAATCGATTACATCGTAACAAAATTAGTTTTCTTAGCATAAACGTCAAAACCCATGGCAGAATCTTAAAGCTAACAATATGTAAAATGAATGGTAACGCTTGTTATGTTGCAATGTTGCAGACTAAATATTATGTAGTATGAATCAGAAAAAGTAGTAAACACATTAATAAACAGACTATGTTTAAAAACATTTATTGTAACATAGATTACATTATTTTGTTCAAAAAAATCTATTTTTCAAAACGTAAAAACGTGTTTTTTAACCCTTTTCACCATTTTAGGAAGTATACGCTTGTAATATTCTTTTCATACGCATGGAAAAAAATATCCCGGAGGTAATAAAAACACATTTTCCCATAAATCCACACAACAATCTGTTTCCATTCCATAATATTGCTCGAATCTTTTTTAAACAGTGGTTTTTTTACTTATAACTCGATAAATTTAAATCTGACGTAAAGGCATATAGGGGCCGCTAAATTGTTGAACTCCATGATTCATAACAAACTTTACTGTTTGATACTTTTAGGGGAACCTATTTAAAATAACCAACATCTTTCAAAATTCTACCAATAGTCTACCTAAAGATCAAAGCATTGTGTTTGCATTTGCCATAAGTTTCAGTCAGGCTTTATTTTCGATGAAAAGCTGAAAATTGTTCCAGACGATTCAATCATTAGCATACAAAATGATCTTTTGTTTTGATCTATATTTTGACTAAATGCTTTTATTTTACTTTATTACATATTTTAAAGTTAAAGGGTTCTATGATCTCTCTGTTTTCAGATTAGCATTTTTTTCTGCTCCAAGATGAGTCTAATCTCGCGTTTCCATAGAAATTGCAGTCAGTTTCAGATTGATATTTTCATAAAATTTTCAGTGTTGTTATTTCTTTATAACAAACAATTTATCTTTATGAAAATGAAATTACTGCAGGCTGTCATTATATATGCTCATGTAGTATGTTTCATTATTAAAACAAAGTGGCAGCTGTAATATTTATTTCAAAAATTTTACTTTTATATGAAAAGGATTTTTGCAATTCTCTAGCTCCCTACTACATCGCTCAATGTATGCAAACTACATGAATAGGTATAACATCGTTTATATTGTAATATATATTAGGTTTCAAAGGATATGTAAGCAATTTAGACGATTTTCTTGTCATTCTTTCTTCAACTGCATTTTCCCCATAGATGACAGAAACGTTTCGAGCCACCTAAGCTGTCTTTCTTCTTCCGTTGTAGAATATGTCGAAAATGTTCGGTTATTCCACTTGATATTAAAGCTTCTTTACCTCAAAATTGCACAGAATCTGTTTAATTCTTAGAAATCCAAGGTGTATTTTCTAGAGCAACCCTGTAAATAAAGTATAACAGATGACTAACCATACACTAATTCTTAGCATTCCATACACTAATTCTAATGCATTGCTGCATGCACACACACAAGCTACGAACTTGTGAAACAACTCAATATTTTTGTTTTTATAAATTTAAATAGCAAGAAGCACGAATAAACCATACAACTTTATAGGAAACTGGATCCACTGAATGAAAAGATTTAATTCATAATAAAATATCGAAAATAAATCATTTTCATATTTATTATCAGATATATGTACAAATATTTTTCATTGTTTTTTATAATAAGTTTACAACAAGTTAGTACATGCTATCAAATATTCTCCACAACGAAATCAATACATGGGTTACAAATTAGTTTGCTTAGCATAGAGATATGCCCAGAAGAGCTGTGGCAGAATATTGCAGCTAACAATATCTAAACCCTTAAGTCAATGGCTACGTTGCATAGTTATGTTACAATTTTGCAGACTAAAGACTACATCTGTGTATCGTTCAATAGATGCATAATACATGAATACGTTACGCGCCGTTTAAATTCTAATATATATGTTAGGTTGCAAGAGATATCTAAATGTGCATACAAATATAGATTAAAAAGTATTTAAAAATTTAACTTCATTTTGTATTTTAACGGTACTAAATTTCAAGTACAACTTAAATGCACAACAAAAATAATCTTTAAAAATAAAAATAAATATCCTATAGGTAAAAATTAATTTGAATATCATGCGTTGTACTTGAGTTTATTTTTATATAAGCATTACAGAATAAGTATTTTAAGGCACTGCTTATGTTCCAGCATTAGTTAGAAAAAAATATAACACACTAAAAAAATAAACTGATATAGAATCGAATCCTGATTAAAGAAAAAAAACTATCAAAACGAGTAAAATATTGTTTTTATTAAACTCATGAATGAATTAGCAATCAGGAAGAGAATCAAATCTCTAAACATACTCCAAAAGCTGCATACAATAAAAATACTGTATATATACGTCGTATTAAATATATTTTAATTTTCTCGTTACAGAATGAATGTTATCTGACACTTTTTTTGTAAAATAAACAAAAAATTTAAAATATTTGAAAACTTGCTTAAAATATGCTAGAATTTTTCCAAAAAATTAGAATTTGGAAAAAAGTTTGTTTTTCCCTTTTTACAGGTCTCTAAATTATATTGTTTACATTCTGAGCGTCACATTTTGTTCATTGCACAGATAAGAAAATAGGTTTCAAGAGAAAATAAAACTGACTTAATAAGAGGTTATTTTTTACCTTATTGCATTGATATTTACTTAAAGCATAGCAAATAAATATCACGTATATAGCAAGCTGCGAATTTCAAGAAGAGTGGTTTTGTATATTAAAAGTTCTTCGTAGCAACATCTTATTGCTATAAACATTAATTTAAATCTCAATTGTTGCCAATATCGTTAATTTGAACCTGTAGTAGACGATATTAAAAATTTTGAAACATCGCTTTCAAAGAAATATACACTATTGATGACTATTTTTAAAACATACAGTAGAACTATCACTTTACAGCATATTTCAAATTCCGTGACGATTTGCCAATTTTTACCAAAGTTACAGCCTATAAAGTAAAAATAAAGAGTATTATAAGATAGCTTTATATTATTACCATATAACGTATAATGCATTACAGTAGAAATTTACATTTTTAAAATAATAAATTATTTCCCTGTGTTTTAAGATTAAATAAGGTTTTACAAATATAATTCGATGTTTTTATTCTTCGCATTTTCACCATGAATGACATATTTTGTACTTTAAAAGCATTGTACATCTATTTTCTCTTCTTCTGTTAAGAATACTGTTTTATTGTAAGACTATTACATAAAAGGAATAAACATTTCTTTGTTTTTTTTGTTCTTTTTCCCCTTTAAAAACAATGCGTTTTGGGGCTTTTAAGTGGATTCACTAAAAGCTTCACGAAATCCTATTAGTAGTAAAATATTTTTATACTGCTTTTTCTTTTCATGTTAATTACCATAATGAAATGAACGTAATTCTTTTGCATATTTTATTCAATAACTTTGTTATCATTCATCTAAAAGGTATTGATTCAAATATGAAATTACTTAAAAAAAATCAGTTAGAAAATTCACGTCTTTCCCCTCCCCATCCACTCATAAAAAAAAAAAAAAAAATGAGGAATTAGGAATATTTAAAATTGATGTTTATAAAAAAAAAAATATTTTCTATTAATTTCGGTTTTTATATTTCCGCAATAAGCGTACAGCGAAGATAGCAAAGAAGGACGAGAGGAGTGTAGGCATACGATGTATGTCATGCATTTAAACTTCTATTTTACGAACCTCTAATTTTTCAAATTCCTCCATTTAACGAAATTTCCTCTGGAACCTTGCTTTTGAATAAAAAAAAAAAAACATAGGGAAAAATTTCTAAGTAACGAAAACGGATTTCTCCTTAACGAATCATAAGAGTTCTGAAACAAGTTCTAATTATTTTCGATGTGCAAAAAAGAAACTAGGTAAATTCTTTCAATTTCTTTGCTTAGACCTGACACTGAAGAAACATTAATGTTAAAGAAGATGAGAAAAAAGGTCTTCAAAGCTTAACTTAAATAGAAATTATTAAAATTCCAGAAACAATTCTATATGAGTTGTAATTCATATAAGTTATTTCTGGAAATGCATTTCAAGACCTACAAATATATTATCAATTTTACGAACAAATTTTTTTTTTCCAAAATTGTAATCAAAGCGAATGTTAATGCTGTTACCTTAAAAAATGGAAATTTTTGAAAGATGGTAATCTTCTTATTTAACATCTTCTAACATAACTGGAAAGTGATTATGATTTCGATTCCTCTCTCTGTGTGTACATCTCTACGCTTTCTAACTTTCTTAAATATCCTTGGATTATTAAACACGTGAATATTTCAAATTGCTAACAAAGCGCATAACCGACAGATTGAAAAATGTGCAGACTGGGAATCGAACCCAAATCCTTGGAGTAACACTCCAATGCTCTACCTTTGAGCTACGAGGACGATACCCAGTTTGGAAACTTTCACTTATATATGTCGGAAAGGATGCAACTGCAGCACAAGATGGAAAAGTCTCCATGAGCTGATAACCTTGTGGCAAACATAAGATTAAACAAATCCCAGCTCACGGCTATTCCCGGCCAGGATATTTTTCACTCTGTCGGTTATACGCTTTGTTAGCAATTTGCAAAATTCACGTGTTTAATATTCAAAAAGGTCATATTTTCACTGCTGAAAAATTAATTTGCCACAAAATTGATATATGATACTGAAGTTTACGACAACCAAGTTCAAAAATGAGAGAATTTTCAGATTTCGTCGTTTATCTCCAGAACTACTGGGCAGATTTTAATGAAATTTAGGTATGCGAATGGTTGATATAATAAAAAAAAGTAACCATTCAATAGTTATAATACACACGCATGATAGTGCGTAAAACTCATTAGCATCGGAAGGTTTATAACAGAGCTTACAATATTGAACAAAAAATTGGGTCGAACAACGAGAAGAAAAAAAAACAACAACAAATTAAAAAAAAATATGATATTTACTTCACTTGAGAATAATTTCAACTGAGAACGCAAATATAAGATAGGCCTGAAAAATGAAAACGGAATTATATAAAGCTTGCAGTATAGAATTAATTTTAATGCACTTAAAAGTGAAAAAATTAAATTTTAGAAGGCTAAAGGAATTAATAATATATAATTAAATACTCTAACTTACAAATAATTTTGATAAAAAGAAATTCCCCAATTATTTTAACAACATCTGAAGAACTTCATCACAGACAGTTAAATATATTTTAGTGTAGTTCAACTAAAGTCGCTTGTAATTGTTGGATAACATACATACCTTGAGCTATGAGAAGATATTAGTTGAATAGTCAAAACAAGGAAGCATATCTATTCTGTATTTATAATTTTATAGTCCGAATGAAGCTTTAGCCTCCTCAAAATAAGTCAAATAATCTAAATTTATTAATTTATACGAGTTTCAAAGAAGAAAAAAATATAAAAACATCAAAATTCAGAAATATAAAAAAAACACTTCAAAAAAGTATTCGAAAATGCATGTAATTATGCAATATCATAAAAATAACTGCTATTTAATATTTACATAATAGTATATGGTAGAAAAATGGTAGAAAAAAGATTTAAAATATTTCATCATGTTTTAAGAAACAATGCTTTATATATATATATATATATATATATATATATATATATATATATAATAAAGTTTTTATTTATATGTTTGCAGGTAGAAAAATTTGAAAGACGGAAAGAAAAATGTTCTTTTTATATTTTTTTGACACCAATCGCATTTATCTAATACCATGTATAAAAACTATGCTACGTGACATACCTTCTTTAAAAGAAGTATTTTTCTACATTCTTGTGTGGCATTCAGAAAAAGTTGTCACGTAGAAAGAAATCTACGTGCTTGAGAATAGCGTTGCATCCGAAAATTCCAATAATGCTCAAGGTGTAGGGAGGGCAGAATGTGTAATCTGTTTTTTTTGTTGTTGTTTTTTTATACATGCGTTCGTCCAGAAAATGTTTACAGAAAAAAATTGCGAAAGCCATTACGATAAAAGAAAAATTTGCGAAAAATGAACTTCATATATTTATTAAATTTTATCAACTTCGATGCGTTTGTAACTATGTAAGATAATTAAACAGGATGTCCTTTTTTATTGCTGGCAAATTGCTAATCCCCAAACAGTTAGTTTTAAAGGCAGTAGCAATTGCAAAAATGTTTTAAATGTTTTTCTTTATCGCATTAAAATGAATTTACTTAATTTTTTTTGTATTAAGTTACAAAAGTTAAATTTTTACACAGTTCGTGGGTTGTATATGTTATGCTTAGAAACGTTTTCTCCACGCTCTAACAAGTAAAACAATAAGTTACATTTTTGTACGTCTAAACTTATCGATTTATAACACAGGACAGCATGAAGCATGGGTAATATATTATATATTGTATATTATTTAAATATTATGTATACTATTTCAGCAACAATTGAACACAAACTTTAATATATTCCAATAGTTTGATGATAAATGGATTGATAAAAGGGGGAAAAATGTTATATTTTACTTTAATAAAAATATTCAATATTCTATGTTATACTTAGAAGAACTTTCTCCATACTGTAATAAGTAAGATAATAAAAATTCCATTTTTGTACAAACAAAATTTACCGAGTTTTGATACTTTGAATTTTATGAATTTCTAGCAATTTCTGGTACAGAAAACACGTTTTTCCCTTTTCAGTGTCAGAAAATGCCAAAACTTTATAAAATTCAAATTATCATAATTCAGTAGATGACCATAGAAGAATGTAATTTCTACTGTTTTACTCGATAAAGCATGAAGACAGTTTTTATAATTATAACTTATAGGATCTATAAGTACTGCATAAATCTATATAGGACTGTATAAATAATTTAATTTTGTAACTTTTTTAAAGCAACTGTTTTGACGCAAACGGATTTTGATAATATGATGCAGAACAATATTTGCAACAGTTTTGGAATTGGAACCTATAAATCAGGATTTACCAAAGTGTGGTACGCGTGCCCCTTAGGGGTTCTCGAACAGTTTCTAGGAGGCACGCAGTGAGTCTGCGTCAACAATCAACATACGACACAGTACAGTTAAATGAGACAGTGAAAAGTTTTTCATCTCAATGACTTACGAAAATATGACAGTACACTATGTCTGAATGTTAAAGATGACTCAAGATTGTACCTCAGCAAATTAACACTAAAATTTCAATAAATATTCAAGTGTACACAAAAGCAACTGTCACATTTAAAAACTTGCTACATGCAAATCTACTTTAAATGTAAGTGATGAATCCATTTGTTGCTATTTTTTTTCTTTTCATTACTCTAACAAGTAATATAAAAATAGGGTATACGCAACGAATAAGTAATTCTTTAAGGAATACGCGTGGTATGAGAGTTTGAGAAGCACTTATCTAAAATAAGAGGCTAAGAATTAGCTTTAGGTCAATGATAAAAACGACAGGCACTCTGTATAATGGAAATTATATAATAGAAATAACTGAATTGACATATTAAAACTGGTGCTTTTTTATATACAGTGAACTCACGCTAGTGCAGACTTCCAAGGGAGGCCATTTGTCTTCCGCACTAACCAATGTTCGCATTAAACGATATCCTTAATATTAGTTTGAATACGATGGGGGAAATGAAATTGTCCGCATTAACCAGAGATACGTTTTAAGCGGAGACGCATTAACGAGAGCTCACTCCTATCATATTCTAATTAATATTAAGGACATCGTTTAATGCCATCGTTTAATAGCCTCCCTTGGAGCGGAAGTTTAATGTATTTAACTATATTTACGGTTTCTTTTTAAATACAAAACAAATTAAAGAAATCGCAGCAAGCTATTCTACTGCATTTTTAAGATAAATGCTTCAAAATTTGCAACGTTTAGATCAATCAGCCGAATCTTAGTAAGTCGATTATTAGCTTATAATTAATTTGTAATTGTCTTTTATTTACATTTGTTTATAAATTGTTTTAAGAAAAATATGAAGAAAACTACTAGAAATTTTTTGTGAAGCAAAATGTTACAGAATTAAGGATACTAATATCCTTTTTCAATAAGATCCTATAAAAGTGGGGGTTTTCATAGTCAAAGGATAGAGTAAAAGATTTATTACGCAGGTCTACAATGCAGTTTCTGGAAGATGAAGGGTGTTTCTTATGTATTTATGGATACAGAGTTCGAAAAAACTATTATACTTAAGAAGTAGTAACACGTATAGTTTTGTCACAAACCTATAATTTATGATTGGTTGTTAATTTAAAATATATTCATACACTCATCACAGAAATTTTATGTACTGTAATACCTAATAATTCACTGTTTTCAGAGGAAAAAGTATTAAAAGTATCTGAAATTTCCGAAATATTGTTTCCGGTGTGTCCAATTCCGATTTTCACGGCTAGAAAACGTTGTGTTAATCCTGTTAACCATTTGTTATGTTTGGGGTGAACGTGTCAGTAAAAATAAATAACTGATAATTACAGAACATATAAAAGAGTGTATTTTGCGTACGTTGGTGAACGGTTTGAAAACCAGGACAAATCATGTGCTCCGCATTGAGCATGTTCAAGTTGCATGGAAAAATTCTGTATGTAGTCTAATGGTAAATTGAAATCTTATCGTTTTGGAGTGTCTCAGATATGAAGGACAAAAAATGCGAAATAAAAAAATATGCAAAATAAAAAAGTGTACTTTGCATACTTTGGTGAAAGGATTGAAAACTAGGACATATCATGTTCTCCGCATTGAACGTGCTCAAATTGCAAGGAAGGAAGGATTCTGCATGCAGTCTAAACAAGGAGTATCCAATCGATGCAGTAGTCATAAATGACACCGTTTGATGCAGTTCCTACCCCCTCCCGTGTCCGAAATATTTAGAAGCGTCTTGCACTGGAGACTGCGGATTGGACTATATCGGTCGAAGTCGAATATGATGGACGCAGGAGAGCGGGAAAGAACTCGTATTTCGGATTGAAAGCTTTTCACAGGAGAAGATCGATATGTATGTCTACTCCTTTCTTTTCATAGCTGTATGAGTCTAATGGTAAATTGAAATCGTATCGTTTTGGAGTATCTAAAATATAGATTCCAAAAAGTTTTTTAACGTTTTTTCATGTTTTGCAGCGTTTTTTGTTTCATATGACGTCACAAATCGCCTAATGGAAATCATACACCGTTGGGGGGCAGTTGTGATTGATAGCTGTGGGGGTTGTAGCACAGCTGGAAATCAACCGGGTAATTGTGATTGGTGGATGAAAAGTTCATCAGCTGATTGCTATTCGAACAGCGATTTGTGAATTTTTCGCGATTTGTTTTATGTGATTTTTAGAGTTTTTTCATATACGTGACGTCATTTATGTATTTCATTTCAGAAATTGGCAACGATAACGTACTGCATTTGTATGTCAAAACAAAAAAGGCGTCATTTTGTTTCTGTTTCAAAAGTTAACGTTGATTCCTAATGTTAAAGGTTGTTGATTTAATTTTGAGGAGGGGGGGGTATGGTCGTAATTTAAATATCACGTTAATGCTCTGATCGAAACTGCCTCCTTCCCCCCTGCTTCCCAAATCAGAACTTTTTTATTATTAGCCTGATTCAAACGAAACCTTTTCTAACAGGTACAAGATAAACTTCGGTATAATTTTTTCAGCCCTTGGTTACCACTATTTCTGAACATTACTCACCAGGGAGAGGGTACTTTCATGGGTTTTATGGGCTCAATGTCATGGAGAATTAGTTCATTCAACATAACATGAACTAATTAAGATATAGATAACTAATTCATATACAGATTTGGCGTCCCCTGGCGGTATAAAGTAGAACTAAAATATTTTGCAGCGAATGCACAGCACGCCTGCTATATGGTGTCGAAGCAGGGGGGACACATGCCGGAGTTTCGATCGGAAAGAGTTTTATTTAGAACAGAGTGCGCCGGCTAACGGTAGGAAGTGGAACTAAAAGATTTTGCATTTAAAATTGGTCCGATTCAAAGAAAATCTTTTCTAACAATCTACCCAGGTCTCTCAAGTACTAAATAAACTTCGGTATCATTTTTTCAGTCCTTGATTACTGAAAAAATGATACCTTCAGTCCTTGATTTATTAATATTAACTATATATATGCTCGATTTCTACGAGAATTAATTCATTCAACTTAACATGAACTAATTAAGATATAGATAACTGATTAAGATGTAGATTTGGTGCTCCCTGGCGGGGAAAAGTAGAACTAAAAGATTTCCAGCGCGTGGTTCCCCTTTCCCTGGCGGTGGAAAATGTAACTAAAACATTTTTCCTTTAATTTTGGTCTGATTCGAACGAAATCTTTTCTAACATTCTTCCGAGGTCTCCCAGGTACTAAAAAAATTTTGGTATTATTTTTTAAAACCTTGATTACCCCATTTATGAATATTAATCTCCAGGGCGGTGATTCATTTTCTCGGGTTCTATGGGTCCGATTTCAACATGGTTTTTTGGTTCATTCAACTTAACATGAAGTAATTAAGATGTAGATAACTAATTAAGACATAGATTTGGTACCACCTGGCGGTGAAAAGTGGAACTATCAGATTTTCCACGCATGCACTGAACGCCTTCTATACGGTGCCGTAAGAAACGGGGACGAGTGTTGGAGATTCGTTCGGAAAGAGGTTTATTTAAAACAGAATGTTCTACGTGGTGGTGAACTGGAACTAAGAAATTCTGCAGCGCGTGCGCAGCATTTCTGATATACGATGCGTAGGCAACGAGGACACGTGTCGGAAATTTGTTTAGAACAGAATGGACTCCTTGAAGGTGGAACTAAAGGAACTAAAAGATTTTTCAGCGCGTGGACTGAAAATGGCTATTTTTATCGAAACCTCAAAAGAAAGTTAAAGGATTTGATAATCCCAAACAACGAAATATTCTCGTTCTCACTCATCCTCGAGATTAGAGGTATTGATTCGAAACTCACAGTATATACGTAGTTTATTTTTCTGACTATGAAAATGCAAATTTTTTGAAAATCGGACGGTAACCTTTTTAAATTTTGACCCAAAAATGACCTGCTTTGAATCAAATGCTCTAGACATTTGAAAGTGTGGCATTGAATTTATTTCCGCTTCGGGATCCATCTCTATAGTCAATTTACTGAAGACTAAACAGTTACTAGAAGGACGGTTTCGTGCAGAGATTTTTGAAGTGATTTCGCATTTCGTATTATTTTTTGACGGGACCGGGCAATGCAGGGCGGATCAGCTAGTACATTCTGATTTTTGTCGAACGTTTATTTTTTTAACTTGCACGCGTATAGCATTAAATAAACAAAAACAACAATAAAAAATGTTGTCTACACGAAACTTGAATCTGTCCTGTTCTCTGTAGAACTAGCATTTCCATATTTTTGCTTCCAAAAGAATATGTACATAGCAGGCTATTGTTGGATTTTGTGTATGAATCAGAGATATACAGTGCACGAAAAATAAGTTTCAGACAACCTTCGGTGAGTAGAAAAACAACCGCTTATACAAAATGTATGCTTGTGGAAACTATATCTAAAATATTTCTTATTTTTTAGTGGTATATAAGGTTTTACATAGCTGAATATCTTGTTCTAGTTTAATAGATATACATCCTAATTTTGTGGGAAAAACTTCCTTGATAGAGATAAATGCCTCGCATTTCTGAAATTAGCGAGCCAAAAAACTTTATAAACACCTTAAACTGCGCAGAAACAGAAGTGCTTTTTGTAAGCCTATGTTACATTTAAATAGCTTACAAACCACATAACATATACACATAACACATAACATAAACACATAACAAAAGACATACTTACAAAAAAAGAAAAAAAAACAAAAACCTGTTTTCATATATGATTGTAGAAAAATAAATTTGAAAGAACAAAAGGAAAATGTTTCTTTTAATTTTTTTGGACATCATTCGCATTTATTTAATACGGTGTGTAAAACCTTTGCTACGTGACATACTTTCTTTGAAAGAAGTATGTTTCTACATTCTTTTGTGGCATTCAGAGAAAGCTGTCAGGTAGAAAGAAATCTACGTGCTTGAGAAATACATTTCACTCGAATTCCAATAATGTCCACTATTTAGGAAGAGCAGAATTTGTAATGGTATATTTATCTATTTGTGTCGAAATAATGTTTTAAGAAAAATATGTGATGGAGTACTAGAAAATTTCTTACAAAAAATGAATTCAATTTATTTATTAAATTCGAATAACTTCGATGCATTTATATCTACTTTGAAACAATTGACTTGCCATATCAAGACCATTTACCTGCTGTTTCATGTCGACTACAAGAAATTAAAAAAAAATATTTAGTTAAATAATTGTTTAATTTTTTTTGAAGGACAAAATGTGCATAAATTTATAGTTTTATTTTTCCTCAGAAAATTATAAAACTGAACTCAGGATTTTAAAATGCATTTTAAAGATGAATGTTTGAAGAGTTACGAATTTCAGATCCACGAACTGAAGATTAAAATATAGAATACTAGTATATAATTAATTTGTATATAATGGTATTTTATATACTTCTATTCAGAAAATGTTAAAAAAAATTTAAAAAAAAGTGTAAATAAAGTTAACTTAAATTTTCAGCATGATTGAAACTACGCCATAAATCTTTAAATGGCACTATAAAGGATATGAATTTCTTTTAACTTTGCCAAACAGCGTACAACCAACAGAGTAAAAATGTGTCCAGACCGGGGATCGAACCCAGATACCCTGCTATAGCGCACCAAGTACTTTACCGTTTAAGCCATCTGGACGACATGCAGTTAGACATTTTTCTCTTATATATATACGTTGGCAAGGCTGCAACTTCGCAGCGCAAGATGGAATGTCATACACGAGCCCACTATTCAGTAGCGTACATGAGACGAATAAGTTCCCAGCATCGGATAATATATCTAAATTTCCGATTAAATTTTCAGCAGGACTGAAACTACGCCATAAATCTTTTAAATAGCACTACAAAGGATTTAAATTTCTTTTCACTTTGCTAAACAGTGAATGGTGTGCTAATGTACGAGGGTCGATCCAGAGATAAGGTTCCCATCAAATTTACAAATAGACAACATTGTTTATTCTCATAGAAATTTACATCGTTGGAAAGAAGAAAGTTTACTCCATTTCTCTACATAATCGCCATTTTTTCTACGCATTTTTGTAGACGGTGCTCCAATTTCTGTATACCAATGTCGTAGAACTCCGGCGCCAACCCGTTGAGGAAGTGTTTCACCTCTTATTTGACGTCATCGTCGCTCCGGAAGCATTGGACACCCAAGCGTTCCTTTATCTTGGGGAACAAGTGATAATCACTAGGTGCGAGGTCTGGACTGTAAGGTGGGTGGGGCATGACAATCTACCCAAATTGTGTCAAAAGCTCCTGGGTTTGACGGGAGACGAGAGGTCGGGCGTTGTATTGAAGCAGCGTTACACTGGCTGTCAGGCGTCCTCGCCGGTGGTTCTGGATAGCTCGCCTGAGTTTTCTTAGTGTTACACAATAACTCGCACTTGGCGGGATCAACAATGGGAACCTCCATTTCGGACGGCTGCTGAGCCAAGAATAAGCAGCGCAGCGAAGTGCGGCCTCGGGAACAGCCGCGCACAGCCCTGTTGTCGTATTTCGCCTAGCACTTTCCCCTGCGGCTGGAGCTTTTTGGGAACCTTATTTCTGGATCGACCCTCGTATGACATTCCATCTTGCACTGCAAAGTTGCAGCCTTGCCAACGTATATATAAGTGAAAAATGCCAGACTGGATGTCGTACAGATGGCTTAAACGGTAAAGCACTTGGTGCGCTATACCCGGGTATCTGGGTTCGATCCCCGGCCTGGACACATTTTTCACTCTGTTGGTTGTACGCTGTTTAAAAAAGTGAAAAGAAATTCACTTCCTTTGTAGTGTTATTTAAAAGTTAACTTATTTGTAAATTTGCAGTGTTAAATTGCTACATTAAGATTTTTTTAAATTTAATTTTAAAGCTATATTCCAAGAAAACAATGAATTTTATTTTTTAATCATTCGATTAAAAAAAAAGATTCATCATGTTTCAATAAATAATACTTATAAAAACAAGTTTTTTATATTTGAGTGCAGCAAAATAGGCAAGAAACAAACAAACCTATTCCTTCTGTTTCTTTTGACAACAACCGCATTTATCCAATACGAATAAAAATTATGCTACGTGAATACCGTCTTTAAAAGAAGTATTTTTCTGCATTCTTGTATGGCATTCAGAAAAAGTTGTCACGTAGAAAGAAATCTACGTGCTTGAGAATTGCGTTGCCCCCCCCGAAGATTCCGCTAATGCTGACTGTGAAGGGAGTACACAATTTGTTATGTTATTTTATATACATTTAAAGAAATATGTGAAAGACATTATGATAAAAATATGATTTTTTTTCTTCGAAAACCGAACTTAATTACCATTTAAATTACAGTAAATGTGAAGGAATTGTAACTTTATGAAAATTGCTGTATTTCCAAATTAGATAATTTAAATGATTTTTCACTGAGATTCATAAATAAAATAACCTTTTCAAATCTAATTGATGGGAAATATTTATTTAAAAATTATAAAAAATGTAAGGGAAAGCTGAATATGTAATGGTAACATTTGTTCCGAGGATTTTAAAATGAAAAATGTGAAAATAATTATGATAAATAGAAATATTTTTCGGAAAATGAAATTAATATATTTAATATATAAAACTAATATCTGTACATTTCTAACTATACGAAGATTGCTGGAAGTGACCAATTAAAATTAATTTTATTCTGTTTTATTAAGACATCCCCCTGCCCCCCTCCCCCCCAAAAAATAGTGTAAATAATGGAAAATATATATTCAAAAATTATAATAAATATATTATATATTCTGAAAATCATTAGCTCCTTTTGTAGACTTAAAATATGTTTACAACTTCTTTTTACTTATTAAAAACTCAAAAATCATAGCAATTATAAAAACATATGTGTTTTTTAATTAACGTATGTTTCAACAAAATTTTGTAACTTTTTGTAAAACAAAGAAATACCATCCTAAATTTGTATTCTGAGAGGCATTTAGAAGTGTTAAAAACTTATACTAACGATCATATTACATGATCAAAAGGTTGGCATATTAAACAACATACATGAGTTCCTTTTAATTATAAAATATTTTTAGCTAATTAAATTTGGCTTAAAATCTCCGGCGCTTAAACGGTTGGTAGATCTATATTTATTTCTCTCTTTAAATTATATTTTTTGCATGGTCTTTCATCTTTTTACTCTTTATTTAAGAATGCATATCTTTAAAACATTAATAACTATAATCTTTAAAACATTAATCATCAGTCGTCAAATTAATAAGAAAATTGCCTATTAATTTGTCATCATACAACCAGAATTACACGTATAATATGAAGCCCAACAAAATCCCAGCAAAATAGAACTTATTAAACATTTACAAGTTAAAAAAAGTGTAAAAATATTTCTGAACAAGAATTGTTTCTATAATCATAACATCCCCCCCCCCCCAATTTACGAAGGGAATGTTGGTTTTGTTTTAGATAAACGATTTCATAACGTTGTGAGTATCATTCAAAACAACAATATTGTGCTGTCAATTCATTTAACCCTCTAAGCATGTGGAACGTAATATTCCGTTCACTAAGCACCTGGTTTCACTGCAATATATGCAATATTTAAGATAATATAACTCTATAGATTTAATGAATTTTCAAAACATTGAAGAATGATTAATAATCTCAAGGGTTACATTCATATTTGTAATAAGGTTTTATTTATAATGCCAAAATAATCATATTTTTTTAGCATTTAAAACAAAAAAACAACATTACAATTTTACTCTTTTTCAAAACGCTCAGAGGGTTAAACTATTTTCTTTTGGACAAATTATGTTTTTCTTGAAAATGTAGTTATGTATTTCAATCTATGATCTTCTAATTATGATCTAATTACATATTATTATTATATTATTATTATTAATGTAGTTATGATTCATATATACTTATTTGCTGGTAAGTTTTTTAATAATTTGCATAAAATGCAGCATATAAAATATATATATACATAGAAAAGAAAACTAGATGATTTCGTATCATTTACAGGTAAAAAAAAAATATATAAATATCCACAACTTCTTTATTAGCAGATTTTATTTACGTGCCATTGTGTTTAATATTAAAAAAAAAAAAATTCAATTTAAAAATAGTGTTATACTAAATACTCCATATTTAATTCATTATTTACATACTTAAATATATCATTTCCTTACTTATATGTTGAAATATGTACATCTCACATACGTAGTCCATCTAACATTCTGACATATACATTACATACTTACAACTTTGAGAAGTTTTATTTAAAACTTAACATAATTTATTTTACACGCTTCTTCATTTAACATGCTTCTAAAATTCTCTATTTGCTCATCTATAAAATCTACAAATAAAAGGTTTGTTCCTGTATCTCTGCCCCATTTATATTATTTCGTTTTTTCATTCCTATATTTGAAATATATCTAGTAAAAAAGAGTACAGACAATTTTCTATAATACAACTACGGAAAATCTGTTGTTTAAACCTTAATATATAAACACTTTTATTTTAGATGCTTCAGCAACTTCTTCTTCTTCTAGAATAAATCAATAAAAATCTAATCATGATTACTTCCTACCATTAGATAGCTCATGTCTTCTTTTGCTTCTTAATACTTCAACCTCTTATTGGTAAAGAAGCAAGCACTGCTAAATGATCTTCTGGTCAGTTTAACATTGGTTGATACCGTGTAATTAAAGATGTTATTCGCTCGGTTGATCCTATATTGAAACATTAATGAATGTTTCAATATAGTATTTGTGTATGTAAAATAAATTGAGAAAAATATGTTTATACTTAATTTCAGAATAGTTAGAAATGTTAATAATCTAATGGGAAGTTTTACTTAAGGGTACCTTTCACTTTACGAAAAATAACGAAAATATCCATTTTCAAATTTTTTTCTTAAAATTTATTCTGATATCCTTATTGTTGTGAAGTTATGTAAAAATCTGATAATTGTAAATATTTATTCTAGAAGAAGAAAAAATTGCTGAAAAATCTAAAATATAAGTGTTGATATATTAAGGTTTAAATAAACGATTTTTCGTAATTGTATTATAGAAAATTGTTTGTATCTTTTCTACAAGATATGTTTCAAATATATTATTATTATAATATATATATATATATATATAAATGGGGCAGAGAGGCATGAACAAGCATTTTATTTATAGATGAGTAAATAAAGGATTTTAGGAGAATGTGAAATGGACAAGTGTGTAAAATTAATTATGGTAAGGTTCTAACTGCATTCATTTCTTTTTAAATGTATCACAGTTCTAATCTTTTAATGGATTTCTCTCTCTCTCTCTCTCTCTTTTAACAGTTTAGTACCTTCAAAATGCTTAAACTCCATCAAATATGTAAGAAATGGCATATATATATATATATATATATATATATTACATAATCAGAAAGGTATATTCAATAGAATTAAGGATGGATTTTGCAATAAAATAAATAATTTTCTTTTCAAAACGTTAATATGAAGAAATTCGTATTTTTCACCCAATGCTTAGCTAAGATAAGGACGTTTAATTTTTTTCATAAACTTATGAGTTTATAAATAATAAATCCCTATAGTTATGAAATATACACGTTTGAATATAAGAAAAAATTGTGTGGGAAAAATATTAAAAATTCAAAAGTTTAAATTCTTTTAAATTTTCTTACATTTTTTAATTACCGTTTTTTAAAACTAGCTGTGATATTGATTTTGTTTTATATGAAAATTCTTTTGTTTAACAATTTGATTTTATATTTAAAGGAGGTAAATATAAAAATCACAAGTAAGAAAAATATTCGAAAGTTTACCGAGTCCCCTGAATATGAATAGTCCATTGCCTTACATGATCAATTATGTAAATATGCATCAAAGTTAGCATGAAAATGTGAAATTTCTCTCATTAGTGAACTTTGCTATTCCCTCGAAACTATTTCCCTTGTTAGTCGAAACTATTTCCCTCGTTAGGGGAAACTGTTTCCCTTGTCAGTCGAAACTATTTCCCTCGTTAGTCGAAACTATTTCCCTCGTATGTAGTTAAGGAACGAATCTACAAAGTGATAAGAGCTCAAATGCAAATATGGATGTTTAAAACGCAGACAGCTATTTTGGAGCTTCTAAAACTCTCTCATCAGTGCAATTCTTAAAATGACAAATTTTTAAATGCATAAAAACATAGAGGGAGCAAAGAAATGCAGCTCGCTGGCAAAGATGAAATAGCAGTAAGTGTAAAAACGGCTTAAGTGTAAACGGTCTTGACTCCTCTGTTTCCACACTTGCCATTTCATCCTTAGCTACATTTCTTTGCTACCTCTATGTTTTTATGCATTTTGATTTTGCAATTTTAAGCATTTCATTGATATGCGAGCTTTATAATCTCCAAAAAACTGTCTGCCTTTTTAACATCCACATTTTCATTTGTGCTCTTATCACGTTATCTCTTTGTTTCATAAGATATCGGCACAAAGTTTAATCCTCGTGTTTTAAGTATGTAGTTTTTTTAGAGCATTTTAATGTCAAGCCGCGTGCATGTTTATGTAAGTTTTTGTTCTACCGATTACAAATTGGTATATTTTTCTGTATATATTGTTATTAATGAAAATACAAATATTTGTAATACCATCATAATGAAGGTAAACAAAAAGACGTACTTATATGGGTAAATGGGTCATTCCATGTCAAGTGGCTTAAATTTTGGCATGGTTCCTGCTTGACCCCCTTCAATTTTTATATAATTGACACAGGACATACATATAGGTATAAGATGGACATCTGCAAATTGTCAGTATCAGAAATAGTATAGTTAGGGCTCTAGGGGTCCTTTTGTAAAACTCACTATTTCATAGTCTCAGAAAAAACGAGGAAATCACAAAGTTTGCCATCTTATTGCTCATGATACAAGAAACCTTACTTATTGAAAATATGAGATCTAGTACAACTTTTTGTGCTAAAAAAGGTAATTAGAGCATTAAAAATCACAAGCCAATACCTTTGTCATTACTTGGCCTCAAAGTAGGCCATACGGCCTGTCGCGATGAATTTTACCCGTACTTTAACATGCTGTAACTACTGATTTTTTTTTAATTTATCACTTTAACAATTAATTACCTATGAAGATGTCATAGAGCTTCTGGGGTTGTTTTTTTCCTGCTTAAATATTCATTAATTTATTCAGCTGTGAAATCTTCTAAAAAATTAAAATCATCAATTCTACCCAATTTTCAGAAGCGTATATCTCAAAAGGGACACTCCTGATATGGTTACAGTTAATACCACTGAAAGGAGCACATCTTAATCTATAAGGAAAACTGTATTTCATTTTGGGCCTCTTACATATAGGGGAAAAATAATGAAATTCAAAAAACCTATTTTACGTGATATTTCTTCTTCGAAGATCTTATCTTTCAACAAATTTAACACAAATCTTTTTATTTACATTGATAAATGTATAGATAATTATCTCTTGTTGTGGCTCATGGTTGTTTCTGCTCTACCATTCTGAATGATTGGTAACCGCGTCACCTAGGGGTCACGCCAGTTTGCCATGAAAGACTAGCTCCTGGGGATGCTTCAGTAAAATTGACTATTTCATGGTCGCAGAAAAAATGATGAAATCACTACTTTTGCCCTCTTATTTTTCAAGATACATTAAATCTTACTTATTAAAAATAGGTGATTTAGTAAAACGTTTTGTGCTAAAAATCATAATTGGAGTATTAAAATTAGCAAATCATTATCTTCTTCATGGGCTCAAAGTAGGACATATGTCTTGTCGCGATGAATTTTACCCTTTTTTTAACAAGCTGTATCTATTGAATAAATTAATTTAAACAATAGTCACTTAAGCAATATATTACCTATGACGATGGCATAGAGCTGCTGAAGTTGTTTCTTCCCTGCTTAAATATTCATTCATTTATTCAACTGCGAAATCTCCTAAAAAATTAAAATCATCAATTCTACCCCATTTTCTGAAACGTATATCTCAAACGGGGCACTTTTGATTTCATTACGATTAGTACCACTGAAAAGAGCACATTTTAATCTAAAAGGAAAACTCTATCTCATTTTGGACCTCTTACATATAGCGGAAAAATAATTAAATTAAAAAAAACCTCTTTTTCACTGTTTTTCCGAGATTTCTCTTTTTCAAAGAATGCGACTGTTGAACAAAGTCCATCCCAAAAATTCCTTACATAAGACTTTTGAACTGTGCAAATATGTTTAGCTGTATGAAAATTAATTTATTTTTTATGAATGGTTTTTTTTTTTTTTTTTTTTTGCATATACATTATTTTAGTGACGAATCTGCTGTAAGAACTAAAAAAAAAAAATATTTTGAATCATTGTTACCAACAGAGTGATTTTGGAATCTCTGCAGAGTTATATTTGTTTGGTACAAGCCATGGAAAATCACCCTGTGACGGAATAGGAAGAACTGTAAAGCGGCTGGCTGCAAGAGAAAGCTTTCAAAGACCAATTAAAGACCAAATTTGAACTCCGACGAATCTATATAAATTCTGTGAAAAGAACATAAAGGAAATTAAATTCATTTTTGTCTCAAAAATAAAATAAATTGAAGCAGTACAAGCTGACCAAGAAGAGCGTTTCAAAAGCGGATGCACAGTTTCTGGCACAAGAGAACATCAGCATCATTTTGTACCCGTAAATAAAAAAACAAGTTCGTGTCAGTAGAAAAACAAATGATGCATCATTCTTTATAACAGATGTTGATAAGAGTGATAAGACTGCATTTCACTATGCATTCGTTTCCGATATACAGCCTAGACAGTATATTGCCTGTATCTATGACAGAAATTTGTGGATAGGAAATGTACGTGAAATATCAATTGAAGAGTGCCATGTCTTAATAAATTTTATGCAACCTCGTGGAGCTCCCAAAATGTTTTATTGGCCCACTAGACAAGACCTTTGTGGGATTCCAGAAGAGTATATAATAGCTACGGTTCAAGATGCAACAGCAACAACAATGAGTGAGCAATACAGTTTACCTAAAAACTCTTGTAATCTCAATCAATACGAAATTTGATAAACTGAACCGATAACTAGATGTTCTTTACGACTTGGAAACCCTGGAGCAAACCAATTGAAGCTTAGAATCATCGAAGAATATATTCTATAATAGATGTGGGAACCTGTTAGATACTCACATTTAGGTTGTGAGCATGTAATAAAGAAACTCAACCAGGAGCTAGTCTTTCATGGCTATCGGGCGTGACCCCTTGGTGACGCGGTTACCAATCATTCAGAATAGTAGAGCAGGAGCAACCATGGACCACAACAAGAGATAATTATCTATACATTTATCATTGTAAATACAAATATTTGTGTTAAATTTGTTGAAAGACAAAATCTTTGAAGAAGAAATATCACGTAAAATAGGTCTTTGGAATTTTATTATTTTTCCCCTATATGTAAGAGGCCCAAAATAAAATAAAGTTTTTTTTTTATAGATTAAGATGTTCTCTTTTCAGTGGTACTAACCGTAATCAAATCAAAAGTGTCCTTTTGAGATATACGCTTCTAAAAATTGGGTGGAATTGATGATTTTAATTTTTTAGAAGATTTCACAGCTGAATAAATTAATGAATATTTAAGCAGGAAAAAACAACTCCAGAAGCTCTATAACATCTTCGTAGGTAATTAATTGCTAAAGAGGCAAACTTTTAAAATAATTTTTTTTTCAGTAGTTACAGCATGTTAAAGTACGGGTAAAATTAATCGCGACAGGCCGTATGGCCTATTTTGAGATTAAGTAATGACAAAGGTATTTGCTTGTGATTTTTAATACTCTAATTACATTTTGTAGCACAAAAAGTTGTACTAGATGACCTATTTTCCATAAGTAAGGTTTCTTTTATCATGATCAATAAGATGGCAAACTTGGCGATGTCCTCGTTTTTTCTGCGACCATGAAATATTGAGTTTTACAAAATGACCCCTAGCGCCCCAACTATACTATTTTTGACACTGACAGTTTGCAGATGTCCATCTTATACCTATATGTATGTCCTGTATCAATTATATAAAATTTGAAAGGGGTCGAGTGGGAGCCTGTAGGCCAGTTGACATGGAATGACCCAAATATATGCAGACATCTTCTTATAAATATCTGTATGCATACAAAAAACAAAAACAAAACTGCGAGAAAAAATGAAACGATCCAATATCATTTACAATTTTAATATTTTTATGCTTTGATATTTGATATTTACAATAAATCAAAATGTCATTTTTTATAGCTTAATTTAAAAAAAGCTTTAAGAGCTTTGATTTCAACCTTAACGTATTTCAATTTTTCCAATTTGAACAATATTTTCTAATTTTTGAATAAATCAGTAAATATCGAATCATGATCACTTTCTATCATTAGGCAGCTTTTTAATATTGCATCTGAAGGAAAAAAGCTCTTCGAAATGAGTTTCTGCTCAAGTTAACATTGGTTGATAGCGTGTAATTATAGATGTTACTCGTTCTACTAAACCTACATCAAGACGTTATTGAATGCTTCAATATAGTCCTTAGTATATACAAAATAAATTGAGAATGGAAATGATATCGCCTTTTGGAATATATTAGAAATGTTAATATCAATGTGATGTTTTATTTAATATGAAAAGTTTATTGAGTTCATTGATAACTTATGTAAATATGCAGCGAAAGAGATGGTGAAAATTTTCTTATAATCTCTAGTCATTGAAAACAAATGTAGTCTTCATTAATTTATTTCATTAAATTATTTTTCTATTCTACTGCTTAGCTGTCTCTATATATAAAAGTGTATCGTATTAATTCTTGTAAAGTTATAATATCGTTATAATGAACATTTGATAAAAAAAGATGTGTACTTGTAATATATATATATATATATATATATATATATACGCAGGTATTTTTTGTAAATATCTCCATAGATAAAGAATATAAAAGAAAAAATGCATTTTTTGGACAAAGCGCTCTTTTAAAAGCGTCCAGTGTTTTATCTTAAAAATTACGCCTAATTTCATGAATGCAATTCATGGTGTTCCAAAGAAGCTCCATTAAAGTAGTTTAATTTGTCGTTGGTGTCGATTATTGAAAATTCATCGCTTTGATTTCTGTATGAGAAAAAGCGCAATTAAGTTAATTAAAAAAATACATATATATAATATTTACTCTGATCATTTTTAAGATATGGTAACAGGAAATTAAAAAGAAGTCAATATTTAAGCTATTTATTCAAGATTTCTAAACGGTTTCCTTAACGTATAATAATAATAATTTAATTAATATCAAAATATGAAATTATAAAAGAGTAATTTGTTTGTAATTATTACATTATTTATTTTTTTATTATATTTTTTACATTTCAGTGTTTAAAATATTTCGTTGTCGCAGTTTCACAGCCACATGGCATATTTTGGCAAGAGAGATTTGGCGCATAATTAACTCCATTGATTCTGTAACATGTAAAGAGTTTTAACCTTAAAGATTATTTAGCAATGCGTCTGCATTATGTCTGGCAATGCGCCTGGCAATGTGGCATTATCACCTGCTGTCGGCTAATAGAAAATGACTTAAAATTAATTAATTAATTTATAATTTCCAAACATATTAAAATGTTGTACACATCAGAGTATCATAATTTTAATAATTACATGTCAGGAAGTGAGTGAAAAATCCATTACAAATTCCATCTTTATATACAAAAATCAAATTAAGTTAAATAACAGAAGTCCCAAGTGTGTCCCAATCTTTCACGGACTATGAACAAAAAATTAAGAAATGAAAATGTTGACATATGTTTATTAGAAATAATCCCCCAAGTGTGTCCCAATGTGTCCCAAACTTTCACGGACTGATCCTATGAACAAAAAATTAAGAAATGAAAATGTTGGCATATGTTTATTAGAAATAATCCCCCAAGTGTGTCCCAGTGTGTCCCAAACTTTCACGGACTGATCCTATGAACACAAAATTAAGAAATGAAATGAAAATTTTGCCTATGTATATTCGAAATAATTCCCGCTGGACTCAAGACACTTTTTACAACGTATGTAATAGTCATCAAAACATATCTCGAAATCCACTTTTGCCATGTGCTTCAAATAGTCGATCGCAGTCGCTTGAGGTGGTTTCCTAGGTGCAATTTCAACTTGGGGAACAGAAAATAGTCACATGGGGATAAATATGGGTAGTTAGGAGGATGGTGGAGCACGACGACCTCTTTAGAAGCCAGAAACCCCCGCACAGTGATTGAAGTGTGTGCTGGTGCGTTGTTGTGCAAGAACGACCAACTGCTTTGCTGTCATTACCGAGGACGAGCTTTGTGTACTCGGGCCATGAAACGCTACCAAATAGTAACATACAGTAACAGTAATGCCTTCAATTTTATGTTTGTTCATTGAGCGAGCGCCGACATGATCACGTTACACTTTTACAACAAACTGGATGCACTTAGCATCAAACAACAGATATCACCGTGAAATTGCACCGCTTTACAAGACGAAGTGTAGTCGTGCTTTCAATGTCACCTGAGGGCACGCAGCGTCAACTATTGGCCTGTAATTTAACCAGTTTGGGAAGGACTATGTAAATGCATAACTATAAGAAATAATCGGGTCATCTAACATCATTTATCGATCAAAATAATTGCTACCTTGATATTTGAAATTCATATGAAAAGCAAACACTAAAATGACTTTTATCTGTTGGTTAAGAAAAAACATTTTTCCGGAGTTTTCATTTAAATCTTAATATGCACTTTCATTTTGGATTTTCAAAAATATTTTCTTTCACCAATAAAATAAAATGGAATAAATCAATAATAATCTAATCACGATAACTTTATCTCATTAGGGATAGTTCAGGTCTTTCTTTGTTTCTCAATATTTCAACCTCTAATTGGTAAAGAAGCAGGCAGTGAGAAATGAGTTTCTGCTTAGTTTAACATTGGTCTTAGTTTAACTTGCTCTGTTGAGCCTATGTTGAAACGTCAATGAATGCTTTAATATAGTGTTTTGTGTAAATAAAATAAATTGAGAATGCAAGTAATATCGCCTTATAAAATAAATTAGAAATGTCAATAATAATGTTATGTTTTACTTAATATGAAAAGTTCATTGCTTTGAATTATAACTTACATAAATATGAATTGAAATTAGTAGAAAATTGTGAAATTTTCTGTTAACTATTTTCGTTCGCTGTCATTGAAAAATATGTAACTTTTATTAGCTTATTTCTCAGCTCAGTCGTATATATTTTTTACGTATCTGTTCTGTTTCTTATCAATCGGTATATTTATCTGTATATCTTTTCACTAATCAAAAAATTGAAATAATACTAGCTGTAATTCCGTTACATTAAAATTAGAAAAAAAGATGTACCGATATGTGTAAATATATTCAAATATCTTCCTATAAATATCTGTATACATGCAGAAAATGATTACATGCAAGAGCTGTTCAATAAAGAATTAGCATAGTTCTTTTGCAACGACATACACTCAATCATTGTCCAAATTTTGATAATTCTTTCCATAGCAGCCCTCATTTGATGCAATGAACTTGTCCCAAAGTTTCTTCTCCATTTTTTAAAGACATGAAGAAAGCCATTTTTTGATAGGTCATGAAAATCGCTTCTGCAGTTTTCATCACTGCTTTTGATAATGGAAAATGCTTTCCACGAAGCTGTTACGTCACATTAGAGTATGAAGAAATCTCACAAGGGGTTAGATCTGAACTCACAGTTCTATGAGAGCATCTTCAATTGCAAACAAACCTGAACGTGAACGTGTTGTTGGTTTTGAAGAGTCTCAGAATCCACCGCGCACAAACATGTCTTATGTTTATTTTTTCTGATAAAAACCTGTGGGTGGCACTCAATGATATCATAAATATTTCGGATAGTGCTCGTAATGTTATTCGACGATCGTCTCTGACAATATGAGTGGCAAGAGGCTAAGGGTCTACTTTCCATTGAAGTTTATTGTCTTCCTTCCTTAAACATCTTAAACCAACTGCTATCTATGTTTCAGGGAAGAAAAGACTCTTCATAAGCCTCTTGTAACATTTCATAAGCTTCGGCTTACAATATTTTCAGGCGGAAGCAAAATTTAAACGCAGCATACTGTTCATCGCTGCAATCGTTACTGTTGGTGATACTGAGCGTGCCACTTGAACTTCCACAGATCCCACTGACGTGCTATTTAAAAATAAAACAAATAAAGGAAACTATTACTATATACTCATCACATATTAAGTTAACAATGAAACATAAAATTAAATTTGTGCAGAATAAATTATGCAAATACAGAAATTATGGTTATTCCTCATTGAACAGCCTTCGTAAAAATAATAAATAATAGAATGATGTGATATTATTAAGAGATAAATACACTACCTCTCATTCAAAATGCAACACTATAAAGGAAGCTGACAATAGACGTGAAATTTGCACAGTGCACTAACATCGATATAAGGTAGGTAAATTATTAGCATTTTAGTGCACATGCAAATCAAGTGCGCTAGTAGCGAAACCTACAAACGCTATATAAAGTTGGAACAGACTTCTGGTTAAGAACAGGCATTTTTCCGCTGTTTGTTTTACGTGAGAAGCATCAGTATGCCTCGTTAAAGAATGTGAAACTGAATCGAGCAGGTTTCTGGGTTTGACAAAGGAAGAATTGTGGCTTATAGAGATTTCGGATTATAGTTCCGAGAAATCGGTGCTCGTGTTGGACAAAATCAAGTCACAGTAATGCGTATATGGTGTCAGTGGGTGCAAACGGGATGGATCGGTCGACGGGAAGGATTTTATCAGCCTCGTCACACCGCTGTGCTTGAGGACAGGCAAATCGTGCGCATGGAAGTGACGGATCACACTGCAAAATCGAGAACCCTAGCGGAAAAATTAGGGTCTGTTGCACAACAATCCTTTTCAGTCCGCACCGTTCGACATCGTACATTTCAGAGGGGGAATTTAAGCAAGGTGCTCATTGTAGCGAATACATTTGAGTCTACACCACAGGCGTGTATTTGGCTGCAATTCCGAAAAATCCGTTCTCGTGATGGAGGAAATGAAGTCACAGTAATGCGAATATGGATGTAAGAAGAACGGATCGATCGACGGGGAAAATTGTACCTGCTTCGTCACACCGCCGATCGTGTGGACAGGCATATCGTTCACATGGCAATGACGGATGACAAAACAACATCGAGAACCCTAGCGCGCAAAAATTAGGGTATTTTGGACTACAATCATTGTCAGGCCGTATCATTCGACGTCATCTACTGCAGAGGAGGAATTTCAGCAAGGTGCTGATTGCTGCAATGACCTTTGACTCAGACAGGTTTGCACCACAGGTGTATGTAGCTGCAATGATGCGTTGAACGCCGGGCATGAAAAAACAAGTGACACAACATTGTCTTTTCAGACGAATCACGCTGCTTGGAACACTATGATAGTCGTATCCAAGTTTGGCTGAATTTCAGCAGCGGATTGCATTATGCATCACCATACCGGCACTTCACTTAGTGTTAAGGTTTATGTTACAATTAGAATTTATTTCAGCATCCCCTAATACGCATTGCTGTTTTTTTAACAGCCACCGTTACAGTTTTGAAATTTTGTAGATTCTTGTCATCCGTTAACTTGATAGTTTGCCTGTCTAATCTTCAACAGGACAATGCAAGACCGCACGTGGCCCACATCGTTCAACAATTCTGTGTTTCCCACCTGATTGCACTGCTGCCTTGATCTACCTGTTATCCTGATCTGTCGCTCATCAAACGCATGTGGTTGATGATTGGCAAACAACTGACTCATCATATGTTACCCACTGCTACGTCTGAAGAACTTTGGCAAAGTGTGGAAGCAGCATGTATTGACATACCTCAAGAGTAAATTGAATGACTCTTTCTTTCAATGCCGAGGTGTGAAGCTGCAGTCGTTGCCACACATAACGGCAACACAAAATACTGATTTCTTCGTGTTCCGTAAGTCGAACGGAGCTGTTATTTCAATTATTTTGCCTTTGTACTTAATCTTATTTGTCCAATAAACTTAGCTTTGATATACTTTGTCCTTCATGGTGTTGCATTTTAGATGCCTAGCAGTGTAGTTTGTAAATTGATATTTAAAATTCATAAAAAAGCAAAGTGTCTTTTTTCTGTATTTTTATTAAAAAAAGCTTGGAGAGCTTTGATATTAACCTTAAATTTAGCACTTGGTGTGATGTTAGCACTTTTATTTAAGAAGTTTTAACAAATTTTACTGATTTTAGGATATACCAATAAGCTTTTTCTTACCATTAGATAATTCATGATTTCCATTGCTTTTTAACACTGCAAGGAAAATATCTTCGAAATGATTTTAAATATGTTAAAATTATGTGTTAAAACATGATTTTAAAAATGTTAAATATGTTATACTGCGAAATGTAATTAAATATGTTATTCGCAGGTTTGAGGCTAAATTGAAACGTTAAGGAATGCTTCATTGCAGTCCTTCGTGTATGTAAAGTAATAAGAATGAAGTATTTTTCCCAGCTGGAAAATGTTACAAATGTTAATAATAGTATGACGTTTTACTTAATGTGAAAAGTTCATTGTTTAGTACGAATATTTACATAAATATGCTGTGAATGTAATGCAAAAAAGTTTCTTAGAACTATTTTAATCGTTAGACATTGAAGGACAGTCAGTTTTCATTATTGTAGTTTCCAGTTCAGTCACGAATGTTTTTATACTTTTTTTAATCCCATTTCTTGTCTTCTACTTAGCTAGCTATATATTGATCTGTATACCATTTTATTAATATTAGTAAAGATATTGATAATACTTTTCTAATAAAGCGATGAAAAAGAGGTTTATGTAAATGTATGCATACACAAGTATCTTTTTATACACATCTGCTTCCATACAGAATAAAAATACATAAATGTCAGAAATAATGGAATCAGATATAATTTACAAATACGTTTTAGGCTTGATATTTGAAATTCTTACAAAAAGTCAAATTATAAAATGGATTTTTCCTTTAGTTTAAATGCAAAACACTTTGAGAGCTTTGACTTAAATCTTTATGCAATTTAACACTTTTACTTTACAAGTTTTATTAACTTTTACTATTTATTGGATAAATCAATAACAATCTAATCATGAACACTTCCTACGATTAGGTAGTTCATGTCTTCTTTTACTTTTTAATACTGCAGGTGAAGGAAAATGCTTGGAGAAATGAGTTTCTGCTCAGTTTAACATTGGTCGATACCATGTAATTAAAGATGTTACTCGCTCTGCTGAGTCTATGTTGAAACGTTAATGAATGCTTCAATATAGTCCTTTGTGTATATAAAATAAATTGAGAATGGAAGTAATATCTCCTTCTAGAGTATATTAGACATGTTAGTAGAAGTGTGATATTTTAATTAATGGGAAAAAGAACATTGCGTTAAAGGATCACTACTGTAAATATGCACTGATCTTAGAAAAAATAAATATGATGAAATTTTAAATAGAACTTCATTGTAAAACAATCAGTTGATTTTATAGAAAATATGTCAGTCAGTAAAATAAAATTTATTGTATCGAAAATATGTTTTTTATTACGACGTGTTTTGTTAAACAGATTTTGCTTGCTAAATAAGACAGTTATGGACTTCCCCGTATAATAAACATTTTTCTACTGGCGGGCTAGATTACAATTTGTTTTCCTGTAAAAGAAACAGATTATTTTACAGTGTACTTTTGTTGTTAGTATCTGTTACCAATTTCCCCGTATAATAAACATTTTTCTAATGGCGGGCTGGCTGAAATTTGTTTTCCTGTAACAGAAACAGATTATTTTACAGTGTACTTTTGTTGTTAGTATCTGTTACCAATTTCCCCGTATAATGAACATTTTTCTACGGCAGGCTGGCCGACAGTTTTTTTTTATCCTGCAAAATAAACTAATTATTTTGCAGCGTACTTTTGTTATTAAACAGATTTTACTTGCAAAATAAAACAATTATCGACTTCCCCGTATAATAAACATTTTTTTACTGGCGGGATGGATGACATTTTTTTTCCTGTAAAAGAAACAGATTATTTTACAGTGTACTTTTGTTGTTAGTATCTGTTACCAATTTCCCCGTATAATAAACATTTTTCTACTGGCAGGCTGGCTGACATTTTTTTATCCTGTAAAAGAAACGGATTATTTTACAGTGTACTTTTGTTGTTAAACAGATTTTACTTGCAAAATAAAACAATTATCGACTTCCCCGTATAATAAAAAAATTTTCTACTGGCGAGCTGGATGATAATTATTTTTCCTGTAAAAGAAACAGATTATTTTACAGTGTATTTTTGTTATTAGTTACTGTAAACATTCAATGTTCATTAACTTTTTTAATGTATTTTTAATCTTACTGACTGTTTTTTATGCTTCTTTGTCTATTTTATACTTTGATATATTAAAGACAGTTATAATAAAGTTGCAATAAAAATATTTACCACGGTAAGAATATCTTATTTATGCATATTTACATAAAACATGTGAAAAAAAAATTGGACAGCTGAAGTTGCTTTCCATCCCTTATTAAAGGAGTAAGAAGAGGGGTGAGAGGGGGTGTATAAAGGGCCATATCGGATCGAAAAAATGAGAAAGCTTACAGCTTATCACCCGGACGATGGTAATTTGAAAACTTCGCACTTTTTCCCAGAGCAAGAGACTCAGTAAACTACATATTAATTGTAGTTTTTTTAAATATATTTACAAAAAAAAAAAAAAAAGGAAAGAAAATCGATTATTAAAGTTGCTATTAAAAATCTATTAAAACTGCATATGAAATGCAGATTTTTTTCAAGCTTTACAATACTATTAACTTGTATGCTATGACCATCACAAAACTTTCTTTTATATCAACGTTATTTTATATCACTATCAGTATTATTTTATAATAGCATCAGAAATAAAAAATATAAAGCATATTACAACATAATATAAAAGACAACAGCGCCCTCCTTCCTCGAGTATTAAAATTTAAAATTTTATCAAAATACACATTTCTAATCATTAATCTGAAATATAAAATTTCGTGTATTTCTGCGCAATAGAAAATTAGATACAGCTATAAGGGTCCTGGAAAAATTTTATAGGGCTAATATTTCGTAATCGGATCCACAGCTAAATTTGATGTCAAAAATAAGAGTTTCTGGCACCAATGTGGTTAAAAGTGTATGAAAGTTACAAATATGGAGTTAACAATACGGCAACTCACGCTAGTAAAAATGCATCAATCGATTGTGGATCCGATTAGGAATTTTTCACAAGGTATAGGATAACAGCAACCCTCTGTTGAGTGATCAAAGCCAAAATTAAATCCGTATTGATTTTAAAAACTTTGTACAATTCTACGAAACATAGATATCACAGTAATCCTGAAAAACACATCATTAAGTACCACCTGTCGGGCGATAAACCAAAATATCACCAGTGCTAATTTATGTCAAGGTCTAACTGAATATGAAATTTGAATACATTAAACCAGAAAATTTATTTAAAGAATGTATCTTGTATCTAAATTGTACTCACTTGATTTCAATTTTGTTTCATATATTAAAAAAATGTTCAAATATTCAAAGGATTTTTTTTTAATATTTGAATTTAATCAGAAAAGATCATACCTGTCTTTTAATTATCTGACAGAAATTTTTTTCCCCAAAAACAAGGGTTTCAAGGAAAATGTTTTAAATAACTGTGGGAAAATAAACTTTATTCATTAAAGTACATTGAATATTTATTTATTTTAGTTATCAAAGGATTCTTGAAAAGAGATTAATGATATCAGGGTTTAACTGTGTACATCATTTTATTCTTTGAACATAAGACACAGCTGTTACTAATAATGTTCAAATCGTAAATTATTTGAATTTTCTACATAACTGACTGCCATAATTTAATTTACATTACTTTCAGGTGAAGTATTATTACTTAACTAGTAACCAAGAATGTTTATTTTTATCAACAAATATGCACGCATATATAATAGGAAATATTAAAAAAAAACTAAAAAACCCGGTTTAAAGAAAAAAAAGAAAGAAAAGAAAAGAAAAAAAAACATGGGGTTTTTGTCAACCCTGTTTCCATTTATTTTCTTTATATATATTTAAGCCAAAATGTTTTCGAAAAAAGTTTTGCTAATTGTATTTACAGGTAATCTGAATACAAAAGATACTTGAAAAATATTGCATGAATGCCATGAATTTTTCATGGCAACCGAAAATTTATCAAATTAAATTTTCATCTCACAAAACCACACAGGGATTTTGTTTGAGATTTAAGAAAAAAAAATCAAGTTACAGGAAAACAATTTATATTAATTTTTCTTAAACAAATCTTATTATTTCTTTTATATTGTTATTGTCTAGAAGAAAATAATTAGAAAATATTTGCAATTTAAATTGGAAAATGTTTAAGAAATCCGTTTTTTTAATTATGTTTTTGTTGTCTGAAAGAAAAACTAATTAGAAAATATTTTTATTGCTAGCTGTGTGCTGATATAAATTAACAGAGTATGGATAATCAAATATAGTTTTATCTAATGCAGAAACACTATTTCTAGGTAAATTTTTAAAAAGTGTCATCAGGCATTCAAAATGTTTCGATAATTCGTTACATAGAAAAAAAAAAGAGAAGAGGGCAATTTATTGAATATTTGTAAATACAATTTTAAAGTAACAAATTTAGAGGAGGGAAATTTAGGCAACGATTACTTTATAAAATTTCATTAAGAGTATAGATTTTGAAAAATAGTAGTAAGAATAAAATATTTTGCTTATTAATAATCTTTAACATTATTGTTATTTATTTATAATACAATTTATTGTGCTCGGAATGGCTAAATTTCTAATGAACTGTAATTTACCAGATTAGGTATGGAATTTCATATGCATATGGTGAGCGTATACTAGAAAACTAGGAATATAGTAAGTTACTGACAAATAGAAAACTATGATCTAGAAAACTATGATAGAAAAGATATATCTGTATAATGGATAAATAATAGAAAACTAATAGATATATAATAGAAATTAGATACATAATAGAAAACTCTGAACATGTCTATGAATAGAAAGTTATGAATAAAGTAGAAATAGGGCAATAGACAAAATTTGAAATAGACAAAATTTGCAATAGAAGCATGGGCGTTATGATATGTTATATACAATTATCTAGCAAGTTGCAATTTTAAAAGGCTATAACAAAGTTGAAAAGTTTTAATAATTCAGCTAAGGCTATATGAAATCCTTATATGCAAAGATCTAATATTAGTGAATCTGAAATAAGCAGAAAACAGCCCGCATACTAATTTATCAATGGATATATGAAATTTCCAAAAGATCTAATATCAGTGATCTCATATCAGTGATTAAATAAGCTGAAAACTATACCTGGAGTAAATCTATAAAAGTAGATAAAATTTGCAGTTAAATATCTGTTTTGATATTTTTTTTACAGACATCCTATAAAGACATACTTTAAAAATTTTTACGAAAGTTAAGACAAATTGAGTAATTTTGGCTTGTTTTTCAATTTGTGTATCTGTTGCACACTATAATACTGAAGAGAAATGAAAAAAAATATATATATATATAACGAAATTCAAACAGTTATTTAAAAAATATGAAACGTAGAATGTGTCAGATTAGAAAAAAATCACAACTGTAAAATTGTTTTCTTTAATGGGATAAAAATGTTAGAAAGTATTATAATACTTTGTAATATGGGTGATTCAAAAGTATGTATACACAGCTTGAATGATTATAACTTCAGTTTTTATTCACATATAATTAATATTTAAATTGCGAAAGTATCTACATAAAATGTATAGCTGTTCTCCGTACCGCAGACGTCAATACACTTTCTGATAACGGTAGGCTATTGATTCACAAACTTCAACAAACATTTCGTTTGGTGTTGAGGCGCATTCTTTCTCAAAAGCGGTTCCGAAACGTTGTTTATGAACATCCATTCGTTTCAAACTTAACTTTTATCCGATTAATTGTAAGTAGCGTAGATGGATTTGCCTGAAACCTCCTGCGATATTGTCTTTGTACTTCTGTTGCATTTTCATACTTCTAATAGCATTTTAAAATAGTTTTTCATTTTTCAAAAGTTAATCTTGGTCCACTCATTATTTCCAATTAATTACATCCTGAAAAGAAAAAATATCATATCATTGATACATTCATATCATACCATTGAAACACAACATTGATACATACAATACATTAAATATACATAAAAATAATACATTTTGTTTAGATCAAGACCGTCAAAATTTAATTTTTTTCCACACATCAAAACTAATTATAAGAATGAAAAAAAAACTTACACAGCCATGTATTGGATAATACTAATTATTTTTATATTTTTATGTAGAAATTAATGTAGGTCATAATTCATATTTTTATAAATGCGAATTTATTAATTATTTTTACAGTTAAAAGTATGTGCTAGAATTAAATTCATGCTTAGATTATGTTTGGGTTCATTCAGTGTATCTCATGAAAAAAGAAAAATTTCATTCATGGCTAATTTCATGCGTGAATGTAGTGTAAGTCAAATAGCCTCAAAAGTTTACCGTTCTTGGCAACCGGTATTTAAAATAAAAAATTCTTCACTGTATTTAATTGTAGATATGTGGGACTGAATAAGTCAAATTTTCCTTTACTATAATACTGTTAGTCAAACACCGCAGCCATTTACATTTCTGTGACTGACACTACATCCACGCATGGAATTAGCCTCATATGACTTTTAGGGAAGATATAAATGAAGTTTTTCACGTGGATTTAACATTAGAATTCTCAAATTTTGAGTTCATCTATCTTTATACAGATTTAAGAGAAAACAAACACATAGATTATATATTTCCCTGGATTTATTTCATTCAAAGAACTGAGCTAAAGTGTCAAAAGTGGTTGTTACCATTTGAAAAATGAAATTTGTACAACTTTTAATATGTAGATGACTCATATATGGAATAAAAAGGCAATTATTAACCAAATGGTAACTTATTTCTGAGATATTTTGGTATTAAATAATATCAGATTTGCCTTTTTTCTTCTTGACTGACTGTACATTATTTTTAAGGTATGAAAGCAACAACACGATGATCACGATAAATATCTTTCTGGAATATATTGATATTGATTCCTATTATATGCATTACATAATTACATAATTGCTTTTTTATTATATTTTTCGTCAATCCTAAACAAATTTATCATGTTTTTACAAACTCTTATAATACATTTGTTTTAAATGCTAAAAGGTGTAAATTAACAACATAATACAAATTAAAATAACTTTTATTAGGTTGTTTTGTATGTTTCAACTCACTCCGAGTCATTTTCAAAAACAAACGAGAAAAGCATTTGTTTTTGAAAATGACTCGGAGTGAGTCAAAACATCTAAAACAACATAATAAAAGTTACTTTAATTTGTATTACGTTGTTAATTTACACCTTTTAGCATTTAAAACAAATATATTATTACAAGGTGTTATAATTTATTATATTGTTAAACTCTTATGATGTAAAATTTGACCTAATATTTTTCAAGAAGTACAAATAGAAACTATTCTAAAAGCATTCATTATAAATTTTTATTAAAAATACTGTAAGAAAAGCTATGCAAAAAAGGGATTTTGGAAAAGAATTTTGCAAAAGAAATTTTGAAATTTATAAATTGCATAAGTATTATCTAAAAATGTCATCATATTTCAAAGAATCTTTAGCAATAACGTAATTGATATAAAACAAACAACTACTATTTTGTAAAATGTAATACGCTAAAGTCTTAATTTTAGTGAGCATATTATTTTATTTGAAGGAAATCGACAACCAAAATTATGAAGAGACTAAAATTTGACAGGTTGTAATATTTGAAATTGAAACTTCATTACGTACTAAACCTTTTCCCGACAAAATTGACTCACATAACAAGTGGGAGTTGTTATTCCCGTTTGAAAAGTCGATGTTTAAAAATCAAGCTGAGACAAAGTGTGAATGACATTTGTTCCCAAGCATTTTGAATGTCTAAACCTATTCTTTAGTATTTTTCACAATACTTTTATGAACTTAAAGACCAAGAATACACAAATGGATTTCATGATATGATTTTAACATATCGATAATTCATGATTGGATTTATTCAAATAATTATTTTGGAATTAAATATTTGACAGTTTGAAGTTTCTTTACGATTTATTTAACCAAATAAGAATTTAAGTTCCAATAAGAAAAATGAAAAATATTTTAATACATTTCCACCACATCAATCTTCTATGTTTTGAAATTAAATTTGAGATTTATAAAAATAACTGTTAAATGCACATATTCTTTCTTTTGAAGAAAATAAGTTACCAAATTTATCAAGGGAATCAAATTTGACAGGTTCTGATATCTGAAATTAAAATTTCATTGCGAAGAAAACATTTCCCTGGAAAAATTGACACATTTATTAAGTGGAAGATATTATTTACGTTTGCAAAATCGCTGTTTAAAAATCAAAATAAGATAAACTGTTAATGACATTCTTTCTCAAACATTTTGAATATCAAAACATTACTTCTTTTTTTATCATTCGAAATACGTTTTATTTATAAAACTGAACAAGAAGAGTAAATACTCTTCTTTTATGACACGATTTTGAACATTGACAGTTTAGGATTTCAATCATTCAGATATCTTGAAAGTAAATATTTGATATTTTTAAAGCGATTTATTTGATCAAATGAAGCAATAACACGCGTTTTTAGTGTTTGCAGTCTAAATTTAGCTGTGCGTGCGTGTGTGTGTATGTGCATGTGTGGAGGGTATTACAAATATCTGATGCTAAATTTCTCTGATATTCCCATGATATTTCTAAAGCAGCATTAAATCTTCCATATCAAAATTAAAATAATGAAATTTTCATAGGTTTTTTCGCAATACTCCTCTGATATACTGCCATTATTTAATAAAAGTGGATATTAAAAAAAGTCACACTACACGATATTTAAATATGACTCGTATAAATTACACACATAAGTTCACATTTTTTTTCTAAGAAATTATACTTTTCAATTTATTCAATTGATTGTGACCAATAAAAACACTTCAGTATTGTGCACATGTAACACTTATGTTTTATTTATGTTATCACATTTAAAGATTAAACATATGGATTTGAATTTTAATTTCTGTAGTCTAAATTCTGAAAGGTCACATATGTCGTATGTTAAAATTTCTTGATATTTCTACCTCACGATAAAATTTCCCGGTCAGCATTAAAATATTGAAATTTTCATAGATGATTTCTTTCGCAACACTATTCTGATATGTGAAGTCACTATTAAGTAAAAGTTAAAAAAAAGGCACACCACAAAATATTTAAATAGAAATAATACAAATAATAAAAAAAAATCTTTTTCTAGGAAATTATATTTCAAATATCAATTTATTCAACTTATTATAACCAATAACAACACTTTAGTATTGTCCACATGCATTTCGTTTTATTTATGTAAATAACACCACACTTAAAGATTAAACATATATGGAATCGAATGATTAGTCCACTTTACAGATATAACTTTAATCATAATTTTATTACATATAACTTCAACTATAATATTTAAATTTTACAAAAATCAAAATAATAAATAAAAAATATCAAAACAATGTTTTTTTTAGGGTTTTGTTTTTATTTTAAATAATTGCCGTGTCTCATTGCCTAAATCTCTCCCATTAATACCTCAAGATTTTTTAATTTAAAATAGTGCTTTATATTTTCAATTTTATTGCTAATTTCGTTGGTTTTTAACTTTATTTTCTTCTTTTTAACCTCTTCAGCATCTTTTTTCTCTTTTTATAGCAGTAGAGGAAAAGTGGGGGTCCGACTGCAGGTGGCGGAGCTGTGGAGCCTGAGGAGGGAGGAGGGAGGGCTCCTCAGCTCCACCACTCGAAGTGCAGGTCAGCTCCTCCACTCGAAGTGCAGCTCAGCTCCTCCACTCAAAGTGCAGCACCTGCCCACATGCCCACCGCTCGAAGTGCCCTCCACCACCTAAGATAAGGGGATTAATTAAGGATTAGTGTTAATTAATTTTAATTGCGAGACTTAGAAATTTTTCGAAGCCATTTTTTTTCCGCGGAGAATTTTAAAAGTCAATAAGGGTTTAATTATAAATGGTGAATAATTAATTTTAATTGGGGAACTTAGACATTTTTCGAAGCAATTTTTTTTTCAACGAGAGTATACAGTTTGAATAGGAGTGTATGCAGTAGAAGTGAATGAATAATTAAAAATAATAATTAAAAAGGGTCATTCATTAATTTTAATTGGGGAACTTAGAAATTTTTTTTCAACATGGTGATTGATTTTAATTGGGGAACTTAGACATTTTTCGAAGCAAATATTTTTTCAACGAGATAGGCTATTTGTTATACATGTTAGAGTATATTACAGGTGAATTTTAAAAGTCAATAATGATTTAATTAAAAAGGGTCATTAATTAATTTTAATTGGAGAACTTAAGAAATTTTGGCGAGATTTTTTTCCCTCAACGAGAGTACGCAGTTTGCATGTGCAGTAGAATGGTAGATGCTAGTAATTAAAAAGGGTCATTAATTAATTTTAATTGGCGGACTTCAACATTTTTGCGGCAAATAGGCGCGTTTTAATGAATTCGATATAGGTTATGGTAAAAAATATAGGGTCCCGCATGAATTATACTGTACTCAATTTAATAGCTCCCCCTTCCCCTCGCCACTTTTTTTACCCAGAGGGCCCCTTCGATAGACTAACAATACGCACTTCAAAAAATACATAGTGGTAAAAAAGAAGAATTTTAACGTATATATAAAAGTGTAAATAAACAAATATGAAAAATCATGCGTAGCGCCATAATTCATGAATCACTTTCCAACATTGTCGAAGTGTTATATGAACAAAACATAATTTTACCATCGAGTGCATAGCGAACCGATCCCCTTTTTAATAAAAAGGTGGCCTTCACAAAAATCCAATTATGCATAAGAACCCTTCCTAAAATCAGATAATTTACACCTTACCTTTTTTTTTTCAGTTCAAGTTAGGCTAAAAGTACAGCTTACGCATCGATAGGTTCAAAATACAGGGACCCTTCGAAGTGTGAACTCGCATTAGACTATAGGCTCCTTCATAAAATAAATGAGATACATGCCCTATTCGAATAAAAAAAAGCCCTTCACAAAAACTGTAGGGGTTCCCTTTTGGGAAAAAAAGACGGCCTTCACAAAAATCCAATTATGCATAAGGACCCTTCATAAAATCAGATAATTTACACTTTACCCTGTTTTTTTAAATTCAAGTTAGGGTAAAAGTATAATTTACACATCGATAAGTTCAAAATATTGAAATCCTTCAAAATAAACTAGAAAAAGTTAAAGATTTAAGCCCTGCTCATAAAATAATGCGACTACCCAGCGCCCTTCACAAATAATATAACCATATTCGAATCTCAGAGACCTTCACAAAATAAATCCAATAGATTCACGTTATTTTACAGCGACAGAAATATTAGGGATATTGACCTTTCATAAAAATGCATGGTCCGCTGTTTGAATGAAAAGGCCTCCCTTCACAATATACCCTGTAAAAATATTATGATTCCACAGATATTTTAAGAAATAGAGTACTAATCTCAAATGAATACGAATTCATGCAATGTAAAAAATAGGTTTTACACGAATACATTTTTAGTATAACGTTCAAAATATAGATTTTAGAAAAAAAAAAGTACATATTTCACCAAATTTATCATACAAATCTGTAAAATAGGGTAGAACGTTTCATGAAAAATAATTGAATTTTCGAATGATTATGCTTTAAAATACATATTTATAACTGCAACTAAGATTTGAGTGTTACCCTCTCAACATGCATATCGCTGAATCATAATGAGTCATATTATCAGACAAGCGGAGATCTTGCTTTGATTTCACCCAGTATGCGATAATGAGTCACTCCGCGATAAGAAATACCTGTTACTCGTAATTTCTGACAATATACCCTGTAAAAATATTATGATTCCACAGATATTTTAAGAAATAGAGTACTAATCTCAAATGAATACGAATTCATGCAATGTAAAAAATAGGTTTTACACGAATACATTTTTAGTATAACGTTCAAAATATAGATTTTAGAAAAAAAAAAGTACATATTTCACCAAATTTATCATACAAATCTGTAAAATAGGGTAGAACGTTTCATGAAAAATAATTGAATTTTCGAATGATTATGCTTTAAAATACATATTTATAACTGCAACTAAGATTTGAGTGTTACCCCCTCAACATGCATATCGCTGAATCATAATGAGTCATATTATCAGACAAGCGAAGATCTTGCTTTGATTTCACCCAGTATGCGATAATGAGTCACTCCGCGATAAGAAATACCTGTTACTCGTAATTTCTGACACATTTTTTGTAGGTAAATGAACTATTTAAAACCGTCAATGTATACAAATTATTTCGTGTAGTCCTATATAATTATTAATCTGTTAAGTTTTAAAGTGCTTCAATGAAAAATAAGAACTAGTCATTAAGCGATACCCTTAAGAATTTTGAGGCAAACAAATGTTTAAATGAATTTGAACCTGTTTAAATGTACCTGTGTTTAAATGAATTTGACGCATGTTATGGTAAAAAAAATACAGTGTCCCCTATAAAATATAGGAATTAAACTTTAAATATTTTAAAATTACATTAGTCAATGCTTTTTTTTGTATAGAAAAATTATACTAAATTGTGTTTTTAGTATTTTAACTTAAAAATTTCTTTTGAGGAATGAATATAATAACTAAGCTTTGTTTTTATAAAATATATATTGTACTAAATAGTTAGGATATTATTTTAAAAAATTTTGTTTTTAATATTGAAAACAAATATATATATATATAAATGTAGCTTACCTAAATATTTAAACCATAAAGTACTGGACTTCATCCAAACTTGACTGCATGCATGTCTTAAAAGAACTAAACGGTATAACATGTTCGCTTATCTCTTAAAATTACGGGATATCGTGACGTCATGGATAAAGCATAGGGTAGAATACAGAATGAATAGGTATTATAAAGCAGAATCATAAATGTTGCATACTTTACACTTGTAGTATGTGAAATGATTGCTACTATTGCCTATATGAGAAAATGAATCATCAACGAATCTTAGTGTATGTTATATTTAACCAACAGGCATGAAATGCGTGAATTTTGACTAGAATTATTCACTGAATGTAAAAAAAAATTATTTATATTTAGATCTAATATTTATATCATTTAACATTTTAAATTCCTAATAAAAGTATATACATTAGTATTGTCATGCAACCAATATCCTTCCAACCCTTTTTTGTTTAAAAAAGTAAACGGAAGTGAAGAGAAGACGAGAAGGAATGGTGGTTCGTTCGGAGTAAGTAGGATGTGGGAAGGCATCCGAGTATATTTTGGTTGTTTAAGAAGTAATGTGGTTTAGGTGGAATTTTTATGAATATTAGTGAAAGTGTACATAATGTAAATAATCATCTTGCAAATATCAGCTCTCATTTAATAAACTGTGCATTTAAATTTTAAAAAGAAGAATCGTTGTGTCATTCGGCTGTCATGATATTACAAGTATGCTTGTGAAAGGTCTATTTTTAAGACGAAACATTGTGTGAAATGTCCTGTTTTAGGGTTAAAAGTTTCGTGAAGGGGTCTGTTTGAAGGACCCTGTTTTGAAATGACTTAAGAACGGACAATTTATTTCTAAACATATTCACAACTACAACTTTGTATACATTATGAAAATACATGATAATATTTATACATTATGCCATAGTTTTTGAAATATTTTTCCAAAGTTAGATTCATACAATAAAGCGAGATTGATACCGTTAATGTATGTGAATTCCTTCATGTTATCCTCAATAGCTTCAACTCGATTCCTTATATATGCCTCAATGAAAAATAATAACTAAGAAATAAAATTAAAAATAGTAATTAAAAGGTAGCCTTAAGAATTTTTGGAATAAGAGATTGGTTTTAATTAAATAGGTTAATGAACCTAATTCGATACAAGTCTTACTAAAATAGAAATTACACTAAAAATACAGAGTCCCCTACAATATATGAATTATACTCCACTAAATTTAATAGCACCCTCCCCTATTTTCATAGAAATGGCTTCAATATAATTTAGGCTAACAATATACGCTTCAAAAAATACATAGTGACCACAAGAAGGACAGGAATTCGATATGTACTACTACTTATGCAAAATATAATTTATCTTATCGCATAAAATATATTAACAAGTCCTGTAAAAATATAATGACATGAACTTTAATACATGATTTAAATACATATTGGTTATACAAAACATATATATATATATAAATATATAAAAATTTATCGTTACCTAAGAATTTCAAGCATGATTTACTAGACTTAACCCAAATTCAACTAGATTCTTCACGTGGTTCGATGACATCACTGATCGCGATAATATTTTAGATAAGATTTACTGATAAGACCACATATCAAGTCATTTCTTCTAAAGCAAGTATAGGAGTTGGTTCTGAGGTCTAGGTATGTAGTAGGTTAGTAGTAATATATTTTTAAAGTACTTTTTATTATGTGTTAAAAGAAATGGTTATTTTTTTCTTTACGTAGGGCAGTAAAAATTAAAACATAAAATATTAAATTTAATCCTTAGTAATATAAAGACTTACACCTACAGAAACGCAAACATCCTTTTAGTTATATTCATGCAGACTTTAAGATATATCGCATATGTTCTTTATTTTACCATGGCATATAGGGATTTTTTTTAATGTATGTCACGTGACTATCTAAAGCGAGATTGATACTTAAAACCATTAATATATATGAATTCTTTCGTATAGCCCTGTATAGATGCTACTCACCATATATACATATATACTAAATCTGGTAAGTTTTAAAATGCATCATTGAATTGCAATGAAAAATAACAACTAACAAATATTAATTAAGAGATATGCGAATGTTCGGACTAATAAAATTTTTGGGTGAACAGATCAGTTTTAATTAAATATGATAATGAATCTAATTCAATACAAGTCTTGTTAAAATAGAGATTATAGTGAAAATAGAGGATCCCCTATAATACACACTAATTATACTCCATTAATGCACTACCCCACTTATATTATCACAAAAATACCTTCGATAAAATTTAGACTATCAATACATACAAAATATATACAAAGTGCCCAGAAAAAGGGTAGGAATGACTGAAGAATTTTAACATAAATTAAAAAATAGAATCTACAGTAAGTAACTATAAATAAATATGAAGGAAAAATCATGCGTCAGGGTATACTTTATGAAACACTTTCCAAATGGGACTATCGTTATTACTTTAAAAAACTATTGAAATATGTGAATTAGATTAAATAATCCATACTGGAAATGTATTTTTAAAAAAATACAGACTTCGTTTCTTTCTTTTTTTTTTCACTTTGATATAATTATAAAAGTGAAAAAAGTGAAAAGTGTATAAGGCTTCTTTTACAATAAAGACCTGATTCTTGTGGAGAGATTGAAAACTAGTATTTTATTGAATCGGCCTATATATGTTGGGTTTGCTGTACTAGAGGTCTCTAAACTTTGCATGTATGATTTCCATTATAACTTTATAAAGAATACTTAACTTACCATATTCAAACACACAATATTTATAAGGATATAGAACAATATCGTGATTTCTTTAACTTCTGTAAGTATTCAAAACCACATCGTCTATACCACACAAGTTTCGAACCCACAAACATATAATCAGACTTGTCATTTTATACCCAGGACGCTAACTATTGGGCTTAGTGAGCCTCTGCTTATTTCATAGTCAACATGCTAACTATTGGGCTTAGTGAGCCCCAGGCTAACTTATACCCACCACGCTAACTTTTGGGCTTAGTGAACCCCCGCTTATTTTATAGCCACCATACTAACCACAGGGCTAAGTGAGTCCCCGCTTATTTTATACCCACCACGCTATGTATTAGGCTGAGTGAGGCCCAGGCTATTTTATACCCACGACGCTAACTACTGGGCTGAGTGAGCCCCAGGCTATTTTCTACCCACCACGTTTACTGGGCTTAGTGTGCCCCCGCTTATTTTATAGCTACCACGATAACCACAGGGCTAAGTGAGCCCGCGCTTATTATATTGTCAACACGCTAACTATTGGGATGATTAAGCCCCACGTATTTTATACCCATCACGCTAACTACTGGGCTGAGTGAGCCCCAGGTTATTTAGTCGCATGAATATGATTTCCAAGGTATATGTCCTAACTTGATTTAGACCATTGCCTATGATAAGATAAATTGGTAAACTATGTACATTTCCCTTGAAAACTCACTTGTATTTTCTTAAATATCTGCAGAAATCAGCATAGTTTATTAAAATTATATACATTCCCATTAGTTTATGAATCTACTAACTTATAATATCTATATGGTAACTTGGATTATTAGTATTCCCACTTAAAAAATTCTTTTGTAGATTTAATATGATAAACACTAACATGAGACTGACTAAACTTTTACCATTTTCATTTCAACTTAGTTTTAGGAAATTTATCTACGTAGCTTTAAATTTTACTGTTTAGTAAGTCTATTATTTCAAAGTATTATTTTTTAGTTCTAATATTCAAAACATATTCATATCGTTTTACATAGTAGGTATCAAATTAATTTAAAGTCATATTAAAAATATATATACAAATACTATTCTTACCTAACACGCCAGCTAGCTAAGCACCCAACCGTCTCACACTAAGACTCTGAGAAAAGTGAATGCTTGTTCAGGGCCTTATCAGCTAATATAATCACTGATAAGATTTGATCACGTAACACGTGACGTCACTGATTAAGTGATATCACGTGACCATGTGATATCATTCAATACGTCTAATTTATCTATATATTATTTCGTAATACATAGTACATGTACTATGTTTTATGAAATAATAGAAAAATCATGTATTAATTTATCTATACATATATTATAGAAATCAATTAGAGTTAAATTGTTAATTGCAATTAGCAATTGCTTCTTTTATGACCTAGTCACGTGATCTCTGACGTCACTGGTGACGTATTGAATGATATCACATGGTCACGTGATATCACTTAATCAGTGACGTCACATGTTACGTGATCAAATCTTATCAGTGATTATATTAGCTGATAAGGCCCTGAACAAGCATTCACTTTTCTCAGAGTCTTAGTGTGAGACGGTTGGGTGCTTAGCTAGCTGGCGTGTTAGGTAAGAATAGTATTTGTATATATATTTTTAATATGACTTTAAATTAATTTGATACCTACTATGTAAAACGATATGAATATGTTTTGAATATTAGAACTAAAAAATAATACTTTGAAATAATAGACTTACTAAACAGTAAAATTTAAAGCTATGTAGATAAATTTCCTAAAACTAAGTTGAAATGAAAATGGTAAAAGTTTAGTCAGTCTCATGTTAGTGTTTATCATATTAAATCTACAAAAGAATTTTTTAAGTGGGAATACTAATAATCCAAGTTACCATATAGATATTATAAGTTAGTAGATTCATAAACTAATGGGAATGTATATAATTTTAATAAACTATGCTGATTTCTGCAGATATTTAAGAAAATACAAGTGAGTTTTCAAGGGAAATGTACATAGTTTACCAATTTATCTTATCATAGGCAATGGTCTAAATCAAGTTAGGACATATACCTTGGAAATCATATTCATGCGACTAAATAACCTGGGGCTTACTCAGCCCAGTAGTTAGCGTGATGGGTATAAAATACGTGGGGCTTAATCATCCCAATAGTTAGCGTGTTGACTATATAATAAGCGCGGGCTCACTTAGCCCTGTGGTTATCGTGGTAGCTATAAAATAAGCGGGGGCACACTAAGCCCAGTAAACGTGGTGGGTAGAAAATAGCCTGGGGCTCACTCAGCCCAGTAGTTAGCGTGGTGGGTATAAAATAGCCTGGGCCTCACTCAGCCTAATACATAGCGTGGTGGGTATAAAATAAGCGGGGGCTCACTTAGCCCTGTGGTTAGTATGGTGGCTATAAAATAAGCGGGGGTTCACTAAGCCCAAAAGTTAGCGTGGTGGGTATAACTTAGCCTGGGGCTCACTAAGCCCAATAGTTAGCATGTTGACTATAAAATAAGCAGAGGCTCACTAAGCTCAATAGTTAGCGTCCTGGGTATAAAATGACAAGTCTGATTATATGTTTGTGGGTTCGAAACTTGTGTGGTATAGACGATGTGGTTTTGAATACTTAGAGAAGTTAAAGAAATCACGATATTGTTCTATATCCTTATAAATATTGTGTGTTTGAATATGGTAAGTTAAGTATTCTTTATAAAGTTATAATGGAAATCATACATGCAAAGTTTAGAGACCTCTAGTACAGCAAACCCAACATATATAGGCCGATTCAATAAAATACTAGTTTTCAATCTCTCCGCAAGAATCAGGTCTTTATTGTAAAAGAAGCCTTATAATTATATCAAAGTGAAAAAAAAAAGAAAGAAACGAAGTCTGTATTTTTTTAAATATACATTTCCAGTATGGATTATTTAATCTAATTCACATATTTCAATAGTTTTTTAAAGTAATAACGATAGTCCCATTTGGAAAGTGTTTCATAAAGTATACCATGACGCATGATTTTTCCTTCATATTTATTTATAGTTACTTACTGTAGATTCTATTTTTTAATTTATGTTAAAATTCTTCAGTCATTCCTACCCTTTTTCTGGGCACTTTGTATATATTTTGTATGTATTGATAGTCTAAATTTTATCGAAGGTATTTTTGTGATGATATAAGTGGGGTAGTGCATTAATGCAGTATAATTAGTGTGTATTATAGGGGATCCTCTATTTTCACTATAATCTCTATTTTAACAAGACTTGTATTGAATTAGATTCATTATCATATTTAATTAAAACTGATCTGTTCACCCAAAAATTTTATTAGTCCGAACATTAGCATATCTCTTAATTAATATTTGTTAGTTGTTATTTTTCATTGAAATTCAATGATGCATTTTAAAACTTACCAGTTTTAGTATATATGTATATATGGTGAGTAGCAGGGCAGTATACAGGGCTATACGAAAGAATTCATATATATTAATGGTTTTAAGTATCAATCTCGCTTTAGATAGTCACGTGACATACATTAAAAAAAATCCCTATATGCCATGGTAAAATAAAGAACATATGCGATATATCTTAAAGTCTGCATGAATATAACTAAAAGGATGTTTGCGTTTCTGTAGGTGTAAGTCTTTATATTACTAAGGATTAAATTTAATATTTTATGTTTTAATTTTTACTGCCCTACGTAAAGAAAAAAATAACCATTTCTTTTAACACATAATAAAAAGTACTTTAAAAATATATTACTACTAACCTACTACATACCTAGACCTCAGAACCAACTCCTATACTTGCTTTAGAAGAAATGACTTGATATGTGGTCTTATCAGTAAACCTTATCTAAAATATTATCGCGATCAGTGATGTCATCGAACCACGTGAAGAATCTAGTTGAATTTGGGTTAAGTCTAGTAAATCATGCTTGAAATTCTTAGGTAACGATAAATTTTTATATATTTATATATATATATATGTTTTGTATAACCAATATGTATTTAAATCATGTATTAATAGTTCATGTCATTATATTTTTACAGGACTTGTTAATATATTTTATGCGATAAGAGAAATTATATTTTGCATAAGTAGTAGTACATATCGAATTCCTGTCCTTCTTGTGGTCACTATGTATTTTTTGAAGCGTATATTGTTAGCCTAAATTATATTGAAGCCATTTCTATGAAAATAGGGGAGGGTGCTATTAAATTTAGTGGAGTATAATTCATATATTGTAGGGGACTCTGTATTTTTAGTGTAATTTCTATTTTAGTAAGACTTGTATCGAATTAGGTTCATTAACCTATTTAATTAAAACCAATCTCTTATTCCAAAAATTCTTAAGGCTACCTTTTAATTACTATTTTTAATTTTATTTCTTAGTTATTATTTTTCATTGAGGCATATATAACGAATCGAGTTGAAGCTATAGAGGATAACATGAAGGAATTCACATACATTAGCGGTATCAATCTCGCTTTATTGTATGAATCTAACTTTGGAAAAATATTTCAAAAACTATGGCATAATGTATAAATATTATCATGTATTTTCATAATGTATACAAAGTTGTAGTTGTGAATATGTTTAGGAATAAATTGTCCGTTCTTAAGTCATTTCAAAACAGGGTCCTTCAAACAGATCCCTTCACGAAACTTTTAACCCTAAAACAGGACATTTCACACAATGTTTCGTCTTAGAAATAGACCTTTCACAAGCATACTAATGTATATACTTTTAATAGGAATTTAAAATGTTAAATGATATAAATATTAGATCTAAATATAAATAATTTTTTTTTACATTCAGTGAATAATTCTAGTCAAAATTCACGCATTTCAAGCCTGTTGGTTAAATATAACATACACTAATAAGATTCGTTGATGATTCATTTTCTCATATAGGCAATAGTAGCAATCATTTCACATACTACAAGTGTAAAGTATGCAACATTTATGATTCTGCTTTATAATACCTATTCATTCTGTATTCTACCCTATGCTTTATCCATGACGTCACGATATCCCGTAATTTTAAGAGATAAGCGAACATGTTATACCGTTTAGTTCTTTTAAGACATGCATGCAGTCAAGTTTGGATGAAGTCCAGTACTTTATGGTTTAAATATTTAGGTAAGCTACATTTATATATATATATATATTTGTTTTCAATATTAAAAACAAAATTTTTTAAAAAAATATCCTAACTATTTAGTACAATATATATTTTATAAAAACAAAGCTTAGTTATTATATTCATTCCTCAAAAGAAATTTTTAAGTTAAAATACTAAAAACACAATTTAGTATAATTTTTCTATACAAAAAAAAGCATAGACTAATGTAATTTTAAAATATTTAAAGTTTAATTCCTATATTTTATAGGGGACCCTGTATTTTTTTTACCATAACATGCGTCAAATTCATTTAAACACAGGTACATTTAAACAGGTTCAAATTCATTTAAACATTTGTTTGCCTCAAAATTCTTAAGGGTATCGCTTAATGACTAGTTCTTATTTTTCATTGAATAATTTTAAAACTTAACAGATTAATAATTATATAGGACTACACGAAATAATTTGTATACATTGACGGTTTTAAATAGTTCATTTACCTACAAAAAATGTGTCAGAAATTACGAGTAACAGGTATTTCTTATCGCGGAGTGACTCATTATCGCATACTGGGTGAAATCAAAGCAAGATCTTCGCTTGTCTGATAATATGACTCATTATGATTCAGCGATATGCATGTTGAGGGGGTAACATTCAAATCTTAGTTGCAGTTATAAATATGTATTTTAAAGCATAATCATTCGAAAATTCAATTATTTTTCATGAAACGTTCTACCCTATTTTACAGATTTGTATGATAAATTTGGTGAAATATGTACTTTTTTTTTTCTAAAATCTATATTTTGAACGTTATACTAAAAATGTATTCGTGTAAAACCTATTTTTTACATTGCATGAATTCGTATTCATTTGAGATTAGTACTCTATTTCTTAAAATATCTGTGGAATCATAATATTTTTACAGGGTATATTGTGAAGGGAGGCCTTTTCATTCAAACAGCGGACCATGCATTTTTATGAAAGGTCAATATCCCTAATATTTCTGTCGCTGTAAAATAACGTGAATCTATTGGATTTATTTTGTGAAGGTCTCTGAGATTCGAATAAGGTTATATTATTTGTGAAGGGCGCTGGGTAGTCGCATTATTTTATGAGCAGGGCTTAAATCTTTAACTTTTTCTAGTTTATTTTGAAGGATTTCAATATTTTGAACCTATCGATGTGTAAGTTATACTTTTACCCTAACTTGAATTTAAAAAAACAGGGTAAAGTGTAAATTATCTGATTTTATGAAGGGTCCTTATGCATAATTGGATTTTGGTGAAGGGCGTCTTTTTTTCCAAAAGGGAACCCCTACAGTTTTTGTGAAGGGCTTTTTTTTATTCGAATAGGGCATGTATCTCATTTATTTTATGAAGGAGCCTATAGTCTAATGCGAGTTCACACTTCGAAGGGTCCCTGTATTTTGAACCTATCGATGCGTAAACTGTACTTTAAGCTAACTTGAATTGAAAAAAAAAAAGGTAAGGTGTAAATTATCTGATTTTAGGAAGGGTTCTTATGCATAATTGGATTTTTGTGAAGGCCACCTTTTTATTAAAAAGGGGATCGGTTCGCTATGCACTCGATGGTAAAATTATGTTTTGTTCATATAACACTTCGACAATGTTGGAAAGTGATTCATGAATTATGGCGCTACGCATGATTTTTCATATTTGTTTATTTACACTTTTATATATACTTTAAAATTCTTCTTTTTTACCACTATGTATTTTTTGAAGTGCGCATTGTTAGTCTATCAAAGGGGCCCTCTGGGTAAAAAAAGTGGCGAGGGGAAGGGGGAGCTATTAAATTGAGTACAGTATAATTCATGTGGGACCCTATATTTTTTACCATAACCTATATCGAATTCATTAAAATGCGCCTATTTGCCGCAAAAATGTTGAAGTCCGCCAATTAAAATTAATTAATGACCCTTTTTAATTACTAGCATCTACCATTCTACTGCACATGCAAACTGCGTACTCTCGTTGAGGGAAAAAAATCTCCCCAAAATTTCTTAAGTTCTCCAATTTAAATTAATTAATGACCCTTTTTAATTAAATCATTATTGCTTTTAAAATTCATCTGAAATATACTCTAACATGTATAACAAATAGCCTATCTCGTTGAAAAAATATTTGCTTCGAAAAATGTCTAAGTTCCCCAATTAAAATCAATCACCATGTTGAAAAAAAATTTCTAAGTTCCCCAATTAAAATTAATGAATGACCCTTTTTAATTATTATTTTTAATTATTCATTCACTTCTACTGCATACACTCCTATTCAAACTGTATACTCTCGTTGAAAAAAAAAATTGCTTCGAAAAATGTCTAAGTTCCCCAATTAAAATTAATTATTCACCATTTATAATTAAACCCTTATTGACTTTTAAAATTCTCCGCGGAAAAAAAAAAGGCTTCGAAAAATTTCTAAGTCTCGCAATTAAAATTAATTAACACTAATCCTTAATTAATCCCCTTATCTTAGGTGGTGGAGGGCACTTCGAGCGGTGGGCATGTGGGCAGGTGCTGCACTTTGAGTGGAGGAGCTGAGCTGCACTTCGAGTGGAGGAGCTGAGCTGCACTTCGAGTGGAGGAGCTGAGCTGCACTTCAAGTGGTGGAGCTGAGGAGCCCTCCCTCCTCCCTCCTCAGGCTGCACAGCTCCGCCACCTGCAGTCGGACCCCCACTTTTCCTCTACTTATAGCATCAGCAAGCATTGAATGTCCTGTTTTGAAAATATGAATAAGTTTCTGTGGAATTTCAAAAATTTTCACATGTCCTACAATTGACTTGATTTCGTAACAGACAAGTTTTTATGCATTTAGGATATCTTCTTTCAGATTTTTAACTAGGCATACTGAATTTATAGAAAAGCCCTTTTCTATCTTGGCATTTCCATGCGACAATAACATGACTATTTTCATGACAGTACTTATAGACCTACAGTTGTAACATTTATTAAATATATACAGGGTGGTTACAAAAACTTTAAATTACACTTCGTCGCTTCCAGCATCCAGTCATAATTTAGTAAAGTGGATATTAAAATAAATGTCTTCACAAGGTAAACATAATCTGCTTTCGTTTTTGAAACTTTATAGTAAAAACTATATATATTTTACAGCAACAGCTGCCTAAAGATGACAATATGTTATTTATTTTATTTTATTTATATATTTATTTTGAGTTGTAAAATGACGATAGAGAAAGGAATTATTTTGATCATTTCTAAGAAGGAAAATATTAAGGTAAATTTGAGAAATATATTAAAATTTTGAGATAATCTGGTAAATTATTTATCAAATTATAATACAGGTGAGCAGACAACAGCCCGTAGTAGAATTGTAATATAAATTTAAAAATTATGTACCAAAACTCGCATGTTACAAAGAAATAATTTTATTTTTAGCTTTGCTGAAAATAATTCTTGTTGTCTTTCTAGAAATTAAATTCTTCAAAATGAAATAATCCATTTTAACAACGAAATCGCCATCGTATTATTTATTTTGAGTCATTATTCTAAGCATATTTAACATTGTGCAGCACCCCATGATTTTTTTACACCGCCATGCAGTTTTGTAGGTATAAAACCATTAGGAAGTATTCATTTTCTCAATATAAAGAGAAGAAAAAGAATTTGATAAGTCAGTATATTACAATAATTAAGTAAATGCACAGTTATCATTTAAGAAATTATACTGTTTATTGTTTTTTAACTTAACAAATTATATTCATGTCGCATGTACCAATGCATAAGATCAAATTATCTTTATCTAATCAAATTGTTTACACTTTTAAAAGTTATTATTACACTAAATTACTATATTAAAATAAAGAAAAGAAAAACTGGAAAAATTATAAATATATTAGTCATGCTTTTTATTGTGGCACACTGCTGAAGTTTTTTTTATAAAAAAAAAAAAAAAAATTACCAATAAAATAGCATTATCAAGAAAAACTTTTGATAAGTAACCTTTTCAGCTGTCACAAGCAAAATCTTGCGATAAACAAATTAAAAAGCAACCAATCTTTAAACAAAATGTAGGAATAATTTAGAAAATCTTCTGCATAAAACTTTCACACATTAAATAAGATAAATATATCAATGAAAACTCACAGCGACCCATGTGTTTTGCTGGTGGACACATTGTGTTTACTTACACGATGTTCGTATTAAAAGAAACTGTATCTTGTTTGCATGGATTAATTTGATTAGTTAATGTGCGTGTGATTTAAAAAACTACACTTCTGCATGAAATTTGGGGCAAATTAAAACTGGTGATAGGATATAATAAATCGGTAAAGTGGGAGTATAACTCACGTTCAAAGGGTTCCGAAAATTAAATTTCTTAATTGCTATTTATTAATTCCCAAACTTCTACTACCCTTAATTTTTTCATAATTTAAATTTCAGTAGATTCGGAAATAGGAGGGGGGGGGGGGCATATTTTTGCAGTATACTTTCGACGATATCTCTGAAAATATAATACCTACCATTAAAACAAGTATATTTTTGAGTTTAGTGTTACGAGATCTTTCGAACGATATCCTAGACGGTACATATAAAAATGTTCTTTTTTTCACGTAACTTAATTAATATCTTGGCTAATTACCAACAATTTCTTCGAAAATCATTAGCAACTATCTTTGGACGATTCTGCGTACATAAGTACTTTGAGAGCCACTCAACTCTCCCGCTGACCGCCCTAGAAGTAAAGTTTGTGTATAACGGAAAAATGCATTTTTCTCAAAAACTATCAGACTTAGGCAGATCGCTATAGTTTTCATGCAAAGTTTAAATAAACTCCTACCACCCCTAATTTGTTCATAATTTTAGTTTCAGTAGATTCGGAAATAGAGGGGGGAGGAACATATTTTTGCAGTTTATTTTCGACGATATCTCTGAAAATATAATACCCAAAATTAAAACAAATATATTTTTGAGTTCGATGTTACCGAATATTTCACACGTTACTCCACACGATATACACAAAGAAAGTTTGTTTTTTCAAGTTACTTAAGTAGCCCTTCTAAATTTCTCCGAAACATATTTGCGAATGGTTAATAATCGGAAAAGATGTTGGTCAATAGGCTTTATATCTTTCCCAAGTTTGAACTTTCACACTCCATAGTTTACGAGAAAATGTACTCTGACAGACCTACAGACAGGCACAGGAGTGATCTTATAATGGTTCCGTTTTTACGGAACCCTAAAAACTTAAACTTTCGGAATTTCTAAAAAAGTCATCTTTGCATTCAAAGCAGCATTTCATACTAAATTAAAGACGCTTTACAACTTTGTAATTATCTTTGTTCTCGGATAGCCTACCGTTTTTGAAATAGGAACGCTAAGTCCACAGTTTGCCTCTAGGTGGCGCTATAAGCACTCTCATCGCGTAGGACATAGCCACTTTAATATAACTAGACAGCCACGTTCATGACTATAGCTGTTACCATTTTGAAGTTAATGAGGTTTGGACAAGATTTTAGTGGGCACCTTGTATACTACACATTAAATCAATTTCGTTGTATTTAAAATTAAACTTACAATTCATTAAAATAATTCGCTTCAGTTTTGATTTCAGTTTCAATTTTTGAAAAAGTTACCAAAAAAAAAAAAAAAAAAAAAAAAAAAAAAGGTGTTTGTTTTATTAACAAATTTAAGATTTACACATTTTTACGTATCCAGATTATGCAAGAGGTTAAATATTCAATTTTTATGTAGCGTGATTAGATATGATGAATATAGTAATTAATATTAATAATACACTGCATTTACTTTTCTATAATAATTTTAAAATAGTGCATTTAATATAGTAAAAATTTTGTAAAAATGAAGCAAAAATGACGGTAAATAAATATAGGTTAAAGGGACATTTCATGGGGGACCTCATAAATTCCTGCCTTGGAAATTTCTAAATTATCTGGTGGGGGTAGGGGGAATATTTTGGTCTACCGAGCCACCACTTTAATTCATCATTAGAACCAACAAGAGGCTATATTCAAGATGGAAAGTCAGTTTACGTGAATTGACAATATTACATTTAATATAGTAAATATTTCGTAAAAATGAAGCAAAAATATCAGTAAATAAATATATGTGTCAGTTACATTTCGTGGGGGACCTCATAAATCCCTTTCTTGGCTATAGCTTTAGAAATTTCTAAATTATCTGGTGGCGGGGGGATATTTTGTTCTTCCAAGCCACGCCTTTAATTCATCATTAGAACCAACAAGAGGCTATATTCAAGATGAAAAGTCAGTTTACATAGATTTGCAACTTTCCAACTGTGAAAAGGTGCATAAAATTCAATGAGTCACTAAAAAACAGTGAAGCATTTCTGGATGAGTCATACTTTTGTACGAGTTTTCGATTTCGCACCGTGATTGGTAAATAATGTTAATCAAAATTATTTTTTTCATGATTTTCACCAAATTTCCCTGATAAAATACTCTGACATATCCATATTTCTCAAATTTTTTCAGTCTATAAGTTATTTAAATATATTATTCACCATAAACGTAAAGATATATTAAATAGTCAATCATCATTTTAAATCTATTGCTCTTAATTTTTAGTTTCGGTATGTAAAAAGTGAAATATTTTATTATATATACGCAATGTAAATCTTTTAAATTAAATTTACGACTTATAACAATAACACTTAAACGCATAGTGTTTTCTTTTCTTTAAAAGAAATGAACAACGAAAATTATCAAAGGAATCTGACCGGCTCTCTGATTTGAAATAGAAATTTCATTACTTAGAAAATCTTTCCCTCACAAATTTGACGCATTTAACAAGTGGAAGTTATTACGTTTGCAAAATGCTTATTTAAAAATCTACAATAAGAGAAAGTGTTAATGACATTCTGTCTCAAATATTTTTGAATATCAAAACATTATTTATTTTTCTTTTCATTCACAATACATCTGAATAACGTGTTTAAATAAAAGGAATAAATAAATTTATTTCATAACATGGTCTTAATATCGATATTTCAGGCTTTTATTCCTTCAGATGCTTTGAAAGTAATTATTTGACATTTTGAAATATTTTTACAGTTTGTTAGAGCGATTGAAGCAGTAACTCGCGTTTTAAATAATTTGAAATTCAAAAATATGTTATCCAATGTAGGTTTTAAAATATGCTGGTTATAAATTGTTTTATACAATTTAATTATGATAACGGAAAGAAACGGATTAAAACTGTCCAGTTTTTAGGTACGTTCGTAATTATATAAATACGTAGCACCTATTGTCGACGTCTGGTCCGTCCGTCCGCATATAACAAAGCAAAAACTACCCAAACGAATGATTTGAAATTTAAGATGTATTATCTTTGCAGAATTTTGTCGAGACATTTAAAATTTTATGAAAACGAATCAAAACTTTAGACGATATTAATAAAAATATTTATTAAGAAATTTGAATTAAAAAAAATCGGTGCTTTTTTGTTATAGGAGCTTCCGAGGTTTAATCGTCAAGCGACCGAGATACTTATTTTATTACAGAAATGAATCTGCAGACGATATAATTCATTTCACAGAATTAAAAATTAAGATCACAATATTTATATAACTATCTATAGTACGAACGCACCTCATTTGTCACATATGACGTACAGTTTCCAACTTGTTTTAATACGAAAACGGTTTTATAAAGCGAGAAATATTTTATTATGCAGTGTGTCTGTTTGATTTGACTTCACCCAATCTTGAGAAATCTGAGTATTGTTCTTACTGACCACTAAAATCCTTTCCCCCTCTCATTACCATAAGATTGGCGACAACTATAGTCATGAACGTGGTATCTAGGTATAGTAACATGGCTATATGCTACGCAATGGTATAGCTTACAGTGCAACCTGGTGGCAAATTGTGGAGTTAGCATTCCTATATCGTTAACGAGAAGTAAGTAATTACAAATTTATGAAGCGTTCCCGATTTAGTATAAAATTATGAATTATATGTAAAAATAACTTTATTAGAAGTTGTGTATGTAATTTTTCTATATTTTATCACCAGTTTAAATACACCACTAATTGCATGCGCGTTTTGACATTATAAAGCTGCGAGTTTTGTGGCATTATAATGCTGCGAGTTTTGTGGCATTATAATGCTGCGAGTTTTGTGGCATGATAAGGCAGACGCCGAATTTCAAATGTACTAATAAAATTGACGCATGTAAGAAAGCTACAGTTTATTTTAATAAGAAAATGAAGTTAAGAATATAGAGGTAGGAGAGAAATAGAGAGGAATTGTGCTGATTTGGCGTGAAGTTAAAAATGCAACCCTATCATCGGTTACAATTTGGCAAATCTTTGACACGCTTGACCTTTGAAGGTCTTCAACGAAACAATTCAGCCCTTGTGCCACTTTCTTCCTCTTTTTGGGCCAAATGAGGGTATTTAAATTTGAGCTATAACTGACTTCATATTGCAAACGTTTTTGACGGTATACTGCATCTCTATTACACATAGAATTCTGTGGTTAAGTATGCTCAACGTCCTCATATGATTCGCTGGTGGACATATTGTATATATTTGAGTCGATTTTTTCTTATTAAATTAAACTATATCTTGCTTCCATGGATTAGTTTTATTAGAAAATGTGCGTTTACTTTATAAAACTACACTTGTGCATGTGGTTCGGGGTGTATTTAAGCTGGTGATAGGATACAAAGATTTAACATTTCAAGACTTCTTATAAAGTTATCTTAACATTTAAGATACCATTTCATAATAAATTGAGACGACTTACAACTTTGTTCTCCTATTGCCTACCGTTTTCGATATAGCAACGCGAAGTCTACAGTTTGCCTCTAGGTGGCGCTATTAGCAATCTCACCACGTAGTGCATATCCACTTGAATATACCTAAGGGGCTGACGCATATCCATCTTGTTGCCCAAAATAATCGGGGTGTATTTAAGCTGGTGATAGGATACAAAGATTTAACATTTCAAGACTTCTTATAAAGTTATCTTAACATTTAAGATACCATTTCATAATAAATTGAGACGACTTACAACTTTGTTCTCCTATTGCCTACCGTTTTCGATATAGCAACGCGAAGTCTACAGTTTGCCTCTAGGTGGCGCTATTAGCAATCTCACCACGTAGTGCATATCCACTTGAATATACCTAAGGGGCTGACGCATATCCATCTTGTTGCCCAAAATAACCGCCATGTTATAACCCAGCTCAGCTTTAGCTTTGTTTTTGGTCGCGGGTTATATGGCGGGGATGATTCAGCCCGTAGTATAGGAGCTCTAAATATACCTAGACACCTCGTTCATGACTATAGCTGTCAGTATTCCGAAGTTGGACAAGACTTTAGTGAGCACCTAGTATACTAAACATTATATCAATCTTGTTCCTTTTAAAATTAAACTTAAAATTCATAAGAATAATTCTGAAATGAATTTTCTTTTCTTTAAAGAAAGACAACTGTAAATCTGTTGCCAAAAAATCATAACATATGGTAAAGTATTATTGACATTCTGTGTCAAACATGTTAATACCAAGACATTAAAAACAAAACTTTTTCATAATATTTTCAGTAGTAAATTTGAACAGAAATACATACATTTATTTCATTACATGATCTTAATACAGGTAATTCAGGCCTATATTCATTCAGATATTTCGAAAACAAATATATAACAATATATTAAAATTTCTTTCCGACTCATTTGATTTAACTAAAGCTCAGAATTTCAGTTTCGTGACACAAAAAGCGAAATAGTTGATCATATATTACCTTGTATATCAACCTTGTAATTTTTTTAATTAAATTTACGATTCATAGTAAATGTTAAAATATTTTCCTTAAAACAAGTCAACTACTAAAATTATCAAGGGAATCAAATTTGACAGCTGTGTCATTTGTAATAGAAATTTCATTACGTACAAATCCTTTTCAGGGAAAAATTGACACATTTAACAAGTGGAAATTATTATTTCCGTTTGAAAAATCGTTGTTTAAAAATGAAATCAAATAAAATGTTAATGACAACCTGTTTCAAAGGTTTTGAATATCAAAGCATTTCTTCTTTTATTATTCACAATACTTTTGAATAATGGATTTAAACAACAGGGATAAATAAATTTATTTAATGACTTGATTCTAAAATCGACAATTCTGGTTTACTTTCATTGTGATGTTTTGAAAGGAAATATTTGACATGTGGAAGTTTCTATATGATTTGTTTGAGTGAGTGAAGCAGTAACATGCGTTTTAAATATTTAAAATCCAAGCTATGTAACATATATATTGTTCAACACAAAATTCTTCAGCAAACATATTTCTATTATTCAACACACACAAAAAAAATATCCTTACGGCCTGTACAGAGAGTAAAAGCTAGTATCCTTATTTCTTGGTTTTAAGATTATAGCTAATTTTACTCGAAAACACGAAGCTAAAATGAGAAGTAGTCGATTATAGAAGATTCATTCCCAGTTTTCGTCAATACTGAATATGAATGAGAATTTCACCAAATTAATTAGCTATATCAAAGTTTGCTCCATTTATGGCAGTTTATTTTTTTCGCCAAATTTTACAATATTTCACCCAGTGTCGTCAAGCTTGGCGTGAACTCGGCGCTATCGGGTATGAATATATAGTTTTAAGCGTATGGGAGTTGGAACAATGGTTACAATAATGAAAGAAAATTTGCGAGAAACCACCTTCACTTAAACTCATAAATTAATTCCATTTATGACGGAATCCCTTATTTTTAATCTATTGTCTGTTTTCAAAATATCAGAAACCCTAGAATCTCAAACTGCTACATCTCAGCCATTTTATAAGTTAGAGGAGGAAAAAAAACTTCATCGGAATCATTTTATCGAAGTCGCACGCATAAAGGAAAAAAAATATGATTTCTAGTATTTTTCGTGTACATTTTTGATTTTGAAATCTTTAAAATCTTGTTTCAAAATGGCGGATGAAACTGCCCAAAAAATTTGGTCGAGACCTTGGTAAATTGCGCAGTCAGATCCAATTCTGTTCATGAAAACGAATGCTTTCGCATGCAAAAATCAGATATATATATATATATATAATAATGCCCACATATTTTGGGCATTTAATAAGTTTTTCGTTTAATTTTAGGGTATATACTATTTAAAAATTAAGGTATACACTACTTATATATATATATATATATATATACAGGGTCATTCATAATTCCTTCCGGGGTTTCGAAACGTTATAGTAAAAAAACGAAGACGAATATGAAAAAAAGAAACATATGAAATTATTCCGAAACTGTTCAAGTTTTACTTACATACATTACAGGTGTTCTATGTGTGAACCCTTGGTCACACGGCATACATCCATGCGATAGTCCAGTTCCTGCCATACTCCGTTTCTTTAAATCTGAATCAGTGGTGTCAGTTCAACGGGCCTTTCGTAATAAATATCGAAAACAGGGACCATCTGACAAAACAATTCATGTGTGGTACCGGAAATTTAAAGAAACGGAGTATGGCAGGAACTGGACTATGGATGTATGCCGTGTGACCAAGGGTTCACACATAGAACACCTGTAATGTATGTAAGTAAAACTTGAATAGTTTCGGAATAATTTCATATGTTTCTTTTTTTCATATTCGTCTTCGTTTTTTTACTATAACGTTTCGAAACCCCGGAGGGAATTATGAATGACCCTGTATATATATATAAAGCAAAGTTTGGATGAAGGGTGATTTTGTGGTCTGGTGGTCATGATCGATGAAAAAATAGCGAAATTGATTTCTTCCAGACGACTGCAATAGCGATCCTCTTATTTTTTGTAATGGGTGCTACACTGTAAAAAACGACCGATGTTTCTTATTTTATGAAAATATGCTATAACCACGAACGAAAATATAATATAATCTTCTGAGTTATCCGAAATTTCAAATAGCATGTTCCATTGTCTTTTGAATCCCCAGAAACGAATACATCTTCAAAATTTAAAGAATAATTTATAAAAACAAATTATTTTTAGCTGCCCGAATTTTTCAGAAACGTTTCCGAAGGGTTTTTATAGTGTATTAATTAGTGTCCTCAGGATGGAATACCTGTTTTTCGAATGTTATCCATTCTCAAGTACACGTTTTCAGCCGCATAAGTTAATTTATACATGAAAGAGTAAATAAATAATCTTAATTTTAATGTTATTGTTAACGCTGTTAATTTTGCATGTTTGTCTGTTAAACATTTTTTTTTAGCATGAAAATGTTTACTTCAGAATAGATAGCATTCGATAAACAGGTATTCCAGGCTAAGGACACTAATTAATACACTATAAAAACCCTTCGGAAACGTTTCTGAAAAATTCGGGCAGCTAAAAATAATTTGTTTTTATAAATTATTCTTTAAATTTTGAAGTTGTATTTGTTTCTGGGGATTCAAAAGACAATGTAACATGCTATTTGAAATTTCGGATAACTCAGAAGATTATATTATATTTTCGCTCGTGGTTATAGCATATTTTTATAAAATAAGAAACATCGGTCATTTTTTACAGTGTACCTAATATACTGGCTATCTGTTACTTCATATAATATATTTATAATATGATTTAAAACTTTCCAGTTTTTGTACGAAACCAAATGCAAAAAACGCAAAATTAGAGATTTTATTACATATATTTACAATATCAATCTTGTTATTTTTAAAATTAAATTGTTAATTCATAAAAATTTCGCTACAGTTAATATTTTATTTTTTTAAAGATATTTAAAAGGCTTAAGGGTTTTTTTATTTAATTTTTTTTAATTAAATACAGAAAAACATCATTACAACAATATTTTAGGGACCAAATAAATATATTGTTGTAGAGGGGTATATTGCTATAACGAGGATCTACAGATTTTGGGCATTTAATACGTTTTTTTTAATTTTAAGGTATATACCAATTAAAAATTTATATTTAGAAGAAATTAGTTTGCACAGTGTCAATAATAGTGGTTAAATACTACATATACAGAAAAATAAAGATAAATTCAGAAAGTAAGCACAGAAATATTCACATACCTGAAAACCATTTTTATTGAAAATAATCCAATATTTTAGTTTGTTTATTCATTTTTTTAATTGTTATGTCAACCAACAAGGTATACATTGAGTCTAGTGCACGAAAATGTTCTTCATTTGTCGATGAAAGGTTTGAAAAAAATGTACGTAGAGACTTCACAGATTGAAGAGCTTCCTGGGATGACAGGAAGTATTTTGATGAACCTGTATCATCATCATCATTATCACCATCCTCTCCGTCATTATTTTCTATCTAATCAGTAATTTCACCGAGAATATATTCGTCAGTAACTCCTGCGATAACCATAAGGTCGTCATCTGCTGTTAAACAGTCTTCACACTAATTCCAGACTGTTTTCCGATTCTTTCATCAATTTGGGATACAAATTTTTGGAAGTTCAAAACACATTGTTGATCATCTGAAAGATGTCTATGGAATTTTCATCACAATTAAATTTCTTATCTTCCATGACACAAAGACTGGCCTTTTTCTAACAATTACGAATGTTTTTTTTATTACTTCCCACCAACTTCCCGTAATATTGTCACACGCTTCCTTCATATATACATGTTTAAAAGGGCCTTCTCTTTTATTTTCAATGTTTACAAGTATCGACTCTACCAACCGTTTTCAGTAATATTCTTTAAAACACTTAATTTTACCCATATCGACAGACTGCAAAATTAAAGTACAGTTGGCAGGAAAAAAAATAATTTCGACATTTTGTAGTTTTGGGAATGAGGCGTGAGCGCCGCAGTTCTACCAATAAAACGATTTTTTACTGACTCTTCTTCATTTCTTTATCTAAATTTAGTAACGATTCAGAACAAAATTTAGACGTCATCCAACCTTTTTATTGGTTTTATATTCCACGGGAACACAATTCACATTCTTAAAACACCTTGGCTTCAATGGATGACCGATAACGAAAAGCTGGATTTTATGTGTGCCTGTGCTATTTGTACACAGAAGAACAATAAATCTCTGTTTCGATTTCTTCCCTCCGTAACACTTTTCACTTTTGAACGTCAATGTTCGATCGTGTAGGAGTTGGAAAAACAGCACAGCTTCATCTGCGTTATAAACGTCTTCTGAAGCATACTTTTTAAGATTTCTTTAATTTTGTTTTGCCGCCGTTCATTTGCGTCGTTAATCGGGGCAGACTTTTTTTCTCTGTGAACTTCCTGGAAAGTTATTTCGTGACGATCCCGAAAACACGATAGTCAACAATTGCTTGGTTTAAAAGTTTTGTTCCCTAGCATTAATGCAAATTTCCGCGCTTGTGCACATAACAAGGGTCCATTTATTGGGAAAATTGTTGCCCTTTTCTCTTGGAACCATTTTAAAACAGCTTCATCAATGGTTTCATTTGTCGCAACTTTAAATCGTTTTCGCTGTGGGTTAGTTGCATTTGAACTTGCAGCATGTTCGACCTGCTTCCTCTTCCTTAGGAAAGTTGCAACTGTAGATTGCGATAATCCGCATTTCTTAGCTGCATAAACCTGCTTCATTTCCTTAGCAATATCGTTAATAATGTTCAGTTTATCTCGAAAGGATAGTTGCTTTCACCCTGCCATCTTAGAGAAAAATACACTCGTGAAAGGTAGAAAATCAAAAATCGATTAGAACTCAAATTCGCTGAAAACCCTAAAATCGTCTAACTCTACACGCCTTCTAAAATATTCAAAATCACTTTTCAGTACACCTCTCCCCTCTTCCTCTAGCAAAGGAAAGATGACCAAAACAAATGATTTGACACCTGTTCCGTGACAAGGGTGATGTATGACCAGACACGTCCATCTTCTCCTGATGGAAGACGCTCGCTCTCCACCATTATCGAGATTACGAAGCTCAGTGCTAAGAAGTGAGGCTACACGTACATTTCAACTTCCCCATCAGACTCCCCCCATCCATTTCGTAGAAAGGCTTCATGTGGTCTCCACCAACCACTCGGCCACGACTGTACACAAACAACCGGCTAGATAAAAACATCTACTATGTAGGCGAAACTATGCATAGTCGAACGATATTAAAACGAGAACAATTGCAGAAAGAGAATTTCCCAACATAAATAATTATGAAAATCGGACAATCCGTTTAAATTTACGTATAGATATACATTAAAAGAAGATACAAATAAATTGTATTATCTAATTCGTTGAAAGTCGGTTCATAATAAGACTTCGTGAATGTATCAGAAACTCGAATGAAATCACGTAAAAAAAAATAAATAAACAAAAATATCCGCAGCCGCCGGGATTTGATTTTGCGCGGGGAAACCCCAATGGATTTTGAGTCCATGGCCTTAAGCACACGGCCACGACTGCTCAGGAACATAGGCTAGATAAAAAAATTTCATTATGTAAAGAAAGTATGCGTACTCAAATGAAATTGAAATGAAACGACCTACAGACAGAGACCTTTCCAACAAAAATAAGTATGAAAATTGGACCATACGTTTCAAAGTTATACTTCGATATTCATGAAAAAAGATACAAATTGTATGATCTCCATCGTTGAAAGTCGGTTCTTAAAAAAAACTTTTTAAATGTATCAGAAAATCATATAAAATTACGTGAAAAAAAATATTAACAAATATGTCCACAGTCGGCAAGATTAGAACCTGCGCGGGGAAACTTCAATGGATTTCGAGTCCATCGCTTTAAACACACGGCCATGACTGCTCCCAAACACAAGCTGGATAAAACCTTTTACTATGTAGGCGAAACTCTGCATAGGCAAATGATATTAAAACGAGACAAACTACCGACACTTATTATTCCAACATAAATAACTATGAAAAATCGGTCCACCCATTTAAAACTTACGTGTAGATATACATTAAAAAAAGATACAAGTGAATTGTATTATCTCCTTCGTTGAAAGTCGGTTAATAATAAGACTTCATGGATGTATTAGAAACTCGTATAAAAGCAGATAAACATAAATGTCCACGGCCGTCAGGATTCGAACTTGCGCCGGGAAACCCCAAAGGATTTCAAGTCAATCGACTTAACCACTCGGCCACGATTTCTCACGAGTAACGTCCAGATAAAAACTTTTATTATGCAGGCGAAACTATGCATAGAAAAATGATATTGAAATGAGATCAAATGCAGAGATTTTTCCAACATAAATAACTATGAAAATTTGTCCTTACGTTTAAAATGTATACTTCAATATTCATGAAAAAATTTACAAATTAATTGTATAATCTTTTCGTTGAAAGTCGGTTAATAATAAGACTTTTTGAATGTAACAGAACATCGTATAAAATTACATTAAAAAACAATAAAAGCATCCGCAGCCGGCAGGATTCGAACATGCACGGGGAAACCCCAATGGATTTCAAGTCCATCGCCTTAACCATTCGGCCCTGCTCGCAAACCCTGGCCAGATAAAAACTTTTCTATGTAGGCGAAATTACGCATAGACGAATGATATTGAAACAAGACCAACAGCAGACAGAAAATTTTCCAACATAAATAACTTTGAAAATCCGACCATCCGTTTAAAACTTACGCGTAGATAAAGTATTAAATTCTTACCTAAAATTCATAACCTAAGATAAATTGTTATTGATATTCTGTCAAAACATTTTTTTCGTTATTATTTTACTTAATACTTTCAGTAAATTTGAAAACAGGGAATAAATAAATTCATTTCATTACATGATTTTAATATAAATAATCGAAGCTTGTGTTAATTTAGATATTTTAAAAGTAAATATGAGTGAACATTTAGAAATTTCTTTCCGACTTATTTGATAGACTTCAGTATCGTTACATTAAAAATAGTAAAATTTTATTCTTCATACACAATATGAAGCATGTACTTTTTAAAATTACATTTACTCTTTATAAAAATAACTATTAAATTCATATTCTTTCCTTTACAGAAATTCAATTACCAAAATTACCAAGGTAATAAATTTGAATATATTACTCTACATACACATTATCGTCCATGTATTTTTTAATTCTTTAAAGCCTTGAAATCAAATGATAAATTTATATTGATATTCTGTCAAATCATTTCTTTTGTTTTATTTCACATAATAATTTCAGTAGTAAATTTTAAAAACAGGGATATATAAGCTTATTTCATTATAAGATTGTATAGATAATCCAAGCTTGTATTCATTATTATATTTTAAAAGTAAATATCTGATATTTTGAAATTTCTTTTCAACTTCTTTTCTCTTTTTTTCTCTTTTGCTCCAAATTTCAGTATCGTTAAATAAAAATAGTAAAATTTTATTCTACATACACATTGTGAACCATGTACTTCTTGAAATTATATTTATGCTTCATAAAAATAACTTCTAAATGCATATTCTTTCCTTTACAGGAAATCAATTGCGAAAATTACCAAGGAAATCAAATTTGAAAATTTTACTCTACATACGCAATATCATCCATGTATTTTTTCAAATTACTAGGGGGCTCTGCCTCCTACGAACTATCAACGCCAACCCCAGTTCTGATACCGCAAACTCTAAAAACACGCTAATTTGGTCTGCTCTAAAACAATTACGGAAGATTGAATTGTAATTAAACGACCAGTGGCGATCTCCTGTAATCGAGTTCCCATCCATTCCCCTTTGACTGAGGAATTTTAAGGCCGAATCAACTACTGTCGAAACAGCTAATAACTGTTTTCGTGGTTGATTATATACGATCAATTAAACATTTGAAAATCAACTTGTATAAAATGGCTAAGTAAACAAGGTCAATTTGCAACAATAGGTAAAATATTTTGCCGAAATAAATGAATATCTCGTGTAAATATACTTTTAAATTGAAACTGTTTGGAAATATTACTATATGAGAATTTAAAATAGGGCATAATTTACCACATTTTTACTTTCTTCTATCTTTACAAGAAGAAAGTATTGGATTAGTGAAAATTTCCGAATTCCGGTTTTTGACGAATTTAGACGTTTTAGCGGTCAGAGAACCAAAATACATGTTTTTACAAAATGTCTGTCTGCCTGTCTGTATGTGACATAAATTTTGTGGGCACTCTATCTCAAGTACTAATGCACGGAATTTAATAAAAAATTATTTTCAGGTAGTCCTTGATATAAATTGGTGCTGATTAGCTTTTGGTGTAAATCGTTCAACAGGTGGCGCTGCTATGCAGCATTTTTCACGATTTTCGCAATCGCTCAATCTCCAGAACTAATGCACCGATTTTCATCAAACTTCATATTCAGTTAGTGCTTGACATGAATTGACTTTTTATACATTTTGATGTAAATCGCTCAATAGGTGGCGCTGTTATACTTCATTTTGTGCGATTTCTGCAAAATCTCTATCTTCAGAACTAATGCACAAATTTTCATCAAACTTCAGATTCCATTAGTCCTTGACATGAATTGACGTTTTCTACATTTTGGTGTAAGCCGCTGAAAAAGTGGCGCTGCTCTGCTGAATTTTGTGCGATTTCCGCAATAGCTCTATATCCAGGATTAATGCACGGAATTTCATCAAACTTCAGATTCAGCTAGTCCTTGACATGAATTGACGTTTTTTACGTTTTGGTGTAAATAGATCAATAGATGGCGCTGATATACTGCATTTGTTACGATTACTGCAAGAGCTCTATCTCAAGAACTAATGGTCGAATTTCCATTAAATTTCAGATTCAGTTAATCATTGACATGAATTGGTTTTGTTTACGTTTTGGTGTCAATCGCCCTACAGGTGGCGCTGCTATGCTTAATTTTGTAGGATTTACACGATTTTAGTGATAATCATGTCTCAAGAACTGACATACATGGAACATGCCATACAACATCACATACATGGAATTTCATATTTTTAGACTCTTCATGATGGGCATAGTTTGTCATCTAATTTTGGCACTGTGATAGCAAATTTCGAAATTTTGACATGTATGAGATAGAAGAAAGTTTGGGGATTGCTACATCCGACTAGTTTTCTTTTAATGCATAATAATTTAATTATTACTTCAAAGTTTTATCTCTCTTTTTAATATTTACGTGTAAGTAATTTTTTTATGACTTAATTTTACCCATTTAATGCTTTTAACACGCGATGATTGTTAAGATGATTATTATGTTAAAGTTTTATTTCTGTTTTTAATAGTCGCGTGTAAATATATATATTTTTAATTGAAAGAGAATGTTATTCTTTGCACTGTTCTACAAAATGGAAACAAAATATGGATATGGGCTTTTCGAATTATGAAATACATCTCAATTAAAATGATAAAATTTTGAATAAAATATTGAAAAAAAAACCCTCTCAAAATATTAGTCAAGTTAAAACAAAAATTACACATTTCACACCGCACACTTATCAACTATACCCCTTCAAAATATGATTAAGTTCCTGTGCATAGTTTTTGTTCCTATAAAACCTTTTTAGCAGAACTTTTTTGACCGACTTCAACATTAAATAGCTCTTAAAGCAATTGTTCGATTTGAAAACTGTCTATTTCAGCATATTTATCGAACATTTGTCTATAAAACTACCAATTTACATATTTTTATATGCAATAGTTTTTATATGCAATAGAATATTTTACTCTACATACAGAATATCATCCATGTCTTTTCGAAATTATATTTAAGCTTCATAAAAATAACTGTTAAATGCGTATTCTTTCCTTTACAGGAAATTGACTACCAACATTACCAAAGGTTACAACATTACTCTCTAATTTTTGAAATTATATTAACGATTCATAAAATAACTGTTAAATGCCTATTCTTTCCTTTACAGAAAATCAACTACCAAAATTACTAAGGGAATCAATTTTTACAGGTTCGGATATTTAAAATTAATATTTCATTTCGTACAAAACCTTTCCCTGGCACAATTAGCACACGTAAGACTTAACAAGTGTAAATTATTATTTCTGTTTGTAAAATCGTTGTTCATTTACCCAAATAAGAAAAAAGTGTCTCAAACATTTTGAATATCAAACTATTATTTATTTTGTACCATTCACGAAACTTTTCCGTTACGAAATTAACCAAGAGGAATAAATAATCTTATTACGACATGATTTTATTGCTGGTAATTGACGCTTTCAATCATTTAGAAATTTTCAAAGTAAATATTTGATATTGTTAAGTTTCTCTGCGATTTATTTAATGAACATAATCCATAAGACTTGCTGTTAATTTTTGAATTCTAAATAATGTTAAAATATGTTATTCAACGGGACCACACAAGTATGTACAATATTTAGTCAAGCTTTATTTTAAAATTCTAATACGCTTACTTATTAGATTCGTTACGTAAAAGGTGAAATATGTTATTATATATACAAAATATCGATGTTGGAAATAAAGTATATGATTTATAAAATTACTATAAAATGCACATACTTTAATGTACATAAAATCGAATACCATATTTTTTAAGTGAATGAAATTTGACAAGCTCTGTGATTTGACATATAGGTTTGAAAAATAAAATTAATTATATGATTTGTTCAGATTTTCAAGTGGTGCATTTTTAAAAGAATCTTTTCAGAATATATCGAGAAACATGATGAGAGAATATGCATCTCATTTTTAAAAAATAATATTAAGATTAAAAGAATACAATTTTTATGTTGAAAAAGTTATTTTCCTTCTTCAGTCATGTGCATCTATTTTAATATACTACGTTTTTCTTTAAATACCTATGAGACAAAATTCTTATAAAGGAGAAACTTACACTTTGATGAAACTTTTGACTTTACTTTTTTAGTAAAAATCTCCTCTACCTTTGGCATTAGTGTACTCCATAAAAATACGCTTTCGCTTAACTACACATTTATCCTTCCCATTTTTGCACTCGTTTAAGCTTTATATTTTTAAAAGTGATAGACGAGTTTTAGGATCATTTGAGATCAGTAGTAATCTATCCCAGAATTAAAGATTTATCCAAAGATCACGTCGTCTAAGAAAAAGAAACATTTTTCAGAAGATACGTAATAGATTACAGTTTTCCATTAAAATAAAACAATTTTATGTTTTATCTCTAAGAAAGGAAACATTATTTAAACAAATATATTTTTTTGAATTATAAATTCAAGGAATAGAATTATCTTCAGTAAAATATTTTGATTTCTATATAAATTTATGAGTTTTAATATATAAGATATTATATTTTAGTGTTATTAAAAATAAAAAGTATAGCGACTTTAAATGCTTCAAATTTAAAACTTCAAATTGTTTTCATGTACGTAAAGTTCCTTTAATTTTGTTTGATAAAGAAATTAGTATGTTATAGCCATCACAAAACTTTCTTCTATATCATTGTAATATATTAACTCAAATAGCACAATTATTCACTAACAGTTTTAAATATGAAGTAAAATACATTCCTTTAAACTTAAGACGGCGACGTGATGACTTTTCAAATAAATAAAGTATAGCACGATATCGCCTCATTTTGGGTATTAATAGCCAAAATGGAACCAACATATATTTTTATATTATTAACCTCAAATGTAAACTTTGGTGGCTCAGTTTGTATAGCTCTGCTCAATAGAAACTGAGATGCAGCGACAATATTAATCACAAATAGTACAGCATAAGAGCGTCCTTTGTTGAAGGATCAAAACCAAAATTCAGTAACAGAGTCTACCTAGTTTCACATATAAAGTTTGGTAGCTATCGAGATATAGCTCTTTTAGGAGCTATCATCGTTGTGGAAAACAGCGCAAAAGGGCCACCTATTAAGCACATACACCAAAATGTAATCCGCACAAATTTATGTGAAATTGTCACAAATTTTAATGAAATTTGGTGTATAAATTTTTGAATAGCTGTGTAAAACACAGACATACATACACACTAGCAGACAAAGACAGCCAGGCGTCGATCCAAAATTGGTCAAAACGTATTTCGGACATCCCAAACCAATAAATCCATCAATATCGGCAGTGGAAAAAATTTGCGAATACAATTATTTCTGTTATGAACAGATCGGATATATATAGGAAACTATGAAAACATTGAACTGTAACATAATATAAATGAATAAATTATATTGCAAACACAGAAAACACAAAATATCACAAGCAGATAGACAAGCTTTACTTTTTAGTAGGTGGAAAGACAATACCTTTTCTCCATCCCCATATCCAAAGAGTCTTCATTTTGCAGATGGGGGAATTTGGATCCAAACATTAACTTCTCATTCATGTTTCGATTGAGAGATGAACGATATTTGCAAATATTATCATATGAAGATTCACTCATTTCGTAATGCTCATGTAACAGATAAATTGGTTGTTTGTAAGAGTAAAAAAAAACAAATGCAGCTTCAAAGATGCAACATAATATAGTGGCAGGAGTCGTTGAAATTCTAATTAACAATTGGGTTGCAGTTTTATTCGAGGATGAATGGTACGCAGATAAGTGAAATTATCGAATTTTATTTTCATTTAAATGCATAAAAATCGAAAACAACTGAACGATTTAATTTCTTTCTAGAAGAAATTGTTGAGATTTTTTATCAAGAAGTTAAAGAAAACTTTAAGGTTCGTGCAGGAAAGCAAAGTGTTCACCACTTGAAATAGCCTATTACTTCAGATTCTCTGTAGATACCTGTAACGAATATTGTTTTGAAAACTTTCAGTACGTTATCTATTATCCTCCCGTCATTTTGCTTTTGCTAAAAATGTTGATATTGATAAAATGTTATAAATTATTTTTTCTTATAGAAATAGGAAATTTTGAAACATTAGGTGTTTCTAATGTATCATAATATGCAATAAATTACTTAAAATAAAATGTACTAATGTGTGTGATCATTTTACATGAAACTAACGTACTTTTGATTGTCATTACCTCATTACCATGTTGTTCATACTTGACATTACCATGATCATGCTTATCATTACCATGTCAGAATCGAAAATAAATTATCACAAAATATATAAATGGTATAGATTAAAACTATAAATTAGGCAAACGATTTCTACAGATAATTTTCACGCAATGCCAGACAGGCAAATATCACATTAGCACAAAAATAAAGAATTAAAAACAAATATATATATATTTTTTTTTCCAAAGCTGAAATTTTCTTTTATCTGAGAATGACACACATAAAGTGTCAAAATCAAAGTTTCAAATGAAAACTCAATTTTACATGATTTGTTTTCATGCCCCACGCTTAATACTTAGAAATGCCTGTGCTTAGAATGTCCACAGCAAGAGTAGCGTGTCCTACACCCTAAAAAAAAAGAGACAAATGTTTCTTAATCAAGGAAAATATAATATAATCACGAACGGAAATGTACAATAACCAATTCCGTATTACCTACAACTACGTAAAGCTTTCTTTATCTTTAGACAGCTCAGAAACCAGTATATTTCGAGATTTAAAGAGGCATTTACAAAAATAAAGTTTAATTTGGTACCAATGATTTTGGGAAACTTTTCCGAGTAGTTTTTAGTTCACATGTTTATGTCACAATAAACATCAAAGCCTGTGCGCTAATGTGCCGACAGGTTCTGTATGTAATTATCTTACGCGATAACTCTTGACAGAATTATCCGATTTGCTTCAAATTTTGTATATAGGTTCATTCTGATAAGGCGTTTGGGGGTTCATTGGTTAAGTATAAAGGGGGAAGGGGCTAATCCCCTCCTTTAATTTAGATACATGGGTTTTTCATGCAGTATTATTTTCATCCGATTTGCTTCAAATTTGGTATACTGGTTTATTCTGATAAGATGATTCCCTGGTTAGTTTCGCGGGTACATTGGTTAAGTATAAAGAGGGGAATGGGGGCTAACCCCCCCCCGTTAATTTAGATAAATGAGATTTTCATTCAGAATTATCCGATTTGCTTCAAATTTGGTATACATGTTTATTTTTATAGGGTGATTCCCTGATTAGTTTTGCGGATTCATTGGTTAAGTATAAAGGGAAACGGGGTCTAATCCCCCCATTATTTTGACAAATGGGATTTTTATGCAGATTTATCCGATTTGCTACAAATTTGGTATACCGGTGTATTCTGATAAAGCGCTTCCCTGATTAGATTTGGAAGTTCATTGGTTAAGTATAAAGTGGGTAATACGCCAGCGAAGTGATGACGTCACTGTAATGGCTGCTGGAGACAAAAGTTTCGGTTTCCCTTTGAGCGTTAATGATAGCAAAAAATAAAGTCGTGTTAACAGTATTAATAAATTTTTTAAAGAAATTTCTGTTACAGTTTTGCTAAATCTGAGGTAAGGCATTCATATGAATTCAACAAACTTCTGATTAAGTGCATCATTTTTTTTAATTCATCAAAAAAGATAAGCCTTCATGAGAGCATCAGTGACCGATGTTTTGAATATTTGAATGTAATTTAAAAATGTTTTTAAGGTTTTAATTTCTTTTAGTTGATATTTATATTACTGAGGCGTACTCTATGTTAAGTTTCATTTGAGTTAAATTGTGTTTCTGCTGTTTTTTTTTTCTTTTCTTTTTTTTTAAAATTTTTCTTCATTTGGTGTATTATTTACATAAATTTCTCTGCTGTATCGTAAAGCAAGGGTGATATTTTAATATATTTTGCTTGATATTCCTGCAGTTTAAATGTATTTTTCAGTCGTTTTCATGTTATTTGTGTTGTTTTTTTCTTAATTATTTTACTTGATTACCGAAAATGTCTATATTCAGTTGTTTACTTTCCTAGTATTTAATAACATTTTATAAAGATAGTCGGTGTTCCTGCATTTAATTATGCGTTGACCGCGCAAAAAAATATAATCCTGTAACTATGAAGAATCATTTGATAAAATTATCATTAGTGCTCTAGCTGTTAGAAAAAAAAAATAAATAAAAAACAGCAGAAACACATTTCAACTCAGATGAAACTTTACATTGAGTACGCCTGAGTAATAGAAATATCAACTAAAAGAAATTAAAACCTTAAAAACATTTTAAAATTACATTCAAATATTCAAAACATCCGCCATTGATGCTCTCCATGAAATTTTATCTTTTTTTTGATGAATTAAAAAAAAATGACGCACTTAATCAGAAGTTTGTTGAATGCATATGAATGCCTTACCTAAGATTTAGCAAAACTGTAACAGAAATTTCTTAAAAAAATTTATTAATACTGTTAACACGACCTTATTTTTTGCTTACATTAACGTTTAATGGGAAACCGAAACTTCTTGTCTCCAGCAGCCATTACAGTGTCGTCACACTTCGCTGGCGTATTGGGGAAGCTATAATGCCCCCCACTAATTTAGCTAAATGGGTCTTTCTTTGAAATAAGAATATAATATACAATTAGTGTGAATAGCCCGTGAGCTCAATGCCATCAGTTTAACTGGGAACTTTTCTTTATATACTTTTCTTATTATAGTGTGTAATGAAGTTTTCTCAACACCGAATATAGATTTTCCAGATACTATCAATTCTGAAGTAAACATTTTTAACATTCAACCAGCATGGTTTTCAGACAAATATGCTAAATTATCAGCATTAAGATTAATATTATTTCATTAGTATTGCATGTTTAAATTCAGTTACGCTGCTCAAAATATTTAATTGAAAATCGATAGTAACCTAAAAACCGATAGTTCCGGTTTGAGAGAACTCATTAATACACTGTAAAAACTTTTCGAAATCATTTCAGAAAATCTCTGGCAGCAAAAAGAAAAAAAAATGTTTTTATATATGTTTCTTTTAATACCGAAAATATATTGATTCTGGGGGTTTGTAAAGACAAAGAACGCTTTTCGGAATCGTGGTTAACTCGGAAGAGGTTATTGTATATTTTTGTTAATGGTTATATTATATTTTTGTAGATTAAGAAATATTTGTTTTGTTTTCTTCAGTGTACCGAACACTTCATTTTTTCCTCGTTAATAGAAAACATTAGTTGGAATTCAATTGTTTACATTATGAAATTTTGAAAAAAAGTAATTAAAATCAATCTCATTGAATTGCAAGTTATAATACAGTATTATTCGGATATAGTTACTTAAAATATAATTTTAATTACCAGAAAATATGTGGAGCTTATATATTCAATTGATGAATAGTTTTTTTATATGGAAATACAACTTGTTAAATTAAAAATTAAATTAGGTTTATTTGTTGCTATTGTTATATACCTACAACCCAAACAAAAGTTAGTTATTATGGGAATAATTAAGAATGTAAGTATGCACCACGGCAGTTTTATATTAAAAAAAATTACAGTTTTAATATATTTCTTTTTAAAAGTCTATTTATGTGCACAAAAGTTTCAGAAAATTAAACTTCTTAAAAGGTTTCAAAACTTGTGTAAAATTATATTTATTTCTGCACATTTACTGAAGAATTTCTAAAAAAAATATTTTTTATTTGCATAATGCTTTTATGTTCTCTTGAGAAGAAAAATTACAGAGCACGCGCTCCATAAAGCATTTGAAAAAAGAAAACTATATTATATTAACGGCAGCTTTTCCTTTGTGATGTTATTATACAAGGGATTTAAAATTACTGGGTCTCTTATATTAAAGATATTTTTTTAGAAGATAGTGTTAAGATGATACCGCATTTAAAAAAAAGTGAAATATAGCCTGTTTTATCATCGCACAATGTAGCTTTGTTCTGCTGACATTTAATCAAAAGAACATATTACTGAAGCATTTCGTTTATAATTATTTAATACTAATAACTATCCTATACTGCAGAATTAATAGAAAACAAACTATTTTTTTTCCAAGTTCATTCATTTATATAAATTTTCCAAAATTGAATGTTTGAGTAAAACTTAATATATAGGATGATCATACAAAAAAAAAAGAAAAAAAAAACGAAATAACGAAATAACCATTGATTTTTATACTGTAAAAATGTTATTATGGAAAAGTCAGGTTCTTAAGTTGTTTTCAGTGCTTCCTCTACCGTCGTTCGTGTGTTTCTTGATAACAAATTTCTGGAAGATGGATCGGACGGGATGGATCAACTCCTCTAGATTTTTTCTTTTGGGGGTATATAAAGGACAAAAAGGTTTGTAAAGGTTTGCAACACCAGTAAAATATATTAAAACACTCAAGTTGAGGATCACAGATGCTGTGTCTAGTGTGACAGCCCAAATATTGGGCAATACGTGGTGAAAAATGGAATACCGCCTTGACATTTTTCGAACTACCAAGGGTTGCTCACATCGAAATTAACTGACATAAGTACTCATAGTAAGAACTTCATAAATGTCTTTACAATATATTGAAACAAGCATATGCCTTGTTATAGTATTAGTTTTTCTGCAATAAATTATTGTAATCGGGGAAAGGTTTTATGATCAATTTGTATTACTTGCCGTTGAGAAAGAAATATTCTCAAAAAATCGTTTTTCACCTACATAATAGTCCAAAAAGTTTTAATTAACTATTTACATGTTTCGGCTCTACCAAAGCCATTATCTAAACCAGGGGTGGCCAACCTGTTTGGGAAGAGTGCCACTATCTGAAGAAAAAAAAATATGCGTGCCACTTCCAATTTTTCCAACATACTTAAAATATCAAAAGGCGATATCATGTTATTTAAAAGCTGATTATGTGATTTTTACGCCAATACCACATTTTTTCCCTGTAAGTCTGAGTAATGGAGATTTAAAAAATAATATAAATAAAACAAAAATATAAACTTAGGTTTTTATTGTTAATAAACATTTTTAAAGGTTCTGCCAGATTATGTATTAAATAAAAATGAATAACTTGAAACATTTAATTCTAAATAATTATTAAACAAATAGTCAGTACTTACTTAATGTGGCTTTTGAATTTTTAGCTTTTTTACTAAGTCATCTATATTAGGATTAATTTTTGAAGACGCTAACAAAATTAGGTTTTTTAGGTGCATATCAGTTAATCTTGAACGATATTTTGATTTTATTATGTTCATAATAGTAAAGATTTGTTCACAAACATATGTTGATCCAAACCTACAGCAATATCTGTCAGCCAAATCATGTAAATTTGGAAAATTACTTGCCGGTACAAATTTCCAATATTCAATATAATTTGGATCACTTGCAGCTGAAATAAGTTCCTTATATTTGCTTTTCAGTATAGCATGGTTCTGTAGGTCAATAATTTCGATTTGGATTTCAGGTGGGTAATAATTAATTTCTTGCAGAGAAATTGAAAAGGGATTTGTGAATAGATCCACATTTTTTTATCAGCTTGAAAATCCTCAAACCTAGCACTGAATGAATCCTGCAAAATAGATATTAAATTTTTAAACCTCTCATAGTTCGGAGAATTATTGACTTTAGTAGCTAGTTCTTTCATTAATGTGAAATGTGTTAATCTTTTTTCTCCAAAATCGAGATGAAAAAGCGAAAGTTTGTTTACAAAAGAAGATATATGACCAACTAGAGTAGGAAAAATACAATCTTTTCCCTGTAACCTTAAATTTAAATTATTTAAATGTTCCATAATATCAGTAAGAAAAGCTAAATCCCATAGCCAATCTGCATTCTTGAGTAGCAAGCACTCACTGGGTAATTCATTGTTTTCATCCAGATATTTTAAAACGCACTCCTTCAACTTCCAAAATCTCGTGAGTGCACTTCCTTTGGAGAGCCAGCGAACACTACAGTGAAGGAATAACTCGCCTTCCTCTTCCGTTTCTTCCGGGAAAAGCTCACGAAATCGTCGTCTATTTAGAGCTCGAGCTCGTATTTTGTTGATACAGCGCACTACAGGGTCGACAACAGTAGACAGGTTTAAGTCCTTGGCACAAAGAGCTTCTTGATGAATAATACAGTGATACTTAAAAACTTTTCTTGCCAAATAATTTTCAAGCAATGTAACAAAACCTTTTATCCTGCCAGTCATGCAACGTGCTCCATCTGTGCAAACACTATCTAATTTTGTCCACTCTATTTTGTTAACTTCAATTACATTTTTAAGTTCTTTAAAAATTTCCTCACCTGTAGTAAAAACTAATTGGCGCAAATCAAGAAGTTCTTCCACAGTATCAAAATTATCGTTCGCGTAACGCACAAATATGCTTAACTGCGCACTGTCTGTGATGTCGCAGCTTTCATCCAAAGTTAATGAAAAGTATTTGCAATATTGCAGTCTAGAGACAATCTGTGTACCAACATCCTGGCCCATGTCATCTATACGACGCATGACGGTATTTCTAGACAAGGCTATGTTATCAACCATATTTTTGAGCTTTTTATCGCCGACATTTTGGGCAAATATTATAAGGCTATTTTTTATTATCTCCTCTCCGACAGAATAGTTTTTTTCTTGCGGGCTAACAACAGAGAAAGTTCATAAGAAGCCTTGTCACACCATACTTTCCATTTCGTCATTTCTCTTCTTGAACGATGATTGTTGGTCGGCTAAAATTTTCCTTTTTTTGTTGATAAATTCCAATCGCAAGTGTGATCCGACAGGATATTTACTATTAAAATCACTATGTAGTTGTGTGAAATGCCGCTCCAGATTAAATAAAAAAAATTCAATAAGTCTTCGCGTGCCACTGTTAAAACTCCGCCGTGCCACACTGTGGCACGCGTGCCGCGTGTTGGCCATCCCTGATCTAAACAAATAAGAATATTATACAGTTTCACGATATTTCACCCTCTCACTGCGCATGGCAACGTTAAAAGTAGCAAAATTTGCACTACCCGCGATTTTCGCGGTGATGGATTTTTTCCCGTCTAATTTCAAAGAACAACCCGCTCTTTTTTCGTTCAACGGTTCATGTCAGCTTTTCTGCGATGTGTAATTGTTGATTCAAGTCTGGGTTAACAAATGGCATCAGTTGTCCATATTTCTGTGAGGTTCACAAGCTTGTTTTGCAAGCATTCCGCGCGTTCTTTTGAAAGCTCAAACAGACGTAGTTCAACTCTCCACCGCATGAGACTAACCGTTCGACATTTTGCTAGCCATATACCCCCCAATCCCATCAAGAAAGAGCCTCGTAGACAGTATGCTGTTAACTGCTAAAAAAACAGAAACGGACAAAAAAATTCTGATATTTTTTTGTACATGTTTTTAAAATTTTAAAAATCATAAAAAATTATGAGGCCGCCATATTGTTTCAAAATGGCGGATTAAGCTGGATAGATAACTAGATCTAGACCTTGGTATGTGCTGTATACATGATCAGTTACATCAAATTAGATTGATAAATACGAGTTACGACAAAATTTTATTGTTTCAAAATATCAGCCACCCTAGACTTTCAAACTGCGATATCTCAGTCAATTTTTTGGATAAAAGCGAAACAAAAAATGTTCCGGAATCCTTGATCAAGGTCAAATACTTGTAGAAAACACTTATTTAAATTTCTAATATTTTTGTAAATTTTTTGAATTAAAAAAAAATAAACAAAACTTTAAATTTTGAAACTAGATGGCGGATGAAACTGGCCAACAAACTCGGTCGAGAAGTTGGTATATCCTGTACATATATTGAGTCACATACGAATCGGTTCATAAATACGAGAGTTATCATATATATATATATATATATATAAACAAAGATTTATATCTATAATACAGAATGACTGATTTCTGTTATTATGTAGCACTTGTACTTAGGAACCGATTTGGATTTGACTGAGCATGTGTATAGGACATATCAATATCTGGGCCATACCAAGTTCGTTGGCCATCTTCATAAGCCCTTTTGTTTCAAAGTGGCGCCACTAAACAATTTAAAATTCACAAAAATTTACAAAAAAAAAAAATGAAATTAAAAAAGTTTTTTCCTTTAAGTGTTTAGCTTTGCTACAAGGATTCCGGAGCGTTTTTCTTTCACCTGTAGCCTAAAACTGAGATATAACAGTTTGAAATTCTGGGGTGGCTGCTGAAATTTTGAAATAATCTTATTTTTGTGATGCGATAGCACTCACATCTATCAATCGATTTGGATGTGACTGAGCATGTGTCCAGGACATACCAAGATCTCAACCGAGTATGTTGGCCACCATCCGAAGAACTTGTTTTAAAATGGTGGCAACGTAAAGATTTCAAATTAAAAAAGATGGGCAAAAAATTTTGAAATCCAACTGTTTTCACGCTCAAGTGCTCGGCCGTGGGATTCCGGGGGATTTTTTTGTTTTGCCTCGAACTTAAAAATCGGCTGCGCTATAGCAGTTTGAAATTCTAGAGAGGATGATCTTTCTATAATGAGGTTTCATTTATGAGCTTTAGAAAATGTGGTTTGTCGCAAATTTACTTTAATTGTTGTAACCATTGTTGCTATTCTCATAGACCCCTCTCATACGTCATATCAAAATCTTACCGAACCTAGCGATATTTGGCGAAATATGGCGACATAGAGAGACTTAAAACAAATCGCCATAAATGAAGCCAACTTGGCTATAGCTGACTAATTTGGCGAAAATCTCATTTAAATTCAGATTGCCTCTTTTATAGTCGGGTTTTACGCAATTTGGCTTCGTGTGTTTGAGTAACATTAGCTGAATGTTTAAAAACAAGGAATAGGGAAGCTACCTTTTCTTCCCGGTACAAACCGGAAAGACTTTTTTTTATCGAATTAAACGGAATTACTTAATTTAAAAAGAAAAGAAGAAAATAATTAACAATAAATAAATAATCCTAATTAGTAGAAAAAGGTATAACGAACATTTAACTTTCCTTATTTTTCTTTATTTTCGAGACTGAAGTATGTTCAAATCTTATTCTGTTTATACTTTATAATTTTTGAACTATAATATTTATTTTAAAAATTATATACGGAAAAATAAAGCTCTAAAATCATCTGTTTAAATTTTTAGTGTTTTAATGTAATAACATTTCTGATAGGTATGACAATTTATTTCCAATTTCATTTTAACTTAAAAAATGCAACTTTCATATTGAAATAAAGAGATGTGTATAACTTAAAAGTTTGTTCATGCTAGGGAATACGGCAAACGTTGACTTATTAAAACCATGAAAAAGTTTTAAAAGTTATCATGTCTCGCAAGCATAACATGTTTTAATATATTCGTTTATATCTAACGTGAAATCAACTTTTATTATGATTATTGAAATTCTCCGGACGCATACGAAGTAAAAAATTATTTTAAATATTACTTAAATTGAAATTGACAACCGAAAAAAAAAACACAATCCATAAAGACAATGTGGATTGACCAGAATATTTACAAAATAGCCGTAATTTCACCAGAGGCGGGGTGAATGTGGAGTTGCCGAATTTAGAAAAAACATTGTCTAATCCGAGCCTATCACTTGAGATTAATCTTTTATTGAAGTCTCTTGCCTTTAAATTCATAGATTTGTCTTTTTCCATCTTTTAACAAGTGCAAAAAATTAAATTAGTGGATGTCATAGATGTCAAAATTTAATTGCTAAGATTAATCTAACGTAATCCCTGTAGCTCATTAGTATTTTTAAACGAATCATACGAAAATCTTGATTTTCTCTTTATTAAAGTAAAATATCAAGAATTTAAATGGAAAATTTGTGGGGGTTTAAAAATTTTAACCATGTTATTACGTCAGCAAGGTGGCTATATAAAAATGGCCTGTTTCTTATGTGAGTGGGATGGTAGATCTAAAAGCCAACACTGGATAATGAAAGATTGCATCTAAGGAAAAATTTAAATGATCAAAGAATGCAGCTCTTTGGAACTTTTAGTGGATCTAAAAGTCCTCTTTCCACTCTTGCACACAAAATTAAGGTGGATGAAACAATTTGTTAAAGCTTTGAATAAAAAAAAGGTGATTGCTTTTGAAATTTAATTGATGTCTTTTCGAATTTATCGGAAGGAAAAATGATAGAAGACGTGTTCTTCGGCCCAAACATAAAAAAGGCTAATGAAGGATAAAAATTGAAAGAAAAATGAAAGCAGTCTAGATAAAAGTATGCATTACTTTCAAATATGTCACTCAGAAATTTTTAGGAATTTACAAGTATCCTAACTATACGATAATAGTGATAGAAATGCTACATAACTTTAAAGAACTAAGTTGTAACGTGAGCTTAAAAATACACTTTCTGCATTCCTACCTACAGTATTTTCTTGAAGATCTTAGTGCTTTGAGTGAGGAACAGGGTGAAAAATTTCATCAAGATATAAAATGCATGGACAAATTATTTTAAGGACACTGGAATAACAATATGATGGCAGGTTACTGTTGGTGGGGGTGGGGTTAAAAAAATTGAATCAGTTTCAAAATCTAACGAATACAAGCGTTCCTTTGAAGAAAAAGTAAAACAAATTTATCTAATTTTTATAATGTAATTTCTTTTTCGTTATATATCATTACGTTATCATTATACATTTGAATTTTCAAGTATTTTTTGTGAGTACGCTTTATGAAAATAATGAATATTTTATAAATTTTATATAGGAGTATTTTTTAAAATGTCTCAAATTCAAAACTGTTAGTTTTACAATTGTAAAGAGTCCTTTTATGATATAGAAAGATGGATATTATTTTTGAAATCAGCGTAACAGATATCCTTAAATTAACATAAATTTATGTTACTCTGACAAAAAGTTTAAATTTTGTAAGCTCGTGTTACTAATTAAAAAAATCAACTCACTTACTATACTGTAATATTTTGCTTGTTATTTCAATTATTGTCAAAAAATACAACTGTTCTCATGTTAAAAAAAGCCTTCCAAAACTACATCTTCCTAATTACATCATGAGAGATGCTTAATTATTTTAATGACTGCATGCTTAGGCTATTCCTAAAACTACGTGAAAAACTAGAAAACTTCATGCTATTAAATGAAAGATAGTCATCCTTTAGGAATATATATCATTTAAAACAACAGTTTTAAAAGTTTTGTATATCACATTACTTCCTTATTATTTTTCTTGTTCAAAAGATGTTCAAAAGTACATTTAATTATTCCAAGATGATTTTCTGAGATTCAAATCGTTATTACCTGTAATTATGAGACACGAGATTATTATTTTTATTTATTTGTAAAATGAATTCTTCTAACTTGTTCCCTAATTAGCATGTTACATTAAAAATATGACGAATCAAATGTAATAATAGAGAGATAAAAAAATAAATCTCAAGGGGAAAAAATGGAGAGAGAGACGGAAGTTTGTTGTGCTGGACAAATACCTTTATTTTCGTCAACTAAATAAATAGGGTTACTGTACTAGTAGATGATAAATTAAAATATATCTGTTTCCAAAGCTCGTCTCATCTCATGAATAAGGTGACTGCAATAATAGATGGTCAGTTTAAAATAATACTTGTTTCCAAAACTCCTCCTATTGGCTTCCAAAGCTTCTCTCATTTGATGACTGCATCTTATAGCTTTTTTCAAAGCTCCTCTCATCTCATGAATAGGGTGACTGCACTAGTAGGTGATCAGTTAAAAATATTATCGGTTTCCAAAAGTCCTCTTATCTGCCTCGCTCATAGTAAAATTATATTCAAATAAACATTTTCTTCTCTTTTTATGATGAATAAAACTGTATATAGCACATTTTTGTATGCTGTAGCCTGATTCTTTTCGATGTGTATTGACTTATGATTCGTTTAAGATTATATGTAATGTGAATAAAACTGTATATAGCACATTTTTGTATGCTGTGGTCTGATTCTTTTCTATGTGTAATAACTTGTGATTCATATAACTAAGCTTGTGTATAAACCGAATAATGGGAGAAGGATCATAAATTATTTCTCTGTGGTCAGTTGTGACTTTTATATTGCTCTTTAAAAGTTTCGAAGCAAAGCGCACATAATTAACAAAAGAAATTTTCCCAGGAGAGGTGATAAACATGCCAAAGACCCTCCTCTACTACGATCGCAATATGTTATCGTGTGCAACGAAAGAATAACCACATCAAACAAGCTGATAAAAAGTGGCACACTCCGTCGCGCATTGGTATACTTCAACCTTAAGTGTTAACAATCAAGTTTTGCTAGTAGTTGATCACTTACTGCTATTATTTAATTAACTATCAATAGATGTTCATAATATGTCTTAAATAATGTATAATTACTACAAAGCAAACACCAAAACTGTTTACGCAAGGCTTTATTAGATTGGATATGATAGCAACTGATCAGCTACTGGCCACTGATCAACAACTAGTGCAGTTATCATATATATTTAAACAGTTTATATTAAATTCCAGTTTATATATGATATATTGAATGTATGTCAGTATTACAATTTCGAAGCATCGATAGATATTAAAAGAATAAGTATAAATGTAAAAATAGTAAAATAACAGCAATAACAAATAATGAAAAAAAAACCCACTCTTTTATAAACATTTAATGTTTATCTTAATAATCATCGTTATTTTATTACTGAAATTCATGTTGTTTCAAAAAATTCCGTGTCGTTTCAAACTGTATGACATGGGCCCTGATAATGGAACATTCGCCGCTTTGATTTACGCTTGGTAGAAAGTAATTTTTGCTGTGTTTATTTTTAACATATGGCAAGAGGAAGAAAAAAACATTATTCAAACTATCTATTCAGGGTTTTTAAGTTGTTTTCTCAGCGTATAATCATAATTTAATTAATATTAAGGTTTTAACTCATTGAGAATATTTTTCAAAAAATTATTACATTACTCATTAAGTTTGTTTTATATTTTATTTTCTACCTTGAGTTTTTATAATATTTCATTGGTGCAGTTTAACAGCCAGTTGGTAAATTTTAGCAAACGTGGTTTGATGCATAATTAAATCCATTGTTATTGTAATTCGTATACAATTGTAACCATAAAAAATATTTTACAATTTATCACTTTCCCCAGGCTAACAGAAAAATGCTTTAAATTAATTTATTAATTTCTAATTAAGTTATAAAGATATTAAAATGTTGTACTGATATATAAAACACGCTTGTATACACGAATTTTACAATTCTAGCACGTCAGGCAATGAGTGCAAAATCAGTTACAAAACTCCATCTTTACTTTCATGAACCAAGTTAAGATAAGTAAAAGAGTGTAACAATACACGACAATTAACAATAAATAAATAGCATTTTATTCTAGTTTTTTAAACTCTGAAGAAACAGAGACAAAACATGTACAGAATATTCATAATCTAAATCAAACGTATAGACAGAACTTTGCATTTAATTATGATAGCATATAAGGTATCGAAATATTCTTCAAGTTTAGTATCCAGATAAGATTCTCAAATAAAAGTAGGTGGTTTCAATTAAAATTTAAATTCTGTTCAGTTTACTTTCAGTTCCTCACTGTTTTGATTATAAATTTATTGTGACATTATCGTAATTATCTATGTTCACTGTAAGTATAGAATACGATTAGTTAATTAGAAACTTGGAACGGCGTTTCGTATTTCAAAAGTTTTACTGTATAATGTGATGTTCTTCCTTTTGTTTAAATTTCTATCAAAAAATTACGATTGTTGTCTTGTTTTTTAACGGCTAAAATTATATGTATCTAATCACATTGTGAGATTAATATATATACTTAATTATTTTAATGACTTCACTCTTAAATGTATTCAAAAGCTAGTTGAAAAAAAAATTGGAAAATTTCTTGCTATTAAATGAAAGATAATATATTTTTTTTAAAGATGTATCTTTTGCAAAACCAATTTAAAAATGTTTTTATCTAATATTAATTTCTCCATATTTTTATTTAATGATATTCAAAAGTACGTTTAATTATTTGAAGATGTTGCTTTAAGATTTAAATTCTGATTAGCTGTGATTATAAAAGAGAGAATAAAAAAAAAATATTTTATTTATCCAAAAAATGTGTTTCTTCAAATTTGTTCTCTAATTAACATGGTATTTGTTTCACAAAAATCATTAAGCATCATGTAATACAGCATAAATATGCAAAGAAGAATCATAAAAAAGAGAAAGTGGGAAAATATAACATGCTCGATAAATATCTTTCTGTTCGTTTAATTAAATAGTACATTTAGTTTTTAACTTTTTGTTTTAAACTTTATTTTACACTTCATAATTCTAATGTATGTTACGGGTGCAACTGTACGGAATTAAAAAATATGTAAAAATTTAAGCAAAGATATTAAATTAAAAATAAATTAATAGCCCTGTAAGAGGATGACAACAGTTTGGAAAACACATGTAAAACAGCTGTACCATTGGTGTACCATTTGTTCAAGAACTACTGAAACGACCGGCAAGAAAAAATAAATGGTTACGTGATTTCGCAAAAAAAGAAAAAAAAATGTAAAATAGCTGATATTGATGTAATTTTTTCTCAAGAACACTAAATCAATTACAATACTTTTTAAAGTAGTTTGGGCAAAAACTATAATATAAATGGATCAGTCGGCAAGAAATAAAAAAAAATAAAATGGTCACACAATTTTAAAACAAAATAATTGTAGTCTTTAAAAAAACTAACATAACTGTTGCATTTTTTTTTGTCAATTTATAGATTGATTACTGCGAAAACTATTTTTTTTTAAATATTGAAATTGCTTGAGTAATTCTCGAGTAAAAGGTACATCAATGTCAGTTGCTTTATATATACTTTTGAAACCGTTATTGCTCCCTTAATGTATTTTATTAGACATTGAAGTAAAACGGACAAAGTAAAATGTGATAATCTTAGAAGATATTGAAATAATTTAGAATTCAGTATTCAGACTAGGAGATTATATTTAAATAGTCTAGATACTTAGATAAAATTTAAACGTTTTTATTATAATGTTTAAATAAACGTACTTAGACAGATAACTTATCGTAAGTAGATAAACTGAACAAATCTTCTGAAACCGTTTCAAAACGTTTAAATGTACAAGTCTGTAATTAATAATTTCAAAATTATTTCTCTGTAATGCGGTATGCTTCCTATTACTTAAAGTACTTTAAAAAAATCAATTCACTTTCTTAAAAGACAAAACTACACATATCTAATCTCATTGCGAGAAAATTTAATTATGTTAATGATTTAGACGATGATTTTTTATGATGATTCTTAAGGCTATTTAAGAACGACATAAAAAACTGGAAAAAATTATACTATTAAATTAAAGATATTATTATATATATGTAATTTTTAAACAACTGTTTTAAAAGTTTTATATATCCTATTACTTCTATGTTATTTTGATTTAATGATTTTTAAAAGTACATTTAATTATTCTAACATGCTGTTCTGAGAAACAGATCCTTATTAACTGTGATTATGAAACATGAGATAAAAAATTTATTTTACTTATTCATGAAAAGAATTCTACAAACGAGTTTCCTAATTAGCATGCTATTTTTTTCATAAAAATTATGAAATATCATGCATAATTATATAAAAAGATAAATATAAATATGATGAATAAATGACGAAGGAAAATGTAATAGTTAAATATTTTGTGACGCGGCAATTATATATATACATATATATATACATAGTTATTAATATTATTGTTATTATTATTATTTAAGATCTATGTTGCCCATCTGCTGTTATATGTTTTCCCCACTTTAGATAAACTTCATTCTACTTTTTATTTAAAGACTTTAATGTAAAATCTAGAATTATTTACTTTAGTTTTAAACTGTATTGAAGCGTTTAAACTTCAATGAATACACTATACATAAAACAAAGGTGCAAGTTAAATATTATAAATTATTCTAAAGGTGAAAATGCATTAAATAAACATCAAATAATCACTACATTTTAAATGCCCGACTAACAATACCATAAGCTACCCTCACAAAAACACACACACACACACACACACACACACACACACACACACCAATTTCGTCAAGAAAAATCTATCGTAGAATAACACTGAAAAGTACTAAAGTTTTAAGAGCGCTTGCAAAAATTACATTGTGCAACAATAATTGATGAAGTTACTGATTACGATATAAAAATACTTGTTTCTTAATGAAGTCGGTACCCCGAATATGAATATGGCCATAAAAAAGCCTAACTTCTTACATGTGCTTTGTAATTTAGAAACTTATGTCTTAATACCTCTACCATTCTATAAATTGCGAGCGTCACATTGGATTTTAAGTACATATATGTATACAATCAAAAACATTAACGTTAAAAATAAGCTTAGGTGGCCGTCTCTATATTAAAATATACAAACTTTGAAATTTCCATTATGAACACCCAATTTAGACATCATATTTGGATTTTTCGGTAAATTTTACATTCAGGTATCAAACAGGAAGTCATTCGGTGAAGTAGTTTAGGAAATACATAGATGTAACTTTTGGAATTTCTAATGTTAAATTCCTTTTTACTATTTGCAAAATAAACTGCAATGCGGATGGTAGTTTATAAGCATAATTCAAAAACTACTTGGAGGAAGGAGCTGTAATTTTAATTTTCATATTGGAAGCTTCTAGAAATCGATTTCTGTTAACAATTTCACTGCTTCACAATACGCATTCTTGTTGAATATTAACTAATATATATATATATATATATATATATGTATACACACACACACACACACACACACACACACATATATATATATATATATTGAAAAAAAATCTTAACGTTGCAATCAATATTTCTAAAAGAAGAGCAAATTAAATTTTCCATGACGATATCCGTGTTCAGTGGATTAATTGTATATAGAACTGTACACTTTCACTTCAGAAGCAATGTCATTGTTTCACAGTCCACAAACAGAGAAACCTCCAATATACCTAGAAAATATATTACAGAAACACGCAGAATCAAATAACTATAGATTAATAAATCATATAATAAAAATACATCGCAGATATCTCTATTTTAAGGAGTTGTTTGAGAATTCAGATACTGACTTGGATCATAAATGATGATCGGTGACTTATTCATTGTAAAATAATGGAATACTAAATAATTTTGGAAATTGTAAGTTTTCTTTATGTTATTTATATTTTATCTTTTTTATTTTAGAACATTAATTTTGGAAATTTTTTTTTGAGTCGTGCATAAACCAAAGTCATTTATATCCTTCCCCCTTTGGAGACAAGAAAAAATCCAAATATTCTTGCTTTATATGCGGAAATGTACGGTATTTAAAAATTTTATTTTTATTTTTACTTGAACAAAATAATATTTAATTCTATACGTAATGTTAAATAAAATATTAACATGGACATTTTTATGCAAACGTGAATTATGATGCGTCATTAAATTTATATTAGAGGGAAAATCGTTATGTTTGTTATAGATGTCAAATGTCAAATTGTTTTATTCATTCATATTTCCTGAATCAATGAAGTGAAATTCGTTACCTACAAGTTTATTTTCATTTAATTGTAGCTATTTGTGGTAATGTGCAGGTAGTAAATAAAACGATTGACATTTCATATACAAAACACAGACATACACATACGCGCACGTACCCAGACACACATGCCACGTACACACACACACATGCCACGTACACACACACACATGCCACATACACACACACTCGCCACGTACAGACGGACATATATATGGGTCGCCCAAATGAAAGTGGTACTACAGTCGGTATGAGAAATGGTTTAATGGCTCATAGACATTTTCTCCGCTATTTCTCGAGTGGTGATTCGTCGATTGATTCTCACGAGTGCGTCCACATCTGCAACTGCTTCCTTGGTGATAACCACATGCGCTTGACCATGTCGTGACCTGTCGTCAGTACTGCTTCTTTCACTACGAAAATCCCTACACCATCGGAATACCGATCTGCGTGACATACACTCCGTGCCATACACATTTTGCATTCGGCGATAGATTTCACTGGCACTCACATTTTCCGCTGTTAAAAATTGCAAGACCGCGCGTTGACACCGTTTGGAGGCATCCATGATGCAACCGATGCCTTTTAACGTGCTACCACGCTATCACACACGCATCTGGCGCATTCTGACGATGTCGCATGTATTCCCAGCGCTCTGCGCATTCTATAGGTGCATGCACATTCATCTTTCTCTTCAAATTGTAGAGTTGTTACAGCAATGCCACTTTCATTTGGGCGACCCTTATATATACATGTATATTAACAATTCATTTTAAATTAAATTTTAAACTTCATAAATGTAATGCATGCCGCTGATGTATCTTTGAAGCATGAATAAATATTAGAGAATACATAAAAATAAATAAATAATTAACAATAATAAATAGCATGTTAATCTGTTTTTTAAACTCTGATCTAAAATAGTAAAAATAAAATGTAAAGAATGTTGTATCAGCTATAGCAAACATACAAATAGACTTTTTATTTTATTATTGCAGTATATAACATACTGGAATATTTTAAAAACTCAGTATCTAGATAAAGTGATTATAGGCATATTCATCGAAAATTTAAATTCTTCTGCTCTTGCTTAAAATTTTTCATTCTTTAGTATTCATTCAGATGACTTTTTGCAATTGGTTAAAAAAAAAAAATCCTGAAACTTTCTGAAAAAAATTAAACAAAAAAATTTTTAAATTCATAATTTCAAAATTCTTCCTGTATAATGTTATAACCTTTTTGTCATTTAAGGTATTGCTAAAAAATTGCAAATGTTTTCGTGTTTTTAAATGAGGAAAACTTCAAAATTCCAATGATATTGTAAGAAATGCTTAGTTATGACTTCTTACTTAAAGATTTTCAAAATATAGATGATAACCTGGAAAACGCCTTGCTATTAAATGGGAGATAATAATCCCGGAAAGAAGATATATCTTAAAAAGAAAAACAGTTTTTATAGCTTTGAGTTTTAAAGTTTTTATTCATACCAATTTTCCGGGGGTTTTTAAAAGTAAAAAAAAAAAAAAAAAGAAAGAAATATATGGAACCATAAAATTTATTTAATAAAATAAATTAATGTGTCTTGTTTTTGAATGGTACTAATTTTAATTTAATTTTTATTAAGTAAATACTGGTTCAAAGTATGTTTATTTGTTTTTAAAAAACCAGGAGGGGGTAATGGAAGCTGTGATACATCTATAAAGAGAGAAATATGAATCTGAAGAAAAACACAATTTGAAGGAAAATGGAGCGCACTGATTAAATGTTTTGTAACATGTTAATTAAATGAGTCGCTGATTTTGAAAGTGGGTCAAATCTATTTTGTGAAACAAATTATTTAAAGATAAATCTTATTAAAATTAACTTACTTATGTTTTTAATCAATTCACAATAAATATCTTTTAATATTAGTAATAATTTTTTACTATTAATTTATTTGGTCAGCGATATTTCAAATGCGCTGATTTTGAAAGTGAGGCAACTCTCCTTTGAACAGATAATTTTTAATAATGCGTAATATTAATAAGCACAATGAGAATTACATCATCAATAAATTGGTCAGCGATATTTCAAATGCGCTGATTTTGAAAGTGAGGCAATTCTCCTTTGAATAGATAATTTTTAATAATGCATAACATTAATAAGCACAATGAGAATTACATCATGAATAAATTGGTCAGCGATATTTCAAATGCGCTGATTTTGAAAGTGAGGCAACTCTCCTTTGAACAGATAATTTTTAATAATGCATAACATTAATAAGCACAATGAGAATTACATCATGAATAAATTCATCAGCGATATTTCAAATGCGCTGATTTTGAAAGTGAGGCAACTCTCCTTTGAATAGATAATTTTTAATAATGCATAACATTAATAAGCACAATGCGAATTACATATTGAATAAATTAAAAATCCTAACTATACAAAATTAAGAAATATAATTATAGACATACAACTTATTTCCGAATATTTTTTTCCTCTTTTCCCCTATAAAATTATTTTTTTTCTATTTTATTGTAACTTTTTAAAAAGAAGAATGAAATATTGAAATGAAATAGAATATTAAAATTTTTGTTATTATAATTACATTCTATTCCAAGAAAATCAACGATTCAATAAAGGATTTGCAAAAACAATTATTTTTTTAGCAAATCATTGCTTTTGAAAATAAGGCAAGTCCATTGGCGCATACCAAAATCTTGAGTTTTTTCAGGTAACGCAGGTAATCATTATTGCATGTTAAATTTACATGAAATAAGACCACAATAATTAAAATATGTCTTTTACTGCTTACGAATATTTTTAAACCCATTCTATTAAATATCTATCAATAACATAAAATGGACTTTCGAAATCAATGGCTCAAATAAATGTGCTTTGAGCTATTTGTTTTAAAATTTATTTTCTAATTTACAAATGTAATGTATGTTACTAATGCAACTTTATATGAACAAAATATAACATTCTAATAAATAACATTCGAAACTCTTCTTGTATAATGCGAAATACTCATTGTTATTTAAATTGTTAAAAAATATATACGCTTGTATTCATGTTTTCAAGAGACTAAAATTACAGATTTCTAAACACTATCTGAATAATACCTTGATTATTTTTAATGATTTCACCCTTAGAACTATTCAAACTTTGTGAAAAACTTTATTTTATTAAATGAAAGATACTAATCCTTTACAAAGTTTTGAACATCCTATTAATTCCTTATTACTTTTATTTAATGATGTTCAAAACTACATTTAATTATTGCAAGGTGATTCCGAAACACAATAAAAAATTCTTTTATTTATTCTAAAATGAATTCTAAAAGTTTATTCCTAATTAGCATGCTATGTTTTCATAACAATCTTGAAGTATAATTATATATAGGTAGAAATATGAATTAAAAAACATATATAAGACAAAGAAAATGTAATTAAAAAATAGTTTTTGAATCGTTAATTAAATACACCATATTTCTTAACTACCCACTTTACAATTTTATTTTAAACTTCATTAATGTATGTATGCTATCTATGTAACTTGACAGCATTAAGAAACATTAGAAAAAATAATATGAAGTATGAATAACTAACAATAAATAAAAATATGGAATTAAGAAAGGCAAGGTAAAAAATTCTTTTATTTATTTATAAAATGAATTCCACAAAATATTCTCTAATTAACATGCTATATTAAAAAAAAATATATATGAATCATAATGTTTAATTATATAAAGATAGAAATAAGAATATGAGGAAAAAGAGAGACAAAGGAAAATATAGTTTAATTTTTAAATATCTTCCGACACGTCCATTACATACATAAAAAAAAATAGATTTCATAAATCTATATGCGCTACCGATGCGAGCTTTGAAGTATTAAAAAATGGTAAACAAAAACTAGCATGTGTTGGCCGTCGCAAAATTTCTTCTATATAAATTAAATCAATTAAATGATAGTACACAGAAATTTCACCGATTTCGCAGATAATTTTTATTTCGGCACACCCTCTTAAATGTTTCTAACCAAAATTGAATGATGAGTCAAACTGAGTTATCCGGTTTTTATCCGACTGTACATTTTTACCATACTTTTCCCTATATGTTTCTAATCAAATTGTGAGAGATGCTTAAATATTGTTATACTGTTAAAAAATTACATGCAAAATTAAAATACTTCATGTTATTAATTTCTAAAAATTTGATTTAAATAGAAAAGTTGTAAAAATAATTTTCTTTATTTCTAAAGTTAAAGTTTGTTGTAACTATTTTCATCTTATTAAATGATAAATTAAAGATATTCTAATAAAAGAAATGTATTAACCTATTAGAGAGATATGGCTTTTAAAACAACAGTTTTGAAACTTTTGTATATCTTATTACTTTATTTTTATTTTTATTTTTTCCATGTTCAAAAGTACATTTAATTATTCCAAGATGCTTTTCTCAAATTCCCATACTTATTAACTACGATTATGAGATACAAGATGAATTATTCTTTTATTTATTCGTAAAGTGAATTCTGCAACCTTGTTCTCTAATTAGCATGCTATTGTCTATCCTGAAGCATCGTGTATAGTTATAGAAATATAGAAATATGAATCTAAAAAAAAAAGAGTCGAAGGAAAATATAAGATGTTGGTAAAATATCTAGCAACTCGTTAGTGGAATAATTATATATATTATAACTACATTTAAAATTATGTTTTAAAATTTATAAATCTAATGTATGTTAACAATGCAACTTTATATGAAATACACGTTTCTTTGATAATGTGGCATCTTTTCTAATAATTAAATTTTTGTCTAAAAACTACAATTATATTCATGCTTTTACAAGATTTCCATGTTTCTACTGTCATTGCGATAAAGGCTTAATTATTTTAATGACTTCATACTCAAGGCTATTCAAAAACTACGTAAAAAACTGGAAATCTTCATGCTATTAAATGAAAGAAAATAATCCTTTAGAAAGATATATTATTTAAAACAACAGCCTTAAAAATTTCGTTATATCTTATTACGTCCTTGTTATTTTTATTTAATGATGTTCTAAAGTACATTTAATTGTTCTAAGATGTTTTTCTTGGATTCAAATCCTTATTAGTTATGATTATGAAACACAAGATAAAAAGCTGTTTTACTTATTCGTAAAATGTATTCTACAAACTTGTCCCTTAATTAACATGCTATTTTTTTTATAAAAACCATGAAACATCATATATAATGATAGAAATATAGAAATACCAACCTGAAAAAAAAAGGAATGAAATAAAATGTATTGTGTAATTATCTAGAATATTATGCGAATTCTTAATGAAATATATTTTTTTACTATTCATTTTTAATTTTTAACTTCATACATTTCATGTTTGAGATTAGTGCAAATTTGTAATACAGAGAAATATCTAAAAATAATTCAAAACGTGAATAATTAGTAATAAATGAAAATAGTATTTAGATTTATTTTAAAAAAAAGTGACAAAGGGAAATGCAATGTATTGTATGAATGTATTGCGACTCTTGTAAAGAAATAAATACACATTTTGAACCATTAATTTTGAGAAACTACAAACAAAATTCAATATAAAATTTATATAATTCTGAGAAAATTCACACTACAAACTTCATAAATATATTGTATGCTCGTACATAATGCACCAACCAGCATAAAGAAAATACACTGCTCAAAACAATTAAAGGCTATTGCAGTTTTAGGTGGATTTTGTATCTGGGAAACTTTTTAGCTGATTGATACATGGTCGACAGACATAGTAGGTTATAAGAGAATAAATTATTCATGTTTGGCAGAAAAAAATGCATTTTATTGCGCATTTGTGTACAAAAGGAAAAAAACACAATTTGTGCATATGAGAAAAAAAGAATAAGAAAAGGTGTTTTCTTCAAAGAAAATCATTTTCAGTAGGGGGTATGGTTTCCACGGGCGGCCAGCTACGTTGAACACCTTTGAGGCATGGACTCAATGAGGCTATTAATGACGAGTTGGGGTATTCTGCCCCACTCTTCCAGAAGAGCTCTTTCCAGTTCTTGGAGAGTTTGTGGGGGTTGTTGGCGGCCAGAAACTCGTCTTCCTAGAGCGTCCCAAACGTGCTCGATTGGATTCATGTCTGGAAAACACGCTGGTCATTCCATTCGAACGATTCCTTCCTCGAAAAGGAAATCCTCCACCAGGTTTGCACGATGTGGCCTGCAGTTATCGTCCATTAAAATGAAGTTATCTCCGATTGCTGCAGCGTAAGGGACTACAATAGGTCTGAGGATCTCATCCCTATATCGGCGACCAGTCAGAGCTCCATCTCGAATGATGTAGAGGTCAGTGCGCCCGACAATGGAGATGCCACCATACACCAACACTCCTCCACCGCCAAATCTGACACTTTCGTGCACGAACGCAGGATTATTCCTACTGCCACGGTCCCTCCAGATGAAAATACGCCTATTATCCGGATGCACAGAAAAACGGGACTCGTCAGAAAACAGAATATTGCTCCATTCATTTCTCCTCCAGTTGACATGCTCGGTTGCCCACTCCCTGCGGTCGCGACGATGCCTTGATGTTAATCTAACACATACCATCGGTCGGCGAGCATACAGACCTACAGCATGGAGCCGGTTTCGGACAGTCTGAGTTGAAATCGTGGTGCCTGTAGCCGAGCGAAGGTGTTGTTGGAGAAGAGTAGCGTTCATGTTTCGGTGTCTCCGAGCTGTTAACGCTAAATACCGATCTTCATTGGGCGTTGTTGCCCGTCTACGACCTTGCCCTGGTCTTCGGCCTGCACATCCACTCTCCAAAAAACGGTTCCAGATCCTGGAAATGACACTTTGCGACACTCCAATGGCTTGCGCTACTTCGGCTTGAGTTTGGCCCCCTTCTAACCTACCAACAATTCTCCAAGCTTCTGAATCTGTCAAATGACTTCGCTGAGACATCGTACTCATCGAAACAAAGCAATCGCTGAATGCCGATCATCCTTGTCTTCATCCAGTTGAAAGTCAAATTTCATTCGTTGCCGCTGAAGCGACGTTTTTGACGTCGAACTCAAAATTTGCATACTCCACAGTTTGAAAACCAGAAAAATTTGCATTTGTGATTCTCTTCTTCTATTTTCGGCAAAAAAAATTTCGTTTATATCTTTATTTTATATAAAACTTCAAATATCCTTTAATTGTTTTGAGCAGTGTATTTTAACAGTAATAGTAATAAAAAGTATGAATAATTAACAATAAATAAGTTATATTTTTCGACTGATTTTCTAATTCTCGTTCAGTAATTGTTATTATCAACTCCATATTTAATGTGTCCAGCCTTTATAATAGAATTTACCTTATCTTTTTTAATAGGATATGCAAATGTGTATATCCTATATTTTACTTATAATAGTATACTCAGTTTACTGTTATAGTCTGTAATTTAGTAATAACATTTACTATTTACACCATGAAAGTAATTACAGTATATGTAAATTAGGAACTATTTTCAGTTTATTAATTCAGAATAAGGTAGTATTTTGAAATTAAAAAAACTACCTTTTCCTCATAGATGGCGTTGAATGTTGCCGGGAAATTTGAAAGTGGGTAGTACTTTTTTTTAAAAAGGTAGGAGATTCAGTCTGTCATTCAATTAACATTAGCCAATAATTAGGTATTCTTTCATTTCATTCTTTCGCGCAAAATGACCAATAGATGAAACGTGTTTCGTAATCAATTTTGTTTGCTATACAATGTCCAGCTTCAAATGAGATCAGGGGTTTATGTGCATGGGAGGATATCGTATTACGGCTTTTTCAATTAGTACCGAAAGATAAGCATTCCGTGAAGTGTCGTTACGGAAAATTAGATATTAATCAATGAATGAACATTTAATGATTGGCTGGTTTATTAGATGTTTTAAGAGAATTTAAATAATTTTCTCCGGCATTCAACGTTGGACTATACTCTTGAATTAAATAATTTATTTTTATTTAAATATGGAAATCAACGAAATAAGAAAAGGAAGAATCTGAAGTGTGATCAAAAAATTTCTAAGCGGTCGAATAGTCAACGGATTCGGCGACAACGAGAAAGAAATGTATTTGAAGAAAATCGTGAAATTGACAATGAAAGGTAAGATTTACTGTATTATGTAAACAATATTGATATTACATTTTTAAAAAATCGTATACAAGAAAATTTATGCATGATTCCTGTAGGGTTACATTGACTTATAAAATAGTCTTTTGTTTAATTATCGATTCAATATTAAAATTTATGTTTTTTTTTTCCTGCAATATATCTGTCTATAAAAATTATATTTCACATAAAAAATTTCTTTACAATTTTGTAATTTTATTTTTGAAAAAAATTAAATTTTAAACTTATGTAATTACATTCTTCTATCTTTACAAGAAGAAAGTATTGGATTCATGAAAATTTTCGACTACCGGTTTTCGACGGATTTATACGTTTTAGAAGGTCCTGAACACGATCTGACTATTTTTAGAAAATGTCTGTTTGCGAGTCTGTCTGTATGTATGCGACAAAAATTTTGTGGGCGCTCTATCTCAAGAACTAATGCATGAAATTTAATAAAACTTTATAATCAGTTAGTCCCTAATATAAATTGGTGGTGATTAGTTTTTGGTAATAATTGCCCAACAGGTGGCGCTGTTATTCTGCATTTTTCTCGATTTCCACAATAGCTCTATCTCAAGAACTAAAGCCCTTATGTTCCACAAACTTCAGGTTCAGTTAGACCTTGAAATAAATAGACGATGATTATGTTTTGGTGAAGATATATCAACAGGGGGCGCTGCTATACCACCTTATTCTCGATTTTACGATAGGTATACCTCAAGAACGAATGCCCGGAATTTCATTAAACTTCAGATTCTGTTAGACCTTGACATAAATAGATGCCGCTTACAATTTGGTGTAAATAGCCCAACAGGTGACGCTGTTATGCTACTTGTTTCATTATTATCACGATCTCAAGAACTAATGCACGGATTTTCATCAAACTTCAGATTCAATTAGACGTTGACATAAGTTGTTGTTGATTAGGTTTTGGTCTAAATCTCCCAACTGGTGACGCTGCTGTGCTACATTTTGCAGGATTTACACGATTTTAGCAATAGTCATATCTCAAGAATTAATACACGGAATTTAATAAAAATTTTAATTCAGTTAGACCTTGATATAAATTGGTGCTGATTCTTTTTAGTGTATGCGAAACATGTGTGAGATAGAAGAAAGTTTTGGGGTTGGCACATCCGACTAGTTTTACTGTTGTTTGCTGTAAAGGTTCCTTGTCATTTGGTCTTCAGAATTTATAAAAAATTTTAAATTTTTATTTTAAAAATTTATTATAAATTTAAAAGTAAAAAAAAAATGAAAATAAGAAAAAAAGAATTTTTGTCATTGCTTTTTACTTCAAAGAATATATATTTTTTAAATCCTTCAAAATTTTATTTTCTTTATTTATGGGCAAATTTTAGTGATTCTTAACACTTTCTAACCTATACTGTCCGTGCTCTAACTCGCGTAAATGTATTCGGATTGCCCTGAAATTTTTGTATGTTATTGTCATTTATTATAGCATGTTCCCTATTGCAACTGAAGAGTGTAGAACTTATAGTTTTTTTACAGGGACTGTCAAAAGTATTTCGTTACATTACAGTCAATGGGAAATAATCGTTTCAAGTGTATTTTGTGATTCTATATCATTCAAAACATGACGAAATTGATACATAATTATAAAGCGCATTAATACATGCTTTTTGTATGGAGTGCAAAGCATTTAATATTCATTTACAGGGTCAAACAAAATATTTCTGTTACACACTGTCCTATGGGGGAAAAATCGTTTGCAGTGTAATTTAGTGATATTTCACTATTTTAAACGCAATGAAAATTATATGAATTACCGAGGTGCACTATAAATTGCTCTCTTGTGTGCATTGCGTTTATTTACAGGGACACAAAAAATATATCGGCTACAGTACATGTGCGATATTTACAGTTTACATGTGATAAGTGCGTTTTTAAGTTTAACAAAATTTTTTTATAATACGTGTGTGTTTATAAACTCGGTTGATCATATACAGGGCTACACAAGGGAATTCGTTGTATTACAGACTATGGAAGTGAATTGCTTAAGGGTAGTTTCTAATTATGTTGCGCATTTTTCTGCTGAAGTATATTTAGTAGACTAACAGAAGTTTGTGAAATATAAATAAATTCATATACACAGTGGCTTAGCGTCAGGGGGGGGGGGCGGGGGACGATCATTTTACTACCAGTAGAATTATATACTACAGTTGGTCTTATTTAATCTTTGAACGGTATGAATTAAAAAATACTATTAGTAAAGTTATCTTGTCCCCCTTGACGCTACGCCTCTGCATATACAGGGTTACGCAAAGAAAAAAAATACATTGTCGTTTACGGTTGGTAATTGCTGCTAGTGAGTTTTAAGTTGCCTTTTAGCTTAATATGCTGTGTGTATAAAAGTCTCCAGATAATATACAGGGCTGTACAAAAGATTTCGAGTGCATTTCCATCGATTGGCGAAAATTGCTGAATGTGAATATTTTAACTGAACTAAATTTTATCATGCTATATATCCACATCTATTGATCATATACAGGGCTGCACAAAATAATGTGACTACTTTTTTGCCACTGGAAGGTAATTTCGAAAAATGTATTTTTCGATGCAGTGTAAGTTTTCTAAACTGTTTACTTACATATCTTCTTTCACCTTATTTAACGGTGAATTTTCGTTACAGTTTTCTGGCTGTGTTGGAAAGTGTTTCATAATCAATGCTTGACGCATGATTTTGTTCCCCCTGAAATATATCTATGTATAAAAATTACTATTCAGATAAAAAGTTTTTTAAACCATTACAATTTTAAACACAAAGGAAATTTACAGCGTAATTTGAGCTCTGTTGAAAAATTAATTAGGTTTAAAATTTTATTTTAAAATTTTAAACTTATTTAATATATTACTACTCATGAATCACTGTCCCTATTTCATTACTTTTTTCCCTATTCACTGCAGGAAAGTTTCCTTGTTATTTTGTCTTCAGAATTTATAAAATTTTTAATAAATTTAAAAGTAAAAAAAGAAAAAAAAAGATATCTTCAGTGACTTTCACTTTAAAGAATATATTTTTAAAATTTTTGTCAAAATTTTATTTTATTTATTTATTGATAATATTTTATATATATAAATTTATATTTATAAATAAATATATATTTATATATATAAATTTATATATTATATATATATAAATTTATAGATAATTTAATGATTTTTTTACCTGCAATATTTTTTTAAATAAAAATTACTTTTCAGCTATATTTTTTTAAACTTTGAAATTTTGTTTTAAAAATTTAAATTTATTGTTTTTAGTTGAAAATCAGTCGAGTTATGATGTTTTAGGCCGGCCATGGTTTTAGCTTTTATACCGGGCTGGTCGGGTGAAACAAATTGCACGGGGCGGGCCGGACTAGGGCTGAACTTTTTGTTTTTAAACCAGGCCGGGCCAATCATTTTGTAGGGTTATGGCCGGTCCCGGGCCTGGAAATTTCGGCCCGTGCAGACATCTATTGTCAGGCCCAGTATAGAGGTGTGAGGTACTCTCTCCCTCCCCTACATATCCTGCATGTAGTATATGCATATAGAGAGGGTTTGGAAGTAGCGCGCTACAAGTAGCTAAACTACAGTAGTCGCTACTTTTTACAGTAGTTTGTAGTGCAGCGCCCTATATTTTGAACAGTGTAGTGTAGCGAGTAGCGCGATACATAAATCAGTAGTTTGTAGCGAGTACTGACTCTACTTTTAACGCTACTTCAGGGGAGAGGGGGGGGGGGGTCAGCCATACTGCGAAATCACGTGGTCGTAACTTCCTTATTTTATGGAAAATTTGTTCTGCTCAACAATTTGCGAATCTCAGCGGCAAATCACAGCTACAGTATATAGCAACGCATCGCATGACGTCATAGATTTTTCCCATTGAAACTTGCTGTTAGAATCAATCAAGTACTAACACACTAAAGGAATATATTTTCTTGTTGTCGACACTTTTTTCTATTTACTCGTTATTAGGTCTTCATGTTTTAACGCTGGGTTTCTTAATATTCCAAATTACTGTATTTACAGATTTATTTATTGTTTGCATTTATAGTTGTTTTTCTATAAATTTCTAAATTATAATATCTCTCTTAATTTTAAATGCGAAATTTGTAATGTGTATCCAAACTACCATTTTGGAGATAAACACGTAACTTTTTCTTGTATATTATTTTTCTTAACTTTTTAATGCACTCGGTTATACAAATAATACGAATTCGGTGTTTACGGAACCCTTTTCAGCTTAGGATCCGATATAATTGTACCTCTTATTGTCCTCCATTAATTAGTGAAACCCACTGTCTGATAAAACGACAATGTCTGGGGATTTAGTTTCGATCCTTACTTTTTTATTATAATACTTTTAAAAAAATTACTGTTAATGGTTTAATTATATTTCCTGACTTTAATACGTATTGATTACATGGTGGTGGTCTGTTAATGTGGGGGGTAAGTGTTCCCCACCTACCATTCTGAAACCTTATTTACGCCCTCGGTAAAACTATAATTATCAATAAAATGCATAAAAATAAGCTAAAAATTGAATGTATATAAAGTATCAATATTTTAATTTTTGTGTTTGCTTCTTTCAGGAAAAACATGAATGTGCAAGAGGAAAACGAGATTATTGACAGCTCAGAAAATCATATTTTAGCGCCTTCATCATCGAAGCAGTCTATAGAACTCTATATCACGTCCCAAACCACGACTAATAACGAAAATGTAGATGAAACGTCTCGATTAAATTCAGATAACCAAAGTGAGGCGGAATATTGCATTGAATATTCTAAAAACAGACAAGAAAATAAATTTCCCACAGGTCAATTTTTGTGTGATCTGGAGGCAGTTATTAAACAATCTAGAAATGTAGAAACTCACACTTATGAATGTAATTTTGGAGGAAAGTTACTGTACAAAGAAATGACAGTAAATGGACTTATTTGCACATTTCACTATGTATGCAGTAACCCACTGTGTCCAGCGGAAGCAAAAATTGTGAGTGATAACGATGGCGATAGCCTTAACAAATTAGCAGTTTTGGGAGCCATGTCCACAGGTTCCGGATTCGCTCAGGAAGAAGAGAAATTCGGCATTATGGGTGTTAAGTACATGAATCGATATAAATTTTCACAGTATGAAGTTAAAACTGGGGAAATAATAAAATTATGTGCTGAGAACACAATGGAAAGAACTATTCTAGAAGAAAAAACTGCTGCAGAAAATAGGGGTGACAAAGATTCAGAAGGCTACTGTAACATTACAGCCGTCGTGGATGGAGGATGGTGTAAGCGCAGTTACGGTCGAGGGTATAACGCATCAAGCGGAGTCGCTGTGATCATTGGTCAAGAATCAAAGAAGATTATTTTTATTGGCATCAGAAACAAACTGTGTTTAGTATGCAGGATGATTAATAACGGGAAAATAAAGCACCGTGAACACTTGTGCTTCAAAAATTGGAATAGTTCCTCCACAAGCATGGAAAGTGATATCATTGTTGAAGGAATGCTGTATCTTCATGAAATATACAAAATAAGATGCATGAGGTTGGTTGCAGATGGTGATTCAAACACCATGTATAAAGTAAGAGAAAAAATTTCCTACGGCGGCTCTGTCCTGAAAATTGAATGTGTTAACCACGCCATTCGACGTTTCAGGAGAGCACTGGAAAGATTGCAGCCATCAAAAGGAATATATGGGAGTATTCAATCCCAAAAAAAATGTTTAAAAGACAAAATACCTCTTCTAGTTAATACTGTTAGATCAGTTATAAAACATAATGCCATTCCCACACACATTGAACCATCTAAAGATCTGGTAAAAAAATTCATTGGCGAGTTAAAAAATGTACCTCAACATGTATTTGGCAACCATTCTTCCTGTGGAACTTCTTGCAATAAGAAATCTTCTAAAACGTTATCCCTGGATCAATCTAAAATTCCCTGCATGGATTCAAAACTATTAGAGGGCATCAATTTTGAAATTAACAGAACACTTGTGTCATGTGCTAACACCCTAATTTTCAATCTCATCAACAATTATGCCGAAAATTTTATGAGCCAATTATGCAAGACATCTGGCGGAAAGCGAGTTGACTTTTCACGAGCTGGTGGAATTAACAGGCGTGCATACATTGCTCTATTAGCATATCAGACACCAGCTCAAGGGTGGATAGAGAATACATATACAGCTATCACTGGAAGCATTCCAAAAGCTCCAGTTCGTGATTTTGTATCATCCAGGAACAAAAGACATTTAAAAAGAAAACTTTTCCCAAATAAAAAAAATAAACAAAGTAATGAGTCACTAGTGAGAGGTGATAAAAATTACGGAGAGTTTTCTCAAAAACCGGATATTTCAGACGAAATATTTTTAGAATTAAAAGAAAATGTTCTGAAAGAGCTAAAAGTTAAACAATCATCAGATCTAGAAAAAGAAATTAGAGAACCGTACCTTTCCGAAAAATGGCGACATGAAAGACGTAAACGGATTTCTTCGTCTTTCTTCAAAGAGGTTGCTGATAGACGGCTAACAACACCATGTTCAAACCTAGTTAGAAAAATCATCTACAAAGACCGTGTTGACATACCAGCAACAAGGTATGGTATTGCTAACGAAATAGTCGCTCTAAAGCAATATGAAAAAGATTCTGGTAATATTGTTCAACAATGTGGTTTGTTCATTGATGTGGTGCATCCATTTTTGTGTACGAGTCCGGATGGTTTAATAGCCGATGATGGATTGATAGAAATTAAATGCCCGTATAGTGCAAGAAATGCGTCAGGTTTCCAAGAAATATGGAAAAACCATAATATCGGATTAAAATATAAAAGTAACGATGAAGCATTCCTGCCAACTAACCACAGATATTTCTATCAAATCCAAGGCCAACTTAATATCACAGGCAGAAACTGGTGTGATTTGTACTTTTGGTGCCCAAAAGAAACAAAAATTATCAGAATATATAAAGATGATTCGTTTTGGAAGAAAATCCTTCCTAAACTAAAGGCTTTTTACATGGAATGTATTTTGCCAGAACTGGTAGATCCAAGAGCGTGCAGAAACTTACCGCTAAGAGAGCCACATATTAGAAATTTTATAATGAAATTCCAATAAGATAGCTTATCCCTCTGACAACTGAATTTTTTTTCCAAGTCCTTCCGACCAATATGTAATCAATCAGCATCTCATATATTATTACATATTTCACACCCTCATGTACAGGGCTTTACAAATTTGATAAAATCTGGTAGCCAACAAAAAATTTTACTCGCCAGTAGAAATATTTACCCCCCCCCCCCTTTATGTCATTGATTTTCAAGAAGCACAAAAGTTTTTTTTATGAATTAATTAAGACAAATGTAATAACAAAGTATGATTTAGAATTATTAGTTAAATAGTTTAGAATAGTACACAATTTAGAAAAATAATATTAAACTAAGTTTCGTGTCGAAAATTATCAAAATGATATATCTCTGAAAATAAATAATAATTAAATAAAAAATAAATAATAATAATATTACTGCAAATACCGAATTAACCGGCATGCTCGGAATGATTACTGCCGAATGCTTAAATGTCCAGGTAGTTGAGTGCTACATGAGAAATCTATACCAGATATTACCAAATATTACTAATAGCACCGTGTAAAAGTTGAAAATTTTTATCTTTCATAATAAGTATTTCGAAACATAATTTTTTTTCAATTTTTGTAAATTCTTGCAAAAATGTATTTAACAAGTATTTATAATATATATATATATATATCTTTTTATTTCTTATTTTTAAGTTAGCCTATTTGTTAAATATGTTAATGTTCTATTTATATTATTTTGCAGTGACAGTTTCAAATTCCCTAATAGAAATTTTAGGGTCACTTTTAATTTCTTGAAAATTTAAGAATAATGATGTAATGTGATAAATCCTTTATTTCACAAATTTTGCTGTATTTGCTCACCCCTGGTCGTTAATTTAAAAAAAAGCATTGTTATTGATCTTAATATAAAAAAGTTATCATTTATGGGTATATTTGATGTACCCATAAATGAATTTTTCCTCTTTTATTTTGATGTATTTTTTATATTTTATATAGTATGTCTTTTATCTTTTGTATAATTGAATCGGTCATTTAAAAAAACCACATAAGTCACAGAATCAGAACTTTTTAGAAATTATACAAAAAACTTTATTATTCACAAGTATTTTTACAAATAATTTTTATGGGTTGTATAGAGGCTGATAATAGAGTTTGGACTTCAAAGTTTGTAAATATTGCATAATTTTTGTAATTTATGAATAATAAAAATAAGAATATCAGAAAAACTGTTCCTGACTTATGTTGTTTTAGCAAGAAACGATTTAGGTGGTATTTAATTTGAACAAAACAGTTATATTAAACATATTTTTAATCGAAATTAATGAAGTTAGCTCTTATACAGGTACATTTTTATGTTTTAATATGGTATTGCAGACAAATGGTAATATGGTATCCGTATGTAATCTGGTATTGCATCCAAAAACCACCTAACATGTCGCAAGTAATGAACGAAAATTAGAAGGTATTGTTTGAAGAGGAAGGAATACACTGAGTTATGTGGTTATTACCCAAATCATGGCTCTACCTATAAGGAAGCATTTGTGACAAAAATTGTATATTTGAAAAAAAAGACTTATGTGGTTTTCGAAATAACCGATTCAATTCTATCAGGAAGCGAGATAAGAGTTCCGCAAAAGTTTTCCATTTGTAAAAGTTTGTGTATTTCTACTGGTGTATTTCTATTTGTATAAATCTGATTTTAATACAAAACAATAACATTTATAATAAATTAACAAATAGCATTTCCATTATGTAAAAATAACATTTTTATTTGTATAAGTTTGTATATTTCTATCTATATTAAATTTAATTTTAATAAAAAAAATAATAACATTTTTGGATCTATTAAATGTACAGTATATATTTTCATGTCTTTATAAATATAATTGTAAGGTCTGTCTCAAAAGTTTAAGCACAAGCATAAAATGTCGATTTTCAAAGAATTATAAAAACTTAGAATGAATAAAAAAAATTTATTTGCAGATTTCGCAACATTATTTATGGTATAAAAATAGAAAAAAATAAATTACATAAATGTAAAAAATATAATAAAATAAATTAAAAAAAAAAACTGTCTTTTGGAATCGAAATGAATTTTCCATTTTTTGATAAATACTTTACTTATCAAGTTAGAAGCGATTCGAGTTACGTGACGACACGTTTTTCTCCTTTTTCATGCTGTGACGTCGGAAAGTTGATTCCAAACGCTGACTTTGACAGTACTTTCTAAAAGATATTCTGTCTTTACCATAAAATGGAAAACATCTTTCAACTACAAAGTTTCTAAGTAAGAACACCGACCAATCTCATGTGTTTCCGAACATAAATTAATTACAAAATATGTCATAAAGTAGCCAGTTTGTATTTGAGAACAGTCTTAAAGAGTTAAATACACACATAAATGAAATATGATTGTTTTTACTATTTGGTCTTTTACTCTCTCTTTGACACTCTTTGGTCTTTATTCACTCTTTTCTATAATTATTATACATTTAAAAAAAAAAAAAAAAAAAAAAAAAAAAAAACTGATTATTTTTTGAGTTATCTAAAATATTTTATCTTAATTTTTAATCATAATTGTACTGTTCTGGAAATGTGGTTGACTCGGTGGATATGTTGGTTCGGGGTTTGAAACTTCTCGTGCGGTCGAGTGGGCTCAAAATCGAGTTCTGAATTTTTCTGTTTTTTTTGGATGTATGTGAATACTAGCTCAACCGTCTTACAAAGACTTTCACACGAGTCATAAATCCCCTTAGGTCAATGGGCCTCCTGATAATAATTGGCCTTATTTCAGCCTTTTAATTAACCCTGTTTGTACAGTTTATAATAAACTTGTATTCAACAACAATGATAGTAAATAATGCTACCTATGTGAAAGTGATATCATTTGGTGAACTTATGTATAATATAAGGCAGTTCTCAAAAAAATACTTTTCGCACTCAATAATACGAAACTTTCTGCAATATTTACGTATTCATTTTTAAACAAAGGATGAAACTTTATGCATGACTATTAAAATGATTCGTAATCGAACTGTTTTCGTTTTACGATAAATTAATTTCATCTTAAATTATAAGCGATCGTTGTCTCGTAACAATTTTTTTCTACTGTCCTGCATTGTCACATCCGGAAATTTGGTTCAGAACATCAACTTTGACAGCATTTTCTGACACCCACTCTTCCAGTAATGGATACGCTACAAAAAGTAATAGATAACTGTTTTTGTGATTTTATTTAGAAACATTTTTTAATGAAAGCATACCAATGAAACGAAATAACCATTTTCAATTACATTTAAGAATTAGGATATCAATAATAATTACAATATTTATCAGAATAATCAATTGTTCAAATTAAATATTGACATTATCACAAGATCAGTATTTTAATTATTTTAGATGCTATTTTAGATACAAGATATAAAACACTGAATTTGAGAGAATTACAGTTATAAAATTATTGTGACAGTTCGCAAAAGGGGGGGGGGGCTGTCCTAATAAAGAAAAAAATCAGAATATCAGTGCATAGAATCGTATTTACTGATACAAATTTTTAAAAATTAAATTTCTTGAGTTGCTTGATATATTACGTGTATTAATTAATAATACAAACATGAAAGAACTAAAACGTCACGTTGAATATTTTAAATACTAAATAAAATTGTTTCAAAATAAAACTGCTGATTTGACATTTGATCTCCCTGATATGCAGATTTACTAGTTTCATTACTAATATAAATGCAATTAATATTTATAGTATTTTTTAATGTACAGATATTAATTAATCAAAAATTGGAGACAGGATGTAAAATAAATAAATGAATAAATAACAACTCACATAATTTCATAACCCATAATTTCATCAATTTTACATTCGGAATTTTTTATTGATTGTGCTATATCATAATTGCTGTGTACGTTAGATTTCTTAATAAAATCTTATATAACAAAGATGCTTATGTAAACTGAATGTAAACTAAATTTACTATAATTTAATCAAATTTAAAAAAATAAAGTTTTTACAATCTTTGTTTCTGAAAACAGTTTTAGTGGTCATACTATAACATTTAGCTGCAAGATCTTACAATACATTCTAATATACACGATAGCAATAACATACTAAAAACACATAATGTCTCGGCGGTACTGTGCGTTTGTTTATATATATATTTTTTAATGATGTTTCAGAACTCTAACTTTCATAATACTACATTGGAAATTGACTTGTCTGACTTTAAAAATATTGTTTTAAAGTAAACAAATTATATTTCTTATTTTATTCTCAGTCTGAAGAAATTTTTCCTGGATATTTTTATTGACCTGCCTTGTTTTTCGAATGCGCATACATAAGTTTGAGTCATTTTGTGTTTCTGAGAGTTAGATTATTTTAAATGTATCTCAAATATATAAGAAAAGCTTTAGAATATCAATTTCATGTTGACGAAAACTTTTGAAAAGTAGCTTTATTAGTATATATACTGTTTTTCTAATATTTTAAAATAAATATACTTGATTTGTGAAGCTGTATAAATCCCATATTTTTTTTATCATATGTTGTTAAAAATAAGGTAAATATATCCATTCCCGTATATTCACTGTGTGAATATTCCTAAATAGTATTAGGATTAAAACATTTAATGATAATATTGATATAAACTGAAAAATATCATGCAATATATCTAATAATACTGCATAGAAAACATAATTATTATATATATTAAAAAACCCATGATTAAAGTATTTAAAACAGCATAAATTCTTATCTGTTCAAGTATTCCTTTAAAATTATCTTTTTGGATCAAAGGGGGGGGGGGGAGGTATATAGTTCAAGCAGCTCAAAAACAACAGCAAAATATATAAATATAAAATGACACTTTTCACTTAATTGTTGAATGTACACATATATGTATACATTCAACATGCAACTTACTTTTTTTTTTTAAATAATTAATTCAAATATGAGTTGGCTGCAGATCACTCAAGTGCTACTGGATTTAGTCTTAAAGGATTTCATTTCACTCAAATATGACTTAGTTATAAATCACTCAAGTGCTACTGGAATTAACCTTCATTGATTTGATTTAACTCAAGTATGAGTAAAATAGAGATCACTCAATCATGAGTTGCTTAAAAACAACTTGTTCACTCGAGTTGTTTCAACTCTTCATGAGAAGCTCACTTTCAAATCGTGAGATGAGTGGATTTCGGCTCAACTTGAGTTATTTTGGCTCTTTCGTTTTAAGAGAGTATACCCCTTACATTTTTCTGCTTTATTATACCGCTTACATTTTTTCTGCATTACTATACCGCTTACATTTTTTTGCGTTACTATACCGCTTACATTTTTCTGCGTTTACTATACCGCTTACATTTTTCTGCATTACTATACCGCTTACTATACCGCATACATTTTTCTGCGTTACTATACCGCTTACATTTTTTGTGTTACTATACCGCTTACATTTTTTGCGTTACTATACCGCTTACATTTTTCTGCGTTACTATGCCGCTTACTATACCGCTTACATTTTTCTGCGTTACTATACTGCTTACTATACCACTTACTATACCGCTTACATTTTTCTGCGCTTACTATACCGCTTACATTTTTCTGCGCTTACTGTACCACTTACATTTCTCTGCGCTTACTATACCGCTTACATTTTTTCTGTGTTACTATACCGCTTAATATACCACTTACATTTTTCTGCGCTTACTATACCGCTTCTATACCGCTTACTATACCGCTTACATTTTTCTGCGATGCTATACCGCTTACTATACCGCGTACTATACCGCTTACATTTTTCTGCACTTACTATACCGCTTACATTTTTCTGCGCTTACTATACCACTTACATTTTTCTGCGCTTACTATACCGCTTACATTTTTCTACGTTTAATATACCGCTTACTATACCACTTGCATTTTTCTGCGTTTACTATACCGCTTACATTTTTTCTGTGTTACTATACCGCTTAATATACCGCTTCCATTTTTCTGCACTTACTATACCGCTTACATTTTTCTGCGTTGCTATACCGCTTACTATACCGCGTACTATACCGCTTACATTTTTCTGCGCTTACTATACCGCGGTGCAATAGCGCACAGGCAAGCATGCGGCGCGCCCACCCCGCCCTACCTCATATCTAACTATACACAATACATGTACATACTTATATACAGAGGTGTCGGTTACAGTAACAGTGTCGCGAGTTCAATAGTTTTTGCCCATCTCAAAAAATGCCCAACGCGCCTAAAGAAGTTTTCACTTCAAATATACAGAGGTGTTGGTAACAGTGTCGGTTACAGTAACAGTGCCGCGAGTTCAATGGTTTTTTCCCATCTCAAAAAATGCTCAACGCGCCTAAAGAAGTTTTCACTTCAAAAATTAAATTTTAGAACGTTTTTCGCTCCTGCACCACCATGGGATTAGTAGCACCGACGTAAAATATAGCCTATGTAGGACCAGGGATTGTCATAAAAAATGTGCCACCATTACTTTGGAAAGGGGTTCAGTAGTTCCAGAGATTCCATAGAAATTGTAATTTAGAATGTTTTTAGAACGTTTTTCGCTTATCTCGCAGTTTTAAATTTCGATTTTTTTTTTAGAATTTGTTGTTAGAGAGGATTTGTATATTATAAAAATAACTACCATGCCAAATTTCATGTTTCTAACACCTTCAGTATAAGAAAATAGAAATTTTAGAACGTTTTTTGCTCATGCACTCCCCTTGGGAAAGTGGCACCGGCATGAAATATAGCCTATGTTACAGCAGATACTGTTACCATCAATTTGCCACCATCACTTTTGAAAACGCTTCTGTAGTTCCAGATATTCAATAGAAATTGTAATTTAGAATGTTTTTAGAACGTTTTTCGCTCATCTCACCCTTTTAAATTTCGAATTTTATTAGAATTTGTTCTTAGAGAGAAATTACATCTTATAAGTAACTACCATGCCAAATTTCATGTTTTTAGCTTCTTCAGTATACAAAAAAAAATCGAAATTTTAGAACGTTTTTCGCTCTTGCACCCCCCTGGGGGTAGTGGCACCGACATAAAATATAGCCTATATTGGAGCAGGGACTATCACCATCAATTTGCCAACATCACTTTTGAAAACTGTTCTGCAGTTCCAGATATTCCATAGAAATTGTAATTTAGAATGTTTTTAGAACGTTTTTCGCTCATCTCACCCTTTTAAATTTCGAATTTTATTACAATTTGTTCTTAGAGAGCATTTACATCTTATAAGTAGCTACCATGCCAAATTTCATGTTCCTAGCTCCTCCAGTATAAAAAAAAAATGAAATTTTAGAACGTCTTTCGCTTTTGCACACCCCTGGGGCTAGTGGCACAGACATAAAATATAGCCTATGTTGGAGCAGGTATTGTCACCATCAATTTGCCACCATTACTTTTGAAATCGCTTCAGTAGTTCCAGAGATTACCCCCTACAAACAAACAAACAAAAACAAAAAAACAATCTTTACTACCTTATAATATTAGTATAGATTAGGGCTCCCGGACAATTTTATACATTTTAAGTTACAATGACTGTCTTTTAAATGGAAGTACTATATGAAATAACCTATTAACAGTTTTCAAGTATTTTATATCGGCAGGGGGGGGGGACGTTTTGGGATCGGCTTCGTACTCTCCTTCCCGATATCCTCTGGCTACGGCCTTATTGTCAAATATGATTTCTGTTTACAACACAATTAAATGCCTTTCGTAAGACTCAGTACGTTATTGAAATTTAAGTCACCACGCCCCCGAAATTAAATTCCGGGTACGCCACTGACAATTAGATGTATTAAGCTTTCAATTCCGAACAAAAGCTCGTAAGAAAACCTAAATAATAAAAACATGAAAAAAAGTTTTTGCGTTCTGTTACTGCATATTTTATTCAATGAAAAGGGCCAGAATAGAGCATGGGCACGTTTTCACTGTTTGGGTGGCAGAAACTATGTTGTTCTTTGTTTGTTAGCATTTAAATCCATAGTAATTTTCTCAATAAATCTTTTTTATCTGACCACGATTATATTCAGCAAAATGCAGTCTTGTTTGACTATGTACGTCTTTATCTGACACGTCCCTCCCTATTTTAACCCCCCCCCAAAGCATGTAAAAAAATTTAAATCGTATATAAATATATATATATTAAACAGTATAAATATTTTGACCTATTTGCTGCTTTCTAGTGATAATAAATTAATAATCAACCAAGTAAATTAACCCTCTCTCTCGAAAATTTATGCTTTCTCCTATCGCGCATGATAGTATACAAAATGAATAAATAAATAATAAATCTGGAGAGAGGGAGTAAAATAAATTGTACATATACCCCTAAAATACCTTCTTAATACCTTTAAAATACTGTTTAACATTGTTTAGTAAGGTACCTAAACGATTTCTCTTATGCGTCACTCTCAATTTGTGGAAAAAAACTTTGTTTCTTTCTCTCCGCCCACACAAAATTTATGGGTTTTTTTTCCAAGAATTCCCATTTCTTTACGCATTTCAACATTTAAAAAATATAGTAACATATGCAGATTTTATTTTATATCTTTCGGCAATACACACGCTCGAATTTGCATGATTATTATTATTATTATTATTATTATTATTATTATTATTTATTTATTTTTTACGAAAATCTATTTAAACAAACTAGGGGACTTCAGTTTTAATGATTGCCAATTTAATTTATGACATTTAGACAAATTAAATTTGTATTTCTGACCAAAAGTTCATGAGAAAACCTAATTAATATAACACCCCCCCCCCTCTTTTCCGTCTTTTAAAACCAGTTTGCAAACCAGAATGGCGCAAGCTCCAGAAATCCTGTCTATTAATCAATCATCATACATCAATAACACAGCAAAGAAAAAAAAGTCAAAAGATTAAACTTTTTTTCGCTCATAACCTTATCAGAAAAGTCATTAAAATTATTTCCATGAGAATCAAAATATTAAATAAATGTTATTGAAACTTAAATAATATGAAACGCCCCTTCCACTTGCGTCTTTCAATAAGCTTACAAACGTTTGATATTTCGTAAACTGCGCCTATACTTACACACAGCCAATTGAATGTAAGAATTTAACGAATTGACCAATGATGTGACCCTTGGATAAAACACCACCTTTCCTCAAATAATGCACAAAAATATCTGAAAAGCTATTGTAGCGCCATCTGTCATCGTAATGAAGAAATATTCACATACCTATAGGGTTACCATATCAAACATTCTCATAAAGATTTTAATAATTCGCCAAGAGAATTTCACTAAAAAACCTAACTTAACACACTTCAAATTTTCCAATTTTTATTGGGTACTTCCATAAGGTTAATTTGCATATAATACTGAATTTTTGAATCCTTCTGTGGGAAATTTTCGGAGAACTTAAGTATAAAGTAATTTTCATGAAACACTCAAAAAATCAAACTTAATAAATTTAAAATTTAAAAAATCTTGGTGGGGACCTCCATAAGGTCAATTTGCATAACATACTCCATTTTTGAATATTTTTCTGGATAATTTCTGGAGTTGTTGTCGGAAAAGTGATTGCCTTGGCGACAATTGTTCGAAATACACCCTTAAAATTGAGAATAGATATTGCTTAACTTATAAAGTAATAAGAGAATGTGACTGGAAATACATTAAAACACATTAAAGATTAGTTCACAAAATTTGGAGCTTCACCGCAATTCTTGCAAGTTCTCAAATCTCATTAACGCAGCGAACTTGATTTATGCAGCCTGAGTGCAAACATACAAAGGCCTTTTGACTTCAAGGGGGATTCAGATTGTAAAATACAGCTGTCATCTGTTTTCCTGACATATGAAGACGCACTGATTTCACATGTTGATCTTTACTGCACCTAAATTACTCCAAGTAATCAAAGAGTCCATCAGCTGACACGCAATACTCGATTGCTTTCTGACTGCGATGTCAGTAAAATATTTGTTTTAAAATTGTGTTATTCTTGAAACATTTTTTCCTTTTTATAATAAATGTATACTTTTCCGAAAAAATCTTTAGTAGTCGGAGTTATTATACCTATCAAACATTTCACCCTTTTAGCAATGTAATATTTGTTTGTAAAGTATGAAGAATAGACTACTGATTTTAAATACAATTAACTTGATTTATGCAGTCTGAGTGCAAACATACAAAACCCCTTTGGCTTGGAGAGCTATTCAAATTGTAAAATGTTGTGGCCATCTGTTTCCTTGACAGTTGAAGGCGGCGATTTAATTCCCATTTCGATCTTTGCGTTACTACATGTAATGAAAGTCTCCATTACCTGATGTGCAGCATTCGATTGCTTTTTGACTTTGGTGTCAGTAAATTTTTTGTTTTAAATTTGTGTTATTCGCGAAACATTTGCTTCTTTTTATATTAAATGCATGTTTTTCCTTATAAAGCTTTAGCAGTCAGGATTTTTAAATCAATTAAATATATATTTTTATCAATGTTAATAAAATAGTTTTGTTTGTAATCGAATCGATTCATCGGACATCACACAATTTAAATTTTTACATCGTCGAACAGAAAAACAAAAACAAATTTCAAACGGAATTTGTTCGAAAACTGTATCCGAATTTACTGTTTTTTTTTTGTGATTTGTAAAATAATTTTTAAGCATGAAAAACATGTATCTCTATAGCGTTCAGCCAGATTACAAAAAAATCGTTTATCCATTCGTTTATAAATTATGAATAACAGATCACGAAAGATTATTCCCAGAGCAATTCTCAAAGCATTGAATTTATTTATGCAGACTGGGTGAACACATGCAAACCGCTTTTGACTAGGCTAATTCAGATTATAAAATACTGTTTCCATTTGTTTTCTTGATAGATGAAGGTGCTTATTAAATTCACACATTTACCCCTATATATTACTCTGAATAAAAAAATAATCCATTAATTAAGAATAATCCATTAATTGAGAATAATCCATTAATTGAGAATAATCCAATAATTGAGAATAATCCATTAATCAAATCTTTTTCTGATTTTGGAGGGACATATTTTTCAACATACTGTCGACGATATATCTGAAAATATAATACCTAAAATTAAAACAAATATATTTTTGAGTTCGATGTTACGAGATCTTTCGATTGATACCATACACGATACATAAAAAGAAAGTTTATTTTAAGAAACTTAATTAATATCTCGGCTAATTACCGACAATTGTTCACGGAAATCCTTATCAAATATCTTTGTATGATTCTGCGTCGGCGGATACCTCGATCGCCCGTCAACTCCCCTGCTGACAACTCGAAAAATAAAGTTTGTGTGTAACAGAAAAATGCGCTTTCCTCAAACACTATGTTACCTAAAAAAATCGCTATAGTTTTCCTGCAAGGTTTAAACAAATTCCTACTACCCCTATTTTTTGCATAATTTTAGTTTCAGTAGATTCGGAAATAGATGGGGGGGGGGGACATATTTTTGCAGTGCATTGTCGACGATATCTCTGAAAATATAATACTTAAAATTAAAAAAATATATTTTTGAGTTCGATATTACAAGATCTTTCACACGATATACAAAAATAAAACTTTTTTTCTTCAAGTAACTTAATTAGTTCCCCAAATTTTCCTAAATATATTTGTGAATGGCTAATAATCTAAAAATATGTGGGTAAAAAGGGTTTATAACGTTCCACGTCCCATAGTTTTCGAGAAAAAGGGTTGTGACAGACAGACGGACAGAAACAGGAGTGATCTTATTATGGTTCTGTTTTTAACACTTTCCAACCTAGTTGAAAAGTGTTTATGACTTCGGTTTGTCTGGCCGTATGGCCGTCTGTCCGTGCTCTAACTCGGATTGCCCTGCAATTTTTATATGTTATAATCGTTATCTATAGCATGTTCCCTATTTCAACGGAAGTGTGTAGCATGTATAGTTTTTTTACAGGGACACTCAAAAGAATTCCGTTACATTGCGGTCTATGGGGAAAAATCATTTGCGTTTTATTTAAATAATGTTTCACTATTTTAAACGCATTGAAATTTATATATATCACTAAGGTGCATTAGAAGAAGCTTAATATGGAATAGGGTGTGCATAGCACTTATACTTACTTTACAGGGACAGTCAAAAGAATTCTGTTACATTACGTCTATGGAAAAAAATCGTCTGCGGTTTATTTAAATAATGTTTCCCTATTTTAAACGCATTGAAATTTATATAAGGTTCATTACAAGAGACTTACTACAGAATATTGTGTGTATAGCAGTCATCGTTCATTTACAGGGATACACAGAAGAATTCTCTACTGTATGTTAACAATAATTCCTGGAAGTGCGTTTTAAGTTACTGAACGCGATTTTAATTTTAAATCGCTTTTTGTATATTACGTGGTGTGTATAAATTCTGTAGATCCTATACAGGGAAGCACAAAAGTTCGGGAACACATTTCCGTATTATTTAACTCCAGACGGAGAATTTTAAACTGTGCTACGTGTTTCCTAACTGAACTAAAATTTAGCATCCTATGTAGTATATATACAAATCTATAGATCCTATACAGGGCTGAATAAAAGTATTCGGATTACTTAGATGTTATCTTTTAGCTTATTAAAGAGTATGATTCGTAAAATTATTTTGGAAGCGTTGGAAAGTGTTACATAATCTATGCTTGACGCATGATTTTTCGTTCTTGTTACTTTTTAAGTTAGGAACCCTATAAATGCGGTAAAATACACACACACACACACACACAGATATATGATATATTACGTTAAAATACATAGAATTACATTAAAAACACAAATTAACAGTTTCAACCTATATCCAAAGCAATATTCAGGATATAATATAGAATATAATGTAGAATTATATAATATAGAATCATATACAGGGCCACGCAGAAAACTTGATACATGGCCGCTTATGTATGATAATTTCTGGAAGTGTGATTGCAGTATTTTACAGCATGTTTTTGACTGAATTAAACTTTGGCTTAATATGTGGAGTATATAAACATCTTAAGGTACTATACAGGACTGTACAAAATAATTCAAATATGTTTCCGTGTTGGTAGAAACTGCTGTCGGTGAATTTTCAACTGCGTTATGTGTTTTCTTACTAAATTAAATTTTACCATACTATATAATAGTATATACAAATCTATAGATTATATACAAGGCTGCACAAAAGAATTGGAGTACTTTTCTGCCTATAGCCTGTAATTGCTAAAATCTGGTTTTCAAATGTGTTTTGCGTTTTCAAAATTTTTTACTTAGGTATCTTATTTACCTTATTAAATAGAAAAGGTTTGTTAAAGTAGTCTTAAAGTGTTGGAATGTGTTTCATAATCTATGCGTGATGCATGATTTTAGTTTCCTGTTATTTACTGCAACACTCTTTTCACTTTTCCGTTTTAATGCACATTCTTTTAATAATAAAATGATCTCTCTGCTGAAGAAATTTTGTTCTATTAGTCTGCATAGTAAAATTTATCCATCCCATGTTTTGTTTTCGTGACTGAACCCGTCACATAGAACATTTGAAACTAAATATTAAATATATAAGTTTTTCTTTGTCTAAACACTGAGGAATAACATTTTTTAATTTTCCTTCCCTCCAATAATAAGCTGAATTGATTCTGGTGGATAAAAAAACTGTATGTTTACAATATGATTATTAGAAACTAGCATTCACTTCCCATTTTTCATTAATATATCTGTCAAATTAAACTAAAGTAGTACACATGTTTTTAATTTTGCTTGCACTAGGGGGCTGCACACCCCCTAGTGCATCCCCAATATATCCTGCTGCACACCCCCTGCTCGCTAAGCTCACCAACCCCCGTTCTGATTTCACAGCCTCTTAAAACCTGGTAAATGCAATATATCCTGTTTTAGAAAGATGATGATGATGATATCACGAACGGCGACTATCTTCTGTAATCAGGTTATAATGCTTTTTCATTTAACTGGTTATAATGCTTTTTCATTTAATTCAATTTTTTTTATTTTTAATATTCATGTGTAAACACGATTTTTAATGACGTAATTTTCTTTATTTCCTGCTTTCAACACGTGATAATTTAATTATTATTTTAAACTTTCATTAGTGTTTTTAATAGTCTCGCGCAAATACATTTTTTATTTGAGATAAAATATAATCATTTGCGCTTATTTAGAAATTGGCAACAATATAAAAAATGAATTTTTCAATAAAAGATTTTTTACTCGATTTTTAAGGATTTTTTGAGTTTTTATTGTCCGACCATGATAATTTTTTGAATTTCTGAAAGCTTGTTATATTTCGCGTCTGGTGGTATGATTTTCGAATCCGTAGGATGGCTGGAAAAAAAGTAATCGCTCCTCAAAAATGTCCCTAGTAAAAAAGCGATGAGAATAACCCGGAATATCTACGCAGATTTTCATTGGTCCATTTTTAAACCATTACTTTTTTTATATATAGAAGGACATTAATCTCATAAATCATTATTGATATTTCATTTAAATATGGCGTTATCCAAATATCACTAAGTAATTTTCCAAATAGAATTATAAATAATGGAAAACAAAGGCAGGCATTACAAACGAAATAAACAAACAAAAGTATTTGGTTAAAAGGTAGTCATTTATTGTCTTAATGTAACGACAATGTATAAAGATTAATATGACTTATACACTTTCTTTCTGAATAAAACGTCTGCAAACAGATTAAAAGCTTTTAAAGAATCACCGTTTACATAAGTCAGAATATTTGCTAAACGAATTAAACTTTATTACCAAAAGGCGTCATTCCAATTATTCAAATAATTTGACATAAAATTTATTGATATTTAGTCAGAATTAAAAGCAAGGCTTTTTTATTTGATTTGGAAATTCTACATTTATTTTTGTTTTTAAACTAAGTAATTATATATTTTATCTAAATATTAAAAGGTGTAAACTAAAAACGTAATATACAGTAAAATAACTTTATTAGTTGTTGACCTATTTCGGCTCACTCCGAGCCATTATAGAAAACAAATTAGAATATTCTATAATTGCACGGTCTTTATTTGAAATGCTATCATTTAATTTTCATGTACTTTTTAAAATTACGCTCGCTATTTTTTATTTTTACTTGGTTGTTTGTTATGTATTTGTAACAATAGAGTATAACTATAACGTGCATAATTTTAAAAAGTACATGAAAAGTAAATGATAGCATTTCAAATAAAGACCGTACAATTATTGAATATTCTCATTTGTTTTTGATAATTGCTCGGAGTGAGCCGAAACATGTCAACAATCTAATAAAAGTTATTTTACTGTATATTATGTTTTTAGTTTACACCTTTTAGCATTTAAAGGAAATATATTATCACAAGGTTTTATAATTTATTATATTTTAAGTAATTATATTTTAATCTTTTATATCTTTACTTTGACCAAATGCAACGTATACAACAGTTCATGTTATAGTATTAATACGAAAAAACTAAAAACAACGTTGAAGCACACAAATTACAAAACTTTAAAACACATACGGCCGTTTCAAGGATACAAACAACCCCTTCATCAGTTCAAGGTTCAAAAGAACCACGCTCGGCTATAGCCCCGAGTACTGAGTATGTACTCGGGGCTATACCCGAGCGTGGCTCTTTTGAACCCTTTTAACCTTTTTTGTTTTTTGTTTTTAATTTTTTTGTTTTTTTTTTCCACCTCACATTGATGAAGGGGATCTTTGTATCCTTGAAACAGCCATATGTGTTTTAAAGTTTTATAATTTGTGTGCTTCAACGTTGCTTTTAGCTTTTTCATATTAATAACTACACAAAGTGTACCTTTTATACCTAATGTTATAGTATTGTTCCATGTTTCTTCTTTAGGATAAAATATTTTGACCTACGATTTTCATTTGTATAACTGATTGTTTTATTCATTCAAATACTATATTTTAACCGCTTTCAATTAAAGGAATTATAAAATTCGATCATATATTTATCTTTAAATTCACGCATAACTCATGAACGGATGCTCAGGTTTTCTTTTGTTTTTGTTTTTAGTAAAGGGCTTGTTTTGCTGAGGGTCCTCTTTAAATATTTCTTATGATATAAAAATATGTTTGCCTGTCTGTCTGTTTTCTTGCTTTTATTTTTGACTTGATAGGCCTTAACGTGTGTGTAAAGGGTCTTCAAAAGGGTTAAAACCTTTAAAGAAAGCTATTTAACTTAAGCTTTACCATTGCTTATTTACTAAATGTAAAAAATCATCGAAAAATTCATAACACACACACACAAAAATCTTTTTAATTTCCTCATTATAGTAAGAATTCTGAGACTTAAGAGGCTATGAATCATTTTCGCGCAATCATAAGATAAATGCGTCAAATTCATGTATGAAAATGCCTGTTTTATTTTATATTGTGTCTGAATGAATGTCGGATATTGGCATTTAGCCCATTTAATTATTTCAATGGATGATTTATCGATTGAAATTAAATCACTTTATCTCTGTGATATACTACTTTAATCTTAGGCTAAAATGAAAATAAATCGCTTTTATCGATAAAAAACGACGATATATTTTTATACACGTCATTCTTATCAATGCAAGCATTGCGTCCTTCTTCATTCAACGCTCATGAGTATTTTGTTTTATATTCTCGACTGTGCGAAGAACAGGAATATGTCAGTATATTTATAATACCGTCAAATTCTTTTTTTAGCTTATCATTATCATAGCTATTCCAAAAAGGCTTATTTAAATTTGTTAAAATCCTATTGTATTACAGAGTATTAGTTTAGAATTCAACAAACATTTCAAAAGATAATTCACATATCTATGTTACGGCACTTTTTTGACTAAACTATCTTTTTGATTAAACTTTAACTACACAAGTAAATATACTTAATTCAAACATCGTTTATAAAAACTTGTATATGTAATGTTTTTATTTTGTTTACTTATGGATTCTTATTTGGCGTATTACATAAATATGTTTTAAGTATATTGAATTTCGTTAAACGGAATTCGATATTTCATATTTAATTAATTTCTAGTTTCAATAATTCACCGGAAAATATTTTACGAATGTTGAAGTATTCTATTATTATCAGCTTTTACTAGAATTCATTAGTCTATTGAATGCAACAGAAGGAAATACTTCAGTGTGAATATCATTAACAAGGTTTAGTTAATATGAGACTTTGAACTTAAATTGTTGATAAGTGTTAAAATTTCAATACGTTCATTTGTGATTCTGAAATCCAATCAAATAAACGGTATAATTACATCAAGTTATATAATTTGACATGCTTAAGAGAATGTCTTTATTCTTTGTTTCATATAATGTTAACGCAAAATATAATACACATAAAAGAGAACAATAATGCAAATACTGATTTAGACCAATAGAGAAATCAATGTTTCATTTCAATTTCAACTATAAAATGTATACGTTATTTTTATATTTTCAAAGTATTTGAACTTTTAACTGTGAAAGAGGTCTAAACAAAATTTCTCACAATTTTTTCATGTCAAAAATCAACAAATCTAAAATATAGTCTAAATTATACCAATATTTAAATCATGCAATCTATAACAGTGCTCGCTAATCAGTGATCTGTGAACAACCAGTGCTCCGCGAAAACACTTTTGTTGTCCAAAGCTAAAAATATGGATATTACTTGCATTTTTTATTTTTTATTATTAATAAAACAAAAATAATATTTTACAATTTTTTTTTAATATACGAAATTTTAGATGTTTAGTTTTGAAAATTTCAATTATAGTAGACATTGATAATTATGTTGATAGATGATGCTATTTGTTATTTATTATATTTCAAAAGTAAGTACACACACATTATTGAGTTAAAAAGCTTTGAAATTTTATTTAAATTTTCAACAGCATTTTTGAGCGAAAAGACATCTTCATCTGTCATAGAATCTGTCATAAATCATCATAAAATTCAGTACCAGTGGTGGCTTGAAATAAAAACGGTTGCAATATATACGTTATTTTTATATTTTCAAAGTATTTGAACTTTTAATTGTGAAAGAGGTCTAAACAAAATTTTTCACAATTTTTTCATGTCAAAAATCAACAAATCTAAAATATAGTCTAAATTATATCAATATTTAAATCATACAATCCATAACAGTGCTTATTAATCAGTGGTCCGTGGACCTGCAGTGCTCCGCGAAAACATTCTTGTGGTCCGAAGCTAAAAATATGGATATTGTTTGCATTTTTTTATGTTTTATTATTATTGTGTTTTATTAAAAATAATAATAATTTACAATTTTTTTATTTATAAAATTTTAGATGTTTAGTTTTGAAAATTTTAATTATAAAGACATTGTTAATTATGTTGATAGATGGTATTTGTTATTTATTGTATTTCAAAAGAAAGGGCACACACATTATTGAGTTAAAAAGCTTTGATATTGTATTTAAATTTTCAACAGCATTTTTGAGCGAAAATACTTTTTTTTTTCTGTCGTAGAATCGGTCATAAATCATCATAAAACTCAGTACCAGTGGTGGCTTGTAATAAAAACGGTTGCAAAAATATCATTGAAGCCATGAATTCACTAACGTATTTCAAATAAGCAAAAATATCACACACAAAAATTAATTATACTTAAATAAACTTCAACCATTTTGTAGTAATTAAACAAACTCTTATAATTTTGTTACAATTAAATAAATATTAACTATTTTTGTTGTAATTAAGTAAACATTAAAGTTTTTTAAATAATTAAATAATTAATTTTCATTTTGTTATATTAAATATATTCATCCATTTGCATCATTAGCGTGAATTTCAGGAATTTTGTCTAAATCAGAAATTCAGAATTCATACCAGAAATTATGAATAGTAATTTTTGCTTTATTTACTGACAAACGTTCTGTGATTACATGAAATAAAAATTATGCTTTCGGAATTTCCTGTATGGATTCGGAATTTCTGAATAAAAATAAAATTTCTGACATGGAAGCATATTATATGCGCTAATGATACAAATTATGCAAATTTGAGATGTTATCTTTGCAATGCAAATTATATCGCAAATTATATCTTTGCAAATATTTCATTTATAACAGTGTAAATATAAAACTAATTAATAAATTATCATGAATGTAGTATATTCCCCCAATAATTATTTGTAAAATAAGAAAAAAAGGCATTTCTTGCATAATTTTTTGCTATAAGATGTTTTGAGAATAGTAATAATTTGAAAAAGTTCACTTTGAGCAAAATCTAAAAATAAATTTAAACACAATTCTACTGTAAAAATAACTATTATTCTTTAAAGGTTTTTATTAACTTCTTATATTTTCCTAGACATATAATCCAATTTAAATACTAAATCTGGAAAAAGAAGAATGTTAACATACATTACACTTAAGCATATGAAATATATTCTTGACGAGTATCATATGACGTTTATGACCTGTATAATGAAGTTTCGCTGTATCATATAGAATGTATTTGATGTTGATAATTTCATTTACAACATAGTAGCTTTTTGAGGGCAAATTGCATTGCTTGCGGGGTAGTCATATTTCCTATTAGCCAGATTGCTCTGCAAATAATATGCAACGCGGTTTTTCAATGTTGTTTAATTTGCATAGCGGGAACAAAGAATTAATTGTTCATGTTATTACGTTTTTATTACTCGTTTCATAGAATGAGGTACCACATGTGAATAACAAATTTCTTTGGAATGGAAAAATATTTTTCATGCTATAATATAATTTTGTGTGTCTACTATTGTACACCTGCTCTAACTTTCGTAAAAGCATCCAGATTCATGAAATTTAAGTGTAGTTTTAAGATGTAGTACATCATATAATGGTCATAACAACATAAAAGGTAAGTATAAGGCAGAAATAAATTTCGAATATTTTATCATGCATGATAACAATAAAAATGCTCAATCTGAAACTGTATTTGAATGCGTTCTTTATAAAGGCAAAGGTTTTCATTTTATAAGGTGACTGTTGCATCATACATATTAGATATTTTTTTTTATAAACATTCAAAACTCGAACATATTTTCATCTTGGCGGTTCTCAAATCCCAAAACTGCCTATTTTCTGAAAAATTTTAAAATTCGATTTTGTTGCAAACGCATCAAATTAGCAGATGTTCTTATTCATAAACAATGTAATCGAACTGTTTTTTCTATTTTTCGATAAAGACAGAAGATCGTTCAGAAAAGGCTGTCAAATTTGTAGTATTGAACTGAATTTACGGACGCTACAGTAAGGCAGAGAAAATTAAACTTTTCTCACGAGACATAAATCGCTTATAACTCAAGATGTAATTCATTTAACTAAGAATTTGATAATCACTTTAATAATCATGCTTGCAAGTATTATTGTTTTGTCTTTAAAAATGAGAATGTGTCAGAAAATTCGCATGGTTGAGTGGGGAATTTTTTTTTCGCAGAACCAATTACAGAATCAAAGGAATAAAATATTTTAAATGTATTTTTTTCACAATATTCCATGCTGCTAAACAAAACATTATAACATAGCTGTTTGTGGGAAAGTAAATGTGAATTAAATCTGAATAAAGCATGTTTGAAAAAGTGTATCTGGTATTGATTATAAGCTTGTCACATTCGATTCTTGGTTACACGAGATTTCTAGGAAGAATTAATACTATGCGGTAAATGCTTCATAATTCTTATTTATGTGTTGATTTTAGTTATGTTTGAGCTTCTCAATCAGCTGTAAGCAGAAAGTCACCATATTTTAAAAAAAACTATGTAAAGATTTATTTACTTTTGAGTTGAATCTCTAAAAAGGACTTGAAATAAACAATGTTTTTCAAATTGTCATGTATTTTTTTGCTTTTATATTTGTTTTTGCATTACTGAATGACATATGTCTAAATGACCTTTTTAAACCGACTTAAATTTGCCGAAAAAAAGTTTATAGACGTTACATAAAATTTCATTAAACACGTTATTTATTGATCTGAAATGAACTCTTTTAAGCGACACTTATACTATAATTTGTTATGTTTCTGAAATGTGTTACGTAAGGGAATTCACAGAATTGTGTTTAACAGTTAAAAATAGACTAAAAACGTTCTAGATTTAAGTAACACATTCCAATTCAAAATCGCTAATATAATTAATTTTTGTATTAATATGTTATAGCTTTCATTCGTTACTCTGTTCTTAAATAATATAATAATCAGCTTAAAAAATACTCAAAATCTAAGAATATTAAAATAAGTATGATTGATGATTCATTATCTACCCAATTTATTTTTTGAAATAGAAAATTGCGATTGATAATAAAAATGTATTCATTACATATTTTATGTTAATGTAGTCTTAAATTTCGCCTTTCCCCCTGCCTTTCCTTTAGCTCTAAAATTTTCGTTTCATTTACTAACTCTCGCGCATCTAAATGTTAGCTAGAGCGTATTTTAAAACCTAATCGTATTAACTAAACGTAAGATAGATAGTTCTAAAACTTCCTTAATTTTAATCCCTTAAGTTTTAAAATCCAATAAATGTGTAAAATTTAAATGAATGTCTAATTTCAGTAATAAATCCAGTTTTGAATTAGCTAAAATATTATTAAATGGAAATTGCGTGTTCGTTAAAAATTAAAGCATTTCAAAAATCACTAACTGTTCTGAGGGAATGGTTTTCATTAGATGTTGAAACTACTAATGAATCATATATATGGAATTATGAGTTTATGTGTATATTAAGTTAATATAGGAGATATGAAAGGAAGATTTTGGAAAAAAACTTAAATTTCAAGAACTTGATAGTAAGACAGATAAAATGGGTTTATAAATTAAAACTGGAACAAAAAAATAAAATTGTAATTTAAAATTAAAAGATATAAAATTAGTACAGTTTAGACTTAGTAGTAATTGTTGTAAGTGGAGTAAGATAAACAGGAAGTATAAGATAAATATTGATACATGAAAGTAAAACATTAATATATAAAAATTATATATATACAAAAACTCAAAATGTAAGAGCATTAAAATAATTATGTTTAATGATTCGTCATCTATCTAATTTTATTGTTAATAAAAATACTACAAGTGATAGTAAAAAAATATTTTTGACAAATCTTTATGCAAATTTAGTCTTAAAACATTAGCTCTAAAATTTTTATTTTATTTATTAACTTCCGCGCATCTAAACGTTAACTAGAACGCGTTTTAAAACGTAACAGTGTAGACTAAACCTAAAGTAGATACGTCTAAAACTTCCTTAATTTTGGTCACTTAAATTGTGCAATCCAATAATTATGTAAAATTTAAACAAAGGTACAATTTAAATAATAAATTAAGCTTTGAATTAGCTTGAATGTTAATTAGTGGATGTTGCGTATTCGTTAAAAATCAAAGCATTTCAAAATTGCTATGAGGGAATGATTTTCATTAACTGCTAATGAATCACATATACAGCAATATGAACTTATATGATATTTAATTTTCAAAGCATGATATGAAAGGAAAATTTTCGAAAATAAGTTAATTTTTATGGACGTGATAGTATAACAAATGAAACGGATTTCAATATATACTGATAAAGTACTAAACATTAATTTAAATTAATGTTTCACCTGATATTCTTCGTTTACATACTTTCCCAACTTTAAAAAAAAAAAAAAAAAAAAAAAAAAAGGCTTTCATAGAAGAAATACAGAATACATTAAAATTTTTTGAATAATTCTCCAATGTAATTTAAAATTATTTATTAACTTTTTAGACAATCAGTTAAGGTGAAATAATACTACAGCCCAATATATTTCTACGTAATATTTCTTTAAATAATACTGAAGAATAAATATATGTTAGTTAGAAAAAATATGCATTTTTGTAGGGATTTAAAGATATTTAAAATGTACGATAAGGGAAAAAAAGTTATAAATTTATAATAAAGCCCATTTCGTCCAAGCTTCTTCTTAGATTTAATATATTATTGTATTTATTATATTTATTATTGTATTATTCTATTTGTAATTTTTATACTTGTTATATTATATTATTGAAATTATAATTATATAATACCGTGTCTATAATATTATTATTTCTATATTTCTCTGTAGTCTGTTTTTGCCGCGAGGGACTTTTTATATATTTAAATTTGTTCGTAATGTAATTAATATGAATCTGTATTATTTTTCATTTTCATTTGATTTGTCATGCATACTTTCTCCTCAATAAAAAATTATTGCTTTTCATTGAAAGAATATTATAATACAGAAAAATATGTTTGTCACTCTATCCTGCAATGCCGAAGCCATTGATGCGAGTTTTTAATTAATATTTCGGCTAATTATCAGAAAATGAAAAATCTGTAGGTGCATCAGGACCTGCCTTAGAGTACCCTCACCCAAATTTTCAGGCTGCTATGTGCAGTAGATTTGGCTAACCATCGCACACACTCAGAAAGAAACTTTCTCTTTTGTCAGTATAGATTGAGGTTCAATAGGCACAACAGATAGAACTACTATTTTTTTTAACAAATAAAAGTAAGATAAACTAATGAGGAATCTTTTACAAAGCTAATCCATAACACAGCAATAGCTACAACAATGGTATCTTTCAATGATTTGGGCACTTTTATCTTAATTGACATGTCGTTTTACCGGCGATTCAAAGTAATAAGCAATCCTGTCGCCTTAAAAGATTTGAAACAAAACTGGAATTAGGTATTACTTGATACGTTCCCTAATAAAAAAAGAAACAAAATGCTAGTATTTATGTTGAGGAAAAAGGTCTGACCTTTTTCACAATCAATGTTTTACAAAAAAATATTTATTCTTTCGAAAATTAAAAATTTCAAGTTAGAAAATCTTATATAGTTGTAAACAATATTAGATTTTAAAATAAAACATGTAAATAATTAATTTTCGCTAATGGAATTTTGAAGATACACCTAACATTTCAAAATTTGCCATGGAAGCAAAAATTATACCCTATAAAATTATATTTCAGAAATTTGGAATAAAAGTCATCAGTATGAGAGCACTTTGGAAATTATTTTGATATTAGAGACATTAAATATAGATTCTTGCTATATCTGTTATTCTTTTAAACCAATTAAGTTTAAAATTACTTTTGAATACTGCCACGTGCTTCATATATGAATAGTACACAATCTTTATTTTAACAATTTCTTAATGTATTTAATATAATTATTTTACTTTAAACATACTTTCTTTAAAGAAATTTTAAAGGGTGATTTCTTATTTGGAACAATGTCACAGAATGAAAAACTACACATAGTTCAAATTACGTTAGACTAAATGAAATATAAATAAGTTAACGAAAATTATTTTTGCTATACATACATAGATTGAAATTTTTGCAATACCTATATGTTCCCTAGAACAAACAAGTTTAAATTTCCTATAGAATAACGTCATCTGTTTCATACGAGTATAATATATGTATTTTTGTTTTATTAGCAATTTCTTTTTGTACTTTGTATAATTATTTTACTTTAAAACTTTAAATCAATTTTTGTTAATGGAATTTTGAAAGATGATTCATTTTATTTGAAACAATGTGACGGAAGGAAAAATTACATATTGGAAATATAATTGAAATTATTTTTCCGTAATTAAAATAAAAATAATCATTGTGAAATTAGTTTTGAATTTATTTTTAGAGTCATTAAACTGAAAGTTTTGCAATATCTATAATTTTTTTCTATCCGAAATATGTTTAAATTTCCTATTGTAAATTTCTTCATTGTTTTAATAAATAATTTTTATTTTAATGTTAATTGCTTCATGTATTTAATATAAATATTTTACTCCAAATGGATTTTCGTCAAAATAATTTTGAAGAGTAATTTATCGTTTGAAGCTGTATCATAGAAGCAGAAAATACACGTAACTAAAATTACATATCTATAACTGGAATAGAAATCATCAGTATGAAAATATTTCGCAGAATGTTTGAGATAGACGCATTAAATGTAAATTATTGCAATATGTGTATACCATTTCTAAAAGAAAATGCTGAGTTTTCCAGTTGTATAACGTCATCTACTTCATGATATATTTAGTATAGGATTTTTCATTAATGAAAATTGCTTGTACTTAATACAATTATGCTGCTTTAAAACAAATTTGGAGTAATCTTTTTTTTATTTTTAATATTGAATATTTAATTAAGAACGAATAAGTGTGCATTAAAATGGCAAAACAATAAGAAAATGCAATATATTTTTATACATTTAATATACTTCAGGAAATACTTATGAAATAATAAAGATAAAATGAAGAAATTTTGAAGTCATTGATAAATATTCATATAAATTTACTTAAAATGTACACACAAGCTATACCCAAACTCGGCTTAAAAAGTTTGAGAAAATGTAGCTGATATAGATATGAACCATATTCCCACAGAAAGGCATGACCGGGCATTGATAGGGGGATAGGTGGTACCCTCTTGCCTTTTGGATTTAGTTATCTAATAATAATAATAATAGTTATTTGATTTTTTACCTTTATTCTCTTTTGTGTCCCACGCTTGCTTGTTATTTTTATTTATTTAAAATTTATCTCGATATTTTATAATAGCAACGCAGCATCAAAACAAAATAAAACAGAATTACAACAATTTTTAATAATTTTAACTGATAATGAAATTCAATACTATAGTACATATTGATATGAAAGTATTCAAACTTGGCTTACTAAATTACGAGGTCTTTGCGTTTTCCCTCATTTCGCAAATAGATTAATAGACTTACACATAAGTCTTCATTTCTAAATCAAAATTCAATAATGTAGTTTTGGTATTTTAACTTTTTTATTTTTGTGTTATTCAATGTTATTTTGCATACTCCCAAATCATGCTACGCCTTTTCCGGAGGATACGCGTATACCAAGGCTTGTACCAATGAAATAATTCATCAGTTTCTTTTGACATTTCGTAAAACGGAACATTTTGTGATGAATTCATCATTTTCCAAACGGAGTTCTTGTTTTAAATTTTGATATTAGTAAGAACGTGATGGTATATATTTTCGTAAGTAGTGTTCATGAAAACACTCTTAAAATTTTAATAAATGCTAATCCAATAGCCTGTTCACTTCCTGGGTTAACATATGTGAACTTCCGTTCTTTCCCGCTTTATAATTTATACTCAAACATAATTTCAATTTCGATTTCAGAATGATATTCTTCGATGTCTAAGATTCCAAATAATGGAAATAGATTAAAATTTTTACTCTGAAGTTAAATTTAAGAAGAAATAATTCAGTAATAATAAATAATATTACATTAATACTCAGTAGCGAAAAGGTTTAAACACCCTTTCTATAAACTTGCTGGAATAAACTGCTAAATATTAAATAATAATTACTATTCATTAACCTCATTAAAAAGCTTTTAATTTTTTAATATAAATATTGCAATTTTGTTTTAAAGTGTCACAAACGATTTATTTCAAGTAAATCCAAAATCATAATTTGAGTGAGATAATCCACTAGGAAACTGGAACTGAAATAATTAATAAAAGTGAAAGATACCTTCTTTTGAAAAGAATTTCTTTTTAAATTTTGAATGAAGTGTGGACTTTTCTTTAAGATTTTTGTGAACTGTCTAGTTTTATTAATGAGAAATGCATTTTTTTTTAATGATTTCCGATAATGAATTTCTGGCGGTGAGGCGAATATATCTTTGGTATCTAAGTAAAAATCTTTGAAATTGATTTTCTGGAGGGAATAAATTAAGCGGTCTTTATTGTTTGGCAGAAACTTTAAAGTAAATCTTTACGCAACATGTTTTACATATTTATAGTTGTATCTGAGATAAAGGACCGTTGACAGCAATATAAAAAATGAATAATTGATTTAATAAATTTAGCAGAAATATAATGTTTATAAAATGATAAATGTTTTCAATTTGTAAATTATGTGTCGAAAACGTTAATTTAATGATAAGCAAGTAAACAAGTAATATAGGTATGGAATGCCAAGAATACTCTTTCGTGAAATCATTCTTTAACCTTTTTATACACCGAAGTGCCATTGATTTAGAGAGAGCTGTTTGAAAATGGATTACTGCTTCTACGGCCTTAATAACAAATGTCACATAACGAAGCATAGTTTCAATAGGTCTACGGAAGTTTTTTGAAGACCTATCATGCCAAATATATGCTAGAAATGTCCATAAATAAATAAGTTAAAGACACTGGTGTAAGATGGCATGCTTGCACAACCTTTTCAAGAGTACCCCATTGTTGTTGATAGGATTTTAAATTCTAGTTTCTTGATGGTCATTTCTTTAAGAAGACGTCAATGGAATTATTATAGGAGAACTAGGAGATTGTCAGCGGGACCATTGGGAGGAGAAATTATTCTAATTAAATTCCATTTCTACCTGGATGTCCGCAAAGCATAAAAAAATGAAAGTGATCCTATCAAACTCTGCGTTTTTAGACGCAGCAGAGGTGCTTTGAAGCACCATACATTCCCCAAATTGCCAAGAAAAGACACCTTCGGTTATAGCAGAGCGTGCATAACCTTGTGTACTTCCAAACTGGCAAGCTGGATTTATGGTTTCATGAACCTGATGCCATATTCTCAACACATATCATGTGTGACGCAGTCATTAGTGTGTCATCAGTGCATTATTAGTGAGACTCTTTACTCTAATCTACTCGGCTCTAATCGCATTAGTCCGCTCACAGTATTTTCTGGCTATTGAAAACCATTAAATGCGGCAGCATGCATTGCAAATGGTACTCTGATGTACCTTCTACTCCTGAAGTCTATTTGGTGCAGCGAGCGCTTCACAACCAGTCTACAGACTATCTGTATGCTCCCTTCATACAATTGGATGGTCACCTGAAGTGATGGTGTTTGTTTGCTAAGGCCGATTATATGTGCAAGGAATATAGGCCGAGGGGGAAAGTGATCGTCGTGGATGTCTTTCTAAAGGAATCTAACTCTTATTTACGCAGCGTTCGTAAAATAACACTGAAAATTCAAATCAATTAAGCCGCCGACCATGACATGAGTTTGAATGCAGCAGCTTCCGTCTAACAAATTTGAGACTATAATCTCTAAGTTGCTGGCCTGAGATAAATTTGATGTCACTGGCTGCATACGATATAGTAGAATCTTAGTAGTTGAAGTTCATTCAAACATGCTTACCCTTTGTAATTTACACAATTAGTACTACCTTTGTTACTGTTCGTATATGCTTCTCCTACTCTTGATACTTCGAAACGAAAAATCCGCCTTGTCAAGCTCTTTCTGAAATTGAATGCTACATGTGTGTACAAAATTTTTTTTTTTTAATTACTCTACGAAAAAATATAAACTGTAACCTGTAAATTTTTTAACAGAAATCGATTTCCAGATGTTTCATGTATGCGGAACTAAAATTACAGATCATTCGGACAATGGTTTGTTACTTATGCTGAAGAAACTATCCACATTGTAATTTGTTTTGCAATGATTAAAAATGAATTTAATATTACGATTTCGAAATTTTACACCTGAATAGTTCTTGAACTACTTCATCGAATGACTTCCCGTTTGGTATACTAAGGTGAAATTTACCGAAGTGTAAAAAAAGTTGTCAACATTAGGTGTTGGTACAAAAAACTTTAAAGTTTGTTACAATTTCCATATCTAGATGAGCCCCTTAGCAAAATTTAAGTGTGTCATTAATTTGTAGATGTTATTATTAATCGACTGGCACCAGTCACATTTTATGCAATGACTTGCAGCAGAATGAGTAGATGGTTATAACTTTTTTCAGGACAGTATATAGCATAATGTGGATAATATAATAAGTACTGGACAAAAAAAATGAAAAAGAAAATGCTGTTCATACAGGAATTCCAACAATGAGAGGCATTTCTTTCTTTAAGTGTGTTCTTGTATGTTATTTTGTACCCCAATATCTCTACCCCAAAATAACGATTGCCAATAAAATTTGGTGGAGCTGTGTTTCAGGATAACTTTTACTTACCCGCAAGATTTCGTTACAATCAGTATGGGGAGCTTCGTGAATATTCATTGTTAACATATTGTGGATGATGAAATAAAATGATGTGAGAAAGTTAAGGCTATTAATAAACAAGAACGAAAAATCATGAGTCAAGGACAGATTATGAAACACTTTTCAATACATCCAGAAATCTGTAAAGAAACTTCATCGTTAAATAAGGTGAGAGGAGATATGTAAGTAAACAGTTTAGAAAACATACAACACATTGAAATATCCAGTTTTCGAAATTACCTTCCATTGTCAAAAAAGGTATTTTGTGCAGTCCTGTATATGATCTATAGATTTGGTTATATATTACGTAGTGTGATAAAATTTAGTTCAGTTAGAAAATTCACATTTAGCAATTTTCCCCAGTCGATTGAAATTTACTCGAAATATTTTGTACAGCACTGTATATGTGTCGTCTAGCTGCAAAATTGGCCAACTTCTGAAAATTTGAAAATGTGTTTTTTAAGCTTTTTAAGTTCTACGTAAACTTTTCTACCATATGGAAACAATAAACAAGCTTAAGCCGGTCAAATCTTTGTGTTATATGCGTTTGAAAATCACGATGTGCTGCAATACCGGCCAAATCCATCAACCGGTGAGGTTCAAAAGCTGCCATCTCCATATTCGCTAGATGGAGATCGCTTCTGCTTCTCCCCTCAATAATCTCTCACTTATTGATTAGATTAATGTTATAATGTTTTCTCTCGCCAGTGAATGCTTCTCCTAAGAATTGATCGAAACAAAAGAAGCACTAAACAATCATAAGAATGAAACAGAAAATCTTACTCAAATTGTAAAAGACAAAGAAGTAGAATTGCTGGAAATAATAAAACAAAAAGAAGTAGAGCTGCAAACAATCTTAAAAGACAAAGAAGAAGAAATAAACCAATTAAGAAAAACTTATCTTCACTCATCAAATATCAGGGAAGAGAGAATCAACAAAAATCTTCAGCTCCTTAAACATCTCCCTCAAGATAAAGACCCAGAAACAGGAAAACTACCTTCACAACTAATAAAAGAAGACATAACCAATCTCAAGAAACAATTAGATATAAAACGGAACAATTAAGAGAACTGAATTTTCAACTAAAGGATCAACAAACCTATATAGAATCAACATTACAAACACTAGCCAAAGACGAAGAATTAAAAGACTTAATAAAGTTAATGCACCAACAATATGACGATAAACTACAAAAAATATTGGAAACAGTACAAAATCAAATGTCACCTAGCAATCTGCTACAACAAGATGAACCTTTGAAAAGTTCCTCAACTACAGAAAAAATATCCATTCCAGATCTTTACTCAACAAGATTGAAACAAACACATTCTATTCCGGCACCAGCTCTCTCAACTACGGCAATTCGTCTCACACGTAAGAAACAAACGAAGATGTCCATGAACAACATAAGGGGAATATTAGACAGGGAATTAAAAAACGAACCAAAACTACCAAAATTATTCTGCATGCAGTCAAGAGACAAGAATTATTTCATCTTAAAAGCTTTCACATCAAAGAAAGTTGACGAAACGTTGAACTTTCTGCAAAACAACGCAAAAATACAAAGCTTGTTAGATCTCAAGTATCTGGGAGAAAAAAGAAAAAAGATCATACTTTTAGGGATTCCACATTATGTTCCGAAGGAAGAGGTGTTGGAAGTAATAGAAACAGAATTAAGTCAAAATGTAAGAAACAATATAAACAAAGTTATAACACGTCCAAAAGCAAAAACCTTTCAATTAATGTTGGAATTAGAGGAACCAATGGCTCTTCGTATGCTAGCAAAAGGCTATATTTATATAGGTTTAGCATCGTGTAGAATTACAAATTATGTCCCTCTTATAAGAAGTGGAAACTGCCAATTATTTGGACACTCCCATGAAAAATGTAGACACAAACAAGCGTGTGCATATTGTATGCACAGCCATGAGTTCAGTACATGTCCTAAGCGCAATTATCCAAACTTACATAGATGCATAAATTGTTATAATACTGTTGATGAGAAAGGCATGACATTTAGCTACAAACACAGTGAAAACTCAAAGAAGTGTCAAGTTTTCCAAAATCTTCTCCAAAACAGACAATATCGCATCAACAATACCATTAGATCATTTTCAACTTAAAGAATAGTTCCTCTAAAATCGTTTCATCAAATACAAACTCAAATTCACCTCCTTTTCTAAATTCTACTAATGTTAATATTCATAAATTGGAGGACCTTAAAATAGGGCAATTAAACCTGCAAAAAATACGCCCAGCTTCATCATCCCTCTTTCAAAAATTAATAAATGAAAAGTACACAATAGCCTGTCTCCAAGACTGCGCCATAACAAATAAAAGGCCACATGGTCTTCCAAGCTCACTACCATGCTACTCTTCGTTATCTAGAAAATGTTTCATATCCATTTTAAACACGGAAATCCAACATCTTCAAATAAAAGCAACACAAAATGCAGTCTTTGTAAATATATTGACAATAGAAGGATATCTAACAATAGGTTGCCAATATATACCTCCCTCCCATGACATACAAGAAGACTTGCAAGAATGGGAACAAATTAAAGGAGGATCGCCAAAATTCCTAATGTTAGGTGATTTTAATGCTCATAGTCCTCTATGGGGATACAATAGTGAAAATGACAGAGGGCATCATTTAATTCATCAAATGTGTACTCATAAACTTTTAGTAGTTAATAACCCACATGCTTCCCCGACATACGAGTCAAAAGACAGGAAAGGCTGGCCAGACGTAACATTAGCTTCAATTCCGATCTTCTCTCACATAGCAAGCTGGGAAGTGATGGAGGAGATGGATTTTGGTGATCATCGTTTAATAACTTTAATGTTACATACAAAAATTCCGAAGCTTCCCAGACGACGATTCAGAACAAAAAATGTATTATTTCATAAATTTAACACAGCTTTTCACAGTCAAATAGAAGAAAATAATATATGCTTTAATAATATAGAAGATATAGATACATTTAATGATATTTACGAAAAATTCATCACAGTACTCACCAATATCTGTAAGAAAAATTTTAAAAGAAGAAAGTCAGCGTATACACCACAAATAACATGGTGGACGGAGGATATCAGAAAACAAAGAAATTTGGTTAGAGCTTTAAGAAAAAAATCAAAATTACCAGAGTCTACTTCTGAACATTATGCGAAATATAAATTAGAGAAAGCTAAATACAGAAAGTTTATAAAGAAAGCTAAGAATGATGCATGGAATCAATTTTGTAAAAAAACAAAAAATCCATATGGGAAACTACAAAAAGTAGCTTTTCAAGATTTCTATCATAAAGAATCGTATGCGCTATCTTCTTCAGACACCATAACCCAAACTAAAAAACAACTATTCACAGATCTCACAAAAGGAATTTTTGGTCCATCAGCTAATCCAAACGTTAATCTGCATCCACAGTCAACGGACACTGTACCGCCGTTCACTATTCAAGAATTGAGAGACGTCATCTACTCTTTTGATGCTAACAAAGCGCCGGGAATAGATGACATCGATCATCGTATATTAAGAAATATTTTCAAAATTAAAAAAGATCTCCTACTTCAAATGTACATAACACTACTAAAACTGAACTATTTTCCAGATGTTTGGGAAATAGGAGAGTTGGTGTATTTTTTTAAATCGGGCAAACCCCCTACAGAGATTGATTCCTACAGGCCAATAACTTTGCTCCCAGTTTTCGGAAAGATATATGAAAAACTCTTACTGCGAAGGATAAACTTCTCTTTACACAGAAATAGAATACTCTTTGAAAATCAACATGGATACACGGAAGGGAGATCAACAGAAACAGCAATTCAAACACTATAGAAATAACACACATAGAAATAATCACACATAGAAATAATTAAACAAAACAACTCGTATATATTCCTGTTGTCAATAGATTTTAAAAATGCATTTGATAATCTTCCGTGAGAGCAGACATTAATCTTACTTCAACAACTAAATATTGAACAGCCCTATATTAACACAATAAGGTCCTTCCTAACTAAAAGAGGAGCATATCCCAACTGGCTAATGGATGAAATACATTGGTTCTCCAAAGGCTGCTCACAAGGCTCGTGCTATGGTCCTTTACCTCTGGAAAGTGTTTATGCAGCAATTAATCGATATTCTCAGCAATAAAAATATAAGAGTCATAGCATATGCGGATGATTTAATGTTAATCATTGAGGCAAGAACTAGAGTCGAACTAGAAAGGAGAGGAAATGAAGCTCTTCAAATAATTAGCGATTGGGCTCAAACTTCAGATCTGAAAATATCTTATCACAAGTGCCAATGTCTGAATCTCAGACGTCCAAAGTATTTAAAACGGCGTCCAATCTTCAAACTTGATTCACATAATCTTAAAACTGAAGATACTATGCCATATCTAGGAATACATTTAGACTCAACCCTATCATTTTTGCCACATCTTAGAATCAAACGGGATGAAATGTCAGCAACAATACAAAACTTGTTAAAATTCGCATCAACCACAAGTGGCATTTCCAAACAAATCATAAAAACTTGGTACACTTCCATTCTAGAAAAGAAAGTTTCATATGCAGCAGCTACATGGTTTCCAAAATTGCAAAAGTCACATGGCTTTCGCTTGTTCTTATCTATTCATCGTCGTTGTCTGCTACTAATTTCTGGAGCATATAAAAAATCTCCTACAAAGGCTCTAAATGTCTTGACAGGAATTCCTCCACTACTTTTAAAACTGAAACACATTGCAGACCAAGGAATGATACTGAGACTGGGAGTGCCATCACACCCACATCACTCTGATACATTTCAAAACAAAGGTTACAAAAAATATATAGATACCTCAAAAGAATATCTTAATATACTGGATACAGAAAATAAAATAGAGACTGATGTGCAAATATACACGGATGGCTCCAAAACTGAAATCGGCACGGGTTATACCTACTGTGTATTTAAAGAAGAAGAAATAATCTATACATATCAGCAAAGAATACAGAACGAAAACTCAGCGTATCAAGCGGAACAGCTGGCGATCTTGGACTCAATACAATGGTCAAAACAATCAAAATATCGCACAATAGTTATAAAATCAGATAGCCAATCTACAATATCAGCACTAAAGGATATATCTACAAAAAATATAATAATCAGCCAAATAATCCAATCTCTGCAAGGAGCAACACAAAAAATTTATCTACAATGGGTCAAAGGACATTCAGGCATAACAGGTAATGAATGAGTGGATCGGTTAGCAAAGGAAGCAACTTACCCAAATTCACTAATACCAGAAAAATTTATACCATATCCATCCTCATATCTTAAGAGAATATTAAAGCAAACTTTACATAACTCATGGCAACGTGATTGGGACTTATGTCCCACTGGGCGATATACCTATGCATTGAAGCCAAAAGTTTCAGAAGACTATCTTCTAAGTCATCGATACCTATATATATTCGCTATCAATCATGGCCCTTTCCCGGCTTATTTAATTAAATTTAATAAAGTTTTGTCTTCAAGATGCACTTGTGGCGCAAGAGGGGATTCGCTACATTACGTTCTCACATGCCCATTGACAGCTACTCTACATTGGAGGAAAACAGACACCATCTCTCTGTCGAATTGGTTCAAATCAATCTCGGCGAATTCCTCATTGCTCCAAAAGATAATTAGCTGCATGTCCTTAATAGAAAAAAACCAACTGTTATTCCAAATGCCACCAGTACACATCATTGGTGATGATGATGATGATGCTTTTCCTGATGATGACGAAGTTTATTGACAAAATCCACTGTCTCACTTTTAAAATATTTTATGCTAAAAATCTGACAATTTCAAATAATTTTTAAACTCTTATTAATTGTGACTTTTTTGCTGAATATGACTTTTGAGTATGACTTTTTAAGTATGACTTTTCTGCAAATTAAGCTGGGCTGTTTTGTCAAATATGTAATTTTTTTTGTTGAAATAAACTTGCCAAGCAGGGCTTGCAGGGGCTAAATCCATATGGTAGGCCTCCCTGCTTGGTTGAATCTGAATCTGAATCTGGTGCATACAAAGTTTCTAATAAAAAAACTTCTAATAAATTCTTCTAAAACATTTCGTGTTTTCTCCGACAATGGAAAAGTTTGTGGAAGAAGTATCTCCTAATCAATCAAGGAAGAGGAAAAGTGACCCTACGACGTGGAAAAGGAACAAAGCAAAAATTTAAAGGTAATGTATACCTTGTGATAACAAGGGGCGGATTAACATGTTTTTATGCTCTAGGCCAAAGTACATTTCTGCACCCTCCCCCTTCGCTTTCATAAAACTGTAAGGGAATTTTCTCTGATAAACTTAAGAATTTTGTAATCTATTTAATTTTTTAATAAATTATTCTTCCATTTAATTTTTTTTTTATTTTTTTAAAATAAATTTTAGTATTTTGAGGATTTTAGATGGGGAATGAACGGGCTTTTGTTACAATTAAAATCTGAGAGAATGCATTTGTGATTAAATTTTCATAATTTCTGGCATTATTTTTTTTCAGGTACTGCCCTACTGGTAATCCAAGAAATCCAAGCTGTAGGCTCTCTTCAAAAGCTTACCAATGCTCCTCAATGCCTCCTCAAACATTTTTGTGTATTTTCTGCCCCTAAAAATCCAATGTCACATTAAATTTAGCAAAAATTAATTTCTGGTTTGCTGCAAAACTGGCCAACTCCAAAGTAAGTTGCAAAGGTGGCCAAATTAAAAACAAACACTTGAACAACTCCCACATTTTTTGTGCCCCTGTCACCTTATTTCGTGTTTTCAAATATACTGTCCTAATGACGTCCTAAAGAGTTCTGGTTCCAATCTTATTTTGGCTAAGTGTGTCAAAAAATCAGCTTTTCCCAAAATTTTTATTTTTCGGAGATGGCCGGTTTTGCAACTTGAAAACATATATTATCTAAAGACTTTTGTATACATTACATATTAAGCTAAAATTTCATTCAGGTAAAACCCGCATAATGAACTTAAAACCAACTTCCAGCAATTACCAATCGTAAATGACAGTGTATATTGTTCCTTGCGTAGTCCTGTATATGAATTTATTTATATTCCACAAACGTCTATTAGTATATTAAATACAGTTCAGCAAGAAATTGGGTAATATCCTTAAAACTACCTTTAAGCAATTCACTTCCATAGTCTGTAACGAATTCCCATGTGTAGCCTTATATATGATCAATCGAATTTATACACGCCACGTAATATGCAAAAATTTATTTAAACGTAAAAACGCAAACCAAAGTTTAAAACACCCTTATCACACATGGTCTTTAATTATTATTGCACGTATACTATAACCTGTATCTTTTGTGCGGCCTTGTAAATGAACGATAAACGCAAAGCACACCACTCTTTTCAGTGAACAATTTATAGTACTTCTCAGAAACGCATATATATTTCATGTTATATAATGTTTGAAATAGTGAAACATCATTAAATTACACTGCAAACTATTTTTCCCCGTAGAACAACTTGTAACATATTTATTTCGTTTGACCCTATAAATGAAACAAGTTTTAGTGCTCTTCATAATTGTATATCAATCTCATCATGTTTCAAATGGCGTAGCGTCATCAAAATGCACTTGAAATGATTTTTTCTCATTGTCTGTAATGTAACGGAATATTTTTGATTGTAAAAAAATTATAAGTGCTACGTCCTGCATTTTCAATAATAATAACATACAAAAATTTCAGGGCAATCTGAGTATATTTACGCGAGTTAGAGCACGTACAGGCGGACAGACGAACAGATGACAGATGGCCAGACAAACCGAAGTCATAAAGATTTTTTAACTAGTTTGAAAAGTGTTAAAAACAATCCTATAAATGTATTTATAACGAACTCCACTTAATTTTTTATAATATTTAAGATTAAGTGGCGTTTACAAAACTGCAAAAAAATAACAATAAATATTTTACATTTAATAATTACACAATTTAAGAGTTATTTATACTACCGGCATTACGCAGGAAACTTTAGGTTAACTGATGTTTGATTAACCGAGATTTTTATTACATCAAAGAAATGTTCAAAGCCTCTTTTGAACGAAAACTGAAAATATTGTAACGTGCATTCGTAGCTAAGTGTTTATTAATATACTTTGAGAGCGAAACATCTCATGTTAAGTTGTAAAATAAAGTGAACTTTGCTTTTTAATAATATGAAATACTTTTAAGAGTTTTTTTTCACCGAAATAGAAAGTGCATGAGCATATAAATGAAAGTTATATATTTAAATGTTAAGTTCTCTGGAAGTATTCTTTATGTGAAATTGTTCTTAATTGTGTTTGAAAATTGTTTGAAAGAGTTACCTATATATTTGTGATTACATATATTTGAGATTAGATATTTTCAATCAAAGAATGCATATATATATATATATATATATATATATATATATATATATATATATATATATATATATATATACACATATAAATATACATACATATAAATACACACATACATACATATAAATACACACACACACATACATTTATTCATATATATATATATATAAATGATCTATTCTTTTAATCAAAAGCGCCTTTTTCAAAAATGTGGCTGCAATGGTTTTGAAAAATTACCTAATTAGCAAACAGTATCTGTTAAACACTTTCTTTCCTTAATATTACATTTGTTAAATAAACAACAGTATTTGCAGAAGTATTGATTATTTAACATCTCTTACTTTATTTACCATTCAATTTTAAAAAGAAAAAAACTGTAAGTGTATTTATTCAATTTTTCGTTTCCAACTTTCGGAGATAAAAATTAACAGCCTATTAACTGAACAAGCTTGGATTGTTGATTTTTTAGAACTCCTTACTCATTTTTATTTATTATCATAATGTGCGAAACTATTAAGGTTATTTCGATAATGTAATCTTTGTAATTGCATTTTACGGAATGATTTATGTGATGCGGGAAATATATTACACATTTCTTAAATATTGCAAATAATTCAAAGGTAGAATATTATTACTTTCTTCTATATATAATAGAAGAAAGTATTGTAATCGAATTTTTGTTCGACTTCCGGTTTTCAACGGATTTACATGTTTTAGGGGTCAGAGATTCCGAAAAACATGTTTTTACAAAATGTCTGTCTGTCCGTCTGTCCTCATTGTATCATCGAAAAGTATATGAAGTTATGCTTCAAATTGAACCATTTTTTTTGTGTTTTTGACTACGACCAGCAGGTTCCACTTGAATTTGGGGATATTTAGACGAAAGGGGGTCCTGTGATCGCGATTTTTGTTCCATTTTCACTATTGTATCATCGAAAAGTATGAAGTTATGCAGATACTGAACCAAATTTTTTGTATATGTTTTTGACTATAGCCTGCAGGTCCCAGTTGAATTTGGGGATATTTCGACGAAAAGGGGCACTGCAATCGCGATTTTTGTTCCATTTTCACTGTTGTATCATCGAAAAGTGTATGAAGTTACGTAGGTAATTGAACCAATTTTTTTCTACTATAGGTTCCAGTTGAATTTGGGGATATTGCGCCTGGAGTGGGCACTGTGATAGTCATTTAAAAATTTCAATCTCACAAAGTTGTAAAAAAATTTTTAGAAATCCTAAAAAAATTGCGTTAACTTATTGGCCTTGATCCAAGGATTCCAGAGCATTTTTTGTTAGTGACTGAGATATAGTAGTTTAAAACTATAGGGTGGGTGACATTTTGAAACAATACAGCAGGTTTCCTCCATAAACGGATTTAATTTATTATAACAAATTTTCTTTCATTGTTGTAACCATCGTTTCAACACTTACATGCTTAACACTGTATATTTATATTCGCCAACGCCAAATTCTCACCAAGTTTGGCGACAATTGGGGAAATATAGCCACATTTGGCGATAAAAATACGTTGCCATATATGAAGACAACTTGGCTATGTCTTTTTAATTTGGCGATATTCTGATTCAAATTCAATATTGACGAGAACTGGAAATGACTCTTCTGTAATCGGATTCAGCGCATTTTAGCCACGTGTATTTTCAGCAGAATTAGCTAAATTCTCAAAACCAAGCAATAAGGAGGCTATCTTTTCCTGCCGGTACAGGCCAGAAGGACTTTTCTTAGTTTAGTATAATACATCGTCTGCTCGCATCCAGGTAACCCAACGATTCTCAAGCAGCTGACGTACAACAGAATGACAAAAAATAGATTTTTTTGTCAGTGTGATAGCGAATTTTGAAGTATTAACAGGCAGTGGTGTAGCCAAAGAAGAGGGGCTTGATCACTATACTACTAGTATTTTTATATACCACATTTGGCCTTATTTAATACATAACGTTCAAAAATTAAATAAGGCCAAATGTAGTATATAATTATACTGGTAGTAAAGTGATCAAGCTTTTCCCCCACTTCGGTTATGCTACGCCTCTGTTAACATGCATGAGATAGAAGAAAGTTTTGGATTGGCATACCCGACTAGTTTTTTACGGTAACAGAAACTTATAATATTATACCATTTAATGTGAAAATTACAGTAGCCCCTCATTATGCATTGGATACCGGGTGATAAGAAAAACGTGATATATATCTGAATGCATGATATAAAAGTCAATCAAAAATTTTAGAAAGAGGATAATATTCAAGGAATATTGAATTTTTCATTCGATTATTGAACGCTTAGTAAAATTTTCTTAAGATAATTAAATATAGAAATTATTGTTGTAATCGTTGATAATATTAAAGAAACTCTGACTATTTGACTCCAAACGGTACTTTTAATGAACATTACAATTGCTTTTCACAATTAAATGCAGACACATTTATATAATAATTTAATACATATTTAGTTAAAAAGTGTATTTAAAATAAAATTTTATTTGTTTTTAGGAGACGCGAAAATAAGAGCGATGTATACGAATTAACAATGTATCGAGCCTCCAAATCGAGGGGTATCTGTAACAGTAAAGGATGTTAATACGGTATCAATATAATGGATTATAATTCGTATACATTAGAAATATATGTGCTAAATACTCATAAATCAAAACACACTGTTACTCAATAAAAACTGAATTCAATACACTATTATATTTAATTCACAATATAACAAAAATCACCCCTCATGTATATTTCTAACAAATAAATCCATAGAATAACTCGTAAATAGAACGAAGAAGATGAAACACATTGCCTAAACACATGTCATAAATAATTCCGAAAATACTGGTCCACTTTGAATGAATTCCATTCTGCTACAATTAGACTACATAATTACGCTTACATTGTATATAATTTATACGGTATATGCTGTTAAACAATGAACACATAAACTACAAAATAAAATATATTAATCATTTTGCTATGGGTAAGAACAAACTTTTGCAACTGGTATTTTAAAAATTCCTCGTAATGTTTTTGCACAAATTGCACCATCATTACACGGAAATAACTCTACAATTCTACCTAGAATCAAATTGCAAATAACAACATTGTCCTTCTTAATAATCACTAAATTATTTATTTTAATATTGTCTTTCTTAAATATCCATATTTGTTTACAGTGGTAATTATATTTTATGAGAAGAGACTCAGTGAAATCAACACCTGAACAATTAAATGGATAAGTAAGTTATTATGTTAAAGGCTTTGTCCTCTAATAAATTTAACAGAATTTCTGCTTTATAATGATTGTTCTGAAACATTTTTTGTTTTAAAAGCTCGTTCTAAAGAAGAAAATAAAAGACCGCATCCCTTAGGACGTGTAGGAATTTTTACAGTTAAATTTCGAATACATTTTGTCAATTGATCTAACGATTCCAAAACTTTATTTCGCTTTCACTAATATCAGATTTAGTTTCAGATCTAATTTTAGCTACTGATAATTCATTTTTCGTTCTTTCAAAATAAATTTTCTTTAGTTCAATTTGCATCTGCTCCTCATGTTTACGATTTTAAATTATAGTATTTTCTATCTCTGTTACAAAAGCTCGTTTATATATATATATATATGTGTCACTATTCTCGATGCTATAATTTAAATCGATCGGCGATTGTCATTTTATTATGAATGGTTATATTTTTTTTCGTGGCTATATGCCTCAAATCTTAGCGCCTTACTCTTTCGTTTGCTAAATTTCCATGGACTGTTGACAAGAGACAAGATTTGTTTAAAAACAAGTAATACTGTTCATAATTATAAATAAGTAATAGTTCATAATTTTGAACTATTTTTCTACATATGGTACAACCATTTGAGAGCCATAACTTCTGTCTTAACTGAAAGAGTAAAACTTGTGGATCTAAATGTAAATATCGTTGTTAAAAATATTCTTCTATCAAGTGAGTAAGTTTACTTTTTTTATGTAGAAAAGCTGGATTGGTAACTTTTATAAAGTGTTCTAGGGATCTAAGCAAAAATAAGGCGTTGGTGGAAACCCTCTTAAGACCTTCTTTTATTTTTTCATAATTCTAGATATCTTTGTCATGTAAGTAAGTTATTATGTTAAAGGCTTTGTCCTCTAATAAATTTAACAGAATTTCTGCTTTATAATGATTGTTCTGAAACATTTTTTGTTTTAAAAGCTCGTTCTAAAGAAGAAAATAAAAGACCGCATCCCTTAGGACGTGTAGGAATTTTTACAGTTAAATTTCGAATACATTTTGTCAATTGATCTAACGATTCCAAAACTTTATTTCGCTTTCACTAATATCAGATTTAGTTTCAGATCTAATTTTAGCTACTGATAATTCATTTTTCGTTCTTTCAAAATAAATTTTCTTTAGTTCAATTTGCATCTGCTCCTCATGTTTACGATTTTAAATTATAGTATTTTCTATCTCTGTTACAAAAGCTCGTTTATATATATATATATATGTGTCACTATTCTCGATGCTATAATTTAAATCGATCGGCGATTGTCATTTTATTATGAATGGTTATATTTTTTTTCGTGGCTATATGCCTCAAATCTTAGCGCCTTACTCTTTCGTTTGCTAAATTTCCATGGACTGTTGACAAGAGACAAGATTTGTTTAAAAACAAGTAATACTGTTCATAATTATAAATAAGTAATAGTTCATAATTTTGAACTATTTTTCTACATATGGTACAACCATTTGAGAGCCATAACTTCTGTCTTAACTGAAAGAGTAAAATTTGTGGATCTAAATGTAAATATCGTTGTTAAAAATATTCTTCTATCAAGTGAGTAAGTTTACTTTTTTTATGTAGAAAAGCTGGATTGGTAACTTTTATAAAGTGTTCTAGGGATCTAAGCAAAAATAAGGCGTTGGTGGAAACCCTCTTAAGACCTTCTTTTATTTTTTCATAATTCTAGATATCTTTGTCATGTAAGTAAGTTATTATGTTAAAGGCTTTGTCCTCTAATAAATTTAACAGAATTTCTGCTTTATAATGATTGTTCTGAAACATTTTTTGTTTTAAAAGCTCGTTCTAAAGAAGAAAATAAAAGACCGCATCCCTTAGGACGTGTAGGAATTTTTACAGTTAAATTTCGAATACATTTTGTCAATTGATCTAACGATTCCAAAACTTTATTTCGCTTTCACTAATATCAGATTTAGTTTCAGATCTAATTTTAGCTACTGATAATTCATTTTTCGTTCTTTCAAAATAAATTTTCTTTAGTTCAATTTGCATCTGCTCCTCATGTTTACGATTTTAAATTATAGTATTTTCTATCTCTGTTACAAAAGCTCGTTTATATATATATATATATGTGTCACTATTCTCGATGCTATAATTTAAATCGATCGGCGATTGTCATTTTATTATGAATGGTTATATTTTTTTTCGTGGCTATATGCCTCAAATCTTAGCGCCTTTGAACATTTTTTTAAAATAAGAGTACACGTAAGAAAAAACAGATTCACCTCATTCTGAATTAAAATTTCGAACTAATTCATTTCTCTCGAAACTCAGTTGACACTCATAATTTCACTTGTATTAAAATTCGAATAATATCAGAAGCTTAAACACACGATACACTAATCTAAGTCGAATTCTCCCTATCTCGGTAGACCATGTTGAATACTCATAATTTAAAATTTAAGAATTCAATGCTCTATCATAATTAAATTTATTCACAATGTAACAAAAATAACCACTCATGGCTACTTCTCAAAAACATATCTATCGTACAACTCGTAATTAGAACGCAGACGATAAAACACATTGCCAAAACACAAGGTATTAATATAACCGAACAATATAAGTCGTCGATTTTAGCACAAAGATATTTTAAAATATCAAAATTGCATGGATAAGTTACTGTTAAATTGAAAGTAATTAAATTACAACGTGCTTGTCTGACATTTTATTAAGTTTAAAGTTATCCAAAACAATATAAATTCTGTCGTACTTCTGAAATCGTAGCTGGTTTTAAAGAGCTTATTACAAGTAAATTGAGTCAGACACACATATATGAGGAAATGTAACAAGATGGATGTGTAAATTAACTGGATAGACTTACAGATGGGGAACAAATTATTACGAGGATATGTGAAAAATTATGTTGCATTTCACACATGCAGTACAATTGTGCCATCGGGAACTGAAGTCTTTTACCTAGTGGTCTTATAAAGGAAGGTATCAGTCTCTCAACGGCTGTTATTAGGCGTTGCATATATGCATAGTTTTCTCTAAGAGGCTGTGCAATATCTGATCTCACAGATTTCCAAAGAGCCATGATTGTTGGCGCACGTTTAGCGGGAACCTTGGTGACGGAAACAGCAAAATGTTTGGAGTTTGTAAAGAGCCCGTTATCAGATATTATAATAGCGTACGCAAAAGGCAATAAGAGAGCGTGTTCAAAGCAGAACTGTAGGCGAAAGATAAAGCTGACGTATAAGAATAAACGAGTGTTGAACTGCATAGGGGCCCGAAAATACAAGCAATCGACAGTTTTTGTTGAAACAAAGTCCAGAAGATGACTGTCAATTTTGGATGTTATTTGAAATAACGATTGCTTGTGTTTTCGGATCATTATGCGTTTCAACACCCATCTAACCTTATCCATCATCTTTACCTTATCTCCACTGTTTTAAAGGCGCCATCTTATCGTATTTCACGTACGATGTCGTGATAGCTGATAACATGCTAATTGCACACCATCTAAAATTTTGCTGTTTCTACCAATAAGGCTTAAGCTAAACGTGTCCCAAAAATGATGACTGTTTTCATGTCAATCATGTCTGATCATTCATACAGGGTGTCTCAAAAGGTCGTTTACAAACTTAACATGCTGGTCTGTCATATCATGATAAAAAAGATTTACATAGGAACATGTGTTCGAAAATGCAAACTGCGACCGTTAGAGAGCGATGAGCGCAGACTTACGGGAGAGTGGAAAGCGCAATCATTTCAGGTGAAGACGTTGCAGGAGAAGGATGAATAGGTTTAGTAACGCAGAATTGGCCGATATGCATTACGTATATGGCGCCGCGGGTGGAAATGCCCGAGCCGCGGTACGGATCTACCTTCAGCGCTTCCCAAGCAGACATCAGCCAAGTCATGTTTTGTTTGGACAATTGCACAGCAGATTGCGTGAAGCAGGAGCATTCCAAGTATGTAGCTACATCGGTCAAGAACGCACTACACGCACGCCTGTCATAGAGGAAACCGTGCTACAGGAATTTGACAGGAACCCGCAAACACGTCTCCGAGCAAGCGAACACGTCTTGGATGTACGTCGTTCCAGCGTTATGCGCATACTGCATGAGGACACGAACCACCCCTACCACTTACAAAGAGTACAGGCATTGTGCGTTGATGATTATCCCCAACGCGTTGCATTCGTACGCTGGTATTTGCAACAAAGGGTCGCACAGCCGGATTTCCCCTTTTTGAACGGTTCCGTGAATTCATGCGTCGACGTTGTGAAGCATGCATTGCGGCGAATGGAATGAATTTTGAACATCTTGTGTAAATTAAACCATGTTCTTTAATAAAAGTCATATTTATACCTCTTTTGATATAATTTCTTTCTTCCCCTCCACACCTGCGATCATCGCCCTCTAGCGGTCGCAGTTTGCATTTTCGAACACAAGTTCCTATGTAAATCTTGTTCATCATGATATGACAGACCTGCATGTTAAGTTTGTAAATGACCTTTTGAGACACCCTGTATATATTATTTCTCCTGTCAACATCCGTTTTTCTCAGAAAATACGAAACGCAGAACGACGAATGAGATAGCATATGAAAGGATTTTGAACAGGCTTCTGACATAGCTCACTTAACATTTCGTTAAAACATGTTTTTGATTAAAAATTGCTGTTAATTAAAATTTAAATCGGCATTGTTTTCATAACTGAAATGAATTTTTCCTAAAATTTGTGTTGCCACAATTATAAAAAGAAATAAACAGTACAAAAAATATAAAGTATGATTTCTCCACGCGATTAATTTAATATTTATTTTTAAAAAGCAAAATTTAATTAAAATAAAAGATAGGCTTTATTATATTAAAAATGCATTTAATTTATTTAATGTTTTTCAAGAATAAGCGGATGACATCCTCTTCTAATGCAGTTAAAATACGATTATTAATTATTTTTTCTCTTGCCTGCTTTTTGAAAAAAATATCGAGCCTTTAATCGGGTTTTTATAATTTTTATACGTGCGTCATCTATTGTTATATTTATCATGTTTGTGGATATGCGTACTGTAACGGAGTAATAGTACATTAACTTATTTAATGATTATCTTGGCAAAGTAAAGAAAATGACATTGGCGAGAGAAGAAAATTTGCCAACATATTTTTTGCCAACCTATTCACAAAAATTATTTATCATAAAACGCACACAATGATTAATATATTATATAACATACAGTGTTTAATTTAACATAAAACACACGCAGTCTGCTTTACCGGGGTGCCATACGAAGCAAAATCTTGCCAAAATCGTCGGGTTGCCTAGGCATAAAATCGCCCTTTTGGCGCCAAAAAGATACCCCGGTGCACCTGCGACATCTGTACCTTATTGAAATGTACAAGCAGAAGTAAATTGTATATAAATAATATTGGTACAGATGCCGCAGACGCACCGGGATATATTTTCGGCGCTAAAAGGATGATTTTATGCCTAGGCAACACGACGATTTTGGCGAGATTTTGCTTCATATGGTAACCCGGTAGGGAAGATTGCGTGTGGTTTATATTAAATTAAATATTGTATGTTTTATAATAAATTGATCAATGTGTGTGTTTTATGATAACATAATCATTCAGTGTGTTTTATGATAATAATAGTTAAAAAAATGGGTACTTACGTATTATACGGGAAGCTCAAATACAATTGAGCCAAGCATGGCGCCAATTAATTAGTTGTAGTAACCCTTATTTTTCGATAAGTATGTGGTTTATTTATATGGTACTTTTGGTTAGCCGGGTGCCAGTGAAATATATATATATATATACAGGGTGATTCATAAAAGATGGGCAGAACTTTAAGGGGTTATAGTACACTTAAAGACAAATAATATTAAATAGGAGACTAAGGGTCCCAGACGTATTCCCAAGGAGATAGGGGGCATTAAAGTTTAGGGTCCGAAATTTCAAATGATTATAAAACATGGAAAAATTGGTCGATTCGTTTGCGGTTTTTGCAAAAAATTTTCTTTATGCCAGTATTTTCTTGAAATAAAATTTTAAAGTTCAATTTCAAAAAATGCCGATAGGGGGCGCTTTAGACTTTGGAGTAACAAACAACTATTTTTTAACGTTATTTTTTGTATTTCTTTAAATGATTTCGAAAGCTTAGACTTAAACTTAAATTTTGATCTAAAAATCTGAGTCCTAACGAGTAGTTAAGTAGCGTAAACTGAAATTTGAAATTTGAAACCCTTCTCCCCCCAGAACAAAAATCAGTTATTCCCGATCTTTGTGTCGTAGATTGGCTCTAACTACTGCCGCGTTTTGCTAAAATTATTCTTTATGTCAGTATTTTCTTGAAAATAAATTTTAAAGAAAATTTTCAAAAAATTCCGATAGAGGGCGCTTTAGACTTTGGAGTAACGAACAACTATTTTATACCGTTATTTTTTGTGTCTCATTAAATGCTTTCTAAAGCTTAGACTTAAACTTAAATTTTCAGCTCAAAATCTGAATCGCTGAGCGTGGTTCAGTAGCGAGGGGAGGGGGGTTCAAATTTCAACTTCTGAACATAGTTCAGTTTGCACTACTTAACCATGCCCAACGATTCTGTGCTGTGATACGAGGCAAAAATACAACTTTCGTCAAGGACTGCATAGTCGGAATTCACTCATAAAGGCACTGGCACAGTTGGAAACGTCGCTCATGCAAACGTTAAAGCTCCATTCCTGACGCTAGTCACCGGGTGAAGAAGGAAACAGAAAGTATGCAAATGTCAAATGGGGAAGAAGAAGAACACGTATGCAAAATTTCGACACGATTCAGGCATAAAAACCACTGAACGGTGAGTCAAGTGTAAGTCGCTGTAGTAATGAATCGGAAGATGGTGCCCTTCACGAATAAGGAAAAGGCTGAGATGCATTTAATTTACGGAGCGGCAGATGGAAATGGTGCAGAGGCACAACGAATGTACGGAGAGCGATTTCCTAACAGGCGGTTGCCTAACCGCAAAACTTTCGAGCGCTTGCACAGACAGTTGTGTGAGACGGGATCATTTCTCGCTTCCCGGTCGAATGCAGGTCGTGCAAAAAAGGACGAATCAGTAGTTGTTGCAGAAGCCATTCTGGATGTAGTAGCGGCGCAGCCAAGTACAAGTACACGAACAGTGGCTAGCCAGGTGGATACCTCACAGTCCACGACTTGGAGGGTACTGAAGGATGAACATTTGCTCCCGTTTCATGTGCAACGAGTCCAGAAACTGTCTCCAGGGGATTATCCAAATCGTATTGAATTCGCCCGCTGGTTTCTGCAGCAGAACGCGCTAAATCCACATTTTGGACGAACTGTGCTTTTCACCGATGAATGTACCTTCACACGTGAAGGTACATTTAACACACACAATGCACATGTATGGGCGGATGTCAATCCACATGCTACGTATCCACATGCTCATCAGAGACGCTTATCCATCAATGTTTGGGCAGGAATCCTCGGAGACCACCTAATCGGACCGTACCTTCTTCCTGAACGCCTCAACGGTAAAACATACCTCACATTTCTGCAACATGTGCTGCCAGACCTGTTAAACGTTGTTCCTCCAAGCATCCGGCGGGTCATGTGGTTCCAGCACGATGGAGCGCCAGCCCATTACGTACGAGACGTCCGCAACTATCTGGACATCACATTTCCGAACAGATGGATTGGTCGAGGTGGTCCTGTTGCTTGGCCTGCTCGCTCGCCAGATCTTTCTCCCCTCGATTTCTTTTTTTGGGGACGATTGAAGGCTCTTATGTATGAGACACCCATTGAATCCCCCGAGGAACTGGTCGCCAGACTTTCCGCCGCTGTAGGGGAAGTGCTCGAAAAGCCTGATGTTTTCGCGAATGTTCGCCGTTCCATTCGTCGCCGTTGTTCTGCGTGCATAACCTCTGGTGGTCACAATTTTGAACATTTATTGTGATTACATGTTAATAAATATGCTTTGGTAACATAATCCTAATTTGTGTCTTTTTACCTCGTATCACAGCACACAATGTGTGGACATGGTAAACTGAACTGTGCTCAGGAGTAGAAATTTCAAACCACTCTCCCCAGAAACTTAACCACGTCTAACGATTCAGATTTTGGGCTGAAAATTTAAGTCTAAGCTTTAGAAAGCATTTAATGAGACACAAAAAATAACGGTATAAAATAGTTGTTCGTTACTCCAAAGTCTAAAGCGCCCTCTATCGGAATTTTTTGAAAATTTTCTTTAAAATTAATTTTCAAGAAAATACTGACATAAAGAATAATTTTAGCAAAACGCGGCAGTAGTTAGAGCCTAATCTACGACACAAAGATCGGGAATAACTGATTTTTGTTCTGGGGGGAGAAGGGTTTCAAATTTCAAATTTCAGTTTACGCTACTTAACTACTCGTTAGGACTCAGATTTTTAGATCAAAATTTAAGTTTAAGTCTAAGCTTTCGAAATCATTTAAAGAAATACAAAAAATAACGTTAAAAAATAGTTGTTTGTTACTCCAAAGTCTAAAGCGCCCCCTATCGGCATTTTTTGAAATTGAACTTTAAAATTTTATTTCAAGAAAATACTGGCATAAAGAAAATTTTTTGCAAAATCCGCAAACGAATCGACCAATTTTTCCATGTTTTATAATCATTTGAAATTTCGGACCCTAAACTTTAATGCCCCCTATCTCCTTGGGAATACGTCTGGAACCCTTAGTCTCCTATTTAATATTATTTGTCTTTAAGTGTACTATAACCCCTTAAAGTTCTGCCCATCTTTTATGAATCACCCTGTATATATATATATATATATATATATAGTTTTTTATGCTTTTATAATATCACACCGGTTTGTTCAATACTTTAATATATTTTATTTATTTATTTATTTATTTTATATTATTTACCATTTTTAACAATGTTATGTATTTAACCAGTGGACCTGTGCGAGGATTTCGCACTGCAGTCTAACAATTTTTAGAAATATCTAATATTTTTAGATGCAGGTTTAAACTTCTAAAGAAAAATTAAGGATAAAAATATTTTCAAACAACATTCGTCAAGCGAGAATATCATCTCATTTATTCCCAACAATAAAATCCCATCGAAGATAGAAAAAGGCATGCGCAAGGGAAAAAAAAATTAACAATTGTATTTTAACTGCATTAGAGGATCACGGCATTTTCTTCGGGAAAAATACGGGACGAAGAAAAATAAATTTAAATATACTTAAATCACAATTCAATCTAATATAACAAATCATACCTTTTATGCTATACGTGTAAAATACCACTGCTTCGATCAATCAGTAATATTTAATTTCTTTTAAACGTTTCAATTTTAATTTTGGTTTTTAATCATAAATATAAAATAACCCTTGCGAAAAGTCACATTTTTCCTGTTTTGTACTATTTATTATTTTTTATAATCACTGCTGAGCATCATAGTATGCAGTATTTTATTTTTGTGGCAACATTGATTTGAAAAAAGCTTTCATTTTATTTATGAAAAAACAATCCAGATCACATATCTTATTTAAGTTATCAACATCCCTTTTTCTATACACATACAAAACATACAACGATGAAAGAGGTATCATTCGAAAAGTTTTTGAACAGGCTTCTGACATAGTACACTCACATTTCGTTAAAACGCGTTGTTGGATTTTAAAAAAAATAGTTAATTAAAAATTTATGCTAAAATGCACCAGGAAATAATCTCAAAGTTTACAGTGCGAAAGCTTCGCACGGGTCCTTCTGGTGTTGAAGTGTTGTTCAGAGATAATTATACATGCATTTAACACCTAATGACAACTGTTGAGAGACTGATGGGCAAATCCATGCTCATAGGGAAAATTTTGAAAAAAAAATTCAGTAATAAAACTGTTTCAGATATTTTTTTGTTAAAAAAAGTACAGTTCTTTAGCAGCAACATATATAATTTTTTAGAATTGAGTTTTTCAAAAGTGGCAACATTCTAAAGTAGGCTTGTGTTTGTTCTATTTTGGAGTAAACACATTGTTGATTTTGAAGATGAGTTAATTTTGTTTTTATGCTTTAAAGATTCATAAATAGGGTTATTTTTACTTAATAGAGACTTAAATAATAGCAAAACAGTTTAAACAAGTATTTCAGTTGTAAATTATTGCAGTTTTAAAGGTATTTTTAATGGTTTGATACATGTAACGTAAGTTACCAAAAACAATTGTTTGTTTCTGGTAAAAAAGATAAAAGATAAATTTAATCTTTAAAGCATCTTTTTCCCTTTCTACCAGCTATGTACTAAGCAACAATCAATACTTTGCTTTATATATGCCTTTTTTTCTGTAATTAGCAATAGTTAAAATTCGTAACGTAAGTTTCCAATATGATGAAATGTAAGTTTCCATACACATTTCATATTCTATATAGAAATGAATCATGTTTACTTACTAATATCTGAGATAAATAACTAAAAAAGAGACTTTCTTTGTTCCTTTGTATTTTTTCTTACAAATAAATTTGTATATAATATATTTGATTTTGTATATAATATATATCGGGTGTCCAAAAAAGGTTGGACGGATTTGAAAGAATTATAACTCTAAAAGTAATTGAGTAAACCCAATTATTTTCTTTCCAAAGTACTCGGCAATTATCCAAGATTTGTTAGATGTAACTGTTTTAAAGTCGTGACATTCAGACGATGCGTAGAATCGATGATCTGAAAAATGCAAATCGCACCACACATTCACAATTTTCTTCGATGATTCTGGAGTGGAAAGCGTATCTAAAACTATTGGAGGTATGGGAAAAAAGTCAATTAGAAAGTTCTTCAGCATCGTCGATTTAGTAGGAAAGGATCCCTTATGTAGACGAATAGCTCAAGCAAAAAGTGAAAATTTCGAATGTGTGGTGCGATTTGTATTTTTCAGATCAGCGATTTTGCGCATCACCTGAATGTCACGACTTTAAAATAGCTACATCTAACAAATCTTGGATAATTGCCAAGTACTTTGGAAATAAAATAATTTCGTTTACTCAATTACTTTTAGAGTTATGATTCTTTTAAATCCGTTGAATCTTTTTCGGACATCCTGTATAATATATTTGATTAAGAAAATAAAACCACCAGTAGTGGTTAATGCCAGAGGACATTTCAAATTAGAAAACTAAAAAAGCTAATATTTTATATTTTTATTATATTATGTAACTTATACCTACAATTCCAATTATTTTTATACTATTTCATTATATTTTATGTATTTTCATTATTATGCTTAATTATTCAGTGTATTGTAATAAATATGATGCAAAAGAAAAACACTTTTGTAAAAATGAAATGTGTAACGTAAGTTACTTTAAAAAAATATATATAATAAATTTAGTTGTTGATCTAAAGTTTTAAAATTTCCTAAATTACATTGCAAAAATCTTAAAGAATAGAATATATATACTTTTTAAGCCATGCCATCTTCAAGAGAACAGAATTTTATCCAAACGTGAATAGCAATATAACACTGTTCCCTTTTTCAGTAACGTAAGTTACCACAGTAAATACAGTTGCCAAAGTTAAAGAAATAGCACTAAATTTAAGTAATTTTCATCCAAATTAAGCTTTGAGTAGTTCTTATTAACAAATCACATCAATTTTACATTTTTAATATTTTTTTGGTGTTATATTAAGAAAATTACTGAAGCAAATTGTTCTAAATGTAACGTAAGTTACCATGGAATGACCCTGATACATTCTCTTTCACGATCAATAAGTGGCTGACTTCTGATCCAGTAGATGCACCTATATATCAGACGTTAAGCGGCACATTTTTTTACAAGTGTTTGCATTATTTTGAACCCTCCCCGTCTGTCTATGTTGTAAATATTTTGTTCTAAAAACATTCGGAGAAAAACCTTGATAAATCAATAATGTTTGATTCCAATTTATGTAATCAATTTCTTACGGTTTATTTCTTGAACAATATATTGTATGCAAATTGTGCAAGTTATATTTGAATATGCTCATATTAAAGTTTATAGACGTTATACATACCACGTTCAAATTCGCCCACGGAAGATGAGCCCAGTAGCTGGTCCTTCCCTACCTGTCTATGATCGGACGCCATGGGAAAGCAAGGGCCATAGAGATGCCGAGCACATGGTGGAGGGACTGACTCACCTTCTGGGGTTTCGGCGACGAAGCCGCTCGGCAGTCGCTACGGTTCATCGAGTGTCACGTGTGGAAGTCTCCTCTAAGCTTTGGAATTTTCGCCGGATCGCAACGACCTATGTCGTCCCTGCGAGCAATCTCTCGGGTAAAAGATTGGGAGGTTTCACTGGATAGCGATCCTCCGGATCGGTCGCAGCGCCGTGGCAAGACAAAGCCGCTGGCGCAATGAAAGTCGTTCAGGACTTGGGCGCGACGGTCGGAGCGCATGCCGGGTTCCCCCGTGGGCGGCTGGTGGCGCAGCTTACTTTTGTACCACGTTCACATTATACGTTTAATAACTGGATTCTAGATGGTGGCTGAATCTATCGTGTTGGATAAAAATCTTCACCGGCATTCAGTCACCTCTCAACTGTGATACGGTTCTTTAGGTCATCGAAAGGAGAGGAACATAAACTGCGTCTTTTAAATATTGACACAAAAATGCACTGTTTTATTCAACTCACGAATCCAAAATATCTTGTGCTGCACAATAGCCATCTCTTTAACCGACTTCACAAAAAGAAGGACGTTCTCAATTCGATGGGTATGAATTCTTTTCATTTATGTATGTTCACCGATAACTCTGAAACTACGCGACCAATTCATGCGCTTTTTTATTGAAAGAGATTACTCTTGAATTTGTCCAATTAGAATTTAATCAAAATTGGTTCGGGACTTTTTGCGAAATTCAACAACCGTTCTCCCCCCCCCCCCTCCAAAAAAATAAAAAATAAAATAAACATCTTTAGTATATTTCATTTTCAACAATTTTCATCAAGTGACGTAGCGCTATCTGTTTATCGAGAAAGTCGCTACCCGGCGATTTCCTCCACTCTTTAATCGGTTTTGTTTCTAGGATTGCTGTAGGGAAAATCAAAAAGGAATGTTTTAATCTTTAATACAACTTTTATGACGTAAAAAATCAGTTTAAAAAATCAAAATTTAAAGCGTTTAATTTCATCCAAGATTTCTGCGGTATAGTCGCTTCATTTGAAGAACTTCATTTTTACGATGGAGGAATTTGTCCGTTAATACAGGTGGGCCAAAAGTCTCTGACAAATTTTTAAATTTAATATAAAATCAAGTAATTAGCTTACGATGAGTGAAGTTGACAAAACTGCTAATTTCTAACTGTCGATGTAATTGTATCAGATTCTCAAAAAGTCACGCACGTAACTGATGCTATAGCAGTGCCTTGTCTGCCAACAAAGCCAATCTGCAGTACTCTGTAGTAATTTTGCTTTGTGGTAGTTTTTGAAATCGATTTATTTTTGTTGAAAAAGTTTATAAGATTATTCAAAACTGCATACCTACCAGTATTTTAATCAGAATTTTCACATAGTAAATAAAATAAAACATGTATTACATAGAAGCAAGACACATTTTATTAAAGGACATTTTTGACTCAAAATAAGTTTATTTAACTCGAAAACAACCGGAAGGTGGCCACGGTGGAATTGCAGTTACTGAGCACAAGACAAGATTTAGAAGTACTATATCGGTAATATTTGAAACATATTATCTGTGGTTCGGGTGGGGGGGGGGGGCGGGGGGTGGAATCAGTATGAAACTGAGTCCATGATTTATGATTTTGAATTATCCTGTAGGGTCAAGTGGTGTAACTGTGAACAAGTGTTACGAATTTCAACTACTGACAGCTTTAAGGAGCACATGTTCATGTAAACCCTTGTAAAACTACCATAAAGCTATTGTTTTTACTATTGTACTTCAATTACAATCAGTTATTGATGCTGTGGGATGTTAATTAAGTAACTAAAATTTTCTGTTCACGATTACTACAGATGGTCACAATTACCCCCAATGACTATGGGGTAGTCGTAAACATCTATGTTTGCGTCGGTTAAAGCTAATACACGAAATTTTTTCAATCACAAGTTCATACGCCTATTTTTTTAGAACGCTGACCAGGCCCCTTCCTGCCGGGCTTTTGCCCAGTTTAAAGGGTTGATGCCTTACAACTGGATGAGTAATTTACCGATCTCCGCATAGCGAAGATCAGTTTAATAAATTTCTAGAGTGACGTGGTTTCAGTGCATCTTGTTTCCTAAGTTGCTTTTTTTCCTTAGTTGGCCGGTTCCTAATTGATGTTTGGATGAGACGGTTCAGCACTGCACAGTGTAGCGGAGTCATGCCGGTGGGATGTGAGATTCTAGAGTGTTTAGTAATTCCTTGCTGCATCGCACACCCATACGTCATCACATGGCTACTCGAGTTGGTCTCGAGTAGTAACGTAATTTAGAACCTTGATGAGGTGACGAGACCTTCACCTGACTAGGCACCTCCAGAGGTATAATTCACAAGGAATTTGGAGGTCTTTGCACTCACGACGGATTTTACATGAACCGGGCGCCGTTAGCGTACATGATCACTGCGCCTGAAAACGAATGACATTTTAGAACACTTTTAATACTAGAAACTAAATGCTACTTATAGAGGTGAAGTACTATTACTTTACTTGGTTGTTTGACTTAATTTACCTATAGTTCTACCCTATGATTATTTTAACTAAAGATTCTACAGAGTTGCTTATTCCTACAGGGAAGATATTACATGCATAATTTACTATATTAAGAGAGGGGTTAGACTGTCGGCGATATATTATTTAGATATGATTTAACATATATAATTTATATAACTTAGATAAATCTAAGGATGGGAGGGGAGGGTCAAATGAATATATACTAACTAAATATATTTGACTGTGGGGGGTCGAAAAAATGGATTAACTAATACGTACTAAAAATTTAAGATTAAAGGGAATGCTAAAGTTACCTCACATTTACAGGAAGGATGAACTTGGGTTTTATTCCCTAACTACAAACTTTAGTTTATTTCTAATTCTAAAAAAAAACTACTAACAACCTTTATTATTTACTTGTAACTTCAGTTATTCAATACATACTGACATCGTTATTTAGGATATCGCTGGTGTTTTTATCACCTTTCGTGAGATATTAACTGTCCTTTGTTTACAATATTTGATTTTCGCAGTTTATATTGTCTTGTCTCTATCATGGTGATTTGTCGTTGACATGGTTATATACGCTTTTATAGGCTAGTCTCTTTTTTGTATTTGTTTACTTTCTGTTAGTGTTTTTTGCCGCTTTTATGGGCTCACCTCTATGGGGTTATGTTATTTATTGTATTCATTTTGTTGTCACAATCTAGTATTGGTAATGTTTGTCCCTTTCTTGGTATTGATCATATTGCGAATTTGTTGCTGATTTTTTTGCTACCTTCGGTCATTTGTCACATTGTGACTTTTGTCGCTGGTAGTTGCCACTATATTTGTAGTTGCACACTGTTGCATTTTGTCACTTATACATTTTTAACTTTTCTTCCCTTGCTTCATTGCACTGGGGTATTTATCATTTTTATTTCTTCATGAATATTCTACAACTGGCTGACCTTTCGGGCATTTCCCGATCCCATGGTAATAACCTTAACCGTTTGAGTGCTATGAAGCGCGATAGCGCCGCAATGTATCTGCGGATGAAACAAATTTTGTTTCAGCCCAGAAATTTTATTCAATAATTGAAATCATTTAATTTTTATTCAACAGTTGAAGTATTTACAGCGATCTAGTGATAAGATAAAATTTCTGGGTTGAAACACAATTTGTTTGATCCGCAGATACATTGCGGCGCTATCGCGCTTCATAGCACTCAAACGGTTAAATATACCTAAAAGCAGTAGTGAATCATTTTATATATTTTTAAACGAAAATCTTTCCAAACGAACCCAATGTTGTGAGTTCCACTGCCTTCCTCAGCGTACACCCACGAATTTGTATGATTTTATACTTTTAAATGGAAATCTATCCAAACGGACCTAGAGTTGGGAGCCTGCTCTCCTCCCGCTCTACCTTAAGCAGCATACACCGGGCCAATTCTAGGTACGCTCCTGTCTGTTTATACTTTATATTTTTGAACGAAAGACTTTCCAAACAAACCTAATATTAGGGGCCCCACTTTCTAATGTATTTAAACGAAATGCTATCCAAATGAACTAAGATGTATGCATTACAATTATTGCCGATTTAATTACTTCCATTTAAATATGTTGAAATTCCAATACTGAACAAATGTTCCAGTGGAAATCTGAAGTTTCAACTGTACAATCAGTTATGACTTCTCGCAAGGTTAATACGACCTAATATGGAACAAAACAATTAGAAATAGCTGTTCATAATTACCTCATATCACAAGAAGTGTGGGGTAATTATGAACATGATTCTGTTGGTCCTTAAAAATGATTTGGAGCAAAAACGTAGTGATATTCTGTTACAGTAATTATAACTTTACAATTATTGATTAAGAACAACGACTTACTTTGATTTTATCTGATAGAAACGAAGAATATTGGCAGGCACTACACAACAGTTTGTCAATTTGATCTATTAAAGAATTTTATTAGCGAGAGTAAGGGTGTTAAACGTGAAGCAGAAACTGCAGAATGCTCTCATCCTGTCAACAGGACTGTAAACCTTTGATTTCTACTTCACTAAAGTATCAGATACTATCACAGGAGTGTTAGTGGCGCTTGTTCTGAACTACCACGAGTTCATAATTACCCCAACTGACCTTTATTTTTTTCACTAATATGGCACAGTGGTTCCCAACTTTTTTTACTTGCAGATCTATTGTTAGAATAAATTTCTATGACAGTTTAGAAGTGATATTAAGGAGCGGAGGCAGATGAGTTAGACATTAAGATAATTTAAAATAAATGTTGTGAAAGGCATGTAACATAGTTTTTGAGGTAGTGCCTTGCTGACTCTGATTATCTGTTCATCTCTCTGCATAATTTTTGCAGTTAGTGATAGCTGAATGAATTCAACATGCCAAATTTCCTTACAAAATGTAATTTCAGTTTTCTGACTGTGATTTTCCATTCCGTTGTTTAATTTTTAACTTTATTCAACTTTTATTTATTTTCATGGAATGTACGCGGAGTTTCTAGGAAGTACTTAAGGAGATTTTGGAGCTCCGCAGGAGCACAGATTGTGAACCGGTGATCTAAGATAAAGAAAATCGTAACAAAGCTATAGACAAGTATAGACACTAGAAGAGTATAATTTAAAACTGAAAATACCGCCACAAAAAGAATGTAAGGCAATAAACAATTTATTAGTTAGTTACCTTTCTTAACCACGAAATCAATCTAATTTAAAATAATTGTTTTTTAATATTCATTTGCGTTTGACTCGTCTTTAAAGCGTAGTAAAAATTACTGTTGCATGTCTTTAAAAAATAATTTCATAACAATTACAAAAATCAATTTGTATGTTACATTTCCGATTGCAATGATTATTACTTTAAATTTTGTGTTAATAATAATAGTTTTAGGAATTGATATTGTTAATTTTTGGGTTTAAAAACATTTCATTCTAACACATTTACAAAAATGCACACTAAAAGCCAAAAAGCTAACAAAAAAGAAAATACTGCATGACAAGAAATTTGCTTAAAATTTCTAAATTAGAAATTGATAATTTGCAGTTTTTAAAGATAACAATTGAGAAAAAGTAAGTTTAATTAAAAAAAAAATACATATAAAGGAAACATGAAAATTTAAACAAGCTCCATAAATTTCTAATAAAACAACAAAACCACACTTTCCTTTGAAAACCAAATTACAAAGCATTTTAAAATTTCTATGCGTTATTAAACTATCTTATTATAAGCTAGATTTTTCCTTTTAAAAATAATTCGCATCATTATGTTTCTAGAACACTGACTGCGTAAAAATGTTTCATATATTTTACTTTTATTTTCGTTTTTCATAAATTGGTTTAATTTTTCACATTTCGTAAATATAATGATAACAGCTGACATCAATTAACTGAATATTCCCGTTATTATCTTTTTGTCATTAACTGTATGCTACATTAAATATTTACTCACGTTTTTCTTAAAATTAATGAAAAGAGGATATTTTACGTTAAATGGAGTTTTCCTAGCCGATTAGACAGTGGAATGGAACTGAAAAGTGATATTTCTACAGCATTTATAAAAATTATATTGAGAGATTTATAGTAATATGTAACAGTTTAAATATTGTTATTATCTTGAGTTTTTAAAATTTTGTTTCCCCACGTTTATACTGTTATCTAATTTGCATATTAAATAAATAAAGGAAAGGTAATGTAATAAGAGACAGGGGGTAATTAGGGAAGCATTAATACATCTTAGATATAATATTTGAAAATAAAAAAAATCTGCTAAAATATAATTTTTATTTTTAAATAATTATTATTACTTATTCAATAAAAAAGTCATCGTGATATATATATATATATATATATATATATATATATATATATACACTTTTGTCTTTCAAAGCTTTTTCTTACTAAACTACTCACATTAAAACTTTATAGGGTAAAATGGGCTGAAATTTTAGATATAATTGGTATCTCAATGTTTGACTATTAAGACAATAGTCAAAAAGTTTGTTCTTTCTGCCTGAGTTATAAGATATAAGAGTCTCTCATTGTCTGTTTGTATCCCTTTGTGTAGCGTTTCAGATTTAATTCCCTGTTTCAGTCTATGGCTGTTGTTGTTGTCGTGTCCATGGATATGCAAAAAATCAATATATGTATATTAATATTTTGTCTCAGTCACACATATAGAGCTGTTTATTAAACTGCAGGACAAATAAAGAAATTTTTTTATTATATTTCAAGATGCCTCCAGTAACTCAAAAATCAGAATTTTCATTTTAATCTGACAAGCTATGTTAAAAAAAAAAGTGTTTTTTTTTAAACGTTTCCTTTATAACCACCCCATTTAGTTTAACATAGTTTTTATATTAATTTTGGAAGACCAATATCTTATTGCCCCAAAATGAAGGTGTGTGTGTGGGGGGGGAGGGGTATAATAAGAGATTTTCGCAAAAATTGACGATATAAAAAAAAATAAACATTATAATTTCGTTTTAAATTTTGAAATAAGGGGAGTAAAAGTGAAAGCTGTGGAATGTATGGTACGTTTTGCAAAACACTGCATTTCATTCCAAAAATAAGAAGTAAAAGTTGTCGTTTATTACACCGCCTTCCCTAATTTCGTTGTTCTTGATCCTACAATACACAATAGGTTTTTTTAATTACATAAAGTAATGTTTTGTATTAGTCAAAAAATATCATTTACTTTATTTGATTACTTGTGCCTTCTATAACTGAAAAATGAAGATTTAATTATTAATAAAACAAGCTAGTTTGACAAAGCTTTTAAAACTTTCCTTCGATAACCCCATTTAGTTTAACATAGTCTCAGTATGATTGTTTAAAGACCTGTTTTGTATTATTCCACAAGGGGGTAATGAAAGATTTTCGAAAAAATTGGCGATATCGGAAAATTAAAAAAAAAATTAAACACCATAATTTGGTTTAAAGTTTTTGAAATAAATTGTCATGAATTATAAAAGTTATGGAAATGCTATGTGTGTATTGCAAAACACACATATGTATTGTGTGTATTTTTATTACAGAAGAAAAACAATCCTATTACCCCACTTTTCCATAATTTCGTTTGCTCTTAATCTTTAATACACATTTTATTTTATTTTATTTTATTTTTTTTATTACACAATGCTACATATTATTCAGAAAGTCTGATTTACTTTGGCTTTATTATAATCAGATGCATTTATTTTTTTAAAGCTCTTTGAACTCTTTTCGAGCTTTTTTCGAACTTTTCAAGCATTGTGTTTGTCAGTTGCATAACTCACAAACACAATGATCTTGATTGCTATGCTCAGCTTTCAGTTCGCACTAGCAAATACAAAATAAAAACAAAAAAGCGATCATTTTACATAATTCTTTAATTTTTTTATGCGAAAGACGTTTCGAGTTCATCTATGTTTCCTAACTTTGGAAAGCGCAGTAAATTGCAAAACTCAGGCATCATCATTTTCCGGTAACTATTTATCGTTTACCACTGAAATATTCAAGCTGTGGTGTGGTATATTTAAATCTTCTTTAAAAAAATTAATAACAGAAGTTTTTGTAAATTTTATTTTCCGTATATTGATCTCTTGCAATTTTCCATGTGATGAATTTTGGAGACCATGTTTTCAAGAGAAACATCATATTTGTCACCGAGGTCAATATTCCCTTGCTACTGAATACGAGTTTTTTTTTCAACTTTAGTTTCGCATTTTTATCTATAGCTCTACCCTTAATTGAGCTACTTTATAACAGCATTTTATAACTATACTAGTTTTATATGCTTTTTGAAAATAATAATTTTGAAAATTTTAACACTAGTTAGTTTATCTTTTTTCATAAAAACTTGAATTTATCTTAAACTTACCGAACTGCATTTACAATACCATATTCTTCTTATTCCCAACTTCTATTCTTCTTAACAACTATTTTCTTCAACAACTATTCTTCTTAAAACCAACGTAACAATTTCTACAAAATATTTTATAAAAAGAAGTTACTTGAAAATATTTTTGTTTTGACGTACTTGTTATACGATATTCTAATATAGAATCTGAGAGTACAGTGCAACAACTGGAAATCGAACACCTACAAATCGAAATTCCGATATCCAATTTTATAGTCTCAGAGGTAAAAACTATATTTTCATTACATTCTATAGTTTGAATTTTTCATTAATCGAAACATTATTCTTTTCCGCTAGCATTTAGCGATATCGAAATTTGCCTGTAGTTTATTCCTTTTCGACAAGTGAAAAGGGTTACAAATTACAAAATAAACAATTGCATACTTTTAAGATACACTAGCCTCCAAAAGTTTGAGGTACAACCAGTCTTTTGTGTCTAATTTGAAAACAAGTGAAGATTAAAAACATGAAATTTAGAAGAAATGAGCTTTAAACAGTTATTTATCGAATTTTACTTAATTTTAAAATCAAGCATGATTTACAAATAAAACGTCCTTCCGGCCTGTACCGACAGGAAAAGGTAGATTTCATAGCCCAGTTCTTTAAAAATTCAACTCATTTTACTCAAACACCCAAAGCTAAATTACTTGAAACTCGATTATAGAAAATTCAATTCCGGTTTTCGTTAATACTAAATTTTAATGCGAATTTCAACATGAGAATTACAGCATAACAAAATCAGATTGTTTCAAAATGTCAGCCACCCTAGAATTTCAAACTGCCATATTTTTGCCATTTTTTAAAGATAAAACCAAAACAAAAAATGCTTCGGAACCCTTGTATCATTATCTAACACTTAACGGAAACAACTTTTTCAATTCATAATTTTTTTGTACATCTTTTTGAATTTTTTAAAAATTAAAAATTTTTAACTGGCCGCCGCCATTTTGAAACAAGAGGGCGGATGAAGCTGCCCAACAAACTCGATCGAGACCTTGGTATGTCCTATACACATACTAAGTCATATCCAAATCGGTTCATAAAAAGAGTGTTACAGCATGACATATATCGGATATATATATATATATATATATATATATATATATATATATATAAATCAACATTTGAACGGAGGGTAGTTTTGGGGTCTGGAGGTCATGATCGGTGAAAATATATCAAACTTTTTTGGAATTGCTTTCTTTCGTACGGCTGCAATAGGTAGCTTTTTGTAATGAAAGCTACCTAAAAATTTCATTTTTTTACAAATATCCACTGTTTGATAAAAAATAAATAGCATTTTTTTGAAAAAAAAAATTAAATAAACAGATTTTAATAAGGCATGCGCCCGGCCCTACTTGTAATGAATTTGTGGCATCGACTTTCCATACTGTCAGTTAAGTTATCGGACACTGGAAAGGTAAACAACACCCATTCATGGAGCAACGCTTGTTCCAGCTCATTTAACGACTTTGGAGGATGAGTTTTGGCAGCCACCTGTCTGCTCAGATAGTTTCAAAGATACTGTATGGGATCAAATACCGAAGACTGTGCTGGCCATTCCATTCACTCCAAACCTTGATACTCTCGATGTTCATCAATGACTGTAGCTCAATTCGATCGGGAATTATCAACCATTTAGTTTAATTCATCACCAATAACACCAACGTACGGTTGACAAATGGAGCAAGGATCTCGTCCCGATATTTCACAATAGTCAGAATTCTTCCATGGCACATATGGAAGTTACTGTGACCAAAAGAGAGATTCCAGCCGAAACCATGATTCCACCTCCCCTATAACTGTGTCTTTCAACAATGTTAGATAGGTAGAATCTGATGCTTTGTTCTCTCCAGATCAGCACAGGAACTGACTCTCTCTCCAAAGCAAACCGCGACTCATCTGTGAACACTACGAAAATCCATCTTTGCTTTTTCCCAGGTAACGTGCTCTCTTGTCCAACATAAACGGGTACTTCTGTGTTGTCGATTAAGAGGGCCACACACAACATGTCGTCTTGAATAGAGTCCTTAATTATGAAGACGTCTATACATCGTAATCGCATGTATTGTCATCCCTGTTGCTTTACGATGATCTGAAATGGGCTGAGCCACAGTAGTGAGGCTCCTCCTTCAGAACAAAAGAGCTAGAAAGCGATCTTGTACAGGAGTTTCAACCCATGAGCGGTCTGAAACAAGTCTTCTTGATACTGAATTTTTGGATTCAAATTGATCTCAGAGCCTTTTCGACCACATTACGAGACACATTAATACGCGTCTAGCAGCACCAGGTTGTGATAATCCCATTTCCATTCATCATATTGCCCGCCATCTTAACGAATCATGTAAACGACATATCCTAGACATGGACAACACTATTTTAGTACCAACAATTCAAGATCATAAACCATAAAAAAATTAACACAAATTCCCAAAGAGGGATATTCGCAGTTCCTCCTGACAAACATATAAATATTCAATATCAAACAGGCGGTCGCTCTACCAAGCCAAGCTTAAAAAACACAAACAACGCCAAGAACTGGACTAAAGACCGCTACTGCTTACTTACAGAAAGCAACTTCGCAATGTTAAATCGAGAAAACATGCCAGATTAAAATATCCGATATCAAATATTCCAAGCGTTTCAAAAAAAACGAAAACTAGAAGAATCGAGTGAAGAATTTCTTCGATTTAAGACCAAACTCATCTTCATAAGTGATTTATAAACAGAGATATAGATTTTTAAAAAAAGTCTAGTTACTTAAAATGATCATTTTTTTCTTCGTCAAACTTTTTTTTTCAAACAACCTACAGACCTTAATATTGGGAAGAATAAAAAAAGGATTGTATTTTTGGACAAGTAATTACGTAATCTATCTGCTTTTATAAAATCCAGTGTAAAAAAAAAATCTATCCTTAATTAGTAAAAAACTGTTAATTAACTTGGCGATTAAAAAATTATACCAAAACAGAGATAAAACCCGCCAACGACCATGTACCATCTGTATTATAATAGCACAAATCAGTTACGGGTTATAACCACATCAAATTTCATCTGCAAGTCAGCCATTTTGTTCTGAAGATATTTTAAAAAAAAATAAAACTTCATAATTATAAGAACACACATTTTATCAGACAATCAAATATGACTGCAAACTGTGGCATATGACTGTTTCCAACATGAATAAGTATGAGAAATTGCCAGTCAAGGATATCGATCTGGGTGGCTCAGTCGCAGAGAGTCAGCGCGGTACGCATAAGGTCTCAGGTTCGAGTCTTGGCCCAGGTCAATTTTTCACTCATGTTTGTTTGGTGTATTTAATTGTCTGATAAATTCAATTTTTTTTTCAATTTATGCATGATGGGCTTGGCAGCCATCTTTCCATATTTCTAAGCACCCAATTTTCTAAAGTAAAAGCGTAATATGTTTGCAATGTAATATGTTTATAACAATTTCGAACTTCAGATTTTAACTACGGTCAGATAAATTGGATAAGACTGATATTTTGAGAAATTGATTTTTACTAGTTTGAAATGATTAATTACTCTAAAAAATAAATCATAAGATGAATCTTTAAGATAAGTCATCATTATCTTAAGACACAATTTTCAGAGCATGCAAGTCTATAAATGAAACGCTTAAAATATTTGCTTAAATAACAATTTTGAACTTCAGATTTTAACTACGGATTTGGGTGCTTAGAATTTTGTGAATAATATGCAAAGATGGCCGCCAAGCCCATCACGCATAATTTGAAAAAAAATTGAATTTTCAGAAACACGTTAGGATGTATTTAGTACAGGAGAAAAATATTTCTATTAACATATACGTAAGTATTCGACTTATATATATGATAACTTATTTAATGGAAAAAAGTTTAAGTAATATAATAGCTTGGAAATTTGATATCACACCATTTTTTAGCCACAACTTTTTTTTTTTTTTTTTTTTTTTTTTTTTTAACTCTTGAAAAGTTGTTTTTGTAGATATTAAAATAATTGAGATGGGTATAATTTTTTATACAATTTTATTGAAATTACTTATGATCATTCATGTAAATTGTATTCTTTTCTTTTCTTTTATTCTTTTGATAGTGAGCGCACAAAATCTAGTTGTATCTTAACTTTTTAAAGCCAGTGTAATAATTTACGAGGAAGAAATTTTGTTCCACTCTTCAATCTAATCTTCTAAATAAACGCAAAATGGAATTTATATTTATATATTGTATACATATTTCATAATTCTCAAAGAATAAATAATATATTTACCGAAATAAAGCTCTTATATAGAGATTAATTCATCACTCCAATACAATATACCAGACATTTCTAAGAAGGTTGCTTCTTAGGTTATGATTATTGCTGCATGGAATACAATCTATTGCTTTCTAGTTATGTGATATATTAGGAACTTTCAATATATACACATTTTCTTCTTTAATATACCACGAAGAATGACATGAAAATATTCGAATATGCCTTCTTAATAATATTTATTTTATGTATACATAACCTTACAAAAAGAAGTGAAGTTTAAGCAACGTCTATATAAAGCATTTAGAAATTTCTTCCAGGTATTGAGTTACGGATTCTAATAGAACCTATTTTACTTGCGCTGGAAGTATTTTTGCTTCAACATATGCTTTAATTTTCAAAATTCAAAAAAGGTACGCCAGATATTTTAAAATATTTTAAAAAGTAAAAAGGATTTCTTGGAATGAGCTGTAGTGTATATTAATATATTCAATTTTGATTGATCTTTGACAAATGGGATAATTTGATCACCGACAGTTAAAATCTAAAAAGAAGTGAAAAAAAAACTAAAAAAAATTACGAATTATTTTTCTTATCTTTGAAACAAATACTATACGATTATGAGTAAAACTATTCATTTTTCATTATGTGTATTTGATGCCTGTAATGTATTTTTTATTAATTATAAAGAAAACAAATATTTAAATTTATTGTTAATGTTTCATCCGTCATACGTGACAGGTAATCATTCGCCTATTGATTAATAATGGACTTGATGAATTATTTCTGTTTAATGCTTTTATGAAACTGGCAACTTCTGATATCATTTAATTGTATATCACATTTAAAGGTGATTATTAGAATTATAAGTTACATATTGATTTCGCATAAAATATTTTTCAATAAGGAATGAAGTCATTATTATGAAAATAAAATTAAAGTAATCAATTTTTGTTTAAATAAATGTTTGTTTTCTACACCATGTAGGTATATTTAATTTTCTCTGTAAATTCTAATTTTATTATTGTTGTATCAAACTTGGATATAGGTCTATGCTTCATGCTTTGCGTAGTTTTATATAGTTTTATCATTTGCGAATTCAGTATTATTGAAAATTTTTGACATTTTTACCAATCAATGTTCGAGTATACCAAACAACCTTATAAAATGTATAGAAGATTCATGAAAAAAAAAAGCAACAAAAAAAAGAAGGTGATTTCACTAGAATATCAACTTAGAATATAAATTTATTCATAACATTTATTTCAACTACAGTATAAATTTATAGTCATAAAGCTATCAGGTACCAATAAACATGATGTCAGTTTATTATTGTATTGTTTACTGCAGCTGCAGAGTGGCCACAAGAAGTGCACGAGATAAAATATTTTAATCAGTGAGAAGTAAAAATACATTATATACTATTATTTATAGTGCATTAATTTTTGCCATTTTAGTGGCATTAAAACTGTTAGAGTAAGTGAAAAGGTAGAATAATTTTTCCCTCCCATATTTTTTAAAGTTCTTCTGGATGAACTTAATTGAACGCGCCAGACTAGTTTATTAGCTTCACTGCAACTGCACTTTGACTATTTTAATAAAAGTTGTTATCGGTAATTAAAGTTGTGTTCATGATATGACTTGCTTGCGAAATTACACCGTGACCGAGGGCCACGTTACAAGGTGATCATAGTTGCCCGAAAATCATAGAGCCAAGATTATTATACAGAATTCATTACGTCTTCTTTTAACTTTCTTCTATCTTGTACAAGAAGACATTATTAAATTCGTGAAAAAATTTAATTCCCCGTTTTCTGCGGTTTTTGCGTTTTAGAAAGTCCTGAGCACGATTTACTGTTTTTAGAAAATGTTTGTCCGTAAGTCAGGGTGTCTATCTGTCTGTTTGTCAGTATGTGACACAAATTTTGTGGGAAGGTCCTAAACACGATTTACTGTTTTTAGAAAATGTCTGTCCGTGAGTCAGTGAGTCTATCAGTCTGTTTGTCAGTATGTGACACAAATTTTGTGGGCACTATAACCATTTCATGTAAAATTCTATCCTTATGTGTACTGTTGCGGATTAGTTTGTGGGCAAAATCCCCCAAAAAACGGTGCTGCAAGTTGATGATTTGTTCGATTTATGTGATGTTTATACTCCAGTGTGTGTGCGTAGAATTTAATGAAACTTTAAATTTAGAAACGTCATGACAGATATATACTGTCATTCAATTTTGGTTGCGGTAGTCTAAGAGATGGTGCCGAACTTCGATGATTTGTTCGGAATATAAGATACTTATATGACCAGTTTAAATACACAGAATTCAACAAAACTCCACGCTTAGCATCCTGAATATGGCAATACAAAGTGAAAAAAATCTATTTGCCAAATAGATGTAATTTCTTGTACTATTTAAGTCATTTAATGGATTAGATTTATTTCGAAGAAATTTTTGTGAAAGCCGCGACATACTACTTGCGTAATTTCGAAAATAAGAAAAATCTCACTTCTGATAAATAATATTGTGATGTGCAAAAAATAATAATGAAGAGAAAAAGATGTACAGTACGACTTCATTTCTACCGTCAAAGTTGGAAACCTCTCCCTTCTCTTCAAAAACCTTTAGAAGAATAACAATCCAATAAGCTACCTAGATTAAGTGAAACTTCTTTTCAAAAATTTATGGGAATCAAAAGGACATTTTTATTTCTTAAACACTTCTGTATAAAATTTCAGAAGCCTGCTGTTTCCTGAAGTCTCTGATTATTTTTTCTCTAAATACTTTTTAAAGACATTGAAAACGTTCCCAGAATCGTGGGTAACTACGAGTTAGATTGAATGTCTGATAAAAAGTTCTGTTATTTCAGAATTTTTTGAAAATTTCTGAGATATTTAAATTTTTCTGGTACAATCTGAACTTTATTAAATTGAATTAAACACATAACATAGTTAAATCAATTAAAACCAGGTAATATTTCTTTAATTATTTTAAAAGAAAAAAACTTGAGTTATTGAAATTTTATAATAGTGTAAATATATTTATGAGATATCGAGATAAAAAAATCATTTTGCACATTTTCATTGTTTAAAAAATAAATGCATATATTCCCATATTATCTAACACATAACTAGTTTCACATTTTCAAAAATATTTATATGAGTAAATATATTAAATGTTTAAAGAAATAAGTTCTAGTTTTCCACTATAGCATTTTATTTTCAAATATTATTTCTCTTCTATGTTTATGTATGTAAATTTACAAGCTAACTTAATTTGAATGTATAAATAATTCATGACATAAAGGCTTTTATTTTCCCAAGTGATTTACCTTTATTTTTTGACAAAGCTAAGCTTCAGAAAAAACTCGCGTACGTTTAGATTTACACTGTGTTATGGGAAAACAAATTTTCATGATAAAATCGACATGTACAAAGACAGTGAACTGTTGTACATCTTTAGAAGTCCCTGATGGTACTTTTAAAGAACATGTGAAACAAACAAATATTGTTTTAGACATGTTTGTCATATTCCAGACTGTCAAAAATAAATTGAAAATAGTGTAAAAGAGCAAGAACAACCAAACAGCATTTTTATTGCGTAAAATTCATGATAAATATCGTCACAAGCTCTTTTAGCAGTTTTATAGAGATGCTTTATTTAAAATTTCAGTTTTGTCAAATATGACAGAAAATGTGACTGTGTACAATTTTAGTTTATGAATATCAAACTTTATGTTTGAGACAGATATTACAATTGTATGATAATTATATGATGATAAAGTCTTAGGGATGATTTTACGCAAGTCTGCGATAAAAATGTTTTTTTTAACGTGAAAGATGTTTTCATGAACGTTTTTCTGCTGATTTTGGGTGAAATACTGAAAAGATTCTGTCACATACAGTTCGATCCAAATTGAGATTTTCTCTATAGATGCTAAATTATCAATTAAATTATCAAAAAGGATAGAAAAATTTTCAAATAATAAACTACGAGTATAAATTTATAGATATTCACCAGATATCATTAAACATGATGACAGAATATCAGTGTTTGCTGCAGAGTGGAACAAGCAGTGCACGAGAGGAAATAATCAGTGTGAATTAACCCTTTGAAGGGCGCCGGTATATTATATATACCACTTAATTTTAATCCCAAAATGCCTTACTGACACCAGAATGTTATTATCAAATTTTTGTATTTATAAGGTACATGAAGAAAAGCTTTTACATATTTTAAAATAAATTCATTTATGAATCTTGGTGTCAATCAATTATTTCAATATTATAGCTATTAATATAGAGTACTCTGCCCCTGAAGGGGTTAAGAAGAGAATTTATATTAATATTTGATATTTTTGCAAATATGAAAAATAGAAAAGATTAATTAAATATAAGATAGGGTTTACTTTTAAGTGTTTTATAAATAAATGTGTTTGGCGATTCTAGATAGTTTGTGTGATTTTTCTGGATACTTATACTTACTTTGTTAAAAGTCTATGTGTAATAGATGGCAAATCTATACATATATAAACTAAGCGTGTTGAAAAGCATAAGAAATAACTAAAATAACACATACAGATACACAAATTTTGAAGATATGTGTTATAAATTAGAATTTGTATAGTGTACGCCTGAATGTTGCTCCGTTTACACTGTTAAAAATTTGCAGCAAACTGTCCAGTCATTTGACCGTTTTTATAGAAAACGGTTACATAATCGTAATTTAACTCTGTTCTGACCATAATATGGGCTATAATATGCTCAGAACAGAGTTAAATTACGGTTGTGTAACCGTTTTCTATTAAAACGGTCAAATGACTGGACAGTTTGCTGCAAATTTTAACAGTGTAGTTATATTGCTGTTTATTGAAAACTTAAAAGAAAGAAAATTGTTTTCAGATTGAAATATAGACTCCATTGCATTGGAAACATGTGTATAAATCGAAATTAGAAATAGAAAATAAAAGACAGTTATTATCAGCTATCGATATATGTTTTTAGGGATAGGAGGTCTATGATACCATAGATAATGACAAAAATCACCCTTTCATATACATTTATGAAAGAAGCTGTTACTATATCAATAAAATAGTGATTTTGATATTATAATATAGAAAGCCTTTTATATATAACAACTCTGAATGTTCTCTTGCTTAATCATACTTCCATTTAATTAAAAAATGAAACGTATTTAATACTTTGATAATTTTACCCTAGAAAATTTCACACGCCTTGCATTCATAATAATCAAATTTTAATTGCTTAATAGGCGTATAGCCAACATAGCGAAAAAGTACCCAAGCCGGGACTCGAACTCGGGTCATAAGTATAGCGAATTGACGATCTACCAACTGAACCACTAATCCGTGAGCCACCAACCCTGGGGCAAACACGAAATCAAAGAAGGCTGAGTATCGTTCCCAAGTGGTTCAGTTGGTAGAACGTCAATGCGCTATACTGATGACCCGGGTTCGAGTCCCGGCTTGGGTACTTTTTCACTATGTTGGCTATATGCCTATTAATCAGTTAAAATTTGATTATTATGAATGCAAGGCATGTGAAATTTTCTAGGGTAAAATTTCCAAAGTATTAAATATGAATTTATTCAATTATCGATGCTGGACTTTCTTTGATTTCGTGTTTACCCCAGGGTTGGTGGCTCACGGAAAATATTCCATCTTATTCTGCGTTTGTAGCCTCGCCAACATGTTATAGTGAGAAAGTTCCAGGCTGAGTATCGTTCCCAACTGGTTCAGTTGGTAGAATGTTAATGCGCTATACTGATGACCCGGGTTCGAGTCCCGGCTTGGGAACTTTTTCACTATGTTAGCTATACGCCTATTAAGCAATTAAAATTTGATTATTATGAATGCAAGGCGTGTGAAATTTTCTAGGGTAAAATTACCAAAGTATTAAATACGTTTCATTTTTTCATTAAATGGAAGTATGATTAAGCAATAGAACATTCAGAGTTATTATATATAAAAGGTTTTCTGTATTATAATATCAAAATCACTATTTTATTGATATAGTAACAGCTTTTTTCATAAATGTATATGAAAGGGTGCTTTTTGTCATTATCTATGGTATCATAGACCTCCTATCCCTAAAAACATATATGGATAGCTGATAATAACTGTCTTTTATTTTCTATTTCCAATTTTGATTTATACACATGTTTCCAAGGCAATGGAGGCTATATTTCAATCTGAAAACAATTTTCTTTCTTTTAAGTTTTGAATAGACAGCAATATAACTACACTGTTAAAAATTTGCAGCAAACTGTCCAGTCATTAATTAAAATTTGATTATTATAAAGTAAAACATCTTCACATTGAAATATATTCGGATGAGATATGGATGAATCAAAGATAGTAATAAACAAGAACGAAAAATCATGCGTCAAGCATAGATTATGCAACACAGCCAGAAAACTGTAACGTAACTTCACCGTTCAATAAGGTGAAAGAAGATATGTAAGTATACAGTTTAGAGAACGCATAACACATTGAAAAATACAGTTTTCGAAATTACCTTCCAGTGTTAAAAAAGTAGTCGAATTATTTTGTGCAGCCCTGTATATGATCAATAGATGTGGATATATAGTATGATAAAATTTAGTTCAGTTAGAATATTCACATTTATCAATTTTCGCCAATCGATGGAAATGCACTTGAAATCTTTTGTACAGCCCTGTATATTATCTGAAGACTTTTGTACACACCACTTATTAAGCTAAAAGGCAACTTAAAACTTGCAGCAATTACCAAACGTAAACGACAATGTATCTTTTTTTGCGTAGCCCTGTATATGAATTTATTTATATTCCACAAACTTCTATTAATCTACTAAATATAGTTCAGCAGGAAAATGCGTAAACACAATTAAAAACTTCCGTTAAACAATTCACTCCCATAGTCTGTAATACATACGAATTCTCTTGTGTAGCCCTGTATATGATCAACCGAGTTTATGAACACACGCGTACTACGAAAAAAAATTGTTAAACTTAAAAACACAAACCAAAGTTGAAAACGCACTTTTCACACATAGACTGTAAATATTACACATGTACTGTAACCAATATATTTTGTGTATCCCTGTAAATAAACGCAATGCACACAAGACAGCAATTTATAGTGCACCTCAGTAATGCATATAATTTTCCTTACGTTTGAAATAGTGAAATGTCACTAATTTACACTGCAGACGATTTTTTCCCATAGAACGATGTGTAACAGAATTCTTTTGTTTGACCCTGTAAATGAATAATAAATGCTTTGCACCCCATATTCTACAGAAAGTATGTTTTAATGCGCGTCATAATTATATACAATTCCATTATGTTTTAAATGACGTAGCGTCGTCAAAATGCACTTGAAAAGATTATTCCCCATTGACTGAAATGTATCGGAAAACTTTTGACCTATCCCTGTACAACAGTATAAGTGCTACACACTTCAGATGAAATAGGGAACATGCTATAGATAACAACAATAACATATAAAAATTTCAGGACAATCCGAGCATATTTACGGGAGTTAGAGCACGGCCAGACGGCCAGACGGCAGACGGCCATACGGCAGTTAAACCGAAGTCATAAGCACTTTTCAACTAGGTTGGAAAGTGTTAAAAATGAGAAACAACTACTGACAGCAAGAAATAGGATTTTAGGAGTGAATTTGTAAGTCACCATAGGTAATTGGCAAAAATTCTGAAAATTAAAAATTTATATTTATGAGAGAAGTTGCAATTATATCGTCATAATAATGATTTAGAAAAAAATATTAAAGATTGTCCTTTATGCATAATATGTTTGCAGGTTGCACTATTTTATCATATTTCTCTCATACAGAAATACACCTTTAGATTGTCAATCTTCCGTTGGAAAAATATGCATGAATCAAAGTTCGAGATTTAAAACGAGGAACTTTTTGAAGATGACTGCAACCAAAGACAAATTGATAATAGTCAATTATTCGGAATTATTTCCTTAAATGTGTGTGGACTGGTGTTGCCAGGTTCACCGTCACAAAAAGCAGGACCAGGGCTCCTACATCACGACAAAAAAAATTCCTATGTAAGCTGAACTTATCTATAACAGAATCTTGTCTTAAACATGACAAATTCATGGTCTCTACGGAAGGAATAACATACAATTATACGCGTTAAGGTGTAAACTTCTTAAAAATGGAATCTTTATCCGGTCGCTTGAGATTCAATTTTATTAAGTTTACTGCAATAAATAAACATAATAATCTTGTACAGTGAAACTTGTGAAAGTGGAATCACTAAGAACCGAAACAAATTCAATTTTGAAGAGTTTTTAATTGTACAGTTATAGTTGTGTAATATTCTTTCAGTAAAGCCATTGAAATGAGTATGTTTAAGACAGGATTTCTTTATAAACATTTTCCATTTTTACAGGTTTTGCCAAACAAAGTGCAATAAAAACCTGTAAAAACAGAATCAATAGAGTACGGAAAATTATTCCGTCTTTGACAAGCTTCCGTCTTAGAAGGTGCATTTGTACGGCAATTATTTCCGCGGAATCAAAAAATATTCATTTATACACAGGTTTCACTGAATTAAGTTCCACTCGATGTAGAATAACGAATAGCATGGCACAAAAAGAAATTTAAAAGACGTTGTGCAAGCTGAAAAATCGGTGCTTTTGGCGTCCCGCGCGGTGGTTACGCGAGACGGTTTTTGGACCTCCTGAAAATTGGGAAACCTGGCAATACTAATGCGGACGTCCTACTTTCAGCTGTGTTTTTCAAAGGACTACTTTATTTTTTTTAGGTTAACGACTATCAAACGATAGTAGGCCACTTGGGATGTCACACCCAGAAAAAGGAATTGATTAAAACTACAAAACATGTTTTGTTGAGTACATGTTGGTTGTTTCAGCAAAATTCAAGTAAAATTGAAACATTTTACTTGAATAAACAAAACATTTTTTGCTGACAATACAATTTTTTTTTTTTTGGAATCGAAAAAAAAAACATTGTTGATTCAAACAAAATTTTCATTGACCTATATTTAAACAAAAAGTTTTGTTGGGTCAACCAAATTTTTGTTGATTCTACAAAACTTTTTTCTGGGTGCAGTCTCTCAACCTTCACGAATGTGGACTGTTAGCATTTTTAACTTTGGACCTTCAGTATTTATTTGAAATTTTAGAAAAACGTATTGTATTTCTCGCATTGATGAATAATTTCTAGTATATATATATAAGTTTTGAACAAAGTCGTAAAATATATAATTATACATACTTATAATCGATATACAACCATATTATTATTATTATTATTTTTACATTTTGAAGATGCGAACTAAATTTGAATAATTTAAAAGTATAAATCTAAATTTAGAATTTCGGTACCAGGAAAAAAAAACAATTACAATAAGGAATCTACATTTTAAAATGACAAAACTTTTAAGTAAGGAATTAAGAAAAATTCTTTTAATGACAAACTTTATTCGAAAATTTTAAAGATACTTTATTTATATCTTTTTTTTTCTCTTTTTACATGAAAATTCAGTGATTTCTTTGAGAGCTTGTTTTAATAAATTATCAGATAAAAAATAAATGAAGCCATATATATGTAATAAAGTACTCAGTTGCCAAATACATTTATTTCTTAGGGGAATAAATAGAAAAAGAGATAAGCGAAAAAAAAGAGAAACTTCAAATTCGTTCAAACAAAAAAAAAAAATGATATTAATTAACAGTTTATGTGGAGAAAAGAAATTTCCAGTGACATAATTAAAGGAAAAAAATACAAAACTTCTGCAAGAAAAGAAAGTTAGTTTTATGATTTAGTATGTGTTAATATTTAAAACAAAACATACGTAAACTTTGAATTGAAACTGATTGCTAAAGTATATCTTACACTGATAAAAACACTTTCTGTCAACGTTTTCGATAAATATTATTTCCCTTTCATTTTTCGCTTTTTTTTTCATATTTATCTCAAATCATTGAGGTACAGACCACAAAATGTAATTGCAAAATTGAACAAAAAATGAACATGAAATGATAATAAATAGTAAAAGAAATCATCGTGAAGATGCAAATGCTTTAGTTAGAAACTAGTTATAATTTTCAGAAAACAATATTAATATTTTTAAGTTTCTCCAATTGTTCTAATGTGACATACGATAAACAGTGACGAATAATCTGTAATTTCGTATTTGTATATTTAAAGTTTCTAGATATCAATTTCTGTTAAAAAATTCCTAGGTTACATTTCATATTTATTTCAAAAATTAATCTAAGAAAAAAAAAATATTTTTTTGAAATTAATTTTTGAAAAAAAAAAAAAAAAAAAATATATATATGTAAATTGCAATCTATATTTCTTTTTAACGAAAATCAATTTCTAGAGTCTTGAAATTATGCTTTATAAAATCCCTGCTGTGTATTCTCTTTTCTCAACGATTAAAAATGAATTTAACATTATCTGATACACATTTTTGTTGTTATCGTGTCAGAGCAAGTGCAATGGCACTTCTCTGAAAGAAAGGGTGTCAGAGCCTCAAGAGAGGTTGGTCATCTAGAGCTTGTCTCCTATTTTTTCAACCAATTCCAGATGAGAGACCTGCACCTGCATTGGCACCCCCAGAGGTATCGTTTTCAAACTTGGAGGACATTGGAGCCATGGACAGATTTTACGTGCACCAGCTCCCATTAACGTACAAGATCCCGCAGCAGCCGCAGTAGAGAGAGGTTGTCACTCTCTCAACCATTGACCATGGTCGATGCTGCTTCACTTTCGGTGATTTCGGCGGGAACCGAGCTTAATTGTTTGCGCCACTGCGAGGACATCTGGTACACGTTAAACCAGCTACTTGACAGAATGTCTTTCTATTTGGTACCAAATGTAAAATTTATCAAATAATTCAAATATGATATAGAAATTAGGCGTTAGTATTAAAAATGTTCAAGCTTGGTACAATTGCTATATGTAGACAATCTGTAAGCAAAATTTCAGCATGATATTACCAAATAGACATTATTATTAACCGATTGGTACCAGTCACATTTTTAAATGATGATTTGCAGCAGAGTTAGTATGGGGTATATTTTTTTCACACGGCTGTAACTGCAAAAACAATAATTTACAGCATGTAATCATATCACTTATTTTACAGTACCTCAATCAAACGATTTCAACATATTTAAATTTAAAAAGCTTCCCAAGTAGATACTACCTTTTTCAATATATAGTCAGAATCCTTTAAGAAAATACGTAGCGATTATAGAGCATCTTACAGGTAAATAATTTTTACATTATTTTCTTGCTTTCCATTTAAGTAGACAAATAATAAACAAAGAATGTTGGAAAATACACAGATAAATACCTAAAGTTATATAGTAAATATTTAACAGTATAGATGCGATTCAAAATTATGAACGCGCAATCTTACTAATTTTCTATTGAATTTTATGAATTTTCAAATGATAATAGATCATGTATTGTTTATTGTTGGCAAACTTCTTTAGTCTTTTTATTATTATTTTTTATTATAAACTGCTGTAATATTTATGTAATGCAGTCGTTTTTGTTAGGAATAGATTTGGGTGATGTACAGTTTCGGTTAATAACTGCTTTCTCATTTTTTTAAAAAATATACAACATTTTTATTAAATCGTGTTGTAGATATAATATTTTGTTTTTTTTTTCCAGAATGTACAGATAAGTATGAATTAATCCATAAAACAGTGCAAATTATTCACAGGTATAAAGTTATTAGGCTAATATAATTTCAATGGACGTTTATGGGCTTTATAATTATGTATGACTTGTGTTGAGAAGCAATAAATTTTTTTTAAATAAATGGTTTGTAACTTCAACTAATAATTGCTTTATTTATCAATATAAAGCGATATTTTATTGTTAGTTATATGCTTTGTGATAAACAGAAATTTGGGCTTCATAATCTATGATTAACAGTTATTCTTAATTAGAAACAAATTCTATTTTTTAAAGTTTTTTTTTAATTTTTAAATTTTAAATGCGTCCAAAGACTTCTTATTTTTCGTAGGGGCTATGAGAAAGATGTTCATTTAAGGCGAAACTGGTAAGGACTAAGAGAAAAAATATCTTTCATCCTGTCTTTTATTAAGCTATTTTCAAGACCTGAATTATATTTTAAAATATTGATAATTCTTTTCAAGCTAAAACAAAATAAATATTCTACAAACCAATTTCTAATTTTAAATATACGGTTTTAAATTTTCTCTTTACCCATCAGTTTGGAAAAAAATAAATTATTTATTATTTTTGTTTTTCCTTATATTTATTTATATTGAATGACGAAGCATGAAGATAGAAGCCTCAAAAAATAATATTTGTCAGATGGAAGGAAAAACGCGTTTTTAGTTCCGAAAAAGCTGAAAATTCTTAAAATCTGAAGTGTCACATCTTGATAAGATTTACTGATATAAAAATGAAATTTTCACTGTTTTACTTGTTGGAGCATTTAAAAAAAATTAGAAATATAATATATAGGGCTCAAGAACCGTATTAAAATTTGATTTTGATACTTTTTAATAAGTAACTATTTTCACTTAAATAAATTTTCATATGGTGAAGAACACCAGTGGAATTATTTTTGCATTGGAAACTATATTTCTAAAACTAACAGTTCAAGAATTAGGAATTAGTCAACGATAAGAGTAAACATTCTGCATATTATAAATACTATCTTATTAATCTTTAAAGAGACGGTTGGCGTACTGAGTGTGCTACGCGGTGAAAAAAGAGTTGCGAATTGTAAAATAGTTACCTGATAACATTTTTTAAAATAATAATAAGGATTCTTTCTTCATGCTTCGTCATTCAAAACAAATAAATATAAGGAAAAACAAAAAAATAAATAACTCATTTTTTTCCAAATTGGTGAGTAAGGAGAAAATTTAAAACCATATATTTCAAATTAGAAATTGGTTTGTAAAATATATATATTTTTTTTAGATAGAAAAAAAATAATATTTTAAAATATCATTATAGTCCTGAAAATAACATCTGCGCTTCATTTACCATTTTCCCAGAGCCCCTTTAATGTTCAACCACTGTTTAAAGTTCACTATTTTTTCTGGTGTGTTATTTTTATTTGTAATTCACCCCTTGTGTATGGTATATACCGCCCATATATTTTTGTAATATATTCTATTTTCTTTTTTATTTAAAGCTATTTTTTTATAAAAATAATGTTTGTTACTTTTACACTATTATTGGACTTTAGACATTATTCTCCTTTTGCATCAAAAGTTGGTATTTAGTCTTCAAAAGGCGTTGGCGCATGCAATATGATCACCGTGAATTTATGTTACTTCAAATTGTCTGTGCTTTATAAATTCTAATTAAGTTATTCTTTTAGCCACTTTTATTAATTTTATACTACTACTGGCAGATTTCAGTAAACATGGATATCATAAAAGTTCTTATTTAGAATTTAAAAACCAGTGTCGCATAGACTGCGCCGTCTATGTCTTTATTTTATTACATACCGACCGTGTTTTAAAAGTTAACACAGTTAATAAAATAATAAGAGCTCTAAAAATGTCCCTCATGTGATACAGTTGTAAACATGACATTGATAACTACATAAATTTCGGTCAAAAAACATTTTCAATAGTGATGAATGTTCTTTTACTTTCGATGATTATATGCATTTGATATTGACTGCTTTTACTTATGTATCGTAATTAGAATTTCTATCTATTTAATTACTTCATTTATCAAATTGATATTAAAAAAATAAAGAGTATATAAAAAATTACCCCTTTCAATGAAAATGAATATACATATGCAAATGCATACTCTAAGTTTTATAATATCTGCGCAACATTTATGTAGAAAATTTGTTCAAGAGACCTATTACGTTCAGAATATATTGCTTTTTATTAGTAGATACTTTACTTCATATACAGTTACGGTATAATGATTAAATATTCAGTGATATATGTCCCACAGCAAATCAATACTCAGACACGAATCAGTTTGATAAACATGCGGATATATTTTGCACATATATGTCAGAATGCGTTAGTTAACTGTATCTAAGTCTTTATGTCAACTAGATTTCTATGTCATAACACTGTATATTTAAATATGTTCGATATTAGAATATGTAAGAAGAGCTTGAGCATAACTGAGCAATAAATTCATTCGCTTTCAAACGTTTAACGCTGTGTATCATTTCTTAATGGCGTCGTAGAATTCAGGGCTTGGTTGGATGAATTATTTAAGTCAAAACCGAAGTATCCCCGAATCAACAAAGTTATTGAATGATGGGAGTATAGTATTGAATAATTCCTTGTTATGCTATTGTTTAAAATTCCTCAATCCAAAACATAAAAATAGATCGATAGTCTGTAGTAGAAATTTTTTTTAAAGATTCTCTGAAAAATTAGGATGGAAAGAACGAAAAAGTTTCAAACGCTGGCTATAAAGTCCATTCTAACAGATCAAAGATATGAAATATAAAATGTCCGTTTCATTCATAGAATGTCTTGCATAATTTTAGGTAGTTTGTTTTGTCATAAATGGTCACCTGCATAACCTAACTTAAAGCAAGTGTAAAACGTTTGTCATCTCCACCTTACTTGTATTGCATATTTGCATCACATATAGAAAACAAATCCAGTGAAATGTTAATTTTCATCAATTTTGTTTGATTAGTCAAATATAAATTATCGAAAAAGGAACCAATCAGGAGAAAGATTAGATATAATTAGAAAGATTATTTAGAAATAACCCGGACAATTGAGGTGTTTACGTGAAAAGGCGAGTAAGTGCCAAAAAATCCCTTTTTTCGTTTTTTCGTTGATAAAATAGTAAATACCAAGGCCAATAGCACGGGAAAGAGAGTAAGTCCATATCCCTTCCATAGAGAGTAATTCCATAGTTAAATAAAGAATTCATTTTCTGAAATAGAAACTATTTAAACAGTGTTTTGCCTCTCCTGTAAAATTTCATTTTTGGCACTTACTCCCCTTCACATGTCAACTCCTCAGTTATTTGTGCAATTCATTACATTTTATTTTATAAGCTAGTTTAAAAAAGCCCAAGTATAACGATCATGTGTATTTTGCATGAAAGTGTTTTGGAGTATTAGTTACTTATTAACAGTACAGTTTTTTATAGTATCGTATATAGAAAGATAATATTTGTTTGCCATTATTAGAATCTACATGTTTGCAGGTTTATCCCAACATCAATTTTCGCTCATTTATGGCCATTAGCTGGAAAGTTATACTGTAAACTTTACGGTATCATACATTAGATTAGAATAAAAACATTTTTACTGTTATTTTGGATAGGAAATTTCAAATCCAATGATCACGATTTGGATACGTCAAGTACTAAACAGACAATGAAATATCTATGGATTTCCATGGAAATAACGATACTCTCTTTAAGAAATAATTATTTTATATTCTTGTTCCTTAGAAATCTGTACTAAATAGTAGTTTTTGTCGACGAGAAAAATATTGTTGAGGGTTTTTTTGGATTACTTCTTGTCGAGGGAAATACCATCACTTAATTTGTAATACTTTAAGAACTCTTCAATCGTATTCTTCTAATTCAGCCTTGGTATGTCTCTCTTTGTCTTCCTGTCGGTCTCCAGTCTATAAGATGTTTTTGCGCTTCTCTTTCATTCTGCGAACATGCCCGCACCACCTAAGCTTATTAAGTTAAATCATCTGTAAAACATTCTGTTTAACATTCATTATTTCACGTATTCTTCAATTTTGAACTTTTTTCAGTCTTGATATCCTTGGTGATCTTCGCCAGAAATCCATTTCGGTAGAGAAAATATTTTTTAATTTCGTGGAAGAGATTTAATGTCCATGTCTCCGAGCCACACAGTGTAATGTTTTGCACGATTGGATTAGAAATTAGTAGTTTAGTTTTGTGGAGAATAACGCTACTCCACAGAACAGAACTAAATCATCCTACATTATTTTATCATTATCTATATTGTTTTCTTTTCGATATACAGGTTCTTATCAAAATAATGGAAACACCTGTGAGTAAATGTAACATTTAAGAATGCGGTTTGTTAGCATTAAAATATAATTCTAGCTATCAGTGTTTAAAAAATATAAACAGTATATATAATGGTAGTATGAAGTAGATTTCTCCTTGGACTTCTGTCAAACGTGTAAAATATCAGATGTCACAGACTTTCAATGAGGCCGAATTGTAGGAGACCGACTGGATGAAGCAACTGTGACAGAAACATTCAGCTTTTAGGCTTGTCTAGAGGTACGGTGTCTAACGTTATGACAGCGTACGCACAGCGCGGCAAGACAAGCTCGGCAAAGCAAAATAGTGGACGGAAGAAGAAGCTGAGTGAAGGAGATCAACGGGTATTGAAGTGGATTTTAATGTCTAAAAAGAAAACAACTGCAGCCAAAGTTATCACAGAGCTCAATTAGCATCTGGATTGTCCAGTGGCAGTAATCACAGTTAGGAGGCAGCTTCATAAACAGAGCATTTACGACAGAGCAGCAATTCCCATACTATTTGTCATAGCTGTTAATGCTAAACGTCGTTTACAATGGAGCCATAACCACAAAACCTGGTCGATTGATAAATGGAAGACAATTATATGGTCAGACGAATCATCTTTCACACTTTTCCCTACAACAGGGCGGATGCCTGCACAAGCGTATGATCGTGATTTTCTCCTTCCAACTATCAAGCATGGAGGTGGATCTGTCATGGTATGGACAGCCATGTCGTGGTTTTCTGCTGGCCCAATCGTAACCCCGAAAGGAAGGAATAATGGAGAGAAATATAGAGAAGTTTTAACTGTCCAGGTCCATCGTATGATGCAAACTTTGTTTCCTGCAGCAGACGGAATTTTCCAGGATGATAATGCTCTTATTTATGCTGTGGGACTTGTGCAATCATGGTTTGAAGAACACGAGGATGAAGTGCAACGTCCACCTTAGCCCGCAAAGTCCCCAACCTCAATGTAATTGAACTGTTATGGTCTATGTTAGAGCGTTCAATCCAAAATCGATATCCTCCACCGGCATCTCTCTGTTAACTGTCATAATATCTCCACGAAGAATCGTACAATATTCCTCTAAACACTGTTCAGCGCTTGCGAATCTAAGCTGCATACCAAAGGCGGTCCTACACCATATTAGTAAAGGATTTATGATAAAGAATTTATCCAGGGTGTTTTCATTATTTTGATAACCACCTGTAACTCGAACTTTAAATTGTGTTTCTCAAAATGTGCACACACCCCGAATACATTATGTTTCATAGTTAGAGCGTTTTTAAAAGTAGAGTCATTCAAATTTATTAATTCGAATAAAGACGGCATGGAAAATCGAAAAAATGACAGTAAATTAGGAGTTTCTATAAAAGTAAATATATATACGGCCAAGGCATTTTGCTATAATAATATTAAAAAAATCATAAAAAAGGAACTCTAGTACAAATAGCTTTATTCAGCGACTTGTAAAACGCGAATTACGTACTGTACAAGACCAATTTTGGAGATTCACTTTATTAACAAAGCATATAGTTTGAAACTACTTTGCTACTTTACATGATATAAGTCTGAATTAGAAAGAGTTATTTTAATATTTAAATTTAACTGTGGTGCACATTCATTGCAGGCCTTTTGAAGAAATATATTTTGATGATATCTTACATATTTTATATCATAATATTTCAATTGTATTTAATAAGGAGAGGGCCAAGAATGATAATCACAGAATTGAATTATTTTTATATATGTTGTAGAGTAGAAGCCCCTTTGTCTCAGGTTCAACGGATGTTATAAAACGCTCCTTAGTTCTCGAAAAATAGGGGGTCTAATATTATAACACAACTTAAATAGCTATTTTGTAATGACATTACTGTGTTGGTTGTAGCTCGGTTGTTATGGCGCCTACTCGTTAGTCCAACGCGCTATGTTTGTTTTTCTCTTTTTTTGTTTTATAAATATAATTGAAATTAAAATTTAATAATCGCAATTAAAAATTATAATATTGTACATTAATTATAATATTAACATATATTTTTTTTTTCATTTGTAACTAAATTGCGGTATAAAACATCATTAAATGGCTAATTTTTCATTTAAATCACTTATAAAATGTATTTCATATATGCTTTATCGATGCAATAATATTTAACAACTGTGTCAATTTGTGTCAATTTTAAAGAAACATCACTTATATATTGCCTTAACAAGGGAAGTCAATGCGATGATAATACTACTGTTTTGAAAGTAAGAAGCATTATTATATTAAAAATTAGCATAAGAATTAAATTACAACATACATTTTTTTGCATATTAAAGGTTGTAATTTATATGATGTTATTAATAAAATAAGGTATGATTTCGTAACGATTTTACAATTTTTACTAGTTAATAATACATCCAAATTTTAAAAAAATCTCTTTAAATGATAAAAAATATTTACCAATGGTTTTAAAATCAAAAATGCTAAATTGAAATATAAATATGTTAACATTATAATTAATGTACGTTATTAAAATTTTTAATTGTGAGATGCTTAAATTATAATTACAACTATATTTATAAAACAAGAAATGAGAAAAACGAACGTAGTGCATTCCGGTCACGAACCCGGGCCCACGAATCAACAAGCAGACGCCATAACAACTTAGCTACGACAACCGCAGTAATTTCATTACAAAGTAACTATTTAAGTTGTGTTATAATATTAGACCCCCAATTTCTCGAGAACTAAGGGGCGTTGAATTAAATCCGTTGAACATGAGACTAAGGGGCTTCTACCCTACGATATATATAAAAATAATCAAAATCTGTGATTACCAAGCTTGGCTCTCTCCTTGTAAAATTGATAACATGAGTAATTAAGATATAGTAAATTTCTACTATTGATTATGGTAGAAAATATTTTAATGTAATAGCATTTAATTTTTCAAAGTGTCTTACAGATGATTCAAAGCCTATTAGCTCTATTATAGAAAGGTTACGTTTTGCATTCATTTCATTTTTTCCTACCGTATAAGATCAATTTCAGAAAGGAATTTTATTAACAAACCACATACTTTTAAAATATCTTATAACTTTACATGAAATAAGTCTGAGTAAGAATAAGTTGTTTTAATATTTAACTTTAACTTCGATGCGCACTCATTGCATGCATTTTAAAGAAATATATTTTAATGATAGTGTACATAATTTATATCATAATATTTCTATTTTATCTTAAAATGATAGTATAAGTAATTCAAATGTAGCAAAATTCTGCTATTAGCTTTGACATAAAGTATTTTAACGTAACACCATTTAAATTTTCAAAGTGTCTTTCAGAGACATCAAAGTCTATTATCTTCATTCTAGATAGGTGCAATATTTACTCCTTATCGTAGATAGCTTTATGTTATACAATAAAGAACTCCCGTATATTAAACTTAAGTAACGCTATTTTAAATATACCGAAATGCTTTTATGTTCCTCAGTTGCAGAATACATGAAAGATTTCAGGCTGTAGGTTTATTTCATCTACTTTTAAAACTTTCAGAAATATTTCTTAGTTATAAAATTATTTCTCTTTTATTTAAATATGCGCGTTTCATAGATTTATAAATAATTCTATAAATATTAAAAAAATAAATAATAATAAAAATAAATAAATAAAAAAAGGGGGAAAAAATATTTTACATTGCGATTTTATTTCATATTAAATAGCATTAAATGATTAATATGTTTATTTCGCATTGTATCGGCTACACGAACACGACCCGGGTCGGGTTTATGTAAAATCTCAGTGTCCGACCCTATAGAGTATTATAATCCGAACACGATATCTAGCAAAATAAAATAAAATAGTTTAAAAAACACACTCTTTTATAAGCCTTCAATATTTATCTTTAAAATCCCGCCTAATTTCATGACTACAATTCATGTAGTTTCAAGCACTTTTCTTTACAATACGTTAATTTGGCGTAGGTCCCAGTTATTGAAGATTCACTGCTTTGATATATGCCTGATATGCGCAGGTACTAGTGAATTTGTGAAACATAAATTATAATTTTTGCTCTGTTTCTTTTTTAAGATAGAGCAACGGGAAAGAAAAAAAAGCTTATTTAAACAAGCTAATCAGGATTTCTAAATCGTTTTTTCAACGTATAATTACAATTTAATTAATATTAAACTAGTAAATGATGAAAAAGGTACTTAAAAAGAATTTTTACACTCTTTTTTATTTAAATTTTCGTAACTGTGCGCTTGCATGTTACATCAAATTAAACTGCACGAAGTTGTAATCTTTTGCAAGTTTTGATGCCTTTATTTCTGAATGAACAATCTCCAGTTTTTGGCATAATTGCACGAAACTTGACAGAAAATAACTGACAAAATTACATTTATCCTACGAAATTTCAAAAAATTTAGTTGTGAGATTTGTTTGCAATCTTAATGACTGCTATCCATAATAAGAATGTTTAAAGTTGAATTATTATGATGTTTGTGTAACGAGGAAAGATATATAAAGATAAAAATCTGTTTTATAATTCATCGGTTATAAAATAAATTTCCCTCATTAAAGATATCTATAAGTTTAAGCTAATGAACGGAATAAGACAAAGTTTTCTTTAGGTATTTGAACGCATTGAATTCCGCGAAAAATAAAAAGTTCTAATAGTCAATACGAAAGTCTGCTCAGTTTTGGTGCAATACGACTATGCTGAGCATAGTTCGTCAATCATTCAGCAGAGTCATTCATTTAAATGTTCGAAATCATTGTCAAGGAAAAAGAGCAGAATTGCTGTCACGTAAGCACAAATAAATTGCAAAATCCATTTTACTACTGATTAATATTTTGGATACTGACAACTATTACTACTGATTATGTTTTGGATTCTAACAAATTTTGGATTCTAACATGTTTTTGATTCTAACATGTTTTCGAACCTAATAATCCGGAAACTTTTAGATTACATGGGGTTAAACTACTTTTTTTCTTGGAATTAAACTCCCCATGTCTTCAAAAGTATAAATATAAAATGTAATTCATTCCATTCTTTAGTTTTAGCTAAAGATCTCTCAATTAGAAAAGTTATTTTATAATCACTCTACATATAAAAAATATGTGACTATGAAACTACTTGAATACTAGGTTTGTGCTAATGACTAGAAATAAAGCTGGAAGAGGCAGTTTTCGCTCAGCGTTCGTACGGTCTCTTGAATATCAGTACCACTATTTTCGAATAGTAATCTTCATCTGATCTAATCGCAGACAAATAATGCAAAAATTACTATTCGAAAATATTGGAACTTAACTATACGACAAAATAAAAGGTTCTTCTTTTACAGCCGCCTTTTTTCTCTGAATCATCGCCTAGGAATAGGTGACTGTGTTCGTAGTTCAAAACAGTTGAAATAATATAAAAATAAAGATGTTATGAGTGCATGCGTACAACAGAAAAAGAAAAAAAAAGAAAAATTTTAGTTTACAGTTTTTGATATTAATCGCATTTATTTAATATGATACATAAAAACTATGTTACGTGACATAAATTCTTCAAAGAAATGTCCTATTGAATTCTTTTGATGCGTTCATAAACGTTGTCACGTAGAAAAGAACCCTACGTGCTTGAGAATTCCACTAGATCCGAAAATTCCAATAATGTTCAATAAACCAGTTGGGCGGAATTAGTAATGTTACTTCATGTACGTTTATTAAAATACAGTTAAAGAAAAAAAAGTCAAACGAATGAAATCAAAATAATAAATTCAGAGGAGATAGACACAAGACAAAGTACTTTATCTTCTGCGTGTTTGTGACTGGACAGGGACTTTATTGATTAATTCATGCGGGTGGAATTAGAAATGTTACTTCATGTATGTTTATTAAAATATAGTCAAAGAAAAAATATCAAATGAATTATATCGAAAGTATGAATTCTGAGGGTATAGAGACAAAGTAATTTACCTTCCGCCTGTTTGCGACTGGACTGCGACGTTATTAATTTAATTGAATTTAAACATGTGTTTTTACTTTATGATTAAGAGAGAAATATAATGTAAATGAAAGAAAAGAGTATTTGAAATATGTGAAAAAAGCTTTCCATTTTAAAAAAAACCATAAAACAAAAACAACTATATGTTTAGGTATATGAAATAGTTATGTCTATTTAACAGAAGCTTACTGATACATTTCATGTTATTAAAATATTTTCTACTTCCTCTTTATTGTTAAGTCCATATTAAAAATAACACCATATAGTTTGTATAACATGAGCATATTTAAAGCTACATTTTTATGAAAGAAAAAGTAAAATTTCATGAAAATAATACAATATGCACACTTGAAATAGTAATGCTGTCAAGTCTTTTTCTGAAATTTCTTACCTCAAAATTAATTAATCGTCGAAGTGTTATTTGATTGAAAATTTTGTTTTGTAAACTACATAAATAAAATTAATTTACGGACCGTCTCCATGTTAAAATAGGTATAAGTAATAGGCTATTGCTAATTTTAGGACCAAACAAATTTGACAATAAAATTGGTATGCATAAATTTTCTGCGCACATAGTTCCGAAGATACATTAAAAAAAATTAACGTTTCTGGATATAGCAAAACTTTAACGCAAATATAATATAACTTCTTTCGAGTTACCCACTATTCCGAGAAAGCGTTCCTTTATCTTTAGAAACTCCAGAAACCAATGGATTTAAGATATTTAAAAAAGAATTTCTGAATTGTTACTCGTTAATTAATTAATTAATTAAATTGTTACTCGTTTCAAGGAAACAAAAAACCAAAAAAAGGAATCATTTCCAAGAAGGTTTTACAAAGCATTAATCAGTTTTTTCAACACGAAACATCGATTTTTTAGATGTTATCAATTCTCAAGTAAACTTTATCAAGTTCAACAGACATGCTCAACATACAAACATGTTAAATTAACAGTAATGAGATTATTATCAAAATTAACATTATTTTATTATTCTTGCATGCATAAATTTTGCTAAGCAGCTGAAAATGTTTGTTTGAGGGTTGATAGCATCCGAAACAAGTTGGAAATTGTACGTCAAACGTGACAAATGAGGTGCGTTCGTACTATAACTAGTTTTATAAATAAAACTAGTTGACATTCGTTTTTCCGAAAATTTAATTAACTAGCCGTAATTTTAAATTAAACTTTTACTTCTACGTATGACGCCATAAAGTCGGCAATCGGATATCGCCCACTGTTGGAGGCACAGAGTAACGAGAAACTCTGTGGTTGCGTGGATTAAAGAGAAATAATAAATATTAAAAGCACGTGGCTTTTAGGCCGAATTTTTTAATTTGCAAGTTAAATTTCGGTAAAAATATTTATCCGCGTGTTTTATAAGCGAATAAAAATTCATATTTATTGTGACGTCACGGGAATATTGTTCATTGGGTTTATTATATCATTATGCATTATAACTTTGTTGATGCCATTTTTTATTACAATTAAATACAAAATATATATTTATTTGTATACATGGTGTTTAAGCATAAAAGTAACGTATACAAAGGTCGTGTGAAAAGTTTGCCTAGGTGAAAATGACGTTATGCTTAGCTCGAAATGCATTTTAACAATGATAAAACTAAAAAGATAAATTTATATGATTTTAACTGATTTTTCAATTTTTAATTTTAAAGATTGGAACTGGAGCCTTTATTGGTTGCTTCATCTTCATTGCACAACTTGGTTACATGATTCCAATTATTATTTTTTAATTATAGGTTAGAAGATTTCATTTTTTAATAAAAAAATTCACAAAAGTAAAAGATTTCAGGAAAATTAAACTTATTAAAAATAGTGTTATGGTAAAAAAAAAAAATTAATAAATAAAAATACATAATTTAACAAATTACAATAGACATTGGGAACATGTTCCGAAAGCTTAAAAAAAATTACCGTACTTTCTTGTTATAGGGGCCCCCACAATTATGATTATGCCAAGATTGCAGTTATGATTTCGCCAAGATCATCGCAAAGCTTATATATGCATCCTATATGCGCAAATATATATTCCAAACACTCCTATATGTGCCATATACGTAATTATACACATATTATTTACGTCTTATATGTCGTACATACATAACATACACATGTCTTATTATATACACCATATATGCATCATACATGACTATAATTTGGCCATATACGTCAAGAACTGTTATATAAATATCATATATTATTATAATGTGATACATGCTTTATAATTTGGCGATAAATCTTGGTCGCTTGGCGATTCATCCTTGGGGGCCGCTATAACATGAAAGTACCAAATGATAATTTGCATCGATCCTTTTGGTAACTTTAACATTTTTATAACGATTTTATGCATTTCTATTGCTTATTCAAAGAATCATTCTTTTAAAGTTACAGAATTTCCTTAAAAACGTTTAAAAGATTCTTCTAAAGTTACAGAATTTCGTTAAAAACGGTTAAAATAGTAAAATGCGAGAATCATTTAGTCCATTCTCGACCGAAAGCAACAACCATTTTTCCCAATAATACAAAAAAAAAAAAAAAAAAAAAAAAAAAAAAACTTCAAATAAGGATTGTATTTTTAGCTAGAATAAACAATGTAAGGATAATATTTTATAGGAATTATTTTGGTGGGTTTGTTATAAGTTCATTTAGCAGTTCCTTATTAGCGGCAAAGTCTTAATTCTTTCACTGTGAAATTATCTTTCGATGTCAAAAAATGGTAGTCTACTTTTGGACGTCAGCCAAAACACAGTGGCAATTTTTAGAAACGTATAGCGGTTGTGACAAAAAACGGCGCTATCGCTTTCGCTTTCATCGCGCTTACATCACTTCTAAATACTACAAATTTCAATTTTTTACTACATTTTACTACATTTTACAATTTAAATTCTTACATCATCAATTAGAAAAAAAATTAGCTTTCGATTGAAATTTATTTGAAAAGTGCCGTTTAATTTAGCGACTTTATAAATAATTTTCAAGCATGAAGTATTTTTCAATTCTATCTCAACAATGACCATCAGTTTGCTTTAATAATGTAAAATAGCCCTTGGGAAAGTTGCCACAATGAAAATAGATTTCCCTAACCATCATGAAAAGTGAAATAATAATAATAATAATAATAAAACCTGATAAATCATAATACCAGATTATCCATAAACTAAAATCTGTCAAAATTTTTTTTGTTTAGGATTAACATAAAATTGATATGTTGAATTCGTTGATGTAAATGTTGCATCAGAATATGCTAGAAACTGTATTTTATTATTTTTTAGATTCATTGGATATTTAACTGTATTAGAGGGAAAAAATCCCCGACTGTGATGGAAAAGGAGTAATCATCCTGTTTATGTAAAGGAACCGAATAAACCATACAAAAAAATTACGCTTGAAAACATTAAAAATCACCCTCATCTGCAGATTGATTTATTATTGTAAAAAAATTCCTCATCTTTACATAAAAATTGATTAGCTTAAAACAATGGATGCGTTTTAGAAAGTATGGATTTGAAACGAACAATGATTAAAGAGGACATTTTAAAACTTTTAATTTAAACATTTTAAATCTTTTTTTTGACGTCGAATTTCGACGGTGCCTTTGGGCAGATGCAATGCACATGCTCATAGGAGCTCATCCGGTTGCATTACCACAGGGGGGGGGGGGGTTATTTACTATGTTCTTTTATTTACTGAATATGAGATGAAAGTAGGGATATGCTATTTGTATGATACTTCATAAGTCCATGAAATTTTCTTTCTTGCCGTTGGAAATATGGCGGTAATGTCAAACTGATTTGCATTACGCAATTGTTTACGGATTGTTTGTTTGGAATTTACAACGGAAATAGTACAGTATTTCACTAAGGGAAAAACTTTTAAAATAAAATATTCCCCTTTTCTGGTTTTCTTTTGTTTCTTTTGTTCTCCAGTTGATGTCTCTACTTGTCCACTCAATTGTTTCATGCTGCTTTTTTTCTCATTGGTTTCTTTTGGCGCGTTCTCTATCTGCATCAGGTATTTAAGCCACCGCCCTGCTGTCGTTTTGCCCAGTTTGCTTTTTCTAGCATTCTTTGTTTGCTCTTTGTCGCACTGAAGAAGAATCTCGCTTGTGGATTCAAAACAGCTGTCTTCTGTTTTTTTGTGTATTATTTGTACATTTCTAACGTTGGTATTCTTCCTTTTCAGATATATCTATATTTTATTTATTAACAAGTTTTTTAATTATCACATTAGAGCCCCTATAAATTTAATTTTAGTATTGCTTACAACTCATGTCTTAAAAATGTTCATAAAATGTAAATCTTGGTATAACTGACCATACAGTAAACCGTCATTTTTGATGTTACAAACAGATATCATCGATACAGAATGTTTTATCCCTATTTCAAAATTTCAATACATAGGCAAGTTCTAGTTGCAGTATCTAATTGCAGTTTTAGTTGCAGTACCTTAGAAATACTATACAGGATGTCCCAAAATGATTGAAACGAGATTTGATTTTTTACCTGTTGAAGGTACATATGCAATGTAAATTGTAGAAGTGCTCAAAAATAGGTAGGGCTTTTAGAAAAAAAAATACATCTTTTAATATGAATATGGTCCCTGTGTGCTGTAAGTTATATTTAGAAAAAAAAGTCCTATAATCTTAGTACAACAGTAAAAATTTAATTCTTCTACGGCCAAAACTAAACGAGTTATGGTACTTTAAAACTTGTGAAATTTCGGAGCTTTCCGGCACTAAAAATATCGTTTATCTGTTTTTGGCGTCAGAAATCTGAAACATTTTCCGAATTTGAAAGTATCATAACTAGGAGAATTTTGGTTACAGAAGAATGAAATTTTTACTGTTGTACTTCTCAGAGCTTGAAGTCGTCTAAAAATTAAACAAGTGTAACTTTTTGAAAATTAATCGCAGAATTATTTCATTACCATAATTTTAATTCCTACCTTATTTGAACACTTTTGCAATTTACATTGCTTACGTATCTCCAACAAGTAAAAAATTACAACGCGTTTCAATCTTGTAGGAACATTCTGTATTTATCTGTTATTATTAAAAAAAATATATATATAATAGACTTTTTTATTTCTAATGAAGAACAGCACTTCACGATTTCCTGAACAGTTGTTACAAAACTATACGAATAACATCTTAAAAATAAAACAGTATAACGTCATTTTTTTATTCATATAAGATTCCAATTTACGAACACACGAAAAACAGTAACGAAATAAACAAAACAAAAAATAAATAGATAAAACTTGTTGGAAGAGAGACGATTGATTTTTAAAGTGCTGAATGTTACTTTTTTGTAAATGCTTTTTAAAGTATTAAATACAATTAATATGATCCTTATTTAGGCTTTACAAAATATGACCTCATTTAGAGGCTTTACAAAATATGACCTTATTTAGAGGCTTAACAAAATATGACCTTATTTATGGTAATCTTTTCAATTTATCCCTTTTTCAGTATAAAAATATTTACCTTATTTTCCTCTTCGTTGCTTTTACGTAAAAAATCGAGTATATATTTAAACCAACTATGCCCTAATGGAAAAATAAATCTAATAACGGAAATATTTGGTTAATGGGTGTCAGCTGTTATCGAAATATATGCGGAATATGAAAAATTAAGCGTATTTGTGATAAACAAAATGGGTAATATATATATATATATATATATATATATATATATATATATATATATATATATATACAATTTTTACGACAAAGACTAAAGCAGACAATTTTAGCATTAATTAAGACACCTGTATTTTTTGAGAGATTTTTAAATATGTTTTATCTTTTGTGTTTGCAGACAAGGTATTTATTGTTCGTTTATTACATTTGTAGTATGTTTATTTATTTATACAATAAAATATCTTTTAAATTTAATGTAGATTTATAAGAAAAAAATCTTAAAACATTACAAGCTAACAACAACAACAACAATTTTTATGTGTATTTTTTTTTTATTTTCTCAAATGAAATGTCTGATTGAATAAAAAAAATAAGAATTGCAATCCTTGTATAGATGTACTTCATATCCTTCTCTTTCTCACGTACCTCTTTTTTGGACAAGTCATATATACGTACCCCTTCTCGAATAAACCCCGCCCAAAAAATATTTATTCTTGTTAGTTACTAACGCCAGTTGCAGCTCTATTTAAGTATTTCCGTCTTTAACTATTTACACATTTTTATACACAAAAATATCAATAAAAAATCATGCATAAATATTAGTTAAAGGCTTCAAATTAAGAACTCTTAATAAAAAAGGAAAGAAGCTACACTCAATAATACATGGTGTTGATATGATATCTTTCAGCTGAACATTAAAATGAGACTATTAGTTTTTTTCTTTCTTTTCATATTTCTAGAAATACTATTTAAAATGCAGTACAAAAAAATGACAAGTTTGTAGAAGAGAAAGGGGGCCACACACGTAATCTCCGGATGTAGGCGGAGATAGTGACAATGAATTATTAATCAATTAGTAGGTTTAGGCATTTTTCCTTCATTTTGCGAGTACCGTATTGTAGTTTACATAATCTCTATTTGTAAACAGAAATTCTACAACCCTTTTTTTCTTTTTTCATTCTAACCTTTTAAATTTTGCATTTTCTGTCATTACAGATGTAATTTTCGCGTACCCCTAACTGGTCTGCCACGTACCCCAGGTTGGGAAACGCTGATGTAGATCTGTAAGTCATGTACAGTCTGTACCAATAAAAAAGAAAAATAAAGATACATCTTATACATTTTAATCGGCATAAAGTATCACAAAATTATATATATTTTGAAAATAGTTTTCGAAAAGAAAAATTAATCGTAACCTATAATTTTGTTTGAGAAATCGACTTCTGGAAGCTTCAAGTATGCGAATAAAAACTTACAGCTCCTTCTGCAAAGTAGCTTTTGAGTTATGCTGCAGAAAATACCAATATTGCAATCTGTTTTGCAACGATTAAAAATGAAATTAACATTAGAAGTTACAAAATTTAAATCTTCATAATTTCTAAACTTCTTTATCAAATCACTTCCAATTTGGGTGTTATACGTTAAAATTCCCCACAAAATAGAAATATGATATGAAAATTAGATGTTTTTAGTGAAAATGTTTCAGTCGATACAATTTCTATATACAGAAGACGCCTTAATCAAAATGTAAGTATAGGCTTAATTAGTAGATGCTATTACCACATTCTTATATGATGATTTGCGACAGAGTTAGCAGTGGGTTATCCCTTTTTTTCCAAGACTATATAATAAAACTTCCAAAACGAACATTCCCTAATGACGAACAGAAAACATTTCTTCTACCTCCAACACCTATATATCTATTCTGACTTCTTAATAGCAGACAAATCCCGCTGTCCCGAGGTGTGTGCTATTCAGATATTTCACTATATATATATTTCGTATTTTTCTTTTCGATGTATAAGACGTTCTTTCGTGAAGTAAAAGGAACGGCAATCCCTAAATTAAAAATCAAAATATTTATAGCAAAGTATTATAATACTTCTGAACAGTACAAGGTTTTCCCAAAAAGTTGAAATGCACTTTAAATTTTTACCTTTTGGGCGTATGGCAATGTAAATTGCAAAAATGGAATTAATATTATGACGGATATATGTATAAGCGGATGGAATTAATATTATGCTGATGAAATATCCCTGCCGTTAAATTTAATAAAGTCGCCAAAAATAACAAAATTATTCCAAAGTTATCTAAGTAGTTTTTGAGTTTTTCTTAAAACAACCCCCATTGTAATCTGCTTTGCAACGATTAAAAATGAATTTAACATTAGAAGTTCAAAACGTTACAACTTCATTTTTCTTAAAGTATTGGATCGAATAACCTCCAGTTTGCTATTTAAAGTAAACTTCTTTACCGAAAAATTAAAATATATTGTCAAATTTGGGTGTTCGTATTGACAGTTTTAAAGTGTGATACAATTTAATTATGAAGACGGCCCTCTGCACATCTTTCTTTAAAAAAAAGATTAAAAAAAAATGTACTATGCAATCAAATGGTTATTTTCGCTTTTATCTGAGACAATATGGCGACTAAAATATTTCGGATGCATCTGTTTTTTTTTTTGGCACTGACTGCATACGGTATACAGAATGCAAGTTAGTTCTGTTATTGTGCAGCTGATCTGTAATAGCAAGAATGTGCAGTGCATAGGCACTGAATAGTTGGACCCATCGGCAAATAACAAATGCCTGCCTTTCAGAAGATAGCAGTGGAGACAATTTGTAGTGAGTTGTGGTTATGTTAATGTATATCGAAATTCTCACCAATTACAGAAAATACTTAGTTACACAGTTTTTCGAATACAAATAATGTGTCCGATGGTGAAATTCATCTTCAAATATGTGAACTGCATAGTGAACAAATCTTGAATGACCCAATAGTACGAAACACGAATATCTCAGTGAGCGTGATAGTTTATCGAAGGATGAAACAGTCTGCTTGACGTAGAATGCAATGTGCGACAATCTTTCCTTCTCTGGTAACAATCGATCCGTGCTGTTAAAGAGAAGAGCCTTTTTGCACAGGAGAGCTTTGGAATAGTTGGAGCCATCGGCACATCAGAAACGTGAATGTTGCAGAAGATAGAAATGCAAACACTCGATAGTGAGTTGCAGCAGTTTTCATGAAAATCAAAATGACCACCACGTACAAAGATCACTTAGTCACACGTACAAAGAGAGCTTTGTTTTTTAATACAAAGAATATGCCTGAATCTGGAGATCATCTTCAAATTTTTGATTTGTATAGGGAACAAATCAGAACTGACTCAGTGGTACGAAGATGAGTATAATTGTTTATAGATGGATTGAACAGTCTACTTGTTGTGGAACGCAGTGTGCGACATTCTCTCCTTGTCTGGTAACAATCGATCCGTGCTGTTAAAAAGAAGAACCTTTTTGCACAGGAGAGCTTTTCTTCTTGGTCAGATATTTCAGATAGACGATAAATGTCAGACATGATTTTTTATCACTTTGATATCATTAAATGCTGCATTGTACTTCGACACGGGGGTACAAATTACAATTTCTCGTTAAGATGAAAATCGTATTTGGTGTGACAAATATGTTGAAATATAATCCAACGTTTGTATTTTAGCGGGCAATAACGTGTTTTTTGTTCTCTTTTATATTTTTTAATTGAACAGTGGAACTTACTTTCTCAGTGACCCACGCATTAGTTTATTTTTTACACATATTTAAAAATAATAGCGATTGTTTTCACTCATGCAAATTAATTTAAATTTAATAAATCATCAATCGAGATTTCTATAAAGTAAAAAGTTGTAATTTTATATGCCACTGAAAATATTTACTCATTAAAAATTTACAGATCTTTTTTCACATACTACTTTTACGCTTTTCTATTTATTAAAAGTGATAATGCTAATTTTACATAACAGTTTATTGTAATATTCAATGTTCAGAATTTTATGGTATTATTTATTAAGAAATTTGAATTTTTTTTAAATCGGTGCTTTCTTGTTATAGGAGCTTCCGAAGTGTAATCGTCAAGCGACGAAATACATATTTTATTACAGAAATTAACCTGCAGACGATATAATTCATTTCACAGAATAAAAATTATCAAGATCTGAGTATTTATATAACTAGCTATAGTACGAACGCACCTCATTTGTCACGTTTGACGTTCAATTTCCAACTTGTTTGTATTATAAATGTATTTACATACTAGATAATAAGTAATATTATTCACATCTTGCAATTGAATCGTGTTTTGAGAGAAGGATTCCATAAAAAACGAAAAATTAAAAAATTAATAAAGAGGATTCTTAAGAGTCTGTTGTGTTTAGGCACATTTTGTTTCATTATTTAGAATCGACAATTTTGATATTACTTGTGTGCGTACTTCAGTATAACATTTGATAATTAACATATGTACAAACTTGAAGAATAAGTAATAATAGACAGCAAACAGAGTTTATTTCAGGATAGCGTTTATGGCGGTTTCGATATCGAACAGCCGCGTTAGTGTTAGGGAAGGCAATGAGGAGCATGTATTCTTAGATTGAAAATAAATGCAATTATCAGTATTGAGCAGTAACAGTATACATATGGTGTCCAGTGGTAGGCTCCTTTTGCAATTTATCTCGCAGCTATTTTGTAACTCTCAGAATAAGCATGCACACCAAGTAATTGGACCCATGGGCAAAGCAAAGACACTAATCTTAGAGGAGTGAACGGTACAAACCCTTCATTGTGGGTTCAGTTAATGTATCGGAAAACCGAAACCTCCGCCGTCTGTTAATGGCGCTCCGTCGTTCAGATTTTAATGCATCTCAGCAGTTGAAATTTACCGTAAAATTGGCGAAACGTATGGTGAAGAAAAAGCATCGTATGTGACTCAGACATGGAGGTGGTTCGACAGTTTAAAGAAAGGTGTATTCTGAAGACCGCAATTTGCGACCATTTCTTGAAACTTTCTCTTATTCACCTTATAGTCTGAATCATGACTATCTGATTTCCATATCTTTTAGTACCTCAAAGCTTTTTTTGTTGGTTAGAAATTGCAAGATGATGATGCTCGCAAAAAATATTAGTTCTCATCAAAAACGGCGCTATTCTTCGATGTGGAGATAGAAAGTACGGTGTATCGCTATGATAAGTGGTTAATGTCTGTCGCAAAAGGAATGTCAGTTAGAGTAAAACAAAATCCATAACATGTACTTTAATGTACAATAAACGATTTTGATGCATTACATTTAGTGTTTTATTTCATACTAGTATATAACCCCCGTCAAAAATGCCGGATTGTTGATCTGCATTCCATTTTCATAAGACTTCATACAAACAAACAGCATGAAGATTTTATTATTGAAATTTTGTTTTGTAGAAAAGTATATTTTAAAGCCGGTAGATGGCGCCAAAACAATATTGTTCGCAACAGTGTTCGTTTCTTTATATCTGGTATTCCGATGTTTCATCTGGATTTTTAATTAAGTACTTAAAACATTATAATAGGATATAATATACATGTTTTATAGTAAAAATATGCTGAACAAACATGATTTCAAGTAGAAGATATTATCATTTAGCTGTCGTCATATGGTATCATAGGTTTTTCATTAAGCCTAACATGGCGTTTAACTACGGTTGATTCACAGACTAGAGTGGTCCCTCCCGGAATGGTTACACACACTTTCTTGACTTCGGATTTTATTATAAGTAGATGCTAGCGGAACATACTTTCTGGATGTTCAATGTAATTTAGAATTTAACCTTAAAAACGCAACCCGGTTGTCCATAAGTGGTTTCCGCGAAGACAAATAAATGAATGATATTTAAAACTTGTATAAATTCCTAAATCTAAAGTGTTATACAGGTTCTGAATTATGTAGCTACGATATCTGTTTATTATGTTATTAATTTGTTTATATTTTTGACAATGCTGGTTTATCTTAGACAAGAAAAGTAACTGAACAAAAATGTTACATACTTTATTTTTTTCTTTTTTATAAAACTCAAACAGAACACTTAATTTATTCCCTAAGAAAATCAATAGAAAGATTTTTTTTTGTGAGTAAACCATCTTTCTTCTTTTCACCTCCTGAAATTCATTATCGAAAATCATTAAAGTAGAAATATATTTTTCATTAATAACAATAGAGAATTTTGAAAATTCCAGATGAAAATTTCGTTTCTCATTTACCAGAAAAAATTAAAGTTTCTTTTGAAAAAAAAAAAATCATACGTTTCGCTTTTCTTAATTATTCTTGTTCTAGTTACCTGGCGGAATATCTCATTTAAATTATGATCTTCGACTAACATAGAGATGACTTTTCGAAATACAAAATATCTTTCAATGCTACACATATTATAGTTGTTCAATATTTTTTTCAAAGTGAATATTTTATAGTTCATACCACTAGCAATTGCAATTGTGGATTTTTTGAAATTTTTATTTTATTTAAAATGAGGAATAATTATGTTAAATTTTCACTCTTCTGTACATTTTTTAATATATTTAAATTTACTTAGTGATATTAACCACGTCACAATTGCTTCTTTTGTTATATAGTGTAAATAATAAGCACATTTTTGACAGGTAATTCTAAATTATAATCGATTATATAAACTCAAATAAGTAATTAATAAACACTGTTATAAATATTGAATTTATAAATTTATGTTAATTTTTGTTTATAAAAAATCTGTTTGATCTGCAGACTACCGAAAATAAAAGACGACACAAGAGTCTGGTAAAACTGAAGAAGGAAACCGTACCAGGATAAAAGACCTTGAATCGACAGTAGAATCCAAAGCAAAGTCCAGTAAAACGACAGCAAACGCTTCCACACAGAAGAACCCGCCATCGGACGGAAGACACACGCCGAGGGAGCATCCAAGGAACCAGTAACCACTCCCTAAACGTTTAGTGGCGGTCTGCCGCAAGAATCGTCTACAAGAGCAGGCCACAATAATGTTTTACGACAGCAGCAACCAACAACCACACTGCAAAACAGAGATTTTTTTAAATCTTAATTCTCTTTGGATAAAGCCAGATATCCTTCGTGGGCTAAAACTGGGAAAACAATGATTGAAGAGCACGGTGAACAATCCTTGAAGAAAAGGCAGTAAAAACTACAAGGACAATGACTGTTTAGGATTTTTCTAAAGCTGACAAAGAGGTGAATTTTTTTTGGCAATTTTTCAAACACTAACAAAAAATAATTACCATTTAAACAATATATTTGATCATTAGACTTATAACAGAAGATACTGTTTGTTAAGTTCCTTAATTAAATTTGAAAAATGAAAAAAAATATTAATTCTCAGAAGGAAGTCTAAACTCTAATAATTTCCTGTAAGATTAACATAAGATTTCATCTCCCACTGGCGGGTTATGACCGGATGATGTGATTCTTTTTTAAAATTAGAGTATTTATTAATAAAAATATACTACGCAAACCATATATATTTATGATGACATTTTTTATACAAGTACACGTGTAGGGTTATATTGCAAAGTTTCACTAAATTCTGTTGAAATAGCTGGTTTTAAAAAGCAACTAATAATAAGATATATATGATGTTACCCTACTTTTCCCTACTTGATACTTTTTAGTACTTCATTGATTTATACAAAGTAATAACTGACATATCATATGAGAAATATTTTTTTTTGCTATAAGTTTCACTTACAAGCTTTGCCTTTTCATAGCTAAATGAAAATTTATTAGAAATTCCAAAGAGTTAAATAATTCTTTTTAGGAATATTTTTGAAAAATATTAGTTTCGAGTGCTTTTCAAATGTAGCATCGGGATAATTAATGACTTGGAAGAAAAATTCTACAGGATTCTAAATGAATAGAAATCAGTAAAATGAATTGTAATTCTTGATACACTAACTTTTAAAAACTACTGAATGTTTCATAGACGATATTTATTTTAGTATTTAAACTTATGTTCAGTAACTTGAGAAAGAATTATAAAAGCATTAATAAAGGGGTGTATGAGTAATGTACATTACTTTTGAGGAAGGTTTAAAAAGCTTTTATTTGTTAGTATTATGTTTTTTTCTTAATTCATTGAATGTAATTGCATTTTTAAAGGGGTGAGATTTTTTTGGTGGCGAATTTAATATTTTGTTTTTGTCTGAATTCAAACGAACTTATTACAAATTATTTTATTTTCTAATAGCTTTATTACGTTGTACTATAATTATATGAGGAAGAATGTAATTAAATATTTATATTTAATAAACTTTAAAAAATACTTTAAAGATGAGAAATTATTCGTCATTGTAATATTTCTTTTAATTGGCTGTGCGTCTTAACATTATTTTCTCTCTAAATAGGGGAAACTGGATAATAATGGAGCGCGGTGTCTAATGTAACAAGTGGTATATCTTGTAAAATAAATTTGTCACATTTTCAGGTTTTTATCAATAGTAGTTACCAGATAGTAGTACCAGTATTACACTTTTACATGTATTGTACAATTATTTCTATTAGCTGGTTGCAAAATAAGAAGGAAAATATTTCTAAGGCTAAATGTGAGGGATTATTTTATGTTTAAGAGATAGTTATTTTGATAAAGTATTAATTCTGTTTTTAACAATAGTGCGTATTATTATGAAGATTTTAATCAATGCTATTCATTTGCAATCTTTCTTTTGTCTTAGTTAATTCAGAATAAACCTATATGCAATTCAAAATGGTATATTGACTAATGGGATATGTCAGACTGGGGACCCCTAAAGTGGTTATATAGCAATGCATCCAAAATTTAAGTTAACTAAGACATTGTGACAACAAAAAACGTATTTGTATCCGTTAAAATTAATACCATTTTAACAAATTAGCTTTTAATAAAATCATTAATACTTAATAAATATACGAGGGTTATTTTTAAGTAAGTACCGTTTTGAAATTCCGGCGTGGTGGCGCTGCGGTCGGTATTCCGCGCGTGAGCGCTATTTACCCACATCTGGTGGCAAGACGCGCCACTACGGAAACATTCGACCATGTTAATGTTTGTTTTTTGAGTTTATTTTTTCGTCCAGTTGGAAAAATTACAACTCATATTTAAAATGGCCCCACCGACTGAGAATCGCACCGCTTGTGAAATACGATCGGCGATTCGTTTTCTTAGTGCTAAAGACGTGAAAGCAGCTGAAATTCATCGCCACATTAGTGCAGTTTAAGGACAACACATTATGACTGGTCGAATGGTACAGAGATTGATTAGAGCTTATAAAGATGGACGCACGCATGTTCATGATGAGGAACGAAGTGGGCGAGCTTCAGTCACTACTGAAGATTTGGTGCATAAAGTTGATGAACGAGTGAAACTGGACAAATGCTTTACGATTTCATCATTATTTACGATCAGGTCAGAACGACCGCTATTGCAGTGGGTGTCAAATCAGGCGGCAGACTTCTATGAAGAGGGATTTCAAAAGCTGGTTATACAGTAGGATAAGTACCTTAATATTGGAGGAAATTATGTAGAAAAATCGATTGAGGTACAGGATTCCATATAAAAATTAAATTGGCAAAAAGAGAATTATACATTTTTTTTTTAAAATTCGAAACGGTACTTATTTAAAAAATATACTTGGTATTTTCCTTTAATAAATTTTGAAAAATTAGAATGAAAATTTAATTTTAAAAACAAGATTTTGTTCACTGTATTTATAATAGAGCTGAATATTCTTGGGTTCGTCTATTTAAGAAACATTTATATTTAATAATTGTGTTCTATTAGACCCATCTTATGTCCCATTAGACTCCGAAATTTGTGTCTAATGGAACAAAATTTCATTTCACAAATTAAGGATTTTTATGTTGCAATTAATCTATGACTAAGATCATTTATCTATTTATGAAAACTGTTTAAAGTAGGTGTCTGTGAAAAAAAAAATATCTGGGAATTTCATAATTTACACTTTATACAGTATGAAATGTAAAAAATGTCCATTTAGTCCCCACTTACCCTTTTTTTATCACGTTTTCAATCGTTACTCTATGAATGTTTTATTGTTATTGTCATTCTATAATTAATTATTGTTGTGTAATTTTTCGTTATTGAAACATTTGTTTTGTATAAATATTCCTTTTAACATTGTTTTTCTCTATCTGAGTATTTTAGTCTGATTTTATTTAATTTTGCGAAATACTATTTATTGTTGCCACTTTATAATTGAAGAACTTAGTGGTGTGAACAATGTGTTATGTTTCACACAAAGTAATTAAATAGTTCTACTTTATAGATTAAGGTGTCATGAGGTATTTTATAATATGGTAAAGCTAAAGAACTAAGATTCTAATTAGTCTTGAGGATCTGAGACATTATTTATTATATTGCGTATTTAACTATTGAGAAATTCACAGTCATATTAAAAATTTTTAATATTTGAAAATTATATGTTAATAAGTGCTTATGGAAACAGCTTAGTATCTCTTGTTAATACATTAAACATACCCTACTATAAAAAAATCAATAAAATATACAACAAAAAGCTTCCACATCAGTTTCTCGAAATTTAATTGTTTATATACGAATATTTTCTTCCACAATACTCTTCTATTGTTTTTGAAATAAAAAAATTCATTTTCAGAAAATTAGTTTTAATTGTTTATATTTTGAGCATCTGTTTTCTTCCTTTCTGGGCGTTTCACACAATGAATTTTTAATTGCTATTGCCATTCTATAATTGTTGTTTAGACAATTATTTATTACTGAAACCTTTGTTTTATTTTGCTAAACACATTTGAATATTTCTTTTGTTCACTTTTTTGGTGTCTAATCGAGTTTTTTACATTCTATGGATTGTTATTGTTGTTGACACTCACTAACTGTTGTTGAGAAAATTATTCACTCCTGGAATATTTGTTTTAATGTGATATACCTTTGAAGATTTGCTGTTTTTTCTATCTAGTTATTTTAATCAAACTTTATTTCATTCTGTGATATAATAACGGAAGGAAGATATTACATGTTTTTCCTTAACTAGCAATGTATTTGCTGCAGTTTCTGCTGGAGAAAACTCGGAAATATTTTCTTCGAGTTCAAAGATTAAACTGTAAATGGTATAAAAGCAAGTTTAAGACCTCAAAATATATGAGGTATACGTTGACATATCTAGAATCATGTATAAATATAAATGTGATATTTCCTTTTAAAATTGTTTACTTTAAAAGTGCACGAAATATGGTCTTTAAATTTATCAAAATTGATATAATATAAGAACTTGTGTTCCTTAGTAAGTTTTTGTAGCTAGGTATTATGAAATAGCAGAAACTTAATTGAAGTCATTTCATCAAAAAGGTTTAAATTTCTTATATTAATAAACTCAATTAATTGTGCATTGTACGTATTTGAATAATATTTCTCTGTTCATTGTTTTGTTAAATTTTTCGCATATTATAACATTAAAAAAATATAGTATGAGAAAAAAAAATACTCAGGTACTCTACCTTAAAAATGTTTTCCGCATCGAAAATGCAACTACAAGTACTTCGATTAAAAACGAGCTACAACTATAACTTTCAGCATAGAACATAAGATATTTTCCCGGAATATGTTGAACTTCGCTTTTTCGCACCAGTTTACTATATTTCGATTCTACGCATACACTACAATTTACATTATAGTTTTAACTATGTATTATGTACAGCAAATTTATGCTCAAATCAATGTGAAATATTTATATATAATCTTTCAATATATGTTTGTTATGCTTAAGCTAGTCTATTCTTCCTAATATTATCCACAACACTGCACAAAAACGTACAGTCATTATTTTTAGAGATAATTCCATTTTCAAATCATATGTTGTATTCCTTCAGCCTCAAATATAAAGTTATATTCCAGATTCTTAATTTCATATCCTGCCTTGAGGTTCATGCATAATCACAAATCCAAATATGTGATTTATTAGGGGCTTCAGTAATCAATGATGACCATAATTTCAGAGCAGTGAGTGGATTTGAAGTACTTCGATTTCCAACGCAATGAACTCGCAACTTATATCGAATATTCTTCAAGCTAATTAATTCATTAATGGTCTTTCACTTAAATTGGACTACGTTTAAATTTTACGTAATTATTGGATTAAACATAATTAGCTAAAATTAAAGTATTTATGAAATACGAAGAAAAATATGAAAACCAATCACATGTCATACCTGTCTCTAATAGAAAATGTCGAATATATAATTCTAATTCTTAATGACTATTCTTAAAATATATTTCACATAAACTGTGAGTTCATTGCGTTGAGAATCTAATAGAAAATTATCTTTAAGTTTCTTTTAATTATTTTTTCATTCAAAATGATTTTGAGTTATTCAGATTTGTTGACAGTAAATATGGAAAATAATGCATCATAAAATGATTTATTTTATTCTTCTAAAATTATCTCCCATTTTTTAAGCTATGACATACCTAAATAGATTAATGACGGATAATAACTATGAAAAATTAATTAATGATAATGTATTCAAAGTCAGCGCAAAGGAGTTATAAAGAGTGCCCCACTAAAAGAGGTTCATGCATACCCCTGTACTAGTCCAGTAAAATTTTAGTTTTATAAAAAAGTACAGAAATAAATAACACAAAACAAATGACATGTCATAGCTTTCTCTAATAGAAAATATCAAATATACAGCTTTAATTCTCAATGAATATTTTTAAAGAATATTCGATGTAAGTTGCGTTGGAAAATTATTAAGTTTCGTTTTATAGTTATTGAATCTAGAGATATCAATTACATTTTTCTAATCGTAGATTAAAATTTACTCAACCTGAAAACACAACTTATATTCCAGCTTCTTGATTTCGTATACGGCTTTGATGTTCATGCAAACCTAGAAATCCAAGAATGCGATTCATTAATCAAATCAGTAATTAATGCTGGCCATAATTTCTGAGCAGTTTGAAGTACTTCAGAGCTTTCAACTTACATGAAACATTCTTAAAATATAGATTTATTTATTACACATAGTCAGTATGTTTAAAAAATGACCTTGTGAAAAAAAGTTCTGGAAATGCCCTTCCTCTAAACTACCGAAAAACACTGTAGACATACTAGTATTTGAAAGTAGTATTTGTAAAAACAATACCCTTTCACAAACTCTTATTGCCGAATATTGCCAAGGAATGTAATGTGGGTTGCCCTAGTTTATACAAAAACTTGGAAGCTGTGCATACGTTCTGTGTTTTATGTCATTATTCACCTGTAGAGGTGTTCTAGTATAATAGGATAGCCGATAACAGATTTTGAGAAGTGGCAGCCACTATACAATCAAAGTAGTTTAAATATGGTAGTGCCAGAGTAGTTAAAGTATGGATTCCAGAAAATTAATATAACAGACAGAACATACTATCATAGTAACAAAAATATAACCACTTCCGTTTAATTACATACCATACTTTAAGGTAATACTTCAAAAACGTCAGTTGTTTCAAAATACACCTGTCCTTTCATATTCAAAGTTCTATTACCTTAATTTATTTGCAAATCAAAAGAGGAAAATTAAAGAATATTTTCTATATTGAATTACAAAATTACTTTACAAACTTGATTAGTAAGCAATAAGCATACTCAGTATTTGAAGTTTTACTCGCCTTTATATGCAATGTCTTTCATGGTAGTGTTCAAAGAGACTATCGACAAAATACTTCTCTTAAGCACGTTAAAATGCAGAATTGTTATGTAATTATATCGATTATTTGATTTTAATTTAAAGTCATTGTTTGGAGAATGTATTGAAATTTCAACACTTATCATCATTTGAAAGTCTGAATTTCATATTATCCAAACAGGATTAATATCATTGTAAATATACTCATTTCCTTTCATTTACATTCTATTGGCTAATGTATTCTGGGGCCATTTGATAATAATGGGGTATTTAAACATTCTTAACAAATTTCTAAAGATTTATCAATAATAGAAATAAATTAACTACGACTTTTCATATCCTGTTATAACGAACATCGATAAATTTGAAGACTTTTCAGATAATAACTCATATTAGAAAACATAAACAAATAAGATAGAAATATTAATTGTATGGATTTCTATTTGTAGTATTTGACTATTATAATAAAATGGAATACGCTATTTCAGTATAATTAATGTAGAATAGAATAAATTATTGAAATGTTTCACATATATGGCTCGATATTTAAATTAACATGCAAATTAAAAACACAATTTCTAATTTGTTCAGGTATAATCGATTCTATTTTAAATATCATGGTTTTTTATACATAAAGCTTACTTTTAAATTATAAATGCATTGTTTTTGTAACTTTAAAACGCAAAGCACATCAAGATAGTTCCAAAATTATATATATATATATATATATATATATATATATAATATAGTTCTTCTGAACACAAAAATTTTAAAATGCAGATAATTCTAATATTCTAAAGGTTATATTATCTATATTACAAATAGATAATATAATCATTAAAAAATTAATAAATATTACATTATATTATATTATTAATAAATATTATATTATCTATATCTAGATTATCTATATTATAAGCAGATTCTAAATATGCATTTTCTAAGCATATTTAGAATATGCTTACCATATCTTGAGAAATGCTAACTATTCATAACATATATTATAAAATCGAGCAAAATACATGCTATAAAACATGTATGTAACATATATAACACTTTTATAGTATTGGACTGTAAAATGGACAATGAAAATGTAATATAACCGCTTTAGGGTTACGCACGATTCCGAAATGCTTTCCATCATTTCTTTATTTTAAGAAACCTCAGAAACCAACAGATTTTCGAGATTTAAAGAAGCATTTTTAAAAAAAGAAAGTTTCTTTTGCTGCCCATAATTTTTGGAAACGTTTCCGAATAACTTTTATAGTTCATTAAACAGTTTTTTCTCAAACCGGAATATCGATTTTACGGATGCTATTAATTCTGAAGTGAACATTTGTAGCTACGTAGCTGAATTTATACATGCAACAGTAACAAAATAATATGAATTTTAATATTAGTGTTAATGCTACTAATTTAGCATGTTTGTCTGTTAAACACGTTTGTTGAAAATGAAAATGTTTACTTGTGAATTGACAACATCCGAAAAACCTATATCCCTTGTTGATAAATCTGATTAATACACTATAAAAACTACTCGGAAACGTTTTCGAAAATAATCTGTAGCAAAAGCAACATTGTTTTTATAAATGCGTTTTAAATTCTCAAAAATCTATTGGTTTCGGAGGTATATAAAGATAAAGGGACGGTTTTCGAAATCGTAGGTAACGAAGAAAAAGTTATATTATACTTTCGTTCATGGTTATATTATATTTTAATAGATGAAGGGAAATTCGCCTGTTTTTACAGTGTATTCAGTTAACCGCGATTGTATTTATCATAAAAATAATATTGTGAATATAATTTTCGTTGTTTTGTAATCCAAAAAATGTTCTGAGACGTATGTAGTGAAAAATGGATGAAACCGTATTAACTATCTTTTTAAAACTTAATGAGAAATTTTGTATCCCAAATTTCGGAACCAATATAAAAAATATATAAATACAATGGCTTTTATATTTTAGTATTACTTTTAATTCCTTTTATGCTATGTAATAAATATTTTATAAACGATACAGTATTGTAATAATGGCTAATTATCATTTTGAAAGGACTTTTGACTTAATGATTTGTATCTTTACTACATTGAAATATCCTGACATAGGTGAAAAAAAGAACTGATTAATTTGTCATAATCAAGTAATTTAATCAGTAGATTAGAATTTTCTTTCTTTGGAAGTAAAACTTTTTTTTTCTCACTGTTTCACTAAAGTGTGTATAAGAAGATTTAGATGGTGAATAGAAAAGGTTTTATACAACAAAAAAAGTTTATAAACAAATTTCGTCTCATGTTAAATTAGAAGTTGAGATAAATGATGTTTTCGCTTTACATGTTAGCTAATTCCTTTTTGATAATAGTGCAATTTTTGGTATTTTATATGAGGAAAAAAAGGTTATATACGTATGGTAAGAAACAAAGTTCGTCTAACGTTCAATTAGAAGCTGAGATAAATGATTTTTTCGCTTTAGATTTTAGCTAATTCTTTTTTGATAACAGTGCAATTTATTGGATTTGTTTTTATGAAACTGATGATATTCTGCAATTTTTAATTCAGTTTTGTTTTATACGTTTAATTTTTTTTGAAAGGAAATAACTAGATGTTTTTTTTTTTTTTTTTTTTTTTTTTTACAATAAAATAGATAATATATGATATTGTTATTTATTTATTTTATACTATCTATTAAATATATTTAAAAAAATCAGTATTGTAATATTCACCACCATTAGCGGTTTATGAGAGAAAACGACGATAATCCATTTTTGTGACACTTGAGCTGTGTAATAAGTTTCCCATTTTTAGCTTAAGAGGTGTGCAATTATTTGACAAATTTAGACCGAGTCAAAATTTAAAGATAATCCTTTAAAAAAAACACAGTGTAATATAGTTTTAAAAGAAAAAGAACGATGAAAGTCCTATGAAATACACAGTTGAAGATTGGTATAAAGGGAAAGACCGATGAAAGTTGAAGTTATTTAAAGATGGAAAAATAAATATTGTAATTTATTATCTATGACTCTCTTCGTTTTTCCATTGACCCTTCAATCTTTATTTTTAAGGGACATTTGAGAATATTGCCCTAATGTTTTACAGTAATCAAGGTGCGTACACTACTTAGAATTTCCAGGAAATGTTTTACCAATATTTGAAATTAGAAATCTTTTAGATTAGAAACCTTGTTACGATTAATCGCAGTTTTTTGTAATATTTTAATGCAATTAAATAAAGTGAAAAATTATATACTAAAATTGTAGTAAAACTTGCCTCTACTCTGTATAAGAAAATCTTATAACGATATCTTATCTTGATTTTTGAAAAAAATATTTAAAATAATTGATTAACTTCTAATAGTATGGGGTCAAGTTATTTAATTAGAAGATTAGAATTTTCTTTTTTTGGGGTAAAATCTTTCTTTCTTACTGTTTCACTAAAATCCATATAAGGAGATTTATCTAGTGGTTGAAAAAATGACTTATGAAAAATAAACTTTTTGTATAAAAGGAAAGGAACTAATGTTTTCTAACGTTAAATTAGAAGATGATTTCTTTTCTTTTTATGTTAGCTGGGTCTTTGTTGAAAACAATGTTATTTGTGGTATTTGTTTAGACATTTATGATATTCTGCAATTTTTAATTCAGTTTTGTTTTACGTATTTATAAACATTTTTGAAAGGAACATATAAATATGTATGTTATCTTTTCATAATGAAATGATAATATACCATGTGTCTTTTCATCCTCGTTTATTATCATGCTATTGGCTGCTATTTTTTTAATACTGCTATTTACTTGTTTTATGTTATCTAATAAACATATAATAAAACGAAAAAATCAGCATTGTAATTTTGACCATAATTGAATTGTAAAATGGAAAAATGTTTATAAACCATTTTTTGCGACATTTGAGATGACAGTGCCATCTTTTAGTTTTAGAGGCTTACTATTATTTGAAAACATTAGATCGAGTCAAAATTTAAAGATAATGCTTTGAAGAAAAAACAGTTTAACATAGATATAAAAGGGAAATAAAGATGAAAGTTATCTGAAAAGACAAAATTGAAGATTGACGTAAAGTTTCCAACAGAAACGTAAATGTTTATTTTTAAAGGACGTCGGAGTATATTGTCTTGATGTATAACTATAAACAAAGTTCGTACACATTTTAGAATGTCCAATTAGTATTTCACCACTCTTTCAATTTAGAAATCGTGGCCAAATATTATTTCTCTAACTTGGACAGTTTTAGGCAATTAATCAAAGAATTTGTAATATACGAGGGTGGGCTGGTAAGTTCGAGGCCTGACACAGAGATGGAACAAATATGACCAAATGACAATGATGTTTGTAAAATATGATCCTTTAGATGACATGCTGCCGAGTTTCAGACGCGTGAGATTATTGGTTATTGCTTGGCGATAAATCAAAGTAAACAAGTTTTGTCATTTTCTAAAAATCAAAAAAATTGAAGTCTGCTGTCAAAAATGCTTTGTTAAAAATTTTTTAACCCCCACGGACATACACAAAGGATTTACATTTCACCTTAAAGGATTTTTGCCCATCATATTCGATTATAAAAAAAGTTAGCGGATGAATTTAAACATGGTAGGAAATTAATTCACGATGATGACTCAGCACGTCCAAAAACCGTTACGATCGACGAAATCGTCTCAAAAATTCACAATGCCTTATTGAAGGATCGCCGATTGAGATACGCGAACTTGTTGACATTGCAAACATCTCGATACACCGTGTCCACTACATTTTACACGATGTTTTGGGTATGAAAAAGATTTCCACTACATGCGTGCCGCGCTTGTTGAACGTCGACCAAAAATGCCAAAGAATGAACATTTCTCAAGAGTCTTCTGAAATGTATTGTGTTGCAAGTTGAAAAATAAAATGAAATATTATCAAAAATGTTGTATTTTCTCTGTCAGGCCGAGAAAATTTCGAACTACACTCGTACTGGGCTGCACTAAATAACTCGCACACAAGAGTGTTTCTTAAATGTACCTGTCAGATCTCGAACATTAGCCCACCCTCGTATTAATCCGATTAAATAAGGTAAAAAAAAATGTATACGAAATTTGTAGTAAAACGGTACGCACCCTGTATAAAACAATTCATGAGGATATCTTAATTCCGTTTTCTTTCGGTAAAATATATTTTTCTCTCAGTTTCACTAAATCATTGTATGCTATTTTGTTGTACTGATATTCATTTTTTTCTGCTATCTAATAAATCTATTATAAAAAATTCAGTATCGGAATATTGATTATAATTGAAGGGTCTAGTGGCAAAACGAAGATAATTAATTCATTTTTATGAAATTTGAGATGAATTTGTGATTTTTTTCGAATTTGGGAGTCTTATCTTGAGAGGTGTACTATTATTTGACAGTCGTAGATCGAGTCAAAGTGCAATGATAATTCTCTGAAAAATACATTTTAAGATAAATGTAAAAGGGAAAGAACGATGAAAGTTGACGTTCGTTGAAAAAGGAACAATAAATAACTATCATCCATCCATTTGTGACTATCAACGTTTTCCCTTTAACATATAAATCTTTATTTTGAAAGGCCATTTGGTTTTATTGCCCTGATATATGACTATAAGCAAGGTGCGTACACTCCTTAGAATTTCCGTGGATCATGGCACTGGTACTTCAAATTAGAATTCGTGGCCTAATATTTTTTCTTCAGATATAAATAAGAATTCCTAGAGATAATTATTGTAATCATTAGCCGTTAAAGGGCTGCTCAAATCCACAGAGTAAAGAGAAAGAATAGCCAGGCAGTGAAGCGTAAAAACGGCTTGCAAAATGAAGCCGGTTATCGCTCAAATCATTAGGCCCAAACAAGCCACTTCATTGGACGGAGAGAGACTGCACGTGGAGCAAGGACTGGATTTATTGAACGGGCAGAGGTTTTCAAAGCAAGCCGCCAGTTGTTTGGCCCGACTTTAAGGTTGTATTTTTGGCGTCACGCCAAACGTAAACATTTCATCTCCAGTTTCTCTTTACTCCGTGGTCAAAATCAATATCCGGCGTATAAGGTAAAGTTACTATAAGGTTTTACCCTACATTTCTCTACATGTTTCTAATGAAAATGTAAGACATGATTGTATTGATGATCTTCATGCTGAATACTTAAAAAAATACGTGCAAAATTGAAATCCTTCATGCTATTAAGTTCTAAAACTTTGAATCAAATAGAAAAGTTATAAAAACGACACATTTTAATTGTTGCGCGGCAACGAGTAATGGAATGACTTGTAAGCGGACAAGTAAGCGGATGATTACAATTCTTCGTCACTTTATATAAATTGCCATTGCTTGGCGATAGAATTTTTTCTTTGTTTCTAAAATTAAAGTTCATTGTAATACTTTGACCTTATTAGATGACCAATGAAAGATATGCTATTAAATGAAATATATTAACATTTTAGAATTTTTTTTTTTAAACAACAGTTTTAAAACTTTTGTACATCCTATTACTTTCTTTTTATTTTTATTTATAGATGTTCAAATGTACATTTAATTGTTCCAATATGCTTTCCTCATATTTCCATACTTATTATCTGCGATTATGAAACATAAGATAAAGTATTCTTTTATTTTTCGTAAAGTGAATTCTTCAATCTGCTTCTCTAATTAGCATGATATTTTCTCATAAAAATTATGAAACATCGTGTATAATAATATAAAAATAAAATTATGAATCTGAAGAAAAAGAGACGAAGGAAAATATAAAGGGTTTGTTTAATATTTAGCCACGCGCTAGCGAAATAATTATATATTCATAACTACATTTTAAATTATGTTTTAAAATTCATAAATTTAATGCATGCTACCAGTACAACTTTATATGAAGAACGTGTTTCTTCGATAATGTGACATTTTTTTTAATAATTAAATTTTGTCTTAATACTACAATTCTTTTCATGTTTTTACAAGAATAAAACTACGTGTTTCTATTCTACTGTCATTGTGATAGAGACTTGATTATTTTAATGACTTCATACTTAAGGCAATTCAAAAACTACGTGAAAAAACCGGAAATCTTCATGCTATTAAATGTAAAAAAATAATCCTTTAGAAAGATATATTATTTAAAATAACAGCTTTAAAAGTTTCGTATATCTTATTATTTCTTTGTTGTTTTCATTTAATGATGTTCAAAAGTACATTTAATTATCCTAAGTTATTTTTTCAAATTGAAATCCTTATTAGTTATGATTATGAAACACAGGGTAAAAAATTGTTTATATTATTTGTAAAATGTATCCTACAAACTTGTCCCTTAATTAACATGCTAATTTAAAAAAAAAAAATCTGAAGCATCATGTATAATAAGAGAAATATAGAAATACAAACCTAAAAAAAAAGGATGAAGTAAAATGTAATGTGTAATAATCTTAAATATTATGCGAATTATTGATGAAATATTTTTTTTCACTGTTGGGCGGAAAAGGGGGGGGGGATTCCAACATTTACGGAGGGAGGTATAGTGGATGGAGTAATAGTACAAAAAAAAAACCTTTCAGTGGCGTTGTGGAACACTGATAATACACTAGATGTCCATAAATGACGGAACTTTCAGTTTTAGACATTTTTTTGATTATTTTAAAATATACATGTCAGATTCTTTTGGAATTTTAGGATAAAAAAAAACGGTTTGATTTCATATTTATGAACGTCGATTTGATAAGGAGGACAATTAAGGGGCCAACAAAAAATTAAAGAAAAAAATAATACTTGGGATCACCCTGTAACATAAAATGCACGAAATGATCTATCGCTATAGAATATACATAGGCAGACATAGTATAATATGTGTATTCATTTGTGTAAGAATAGCATGCATATTAATAGAGATATAGCGATTTCTTAAAAAAAAATAAAAAATTCTTGCAAGTTTTTTGCTTATAACATACAGGGTTTTTAACCAAATTTAACGTCAGTTTCACAAAAATTGACAAAATGTAGTAGAAATCATATAGTGCAATTGGAATATAAATATATTAAATATTTAAGGAAATATGGGCAGTTGTATAAAATAATTTTTATCTGCGCATGCGCGAACGATAACAAGGAACTTTTTGCATAATTCAATAGTCAACTCTATGCAGCAACTTATTAAAAAAAAAATCAGTCAAATATCAGAGAGATATCGGCGTTAGAGTGAGCTGTTTTTTAGTTTCTGACTAAAACTCTCTGAAAAATAAGGGATTGTCCACAAATTGTTATTTTTAAGTTATCTGGCAGCGTTCCGAACAAATTTTTAGAAAAAAAACAATTTAATTATAATTTACTCTATGTTTAGGAAGATTTTGACTCTAAACTACGATGAAAAGGAAAATATAGTCCATACATTGATTACATTTAGGTAAATTGAGGAGTTTACGGTAAAATTTTGTGAAATTTATCCCAATACGCAAAACACTCTACAGTAAATTCTATTGCATATATATGTATTTTCTGTATATACGTAATTTGTATGCCTTGAAGATGATAAACTAAAATCTAAGATATATTATACATTTTCACATATTATACATTTTCATAAGTCAATAACTTGCAGTTTAATTTTTATAGTGATATTTCAATAGCTTATTGAGAAATTACGTTTTGCGTATTAGTCCAGTAAAATAAGAAAAGTTTTCCATAATAAATGCTAAGGAGATAAAAATTGGTACAGTTTTTCATTGATGGCTACTGATGACTTTATTTTAACCCCCCACTCACCTCCTATCCATCAGGACTTTTTACATAGTCATCAGTAGCCATCAATGAAAAACTGTACCAATTTTTATCTGCTTAGCTGATTATGGCAAACTTTCCTAATTTTACTAAACTAATACTCAAAACGTAATTTCTCAAAAAGCTATTGAAATATCACTATAAAAATTAAACTGCAAGTTATTGACTTATAACTTGTGAAAAATGTATAATATATCTTAGATTTTAGTTTATCACCTTCAAGGCATACAAATTACGTATATACAGAAAATACATATATATGCAATAGAATTTAATGTAGAGTGTTTTGCGTATTGGGATAAATTTCACAAAATTTTACCATAGACTCCTCAATTTACCTAAATGTAATCAATGTATGGACTATATTTTCCTTTTCATCGTAGTTTAGAGTCAAAATCTTCCTAAACATAAGCGTAAATTATAATTAAATTGTTGATTCTAAAAATTTCCTCCGAACGCTGCCAGATAACTTAAAAATAACAATTTGTGGACAATCCCTTATCATTCAGCGAGTTTTAGTCAGAAACTAAAAAACAGCTCACTCTAACGCCGATATCTCTCTGAATTTTTACGATATTTGACTGATTTTTTTTAATAAGTTGCTCCATAGAGTTGACTATTAAATTATGCAAAAAGTTCCTTATTATCTTTCGCGCATGCGCAGATAAAAATTATTTTATACAACTGCCCATATTTCCTTAAATATTTAATATATTTGTATTCCAATCACACTATGATTTCTACTACATTTTGTTAATTTTTGTGAAACTGACGTTAAATTTGGTTAAAAACCCTGTATGTTATAAGCAAAATACATGCAAGAATTTTTAATTTTTTTTAAAGAAATCGCTATATTTCTATTAATATGCATTCTATTCTTAAACAAATGAATACACATATTATACAATGTCTGCCTATGTATATTCTGTAGCGATAGATCATTTCGTGCATTTTATTTTACAGGGTGATCCCAAATATTATTTTTTTAATTTAATTTTTTGTTGGTCCCCTAATTATCCTCCTTATTAAATTGACATTCATGAATATGACGTCAAACCAGTTCTTTTTAATCCTAAAATTCCAAATTAATCTGACATGTATATTTTAAAATATTCGAAAAAATGTCTAAAACTGAAAGTTCACAACATTTATGGCCATCTAGTGTAAAGGTAAAGAGGGTTCGAATTGATTTACTGATTGAACTTTTTGTAAATAAAATAATTTTTTAAATCCAAAATTAAGGATACAGTACAATCTTTAATAAAGAAATAGAAAGCAAAATTAATAAGAAAATCAGTTTATTTATTTATATAATGGGAACATAAAAATTATAGATAAATAGAAACACAATTCAATTATTTCTTAAAATGATCAATTAATAAAAATCATATTTTGCAGCAATAACTCTTTCTGATTTAGAGCACACAATTATGATAAATCATTACTTAACAGCACAGCATAGAATCTTTGTTAAATTTTGAGAGAGGCAAATATGCCGAATATTTAAGTTTACAAATATACATATGAATAAAAATTATTTTTAACGCTTTTACTTACAAGAATCAAGACATCAGAATTTAGTATTTATTATTATTATTAAGATTTGCTAGCCGCCAGGGAAAATGTATAAAAGGAATCTCACCAATTGGCAGTTCTTTGAGAGCAGCGAAATTATAGGATACCGTGATGAATGTGAACTGTTCCTTCTAGGTTCGTACTTGTCAGTGGCGTAGGAATTCGCTCATTGTTGCTTGTCATTAACAGTGTGAACATCTGGATGAATCATTCGTAAGAGGTTGGATCAGACAGGATCATACTCGGAGATGAGTTTGGGCTCCCACCGATAGTTCCGTTTTTCAAAGGAGGTTGAGGAGTAAGCACCGTACTTGGATCGCTGTGAGAGTGGCTCGGACGGGATTCACATTCGGCGGCTGCCGAGGCCTAGTAGCGCTTCGAAGGACGCTGGGTCGGGTTTGGCGAGGTCAGCTTCTGTTTCAGCGGGGCTTAGCAGTAGGATCCATAAGAGGGATGGGATGTCTCATTAAGTGTAGTTGGCCGGAGTTCAAAGTGCATTTTCTATCACTGGATGGAAGAAGTTAGCAAACTTCTTGAACCGATGGAGATTTGTTCTGAAGTGAGTAAAAAGAATGTCTCCTTTTTTTATGTCTCAGCCTTGGCGTTGACATAAAAAAAAGTCTCTTCCTATTGGATGCCCTTTATGACCTATGCAAATTTTTGTTGCAGCAAAATCCCATTGGTCATCTCTTTGAACCAATGGTAATGTCTTTTGGGATGGGTTAATTTCGCAGCTGCATGTTTTCCCATTCGAGACAGTTCTTTGGAGATAGGTGCGCCTTACATACGAGATTCCCTAGAAATACGACATTCCGTTCCGGTCCTAGAAATACGATATTCCATTCCGGTTTCCCTAGCTAGCGTATCCGTGAATTTAAACCTCTAATATTGGTTTGGTTAACGAGCATATGGTATATACAAGTATAATATATATAAAAAGGAAAATAATGTGACATAAATAAATATTAATACAGTATATCTAAACAGTACATAAAATAAGTTTAAAGTTTTTGTTGTTTATTTATTTATTAAAAATGTGTGAACAATCGTTTCCACATTCACTATTCATTGCAAATTTTTATCTTCATATATTTCATGCTTGACATTAGTGCAACATCGTACATAAAATTATATAAGTATATAAATATAATTCAAAGAATGAGTAATTAGAAATAAATGAATAGCATTTAGATTTTTTTTCTTCAGAAAATGTGTCAAAGGAAAATGCAATATATTGTATAAAAATGTTACGACTGTTAAATGATATAAATACAAATTTTCGACCATTCATTTTAAGAATAACTACATAATCGTTCATAAATCTAATGTATGGCCGCACATAATGCATCTTTGCTGCAAAAAGAAAATATTTTAACAGTAATAGTAATAGAAAGTATAAATAATAAACAATATAAGTTATAATTCGACTCATTTTCTAATTATCGGTCAGTAATTACAGTTGAAAACCCCATATTTAATATGTCCAGCCTTTGTGGTAGGATTTACCTTATATTTTGTAATAGGTATGCAATGTCTCTATCCTATATTTTACTTATAATAGTATATTCAGTTTACTCTTATACCCACCATAATTTAGTAGTAACACTTACAATTTCCATCAAGAAAGTAATTACAGTATATGCTGATTAGAAAGTTTTTGCTGATTATCGATTAAACGTACCACACTTTTAGCGATGTAATAGTCGTTTGAAAAGTATGAAGAATAGATCACTAAAGTTTATTCCCATAGCAATTCTCAAATCTTTTTAATACAATGGACTTGATTTATGCAGTCTGAGCGCAAACATACAATGCCCCTTTGGCTTCGAGGGTAATTCAAATTGTAAAATGTTGTTGTCATCTGTTTTCTTGACAGATAAATGCGCCGATTTAATTCCCATTTCAACCCTTATGTTAATCTGAGTAATCAAAGATGTATTCAACTGAAAAGTAACTCTCGATTATTTTTCTGGGTTTTATATTAGTAAAATTTTTGTTTTAAAATTGCGTTATTCATGAAAAAAAATTTCTTTTTATATTAAATGTAAATTTTTATGTACTAAGTATTAGCATCGACGTTATTAAATCAATTAAACATACTATTTTTGCGATATAATATTAGTTTGTAAAACATTAAGAATAGAGCAGCAAGGATTATTCCTATAACAATTCTCAAATATTATTAACGCAATGAACTGAATTTATGCAGTCTAAGTGCAAACATACAAAGCCCCTTTGACTTCAACAGCAATTTAAATTGTGAAACTCTTTTGCCATATGTTTTCTTGACACATGGCGGCAATTCAATTCCCATTTCGACCTTCGCACCCCAAGGCCTTAGTAATCGAAAAGGTCTTCAACTGCAAATCAACACCGTGTAACTTTTCTGGTTTTGATGTTCGTGAAATATTTGTTTCACATTTGTTTTCAGACACTCATGAAATATAAATGTGAAAATACCTGTCAAAATAAAATTTATGTCTCGTATTCCAAGTCAATAATCTATCATGGAAAATTTCTGAAATGAGAACTTCCGATTTTCTTGAAAGAAGTGCAGAAATTAGCTTGCCTTAATAAAAACATTAAAGATGGACGTTACACCGTTGATCAATATATAAATTAAAAATATAAACAGTACATAATTGTACCTGCACTTTGCTGAAACCAGTGTATAATGAAAAGATTAAAAACCTAAGAAAAAATCAAATTCTTCCAACAGTTTCGGTTAAAAATCTATACCCAACCTCAGGGATATTCAAAGACATAACTGGTGATATTTGCAACTTGACGACAGGGACGTGAGAAGTAGGAAAAGGAGGGAGAAATAGACATAATAGTCTGGAGCCATCCACCGATGAAGAAGTGAACTTAAATAAATTAAACGGCGAAAAGGGATTACGTTATTTTCAAAAGGTTTATCCCTATACTTTGGGTTGTTAAATGAAAAATTATCATCACATGCAATTACTTTATTATTATTTTATCATTTTACGTGATAAAGATTCCTGCAATGATAATTTTTCATTTAACATCCTAAGTATATGGATAAACCTTTTGAAAATAACTTAATCGCTTTTCATCGTTTAATCTGTTTGCTTTCACCTTTTTCAGCAGTAGATGTTTGCAGCATATTATGTGTATTTGACCCTTCTTTTCAACCTTGGTTTTCCCGTCGTGTTTCTTTCCCTCTTATCACCTACCTACCGTCAATATGCAGACATCACTATTATGTCTTAGTTATGAGTATCGCTATAGAGTTTTAGCCGAAACTGTTGGAAGAAGTTGACTTTTACGCTAAGTTTTTAATCTTTCCATTCTACACCGCTTTTAACAAATTACAGGTACAATTATGCACTGTTTTTTTTTTAATATGTATATTACGAGGGGTGTTTAAATGAAAAGGTACGAAACGTCGTAACAACCAAACCGGTTGCAATTTGAATATGCTGCTCTGGGATTACGTAGTGAGACATCTAGGGACGCGAATGGAATGTTCGGCGTGGTTGTGCAATGTACGTCCCGTATGCGAAAACACGCGTGCGCACAAATTATGTGTCCTGTCCAATTGACGAGGCAATGCGTGTGAGGACATCATGGCGTTCCCATTGCAAAATTCGACGATTGAGGAGCAGCGAGGTGTTATCAGATTTCTGACTGCGGAAGTGGGTAAACTGGCCGATATTCATCGACGGATGGTGGCCGTATACAGGGGAGATATTGTTTCCGACAAGTCAGTGAGGAAGTGGAGTGACCGTTTTCGCGGATGCCGGGAGTGTTTGAGTGATGACCCGAGACCAGGCCAGAAAAACACGGTAATAACTGCCGAACTCATCGACTAGGTGAACGACCTGGTGAGATGCGATACAGGCATTACCGTGTCAATTGGACGAGACACACAACTGCCTGCTTCTCTTCTCCTTCATGGGCGGGCGCCCGTGCATTGGCACAACTACGCAGGGCCCTAGATGTTTCACTACGTTATCCCAAAGTGGCTAATTCAAATTTCCACCGGTTTGGTTGTTACGACGTTTCGTAATTTTTCCCTCCTATCCTGGTAGTTTGACTTAATTTTAGTTCGTAATGCAAAATATTAATGCTGAATTTAAATAGAAGACGTGTGGAAATCATATTTTTCATGGCCAGATGAATACGACTTGTCCTATATTAAATCTAAATATATGTTTGTCTGTCGGAATTCCAAATACTTTTTTTCCTGCAATAGTGGTAGAAAATATACGATTGAAAACGGAACAATTTTTTTTTAATTGTGAAAATTACAACTGAAGTAAATATTCATGTACATAATAAAAAATTGTCGTTAAAAAACGATAATGTTAAAAATACTTAAGTTAAGCATCTTTTATACATCCTTTTAGTTTATGCTCCGATCATTCGAATACCTTGACATTATCATTATAAACATATTTGTCACATATTTAGAATACTTAAAAGCTGTTTTGAAAAATGATAATCAGGTGCAATTAAAATAAAGATAATAAAGGATAAATTACCTTTTTAAGCTGAATAAATTCCGATGAAATCGCAACAAAATTTATCCAAATCACGTTTTCTTGTTGTGAGCTGAAATATGCAATTAGTGATCTTATTTCTGTCTAAATTGCACACGCATACATATTAAGAGGTTAAAAAAATGAAAAACCGCCTATTACTTTAATCACGGAATAAACGTGAAGTTAACGAGTATAATAACGTTCCCTTTGGAATTTCTCTTTTTTTTTTGGTGTTTTATTGGATTAATATAACGATGTTTTCTTATAAAGCTGCAATTATTGACATATTTACTTGGAACGTGCCGTTAATCTTCGCAATATGCTGTTTTAATTCGACACGAAATAACTGTATTTTTATTGTAAAGAAACGTTAGTAATCTATTAAGTCTTAACAATTAAAATGAATCAGAAAAAAAGTTTTATTTATTTTGTTTGCATTGTTAAAATTTTTAACAACAGTGTTAGTCGGTTAAAAATTTTGATAATATATATATTCATTAACGTTTAAGTTGTAAATTAAAATCCAAGTATTTTTGAATGAATAAATCGATTACAACAATATTTTTCTCTACAAATATTGCTTGTATTATCATCTCTGTTGGTTTAAATTATCGATTTTCATGCACCGTAAGCGCGTGTATAATAAAAGTAAATTGTTTTTTATAGTTTTATTACTATTAGTTGTAACAATTCCTCTGGCTACAAAATCAATATTTTAAATAACAGTGATTTTGGCAAAATATTGTAAAGAGAATATTGTAGAGAGAAAAAATAAATCTATCAAACTTCAGCTTCACAATATTACATTAAACAACATATTCAGCTAAGCTGATCAAGTCTTTTCTTTTCTGTAGAAGTGTTTAATTATACGGTTTCAAAAGGGAATGCGATTAATAGAAGAAAAAACAAATAAGAGAAATGGCTAACAAAAATGCTGAAAATTATTAAAAAAATTAAGTTACAATTTATATATATATATTCCTTGCAGGTTACGCCGATATATCTAATTAAAAAATATGTAATTACATAAAAAAATCATTATCCTAACTATTACATTTGACTTTGAAGTAGGCATTTGACTTAAAACAATTCAAATATTTTAGCAATACATTACAGTACATTATTCTAAGAGGCCTGGTTTCTTTAGATAGAACAACAAAATTATAATTGTTTTATCTATTCTTATTCAATTTTAATCAAATTCGCATTTAAAGCTTCGCGTTTATACGAAACAATGTTAAATGAACTTCGATATCACCATAATGTATATTTATTCTTAAAGACATTTTATTCAAAAAGTTTTTTATATAGCTTGCGTATTACTTAACATAAATAGTTAAAAGACATTTCATGAAATTTTAACACCTCGTATGGCAAATGAATATACTTAAAATGACATAAACATTTTATCCTTCTGTTAATATTCTTAAATTATGGATCCTTTAAAAATTTTCGGAATTTCTGATTTTTGTCAAATATTTATTTTTTATTATTAAATATATTATTAAATATATTTTTTAAATATATTATTAAATATATTTTTTAAATATATTTTTAATATATTTTTATTGTTAAATATATTGAAATATTATTTTCAATATTAGATCACTTTAACTTCAGTAAGTATTTAAAAAAATTACCTGCATCTAAGTTATGTAAGTGTTATCCACCACGCAGTTCATCTATTCTATGAAAAATTGCACTGTTAAATTGATGAAAACCCAACTTTGGATTTTCCAAATATAGTTTCGAAAAGTACAATTAAACATAAATTGTAATGTTTGTTGAAATAGAGATTTCAAGGTAAATATACTTTTACGAACAAAAATATGATGTTCAATAAGTTTATATAATGATATGAAAACAAACATAATTTGTTTCCTGATATCGATCCGGATGACTGAAGTTCTGTTAACTAGAGTTTAACTACAGTTTTAAATAAGATATTTAAAATAGAAAAATAAATAAAAAAATATTTTTTGGCCTGCATGAATAATTTCTGACGTATACATACATTCTCAGAAATAAATGTGTAAATTATCCACTTTTATACGCGTAAATTGTAAATTTGTAAAATTAAACACTTCGATATTTATATAAAAATATAATAAATTATAACACCTTGTAATAACATATTTCTTTTGAATGCTAAAAGGTGTAAACTAATAACATAATATACAGTAAAATAACTTTTATTAGATTGTTGACTTGTTTCGGCTCATTCTGAGCCATTATCAAAAACAAGTTCGAAGATTATATAATTTGACGGTCTTTGAAGTTATTATTTGAAATACTATCATTTAATTTTTATATACTTTTTAAAAATTACGCGCGTTATTTTTTATTTTTAATTGGTTGTTTATTTCCATATTTGTAACCATGGAGTAACTCGAGCCACAATTTTACAGCATCTTTTAACTTACAGAAATTCTGGCTTGAGTTAGTCCATGGAGTTAGTCCAGTGAGTAAATATAGAAAAATGTAAAGATTTAGCAGAATTGGCGTTTTATTGTAATTTACGCATAGTTATGTGTTAATAGATTAATGTGTAGTAAATGTTAAACGACAGCATATTGTTTAAGCATATTGCATCAAATAACATAATGAGATAAGTTGATCAAGTCTTTTCTTTTCTGTAGAGTTGTCTAATTATAGTGTTTCAAAAGATAACGCGGGTAATAAAAGAAAAAACAAATAAGAGAATTGTCTAACAGAAACGCTGAAAATTATTAAAAACAAATTAAATTAAGTTACAATTTATTTATAATCATTGCAGATTACACCGATATATGTAATTATGTTTGTTAAAAAAATTGAAAATACACTTAAAAAATATCCATGATTTTATTAGATTTAAGGTAGACATTTGACTTTCCAAATTTCAAGCATTTTGGCAATACATTACAGCACATTAGGTACCTGGTTTCTTTAAATCGAACGAAAAATTGAAAATTGTTTTATCTACTCTTACTCAATTTTAATCAAATCCGCATTTAAAGTTTCGCGTTCGTACAAAGGCTATATTAACAGAAATTCAGATATCACCATAATTAAGAATTTTAAATACATTTTATTAAAAAAAGTTTTTTATAGCTTGTGTGTTACTTAACGAAAATAGTTCAAAAGCTTTTTCATGAAATTTTAACACCCTGTACGGCAAATGGATATAATAAAAATTATGTAAAACATTTATCCTTTTCATAATATTCTTAAAATGTGTCTTCTTTAAGTTTTTTAATCTTTCAAAATTTCTAACTTTTGTCAAATATTTATTTTTTTATTATTAAAAGAACACAATTTGTTTTTTCAATGATAGGTCACTTTAATTAGAGTAAGTATTTAAAAAATATATACATCTAAGTTAAGTAAGTTATCCCCTTCCCCGCAGTACATCTATTCTTAAACAATTCCATTGTTAAACTGATGAAAAACGAACTTTGAATTAATTACCCAGTTACAGATCTCGAAAAGTCCAATGAAACATGCATTGTAACGTTTCTTCAAATAGAGATTTCAGGGTAATTATATTTTTACGAACGAAAATATGAAATTCGCGTTTCATTATTATGGATGTTACAAAAATGTTCATAGATAACTGCGTAACTGTACAATACAGCATAATACACCATATACAATACAGCATATAAGAGTTATATGTTAAAAAAAGTCTTTTAATAAGTCGGTTTAAAAGCAATCATTACTCTTAGAACATTTTGTACGTATTACATAAAAGTCTAAAATTTATCTTTTATAAAGCATGAAATAAAAAAAAACAACTATTCAAAATTATGGAAAGAAAATATGTAAAACTGCTGAAGAAACTTTGCATGTATTTTTTTGACATTATACCTGCGCTTTATATAAAAAAAATTGAAATAAGTAACAATATTTGAAATCACGGCTTGTGTAATCGTAGCTGAATTTTCAAGGTGGCACTCTGGGAAGTTATAATTCCCTAGTTCGTATTTCGGTGCGGGAAAGTATTTCTTGTTTACTATAGATCCAATTAAATTCAGAATTTCTCCCCGTGACATACAGAATTTCTCCCAGTGACCCGTATTTGAAAAGTAATGATTGCCAATCATAAAATCATAGGTGGAGGGAGGGACGAAGAAAAAATATGGAAATAGTACTGGCGCATAGTGGAGTATTTGACGCAAAATCCTGGTCAAAATTAATTTTCATGTGTTTTAAAGTTAAAAAAATTGTTGTTGACTTACTATTAGTAAATGCAGTTAATTAATGTTATATATGCATAAATATATGAATTTAAATAAATAAATAAATAATACAATATTTACTTAAATGTTTATTGTTTATAAGAGGACATGATAGTTGATATGTTGATAGGTTTGTTTTACTTACAAGTAATGTTTAATTAAATATAATATATGTATTACTTGAATTTAGTATTTACCAAATTTGAGTCTCTATAGTATAGAGATGCTAGTTTTTGAGTGTTTTTAATAGGTCTGTAGTCCTCCCAACAATATTTGATATTTAAAATGACAACAATATGCGGAACATTTTTTTATAAAATTGTCTTGAAAACTATAACCAATACGGTTATAATTCAAAAATGGTTCGACAAATCCCGACACATCTTAAAAAAGCTTTGACTATATTGGATGATATATTTTAATAAATATATTTCAATAAATCGAATATAAAATAGCTTAATATTAACCCATTTTCAATTTGAATTATTTTTTATTATACGAAAAGTAAAATTATTTAAATGAACATGTCAAAGTATACATTTAAACACAATTACAAAGCTCAAGCATAACAAAAGAGAACGTCCTCACTCAAAGAAACTTACACTTCAACTGAGGCTAGGAGCCGCCAGATATGACTCATACTCCTGAAATACACATAGATTGATGCACCAGCAAATTTTAATTTCTACCTTTTTGGCCAGTATTTTGCATCAAATACTCCACTGTGTGGCATCCTGATTGTCACTACATGTCCCCCCATTTTAACGGATTTTGTTAGAGTGTATTTATTCAGATTATATAGGCTCTGTGCATAAATTGTGAATGTACGATTTTAGGACGCCAAAACAACTCTAACAGAAATATGGCATGCAATAACTATAATTTCAAAAGATCTTGTTTCTTGTAAATTGCGGTTACACTATTTTGAAGTCTTAAATTAAATCTGCTAGAAAGAGAACAAACACACGAATCATATCAGTCTGTTCTTCATGCAATTTTGTTTTGAGACTATAAAATGTTTAGTTGACAATTTACACACAAAAGTATACGGTTAAGCTATGTTTACAAAATCTGTATATTTTGCATATTACACAAAAGGTGTATATTTTGCATATTACACAAAAGGTGTACATTTTGCATATTAGTCAGAAATATGTGTAAGAACAGAATATTACATAGTAATAAGTGTAAGAAAATATTGCAAGAAATATGTGTACTCATCAAATTTGCACATTAAACCGTGTATTTCAGAGTTATCAAACAACTTTTTACATATTTAGGCAGGTGTTACACAGGAGAATGTGAATTTTGAAATTTACTGACCAGCCGTGTATTTCGGAATTTACACGCTGATTTACACATATAGACAAATTATTTTTATATTATAAGAATACCTGTTTTAATGTGCGAATTTACGCATTTATTTTTCAGAGTGTATAAAAAATAATACAGTGAGAATGTTTTATGTGTTAAAGAAAGAGCTTGTTTTTTTCTGCTATTTTTTTCTTCACTTTTTAAAGGCGTATCATCAATGATCTTTTTGGACGTATATGATTTAAGTCATCATGAAATGTTACGTGACTCTTTAAAAATTTCAAGTAAACAATTTTCAGCATCAGGACATTCTGTTAATAGTTTTTTGAAAAAAATGGAAGAGAGTAACGCTAATGTGATTTCTTATTTTTGAAAGAAATTCTAATCATAAACAGAAAATGAGTTTTGGGCATTTCCTATAGAAGATTATGTAAAATGTTTTCAGACATTTAAATACCTTTTTTAGAGTTTGTTGCATGAAGTTAAACAGCCATAGTACCAGTGTAAAAAACATTTATTGTTATGTAAGTTGTTATACAGTACTATAAAATTAAATTGATTCCTACTTGAGTATATGGGTTTATGTTTCTTGTGGAAAGGGAATAATGGAAAAATGAATAAGTAAACAAGGATACAAAAAAGAAGCCTTGAAAACAGTAAATGAAATGTTTTCAATGATTAATAAATCCCCAAAAAATCAAATCAAATCGGCGCTGTTAAATGGAACGATGGCATCTGTTGTACAGGGAGTAATTGGGATAAATGCTAGATATCGACCGATAATTACTTTTTTTAAATTTGAATTTTTCTTTATATATTTAATTTTTTTAGAAATTTCAATGAAAATGTATTTATTTCAAGCATTTAAATACAACATTCAATCCACTCAAACTCAACCATTTCAACAATTCATTTTTTAAATTCCCCTTTACCTTAATGAAACAAGAAAAAAAAATTTCTTACCTTTATCTGTACATTAAACTGTACCTTTCCTTTGCAAGATTAAAAAAAAAAAACGATAACAATGTAGGAACAATATTCAAACACAGGGATTTTTGGATTTAATATGCATGTTATGTAACGGTAAACTTATTCATACACGTGTAAGTTGTACGTTTCTCCCCTGAAAGTGGATTATTTTTCATATACATTTTTCATTTTTCACACCTGCATGCAATTAATAATTTCTTATTATAAATTAGAAAATATAGAAAACGGTAATACAAAAAACTAGTTTGAATATAATATATAAATTATTTTCTTATTGTTTACTCTAATAATTTCTTTTGTCTATTTTGTTTGAAAATTTTTTTTTTGCGTTTTTTTTAGAAGGTGCATTAATTTTCTTTTTTGACATATACGATTTAAGACCGTTTTTTTATGGCTTCATGCGTGACCATTACAAAATTTCAAGTAAAAAAAATTTAGCATAAGGATGTTTTGTTAAAAGTTTTCTTGGCAAAATGAAATAGAATAGCGCTTGTGTTGTTTATTATCTGTGGAAGAAGTTCTAATCATAAGTAGAAAATGAATTTTAGTCATGTTCTATAATAGATTAGAAAGTGTTTTCAGACATTGAAATAGCGTTTTCAGTGCTTGTTGCATTATTTTCACCAATAAATATCAGTGTGAAGGGAATATACCGTGTGTCCCAAAAATGACTGATGGATTTTAAAATTGAATAACTTGCAAATGGTGACGGATATTTAAAAAATTCTTGCAGGAGGGTTATGTATGATGTCAGAAGTTTTGTTACTGTGATTCTTGATTTTAGTTCAAATTTCAAACAATAGAGGGCGCTGACAGCGATTGGCGCTCCGTAAAGTCCCAAACAGACGCCACTCAGCATTGATGCACCGTCCCCTGAATACTAGACAAAAATAACGGCTGTCGCAGCATTTTTTTTCAGCGTCTGTACGGTCCCTCGAACTTCAACACCAATAATATCTAAAATTTTTCTTTGACTTATTTAATCTCAGAAAAACTAGGCGAAGAAAACTTTTAGAAATTATTGGTGGTGAAGTTCGAGGGACCGTTCAAACGCTGAAAAACAAATCCGACTGCGACAACCGCCATTTTTATCAGCGCGCAGGCCAAAGTATTCAGGGGGCGGTGCATCATGCTGAGTGCGTCAGTTTCGGTCTCGACTGAGCGCCAATCGCTCTCAGCGCCATCTTTTGTTTGAAATTCGAACTAAAATCAAGAATCACAGTGAAAAAACTCCTGACATCATAAATAACCTTCCTGCAAGATTTTTTTAAATATCTGTCACCGCTTGCAAGTTGTTGAATTTTAAAATCCATCAGTCATTTTTGGGACGCCCGATATATTTATACAGGTTCTTATAAAGAATTATGGAAGTTAATTAATAATTTTCCTTATGAAATATTTTAAAGAAATGTTCTTTACATTTTGTATGAATAGGAAATAATGAAAAACAAATGACTTTAAACAGATATCGAAAATGCAGCCTAAAAAATAGTAAACAACACTTTATCAATGAATTTAAAAAAATCAACGTTTTTCAAATCCCTTTTAACTGCTATTTCATAACCTAATTTTCTTTATTGAATTTAATTTTTTAAACGTAAAATACAACTTGAAATTAAATTATTCAATATAGAAAAATATATAAAAATCTGGTACTTATAGTGATATTTTGAACACATATTAATAGAATTATGATTCAATTTCAAGAACAAATGTTGTGTATAGAGAGAATTTTTTTTTAAATGAATGGCTATTGCAAACCGGCTGCGTATCATAAAAAATAAACGAAAAACATACTGATAAAGCTGAAGATTCCATCATGATATATTTTTATGGATATTTTTAAGAAAGTAATATCTTCAAAAATCCTTTTAAAATGGTTTGTGAGCATGCACTTTGCTTTTCAAATAGAACTTATGTTCTCTATGTTGGTTCGGCCTCGACTGTTGGTTCGGCCTCCAATCGCTGTCAGCTCCATCTATTGTTTGAAATTAGAACTAAAATCAAGATTCACAGTGAAAAAACTCCTGACATCATACATAGCCCTGCTGCAAGAATTTTTTAAATATTTGTCACCGTTTTCAAGTCATTGAATTTTAAAATCAGTCAGTCATTTTTGGGACACCCGGTATATTTATGCAAATTCTTATAATGCATTATGGAAGTTAATTAATAATTTACCTTATGAAATATTTTAAAGAAATATTCTTTACATTTTGTATGAATGGGAAATAATGAAAAACAAATGACGTTAAACAGATATAAAAAATGCAGCCCTAAAAATAGTAAATAACACTTTATCAATGGATTTTAAAAAATCAACGTTTTACAAATCCTTTTTAACTGCTATTTCATAACCTATTTTTTTTTTATTGAATTTAATTTTTTAAATGTAGACTATAACTTGAAATTAAATTTTTATAGGAAATTTAATATTTAAAAGGGAGTAAAAATTCCATTCTTTTACGACCAAAACTCACAAAGTTGATAATTTAAATTTTATGAAATTTCGGAGCTTTCCGGCACTAAAAAGAGACAAGCGATTTTTTAGTGCCGGAAAGCTCCGAAGTCTTCTAAAATTCAAGGTATAATGACTAGGTCAGTTTTGCTCGTAAAAGGTGGAATTGTTACTATTTTATTTGTCAAACCATGTTTAAATTGTTTTTAATGTAAATCTATGGGACTCAGGGACTGTATAAAAAATGAAAAGTTCAACTTTTTAAATATTAGTGGAAGGAATATTTCATGGACATAATCCTAATCTCGACGTTATCTTGAAAACTTTTGCAATTTGCATTACTTACGAGATGAGCATCTTAATACCCAAGCAGAACATCGTAAATTGTTGACGAAAACATTTATTGCGAGTAGACAAGGACAAGACAAAATAGATCAAGAACGAAAAATCATGCGTCAAGCATAGATTATGTAACACTTTCCAACGCTTCCAAAATAATTTTACAAATCATTACCGTTTAATAAGCTGAAAGATAACATCTAAGTAAACAATTTGGAAAACGCATAACATATTTAAGAAACGTAATTTAAGGAATTTCCAACATATATTTCTAACATATACAATATTCGGAAAATATCCGAATACTTTTATTCAGCCCTGTATATGATCTATAGATTTGTATATATACTATATAGGATGCTAAATTTTAGTTTAGTTAGGAAACGCGTAGCACAGTTTAAAATTCTCTTTCTGGAGTTTCTGTCAATAAACGGAATTGTGTTCGCAAACTTTTGTGCTGCCCTGTATATGATCTACAGGATTTATACGCACCAAAAAATAGACAAAAAGTGAGTTAAATTTAAAATCGCGTTCAGCAACTTAAAACGCATTTCCAGGAATTATTGTTAACAAACAGTAGATAATTCTTTTGTGTGTCCCTGTAAATGAGCGATGACTGCTTTACACACAATATTCTGTAGTAAGCCTCTTGGAATGCACCTTAGTGATATATATAAATTTCAATGCGTGTTTCAAATAGTGAAACATTATTTAATTAAACCGCAAACGATTTTTCTCCATAGACGTAATGTAAAGGAATTCTTTTGACTGTCTCTGTAAAGTAACTATAAGTGCTATGCACACCCTATTTCATATTAAGCTTCTTGTAATGCACCTTAGGGATATATATCCATTACAATGTGTTTGAAATTGTGTAACATCATTAAAATAAACCGCAAATGATTTTTCCCCATAGACCGTAATGTAACGGAATTCTTTTGAGTGTCCCTGTAAGAAAACTATAAGTGCTATACACTTCAGTTGAAATAGGGAACATGCAATAGATAACGACAATAACATATACAAATTGCAGGGCAATCCGAGCATATTTACGGGAGTTAGAGCACGGACAGACGGCAGACGGCAGACGGCCATACGGCAGACAAACCGAAGTCATAAACACTTTTCAACTAGGTTGGAAAGTGTTAAAAACATGTAGGGAAAGGCCGAGCAAAATTATCATTTTGACCTTTTTTGGAAAAAACCAAATTTTCGCTTCCACTTTATTATTTCGTAAAAATTATAAATACCCTTACACTTCTAAGTAGTTACTCTAGTACTATGCAAATTGTCAGTTATGTATATATATTTTAAGGGGTAACAAAAAACACAAAACCTTAGGGTGACCACTTTGCCCGGCCTTCCCGTATAACACAAAGAAAACTTTATAACAGCAGGTTATCGTCGAAATAACATAACAAAGTATCAGCAGGTAATCGTTGAAATAACATAGCAAAGTAACGTGCTTCATGTCTTACAAATTTCTCAAAAGAGCATTTCAACACTTTGGTTTTTAATAATGTGGAAAGCTCAAAATCACAAGTAAATCGTCAGCAGCAAAAACTACTTCTACTTCTGCTCACTTTCCAGCTTTAAGCATGTAGCAAGTTGTCGTCGAACGGGAGTGCGTTTGTCGCGCTGTCTGGTAGCAGCATAAGACCCAAAATGTATATATATCTGTCATATTATGGCGTGATCTAGTCACACTACTTATCTGGTGAAATCACTTCTAAATTTTTATGTCGGAATAAATCAAAAGCAGGTTTTTGATCAGTGTCGATAAAAGAGGTGGATCATTTCGTATTAGAGATTCACAGTGGTTGATAAAATAAGTCCGAGTAGAAAAGCAGTTGAAGAAATAAACAGAAGATCTTCTCAAAAAGGAAGGGCCAAAATTTAGAAGAAAAATGTTTATTCGAAGTAAATCATTTTCTTGATGGCGACTCTTCATATTCAGCACATTTTCTTGAGATAATTTGGTCTAAAAACATCGTAACATAAGTTTCCCCTACTCCCTTAAATAAAGTCAGTAAACAAAAGAAGAATTATGGCAGCAGAAATTCGACAATACTTCAATACAATGTTGGGATCTTACTGCAAGGTGAAAACACAAAAAAAGCTAGTTCTGAGGTGATGCAATAGCTTTTATAAAACGCTGTGGAAGAATACATAAAAGCATCGCGGAGGCAGAAATGCTGTAATATGGCATGTTCTGGCAGGAAATAACAGTTGTAGAACCGTTTAGAAACAAATATTTAATCCAGAGAGCGAAAAAGTATCTTCGATTTCGAAGAAGGAAAAATTACTGGTGCAATGCCAAAATGAAAACGCATAGAAAGCAATAAGATTTTTCAATAGGAGAAAAAAGAAAATAATAATTAAATATATAGACAAAAAATTTCTAAAGTTGGAACACCCAATTAACCTTTCTTTTTAAATTAAAAACATGAAAACATTTAAAATGAATCACAATTTATTATTCATTACTAAAATAGGTGTGAAATAAAAATAAAGGTTTTAAAACATTAAAACCGTTCTTTGCATATTAAAAAAAAATCGTCAGAGTCTCGAGCACTTTCGACCGGAACCTGGCCATCATCAAGAGGGCGAAAATGAAAAAAAAATTCCGAAACTTTCGGGAATGTACTCTTGTTAAATATCAGAAGGCGAAACCGAAAATGAAAAAAAAAAAAAACGGGAAGGAAAGGGATGAGTCTATTGAGTGAGGTGGGTTATTCCAAACCAAATGCACCATTGACACCAAGTAAACTAGATTTTTGGTACATTGCATGATAACATATCATTACAGGTTTTCCTACCCCTTCTTAGTATTTCCACGGACTCCCTCAGTAAACATGTACTATAATAATCATTCATTTGTGTTATAATCTTTACTTTGCTGAAATGCTGATATATATATATATATATATATATATATATATATAAGGTAAAGCCAGGAGAGATGGCGCAGTCGGAGAGATTGCGCACATAGAGTTTCGGGGGAAGGAGTAGAGTGAGAGCGCAGCCACTCCAGGTAGTTGTAGAACAACAGTACGGGAGTGTCTACTTGAAAGTGAACGTTGATTGCTTTGAGCGTTTAATATAAAGTATTGCTATTTTGTTTTGTTTTCCGAAAGTAAGTGCTTGAATTTACATAGCTATTCATCAGAATTTCTATACAATGTCAATAGTACAAAATATTTTAAACTTAAACGATTTCTGATAAGCTACTAATCTAGACTAACAATGTGAACATCAACGGTTCGTTTTAGTAGCGGCCATGTTTAAATAAAAAGCCGCGCAATCTCTCATAACCGAAATTGGAGAGTTTGCGCATCTGCTACTTAGGAGAGATGGCGCATTGTTCCCGTTAGTTTCTATGCTAGGAGAGATTATGCAGCTTATTGGTAAATTTGCATTAAAAAATGAAAAATGAAAATGGACTAATTTTAAGTTAAAATGTGTTATTAAGTTACATAATTTTATTTTGTAATCTTATCTGGATTTGCTTTTTCTGATTCTTTTTTTCTTTAATTAAAATTTTTTAATCGTTTTTAAAATTATTTCATTTTTTTTATTCTTTATGCATTAGGTTGAAATATTCACTCCCAATAAAATTTGTTCACAAAAACATTACAGAAATGTTATTTAAGTGTAATTATTATTGTTAGCAATTTAATTGTAGTTATTATTAGTAACAATCTCTCCTACCTATGTGCGCAATCACACCAACCCTGTAAGGAGAGATTGCGCAAAATAACTTTCTTGGTTTTATTACAACTGTTCTATTAAATTGCAACATAACAACAAAATAACAATGGAAATGCATTAAAAACCAATGAAGTAAAAATTATTCAAGTAAAAATTATTCATGGATAGTTTAGCAAAAAATTAATATTTAGATTTTTTATTGCTATTCTTTCGAATTGTGCACAAACTATCCTAGCTTTACCTTATACATATATATATACATATAGATATATATTTGTTAAATATAGAGAAACGGATATATATTTCACCAAAGTAAAGATTATATCAGGTTTTAATGTTTTAAAACCTTTATTTTCATTTTATACCTATTTTAGTAATGAATAATAAATTGTGAAAAAAAAATAATACTAGCATTTTAATACGAAAATAGTAAAATTGAGTGGGAAAAATTTAGAATAAACTTAAGATAAGTAAATGATTCAAAATATGTCTGTGTGTGTGTGTGTATACATGTATGTATGTATACGATTTAAAGTTTATTATTAATGGCAAGATGTCTTTATATATATAGACTAAGCATTTTATAGACTCTTGAAAAATTAAAGTAAACTATTTACAGCATCAGTACTTTATGTTAACAGTTTTCTAGACAAAATGAGATAGAATAATGCTAATGTTGCTTCTTATTTTTAAAGAGATTCTAATCCTAAAAAGAAAATGAGATTTAGGAAATTTCCATATTTTTTGTGAATTTTTCTCAGACACTTAAAATTCTTTTGTGAACGTTTTTTTGGGGAGAATTTAAACAGAGGTTAGTATAAAGAGCAGGTATTGTTATTTAAGATATTATAGAGTACTATAAAAGTTTGCATATATTTATGTAATAAGAGGAAAATGTGTAAGATTAAAAGGGAAGCCTTATAAACAACAAGTAAAGTTCTCTCACAAAATTATAAAAACACATTTTTAATAGCATATGTATTTCTTCTATATGATACTTTTTTTTTATTAAAATCTGTATTTTTATAAAAAATAAAAATTAATTAATTCATTTATAAAGTTATCGATTTCAGTTATCTATATATTTCCTTTTTGCATTTTTCAAAAAGAATTGTTGCTATTCTTTTTTGACAAATCTCATTTAGGACCAACGCTTAAAGGCATTCTGTAATGTTACATGGATTTTATAAAATGTGAAAGAAACATTTTCACATTTTAAAAACAATTCTTTGGTGAAAATAAAAGAGAATAACACTAAGGTTGCTCTTGATTCTGAAATAAATTGTAATAATAAACACAAAATGAGTTTTGAACATTTTCTATGACAGTTTATGTAAAGTTCTTTCAGACATATGCATTCAAAAATTACTTTTTTATCGTTTTTTACAAAAGTTTAACCAATATTATGAGCACCTTTCGTTATGTAAACTGCTATGATTTACCGTAAAAGTTAATTTTTTCCCCTGCAAATGTTAATTCGAATGATTATACTTTACATTTAATATATGTATAGAGTTTCCACAAAGTCTCTTTACAATTTCAATCTTATATTACAATTACAAATTAACACATACATATAAGGAAAGTTATACAATATTAGGAGTATATATTGAATTTTTTTATCCTTAATTAATAAACCTCTATATATGCACCATTGGTTCACGAAATACGTAAAGGTGATAATCGTCAGCTTTTTCGTCTGATGCTCTGTTTCGTCCACGCCTTGCTTTATCCAATTCTGTGCTGATTTCCATGAATTTCTTATACCATTCACAAATTGTTGGGCGCGAGCACAAGAAATTCCAGGACACCAGCTCAGTATTGGATAAAGCAAGGAATGAGCGAAAAAGAGTATAAGAAGAAAACGGTGACGATTATCACCTTCGCGTGCTTCGTGCAACCGATGGTGCACATATAGAGGTTTATTAAATGATGCAAAGAAAACTTCAATGTATACTCCTAATATTGTACTACTTTCCATACATATATATGTTAATTTGTGCTTGCAATAAAAGCTTGAAATTGTGAAGACATTTTTTGGACATCCTGTGTATAGGGAACAATAGAAAATTGAGTAAAGTGTAATGGATATCACTAACAAACCAATTAAACAATAAATGAAATCTTAATAAAGAGTAAATAAAAATGTTCTCAAATATATTTTACAAGTGTTTTTTGCTAACTAAAATTATTTTTTGTATACGATACAACCTGCACATAAATAATTCAGTTAGAAAAATTGAGTAAAATTTTTTAAACGGAGGTGTTATTGAACTAGAAATGTTACACCGGCCTTATAAATGCAGTGTATTATATTCGCGGGATCCAGACATTTTCCCCGTCCTGACGTTTACAGCAGGTTTCTGTTATAGATATATTCTGTTTACACAGAATTTGCTGCATATAAATTTGTTATTTTTGCAGATCCTTACGAACTCTATTGCCAGGATTGGACTTATGCACACACTGAAATGTATATGAATGAAACCACTTCTGCTAACGTAAACTTTTAAATGTATACAATACAGAATACTCATCAGAAAAACAAAATAAACCTGTGCTTTGTACAGATTTTAGTTATTGTAATGCATTGTTTCGATATTACACTGTAAAAAAAAAAAAAAAAACTTCTTAATTTACGAAAATACATCATAACCACGAACGAAAATATAAAATAATTCCTTCCGAGTTACCCACGATTCCGAAAAGGGTTTTTTTCTTTAAAAACCATAGAAACCAATATATTTTCGAAATTTAAACAGTCATTTATACAAACAAAATTATTTTTACTGTCATACTTTATGGCAAACGTTTCAGAGTAGATTTTATAATGTATTAATCAGTTTTCTGAAACGATAATATAGTTTTTTCGGATGCTATCAATTTTCAATTAAATATTTTCAACTGTATAATTGCATATATACATGCAGCAGTAACAAAATAATATTACTTTAAATGCTAATGTGAATTTTGTTAATTTGATATGTTTGTTTTTAAAACATGTTTGTTGGAAATGAAAATGCTTATTAGAGAATTGATAACCTATATTCCGGGTTGAGAAAACTGCAAAATCTACTCGGAAACGTTTACAAAAATAAGTGGCATCAACAAAAACTTTATTTTTATAAGTGCTTCTTGAAATATCGAAAAACTTTGGTTTTGAGGTTTAAAAAGATAAAGAACACTTTTCGGAATCGTGGGTATTTCGGAAGAAGTTATTGTATATTTTTGTTCGTGGTCATATTATATTTTCCTAGATTAAGAAACATTTTTCTTTTTTACACTGTAGGCAGTCTAATTTGTAGATCGTTATATCTCTGAATTCTCGACATGTTTGTTGAATTTGTGGAAATAGCCTAATATCTTTTTTAATTAATTAATTTTTGTCGCACATTTAAAACACATTCATAGAAAATAGTAATTAAGAAATTACAGTTAAATTTAAAATAAATATTTCCATTTTCCAGAGATGTAGTTATTGTTCTTTTTGACATATGTAAGATTTAAGACCTATTCTTTATGACGTTATGTAATGTTACACGAATGTTAAACGATTTGAAGTAGAATATTCCTAGCAATAGGACATTCTGTTAACAATTTTCCAGAGAAAAATGAAAGCGTGCAACGCTAACACGCATATTTTTAAAAGAAATTCTAATCATAAACATAAAATGAGTTTTGTACATTTTTAATAGCAGATTATGTAAAATCTTTTCAGACACTTAAATTGCTTTTCCAGCTTTTGTTACATTTATTTAACCATGATAAAGAATATTTTACTTTTATGTAAGTTGTAATGAAATTCCATAAAGTTAAATAATACTTTTCTACATGAATTGTTTAAAAATATTTTTTATGCTGCAGGTAGTCAGGTATAAAAAAATATTAAAGTTAAAGGTGCAAGTGGAATATGAATCTTTAAAAATAACAAATAAAATCTTGTAAAATATGATTTTAAAAAACGATTTTTTAAAACAATTTTTCAAGAATTTTCTTAATAATCTAATCTAAATATGGAAAGTTCAGAGCCAAAGTGGATCAAGTACAAAAGTAAAGAAAAATTGTCTGTTGCGTATTAATACTTGTTAGTAATGGTTTTAATTTTAACAGCCATATTGAACCAAGCCCCATCTTCACGGTTTCGTATTCATTTGATCGACCTTATGCAAAAAACTTTTCAGGCCAAAATGTATCAAGTCCGGTAAATTCTGATTTAAAATTGAATTGCCACCTTAATTATTGTTTTTGGATTTTCAAATTATAACCTATATTTAAGTTAATCTTCATGCTACAACAATAAAAAGAAAATTATCCTTTGAAACGCTTTAGGATTCAACCAGTGTTAGTAAACATTAAACCACGATTCCATAAAACTATAATTTATGGACTTGATTCACTTTAAATCTTTCTGCCTCATATAATAATCTAATCCAGCCGCTCTTGAAGTGTGGGCCGCAATGCATCTTCAGGGTTTCCGCAAATGTTTCGTATTCAATGTACGTTTTAATTTATATACATTGTAAAAAAAAAGACAAATGTTACTTAATGTACGAAAATACAAATGGCATTCCGTAAAATCTGCGAGTAAAATCATAAAAAATTAAGAAATATACTTACAGCAAAAAATACATCATTCTTTTTCAAAATATCTTCCCTTAGATGATATGCAACGGTCCCATCTTTCAACCCACTTTTCAAAACAAGTAGAGAAGACTTTTTCTGAAAGCTGCTTCAAAGAAACCTGTACTGCTGAAATAACTTCAGAATCTGTATTAAATTTTCTGCCACGGAGCTTCTCCTTCAACGTCGGAAACAGACAGAAATCGCATGATTTGAGATCTGGAGTGTAAGGGGGATGTAGCATAATTTTAATGTTGCATTTACTAAGATATTGCTGAACAGAAGTAGCGACATACGAGAGAGCATTATCGTGATGTAATGTCCAATTCCCTACCAGTTCATGGCGCTTTATCGATATGTGTTGTCGAAAATTTTCAAAAGTGAAACATAATATTCCCCATTCACAGTAGTTTTTGGAGGAACAGCATGCTGAGAGATTACACGTTTATGATCAAAGAAAATAATCATCATTTTCTTTCTAGCAGATTTGGTTTGTCGGATTTTTTTCGGAGGCGGAGAATAAGTGTGTTTCCATACATTTGTTGCAGACTTGGTAAGGGGATTTAATAAATGATGCACCCAAGTTTCACCACCTGTTATTAAAGTATTTAGGAAAATTGGATTATTTCGATGCATCTGTTTCCTGCTGAATTATTATTATTCCTGCTAAAAATTTAGAATAGATTTAAGACAGAACAATCATTAAAATTATGTTTATATATATATATATATATATATCTGTTACTTATAGTGATACCTGGGAAACATATTAATAGAGTCAAACATAAAAAGAAATGTACTGAATAGACAAAAATAATTTTCAAAAAATATTTGGCTATTGCTAACATGATGCATATTATAAAAAAACAAACTAAAATATGAATCTGAATACTACATTATATTATATTTTATTATGGATGTTTTTAAGAAATGAACATCTTCAAAGTCCCCCTTTTTTTAAATGTTCGTGAAGATAGATTTTGCATAGGAAATAGAACTTGTGACATATTATTTTGAATCCGGGGTGGAAACTATTTTAGTTACAAATAAAACTTGATAACTTCTTCATAGACTAATAAATTTAATATTTACAACATATTTATATGTTACTATTTACAAAATAACTCATTTAATTTAATATTACGGCTTAGCTCAGATGCCTTGTCGGCAACAACTCTGTAAACATTCTTCTCTTCTGGTAAAGTCTAAATTGCTCAGCTTGTCAATTCTTTTGAAAGAAAAAAAAAGAAAAGGAGAAAAAATATGATGGAGTGAGTATAGTTCGAGCGTTACACTCTTCCCCTCACACTGCATTACTGGTCCCTCAATTGTAGTGTGCATTTGCTTGGTGAATTCCTTCGGGATGCTTTCTGGTGACTAAATACCTCTGTTGTTCTCGCATTTTTTGAACCTTTAGTAAATATTTGCTGGCTGGGCGTCTGATGTTTCCCGGGTCTGCCTCTTGGGCGTCTGACGTTTCCCGGGTCTGCTTCTTGGACGAATGAAGCCTTTAGAACATCCACCATATCCATAAATGACACTACGAGAAATAAGTTGTTCTCCAAATAAAAAAAAATTCTGAACAGAAGCACTTGGTATAAAAAGTACGTTAATCAAAATACAATTTCTTAAAAAGTTTTAAACATATATGCACAAGAAAAAGGTTGTATGATACTATAGATCTATTCATGGTGAGCCTTAATGAAAAATAATCCATGAGAAAAAAAAAACTTTTTTTTTTCAAGAGAAGAAAAGAGTCAGTATTTGAAGTACTCGAATATATAAAAGACTTATGACGATGATTTCAACAAGCAGTTAAAAATAAAATAAAATAAAATAAAATAATTAAAATGTTCAACACCAGATACTGATCTCTAAACTTTTAAACAGCCATCCATCTAAAAACCAGTGAAATGCCACTTTTTCCCTAAAGTTGCTCCAGCACCAGTAGAATCTTCTCTAAAAATTACTGGATATATTTTTAATAAATTTTCAACATCTCTGGACCTGATAGTTAAATCAATCTGGTGCAAGTACGAACAAATATAATCAATGTTTGCACCAAATGGATGAACATGGAGGAATGTTGAAATGAGACCAATGAGGCGAGCCTCCCTTTCTATATTAGCATTAGATAAATTTCCTAATTGGGAATTATTCTCATAAGCTGAATCATTAAGACAATCAGGATTTTCTTGTCATTCTGCGCTTAAAGGCACGAAGCTCTTTTAATTCAGCTTCATTAGATCTTCTTTGATTCAAATTTAGCTCTTCCTTTTTTGAGTTTTGTAAAGCCTGTCGCATTGTTGCCAACTGATTATCTTTATGTTTAAGTTTTTCTTTGTGATCAGGCTTCATGACCATAATTTCATTTTGTGCAGCTTCTAACTGACATCTCAAAGAATCAGCCTCTTCTTCGTACTTATGAACATCTTCTTGATATAGATTTTTTACCTGATCAGTATCAGTATTTGTTTTATCTGAATTTTCATCATCACTGAGTTCCATTTCTTCATCTTGTCGTTCATTTTTCAACTTCTCACACTTCATGATCTGTATAATGCACTACTGGCGGAGTAGGCGGTCTATAATAGTCTAGTTCGTGATGGCGTGCTTGACGTTGTAGAGCTCTCTGCTTGCATTCATAATCACACTGGTCATCTCGAACTTGAACATAATCAACATGTAGCTTTCCAGTAAAAGGTGCCTCGTCTTTATTTTCTATTTTTAAGCTATATCCAGAAAAATACAAAGCATTATCTACGTAGAGCTCATCAGAAAATCTTATATGGCAAAAATTCTTTTTAGACATTCTAACTGTCTCTACAGACCCACAACGTTCGAAAATTTCTCGAATAATTTCCTCCGTAATCTTTTCTGGCAAACCGCACACAAACACTGTTTTGCACCCCAATGGCCGTTCTCTAGTAGTAGGTCGAGGTGAATTTGGATTCGGGGGATATAAAACACTTTTGCAAGCTGCACAACTTCTTTAACAGTAGGATGTGATCCAGTATCAATATAATGTTTAACTTTAGGTGTAGCCTCTTCTCCTAGTTGGAAGTTATTTGTAAATTTTCCAAGCCGTTCATTCAACCTAACTCGTTGCTCTGAAGTGAGATGTCTACCTTCATCTTCTCTAAGAGAAACAGTGTCTAATTCAACGGTTTTTATTGCTAATTCACTGGGAGGTCTATATGTATCTACGGCGAATCTATACTTCCACCTGCATCTATCAGCAAAGAACCATTCTTGATTTACTACATCCAAACAATTTTTGCTTTGCGTAAAAAATCGATTCCCAAAATTGTACGATTATTTTTGGCATTCGGCAGAGCATAAAGTGTTGTTTTAACATCGCGACCTTCAATTTTAACATGAACGTCTGTTTTATAAACTTCGGTAGTGTTTTGTAGCCCATCCGCTAAGACTACGATCATTTGAGCTTTTTCAAACTTCACACCTTGGTCTTTTAATAAAGAATACAAAACTTCACCCGCAACGCAATGTGTTGCGCCAGTGTCAGCACAGGCTGTGCCAGAGAGACTATTTATACTTATTTTTACCAATAATGTTGGTGATGTTTGCATATTACATGTACGAAATTCTAGAGATTGAAAGTGCGCCGATACATTTTTCGGAGAACAAGTTGGACACTTGGATTTAATAACTCCCGGGTTTCCACATCCATAGCAACTTAACATTGGCCGATTTAAATTTGAAGGATAATTAATTTTATTTCTCTTGGACTCATTTTGATTGCCAAATTTACCAAACTCATTTCTTTTAAAATCTAAATGCGTTTTTTTAAAGCGATTAGAACTCCCGACCTCACTGATTTTATTTGATCTCTTTATTTCTATTTTGTGTGACCTCAAATTATCATATAAATCTAACTTTTCAGCTAATTCAACAGGATCTGTTAAATTCTCCCATTGGTCTAAATAATGTTCTTTGCAATCAGGGGAAACCTTTTTCTTTAATTGATCAGCAATAATTAATTCCGATAGTTTTTCAAAGGAATTTATATTTAATTCGGATAGCCATCCCTCAAAATAGCTTCTAATTTCAAAGTAATATTCTTTCCAGCTAATATCGGTTCGCTTTGGATGTCGATTAAATAAAACTCTAAACCTTCCAGTAGTTAACTTGAACCTCTGCAACAATATATCTTTAATATAAGAATAATCCTCAAGTTTTTCTTCCGGTTCACGCGTTATTAACTTACCGATTTCATTTGGAAGGACTCCAATTAAATACGTAATCCACAGTTCTTTAGAAACCTTTAAAAGTTTCACTTGTCTCTCAAAAGTTATTAAAAATAAATTCATATCATCCTTTTCAGGATTGAAATCGGGTAAAACCTTTTACAAGTCAACGCGGATTGAAGAAGTTTCTAGAGGGTTGCTTGTATTTGCAACATCTCTTGTTCCTGTTTCTAACCTGAGCTTCTGTAGCTCAAATTCTCTTTCTTCGGCTAAACGCTTCTCTTCCTCAAGAGTCTTTCTTTCTTCTATGATATTTTCTAAAATTCCCTGTACAAAATCTATGTTATCTTTAAATGCCTCACTATTTACAATTTTATCACGTAATTCGAGGACTTTATCATGACTACTTATTTGTACTTTTAACTCTGAAGCCAAAGTGATTAAATCAATTTTCTTACCCTTAGAAAAAAACGCCATCATTTGAATTAATTATGTTTTAGCTAACTTCAAACTTAATTTGTGTTACGAATAACTCTTAGCAAAATAATTTAAACCAATTCTTCATATAATAAATAAAATAATGCCAAGCACTCATTTATAATAATAACTTCAATAATAATATAGCTCAGTGCAACTGTATAAATGTATAAAATAAAGCAAACGAGTTTATTTTTCAATAATAATTATTAGATATATTTCTCTTATGAATATCTTCATTTAATTCAGATACTAAAATACTTCAAGCTGCAGACGATTTTTCGTATTTCATTTCCAAGGAAAATATCTTTCAGGTTGAATAGAATAATTCCAAAATATTTAGATTCTGGACGAATCAAACACAATTTTTCAAAAAATCCTCAGATTCCGGATGAATCAAAAGAAATACTTTTTGTACTTTAGTATCTAAATTTTCTTATTAAAACAGTTTAACACAATTTAAAAATAATACTTATCTTCATATCTTGCCATATTCGGGCCCGACGTTGGGGAGCCAATCTTTGTGACATATTATTTTGAATCCGGGGTGGAAACTATTTTAGTTACAAATAAAACTTGATAACTTCTTCATAGACTAATAAATTTAATATTTACAACATATTTACATGTTACTATTTACAAAATAACTCATTTAATTTAATATTACGGCTTAGCTCAGATGCCTTGTCGGCAACAACTCTGTAAACATTCTTCTCTTCTGGTAAAGTCTAAATTACTCAGCTTGTCAATTCTTTTGAAAGAAAAAAATAGAAAGGGAGAGAAAATATGATGGAGTGAGTATAGTTCGAGCGTTACAAACTTCAGTTTTGAAATAAAAAATTAACAGTACATCATATCACACGTTACTGCTTTCAATAAATGAATCTTAGTACTTTTTAGAAGAGTGATTAGAAGCGTATCTTATTTTTACGTAATATATATAAAAAATGAAATAAATATTTTTATCTTTACTTTAATAATTTCTGCCATGTATTGAAAATCCATATATAAAAATAATATTGAAGAAATCATTAGATATGCATTAGATAATAATAAATTAAAAATTAATAAAGAGAGTATTATCAGAATTAAGTAATAATAACAAAATAACTATTCGGATGTGCCAATCACAAAACTTACTTCTATCTCATACAAGTTTCACATACCATAAAAACGAATCAGTACCAATTTATGTCAAAATCTAACTGAATCTAAAGTTTTATTAAATTCTGTGAATTAGTTCTTGAGATATGAACTATTACTAAAATCGTGTAAATACTTAAAAATGAAGCATACAAGCGCCATCTGTTGGGAGATATACAGCAAAATCTAATTAACAGGAACTTACGTCAACGTCTTACTGAATCGGAAGTTTGATGAAATTCTGTGCATTAGTTCTAAAGATATAGCTATCATAAAAATAAAGAAAAAAGTAGCATAGCAGTGCCACCTGTTGGGATGTTTACACCAAAACGTAACCAGCATCTATTTATATTCAAGGTCTAACAGAATCTGAAGTTGGATATTATTATGTGCATTAGTCATTGAGATTTAGCTATCATGAAAATCTTGAAAAATATAGCATAGCAGCGACACCTGTTGGGAGACCAAAAACTAATCAGAACCAATTTATATCAGGAACTGACTGAAACTAAAGTTTTACTAAATTCCGTGCATTAGTTCTTGAGATAGAGCGCCCACAAAATTTTTGTTACATGCATACATACAGACTGAGAGAGTCACAGACTCACAGACAGAAGTATTCTAAAAACAATCGAATCGTGTTCAGGACCCTCTGAAGCGTATAAATCCGCCGAAAACCAGATGTCTTATTTTTTCACGAATCCAATACTTTCTTCTTGTTAATACAGAAGAAAGTAAAAATGATATAAAAGTATAGCTTGTTTCAAATATAACAGTGTAAAAAAATGCTAAATTTGCATAGAAGCAGTCAGAATACGTGCAGAGAAAACAAAATAAACATCGTGTATAATATATAAATCTTAAATTTTTTTATTTCCTAAACATATAGTTATAATTATGCATAGTGTAATATTTAAAAGCTGTTGTTTTTATATGCACACTATTTAAATGCTTGTTTTTTCCATATTTTTACATCGTGTTTTACATTTTGTAAGATTAAAAATTACATTACATTAGAAAACGTTTATTTAAGAGAGTAGCTCTGAAATTCTTTTGTTGTTTACCATTATAACGTAATTTTTCTTGGTTAGTAATTCGATATTTATCATTTTAATATTTGATGCTATTATCAATATATTTTGATTTTTTTTCTCATGCTAGTTAACAAGTAAATTATAGTGTATGTAGAAATTCTGTTCAACACCATGGCGATTGCATAAAATATAACAGTTTCTAGTAACAGTTAAAATTCTAATAGCACCTCAAATTTCGCAGTCGAAATTTTCAATAAATCAGAGCATAAAAAGAAGCATGATTTTTTTTAAAGGTTCTAGGAGCCAAATATTTTCCGTACAGTATGTTTCAAATACATCATATTACTTGACATCTCTATGTTTATCAAAATGCATTCCTTCTTGATGTTGTTGTTGTTAATGGTGTTAGAAATAATTCCTCATATTGGATTAAATTACTATCTCTGCAGCCACTTAAAAAAAATAAAAAATAAAATAAAAAAAATAAATAAATAAACAGATGTTCAAGAAGAAAAACCAGCAGGAAATTTTCCTCTACTCAGTGAAATATCTCGTGAACAGATTCGTCGGAAATAAATATCTGGCAGACACTTATAGCCAATTATCTTCAAATACAGTACCCAGCTTTTTATTTTATCAAAAGTGATAGTAAAATCACTTAATGACTATTTTGTTAATATCATCAAATAATGAACAAAGTTCACACACCAATTAATGAACTTGTGTAATTGCTGCAACAAGTAGGAAATCCCAGCTGTTTGTGAAATGTGTTTATATTTGTAATATGCTTTCTATGTTCATGAAATGTGCTCAATTATTAGTGATGTGTGCCAGAAAACTCTAATTAAATGAAAATCTCATGACTATACAGATCAAGGACAAAGTTAAAAACATTATCATTATTTCTGACTTTTAAAAAAACTTTTAATTCAGTCTGTCATAAAAACTAATCCTGTCAACATCTCTAAAAGGAGCAAATGGCTCTCGTAAACACTAAGATATAAATATTGTTTTGTAACTTAAGTAAATTTAATCTAAAATTTATATTTAATCAATTGTAAAATTCAGTCATATACACTTACCCCCCAAAAAGACTTATTATTTGTATTTATTCTAATATTCTAACAAGTTTTTTTTTTCAGGCATCCAATTATAAAGGATCTACTCTCATTATGCACCAGCGTTTTCATATGGATAAAATGTGAAACTACAAGTATGGTGATCATCGACAGAAAATCTAGGATAATTCCAATTCATTTCTCATTTATTGAAGAGATCAAAAGTCATTTATTTTTCAGATAAACGTTTTTTTTTTCTGAGATAGCGCCGCGATTGAACTCACATCTCCAAGAAATGGTACAGTAGACTTCCAAATTCGAAAAAACCAAAATGGCGATTTTTTTAATTTTTAGTATAAAAGCAATAGTTCTGACCACAGCTTCCACTTGAAAAAAGAAAAATTGATTGCGCTCATCTTTTAGCAAGTCATACGCATTTTTGTGCAGTCGCAGGCAACAACTATTTCAACCACGCCATTTAAAACGCCCTTTGACAGGACTGCGTTGATCTGGACAGCGAATTTATACACCATTCGAAGGGCAATTTTTGCACTTTTTTTCCTTTTTTTTAATCATGAATATTTATTTTGCCACGGATTATATTATTATAAAATATACAAAATGTTCATCAAATTTTCATTTTAGTAATGAAACTAGATATGTAAATTCTTATAAATGTGAATTACCTTTTCTACATTTCCAGTGACAAAGCATTTACGTAGAAAGAATTCTGTGATGTTTAAAGATTTCACCTCTTAAAAACCTATTAGGTATTGTTAAAGGTTTATTATGTCATTATAAATAAATCCAGATACTGAATAATAATAGAAAATAATGTTACATAAATTTTTAAATCTTATAATTTATTCTTCATAAAATATATGTAATTTTATATTATTACTATAAACAAAACCCGTACGTCTGCATATATTAAAAACAGGTTTAAGTAATATTGGGAATTATTATAGTTATATTATAATATATAGTTATATTATAATATATAATATAATAATTAATTATTAATATATTTATATAATATATATATAATATTGGGAATTTATTATAGTTTTTGAAAAATGCTATTTATTCGGGATGTTAATATATTACATTTTGATTATCTCAAGAACCATTAAAGATGTTTTTACCAAACGTTCCACACATATATCTAATAACACTGTAAACATTTACTTTAATTAAAAAAAATAATAAAAAATAAATAAATAAATAAATAAATAAAAACCATTAGTAAATAAAGGAGTTGTTTTTGATGGCCCACTATACCCTTAAATTATTAAAATACAGACTTCGTTATATAAACTGCTAAACTAATTTTTTTTCTGTTTTGAAGATACATTTCTTTGCTGCAATAATTAAAAATATTCTAAAAGAATTTTTCACTGCTCTGTGTAGTAACATTTAAGTCTCTAATAAATGTATTTTTCAGCAAGGTATAAACGTTCTTTCACTAATAACCTTCTCATTTAGTTTGGGAGTAATTTTCTCTTATAAATGGCGCGAGGAAGTATTTCATTATATCTTTTGCTAAATGCAGCAACAATAAAATCAAATGAAGTGGATTCTGGTAATATACGCAGCTACCGGGATGAATGATGTTTGTAATTTCTACAGACAATTGTATTGACGATTCTCTGTATTAGAAATTAAAATAAGATATTTATTGCTTAGTCAGATTTCAGTCCAGAATGCATAATATGGTGTTTTGCTAACTGAAACACAACTGAACTCTATGTTTGTATTATCTGTTCTCAATATTAGAAATTAACATAAATGCTTATCAGTTTGTTTGTTTTTATAAAGTCTGAAAAAAATTAAATATTTAAGTCCTCGTTGGATTGCGTGTAGTTTGGCAAACTGAAAACTGTATGTATTGTGTATTTTATTAAAAGTGATGAATGCTGGAAAATATAGCATAAAATGTTTATTATTTCTTTGAATTTCAAATTCCTGAATAAGAAACATTCTTTAAAGAATTCCACATTACATTATTCGAAGTTTTCTCAACTGAATAAAAATGTGTCTTGTGTATTTTTGACTAACTTTTCTAAGTATTAGAAAAATCTTTAAGGTTTCTTTCGTTTTTATAGCCTCAGAAATAAAATACTTAAAGATTTCAGTTCTTATTACATTATTTTGAGTTCTTTTAAGTTAAACAAATATGTGGTTTGTGTATTTTTATTAACGGTTCTCGGTATAGGAAATTAACATAAAATGCTTATTGATTCTTTGATTTTCAAATACTGGTATTGCAGTGAAGTTATCTTAATCTTCAATGAAATAATCTTAATTGAAGAAAGTGTGAGAATGATACAGTGATACACATAAAAACAATTATTTATAGCAATGCAAAACAATCTCGGGATTCATAGGTTTTTAAAGGTTTGGAAATTTTTTTTAATGCTTGTTGGAGAAATACATTTTTTATAAAATACTCAGTTTAGATATTATTTACCTTATATGTACAAAATATTGTAGTTAATAAATTTCTATTTTTAGTCAGCAGAGGTGTATTTTTGTTTAATTATTGTTTATGGAGCAATGAACACTGGTGTGCATGCTGACACATGAGGGGGGACATAAGGGAGGACATGAGGGAACCGTCACTGCAACGTATTCTTTATTGGGGAATAGTGTTGCCAGGCGTTCCGATTTTCAGGGGTCTCCAGTCTTTAACACGGGACGCTAAGTGTCCCGTTTTTATACCATGCCTAAATTTCGTAAAATTTTTAAGAGTTTAAATTTTAATTTAGGTTAAGTTAAAATTTTATTATATACTCTCAGACGCGGGCGAGAGAATTCAACAACATTTTGGACACATCCAGTTAATGATGCTTTTTACGGCAGTTACCCACATACAGCAAAAAAACCCGATCGCTGTCCGAAGTGTATCCTCAACTGACGTTTTGGCAGCTAATCAAAATCTAAAGTTGACCCTGATGAAAAATTATTCAAGGCTATTAAATAAAAAATACAAGTAACTATAATAAATAACGTCTAATTCTGAAAAATTGCTATCAATATTTGCTTCTTATATTGCTTCATTATCTTACAAGTTCTTTTTCGAAAATCCTATATATAAAATAAAAGTAGCATTTTTAGAGATGCAAACATCATATTGTGAAATACTTCAGTAAAACTTTATTCATTTGAGCTAAATTTTGGCAAAGCTTCGGCTAAATGAAAAAAAAATATATAAATTTTTAACGATAAATAATTCAATGATAATCTAAATAACTCAAAATATATTTTACATCCATGAGAGCATTGAAATTACATTTAAATTCTAATCTTAAAACATGCATTTTTTATTTGCCTACATATGACAACAAGTTTCAAAAAGTTTGTTTTATTTCAATATAATTATCAGTTATTGATTTTTAAACTGAATAATGCATTTTAAATTAACTCTTCGAAATATTTCCACTTTATAAATAATTCATGAAGAAACATTGAAATGTTGCATCATCAAACATACTTGAATTGCTTTTTGATAGAAACAAAATGTTAAATGCAAGAATATAGTTATATGTCATTAACATGTCTCAATTATTCCGGTACATTCAATGCACATAATTTATATATTATATTTTTGCATTACATATGTTAGTGATCTTATATTTTTTTAAAGTATAATTGAAGTAGAAAATTTTGTCAATGAGAGATAAATACATAGTTTTTCATCTATATATTTAAAATATAATACTGTATGTTTATTCAGCTATAGACGACAATGGTGGAATATTTTAATGAGGACTTTATATATTTTGGCTGATAAAATAATACATATTCAAACGGGAAATATTTAATGGTCTTTTCACAGAATAGCATAAAAATAATTTTTAAATGTGCAACAGCTTATTTTTAATGTTTACATTTTAATAGATTTATTTTCAAATTTCTATATATGACAACTAGTTTCGAAAAGTTTGATTTATTTCAGTGTAATATTGAATTGTTGATTTTCAAACTGAAGAACGCATTTTAAATGAACTCTGCAAAATTTTTCCGTTTTATAAATAATTCATGAAAAACACATTTAAATTTTGAATCATGAAACATATTTCAACAGCATGTTGGTAGAAACAAAATGTTAAGTATAAAAACCTTTATGTTATTTTTATTTCAAGGTAGCTGCAAACGCGTTAAAATATGGAATATGCTTTTTATTTATTCTATCATTGTCTGAAATTGATTATAAAAAAATATTTATTTTATTTTTAATAACACATGTCAACAATAGACCAAATTAATGTTTTAAAACCATTGAATTATTAAGTGTAGTAGAACATTGATCGTTACAAAATTAATACGAGAATAATTAGTTTATGTATTTAAAATAGAAATTTTCGTTTATTTATATGCTTATTGTTATGCTTATTCTTACGTTTATATGCTTATTCTTTTTCATTTTTTATTTTAGCGCTATCGTGAATTAACGCATGTTTATTTTTAATAACTAAAAACGGAAAAAGGCACTTTTAGTGTCGGAAAACATTGAAAATTGGAAAATTCAAAGTGTCATGACTCGGTAAGTTTGGGTCGTAAAAGAAATGAATTTTTCTTAAAGTCCTTCTAAGACGAACGGCAACATATTTCTAAATATTAGTTATAAGAATAAATGGCCGAAATAAACAAGGGACCTTCGTATTTTAGTATGCATACAGGCCTTTATAAAACAAATGAACATCTAAAAGCTGTACTTGATCTGTATAATTTTATAATTAGAAGTATGTTTCAATCACCAGCGGCTTAAGATACAATTGTCATAACACATGTTTGAATAATCCAATATAGGCGCGTTCCAGTATAGAAAATACAAAGTAAAAAAACACAAATGTTTCTTAATTTACAAAAATATAATATAACCACGTACAAAAATACACAATAAAATCTTCCGATTTGCCCATTATTCCGAAAAGCGTTCATTATCTTTAGGGACTTCATAAACCAATATATTTTTTATTAGAGCATTGAATAAGCTGGTGTGATACTGTATCTCCTGCTTGCTTCTGCCTTCAAAGTGGTTCCACGTCTTCTTTGCGCCTGACGAAAAAATACAAAATTCTTTTGAAAGTTCTAGCGCTTTCCTTATTTTTATGATGTTATTAAGAAGTTTTCTTATGCTTTTATCAATATATTTTTGACGTTTAAAGAAGCATTTATAAAAACAATGTTTATTTCTTTTTTTGCTGCCACTGACTTTCAGAGACGTTTTCGTGTAGTTTTTAATCAGTTTTCTGAAACCTGAATATCGGGTTTTAGGTAATAGGTTCTCAGGTCTATTCTATAAGCATACCTGATTTGTGGAGTCAAGAATCGCAATAAAATTTCATTCCATATCCTCCCCCTATCCTACTCGACCCGTACATATTATATATTCTTTTTTAGTCCCATTACAAATGATGTAGCGTCTTACACCTAGTCGTTGCAATTTGTATTTAGATACAACAAGCCTTCATAGCAACCATACTTCCCAATGTAACAAGAATATGGATTTAACACTACCATAGACTTATCAAAAACTATAAAAATAATAAAGTTATTTTTTTCCGCAATATACACGGCATGCGACCCAAGAAGTAGAAATTGAAGTGTTAAATTACTTTGGCTGTATCAAAACTATACTTCAAACTCATCTAATAGGGAAAAAATAATTAAATTATTTTTTCTAAATTGTATTTGAATTTTAGGTTTTATTTAAATTTTAATATATATATATTTAAAAATTTATTTCACATGCTTTAGCAGATTTTTTTTTTCTTCTGGATTAAATCAATAAAATATATAATCATGGTTAACCTCTCACCATTAGCTAGTTCATGTTGTCATTTGCTTCAGAATATTTCAACCTCTGATTGCTGAAGAAACAAGCACTGCAAAATGAGTTTCTGCTCAGTTTAACATTGGTCGATACCGTGTAATTAAAGATTTCATTTGCTCTGCTGAGTCCATGTTGACATGCTAATAAATGTTTCAGCATAGGCCTTTGTGGAAGCAAAATAAATTTAGAGTAAAAATAATATCTTCCTCATAGAGGGTATTAAACAGGTTAACAGTTTTATGAAGTTTTATTTACTATGATATGTTTTTATTCAGTATAATGATCATTTAAATAAATTTGCACTGAGGTAACAAAAATTAATCGCTGAAGTTTCTTGAGAGCGTACTATTATATTTTTCATAATATTCTAGAAGCTATAAATATGCATAGATAAATATAATATATTATGATACATATAGCGTTTAAAAAATTGTAATAATCAAATCTTTATAAATTTCATATGGACATTTATTATATTTATATTTATACTAGGTGACTTAAAAAATATTTCTTAATGGTGATTATCGTTTAACTCCCTAAAGGTAATCATATATTATTCATATAGCTTAATTTAAAATCAAAATTACCAACAGAATTTATAAGTAAAATTTTGGTATTATAATTTTACTGAAAACGTTTAAATTGTATTTAATTAGTTTTAAATAAAAATTTTCAAAAATTCTCGTGTGTTTTCGTGAGTTACAGAAACACAATTATTTGCCCCTGAAAATTTTCACACTTTCAGGGACAACGTATAATTGTGATGGTAAAACGTTGAAATGATTGACTGCTACCAGAATCTAGGAACAAAGTGATTTGAAAATAAATAAATACTTTTCTTTACGTATAGTATAAAATAAAATTTTATTCAAAGATGTTGGTGTGATTTTGGCAGTTGGATATTAAAATAAAGTGACATATCCAATTGCGGTTGCCACCATATTTAATTAATGGTGATACCCATACATAATATATCAACGCCCTTCAAGGATTTAAATCGCTCATGATGTAAACATAATTCCATATACAAAAAAAATTATGCAGATAAAGTTTATATTTTATATTTAAGACTGTTTGCATGGAGCTTAATAAATATTAATTACAAATTTAAATTTTTTATGCGTCCTCTTTTTCCTATAAATTATATTTAGATTTAATATTGCTCTGTGTCTAACCCAATTATACCTGTCGTCCCAAAATTGGCACGTTCTGTTTTTCGGAAATAAATTAATATTTTTTCAAATAGGTTACTTTTTAATTTTTTTTACTATTATTTTCTACATTCTACAAACAATTTAGTCAGATTTGTATAATTTAATAATTATCGTGTTATATATATTTATATACAACAGTTATAATTAACCAAAAAACAGAGAAAAAAAAAACACTCAATCATAAATGGGCTTAAACAATTCACATTCGTTTACAACCCAAACGAACCGATTTATGATACTTTGACGCATTTATTAATTTTCTTCGTTTTCAGTCACTAAATAAGCATATTTCTGTTTCTTACATAACAAGTGCTGTGTTGTATACTATTAAATTAATTTTACCATAACAACGGAAACATTTCTGTTATCTAATATTTTATTAAAGATATGGTGTTTTACTTTTAACGAGTAACTCTAGAGGGCAGCACCACAGGAAATTATTTCTAGTAGCTACTGACACCTATCGTTCAGATGTTTTTATTTCATTGCAGTATTTTTGAAATCTATAGAATGTAGATGTAGTTCTGTGTTATGTGTAAGTACTTGTTCTGTGATGTTAATTAAAATATGTAAAATAATTCATTTCGTGCACCTCAGTTTTGGTTCTGTTATATTTAATTAATTAAGTCTTCTTCTTTAATAATACATTATAAAAAAAAATAGCCAGTTGGAAGTAGCATGCCAATATTGTTATCGATACCAACGTAACGTTAGTAAAATGTTGTGTATTTTGAATGCCCATTTAGTGCATCACACCAGGAAGTAATTAGAATAATGTGAAAAATTTGCATCAAAATAATAACTGACAAATAACAATTACAATAAAAATGTGTAAATATTTATAAATATTACAATATTAATATTTATATATATATAAACATACAATGTAACTATTTTTTAACAATACTTTGTAATGATATCTATCACTCTTTATAAAACCATACATTGTTGGAGGACTACTAAAATAAAAAAAAAGCGTAAATATTGACCTCTTCCCCTACAAAAAATAAATAAGTACAACTATATTACTGAAGAGTATGTTGTTTTGCTATTCACAAACGTTTCTAAAACTATATTTTCGTTATAATCCCTAAAACGTAACACTTTGGTATATTTTTTAAATGACAAGACTTAAAATAAAATTATGATAGTAAAATACCCCTTTCTGTAATGCATGTGTATTGCTGTTTAGTAGAAGTGTATTTTAAAACGAACACATGTGAAAATGAACTTGCGCCAAGAAATCCAAAAAGGATTTCAATAACACAGCTTCAAATACATTCTGACGCAAAATCATGTGAAGTCTGAAGAAATCGCTGCGACGCTCTCAAAGTTTTTCTTTATTTTGGTAAGGTATTTCTTAAATACAAACAAGAATAAAATACAAACAGGATGCATCTTAAATTTGTATAAATAAGCAATACTTAAGTTTGAAGAATAGTTGCTTATCACTATGATATTGAAAATTTAACAAGATGTCCATTTTTGTGCAATTTCGAAAGGGTTTTCATTCCCTCTTTAATTTCAAAACTTCTCATTTCATTTTGTATAGATCTTGAATATCCCCTGACTCAAGTACTAGAAAAATCGTTGCATGCTTTACACGCTTTTAAAAATAAAACATTTAAATGTGCTATACATTTGTTAAAACTATGTGTGATTTGTTATGTTACATAGATCATTAGCATTGAAAGTTTAAAAATTTATTACTATTTCCATGTGGATGTAGCATCTTAAATTTGTATTTTCAATAAAACCACTTAACAGCAGACACCTCGGGGGTGCAGAATTCATCTGCTATTCGGAAATGTCAGAGATAAAAACTTACAAATATATATGTGTTATGAATTGAAAAAAGTCCGCTATACGGGAGTCTCCTTTATGGAGGTGCTATACATTTAAATAAGACTTCTAATAATATATAATTTTCTTCTCTCTGTGACAGTGACTAAATAGTATAGGGTGTTCTGTTTATTTTCTTTTGACTAATTATACATAAATAAGTATGTGTATGAAAACTGTTGTAGTATTTGACTCTAACACCCAGAGTTAAATTATGTTTATTTATTTATGTTATAGTTCATTGCAGTATAGGTTACAAATTACATTTTTATATAACTAATCTTATTCTTTAATAAGTGAGTTTCATCATCATTATATGAGGCGTTCAGAACAAAAATGGAGAACAAAGTCCATTTTCTGTTCAATCGATTTTCAGATGAATTCTTGCTCTCTCTATCTCTATTAATAAAAGAAAGTTTTTGACTGTCTGAGTTTTGTTTGTTTTTAAGTTGGTGATGTCTAGGGAAAACTATCGCACACAGATATCTGGAAATTTGGTTCCGAACAGATGAGAAAGAATCGAGTGCACCTGAGCTTCAGATTTTAGATTTTTTTTATTAGATATTTTGTTATTTAATTTTCATACAATTTTTAGCTTTTTTCTACAATTTTTACATTAGTAAATATGAATCTGGTTTCAGTCTTTAGCTCAACATAGTACATTTTATTTTATTTTCAATAAACGTTATTGGGTATTCATGCAGCGTATTCTGAATTTTAAATGCTAATTAATTTTGAATGCTAATCGTTGCTTTGGTCTTTACATTTTTGTTTTTGATCGACAGAAATGAAAGCATCTTTAAGCACCTTCGTTATAACTGAATATCTATAAATGTGATCTTCAATTGTTGTATTATACTCATGTTTTGGCCGTTAATCCGAAGAAACACTTAAAACTCTTTTTATCCATTTTTATTAATTTTTCAAGCTTTTTTCAAAATAAAATAACACTACTCAAAACCTCAATCATTTATGTCTTGCGATATTTAATTATCTTTCTTTATTAAATGTATACGTTAATAAATTAATGTTTATATCTTTTTATGTATTATATGCGTCTTCATTCCAGTTGCGATAAAACATGTTTACTTTCTTCTATCTTTACAAGAAGAAAGTATTGGATTCATGAACATTTTCGACTTCCGGTTTTCGACGGATTTATACGTTTTAGAAGGTCTCGAACACGATTTGACTGTTTTTAGAAAATGTCTGTCTGTGAGTCTGTGACTCTGTCTGTCTGTATGTGGCAAAAATTTTGTGGGCGCTCTTTCTCAAGAACTAATGCACGGAATTTTATAAAACCTTATACTCAGTTAGTCCCTGATATAAATTTGTGCTGATTAGTTTTTGGTAAAAATTGCCCAATAGGTGGCGCTTCTATGCTGCATTTTTCGCGATTTTCCGCAATAGCTCTATCTCAAGAACTAATGCATTTATTTTCATCAAACTTCAGATTCATTTAGAGCTTGACATAAATAGATGCTGATAATGTTTTGGCATAGATATCCCAACAGGTGGCGCTGCTATGCCACTTTTTTCTTGATTTGTACGATAGTTATATTTCAAGAACTAATGCACGACTTCAAACTTCATATTCTGTTATACCTTGACATAAATAGATGCTACTTACGTTTTGGTGTAAATATTCCAACAGGTGGCGCTGCTATGCTACTTTTTTCAGTACTATCACGATTACTTTATCTCAAAAAATAATGCACGGATTTTCCTGAAACTTCAGATTCAGTTAGATGTTGACATAAGTTGCTGTTGATTATGTTTTGGTCTAAATCTCGCAACAGGTGGCGCTGTTATGCTACATTTTGCAGGATGTACACGATTTTAGCAATAGGTATATCTCAAGAACTTTAGATTCAGTTAGACCTTGATATAAATTGGTGCTGATTCTTTTTAGTATATGCGAAACCTGTGAGAGATAGAAGAAAGTTTTCAGAGTGGGCACATCCGACTAGTTTAATCAGTATTAGAAATACGCTTTGGAAATTAAATTAAATGCACTATTATATTGGAATTGATTTTATCTATTATTTTGATGAAAAAATTAACAAAAAATATCATAAGTTTACATGAAAGCTTAAAAAGTGTTTTTATTTTAATTGTTATAAGATGCCTCCTTCGTTCTTTATAAAAAAGCATTCAAATTTCTAGGATTAACTAAACTGTTTTCAACATAATTAGAATCCTGTGTAATATCTGGATTAGAAAGGGTATAATTGTTGTTTGTAAGTAAAAAATATAAAGTAGAGTGGTATTAACAAGTAAATAAAATTACCAGTTAATATGTCAATTTCTTTATTTTGTTTTTATTAAACGTTTGCTACTACTTGCTATTAATTAATTATAACCGTTTTATTAATCGTATGTAATCGAAAAATAATAGTTTTAAGAATGCTGCCTAGTGTATTTATATAAAAAAAAAAACTTGAATATGTGATATCTATTGTTGCTTTATAAAAAAATAAAAGATAATTTTCAACATTCAATTAAGCGTTCAAAAAAATAAATTAGAATCACAATCATTAGAGAATTGTTTAGTTAATTAAGTTTTTAATTTTTGACATTTAATGTTCCAGTTTCAAATGGCAATTGTTAATTAATTAAGAACCCTGATCATTAAAGAATCTATTTTATTTCAGGCGCTAAAAATGTATTGTTTAATTATGATTACTGTAGCTGTTTAAATATTTCTAAATTTTAGTATTAACAAAAAAAAAAAAAAAAAAAAAAAAAAAAATTCACGCCTTTAGCTAATATTTAATTTAACAAAAAAAAATTATAGTAGCAAAATAAATTTTATTAATTTTTTTTACTATCTCCAGTTATCAAATAAAATAGAAAACTTCAAAATATAAGGTAGCATTGCATGTGTTGAATTTTTTAATGTATTTCATCAATATGCGATAATTAACAAGATAATTTTAACAAAAATTAAAACCGACTTCAAGGAATTGTTTTTTACCCTCGTGTTAGTGTGACAATCCTGTATTCTATTAACATTAGTGTCGTGCATGGGTCAACCCAAAACTATTATACGAACCCAAACCCGAAAACTCTATTTGAAGTTAACCGAAAAAACGACGCACATACAGGAATTCCCATTTTAATGCAATTGTGGAAAAATTCTTTGCAATTATAATATTCTTGATATCAATTTAATGCTTTATGATAAAAGACAAGTAATATAAAATAAAATTAAAGTCAATTCCTACTTAGGTCAAAAAGAGATTTTTTTAGCGATCTACACGCTTCACCACTGACGTTATTTATTCTTAAATCTATATCCTGCTAAATATCCTATACAAGAGAAATTTATTTTGGAGGACGTGAGAATTTCCTTCCGTCCCAGGCGAGGCTCGATCCTGGGACCTTACAGTTACAAGCTCAGAGTTTAACCGACTGCGTTATCTTGTCTTGTGAGTGAGTGCTTTTAAATGAAACTAATGTCTTAAATAAGTCGGCTGCGTGTTAATATTTTTTCCCATATAAAACTAAAATTAATTAATTAATTTAATTAATAAATTAATATTTGGAAAAACTGTATTAACATCAAGTGTCATCCACTACAAGTTTAAAAGAGTGTATTTGAACTTGAGTGGATGAATAAAAAGTATTTTATTAATTGAAAATTTGAACAATATATATAAATATATATTGGGAGAGTGTGAACTAATAGTAGGAATTGAATAAACATATGTATAAGAAATATATTCATTTATATTAATTATTTTGATGCTCAGCTCGCAATGATATATTAAAAAAATAACGAAAAATCATGCATTAAGAATAAATTATGAAAGACTTTCCAACACATTCGGAATACTGTAACAAAACTTTACAGATTAATAAGGTGAAGTATGATGTCTATGTAACACAATTCGGAAATCACATAATCAAAATTTGAAAAAACAATTTCATGAAGTACCATTAATTGTCGGAAAAATATTTTTTTGGCGCAGCCCTGTATATAAACTATAGATTAGTATATATACTATATAATAAGATAAAATTTAGTACATTTAGTAAACGCGTAGCATAGTTGAAGATTTCCTTTCGGCAATTTCTGTCAATAAACTGAAATGTACTTTAGATATATTGTGTACCCTGTATGTGATAAATAGAATTTAATACACCAAGTAATATTCAAAAAATTAGTTAAATTTAAAAAAGCGTACCACAACTGAAAACGCACTTTCAACAAGACAGCACTGTAATGGAATAATTTTGTGTCCCTGTAAATGGACGATGAATGCTGTGCACACCATCTTCTATAGTAAGCATCTCTTAGTGGACCTCACTGACATATATCAATTTCAATTTGTTTGAAGTAGTGTAACTTCATTCAAATACACCACAAACAATTTTCCCCATAGACCGTAATGTAACGGAATTCTTTAGATCTTTAGAATGTCCCTGTAAACGAAGTATAATTGTAACACACTTCACTTCCAATACCAAACATGCCACAGTAAACATCAATTGCATGGTAATCTGACTATATTTACGCGAATTAAAGCACGGACAGACAGCGGCAGACAGACAGACAAACCAAATTCATAAACTTTCAAAGTGTTAAAAAGACATGAATACAGACAGGCAGACAAACATATAATTTTTAGATTATATATATGTAAATGAATTATGAATGCTTTGTACAAATCAAGATCATCGGTTGACACTCGCTTCCTACCCTGACCGTCGGCATCATGTACGTGTTGACTTAAAGTTCCTGAACCATTGCGTACCTTACTGTCACTCATGAAGCTTGTACCGTAGACATTACTCATTCATCTATGAATTTAGGCTGCATGTAGAAATCAAATGCCAGCACGCCCTTCACGCTTAGCGGGAGCCTCTCTTGTTCCAGGCATGTTTACGTTCTCACTGCAAGCTCAGAACTGACAACTGCCGAGGCTAACGAAAAAGAAAGGCTACCGCGGTGCTTTACGCGTACCTTTTTTTACAGACCGCGGGAATAACGTGATACTCGAATCCACCAATGTACGAGGCTAACGAAAAAGACAGGCTACCGCGGTGCATTCTGCATATCTTTTTTTTACAGACCGCGAGAGTGACGTGAAGCTCTTTTCGTACACCTGCATTGGTGGATTCGAGCATCACGTGATTCCGCCGGTCTGTAAAAAAAGATACGCGTAAAGTACCGCGGTAGCCTTTCTCTTTCGTTAGCCTCGACCAATGTAGGTGTACGGAAAGAGCAATACGTCACACTGCCGGTCTGTAAAAAAGATAAGTGGAATGCACCGCGGTAGCCTGTCTTTTTCGTTGGCCTCGGACAACTGCGATGTGACCCGATAGACGGGCATACTATAGACACTGGGCAACACATCTGCGTACAGCGTCTTCTGATTTTCACTGTCGTTTTCATTTCGAGACCGATCGCACCTCGAAAAAAAGAATAGCCCTCGTAGTAAATGACATAATTTTACAAAATCGTGCGATTTGAAGATTAGGCACCTTAGGTTTCGAAAGATGGAATGTTTCCATCCCAGTCTTTACCCTTATGAAGGATGATGCTATGTTACACATATATACCATTTACTTTTTAATCCCTGAAAGCTACAATTGCACCATATGCAAAAAAGCTTTTACATATTTTTATATAAATTTGTTCGCAAATCCTGGTGTCATTCAATCTTTATGTCCCTTCATAGAATTATCGGCCCCATCCCCATGAACGAAAATACAGGAGTTTATATTATCTCAGTAACTACAAAATATGACGAAAATATAAAATTGGATTATATTGGTATGTCCTCAAGGAAATTTAAAACGCATCTTAAAGAACGTGTTTCTGATATTAAATTGGATCGTCCTCGCAATGCTGTTTAAAGATTAACCCAAAGAACATACATTTTGAGAAAGCCAGAATTTTTAAGAAAATATTCGGATTTCGCGATCTCTGTATTAGAGAGTCATTATAAATTTTGTCCAGAGTGATAGCGCTTGTAACGATGCCTTGTCCTATGAAATTCAAAAGATATGGATCAACTTATTCGATAGTCTTGTACATTTTTTCACCCACCAACCAACCAAGTTTTCATGTTGTAATGTAAAAGTTTCTCTGATAGTGTGTTTCTTGTTTTAACCTTCATGATGAATGCGATTGCATTTGAAAGTACTTGGTTTTATATATATTTTACATCAATTACTTTTCAACATTTTAGAACAGAAGTACTTTGCCTCTGAAAGAGTTAAGTGTAATATTTTTATATTGACATAAGCAGGGCTTGACAAATACGGTCACCAGGTCACCACTGACGACCAAGTTCTTTTATCTGGTGACCAAGTTATTTTAATTTGCTTTTTTATTCTTTTTTGGATAAAAATTGACTTAGACATGAGCTCAAAAGGCATTTTTTCTCTCCCGCAAAAAATTCGTTTCCCAGCTTCACTATTTCATTGATCTCCCCCTCCTCCTCATCAGACATACATTTTGTAGCACTCAACTATCCGGATATTTGAAGCATTCGGCAATCAGCATTTCCCAAACATGCCTGTTAATTCATACTTTACATTCTTTCTTCCTTTTTCTTTTTTTTCAAAGATCTGAGCTTTCTACTGAACTTATTAAAATTATTTTATATATTTTCTATATCTTTTTGGTATCTTTCTAAATTATGTAATTTTTCAAACTATGTAACTAATAATAATAATTTATGCTTATTTTAATTTTTTCTTAATTAATTCATAAAAAACTTTTCTATTTTTAGAAAATGACAGGGAAGAGGTGGGGGAAAATATTTTTTACTGGCGATTAGAATTTTTTGCTGGCTACCTGATGCTATCAAATTTGTAAAACCCTGGCGGATAACATTTTTCCAAGTAACAGAGGATGGTGCGCAGTTATATTATGCTTTATTATTGTGTGAATCTTCATGTGATTCGATCATTTATGTTACTATTCTTGCCAAACGTAAACTGTTTAATTTAATGTTTGACTATATAATCAAATTTAAAGATGTTATGTAATTTTTTTTTTTATTTGTTATGCTGAAACATTTTTAAAATCTTGTGCAAATTAAAACCATAAAAAGGAAACAATGATTATTCTCCTGGAAGATAAGCTTACGAATAAGCATATTGTAAAATATTTCTATAAGATATTGTATAACATAAGCTGTTTCACAACAGAATCGCAAAGATGGATAAATACACCCATGAATGTAAAGTTTAAGCTGTCTACCTCTCCCATTTCATCTATACATTTATAACGAATGTAGTAGAAATACTTATTATTGTTGTAGACAATCTCTAACCACATTAGTATACATTTATATTTTAATCATAAGTTGGCTGTGAAAATGTTGTCTCGTTAAAGTTACACGTATACTAATTTCCCCAGATACACAAAGTTTATTTCATTTGCTAATAAGATTATCTAGTCTAAGTACATTCTATTTTGTTTGAGTATACAGGTACAGTACATACAGTTTTTGAGTTTGAAAAAAGTTTCTGTTCATTCAGATATTCCAAGATAATGATAATTTAAGAAATTTAAAGGATTTATTTATTTTTTTAATTAATAAAACAAAATCCTATTTTATTCAATGTTATTCTTTTCAAATTAACTTGCTTATTTTCAATCGAGTATCTGCAAATTCAGAAGTCCAAATATAAATAAAAAGATAGAATGATGTATTCATTTGGAATTGTCTTGTTAATGCAATAAATGTTTGAGAAATTGTGATTATTCCATTTGTTAGATGCATATTGCTGTATGTTGATGCTTGACATAAATACACTTAAAAATTTAACAAAAAAGAAAAATCATTCATCAAGCATAGAATTTGAAACACTTTTCAATACATGCACAACACTGTAATAAACATCACCGTTTAATAAGGTGAAAGATGATGTCTAAGTAAACAGTTTCCGAAACGTATAGCACATTTGAAAATCCAATTTCAGCAATAACCATTAGTAGTCCGAAACACTTCCCAATTCCTTTGTGCGATCCTGTATATGTTCGATAGATTTGTATATATACTACACAGTATGCAAAAATTTAGTTTATTTATTGAACACATAACACAGTTGAAAATTCCCTTGCAGCAATTTTCGTCAATAAGCGGAAATGCACTCGAATTCTTTAGTGCAGCCCTGTGTATCATCGATAGAATTTATCAAACTAAGTAATATGCAACAAAATAGTTAAATTTAAAAATGGATACCACAATTGAAAACGAACTTCTAGCATGTATTACTCATAGCTAGTACTATTACCGGATTTTTTTGTGTGTTCCTGTAAATGAACGATAAATGCTACGCACACCATGATCTATAGTAAGCATCTTGCAGTGCACCTGAATGATGTGTATCAATTTCAATTTGTTTGAAATAGTATAACATAATTAAAATACACTGCAAACTACTTTTCCCCCATACACCATAATATAAATGAATGCTTTTGTGTGCCCTTGAAAAAGAACAACAAATGCTAGGCTCTTCATTTTCAATATCAAACATGCCATGGTAAGCGACAATAACATTATACGCATCATTAATTATACGGCAATCTGAGTATATTTACGAGAGTTAGAGCACATGCCAACGGCCAGAGAAACGGAATTCATAAACATTTTTCACGCACATTGGAAAGTGTTAAAAATATTTTTTCCTGGATAGCATTTTTTATACAAACATAGAATGACACAAATCTTTTTTTTAACTTATCAAAGGTAATTTTATGTCATTTACTTTAGCATATGCAAAGTTTAGCATATGTAAAGTTAAAAAAAAATGAACCTCTGCACTCATTTTATCTTTATAATCTTTTTTCGTGCTGGATCTTAATACCTCTAGATCTTTCCACTTCGCATCGAGCGTCACGTATATGTCACGTATAGAGTATGTACAACTGTCAATTTTTCCTATCAATAATTTCAAATAATAAATTCCTCCTTATTTAATCAAAAAAGTGTCTATGATTCTTCAAAGGAGTAGAATTAACGGAGTTAAAAGTAAAAAATTGTAAATCAGATGTCCGTTGCGAAAGGGTTAAAGCTGTTTTTGTAATTTAATTACACAAACAGCTTATTTAGACAAAATATTTTTACTGTTAGCTGCGTAGCAACGCAATGTGTGGCTTTTAAATTACATGGGATCTTTCTAGAATGGAGAAAAAATTCATTGGAGAAAAAATAAATTTATTTGTATTGTATAATTAGAAAAGATTTTTAGTAATAATTTAATTAAATAGTATAAAATACTAAATCCTGTTTTCAATGCAAGGAAACATTTGTCTCATTAAAACCGCACGTTTTGAATGATTTATCAAAAACAAAAATTCTTACTTTTAAGATTTGACTTCTAATATTCAGCTAGTGCGATAAAAAGAATGTCATTTTGACGATATTAAACAAATATGACATTACACTGAGGAACATATGCAAAAATATTTCAGATTTATTAATTACAAAAAATTCTTAAAATGTATAATTTTTCTCAGTTTTAGGGTCTTTGTGACAAATTTTAAATGCCATATTTAAGAAATAATTAGATTTAAAGCCATATATTACTTTTTGAAATTCTTGTTTTTGTAATTTTTTACCCTTGTAAATAGAGCCAATAATTGTACAGTTAAGTAGAAGTAGCTTAAATTTGTTTATGTTTAACCACCATGGTTGAATATCAAACTTAAAAAAAAGCTATAATAGAATTATTATTTTACGTCAATTTGTGGACAATTGTATATGTACAGAGTATTATGTACAATGTTATTTGTCATATTTTCTGAAAATAACTTTTTTTTTATTAAGAACTCTGCAAATTATAAGCAAAAAACTATGCGAAATTTGAGACTGTTTTTATAAAAACCTTAATTTCTCTACGAGTATACATGTTAGGAAAGTAATTTCTGGAGTATAAACATTTCATCTATTATCGTGAGCCTGACTATTCATCCATCCGATTTCAAGCTGGTGAAACGAAACACGTGTGCTGACAAAGTACTTTTTCTGTTTCTGTGAGATTCTCATTAAAGAACTGACACGTGTAACCTCAAGGGTTCAAGGCTATATGACGTAAACTTGACTGTGTGTTTCTTATCCAAGAAACTAAATACTTTAGTCTCTAAGTAACTTTTTTCAAATGCAGAACTGCTGAACACTTCTCTTAAAATAAATGTTTTAACTTTTTATAGTGTGATGTAAATTTAACAATGTAAATAATTTTTTTTTCTTTAACAGTAATTAAATAATTAACTTAGAAAATATATCCTGAAGCCATACTTTATTTAGAAAAGATATTGTGTTTCATTCTCATCAGTGATATGAAAAAGTGATTAAATATTCATTTGGATTTATTGACAAACTGGATTACACTTAGCACACCTTCGCGGAATCATCAGGTAGGACAATCTTTATCTACCTTTCTTTTACTGTCATGAAGTATTTAAAGTGAATTTTAAGAATAAAATAGAAGAAGCATTTATTTGCCGTAGTTCTCACAAACTTACAGATCATGAGACTGAGGTTTGAACACGGCAAAACCGCTCTCTAATGAGAAAAAGAAAAGAAATAAAATCAATAACTATATTTTAAATAATAAACTATTGTTTTGAAGATTAATAGAAACTATCAAAGTATTAGTAAAATTAATAAAAATACAACATAATAGGCTTCAAATACGAAAGAAATATGTAACATTGATAAACTTAACTCCAACAATTACGCGGTTTGGAAGTTTAAATTAGAAATGTTATTAATGAGAGAGGATTTAATCAACCAGATAACTGATGATCCGCCAAACCCCTTAACAGGCGATTGGACGAAGAGAGACAATAAAGCCAGGGCTATTATAAATTTGAGCTTAGAAGACTCCCAACTGATTTACATAAAAAACGAAACATCAGCTAAAGCTACATGGTTAGCATTAAAAACAATACATGAACGCGCTAACTTATCTAGTAAATTATATTTACTGAGAAAATTGTATAGTATAAAACTAGCTGAAAATGGTAATATGAACGAACATATAGTTAAAATATTAGAAACCGCTGATAGGTTAAAATCAATAGGAGAAGAGATTAAGGACTCTCATCTATCTGCACTTTTGTTGTGCTCCCTTCCACCTAGCTATGATACTCTGATCACGGCATTAGAGGCCCGATAAGAGACCGAATTAAATTCGGAATTTATAAAAGGAAAACTTAAAGATGAATTTCAAAGGAGACAAGAATGCTCCAATTCATCGCATGAAAATGTATACAAAACATATAATAAACATAAACAAAACACTAGGGCATATCCAAAAAAATAACAAAACCTTTTTTGCACGAATTGCAAAAGAAAAAACCATGTGCGACAAAATTGTTGGTTTCTTAAGAATAAAAATTCCAAGAACCAAACAAATGAAAAATACAGACAAAATTCGTCTTTATGCTTTGAAGCAAGTGATTTAACTCCGGAAACAAAAGCAGAAACAAACACACAAATTCAAGAGAGTAAAAGCGAAGAAAATCAAAACGAAAAAAACAGTGTCTCAAAAGCAATTATCATTAATCGCACATAATGAATCTAAATCTACTTGGATTGTTGATTCTGGAAGCAGTTCACATATTTGTAATGACATAAATGTATTTGTTGACATTGACAATAACAACAAAAATACTGTCACGATAGCAAACGGAACAGCACTAGAATCGCACGGGACAGGTACAATAAAATTACGGACACAATCAAATGACATAACTTTAAATGACGTTTTATATGTCCCTGATATTCAATCAAATTTAATGTCGGTTATGAAAGCCACAAACACGGTTATGAATTCATGTTTGAAAATAACACCTGTAACTTATCTTATAAAGGAAGAACTCTCTTAGAAGGAAAAAAGATAGAAAATTTATATGAAATTGACCTATACAAACCTAAGCAAGAAATCTATGTCAATTTTGCTGAACAATGCAAGAATAAAAACTGCATTGAGCTTTGGCATAAGAGATTAGGTCATAGAAATGTTAATTCAATTAAACAACTGTTATCGAACAATTTAGCAACAGGTCTAGAAATTCAAAATTGCAAACATGACATAGTTTGTGAGAGTTGTAAAAGGGAAAACTAACAAATGCACCGTATCCAAAAAAGAGTGAGAACAGAGCTAAGAAGGCGATCGATCTGGTGCATACGGATGTATGTGGTCCGATGCAAACAGAAAGCATAGGAGGGAAGAAATATTTTCTCACATTCACAGATGATTATAGTAGGTTTACTATGGTATTTCTTTTATCGAAAAAAGTGAGGTAGTTACCAAAGTGAAAGAATATGTAGCCATAACGAAAAATAAATTCGGTCGCACAGTTAAAGAAATCCGATCAGACAATGGGGGTGAATACACTAACGAAGAATTAGAAAAATTCTTAAAATATGAAGGTATTCATCACCAGTTCACTATTCCGCATTGTGCACCTCAGAACGGTGTTTCGGAAAGAAAGAACAGGACTTTAGTCGAAATGACAAGGTGCCTATTATCGGAAGCGCAGCTACCAAATAAATTTTGGGCCGAAGCTTTAAATACAGCTGTGTATCTTATAAATAGACTTCCAACGAAGTCACACAATTCAACTCCATACCAGCTATGGACAAACAAAAAACCGGATTTATCAAACATAAAAGTATTTGGCTGCAAAGCTTATGCTTATCTCGATAAATCCCAAAGAGGAAAACTCGATGATAAAGCAATAAAGGGTACATTTATCGGTTATGATAACAGATCAAAAGGATATAGGATATATATTGGTAATAATAAATTAATAAGGGCAAGAACTGTGAAATTTATAGAAAACTCTAATTCAAATGAGAAAACACCAAACATTGATATGAGAGAAGGATTCGAAGTTCAGAAACAACCTGAAAAAGCAGGGGGAGATTCCTCAAAATTCTTTATAGACATGCAGGAAAATAAACAAACAGACAATGAGGAAAATTTAAACAAAAACGAACCTAGAAGATCTCAACGATCAAACAGGGGAGTTCCGCCCGATAGATTCTCTTATATTACTAAAATACAAAAAGAAAATATTGAATCAACAGAGTGGAAAGATATAGCGAAAATCGAAAACCCATATGATAGAAACAATGGTACGAAGCGACTAATGAAGAAATTAATTCATTAAGAAAAAACAAAACATGGGAACTAAATGATCCACCACCTGGAATAAAAGTTATTGGGAATAAATGGGTATTCACCAAAAAATATAATGAAAATAATGAAATAGAAAAATATAAGGAACGTCTTGTAGCCAAAGGTTTTTCTCAAAAATACGGAACTGATTATTTTGAAACCTTCGCTCCAGTTGTAACGTATACAACAATAAGAGATTTTCTAGCATGTGCAGCGTATAAAAATTTAGATGTAAATCATATAGATATCAAGACTGCATTCCTCCACAGAAAATTTAGAAGAGGAAGTTTATATGACACAACCAGAAGGGCATGTAATACCGGGAGAGGAAAATAAAATTTGCAAACTAAAAAAATAAATTTACGGATTGAAGCACGAGCATGGAACATTAAATTAGAAGAAAGTTTAGCTAAACTTGGTTTTGTGCAAAGCACCTCCGATCCATGTCTCTTCACACGAAAATTAAAGGAAAGTACAACATATATCATTATATATGTTGATGAATTATTAATTTCAGGGGAAACTAAAGAAATAAATGAAATAATAGAACAATTAAAAAAGGAATATGAAGTCAAAAATTTAGGACTTGTAAATTATTATCTGGGGATAAACATAAAACGAAGTAAAGAAGGAAATTTCGCACTTGATCAAAGAAACAAAATAAAAGAACTGATCGAAAAATTCGATTTAAAGGAAGCGAAACCCTGTGATAATCCGATGGAACCCGGGTACTTAAACATAATTGATGAGGAAAATTTACTTTCTAATAACAGTAAATATAGGCAAGCTATCGGAACATTGTTATATATAGCTCCAATAACCAGACCAGACATAGCCGCCGCTGTGAACATTTTGAGTCGTAGAAACGAAAAACCCAGAGAAAAGGATTGGAACGCAGTATAGCGGGTTATTAGATATTTAAAAACAACACAAGAACTAAAACTAATTATTAGTAAAGAAAATGAGCCAATACTAACAACATATGCTGACTCCGATTGGGCAGGGGATAAAAATGACCGTAAATCAACAACGGGAAATTTATGTAAATTAGGAAACACAGCAATTTCCTGGTCAACTAAGAAACAAAATTCAGTTGCCTTATCATCCGCTGAGGCTGAATACATCTCAGCAGCAACTTCAGCACAAGAGACAGTTTGGATAATCAATCTTCTAAAGGACCTTTATCTACAACAAAATTTGTCCATAACTTTATTCGAAGATAATCAAGCGTGTATAAACATGGTTAAAAATTATAAACATCATTCAAAAACAAAACACATTGACATCAAATATAACAGCATAAAAGATCTTAAGGAAAAGGGAATAATTAATCTACAGTATTGCCCAACCAAAATTATGACAGCTGACATTCTAACGAAGCCCCTTCCCAAACCTGACTTTACAAAACACAGAACAGGTTTAAATCTCAAGAACATTTTCAGAACATTTCAGAAATCAAGCAGGGGTGTTAGGAAAGTAATTTCTGGAGTATAAACATTTCATCTATTATCGTGAGCCTGACTATTCATCCATCCGATTTCAAGCTGGTGAAACGAAACACGTGTGCTGAAAAAGTACTTTTTCTGTTTCTGTGAGATTCTCATTAAAGATCTGACACGTGTAACCTCAAGGGTTCAAGTCTATATGACGTAAACTTGACTGTGTGTTTCTTATCCAAGAAACTAAATACTTTAGTCTCTAAGTAACTTTTTTCAAATGCAGAACTGCTTAACACTTCTCTTAAAATAAATGTTTTAACTTTTTATAGTGTGATGTAAATTTAACAATGTAAATAATTTTTTTTTCTCTTTAACAGTAATTAAATAATTAACTTAGAAAATATATCCTGAAGCCATACTTTATTTAGAAAAGATATTGTGTTTCATTCTCATCAGTGATATGAAAAAGTGATTAAATATTCACTTGGATTTATTGACAAACTGGATTACACTTAGCACACCTTCGCGGAATCATCAGGTAGGACAATCTTTATCTACCTTTCTTTTACTGTCATGAAGTATTTAAAGTGAATTTTAAGAATAAAATAGAAGAAGCATTTATTTGCCGTAGTTCTCACAAACTTACAATACATGCTATCCTCATAAAAATGAACACAGTATATTACAATAAGCCACTTAATAATAATACTCGAGTTTGAACGCCTTTGCTACATTAGTTTTTACAGGGTTATCCAAAAGATATTCGTTCTTTTTCAATTTGTTGACAGTCCCGTATGGGGTTTCGTAAAAAAATCTTCGCGGAAATATGTAACCTATACTATACTGTTTACACACCTGCAGTTTCAGGTTAATTCCTCATGTATTTTTCTAGATAGTTAACAAAACGTCTAAAATCGCAAGTGACCGGTCACCTTTGGCAATATAGTATATAATCAAGGTATTTTTTTTACCATCCTTTTAAACTAAAATCTATATATATATTATATATATATATATATATATATATATGACATCCTCAGAAAGATAACTGATGTTAACTTCATCGTCCAACGTTTCATATTCTGGAGAAGGAGTTGTGAAATACAGACAGACAGTTAGATTTTAATATAAAAAATTAAGATAAAATGGACCATTTCTCTTTTCTGTTGTTTTATTTCTACCTATTTTATGTGCGTGCGAAATTCATGTACTTTTACTTATTGAAAAAATAACGGAAATATGCTTTTTGAATAAATTTTCTAATATTTTATGGCAGTCATAGAAAATACAGCCAAAATATGCATTTGCATATGAATATACACAATTGCACATAATACACCTTAATTAATACAACACATTACGCGTTTTAGGATATGCCGTTAATAAATAATTGCGCTTTATGGGCTTTATTCTTGGCTAAGTTTTATTGGCTGCTGTTACATTGATCATTTATAACAACTAATATCGAAACGTTATTCAATGATTCAAGTGAACTCTTTAATAATGAAACAATGATGATCCTCATACAACTTTAACATACAAATCAGCGAATTTCTACAAAGATAATTTTTATAAAAGGTTGTACAAAATAAACTGTTGTTGTGCCCAAAATTTAAAGCTATTTTAAAGCAAAACAAAGCATTGATAATCAAACCTCTGAATGTATGTTTAACCACCATCGTTGAATATCAAACTTAAATAAAAGTTATAATAGAATTAATATTTTATGTCAATTGGTCGACAATTGTATATGGGATGTTATATTCATATTCTTTGAATTTTTTTGACGAATAATTTCATACGTAAAGAACAAATGTTTTCATACATCATATATTTCAAACATTCAAAAATATATAATCAATGTATTTTTTTTCTACCATCCTTTTAAATTAAAATCTCTCTCTCTCTCTCTCTCTCTCTCTATATATATATATATATATATATATGACATCCTCGGAAAGATAACTGGTGTTAACTTCATCACCAACGTTTCATATTCTAGGAGAAGGAGTTGTGAAATACAAACAGAGAGTTATATTTTAATACTAGCTGACCCGCCCGGTGTTGCCCGAGCCCTTGTAATAAACTTAAATCTCTTAAAAAAACGGAACTCTGGCCACGGTCTACGATGGCTTCGGAACCGTATACCCGGCATGCTCGTACGCTATAGAAAATCTTTAATTTCCCCCTACCACCACCAGGGGAGCATTCTGTATTAAACAAACCTCTTTCCGAACGAACTTCTGAGACAGGTCCCCGCTGCCTACGTAACTGTATAGTAGGCGCACTACAAAATTGAGCTGGTTTCGAGAAGATTGAAACATTATTAGCCCAGTTATTGCAATAAGGCACAGTTAGAGAAAATAACCTTGAGTGAGATACCGAGGGGAGGGGATGTTCGAGTGTCCTTCAGAAAATGACTAATTAGGAGGCCCACTATGCATGCATAAAAATTCGTTCATTTTGTTAAGCTAGGAACTTAATTACAAAGTTGGCTTAAACTCTTATTTGTAAATAGTGGTAACCGCTACTCATAAATTTAATTTAATGTTATAAAGGGTGACTATTAAGTTAAATATAATGTTTGGAATTACTTGCGTTGAAATCGGTAAGATAGTTGCTGATATATAGAAACGGGGCATAGTTAGAGAAAAACCTTGAAGGAGGGGCCGGGGGGGAGGGTTGTTCAAGTACCCATCAGCAAATGACTAATTAAGAGTAGCACTATGCATCTTTCGAAATTCGTCCGTTTGCTTAAGCTTTGAACTTAATTACAAATTTGGCTTAAACTATTATACGTAAATAGTGGTAACCGCTACTCATAATTTTAGTTTAATGTTATAAAGAGTGACAATTAAGTTAATTATAATGTATGGAATCACTTGTGTTGAAATCGGAAAGATAGTTGCTGAGATATGGAAACGGAGCAGAGTTAGAGAAAAAAACCTCGAAGGACGGGCCGGGGGGGAGGGGTTGTTCAAGTGTCCTTCGGCAAAGGACTAATTAGAAGGACCACTATGCATCTTTCAAAATTCGTTCGTTTGCTTAAGCTAGGAATGTAATTACAAATTTGGCTTAAACTATTATTTGGAAATAGTGGTAACCGCTACTCATAAATTTAGTTTAATGTTATAATGAGTGACTATTAAGTTAATTATAATGTTTGGAACCACTTGCGTTGAAATCGGAAAAATAGTTGCTGAGATATGGAAACGGAGCATACTTAGAGAAAAATCCTTGCAAGAGGAGCCGTACGGGGGGGGGGGTGTTGAAGTGTCCTTCAGCAAATGACGAATTAGGAGGACCACTATGCATCTTTCAAAATTAGTTCGTTTTTTTAAGCTTTGAATTTAATTACAAATTTGGCTTAAACTGTTATTCGTAAATAGTGGTAACCGCTACTCATAAATTTAGTTTAATGTTATAAAGAGTGACTATTAAATTAATTATAATGTTTGAAATCACTTGCGTTGAAATCGGAAAGATAGTTGCTGAGATATGGAAACAGAGCAGAGTTAGAGAAAAAACCTTGAAGGACGGGCCGGGAGGGGGGGGGGTTGTTGTTCAAGTGGCCTTCTGCAAATAACTAATTAAGAGGATTACAATACATCTTTAAAGATTGATTCATTTGGTTAAGCTAGGAACTTAATTTGAAATTTGGCTTACACTATTATTCGGAAATTCTGGTAACTGCTTTCTAGAAATACACCTCGAAGCTTAAATGTAATTACAGCCTTGCCCCCTTCATTCCCGCAAATATAAAAAATAATCTGTTAAATAAAGTTTTCTGTATTAACAATCTCCATCATAATAATAAATGTCATGTAAAAAAAACAAAAACAAAAACAAAACAACAACCTAAACTCGACTAATTGCCATGAAGAAAAATGTCCCTGGAAAATATTTCAATCAGTGGGACGTATGTGTAATTTGTCATGTACAGGTGGCGCGACATTCGCATGGCTCCTCTACGCTAATAACTTCAATCCATATTGACACTATTTAGTTAGAAATCTTTATTTATGCATCGCTACTCTGGTTTGTTTAATTACTTCTGTGAAGAATCGATGCAACCAACCAGTGAACCATCCAACCCAAGAGAATAAAAGCGTACTTTTGATGAGAGTTCTTTGTGCATTTTAATTAATATTTCAAAAAGTAATTAAAATATTAAAATTCTGAAGTAATGTTGCACCAGGAGAGGGTTTGGACTACCTAAATCGAAATTTCCAGCCTTCTAGGTGGGTTAAATTTTCCTAGCCATCGCCAACAGACACACACACACACACACACACAGAGCGAAACTTTCTTTTATTAGTGTAGATAATAAATGAAGATAAAATGGACCATTTCTCTTTTCTGTTGTTTTATTTCTACCTATTTTGTGTGCGTACGAAATTCATATACTTTTACTTATTTAAAAATTAACGGTAATATGCTTTTTGAATAAATTTTCTAATATTTTATAGCAGTCATAGAAAACCTTACCTTAATTACTACAACACCTACTACTTACACCTTAATTAATACAACACATTACGCGTTTTAGGATATGCCGTTAATAAATAATCGCGCTTTATGGGCTTTATTATTGGCTGAGTTTTATTGGCTGCTCTTACATTGATCATTTATAACAACTAATATCGAAACGTTATTCAATGATTCAAGTGAACTCTTTAATAATGAAACAATGATGATCCTCATACAACTTTAACATACAAATCAGCGAATTTCTACCAAGATAATTTTTATAAAAGGTTGTACAAAATAAACTGTTGTTGTGCACAAAATTTAAAGCTATTTTAAAGCAAAGCAAAGCATTGATAATCAAACATCTGAATGTAAAGCTGAAGTGATTAAGCTATTCCACTTCACCTATTTTACCTATAGAATTATAACAAGTGTATAGCGGAAACAGTCCTTATGTTTACATACAAACACCAACTACATTACTGAATAACATTCTTTTATTTATATGTTTGTCTGAGAGGATATTGATCTTGTTAATATTACATAAAGTTTACTCGGTTCCTCAAATGCATAGAATTTATTTCATCTGACAATACTATTATTTAATATAAATACAATTTAATTAGCTTTTATTACTTATTGTGTTCTTTTTGTTTTCAAGGGGATTGCTTTTACAAAAATTTGAAATAAAAGAATAAGAAAAAATTAATTTTAAGTTTCTTATTCCTAATTTTATTTTTTTTAATTGAAAAAAAAACATAGAAAATTTTACTTTATAACTCTCATGCTTTCTAAATAAAATTACAGCATTTTCTGTTTAATGTGATCGCATTTGTTCTAAGGGAAAATTATATCATTAAATGAATTCAGAGTAAAATTCTATTAACAAACTGAGTACTGTTACTTTAACAAAACAATAACTACAGGGTGTCTCAAATAAGTATTGAAACTTGTAAATTCAGCAAATCAGTAACTACAATAAATAGAAAACTGAAATAAGCGATATGCTCATAGGGCAGCTCATTAATTTATTATACGGTAATTTAAAAGTTGATTCTCGCTTTCTATCAAGATATGGTGCTGCAATTTGTGAGAATACTCAAAGTAACATCTAATTCTGGATACAGAATCTGTCAGTTTTTACTCAACATTCTATTTAAATGTTAAAATACGAAAAAGTTCTTGCCGTTTCATTGTATTAAATGAGTTTGAACATTCTTAGAATATAAGACAGTTCTGTGTCATATATTGACAAGTTTTAACCACTTTTTAATTTACTGCATGCAAAGTACCTGAGATTTCTCATAAACATGTCACATATTTCCCATATATTATATTTATTACAGCTACTGAGTTATTAAATTTTAAAATATAGGAGTCTTATTGAGAAACCCTGTATGTTCTGCAATAATTAATTTACCTTGTTTGTCTTACATTTTTACTTTCCGTACTCATATAGTGTAAGGTAAATATTGGAATCGTGATAAAAAAGCTGATTATGTATATATTGGTATATTTTTATATTTTGAGGCTCCTTGAAAACGTTTTCGTTATTTTTACAATGATTCGATATGAATGTATGTATGTATGCATGTATGATGGTATATTGATTGCGTCTTCTGGTCCCCAGAGTCCGATTTTAGTGTTTTTTTCGGTATGTAAGTGAATGAACACGATTGCACTAAAGCATACTTTCGATTGAGCTCTCATTTAGTGAACATGTTTTAGGTCAATCTTGCAAAACCTGCATACCTTTTCGTACAAACCGGTCAACCATTTTAGTATCCAAACCATTTTTCAACAATATTGTAAAAAAAAATAAAAAATAATTTTAAATTATATAATAAAATAATTTTAAATAATTTTATTGTTCACTCTAATCTTATTTTGATAAACAGTAAAATTCCCTAAAACGTGGCTTAATTTAGTAAAAAAAATTTTTTTTTCTTAAAAAGCAATGGAAAAAATTACAGCGAGTTGTATTAATCTAATAAAAACATTGGGAAATTTAAATATTTTATGTTGCTGAGGAACAATGGCGAAATAGCTATATTTAAAACAACTTAAAACTCCCATTAGCATGGCTATATAAATTCACTTTCAATATTTATTTTAAATAACAGGTCATTTCAGCGCGAGTGAAATGGAAATTCGTTGAAAATTACGTGATAATTTTAGAAAATAGTTTCAGCCTTATGAAGGAAAATAACTTTTTTTTTGCCAGGGAGTCGGGTTCCTCCTTATTCACTGTCTTTTGTCTGTTCAGAGCTTTATATTCTCCGGCAGTAATATTATTTTTTATTATTGCCTTTTTAACAAATATTATTTATTCATTTATCTATTGTTCACCACCTCGCTCTCGGTCACACTTGTCGGCGGGATTTTGTATATTTTTAAAGCCTCAATAAAGGGAACCGGGGGAGACATTTATTCTTTACCGTCTTGGTTTCTAGTATGAGCAGTCGCCCTCGAACAGTAAAGTAAAATAAAGTAAAGAATACGGGGACATTTTCACCAGTGGAAACATTTCAACTTTGTAAAATTAGGATCTAAGTTTTCGTTTATTTTTATATTACTATTTATTTTATAACGTGTTGGGAAAGTCAAATGGGTTCACAACATATTTTTATTTGAGCAAAGCATTAATAAATACTTTATAATCATAATATAATTAATGATCCTGTAAATTTCATTAAAAACCACATCATAAACTGTTTAATGAGTCACATATATTAAAGAAATTTCTAGTGTATTTTTGTTTCACCACTAGGTGTGTGTCACCCCTAGGTCATCACAGGAATACCATTATTGAATTCTGAATATCACTATTTTCAAATAAGAATTTTCACCTTATTTAACTACAGAAATTTTGCGATTAAATAACGAAAATATTGCTACACAAAAATAGTGGTATTCAAAATTCAATTATGATAATTATCTAAAAACATTTTTAGTAAGATATGTTAAATATGTGATTGGAGCATTGTGAATCAGATTTATAAGATTTGTAGAAAAATCCTCTCTCTCACAGGGTTCGTACGGCTCCTGGAATTTTGCGACCAGGAAATTCTTCGTTACAAGTATTTTCATACATAAAATCTCTTCTTAAAAGAAGGCGAAGTTTCGCGAGTTTAACCCAGATTTCTTTTTCTGTAAAGAAAATACTGGTGAAATTCCTGGAAAATTCTCAGATCCGTACGAATCCTGCTCTCAGTATTATGTATGCTGTGAAATGCTACTTACATATTGGCCTTATGCATATATAATTTTTGGCTTGAGCAAACACTTCCATGCTATTCAGAAGTTTTATCTTAAAAATTTGAGATTTTGTTTACACAGATTATTTTTAATTAGTTTTCATAACATTGCCTCAAAAATAGAAATACAATACTTTTTCTAACACAGTTAATAAGTGTACCAAATTTGATTTAAATTTAAATTTTGTTAAGCTACAAGTATTTTTCTTTCATTTATTTCTTCACGTTAGACAGGCATTTTCTTTTTGTATAGATTGAAGTTCATTTATCATCTTCTAGCGTAGCAAATTAATTTAATATTGTGCGTTTTTCTCTTTTGAAATAATAAACTGAAATTTTACCTAATTTTTTCCCATGCTTCTTTTAAAATACGCTCTTCCAAGCAACATATTAAGCACCAAAAATTTATATGAATCTTTAACATTCAAAAGTAATTATAAACGAATTGCCACTCATAATTCGATTAATTTATCCCAAAACCCTTTATTAATGGTTGTAGAGTCCCGGAAAAAAAACTGATTAACCCCTGCTACCAACACTACTGTTTTGTAGTTCTATATACAGGGTCATTCATAATTCCCTCCGGGGTTTCGAAACGTTATAGTAAAAAAACGAAGACGAATATGAAAAAAAGAAACATATGAAATTATTCCGAAACTATTCAAGTTTTACTTACATACATTACAGGTGTTCTGTGTGTGAACCCTTGGTCACACGGCATACATCCATGCGATAGTCCAGTTCCTGCCATACTCCGTTTCTTTAAATCTGAATCAGTGGTGTCAGTTCAACGGGCCTTTCGTAATAAATATCGAAAACAGGGACCAACTGACAAAACAATTCATGTGTGGTACCGGAAATTTAAAGAAACGGAGTATGGCAGGAACTGGACTATCGCATGGATGTATGCCGTGTGACCAAGGGTTCACACATAGAACACCTGTAATGTATGTAAGTAAAACTTGAATAGTTTCGGAATAATTTCATATGTTTCTTTTTTTCATATTCGTCTTCGTTTTTTTACTATAACGTTTCGAAACCCCGGAGGGAATTATGAATGACCCTGTATTGCTTTTCATTTTATTTTAAATATGGACATGTTGATAATCAATATCGCCAAGAAAATTGCTATGTTTACTGCAAATTAGACATTGGCATGTCAGAAAATCAAGCATTCCAAATGTTTTAGGCACATAGATAATGTTATAAATCCAGCTACACGCATTGCGAACATTTTGTAACAGTGTTGTTTCCGTTGTTTTCTGTGACTTTGGTTGAATGTAATTACATTTTCCGAATGTTTTTTTCCATATTACTTTTTTAAAAATAAAACTTGAAAAAAAAATCATTAAAAATGTCATATAATATATATTATAAGGTCCTACTTCATGTCTTGTGTGTTTCATTTAGCAAGTAGTTTTTGACAGATAACAGAATATCTCTTAAAAATAATTATGATATTCTTAAAATATTTGAATAATTCAGAATGAATTTTAAGATTAGTAAATTTATGCGAAATGAAGTCTGGAATCGAAGTTACAACGCATCATCGTCGTCCCGTTAAACTATAATTTATCTGAAATACCAATGTAAAGCATCTTTTCACATTCAAATGCAGAAATGATAGCAGTGAATATGTAGCCTTTATTGCTACTTTAGGCGCTATTCGATCAAGCTAAATTTATCGAGTAAATGAATCAAAGTTATGAAATGATATCTGTTTTGACCAATTTTCCATTTTAGAATAACCATGTTTTCTCTCGTTCTAGAATTACCTCTATAAATCAAAGCTGTACCTTTCATTTTAGAGAACTGATTTTCGGCACATTTTAAAATGAGGCTTTGTAAAGATTTCTAAAATTGCAAAAGATTATTTCAGAAGGTGTAACAATTTTAGGGAAATTCTTTGAAATAAAGAATAATAAATGTATTTAGATTGAGGAAGAATTACTTTATGTAAGATGCATAAATATCTGTGCAACATTGCCTCAGATTACGATTATAAATAATGCATTTTAACTTTTTTAGATATTATTTAAAACCACTTTCAGATTAATCTACTCATAAATATTAAATCAAAATCAGAAAATTTTATCAAAAGAGAGTAATCCTAAGACAATTGGAGAGCGTATTTTGCTTATTCTACATTCCTAATGGTCAGGGGCAATATTTTGTCATTTTATTTAGGCATGCGAAATTGAGATGTATGGAAATCCAGAAAACGTCATGTATACATGCCGACCTCCGTCATTTTTTTCAAATAAATAAAAACATACTTCGAATCAGATATTTATTTATTGAATGAAATTAAGTAGATTTCAAATGACTACAAAAAAAGAAGCAAGACACATTATCTTACACAAATTTTCTAATTCAAAGTTTTCTTTCTTTTTAGGTGCGTTCGTAACTATATAAATACGTAGCACCTATTGTCGTCGTCTGGTCCGTCCGTCTGTCTGTCCGTCCGTCCGTCCGCATATAACAACGCAAAAACTACCCAACCGAATGGTTTGAAATTTAAGATATATTATCTTTGCAGAAATTTGTCGAGACATTTCAAATTTTATGAAAATCGAATAAAAAATTTAGAAGATATTAATAAAAATATTTATTAAGAAATTTGAATAAAAAAAAAATCGGTGCTTTCTTGTTACAGGAGCTTCCGAGGTTTAATCGTCAAGCGACCGAGATTCTTATTTTATGACAGAAATTAATCTGCAGACGATATAATTCATTTCACAGAATTAAAAATCATCAAGATCTGAATATTTATATAACTAGCTGTAGTACGAACGCACCTCATTTGTCACGTTTGACGTACAATTTCCAACTTGTTTAATTTGTGCAACGAACGTGTAAGGAGTATTTTGAGTTCTTCATGAAAAAAAAGAGATATAGAATATAAATGGTTATTGAAATCGATAATTTGGCAACAGATATTATTGCTGCAAACTTTTAAAAATGTTTGGAAGATTTTATTTGAAGATAATTAGATGAAATGCCTGTTGTTCACATGTACCCCGTGTCTACATTTTCTTCCCTTTCCTCTACGGTATTTACTCACGTATTAGTCGCTCACTCGTAATTGTCCCATTTTTAAAGCAGAGAATTTCCACGAAATATACTTTCTTCGCATAAAAGACTTAGTCCTTTTTTTTTGAATAATTACGGTATTATTTATCAATTGTAGACTTTGTTCCTACGAATCGAATTCTGTTTACTTTTGTGCGAATACGGAAAACTTGCATTTGCAACATTTCATGCTTTTTGAGCATGAACATGATATTGGGTGTCAGATATCTTCTCGTAGTAGCCACACCCGGATTTTTTAATGTTAAAAATTGCTATGAAAAGAGTGATTATTATGCTTAGTAAACACATTAGCATTATTTTATTTAAAAAAAAAACAGGTTTTTTTTTCAGATACATTATCAGAATTTGTTTCTATGTATATAGTTATGCGTTCTTGAATTTACACCTTTTTCCTTTTTCTTTTTTCTTTGAGAAATATAACACATATTTGGTTTTATAAGGAATTGTCGCACACATGTTGATGATGTTAAACCATTTTATTTTACCCCTATTCTCTTGCTTTGAGTTCTAGGGGTTGGGAGGGGCGTTATGTCTTCGCCTTTGAGAGAGTTGATTTTGTATTCTACCTAGAGTTATTATCTATCTTTTCATATCTTCATTGTTGCAAGTAAAAAATTTCCTTGCGTATCTTTTCTCTTACAGGTTTTGTATGTACGCATGTGTGAAATAGAAATAGAAAAAGAGTGGTGATTGGCGGGTGACAGCGAGATTCGATGAGTTTTTAATAAGTGAATTAAACTTATTTAAAAAGTCCTGAAGACAGAAGAAAACAACACATAGAACACACTTCATACTAAACTTAATTTATTTTCTTTTAATGAAAACAACAATAAACTTTAAAATTCTGATGAAAACTGCACTTTTTCTATTCCATTAAATAAAATATTATACAAAGAATTGCGCTTTCTTTTTTAAGAGCCCTTTTACGAAACGCAGTGGAATACTAGAGTAAAAATTTAAATTGTAAATTTTTTACATAAACGAATGTCAAAGTGAAGTGAAAGTAAGTTTAGTTTGTGAAAGTAAAATGCATAAAAAATTCATTAATTTTCTATTTTTTTTCGTATTTTTATTTCGTAACACCCTTTTTACTTTGTGTAAGTGATGAATCTATACTAATATTATAAAGAAGTAACGTTTTTTTTTGTTGTTTGTTTGTGGGGGGTAATGTCTGGAACTACCAACCGATTTCAAAAGTGATGGTGGCAAATTGATGGTGACTATCCCTGCTCCAACATAGGCTATATATTTTATGTCAGTGCCAATACTCCCAGGGGGGTGCAGGAGCGAAAAACGTTCTAAAATTGCGATTTTTTTTATACAGAAGGAGCTATAAATTTGAAATTTGGCATGGTAGTTACTTATAAGACGTAAATGCTCTCTAAGAACAAATTCTAAAAAAAAATCAAAATTAAAAAGTCTGAAATGAGCGAAAAGCGTTCTAAAAACATTCTAAATTACAATTTCTATGGAATCTCTGGAACTACAGTACCGTTTTCAAAAGTGATGGGGGCAAATTGATGGTGATAGTCCCTGCTGTGGCATAAACTATATTTTATGTCGGTTCCACAACCCCCAGGGGGTGCAGGAGTGAAAAACGTTCTAAAATTGCAATTTTTGTGATACTGTAAGAGCTAGAAATTTTAAATTTGGCATGGTAATTACTTATAAGATATAAATGATCTCTAATGACAGTTTCTAAAAAATTCGAAATTTAAAAGGGTGAAATGACCTAAACGCGTTCTAAAAACATTCTAAATTACAATTTCTATGGAATCTTTGAAACTACCGAATCGATTTTAAACGTAATGGTCGCAAATTTATGGTGACATAAATATAGGCTATAATATAGGCTATATTTTATGTCAGTGCTACTACCCTCAGGGGATTGCAGGAGAGCAAAACGTTCTAAAATTGAAATTTTTGTGATATTGCAGGCATTAGAAACTTGAAATTGGGCAAAGTAGTTACTTATAAGATATGCTATCTAAGAACAGTTTCTAAATAATTTGAAATTTAAAAGAGTGATATGAGGGAAAAGTGTTCTAAAAACGTTCTAAATTACGATTTCTGCGAAATTGTTGAAGACAGAGACTGGAAGTTTGACATGACTGATGTTTTTTAAGACGCAAGTGTACACACAGAACAGTTTAAAAAAAAAATCAAATTTAAAAGGATGAAGGAGGAAAAAAGTTCTAAATTACGATATTTTTTTTATATACTGATAGGATTAGAAACTTCAAATTTGGCATGGCGATTACTTTTAAGATACAAAGGCTCGTTAACAATGTTGTAAAGAAACTCAAAGTTTGAAAAGGTGAAATGAGCGGAAAGCGTTCTAAATTACGATTTCTATGGAATTGTTAGGGATAGAAACTTAAAATTTGACATGGCTGTTACTTTTAAGACATAAATGGTTGCACAGAACAATTTGAAAAAAAAATCGAAATTGAAAAGAGTGAAATACGCGAAAAGCGTTCTAAAAACGTTCTAAATTCCGATTTCTGTGAAATTGTTAAGGGTAGAAACTTGAAGTGTGACATGGCTGTTGCTTTTAAGACTTAACTGGTCACACAGTAGAGTGTTTTAAAAATTTGAAACTTAAAAGTGTGAAAGAGAGAAAAGCATTCTAAAAACGTTCTGAATTACGATTTATTTGGAACTGTGAAGATTAGAAACTTGAAATTTTTCATGGCGTTTACTCATCACGCAGAACATTTACTAAAAATGCAAAATATAAAAGGGCAGGAGCAAATAAAAAATAAAAAAATAAATAAAAGTTTTAAAGTTGCAATTTATGTGGCATAGCTATAGAAGCTTGGCATGGTGGTTAATCTTAAAATGTAAATATTCGCTAAGACCGGTTTTAAAAAATTTGAAATTTAACAGGCTGAAATGAGCAGAAAACGTTCTAAAAATGTTTAAAGTTATGATTTATTCTGGTTAGAAACTTGAAATTTAGTATAGTGGTAACTTTTAAGATGCAGACGCTCGATATAAACAGTTTATTAAAAATTCGAAATTTAAAGTTGTAAAATGAGCGAAAAACGTTATAAATTAAGGTTTATTCTAAATTGTTAGGGATAGAAACTTAAAATTTGACATGCCTGTTATTTTTTAGACGTAAAGGATCCCACAGAATAGTTTTTACGAAATTCAAAACTTAAAAAGGAGTAGAAGCAAAAAAAACTTTCTAAAATTGCGATTTTAGTGATGCAGCTGGTCTAAAAAGTTGAAATTTGGCATGGTGAATAATTTTAAGATTTCAGTGCTCGCTAAGAACGGTTTCTAAAAAATTCGAAATTTAAAAAAGTGAAATGAGCTCGAAAAGTTCTGAAAATCTTCTAAACTATGATTTGTCTGAAATTGATTGGGACAGAAACTTGTAATTTTATATGGTTGTTACATTAGAGACACAAATTCATTCACAGAACAGTTTTTAGAAATTTTAATGCGTCCAGGAACAAAAAAGTTCTAAAATTGCAATTTCTGTGATATAGTTATTACAGAAATTTTCTTAACTAGAAGATTGAAATTTGGCATGATGCTTACTTTTAAGATGTAAATACTCGATTACAACTGTTTCTAAAAATTTCTAAATGAAAAATGAAAGGAGCGAAAAACTTACAAAATATATTCTAAATTACCATTTATTTGGAATTAATTTTAGCTCTTCTCATTCAAGTCTCATGTTCGCCTAATGCTGTATAAGAATGAAGTTTGCACAAAATGTGGCATAATTTGTAATATTTTAATTATCTGTGACAGTAAAATTTCCCATAATTAAAATAGGCCCACGAATACCACTTGGTATTTTTCAATAATTACGCGAGCAAAACCGTGGGTTTTGCTAGTTGTTTATAATAGGTGTAATAAAACGTTGTTGGATTCTTTGCAGCCCCACCAGTGGCTGAGAGGTTCTGCTCTCAAAGATGGTAGACAGGAGGTGCTGGGTTCAAGCTGGGTTTATAAAAATACAAAATAAAAAAATAAATACAAAAAATTCGGAGAAGCCCGTGTGAATGAAACGTCAACTATCAGTAACTTTGAACAATAAACTTAACAATATATTAATGAAAACAGAAAGAAAATAATCTTGGATATTTAATTATTTACATTATTTTCTTAGTTATCTGTCTCAGCTGATGGATAAATGTTTTTGACGTCAGTTGGAACTGATATTATCTTCCGTAACTATGCATCGCAACATTTTTTTCAGTGCTTTTTCTCTTTTAATATCATAACATCAATGCTTACTGACATAATTGTTATTTTAATTAACGAAATACTTAATAAATCGCTAAAACATAATTAAAAATACAGATAAACGTCGAATTAAAAATCACTCGATGATATATCAAACACGAATAATGCATCTGACCTCAAGTGAATGTGACGCCACAATCGTGCATTTTTGGCATTATATCCTATAGCTTGGTTGGCGATAGTTTTTTTTTCATGAAAAGTGGTCGATGGGATAATGGAGAAGTACCAATTAAAATATCGTTATCTGCTTGAAATGACGAAATTTTCGCAAATGAAAATATATTTTGTACCTAAATAAGAGCACCGTATTTTAACGTTTGAACGCTATTGTTATCGATCTATTTTTATTCTTTTTTTTCTGTATCATTGTGGACATTTTGAAGAGAATATTTCAAAAGATATTGTGTCATTTCTGTCATTGTTTTTTCATTGTCTAAACGAAAAGCAAATACGAAAAACAAATATTTTTTATATCAATAATTCTTCAACGATGTCATTCAGCAACAATGACTTGTGTAAAGTGTCTTGTGAATTGTTAAAGTGTGTCCATTGTTGAAATAGTTTTTCGTTGTTGAAATCAATTTACATTATTAACACCGAAACACAACAAAGAGTTAATTGACAATTAAGTTGATTATTGCAACAAAGAGTTAATTGTTGCAAAGTACATTGAAACAATCAATAAATTTCTAATTCATTCCTTACGGAACTTTTGAAATTGTAGCTTGTATTGCTAATGCTCTGATTACAAACTGTGTTTTATGTGAGAAAAATAAGTTTTTTGCGAGTAATTTATTATTTGCATCGTTTAGTTTGAGTGTTTCATACGTGAAACTACTTAAATCATCATGTTTTTTGCATTGTTTTGCGTTCTATGGCTCCTCACTGTTTATGGAGGGAGCTATCTTTTGGCTGCGGTCATTGTTATCTTGCTCGGCATCGTTATCATGGTTGATCATGTAACTAAAAATAGAGTAAAACTTCCAGCTGATGATGAAGATGTGTATTACGATGTTTCTTCTGAAACGGGTTCAGTTATATTTTTCGATGTCTCTGAAGCGAGTTCGGATCTCAGCGATTACGAAACTGCTACTGAAGATTCAGAACCAGATGCTATATACCAAGATGCTCGACTCATCGTTTCGGATATTCCTTTCGAGAAACCAAAGAAGTATTGTGACAAAGATCACATGGAAAGATTTCTCGATGATTGCTTAGAAGAATCTGGCTTCATCAGGTTCGAGGACATACAATGGATCTCTGGTCCTCTGGCTGAACCAACACCCGAAAACGATGAACAACAGCCTCCAAAAAAGGAAGGGAAATTTCGAAAAAGGCTTAAGAAGATCTTCTGCTGTTGCTTTTGTTGTAGATGTTGTAAAGTCACTGATAGTCAGTGACTGAATCATTAAAAGCGGGACACACTCTGCTCTGTTTCCTTCTGGGAAGACAACGTTCAGGCAAGAATGTATGAGCAGAGGAATGGTCCTGCAAAGGGGAGAGATGGAAGCCCACCTCCACGTGGTTCTCCCTGGAAACGTTGCTCGTTCGACGACGGGTAACGGCTAGGAGGCTTCCGCTGAATGGCATCCTGAAACCATTTTCTATAGACCCAGTGGAGTTGAAGAAATTTATTTAAATACTTGAAGATTTTTCAAACATTTCATCAGCTATTTGGTATCTCGATTATGGATGACTTCCACTATTATCAAGATAATATCCGTTAGCTCGATACTATTTATGGTGGTTGTCCTTCAGTTAAAACACTGTAGATGGCATCACTAAATATTTAAAATGTGTCTGTTCGCTAGCGCCATCTATTTTATTATTGTATTGTACTGTAAGTAGCTTCAGAATATGGTGTAGTTATGTATTGATGTCGTGATTTTACCTATTGTGTTTGTGAAGTGTAATTGAATATGTAAAATGGCTTCTACTCCTCCAAATTAATTTAAAAAGCGTTCTTATTTATTTTAATTAATATTCAAGACATCCTACTATATATTTTGCTCTGTAACGGCTCATGCGATATTGCTAAGTGCACTTTTAAACCGTTGACAATCTCCAAGATCATGCCTACCAATTTCAACTAAATAAGAATAAATGTTTTTTTTTAAATAATTTTTTTTAACTTCATCAAATGCTTATGGAATTTTTTTTTATTTTAAAGAAATACCGATGGAGTACAGAAGTTAAAACAAATCTTCCAAAAGTTAAGTCATTCATCAACAGATGTGGATTTTGATTTTCAAGCACTGTGCCATTTGCATAATAATTGCTTACATATTTTCTCTATTAATATTTACGATTAATCGACAAATATTGCCGACTACATAGACTTTTTTGATCATTTTTTAGTAAAGTTCTATTAAGATTTCATCCATCAGCAAAATGATCTAAAATATATTCAATAATTTTTTATGAAAAATTTTTATGAAGATTTTATGAAAAAGCATAATATTAATTATAGAAAAAATAAACTAAACCACATCTAAACTCTATTCTACCACATCTAAAAAATAAAATATTTTGTTAGTTTGTTATAAAAATGCATTATATATATAATTTTTTTGCTTAGGGCTATATTTGTAAAAGAACATACCAACACTCAATAATTTACACAATACCTCCTCCCCTTGGTTTTGAAGATAAAAACTGCACTGTAATACAGTGTAAAAAAAGACACATGATTCTTAAATCACAAAAATACAATATTATCACGTATTAAAATGTACAATAACCCCTTCCGAGTTACCCGCGGTTTCAAAAAGCGTTCTTTATCTATAGAAACCTCGAAAAGAAAAAAAAATGTATTTTCAATATTTGAAGAAGTACTCATAAAATAAAACGCTTTTTTTGCTGCCACTGATTTTCGGAAACGTTCCCAAGACGTTTTTATTGTGTATTTTCTGTAACCGGAATATTGGTCTTTAGGATGCTACCATTTCTCAAATAAACATTTTCAGCTATGTAATTGAATTTATACAGACAAGAGTAGCAAAATAATATTTAATGTTAATGTTAATGTTAATGTTAACGCGGTTAATTTATCATGTTTGTCTGTAAAAGATGCTTTCTGAATATGATATTGTTTACTTGAGAAATGATGGCCTTCGAAAAACCTATATTCCAAGAAAAGAAAACTGATTAATACATTATAAAAATTACTCAGAAACGTTTCCGAAAGTCAGTGGTAGCCAAAGAAACTTTATTTTTATAAATTATTTATAAAGTCTCAAAAACATATTGGTTTGTGATGTTTCTAAAAATAAACAACGACTTTCGGAATCGTGAGTAACTTGGAAGAAGTTACTTGATATTTTCGTTATGCTTATATTATATTTTTCTATATTAAGAAATATTTATCTTTTTTACAATGTAATATAAAATATAACTTATACATTACCTATGGAGTAGGTTCTTGCCTTCGAAAAGATCGCATTTAGACTTTTTTTAATCTTTTATTTTATTATTTAAATATTTTCTGGAAGTATATCGTGGGACGAGACCACCCAGTTGACGTAGATGGGAGCGTTTATCTAGATGTAGCTCCTATTACCAGAACAAATCATGTAATAAGTAGTACAAATAAAGTACAGAGGCACAAATCCAGGGTGGGGCGAGAGAAGGCACTCCTTCCTGTGAGAGCTGAAGTTCTCACAATACCATCTAAGATTAGCACAACTGGCATATCGATCTGTTCGATAGGTAGTGGCAAGACGTACAAGCCACTACTTGCTTAGAATAACATCTGAGTAAACTTACTGCAGCGTCCTGATTCAACAGGAAAACCCCTGCGATGGCCTACATAGACTGCAAGCAATACCTAATAGCTTTAACAATTTGTTAGTTTCGGGTTCCATTTTCGTTAACATCAGTAGCAAATTGTCACGTTCACTAACGTGCAATCTGTTCCTTTTCTTAGACAGCGCTCAGGCAATTACGATGAAGGAAAAGCAATTAAAAATTTCTATACACTTGCCCAAAATCCAGGGTAGAGAACTGGTACTGATTTTTGAAGCTAGAATTCCTGGTATCCATTTCCGAATTTTACTTTCAGTTCTTTGTTAGTTATAAATTCTGTGAGTACTCCTCTTCTAAATTTGATGATTCTGGGGTATCTCTATTTGCGAAAGGATCTAAAACCCAAATCGGTATATTCATGTTTAAAATATCCTGGAATCGCTTCGTAACATCAGCATGAAGAATGTCCAAGTAAATAAATCTTCCTGTGCTGCAGAGACTGCTGATAATGTGGGCAAGTGGCTGTATCAACTTTCTACCTAGATTTCGTTTGAACAGAAGACGTTTTCCCACAAAAGCAGCGATGACGTTTTTTCTTTTAATTGAATTCAACTCATCACCTTACAATTGTAAATTGACTTCATTAAATATTCTAAACAGGTCTGTAAAATAAGTGATGCCGTTTTTGGATGTAATTAGGTTTTTGCGCAGTTTTTTGTGGCTGCTTTCATGGGTGTCTAGTAACTGAGTCAAGTAGACTGTAGAAACGATTCAGAAAAATGCCTTTTGAGAGCCAACAAACATGTCTGTGTTCAGCATGCAGTGATTGAAATCTTCATCGTTTTCACTACAAAGCTGACCAATTAATCTGTTACGCAATGAATTGCTTCTAATCTTAGTGACTGCTCTATTAACGTAATGAAGCGACGTATGCAGGCGTTCATTCAGATATTTTGCAAACAAATGCTGACCATGAATAACACAATGTACAGCGAATACATCTGGTACTGCTGGTTTTAAATACGCTATGAAACTCTTATGACTCCCCGTCATTGCTGGAGCACCGTCGGTCACAGTTGACAAAACATTACAAATAGGAATTTCTTTCTCTGGAAAAAAAAATGCTCATGGTATTAAATATCGATTCTCCCTTTGTATCAGTTTCCAGAATTTTAGCAAATAATAACGCTTGACATTTTTTTTCTTTATTTATGAATCGAACGTATGATAAGAGTACTGCTTCTTTATTTGGTAGAGTTGATTTATAACGTTGGATGAAAAATTTGCAAGTCTTTAAGTAATAGCATACTGATATTTCAATGTCTTTAGCCATTTCAATTTCATCGTATCTTTTTTATCATCCTATCACCGTATCTTCTTAAACACCGAATTAATACTCAGAGGATTCTTTCTAATGATATCTGATGGTGTCTTTTGATGAAGAACAGTTTTTATTAACTCTTTGACTGCCGGCAAGATTAATTCCTTGTGTGTGTTTTTCCGCTTTTGCGGATTAACAATGAAATATTATATTTGGCTCAGAGTCCGCCATCTTGCTTAGAAAGCGACTCAAAAAGATTTGATACATTTCGCTGTCTAAATTTCCAATTACATTTTCAGCAGGGCAGATTGCTTAAATGGTAAAGCACTTGGTGCGCTATACCAGAGTATCTGTGTTTGATCCCTGGTCTGGACACATTTTTCACTCTGTTGGTTATGCGCTGTTTAACAAAGTTAAAATTAATTCACATCCTTTGTCAGTGTTACATTTCGCTGTTTTAAATATTTCTTTTCCAGTTCTTGAAAATAGGATAAATCTTTAGCCTTTTTATCAACATGCATTTTATTCAAATAGAATATTATTCGTGTAGGACCTCTTCATGGCTTCATTTGAAAAAAAACTTTTTGGCCAATTAAACACATAGGTAATGATTGGTTTGTAGGAGAATGCGTAAATCCATATTTCAAACACTCAATACTATACTGCCGGTATTTCTTCTTAGATTCGGACATTTTGAAATACAAAATTTGCAACTGTTTAAATTTAAATAAATTAACTTTTCAATAGATTTATAGTTAGTTATAAAAATAATGACTATAATAACTTGTTCACTTTCACTCAGAATAAGTGAATCTCTTGAGCAGATTCAAACCACAGGTTCGTTTGGAAATCTCTTTTCAGGCATGCGTCGCCATCTTTTTGACATTTTTAGAAATACAGGTGTTACATTTTCAGCAGGACAGATTGCTTTAATGGTAAAGCTCTTGGTGCGCTATACCAGGGTATCTGGGTTCGATCCCCGGTTTGGACACATTTTTCACTAAAAAAAAAGGAATTCGGTTTCAAACTTTCAGCCAGACTAATATAGCAGCTTCTGCACTCCGTGAAAGTTTAATTTTTAACGATTTTTAATGCGGTTTATAGTGATTTTTCGCGTTCCGCAGAGATTTTTTGATATTCATGAAATACTTGGGGTTACAATGTTTTAGCCCGCTACAATAATTTTTTTCCTCCGCGAGTTTTAACATTTATTCGTGTTCCACGGCGGTTTTTTGACATTCGTAAACTAAATTCGATTTGGAGCCCACAGCTCTAGACTTCTTATTGCCGTGAACGGATATATCCGTTCACTTATGCTGTAGCTTTCACTGCAATCGAAACATTGTTTAAATTAAAATAATTCTACAAATATAATGCAGTTTTAAAACATCGAGTAATGATAAATACTCGTAAGGATTATACTCATATACGTAATTAAGTTTTTTATATTAAGTTTGAAAATTTTTTTAGTGTTTTTAAAAAATTACAGAGAAAACAACATTACAAATTTGCCGTTTGCTCGGCGGTCAGGAGGCTTCGTTAGTTTGTATAGATATTCATTTAAAGATGTATTTAATAATTTGAAGATTTGAAGATTTGTTTTAATATTGGTAATTTATAAACTGGAACTATATAAAAATGATTAATTAATTTGAATTTTGTAACTTTAATTTTAAATGAAAAAGGGAAATACTAAAGTCATGTTGAATAAGTTGAAATTGTATTTGTTAGTTGGAATTCTTAAGACATTTTTATTAAACTCTTTTTAAAATTTGAGTGGAATGTTAATGGTTAAATTTTGCTCTCATAAACAAGGAACTAAAATTAATTTAATTTATTCAGAAATGAGATATATGTAAGTGATTGTATCAAACATAACATCAATGTTAAGACACAATTTGCGAATAAAAGAAATCTGATGACATTTTTTAAAATTTAATATTTCTAAATAGAAATATTTTTATTAATAAAAACGATATGTTTCAAATATTTGTTTTTATAAACACTTGACTAAAATTTAAATGTATTTAATTTAATATTTAAAACACACATAGATACTCATCAGCGTACAAATGTATACAATCAATATTTTAATTAAAAATCATATTTAAAATACACCCAACGTTTCGGTCTTTGCCTGCAAAGCCACCTTCAGGTTTTTTTTTTACCTTCTTTTCAGAACTCAGTGTGGATGCAGTTTCAGGATCAGTCAGGTTCAGCTGAGTGGGGAGGCCTACCGATTGCCTAAAGATCTACTAGCCCCGCTCAGCAGGGGTTATCTGCTATTTCGTGGACCCCAACCAAAGGTAGGGCTCGGTTAACCCCCGAAGAAAACCGGCCACTCTTTATTTTAACTTGAAAACATAATATATACAAAAACAATCACAATAGGCTGCCCGCATTCGGGCGAGCATTGAAACATTATTTTATTATATGACTTAGCTATATCAATTTTGTTAATTCTAATTTATACTAACTTTTACAATGAAATTCTATTTACAAGTTGAACTAATTGAAGTATACCATTTGAGACATTTGCTGAATTATAATAGAAAAAAAAATGGTTATTAACCAACCAGCAAGAAGTTAGTTGTTTGAATTAATGAACATTTTCAGGGAAAAGTACAAACATTAATAACACGTTTGCATCAGAGAGGGTGGCGCCATCTGCTAGCATAAGATAACATCAATATTTAGGTCTTGAAAATAAAATTTAATTTAATTTTACAAATGCATTTCCCTTAAGCTGTTAATCCACATATTAGAAACCTGAAATGAAACATTATCATTGCAAACTTCAGCTTTCCTTAAACTACCCTATATTGATTCTCATATTAGGGATTTAAGGGAGTTAGAATGTCTTGAAATGATTTTTACATCATTTCAATGTAAAATTAATTTCAAGACATTCTAACCCCCTTAAGGCCCTAATAGTAGAATCAATAGAGATTAGTTTAAGGAAATATGAAATTTCCAATGATAATGATTCATTTCATGATGTAAAAATCATTTCAAGACTTTCTAACCACCTTTGGGCCCTAATAAGAGAATCAATAGAGATTAGTTTAAGGAAAGCTGAAGTTCGCAATGATAATGTTTCATTTCAGGTTCCTAACGTTTGGATTAACAGCTTAAGGGAAATGCATTTGTAAAATTAAATTAAATTTTATTTTCCAGACCTAAATATCGATGTTATGTTATGGTAGCAGATGGCGCCAACCTCTCTAGTGCAAGCATATTTTTAATGTTTTTACTTTTTCGTGAAAATGTTCATTAATTCAAACAACTGACTTCTTGCTGTATCTACACTGACCTCTGAAAAAAAGGTAAAAAAAACCTGAAGATGGCTTTGCAGACAAAAACCGAAATGTTGCGTACATTTTAAATATGTTTTTAAATTTAAATTTTGATTTTATACCTTTGTACGCTGATGAGTATCTATGTGTGTTTTAAATATTAAATTTGACAGCGTAAGTCCAAGTTTTTATGTATTTATTTTTAAATATTGCCTTGTTCTCCTGATATCTGAATAAAACCACAGATCCAAGTCTTTAATTTTAAATTATCATACAAGAAAAAAAAAGAAGTTACAATTATAAAAGATAATCATTTCTATTTCTGAAAACTTTGAAAAGAAACTATCATTCGGTAATTCACAACTTCTAAATTATTTCTTGAAAAATATTTTCTGGAGCATTCACTTTTAAATTCTTATTTTTACTTTTCTTAGAGCAATACTTAATTTTCATCATTGTGCCTCTAATTATAAAAGATTAAAACTAGATCCACCTAAATTTATTATCATGAAACATGATTATTTTTTTATGCTGTTGAGATTTTTTAAAAGACTAAATGACAAAAAAATGCTAAATTTTACCCAATTAGATAAAAGTTAAAAAATAATTTAGAAATACGTATTTTATTAAACAATAATTTTACTTTTAAAATCTTATTACATTTTATTTTTATTCGCTGATTTCTTAAAATGTACTTCATTGTTCCAATGTGATTTTCTCGGTTTGAAATCCTCATTATTAACGTTCATTATTAATAAGTTTTTTAAAAAATCTGTTTATCCATTCATGATTAGAATTTTGCAAACTTTCCTAATTAGTATACTTTTCTTTTAAAAAAATGTGGAAACTTCATATATAATTACATAAAGAGAAGAAAAAGATATAGAAGAAACAAATGTAATCCTTTTATGGAGTTTTTCAAATTCATTTGTGAAACAAGTACTATTTTTAACAAAATGTTTTATATTTTCTCTTGAAGTTTATTAATTTATTACATGACATATTTGAAACATCACAACACCAGAAAAGTATTAAAAATAATTGCATAATAATTAAAAACACAAACTCTTACAACATTTAAACTTTTTAAATATTTCAGTAAAAGTTATATTTGTTGAAAAAATATTCAATGTTTAAATTAAACAAAGTTAAATTAGCAAAGCTAACAATTTTTGTCGTAAGAATAAAGGACCTATTTTATTCGAAAACCTGCTTTTTTTTAATCTTATGCGCGTTAACTGTGGGCTTTTTCCGAATTTAATACACATATATTGTATGCATAAAAGTTGTTTTACATACTATATAAATGCATAATGTACTATAATACACACTATATAAATACATAATGTACAGGGTTGCCATAATTAAACTGCAAGTGTTCAAGGGATGCTGGAGAAAAAACTACCGGGTATATTCCAGTGAAATTTGGTATCTAGACGTTTCAGAACATGCGCAAATCAAATATGCAAAAAAAAAATTGCCATTTTCACCCGATAGATGACGTTTTACCGTATTTAAACGTTCACCGGTGGCATATACAACCTCCAAAATCGATAGACAGAGCATAATGACATTCTAAGAGGCATATAAACAATATAAAATATCATTTACAGTTTATCAAAATTCCATACAATTCGCTTCAGTAATTAAATTTTTACAGTATCATGTAATAAAAATTACCGTAAATAAGATCACAAAATAAACAATCCATAAATGCGCTTTGGAAAACAAGCCATTACTTATTCAATGAAATTATTACATGATGTGCTCAGTATGTGAGCCACCAGATGCAACCACATGCTGAAAACGTAAAACAGCAAGGTCCACCGTCGCATTTAAAATCTGTGGTGTAACACACCTCACGTGTCTCGTTATGCTAGATTTCAATTCAGCAACAGAAGCATGTCGTTCTCTATAAACCATATCTTTCAGATGTCCCCACAGATAAAACTCGCAAGGATTAAGTTCCGGTGAACGTGGGGGCCAAGCGTTGTCGAAACCTCTGCTTATGACTTGGTCCGCACCAAAGGTATCATGCAGCAATTTTTTAACATTTTTAGCGATGTGAGGGGGTGCTCCGTCCTGCATAAATATCGTGGTTTCTAAACAATGTCTCTCTTGCAATGCTGGAATCAATTGTTGTCTCAACATCGCACCGTAGCTAGTCCCTGTAACACTACAGCGTTTCGGATCACTTGGAGTTGGGGTCTCAAAGAAATATAGGCCTACAAGAAAATCACAAGTCATTCCACACCATACAATTACATAATCGCAATAGAGGGGTTCTTCACGTTTAGCGTATTGTTTGTTCATTCCCCATATCCTGCAGTTATGCGCATTTAAACTACCTGATAGTGTAAAATGCGTCTCGTCTGTCCACAATATTCTCTGTATCCAAGTGTCTTCTTCACTAATTTTCGACAGGACAAGGTTTGTAAAATCAAATCTTAGGGTGTCATCAAATGGTTTCAATTCTTGAAGAATTTTAATTTTATATGGATAACGCCGAAGAATGTGGCGCAACACTTTATGCACAGTTGACCAGGGAAAAGATAATGTCCGAGCCACACTTCTTGCGCTCACTTGTTGCAGCATACTGGCTCCTAAACTGCTACTCGTAGTCGCAATGGCGTCATCATTTTGTTGCACTCTTTCCGGGTTTACGGAACGTCGTCCTCTTGTGCTTGGAATAACACCCAATTCTCCTGATTCTTCAAATTTTAAAATCATATTTTTCAATCTATTGACACTCATTGGACCTCTTCTTAATCGTTTCATACGCCGGTATTCTTTCAGAGTAGCTGAATAATTGCTACCATTCTGGTAGAATATCTTCAGTAACAATGCTCGACAATTATTCAGAGTCATGACTGGCCTTTACTCAATGCATTGATGTTTTTATACTGTTCGATGGGCTTAAAATTTGCATATATGCTGTCGATAAGCATTGAAACACGGTATAGCGCCATATATCGGGTGAAAATGGCGATTTCTTTTTTTTTTTTTTTTGCATATTTGACTTGCGCATGTTCTGAGACGTGTAGATACCAAATTTCACTGGAATATTACCGGTAGTTTTCTCTCCAGCACCCCTTGAACACTTGCAGTTTAATTATGGCCACCCTGTACTATAATATATACTATATAAATACATAATATACTATAATACATACTATATAAATACATAATGTACTATAATACATACTATATAAATGCATGTAATTTAATAAACATAACTGCACATGAATACTTTTATGTACTTCCAGGAAAATAAAATGAGCAGCTCCTACAAATTTTGTCACGAACAATTGCAGGATATTAATGATGAGGACAATATTTTGAGCAAGACCCTCTTATCTTAATAACAGACGTATCAATCGACTGCAATGACTGCTATCCACATGGCTGAAATCAGTGTGGTTAATTTGGTAGGTACGCCATCTGCTGCATACTACCGGTTGTAGTTTATAAATGATTGCATAGTAAAGGACTATATTATTGAAAATATTGGAAAATTCTTTGTTGCTATTACGCTAAAAAATACTTAAAAAATAGATTATTTCGTCCAAGTATCATTTACTACTTACAGGTAATTTTTGTTCTGAAATTTGTTTCCCATGTGCGATTTTTTTAAGTTTCCTCAATTGCTAAAGCTTTTCTTTCGGTCGTTTGTTTGAGACCTATGATTTTTTAAATTAACTCCGTTCAAGCTATTGTAGACTAATTTTTATGTATAAATTTTATTTATTATTTTTTTTTGCAACAAAAGGGTTTATTGTTGCGTTCCCTTTTGTAAATCGCATAAAAAGTGTAAACAGTGGATTTTCGAAATTGAAAAACTTCATTCCATTCCTTGAATTTCCATGAGGTACAGGCTACGAGAAGAAAATACACATACTTTCACACTTCAATGCACATACTTTCTTATATTTTCATATCGTGTATAGATTACTTCATTATTGGCTTTTAACTTTTGCATACATTTAGAATTTCATGCTATAGTAATCAATTAATCATCTGTGCTTTCCTTTTCTTTTCTTGTGTATGATTTTATTTATTTTTGGTTTGATGGACTATCATTGCAGTTCAGCGCATGTTAGGTGCAATTTTCAAGGTTTTAGGGATAGAAACATGTATGTATATATAAATTTAGGAAGATTTTATAACCTTAATTTTCTTTAGTCTATTGACGTATCATAGCTATCATAATTTAGTTCATAATTAGCTTCATCGTTATAACTTTTGTACAGTTGAAACTATATTTTTGCCAGCCTGGTAATTTTTCATGACAACCTTGGCTGTTGAAACAGAGATTAATTATTACATAATATAACATTAGCTAATCTTATGCTGAAGACTACATTTTCAGAAACGTTTTTGAAGATTAGATGATAATAGTACAAAGTAATCTATTGTTATGTATATTTACTTTTGTGGAATTCGAAAATATTTTTTGGAATTTTACAAATAACAATGTTTATTATAACTCTATTGTTTTTCTATGCATCTTATAAATCTTATGCATATTTATTAACAATTGCCGGTAGTATGCTGACATAGATCGAGAACAATTTCCCCCATAGACCTTTCTCCAGACTATGGCGGTCTTTTATTGTGATAGGGGGACTTGAGTTTGAGAATAACGCACAGTAATTATTATTATATTTGAACGTTCTTTTGAGGGTTATTTTCACATTTCAAAAACTACAAACAGTGAAACTTTTTATACCAAATCTCAAATTAGACACGATAAAAAAACCTATGTTTATCCAATTGGCGTAAATATAAATTTGCATGACTTTCACGGGATTATCTTGTGTATTATTATATATTCTAAAATGCCTCAATTTCAGTGGTTGTCTCCTAATTCAAATACGATAATTAGAGTTGAAACTCCTTCTTAATAACCAGAAATATTTTGTTTAAAATAAATAATAACTGTTAAATTAAATATAACCAATATGATTTACAATTCTGTGCTTGTCTATATAAAATAATAAAAGGTTTTTCTTAGTAAATTTTAGATTAAATGATTACAAAATTATTTGAACATCACGTATAATAAAACCATTTAGAATTTAAATATGATCGCATGGAAGTATTTAATTCAAATTAATGTGAGTTTATTTTAATTTAAAAAAATGTACAGAAACAAATATTTATGAAAATACATTGGCTAAAGGTAATATACTAACAACGTTACATATTATGCTAAATTCCCTTTTTTTCAAAAACTTTTTACAATGCCTGAATATAGCTTAAATTAGAATGCATGTGGTTGGAGTTCTTTATCAATAATGTCAAACCTAATGAATACCCATTTTATTAAATTTCTTATTAAAAATAATAAATCATATCCACTATCTATGTTAAAGTAAATTTTTTAAGGTATATGATTTTTTTATGTAATTATAGCAGCGTTTTTTATTATGACAATGTTGATATGTCGGCTGTCCACGAGTGGGAGGTTTCTGTTTCTGTTCTGTAAAAATATTCGGAAACATTTCCGAAAATTACAGGCATAAAAAAGAAAAAAAAAATGTTTTTCAGAAATATATTATTATTATTATTATTTTGGAAATCTATTAATTTCTGGGGTTTCTGAAGATAAAATAACACTTTTTGAAATCGTAGATAACTCGAAAGGGACTCTTTTATACCTTCGTAAACCTTCTTTATAGATTTGAAAACATTTATCTTTTTTTGTACAGTGTAGATAAGTCTCTCTTGTTTCTCCCATATTCGGTCAAAAAGATAAGAGATTAATAAAATGATCTCAATTTATTTAGTTTTGGATGCCATTAAGTTTACCTTCCCGCTGCTCTTTTGTCAAATCCAGTTTGTTAATCTTACAATAATACTCGCATTCGGTCAAATATACTACATACGTGTGCATCTCACATAAAGAGAAGTCTTTTATCTGCTCGACGTCTCACCAGAGGAATTCTTGAACATCTCTCTCTGTAATACCTGGCTGGCTTCTCTCTCTTATTTCTACAATAAAATTAGCTTCTTTGTTATCAGCTATGGCACGTCAAATTTAAATTTTGGATCTATTCTCTATATACCAAAGCATTTGAAGTATTCATTTGACCTTTCACAAAAGTCTAAATTAAGTTGTATTCTATTAATAACATTAAAATTTTATTGTAATTTATAACAGGTTACTACAATGAGGTTCATGAAAGGGGCAGTTTTCCTTAGTTTTAACCCCTTCGCCTCTGATTTTCTTTTTCAAATTTGTGAAAAAATTACTGTTATGCTAACAAAATTAAAAATAGCTATCGGAATCACAGAAGTTAGGCTTTAATGAAAGGTAACGAATGCGTTCTTTACCAAAACCTCACAAATGTAGTTATTTTGCGTGTTTTTCATATAACAATAGTCTAAGGAAGAATTTTTGAAGACGTTTGGAAAATGTCGTATTACAACTAATTTAAAAAAGCATAAAAATTTAGTAATATTTTTTATCTTTTATCACAAATTACCAATTCGGAAAAGAATTCCCAAATTTTAATTTAAAGAGTGAAACGTATGTTTTAATTAAAAGAAATGCCAACGGCTTGCTAATAATTATGGAAATTATTATTATTATTATTATTATTACTAAATGCTTAACATAAGTGAAGTCATAATAGGAAATGTAGAGATTCATACTATCACTATTAGGTGCTGGAATTAATAAAAATAATGTTTAAGACAAAATAATACTCAATAAAAGATATGTCCTATTAGTAGGACGTCAGGGCCGAAGGGGTTAAGGACGAAACATTGAACTTTCCTTGCAACACAAAACACTTAACAGCCAATAGGTAATTTGCCTGATGATATATTCAACAAGTTTTCAATTTATAACATTTGTAATATGTTTACGTTAAAGTCAATTAAATCCACTTATAATTTTAAAATGCAATTTTTGTATAAATCAGACTTTTAATAAATATTGTCTTACGAAACATCTGATTGACTATTTTTACAAAACTTTTAGCTTATTGATATACTATTTATTATATTATATCGTTTCAAATACCTTTAACAAACTGTGTATAAATTACGCAAATAGCCGTAACATAAATATATAATATGTTAAAGAAACCAAATTGAGTAAAAAAGGGGCTTCTCATTAAAATAATACACTAATAATATTTTAATACTTAATAAATGTTTCTTTTTCAGAATAATTTCGAGAAATGTATGTAATGTACGTGCCATCTAAATATGAGAACTGGATGTTTTACTATTCACTCTCATTAATTATATATGTCTTGTTAAAACAAAACAGAGCACATGTTTTCCTTTTTATTTGCATAGTAAACATCTTAAATCATTATAGATTATTCATTTCAGACAAAGATGTTTTTCATATACCATTACTTATTTTATCAAATAAAATTACCAATTATCTGAAACAAGTCCATTAATAAACGAGAAAAGCGAATTTATTTTGTTAAGAGATTGTCATAAATTATTTTTCTGCATAGAAATGGAAATGAAATTAATGTTTATTAGGATCTGTTTTCTGAATAAAATTTGTATAAAAATCTTAAAAGCTTTTAAATATTCCGCGTCCACATTAATTTAGAATAATTTTAGAGCAATAGCAAGAATGAATCTTCTCTTTTCCGTTAATAAGCAAATTTCAGTTAAAGATAATAAAGAAGGAAGAGAGAATAAAAGTATTGTGAAGTGAGAATCCGTATTAAATTTAAAGTTCACACAACTTTCTCCAGTTAAACATCAGTTCACATACGACTCTAGTTTCTAAAGTAATAATTATCGACCCCTTTTATTGTGTTTATTGGTATACACGCACTAAACAATAGTTTTAGTTTATCTAGGTCACTAGTACTACAGTGGTAATATCATTTATCACTGATATGTGATGAACAGATATCAGTGATGAACAGAATGTTTTAGAAGAAAACAAAAGTGTAGAACATTCGTCTTAAGTCTGACATCATTTAAAATTCCACGAAACTTTCACAAAAGAAGGTTATCAACACACAAAAAAAAAAAAAAAAAAAAAAAAAAAAAAAATCTGAAATTTCAAGGATATGTAGCGCTTATGAACGATTTTTTTTATTTTACCTAATTCACATTAACACTAGAACAGCCGGCAATTTTGGCATCCTAAACCAGCCGGCGGTGTCATTTCGACACCACTAATTTAGTTATGCAAAATGGACGCTATAAATTTTAATTTAACACTACATTTCGTCATTGTACTGTTATTAAGCTTACATCCTTAACTTTTCACAAAAGCACGATGCTTTATTTTCAGAAAAAGACATTAAATCAAAATGGCAGACAATTTCGACATCCGAAAACAGCCGCCGGTGTCATTTTGACACCACTAATTTATTTATGAAAAATGGACGCTATAAATTCTAATTTAACACTATATTGTGTCAGTTTGCTTTAATTAAACTTATATTGCTATATTTTCACAAAAGAACGATAATTTATTATAAATTCTGCTTAAAATTTGTGTCGAAATAACACCAGCGGACATTCTAGGTAAATTGGGCTGTAATTTTTTTAAAAATCGAATCACATAATAAAAATTTCGACAGTTGATACTTATTGCTTATTACGTAAAATGATTAAAAGTCATACAATTTGAAGAATATGGGTAAAAAAATGTGATAGAGAGATAAAGTTAAATTCGGTTTGGTGTCGAAATGACACCAACGGACGTTCTGTTAAAGGGGTACATTTCATCATGGAATATTTTTCGATTTTAGTTTATAACTCACTGAAACTCTAGATTTAATGTAACTTTTGTCTAGTTTATACATAGTGCTTCACATGATTAAGGATTCCGATAGTACATTGCTTCGGAAAATAGACTCGAAAGTGAACTGATATTTAACTAGAGCAACCGGTGTGAATTGGAAGTTAAATAAGGATTATCACTTCACAACATATTTTATCCTCCATTCTTCCTCCATTATCTCTATTTAATTGTGTTTATTAATTGAACAGACAATGTTTTATAAGAGTCTCAGTATTGTTAAAAAATATTCTAAGTTAACGTAGACGAGGATATTTAAAAGCTTTTAAGCTTTTTATCCAAATTTTATTCAGAAAACAAAATATCATAAAACATTAATTTCATTTCATTTTCTTCGCAAAAAACAATTTATGACAACCACTTAACCGAATGAGTTTGCTTTCACCTTTTTTATGAACTTTTTTTTGAAAATTGATAATTTTATTGGATAAATTAACTAATGGTATATGAACAACTTAGCCTTAAATGAAAAATCTATAATGATTTAAGAAGTTTGCTGTGCAAATAAAACGGAAAACATACGCTCTGTTTTGTTTTAACAAGACATATGTAATTAATGGAAGTGAAAAGCGGAATATTTACTTCCAATATATCATGATACGAAATTTATTTATTTGCTTTAAATCATTTTCATATATTATAAAAAAAATTTGACTAAATATTAAAATATTATTAGTGTAGTATTTTAATGACACCCCTTTTTTGTTTTTTGAACTTATTATCTATTTAATAAAAAGTTAAAATTTCAGTGCAAATTCACTTTGTTTAATAACTAAAATTCATAAAGACACAACTAAATGTAAATATATTGCTTGAAGGTGCGTAAAAATATACATAAAACATTTAAAAACACATTAAAGTACTTTTAAAAAAGTCAAAACGTTTTCAACCGAACTACTCGGTCATCATCACTGAAAAACTAATTGTTGAGTTGAGTTGTCTCTTCGCGTTTTCTTGCTTGAACGGAATAAACTATTTTACTTCAAGGGGGGCTTGGAATATAAGGTGGGATGGGAAAGGTAATCAATGATGTATTAATTCATTCCGGACTGCATGGATATCATATGATAATACATCGTAGCAGACTATTTCTTTTTTAGGTATTATTTCTACAGACTCTCTTATGATAGCTTCCAGGTGATTATTTGTAAGGAATATAATTTTGGATCCATTGAAATCTGCTTTTATAGGTTCAGTTTGTGCTAATCTTGCTAACGCAGTGTGGGGTCTATTTACTCTCAGATCTGCTTCATGTTATTTTATTCTGTTCCGAAATTTCCTCAGTGTCATACCTACGTACATAAAATCTTTGTTATCTTTCTTGAATGGTATAATATGTATCCCTGATCTATTGATAGCCTGGATTGGGTCAATTTTTCTGTTTAACAAACCCCGCAACTTTGGAGGAGGGACTGCGATTAATGTAATGCCAAAATTAAAGAGGGAATGTCTCATACTTTCAAAAAACCTTGGGATGTAGTTAACTTTACAAAACTTCAAACTTTTAATTGAACCTGCATTTCGTTTTTCTTCATCTTTCACTTTAAATTTGTTTATGATTTTTTCAATGGAACGGGATGGAACTGACTTCTCGGCTCCTATTTTTCTAATTACATCTAATTCGTTCATGCTTCTTCCTTAATGAAGAATTAGATGTAATTAGAAAAATAGCAGCCGAGAATTCAGTTCCATCCCGTTTCATTGAAAAAAATCATAAAAAAATTTAAAGTGAAAGATGAAGAAAACCGAAATGCAGGTACAATTAAAAGTTTGAAGTTTTGTAAAGTTAACTACATCCCAAGGTTTTTTGAAAGTATGAGACATTCCCTCTTTAATTTTGGCATTACATTAATCGCAGTCCCTCCTCCAAAGTTGCGAGTTTTATTAAACAGAAAAATTGACCCAATCCAAGCTATCAATAGATCAGGGATATATATTATACCATTCAAGAAAGATAACAAAGATTTTATGTACGTAGGTATATGACACTGAGGAAATTTCGGGACAGAATAAAAGAACATGAAGCAGATCTGAGATTAAATAGACCCCACACTGCGTTAGCAAGATTAGTACAAACTGAACCTCTAAAAGTAGATTTCAATGGATCCAAAATTATATTCCTTACAAATAATCACCTGGAAGCTATCATAAGAGAGTCTTTAGAAATAATATCTAAAAAAGAAATAGTCTGTAACGATGTATTATCATATGATATCCACGTAGTCTGGAATGAATTAATACATCATTGATTACCTTTCCCATACCACCTTATATTCCAAACCCTTGAAGTAAAATAGTTTATTCCGGGCAAGTAAGAAAACACGAAGAGACAACAACTCAACTGAACAATTAGTTTTTCACTGATGATGACCGAGTAGTTCGGTTGAAAACGTTTTAAATTTTTTAAAAGGACTTTAATGTGCTTTTAAATGTTTTATGTATGTTTTTACGCACCTTCAAGCAATATATTTACATTTAGTTGTATCTTTATGAAATTTAATTATCTATTTATGTTGTTATTTTTCCTTAGTTTTAGGCACCTTTTGTATTTGGAACAATATAATGCAGATGCTCAAAAGTGTTATATGAATAAGCCAGACGTTTGGCAGATTTGTTGTTGCAAAAAGGACTTTTTACGTGTTTTTGAGTAAATATGTATAAATTATTTACAAAAGTTTACAGTCTAAAATTATAAATGAATTTAATTGACTGAAGATGCAGGATTATAAAAATATTTTTCAAATATAAAAAAATATAAAAAAGTGTTGCCTATAACGCTTCCTGAAAAAGACATTTAATCCCACATTTCATATATCACGTCATCAAGAAATAAACACTTAAGTGAATTGGAGTGAACTTATCTCTGTTCTCTCTTGCTTGTTCTCAGAATCATTGACCATACAGTTCGCCATTTTTTCGTTTTGGGGAAAAATTGTGTTTTGTAATGGTTCTGTGTAAATAATGTCCATTCGTGTGTATTATATTAAAAATATCAAAATGCAATATCATTTGTGTTGTATTCAACTGACAGTTCATATGTAATAGTCTTTTTACCGCTGCCAAAGCACTCTTTAATAATCGAGGATATCAAGTTTACTTACAAGATTAAAGTTGTATGTTATTTTCCTTCTATTTACTAACAAAATGTGTTAAATGTATCACCAGGGAAGCTTCCATACGGTAACAATTGAGTGTTTTGAGACCCATTGAAAGTTCAATGCCCAAAAATCCAAAGAAAATTGCACCAAAAACCGGATTAGAATAACCCGTAAAAATTATAAGGAAATGTTAATGTTATTAAAAGAAGACTACTTAATTTTAACTGTTGAAAAATCAACAGAATTTTTCTAATGCTTTGCCATATATAGAATTGAACCCCCATTTATAATTGAGGTATCACGGCTGATTACGAAAAATCTGTTTTTATTTTAGAAATGAAAGAGGGATGCCTGTCAGATACTATAGGGAGATCGATAATTTTTTTTTAAAGCAATCATTTTTATGGTAAGACGTAGATGATTTCATTGAACTGATGAAAAAATCTCCTTCTGAGATATGAAATAGCACAAAGGTTTGACCTAATTCGAGCATTGTAAAATCGACAGAGAAGATTTTATGTAAGAGAAAGGGAATGGGATTCCAATCTTAATTGTATGCAAATCTAAATAAATTTGAGTAAATATTATTAATTTCTTTTTTCTTTATTTCTTTTTCTTTTCTTTTCTTTTTCTCCCTTGTCGAGTGTATAGAAAGAATAAGACTTATATGCTATATGCAAATTCCATTATAAAAGATTTGCTTTGACGTCGTTTCCCATTAATATTTTTTTAAACCATTAATCCCCAAAATACATTTATAGACTCAAAAATGCTTAAATATTAGTTTAAAAAAATCTTTATAAGCTTTTAATTCGGAAGAATAAATGTACTCTTTTAAGAACACAAAATATGATTTTTATGCAGTTCTTCAACTTTTTATTTTAAACATTTAAAAATACATCTTCGCTCACTAACATGTAAGACAAAAAAAATCCAAAAAAACATTTGTCTCATTTTTAAATTTAACATTAAAAAAAATATTTTTTGTTATATACATATCTACAGTTTTCTTATAAGACCTTTTTCCTTCACCATATCAATCTTCTTATTCAAGCTTTAGTGAAACAAGAAAAAATTTCCCTTTTGCAAAAAATAAAAATAAAATCTAATTAAATTACTCCATCTTATACTATGAGAACTTAATCAGTTCTTTCTTATGGTTTCTCCGAAATAAGGATAAGGCCTTTTTATATGTTGTTTTATAGCAATATTTATGTGCATTACAGTAAAAAAAAAAATAAACTAATAAATATGCTCAATATATCAATGATAAATCTTTTATAAAATATTTATTAAGCTAATATTAAACAAATTAATACTCATACTGAAAAAAATTAATTATTATATAGGGTGAACATAAAGTCTTTCTCTGATTACAAAAGATAGCTCGAAAGAGATAGCACATTGGAAATTATTAATGTAAAAGTTTTGTTTTGGAATAGTCCTGCTCTTAATGTGTCTTTTGTGTTTTTAATCGTTAAACAAATTGAACAAATATTCCATAAATGAAAGGAAAATTTCACATCTATTTCATAAATATTAGGAAATTCCACGACTATTAAATAAATGTAAGAGATATGTAAATCAAAAATTCATTTTGTAGATGGATTGAAAATAACTAACCAACACACCATTGCCTCCACGCTTTCTTTTGTATTTGTTCCTCTTGATTTCTTCTTTTATTGGTTATACCAAGTGCATATTCTTTGCCAAAGAAGTTCGTGATATTGGAACACTGAAGACTAGGATAACAAATGCTATGGCTATTGTTACAGAAGAAATTTTGAGCAATACGTCATGAGAAATGGAATACTATCTTGGCATTCTCCGAGCTACAAAGGATTCGGGTGTTGAAATTTACCAAGGTAATCGGTCATATGCCAAATTTTATTACTGTATTTACAACTTTCAAAAATAAACATATATCTAACAAATAGACCATCAGATGTTTGGGTCATCGAATTGCGAAGCACAATACTAGTTAGTAGAAGACCAAAGTTAGAAAATAGCCTTAAAGTAATTAGCCAGTAACTCTCAAAAATAAAAATAAAAATAAATGAAAAAATCTTGGAAATACTGTTAAATGTACTTCAAATGTTTTGCCGCATCAGCAAGGGAGTTCATGTCCGTGTAATCAGAGCAGTGGGATTTTTGAACATGGTATGTGATCAAAACCAACCCTCTGCTTTTACTTTAGAATTTTCTTTTCTATTTTTATTTATTTAATAATGATTAATCAGTTGCTTTATACTTTTCATGATATCTTTATACATTGGAATAAATATGAGAAATTAAATGTTATTTCTCATGAATCCTTCGGCAAAAAATTTAAAACAATTATCTCATTTCGCAAATTTTTATAAATAAAGAAAGCAAAACTATTTAAAAACTACAGAATATCATTCATTTCTCAAATACAGTATCTCAGAAATAGCAATGTTGTGAAAGAAGAAGTATCTAACATGTAAAGCAAAGAAATATTATTTATCGCAAATTGCAATTCATCATCTAGTTTCTTTGCACATGTACAACGAAAGTTTTTGTAACCGTTTTTTTTCATTTACCTTATAAATTAACCTTTTAGTGACTTTAGTATAACTTTAGTAACTTTCAAGCTTACTTTCAAGGTCTTTCATTCTTTCGAAGAGGAAGTGAAAGAGTGTTTTTTCTGAAAATAAATTACTCGATGAGGTTACTATTTTTAACATTCCCCCTTAAGCTCATCCGAGGAATTGATCTGAAATAGTTTCATTGAATTTCTATGTCTTTCTAGTGCAGGCTTGGGTATGGGCTTGGTTAACGCGTCTGCTATCATCTGATCTGTAGGACAATATTTTAATTCTATAATTGCTTCTTCTCTAAGCTGTTTTATGGCGTGAAATTTGACGTCAATGTGTTTGGTACGCTTACCAAACTTTTCGTTGTGTATCATTTTTATGCAACTTTGATTGTCTTCATGCATTATTATTGGTTTTTCTTGAGTTAATCCTAAATCTTCCAGTAATTTAATTAACCATAAAGTTTCTTGACAAGCATTTACTGCAGATATATATTCTGCTTCAGCAGATGATAAGGCAATACATGTTTGCCTTTTTGTGATCCACTGTATTGGATTGTCATCCAACATGTAAATACTGCCAGAAGTTGATTTTCTCGTTTCTGTATCTCCGGCCCAATCTGAGTCGGTATATACTTCCAATTTTGGTAACTTTTTTGTATTTAAAACCAAATTTAAATTTTTCGTACAGTGTAAATATTTGATTATTCTCTTTACTGCATTCCAGTCCTTGTTTCGCGGTGCTTCATTACGTCTACTAAGGATGTTGACTGGTGCTGATATGTCTGGTCTAGTAACTGTCGCGATGTAAAGTAGTGACCCAATGGCTTTTCGATATTCTGTGTTGTTTGATAACAAATTTTCGTCATCTTCTATTTTGTTAAAACCGGGTTCCTTTGGTGTATTGTATGGTTTCGCATTTTCAAGGTTAAATTTCTTAGCTAATTCTTCAATTTTTGATTTTTGGTTTAGTGCGTAACCGTCCGGTAATTTTTCTATTTCGGTTCCTAAGTATCTCTTTATTTGTCCTAAATTTTTCAATTCATACTCTTCGTTTAATGTTTTCACGATTTCTTTTATTATTTCCAGTTTACTTGCAATAAGTATGTCGTCTACATAGATTATTACGTATGTGAAATTTTCTTTTTCTTTTCTTATGAATAAGCATGTATCGGCTGTCCTTTGCGTGAAATTAAGTGCTTTTAATGAAGTTTCTATTTTCATGTGCCAGGCTCTTGCTGCCTGTTTGAGACCATATATGGTCTTGTTTAGTTTACAAACTTTATAATTAGAGTTTGTTTCTGTGTAACCTTCTGGTTGTTGCATGTATATTTCTTCTTCTAAATTTCCGTGAAGGAATGCCGCGTTTATGTCTATATGGTGTACATCTAGATTTTTATAAGCGGCTGCGGTTAAAAATGTACGAATGGTGGTGTGTTGCACTACTGGTGCAAATGTTTCGTCATAATCTTCACCGAATTTTTGGCTAAATCCTTTTGCGACTAATTTTGCTTTATATATGGGTGATTTGCCTGAGCTATCGACTTTTCTTTTAAAGATCCATTTTGATCCTATTATTTTTCTATTTGGTGGTGGTTCTACCAGTTCCCATGTTTTGTTTTTCATTAGCGCTTCTATTTCCGCATCTGTGGCTTTAAGCCAATTTTCTTTTTCTCTAGGATTTTTTATTTCGTTGATTTCTTTCCAGTTTTTCGGTTCTACTATGTAATCGTTTTTTACTATAAAGATATAACTATCGGATATATATCTATTGGGTGGAACTCCCCTATTTGTCCTTTCTGACCTTCTTAATGTAGGAATGTTTTGATCGGGTTCTGCTTGTGTTTGTTCTGTATTGTTTATTTCCGTTTCAATTTAATTTTTGTTATCAAGCAGGCATTCTGGTTCATTATTTTCTTCATTCAGAATGTGTGTTATTCTCTAGGAATTTTACAGTTCTCCCGATTATGATTTCATTATTTTTAGTAATTACTCTGTAACCCTTTGAGTGGTTATCATATCCCATAAGTATTCCTTCCCTGGCTGTGTTATCTAATTTTCCTCTATGTATCTTATTTATGTATATATAAGCTTTACAGCCAAATACTCGAAGGTAATGTAAGTTTGGTTTTCGCCAAATACTCGAAGGTAATGTAAGTTTGGTTTTCTCTCGAACCAAATTTCGTCCGGAGTTTTATTTGTAGCTTTTGTTGGTAGTCTGTTTTGGAGATGCGTTGCTGTATTTATTGCTTCACCCCAAAATCTGTGGGGTAACCCAGCTTCTGAGAGCATAGCTCGGGTCATTTCTATCAAGCTCCTATTCTTTCTTTCAGCAATCCCGTTCTGGCTCGGGCAGTGTGGAACAGTAAATTGGTGTTTTATACCTCTTTTTCTAAGAAAGTCCTCTGTATTTTTACCGATATATTCGCCCCCGTTATCCGATCTGAATGCTTTGGGATATCTCCCGAATTGTGTGTGAACCATTTGAGTATAGTCCTTTATTTTGTCTGAGACCTCATCTTTGTGAGAAAGTAAATATATAACAGTAAATCTTGAGTGGTCGTCAATAAATGTGACGAAATACCTTTTTCCCCCTAAAGAGGTTGTTCTTATCGGTTCACAGACGTCTGTATGTATAAGGTCGAGTACCTGTGTCGTTTTATGTTCAGATAATTTTGGATATGGTGCATCAGTAGTTTTTGTCTTTATGCTTGTTTCACAGTGTGTAGTATGACTGCAGTTATTTAATTTTATGCCATTGGCCAAGTTGTTTTTCATCATTTGTTTTATACTTTCGTAATTCCTATGACCTAGGCGTTTGTGCCAAAGTTCTAGACATTCTTTATTTTTGCAGTCGTTTGCGATATTTGCTGTGTTTGGGATATCTTTATCTGAGAGAATTACCTCATATAAGTTATTTTTCTTTTTCGCTTCCAGATACGTTTTGCCGTTACAGGATAGCATGCATTTTTCGTCTTCAAATATTAATTTGTAACCGTGTTGAGTTGGTTTACTCACAGAAATTAAGTTTGTTTCCAAATCTGGAACATATAACACGTTTTTTAATTTAATTTTATTTGAGTCCCCTTTTGATGTTTTTGTTGTAATCATAACTTCACCGGATCCGTAGGAATTGAGTGTGTTTCCGTTCGCGATTATTACGGATGTTTGTTCGGTGTTGTTTATTTCAGTAAATATTTCTTTACTGTTTGCAATATGGGAAGATGCTCCAGAATCAATAATCCAGGTTGGTTTTCCGGGCTTTTCGATTATAAATGCTGCATCTTGATTTTTGTTATGATTTATTTGTACGTTTTTATTTATTTTTTCTTTCGTTTCGTACCTATCATTTTCACTATCACCGATTGTGTTTTCGAAGCAGAGCGACGATGTAAACTTCTTTGGTTTAAATGTTTGTTTATTCGGTGTAGCTTTTTGTGAATTTCTGTTTTTTAAGTGCCAGCATTCTTTATAGTTATGATTATTTTGCTTGCAGTACGTGCAATATTTATTATGATTTTTGTAATCATTATTTACGTACTTTTTCTGTGTTTTAAACGCTTTTGCCGAATTTTCAGTTAGTTATGAGTTTTCTACTCGTTTAGTATATTCGTCGACAAGTTTATTTTTAATATAATCTGGTGTTAATTCATTTTCTGGCCTGGCTTCCAGAGCCGTTATTAGTGTGTTATAACTAGGTGGAAGTGAGCACAGTAATAGTGCTGATATGTGCGATTCACTGATATTTTCTCCAATTGCGGAGAGTTTACCGATGGTTTCAAGAATGTTTGTTATGTGACGCTGCATGTTTCCGTTTTCTTGTAATTTGGCACCATATAATTTTCTAAGTAGATATAGTTTACTTGAAAGATTTTCTCTTTCGTGAATATTTTTTAATGTGTCCCACGTTTCCTTTGACGTGTTTAAATTTCTTATGTGAACGATTTGTGAGTCATCAAGACTTAAGTTAATTATGGCCCTTGCTTTCTTGTCCCGCTTTTGCCAATCAGGTGTTATTGGGTTTGGCGGTTCTTCTGTTATTAATTCATATAAATCTTCTTTGATTAATAACATTTGGACCTTAAATTTCCAAATTGAATAGTTATTTTGATTTAAGTTTTCTATTATCTGTGTTTCTTTAGAGAAAGCCATTTCTTCGATTGATTTTTCTTTATTGTTTTTATTAAGTTTTATTTAATTATTTCTATAAAGATTCTTATTTTTATTTTCGTTCTTTCGAACTAGTTCTAATTGATTTCTATATGCTTTGTAAATGTTTTAAGTTTTTAAATTTTAAAAATCACACCTTCCTTCCGAGACAATTTTTTTCTTCAGTCTCATAATCATTGAAGGAGGAGTTCGTACAAAACTGATCTAGCGCGAAAAATGTCTCAGGAGGTTAAAGTACTTTTTACAAAAGAATAAGGTAAATTTTCTTACCTTTTCTGAAGGTGCTTCTCATAGTTTAATCCAGTTAAAATAATCCAGTGGCACAGAACACACATGTTTATGCTGAAAAACTAATTATTTAATTAGTATGAGGCTGAATAAATTCTCACATATTTCACATTCTTGATTAACTTTATATAATTGTATTAGAGCACACGGACATTACAAGTATTCACACTAACATTAAGTTTAGATTACATTTAGATGACATTTTAGAGCTTATTCGCTCTACGTGTTTTCGCGTTTACATTTTGGTGGAGACTGCGGAAGTTAAAGTCAAAATGAAGAGTTCATAGTTCATGATTGCATCATTGGAATTACTCAATACGTCATTGGAAAAATTACACATTGCACGGTATCAGAGCAATAACGCAATCAATATAACAATGTTTATAATTAATGTTCAAATGTTTTTAGTCTATTTCACATAATAACAGTTTATTAATTTAGTAGATCTTTCGGAAACATTTATTTGAAGTTGAGTGTGGTCATAAATTTCACTAGGCAATTTATATGCGTCGAAAGAAATGTTGATTATTTTCAAGCTTACTTTCAAGGTCTTTCATTCTTTCGAAGAGGAAGTGAAAGAGTGATTTTTCTGAAAATAAATTACTCGATGAGGTTAATATTTTTAACATAAATTACACTATCATCTCACATTTTTCAAAAATCGATTATCGTCGTTTCACAAATGACCTTTCAATTATGGTTAATTTTAAAATACTGAATTTTTAATAAGATATTTACTAGATAGCAAAACATAAATAAATAGCAAGAAATTAGTACCCAACGGCATGATAATATATGATGATGAAATGACACATGATGTATTATAAAAAATAGCATATAGATATTTCCTTTTAAAATATTTTTAATAAATATATAAAACACAACTGAATCAAAAAAATGCAGAATGTCATCAATTTATTAAAAACGAATCTCACAAATAGCACTGTTATAAAAAAAAGAATTAGATACCATGTAAAGCCATAAAAAATCATTTATCTCATCTTCTAATTTAACATTAGATGAATTTAGCTTTTGCCCCTATATACAAAGAGAATTTTCCTTCTTTTTTTATTCACCTTATAAATCTCCTTATATTGACTTTAATGAAACAGCGAGAAATTCTAATCTTCTAATTAAATTACTTGACCCCATATTATGAGAAGTTATTTATTTAATTTTTTTCTTCGAAATCAAGATAAGATATTTTATTGAATTGTCTTAGAGAGTGAGTACAGTTTCTTCGTATAGAATTTTTTGCTTTAGTTAATGGCATCAAAATATTACAAACTCTTTGATTAATTGCAGAAAGCATTGTAATCTGAAGAAGTAATTCAAGCCAAGGATTTCTAATTTTAAATACTGATGCCATATTCCTTGGAAATTCTACACAGTAATACATCAGGGTAATATTTCCAGCTGTCTTTTCAACATAAAGATTGAAGGATCAGTGAGGGAAAAATGATAATCAGTTAGATGATTGCTATTTATTTTTTCTTCTTTTAAGAACTTCATCATTTATCGACCTTTCCCTTTTATACCAATATTAACTGTGTTTTGTCAGAGGAATTTCGTCGTTCTTTACTTTTTATATTTATCTTAAACTGTATGTCTCAACGGATTAAATTTAAACTTTTCCCCGAACTAAGATTTGCAAACAATAGTACGCCTCTCAAGCTAAATGGTCGCAAATTTCACAAAAATGGATTGTCGTCGTTTTCTCACTTCACCTTTCAACTGTGGTCAATATCACAATACCGATTTTCTTAGTAATAAATGTATAAGTTAGCATAAAATAAATAAATAGCAACACAAGAAATTAGCAGCCAACAACATGATAATATGTGATAATGAAATAACATATATGTGGGATTTTGGCCAGCGTCTAGGAGTAATGAGTAATAGTCCACAAAGTTTTCGAAGTCAATTACGTAGAATTTTAAGGTCTTGATTAGAATATCACAATACAAAATATTTACCAATTTAAACTATTTGGACATTATCTCACCGTCTATCGGATTTAAGAATTAATTAAATGCGCGATCCACCAACCGGCATGAAAATTACAAAAAGAAGCACATTCTTTGTCTGCTTTGACCAAGTCGAAGGCCCTCGCTTTTCTGCTATCTTGTCACTATGATAATGTATATCTCATCAAATTTCTATTGTGCGGAAGTCACAGAACTTATATACCAGATCACAAGCCTCAGTCAAATATTTGCTGTGTCTTGCAGTTCGAAGTTCAGATAAAGAACTCTTGCGAGCACATGCGTATTTTCATGTAATTATGAAAAATATAACGTTTATATATAACGGTTTTTCCTTTCAAATAATTTTATAAACATGTAAAACAAAACTTGAATTAAAATTTGTAGAATATCATCTATTTCCTAAAAGTAAATCCCATAAATAACTCTGTTATCAAAAAGGAATTAGCTGGCATGTAAAGCAAAAAATCCTTTATCTCATCTACTAATTTAACTTTAGACAAAATTAGTTTCTTTCTATACATACATAACAGTTTTTTGCTCATATAAGAACTTTTTCATTCACCAAATAAATCTCCTTATTCTGACTTTAGTGAAACACTGAGAAGAGGTTTTACCGCAGGAAAAGAAAATTCTAATCTTTTAATTAAATTACTTGATCCCATATTATGAGAAATTCATCAGTTCTTTCTTTCTTTCATTTTTCCACCTAAATCAAGATATTTCACTTTAGTAATATTACATACAATGTATTATTGAAAACTCCTTTCAAAATAATGAGTCATCAGTATTACAATACTGTGTTTTTATTAAATTTATGTTATGCAGCATAAAATAAATTAAAAACAGTATTAAAAATAACAGCCACTGTATTTATATCTTGTTTATATTGGTGCCGAAAATGGGGATACAAAGTAAACATAATATCGAATTTCTGATTAGGTTTTAAAAAGATAATTATTATATCTTGATGCAATTTTTATTATATACGTCTAAGAACACTCCTTTTGCTTAAAGAAAAAAAAAGAAAGAAAAAAAAGAAAAAAGAAAAGAAAAAAAGAAAACTGAAATTATTTCCATAAAGTTATTTGAATTATAAATAAAATTGTGTTTCATTGCATAATACAATGAAAATATTATATTTTGTTACTGGCGTATTATCCTGCTCTGAAGGTAAATCGCCTCGCTAAAAGTGGTTGTCAATTGCAAATTTTGTTTATCGTTACCAATCACGTTCAAAACAGTAATTTCAAATTATTAAATACATAACATTTTAAAAATAATAAATACCAGGAAAATAAAATAAAATAAATGAACTACAATAAATAAACTATAATAAATAAATAATAGAAAACTATAATAAATAAATAACGAAGAAAACTATAATAAAACATAAATTCTAAACTATAATAAATAAAGTATATGATTGTAACAAAAATAAGGGTTACTGTAATTAGTAATATTGACGACATTGTTGATGCAGTTGTATCTTCAAGGCACGTATAGTACATAAATATCCAAATTTTATTCTTTGTGTTTTGCGCTATTTTATATATGTTATAAATATTTAGCATTCGCTCATGAATTGAACAGTGTATTCTTAATAAACAACAGAATTATTATTTTTTTATTATTATTTTCTTGAAATATTGAAAATAACTTGAATTGCTTTGCCTTTAAAAGTTTCCAAAACAATGCCTTGATACTTTAAAGTAAGCTTTATGCATAAGAAATCGATAACACTTTAAATTTGATCGATTATATTGTAACTCATGTGAATAAGTTTAGTTAAATTCAACGAAATCGTGTTTTCAATTTGTATTTTAATTTAAATAGCATGCCTTATATGAAAACATCTCAATAATTTATATTATTTCACATCAATTATATTGATATAGCCTATTTAACTTTACTGTATTAGTCAAATACTACAAATGAGATCTTATAGAATTACCATCTCTATTTTATTAATTTATGCATTCTTATATGAATCATTATCTGATAAGACTTGAAATATATTGATTTCCGTTATACCAGGATATGAAATTTCATAGTTAATTTATTTCTAGTATTGATAAATCTTTAGAAATCTGTTAAGAATGTATTTAAATACCCCATTATCATCAAATTGTTCCAAAATGCATTAGCAATAGAATGTAAATGAAAGGAAACGTTTATATTTCCAATGATATTAATCAAGTTTAGTCAATATGAAATTCAGAATTTCAAATGTTGATAAGTGTTGAAATTTCAATGTATTTTCCCAACAATGGCTTTAAGTGACGATCAGATAATCGATATAATTACATCAAAATTCTGCATTTTAAAGTACTTAAGAGAATATATTTGCCAATAGTCTCTTTAAAGAGTATCATGACAAACATTGCACATAATGGCGAGTAAAACTACAAATGCTGACTATGTTTAATAAACAAATCTGTATTTTAATCAAATATTTAAATATATTTAATTTTTTAATTTGAAACAAATTAAGGCAATAGAGCTGCCGATATAGATCAATTAGTTTATTTTGAAAAATCTGAAACTTTTCAGGTATGATTATAAAGCACTAAGTGCGGATGTTATTAATTGGAATATTGTCTTTGTTTATTTCTCTGACAATATATTCTGCCAGTTCAGCATTGCAATCATTTTCAGGAAAGCATACTTTAACTACTCTGGCACTGCCATATATAAAGTAGTTTGATTATATAGTGTCTACCACTTCTCAAAATCTGTTATCGACTATCCTACTATATCAAAACACATAGGGTGAAATGCAATTTTCACCTTGCTTTATTTATAAAATTCCAATATGAGACCATACAGATCCCACCGTTTACTTAACTGGTGATAAGAAAATTTAAAAGACACAAAGATGTTAAAATGCTTACAAAAAGATGTTAAAAAGTTGTTTAAAACTGGCCTAGTACTTTCGGCCGGCTATCGCCGCCATCATCAGGGAGCGAAAATTCTTACTGACTACCGTCTTGCGCATCTGAACTCCAGCTTGGCCTTGAGGTGGAAAAGTCCATTGTTTCTGGGGTGTTATTTTAGTTGGTTTTTATGGATACGCTGAATGAGAATGTCAGCTACTTTTGAACTATGCGAAACAAAAAGGAGAGGGGGGGTTCATATATTTTATTTTCTAATATTTAGGACATTAAACCATATATTGGGTATATTTTATGACACTGTATCGTTGCAAACTTGATCTCCTTTACATAAAATATGTATAGATTCTCTGATAACGGATGTATAGTAAGTAGATGATGGATAAATGATTTTTGCTTGATTGAAATCTATTACAATATTTTGTTTACAATTTAACCGGGATAAAGCAGTAGACGAGCGGCCAAATTTAATATCTGTCTTATGTTCTTTTATTCTTTCACCAAATTTCCTGTTTGTCATGCCTATGTATTCCATTGTATTATTGTCGTTGGTTGCAAAAGGGATAGTGTATACACCAGCTATTTCATTCTTCGGTATTGAATCTATTTTAGTGCAAATTAACGCTTTCAATTTTCGTAAGGGACAGGCTATCAAATTTATGTCAAGTTTTAATAAGGCATATCTTAATTTCTCAAACAAATTAGGAATATAGTTAATTCATTTTTTTATATCTCATTTCTTTACGATCTGCTCTAATAAAACCCTCCCAATGACCAAATTGATATATTGTTTGTTAATGATGGATAATGAAAAACCGTTTCCTACTGCAGTATCTTTTATACTGTTTATTTCCTTCTCTGAATATTTTCCCGTACAAACTTTAAATGCTCGTCTGATGTAAAATTTGAAGGCTGCCGTTTTATTCAAGAATGGTGAGTAGCAATTATATGGGATAGTGTTATTTGATCTCATTGGTTACCTGTAAACTGTTCTATCTAAAGTGAGGTTCTCTTCGTTTCCGATCAAATTGACATCCAAAAAAGGTAAACTACCGTTTTTTTCAACTTCAAGTGTAAATTTCATATTTTCATCAAAGCTATTTATTTTATCCACAAAAAGGCGTAACTCCGCTAAACCGTGTTCCCAAACTAGAAAAATGTCATCCACAAATCTGTACCAAATTGTAGGTTTTAAATTCGATTCAACTAAAATTCTGGTTTCTAAAAGTCTTAATTTTATTTCAGCGAACAGACCAGACACGGGAGAGTCCATTGGTGCTCCCTCCAACTGCTTATAATATTTTCCATTGAATATAAACACAGTAATTATTCGTAATAAGGTTTAAACCTTATTTTAATGTGGTTTTCCGTTGTATATCTGACATTGGTTCTGAATCTATTGAGTTCATAATAAAAGTTTTATTATCTTTTATTACTGCATGAAAGACAAATTTAAAATTTATAGTACAGCAGTAACGCTGAGATTGGTAGAAAGAGTAAAGGATCACAAAAATAACTCGCTCCTGCGACCTATTGTTACCAAATGCTGCAGCCCTACATACCATATTGAAAAAGCCTATGCAAGTTTTTAAAAGACTATTTATCCGTATTCAGATTGTGTCTTAACCTCTACTAATAACCTTATCGATAAAATAAAGGATCTAACACTTAACAAAAAAAGTATACTTGCAAGTCCAGACATAGTGTCTTTATACCCCTCAATTAATTTGCTAGAAGTTAAAACTTTTATTATGAACTCAATAGATTCAGAACCGATGTCAGATATACAACTGAAAACCAGATTAAAATCAGGTTTAAACCTTATTACGAATAATAATGTGTTTGTGTTTAATGGAAAATATTATAAGCAATTAGAGGGAGTGCCAATCGGTTCTCCTGTGTCGGGACTGTTCGCTGAAATAAAATTAAGACCTTCAGAAACCAGAATTTTAGCTGAATCGAATTTAAAACCTAGAATTTGGTACAGATTTGTGGATGACATTTTTATAGTTTGGGTACACGGTTTAGCGAAGTTACACCTTTTTCTGGATAAAATAAATAGCTTTGATGAAAATATAAAATTTACACTTGAAGTAGAAAAAAACGATAGTTAAACGGTAATACAATGGAATACATAGGCATGTCAAACAGGAAATTTGGTAAAAGAATAAAAGAAGAAAAGGCAGATATTAAATTTGGCCGCTCGTCTACTGCTTTATACTGGTTAAATTGTGAACAAATTATTGTAATAGAATTCAATCAAGAAAAAATCATTTATCCATCATCTAATAACTATACATCAGTCTATAGATATTTTATGTAATGGATATCAAGTTTGCAACGGTACAGTATCATACAATATTCACAATATATGGTTTAATGTCCTAAACATTAGAAGATAATGTATATTTACCCTCCCCCTCCTTTTTGTTTCGCATAGTTCACAAAGTTGCTTACATTATCATTCAGCGTATCCATAGAAATCAACTCAAATAACACCCCTGGAACAATGGACTTTTCCACCTCAAGGCGAAGCTGGAGTTTAGATGCGCAAGTGGCAGTCAGTAAGAATTTTTTCTCCCTGATGATAGCGGCGATAGCCGGCCGAAAGTACTAGGACAGTTTAAAACAACTTTTTAACATATTTTTGTAAACATTTCAACATCTTTGTGTCTTTTAAATTGTCTTATCACCTGTTAAGTAAACGGTGGGATTTGTATGGTCTCATATTGAAATTTTATATCCTACTATACTAGAGTACCTCTAGAGGAGATGTGGCATAGACACAGAAAGCTTGAGCAGTTTCGAAGTCTTTGCTTAAACTATAGCAATCTACATTACTTAATACTCTCTATTATGAGTTAATTTGTGAAAGGGTATTGTTTTTACAATTACCACTTTCAAATACTAGCATGGTTTCGATTTTTATTATTGTATTTTTCTGTAGCTCAGGTACTTCCTGTCAAAACTCCATTTTTTTTAAATATACCGATTATGTTTAAGAAGTTAATCTATATTTTAAGAATATTCGATGTAACTTTCAAGTTCCTTGTATTGCTAATCGAGGTAGTTGAAAATACACTAAAAACTCTAAGAGTATGGTCGTAATTAATTACTGAAGTCATTAAGCTAATTTTTTGGATTTAAGACTATGCATGAACCTCAAGACATAATATAAAACTTAGATTATAAGTTTATACTTAAGGTTGAGGAAATATAACATGCAATTTGAAAAATATAAATGATATCTCTAAAATCAACGACTATAAATGAAATTTAAAGAATATTTTCCGTTAGATTTCCAACGCAATGAACTTGCAAATTACCTGGAATACTCTTTAAGAAAGGAGGTGCAATTGTAGATAAATTCGGTAAAAATTTAGAATAATATGTAACAAAGCCTAGAAAAGCTTTAACTTGTGATACATTTACTGGTCTAGGAGCATTTAAAAATTAGCTTCTATTTTATATTGTGTTTTATGAACTCCTTCGTTATCAATTTTGTAGACCACAATATGTAATGTCATCAGCCAAAAAATAATGTTTTTTCTCTATTAATCCTAATATCATATTCCCGCAATCGTTCTAACATTTGTTTCGGACGTTTCAAATGTATTTTATCAGTTTCCCCTGTGACACCAATATAATCAATAAAAACTGTAACTCTATTAAATACCATCTAAAATTTGTTCAATTGCTCTTTGCCAAGTAGTTGATGAACTAGTAAGACCAATGGGCAACTTTAAAAATTGGAATAATCCATTCGAAGCGTTTATAATTAACAACTCTTGTGAATTTTCATGCACAGGTAACTGAAGATGTGCTTGGTTTAAATTAATATTTGTGAAATGGAAAAATCTCCCTAATGTAGCCGCATATCCTCTACCCTAGGTAAAGGATATTTTTTAAACCTCAAAAATATATTTACTGTTACTTTAATACCACCACATAAATTAATTTTATCATTAGGCGTAACCACTTGAACTATAAGTGTTGCCCATTTACTACTATTGACAGGTTTTTAATACCCTCATCTTCTAATCTTTTTAATTCTTCATTTACTGTTACACATAATGCATAAATTACCGTCCTAGCTTTGCAAAATATGGTAGTAGAATCTTCTACGGGATAGAGTTCTGCTTTTAACCCTTTGATTCATTTTCGTTTTGGTTACATTTACGAAATTTAATTATTTCGCAAATTTTTTGGGGGGCGCTGCTTAAATATTTCAGAAGTAGATTAACAATTTCTTGATATCTCAAGGATTCGGAAGCTCTAGGAAACGCTAAATCACATAATAAATTTTACAACTTTGGTCCCATGCAAGAATTAATGGCAGGAAACTTTTTTTCTTGTTTTACATCATATAGTATAAAACATTGTTGCAGCCTTTTAACACTTTATTAAACTGAAGAAAGAAAAAATTTACACTTACCACCGCCGTAGAATAATGCAACTGATGAACTTATGTAGGAACCAAACTTAATTCGAACTTCAAAATAGTGGTGCAATTTCGTAATGATAGCAAACGTAAGAGCCATTTTGTTTGACTCACCACTTCTTTTTAAAATAATTCTGGTGGTCTAAAATATTTTTCTTTTGTCCATCGTCGCCATTTTTGTATAATAACGATTAATAACTTAAAATAAGCACATATTTGAATGAGAGGTACGAGTCAGGCATTTTAAACAGAGGTTTAATATACAAAACTTGAACGCGAAAACATGACACACATTCAAAACATTCTTCAGGTATGTCTTCGCTTAAAAACTGAAACAAAAATTGAGGAGATTAAAATAATCTCATTTAATGATTCATTATTTGCCATATTTGCTATCTACAAATCTGAATACAGGCATTACTCGAATTACGTAAATACGCAGTTACGTAATAAATCTCAAAAATTATATTTGTAAACATTACAAGCATGTTTGATACGCTTTTGCATACTTTTGATAATTATTTTATTATATTACTGATTATTTTATTAATTATATATAAATTCCGTAATCCACAAAATAATTTTTATTTGAAAACGTTCTTTCAGCTTGTTTTTATATTTTTTCTTATTTTTATAGTTTATATCCGAGTAAGTACTGCTGTATCATATCATAGAAACTCGACAGAGTTTCTCGCCAAGCATAAGAAACAGCAATGCATTGAACCGTAAATGAAAGGAATTTTCGCCAATGGATGCCAAACGATTTTACATTTTTTTTTTTTTTTTTTACACTCTGTCTTGTTTATATTTTGCGGTCGGGACAAAACGGGTTTTTGACACATCTATATCTCGCGTTCTATTTATGATAGAAACAAAATTCTTGATTCTATGGAATGGGGCGTGCCACGTAACTAAGAAATCAAAAGTAAAACAAAAACCGTCGAATAGGTTTTCAGTAAATGCGATTTTAAAAGTGCTGTTTTTTGCACTTTTGAAATCTTGTTCAGACCAAAATCTGTTGACAGGGCTACAGCAATGTGTAATTATCAGATTTGTACGCGATTTACATCATTTGAATTGTTTTTATGAGTAGTTCAAACCTTTCTAAGTTTCATGTAAAAATATTAATTAGTTTTTGATTTATATCAGTTTAAAGTTATTGATTCCTATACTTAACATAGAGCAAAAAACTGTTGACAGGGCTACAGAAATGTGTAATTATCGTATTTTTACGCGGTTTGCGTCATTTAAATTGTTTTTATGAGTAGTTCAAACCTTTGTAAGTTTCATGTAAAAATATTGATTAGTTTTTGATTTATATCAGTTTAAAGTTATGGATTCCTATACTTAACATAGAGCAAAAAAATAATAAATGATCCAACTCTTTTAGGAATGGTCGTATACACATGATATTAAGAGCTTCCTATTATAAAAAAAACAGTAACATTTAAGGTTAATTTACAGGGTCTCACAAAAGATTTTTTGATATAGGGGTAAAGAGTTGTGTAATTATCCGATTTTTACGTGGTTTGCAGCATTTGAATTGTTTTTATGAGTAGTTCAAATGTTTAATATTTCGTGTAAAAATATTAATTAGTTTTTTATGTATACCACTTTAAAGTGATTTATTCCTATACTTAAGATGAAGCAAAGAAATATTAAATGGTGTAACTCTTTTCAAAAAGAACGTATGCGCATGATGTTAAAATATGTTACTACGAACGACTTAAGTTAGCTTCCTAATGTAAAACAGAATTGTAGAATTTACTGTTCGTTTACAGGGTAACTCAAAAGATTTTTTAATAAGACTAAATAGTTGTGTAATTAGCGAATTTTTACGTTGAAGTACTTGTATTCCTGTACTCATCACAGAGGAAAAACAATAGTAAATAGCATAACTTTTGTCAAAGTGGCTATGTACACAATAATTTCAAATATGTTACTACATCCTATTATTTAAACTCTCCATTGTAAAGTGGCATTGAACCATATACGTTTCGTTTACAGGGTCTCTTAGACGATCTTGATTACATTACAACCGATGTATATTTACTGAGTTAGATGTATTTTAATGATTTTATACTCTTTCAATCTCTGTAAGGTTTTATTATCTTGATTTAAAATTTAATACGAGTTCATTTTATCTGCCTGAAAGCAAGGCAACCTGAAGTTATGGTAATCTGAAGCTCTAAACCTATTAAAATATAGTATTTTCATCGATTAAAAAAACTGTGTTTATTTATAAATATATAATTCTAGCGTATCAGGAATTAATTGAAATAGCGATTACAAAATTCCAATTTTACATTCATGCGCTGAGAAACAGAATGTAAAAATGTTGCTACCCCAAGATTACAAGTTTTGCGTTTAAATATTTGCCGTTCATCGAATCTCCGGCTATGACGAACTTAAAATGCTCTAAAAACGGGCCTAGAGCACAATGAAAAGGAAATAACTTTTTAAATTCCCCATAAAAATTTAAAATGCTAAATTTCGTATACAATAGCTGATCGGTAACGAACTGTTCGGTTTACGGTTAAATTTTAATAAAATTTTACATTTTTTTAAACGGTTCATTATGTAAACGCTTTAGTCTTTGCGGTATATTTACAAAATCACACAAAATTTTGGAATACATGTCATCCTCTACGAACAGTTTTTATTTTTAAATCACTTTAATAGTTTTTATACTTTTGCAAACGTTGCGAATCTTATATTTTTCCAATTCTCGAAACGTGGAGTTAAAAAACTTAACAAATAAAAATCTTTTAAGGTGCTCAGTTATTTTCAAAAATAATATTTAATGTATTAGTATAAACATCCTTGTGAATTACAATGGTTGGTAGATAAAAAATTTTTTTGATTATTCTCGGTAAAGTATGCTCTATAAACTTATATTGACCGAAAAAAAAATTCTTCTTATTTTTCCACATTTTTCTGAAATTGCAGTATTTTAATTAGCTTGTAAACTACTGTAAAACTTTGTAATTTTTTGTTTTTGAATGTATATAAACGGAAGAGTGATATAAACAAAACAAAAAGGGAAATAGACATGTCATAAATAATCTGATGAATGCAATGTAAAGAGATTAATATAAAAGTTTCTCCATTGCTATGGTAGCGACTTGTACATTGGAATAAGTCACTCAATAAATTGTATAATTCTGATCTATAATTCTGTACATCACTATTATTATTTTTTTTGCCCCTTTCATCTTTCTTGTATCTTTTCTTTTGTGAATAAAAATGGAATCTGTATAATTGAAATTAAGTACCTTACAAAAAGGAGTGATATCTCATCAAAAACAACTCGTTGTAAATGATCCCACCAAGCCACAAACCTAAAACGTCAGTCATAAAAAGAAGTGATATCACATAAAAAGAACCGATATAGAAGTGCATACTCCGAGTCCCGTGTAAAAATCTATCACCACTCATAATGTTTTCAAAGGACTCGGAGTGAGGTACAGTATGTGAAAACTGCTTGGCGACCTGCAGGTTTTTATAATATATGCAGTATATCAATTTTGAAAATCGAAAAAATAAATTTTTAATTTTTGTTATATCACTTTTATAAATATTTTTGTATGCGAAAGAACTGTCAGAATGGATTTTTCCCCAGATCTATGCGATTCCGCCTATGCTAGAATTACTGCAATATATCTCAATTTAGTTAACGTTTATTATAAGGTGCATTGTTATTATTAATATGCGTATGATCATTATATATATTACAAACTCAAAATCTTTACATGTTTACTTAAAAAATCCTCTTCGTAAGAGTGGTGTTTCTAGTTTAAATAATGGTAAATAAACTCAAATTGATTTTTCAAGCTCATAAATAAGAAAGGATATGCAAACATAGAAGCTTCAACTTTTTACAATTTTATGGCAGAAAAAAAAATAATAATACGCCAGCGAAGTGATGACGTCACTGTAATGGCTGCTGGAGACAAGAAGTTTCGGTTTACCGTTAAGCGTTATTGTTAGCAAAAAATAAAGTCGTGTTAACAGTATTAATAAATTTTTTAAAGAAATTTCTGTTACAGTTTTGCTAAATCTGAGATAAGGCATTCATATGAATTCAACAAACTTTTGATTAAGTGCGTCATTTTTTTAATTCATCAAAAAAGATAAGCCTTCATGCAGAGCATCAATGGCGGATGTTTTGAATATTTGGATGTAATTTTAAAATGTTTATATTTAGTTGTTTACTTTCCTAGTATTTAATAAAATTTTATAAAGATAGTCAATCTTCCTGCATGTAATTATGCGATGACTGCGCAAAAAAATATAATCCACTAACTATGAAGAATCATTTGATAAAATCATCATTAGGGGTCTAGCTGTTAGAAAAAAAAAAAAAAAAAAACAGCAGAAACACAGTTTAACTAAGATGAAACTTAACATAGAGTACACCTGACTAATAGAAATATCAACTAAAAGAAATTAAAACCTTAAAAACATTTAAAAATTACTTTAATATAATCAAAACATCCGCCATTGATGCTCTCCATGAAGGTTTAACTTTTTTTTGATGAATTAAAAAAAATGACGCACTTAATCAAAAGTTTGTTGAATGCATATGAATGCCTTACCTAAGATTTAGCAAAACTGTAACAGAAATTTCTTAAAAAAAATTATTAATACTATTAACACGACTTTATTTTTTGCTTACATTAACCGAACTTCGGGAAACCGAAACTTCTTGTCTCCAGCAGCCATTACAGTGACGTCACACTTCGCTGGCGTATATAGTCATATGTAATTACCGGAAACACCAACATTATAAAAGCCTGCAGGTTGGCAAGCAGTTTTCACATACTGTACCTCACTCCGAGTCCTTTGGAAACATTATGAGTGGTGATAGATTTTTACACGGGACTCGGAGTATGCACTTCTATATTGCTTTTTTTTATGTGATATCACTTCTTTTTATGACTGACGTTTTAGGTTTTGTGGCTTGGGATCATTTACAACGAGTTGTTTTTGATGAGATATTCTAATACGAGCAAATCTTGTGTGTGGTTATATATATATATATATATATATGCAAATTTTATCTTAAAAACGGCTCTAACGATTTTGACGAAATTTTGTATCCTACCGTTTTGGGGCACCAGAAAACCATTGGGCTAGGTCACATGTTCGAGGAAATTCGATTAGTGGGTCATTTTGGGCAATTTTGGGTCATGATCAAGCTAATTGTATCTAAAAAACGGTTCAAACGATTTTGACGAAATTTTGTATCCGACCATTTTCGGGCACGGGAAGACTATTGGGCTGGGTCACATGTTCGAGAAAATTCGATTAGTGGGTCATTTCTGGGTCATTCTGGGTCATGATCTAAAAAGCGGCTCAATTTACACAAAATTTTGCATCCAATGGTTTTCGGGCACGAGAAGACTGTTGGGCTAGGTCACATGTTCGAGAAAATTCAATTAGTGGGTCATTTTGGGTCATTTTGGGTCATGGTCAAGCTAATTATATCTAAAAAACGGTTCAAACGATTTTGACGAAATTTTGTATCCGACTATTTTCGGGCATGAGAAGACTATTGGGCTGGGTCACATGTTCGAGAACATTCGATTAGTGGGTCATTTTTGGGTCAAAGCGGGTCAAATTAATTTTATCTAAAAAACGGCTCTAACGATTTTGATTAAATTTTGTACCCTACGAGTTTCGGGCGCGCGAAAATCATTGGGCTAGGGCACATGTTCGGGAAAATTCGATTAGTGGGTCATTTCTGGGTCATTGTGGGTCAAGATCTAAAAAGCGGCTCAATTTACACTAAATTTTGCATCCAATGGTTTTCGAGCACGAGAAGACTGTTGAGCTAGGTCACATGTTCGAGAAAATTCAGTCAGTGGGTCATTTTCGTCATGGGTCATTATGGGTCAAGCTATTTTATCTTAAAAACGGTTCAGAGGATTTGAAATAAATTTAGCACCCTACAGATTTAGGGAAAAGGAGACTATTAGGCTAGGTCACATGTTCGAGAAATTTCGATTAGTGGGTCATTTTCGTCATGGGTCATTATGGGTCAAGTTATTTTATCTTAAAAACGGCTCAGACTATTTGCACTAAATTTTGCACCCTATGGTTTTCGGGCACGAGAAGACTGTTGGGCTAAATCACATGTTCGAGATAATTCAATTAGTGGGTTATTTTGGTCATGGGTCATGATATCTGAACTCAAATTTAATTTTGACCGAGCATAGCTCGGTCTTCCGTTCTAATGTTTCTTTATTTACAAAATAATACTGTGTAAATAATACCTAGGAATTATGTGAGGATGTCTTACTTATTATGTTATTTTATTTATTCATTTTCATTCATTAAATTATTAAAAAAAGATTATTTTATGAAATAATCTTTTTAAATATAAATAAGGTAATTGCACAAAACCTTTAATTTTAGCTAGTTTTATTTAATCCATTAATTATGTAAAATTTAAGTGTAGTTCAATTTGAGTGAAAGACCATTAATGAATTAGCTTGAAGAATATTCGATGTAAGATGCGAGTTCATTGCGTTGGAAATCCAAGTACTTTAAAATCCACTAACTGCCCTGAAATTATAGTCATCATTGATTACTGAAGCCACTAATGAATCCCATATTTGGATTTATGATTATGCTTGAATTTCAAGGCAGGATATGAAATTAAGAATCTGGAATATAACTTTATATTTCAGGTGGAAGGAATATCACATACGATTTGAATAATGAAATTCATATCTCTAAAATCAATGACTGTGTTTGTGCAGTTTTGTAAATAATATTAGGAAGAATAACTAGCTGAAACATAATAAACATGCATTTAAAGAGTATATACAAAAGATTTCTCATTAATTTAAAGATAACATTGCTGTAAATAACACATAGTTAAAATTACACTGTAAGTTGTAGTATATATACGTTTAACTGAAATCTAGTAAATAGGTGCGAAAGGGTGAAGTTCCACATGTTCCTGAAAAATCGTTCTGTTCCTTTCTGAAAATTAAAGTTGTAGTTCGTTTTTAATCGATGTAGTTGTAGTTGTTTTTCTTATGCGGAAAACATTTTAAAGGCAGAAGTTCTTTTGGCAGAATATAACTGTTGAAATAGGAATATTTGACTGAACACTAACTCTAAAAAAATTCTAACTCAAAAACAGATGCAAAACATTACAAAATTTTACAAATAATCTTTACAAGGTAATTTAATATTTCGTATTACTGATTATTGAATATGTTTTAAAATGTACCACGTGATACAAAAGTCATAAAAATTTAAATTCAATTACTTGAAAAGTATTGCAGTAGCACGATGCGGTTTTCACTGCAGACAGCGCAATTTTACTATTTCATTCAACTTAACCTGAGTTTTGTATATAAAAATGGAATTCTGCAATTTATTTTACACTCAATTCTCGATACGCGAGAGTGTGCTTTCGATGGCAATACGAACTTTTAATAGTTTTGTAACTTAATTATAAATAAACAAATTATTTTAATGCATTTTACCGTTAGCCGGAAGCAGGTAAAAATATCAGCAAATAAAACTTTATGGTTATAACTGTTTATAAGCCCCCAAAACAATGGAGTTAAATACCCGCCAAAGCACTGTCGCCAAAACGTGCCAACGGGCATTGACACGGCAACAACAAAAATTTTTAAACACTAAACAGAAAAAAAATAATAAAAAGTGTAATATTTAAAAGGATACAACAATTATATATATTTAATAATTTAATAGTACTTAAATTATGAACATACGTTGAGAAATTAATTTAGAAATTAATTTAGAAATCCTAAATAGATAGCTCAAATAATGCTTTTTTGCTTACCCATCATACGAAGTATAGGGTAAGTCTTGTAATTGTTTTGAAAATAGAAAAAAAAATGACGGATTTCCATGTTTCACACTGGAGATTCCGAAAAACATATTTTTAGAAAGAAAAAAATTGCCGTCCGTCTGTCTCTCTCTCTCTCTCTCTCTGTGTGTGTGTGTGTGTGTGTGTGTCTGTGTGTGTGTCTGTAAACGCTCTATCTCCCGAACAAATTCAGATAGAGACTTGAATTTTGGTATGCACTTAGTATGTAATAATGGGAAGAAGCTTATTGAATTTCAGTAACCTCGATTATCCGGAACTATTTTTTTCGCACTCTCGAAATATTCGTTCTGATAAAAGGTATATAAAAATTTTCGAAATTGTTTATTTTAGGGAGTGAATATAAAATACAATAAAAAACATAAATTTTGTATAAAGAATGAAGTCGATCGGTTAATTAATTGCCGAGATATTTGTAATTATATTTTCCACACTCTTCTATTTTTCATGACCCTGTATTTCACTCAAATTTCAATTCAAAGATATTTTTTAATTGGAAATGAGACGTTTAATCCGATGCAGTAAACCGTTAGTTAATATGATTATCAATTTTGGAGTTATAAGGAGGATTCTTTTACGCAATTCAGTAATAGAGCATTTAAAGTTTATGACGTGTTCAAGCCACGATTTTATTCAAATTGCAATGCATTTTATAAATATTAAAACACACATAAACAACGCCTGTATTCAGCAATTAAAGATATACAAATATTATAATACAGACAAACATACAATAAATACAATAATCCAACATGGAGTGAAAAATTAGCCAGAGCCAGGAATCTGTCCAACATGGTTTATTAGTGAGAAATTGCAGACTCAGGAATTGGCCGGAGTGGCTCAGTGGTTAGAGCGACAGCCCGGAACGCTGTGGACCCAGGTTCGATTCCTGGATCTGGCTAACTTTTCACTCCATGTTGGATTATTGTATTTATTGTATGTTTGTCTGTATTATAATATTTGTATATCATTTTATAAATAGTTTACACATGTTTTATTTTCATATTTTATATTATGCATATCCATGATGGGTAAGTATTACGGTGGCCCCCGACGACTAGTTACTTACGCATCATATGTAGTATAGGGTAAGTCTTGTAATCGTTTTGAAAATCGAAAAAAAAAATGACGGATTTACACGTTTCAGAAACTGGAGATTTCGAAAAGCATATTTTTAGAAAAAAAAAAATGTTGCCGTCCGTCTGTCTGTGTGTCTGTAAACGCTCTATCTCCCGAACAAATTTAGATAGAGACTTGAAATTTGGTATGTACTTAGTACGTAATAATGGGAAGAAGTTTATTGAATTTGAGTAGCCTCGATTATCCCAAAACTATTTTTTTCGGACTCTCGAAATATTCGTTCTGATAAAAGGTATATAAAAATTTTCGAAATTGTTTATTTTAAGGTGTGAATTTAAAATACAATAAAAAAACATGAAATTTGCATAAAGAATGAAGTCGATCGGATAATGAGTTGCCGAGATATTTGTAATCCTAGTTCCCACACTCTTCGATTTTTCATGACCCTGTATTTCATTCAAATTTCAATTCAAAGATTTATTTTAATTGTAAATTAGACGCTTAATCCGACGCAGTAAACCGTTAGTTAATATGATTATCAATTTTGGAGTTTTAAGGATGTTTATGACGTCATGATTTTATTCGAATTGCAATGCATTTTATAAATAGTTTACACATGTTTTATTTTCATATTTTATATTATGCAGATCCGTGATGGGTAAGTATTACGGCGCCCCCCAACGACTAGTTTTTCCTTGTTGCCGTAACTGATAAAATAACTAGAGCAAAAAATATATATTTTTTAATAAATCCACTTGTTTGCTCTTTCTATAAAGCGTAAATTAAAGCCTTAAATTTTTAATAATTGGGGTCCATGCCAAAATAACTCATTGTAACGGAAATTGTCTGGATTTACATGAATTGAAATAATAAAATTAGGTGGTATTTTTAAGATAACAAACTATTGGAAGCTTATAAAAGAGTATTTTAAATGAAACCCTTTTTACTTTTATTGAATAACGATAACTTTTATACCAAAAAAAATTATATTTGCCACCAACAAATGGCGTTTCAGTTGTGTCAACAACTATAGTTATGGTCACAAATGTTGAATTGGAAGGATGCCAATTAATGGAAATATCTGTCAGATATAGGACGACACACTACAGGACGTCTAAAATTATTTGGTCTGTAATTCCTGTCCCATAATGACTTCGATTACGACAGACCTTGGAACAACTACAATGTTGGTGACAAATGCAACTCTTCTGGTAATATTTTTTATTGCTATCGAAACAATTCATATTCTTCTTTGTATGTGTGTGAAAACCGTATCTTAAAACTGTCTGTACTTTTTGAATTATGGAATTTTTATTTCCTTTGTTACTTTTGGAATACACTGTATTTAATGTAATAATTGAAAATATAAAATTAGAAAAAATATTAAATGGGATATTGTTATTGACTGCCTTCCATTTTTAAGGACATTGATATAAAACACACAGAAGAAAATCAAATTTTTCTTTAGGATATCACCAAACTTGATGAACTTAACTAAAAATGATTCAGTATGTGTTTACAGATTAAAAACAAACAAACAAAAATCTATTTCCTCATATTTGTTATATGTATATAAACAATTAAAAGTTTAAAAACGTTTCTCTTGTAAACACAAAATTATTTATATACAGACTTAAAACTTTAATAATAATAATAATAATAATAAAAACTATATTTACATATAGTTTTTATTATTATTTACCATTTTATTATTATTAAAAAATGATTTAACTTATATTTTTGCTATTTCTAACACTTAGTTGCACATATTATACTATCAAACACAAGTTTTATCAGCCATTTCAATTAATTTAAACAACATATTCCAGGTATTTTTAAATTAAACATTTTTAAAAAGCAATATCACATATACATTTTTCATGATTCTAGATGCTTCAGTTGCTACCTCATACACTGTTAAAAATCCGCAGCAAACTCTCCAGTCTTTTCACCGTTTTTAAAAATAATGGTTACTTTATTATATTATTAAGCGTATTTGACCATATTGTTTACCATATTGAGGTCAGAATAAAGATATATTATGGTTATGTAACCGTTTTCTATAAAAATGGTCGAATGAGTGGTTAGTTTGTTGCAAATATATTTTAAGCTCATAAATTTGCTTTTGCTATTTACAGTTTAATCATTGCACTCGAAAAATTTTTTGCCGAGTTTACTCCTGAAGAAACTGTAGATAATATATTGCTACTTAGGGGAAAACATATAATATATCCTTACCGTTATCATTTCACAGAATGAAATAAATTGCGATTTTAATAAGTAGATAGAAAATAAACAGTAAAAGTTCAAATGTATTGCAAAATAAAACAAATATCCTAAAAATGAACTTTCTCAACAACAGTTACGAAATGTCAACAACAAAAACAATCCATAGAATGTAGAAAAAAAACTCGATTAGAGCATCTGTAAATAAAACAAAATACGTATTCAAGAGTCTTTAGCTAAATAAAAGAAAAGTTGGAATAATGAATAATTTATTAAACAACAATTATAGACTGGCAATAACAATTAAAAATTCAAGTGTGTGTAACAAAGAGCAATTAAAACACGTAGAAAGAAAAAAAAACAGACGCTCTAAACATAGCTAATTAAAACTTATATTTTACGAAAATATATTTTTTTAACAACAACAGAAGAGCTTCATAGGAATTTTTTTTATATATAACAAAAATTTAATTTTGAGAAATTGAAGTGACAGCTTTTTTTTTTTAATAAATTTTACTGATTTATTTTGTTTTTGGTAGCATACGTTTAAAATGTTCAGAGATGATTCTAAACTGCCCCATAAAAACTTATTAACATTTAATTTCAAAATAATAAAAATTATTAATAATATTTGAATTATTAAAATACTAAATATTAATAAATTATATTCCAAGTCCTCAATACTAATTAGAATCTGATTATTTTAGCTTTACCCTTTTATAAAATAATTCATAATACTTTTACCCATAAAATAAAACTGCTTTTGAAATATTGATATATAACATGTTTTTCTACTAAGCTCTTAAATTAAATAATGACAACAATCATTAATATTTCACAGCCTGAAATAAAATTAGACTTAAATACTCAGATATAAAAAAACAATGTTAAAAGGCATAACTATGTAAAACAAATGTTTCAATAATGAACAGTTTTTATAACAACAATTATAGAATGACAAAACCATAAAAAATTCACAGAGTAATCATAAAAAGAGTAAAATAAGGGAGACTGGGTTATACCAGGACATTTTTGAAAAAAATTATACTGTATAAAGTGTAATTTATAAAATTTACAGCTTTTTTTGACGGACAATTTCTTTAAGTAGTTTCCTATTGATAGATAAAATATGATACAAAAGAAATAGTCTTAATGTGTGAAATGAAATTTTGTTCCATTAAAACCCCAACTCCGGGGTCTAATGGCACTTGGTCTGGGTCTAATTAAACACATTAATTAAACAAAAATGTTTCCTAAATAGGCAAATTCAAGAGTTATATCAGCATTGCTATAAATTCAATTAACATAATCGTATATTTAAAAATACATTTTCTTTTTAATTTTGTAAAATTTACTAAAGTGAAATTAATCGATATCTTTAATAACGTTTCACTCTTTTATTTAAGGTTAATTTTGTAAGACTATATTAATTTTAAACCATAAAAAAGAATAAGTAACATTATGTATTTTGCATACACAATGCATCACGTAGTTAAAATTGTAGATGCAGTGTTTGTCTATAATCGCTTTGGGAGTCCCCCAATGTGACATGTCCATGTCCAATTAGTCCCAATTTCATTTGGAACTGTACTTAGTGTTACTGTAAATTAACTATTTATCACTAACACAAAACGAAAATTGTGAATCTATTAAATAAAAGCTTATATGTATCATTGTTAAAACCAGAGTTAATGCTTTATGAAAATAAATATTTATTAAATCTGAATGTGAATAGAGATATTTTTCACATTCAGACATGATTTTATACTTCTTACCTTGGAACCAATCAATGTGAAAAATTGTTCAATACATGCACTTGTGTAATACTGGTACTGCTAATCTATTGATAAAAGCCAGAATACTTAATTAAATTATTTTACGACAAAATCCAATTGTTCTATTGACCCCTAGTCTCCCCTACCCAGAAAGAAAAAAAATGTTCAGAGGCGTACACAATTAATACAAATGTTACAATGATGAATAATTTTCTCATTATTAAATAGTTTTTTTTAATGTATTAAATATAAATATTTATTACATTCTTACTCAATTATACTGCAACATCTTAAAGCTATTCGTAAAAAAAAAATTGTTTGGAATAAATTCGTATGATTTCATTTCGAAATAAAATTGTAAATCTGAAACAAAAACTGCTTAAAAGCAATTACATTCATAGAATTATTAATAGACATAATTGCTAACAAATGTAAGCTCTTTAAATATTTCTCATAAATATTTCCCATTACTCATATATCCCTTTAGCAATGTTTTTATTATTCTCTCTGAAGGTCATTGAACATAAGTTAAAATGCTAAAATAAATATCATATCATAAACAATCCGCAGTTTTTTAAAATGAATGCATCTAGAATTATAATTAATTTTACTGATTTCCATTCACATAGAATCCTATAGAAATTTTCTTCCATGTCATTAATTATCTCGACGGAATTCAAAACTAACCTTAAAAAAATATATATTCTTAAAGAAAGTAATTTTACTTTCTGGAATTTCAACTATATTTTCATTTTGCTATGAAAAGTATTTGTCTACGGCTAATTTGTAAATTGAAACTTACAGCAAGAAAAATATTTCTTTTTACGTTAGTTATTTTTATAAATCAATGAAGCAATAAAAAATATCAAGTACGGAAAATAAGGGTAAAATTATATGTATTATTATTAGTTGCTCTTAAAGCAAGAGTTTTCAATAGAATTTTGTAAAATTTTGCAGAAATACTCTGCACGTATACATCTATAATAAAGTCATTTTAAATATATGTTTTGTCTAGTATATATTGTATTAATAAATGCTTTTCTAGGAAAAGGTAAAATCAATTAGTTTTAGTCCGCCAATGGGGAATGAATGCATGGATATGTTAATGTTACAGGAAATGAGAGAGTTTACACTTTCTTATAAAAAGAAACAAAATATTTCATTTTTTAAATTTAATTAAAAAGTTTAACAAACAGTGTTTCTGTTATAAATCTATTGATTAAATATTTTTAAAAAATTATAATTAACTTTATTACTGTTTGAGAAATTTCGGAAAAGAAAATCACCTTCTAAAGCATTAGAGAAATCATAAATACTCTTCTCCTTGTAGTTTCAACTGCCTTTCATTTAAGGATTGTTCACCGGCTGTTCAATAACTGTTTTCACTTACTCAAATCCAGTTTTATACCACGTAGGATATCTGGCCTTACAATAAGAAAAAAGAAAATAAATCTAATAGGAAACCTCAAAAATTTACTTAGAAATGCTGGCAACTGTTCTATTGGGGAAAATAAATGATTGTTGACTATGCTACACGCAATCTAAAAGTTTCAGTAAATATAAATGTGTTCATGTTTAAGAATTTTGAAAACTAGCAAACGTTAAAACAAAAAATGGTAAACTAATCTTTCTAACCCAGAAACTACAGAAATGACACTAAGAGGATAATGCAATGGCCGCTTCTCCTTCTTCATGCTTACAGTTAAGTATTTCAACCATTTTCCACCAGAAAGCTGCTAAAATCAAGTCAAAACTGAGATATCTGCTTCACACGACTGTACGATTTTACTCTACTTTCTTCTACATCTTTGAGGTATATTGATAGGACTAATAAAGATCTATTTTTAAGGAAATGCCAAATTTAAACTGTTGGGTAAAACAAATTTTGTTTATAAATCCAAAACATCAAACACAAAACTTTGGCTACAGAATTATGTTAGTTGTGCTTTAATAACACTATAATATTTAAAATAGATATAAATATGTTTATAAATATATAATTGCTTTTATTTTAATTTTATTACATTTAAACAAAAAAAACCTTCACATATCTGAAAAGTATTTATAAACCTAAATTTGCATTTAAAACTCAAGGCGCTTTATTTGTTTTAATTTAAACTACGTATCAGTATTAACAACCATACATACCAAATACAACAATAATTAATAACAATGACTTAGTAATAGTTTGCAATCCATGCAGAAAATTCCTCATATATTTTCTAAAATAAGAAATATACATCAATCGATACGGAGAGCAGGAATTTTTTTTCGCTTATAATACTTTTTGTTTTGCCTTTTAGTGATTTGTTAGCACTTTTTTATTTGTAATTATTGCCATCCCCTCCTATGGGCCGGTTCCCAGCTTCAGGGGGACCAGGCCTTATGCGGAACGGATAGGTGGTGGAAAGATTTCATAGGCCAACCGTAGTGCCCGGGTTTAGGCTGGGATGTGACTCTGGGCAAAGGATAGCTATTGTGATAGGACTACTTACACAATTTATCTGGGGTGAAGACCTAGGCGAGAATGGACACTGAAGATCACGGATTGCTTGCGTTTTCGTTGTAACATCTTGTCACTGCGTGAGGCGGCATGTGCAACCCTCGGTACTGGCAGACGGCAGATTGTAGACAGTGGCGTAGATGGGAATTTAAGGGGTGTCTTTCTGCGATCCTCCACCCTTGCGGTCCCTCTATAACTGGAGTAGTTGTGAGGTGTCCTCAACTTCGGTCGGAGGAGGAGTCCCCCTGCTTCACCTAGGTGAGGTTCATGTCTATGACGGATCCTCCGACCCCGAGTCCATGAATGCATCTCTCTTGGGGAGTGGATATTCACTTCTCCTCGGCTACGAGGGACCGGATCGGAAGCTCGTCGACTAACTCGCGGACTTTCAGACCGAATTTAGACCCTCGGGTCCTAAACCAGTCCATCTTGTGTTTGTGTAACCAGAGATGTATGTGCCTGGTGGTTGGATGAGTAAGAGAATCTAAAGTAACTTTGCATTTATTAATCCCGAGCGGGAGTTCTGCTCTGGCGATTGAAAGGGATCCTTCTACGACCCTCTGGAACTGTAAGTGGTGCCTACGGTTTCCTAGTACCAGTGGCTCTGTAATGTTAGAGGGCTCTTCTGAGCTCGGGAACCATGTCACTGGGAGGTATTTTTCTGTTGAGTTCCAAGGCTGTGGGCCAAGAGGTCTCGATCCTGCAGCCTACAGCCAAAACAAGGACGTGACTATGCGTGCAGGGAGAGTTTCTTCCGTGCCTGCGAGATGAAACTTCGTTTTCACCATAGCTGCCGGACTAGTCATTACTTCTTTAAAGGTTTTCGAAATCCGAAGGCGTTGGTGCAGTAATTGCGTTCGAGGAAACCTGACTAAGGCCTTGGCCCCAGCTCATCTATGGGTGTCTGGTTCTCGAAGCTGTTGAGGGACCCCAAGTGTGAAGTGGTGGTGTCCGTAGAAGGTGGCATCCAACGCGAATCGCAGCGACCTATGTCGTCAAATTCTTGGGAGAATGGAGGTTGTGGGAAAGTGGCAGCGTCCCCACCGTCGTAGTGCATACAAGATTCTCCTGGTCATGCGTGTTATAGGTTATTCAGAACCTGGGTACGGCGGTTGACCCGTCTTGCGGCGGTGCTCAGTTTTACTTGACTGGTAATTCTTGTATCGATTTTTTTTAAGTCTTCGAGTTAAGTAGATTTTTTTTATAAGTAACAATAATCATAAATTAATAAATTCAATATTTGTAACAGTTTATATTGATGATTGAGTTTATATAATCGGTTATAATGTAGAATTGCATATAAAAAAATTTGCTCATTTTTACACGACATAGCAAAAACAGAAACTGTTAGATAATTAACACCACTGACTGATCACTATGTAAATTCAAATGTATTAAAAATTTACAGAAGTGTGAAGATTTAACATAACAATTTTTCTTTATAAAATAAAATAGATGGGAAAATTTAGCATAACAATTTTCCTTTTAAAATAAAATATAAATGTGAAAAAATCCACAATTGCAGTTGTTAGTCGTTATATATATATATGAACTATAAAACATTCACTTTGAAAAAAATGGTGAACATCTATGAAAATTGTAGTGTTGGAAGGTGTGTTTTATTTCGAAAAGCCCTTTTAATGTTACCTCAAGATCATAATTTAAATCAGAAAATTCTACCAAGCAACCAGAAAAGGAATAATTAAGAAAAACGAAAGATTTTATATTTTTGAAAAGAAGCTTTAATTTTTTCTGGTAAATGAGGGACAAAATTTTCTTCTGGAATTTTCAAAAGTCTCGATTGTTATTAATGAAAACGTATTTCTATATTAATGATTTCCGATAATGAATTTCAGAAAATAAAAAGAAAGAAATTTTGCTAACTAAAGAAAAAAAAATATTGATTTTCGTAGGAAATAATCGAAGTGTTCTATTTGAGTTTTAGAAAAAAAAAAGTTATGTGACATTTTTGTGCAGTTGTATTATCTTATGTATGAAAAGGAAAATTTTTCTGTCTGTCTGTCTGTCTGTGTTTCTGTACAAATCGACAACTTAGAAACGAGGATCGTCCAATTTTAGATACAGGCGTAAACACGGAGAGACAAGTAAAGTAATCCAAAATCGCAATAAAGTCCAAAATTTTAAATTTTCCCATAGAGATAACATTGCGATTGTTTGAATTATTAATTGAATTACACTTCCATTGTTATAACTTCCGCATTTTAACCTCATTGTTGTCCGCATCGTTATTACTTCAATGTTACTCACACAGACATTTGTGATTATAAATTGGCTTTTAAAAATTCGTCTGAATCGATGTGATTTCGTTGGAATTTTATATTTAAACAAGAACGAAAATTCATGCGTCATGCATGGATTATGAAACAGTTATCCACGATTTTGAAAAGCGTTCAAGTATATTCAGATTCCTGAGAAACCAATAGATTTCCGAGATTGAACGAAGCAATTCGGAAACAAAGTTTGTTTTGCTGCTCGTTTAATAACAAGATAGCCAGAAAACCGATACGTTTCCAGGTAGTTTTTACATTGTATTAATCAGTTTTCTCAACACGAAATATCGCTTTTCTTGGATACTGTCAATTTTCAAATAAACATTTTCAATTGCGTGGCAGAATTAATGCATGCAAGAATAATAAAATAGTGTTAATTTTAAAAATATTACTAATGTTATTAATTTAGCTGAACATGTTTTTTGAAAATGAAAATATTTACTTGAGAATTGATAGCATCTAAAAAAACGATATTTCGTGTTGGGAAAACGGATTAATACACTATAAGAACTACGCGGAATCTTTTCGTTTTTAATACTTTCCAACCTAGTTGAAAAGTGTTTATGACTACGGTTTGTCTGGCCGCTTGTCCGTGCTCTAACTCCCGTAAATATGCTCGGATTGCCCTGAAATTTTTGTATGTTATTGTCGTTTACTATAGAATTTTCTCTATTTTAACTGAAGTGTGTAGCACTGATAGTTTTTTTGACAGTGGCAGTCAAAAGTATTCTGTTGCCTTACAGTCAATGGGAAATAATCGTTTCAAGTGCATTTTGGTGACGCAACGTTCTTCAAAACATAATGAAATTGATATATAATTATGAAGCGCATTAAAACATGCTTTTTGTAGAATATGGGGTGCAAAGCATTTACTATTTATTTACACGGTCAAACAAAAGGATTCTGTTACACATCGTTCTATGGGGAAAAATCGTTTGCAGTGTAATTTAGTGATATTTCACTATTTCAAACATAATGAAAATTATATGCATTACTGAGGTGCATTATAAATTGCTCTCTTGTGTGCATTGCGTTTATTTACAGGAACACACAAAATATATTGGCTACAGTACATGTGCGATATTTACAGTCATGTCAGATAAGTGCTTTTTCAACTTTAGTTTGCTTTTTTAAGTTTAACTAAATCTTTTTCATAGTACGTGTGTGTTTATAAACTCGGTTGATCATATACAGGGATGCACAAGGAAATTCGTAAGTATTAGAGACTATGGGAGTGAATTACTTAAGGGTAGTTTTTAATTGTGTTTACGCATTTTCCTTCTGAACTATATTTAGTAGACTAATAGAAGTTTGTGGAATATGAATAAATTCATATACAGGGTTACGTAAAGAAAAAGATACATTGTCGTTTACGGTTGGTAATTGCTGCGAATGAGTTTTAAGTTGCCTTTTAGCTTAATATGTGGTGTGTACAAAAGTCTTGATAATATACAGGGCTGTACAAAAGTTTCGGGTGCATTTTCATCGATTGGCGAAAATTGCTAAATGTGAATATTCTAACTGAACTGAATTTCATCATACTATATATCCACATCTATTTGGTGATATACAGGGCTGCACAAAGTAATTCGAGTACTTTTTTGACACAGGAAGGTAATTTCGAAAACTGTATTTTTCAATGTGTTATATGTTTTCTAAACTATTTACTTACATATCTTCTTTCACTTTATTTAACGGTGAAGTTCGTTACAGTTTTTCTGGCTATGTTGGAAAGTGTTTTAGAATCTATGCATGACGCATGAATTTTCGTTCTTGTTCCTCTTTTGAAACGAGCAATAAATGAAGCTTTTGTTTCAGAGATGCTTCTTTAAATTTCTTATATCCATTGGTTTCTGAAGTTTCTAAAAGTAAAGGAACGCTTTCTCGGAATAGTGGGTAACTCGGAAGAGATTATGTTATATTTGCGTAAAGTTGTGTTAGGTTCTGAAATATTACACTTTTTTACAATGTATCGTCGGAATCATGTTCGCAGAAAATTTACGTATGTCAATTTGAGGGTCAGTTTTCTCTCGTCTTAAAATAAGCATTGACATTTGCATTGACATTTTCAAAGTGTATGCCTATTTTAACATGAGAGAACGGCCCTTAAACTTATCTTATTTATGTAGTTTAAAGAAACGTAATTTTCAATGGAATAACACTTTGGTGATTATTTAGTTTTAGTGTAAGAAATTTCAGAAAAAATGTATTAAAGTGTGCATATTGTAACTTTTTCATGAAATTATTACTCTTCTTTGATAAAATGTTTGCTTTAAACACGTTAATATTATACAAATTATATGTCTTTTTTTTCATACGAACTTAACATTAAAGAGGAAGAAGAAAATGGTTTAACAATTTGTCGTCCGGCGACACCACAGTGGTCTCGTACGTAAAGTAACTTAATTTTAACCCTTAAATGGTACATTGGCACCAGAATTTTAGAATGTAAAATTCCCTTTCATCAGGTACATGAATAAAATATTTTACTTATTTTCGAATAAATTTGTTTCTATATTCTGGTGTCAATCAATCATTTCAACATTTTACGAATAGAAGTATTTTTACGAGACATGCGGATGGCAAAGTCTTAATAACATAAAATATCTAGGTAATCTTCTGTTATTAAAACATAACTGTTTTATTTACCCAAAAATGTAGTTGTTTTTGTTATATATATATTTTTTTCAGAATGGAAAGCCAATTTCACATATTTCAAATATTCTTTTCTTTCATTTATATAGTATTTTTTCTCACAATTATGAAGCAAAAACATATTTTAAAATTCAATTAATTTAATCATTTACGTCCCTTTCCAGTCGCAAACGCGCGGAAGGATAAAGTACTTTGTGTCTATCTTCTCAGAATTTATTCTTTTGATATAATTCTTTTGACATTCTTTTCTTTAACTATATTTTAATAAACATACATCAAATAACATTACTAATTCCTCCCGCCCGGTTTAGTGAACATTATTGGAATTTTCGGATCCAGTGGAATTCTCAAGCACGTAGGGTTCTTTTCTACGTGACAACTTTTTTGAACGGATCAAAAGAATGAAATGCGACATTTCTTTGAAGATGGTATGTCACGTAACATAATTTTTATGTATCGTATTAAATAAATGCGATTAATATAAAAAATGTAAAAGAAAATTTATCTTTTTTCTTTTCTATTTTTACGGACTCATAACATCTTGATTTTTATATTATTTCAATTGTTTTGAGTTTGAAATACACTTCCCTGAATAAAAGTTCTAGCAATGATTGAAAGAAAAAAAATGTGACCTCTTTGTTTTCGTTCGCATGGTTATGTAACAACTGTTTCCGAATAGTAATCTTATTTGTCTGATTAGATAAAGCGAAGATTATTATTAAAAATAGTGGTACTGAAATTCAAGGGACCGTACGAACGCTGAGGAAAAACTTCCTTCAACAGCTTCCATTTTTTTAGTCATAGCGTAGGCCAAGTATTCAGAGGGCTGTAGTTTCATGGTCATATATCTTTATATACAGGGTGATTATAAAATAACTTTCCTGGTTTAGAGACATCTGTAGCTAAAACTATGGAACGGGAGAAAACAAAGTTTATATTTATATTTTTGAAGGCATGGATAATTTATTTACGAGGAAAAATAGCTTAGCCCCATTTAGTCTGAAAATTTCCTTAGGAGTACGTGTTGGATTGTTAGAATGCAAAACAATCAGATATTCGCATTAAGTATTAGTAAAATGGTCAATGCAATTCTTTTTTTGTGTATGTGACAACAATAGTACTCCTTTTACTTCAAAAATATTTTGAGCATTTAAATGAATGACCCTGTCGAATGACTTACGGATTATGCTCAACATGCGCCTAATCTTACTTCACCAAAGCAGACCATGGTTTGGTACTTGAGAAATGGTAATTTTTATTTTTCGCGAAATTCATCTCTCTATGTCTTCAAATACCTAAATGTAATTTTTTTCTAATTTCGTTCATCAGTTTTAGCTTGCAAATCAGATAGGGAAAATTAGTTCTTGAATAGAGAAAATAATTTTCTAACCAATCTATACTACTAAAAGAAAGTTTCGTTCTCTTTCTCTCTCTGTGAGTGTGGGATGGCTAACGAAATCTAGCACAAGTAGAAACGAGGATGGCCCAAGGCCTCACCTGATACACCCGACTCTCAGAAGTTTAATATTTTAATAATTAACCAAAATATTAATAAAAAAGTGATCAACAACTCATCTCTTTCTTTGCTAGACGGCTTTCAGCACTCAGCGTATGCCCAGAACACGATTTACAGCAGCAAACGAGAATGAAGGATAATTTGAATGAAGAGTCGGTATATTTCGATGTTCTATTTTAACTTTTATGGACTAAACCGTTTGGTTTATTTAAAAACGAAAAATATATTCTGAAAAATCGCACTGTTACGTCTTATATACTGCAATTAATTCGAAAAAATAATTGATGTTAACCATTTGAAAAACATTTTTGAAAAGGGGTTGTTTTCCCGGGGGAATGTTTTTTCCCTTGCGGCAACGCTCCTCAAGAGCGCAATTTTAGAGATATAGACAAACCAAACATATGCTCATAAAGCCGAAACTTTCTTCTAATAGATGGTATAGTTAGATTTTAACTAACTCTTTAAAAAACTGCAGCGAATACAGATCATTTTCGCTTTACGAGAAGTTTTCTTTTTCCTACGCTAAAAGTTACTAAAATCATGTATTATGATTTTAGTAACCGTATATAAGTCCGTAGATAAACACAATCTTTTTAAAGCATCTTGGTAGACCAGATTTACATCACCTACAACAATTTCAAAACGTTCGGAGAAGAAGAAATATTTAAAAAAAATAAAATCTGAGAAATGTTCGACAAAAACCCATAATAACGGCGTGTTTCTGCGGGGTCACGCTCGGCTTCGGGTAACATTTTCACTATTTAATATGATATATTTTCACATAATTTTATAGAGGACTTGAAAACAGTTATATTCATACAGTACTAACATTTCAGAGAGTTCGTACGACGAATACTATTTTTTTTTATATTAACGGACCCGACGCGAAATCAAAACAAACAAACAAACAACGAAAAAACAACAACAAAAAAACGAAAAGAAATCATTTATTTTACAATCAGATAACAATATTTCTGACGTAATTTTTACATGGGCTATAAAACTGTTATATTTATGACCATTAAAAATTTCAAACGGTTCGGACAACATAAGTTTTTTTTTCTTTTTAACTATGAAACGATCCTACGTGAAAAACGAGAAAAAATGTTTCCTTACGAGCTCTTTTATGACTAATTATCAGTATTTTTTCACGATTTTGTTGTTAATGTAAATTCATAAAAAATCAGGTTAAAGATATAAAATAATACAATTTTGGGATTTATTTAAGGTTTTATCACGGGTCCGGGCAACCCTGGGCGGGTCAGCTAGTATATAAAAAACATATTTATTTCTTTATGATTTTCCCTTGTTAGAAAAAAAAGTTATGGTAATTCATCTTTCAATATTCAGATTATGGGTAACATTCATCAGGATAGTAAACAAATCTCACAACGATATTTTTTTTAATTTCGCTAGATAAATATATAACTGTTTATTTTTATTTTTTGTTAACCCTTTGATTACGGGCTAGGACTGGCGACTATTTTTATTGTCACCCGTACCACAATTTACGAAAAAAATTCTTTGTGGTACATTTTTCTTGAAAGTATACTAGTATAAGTGTATGGCAGTGATTATTTTTCAAAATTTATGCGAATAGAATAAAGAAATATTCGCTGGAACGACATATGTCCGAACCCCGTAATCAAAGTGTTAAACTTTATACAATTTGATCAAAATTGGGTAATTGCACTATCAGAAATAAATGGTAACAAAATTTCCAAAGAGATAACAATTTCATTGAATTTAGTTTGATGTAACATACAAGATGAATGTTAAGCACTCAAAGTCGTTTTCTTCTTCTGATTAGAATATCCTATTGCACATTGTGTAAAAATGCATATCTCTCCATAACATCCAGAAAGAGTCCAAGTTTTAATATACAGGGTACCCGAAAAGTTTTTGCCTGATTACAAAATTTATTGAAATCTATTGTATATAAGATAGACATGTGAAACTGGGGCCAATTTGTTGGAAAACTAACCAAGTGTTTTTGTTGCAGGCTGCCATAATGTGGTTGTAGTGTAGCAGTGTCAATGTCTAGGAAACCGGAAATGTTCACAAAGCATGAAAAAACTCAGCGTGTAGATTACATTTTTTTCCTATGGGATTATGTCAATGACAATTTCTCCAGAAATCCTGTATCAGATCATGTAACTCTGTGACAACGTTAACCACAGTTATAACATCGATCCCTACCGTAACGTTGGTTTTGACTATCGACTAGATGTATTATGTGCTACTAAGGGCGCTTAATTGGAGATTTGTTGATCCGTGTTTCCTCCTACCCCTTAAACTTGGTTTATTTTCCAATATTTTGGCACCAGTTTCACATATTAATTTTATAGCTACCGAATATAAATACATTTTGTATTCAGGGAAAGACTTCCGGTGTTTTTATTGTATTTGCAGAGAACAGTCAGTATAAGTTACAAAGGAAATAAAAATCAAGATGGACTTATTTAACAAATTGCTCTAATTTAAAAATTAGTAGTGTAATTTATTTTATTTCACTATTATACATTAAAGCTTAATAATTTTTTTTTGTGTTTTGTTCACCTAAAAGAAATTGTAAGAATTAAATTTATCTTATTTAATTCTTCTATTTATTCTAATGCTTACTCCTTTGTATTTAAATTAATTTAAATTTTATATATTTATTAACGGTTTCTCTTTAATAATTTTATTTAAAGTATGTTTAAAGTATTTTCACTATGTGAAGAGAGTGGTCATTGTATTTAAGCAAATAAAAAAAATTTGAATCACTGTGTTTTATTTTTTATTCTATTATTTTAACGTATATGTAACGCGTCCTAAAAGGAACTGAACGTCTTTAAATTCGAATAAAAAGTAAACGGAAACAGTTATGGAATATATTTTTGCAGGAGACTATTACTTGTGAAGTCAGAATTTTCATTACTGTACTTTCTTGTATTGGTTCAAGTTCTTGTATTGGTTGATATATCCGGTAGAAAATTTAAACTGTTAGAACGCCCAAATTAACGTATAAACATGATTCAAAGCTCATTCAAATTTTATCCGCATTCAGTCCGGGCCGTATACCCGTAAGGCATGGTGACGTCACGGCGACGTCACTGTGAAGTCACACTGTGACTTTGTGACCGTCGTCGTGACGTCAAGTGACGTCGATGTGAAGTCATTGTGACCTAAATGCGAGGTCGTTATGGCCGTTTTCAAGGCTTTCTGTGACCTCACAATGTGACTACTTTGTGAAGTCACCGTGCGACTTCAATGTGAAAAATGTGACGAATCTGCATCGGATAGGGTGACCAGATTTTACCCGAATACTATACGGATTGTTCGGATCAAAATTTTTTTATGATTCAAGTTTGTGACGTTTGTGACGACACTGCACCGGGTCGCGTGACCAAATTTTACCCGAATCCAATCCAGAAACTTCGGATCGATCTTTTTGGATTTGTTTGGCTACACAATCGATTTGGATTAGTTGTCGTGTGACCTGATTTTCGTGAACCCGATCTGACCCGAGTAGGGTATAATGTTTTTACTGTAAGTCTTGTTTGGAATAGAATCTTGCATACGACCGAGTAACCAGATTTTATCAGAAATTGTGTTATGATACAATTTCTGATGTCGGCTCGGATCTAGAGTCATACACGAATCCGGTTATATACTTTTTGAACATGATTGAATGTCTACTTGAACATGAATGATAGTTGACTGAAACTATATTTCGATTCAACCCGTATTCTTACCCTAACCCAACAACAACAACAACAAAAAATCTGTAAGCCCACAACCCGACCGAACCTGATAAATGATTTCGCATAGATTCGGACAACAAGATTTTACCAAATACGGATAAGATCGACGATAAGGATTGGATCGGCAATCATTTTTATTGATGCAACTCGTATTCAAATTAAAACTTTGCATCTGATTGGGAAACCGGCTAATGTAGCCGTTAAGCTAGAAAATTATAAATGTAAAAAACGCATACTAATATAAAAATAATAGATGAATCCATTAAAAATTATAATAAAAGTAAATATTTCAATAATATGAAATTCTATTTTGCAAATAACAACTTTTTAAATTAACTTCTACTTCCATTTGTTTTATGTAACCACCAAAAATATTGGCAATAATTAAAACTATGCTATTTTGCTGTTAAGTATTGAAGTTTTTAAATGTGTATACTTTGCCATATTTCCCCTCGCTCAGTGTCACTAAACTTTCTGACACATTTATGAACAAACTTTTAAACGCATGCCTGATTATTAAAGCTATTTGGAATGAATAGCGTTTTCCATTTTTAGATAAATGTAATACTTAAGATTAATTTCGGTCACGTTTTACCCGTTTCTGACGCTGCGCGAAGGAAATTTCGTTCAAAACACCGACTTTGATAGTGTTTTCTGAAACATCATCTGCCGTTACCAAAAAATGGATAACGCCATTCGATTATATATAGGGTAGATGTGCTAGTAATGGACATCCTTAAGAAATTTCTTTACAAATTATTTTTTAATTAATAGTTATAATTGTTATATTCAACATTTTTTAATATTATATTACTCTACCAACAATATTTAACCATGCTCATAGTCACATTTCCCAATGTGAATCGAAATTTAATTGTAAATAACAGAAATAAATCAAAACACCCTAAATTCCAGTAATGGACACCTCACAAAAAGTAATAGATAATTGATATTATGATTGTATTTAAAACTAGAATTTACAGATAGAATATTAATGAAATAAAAAAAAGCTGAATTTTTATTGGTTATTTTTTTATAAACCAAAAACATTGAAGGTGTCCCATTACTGGAAGGCGGTCCATTACTGGCACATCTACCCTATTCTGAATAAGAACACCTGCCAATTTCATGTATTTCCGAATAAAAATGAATTCAGAAATATGTCAGAAATTAGCTATTTTGGATTTGAGAACAACTTTAAAGAAAATATAAGCATACATTTTAAAATAAGCATTCTGAAAAATTTATATTAGGAATCAATTTAAATAATAGATATACCTATTGTGCGATATTATTAAATAATAAACATTGTATCAAGCAGTAAAACAGTTTTCGTTGTAAATGAAATATAGAACTTAAGATCATAAATGCCAAAAAAAAAATTATATATATTTTTTCTTTACAAATTATTTTATTTATAGTTTTTGATAGAATACTAAATGCAGAACTTAAATATCAATTTTTACAGTAAAAACATTCGACAACACAACTGGAAAAATTACCTTAACTAAACAGTTATTCTATTGTTTCATCAATATTTATTATTTTTGTGCACCTAACATTGACATATCTCGACAAATAAATTATTCAATGCATTAAATTGTCACATTTTTTTCAAATATACCGGAAAATTATTTCTGTAAACCTACACTAGCAACGAAACCATCAAATTGCAAATCAAATATTAATAGTTTTAAAATTGCAATGTTTTTAATTATAATGAATAACTATGAAAATTGAACTAAGAAACGCAAAATATTAAATAAATTCCTCATTTTAAATAACACTTTACATTTAGAATACATATTGTTAGTAAATACTTTAAGCTTTTTTCCAAACAGTCTATTTAAAAAAAAATTAAAACATTAAAGATAAAATTTAATACAAGTGATTTTTTAAAAGAAAATTTAAACATCTTAACTTTTAAATAATACACTATTAAATGTACTAGTACTAAACATGCACTATTAACAAAACTGCGAAGACATTAAAAGTTACCTGCTGATTTATAGGTAAAGGGGTTACGATTGAATGCTCCTTATCTGTTTCCCTTTCATTGAAAAATTAGACTGTAAATCCACTACAATAATTTTCAAATTATTCCAGCAGAAAAGGTATGTTCATAGATCTGAGAAATCAAATATCACCCAGGCCTTATGAACGCACCCGGCTAGACACAGGGAGATGTTAAAATGGATGGTTTACTTTAAAATGGAGATTGTTCACTTTAAAACGTTAATTTACTTACACAGTATAAATCTACAAACTTAAAAGAACGCAACACACGCTAATCCGAACTTCGAATGAGAAAAAATCGTCTGCCTTCAATATGCGCGCGCAGTATTGTTTAAACACAACAAAATAACAACTAGCAGATGTTTCCAACTTTACCGCAAATGATATAGGAAGAAAATAATTTAAATAAAGACATTTCAAAACCTTTATAATTTATATAGCTGAAAAATGAACTTCTAATGATGCTATAATATTCTTTTAGGTGGATTTCTTAAGAAATACTACCTATTACATTCTCACCTAAGTTGGAATTTTTGAAAAAATTTTGCAGATCTACGCCGATCATGACTCCCAGAACCCAAAACCACCCTCAGTTCAAAACTTTATATATATATATGTCACTTTTTTATGACCACGACACGATAACTGCAAAAATTCTGCATAAATCTCTTCCAAACTGATACATAAAATCAAGGGACATAAAATCTCGGTCAAGTTCGTTAATGGGCAAAATCGAACCAAGGGAGTGGGGGGGGGAAACGGGGGGGGAGGGCTTTTTGTGAAAACAGAAAACTCCCCATAATTTTTTAATTATTATACGTATCGAATCCGATTCAAGTTATTATTACTTCTAGGAAAAAGGACGAAAATTTATGTATGACAGATATTTGATATCATTAAAAATGGCCCCAAGGGGGGGGGAAGGGGGGTTTTAGAAGAAAAAAAATCATAGCTTCGCGAATTCACAAGATATCAAATCCGCGTAAATTTATTATTAATCCTCTTAATATTATCTAAAACTTTTATATTGACAAGTTTTTTATAGAACCAACCGTTATAGCAAAAAAAAATTAAAAACAAAAAAAATCCCTGCCGGCTCCGCCTGCAAACAAGTTATTTTTCGAAGTAGGCGGTTCCAACTCCTGCATCTTTTCGAAACTGATACATAAAATCAAGAGGCATAAAATCTCGGTCAAGTTCGTTAATGGGCAAAATCGAACCAGGTGGGGGTAGGGGGGGGGGGGCTTTTTGTGAAAGATTTGGCTATCGCGTAGATGTTTGCCGTACAGCAAACGTGGCAATCAAGCAATCGAAATTAAAATAAATACCCTACATTTACCGGGCGCGACGATTAAGGGGTTAACGAAATGCCTCTCCAAAATTGATCCAGTACAATACGAAAAAAATTGAATGCAAGATATAACTCCCGTTTAAACATTTTTCTACTTAACCGCCTGAGACGCCCGACGAAGCAAACTACTGGTAGACCGTCTGAACGCCATTTCCATTTTCTAACCTTCATATATATCCAACTATTGTAGCAGAGTAGGGGATTATTGGAATCGACGGGTGTGGAGTCTTTTGTACTAGTTATCTTCAGGAGGTTCCACTTTTACCTCTTATTGTCCTGCTGACAAGTAGGCAGATAGAAGAAAAAGGGAGAAATAATCTAGCAGGATATTTCACGTTCGGCCGTTCGCCGTATTTTGAATGCTATTGAGATATCAGACTTCAATATTCAAAGGGTTAAAAATTGCAAGCTAAAGCTAATTACACTAAAGTTTCTTTTTTTTTTATGATTTTCTATATAATATTGTTATAACAAAAATTTCTTAATTGGCCACATACATATATTTAGTTTTATAATAAATCCTCTATTTTCTTTCATTCTTTCGCTTTTTCATGTTGCCTTTATTCTAAGTAAAAATTTTGAATTACTCTATTTTTAAAAACTCGTTAAATAGGAATCAGAATGTGTTCGGGGGTGTGCCAATAGTGAGAAACACAATTTAAAGATCCAGTTTTATCGCAATTAAAACTATCGAGATAATGATAAAATAATATTTGATGAATTAAATTTTGTTCTGTGGAGTAGCGTTATTCTCCGTAAAACTAAACTACTAACTTATCGTACAATCGTGCTAAATTTTGATTCTGTATGGTTCTGAGACAAGGACCACAAATCTCTCCCACAAACTAAAATTAAACTCCTCTCTACCGAAATATACTTTTGGCGCTGATCAGCAAGAATATCAAATTTTTAAAAAGTTCAAAATTAAGGAATACGTGAAATCACGAGAGTCAAACAGGATGTTTTACTGACGATCGAACTGAACAGGTATAGATGGTATGGGCAATTATGCCAAATGAAAGAAGAGCGCTTAACAAAAATTCTTATAGGTTGGATCCCAACGGGAAGACAAAGAAGAAGCAGGCGAAAGATAAATTCCAAAAACCGATTGAAGAGTTATTAAAAAAAATGGAAATTAAGTGATGGTATTTCCAGTGGTAACAAGGAATAGAAAAGGTTCCTCAACAATTTATTTTATCCTTAAGTAAACCCACTATTTAGTGGAAATTATTAAGGACGAGGACGATAAAATAATTATTTTTTAACGAGAGTAACGATACATCTATGGAAATCCATACATATATTGTTGACGTTAGTATTTTGCTTATATAAAATGGCAGTAAACATGTTTTTAATTTTAATGTAAAGCATGATCTCTAAATTTCACAACATAACTTCTGAAATAATAGCCAGAAGGGAGAGAAAAAGTATGTTTCGATAAATCTCTAACCACGTGAATTATAATAATGATAAAAAAAAAAACATATGTTTCTCTTTTCGATACTTTAAAAAACTGTATTGTTAATAAGTAACTAATATTTCAAAAACACATAAATACAAAATTTATATGAGCGCTATGCTTGGACCTTTTTAAACGAGCTTATAAAAAAAAAGTAATGAAATGCATAAATAATTGTTCGAGTTATGTCTAATAAACGAGCGTTTCTTTCAACACTGATTGGTTCATTTTTCAATAACTTTTATTTGACCAATCAATGTTTTCGTTTTTAATTTGAATTGGTAATAAATTTATGAGGTGGATAACAAACATTTTAAAGCTGCTGTAAGTTAGATTTAATATGCAAGAGGCCTTTTATGACAAACAAATCACATACAATTATACAGGACTTTATATGAATTAAAACGACATTTTCATTTTATTTCTTTTATCTCTTAGAATAGACTTTATAGCCAAGATTAGGCTTTTTTCGTATTGTACATTAATCTAATTTTTCAGGGAATCTTTAGAAATTATTTCTATTGCAGATTGCCAATGTACGTTTGTATATTTGTATTTGTTACAAACATTATATTTATTTGAAAACATGTAAGAAAGTTAACTATAGAAAACACTGCAATAAATGTGTCATAATACGTGAAAAACAGAAGAAATATTTAATTGTGATCATTTGTTTAAAAATTATCATATTTAAATAAAAAAAAATCATTTATGAAAATGTTTTTCCTACCTCAAGATTGTTCGAATTTCTTTTAAAATTGCCTCGCAGTATAGTTTTATTGCTGAATTATGCTTAAGCTCTTCTCACATATTACCGCTATCGAATCGATCTCAAATGTAGGCTTTTTTATACAGAGTTTTAACATAGAAATCTACTTTATGTATAGCCTTAGATACAGTTCACTAACGTATTCTGACATAAATATGCTAAATATAGCTGCATGTTTATCAAACTGATTAAGTCTGAGTGTTGGTTTGCTGTAGGACATACATCACTCTATATTTAATCTTTGCATCATAACTAACTATTAATTAAAGTAGTTGCTAGTAAAAAGGGATATATATTTAAATGTAACAGGCCTGATGAGTAGTTCTGCAACATGAATCTAGCATACATATTATAAAACTGAACGTATCTATTTGCATATGGACAAAATAAAACTGTTTAGCTTGAACGTGTAGAATTTCAAACTCAATATGTTTGACAAAAGCCGAACTTTGCTGAAACAAATGCTAATATAAAGATAATGTGCGTTAAGTTTCTCGAAAGAACAAAAAAAGAGTGTAAATTCAAGTGAAAGAATTTAAAAACAAGAAAGTTTTGTCAAAATTATAGAATTTTGTTTTAATAACGGTTTGAAGTGGAAGATAAAGGTTGAAATTGAAATGTATATTTTAAATAAAATTAGAACTACAAATTTAAAAAAAATTTAGAGGATTTTACAAGATTTACTGGGAAAATTAAGATAGACATATATGATTGCAACATAACAGTGTTGGAAGGATTTTTGTAAGGATTTTACACTTTATGAAATATTATGTTTTTTGGCGTGTTAATGTTACTCTACAGTTTATGAAAGTTATTATTTTAAAAAATAATAATAATACGTTTAAAATTGTGTTATCTTGTATGTACAATTGTTTAAAATATGAAAGCGAAATATACATCGGAAAAGTTGACAGAAAAGCTTTCATAAATGTAAAATATATTTTCGCAATAAGTTTCAATTCAAAGTTTACGGTTAATTTGTTTTAATTATTTTTATATACTAAATCATAAAACAAAACTTTATTTTTTGCAGAAGTATAGCATTTTTTTAATTTAATTATGTCATTAAAAATTTCTTTTCTTCACATAAACTGTTAATTAATGCCATTTTTTTTATTTGAAGAGAGTTGATGTTCTTTTTAATTTCATTTTTCTCTTTTTCTATTTATTCCTCTGAGAAATAAATGTATTTGGCAACTGAGTACTTAATTACTGTCTATATGTCTTAATTTTTTATCTGATAATTTATTAAAACAAGCTCTCAAGGAAATCACTGACTTTTCCTGAGATAATAAAAAATAAGAATAAGGTATCTTTCAAATTTTCTAATCAAGTTTGTCATTAAAACAATTTTTCTTAATTGCTCACTTAAATGTTTTAAGATTTTGATGAGCATATTCTTTATTCTAATTATTTTTTTTGTATTATCGAAATTCTAGATTTAGACATATCCTTTTAAATGATTCATATTTAATTCGCATCTTCAAAATGTAAAGAAAAAATAATATGGTTGTGTATCGATTATAAGTATTTATTAATCCAAATTTTACGGCTTCGTCCGAAACTTTTTATTTATATATATAATAGTGATTATTCATCTGTGCGAGAAATACGATACATTTTTCTAAGGTTTCAAGTAATTACTGAAGATCTAAAGAGAAAAAAGCTAGTAGTCCACTTTTGTGAGGTTTAAGAGGCTAACATCTTAAGGCTGCGTTCAGAAAACAGTTACTTAAGCATTCATGATTCCGGTAAATCATTCATTTCCAAAGGTTCCGTGGTGATCAACAAAAGAAAAAGGGAGTCTCAACAAAATAAAGAGGTGGAGATAAACTTGTCAACTACGTCCTCTGCTGACCTCTAACCTTTAGACATGCTAGAGAAGTCATAAAACATCAAAGAGAGTGAATGTCCACAACAGACGTTCCGATCAGGGGAAAAATAGTCTGTTCGCTTCTTAAAAGGCTTATTATCATTTGATAATCTTTGATAACCTTGATAACCTTTGACCTAGGCAAAAACGACAGTTGTTCTTTGAAAATCACATTGCAAAATAGAACGTTTATGCACATAAAGTGTAATGACTAATGAGTATAATGACTACAATGGACTAATGATTATATGGGATAAGAATAATTGACTATTATCAAATTGTCCTTGGTCGCTGAAAATTGTCCCTTGTTCTAAATCTCTTACTTTGAATCATGCATTTGTATATGGATCATCCAACGGATTTGAAAATATGTCACTCTGAAGATGTATTTCTTTATATGGTAAGTATGATTAAACAAGACAACCTGCAAACCTATTATATATGAAGGGCAATCTTTAATATAATTTCTAAATCGCTATTTTGACAGTATAATTGCAACTTCTGCCACAAATATAAATGTTTTAGTTTCAGAGGTGTTGCCAATTTCCTAAAATTATACTTTTAAAAATACTCCTAAAATTATATTTGTGTCGCTGTTTCTATTTCTTTATTCCTAACTTTGATTCATACATACTGCACCTCAAGATATTTATTTCAATGTGAAGATATTTTTCTCTGTTTCATTTTTTCTTGAATAAAAATATGATTACACAAGACAACAACCTGAGTTATTACATATAAAAGGCTTTCTACATCTTAATTTCAAAATCGTTATTTTAATGATATAGTTGCAGATTCTATCATAAATCTATATAAAAGGATTTTTTGTCCGTTACCTATGGTGTCATAGACCTGCTATCCTTAAAAACATACTGTTAGCAGCTATAAGTTTTTATCTCTAACTTTGATTTGCACACGTTTCCAAGGCACCAGGGTATATTTCAATCTAAAAACATTTTTTTTTAAAGTTTTAAGTTCTCAATAAACAACAATGTAACCAAACTGAGCAGCATCCAGGCGTATTATATATAAATGCTCTTTTATAACGTATGTCTGCAGAATGTGGGTATGTAGGTAACATTTTAAGTATTTGTCATACTTTTCAGCATGCTGAGATTATATAAGCATAGATTTTCCCTCTATCACATATAGAGTTTCAACAAAGTAACACAAAATATCTGGCATAAACAAAAAATATTTATTCATAAAACACTTAAAAGTAACCCCTATCTTATATTTAATTAATCTGTTATGTTTCCCGTAGTTACCACAGAATCAAATATTAATATACAGACTCTTCTTACTTCACACTGATTAGAATTTTTTTTATTGCGCACTGCTTGTGGCCCCTCTGCAACAAACAATAATAATCTGGCATCATGTTTAGTGGTATCTGCTATCTTTATGAATAAGTTTATACACGTAGTTTACTATTTGAAACATTTTGTGCCCTCCGTTACAGTTTAATTTACCATTTTGGATCCAGACAGAAAAATTCTGTTTTTTCAATTGAACAGTACGGGACAGAATCTGTTTAATGTTTCTTCACTGTAAAAAATATTAGTGTTACTTTACACCAAAAATGGAGGCAACAAAGTTGCCACCAAAAACGGTGTAAAGAAACACCCCTTGTAAATTGGTGTAATGAAACACCAAAAATTAATTAGTGTAAAGAAACATCACTTTTGGTGGCAACAAAGTTGCCACCAAAAGTGGTGTAATAAAACACCATCATCAATTTGGTGTGCTTTAACACCAAATTGGGTGTCCTACTAACTAATTCAGGATATGCCACTTCGATGCAGTATCACACCAAATTTGGTGTTCAAAATCTGTCGTCCCAAATTATCCTACGAGAAAAAGTGATTGAAAGGTTATGGATATTTATGTAAAGCTACAGGCATTTGTACTGGATTTTTCCCCTCTTAATTAAAAGATAACATATTTTGAAACAAATTTTATAATTAAAATTTAAAAAAATATATTGAGGATTTCAATTACAGATTTGCGAATTGATTTTGAAATATCCTTTTCTGAATCAAAGAGAAAAAGATGTCTAAGTTTTATATAAATGTATAACAGTTGACAGAAAATTTAGAGATCTTTTTCTCTTTGATTCAGAAAAAGATATTTAAAAGTCAATTCGCAAATCTGTAATTGAAATCCTCAATATAATTTTTTTAATTTTAATTATAAAAGTTTACTGATGTTTCAAAATATGTTATCTTTTAATCAAAAGAAGAAAAATCCAGTAAAAATGCCGGTAGCTTTACGTAAATATCCATAACCTTTCAATCACCTTTTCTCTTAGGATAATTTGGGACGACATATTTCCGGTCAAAGACTTGAAAAGAGCTATAAAAAGTAATTTGGTGCTGCAAGATTTATCGGGTGTTTAATTACAACAATTATGATAGCAACTTTGTTGCCACCATTAATAAAACCTTATTCAATTACAGTTATAATTAAAAAGAATTCCATATAGAAATTTAACAATATAAATGTTGTGATTACATAAATGTTAAAATAAACTTAGTCAGGAAATTCTGTTAGACTTTGTATTTTTTCATGTCAAAATACTTACGTATTTAACAATGAAGCCACATGAAACTATTTGCACTTATTTTTAGTAGTGAAAGGGTTTAATCGATTTTCAATATAGCATTGTAGAAGTTATGGCCATCCCCCACTCTTATTAACACCTAATATTTTATTATCCTAGTAATGAATGTTTTGCGTTTTGAATAAATTTCTTAAGAAATACCCCAAGGAAAATGTTACTCACTTTAAATAAAAATTAATTTTAAAATATCACTCAAGAAGCTTAAATTAATTGGATTTAATTACAAGTATTACTTGTTAGTGATATTTAACTATGGCATCCCAACACATCTTACATTTCTGGTTATAACTTAGTTGGTCAATAGAATAATCAGGTAACCATGTATGCAGAATTTATTCAAAATTTTAATAGTAAGAATTAAGAACAAAATAACTTTTATGATATTTATTTAACTAATACTGAATTGGAAAGTATAATACACATTTGTCAATACTAAAAGTATTATATGAAAATAATCAAATAATCAGAGACTAATAACTAAGTAAGAACGAATGAAATACAGTGAAGAAAGAAAAAAAGTTAAATTCAAAATATCTTAAAGAAATTTGAATGCATTAATAAACAAAATAACCTAACTTAATTTGAACAGGCAAGCAATGCTTATAATAATTCTTAACAGCTTGCAGACCAATGGGTTAGACACATACTTTTCTCATAAAGTTAGCAAAAAAAATTATAGAATTTTCTCTGAAGACATTTACTTACTCATATCTTAGGTGGGCAAAGTTCTGACAGTAAGCCTTTGGTCAAATCAGTATATTTGCAATTTCACAATAAAAAAATGATTTTTATAAGCACTTAAAAAAGCATAAGTCAAGGTTAAAAGTAAAGAACGGTTTTAGCTAATCATAAAAAAAAATTGCATATTGCAGTGTACCAAACCACACAAACAGCATATAATTATTACTTAACATTATCAAAACACATTTCATGGTTAAATATATTGATATTAACCAAAATAGTATACCTACAGTTAAACCCAAAACAGGCTTACACAATTTTTTAATTGTCATTTTGGATTTGTACTGTTCAAATTGCCCACTTAAGATATATTACACACAATATTATACAATTTTTATATGTAACAAAAAAAAATCTTAAGTATTACATTCCATGTATGAAACATCATTTAATGTTACCAAAATATGTTTTAAGACAATGTACCAGTTTCCATTTTTGTAGTAGCTGGAAAATGGATATCTAAATTGCAAGAGACTTGCATCCATAAAAAAAAAATCTTGAACAGTCCTTATTAGACATTTTTTTAATTTTATATGCACCAAAATGATCATTGAAAACACACTCATAATCTTCTAAAAGAAAAAAAACTTTATCACTATCTGTTATAATGAGCAAAATTTTTGAAAAAATTGGTTCTTCTTCAACTAATTTCCTAACAATTAATAAACCACTAACATATTTTAAAAAGTTAATAGTAAAGTGTGAAACAGAATATAGTTCCCTAGTAAATCCTTTGTCTTTCACAATAACCTGAGCAGCTTCTGGTTGTATAGAACTTAATTCAAGTGGTTTGGTAATCCCAACCGATTTATTATGCTGAAGGTATCCATTTGAATTACAAGCATACTATGCTTGACGTAATTGATGGCGATTTGCTAATGTGAGAGTTATATTTTTAAAATTTTTTCCTATTGCAGCAAGTCTCTTAAAATAATAATGCTTCGCTTCAAATCTCAATGTCCAACAGTGACGGAGAGGCCCAAAATTTAACATGTGAGAAGGGTAATGAATAAGAAAGTGCTGCTTTGGTATCATCATTTTATCAGGAAAAAGTTCTCTAAAAAAATGTAGGTGGTCATCAATTCTAATTTTTAAATAAGCAATATGGTCTACTGTGAGAACAGGGGCAAAAATAAGTTCAACAATACCCTTTAAATCTATAAACAATTTCCAATATGAATTGTCTTCAGGAATGACAGCAGCACACATTAACGGAAGTAATCTGACAAGTGTCCACATTCGAGCAGCTGTCTGATTTATTTTACATTTTTTATTTATTAAAGATGGTTTATCAATAGAATCTAAAGGTCCATAAGGCCACATTTCAATTTGTTTATTTATATAATCAATAGAAATTACTTTGTGTGTGTGTAAAGCTTCTAAAACTAAACCTGTTTCATATGGGACAACTCCTTCTAGCAAATCATGGGCAATATCAGGAGGGAGACCACGTGTAACATGAAAAAATTCTGAATTAAATGGAGAATTGTTTTTTATTCCATACTGAATTAACTTTGTGTCATCAGCAAGCAACTCTGTTACATGTTGTTTATAGTTTTCAGGAGTCCTCAATGTAATATGATCATCAGTATATGTGTTTTGTATCTCAGCCTTATTACACAAGCATGTTCTGCAATAACAGTTTACTTTATTAGAGAATGATTCCACAAAACCACCAATCATATTGCTTCCTAAATTGTCACCACTAATAAAAGACAGACAGCCAACAAAAGTTTCAGCTCTCACAGAAATTCCATCAGTTGCAAGAATATTCAAATCCTTAACTAAGGGTTCAACAATTTTACCAATACCAAAATATTTCACATGTGTACTTTTACAAATAATAACTAATTGAATTATATCAGTATATATCTATACTGTGGATATACATTTCCTAGAACATAGTAAAATACCAGTAATTTGTGAGTTTTTCTATGAACACCTAATGGGTTACAAATCTCAAATTCATCACAAAACAGATTTAATTTTAAGGAATGGAAGTTGGTAGAAAACAGGGGATGAGTTTTACAGAATTTACCATCATCAAAACTTGTTACAAGATTTTTGGCTTTGTCACACTTAGGGTTCACAACTTGTGTAAATACATCATCTTGCATCAACAAAAATTTCAAAGTTTTTAATATAGACACATAATGAAAACAACACGACTTGTTGAAACTATTATTTCCTAAAATATACTCAACAGGAAGAACCATTTGCATGTTTGTTTCATAGTACTTCATTCTCCTATAATTATTAGATAATGAATCAATGCTCTCAAAAATACAATTTTGTTTCAAAATTTCATTAATCTTTAGAAAACTCTCATTACTTATACTTAAATTAGAAGTTTCATTTTTAATTTTGTTAATTAAATAATCACTCTGCATTTCCAACAAAGAATTAAAATCCTGCAAGATTTTTTGGGTTGTGGACAGAGGTAGCATGTGTTTTTCCTGAGCTTTTAATAATAATAAACTAACATGTCGTTTCATTTTTGAATCAAAATTTTCTTCAGTTGCACCTATATCATCTTCTACATTTATTGATTCAAAGTCCATTAACGGATCTTTACTACAATTAATGTGACTTAAAAATTCTTCATCGCAATTATTCAAATTATTTTTACTTTTATCAGTGTGCGTATAATATGTATGTTTTCTACTCAAATGTGATCGATAAGAGGAAAAACTTTTGAATTTGGCTGTACAGCTTATGAAAGGGCAAAATATTGTTTTATTTTGTTTTGTATGTACATTCAAATGTTTTGAAATATCTGGCAGATTTTTAAAGCAGCTTACTTGTGGACAGTTGATACATGTTTTACATATGTAATGGCCAGGAAAAATAGATCTATCTTGAGAAAATGTATTCCTGTGTTTTCTATAAACATGAGATTTATATGCGTGAAAATTAGTGAACGTATTTGGACAGTCATGAACAGCACATTGCAAAAAAAATTGTTTTCTTGGCTATGAAACAAGTTTAAATGAGTAAGATACTTGGTAAAAACTGTAAATGTTATGTTTGGGCAAAAATTACAAATTAAAACCATGATTATAAAAAAGATAAAGCACTAAACAATATAAAAGGACTTAAGTATAAAATGTCTTTCTAATTGTTATCCTTACATACAATTTTTAAGTTTTTGTGCAAAGTTTACAACAATTGATGGTAATTTCTTCTTGTCTGACTGAATGTCAAAGATGAACTTTTCTATAAAAATAAGGGTTTTGATGCAACGTTTTGGATACTCGCAATTAAATATAAAGTATGATGCTATCAGATTGGTGACTGCTTCCGATAATGAATTGCAGTGGAGAATAATTTCATGCTCAGCTAGCACATAGTATTTTTCTTGTTTAGTCTCAAACCCAATGATTCCTACATGAGGCGATGAATAACCTGCTTTCTTAATGTCATCAATAGAAGTAGTTGCCTATAAGAGAAATTAAAATTAAAATCAGTGCTACTCGATTTCAGTGCATGACAAATACAATTTTAATTTTTTTCTTTAAATATAGCATAAACCTCATCATGCGGTCGATGCAGTTTTTTTTTCTTGGGGCCCATTTTGTGAAAAATAAGTTATTATTGTGAAATTTATCATATTTTTGTGAAAAATAACGTTTTGTAACAAAGGATGAAATTTAGCTAACTCAAATTCAAACGAAGCATTTAATAATAATTTCTTCTTTAAGTCCTTCTGTTAAAGTTTTACTTTTCAGTGAACTTGTTTTGTTGGCAAATTACAAATTTTAAAACATAACGAAATAAAAATAATCAATGAAGAGTATGTTTTTATGGAATAGAAATTTGTGAAAGTGTCTATTTTTTTTAAATGAATTTTGTGAAGGAGAATGTTTTGTTAAATAAGATTTTTGTGAACGGGCTCTAAATAGACCCCAAAATTTTCCTGGATCGACCCTTGATCATCCAAGCATGCTATTATGAAACTTGATAACTGATAATGTAGAAGAAAGATTAAGACAAGATTTATCGTTTTATAGACAAAACATTTACCACATAGATTTTAGCTATATTTCACTTATACAAAGAGTAACGTGCAGAAAACAAACCAACTTAGAAAGTATGGCATGCAGGAAGAAAAATTATAAAGAAATATTTATTGATACTACAAGTTTAGTAATCCTTTAACAAACAGTTAAAGAGATTTAGCAGATTCTGATATGTAAAATAAAGAATGTATTTTTTCTCTTTCATCTGTTGTAACTGACTATAAATGCTTTATTTTGGCAGTCTATTGTAAATTACATAAATCTGGGCAACATCAACAACAACAAAAAATGTTTGTACAAGCAAATATTTATCATTTTGATGAGATCTTTAGTTTGATTCTTTATCAAGCAATTCAAATCTTTAATGAGATTGTGACATAAGGGAACAGACTACATTATCAGGGTTGTTTAATTTAAATGTAAGATTTGATAGATAAATATTTTTCTAATACTAGGTGAAATCTAAAAGTTATAGCTTCTAATCAATCTAAGAGACAAGTGACTCATTTTTTTAGCATATGAAAGTAATTTATAAACACATGAGCAACAATAGTTAAAGCTGATATTTGCAGTCTCCTTTCATAGAAACCTGTGAAATATTAATTGAGGCGTATAATTTATTTATAAAATGTGAAAACATTGTCGTATTTATTATAGTGCTACATTTTACCTATTATTCAATTGTAATGTTGAAAATCCCCAACATTTTGCACAATCAGCCTTCACCCCCATCTCCCAACCCAAAACCGACCCACAGGGCTTTGTACGGAGGCTCTATTAAATATTATTTAAACTGAAATTTAAATCATGATGAAAATCATTTTTATAAGAATGTCTTTGATTAAATGCAGAGCTAAAACTAGGATTTTTCTAACATATTAGGCAGGAATCTCAGAAATCTTTTCCTGAAAATTTAAGGGCAATGGAAGACATTTTAAACATTTACATGTATGTAATAACAATACTTTTTATGCAAGTCAATAACAGGTGGCACACTGCTAAATAATATTCCTATCATTTTCAACCACATTAAATTCATTTCTAACACATGCAAATAAAATACATACTTTTCACACATTTCATAAAAAAGAAAAATAATGTTACAAACCAAGACATTTTAATTTAATATCAAAGAAATGTTTCTAATATAGATGCACAGAAAATAAAAGTGGGCAAGAAAAATATGGTTACTTTTCCATTATACGGATACCATTGTCGCCAAGCATACATTTAATATATACATTATGCATTAGCATACATTTTGGCATGGTGTCAGTATAATGGAAAAGTGCCAAAACATGTTATTGTCTTGTACGGTCCACTAACACTGTAAATAAATTAAATAGCATGTTATAAAAACTTTAAACATTTAATAAGAGCGATAAAAATTGTATAAAATAATGCTGTCATTTTGTAAATGTGAAAGCAACATTGCATATAAAATATTACCTAACTATCTTATGTAAACATTAGGCACAACATCCCTCGAGGAGGGGAAGGGGGAAACTCTTACTCTTATGTTAAACCTTTCTTCTCCAAAGACACCTTATTTTTGCAGATAATCAAATAAATTAATAACAGTATTTGTAATTTATCACTTACCGTGTATGTTAAAAATAGCTGGTCTTCAGAAAAATGCACAGGTAATGAGATCAGCAGAAATTCATCTTTAGCTATTGCTGTGTCAGCTTGCTCTTGGAGACATTTCAGAGTTTCAACCCATGAAGGAAGGCTTTTTCGTGCCAATAATAAATTATAGAGCTGCTTATTATATAAACTGAGAAATTTTGGAATACACTGAAAAATGTTAGATTTCCCTGTTATTCGGAAAAATTCATCAGCAAAGTGCTGTTTATTAAATAAGTTTGGATATTTAATTTTTAAATCAGCAACTTTCATATATTGATTGACAATTTCATCTCTTCTAATGTCAAATGTTTCATTTAACTCAGATGAAGCACTAGCCTGTTCATTAATAACCATGAGTTGTTTTTTGAACTGTGGTATTTCTTTCTTTTCATTCGCTTTTTCTCCTTTGTTATGGAACTTATTGGTTATTTTCTTCTGCTTTACTTCCTCACTTTGATCAAATCTACGCATATTTTTCAATTTATCTCGAATAGTCTGTCGTCATCCACCATATCCAGTTCCAATGGACTCTTTTAAATATGGGTATTTAGAAACAATGGCTCTTGCCATGTCGGTCACCATAACTGATGTCGGACATTTTGAATGTTTCACAACAGATGAACATATGGTATGTATTAATTCTGACCGCAAAACCCTAGGTAAGGGTACCTAATCTTGCAAAGCTTGTCTTAGGCGACTTGAAAAGTCTTTAGCGGGTATTGTGAAATTATCTAGGGGAAAAGATGACTGTGGAGTTGCTGCAGCAAATAGATCTGGTTCTGATGATTCACAGGAACCAGAAGCATTTCTCTCATCAGTGAAAAATGGGTCAGTTATATGGGGTGATGATTTCGATTCAGCACAGTCAGGAACTGAATTTTCAATATACAATACTTTGGGTGTATCTAACACAATTCTATATTTCTTACCTGGAAGAATGTTTTCATCTTTTTGTACATCAATGTACTCCTGCCAAACTTCATTAAAAAACTGTGTAATAATGGATACTGTCCGATCAATACAAAATCTAGCATAAACCTCCTGAAACATCAAATAAGAATGCATAAGTTTCAAGTACATCTTGTATAAATTCAGTAACCATACCAGGAGTTGATCCTGACAAAATTGGAGGCCTATTTCATAAAAACTCATTTAATAAAGCAAGCCCATTCTCAAAATCCATTTTACTAACATAGGCTCCTTACAAAATTCATTATTTATTAAATAAAAACTACCCTTAGATGATTTAATGGAACAGATGTCGCAGACGCACCGGGATTTGTGCAATTTTTCTTTGCGCCATTTTGGCAAGAAATCCCAATTTTTTATTACACACACGCATTTAATTGAATTTATTATTTTTATATTATTTGATTTATTTACACATATATTCATTTTTATTATAAAAAAAAAACAGGTTGCTATACACAGCAAAAATCGCCATTTATGGTGCCAAAAGAAAACCCTGTGCAGTAACATCTGTACCGATTTAATCAAAATTGTTTGGGTGTACTGAAATTAATGATTAAAAATTGAAAAATTAATTAAATCCATGATTATTGTTTCTTTCTTAGCTTACAAATCAGAAAATATAATGATTAACGAAATACAATTATTTGATCGATTGGAATTTTTTTCTTATTTACGGCTATACCAAAAACAACCATTTTACATGTAACAGAAAAATCGCCAAAAATAACTGCTTCATCAGCAGTTATGACAGTTGAAGTTGAATAAAATCTAATAATCTTAATTTTACAATGTTTATGAGAAACACCATAGAAAACACATGCTATTTTTTTTATGTAAGTAGAGGATATTTAAAAGAATAACAGGACAATCTTCAGTAATGTAATGCATGAAAAAGTAAACAAATAAGTGATTCAGCAAATCTTAAAAATGTATTTTTATTAATATAACTATAAAATGCAGAAAAATATTCTGGTATCTATATTATCCAGTCAACCAATTTCCGTAAAAAAAAAAAAAAAAAAAAAAAAAAAAAAACTATCGCCAAATTATTTGCCAAACTGTAGCATCCAATAAACAAATGAAAGAATGTTGCCATTTGAATCTCAAAAAAAAAAGTAAGGAAAAGAAACGAAAGAAAAAGAAATTAGGAAAGCCCCATTTATTAAAGTATCATTTCTCAGCAAGTTTAAACAGTAAAATTTTAATTAACAATTAACAACAAAGTAAAATTAACAATACATTAAAGAAAAAAGAAACCAAAATAATCTTTGATATTTATTTATTTACATTATTTTTTTTTAATTATCCCTCTCGACTGTTGGATAAATACTTGTGATGTCAGTTGAAAGTGATCTATTGTACGTAACTACACATTGCAACATTTTTTCAATGCTTTTTCTGTTTAAATATCATGATGTCGAAGACGTAATATTTATTTTAGTTAATGAAGTAACTAATAAATCAGTAAAACATCATTAAAAAATCATTAACATCCAATTAAAAATCATTTGATGAAATAACAAGCACGTGTAACGCATTTGACGTCAACTGAATGTGACGCCACGATCATGTATTTTTAGCTTTAAATCCCATAGTTTGGCAATAGCGAAAATTTCTCCATCTTTGCATAGAAATTGATTAGTTTACAACAATGGATGTGTTTTAGAAGATATGGATTTGAAACGAACAATGATTAAAGAGGACATTTTAAAACATTCTTTTAAATATTAAAAAAAAAAAAATTAAGAGTATTCAAATCCAAACTGCTTATTTTGATACACATTTTTAAATTCAATTTTGCTCTAAAATGCCTCCAATTGGCAGGTTCTCTTATTCAGAAACTTTTATAATGTCTGTATTGTCTCAATTTTTTGATAAAGGCAGAATATATTTCAAAAAATGCTGTCAAAGTGGACATTTTGAACAAAATTTCCCAAAGCGATAGCGCTGAAAACAAAAAAAATATATATACTGTGAAAATAAATGTTCGTAATTCAATTTCTAATTAATTGAACAAAAAATAAAAACATAGGTCTCTTATAAATCTCTTCATAAATCACACCGCCAAGTTTCATGTTTTTACTTTTAAAAATGAGTCTGAAAATGTGTCTCAAAATTTTGAGTTGCTGAGCGTGGAAAAATATTTTTTTAATACCGCCTTAACATAAAATTTCCAGGGTGCCTTTGAGCAGATGCAATGCAGAATGCGCATAGGAGCTCACTCGGTTGTATTATCACAGGGTAATGTACTTTATTTATACTACGTTCTTTTATTTACTGAATATGATATGGACAAAGGAATATACTATTTGCATGATCATAAGTCCTTGAAAATTTATTTCTTGCAGTACTGAATATAACTGCAATTTCGAAATGATTTGCATTACACAGTTGTTTACAGATTGTCTGTTTGGAGTTTGCATCGAAAATAGTACTGTGTTTCACTGGGGGAAAAACTTCTAAAATAAAATTTATGAAACACTTTTTCATACTATCCCCCTATTAAATAATAAAGAAGCTTATTTTACTCATATTGTTATAGTAATTTGTTTCTGTCAGGTTTTGACGGGTTCCAACTAGTATACATAAAATAATACATATTTATATAAAGATTGTGTATATTTTTTAACATGTGACACATACAACGTTTATTATTGTCCACCCTGGGTCACCTCCTGAATTCAACACTGTTTGTATCTTTACATTTAAAAATTAGCCCGTCATTGTGTCGGAAAATTTTGAATTTGTTGCACAGTGAACTTGAAAACAGCTTTAATAGAGCTTTAGATTTAACTTTTAAAGTTCAAAGTTGATAAATTTTGGGGAAAATGAAACAATAAAGAAGAAAGTTAAAATTTAATATTTACTTACGTATTAACACCACCGTAGGTATAGATTTGGCGATTTTTAAGTGACGCCAATCTTTCATAGCACTAAAAAATGGCGTCAAATATCAGCAAACAACAAGGAATCCAAAAGATAACTGTGTGCGCGTGCAAACAACAAGATTGTTCTTTATTGGCACATTAGCGCAACTTCTGCTGCGGTGGCGTTAGTACACAAGTACCATTTAATAAAGTAGCATTAAACATCAATATTGTTTAGAAAATAGTAAACAATTTCTTTACAAAAAACATTACAAAATTTAAATATCTTACATTTTCAAATTCATCCAATGATGCTGGTAAATTAAACAATTTACTTCTTGAATTATAGGATACCAAAATATCTTTTTCCATGCTAAAAATGATAAAATATAAACTAAATCAAATTTTAGAATAATACCATATACAAGAGCATAAATCAAGAAAAAATAAGTAAAGTTTCTAATATTTAAAAATTAGGGCTGTAGCTAGATGTGAATAATAGGGGGGGGGGGGGTCTCAAGAAAATGTAGCGGAGGCCATATTTTTTTTTTCTATCTCTCTCTGACACATGCTTGCACAAAAACACACACATATATATATAGATGATCAAAGTATTATGCAGAAAGATAAATTAGTGTATATTCATATTCTAGGCACTATGTTTTTTATTAAATCGTTGATAACATCATTGTATACTAAGAAAAGAAAAGGTTGGAGAATAAAAATTTCCAGTGTAAACTAGTGTATAATTATACTGGTGAAATATTAAGTGATGATGTCAACAATAAATAAAAAGCTTGCGGTTCACCCGTTTCATAAAGAGTTGCAACCTTTAATTATTTTATTAAAATTCCCTACCCTTAAGGATTTTAAAGTTGTATTTGTATACGATAAAAAAAAATTAACAAAATCAAGGATGTACTTTTCATTTTAAAGTTATTGTTTTTAAAACACTTATTTAAACTAATTTAAAACACTTATTTGCAGTTTTTATACATATTACAATTTAGTATTTGTAAGAATGTTAAAAAATGTAAAAGGATCCCAAAACAAAGTTCGATTTTTGAACAGTTTCATTTGGTGACCACCTGAGAATCTTTCCTAAGGAGGTGTGGGGGGGGGGTGTCATTTTTAACACTTTCCAACCTAGTTGAAAAGTGTTTATGACTTCGGTTTGTCTGGTCGGATGGCCATCTGGCCGTGCTCTAACTCCCATAAATATGCTCGGATTTCTCTGCAATTTTTATATGTTATTGTAGTACTCTATAGCATGTTCCCTATTTCAACGGAAGTGTGTAGCACTTATAGTTTTTTTACAGGGACACTCAAAAGAATTTCGTTACATTGCGATCTATGGGGAAAAATCATTTGCGGTTTATTTTAATGATGTTACTCAATTTCAAACACATTGTAATTGATATATATATCACTAAGGTGTATTACAAGAAACTTAATATGGAATAGGGTGTGCATAGCACTTATAGTAACTTTACAGGAACAGTCAAAAGAATTCCGTTACATTACATCTATGGAGAAAAATCGTCTGCGGTTTATTTAAATAATGTTTCATTATTTTAAACGCATTGAAATTTATATATATCACTAAGGTGCATTACAAGAGGCTTACTACAGAATATTGTGTGTATAGCAGTCATCGTTCATTTACAGAGAGACACAAAAGAATTCTCTACTGTCTGTTTACAATAATTCTTGGAAGTGCGTTTTAAGTTACTGAACGCGATTTTAAATTTAACTCACTTTTTGTGTATTTACGTGGTGTGTATAAATTCTGTAGATCATATACAGGGAAGCACAAAAATTCGCGAACACATTTCCATTTATTGACAAACTCCAGAAGGAGAATTTTAAACTGTGCTACACTTTTCCTAACTGAACTAAAATTTAGCATCCTATGTAGTATATATACAAATTTATAGATCATATACAGGGCTGAATAAAAGTATTCGGGTATTTTTCCGAATACTGTATAGGTTGCAAATTCCTTAAATTATGTTTTTAAATATGTTATGCGTTTTCCAAATTATTTACTTAGATGCTATCTTTCAGCTTATTAAACGGTATGATTTGTAAAATTATTTCGGAAGCGTTGGAAAGTGTTACATAATCTATGCTTGAAGCATGATTTTTCGTTCTTGTTTTTTTTAAATCTAGAAGATTTGTAAAAAATACTGTTATTAGGATTATATTAATTATATCACAACTATTGCAGAATTATAAAATAAATAAAAGTAGATTTCCAAAAGCTAAAAATCTTCTACGGAAGCAGCAAATTATATTTTTATAATCACAAAAGTTTGCTTTTGAGCAAATGTTTAACAAATGGTAATACGAATTTCTAGAAAAGCCAAACACAAAGAGAGTGTAGTCCAGGGAATAAGCTTACTTTTAATTATGCTGCATACAAGTTTTCAAAACTCCTCACAGTACAGAGGAAGAATTATGAAAATTCAAATCACTATGGACTGCTTAGATATTTAACAATAAATACTGTTTTTTTTTTTTTTCACATAAACAATGATTTCTAAACGCTATTATTCAGATACAACATACAATACTGATTTTTTTCCCCTTTAAAATATGATTTAAATGTTCTTTTAATGCAATCCACAAGTATTTTGCTTTAAAAATAAAACAGGAACTAAATATTATGTTCTGAAATATGATAATTTTTTATTAAGGGTCCTCTTCACGCACTTTAAAACACTCGATCGCTAATGTTAATCCTATAGGGCAGTATTTTTCTAATATCTCGTTTGCATTTAAATATTTTTAAATGATTTTTTTTTTTTCGCACTGGATAGCAGAGATCAATCTCTATTTCCGCCGTTGATTACTTTTTCGATTTTTTTCTACGAAGATACTTTCATTTTCGGAACCGGTTTCGAAAGTAAAAGCATCTTCCTAAAAAAAATCCGCAAAGAAAATCGAAAACGTAATCAACGGCGGAAATAGAGATTAATCTCTGCTATCCAATGTAAAAAAAAAAAAAAAACATTTAAAACTATTCAAATACAAACGAGATATTAGAAAAATAATGCCCTATAGAATTAACATTAGCGATCGAGTGTTGTCAAGTGCGTGAAGAGGATTATTAAGCAAAAACAACAAACAAAATAAAAATTCTCATGCTTTGTTTAGTTAATTTCCCTCATCTAACTATACAAACACTATTTAGTATTATCTATTAAATATATAAGGAATAATTACTAGGTTTACCTTATGTTTTTAACAGCACTTCATAATGAAATCAAAATGGTTCATTCCGTTTTCTCCTCAGTTGTCGTCTGCTGACGCAACACTCTGACGTCATCGTATATTTCAGCACCACAGAGTTGGATTGCGAGATAAAAATGTACACCTATATTGGAGTTTTGTTTTCGGGAATTAATTTCAAATTGTCATTCTTGGTGTGTGATATCACCGATTTTTTTTTAAAGAGTACAGATAAACTATTTTAAGTGTATTATAACACTTAATTCAGTGTTGACACCAAAATTAGTGCATATTTCAACCTTATTTGGCATTTCATAAACCCAAATTAAGCGTAATTATACTCCCCATTTTTTACAGTGTTCCAAAATCAGCATAACAATGTTTATAAAAACATCCTTGACGTTAAAAATGTTTTTTAATTCTCAGAATAGTGTAATATCATCCCTGTAATATCATCCATAATGCAATGATAATACAATGGCATTAACTGTCAGAAACAAAAAGCTTAACATTTATAAACTAAAATTATATACGCATATTTTATGTCATATTTCACAAAATTGAAAATTTAAATAAATCATCTCTGTAAAACTGCTAAAAAAACTTGTGTCAATATTTGTCATGCATTTTGTGCAATAAAAATACTGTTTGGGTATTCTTGCTCTTTTATAGATATTTTCAATTTATTTTGGAATATGACAAACATGTCTAAAACAATCTGTGCCTGTTTCACATATTCTTTTAAAGTACCGTCAGAGACTTCTAACGATCTACAATAGTACAGCATCTTTATACATTTCAATTTTATCAGGGAAGTTTGTTTTCCCATAACACAGCACAAATATAAACGTACGCGAGTTTTTTCCTAAAGCTTAGCTTTGTCAAAAAATAAAAGAAAATCACTTGGGAAAAAGCCTTTTTGTCATAAATAATTTATGTATTCAAATTAAGTTAGCTTCTAAATTTAGATACGTAAACATAGAAGAGAAATACTATTTGAAAAGAGAATGTTATAGTAGAAAACTAGAATTTCTTTCTGTAACCATTTAAAGAACAGGGTGATTTCAAAATAATTACCCGATATATGAGCCCCTAGCTATCATATCGTTCACAGAAACTGAATGAAATTTTGGTTTAAAGTATTTTAATGTATGCGCTCAAGATGCATATAAAAAACAACAGTTAAACTCTAACAGTTACGGTTACAGTGACAAAATTTCGATAATTTCACACGAAACACCAACCTTTTGTTATTGGAATAAGATTTTTGTAGCAAAAAAATATAAAAGGCATTGGAACGATACCTGTAGCACGAAAATCGCCAGCGCTAGACAGACTAAAAAGAAAGTGATAATAACAACCAATAAGAACAGAAAAGCAACCGAAGGCAAAACATTTTATAGTGTTTCACAAATTTTCCACGTGTCCTCCTTCACACACGATGACACTTTGCATGCGACAGATGGTGGATATCACTAAAGCACGTACCATGGCAAGGCTGAATCTGACGTCTGATGGTATCTTTCAAATCAGATGCGGTTGGCGGTTTAAATATATACACTTTGGATTTCAGGTATCCCCACAGCTAGAAATCCACTCGAGTAAGATCCAAGGACGGTCACGGAAACGTGAAATGAACTCTGTCACCAAACTGTTGTGGTAAGAAACATTTGACAGAAAACTCCACATTGTTGGGGAGCGCCGTCTTGCATTCACACGACGTCAAATAGAGCATTTTGCCGTCGAAAGGTCCTCCAGACCAAGATCAATCGCTTATACAACTAGTTTCTTCAAATTTGCGTACCATTTCCCGTACAGCTTTTACAGTACACGGGCCTCAGGTACAGTACACGGGCCTAGTCCACGGTTTCTGCGGTAGACATGCAATGTCTCTGCAGCATTTTGTACATTCAGATAATAAATCTTTACAATTTGACGTTATTTCCCCTGTAAGCGGCATGTTGTTCATAGTGCAAGAAAGCAAGATACGCGGCACAAATTTCACAGTGTCTTTCTTTCACTTAATGCGACGATGTCGGTGTCTTATGCCGAACTAGGAAATCTGCGTACCTTGGTATCTTTTTCTCGTTTGGAGGGAGTTTCAGTAGGCACAGTGTGAAATATGACGTAATTATAAAAGAAATCCGTGCTCTGGTGAGTGCTACAGTTATTTTCTCTTTTCTTCTCTGTCTGTCTCTGTTCTTAAGTCTGTCTGGCGACGTCTATATTCATGTTACTGGTACCGTTCCAACGCTTTTTATGATTTTTCACTATGAAGATCACATTCCAATAAAAAAGCAATATATATATTAATTTTTTCCAAAAAAGTCGTTTCCGAAAATCACTTCAGCGATTTTCGATTTTTCTTCGATGTTTAAATATCTGCATTGGCTTTCGAAATCAAAATACGTATATATATATAAAAGAAACTGAAGACAGACATTTTAAAGAAAAATGAACGTAGATATGGTTTGATACCTGTTGTATTTTCGTATTTTGATTTCTGAATCTGATGCAGAATTTTAAACATAGCCTAAAAATGTAAAGTCGTAAAAGTGAGTCTCGGAAACAAACTTTTGAAAAGGGTTAATATTAATATATTTAAAAAAGAACACCACCTTTTGAAAAAAAAAATGAACGTAAATATGGTCTAGTATGATCTCATATATTTCTCTTGTACGTATTTTGACCAGAAACGCGGATGCAGATTTTCAAAAATTACAGGAAAATAAAACAAAAATCGCTGAAACGGCGCTCCAAAAAATATTCTTTTCAAAGGGCGTATATTAATATTTTTTCGAATGAATTACGGCGTGTTAAAGGAAAAAGTGCCTTATAATTGTGAAGTTTATTATTTTTTCTTCTTTTCTTAGGTTCAGCCGATGCGAGCTTCAGGAAAGACGCGGAAGAAAAAAAAAAGTTTTAAAAATAATTTTTTGAAGGGGTTATTATTGATATATTTCCAAACGAATTACACCGTTAGAAAACAAAAGCTACGATAAAGAATTTTTTTGTTTTGTTTTGTTTTTCAATATTTTGTTTTAAAAAGCCGATAGGTACTCTTAATGTCGAAAAAAAAGAGAGCCATTTTCAATCATCAGATCTCCTATGCTACGCCATCTTCAGAGCTCGGTCGGAAAGCTTTGGAACGGCGAACGTGCGCCCTTATGCGATGTTCATCATGCATTCTAATTAATCTGTCGTTAAATAACAAAAACTGAAATATTCGAGTCCAAATGCATTTTGACCTGCCTTGGACAAACCTCATCAAGATTTTCTTAATCTCTACGTGCAGCAGATATCGCTAGCCACCGCTAGCCACCGCTAGCCACCGCAGAGACACACACATAGACGTACAAACTCATTTTTTATTAGTATAGGTGTCGGAAGTTGTCATTTTCATGAAAGCATTAAACTTAAATGAGTCATCATGTCCATTATTAATAAATAGGTGAATGATTTTCTGTCACATATTATGATATATATTATATTTAATATATATATTATATATAATATATATATATTATATTATAATATATATACATATTATATTTAACAGATGGCGATAAAGTATGTTCCCTGTGTGAAAGTTCAATCAAAAGTGAATTTATTAATATACACTACAGGTTTTTGCAAGATGTCCCTTTTACTTTTTAAAAGTGTAGAAAATCTCAGGCGTACCTTTTTCGAGTTTTGAAGAATCAAGCATATCTTGAAGCAAAAATATTTCGATCGCAAGTGACGAATTTTCTTTTTTAATCCCTAATCCAATATCTGCAGGAATATTTTCTGAAATTTTCTATATTTAGTAATTTATATACATGTCGCCTAAATTTCCCTTCTTTTTGTAAGAATATGCATAAATGAAATAAATATGATTAAGAAGGCATATTCGATGCAAATCACATTTTTTACATCATTCTTACTAGAACACACACATATATATAGAAAGTTTCTAATTCATCCCATAAGTACAAATCAATAAAGGGAATTCAATACAGCAATAAGCGTAATCTAAGAAGAGACGTTCTTAGAAATGTTTGACATATTATATAATTGATGATAAATTAATGTTTATATAACAGCTTTATTTAAGTAAACATATAATTTGTTCTTTGAGAATTATAAAATATATCTGCAATAAGTATAAATAAATTTAGTTTTGAATTTTTATAGAAGATTATATGAAAACGTGAAACAAATTTCTTCCTTGTAAAATATTACCTGAAAAATATGCGTAATATATTCCGTAATTCGAAAACCTTTTTAACTTGTCGAACGAGAATGAACTACAAGCAATGTTCTATGTTATTAAATGTTAGCGGAAAAGAATAATTTTTCAATCAATAAAAATGTCAAATTATAGAAAATAATGAAAACATAGTTTTCGACGCAGAGAATATAAAATTGGGAATCGGAAATTCGATTTATAGATGTTCAATTTTCAGTAGTTGAATTATACTCTCAAAGCTCAAGATTAGAATATCGTGTAAAAAAAAAATTACTTCAAGTCGCTTTTATTTCTGAAATATCTTTGCTGTATTCATTGATAATAATATAATAATAGTAATACAATTTGGTCTTGTGAATAAGAAATATATTATATTTATAAATGCATTTTGGTAAGTATAAGACAAATTCCAGCATTTATGAAACTGATAAAATTATGTATAGAGAGAGGAACTTCTGGTATTATGAAATACTATTCACATCTGAGGCAATACAACATCCCGATATTGTTTTAAACCCGAAAATCGAATATAAATACAAACTTCAACTTTATTTTTTATAAACAAAAATTATTTGCAAATAAATAACTAACAAACTAATAAATATCACTTGCAAATAAATAAATAAATAAATAAATAAATAATAACAATAATAATAATCATAATAATAATAACATTATTTGAGGGTATTGTGAGATAATAAATATGAAATAGTGGTATGAATGGTAATAAGTATGAAATGTGGAAATATGAAATAGGGGATTAAAAAAGAAGAAAACTAACAAACTTTGGCAAATAATAGATTTAATCCTATCAAGAGAGCCTGATCAAAATATTGTGTGTTGGTAGTCAGCCAATATATTTCAGTTCATACATCAGATTTGCACAAATAACAAATATAAGGATCTGTCATAATGGAGTACTATGAGATAATCATATTTCATATAACCCAACACCGCCAGTTTTTTGAAAATAAATACTCTATGTTTATTGCTGTTAATCGCAGGCTAAAAAACAAGTATCACATCATAAACTGATAGTATTTCGGTGAACATTATGCTTAATTTCAACGCAAAAATATTACTTCTAATGATGAATAAAAAAATTTTGAAAAATTATCTCCTAAAACTTTCCAAACACTACAGACGAATATTTATTCACACAACGTGTCCTGACGCCGACCGACAAACTGTGCGTTTTGGGGAGCATTCTGGAAACGCTCTTAAGTAATTTATGATTTTGCCGCTTGGGGGAGCACTTTACTTAGCAGAAACCTTAAAAACCTTTGCATTCCATAATAGCTGAAGTCCCCCTTCTCTCTTTATATATAATTTTATATTTATTAAATATTTAAAAACATTTCATCTGTTTTATGGTACATCATTTTTCTTTCTCTTAATCAAATATTTTACATAAGCGAAAGGGAAAATCGTGTAAGCTGCAATATTTTAGACATGTACAGCTCTTAGAAGTGATAAAATAGATTTAGAAATTAAAACAAATTAGAAATAAAAATATTATGAATTAATTATGATACATTTACATCCCATTATAACTCCATAACAATTTCAAAATAAATAGGAACTGACTTTGATTTTGATTTTACAGACGTGTCCTTCATGTGTCAGTGAAATTCGTAACTTTTCATGCGAAAAGTCTTGTTCAAAAATTACTTTCTGGAAAATTTCAAGCAACATGTAAAACTTGTATAGCTATAAAATGCTGTTACAAAAAAATTAATTATGGGTAGAGCTATTGATAAAAAAATAAAAATTAAATAGGAAAAAAATCTCAAATTCAATTGTTAGGAAAGTTGACCTCGGTTATTAACCTGTTGCTTTTCTTGAAGGCTAATAATTTTAATACGAACTTTTAATTGTAATCTACCATTAAATTATCTCAGAAGTTTTCATGAAAGCATTAAACTTAAATAAGTCATCAAGTGAAAGAGAAAACCGTGTATTAGTCAATAGGCAAATGATTACTTGTCACACATGACGGATTAAAAAACTTTAAAAAATAATTCAAATAAAAATTTTAAATTATAATTAATCAAAAAGACATTCAAAGCATCAAATGCATACAATAAAAGTGGAGAAATATATAGTTTTATTCATAATCGTATGGTTTTTGTTTCAAAGGGAAGAGGAAAAATTCATAAAAAATAATCAATTATATCCACTTCTGTTTAGCTTTAACCGATGGTGATAAAGTATGTCCCGTTTGTCAAATATCGATCAAAATTGAATTTATTAATAAAAACTACAGCTCTTTCCAAGAAATATTTGTTACAATTATTATAAAATCTCAGGCTTATCTCTCTTAAGTTTTGAAGATTCAAGCATATCTTGAATCAAAATTACTTCTATCGTAAGTGACGAATTTTCTATGTAATCGGTAACTCAATACCTGCAGGAATTTTCTATTCTTAGTACTCTGAATAGACGCTACGTAATCTTCGCTTATTTTTGTATATGTATGAAATAAATATTATTAAGAAGGCATAATCGACTAAAGTAATATTTTACATGTCATTATGCTTAAGAAGAAAACGTACATACGTATATTAAAAGTTCCTAATATATCACATAAATACAAAGCAATGGATGGAATTCGATTAAAAAGCAACCTTCTTAGGGAAATCTGGCATATTGCATTGTGGATGATAAATTAATCTTTATATAACATTTTATTTCGATAAACATATTATTTATTCTTTGAGAAATATGAAATATGTATGCAATACATACAAATAAATACAATTTTGTATTAATTTAGTAGATTATATTAGAGCGTGAAACATATATCTTCCTCGTAAATTATTATCGGAAAAATATGCATATATTGTTTAATCCATAATATTTTTAACTTTCGAAAGAGAATAAACTACAGACAAACTTCGATGTCGCTAAATGGTAACGGAAAACAATAATGCTTCGATTAATGAAAAAGTCAGTCAGGGTTCGTACGCTTTTACCACATTATTTTAATAGAATTTTTCGCCATATTTAAATGCAGAAAAGTATTACAAATTCTGCAATTAAATGTCTGCAATTTTCGCTATTTAAATATTAAATAGAAATTTTCTATTAATGAATTGTGGTAAAAGCATACGAATCCTGCCAATTGATAGAAAATAATTAAAACGTGATCTACGTATCGTATAATATACAATTGGATATCGGAAATTTGATTTTTTTTGTCCAATTTTCAGTAATTGAATGGTACTTCCAAAGGTAAAGATTAGAATATCGTCTAAAACGCACGTAAAAATTAAAAATCATTTCAAGACACTTTTATTTATTTTTTATTTCTGAACCTATTAATTTGGCTTTTTGAATCACAATTATATTATATTTTAATTGCATTTTAGTATGTTTAAGACAAATTCCAGCCTTTATGAAATACCCTGAACTAACCAATGTTAAAAGATTTTATAATTTTAATTTCGAACAACATATAAAACTAGCATAGCTATAAAATACTGTTACAAAATGCTTCAATTATGGGTGAAGCTATGGATAAAAAGGTGAAAATAAAAATGAAGAAAAATTTCATATTCAAGTGTAAGGGAATGTTGACCTCTGTGATTAATATGATGCTTTTTTTTAAGACAACAGTCCTTGGTCTTCCAAATTCAGCATCTGGAAAATTCGACAGACCAATGTACGGAAACTAAAACGTCCGAAAATTTCTGTTGTCAAGTTTGTGTAGTTAAAAGAAGGCTTAAATATACAACATCACATCTCGACGATTTCAACGGTAAATGACAAATAATTACCAGCAAATTGATGCTATTTGAGTCTTGCAATATACTGCGCTTTCCAGAGTCAGAAAACATAGATTAACGCGTGAAGTCGTCCGCATAAAAAATAAAGAATTAAATAAAATAATCGTCGTTTAGATTTTATTTTTCATTTTACTGGCACGAAATCTTAAAGTAGTGTTATTTATCTTGAAAAGTTTGCATTATTAAACATTTTGCTAATTCTCAATGAAAAATATGCTAGAAAGAAATTAGTGCTTTCATTCAGTCGATTTGTAAGATTTTTTTAAACAGATAATTCTTTAATGCATCTTAATTATTCATCAAAATGTTTATAAAATAAAGTTATTCATGTTTTGAAATGTTTGTCAGTTCGCGGACGATTCAGCAGATTTCTGCAGAAAATATGCAAAATACTCGTTGTTGTGACTTATGATGATGGCTTAAGTAATGTACAAAACTTAGCTAAAACATAAACCAAAAAGTTTATTAAAACTTTATTAACGTAAGGACTCGTGAGGTATAAATGTTAATGTTGACTAAATTTAGTCATTAAAAAGTTATCTAAAAAGGAACAATACTGTGCTTTCTTTAAATTAAATGTCTAATCCACTCTCACCAAGTTCACGATTTATTCTATATTGAAAGGCTTGTACAAAAAAAAATATAACACTTAATTTTTTTAACTGTTGGACTCTGTGAATCGATAATCAGCTTTATTGCAATTGCTAATGCAACAATTACCAATCACTTTTAAACAGTTGTAACTAATCTTAAACTCGAGAAGAACGCCTCTATTGCAAAAAACACTACACAAACTCCTTCAATGATTTCACCTTTTTAAATACGTATCTGAATAGCCAAGTTAATAATCTACATTTGTAAAGAATGTCTTCTTCTAAAACTCACTTTTCGACAGATTTAATCAATTCTTAGAAACTTTGACTGCCTTTATATGCAAATAGATTCAATTTATACACGCCAATTTAGTTTAGGATTAACATATCCACATTCATGCAAATTACTGGTATTTTTTAACGCCTTTCAAAAGTTTGGCAAATACTTATTTTTACAAAATTTTTCAATTTTATGTCGATCCCCTGGTTGTCTGTTGTGCAGTCAATGACACAAAGAGTGATTAGCGAGCCGTGATTAAGGAATATTTTCTTAAGAAAGCGTATTCTCCCAGTGAAAACGAATATGTTTATTTATGAATCCTTTCAATACACCAAAATTTTTAGATTTCCGTAGCGATACAAACCATAATTTAAACAAGAACGAAAAATCATGCGTCAAGCATAGATTATGTAACACTTTCCAACGCTTCCAAAATAATTTTACAAATCATTACCGTTTAATAAGCTGAACGATAACATCTAAGTAAACAATTTGGAAAACGCATAACATATTTAAAAACATAATTTCAGGAATTTCCAACATATACAATATTCGGAAAAATATTCGAATACTTTTATTCGAATATTATATGATGCCCTGTATATGATCTATAGATTTGTATATATACTACATAGGATGCTAGATTTTAGTTCAGTTAGGAAACGCGTAGCACAGTTAAAAATTCTCCTTCTGGAGTTTCTGTCAATAAACGGAAATGTGTTTGCGAACTTTTGTGCTTCCCTGTATATGATCTACAGAATTTATACACACCACGTAATAGACAAAAAGTGAGTTAAATTTAAAATCGCGTTCAGTAACTTAAAGGCACTTCCAGGAATTATTGTTAACAGACAGTAGAAAATTATTTTGTGTGTCCTTGTAAATGAACGATGACTGCTATACACACAATATTCTGTAGTAATCCTCTTGTAATGCACCTTAGTGATATATATAAATTTCAATGCGTTTAAAATAGTGAAACATTATTTAAATAAACCGCAGACGATTTTTTTCCATAGACGTAATGTAACGGAATTATTTTGACTGTCCCTGTAAAGTAACTATAAGTGCTATGCCACTCTATTCCATATTAAGCTTCTTGTAATGCACCTTAGTGATATATATCAATTACAATGTGTTTGAAACTGTGTAACATCATTAAAAAAACCGCAAACGATTTTTCCCCATAGACCGTAATATAACGGAATTCTTTTGAGTGTCCCTGTAAAAAACTATAAGTGCTACACACTTCCGTTGAAATAGGGAACATGCTATAGATAACGACAATAACATATAAAAATTGCAGAGCAATCCGAGCATATTTACAGGAGTTAGTGCACGGCCAGACGGCCAGATGGCAGACGGCAGACAGCCAGACGGCAGACGGCAGACGGTCATACGGCCAGACAAACCGAAGTCATAAACACTTTTCAACTAGCTTGGAAAGTGTTAAAAAGTGTCATCTTTCTAAACTTTTATGCTCAGCATTGATCTTAAATGCTTTAAAATCATAAATGCATCTAATTCTAATAATATTAATATAAATAATACTTCCTGCTAAAAACGTTTTTTCAATCCTAAAATTTAAAAGATATCTTCACTTTTTCATAAAATTATAAATACGTAAAAACTTTCTTCTACTTAAGTAAGGTGTCACACAAAATATACATATAAAACAAATAAAACAATGACATGTTTCGATTTCATTCGAGATAAAAACCGTTATTATAAGACTACAATATTAATCACATTTCAGTGGTTTATTTGTTTTATATGTATATTTTACTTATTTACTTTACTTAAATAAAATAAAGTTTTTATGTATTTATAATACTTTCTGATTAATAAATAACACTGCTTTATCTAATAAAAATAAATAAATAAATAAATAAATAAAGTGTGCATGAAAGATCAAGTGCAACAAAATTAAGGGAAGGTGGGACAGGGAATAAGATACTCTTTTTAAAATGAAAAACAGGGTTTTGCAAAAATTAGTTACATTCCACAATTTTCATGAAGCTTATGACAATTTTTTTTCAAAATTTAAAACAAATTATGGTGCTTAAGTTTTTTATTTCTGATATCGCTATTTTCGCGAAAATCTCCCATTATCCCCCTGTGGGGGTAATAAGAGACTGGTCTTCGCACATTCATATAAAGACTACGTTAAACTATGTGGGGTTATAGAAGAAGCTTTTAAAATTTTTTTTAAACATAGCTTGTCAGATTAAAACGTAAAAATTCATTTTTGAGTTACAGAAACCAAAATAAAATAGCTGTCGTAAAATACACAACAAAGTTTCTTTAATCGTCCTACAGTTTAATAAACAACTCTTTATATATGATTGATGCGAAATATTAATGTACATATATTAGGCATATGTTGAAATAAGGTATTAAATGTGACGCGTTATACAAAGGGATAAAAAAGAGACAATCTGAGGTGTCAAGATCTCACTAATCTTTCGTATTATGTAGGTTAATTTGACCCACGTTTAATACGTTTCACACCAGTATTTTTTTTAAGAAATGAAATCAAAAATTTTCAACGTGGAAATCTGAAATTAAAGAAATAAAGATTCATCAAATAAATTTTCTGGTTCGAAAAGTTTTTACACTGCGTAAAATTAATCCACATATTACGGAAGATTAGTGGGAGCTTGACACCTGTTTGTGTAATTATCGTCTGCAGCGAGCTAAAGCTGCATGTTCCTTGATTTCATGTGCTCCGAGTTTATGTAAGTTTCTATTTCTTACTTTCCGCGTTTGGCAACACTCAGTGTTCTGTTTTGCTTCTTGTTGTTTTTAGAAGGTGAAAAAGAATGTTGTGGAATAAGCCGTGTGATGGCTCGCTTTATTTATGTGTGAATAAAACCGCATGTATACAGTCCATTATTGCATTTGTGTTTTAGTTAAGAACCAGCAGTGTATGTTTGTGTATAGTTTAAAACGCAGAAACATTCTTGGTACAAGTCTAGCCGGAGTGCTAGTGAAAAAAAAAAGTGTAGAATGGAACTTTTTTCTGAACTGCTGTGTGATGTTTTTTTGTGGCGAAATATTACCTCAGCTTGTGAGGTAAGTTAACTTTGAACATTATTTTTCGTGTGTAAAAATAATTTGCTATTTAAAACTGTAGAATTGTGATGAGAATAATAGTTTAGATTTAAACTAAATTTCCTATTAGCGTATTTTAGAACTAGTTTTGTGTTTGATTTAAGTAAAAATGAGTGAATTAACAACTTTTAAAACGAAAAGAACTGCTCTACGAAGAAGTGTAACGAATTATATTAAGAAAATAGAAAGTATAATCGCAGATGGTGAGATTAATTTAACAGAATTAGAAGAAAATATTGAACTGTTAAAACAGAAAGAAACGGAACTAAAAAAACTTGATAGGGAAATTGAAAGTTTAATTACAGAATCTAAACAATTAGAGAGCGAGATAGATACCGCACAGGAAATTTCAGATAAAATTGATTTGTGGAAATTTAAAGGTGAAAAAATATTGAAAATCGAAAATGCGAAGTTAAATAAGAGTGAAAATAAATCTGATAGTGTAATTTCCGAAAACATTTTTGAGAATATTAAATTACCTAGGTTATCATTACCTACTTTTGGAGGCAATATCACTGAATGGATAGCATTTAAAGATCTTTTCAATGCATGCGTAAACAGTAATACGACTATATCTAATGCTCAAAAATTGCAGTATTTAAAGGCTTCATTGAAAGGTGAAGCGTATCGCGTCATTCAGTCTATTCAAATTTCGGATTCTAATTTTGAAATTGCATGGAATCTATTAGACGAAAGATATTCAAATAAGAGAGAACAAATTTTTGCATATATTAAACGATTTCTAAGTTTACCAGCAATTCAAACAGAATCAGCTATTGCTATTTTAAATCTAGTTGATAACATTAATGAAGTTATTTGCTCGTTAGAAGTATTGAACCAAACCATTGACAAATTTGGGGATACATTAATGACTTATTTAATTTTGCAAAAATTGGATCCTTCTACAAAATTGTGGTGGGAACGTCAGCTTAAAAGCAATGAAATTCCGAAACTTAAGAACTTAATTGAATTTCTTAAGAATTACGCAAGAACTCTTCAAAATAGCAAGTTAGTGGTAAATAAGGTACCTAAATCTGTATTTCCAAATAAGAGTAATGCTTTTGTAGCTACTTTGAGTTGTGGTTACTGTAAAGAAGAACATAGTTTAGCTAAATGCTCAAAATTTCTTAATTTGCCTGTTCAACAACGAATAGATTTCGTAAAACATAATCATTATTGCTTCAATTGTCTATCTAATATGCATTTTCTCAATAAATGTAAGAGTCTAAATACGTGCCATCATTGCTTTAAGAAACATCATAGTATTTTGCACATGGTAAACAATTCAAGGAATAAGACTCAGACCAATAGTATGTCCCCACACGCACAAGAATTTATCCCTAAAAAAGTTGAGTCAGCGAGTGATAATGTTTCGTCTACAGTCTGTGCCTCTCATTATGAATCAAACGCAAAGAGTAATCAAAAGAGTCATATTTTGTTGTGTACCGCATTAATAAAAGTTCAAAATTCTAAACAAGAATTTGTAAAATGCAGATGTTTATGTGATACAGGCTCTCAGAAGTCATTTATTTCTAGAGAATGTGTAAACAAATTAGGATTAAAGGTAAAAGATAGTTCTATTTCTGTGTCATGTTTGGGAACATTTAATACTGTGAGTAATGGGGAAGTCGATTTATTATTCACTTCTCACTTCAAAACTGATCTTAGAGTATCAACATCAGCATTCGTAATGGATAAAGTGACAGATAATATTCCCTATGTGTCTTTACCTTCAGTCATTTGCGATAATTTCAGTGATTTAATGTTAGCTGATCCATTGTTTTACAAATCACAAAAAATTGACATTTTATTTGGTGTAAATGTATTTATGCATTTAATGACTGGTGAAATTGTCAAACGTGAACCTAACCTTCCATTTGCCTTAAATTCGAGACTTGGGTGGATAATTTCGGGTACTACAAATTTTGAAACGTTGGCAACTGATCCAGTACATGTAAATCATTTAAGTACAAAAACTGACGAGTTAGTAAATTCATTCTGGGAATTAGAAAAAATTCCAAATGTGCAACCTTTAACAGTTGAAGAAAGACATTGTGAAAAACATTTTGAGAGTTCTCATTTTAGAGAAAAATCAGGCCGCTATTCAGTCGCATTACCATTCAAACAGGATCGAGATATTTTAGGTGATTCACGCCAAATGGCGCACAGAAGATTTCTTTATCTTGAGAAACGATTAATATCCATGCCAGAAATTTACAACCAATATGTTCAATTTATGAAAGAATATTTATCTCTGGGCCATATGAACTTTGTTTCGAATACAGATCGTGAATTAGAAACTAAACATTATTACATTCCACACCACTTCGTCTTAAACAATTCTAGTTTAACTACCAAATTAAGAGTAGTTTTTGATGCGAGTGCTAAAACAACAATAGGTGTTTCTTTAAACGACATTCTAATGGTAGGTCCCAAAATACAAGATGATTTAATTTGTATTTTATTAATGTTTAGATTTCATAATATTGCCATAACAGCTGATATAAGAATGATGTATAGGCAGGTAAAAATTCATGACAACGATAGGGATTTTCAAAGAATATTATGGAGAGATAGTCCAGATAAACAAATACAAGTCTTTTGCTTAAATACTGTCACGTATGGAACTGCTGCTGCTCCATATCTTGCAACTAAAGCTTTGAGTCAGTTAGCAATTGATGAGGGTCTTAATTTCCCAAAAACAAAGACTATAGTTTTAAGAGACTTTTATGTCGACGATGTTTTAACTGGTGTTGAGAATAGTCAGGAAGGTACTGAATTGATATCTGATTTGCAAAAAATGCTAAAAAAAGGTGGGTTTGAGCTACATAAATGGTCCACAAATGAACCATCACTATTGAAAAATGCTGGGTTAGCAAACACAATTAACGATAATATGTATAGTGTAGTGGGGAATAAGGCCACAAAAGTTTTAGGAGTGGAATGGCATCCTGATAATGATATGTTCAAATGTAGTTTCAGTGATATAAATTATCAAGGTGTCCCTACTAAAAGAATTATTCTGTCATTTGTCTCAACGCTGTTTGATCCATTGGGGTGGATTGCACCTTTTGTGATTCTAACTAAAATGATCCTTCAAGAACTGTGGAAATTGCAATTATCATGGGATGATCCAGTACCAGAAAATATTGACCAAAAGTGGAAAATTTTGTGCCAAGAAGTCAAACTCTTAAATTCCATATATATACCTAGAAAAGTAATTTTGCCCAATTATTCTCGATGTGAACTTCACGGATTTTGTGATGCGTCAGAAAAGGGTTATTCAGCAGTTATTTACGTTAAAACTTGTGATAGCTCTAACATTGATGTGAAACTTTTAACAGCTAAAACTCGCGTAGCACCACTAAAACCTGTCACGATTCCAAGACTGGAATTATGTTCTGCAGTATTACTGGCACACTTAATACAGGCAGTCAGAGCTGCATTACATATAAAACCTGATTCTGTGCACGCATGGAGTGATTCACAAATTGTATTGTCATGGCTAAGATCAAATCCTAAAAGATGGCAAGTCTTTGTAGCCAACAGAGTATCTGAAATCCAATCCATTTTACCAGCTGAGAATTGGAACCATGTGGACGGAAAAGAAAATCCTGCTGATTGTGCATCACGTGGGTTACTTCCTGCAGAACTACTGTCCCATGACTTGTGGTGGAATGGCCCACTATGGTTAAGAAGTAGTGAGGTTCCAGTGCATGAACCTATTCCCATAAATGAAGATGTATTACCAGAAGCACGTAAAACCTTATCATTTGTAGCTTCTGAAACTGTAAAAGAGCTTGATGTTATATCAAAAATATCTTCGTTTTCCAAGTTGCAACGCATATTTGCTTGGATATTGAGATTCATCTCCAATTCAAAGGTAACACGTGTAGATAGAAATACATCCTTTTTATCAAGCAGTGAAATTCAAGCCGCAACACGCTGTATTATTCGGATAGTTCAACAAGTGAACTTCAGTAAGGAAATTCAGTATTTAGAAGCTGGAAAAGAGCTCCCTGCAAATAGCAGTCTCATGTGCTTGTGTCCAATTTTAGATGATAACAAAATATTAAGAGTAGGAGGAAGATTGAAAAACGCACAGCTGTCGGAGAATGAAAAGCACCCAATCTTATTACCATCAAAGCACCATGTGACTAAGATCATAATTAAACATTTCCATGAAAAATACTTACATGCAGGTCCAGAACTTCTTCTTTCTTTACTTAGGCAGCAATTTTGGATCATTACTGCTAGGTCTGTTATTCGGAAAATGGTAAGAGCTTGTGTTACGTGTTGCAGATATAAAGCTCAAACTGCAAAACAAATAATGGCTGATCTTCCAGCATCCAGAGTAACACAATCACGACCATTTCATCGAGTTGGAACAGATTTTTCAGGACCATTCATGATTAAATATCGTGCAGGACGCGGAGTAAAATCATTTAAATCATATGTGTGTGTATTTGTCTGCTTCGTCATCAAAGCAGTCCATCTTGAAGTCGTAGAAGATCTTTCAACAAAGGCATTCTTAAGTGCATTAAAACGATTTATTGCAAGAAGAGGGAAACCTTTTGAGATTTTTAGTGATTGTGGAACCAACTTCAAAGGTGCAGAAAAAGAAATTAACAAATATCTTTTGCAGTGCAAGCAGAATGAAGAAATTCGCAAATTTTTGTCGTCAGAGGAAATAACTTGGACATTTAATCCGCCTTCTGCTCCACACTTTGGTGGACTGTGGGAATCTGCAGTAAAATCCATGAAATCGCATCTGAAGAAAACCGTTGGTGACACTGTATTAACCTATCCTGAGTTCCAAACCTTGGTTACACAAGTTGAAGCTTGCCTCAACTCTAGGCCACTGTGTCCCATATCATCTGACCCAACAGACTTGACTGCTCTAACGCCAGGTCACTTCCTAGTTGGAACTTCTCTAACTGCCATACCCGAACAAGATCTAAGTCACAGTTCCTTGAGTCACCTTGATAGATGGCATGTGAGACAGTTCATCTTACAGCAATTTTGGAAAAGATGGAGCCGGGAATATTTGGCTCAACTTCAGCAAAGACCTAAATGGCAGAAAAGTCAGCGAAATTTAGACGTCAATGACTTAGTCCTCATAAAAGATGATAATCTTCCACCACTTAAATGGAAATTAGGGAGAATACTAACTGTTCATCCAGGTTCAGATAATAAGGTCAGAGTTGTGACGATCAAGACTAGTAGTGGTGTAATCAATCGTCCAGTAGTGAAATTGTGTCCTCTTCCTAAAGAAACTAAAAACTGTGAACTAAAAACTTTTTAATATATTTTTTTATTTTTTGCATTAATTTGTTTGTGTTATTAATTGTCTTTTTCCATTATAGTTAGAAATTGTAAGCAACTAACCACTTGTTGAAATCCCAGGGGATTTCAACGGGGGCCAGAATGTTTGTGTAATTATCGTCTGCAGCGAGCTAAAGCTGCATGTTCCTTGATTTCATGTGCTCCGAGTTTATGTAAGTTTCTATTTCTTACTTTCCGCGTTTGGCAACACTCAGTGTTCTGTTTTGCTTCTTGTTGTTTTTAGAAGGTGAAAAAGAATGTTGTGGAATAAGCCGTGTGATGGCTCGCTTTATTTATGTGTGAATAAAACCGCATGTATACAGTCCATTATTGCATTTGTGTTTTAGTTAAGAACCAGCAGTGTGTGTTTGTGTATAGTTTAAAACGCAGAAACAACACCTATGGATAATAAAGGTTTATTATCTCTTATTACCCAGGCAAAAAGAACAAACGGTGTAATAAGAGACATTGTTTAAAATACGTATAAAAAAACTTTTTACAATTTACAAAGAATTAACATCTTAACAGTAAAAAATTGAACCCATTTTAAGCAATTTCAACCCATTTTACGCAATTTCAACCCATTTTACGCAATTGAAGCCATTTTACGCAATTTCAACCAATTTTACACCCAGTAGCTTAGTGGTCAGCGCGTCTGGCTACCACGCTCTAGTTCAAGGGTTTCACGTCGGACTGGAGAAAGTTTACTTAACCTTTCATCCCTTCGGGGCTATTAAAATCAGTACCAAACTTGCTTGGAAACTAAACACGGGGTGTTCCGCGTTAGGCCTGACCGGGATACCTGAACCAGACATATGCCCATAGTCAAGAAAACAGAGTTAAACACTGTAGAATAAGATTCCTAAAGATTATAACGCACAGAGTTTAGTTTATTGTAAGTAGTTTAATGTAAAAGTATGTTTCAAAGACAAAAGTCATACATATACATCACGATCACTTTTTTATTGAATAGATAAAAATAACTATTTAAAAATAAAAATATATTTTAACATTTTTTAAAAAATATTTTCAAATATATATTTAGGGTGTATTAACCCTTCCCTACTTAAACCTGTCTCTTTTAATTTTAACTTTTTTAAATTTATTGAATATGAAAATTAGATAATAGTATAAAAGGAGAAAAATAAAATTTAAAAACTCCGAGAAAACAACATGATTTAAACTGTTACACATTACTGTAAAACACTCAATGTAATTTTTATAAGTGCTGTAGAATATATCCTTTATTAGTTCCAATCGACTTTCTAATCTGGGAAAACTCTTCGTACCCTAAAATATTTTCTCTTCATTCATTTTAAGCAAACAAAATTGAGTAAATATTTGTGTCGTCTAGTTGCAAAACCGTCCATCTCCCAAAAGTAAACTTTTGAGAAAAAGCTGATTTTTTGCCACACTTAGCCAAAATAAGATTAGAACCAAAACTCTTTAGTTTTATAGTCATTAAGGCAGTATATTTGAAAACACAAAATAAGGTGGAAGGGGCACATGAAATGAGGGGGTTATTTAAGTCTTTTTTTTAATTTGGCCACCTTTGCAACTTACTTTGGATTTGGCCGGTTTTGCAACAAACCAGAAATTAATTTTTGCTAAATTTAATGTGACATTGGGTTTTTAGGGGTAGCGAACACACAAAAATGTTCGAGGAAGCGTTGAGGAGCATTGGTAGGCTTTTGAAGAATGCCACAGCTTGGATTACTTGGATTACGAGTAGGGCAGCACCTGAAAAAAATAATGCCAGAAATTATGAAAATGTAATCACAAATGTATTCGCTCAGATTTTAACTGTAGCAAAAGCCCGTTTATTCCGCATCTGCAATCCTCAAAATACTAAAATTTATTAAAAAAAATTAAATAGAAGAATATTTTATTAAAAAATTAAATAGATTAAAAAATTCCTAAATTTATCAGAGAAAATTCACTTACAGTTTTATGAAAGCAAAGGGAGAGGGCGTAGAAAAGTATTTTGCTTACAGCATAAAAACATATTAATCCACCCCTGGTTATCACGAGATGAAATTTGGATTTTTTCCTTTTCCGCGTCGTAGGGTCACTTTTCTTCTTCCTTGATTGATTGAGAAATACTTCCTCCACAAACTTTTCCATAGTCAGAGAAAAAACGAAACAAAATTGTTAGAAACTTTGTATTCACCAAGGAGGAGCAATTACAAGCGAGAGAAAACACTGTAACATTAATCTAATCAACAAGTGAGAGGTTACTGTGGGGAGAAGCAGAAGTGTCATCTAGCCGATATGGAGATGGCCGCTTTTGCAGCACATCGTGATTTTCAAACGCATATAACACAAGGATTTGACCAGCTTAGGCTTTTTTTTTATTACAGATGGTAGAAAAGTTTACTTAGAACTTAAAAAGCTGAAAAAACACATTTTCAAATTTTGAGGAGTTGGCCGGTTTTGCAACCAGACAACATATTTAATGTAGCATACAGTTAATGACAAAAAACTAATAACTGGAAAATTCAGTTAATTTTTGTCAGCTGTTATCATTATATTTACAAAATGTGAAAAATTAAACCTCATTATGAAAAACATAAATAAAAGTAAAATATATGAAACATTTTTACGCAGTCAATGTTCTAGAAACATAATGAGGTGAATTATTTTAAAGAGGAAAACTTTATCTCATAATAAGACAGTTTAATAACTCATAGAGATTTTAACATGCTTTCTTATAAGGTTTTCACAGGAAAGTGTGTTTTTGTTATTTTATAGAAAATTTATGGTGCTTCTTTTGAATTAATTTTTTTTAAATAAATCATTTTTATTGAATTTACTGTTTGTAGCGGTTATCTGTAAGTATTGAAAATTGTTAATTAATTATTTAGAAAATGTACGTAAATTTTACGTTCTGCAATATTTTTTTTTACAGAAAAATTGTGAGTGTTTTAGATTTTTGTGTGCATTTTTGTAAATGTCATGAAATGAAACAATTTGTTTCTTGAAAAAATTAACAAAATCAAATCATAAATCTATTAATTTTAACAGAGAATATTAAAGTAATAATCATTGCAGTGAGAAATATAACGTTAAAATAGATTCAGTTAGTAGTTATGAAATTATTTATTTAAGAAATGTAACAATATTTTGCACTACACATTATAGACCGTAACCCTAATCAAACGCAAGTGAATATTATGAATAATTATTTTAAATTACATTAATTTTGTAGTTAAGAAATTTGTAACTAAAAAAATATTGTTGTGAGCTCGGGGTTCGAAAGGACTGATGCCAATATATAAGAACAATAAAAAGGCTTTATTCACTATAAACAGTGCAATACGATCACAAATATCTTCTGAAAATTACAAGATATTCAGTAATCTTCAAATCCAATAAAAGCGCAGCAAAATTTCACACAGAAACAATGCGTTCAATACGACGTATCAACGACAAAATCGATCCGAGAAACACAGTTCTCAATGCAAAGCCTCTCGTATGAATTCAATCGCAGTTGACAGACAACTAACTGAACTGAACTGGTGGAGGTCCCTTATATAGGTTTCAGAGATCTTTCCAGATTATTCCAGAGCCTTCAGATGCTAGAGATTACCAGAAAGTGCTTTAACTTTTGATAGAGAACCCAAGCAAGAAAGGATCCCAATGTACAGGTATAAGGGGGGGTGGTTGCACAAAAAGTCGCCAAATCCGTCGCCAACTTGGCGACATTTGGCGATATATCGCCAAATTTGGCGACAAAAATAAGTCGCCAAAACCATCGCCAACTTGGCGATAAACCCATTCCTTGGCGATTTTACCATAGACTTCCATTATAAAGATGAGGGTGTAAGGTTGTTTTCCTTGCAAACCATCTGAGGCCTTTAGCATTGAGTTACATGATGCTCAATAGGAAATACATTAATAATACTGCAATTTTCACAATAATAAAATAAAATAAATTTAAACAAATGGAATATTTACAGATATATACAAAATTCATAACATTGCCCCCCTCTCAAGGACTGCACGTCCCGGGCAGTTCAACCTTTGATCGGAAAGCAAACCCGTTACCAACAAATGCTATACTATTCAAAACACATTCATAATGCTGAATTATACAAAATATACACTTATTTAAAAATAAAATAAAATTAAAGCATAGACATTATTACATACAAGTATTTAAATAATAATAACAATAATAATGATAATGCTAAGCAAAATAAATAATTACATTAATTTATATACAAGATCATGGTCATACTAATTTACATTATTTACATTGCACTATTTACAATCAATGAACTAAGTACTATGGGAACTATGTACTATGGCCATAGTATGGAGCCAGCCTGTCGTAATGAACGACTCTAGGCTTCGAACTTGGTGACTTTCGGATCCGAATTACGACATCGTTCAGTCTGTTTAGAACTGTATAAGGACCGTCCCAGTGCGATTGCAGTTTGGGAGAAAGTCCTTTACGTCGAGTCGGATTATAAAACCAAACCTTGTCACCTTCTTTGAATTGATGTCCCGTGGCTTTCGTGTCGTACCTGGTCTTCATCTTCTCCGTCTGTATATTGATCCGCTCTCGAGCCAAGTTGTGGACGTCTTCAAATCGTGCCTGGAGATTCTGCACGTATCCCTCTGGCGATGAAGGCGCATCTGGAGGGCGACCAAAAATCAGATCACAAGGTAGACGAAGATCACGACCGAAAAGCATCTGAGACGGGGAATAGCCGGTTGTTTCATGGACGGCGCTGCGATAGGCGAGAAGAAACAAGGGAAGTTTTTGGTCCCAGTCTTGTTGGTTTCTTGAGACTAGCAGTGAGAGATTGTTGAGGATGGTACGATTAAATCTCTCAACCATGCCATCCGACTGTGGATGTAAAGGCGTCGTCCTAGTTTTGTCCATTCCGAGAAGTTGACTGAGACCCTCAATCACAGCAGATATGAAATTTCTCCCTTGGTCAGAATGCATTTGAAGGGGAACTCCATACCTTGATATCCACTGGTGTACCAAGGCATCCGCAACCGTAGAAGCTTCTTGATCAGGGATGGCATAAACTTCAGGCCATTTCGTAAAATAGTCCATGACAACAAGGAGGTATTTGTTGACATCAGCACTTCTTGGCAGAGGACCTAGGATGTCAAGGGCGATGCGTTCAAAAGGTGCTCCTACATTGTAGAGATGTAGTCTTCCTCGGCTACGTTTCTTTGGTCCTTTCCGAGCTGCACATGCATCGCAAGATTTGCACCATTGTTCGACGTCAGCTCTCGCCTTTCCCCAGAAGAAGCGCTCTCGGACTCTGTGTAATGTTTTCATGACTCCAAAATGGCCACCAGTGGGACTGCCATGTAATTCCTTGAGGACCTCTGGTATTCGGGATCGAGGAAGTACCAACTGCCACCGAGATGTTTTCCCATCTTCCGATTCGAATTTTCGGAACAGGACACCATTCTTGACGTGGAGGGAGTTCCAAAGAGCCCAATATTGCTTCGTCGTAGGACTGTAAGTCGAGATGTCTTTCCAACTGGGCTTCGTGCTAGAAGATTCTAATAACTCCAAGATTGGTTTGATGTCAGAGTCTGCCATTTGATCTTCTCGAATCTTCTCATCACTCCAGGGATCTGGTGGTGTTGATAGTGAAGTCTTCGTCTGGCGTATGACATGTTCGGGATTATACTTGTTCTCCGCTCTGGAACAATAGCGACAACTTTCGGGACACGGTCTTCTTGATAAGGCATCAGCATTTCCATGCGATGAGCCTTTACGATGCCTGATGTTAAAGTCGTATTCCTGGAGTCGTTGTATCCATCTGGCTACTTGGCCCTCTGGATTCTTAAAATTCATCAGCCATGTTAGGGATGCGTGGTCAGTACGAAGGAGAAATTTCCTGCCATAGAGATAGTGATGGAAGTGTTCTATGGCTTTCACTATAGCTAATAACTCCTTACGAGTGACGCAATAATTCCGCTCTGGTTTCGATAAACATTTGCTCCAGTATGCTACGACTCGTTCTTGGCCATCTATTTCTTGGGAAAGTACAGCGCCGACACTTTCCTGACTGGCATCCGTGTCCACAATGAATTGTTTGTCGGGGTCTGGATAGGTAAGGACTGGAGAGGATGTGAGAGCTTCTTTCAGCCGCTGGAATGAATTGTCGCATTCTTGTGTCCATAGAAACTTCTGTTTGCTTTCAGTGAGCCTATGCAAGGGTCTTGCGATGTTGGAGAACCCCTGTACAAACTTTCTGTAATAAGTGCATAGTCCCAGAAAGCTTCGCAACTGATGGACATTTTCCGGACGTTTCCAGTGCTTTACTGCAGACACTTTTTCAGGATCTGTTCGAACACCTTCAGCTGAGATGATGTGTCCTAAATAGTTTACTTCTCGTTGGAAGAACTTGCATTTCAAAGGGTTCAACTTTAAATTCGCCGCTTTTAGTTTCGTTAACACTTTTCGAATATTCTCTAGATGTTCTTCAAACGTGCGGCCACCAATGATGACGTCATCTAGGTAGATGAGACAAGCTTCAAAAGTCAGACCTTTTAACACTGTCTCCATGAGGCGCTCGAACGTTGCTGGAGCATTGCAGAGCCCGAACGGCATAACTTTAAATTGCCAAAGTCCTTGTCCAGTAGTAAATGCGGTCTTCTCTTTGTCATCAGGATGGATCTCTACTTGCCAATATCCACTCTTCAAATCCAGCGTGGAAAACCATTTATGTCCTGAAAGAGTATCTAGCGTGTCGTCTATTCTTGGTAGAGGATAGCTGTCCTTCTTCGTGATATCGTTAAGTTTACGATAATCCACACAAAATCTTGTGGAGCCATCTTTCTTTCGGACCAACACGATGGGAGAGGTCCACGGACTTGATGACGGTTCGATGATGTCACTATCCTGCATCTCTTGTAAGAGCTTAGAAACCTCTTCTTGTTTTGCGAACGGCAAGCGTCTTGGATGCTGTTTAATCGGTGGATGGTTGGCAGTATCAATTCTATGACGTGTCAGTGAAGTGCGCCCTATATCACTCTCGTTTTGTGAAAACACATCCTTAAATTCCTGGAACAGTCTTTCTGCGGCATGTCTCTGTTCAGGAGATAAATTTTCATTTCGTCCAATTACAGGTGTTAAACTTGTAGGCGGCTCCGATAACGTCAATCTCGGGTCTTTGCAAACACAGGTGACTGGAGCACAGGTTGCAAGCATTTCACCTTTCTGGATAATTCTAGACTTTTCACTTACGTTCGCAATCCTCACAGGTATCACATCTCTCGACAGATCTACCAGCGCTGATGCTATTAGCACTCCCTTTGGGCTCTTCTCAGGATATCCAGTCAAGCCATACTGGAAAATTCTTTCGTTTCCAGTTAATCCAGGTATCATCATTTCGGTCCGAGGAGGGATGATAACATCTGCCTTGGCTGTGATCCGTTGAATAGACCCGGACTCATTTCCAAGTTTGAAAATAGTGACATCTTCTTGAGCAGAGCGTAACTCATTATTCTTAAAATCCAGTGTAAATCCATGCTCTTTTAAAAAGTCCAGTCCGAGTATGAAAGGGTCTGAAATATCGGCCACATAGACTGTATGGTGGTAAGCGGCGTTCCCAAACTTTATTTTCAGTGTCATTCTTCCATGTATATCGATCTTATATCCGGTCGCAGTTTGAAGAATAACACGCGGCGGGGTCCAGAAGAGTTTTTCTTTCAGCCGCTGAGCTAGATCTTTCCGAATGATGGTCACATTGGCTCCTGTATCGATGATCATATTACAGGGCAAATCATTCACACTTCCGACTAGAAAAACTCCGTTCTCGCCGCAACTTCTTGCAGAAATTTCACATACTTGAAAATGGGGCTTCTCAAAATCTGGCAACCTCCGCCCCGCAAGATGGCCATTAATCAGTTTTCCTGCTCCTCCGTTAGCGGGAGAGATATTACTTTCGGTGCTGGGTCGTCTTGGGCAGTCGATTTGTATATGGCCTTCTCCACCGCATTTCCAGCACTTGATCTGCCTGTAAGGTTTGTTGGCCATTAAGGAGTTCATCTTTCTCATTATGTCATTCATCTGGTGCTGTAAGCGCTCCACAGCTCTATCCGACGTCTCAGGCAGGTTGGCTGCTCGCACAAAGTGTCGATCTTTCCTAGTAGCTTGCTGGGCTGCCTCGAATTTCAGAGCGTAAACCAAAGCCCCTTTTAAATCATTGAGATCTGCAATCCGGAGTGCTGTCTGGATCTCAGGGTCACGCACACCATCAATAAAAAGCTGCAGAGCCAAGCTTTCTCTAATTTCAGTCGGACAGTCAGGATAAGCAAGATGTGAAAGTCTCTCGACATCCGTAGCAAGCTCTTGCAGGGATTCAGTGGATTTCTGCTGTCGAGATTTGAGCTGGAGTCTGCTATATTCCTTCATGCATTTCTCGCCAAAGCGTAATTCTAAGGCACTGACGAGCGTTTCAAAATCCAGCGGTTCATTTGCAGGCAAAATCTGTAGGACGTCGGCAGCATCAGCTCGTAGAGAAGCAGCTAACTGGCAAGCCTTTGTCTGGGAATCCCATCCATTGGCGTCCGCTACGATCCCAAATTGTGTCTTAAAAACTGGCCATGAGGATTTTCCGTCATAGGTCGAGAGTTTAATAGAGGCCCGGGGAAGCATAGCTTGATACTTGACATCTTCGGGATAGTTTTCGGCAGTTATCTTTTGTTTCTTCACATTTTCCAACTCCTTTTCTATACTCTCTATCCTTTCTTCTACGGTATTGGCTGTCTTTTGAACTTTTTCCTCTATTTCCAGAAATCTTCCTTCAAATTTGTTTTCCACGCTGTCAATTCTTTCATTTAAAGATGTTATTTTATTATCTATTAATTCTTTCAACTCACCAAGGTTGGTTGACATATCCTTCTTCCGACATCTCTTTCATTTCAGCCTGGTTTGCGGTCATTTTCTCATCTATCGCTGACATTTCCTTCTTCATTTCTTCCGACATTTCCTTCATTTCAGCCTGGTTTGCAGTCATTTTCTCATCCATCGCTGACATTTCCTTCTTCATTTCAGCCTGGTTCGCATTCATTTTCTCATCCATCGCTGACATTTCCTTCTTCATTTCAGCCTGGTTCGCAGTCATTTTCTCATCCATCTCTCCTAATTTCTCCAGTAATTTAGTCAGTTGCGCCTCCATTGCTCTGATAATCGGCATTCAATCCCACTTCTGACACCAAATGTTGTGAGCTCGGGGTTCGAAAGGACTGATGCCAATATATAAGAACAATAAAAAGGCTTTATTCACTATAAACAGTGCAATACGATCACAAATATCTTCTGAAAATTACAAGATATTCAGTAATCTTCAAATCCAATAAAAGCGCAGCAAAATTTCACACAGAAACAATGCGTTCAATACGACGTATCAACGACAAAATCGATCCGAGAAACACAGTTCTCAATGCAAAGCCTCTCGTATGAATTCAATCGCAGTTGACAGACAACTAACTGAACTGAACTGGTGGAGGTCCCTTATATAGGTTTCAGAGATCTTTCCAGATTATTCCAGAGCCTTCAGATGCTAGAGATTACCAGAAAGTGCTTTAACTTTTGATAGAGAACCCAAGCAAGAAAGGATCCCAATGTACAGGTATAAGGGAGGGTGGTTGCACAAAAAGTCGCCAAATCCGTCGCCAACTTGGCGACATTTGGCGATATATCGCCAAAATTGGCGACAAAAATAAGTCGCCAAAACCATCGCCAACTTGGCGATAAACCCATTCCTTGGCGATTTTACCATAGACTTCCATTATAAAGATGAGGGTGTAAGGTTGTTTTCCTTGCAAACCATCTGAGGCCTTTAGCATTGAGTTACATGATGCTCAATAGGAAATACATTAATAATACTGCAATTTTCACAATAATAAAATAAAATAAATTTAAACAAATGGAATATTTACAGATATATACAAAATTCATAACAATATTTTTGCCTTGCATTGCTTTTAGTAGAGGTGTTTCAATATTTTAAATTTTATATTCGTCTGTTTTTTTTCTGCGGCTTAGTTACGATTTTCTTATCTGAGATAAGCTGTTCACAACATATGCTTCGTAAACTCCAACAGCTACTCATGCACTTTCTAGAAACTACGCGGGCGTTCCATGAAAATAAATAATATTTGAATAAAACTAAAAATTAAACAGCTAAACGGAAAATCAAAATAAGAAAACTAGAAATGACACTGTGTAAGAAAATTTGGCAAACTGAGTTTCGCGCCTCTGTTTTCAGAAAACGCTTGGTCATTCAGCTAACTCCAAAATAAATGTAGAGAGAGGCACAGTCAATGAGTGTAAGCAAGACAACGCCTTTCCTCGAAACTACGTCACTGGTCTTCCACAATCTTTATTTTACATTCACTTACTGTCTAACCCCTCTTCCTCTGCCTCATGATATCACCTTCCAAATAGAGTTAATTTGTAAGACATTGGGCTCAGTATATCTAAGGAGCCTGTCATAGAAATTTATTCTAAAGAAAGGCCTGCAGCAAATCAAAAAGTTTGCGAACCACTCTCTTAGATCGTGACGATATTACTGAAAAAGCAAAAGATGCCGGGAAATTCAAAAACATAGATTCAATTTCACATGGTTACACCCGACGAACCACAGATCATGTGTTCCAAATATCATCGATAGAGCACTTCTAAATTTCGCCTTGTGCTCAGCATCTTCAATTACACATCTGCCGATTTTCCGGATATTTTCAAGTGAAATAATTATATTTTAAGAAAATCCATTTAATAAAATGTTTTTTGTTTCTATGTAATATGTGTTTTATTTTATTTACAATGTAAAATGTCTTGCTCAAAATTTTTTTATTTTACTTTTGAAAAACCGAATATGACAACCGAATGTGACAGTTGTGAATAAAATGGCTACTGCGTAGCACAAGATTTTTTGGATTCGTGAGTTCAATAAAACGGCGAATTTTTGCGTGGATTCTTAAAAGATGCAGTTTTTGTTCTTCTAGCAATAACTTCCGATGGCCTAAAAAAAGCGTATTACAGTTGATGTGATGAAGCAGCGGATTATTTTCATCCGGCTAGAAAAAATTAAGCTAGCATATAGTATCTACATATTAAACGTACACTTAGAAGAAGATATGTTCCACGTCTAAAAACTTTAATATGATCAAATTCAAATGTAATTTACATGATTCAGATATAATGTATCGCGGAAGAAATAAACTATAAGATATTAATTCCATAAACGTGACATAATCCGTATCAAGTTAATTCCATTAACTTGAATCAAACCATTTTGATTTATACAATATTTTGTACGGATGTTTTAATAACAAAATATTTTCAACAAATACTTATAGGGGGGGGGGGGTAATACAAACACCTATGAAAAATCATGTCGTATTTCACGCCTGCAGTACAAGTGCATCTACTGGATTACAAGTCAGCCGCCTGTGGGACGAGATAGGGAAGGCGTCAATTTCCTCAATAGCTGTTACAGTGGTGGACATAATTATAAGACACCTACCTAATTTGACATACAATGAAAGAAAGGATTCAGAGCTTAAAAATGCTTTATCAAATACGACAAAACATAAATTTATTCTGTTAGCAGACGTAATTGTTTTACAGAAATGATATTTTTATAGAGTTTAATAAAAAAAATTAAAAATACCATGGACAAAATTATACGACACCCTAACATTTTAATTAAAACACCTGCTTTTTTTAAAAATATGCACATTTTCTGCACGCTGTTATGACGTCAGCAGTTAACTAAAGCAGACGATAACCGACTTCACGCATTTACAAACATGCTACGAGGTACAGAATTAAAAGAAAGTGAAATTCGCGAAATTTGGAGATTAAATGGAACTGGTGCTTCAGTTAATAATATTTCAAAAATTATTAAACGCTCTAGATGTGCAATGTCAAATGTTTTGAAAAGAGGAAGTAATGGATCGGTGACAAAAAGATCTGGACGTACTCTTTGTTTGTCCTCGAGAGACAGATGTCATGTGCTTTCACTCATTACACAGAATAAGATGACCACTACAGGCATTAAAAATGCTTTGAAGCTGAATTGTTCAAGAGGAACCATTCGAAGGGTGTTGCATAATGGTTCCTATGTGAAATTTTAAAAAAATGAAGAAAAAATTACAGCTTCTAAGGCGGCACAAAATGGACCGTTTAAACTTCTTTAAACAAACTATGGCCTGGATCTCCAAATGGCACTCTGTGTTATTTTCTGGTGAAAAAAAGTTTAACCTGGATGGTCCTGACGGGTTTCACTATTATTGGTATGATTTACAGAAGTTTCCTGATGTACAAATGAGCCGCCAAATGGGTGGAGGGTCAGTAATGGTTTGGGCTGGTTTTTCGGCTCAAGGGAAAACCGATATCGTTTTTGTGCATTCAAGAATGAATTCTGAAAAGTATAAGAATCTTCTTAAAGATCAACTAGCCATATACGGTCAACTTCTTTGTGGCAAAACTACACTTTCCAGCACGATAACGCTTCGATTCATACATCACACGTATAAAAAAGTGGCTTTCAGAGCAAAGTATCAATGTTCTTCCGTGGCCCTCTTGCTCCCCAGACTTAAATAACATCGAAAATTTGTGGGGGATCTTAGCTCGTGAGGTTTACCGAAATGGGAGGCAGTTTACATGTGTCGAAGACCTAAAGAATGCTATGAAATGTGCTGGGACATTCTGTACCTCGTGGTATGATTGTAAATGCGTGAAGTCGGTTATCGTCTGCTTTACTTAACTGCTGACGTCATAACAATGTGCAGAAAATTTGCATATTTCGAAAAAAAAACAGGTGTTTTAATTAAAATGTTTGGGTGTCTTATAATTTTGTCCATGGTATTTTTAATTTTTTTTATTAAACTCTATAAAAATACCATTTCTGTAGAACAATAAGGTGTGATAACAAAATAAATTTATGTTTTGTCGTATTTGATAAAGCATTTTTAAGCTCTGAATCCTTTCTTTCATTGTATGTCAAATTAGGTAGGTATCTTATAATTATGTCCACCACTGTATTAGGTGTTGCATGCATGAATCATTTTCTCTGAGAGATGCTTAAATGTCAGACATGATTTACTTCCAAAGATACGTGATTGTTGATGCGCGTATAGGTCGAGTATCACTGGTGCAAACACTAAAACTTTTGAGAATGTGCAATCAGCATGTTATCAGCTGATACGACAGCGTATCTGGAAGACGATAAAATGACGCCTTCAAAACAGAACAGTGGACGAAATACAAGATGACGGATAAAGGTCGGATGTTGAAGCGCATTCAAACAATCGTTATACCAGATATAATCCAAAATTAACGGTCATATCCAGTATTTTGTTTCTACCAAAACTGTCGATTGCTTGTATTTTCAAGGTACTATGCGCAGGTCCATCCTTATCCATCTACTTTATCTTTCGTTTACAGTTCTGCTTTGAAAACACCATCTTACTGTCTTTTACATACTCTGTTATAATATCTGATACAGTGTAACTTAGACCTTTCAGTTGTTTTGCTGTTTCCGTCACGGAGGCTCTAGCTAGTCACCAACAATCACGCCTCTGCAGAGGTCTATGAGGTCTGATATTGCACCGTCTCTCAGAGAAATCTATGCATGTATGCAACACATAATTATAACCGTTGAGAGGCTGATACCTTTCTTTTACGACCACAAGGAAGCATACTTTAGTTTCAGGTAGCGCATTTGCAGCATAATATTTTGCAGGTGTTCGTATTATTTTGTTCTCCATCTGTAAATATATCTAGTTAATGTTCCTATTCATCTTGTTACCTCTCCCCATTATGTGTCTCAGATTTAATCTACTTGTAATAAATTCTGCTGCTATTTCAAAAATACGACATAAATTATATAGTTTTGGATAGATTTAAATTTAATAAAATATCAGCAAGACTGTAACTGAAGTAAGTAACTGAGCAACTGACAAACAGCAGCAAAAGTAGCAGCAAACAGCAAAGTAACTGAGTTGTTTTTCACTAATTTAAACAAAAAAAGATACAGTTTTGCTATTTTAAAATATCTTTGTGCTAAAATAGATTATAGATAAAGTATACAAAATATAAATTGTGATTTTAATAACGTATTAACATCACTTACTACTACAATACCTTTCAATGTACTTCACTAATAATTTCTTCGCTTTTTCTAAGGATGAAATTAAGTTCTATTTCAATGCACGTTTTAACAAACTAACTATCAATTAAGTTATTATAAAAATGTGTCTACACTTAATTATCAAAACAAACTAATGCGCGTTTTAATTATACTAGTTTTGAAGTCAAATATTTAAAATTGCTTGAATGTTATCATCGATTATAAAAAATGACTCTATCTTTAAAATCTTATCTTAAGGAAATTATAATTTGCGTTGGAGGCTGGAATTAAAATTTAACATTCCTTAAATGTTATCTTTCTAAAATTTAGGAATGTTCACGGTTATATCGTGCATTCGGATATATCGCGATTTCTTCTTGTCATCACGTTTTTTTTTCTTGTAATGCACGATATAACAAAAGACTACTGAATTTTCACATTAGTTTACATAATGATATAACGTCCTTTTATAATAAAAAATGATTTACATTTCAATTATTTGCAATATTTAAAAAAAGTGTAATATATTTCTCGCATATTATAAATCATTCAGTAAAACACAGTTACAAAAATCAGTTTATCCAAACAACTTTAAATGTTTTGCTCATTATTATAATAAATCAAAATTAGTTAGAATTTCTTAAAATTCAATAATTTAAGCTTTCTCAGTTAATTTTTATTTCCGTACATTGGAAACGGAAAAATGTTTCAGTTTTTTCTTTTTAAAATGAAATGGTAAATAAAGTAAGAGATGTTAAATAGTTAATACTTCTGCAAATATTGAAGTTTATTTAACAAATGAAATGTTAAGGAAAGAAGGCGTTTAACAGATACTATTTGCTAATTATGTATTTTTTCAAAAGCGTATCAGGCATATTTAAAAAAAAATATTTCTGTTTAAAAACCTAAATCATTTACACACACACACACACACATATATATATATTGGTGGGGGAAAAGAGAATTTAAAAAGACTGTCATCTAATCAATTGTTTTAAAAATCTTTGACTTTATTTGAATGAAATATATCTAATCTCAAATACATGTAGTCTCAAAATATTTTTGTGCAAATATCGATGTATGTGTTATTAGAATATAAAATAAACCTTTTTTATATGGGGTCTATGTAACACTTTCAAACATAATTAAGAACAAAATAATTCCACAAAAATAATAGTTCTGGAGGATTTAACTGTCTCATTGAAGTATATCACTTTAATTTATATGTTAAACTACTTTCTGTTTTGCTGAAAAAACTGTCTAAAATCATTTCTCATTAAATAAAAAAAGCTCAATAATCAAAGTTAACTGCATTATACCACTTAGCATGAAGTATTTCGTACTCAATGTATGTTAATAAACACGTGGTATGTCAATAACTAATACACATCAAAATATTTTCTGTTTTCCTTGAAAAACGCTTTAAACATTTCTTTGGTATAATAGAAATCTCTCTTAAAATATCAGTTAATCTAAGGTTTCCTGCAAAATGCTAGTAGTATAAATAAATAAAATTATATAACTAGTAAATGCAAAACATTTACTGTATCCAATTTTTTGAGGGGGGGGGGAAATTGTCAATGCTACTTAATCTTAGATGTTATCAAAAAGAAAATCGAAGTAGCTATAAATACAATTATAATATCATTTGTTATTAATATTCTAACTTTCTCATACCATTTGTTTTCGAATCATGTACAATATGTTAACAATGAATACTAACGATGTGGCACATACAGATTGTAACGTGAATTTTGCCGGTAAGCAAAGAGCACCAATGTACACTCTACCACTAAATTTTATCAGCAATCGTTATTTCGGGGTAGAGATATTGGGGTTAAGAAATTCCATCCAAGAACACATTTGAAGTAAGAAATGCCAGCATGGTTTATTTTAATAAAATGTACAAACCTTATTATATTATTCGCATTATTCTATATACAGTCATGGAAAAAATAAGTGATCGCACCACACTGTAGCAATTAATCTTACAAAAATGTGACTGTTACCAATCAAATAATAATAACGTCTGTAAACTAATACTATAATTAAATTATGCTTAGGGTTTCGTCTACATATAGAAATTATAACGAACTTTATAATTTTCAATACCAACACCGAATTTTGAGAATATATTTGGACTCTTTTTACCAAATTTTACGAAACTATACCAATCGGTAATTCATTCTGTTAAGTAGTGCAGGAATTATGCACGTTTTACATTTGGAACTTCCAATATTAAATTAATTTTTATTCGTTGCAAAACGGATTGAAATGCAGGTAGTTTCGCAAAAATTAAAAACAATTTGACCGAATAAGCTGTAATTTTACCATACTTGAAACTTATAGAGATTGATTTCTGTTAAAGAATTTATTCTTTAGAGTTGTTTATAAAAATAATTTCAAAATAAATAATTTCAAAAGACGTGGATTCGTCACTCTAAGAAAAGAGTTCGACAGTGAGGTTTTATCGTTACATAGTATCAAGAATAGAACGAAACTACACGATTATTAGCAACGGGACTATTAACTGTGTAAGTTACAAATACAAATCAGGTTTGAATGAACTTTAACCTCTAAGATTCATCTATATCACATGCATCCAATGATATCAAACGATATCTTAGGCCAGAGGCTGAGAGGTTCTGCTCTCAGAGCTGTTAGACAGAAAGTGCTGGGATGGAACTCATTTTGGGCTCATCGGCCTAAACGTTCGGAGTTTTATGTGTTATTCTTCGATCTTGTGAAACGCTGGGTAAAACAGGATTAGGTTTCCTCAAAAAGATACTCATAGTGGCACTCACCTCTTCGGTCTATATCCCTCGCGCACATAATTGGGCGTAACAAACAAAAACCAAGACTTTATCTAAGGTGACCATCCAAGTTGATGAAGGAGACATAGTCTGTAGACAGGTGGTGCACAGATCGCCCCACTAAATGTACTTGAGAAAAAGACGGTACAACAGTTTCTACTTGCCAAAATACGCCATTGTCTTTCAAAGTCCAGCGAATACTGTGTGTGGACTATTGCCGGATAGGGCCGAGTAGACTAGAATGATGAGTCTGACTGTTGATATGCTGATGATACACTGATTACTCTCATCAAACTGATGATATGCGCTGATACTATAGCGTCAGGTTCATGTAACCCTAAATCTAGCATTCCATATGGCCATGCGATAACTGGAGATGTGTTTTCATGGTAATGTTTGGGACCTATGGTACTATTACAAAGCACCCTTTCTGCCTTTAAATAGGTACAGTGCAATCTGGGTGATCATCTTTCCTTTTTTATGCTTTTCAGCCCCCCACGTAAAAATAGAGTTTAATCAAAATAAGTGTTTCTTCGAAAGTACTCAAAGACAATCACCTAGTTAGATGATATTTCCTTTGTATTCTCCTTAGTCAAATGACCATCAAGAATTTTGGATTTAAACCCTTTTCAACAACAATAAGATGTCATCCCACACCAGTGTCTTTAACTTATTAATGGGGATTTCTATCCAATATTTAACATGCCAGTCCTTCGAAAAACTTCCGTCGACCTATTTAAACTATGTTTCGTTATGTGACAGCCCTTATCTAGGCCATAGCAGCAGCAATCCGTTTTTATTCATTCCTCTCTAAAACGACACTTCAAACGCTTAAAGAATGAGTATTGCAAAAGTATTCGCGGCATTCATCATCCATAATACTTTTTCTACTTGCATGATAAGTAGACCAAGTTGTTCGTTAGATAATTTACAAATGCTTAACCTTGCAAGCGATTACAAATGCATTTTATAAATATTATATTTCTGCTATATTTATTAACCCTTAACTGCTATGACAAAAATCGTCGCATAACTACTATGAGTGGTCTATAACATCGCTTGATAGAAAGTTGAATAAAATGCCCTGTTAACTTATAGGATATCGCTTCGGTGCTAAACCTTATGTAAACGAGTATTATAATTAAAATTCACGTATTCAGAAGTCTTTAGTGTTAGAACTAGGGCTCCAAAGGAAGCAAACTTTAACTAGTATCTATAGTTAAACTGAAAGTTACAAGTTAAACTGTCAAAATTAATAAAAGCAGCGGTCTGTGAGGGTTCCGCGTCTATGCGTCACGCACAATTCATCGCAGCGTCAATTCGTCGTGGTGTCAATTCGTCGTTGTGTCAATTCGTCGTGGTGTCAATTCGTCGCGAAGTCGATTCGCCGCGACGTCAATTCGTCGCAACGAAAATGTTCTTGAAGGCTATGATGATAAAATAAAGACAATTTAGTAAAAATGTTTAATGATAATTAGTTTGTTAGATATAAATAATTATATCTAACAATTTGCATGCAATTATGTCTAAAAAACAAATTATCATTAAATAATTTTACTAAATTATTTTTATTTCACCGTCTGTGAGACCGTTAACAGCAGTTGACAATTAAAGCACTTATTCATTTTTTGTATTGTTATTAATGATTCTTTATCTCATATAATTACAAATGTATTAAACATGTTGCATAAAGATTTGCTTTGAAGGCTTTGTCAAACAATAAAAATTACTTAATTTATCCCCTGCAATAAATCAATTTCATGGATTGTTTCTTAGATACCACGATATATCCGTCTTACCGCCAAAAATTCATTATCGGAAATCATTAAAGCAAAAATACATTTTTCATTAATAAAATTGGAAGCTTCAGAAAAATCTAAAAGAAAACTGCATACTTTATTCAGTACAAAAACAGATTCTTTTCAGAAGAAAGTATCTTTCATTTTTATTAATTACTGAAATTCCAGTTTCCTGGAGAATTATTTTACTCAGATTATGATTTTGAACTTATTTGAAAAAAAAAAAAAAAAAAAAAAAAAAGTTACTGACACCGGAAAATAAAACTGCAATATTGGTATTAAGCAATGAATAGCATGTGATGAATTTATAGTTAATATTAATAATCCAACACGTTTATTGAAACAGTGTTTTATTTAATTAGCATTTATTAAATTTTCAAGAATATTTTCAGGAACACTCTTTTACAAAAACATATACCAGTGATCACGCGTTTATTAATAGCCTAATGTGAACCAAGAAATTCTTTCAGTAAATCATGAAATCAACTCAAAACGTTAAGTTTTACAAAATGTCGAGAGAAATCGATGAATTAATTATTTGGCACCCAACTTCGAATACGCGTACCCCTGGGGATACGCGTAGCATAATTTGAAGAACATATACCAAACAAAAATGCTACTACATAAGATTGCTTAACACAAAAATTGAAGAAGATGGCGTTATTCAATAGGAAATTTAAACTTGTTTGATCTAAAGTACATAGTGTGTATTTCAAAATCTCACTTCAATATATTTATCACAAAAATAAATTCTGAAATGCCTTCAATTTAAAGGTCTCGAATTCATTTTTATATCATTTTATACGAACAAAATTTCAATTACGTGTCTTTTTTTCTTCGGTAGCGTAATTTCAAATAGAAAATCACCATTCAAAAATATTTCAAATAAAATAGATTTAGATAAAATATTTATATTAAATACATAAAAAGAGTATCGTTAAATTAAAGATTGTTTGCTATTCACATGAAGCAAATGACATTATTCAAAAGTAAATATAAACCTAATTCATTGGAAAAAAAATAGATATAGCGATAATTTCTGTTTAATATCTCTAATACCAAAATATTTTACAATGCATTTTCCTACTGATATTTTTTTATTCCATTTTCTGAAACATTATTTTAATTATATATAATTTCTGTTTCCGTGGCAAAATTTAAAATGTTAGATTCATCTTCAAAATTCCTTTAACGACAATTAACAAATTCGTTTGTTATTTTAAAATCTAATATTGTTTAAAACTATAGAAGGTTTTCTAAGTTGAAAGTTTTAAGTTTTCGGAAGAATAAATACTTTTTCAGAAACATAGTATTATGCAAATAGAGACATTTTCTTCAATGTTTGATTTAGTTTTTTATTTAACATTCGTGAAAGTATTAAGAAATACCTTATTCTAGATATGTTTAAAGTATTTTTAAAGCGACGCGGTTGCTTATTGTTATGAATCCTCAGGGAAACGACGCATCATTTATGATAAAAGCACCCCAAATGTCAAAAAGAAAACAAAAAGATTGTTGTAGTTATTGCTGTGTTATGTATTAACAATGTGGAAGAATCCTCATTAGTTTATACTACTTTCATTTCTGGAAAAAAATATTTTTCATATTTGTTGTGCATATTGAACCTTAATTATGAATAAAGAACATAACTTGTATCTTGACGGTCTACTGGGCGAATTTCAAAGGTACATGAACTGTCATTTAGGTACATTTTCCGTATCGTACATTTTAATTATTTTTAAATCTCTACAGAAAAACATAAATTTTAAATTTAACATGCTTATTATTTAGTATTATTTAAAGAAATATTAAGCAAAATTATATTGGGCTGTAGTATTACTTCGCATCAACTTGTTCTCTAAAAATAGAATAAATAATTTTAAATCATGTCAGAGAATTATTAAAAAATTACCTGAAGTTTGTGATTTTAATGTATTCCACGTGTCTCTTATGCATGCATTTTTAAAGCTGGAAATTTGTGTAAACGAAAAATAATCAGGTAAAACATTAATTTATATTAATGTTTTGCATTTTACCCCTTATTCGTAAGTCCGATTACACCGATTAATATGTCAAAACTGCAAAATCTTTATATCCTTAAATTTTAAATTTCAATCCGTAATATGTTCTTCTTGAAAGGGAAATTAATATGCCATAAGTTTCTTTTTACGTGTATTTCTGTTTTATTTTACAGATATGAAATCCATTTCATTTGTAATACTATCATGTCTTCAAGTATCAAGTCATTTTCTAAAATCATTCTTTCATATCCTGCTTTCAAAACTATATATAATATAAATTCATATTGCTGTATATGTGATTCATTAGCAGTTTCAACATTTAAAGAAAATCATTCTCTGAGAGCAATTTTGAAATGCTTTGATTTTTAAAGAACAAGCAACTTCCATTTAATAACATTCAAGCTAACTCAAAACTCAGTTTATTACTTAAATTTTACGTAATTATCGGATTGTAAAACTTAAGTGACTAAAATTAAGTTTTAGGAGTAAACAAAAGTTTTAGAAGTATCTACCTCACGTTTAGTTAATACGATTACGTTTTAAAACACGTTCTAGTTAATATTTAGATGCGCGATAGTTAATAAATAAAATGAAAATTTTAGAGCTAAACTTTTAAGACTAGATTAATTTTTTTTTTTCAAAATATACATTTTTTCTATCACTCGCAATATTTTAATTAAGAATAAATTGGATAGATAAAGAATCATTAAACATAATTATTTTAATGCTCTTAAATATACAGTCTATTTTTATGTATAATTTTTATATATTATATTAATGATTTATTTTTTTACTTTATTTAAATTTTACTTTCTGTTTATCTTACTCTAGTTACAACCATTAATAAGTTTAAACTGTAATAATTTTATATCCATTAATTTTAAATTACAGTTTATAACTTTTATTTCATATCTATAAAATATTCTTATAATAACTTTCTTCTTATATAGATTTTTGTTTTATTTCTTTATTCCAGTTTTAATTTTTATATCAGTTTTATCTGTGTTACTATTACGTTCTTCAAACATATATATTTTTTTTCTTTGCGAAATCTTCCATTTATAACGCACATAGCAACGTAATATACAAATAAACTCATATTCCATATATGTCATTCATTAACAGTTTAGACATTTATTGAGAAACATTCACTTAGAACAGTTGGTGATTTCTGAAATGTTTTGATTTTTAACGAACTCGCAACTTCCATTTACTAATATTTAAGTTATTTCAAAACTGCATTTATTACTAAAATTGACTGTCATTTAAATTTTACATAATTATCGGTTTTGAAACTGAAATAAATTTTGGAACTATGTATCTTACAAAATAAACTTGAGTCATGAAAAACACAACACTCAATTGAATCAAATTCACCTCTGTCTATAAATAATTGTTTAAAAACAACACAAAATGTCACAAAAACATATATGCATCATTTATTAAAAACTTTTACTTTAGGTGTTTTAAAAATACAAAACTGCATTTCACATTAAAAACCTAGCGCTTTCGAGCCGTCCTGGCTCATCATCAGGGTTAAAACATCACCACGCAGATACACACAAAAAACACACAACTAGTCTGAAACACTGTAAAAACATCAATGTCTGCTGAAGACAAGGTCAAACCATTATAAACAGGGTGGGAAGCATAGGGGGGGATGTGCCAATCTTATTCATTCTTGAACTATCTGTAAAAGCTTATACCATACTTTAGGGATATTGTACGAAACTGAATCATTGCATGTTTTATTTTTCCTGGTTAAAATTTCTATTGATTCACTTATTATTGCTTCATAAAAAGAGGATGTGGGTTTAATAATTTTAGCGTTATCAAAATCTATTATAATCGACTGCTGTTGTTTTAATCTGGAAAGGGCCGTTTTACTTCTATTATACTTGATATCTGCAATATGTTCTTCTAACCGAATTTTAAATTTCCTTAAAGTCATACCAATGTAGTCTTTAACTTTATAAGATTTTATCCTATTTTCAACTATTTCCATAATAACTGGGATTCTATAAATTCCTGCTAAATCTTCAATCGGTATGGGATCAATCTTCTTATGTAGTAACGCATTCAATTTAACTGGAGGGGATGCTACCAAATTTATTTCATATTTCTTTAAATTATATTTTAATTTTTCAAAAAGTTTCGGAATATATTGGAACTTGTAAAATTTAGTTGGTTTTTCTGTTAATTCTTTTTGTTTTTTACCCTGATATTGATATTGACAAATTAACTTATTAATTAACCTCTCTGAAAAACCATTTTCATTTGCTATAATTTTAACTCTGTCAAGCTCCTCATTGATATAACTATCAGTACACACTGAAAATGCTCTATGGATGTAAAACCTATATGCAGCCAGTTTATAACTTCATCACCTTTAAGTTATAAACTGGCTGCATATAGGTTTTACATCCATAGAGCATTTTCAGTGTGTACTGATAGTTATATCAATGAGGAGCTTGACAGAGTTAAAATTATAGCAAATGAAAATGGTTTTTCAGAGAGGTTAATTAATAAGTTAATTTGTCAATATCAATATCAGGGTAAAAAACAAAAACAAAAAACAGAAAAACCAACTAAATTTTACAAGTTCCAATATATTCCGAAACTTTTTGAAAAATTAAAATATAATTTAAAGAAATATGAAATAAATTTGGTAGCATCCCCTCCAGTTAAATTGAATGCGTTACTACATAAGAAGATTGATCCCATACCGATTGAAGATTTAGCAGGAATTTATAGAATCCCAGTTATTATGGAAATAGTTGAAAATAGGATAAAATCTTATAAAGTTAAAGACTACATTGGTATGACTTTAAGGAAATTTAAAATTCGGTTAAAAGAACATATTGCAGATATCAAGTATAATAGAAGTAAAACGGCCCTTTCCAGATTAAAACAACAGCAGTCGATTATAATAGATTTTGATAACGCTAAAATTATTAAACCCACATCCTCTTTTTATGAAGCAATAATAAGTGAATCAATAGAAATTTTAACCAGGAAAAATAAAACATGCAATGATTCAGTTTCGTACAATATCCCTAAAGTATGGTATAAGCTTTTACAGATAGTTCAAGAATGAATAAGATTGGCACATCCCCCCCTATGCTTCCCACCCTGTTTATAATGGTTTGACCTTGTCTTCAGCAGACATTGATGTTTTTACAGTGTTTCAGACTAGTTGTGTGTTTTTTGTGTGTATCTGCGTGGTGATGTTTTAACCCTGATGATGAGCCAGGACGGCTCGAAAGCGCTAGGTTTTTAATGTGAAATGCAGTTTTGTATTTTTAAAACACCTAAAGTAAAAGTTTTTAATAAATGATGCATATATGTTTTTGTGACATTTTGTGTTGTTTTTAAACAATTATGTATCTTACGTTTAGTTAATATGATTACGTTTTAAAATACGCTCTAGTTAGCATTTAGATATTCGAGAGTTAATAAATAAACTGGAAATTTTAGTACTAAAGTTTGAAAACTAAATAAATTTACATAAACTTTTATAATAAAGATATTTTTACCATCACTCGCAATATGTTAATTAACAAAAAGGTTGTATAGATAAAGAAGATTATATATAATAATTTTAATGCTCTTAGATTTAGAGTCTTTTTTTTATGTATGATTTTCATATATTAGTATTTTACTTTCTTAACTTATAACTTTCATTTGTCTTACTCCACTTACAATTATTAATATGTCTAAACTATAATAATTTTACACTTTTTAATTTTAAATTACAATTTATAAGTTTTATTTCATACTAAAAAAAATTTCTTTCCATAATTTGCTTTATGTAGTTTTTGTAATTTTTGTATAATTCTAGTTCCCATTTTTAAATCAACATTACCTATATTACTATCACGTTCATGAAACTTAAGTTTTTTTTTCCAAAAATTCAACTTTCATATTCCACATAGCAATTTAATATAGAAATGAACTCAGAATTCCATATATGTAATTCATTAGCAGTTTTAAGATTAGAGCAGAGCAAGAGCCCCAAGAGCAGTTAGTGTTTCCGGAAATTCTTAGGTTTTAACGATTATACAACTTCTATTTACCGATATTCAAGCTAATTCGAAACTGAATTTATTACTGAAATTAGATTCTTTATTAAATTTTACAAAATTATCGGATATTAAGACTTAAGTGATTAAAATTAAGGAAGTTTAAAACTATCTATCTTTAGTTAATAAGATTATGTTTTAACATTACTTCTGGTTAACATTTAGATGCACTAGAGTTAATATATGAAATAGTTTAATTAATAATAAAATTGGATAGACAAAGAATCATTAAACATAATGATTTTAGTGTTCCTAGGTTTTGAGTTGATTTTCATATATTAATATTTTTCTTTCCTACAATATACTTTCTGATTGTCCTACTCGACTTACAACCATTAATAAGTCTAAACTGCAATAAATTTATACTTTTATGTAGCTTTCATTACAAAAAGCTACCTATTGCAGCCGTTCGGAGGAAAGCAATTCCAAACAATTTTGGTATATTTTCACCGATCGTGACATCCAGACCTCCAAACCACCCTCCGTTCAAATGTTGATATATACAATATATATATACACTGCTCAAAACAATTAAAGGATATTGCAGTTTTAGGTGGATTTTGTATCTGGGAAACTTTTTAGCTGATTGATACATGGTCGACAGACATAGTAGGTTATATGAGAATAAATTACACATGTTTGGCAGAAAAAAATGCATTTTATTGCGCATTTGTGTACAAAAGAAAAAAAACACAATTTGTGCATATGAGAAAAAAAGAATAAGAAAAGGTGTTTTCTTCAAAGAAAATCATTTTCAGTAGGGGGTATGGTTTCCACGGGCGGCCAGCAACGTTGAACACCTTTGAGGCATGGACTCAATCAGGCTATTAATGACGAGTTGGGGTATTCTGCCCCACTCTTCCAGAAGAGCTCTTTCCAGTTCTTGGAGAGTTTGTGGTTGTTGTTGGCGGCCAGAAACTCGTCTTCTTAGAGCGTCCCAAACGTGCTCGATTAGATTCATGTCTGGAGAACACGCTGGCCATTCCATTCGAACGATTCCTTCCTCGAAAAGGAAATCCTCCACCAGGTTTGCACGATGTGGCCTGCAGTTATCGTCCATTAAAATGAAGTTATCTCCGATTGCTGCAGCGTAAGGGACTACAATAGGTCTGAGGATCTCATCCCTATATCGGCGACCAGTCAGAACTCCATCTCGAATTATGTAGAGGTCAGTGCGCCCGTCAATGGAGATGCCACCATACACCAACACTCCTCCACCACCAAATCTGACACTTTCGTGCACGAACGCAGGATTATTCCTACTGCCACGGTCCCTCCAGATGAAACTACGCCTATTATCCGGATGCACAGAAAAACGGGACTCGTCAGAAAACAGAATATTGCTCCATTCATTTCTCCTCCAGTTGACATGCTCGGTTGCCCACTCCCTGCGGTCGCGACGATGCCTTGATGTTAATCTAACACATACCATCGGTCGGCGAGCATACAGACCTACAGCATGGAGCCGGTTTCGGACAGTCTGAGTTGAAATCGTGGTGCCTGTAGCCGAGCGAAGGTGTTGTTGGAGAAGAGTAGCGTTCATGTTTCGGTGTCTCCGAGCTGTTAACGCTAAATACCGATCTTCATTGGGCGTTGTTGCCCGTCTACGACCTTGCCCTGGTCTTCGGCCTGCACATCCACTCTCCAAAAAACGGTTCCAGATCCTGGAAATGACACTTTGTGACACTCCAATGGCTTGCGCTACTTCGGCTTGAGTTTGGCCCCCTTCTAACCTACCAATAATTCTCCAAGCTTCTGAATCTGTCAAATGACTTCGCTGAGACATCGTACTCATCGAAACAAAGCAATCACTGAATGCCGATCACCCTTGTCTTCATTCTCTTTTATCCAGTTGAAAGTCAAATTTCATTCGCTGCCGCTGAAACAACGTTTTTGACGTCGAACTCAAAATTTGCATACTCCACAGTTTGAAAACCAGAAAAATTTGCATTTGTGATTCTCTTCTTCTATTTTCGGCAAAAAAAATTTCGTTTATATCTTTATTTTACATAAAACTTCAAATATCCTTTAATTGTTTTGAGCAGTATATATATATATATATATATATATATATATATATATATATATATATATATATATATATATATATATATATATATATATATATTCTTTTTCATATATATATCTGACATACGTCATGCTGTAAATTTCTTATTTATAAGCCGATTTGGATGTGAATGAGTATGTGTGTAGAACATACCAAGGTCTCGACCGAGTTCGTTGGCCAGCTTTATCCGCCATCTTATTTCAAAATGGCGGCCCGTTAATTTTTTTTTTTTTAAATTCAAAAAGATGTACAAAGAATTATAAATTGAAAAAATTGTTTCTGTTAAGTGTTAGGACGTGATACAAGGATTCTGGAACATTTTTAGGCTTTCGTTCATCTCACGAAACCCTATTACTCCCGCCCTGTTGTCTGTCCGTCACAGAGCCATTTTCAAAAAATGTGTAACTTATAGAGTTGAAACTTTGTGTATAAATCCGAATATCAACTGTGAAGAGCCCAAAATATTAACATTTGAAAAATTCGTATTATTTTAATAAATAGAGATAAAAAACCAAAATTCTAACAACCTTGTAACATTAAATTTAAATATTTTTCGTTATAATAATAGATGCCAAAAATTAAAAATCCACAATGAAATTATTTCTACAATAATTAATTTTCTATCAGACGATATCCACGAGAAAAATGAAAATGAAATAAAAAGTTTCACCAATTGAAAAAAAGATAAATATGAAATAAAATTGATTGACGTCATAGTCGTAATAAAACGAAAAATGTCTGAAATTTTTCAATAATACAAGGAGTATGGACATGTGTAAGTACACAAAGCAGATTAATATCACGTCATTAGAGAATTAAAAAGAAAATCTGACGTCATATGGGAAGTTTAACTAAGTTTTCAAATGTTTGAGAATAATACAAAGCGAGTATCAATATGAATAATAGAGAATAGTATATATATGAGTTTGAGGAATGTATTGAATCATGATAAAAACCCGATTATGGAAATATTCGCATATTTTAACATTTTGAAGGCGTCCAACATGTTTAATTTTGAAATTATATATTTTTTAAATATCGCATTTAGTCCGTATGACGGATATTATTATGACAGAATATAATAGCGGGTTTCGCCCACTATCCGGCTGGTTTAGATATTCGAAAAAACGAAAAAATAGACCGGTAAATTTTTCCTTTATAAAAAACATGACTTTTTTTGTTGGTGTTGTTGCTAAATGAAGTTTGTTTGAATTTATTAAAGAAAGGATAAAGTGTTTTGAAAGGAATATTAAACGAAACCCTTTGCGGGATCTTCGATCACACTTACCCACTTGTTGTTTTTGCTATATCTTAAAAAACGGATGTGAATGAGTATGTGTGTAGAACATACCAAGGTCTCGACCGAGTTCGTTGGCCAGCTTCATCCGCCATCTTATTTCAAAATGGCGGCCCGTTAAAAAATTTAAATTTTTTTTAAATTCAAAAAGATGTACAAAAAATTAGAAATTGAAAAAATTGTTCCTGTTAAGTGTTAGAACGTGATACAAGGATTCTGGAACATTTTTGTTTTTGCTATATCTTAAAAAGTGGCTGAGATATGGCAGTTTGAAATTCTAGGGTGGACGAGATTCTGAAACAATCTGATATTTGTTATGCTGTAACTCTCGTATTTATGAACCGATATGAATGTGACTGATCATGTGTACAGAACATACCAAGGTATCGACCGAGTTCGTTGGCCAGCATCATGCGCTATCTTGTTTCAAAATGGTGGCAAGTTAAATTTTTTGAATTTTTCAAAAAATTAAAAAGGATGTACAAAAAATTATAAATTGTAAAAATTGTTTCTGTTAGGTGTTAGAACGTGATACAAGGATTCTGGAACATTTTTATTTTTGCTACATCTTAAAAAATGGCTGAGATATGGCAGTTTGAAATTTTCGGGTGGACGAGATTCTGAAACAATCTGATATTTGTTATGCTGTAACTCTCGTATTTATGAACCAATATGAAAGTGACTGATCATGTGTACACAACATACCAAGGTATAGACCGAGTTCGTTGGCCAGCATCATGCGCTATCTTGTTTCAAAATGGTGGCAAGTTAAATTTTTTGAATTGTTCAAAAAATTCAAAAAGATGTACAAAAAATTATAAATTGAAAAAAATGTTTCTGTCAAGTGTTAGAACGTGATACAAGGATTCTGGAACATTTTTATTTTTGCTATATCTTGAAAAAATGGCTGAGATATGGCAGTTTGAAATTCTAGGGTGGACGAGATTCTGGAACATTTTAATTTTTGCTACATTTTAAAAAATGGCTGAGATATGGCAGTTTGAAATTTTAGGGTGGACGAGATTCTGAAACAATCTGATATTTGTTATGCTGTAACTCTCGTATTTATGAACCAATATGAAAGTGACTGATCATCTGTACAGAACATACCAAGGTATAGACCGAGTTCGTTGGCCAGCATCATGCGCTATCTTGTTTCAAAATAGCAAAAAGTTAATTTTTTTGAATTATTTTAAAAATTCAAATATATGTTTAAAATATATATAAATTGAAATAGTTGTTTCCGTTAAGTGTTAGATCGTGATACAAGAATTCCGGAACATTATTTGTTTTGGCTTTATCTTAAAAAATGGCAGATATATGGCAGTTTTAAATGCTAGGGTGGCTGACATTTTGAAACAATCTAATTTTTGTTATGCTGTCATTCTCATGCTGAAATTCGCATTTAAATTCAGTATTAACAAAAACCGAGATTGAATTTTCTATAATCGAGTTGTAAGCAGTTTAGCTTCGGGTGTTTGAGTACAATGAGTTGAAATTTTAAAACCGCGGATTATGAAAGCTACTTTTTCTTCCCGGTACAGGCCGGAAAGACTTTTTAATTTTAAATTACAATATATAACTTTTAGTATTTCATACCAATAAAGTTTTCTTTAATTTTCTTTATGTGTTTTTTGTATTTTATTTTATTATTTCAATTCCATTAAAATAAAAAAATTATCTGTCTTACTATCACATTCTTGACATTTAAGTTTTGCTCTAAATTTTTTCCTTTTTTATCCCACGTAGCAAATTAATATACAATTACACTCATAATTCCATATGTGTCATTCATTAGTAGTTTCAACATTCAATGAAAATCATTCTCTCAGAACAGTTAGTTATTTCTGAAATGCTTTGATTTTTAACGATCATACTACTTTTATTTAATAATATCCTAGCTAAGTCAAAGCTGAATTTATTATTGAAATTAGACATTAATTTAAATTTTACATAATTGTAGGATTTTAAAACTTAAGTGATTAAAATTAAGGAAGTTTTAGAACTATCTATCTTATGTGTAGTTATTACGATTACGTTTCAAAATATGCTCTGGATGCGAGAAAGTTAATAAATGAAATGAAACTTTTAATGCGAAGGAGAAGGAGGGGAAGGAGTTTTTTTAAAGATTATATTTGCATAGAAATGTGTACAGAATAAATTTTTAGTATCAATCATAATTTTCGATTTCAAAATTTAAATTGGGTAGATAGCGAATCATCGATCATAATTATTTTAAAATTCTTAGGTTTAGACGCTTTTTTAAGTTGAATTTTTAATTATTTAAAAATGGAGTAGCGAATGAAAGTATTACATTATAATAAAAATAATAATTATGCTACAGTTTTGAATTAACCCATTAAGGACCAAATTATTTTCTCAATAAAATACAAATATTGCCATTAAAACCACTTTTATATTATAGCAACCTACTTGCTTTTTTATCATGGTGTTTCTTGCATCAAATAAAGCGAATGTTTATCCTAAAAACCAACTTGTGTTACATTAAAACCTGGTGTAAGAAACATAATGTTGCGAAAACGCAACGTCAGTCTTTTATGGGTTAACGGTTCTTTTTTAGTCTATTTTTAACTTTTAATCGCAATACTGTGCCTTCATTAACATAACCCATTTGAGGAACATAATGAATTATGGTGCAAGTGCCGCTTAAAAGAATTAATTTAAGTTAAAGAAATAATGTGTTTAATGAAATTTTATACAACATCCATAATCTATTAAGTTAAATTTCTATATCTTTACAATTTTTTGTATTTTTTATATTGTTCTATTTTTTATACGAGGGAAAGTCATTAAGTGATAGGTTTATGTGAACTACGGCAATTGGTGCTTCTTCTATTTTTAGTTAAAATCAATTAAATCTTCACAATTGGATATAAGGTAGTGAAAGTTTGTCCTACCTGTTAAGTCCGCGAAGGTGCATTAGTAATCCAATATCCGTAATTAATCCAGTGAAATATGGCACAATTTTAAGTAATCACTTTTCCGATGATTTGATGAGTCAACAACCATAATATCTTACGAAAGTAAGTAGCTTCAAGATTTTGTTTAATTTAAGTATTTAATTACTATTAAAGAAAGAAAAAAGAAATATTAATTTACATCATTAAATTATACATCAAATTATTAATATTTAAACAGTTATTTTCAGAGAATTTTCTGCACTTCTTTATCTGAAGAAAGTTAGTTAGAGACTGAGTTTTTTAGTTCACAGATGAGAAAAACATAGTCAAGTTTACGTCATTGAGCATTGAACTTTTGAAGGTCACACGTGTCAGCAGTTCTATAATGAGTGTTTCACAGATGCAGAAAAAGTACTTCTTTGCCAGCACATGTGTTTAATTTCATCATCTCTTTGCAGTTGGAGGATGATTAGTCAGACTCATGATAAGAGATGAAATGTTTATATTTCAGAAATTACTTTTCTAACACCCCTGCTTGATTTCTGAAGTATAAATGTTCTTGAGATTTAAACTTACTCTGTGTTTTGTAAAGTCAGGCTTGGGAAGGGGCTTCGTTAGAATGTCGGCTGTCATAATTTTGGTTGGGCAATATTGTAGATCAATTATTCCCTTTTCCTTAAGATCTTTTATACTGTTGTATTTGATGTCTATATGTTTAGTTTTCGAATGATGTTTATAATTTTCAACCATATTTATACAAGCCTGATTATCTTCGAATAAAGTTATGGGCAAATTTTGTTTTAGATCAAGGTCCTTTAGAAGATTGATTATCCAAACTGTCTCTTGTGCTGAAGTTGCTGCTGAGATATATTCAGCCTCAGCGGATGATAATGCAACTGAATTTTGTTTCTTAGTTGACCAGGAAATTGCTGTATTTCCTAATTTACATAAATTTCCCGTTGTTGATTTAGGGTCATTTTTATCCCTTGCCTAATCGGAGTCAGCATATGTTGTTAGAATTGGCTCATTTTCTTTACTAATAATTAGTTTTAGTTCTTGTGCTGTTTTTAAATATCTAATAACCCGCTTTACTGCGTTCCAATCATTTTCTCTGGGTTTTTCGTTTCTGCGACTCAAAATGTTCACAGCGGCGGCTATGTCTGGTTATTGTAGCTATATATAACAATGTACCGATAGCTTGCCGATATTTACTGTTATTAGGAAGTAAATTTTCCTCATCAAATATGTTTAAGTACCCGGGTTCCATCGGAGTATCACAGGGTTTCGCTTCCTTTAAATCGAATTTTTCGATCAGTTCTTTTATTTTGTTTCTTTGATCAAGTGCGAAATTTCCTTCTTTACTTCGTTTTATGTTTATCCCCAGATAATAATTTACAAGTCCTAATTTTTTGACATCATATTCCTTTTTTAGTTGTTCTATTATTTCATTTATTTCTTTAGTTTCCCTGAAATTAATAATTCATCAACATATATAATGATATATGTTGTACTATCCTTTAATTTTCGTGTGAAGAGACATGGATCGGAGGTGCTTTGCACAAAACCAAGTTTAGTTAAACTTTCTTCTAATTTAATGTTCCATGCTCGTGCGGATTGCTTTAATCCATAAATTGATTTTTTTAGTTTGCAAATTTTATTTTCCTCTCCCGGTATTACATGCCCTTCTGGTTGCGACATGTAAACTTCCTCGTCTAAATTTCCATGGAGGAATGCAGTTTTGATGTCTGTATGATTTACATCGAAATTTTTATACGCTGCACATGCTAGAAAAGCTCTTATTGTAAAATACGTTACTACTGGAGCGAAGGTTTCGAAATAATCGCTTCCGTATTTTTGAGAAAAACCTTTGGCTACAAGACGTGCCTTATATTTTTCTATTTCATTATTTTCATTATATTTTATTGTGAATACCCATTTATTCCCAATAACTTTTATTCCAGGTGGTGGATCAATTAGTTCCCATGTTTTGTTTTTTCTTAATGAATTAATTTCTTCTTTAGTTGCTTCGTACCATTTGTTTCTATCATATGAGTTTTCAATTTTCGCTATATATTTCCACTCTGTTGGTTATTTTTTTTTCTTTTGGTTTAGTAATATAAGCGAATCTATCCCGGAAATCCCCTGTTTGATCGTTGAGATCTTCTAAGTTCGTTTTCGTTTAAATTTTTATCATTGTCTGTTTGTTTATATTCCTGCATGTCTATAAAGAATTTTGAGGAATCTCCCCTGCTTTTTCAGGTTGTTTCTGAACTTCTAATCCTTCTCTCATATCAATGTTTGGTGTTTTCTCATTTGAATTAGAGTTTTCTATAAATTTAACTGTTCTTGCCCTTATTACTTTATTATTACCAATATAGATCCTATATCCTTTGGATCTATTATCATAACCGATAAATGTACCCTTTATTGCTTTATCATCGAGTTTTCCTCTTTGGGATTTATCGAGATAAGCATAAGCTTTGCAGCCAAATATTTTTATGTTTGCTAAATCCGGTTTTTTGTTTGTCCATAGCTGGTATGGAGTTGAATTGTGAGACTTCGTTGGAAGTCTATTTATAAGATACACAGCTGTATTTAAAGCTTCGGCCCAAAATTTATTTGGTAGCTGGGCTTCCGATAATAGGCACCTTGCCATTTTGACTGTGCTTTCTTTCCGAAACACCATTCTGAGGTGCACAATGCGGAATAGTGAAATGGTGATGAATACCTTCATATTTTAAGAATTTTTCTAATTCTTCGCTTGTGCATTTATCCTCATTGTTTGATCGGATTTCTTTAACTGTGCGACTGAATTTATTTTTCGTTATGGCTACATATTCTTTTACTTTGGTAACTACCTCACTTTTTTTCGATAAAAGAAATACCATTGTAAATCTACTATAATCATCTGTGAATGTGAGAAAATATTTCTTCCCTCCTATGCTTTCTGTTTGCATCGGACCACATACATCCGTATGCACCAGATCGATCGCCTTCTTAGCTCTGTTCTCACTCTTTTTTGGATACGGTTCATTTGTTAGTTTTCCCTTTTACAACTCTCACAAACTATGTCATGTTTGCAATTTTGAATTTCTAAACCTGTTGCTAAATTGTTGGATAAGAGTTGTTTAGTTGAATTAAAATTTCTATGACCTAATTTCTTATGCCAAAGCTCAATGTAGTTTTTATTCTTGCATTGTTCAGCAAAATTGACATAGATTTCTTGCTTAGGTTTATAAAGGTCAATTTCATATAAATTTTCTCTCTTTTTTCCTTCTAAGAGAGTTTTTCCATTATAGGACAAGTTACATGTGTTATTTGCAAATATGAATTCATAACCGTGCTTTGTGGCTTTCATAACCGACATTAAATTTGATTGAATATCAGGGACATATAAAACATCCTTTAAATTTATGTCATTTGATTGTGTCCGCAGTTTTATTGTTCCTGTCCCGTGCGATTCTAAAGTTGTTCCGTTGGCTATCGTGACAGTATTTTTGTTGTTGTTATCAATGTCAACAAATATATTTATGTCGTTACATATATGTGAACTGCTTCCAGAATCTACGACCCAAGTAGATTTAGATTCATTATGTGCGATAAAATATAATTGCTTTTGAGACACTGTATTTTCGAAAGTGTTTTGATTTTCTTCGCTTTTACTCTCCTGAATTTGTGTGTTTGTGTCTGCTTTTATTTCCGGAGTAAAATCACTTGCTTCAAAGCATAAAGACGAATTTTGTCTGTATTTTTCATTTGTTTGGTTCTTAGAATTTTTATTCTTAAGAAACCAACAGTTTTGTCGCACATGATTTTTTCTTTTGCAATGCGTGCAAAAAATGTTTTGTTCTCTTTTTGGATATGCCCTAGTGTTTTGTTTTTGTTTATTAAAGGTTTTGTATACATTTTCATGCGATGAATTGGAGATTTCTTGTCTCCTTTGAAATTCATCAGTAAGTTTACCATTTATAAATTCTGAATTTAATTTGGTCTCTGATCGGGCCTCTAATGCCGTGATCAGAGTGTCATAGTTTGGTGGAAGGGAGCACAACAAAAGTGCAGATAGAGGAGAGTGCTTAATCGCTTCTCTTATTGCCTTTAATTTGTCCACAGTTTCTAATATTTTAACTATATGATCATTCATATTACCATTTTCAGCTAGTTTTATACTATATAATTTTCGTAGCAAATATAATTTACTAGATAAATTTGCGCGTTCATGTATTGTTTTTATTACTAGCCATGTAGCTTTATCTGATGTTTCGTTTTTAATATAAATCAGCTGGGAGTCTTCTCAGCTCCAATTAATTATAGCTATGGCCCTATTATCTCTCTTCGTCCAATCGCCTGTTAAGGGGTTTGGCGGATCATCAGTTATCTGGTTGATTAAATCTTCCCTCATTAATAACATCTCTAATTTAAACTTCCAAACTGAGTAGTTATTGGAGTTCAGTTTATCAATGTTACACATTTCTTTCATATTTGAAGCCATGATGTTGTATTTTTATTAATTTTATTAATACTTTGATTTAAACTTGTTTCTATTAATCCTTAAACAATAGTTTATTATTTAAAATATAGTTTTTGATTTTGTTTCTTTTTCTTATTAGAGAGCGGTTTTGCCGTGTTCAACCCTCTGCTCTCATAATCTGATAGGTTTATGTGATCTACGGCAATTGGTGCTTCTTCTATTTTTAGTTAAAATCAATTAAATCTTCGCAATTGGATATAAGGTAGTGAAAGTTTGTCCTACCTGTTAAGTCCGCGAAGGTGCATTAGTAATCCAATATCCGTAATTAATCCAGTGAAATATGGCACAATTTTAAGTAATCACTTTTCCGATGATTTGATGAGTCAACAACCATAATATCTTACGAAAGTAAGTAGCTTCAAGGTTTTGTTTAATTTAAGTATTTAATTACTATTAAAGAAAGAAAAAAGAATTATTAATTTACATCATTAAATTATACATCAAATTATTAATATTTAAACAGTTATTTTCAGAGAATTTTCTGCACTTCTTTATCTGATAAAAGTCAGTTAGAGACTGAGTTTTTTAGTTCACAGATGAGAAAAACATAGTCAAGTTTACGTCATTGAGCCTTGAACTTTTGGAGGTCACACGTGTCAGCAGTTCTATAATGAGTATCTCACAGATGCAGAAAAATTACTTCTTTGCCAGCACATGTGTTTCATTTCATCATCTCTTTGCAGTTGGAGGATTATTAGTCAGACTCATGATAAGAGATGAAATGTTTATATTTCAGAAATTACTTTTCTAACATTAAGTAAGTCAAAAATGTTATTAAAAATAACTTACAAAGATATTTGCTTTAAAACTATTTTTATATCGCAACATATTTTCTACCAATATTTATGCCCTTATATCACCGTTTTATCAGTGCCCCAACACCAGCTGCATACAATTCTTTGGGTTACTGTCTCAGCCCCATTAGGACGTCAAGTTGAACCTTTTCATCATCTGTGTACATCATCTTGCTTCTAATATAGTTTCTTAGTGGACTAAACAGATGAAAATAGCTTGGGGCTAGGTCGAAGCTGTATGGTGGATATTGAAGAAGTTACAATTGATGTTCACAGATGAAGAAAAGGTTTTGAAGTCTTAATGTGGATACAGCAACCGTGAGACAGCAACCCAAAGAATTGTATGCAGCTGGAGTTGGGGCACTGATAGAACGGTGCTATAAGTGCATAAATATTGGAGGAGAATATGTTGAGAAATAAAAATGGTTTTGAAGTGAATATCATTGTAAGTTATTATTTAATTATCTTTTGTGACTTACTCAATGATTACTACAGTCCCTGGCCAAATTATTAGACGCAGTTGTTTTTATTATAATTTATTAAATATCTGGAAAGATACATGAGGAATTATCCTGAAACTTCAGGAGTGTAAACAACATGATAAACGTCATCTATTTCGGCGAAGATTTTTTCCCGAAACCCCATAAGGGGCCGTCAACAAATTGAAGAAAAACGAATATCTTTTGGATAACCCTGTAAAAACTAACATCGCAAAAAGCATTCAAACTGTAGATTATGATTAAGTGGCTTATTGTAATAATTTGGGTTCATTTTTATGAAGATAGCATGTATACTCGAAGAGAAATTCATGTTTTTATAAAAACACTCCCAAATTTTACCAAGTTTTTTGCTTATAATTTGCAGAGTTTTTAATATAAAAACAAGTTATTTTCAGAAAGTATGACAAACAAAATTATACACAATACCCTGCAATCAGAATTAAAAAATAATAAAAATTGTAATTAAAATGAGCAGGTTTACCAAATAGTGTTTCACTGCGCATGCGCGAATTCAATCAGAATATACTGTACATAATATATTAGCTAAATGTATAGACCAACTTTTATGAAAGTCTCAAAAACATAGCTGGAAAATTCTGATAGTAATCGTCGATAGAATAAGCTTGAATTTCGCTGTTCCCAAAAGGAAGCAAAAAGATGAGGGGTTGTATCAAATATAGAATGAGAGACACTTCATTCTTATTATGTCAACTTTCACAAGCTAGTATATTTGGATACAACCCCTCACCTTTTTGCTTCCTTTTGGGAACAGCGAAATTCGAGCTTATTCTATCGGCGATTACTATCAGAATTTTCAAGCTATGTTTTTGAGACTTTCATAAAAGTTGGTCTATACATTTATCTTATATATTATGTACAGTATATTTTGATTGAATTCGCGCATGCGCAGTGAAACAATATTTAGTAAACCTGCTCATTTTTCATACAATTATTATTATTTTTTAATTCTGATTGCAGGGTGTGGTGTATAATTTTGTTTGTCATATTTTCTGAAAATAACTTGTTTTTATATTAAAAACTCTGCAAATTATAAGCAAAAAACTTGGTAAAATTTGGGACTGTTTTTATAAAAACGTGAATTTCTCTTCGAGTATACATGCTATCTTCATAAAAATGAACCCAAATTATTACAATAAGCCACTTAATCATAATCTACAGTTTGAATTCTTTTTGCAATATTAGTTTTTACAGGGTTATCCAAAAGATATTCGTTTTTCTTCAATTTGTTGACGGCCCCTTATGGGGTTTCGGGAAAAAATCTTCGCGGAAATATATGACGATTATCATGTTGTTTACACTCCTGAAGTTTCAGAATAATTCCTCATGTATCTTTCCAGATATTTAATAAATTATAATAAAAACAACTACTTCTAATAATTTGGCCAGGGACTGTATAATGATTCCAATGATTACAATAATTTTACTCATTGAGTAAGTTTTGTGCCTTACTCAATGACTTTACCTCGTACATTACTGTATAAAACGTTTCTATTGAATTTCGGTATCATTATTCATTTATTATTTTTCTTACACATAATATAAGGAAAGTATATTAGTCATAATTTGCGTGCGTGTGTGTGAGTGGACAGAATAAATCAGAAACGGTACCACCGATTGAACTGCCGTTTGGCGAATATGTTATAAACCACTATCACAAGAACTGTTTAAATGTTTGTACAAATCGGCAGACGGGTTAGGTATTAATTACATTTTAACTAATTTTTCAATCCATTTTGTAATTGATTCCATAAAGAAAATCACCAAAGAAAGGTGACAGAGTACTAGTGATAAATATGGCAGAGGCATTATCAAGCATTAGGAGCGCACAGGTAGTGACTGACTCCAGTTTTATAACGGAAGTCTAGTGTTCGAATCAAATCGATTCAATTGTGTGATAAATGTATATAAGGTACCTGTAGGTAATATGGTCACCCCGATGTTAGACATCTTTAAACAGTAGTAATGACCAATTTCAAAAATAATAATAATTGACTAAGAAAGTGGCCCTTTTTAGCACCGGAAAAATATTTTAAAATTTAAGTTAATCAAAACTTACACCTGTTGCAGTTTGTTATAAAAAAATGATAGTTGATGAAGGTAATATTCCCATAGGTATCATAAAATGGAAAGGTCTATAGTTAACGCAGAAAAAAACCAAATATTAAAAAAATATATATTTTGAAAATTTATAAAAGTAATAGAAAAATTAATATAAAGTAAATTTAGACAAAAAAAAAAGAATTAAATTTACAGAAAAAAGTATTTTTATTTGTTTTTTAACGCGTAGAGCAATGAAAACTTTTGTATCTTAACTGGTAAGGTCGACACATTTATCATATACTTAATTACGGCAAACAACATATAATCTCATATCTACAATTTTTTCGCCCATTTGGCCATATTGACGACAAAAACAAAGCACTCCGATATTGAAATTTGTTTATACAGTTAAAAAGAGCACCAAACCAGCTAAAATATTATGTCTAACAGTAAATACAAATACTTTGTTTAAATAAGAAAAGTAAAAAAAACTTATGAGACAAATTTATAATATGCAAACGTAAATAACAACGAAACAACAATGACTGCGCTCCCGTGCAAGTATTGCAAGCAACCCGGTACTAAACTATATTCTTATGCAACCATCATACATATTATTTCTCCTGTCAACATCCCTTTTTCTCAGAAACTACGAAACGCAGAACGACGAATGAGATGGCATATGAAAGGATTTTGAACTGGCTTCTGACATAGCACACTTAACAATTCGTTAAAATATGTTTTTGATTAAAATTTGCTGAAAATTAAAAATTAAATCGGCATTTTTTTCATAAAAGAAATGAAAGGCTTTCTTCAAAGTATCGTTGCCACAAAAATAAAATACCACATTATATGATGCTCAGCAATTATTATAAAAAACACCGCACGGGTTTATTTTATATTTATGATTAAAAAGCGAAATTGAAATTGAAATGTTTAGATTTATATTTCTATGTCCCATATTTTCCCGAAGCGGATGACATCATCCTCTAATGCAGTTAAAATACGATTGTTAATTTTTTTTTATCTCGCGCGTGTATTTTTCAATCTTGGATCAGTTTTTACTATAACTTTGATAAAATAAATTAGATGATATTCTAGCTTGACTAAAAACTAAATGTTGTTTGCAGATATTTTTATCCTTACTTTTTCTTTAGATGTTTAAACATGCATCTAAGAAATATTACATATTGATAAAAAATGGTACTTCTCTATTATCCAGTCGACCACTTTTCATAACAAAAAACTATCGCCAAATAAACGGCAGAACGTTGCCATTGGAATATCAAAATAAATAAATAAATAAAATATAAGAATTTAAGGACATAATTGTTATTTTAATGAATGAAATAAGTAATAAATCAGTAAAACATAATGAAAAATACACGCAAATGTCGCGTTAAAAATCACTTGATGCCGTAACAAACACGTATAATGCTTCTGATATCAAGTAAACGGGACTGCATTTTTGGCGTTTAATCTTACAATTTGGCGATAGTTTTTTGTTATGAAAAATGGTCGACGGGATAATAGAGCAGTACCTAAAAAATATTAGATTTCAGTGCGAAATCCTCGCGTAAATACAAATACTTTGTTTAAATAAGAAAAGTAAAAAAAATTATAAGAGACAAATTTATAATTTGCAAACGCAACTAACAACGCAACAACAATGACTGCGCTCCCGTGCAAGTAGTGCAAGCAACCCGGTACTAAACTATATTCTTTTGACTTCCAGCGACTAGATTCAAGCGTTATCCTTTTGATTCCACTGAAATTAATAACATTATTGAGGGTTGACCATATTACCAGCATTGGCCATATTATCATCAGATACTATATATATAGCATATTTATTTAAATTGTAATCTATCTTAAATTGATTCTATACTTTTCCCATTTAATTTACTATATTTCGTCTTAAAATAAATTCCGTTTTCGCTTTCAAAATTCTAATAATTTAAACGCGTTCTTTTATTTTCCTTTGCAAATTTCATTCGCCGCGGCGCCTGTATTTTTTTTTCACAGTCTCGTTTCCATCGCAATCAAAACATTACATTTGATCATATAGCCTTATTTATTCTATCGAGAAACGGGTAGATCTTTCATTCCCGCCAAAAGCCATTTTACACAAAAATTATTATTCCGTGAAGTAGCCCTTAAGTGAGGTCTTTGATTGGTTTAGAACTTTTTGCACAAGTCACTCATTATGGAATTATGCAGGTTTGCGCGTTAGCTTAAATATTCTTGCACATTCTCGGAGCCCAGCTTTTTGTGTATTTCAACATGCATAAAAAAATCGCAGCATAGTTTTCTCGTTGAATGTTTTATTTTGCTATAATCGATGGTTGCTATAATCGATTTTGCTATAGTTGATGGTTGCCACTCATTTGTGATGCAGATAGGTGAATTTAATCTAAATATTTTAAACTAAAAGCATGACTCATCAATTCAAATTACAATTTTCGTTGGAGTAAACGCTTTTATGGAAAGTCGGCATCTAAGAGTATATTTAGTTATGAAAAAAATGATGCTCGTTCAATAAACTTCACTGTCTTTTGACTGCTTTTTCTATTGGGAAATGCTTATTAAACGACTGCCCAATACCTATTCCGAAGGATTTAAAATTTTAAGCTACTGATAGAAAATGCTATCTGGCTATGTATTCTTTATCATTATGTGGTGTTTAAGATCGGGTTCACATTGTTCATAATATCTAAATTTCATCTTTGTGATATGGAAGTAGCTACGGCATCTGAGTTGGAATATATTTATATAATTAGGCACTCGATATGGACGTGTGATAGAATGCGTCATAATGATATGAAATTTTGAAATCGCACACACACACACACACACACACATACATACTTACGTATGTATATACACCTTCTGGACACGCATACTGGTGTTCCCAAAGTTTAATGGAAAAGAAAGTTTATATTTAAGACCATAATTCCGAAGTACTGATCTTCCCAAAATAATTATATTGACTTTTTCTGTTTCCTATTAATATGGATCTCATGGATAAATTCAAATCGCTCACCCGCATGAAAAATGTCACAACTCAAAAGTACTACATTTTACTGTTCTGTGCGAGCACTTACGTCTTTAAAATAGCAGCCATTTTAAGTTTCAAGTTTCTGTACCTTATAATTCCAAATAAATCGAAAATTAGAACGTTTTTCAGAATGTTTTCCGCTTATTTAACACTTTTCCAATTTTTCATAAACAATTCTTTCACAAACAATCCCATAAGTGACCACCGTGCAAAATTTCAAGTTGCTAGCCCCAACAGTATCACAGAAATCGCAATTTTTGAACGTTTATTCATCTTGTCCCTCTTTAAATTTAAATTTTTGAACAAATTTCTGTACTAGCATTTATGTCTTAAAAGTAACAGCCATACTTAGTTTCAAGTTTTCAATGTTAAAGAGGCCATATAAATCGTAATTTAGAACGTTTATAGAAAGTTTTATGCTTACTTTGCCCTTTTAAATATAGACATTTTTAAAAATCATGTTTAACGAGCATTTACATTTCATAAGTAAACATCATAATAAATTTCAAATTCGCAATTTTAGAAAGTTTCTTTATCCTGCACCTTTTAAAAACTGTTCTCTGCGAGCATTCCCTTCAAATAACAATCTTATCAAATCTTTCATATGAATCGTAATCAATCGGAAATTAAAACGTAATCGAAAATAAAAACGTTTAATTTAAAACGTTTTTCGGGTCTGCGGCCCTTGGGGGGTAGTGGTAACGACATAAAATACAGAGATTCGAGCAGAGACTGACACCATCATTTTACTACACACAAACACACAAATATTTTTTTATTTATAATAGTAGTATAGATTAAAAATAACATATATCAACATAATTACCAATGCCTGCTATAATTTAAAATTTCAAATCTAAACATCTAAAACTCATAAATGTAAAAAAATAAAGATTATATTGTTTTAGCAATAATAAAACATACAAAATGCAAATAATATCCAGATTTTTCTTCGGATTAAATTTATTTTATTCGGGGAGCACTGGTGATCCACGGACACCTGTTAGTAACCACTATTTTAGATTATATGATTTAGATATTGATATAATTTAGAATATATATTTAAATTTTAGTTTTTTGACATGAAAAATTGTGAGGAATTTTGTCCAGACATCTTTGTTTAAAAAAAAGCTCAAATCCTTTGAAAATATTAAAATAACATATTCCTTTAATGGTTGAAATTTATATTGATTTCTTCATTGTTCTAAATTACTATATGGATTGTTGTTCTGTTTTATGCCCATTTTATTTTATATTAACGTGATATTAAACTAAGAACAAAGCAATTCTCGTAAGCACTTCAAATTATACAACTTGATGTAATTATACCGTTTATTTGATTGGATTTCAGAATCACAAAAGAAGGTATTGAAATTTGAACACTTATGGACAATTTAAGTTCAAAGTCCCATATTAACTACACGTTGTAAATATTATTCACACTGGAGTATTTCCTTTCATTTGCATTCTATAGACTTATGAATTGTCGCACAAGCTTATAATAATAGAATACTTCAATATTCATATGAAACTTTCTGGTGAATTATGAAATGTAGAAATTAATTATGGAACATCAAATCTTAGTGTAACGAAATTTAATATATTTCAAACACATTCGTATAGTACACTAAATAAGAATCCATAAGTAAATAAAATTAAAACATAAATTATAAAGGTTTATATCAGCTATGTTTGAATTAAATAATAAATCTGAGCATGCTCTGAATAAGCAGCACAAGAATTATGAAAGAGTATTAGTCCCCAGGTTCTGACAAATGTACAAAAAAAAAAAAAAAAAAAAAAAAAAATTGAAACTTTTGCATAGTAAAGTTAATTTATTTTTGCATTGAAGATTTAAGAATTTAGAAGACCGAGGAGAGGTACAAGAATCATCGACAAGCATAGTAAGTCTTTACAGCATGAAATGACGTGAGTGATCAAATTATATTTAAAGTTTAATAAAAGTAAATAGTGTAATGAAAAGGTTTAGTAACACAGATAAGTGATAATAACATAAGATAAGATAACATGCGTGACAAAGTTTCTTGAATTTTAAATCACACACTATAATACAATATGATTTTAACAAATTTAAATAAGCTTATACGTAGTAGCTATGATAATGTTAAGCTAATAAGAATAATTTGACTTTTGTAAAAGCATACTAACAGTATATCCGTTCTTCCTAGGGTAGCGAATTAAAAATAAAGTACTCAGAAATTCGGAATATAGAAAACGTAACGTGCTCAGTGAGAAGAATGATGTTATATAATAGTATATTGTCGATTTTTATAATGTATATATATGTATTATATATATGATTGTTACTACGAGATGCACTTTGCCCTTTTATTTTAGACTAAGATTAAATTAGCACATCACAAAGATAGAGGGTTTAATTTCCACGAATAAATCAAGGTGTAAAACAATTAAAAGAGCTAAATTCCAAAATCCGTTGTTGAAATTGAGTCACTTTTTAAAAGTTAACGGACATTTTTATACACAGGCACATTTATTATACATAACCTGGAGCGAAAATGACCCACAGACCCTTAAGTCACAGAATTTATACCGTATTGTGAAAATTAAATTTTTTTTTTTTCAACCACTTTTTCTTCAAATTTTAGTGAAAAGATTTCATTACATTTTATGAAAATCTAAATCTATATTAGAAATTAAAGTCGAACATGAGTAAGATACATTTCAAAGGACTGGACAAATGTCGCGTATTAAGCTGGATCGCCAGTTAAACGTATTTGTGTAATGTTACAGGAACTAAGGTTTTTTTACACGTCTAATCGTCTAAATTAACTTTAGAGGATTCACTTATACGTTTATGGTTTAAAATAGTGTATTTTACGTATATTTAGATTAAAATTTAACTCTATTGAAGTTCAATTTATTGTATTTTTCTAAGACCAACTAAAAAAAAATATGGATTCATATATGACTTTACCGTGTACGTTACAACCAAAAATAAAACAACAAAAATAATTTTCCTGCTAGACTAATTTTTTAAATCAACCACAAATACTAAATATTTGCATAATATCACATTTATTAAAATCATATTTATTACTTGTGATGATGAGTAAGTAACGTCTTCCTTTTGATTTTATTACGGTTCACCATATTAAGCCATTCGCTGCCAACCACGACTATACTGGAGGTTTTTCAATCTAAAACTATGAATTCGTACCAGAAAATTCGAAAGAAGAATTTTTATTTTTTGTAATCAGAAAATGTCTGTAATTAAATAAAGTAAACATTGCTATTAGTATTTTCTGGTATGAATTCAAACTTTCTAAATAAAATAAAATTAAGGTAATTTTAACCCGGCAGTGAACGTGTTAACAGAAAATTTGCTAAAACTCCACGCACACAAACAGAGACGAATTGACTCCGTGAAACTCGCGGTGCAAGTAACTTATCTGACATGAATAAAACAGGAGAAGGCAGGAATCAGAAGAAAGTAACGAAAAAATAGAATTGAAAACGAAAAAAACGTTTTAATTTTTGTTTAAAGACGTTTAAAAGAACACAGTACTAGGGAGGTTTTATTTACTACAATGTGCAAGAGGGAAAAAAAATTGACAAAATACACCTCGCAAAGAAAGAAGAAAAATAACAAAAAGTGACAAAAAAGTATCTATCTTTATCTACTTCAGTAAAAACATACACGAAGCGAGAGACAAAAAATATTAGGACTTGGAATCAAACACGAGTTCCAGTGTTGCTAATTTAGCAAGATTCTTTTATTCAAATAGCTACCGCTGTTCTCGATTAGTAATATTCGCTTTAATTAATCTGTCATTCAATAAGCTGAATATTACTATTCGAAAATAGTGGTAGATACCCGAATAAATATATATGACTAAATTGGCAACACTGGAGAAGAGAGAAGAAATTTGCATCTTGATGTATGAATTCGTGTATTAAGCGAGATTTTTCGCCTCAAGAGACGAAAAATTTATCGCATATTAAGCGAGATCACGTAAAAACCGTTCGTGTATTAAACGTGATATTTTTGCATTAGTCTTATGGGCGATGTTCAAGAATCCGCGTATTTAAGCGGATCGCGTATTAACCGTGAGCGTCTTAACAGGGTCCGACTGTACGTTTTTTTAACTCCATTTAACGTTCACCAGTTATAAAGTTTAACATTTATTCAGTTTGTTACCTTGAAAACTTTCATAGGCAAATAGAAATGTTTTCAAATGTTAACTTACGGTCCTAAACTGAAAAATACGAAAGATTTCTGTGGTGAAAGTGAAGTTGCTTCTGGCCGAAAATGTGCGTTTTTTTCCATCATACCAAATACTGACAATAAGAGAAAAATGAAAGTAATGTGCACTCATTTTTGATTCTACACGTGCTTAAATTATGGTACGTAAAGTTGAAAAAAATAGGAAATTTTAAATTTCAATTACTCTGACGTGATAACAGAGTTGTTAATAGTTTGTCGAAATTATTTCCCAGTGTTGCCAAAATGTCTGCGTGTTGCCACAAAACCTACATTTTAAGTAGATTGGAAGAAAAAAAAGTTTATTTTCAAAAACAAAATCTCCAATTATCAATAAATTACGCTAGAGATTTGAAACAAAAATATTATAGAACAAACTTGTGCGCCAGTAAATATTTCTAAAGATGAAATGTTAAAAATTTAATTTTTCAAAAACACATATTTAACACTGACTTTGTTTTCAGAAAACGGTAAATTATGAAGCAATCTTTTACATAGTTTCTAATACTATCCCTTCATTATTATAGTTTTCGTTGTTACAATTATTTATACCTTTGTTTTATTATTTTGCTCAGAAAAATTGGTGGTAAAGTTGTATCTCACATTGAAGCAAGGAAAATTTGATTTATTTTTTATTTTTATGATCTTTAAAAATTTGAACTTAAAAATAAAAACATGAGAATTTGCTAAATCTTTAATTTAGAAAATTTGTGACAGTTTTCCCGTCTTAATCCTATAAAATTCTATTTATAAAATTCTTCGAATTAATCCTGCATATATTAAAAATAATGTGCATTTCAAGTTTTAAGTTTCAAGTTTTCGTTTCGTGATTTTACGTCCATTTTATCCTTTTGTTGTTTGTAAAATCTAAACTTCATTAGCATCTGATACCTAGAAGTAACATTCGTGCCTAATATCCAATTCGTATTTGATGAAACAACATCTGGATCGTTTTTGGATTCCATAATACAGGGTATGACATAAGTAACGCCTTGTTTGGTCCGTTCGTAATTATATAAATACGTAGCATCTATAGTCGTAGTCTGGTCCGTTCGTAATTATGTAAATACGTAGCATCTATAGTCGTAGTCTGGTCCGCCCGTCCGCATATAACAGAGCACAAACTACCCAACCGTATGGTTTGACATTTAGTATATATAATGGTCATTCCATGCAAAATGAGCAAAAATGAAAAAAAGTCGTGGCCACATAGTAACCGATTTTAATAAAATTTGGTACACAGATTCAATTCATATTTAAATAGAGCTATTCAAAATATCTTGACAAAAAAATAAAATATTTTGGCAGTTCTAGACATTTAAAAAACTTGTGACATGGAATCGTTCAAAGTTGCAAGTTTAAAGTTCCGTATCTTGAAAACTATTTAACATAAATAAAAGTTTTTCATAATATTGTAACCCATGGAAAATTATTATCATATTTATTTAGTAATAATAATTTCGTAACACCATGGTTAACTTTAAATTGGTTGTAAAAATTGAAAATATGTAAATTTTGAGAAAATTAAAAGCGTTATAAAAATCAAAGGAATTTAAAAACATATGTGAAATTGATGTCTGATGTAGTGTTACATATGAAAACCAAATTTCTCAAATTTGGAAGTTGCCATTTATTTTCTTCATCTTCAAAATAGCTTAGAAACTTTAAAAAAATTACAAAATCACAATTTTTCCTCTTATGTATACTTAAAAAATCAAATGAAGGAAAAATCTGACATTAACAATATTGCATAAGCATAAAGTTCAATAAGCCCATGATATGCTTAAAAAAATTCAAGATTGCCTTTGCTTCCTAACATAACAGAAATGGGTTCAAAAAGGTAATATTTGTTACGTCTTAGGGGCTATTTCACTTCAAATTTGCGCGACTTTCCTATTATCTTGCAAAAAAATGTAGCGCTGCCATCTATTTTGAGTTAAGAATACTACATAATTGTTTGTTAAACCACTGCCCCGTTCAAATCAATAATTTATTCTACTCTAATTTAAAATATTGTTGAGGAAAAATAAACTGAAGGGAAGAATGAAAGTTTCTATATTTAAAATATAGACTTTTATCTATAACGTCAAATAATTTTAAAATTTTAAGATGCTTCCTTTATGTTCCAACAATAAATTGAAATATTGAATTTTCCCATAAAAATTTTTCATCATTTATTTTTTTCTCATTAAGGAATAAAAAGGCAAGAATGAAAGTTTCTATATTTAAAATATATACTTTGAGCTATAACGCCAAATAATTTTAAAATGTTAAGACCTTTCCTTCATGTTAAAACAAGTAATAGAAATATTGCATTTTCCTCTCAAAATTTTTCATTATTTATTTATTTTTCTCATTATGGAATAAAATGACAGTTACTAAATTACTCCAATCTGTTACTTATTATTCCTTCCTAATTATAAATAGTTTTTGATAAAGTCTTCCCACTCCTAAGGCTAATAATGAAAATTGAAGTTACAAGCATGTAGACAAAACCTCGATCTTATATCAACTTTTAATGTAAGTTTTAATACTTAAATAAACAATCCTGAAATCTATTATTTTACATTTACTAATAAATAAATATGATCTAGATATACGCTGATTTTCATTAAAATGTATGACATGTCAGCCACAGCCGATTGCTCATTTAGCATGGAATGACCCATAACTGTTGCAGAATTTGTCGAGTCATTTCAAATTTTATGAAAAATGAATCGAAACTTAAAAAGATATTAATAAAAATATTTATTAATTTGAATTTTTAAAAAATCTCTACTTTCTTGTTATAGCAGCTTCCAAGGATTAAACGTCAAGCGATCGAGTTGTATTGCCGAGTTATCTGACATGTATGATGTTATAGTCATATATGACGTATATGATATTTCATAACATCTATGACCAAGTAATAGTCATATTCTTCATTTTATTAAATATTACCATACGTAATTAATTCAATGATATCCCATGATAGGTAATAATTCTAGGTTGCCATGGTGATTACGTCCTATTTAAGATGAAGTCATATTATTTCCGTATTACTAAATTTAAAAACCGAATTTGCATACTAAAATTGTGTAATTATAGCAATCATATAATCCACCGACAGTTTTTTGGTTAGATGTTTCCTGATAAATAGATATTAAATGGAAATAAGTCTAAATATGGGTTTCAAGTTCTGAAATTTTCAAAGCTAGGCTTAAGTTTCCCATTGGAATTTTCAGTAAATGTCAACAAATGATAAAATGTTGCCTATTTAAAATGTACTTATTTTATAACGGAAATTAATCCTATCATAATAATAGACGATATTAATTTCACTTAAATACTAACAGTACGAACGCACCTCGTTTGTTACGTTTGACGTACAATTTCCAACTTGTTATTTTTACTTGACGTTGCGTCGGTAGTTTTGTTCTGCATCCGAACATGTAGAAATTTCGTGCTCATATCTGAAATATTATCTCTTACTTCCACTGTTGTAATAAAGTTTTGTCTATAAACGTACACTCTTAAATGGCGTTGCTTATACCGGGTCCGATGAAACACCTCATATTGGCAATGATTAAGCATATTTTCAATTTCTTGTTTTGAGTTACACAATATTTATGTTTAATTTTAGTTGCTATTTAAATAAATAAATTTGTAATTTTAATTTTCTGCCAGCTAAATTTATTCTATAACGTTAAGAAAAAGATCACAAAATAGTTCATATATGGTTCGGCATTTTTTATTTCCCCGAGATTTCGAGCGATGCAAAATAACATAATATTATTAGTATTTCACCGTTGTGCAAGAAAACCAAATGGTGAAAAAAATTAACCAGTTTGCAGTTTTATATTTATCGAAGTTAAAAGCAAGAATTTATATGTCATACTGTATAAATGCTTCGGTTTGGTTGTTTTATATATCAGTTAATTGCGAATATTTATTCTCTGTAACTTGTTTGTTTTGTAAAAATTATGTTATCGTGACATTTAAAACCCGTAAAACATGTGCTTGTATCGTTTAGTATTTGATAATAATAATAGCAATAATAAACTTTATGAAAAGAAACAAATTACAGAAAACACATTGCAAAGTGGTTTTTGTTAATTTGAAACTTTTAAAACAATATTTCCCTAATTTTAATCACGCAACATCTGGAATTGAAGTCTTGCATCCTATCGGATATAGTGGTTTTGCTCGAACCGGAGGGGAGATCAGGTGTGGTTTCGGGTATACTTAAACTAGAATTTTCCGTCTCCCCACGTATCACTCTAATGTGGATAATAATAAAAGGTTGCAACGAAAATGCGAAATCAAGATACAATTCTTTGAAGTCTGTTTAACTTTTCTCTTAAACAATACTTGCTTATGGTTTTTGTTAATTCGAAATTTTGAAACCAATATTTTCTTAATTTTGATCACATAACATTTGAAATTCAAGTCGGCTGTGTAAAACGATTTTACCTGAACATGATCCGAGTCTTATATTGTGCCGGGTTGACTTAAAATATAATTTTACTGTTCCCGATGCAGATATTAATAAAAGATTGCTACAGAAACACGAAATGGGGAAATAATAGTAATGTCGGTCTTATCTTTCTTTTAAAAATTACGTGATTGTGTTTTTCGTTAACTTGAAACATTTTAACCATTATTTCTCCAGATTCAATCACACAATATCTAAAATTTCTGAAAATGAACAATCAATATGCAATTAATTAATAAATAAATTGTATAAAAACTCTTTAAATTTCCATTTAAAAAAGAAACATTACTAAATAGCAAGTTAAATAGCTTTCTTTGTTAAATCATTTCATCCATTTGAAGCTATATAAAATTGAATTGTACAACCTCATCCATTGAATATCAGTTTAAAATGTACCATTTGAATGAACAATACGATCACTTATACAAAATAAACTACAAAAAATATTGAAAATATTTTATCTTAAAGAAGAAGCATGGAACAATACAATATCACGGACTGTTATATACGTTGCATTTGTGAAACGTGAAGATAAAAAAGATTAAAATTTAATTATTCAGTTAAAAACGAAAATTAATATTGACTTTCTAAATTAAATAAGAGAACCTTGCCTTCTTAATAAATATCAATAAATATTAAGTTAAATTATTTTAATAATTGAAATGACACCTTTTGGTAAATAACGTTTCATTCATTTGGCAAATATTCTGACTTTATGTAAACGACGATTCTTTAAAAGCTTTTAATCTGTTTGCAGATATTTTATTAAAAAAGAAAGCCTAAGTCATATTAATCTTTTTACATTTCGTTACATTAAGATAATAGATGACTGCCTTTTAAACAAATACGTTTGTTTTTCTCCGTTTTTAATTCCTTTGTTTTCCATACTTTATAATCATATTTGAAAAATTACTTAATGTATTTGGATAACATCATTTTTAAGTGAAATATCAATAATGATTTCTTTTATTACGGTGCATGTAAAATTTAAAAAAAAACGTGCTGCGTTTTACTTTAATTTCAACAGATATAATTAAAAAAAATTAGTAATTTAATGCAAGTTTACATTACTCATATTTTAAACATACAGTTTCTTTATCCACCAGAAGGATTTTAGTTTATTATAAAAGAGAATTACAAAATAACATTCCAGATTTTTTTCAATGAGAAAAGAGCTCTTTATAAAAGTTCTCTCTAGTTTAATATATAGTTTCAGAGTGTGATATATGGCAGGTTGGATTACGAAAACAAAACATGGGATGTCACATTCCATTATGCAGACTGCAAAAACACAATTTCATTATCGGAGATATCATATTATCCGTCTATGAAATTAATTTCTCTTTGGATAGCGATATAAAACCATGAATGTCCTAAACTTTTTTTAGAAATAGATGCCATAAGGCATAGTCAGGCACAAATTCTTGTTACAAGATTATTATCATATTATGTTTGAATGGAATTAATATCTTCTGCTTGAATTGTTCAGAACGGCGTTACCCTCTGAACAAAAGCACATTTTATCATAAAAGTTAATAAAAAAGCTAATTTTACAGTCAAAGAGCTTCCTTTCGTGAAAACATGCTGTTATAGTTTTTTAATTTAGATTTCCTCAGGAAATTGTATAGGTTTATACATCTATGTAATTACAAAAGAAAAATTAAAATTGCAAGATTTTTTATATTATATAAATCCAGAGAATTTTCTTTTTCGTAGCAGCCGTTGAGAATCCTATCGTGCAGATTTACTAGTAGGTTGATATCTTTAGAAATCAACCTATTGCAATTATTTCGTTTATAAGAATAGGTTGATTTCTTTTTTTATTTTTATTTTAAGGTAAAATATCTTGGATGAATTTGTTAATCAAGATCATTCATTTGAAAATAACGATCCTTTAAAAATTCGAAAAACATTATGGTCAATAGATCTATATTTCTAGCTCGTTATTCATCTCTGCATCATTAGCACTTTAACTTTATTGATTTCAATATTTATTTTTAAAGTTGTTTACTTTGATAAATGCTGCATACTAAAAGAATTTCGCCAGTATTAATTAAATGGTTTATATTCCAAACTGCTTTGAGCACCAAAAATATATTATAGCTTAGTATCATCATGTTGTGTCATCATGATAACGTCCAAATTACTGGACCGATAAAAACCAATACGGACGGTTGATTAATTTTGACATCTTGGATGAGTCCGTTAATCAAGAACTGTCTTTACTTTCGTACGTGCGATATAGTAAAGGAATTTCGATGTCGTTCATTAAATGGTAGGGGTTCTAACATCATTTGTGTGGCGGAAAAGTATCCGTCAGAAATGAATGTTTAAACAAAATTCTTATTATTTATTATATAACTCGAATTCAGTCAAATACAGGGTCATTCATAATTCCCTCCGGGGTTTCGAAACGTTATAGTAAAAAAACGAAGACGAATATGAAAAAAAGAAACATATGAAATTATTCCGAAACTTTTCAAGTTTTACTTACATACATTACAGGTGTTCTATGTGTGAACCCTTGGTCACACGGCATACATCCATGCGATAGTCCAGTTCCTGCCATACTCCGTTTCTTTAAATCTGAATCAGTGGTGTCAGTTCAACGGGCCTTTCGTAATAAATGTCGAAAACAGGGACCAACTGACAAAACAATTCATGTGTGGTACCGGAAATTTAAAGAAACGGAGTATGGCAGGAACTGGACTATCGCATGGATGTATGCCGTGTGACCAAGGGTTCACACATAGAACACCTGTAATGTGTGTAAGTAAAACTTGAATAGTTTCGGAATAATTTCATATGTTTCTTTTTTTCATATTCGTCTTCGTTTTTTTAATATAACGTTTCGAAACCCCGGAGGGAATTATGAATGACCCTGTATATTTGATACGACAAATTAAAAATTTTCCTGCAAATTATATTTCTCGCCAAAATAGCAAACTTGAAAGGATTAAGAACAATTTGTTAAATTTGTACTAAATCTGATGTATGTACATTTAAAACCAACAACGGAACGAATGAACAAACAAACAAACAAATCAACTTACTCTTTCCGACTATGCTGGAAGTACTTGTTTTAGTTTAATTTTAACCTTCAAAATAGCACATGAATATTTTTCTTTCGCTGAAATTCGATCTCATTGCACTTTAATACATTTTATTATTTAATAGTGAACAGGTAAATGAAAATAACTTTAAAATATTATTTTTAAGAAAAACATTTAATCTTAATTTAAATGTATTACAGAACGTAAAATATTCAGGCAGTTTCGAAATTTTCAATGTTTGCTGAACAGAAAACTAAACATATGACATGTTTGGGAAAAAAATATGTCATGTGTGTAAAAAAGTATCTCATGTTTGTGAAAAGTTGCAAGAAAATTTAAATATTTCAAACATTCAAATGCGTGAAAGTATTTCTGTACTTTCATGTGTCATTGCCCTATATGCTTTTAAACGAGCTTGTACAGTATATTTTCTTACGCATTCGGTATAGTGTAAAATATATATTCAAAATTTGTTCATCGAGTTTTGAGAGAGTGTGTCAATCGAGTAAGATGAAAGCTATTTGAAAACTGCAAACATCATATTCTGTTGCCACTGCAGTTTGAGTAAATATGATAAATATATGCAATATTGCTGGGATGTATTGAATATAAATGACATTCAGAGGGAATTTATAAATCAAAGTCTGTAACTAAATTTTACAAATACTGTGTATGTAAATCTTTAATATTTCATGAATCATACAAATATGAGATAAATCACTTGAAATTGTGATGATAATTTTTAGAACAGAACACGTGATCTGTTAACTAGAGGGATAATGATATTAACCAATGCAAAAATGTAATATGCTTTGTAAATAATGCAAATGCGCTGCAATAAAACTAAACTACTGAAACTACTTTTGGAAATAACCAAGAAAAATAAAATAATAAATAAAAGCACCTATTGCATTAGATAGTGTTATTTCAAAGTAATTCAAATCATATGTAAACAAGATAAAGCCTATTAAACCTTCATACAACACGATCCCTCTAAGTGATGTTTTAAAGCAAATGAAGTACAAAAAATCACCTTTTGTGTTTCCTATTTTTAGATATTAATGGAAAGGAAAACGTTCCTTGTATTTCTGTATCGTTCCTTGTATTTTGAAAGATGCACGGACTGGCTCGGGGCCCGAATTATGCAAATCCTAAGTAGGTGGTTGCTAATTAGACACATAAACACAATATAACTGAAATATGTACAAACATTGAAAAACATAATGAAGAGAGAGAGAATGCGGGACAAAAACACACTAAAGAATAAAAATACAAAGTGGCTCATTATAATATACAGGGTGTCCCAAAAAGGAGTACCTATTTTTAAAAATGGATAAGAAACAAACGAATAGAGTTATTGAATAAATTCTTGCAGGAAACGGTTGTGTGAAGTCTGGAATTTTGTTTAGAGTACTTTATTATGTTAGTTAAAATTCTTACCGACGGATGGCGCTGCGGCTACTGCATTCATCAGCAATAGTTGAAAATTAAATGACAATATTTTCAATATGTCCCCAATTCATCACAATAACATGCTGTAGTCTTAGAATGAACTTTCACTGACCCCGTCTGCTTCTGTCTGGTCTTCACGCATGCTCCGTTTGTTCATATAGCCACCAAAATGTGCTGTAGCGCCACTGTCGGTCAGATTTTTAACTATCATAATAATCTGTTCTAAACAAAATTCCAGACTTCACACATCGGTTTCCTGCAAGAATTTTTTTAATAACTCTATTCGTTTGTTTCTTATTCACTTTTAAAAATAGGTACTCCTTTTTGGGACACCCTGTAGTTACAAAATATTAGCCCGAAACAGATACTGAATTATTATATTGTTTTAAGTGAAAACGGATGAATCTTTTGTAATCGTCTGCACACGATAGAGATAAATTTTAGAAAATCATGCTTGAAAAATATTTTTTTAAAGCATACGAAATCAGTAAATTCAGATACAGTTTTCTAACAAATTATATTTGAAAGAACATATTTTACCCTATTCGACCATGTAAAAGTTTTGCGATGTTCAGAAGTTAAAAAGTTTTAGTAAAAGCGAAATTTATGGGTCAGGTGTTGCCACCGTCAATATGACGTCAGCGTTGCTCACGGACATATTTTTGCTTCATAATATAAATTGCTAAACACATTTCGACGTCCTATACATTAAGTGCCTACATCAGTCATGCGAAAAAACGCGCAAGCTAATGTTAAGTCTATGGGAAGGTTCTTGGCAAATTTCTCGCTCGCATTTTAATATTTTTTTTTTTTTTTTTTTTTTTTTTTTTGCATAGGATAGCTGAGGTCAATCTCTAGCGTTGTTAGTTTTTACTTTTTAGATTTTAATTCCAATTTTTTTATATATGGGTACTTTCACTTTCAGAACCGGTTCCAAAATTTAAAATGTCCGCTTATAAAAAGAATCCAAAAAGGAATCAGTTTCCCAAAATCAAAAAATTAAAAACAAACAACGTTAGAGATCAACCCCAGCTGTCCTATGCAAAAAAAAATATATATATGTTAAAAAAAAATTAAAATGCGAGCGAGAAATGTGCCAAGAACCTTACCATAGACTTAACATTAGCTTGAGCGTTTCTTCGCGTGGCTACCGTAGGCTCTTAATATTCTTACAAAAAATATACGCAATTATAAACAGAAAGTTACACTACATATATAAAAAAAATATATTAGTTATTTTCCACCAATCTTACTGTATGATCTAATGAAAATAATTTAAATACCATACAATTAAATCCTGAAATTAAGAATTATTTCATCTGTTTTGCATAAAAATTAACCATTTAATAGATTTGTAATCAGGCGTATGTATTCTTGTCAAAATCCCTATTCTACAAAAATCTATTAGCTATAAAATATAAGGAATCCTATGATATCTGCAACAACGAATATGTTTAAATTTATTTATTTTAAATTATATCGGATGTGTATTTTAAAACACAGGAATGAGATTAATAGTTTATGAATTTTGTTTTCTCTATTTAAGATTAAACTCAATAAATGAATTAATATTTTTTGTTTATTAATATTCTAGTTCAATCTAATAAATAAAATATTTTACTTTACATTTTACTTCTATTCCATTTTAAACAAAAACTTTTGTGTTCAAATAAAAAACTTAAAAAAAAAAATAAATGTATACATTTGCTAAAATTAGAGAAATTTAAACACATAGTGCATTACAATTAATAAGTAAATATGACAAGCTACATATTATTTTAACAACAAAAAATATTTATATTTTAAAGGTTGAATATCGAATCTGCTCTTTTTACATATTTGTTGCTCTACGTTTTAATTTATTCCTTAACAGAATATGTAGATAATTTTGGTAACATTTTGTATATTTTATTTTAGAATAATGATATAGTATAGCGATTAGTTAATCTTGAAAATTTAACCCGACAGTTAAATAAATCTCGAAAAAAAATTATTAATTAATTCAGTATTTTTTAAGAAATTACGTTAGAAAATTTTGAACATAAAACGTTATCAAACAATATAAAGTAATTGTTTATTTATAAAATTTTGAATATATACCAGAGAAAAGTTTACTCAAAAATAATACTATGAGATAACCACCACCTAAATTAAAATAATCTTTTTAGTAATACTTTCTTTCGGTTTCAAAAATTAGAAATAACAGCTATGGAAATGCATTTGATGACACCGAAATAAGCATATTATTATTTCAGTTAATTGATATCAGAAAATGGAGAGTGGTTTCTATATCAAAATGTATTATTTCTTGCTATATATATATATTTAATGTTAAAACTGAAATCTATATGTTATCTGAAATTTTGCAATTAAAGAAAGATTCGGATTTCAAATTGTTCCTTGTTTTACTTTTTTGTCATTGTGTTATTTATAATCCAGTCAAATAGTCAAAAATAGAGGCAAAAAATCAGCTAGAAGATTTTATGTTTTTAAACTGTTTATGGGGATGCTAATAACAGGGATTAATGGTTTCCCAACAAAATATCTCGAGGCTAAACTTTGTGGAGCCAAAAAAACCACGAAATTTTTGACTTTTTTTTCAGTTTTTTGCTTATAACTCAAAAACTATAAACTTTTTGTGTACAATATTTAGTTATAAAAAGAAAGAAAATTCAATGCTCTACAAATTTCATTTCAAAAACTTGTTTGTTAACCCATTACTAAGCGCGCTACGGCTTTTTGAAAATGACACTTTTTTTTCAACTTTATGGAAAATCGCAAAAACTAACTTTTGACACCATTTTTCATTTATTTAATTCTCTTTAACGTAACTTGTTTATATTACAGGTATTTCCATGATATCTAAAATAATTAATTGCAACGGTAACATTGTAAAAAAAAATTACAAGATTGTAAAATATTTCGTATTTAGAACTTAAGTGGAGAACATTAATAGTAGGTATTTACATGAATGTAAGTAAAAAATACATACAGTAATATTTTTATTATATTTAGTAACGTTTGCGCGCTTGCATGTTGATGGGTCTGGTTCGTCAACCTCCGCTTGAGAAGCTGACGAGCAAGTTGTTTGTTCTTCAACAGTTTTGATCTTCTTCGGGCTTCTTGCGACATCATCAACCTGGTTGCCATATTCATCGTCGGTTTGGTAGATAGTTTTTCAGGCATAAGCTTCATCATACTCTTCTTCTGGGTAAATAATGTCATCTAACATTTTCGCAGCTGACCCCGTTATAATTTTGAAAATTATCGAGCACTTCAGTCCTGATTTTTGACAAGAGCATGCCTTACTGCGCCCCTTTTTACAGCCACATGTAACAATATGCAGCAATGATTTAGGTGCTGGGTTTTGGCCCATTTGAACTGGCTGAAAGAGACCGTCAGACCTGCGAACCCACCCCCATTCTTCAGGAGGGATGTTTCCCAGCCAAGCTTGCACCTGATGGTAACATCGGAGGAAATGATGCTGTGCAGCCTCTTGCGTTGGTGGTAGCTTTGTAAGATGGACTTTGCTTTTTGGTGCAGATTTAGCAAGTAACTGAAACCTCGAAATATTCAATGCCCATGTTGTGTTTATGTATCCACTGTACAGAACGATAATGAATTTTTACCCAGCCTTGATTATATTTTGACGGGTAGTCTCTGGATTATTGAACGCACGGGATATTTCTTCAAGCTGATCATGTTTTTTTCAACGTGTTACAAAACTATGATGATTTTCTTTGCCCAAAAAGAGCTGATGTTGTATCGGATCTGCTGATTGCATGAGTGAAAAGAACATTATTGTAATTGTATTTGTATGACATGTATGAAAACCACTTGGTTTCAATGTTACCTGTTCCTGGTTTTGGAAAAACTAATTTTTGTGTTGGTGTCACACGCCCGTCATGAACACGAGAAGATCAATATCTTCTCCAACAATTACGAAACTTTCAGAAGTTTGAGTTCTTGAAATAGTTGAGGTAGCAATCATGGCATCAGCGCCTTCTGCTGCCTGGTCAGCTTGAATTTTGTAATTTTGAAACTCTGTTTTTAGTAGTGAAATGAAGCGGTTCTTGTTTTTGTCATTGGCCAGAAATTGATCCTCGTGGAGTCTGTTTAACATTTCTGCTGCAACTATGACTTCAGTAGAAGTGTGCATTCTAGATAGATGAACTCTTTCTGCATTTTTAGTTCCATTCTGTTCCCCCTCAGATGGATACCTATAGAATACAACGGCGACCTGTGATACAAAAATTTTCTGAATGTAAGAAACATAACTTTTAACAATAGAGTTAAAGGAAACATTTCGAGGCCAAGTTAATTTGTGAAGAATGTACTCTCCGTCAACAACAAAAAACGTATCTTTTCCAAAGAGATACAGATTGTTTAATGAGATGAATGCACTGTAGAACGAGGATTTTGTGCCTTTTCTCATCCCATCGTCGGAGAACAGAGACATCGGTAAGGAGAAAGTTCATATGTTAGTAAAATCTGCACGTCTTCATCACTCTGCTGCGTTAAACAAACCCTTTCGAAGAGAATCAATGGATGAACAGAAGTAACTGTAACGTTTCCGAAATTTAAATAGATGACAACAGAAGCCAAAGTTACTACCTTATTCTATTTCTTGAATTTCACGCTCTTGAAATTATCTCCAACAATTCTTCTGACTCCCGTCTCTTCCATTTCTTTAGCCAAATAACAGTTAACATCAGCCCCTCCAACAATCCGACTACTGATGGACATTACGTAATCACTTTAGGAGAAAGGAGGCTGCAATAACAACCAATATCGCAGTTTGTTGCAGTCATTACTGTCTCTATCAATGCGGGAAGTTCTGGCATCTACGTGTAGTTCCGAAACTTCAAAACCTACTTCACAGTATGCCTCTATTTCTTCGCAGATGTTTTGCATATGAATCATTCCCAGTGTCTATCTCGCTAAAATCTTCATTTGAAAGTTTTCCTCCCTCACTTATTCATCAACAGGTACGCTTCGTTTCCACAGTAAGTGACGAAAAGAAAGTTTTTCGTGATAGTAGGCGAAAAATCGGTCACTTTCTGTGAAGTTGGATAAAAAAAAGGTAATTTTCAAAACTCCGTAGCGTGCTTAGTAATGGTTTTAGAAAAAGGTATTTATAATAAAATTCGTAGAGAAATTCATGTTCTTTCTTTTTATAATTAGGTATGGTACACAAAAAGTTTATAATTTTTGAGTTATAAGCAAAAAACTGAAAAAAGTCCAAAAATTTCGTGTTTTTTTTTTTTTTTACTCCAAAAAGTTTAGCTTCGAGATATTTTGTTGGGAAACCATTAATACCTATTATTAGAATCCCCATAAACAGTTTAAAAACATAAAATCTTCTAGCAGATTTTTTGCATCTATCGGCTCTATTTTCTGACTATTTGACTGGACTATTAGTGGGTTTTTTTTAGGTTTTAACAAGTTACAGTGTTTGAGAATCGATTTCAAATTATGTTCTAGAGGGTATAAAATTTTAAATTACTTTTTTAAAAAATAAATTAAGAATAAATTGCCTACATATGTTCCTAATTCTGATTCCACTAATAATTTCTTTTAATGTTTAGTATCTTTTTAATTAAAATAAAATTAATTTAAAAAGTGGGGGGGGGGGAGGGAAGTAAAATATCTTTTAACCCTCTGCACGGAACATCTTTTTTTTTATTAGTTAAAAGGAACACCGGTCTGTCAGCCCAGGACATCTATTCCTACTAACCTATGAAATTGATTGACATAAGGAGGGTGTACTAATTACAATATATAATATTAAAAATTATTTATTTATTCAAAAATACACATTAAACTATACATAATGAGAAAAATTCACAATTTTGAAACAGGTCCGAGAGACCTGTGTTCCGTGCAGAGGATTAAGTATAATTTGAAATCTGGAGGAAGATAAAAATTAATTGAACGTGAATCTAGACTATTCTATAAACAGGAATAAGTTCTCGCCAATGAAAACACTGCACATAAAAAAAAAAGAAAAACGTGGTATATTTTAAACAAAAGAGTACGTTCAAATTTTATCCAGTTGGAAATTGTACGTTAAACATGACAAATGAGGTGCGTTCGTTTCGTGCTATAACTAGTTTTACAATGTAAAAAATCGTTATTATTTCAGTGAAATTAATTGTATCGTCTGCTATGAACGAAATGAGGATGCCTTTTTGTTTTCTTATTGCGTATGCCATGTTTACAGATGCGATTTTTTTTTCGACACCAGACAAGGCTGTAAATTTACCATGGAGATCTCGCTTTGCGAATGATTACCTCCATGGTTAATATTTCTATGACTTACGATGAATGAATATTTTGTTTATTTACTTTAAAGGATTGATATATTCGGTTATTAACCTAATTTTCACTGAAGTTATCCCAGAATCTATACATTTTTTAATGTTACTCATCTCTCAAGCAAACAATTTTTTTGACCGATCTTTCTAAAAATGTAGCTTTTACGCAATTTTATTCGAAAAATTAATTTTGAATAAAAATGGCCGCTTGGCATATGGGAAAGGATGCGGTTAGCTCGTATTTGTTTTCCGCAGTCACATGACTTGCGCTTTTATAATATAGATTACGTATGATAAGATTTAATATAATAAAGAAAACTTTTATTAATATCTTTTTAGTTTTGATTCGATTTTCATAAAATTTGAAATGACTCGACAAAATTCTGCATCGATTATATATATTAAATTTCAAACCATTCGGTTGGGTAGATTTTGCGCTGTTATATGTGGGCAGACGGACAGACAGACAAGACAGACAGACGGACGGACTAGACGAAGACTATAGGTGATACGTATTTATATAATTACGAACGCATCTAAAAAAATGTATTCATAATTTATTAATGGTTAGTTTGGTTCCTCCAGTTTCCCTAACCGTTCTTCGGATCAGTCAATGTACATGAGGGGTTCACAATTTATGCATACTCGCTGGCTTCAAATTACCATTTACCGATTCCATGTCTTCAATGCGTCATCAAAAAGTCTATTAATATGAGCCTCGCATGATTAGAAAATCATATTATTTATACAAATTTCTTAATAATCGTCACTGAGTTTGTCAGATTGGTTTTCGCTTCAAAAGAACCATCTTCATTTCTTGAAGAAAAAGAAGTAAAAAAAAATTAATTAATACAAAGAACTCTGGAAGCTGAAGAAACAGGTGCCATGTATTATTAAATGAATGATCCAGATTGTACTTAATATATTACAGCTTAAAATGAAGAAAAATAGGATACTGAAAAAACCCCAAAGCAAAGCAATATCATGAAAAGATAGATACTAATAACAAACAAATTAATACAACTATATGTAAAAAAGACAATTAGCCAATGAAGACACTCACAATTGCATTTAAGAGGTATAATAGATATCAATATACATGCTCATATTAATATTTCCTATATAATTATTAAGATGTCATCTATATTAATAAAATAATGACATTTGTCTGACATCTGACGGTGGCTAGGGAAATCGATCGCATGTGGAGTTCTGCAAATTTGGTTCCGGGTAGGATCCAATCCCGGGTAGGATAGGTTTGGATCCGAATGTCTCTGAGGTTCAGTTGATTTTTCTTAGATTTTTCGTTATTTTATATTGAAAGGAAATATCCGCGTATTTTTGGGATTTACATTGTTAGCCTGCGAGTTTTCTCCAATGTTAAAAATAAAAAATAAAAAAATAACATAGTTTTTTAGCCCGATATAGTAAATTTTCTCCTTTGTTCAGTGAAAGTTTTGTAATTCGTAGGGATTTTTCAATCTTTCATGTTAAAAAAAAGTCTTCATTCCGCCGAAAATGAGGACTTTTAACAACTGGTTTCGATATGACACTTTAGGTAGCCAATGTTTTATTTTATATCCCCGTAAGGACAACTCATTTGGAATTCGTTAGAAAAATCTATAAAGAATAAAAATTTTAATGTATACAATTTTTTAAAGGCATTAAAATTATAAGTAAAATAAAAAAATAAAATAAGACGAGTTTTTATTACAAAGTACTAAAAAGGTATAACAAATATTGAAGAATAATTGATTGAAATAAATACATTTTTAAAAAGATATAAATTTAATTGTGGGTGACTAGTTTTTATGAGTTTTTTTTAAATATATAAAATGGATATACAATTTTAAATTCAGAATCGAACACACATCCATTAATACAATGCGCGTATTTGAAAGATTTTCCTATATAATTCCATATAAATTCCTATAAGCGAGTTCACTGGACAGCTTCATCCGCCATTTTGTTTCAAAATAGCGGCCAGTTAAATTTTTTTTTAATTTTAAAAAATTCAAAAAGATTTACAAATTTTTTTAATTGAAACAATTGTTTCCGTTAAGTGTTAGATCGTGATACAAGGACTCCGAAGCATTTGTTGTTTTGGATTTATCTTAAAAAATGGCTGAGATATGGCAGTTTGAAATTCTAGGGTGTTTGACATTTTAAATCAATCAGATTTTTGTTATTCTGTAACTATCGTATTTATGAATCGATATGAATGGGACTGATCATGTGTACAGGACATACAAAGGTCTCGACCGCGTTCATTGGCCAGCTTTATACGCCAATAAATTTTAAAAATGACAATAGTTAAAATTAAAAAATATTCAATAAAAAAATGCATAAAAAATTATAAATTGAAAAAGATGTTTCCGTTAAGTGTTAGATCGTGATACAAGGATTCCGAAGGATTTTTTGTTTTGACTTAATCTTAAAAAATGGCTGTGATATAGCTGTTTGAAATTCTAGTTTGGCTGATATTTTAAAACAATCTGATTTTTGTTATGCTGTAACTCTCATAATTAAATTCACATTCAAATTCAGTATTACCGAAAACCGGGATTGAATATTCTATAATCGGGTTCCAGGCAATTTAGCTTCGGGTGTTTGAGTAAAATCAGTGGAATTTTTTTAAAAACATGGAATATGGAAACTACCTTTTATTTCCAGTACAGGCCGTAAGGACTTTTTTTTATCTCTTTTTGTGGCCAAAAATAATTAAAAATGAGATAGTGAGGATTTCCGTTCTGCCTTTTTAAAATTAAATAACCCGAGGAATTTTGTTTTCGGAGCACCAAGGGCGACAAGACTGTCCTCAAGTAAAATAGAAAACAATGTTTTCAGATTTTTAGTACGTGAAAACTATAAGATATTTGTGAATGCTAGGACAAATGTGTGGTGCAATAAACTTGGAAAAGCAAAACATTTTGAAGAATAAACTGAATTTTCGTTTAAAATATATTGCATAATTACAGTGTTTTACATTAAATATAATACAATAGAAATGCATTACTTTAAAATATTTTTCATTTAATAAATAAATTTTTAGTTTAATAGATATATTTGTAGTTTAATAGATATATTTTAATATATACTAATTAAATTATAACTCTATATGAATGTCAAGTGTATTTTAGTAAATATACGAGAGCGGATCAATAAGTAATGCCTCCCGTGTCTTAAAAACTTTATGAATGAATATATAACAGCGAAAGTTATTATAAATCATAGCCTGAACTGTCCTCTACACAAAACTACTGCTGAACATAGTCACCATGCATTTGCACAAATTTTCTCCATCGATTAACCCAGACATCAAAACCATTTTTAGAAAATTCAGGGTTTTGCTTCTTAACCCAGGATTTTAAAGCTGCTTTAACGTCATCCAATCATTGAATCTGAAACCACGTAGGCTGTCTTTCATTGGTCAAAACTGGTAAAAGTCATAAGGGGCAAAATCAGGGTTGTAGGGGGCTTCAAATGCGTCCAAGAGCTCTTGACACACCACCTCCGATTATCAGCAGTCAATTGCTTGTCACTTAGCACAAACTTTGTGAAATCCTAAGTCAGAAATCATTCCTTGGGCAGAGCCATGCGGGATGTTCAATGCATCAGCAACATCCTGAACTGTAATGCGTCTGTCTCCTCCAATCAGTTCATCATCTCCATTTGCATCTGCGACTGGTGTTGTCTGCCGGCCGCTTCTCGTTTTATCTGCAATTTCTGTTTCTCCACTTTCTAACTTCTTCACCCAACGCCGCACTTTAATAATATCCATTACAGCGTCTCCATAAACATTCTTTAAGCATCTAAGCATTTCCTTAGGTGTACAACTTTATTTTGCCAAAACTTCGATGGCAATTCTTTCTTTCAGCTTCAGATTCATGTTCTGATCTGACAAACTGAAAAAGGAAAACACTATAAAAGTAGGAAAGGTTACCTCTATAATATCAAGAATAGCTTGTCCAGTAGCTATGAAATAAATAAAATGTAGAGCAATGGAGGAATTACTTATTGATTCACCCTCGTAATTATATATATATGTATTATAAAAATAATTGTCAGAATTATACGCATAATAATTTAATATATTAGCTGATGTTCTCTTAAAAATACTTGAATGGCTATACCATCTTTCAATAAATAATCTGAAGAGCGGAAATAGAAATCACTTGCAAATGACAGATTATGTTTAAAATTATGTTGATTTGCAACAGGATATTAATCACTGTGGAAGCGAAATGTCATTTAAAGTAATTATTATAAAAGCACATATAAAAAAAATTAATAAATACAGTTGTAACAATGTTAATTATTCGGATAACTGTTAGTGAGAAAAGAAGAGTATTCACGCCTTAAAAATTTCAATCCCGGATTTATATTATAATTTGTAAAAAAAGATGAGGTATAGTAAGATACTCCAAAATATAACTAACTAGTTTTATGTTATTTATAACTTTTAATCGGATTTTGTATCTTAGAAATAATTATAAATCAGAAGGGAGTGTCCTGAAAAAATATTTTGAAGACTATAAAATATACTGTTTATGTTTGGATAAAAAAAAAATCCTCACACACATTTTATAGCTGATTTTTCGAACATACTCAAAGATAATAAAGTTGATCAACTGAATTTGCATCCCTCATTTAAGATTTCGTATTTTAACAAGAATTTAAAATACAGAGTTTTAAGAAGTTTTCAAAAATGAATATATTTATTTTTGCCAAATTATACTTCAATATCGAATTACATTCAAAATGGTGTGATAAAAATTATCACCTGAGAACTTTTTGAATGTACAAATATGTGCAAAAATAGATTTTCCCAACCCAATTAAGTCGTTTGAAGTACAGAATATTATGAAAATTTTCTCTTTTATTCAACCAAAGATAACACGATATCAACTATCTCAAATGCTTTACTTATATTTAAAATAACTAATCTTTGGAAAACTAAACAAGCCGCATTCAAAAATAAGAACATAGTGTTTGATGGTCTAGTGCTTCACATATCCTAAAAGATTGATACATTATTATAGTTTCAAACACATTTATCTTGCCAAGGAACACAAAGGGTGTTCAATTACACTAAAGTGCTCTCGTTATTGATTATTTTTGCTCCAGATGTTTAGTTAAAGGAACTACTTTGCCATAAATTAACTTGTATAAATAAAATGTCTTGTGGGTTTCTTTAAATAAAAGAGCGCTGTCTATCAGATATCTAAAATTTTAGAGTAAGGAAAATGTTGTTAAGTATTTTATTTTAATTCTTTCTCTAAAAACATTTTGTTACGAAATCTGCTGATAGAGTTATATCTGCTATTACTTATCTTATTAAATATTTATGCAATCTGATAGTTACAGTGGTGGCCAAAAGTTTGGACATTTTTTGAAAGTTTCATGTTTTTCAACTTTGTGTGCTTGTAGAATATATTAATTTTCACTTAAATACAAACGTTTATATATCAAATTGAAGGTAATTTAATGTAGAATTTAATAATAAAAACAGTATATACAATATCTGTATTACAAAAAAAGCTATGCTCATTTTAGTAGAACAAACAAACACAAATCGTTTTGAATAAGGTCGTGTTTTGTAATAAAAGCGTACTAGCCAATCACAAACACTGTTCTGAGGACCAATCAAATGTCTGTAACTATAGTTTAGGTTATTTGGAGGGTAAAAGAGTTATTGCTGTGGAAATATTTTGCGAGAATGATGCATACTAGTACAATTAAATAGAGTATTGCTGTTTTTGAATATTTAAAGTCCTTTTTTTAATTAAACTAATTTTAAACAATGTCATCAACAAGAAGAACTAATTGGACATCTACAAAAAGAAGCCGAATTGTCATATTGAGAGAAAATGGCCTCTCTTATGCTGAAATTGCAAGACAAGTTGGTGGTTCAGTGACTTGTTCTGGTGTACGAAAGTTCTGTTTACGGTATGGAAAAACGAAATCAGTTGAAAATAAGGCCAAATCAGGCCGAAAAATGCACAAGTGCTACTGCCGATAGAAAAATTAAACGGCTATGCCTTCAAGATAGAAAAATTTCATCAGATGCCATTAGATGTGAAATGTATGCAGCGGGTATTGCAGTAAGTTCAAGAGCAATAAGAAGAAGGTTAACAGGATTTGGACTACAAGCTGGAATCCCAAGGAAAAAACCATATTTAAAGCAAAAGCAACACGAAAAATGGGTTAAGTGGGCAAAAGAACATATTAAATGGTCAGAAAATCAATGGAAGCAAGTAATCTGGAGCGATGAGAATAAAATATCGCTCTTTGGTTGTGATGGTAGAAAATACGTGAGACGTAGAGTAGGAGAAGCACTTCATCCTGATTGCATTGAAGCAACTACAAAAAACCCAACAAATGTCATCATTTGGGCATGTATGTCTGCAGATGGTGTGGGTCGAATCAAGTGATTGATGGCATCCTGAATGCCAAAAAATACATCGAAACTGTCCTGGAACCAAAATTGATACCTTCCATCAGGGATCTCTTCCCCAACAACGCACCATTTATTTTTCAGCAGGATTCAGCTCCATGCCACAGAGCAAAAGTATGCAAAGCCTGGTTTCAAAATAAAGGCATATATATATTACCATGGCCAGGAAACAGCCCTGATCTCAATCCAATTGAAAATTTGTGGCGACGTTTGAAAATTCTTGTACGAAAAAAACGTCCATCCAATAAAAGACAACTTATTGAAGCTATAATTGATTCTTGGCACCATGTGATTACGAAAGATGAACTCCAAACACTTGTTCACTGGATGAAAAGACGCTGTGAAGTTGTCTTAAAAAATAAGGGTTATCCTACTAAGTATTGATTGTGTAAGTATCACTTTAAAAAAAATGCAAATCTAAGATAGATCTTACTATTAGTTGCATAACATTTTTGGAATACAGATATTGTAATACTGTTTTTATTATTAAATTCTACATTAAATTACCTTCAATTTGATATATAAACGTTTGTATTTAAGTGAAAATTAATATATTCTACAAGCGCACAAATTTGAAAAACATGAAACTTTCAAAAAATGTCCACACTTTTGGCCACCACTGTATACAGGGTGTCCAAGAACTATTGTTGTAGTTTCCTTACCTCATAAATTTTGATTTAAAAACATGATGAAAAATATTATTACATATTCGTAAAGTACAACTCAAAAAGTGTTTTGCTAACACAAACAAAGTTACATATGCATAAAGTTGGAGCTTAAAACGTTAATAATCAAATAACAACTGTAATCAAGTAATAATTTATATTAAACTTTTATCAAATTTATCGAAAAGCTATTAATGAGCAGAAGGTTAGATAGACAGATGTTGTATAATTCATTAATAACTTTTTTTTTAAATTTGGTAAAATTTAATAGTTTTTATTATTTTATTATAATCGGTATTTGATTAATAAGGTTTTAAGTTGCAACTTTATGCATATGTAACTCTGTGTCATTAACCCTTTCAGTGCGGAATTTTTTTGGGGGGTTAATGCCCTGTGCGGAATATTTTGACCAAAAAAGCGATTTATTTATCTGATTACCGGGTTGAATTTTCCGGTACGAATTGATTTTCACAAAGGGACACGACTTTCCAAACGACCCAATACAAAACTAAAAATCATATCTTGTGGTTATGCGAAAAGCACGCTACTGGTTTTGGTTATAGGGCTTAGCAGTGCTTAGCAGTGAGTACAATACACGCCGTGAAATCCTAGGCGACTTTTGTAGACGCTTAATGTAGTTTACAGCACTCAACTCCTAAATGTCGACAATAGTCGACTCCCGCACTAAAAGGGTTAAGAAAACTTTTTGAGACTTTACGAATATGTAATACTTTTTTTGTCATGCTCTTAAATCAAAAGTAATGAGGTAAGGAAAACCCGACAACAATTTATGGACATTCTCTATTACAACATATTAGAAATACATTTTAATGTATTACTTAAACTTAATTCATTGCTTTTTTAAAACTTTCCAACATATTTGAAAAAAGTTTATTAATTCGGCCTTTCTGGTCGCATGTCTCGCCGTCTGTCTGTCTGTCCGTAACTTACGTAAATTAACTCGGATTGCCCTTTAATTTTTCATTTTATTGACATTTGCTATAGCACTATCGATATTTAAAATGAAGTGTGCAGCATTTAAAGTTAGTTTAAAGGGACAGTCAAAAGTATTCTATCATGTTACTGTCAATGGAAAAAAATCGTTTCAAGTGTATTTTGATGATGTTGCACTAGTTCAAATATAATGAAATTAAGATGCATTTATCAAGTGCTCTAAAATATACATTCTGCAGAATATGTGGTGCAAATCATTTATTATTCATTTATAGGGTAACACAAAAGAATTCTGTTTCACAATGGTCTGCAGTGAAAATAGTTTGCAGTGTATTTTAATAATACTACAGTAGTTCAATCATAAAATTTATAAGCAATACTGCGGCGCACTAGTTTTTTACTAAAAAACGAATTGCATTTATTGTTTATTTATTGGGACACACAGAATAATTCAATTACAGAACTGTCTATTAACGATTATTGCTGGAATTACGGTTTCAACTTTGGTTTATGTTTTAAAGTTTAATTAAATCTTTGCATAGTACGGGGTGTACATAAATTCTGTAGACCATATACAAGGCTACACAAAAGAATTAGTAAGTATTATGGACTACGGAAGTGAATTGCTTAAGGGTAGTTTTTGATTGTGTTTCCTTTTGATGTATTTTCCTGGTAAACTATATTTAGTATACTAATAGTTTGTGGAATATAAATAAATTCATATACAGGGCTACGCAAAGAACAAGATTCATTGCCATTTATGGTAATCGATGGAAGTGCGTTTTAATTTGTGTTATGCGTTTTTTACATGAATTACATTTTAGCTTAATATATGGTGTGTACATAATAAAAAGGGTTGTACGGAAAAATTCGAGTACATTTCCATCTATTGGGGAAAATTTCAGAAATTCAGTTTTCTAACTGAACTAAATTTTAGCATCTTATGTAGTAGATATGCAAATCTATAGATCATATACAGCGATGCCAAAAATAATTCGACAATTTTCTTGACTACGGAAGGTAATTGCTAAAACTGGATTTTTTTAATCTGTTATATGTTTTCTAAGCTGTTTACTTATACATCGTCTTTCACCTTAATTAACAGTGAAGTTTCGTTACAGTTTTCTGGATGTGTTAGTAAGTGTTTCAAAATATTTGCTTCACGTATGATTTTTTGGTCTTGTTTATATTTAAGATGATCTGTTTGTTAAAATTTCTGAGAGGGTAAGCAAGAGAGTAACTGTGGAAATGGAAAAAAGTAAGTAAGCAAGAAAGAAAATGTTTAATGAAATGTATTGTAAATTCATAGTGGATAATCAAGAATAAAGAGGCTCTAAGCGAATGTTTTCTTAGAAAAACTAGCAGTGAACCTATTCTGGAATCTATATTCATTACAGGCAACGAGCCCTCTTTGCCTGCATTTCTCGTTATTTAACCGCATATAAAGAAATACCACGTGTTCGAATACATAGAAAATATCGGTCATTCAGTTTCAGCGTAGATGTGCAATGGGTATTCTAATCCAATGATTTTTTATAAATGAAATTTTGTACTCCAGAAGTCTTACAGTGTTGTTTCTTCTGTCTCTTATATTCCTAAAGTATGAAGTTTATGATTGTTAGAACTAAATAAAATATAATTATTGAAAAAATAATTTGCAAACTTGGACATATAAGTGTAACTGAAACGGAAATATCCACTAAAGTGTTATTTATACTCTTCTATGAAACTGTTTGCTTTATGTTTCCTTTAGTACTTAAACTATTCGTTTTAATGAAAAGAATGTCTCATGAGATCGTTTCAAATAAACGAAGTGTATTCTGACATAAGTAAAAATCGATGTAAACCATGAAAGGATTTTTAGATGCCATTAAGAAGATGGTTTACAGAAAAAGATGAACATAAAGCATATTTGATTTTTAAAAAAGTAAGCATATTAATAAAGACATACTCGTATTCTGATATTTAATAAAATCAGTTTAAAATAATAATGTAAATTTTAAACTTTTAGCATGTCAATGAGATTTATTTAAAGAGAGAAATAACACAATTTTGATTCATTTTTCAAGCTATAGAGATTGAAATATGAAAAAGAACAGAATAAAGTGTTACCCTAGGAGAAAAAAAAAAGAAAACATTAATTTATTAATCATTGATATCGTGACAAAATTTAATGTCTAGACAGAAATACATTATCAATAACCTAGAGATATTCAAGTCTGAAACAAACTAAAATGTTAAACATGTAAAAATTAGTCAAGGTAAAAATTTAAAAAAAATTGTAGTACTCGTCTTTCTCTGGTTAGTTATAAAAACTACCGGATTATGTTACAGTCGGTGTAATTATAAATTCGGATGTCCCAGTGGTCTTCCCACTACTATAAAAAATTCAAAAATTTATGTGGTATTTGTCTTTATCTGGTTAGTTATAAAAATTACCGGCTTATGTTACAGTCGGTGTAATTCTATATTCAGATGTGCAGGTGGTCTTCTCTTTTCAATACTATTATTTCTAAATATAAGTCTTTGCGGTAGATTGTAGGAATGTGACATTTGTTGCAGCAATTTGAACAATGTAACATTTGTTGTAGAAATATACAATGGATAGTTTAGCTTGAAAATAGTGCGTTGCAGCGGATGTAATATACATAAAACGGAGACCCCGTGCTCACAGAAAAATTCAAAAATGTTTGTAGTACTTGTGTTTCTCTGGTTAGTTATAAAAATTACCGGCTTATGTTACAGTCGGTGTATTTCAGAATTCAGATGTCCAGGTGGTCTTCCCTTTTCAATACCACTATTTCTAAAAACAAGTCTTCGGTAAATTGTAGAAATATACAATGTAACATTTGTTGTAGAAATATACAATGTAACATTTGCTGTAGAAATATACAATGTAACATTTGTTGTAAAAATATACAATGGATAGTTTCGTGTTAAAATAGTGCAGTGCAGCGGATGTAATGTACGTAAAACGGAGACCCCGTGCTCACAGACGCCCAACATAAGACCAAAGGATATTTTACGTTTAAAAAATATAATCCACGAAAAAGTATTCACTTTCTCGATAAAATGCGTTTTTTTGTGTCGTTTAGGTCACACAAAAGTTTCTTGCATTTGAGTTTTTTTTTTAAAGAAGACCGGCATCTAAGTATTGTAATTACAGGTATAATTTGTTTAATATTAATCAGTTAAAGAAAATTTAGCACTGTTTGAAATGATACCATTGCGCGTTTTCTGTTAAAAAAAATCATAAAGCGTCAATATTAAATTCGAAAGGTGTAATAAAAAGGTATTAAGAACACGACTGGGATTCACTTAAATATCAATTGAATAGCGCCAGAAATTAAACTGATATCCACCCTATATATATAAAATCCTAATAAAACGAATACATGAAATGGTTTTATGAAACGACTAATTCGGATACATAAAAAATATATGAAATGATAATTGTATAATATAATATCATGTAAATATTAATTTGAAATGATAATTGTATAATATAATATCATGTAAATATTAATTTGAAATGATAATTGTATAATATAATATCATGTAAATATTAATTTGAAATGATAATTGTATAATATAATATCATGTAAATATTAATTTGAAATGATAATTGTATAATATAATATCATGTAAATACTAATTTGAAATTTAATTTACCTGCCGTTTTTTAGTACTTTTACCTCTAATTTACTAGAGATATCTAGTAATTTTATCTGTAATCTAATACTTTTTCATAGTTGCAATACCTCTAAATAAAATTACATTTCATTACAGTGATTTAATAAAAGACTACGTGCACAGTGAAGAAAAAAATGCATTATCTTTTATTTAACGCGGTAATAACAAATTTTATTACATCTTAATTTGTTTTTTCAATATCTCTAAAGCCATTCTGGTATTATGATATGTAATTAAAATTTCCATTACCTTTATTAAAATTCTGTTAATTTATTTGATAAATCCGAATAATTTCCTTTAATAATAATATTTTTTGATTTACGCAGTATTTTTCTAAATTAGCAACACTCATGAGGATTTATTTCTGAATGTCAATAAATGAGAAAAAATCAGTTAATTAAACCTCTAAATTACATGCATAAAATAACGACTCAAAATACAGTTTGATTTTAATGAGTTTTATGTCCCTTCAGGCAGCAAAGTTTACTGTAAACAACACTGAGGGTTTAAGTCAGGATACATTAACTCTAATCTAAAATTTGATGCCTTAATAATGTAGCTGAAGAGTAATTAATTTGTAGAAAATCCCGAAGTTATAATATTCTTTACAGGTTGTATGATATATTAGCGATAATAAATTTAAATCATAATTAATAAGTAATAAATCTTAAAACCGAAGAAAAAGTTTTTTTGTACTATCCGCTCCATGTTCATGATGAATTTAATAATTTACAATCTTAATATAAAACTATCTGTCAACTGTAAAGTTTAATAACATTATAATTAACGTTAAGTTACCACACACTGTAAAAAAATGTAAATTCACGGGCATTGCTGCCGTAATTTTACGGAAAATGCCCCTTTTTCAAGGTAAACGGTCAATTTCCGTAATTTTCATGTTTGTACGAGCAAAAACAGTTTATGTAAGAACAAAGCTCATTCATCTAGGGACAATACCCGTTTTCTTATAGACATTGCCTTGAATATCTGCTGCAGTAATTTTACTCCAGCGCTTTTTTACAGTGTATTTCTATTACATACTCGTGTATGTGAAATATTCATTAATGTGCATGAAATTATTCGAGACTGAAAATATAAAAGACTTATTAATGTACATTTATTTAAATCTATAGTAGACAATCTGGGTTGTTGTAGATTAAAGACTTTAAATAAATTCAATTTAGTGGAATTTTTGAATGAATAGAGTTCACTGAGAAGATAAAAAATTTAATTAGCACATGATTATATATAGAGTAGCATATATGTGAATATTTATTGTTTGAAACAAAGATAAATACTTATCCACGTATGTCTGTCTACGTGTCTGTGTGCTGTTTTATGAAGAAAATCAGTTAATTTTATAATATATTTTCAGTCACAGTGATCAGTTTATTTTGAGGGATTTGTAATCGCCTTCTAGTCAAATTGCAATAATGGATTACCAGAAAATACTTGAGAAATCATTTTTCTATATATGTCAGCTATATTAATCTGCTGAAGTGCCATTGAGTTAGAGGCACCTGTTTAGTAATGAGTTGATGCTCCTTTGGCTATAATGACAGCCACATGGATTCATCAAGTCTGCTAAAGTGTTTCGGCATGACATGCCAAACGTTTGAGAAAAATTCATATAAAAGAGTTAAAGACGCACATAAGTTAAATGTCTTAAGTTAAATGTTTGAATGCCATTTTCTTACATTGTCCAAATGGCGTCAAACGGGATTTAAGTCAGGCATCCTCAATGGGTATTTCCGAAAGCAGACTTCAGTAGATTTCACCTTGATACAAGTGATTGACTGCGGGACCCTGACAGAAGCAGTTATTATGTTCTTAACATAATTTCTATTCGGATGGTTGCTGAGCCGCCATAATTTTACACTTCCAACCTAGCATGTTAGATCTAATTTTCAGTGACGATGACACCATATTAGAAGCTAATATGATCATGATGCAGTCAGAACAGAGACAGATCACTCCATTGTACTTGGTTTTAAACGTCAATGGTTGCATTAAGGTATTCTCTGGCCCATATAAGATGTGTGATGACATGCAATGACAAGTGTCACTATCGAGAATCTTCTGCTACCGAAGTCAATTTGGTGTAGCAAGCGCTGCATCACCTTTCTCCTCACTATCTCTATGACCCATCATTCAGTTGGGTGGTCAACTTTGGTGCCACTGCTTGCATAGTACATAGCGGAATCTTAAAATGCCCCATTCATTAATATCTACCAATCCTTTATAGTTTATTTAATTACTATCCCATTTTCCGCCATTTGTAATTTCTCATCCCACTCTTGATATTGTGGAACAAAAAAAATTCGGAATATCGAGCTTTTTCTAAAATTGAATGACCGATGAAGCGTGCACATATTATATGTCTTCAGTTGAAGGCGTCTAACTCCCAAATGTTTCTCACCATGTAACTTTAACGGTTGTTTATAGAGGAATATGAGTCAAGTTAAATATATCATACACTGTAAAAATATTCGTGTTACTTTACACCAAAAATGGTGGCAACAAAGTTGCCACCATTTTTGGTGTAAAGAAACATCACTTGTAAATTGGTGTAAGGAAACACCAAAAATTAATTACTGTAAAGAAACACCAAAAATTAATTAGTGTAAAGAAACACCACTTTTGGTGGCAACTTTGTTGCCACCAAAAGTGGAGTAATAAAACACCATCATTGATTTGGTGTGCTTTAACACCAAATTGGGCGTTCTACTATATAATTTAGAATATGCTACTTAGATGCAGTATCACACCAAATTTGGTGTTCCAAATCTGCTCGATAAATTCGCTGTCCCTGCTATCCTGATGGAGAAAAATGTTTGCACTGTTATACATTTGCATAAAAATTAAACATATTTTTCTCTTTGATTCAGAAAATGACAGTTAAAAGTCAGTTAACAAATCTGTAATTGAAATCCTCGCTAATTTTTTTATCAATTATAAAAGTTTACTGATGTTTCAAAATATGTTATATTTTAATCAAGAGGGGAAAAATACAGTAAAAATGCCTGTAGTTTTACGTAAATGTTCTTTACCTTTCAATCACTTTTTCCATTAGGATAATTTGGGTCGACAGATTTCCGGTCTTATTTATTCATGCACATTTGAAGATTGCTTAAAAAAATAATTTGGTGTTGTGAGATTTATCTGGTGTTTAATTACAACAATTATGATAGGAACTTTGTTGCCACCATTAATAAAGCCTTATTTTATTACAGTTATAATTAAAAAGAAATCCATGGAAATTTAACAATATAAATGTTATGATTACATGAATATTAAAATAAGCTGAGTCAGGAAATTCTGTTAGACTTTGTATTTTTTCATATTAAAATACTTACATATTTAACAATGGAGCCACATAGAACTATTTTCACTTATTGTTAGTAGTTAAAGGGTTTAAACGACAATCAATATAGCATCATAGAAGTTTTAGCCATCAACCACTCAAGTTAGCATAAAAATTATAGAACTTTCTCTGAAGACATTTACATACTCATATCTTAGATAGGCGGTCCTGACAGTAAGTCTTTGGTTTAATGAGTATATTTGCAATTTCACAATAAAAAAGTGAGTTTTATAAGCACTTACAAGAGCATAAGTCGAGGTTAAAATTAAAGAACTTGTTTAATTAATCATAATTGTAAAAAAAATAATAATAAAGTTTGCATATTGCTGTGCACCAAATCAAACAGTATATAATTATTACTCAACATTATCAAAACACATGTCATGGTTAAATACATTGATATTAACCAAAATAGCCTATACACAGCTAAACATAAAACAGGAATACACAAATATTTCACTTTCTTCTAAAATTATAATTTTAGGCTTGTACTGTTAAAAATGCCCAGCTAAGATATATTACACACAATATTACAATTTTTATATGTAACAAAACATTTGTAAGTGTTGCATTCCATGTATGAAACATCATTTAATGTTACAAAATATGCTTTAAAACAATGTACCAGTTTTCATTTGTGTAGTAGCTGAAAAATGAATATCTAAATTGCAAGAGGCTTGCATCCACCAAAAAAAAAAATCTTGAATAGTCCTTATTAGACAATTTTTTTATTTTATATGCACCAAAATAATCATTTAATGCACACCTCCCTCCCCCCCCCCCCCCATAATCTTCTAAGAAAAAAAAAACTTTATCACTATCTGCTTTAATGAATAAAATTTTTGAAAAAATTGGTTCTTATTCAGCTAATTTCCTAACAATAAATAATCCACTCCTTTTTATTTTTCATTTACTTTTTTAAATAATTCACAAACCTTTTGTTTAGAAAATCATAGTAAATGTTGATAACAAATGTACTTTACTTTTCAAATTTTCTTTACATATGTAGCATTTTTATACAATTTTACATCTTGTGTGTAAAAAAAACTAACATTGCTGCAATAGGGTAATGGGGTACTGATCAAGTAAACTGCCATCCCCCCCACACACTTCCCATTTGAAGATGGCGTTATATTTTTTTTCAACTTGCTACCACATTCATAAGAAATTTCGGCTTAGATATGTTTGTGGTCTGCAAACAAAAAGGGGAAAATATTTTTTTTTTTATTGTATGAAAATAGTAATTTTATTAAATTATACTGTCATGAGCTCTTCCTTATAAAGAAAATAGTATTTATCACAATTATCATACAATGGATATGATTACAAATAATATGCGTAAAAAGCTGCACATCGAGAAAATAAATGCAGTTATCTAAGTGCTTTATGATTGTGAGTCAGAGCATTAATATAAGTGACCATTGACACTATAGCCGTACAGGTAAAATATGCAGGAAGAATAATTTTAAACGAAATCGTCTGTTTAATTACTTACAGTCCTCCTGTCTGTCTCACTGTTTTTCAAACAAAACAATTTTGAGAACGTCAACATAATGAAATTTCGTTTCACAGGTAAATAAATAACACAATAATGGAAATTGGGTAAGCTTGGATAGCAAATTATTGGGTGGGCTCGGGCCCTAGCGGCCCATTTAAGTTGGTGCCACTGCTATTTAGTATTCTTAAATAAATAAGGACTAAATACTTTGCTTCCCTTGCGTTTTAAACAGCAAATAAGAAGTTTTAAAATGAAAGCAAAATGGCGACTGCTTCGTTCTCGTTCTCTGTTGTCGTGTGCTGACTCAACATTCTGACGTCATCGTGTATCTGAACACCTAACGCTGTATAGCGAGATAAAATTGTATACCTATATTGGAGTTTTGGTTTCCCAAATTAATTTGAAAGCGTCATTCTGGGTGTATGATATCACTAATTCTTTTTGAAAGAGTAAAGATAAACTATTTTAAGTGTATTATAACACTTAATTCAGTGTTGACACCAAAATTAGTGCATATTTAAACCTTATTTGGCATTTCATAAACCCAAATTAAGCGTAATAATACTCCCTCTTTTTTACAGTGTACGATAACGTCCGAACATGTACAGGAATGAGACAACAGATCACGATTTTCCCACAAAACTGTCAATCTCTAATTCAATGGCTCTTCAGTGTATAACACAATACAATGTAATTATCTTAAACCATTTAAATTTTGTATGTCGTATCAAAGAAATCAATTCCTATTAAAATATTGATAAATGGAGTTATCTGCATGTTTAACATAATAAATGAATAGAACTAACATACAATTGTTAATGCAATTAACATAATAAAACTGGAACGCTCGTAAATGAACAGCTATGATTAAAGTATGTAACTCAATCTTTGTCATTCTGTAGAATCTCTAATATTAAGGATCAGAATTAAGGATATCTATATCACTGATCATATTAGAAGGTTAATAAACGTAAACATAATTAATAAATGAAGGAACTACAGCTGTATTTTAATCAAAATTTTAAATAAAACTAATTTAGAGTTTGAAAAATTTCTAATTGAAAATATGTAAAAGTATTTTATAAATATATTTTGTGAGCACTTACAAACGTATATGGTATATGAATAAATTGTATGAACATATAATACATAAGGTACTTCTCATAGTATACATAACGTGCGTATGTTGTATTAAATACTCCAATTAAAAATCCTTTAAAATGATTTATGAATATGATTTAAGAACTCTTCAATATAAAATTTATAAAATCAAACCGCAATGGTCTTGTTTTAGCATCTATTTGAAAATTCTATAAATCACTCATGATGATAATCTAAAATCTCAAGCATCAAAATCAAAATAGTTATCATTTATCCGATTAGATGAATAATGAGTTTAAATTCAATTATTAGCCGTATTAAACTCCATAATAGTTTAATAGTAATTTTAAATAAAACAACCTTAAAGGAAGGAAATTAGAAGAAAAAATAAATAATATGTAAAAAGTCTGCAACAGCGGAGTCCATGCGTCTTCCACAATGAAGAAAACCAACAATATTAATTTTATTTAATAACTAATAATAATTTTATATAAAAAAATTTAAAAATATAAAATATTTATCCTACCATATGTAAAGTTTGTATGATGCATTAAACAATCCAATTCCTCTGAAATGACTGATGAATGTGGTTTGCGCTCTTTAACATATAATTAACATAATGAAACGGCACCGCTCTTAATTTAACGGCTATTTTCAAACTCTATAAATCATCCATTGTCATTCTCTAGTATATCAAACTGTACTATCATAAGGCACAATAGTTCTCACTCTTCTGATACGATTATTAATGAGATTGAAATTAAATAATAGCTGTAGCCATAATACGCTAATAAAATTTTAGTTAATAAAACGTTAATAAAATTTATACGCTAATAAAAATTTTGAAGATAGGGGATTAAAAAAAAAAAGTAGATATACTTAACACTTCTAAATTTTATGCACATTTTCCAATGAAGACAACGAACAATGTCATTTTGTGCAATTGACATTTTACCACAATTGTTCATTATCAGTTGCTTCCTTTTATTTTCCTCTTAAAAGAAATTTCTGAAGTGCAAGTGATGTCTTATAATCAATCCTCCGTTGTCATGATCGAAAGAATATTAATGGGAAGATCCGGGTGATCTGTTAATCACAGAACTCAGCATACATATAAAATTCCGGCTACTATATATAAAATGACACGATTTTCGATGACGGAATTTTCGCTATTATCAACAAGGTTAATAAACATTTTCAATGTAACTAGTTTCATTTCGACATTTAAAAAAATAAAACATTCAATAACAGAAAGTCGGTACTTATCGACAGGAGGAAAATTAGACAGCAATTCAAGAGCTGTTTCCACTCGGATACCCTAAAATTAAAGTTTAAATATAGAGCTTTAGGTGACTTGTTACAGTCTTCCCCTCATCCTGTGTAAACTGTCCTCAGCATCAGGTTGTACTTTCGATGTAGATTTCGTCTTCCTGTGTCATTAAATCGGTTAATTGATATATCATAAGTTGTTGCCTTTGGATGTCGTTAGTAAAATGTATTTCCATTGCACTTTCTTTGTTTACTATTTAACTTAATTGGTTTAGCTCTGCCTCGTATTTGATTAAAGAACTGTTTCTTTGTCTTCATAACAACTAAGAGCGCTTACATGATAGTTGATTATGGGAGTTTAATGGCCCTTTACTGCTGCAATAATATACAAAGTATATGATTTTTGAGAAAATATTAAATAGGGATCATGATTCCGGGGCATGAACTTTGTTGTAATAGTTTTTTTAGAGTAACTCATAGGATACTTAGTGATCTATACTCGATCACTTGGTTTATATTGAGTTGGTTTTCTTTGTCTTTTGTCGGTATATTATTTATTCTTGTCTTGTGATAATATTTATTCTTGTCTTTCAAAAAATCTTTAATTTCCTGAGAAAGTTTAGCATTATTTCTTAAACAGGGAATACTTTCTGAAACAAAATTTTCATCAGAAACGATTGAACATAAATCATGAGTATTATTATATGCCATATGTGGTTCCGTACCAAACAGAAGGCATATAGCAGTTTGTCCTGTATTATCGCATTTTGCAGTGTTCAGAACAAAACATATCATTGACAGCTTTTCACTACAGAGAGCATTCTCTTCTCCAACTAAAATGGCCAAAAAAAGTTTCAAGTTACCTTTCCATTGGATTCCCTTGCGGTTGATAAACACTAGTCACAGTCTGGTTGGTCTATAAAAGGTATCAATCTTGTTGCATTATGGAACTAACAAATTTAAGAACATTATTATTAAGAACTCATATTAGAAAATCGTATCATAAAAATACTTCTTCGATTCATTTTCTTTGTGTCTTCACATGCTTTCGCTGTTGCATGACATAAAGTTTTACACGTTTATGGATGCTGTTTTTTCTGGATCAACTTCCAGGACAGACTTAGTAACAAGAGACTTGGTCCTAAATATGTTATGCTTTCACAAACAAAATTACATTTTTCACGACATGCAAACAGTTTAGTAACGTAATTTAGTGACAACACTCAACAAATGCGATAAGTGTCCTTGGAAAGTTTCTCACAAAATGATAAATTCGTCTATGACAGTACAAAAATGTTTTTTAAGGGGGTTTCAAAAGATGTATGTTAACATGTGAAAAGTTTCTGGGGCGAATAGTGATAATCTAAAATAGCGATAAGTACCGGAAGGCAGATAAAAGCTGTCTTGTCTTGGTTTTGAGTATTAAGTTCAGTTTCGTCGTACCCGGATTTCAAATAAATCGGTCTCATAAAAAAAGTACTTTGCTTGATGAAGCAGAGCATCTTTTCTAGGCAACGGTACATTCAGTAATTCAGTCAATTTTTATCTGCTGTTTCAAGTCCATCGACAATGATATCATTAAGCCAGTGAGATATTGTGTCGGCTTACATGGCAGATGAAGATTTCAGTTGTAAGTAAAATGACCTGTTGTACTAAATAATACATTGAAAGTTCATCAAATCTTCTACATTTAAATATGCAATTGTCAAGATCAGCAGCGAATAGATAATTGAGAAGCCATATTTAAAGTGGTAAGATTTAAGTAACATAACTTCATTTACGAACAGATAAAAATGCCGATGGTGAAAAATGCCCATTACGAAACTGGTGTCGTTATTCTTGAAGGCATTTAATTTATTTCGTGTCACGTCGCATAATTGGATTTCCAATTTCCCCAACGATACTATTACACAGGTGAATTTCGGGTATGAGAAAATATCTTTGATAATTTTCATTACGGTGGCTGTTATTGTATGGCTTTGATCAAGTTTAGTTACTCATGTGGACATAGCTCATTTTAAAATTGAGTCTTGTTTCAGATATGGTTTTCGGAAACAAATCTAGCTTGAAATACATTAAAGGGATTCTTAGGTTTCATATATATTATTTCGAATGTCAACATCTCTTCTTCTATGCACAGACAAAAAGCTCTATGATGAATGAGATATCATACGAAAAGGGTTTTTAACAGGCTTTTGACTTAATGCACTCAAATTTCGTTAAAACGCGTTGTTTGATTAAAAATTGCAGTTAATTAAAAATTAAAGAAAAAACATGTCAGCAAATATTTTCAAATATTGTCGTATGAAAGCCTTGTACGCGTCTAAAGATGTATTTCTAATTTGTGGATATTGATTAAAAAAGGGGTGATATTTAACATAGTTTTTTTTTATATCAAGATAAAGATGGTTGCTGAGTCAGAAGTCTTTGTATAAAATAACTCCAAAGATGAAAGAAATCTTACTTTAAATTTTTGAATATATATACTCAGTGAAAAGGGTCCTTCTATTTTTGTATAATATTTTGTTGCATTTTAAAAGAGAGCATTTGCATGACAGGAATGTTGTTTGTATCGTAAAAAATCCTCTTTAAACTTTATAATAAAATAAGTGTTTTTAAATACTTATAAATGCTTTTTTATTGGTATTTTCATTGAATATTTAAAAAAAATGATTATTTAACGTACTTAAGTATACTAAGCATTAAGCTTAAATATTTTTTTTTATAAAAAAAAAAAGAGACAAACGTTTAATAAAATAAGCAACATAAGCTTTGTTTATAGCAATATAAAAAAAGCAAGCATAATTATTAAAGCATCGAAATTTATACCTTTAAAGAATTGTATACTAGCACGAAACTCTGAATTCTTTATATTATTTTCAATTAAAATGTTAACAAACCAGAAAAAAATATTTTGAGTATTCTAGAATTTTTTTTTCATTTAAAAATTTATTTTCATGCAGAGAACCCGAGATTTAAAACATCCGGTATCAATAACTGGAAAATAGTGTTGATAGTAATTCAATAAACGTCAACTTTTGAATACCATAAAAATATGTGATATAACAGCTTTCTTATTTTTACTCGTATATTTTAATTACTATATTTTAATTTGCATTCTTTGATATGAATGTGTAATGTTAGTATTTTGTGATAAAATTTTATAAATTTTTCAATATGTGACGTCGCATTCACTCATTTTCAATATATAATAATATAAATATATCTGGAAACAATTTATTCTATGTAATCAACACTTATTATGCTTCATTTATTTCTTTATTCACTAAAATGTTTAAGATTACTGCTCTAAACAAACTTTATATTGCTTATTTTTTAACCGTTTGTCTCTTTTTTCTCATAAGATAGTGATAGATTAAATACTTTCATTAATGAATTTACAATGCACAAAATGTTGCATTACATAATATATCACTCTGTATAATATAATACGTTTATCATTGTATTAAATAATCCAATTCCTCGAAACCACTGATGAATGTGTATTAAGCCCTCGTTAACATAAAATTAACGTAATGAATATACATCTGTCTTAATTTAAATGCTATTGTCAGAGTCTATAAATCACTCATAGCCATTCTATAGAACTTTAAATCCTCAATAATAGAATTGATAATACTTATCACTAATACAATCAGATAATTAAAAAGATAAATTTAATTAATAACTGCAGGAAACACAATAATGATTTAATAAAAAAATTACATAAAGCAATTTTTGAAATCTCTGGTACTGATAAATGATATCGACACTTAAGAGTCAGATGTACTGCCTCAAATTTTGCCAGTTCATGGAAAATCAAAAACTTTTTGTCTCTTGCCTATTTCGAGAACGAAAAGCAATATTTTGTTAGAGTTCATTATGTGCATTAAATCATTTCAGAAATGTTTTTAAATCCAAAAGCAGGCGGTTAGAGTCATTTACCTCTACAAAATCACTTACCGTAATTTAGATCCTTTGTTTTTCGGATTAAAAAAAAAGTTTCAAATTAGGCATTTAACTCTGGATATGAAGTCAAATATGTACCTCTGGATATGAAGTCAAATATGTACCTCTGGATATTACCTTGCATTTTATTAAATGAAACTTCTACTTTTAAATATACACTAAAACACTTTTATTTTGCTTAAAAGACGTCAAACATGAACATTAAAGATGTTAAAATTTAAAATTTACATGTTTCGATTTGTTCATCAAATCGTCATCAGAATATATATAAACACAAATACAATGTACATAAAAACGCGAGATTAAATTAATTAAAAATTAAAAACCAGAGAGTCTGAACAGTCACTATGTGAAAGAGGTACAACGCCCTCTATACTTTTAATTTTAACACCGCTTTTAGATTCCTCTACAGACCGCATCCCACTATTATTCAACCACTCAACCCAAATTTTCGGAATATTAAATGACAACGTATCATTACATGCTTTCGAGCCTCTTAAATATATTTCAATAGATTCCCTCACAAAAAGTTGAAAATAAAAATTGGAACAATAAATCAATTTAGCTTCAGTAAATAGGATGTTGATGCTCTCTCTATTATTTAACCTTGATAAGGTAGTATTCCCTCTCCCATACTTAATATCTGCGATATGCTCCTTACTGTTCATCACTGTTCATATGAACAGTGATGAACGGTCATGTGGTGCACCAATGGGGTCCCCAGTGTCGGGCCTTCTTGCCGATTTCAAATTTCGCCCCCTTGAATCTAAAATTTTTAGCACATTTAAATTACTACCTTTAATATGGCTTCGATATGTAGATGATATTTTTATTGTTTGGAGAGTAGGAGGTGTTAGTTTATCGGCGTTCGTTCAGAAGTTAAATGCTATTGATGATAATATTAAATTTACATTTGAACTTGAGAAAGATGGGAGATTGCCTTTTTTAGATGTAGAGTTAAAGAGAGAGGGAAATGTGTTGGTTCGTTCAGTTTACAGGAAATCAATAGCTAATTTCAATATCATACCTTTTGATGCGTACAAACCATATTCTTACAAGTTATCCACCTTCAGGTTCCTAAATAACAGAGCATTCAGGGTTTCTTCTGCTGAAAAATTGGGGGGTGAATTAGATAAAATTAGACTTATCGCTATTGACAACGGATATCGCGTAAATTCAGTTAATAAATTAATTCAGACCTTTATCACTAAAAGGAACAAAGGTATGGAGGAAAATAAGGGAGATAGTGATGTTAAGTTGAAGAGAGTGGTTATGAGTTATTATCCGGGTTTATTTGAGTTTATAACATTTCCTTTAAAAGCATTTGGTTTGAGTTTAGTCGCGAGGGCTCCCCCGAAGTTAAAGACAGTTTTGAGCACCAGAATTGATCCTGTCAGTAAGGGTGACCTTTCGGGTGTTTATGTTATTCCATTTATTAGGGAGGGGGGTGTTAGAAATTATTATGTTGTATGACACAGAGGAAATTCAATGTTAGATGTAAGGAGCATATCGCAGATATTAAGTATGGGAGAGGGAATACTACCTTATCAAGGTTAAATAATAGAGATAGCATCAACATCCTATTTAATGAAGCTAAATTGAGTTATTGTTCCAGTTTTTATTTTCAACTTTTTGTGAGGGAATCTATTGAAATATATTTAAGAAGCTCGAAAGAATGTAACGATACGTTGTCATTTAATATTCCGAAAATTTGGGTTGAGTGGTTGAATAATAGTGGGATGCGGTCTGTAGATGAATCTAAAAGCGGTGTTAAAATTAAAAGTATAGAGGGCGTTGTACCTGTTTCACATAGTGACTGTTCAAATTCTCTGGTTTTTAATTTTTAATTAATTTAATCTCGCGTTTTTATGTACATTGTACTTGTGTTTATATATATTCTGATGACGATTTGATGAACAAATCGAAACATGTAAATTTTAAATTTTAACATCTTTAATGTTTATGTTTGACGTCTTTTAAGCAAAATAAAAGTGTTTTAGTGTATATTTAAAAGTTAGTTCTAATGGACGTATTTTGACTCTCCACGTCATTTGAAATATAATAACATTTGAATTGAAACTTCTACTTCAAATATGTTTTTTGAATTAAAGATTACAGGCCAGTAATTATGGTAGTTAAAAGATTTTTCGAGAAATATGTAAGAAAAATTTGTATATAGTCCTGCAATTTCATAATGAATTACAAGTATTTTCATATTTACTTAATATGTGTTTATCTCGTATTCTTTTCGCTCCCTGTATCTTGTTGCTATTTTAAAAGTACTATAAATTGCCTGCGTTTTCTTTGAAGTATCTTTTGAAGAATTTGGAAAAATAAAGTTTCTTTTGTTTTCTGGTCTTTTAAAAAAGTTGCACGGATGCTATCTGTTTCCAGGTTTATTATGGTAGCTTTTCTTGAATTTCAAGTCAGTGACATCAACGCACCAATAATATTTACTGCATAAAATTAAAAATTCAATTTGATTGAAATATTGCCCACCGCATGTATTCTCTTAGTTTTGCATCGCTACATGTTCAGTTTTGCATGAAATGGGTTAGCAGAGACGATTATGTTTAACCCTTAACTGCATAGTGATGTAAATTTTCATCACTGTCTATTTAACTTTTAACCCTCTGAGCGTCTGAGGGCTTTCCTGCATTTTCACATAAACGCTCATAAAACTAATATTAATTGAGATTTTCATTTACGGTTTGTTTCTAAAATACACTTCATATCTCTTTATCATACATATATCTTAAAATACAATTCCGTTAAAAATATTTTTGTCTACAGCCAATTTAAGTTGTTTCTGGGAAACGGAAAAATACGGGCAAAGCGCTTAGAGTGTTTTAATAAATAAATCAACTTCTTCGCCCCCACTATATTTATATAGAAATATTAATCCAGTAAATTTCCCGTGAACTATGTTGCTGAACAAAGTTAAAAATCTATCTTAAAATTTCTGGTGTCTAATATTTAATATATGTATAAAAAACACAATTGTAAAAGAAAAACTCATGCAATGAAGGGTTAAAATTTGAATAGCACTATTTTCAATTTATTGTTCGAAAATTAATATATATTTTGAAACTTCTGTTAGGTTATTTGCAGAAATCTGTCTATTCTTGGACATTGTACGTTTCTGTGATACAAAAATGGATTTGATGGGACACAACACTTTTCCTTTTTCCTTATTTATACACTTTTGTTATTGCAAACTCGACTTGATACGCTCATGGTTTTGACTTACCTTTGATAATAACGATTCCAGTTTTTCCAAAATCTCAGATTCATAAAACAGCACATCTATGACTTAAGTGTCGATTATAAACATTTCCAAATTGTATTTCATGGATGCTTTTATTTATAATAAAAATGCAATAAGTTATTATTTAAAAAATGATGATAAACCTGTTTCTGTATGCAGTGTTTTATAAAATATATGAATATTATATTACATAAAACATTCATCTTAGCAAACGTAAAATTAGAACGTTGTTTTAAAAAAAAACCTTTACCGTAAAATTATTATTGAATGATCTTTTGCTCTTTTAAACAGGAAATTAACGCAGTGAAACGCCACCACTCATAATTATAAAATTATTCTGAAACTCTGTAAACCATCCATGTACATCTTCTAGTGTCTTAAACCCTAAGTACCAGAAATGGTAATAGTTAATAATTATCATCCTTCGCATATGTGTAATGTGGTTAAACTTACTTAATGACTATAAGAAACTCAATAATAATTTATTGAAAATTTTCAACATACTCACTTTAAATGTCGACAATTTTCAACAATGTAAGATCTTTATGTTTTTGTAAAATGTACGCGTATTTCCATTACGCAGAAAATCAACAGTATTAAGTTTATTTCAAGCCATCATTTAACTGATGTGTTTTTTCCCTCTCTCCTCACAGTTATAAGTATAAGCGCTGACATATAGTTTGAGAAACTGGTACATTGATTTTACATTGTTTTTATCTTGTTCTTATAGTTTTAATTTTAATAATAATTTTACATTCATGTTGATCAATATATCTTCATAGAATATTTTTATTTTTATTTAAACTCGAAAAAATAATTACTAGAAACATCCAGTGAGATTTTTTTTTTGTTATAAATAAAGCTACAAAAGTTTTGGTACTTACTTGTTTACTTTGACGTCAACCATTGACCATAAAAAAATTCTATCGCTAAACAATGTGACTTATCGCGAATTATTGAAATGCATGACTTAGGCTCCTGTAATACAGGGTGAATCACGCCATCACTTGATGGCCAAAATGAACTCATGATTTGGCGTCTTATCACAAAAGGTGGCAAGTAAATTTAGTTATTTAAACACATATGAAAATAAAGGAGAAAATGTTTAAAAATTTAATAGTTTCACTTTTTAAAAAGCGAAAAAAAAGAGCATGCAATTATGCTTTTATGTTTTACTATATAAAAATAAAAAATTAATTTTTACCATATAACATTTATTGATATGTTTTACATGACTAAATAAGAATGACAATATTAATTGCCCAAATATAAAATTTGATTTAATGTCAGTACATATATATAAGCACATGCATTTGACTTGTATATTTTTATTACTTGACTATAAAGTTATGATATAATTTGCTATTAATAAAAATATCTTAAAATGAGTTATCATCGTGGTAATATTCTATGGAATAAATTTCTTAAGTTAAATATATACAGTTTTTAAGATTTAATCGCATACAAAATAATATTTATTATCAATAAAAAAAATAATAATTTCATAAGGAAAAAAAGAGAATCATCCGCGTTTTGATTAATTTCCGTTTATTATTATTATTATTTTTTAATATCGTTTATAATCTCCTCTTACAAAACTCGTCCCCCAGCTCTCCCCAGTTTGCAAAACTTCTTTTTTCTTTTTTGATCATTAATTACGTTATTGCAATAGTAAATATTAAATTCTCACCACCCTCCCAAACTTTCAGATTTCTATAACCTCCCCCCCCCCCCCCGCACACACCAATGTGAAATCTTTAAATTATGGATTTAAATAAACTTCAAAATTAATTAAATAATCAGACATCTAAATTCGCCATAGCCCTCTAATAAATAAATAAATTAATAAATAAATAATAACGGGAACTTTCTGGACATACAGACTCTTTCCTGTCGTTTGCAATTTTACGGTTTTCTCACTCGTGAGAATGTATGGTACAAAATATATCTGATTCGAAGAACCAGTTTGTTGTTTACATGCGATTAGCTTCGCGATAGTTAGTGAACTTCTTCAATGTTCATCTATTTATTTTTCTAAGTATTTATAGACAATTTATTTCATTTACTCTATTTTTGTGAAGTTTAAATGACCTAAATCCATTTCTTGAATGGTTAGAAGAAATTTTTATCGAACAATTTTGTAAAATTAAGTCAATCAAACGTAGCCACCCTCATAGGCAACAATGAGCAACAAAGTAAGTGGTCAACAAGATGCTTAGGAGTCAGCTTGTATTATAGTAGACCTAAGTGAGGCTAATGAAAAATCATGGTTGGTGACAACTATTTCTTTTTTCAGACAACTGGGGTCACTTGATGATTCGATGCACGAATGTAGGAGCACGAAAACAGCATCACGAGAATCTAGAGGTCTAGCGCGAAAGGTACTGCAGCAGCCTGCTTTCGTTAACCTCATGGATACGCCAATAATGAATAAGAGTGAGGTGCTTGTTTCATGAAAGCTGGATAAAGTTTCGACAGGCGAATCTTGATAGATTTTTGAATGGTGTGTAGATGTTAAACAAAATTTGTCACCAAACAGTTTGATTTAACTTAAATAACGACTTATGCTAGAAGGAAGAAATTACTCTTTATTTAGCTATAAAATGAATAAATACAAGTAACAGGCTTAACATAATATTCTTTTTCATATTTAATCGATATTAATTGGTTTGATGAGCTCAAAATAACGGTGTATTTACAAATGCTTTCGACGACTTTTGGAGCTATCGAACAACGTTCCTTTTTTTTCCGATTGCATCGCCATTGTTTTGATGATGTCTGACAGTGGGTCATGCATGCACACATTTTATGCATCGCAGGATCCCGTAATCTTGAAAATGTTTCACCGCATCCTGTTTGGTAGACAGATCTCAAATCGTTATCAAGCTTTTCCAAATAAGACAAAAAACACAAGTAGCAGTAATACTTATATCCTTCATTTAAAAACTAAAGTGCTTCAACAAAAAATTGACAGCAGCGAATGTGACGTTAAACTTTTGCATTATTGTCATTAAATCACATCCACTGGCGTCATATATTGTTTACTGTAAATTATTCAAGGGAAAGTAAACAAAAACCAAATTGAAATGTATTTATTATACACTATATAATCATTTTAATAGATTAATCTTAGAATACGTAGACAAGACTATTGTGTACGCAAATAACCTTTCTTGTATTAAATAAGCCTATTCCTTTAGAATGACTGATGAATGTGTTCTATGCCCTCTTTAATACAATACTAACATAATGAGATCACATCGCTCTTAATTTAACAGCTATACTCAAACTCTGTAATTTACTCATGGCCATTCTCTGGAATCTCCAACCTTGAGTATCAGTATTCATAATAATTTTCGCTTATCTGATTAGATGAATAAGTAACTTAAACTCTAAAACACAAAATAATTAATAAGTTGATAATTTAAATCATAGATAATATTTGAATGTTAAACACAAGTAATTCAGGGGTGATAAATAAAAAATAATAAAATGTATATATGAGTATCACACATCGCCAAAAAATGGCATTATTGATCCTATACATAATTGATTTCTCGACCAAATTATTCTGATATCGGTACATTACATTTTCCTATTAAATAATTATTCGCCTAGAAAGTAATATAAGGATTTTTTTACATCTGTATTTGCCCTTTTTATAACATCTATACTCCACCCATATTCAGTTTGATATGTATTCATTTATAATATTAATATAAGTGCATAATTTATTAATACAAATGGGAAGCTATTCGTCCCCAGTTCTTGTTAAATACCGGTGTAAATGGATCCACTAGCGTCAGAGAGGTTATCCTCATAATGGGTTCGAAAACATGTCACGTTCGTTGGCCTCACCGTTTGGAGTTTTTCTTTGTTTTCTTGGAACTTCGTTTAGCTTGCATAAAAATAGGTTAGGTTCCCTCGAAATTTATTGTTACTTTAAAACAATCAAACTGATCGGCAAATAAATTATACGAGAAGTTCTTTTTCCAACGGAGTGAAAATGTGATTTGTCTAAGCCTGGACTCGAACCCAGAACCTTTCACTTTAATTGCCAATGCTCTTCCGAATGAGCTATCTAGACGACACCCCATCTAACATAATTCACTCAGACAGCCATTTAGTATTCACGTCTGTTAGTTGAAACTGCTCGACAGAATAAACCACAGGGAACAGAACTCCAATAAATTATGGATATGTAACTATACTTTTATTATTTTAACACATTTTTGGTAAATAAATCATACGAGAAGAAAACTTTCTAACTCTGTGAAAATGTGCCCAGACCGGGACCCGAACGCTGAACCTCTAGCTTTAATTGCCAATACTCTTCGAATTGAGCTATCTGGACAACATTCCAGCCAACACAAATAACTCAGACAGCCATTTGGTATTGACACCTAGTCTCTTATTTGAAATGACTCGATAGAATAAACAGCAGGATAAAAAACTCCAAAAATATATGGATATCTAAATTACACAAAAATTACTTCTCGCATTTCTTATAAATTCCCAGCGAAGAGCATATACCCCCTTCTGGCAATATCACTAGTGTAGCAAATAGGAAGTAACACAAACACAGCGGCGTAAAGGTTTTATTAAACAGAAACCCTATTACACGTATATATAATACCTTAAATTAAATTTTGAAATGCATAGTTTGATTCATTTTTAGGACTATGAGAAGTAAATAATGTAAATGAAAAAACGTCTTAATGAAAGTTTGCTACTTATGTAAGATATTTAGAAGTAAATTTTGCCATTTCGATGAAATTGTTGTGTGCATAATTTACCTCATTCTTTTCACTTTTTCTGACTATCCAGAATTACTTTACCTTATCTCAAAATGTCGAAAATATACAGAATGTGTCACTGAAAACTGGATCTTTTAAATGTGAAGCTATGTAATATATTTAAAAAGAATAAAAATGTAACGTAATTCTACGTTCCTTCAGAATCAATGGTGAAAAATCTTCCACCATCTTTTAAATTCAATTAGATACAGTTAACGTTAACAAATTCAGGTATAGCGACAATATCGTAAGGATAAGATCTGCGATTCATATCCTGATGTTGTACTTAAGTTATGCGATTTTATGCGGGATTTGTCTTGCCAATTTTTCTGCCAGATGTTTTTCACACATTTTAAAATTAAATTTGAAAAAAGTAATTCTTATTTTATATTTAGAACTATCTGGTGCACACGAATGCGGTTTCGACGAAAATGTCGCTCATGATTTTAAAAATTTTAAGCAAATAAAAAAAAGATAACTTTTTAAGGCAAATTTTAAAAGAATGATCAAAAATTCAATATTTTCAGTTACAAACATTAATTGGGTACAATAAAATGAAAGAAGACAGAATTCCCAATCAAATGGATACGTCTGTGTTTCTCTGCGACTATCTGATTATTAAAATGTATGAGGTGTTTTTTCTCTTTTTTGTTTGGACTTGTGCAGGATGTATTACCACATTTCACCGGGTAGACTGAATATTATTGAACACAATTTGGCTGTAATTCAAGCTAAAAAGAATAAATACATTGAAATACTGTAGTAAATTACACAAAATAAATTATTTTTTTTTCTCAGTTTTGAAGGTATAGCGCCATATATAGTCACTAGTCAGTTTGTGCAACTAACTTTATGTTTTAACGAAATTTTCAACATGAGAAAATCTTCGTATGCCCATTCTCATGCTCATATCTTGATTTTTTATTGAATTTCAAAATGTGTCAATGGGTTTTGGTCCAAACTATGTTTTCAAATGCATTGGTTGTCATATTTAGAAAATTCTAGCAAACAAACTGAGGAATATTTTTTATTGCCTGGCTAGTAATTCCATAAACAGAGAATATTTCTGTGCCACAAAATATAGTCTATAATAGCTTTCTAAATTTCTAAATCCTTTAGTTATTAGATATTTTATGTTAAAATCCTCTTTGTCATGAATTTTTATTGATACGGTAGTATGAATACAGACTTAGTTATATTAGTTACACAGGGCGCCAATATTGGGCCAATAATGTATTCATCGGAAATATTTCCTATGAAATTCCAATACTGGATAAATGTACCCAGGTATTTGTAAATATCTGCAATGAAATTCAACTGCTGCAGAACTGTAAGTTTTACTTTGTAAAGATTTATAATAAATTCGCCAATATAAATAATATATTATATATATTATATATAATATATATTCGTAAAATATTAATACCACAATATTGTAATATTTCATACCTTTACTGTTTTGGTTTTAAGTATTTTGAGGTATGCGCTCAAGAATCGAATGAAAAACAACAGTTAAACTCTAACTGTTACGGTTACAGTGACAAAATTTTGAAAATTTCAAATTGCAACAACTATTTTTTTTATTGGAATGTGATCTTCATAGTGAAAAACCATAAAAAGCATTTGCACGGTACCTGTAGCACGAAAATTGTCGGCGCTAGACAGACTAAGAAGAAAAGTGAAAACAACGAATAAGGACAGAGAATCAACAGAAAACAAAACATTTTATTGTGTTTTACTAATTTTCCACGTCACACACGAAGACACGCTGCATGCGGCAGATGGTGGATAGCACTGAATAATAAAATGTTTTACTTTCTGTCGCTTCTCTGTCCTTTATTGGTTGTTTTCACTTTTCTTCTTAGTCTCTCTAGCGCCGGCAATTTTCGTGCTACAAGTACCGTTTCAACGGTTTTTCACTATGAAGATCACATTCCAATAAAAAAATAGGTGTTGCCATTTGAATTTTTCAAAATTTTGTCACTGCAACCGTAACTGTTAGAGTTTAACTGTTGTTTTTCATACGATTCTTGAATGTATACCTCAAAATACTTAAAACCAAAATTTCAGTCAGTTTCTGTGAACGGTGTGATAGTTAAGGACAATATCGGGATAGTTTTTTTTATAATAACCCTGTATATAGCCAATACGAATAATATTGACCCAATATATGTTTACTATTAGGGTCGTCTAGTTACGATATTTTAATATTTGTTTTCCTAATGTATCAATATACCAATTTCAGGTTACAAAAACACTGTTTTCAGCCAGCTTCATTTTTTAAGTGCGTCCGTAATTATATAAATACGTAGCACCTATTGTCGTCGCTTGGTCCGTCCGTCTGTCCGTCCGTCCGTCCGTCCGTATATAACAACGCAAAAGCTACCCAACCGAATGGTTTGAAATTTTAGATATATTATCTTTGCAGAAATTTGTCGAGACATTTCAAATTTTATGAAAATCGAATCAAAACTTTAGGAAATATTAATAAAAATATTTATTAAGAAAAGTGAATTATTTAAAAAAAAAATCGGTGCTTTTTTGTTAGAGGAACTTCTGAGGTTGAATCGTCAAGCGACCGAGATATTTATTTTTTGACAGAAATTAATCTGCCGACGATATAATTCATTTCACATAATTAAAAATCAAGAAGATCTGAATATTTATATAACTAGCTATAGCACGAACGCACCTCATTTGTCACGTTTGACGTACAATTTCCAACTTGTTTTTCACGGGAGGTATAATATTTTTAGAGCTATGTATTCCACGGGTTCTGCGCATACTATTATGCTTTATTCGTTCGTCTATTTGTGAATACTTTGCGGTTTAACTAACATGTTGTGATCAATTACCATGATCTATTCCTCAACTGCGAAACGAAAAAGTCAGACTAATAATACAATGTCTTTATATTTTTAATCCTAAAGATTTCATTAAAAGTAATAAAATTTTGTAAAATTCATATTAAGATTTATATATTTTGCAGATTTTTAATGAAGGAAACTCCTCATAATTTTCCCATATCTTTCAAACAGTATAGCATTAATTTTTAATAACTATTTTTTTGTTAAACTAATGTAAATATTATATATACATGTTAATAAATCAGAGATATTATAAGAGTGAACTTAATATAATCCTTACTTTTCAATAAATGCAACACTGTATACTTTTTCTATGCACAATGTATTTAGTCTTTTACTACAAAAACTGCCGAAAATTTAAAAAGAAAATGCTTTCAAAAGATTATTTTTTCTTTTTTATTTATTTATTTAATCAAAGTAACTTCCCTCTGCATTACAGTCTTTGTTTAAGGTATTTTGATTACCTAAAAAACTAGTACCTATCTCATGCTTAAAAAAAAAAAAAATTATATACGCAAAAGCTAAATCGAACCTTTATTTTCTATAGATTTTTATTAATGCACTGCGATGTGAGTTTAGGAAAGTTTAATTTATTTTTAAGGGGAAATATTACTTAGTAAAAAATAATAAAACATGTTCAGAATAAGAAAGCGGTTCTATATAAAAAATAATGAATAAGATGGGAAAAAACACTCTTATTCATAAAGATTTTTTTATTTGTAGTCACTTAAAAAAAAAAAAACTATTGCTTTCTTTAATATTTCTATGATATTGTTACCACAAGAGTATTTTGGAATGTTACGCTCAAAATAGTTTTCGTTCTTTTGAACAAATAAAGAATTATATTATTGCACTTGCATTTAAGTTGTTAGTTTTATAAACAGTGCTTATAATTTTGAAAAATACAAAAAAATGCATACTTTTTTTAAATCGATTGCTCTTTCTTCTGATTAGATTACATATGCAAAAAAATACCGGCTAATTTAAGCGTAACCGAAAACGTAAAAATTTAGAAATGAGAAAATAAGACAGTAGGATGTGTGTTTTTTTAGGTGTGTTCGTAATTATATAAATACGTAGCACCTATTGTCGTCGTCTGGTCCGTCCGTCCGTCCGTCCGCATGTAACAACGCAAAAACTACCCAACCGAATGGTTTGAAATTTAAGATATTTTACCTTTGCAGAATTGTGTCGAGAAATTTCAAATTTTATGAAAACTGAATCAAAACTTTAGAGGATATTAATAAAAACATTTATTAAGAAATTTGATAAAAAATAATCGGTGCTTTCTTGTTATAGGAGCTTCCGAGGTTTAACCGTCAAGCGATCGAGATACTTATTTTATTACAGAAAGTAATCTGCAGACGATACATTTCACAGAATTACAAATCATCAAGATCTGAATATTTATATTACTAGCTATAGTACGAACGCACCTCATTTGTCACGTTTGACGTACAGTTTCCAACTAGTTTCTTTTATGAAAATGCGTAAAAAGGATGAAGATTTGTAATAACAAGGGTTAAAATACGGTCTCTAGAATGGAGTTTTCTTTTATCTGGCGATCAAGTTATTGACAGTTGATTGTTTTGTGCCAAAATTGACCGAAGAAATGAGCAGAGACTTTTTCTTTCTCTCCTCCACCCCAAGTTGTACGTAACAAGCATGGATCTTTCTAGTCGCTCGTACTTTTAATGGAAGAATCAAGTTTAAAAGGCATTCTCCGTCTCATGCACAGAAAATTCCAAACTTTTCCGCTTTAGCCAGCTTGCATGTCACGTGATTAGAGTGTGTAGGAAGGGGGTAGATTTGAATAAAACATTCAGAAATAGTATCAATCCAGCCCCTGTGGCATATAAAATTCGATACAATGCTAAAAACTGATGGAATTTTTTTGTAACTTTCAAATCAGATACTTGTTTTCAGAGTTAAAATTGATTAATCTATCACATTCATTTTAAATAATAATTACTTATAAGTGATTACATAAGTAATTCTTTTGACGTTAATCTATAAAACTTTGCAAATCAATGACGGGGAAAGGAGGAAATATATATATATATTTAATGGCGTATAGATATGTTAACTACATACCAGATTTTATCAAATTTGTAAAGCCTTGGTAATAACGAAATATCTCATCGCTAAAATAGTTACATTTCACACTAACAGTAATGCCTTTAGCTATTCCTGACCTGTTGTCTATCGCTATTTAATAATCACAGAAATCCTCTTCGACGCTGCGGAGAATTTGATGCCACATCTAATTTATGACTGACACTCGTCACATTGAACATTGACAATCTAGCTGCTACAATCATAGATGCAAACGCCATACATGTACTTTAGAATTGTAAGTGATGTAAATGCTTAAAAGTTTACAATTTTGTATATACATTATCACTTTACTTAATCGATTCTGTTTTTATATTAATCACTACATATGTTGCCAGTTTGACTTAATTTTTATTGAGAAATTATTAATTCATATAAGAAATTTCGAAAGAAGAATTTTTACTTTACGTAATCACAAATTGCCTGTCATTAAATAAAGTAAGTAGAAAAACACTATTCGGTATTTCTTGTATGAATCCGGAATTTCTGAATAAAACAGAAGGCCAAACTGGGAATTCTAATAAACGTCTTATAATCCTGATAGATAACTATTCCTCAAATGATGATTTTATGTAGCAAAGAGAAACTAAAGTTAGACCACCGTTATTTTAGTTATTTTTAGGTCAGCCGGTTGCAAATCTCGACTATACAATTTTTTTTATCTTGTCAAAAGCAGTTTTTATTATCCTCGTGTGTAAATTAGAAACAACACTTCGATGTTGAAATAAAATGGCTTTTGTTTATGGGTATGGTAATATTAGTTTAACATAAATGAGTGAAAATCATGTATTTTAAATATAATGAGAGGAAGAAATGTGTTATAAATGTATGCATTTTAAATATAATGAATGGAAGTCATGTATTTTAAATGAAATGAGTGGTAGTCATGTATTTTAAGTGAAATGTGTGAAAGGCGTGCATTAAATGTGTGTATTTGAAATAAAGTGCGTGAAAGGTTTGTATTTTAAATAAGATGAATATAACACGAATGATGGCAAGGGGAATAATATTTGGTGATTTATTACCTGCGCCTGGCTAACGTAAAAATACCGCATTTTATAAGTTTGTTTATAGTTAAATATTTTACGCTATCATTTAATGGTTAGGGTAAGTATTTATCATAAAAATAATTTTCTTACCCCTGTCTAGATAATACAAAGTTTTACTTCCTAATATTTTATCTAGGTGTGAGGGACATATTAGAAAAATTATGTTACAATATCGCATGTATTTTTGGCTTCTGTCGACACATACCATTATCCGATTTACGGATTGTGACTTCCTTACCTCGCGTATGATGTATGTGTTCTATAAGAGAATGATAATTTTAACAGCACAACATAGCAACTAATTTATCGATAAATTATAATAACAACTAATATAAAAAAGCAAGTTACATATGGTAAAAATTCCAGAAGAAATCAATGATGTAGTGAGCTATATTTCAATAACATTTTAAAAATGACTGGACGATAAAGCACTTTTTCACAGATTGCCGTTTTTGTCATAAATCAGAAGACAACATAAAATTTAGTATTGCTTGAAATATACACACCTATGTATGAATGTTTAAAGAAATATTGTAATAAAATTTTACTTGATTAATTGTAATATTATATATTAAATAAGTTGCTGTTTGTGAATAAACAAAACTTTATCAATAAGTTACTTCAAAGAATATCAAAATTAAATGTAGCTCACATTGTAGCAATATATATCCGGAATTTTACGACTTTTAACTGGACTTTTCTGATAATTTATTTTATACATTCGAGAAAAACGAATTACGAACAAAAAACAATTTCCCATCAATCGCGCATGCACAATTAAAAATTATTTCATATAAATACGCGTATTTTATCAAATGTTCTTTTGCTGTTACTACCACACTTTGTCAAGTATAGTGAACGTGATGTTAAATTTGGTTGAAACATTTCATGTTATAAGCAAAAAAATGAAGATGTTTAAATAAATTTATAATGAAAAAGTTATGTTTTCGTGAGAATGCGTGCTATTCCTACACAAATGCATATAAAATATGTAAAGGACCTATATAATCAATTGTTACACCTCGATATCATTTCGAGCTTCTTATGATCCACAGTAATTGCAAATATTATTTTTTATTCAATTTATAATTTATTGTTGGTTCCCTAACAGAATTTGTGGCTAAATATTCATTGCAAAATATGAGGCTAAATTTGCTATATTTGCATCTTTGAAGTTAACCCTTAACGGATGTGACAGAAATTGTCACATAACTATTGTGAGCGGTCTCTGAGTCCGCTTGATCCGAAGATGAATTAAAAGGCTATATTAACTCATAGGATACTGTTTCTGTACTAAGTGTTATGTACGGAACAATTATAATTAAAATTTATGTATTCAGAAATCTCCAACCATACTACTAGAGCTCTAAACGAAACAAAATTTCACTAGTATCTGGAGTTAAAGTGAAACTTACAAGTTAAACTGTGAAGATTGAAATAATTAGAAGTATGTGAGACCGCTAACAGTAGTTAGGAGTTAAAGAATACATTGTCAAATACTTTTCTAGATATTAGACAAAATGTCTAAAGTTAAAATTGTCCGGATACTTTGATTAGACACTGTATGAATATATAAATATTTTAACACCCATTATGATTTTGATACAACGAAACAATACACATTTAAAACATGAAAAAAAAATCGAGAACCTTAACCGGTATGTGTCTTTGGCGATTTCGTTTTTTGAAGCAAGTGAAGATATTACCTCGCTAGATGTAGAAGTTGATAAATAGCTCTTTTCAGAATGTCTTTTCATAAAAGTGTGTTATAAATCTATTCTATCATAAATATAACTTGAGGCAATTATATTTTATTGCTCTGGAATCGATTTTTACTCTTAGTAGCTTATGTGTTTTTTCCCGATAGATACATAGGTTAGAAATAGAAAAGAGTTAGCCTTTTTATGTCTTTTAACGCCCATATTTTTTTTTTGCATTTATAGCCATCTGTTATCTGTATTATCTTTTATGCTTTATTAAACTTTATAATTTTCTCATTTATCTTTTATTTCCCTTGCATAAGATCCCGTGTATAATAATGCGTAAATCCTGATTTAAAACTCATAAATATTTTGGTCATAAATTAAATCAAAATTTTTATGTATCTCTTTATTCTTAAAAAAGTTACTAATATTGCTAATATCTTAATTGAAATTATTGTGACCTTTTGAATTAATCGGCTTATCTTGCAAAAACTATTACGTATAAAAACATAAACAATTATAGTTTTATACAGAAATGTACAATAATCAAGTTAAAGCAGCGATTTTCTAAATAGAACAATTGTTATAGCTGCTATTTGATTTGAAATCGGTCAAGATAGTTCCGTAAAATAAGTGTTATAGAATAAAAAATTATGCAACAATTTGACCATCTTTAGCAAGCCTATATATGATTAGATTACCTATATATAATTAGCAGTGTTCAATCCTTTTGTAATTATGTCTAGTTTTTTAAGTTATTTTTTAAATATATTATTTAAATCTGTATTATCTGAAAAGAGATTTAAATCTTAGTTTGAAATAGTCTTTTTTTTCTAGTGTTGCATGATTTAAAAAAAAAGCCCAAATAATAATATTTCCCAACACTTGTCAATTGTCAATTAAAAAATATATTTACACGTGAATTAAAAAAAAAGAAATTAAACTTTAAAATAAGTAAATTATTACATGTAAAAAGCATTTAATGGAAAAAATTGAGTGATATTTAAAACGACTTTCTTATAGCATCTAAAAGAAAACTGTATAAATTTTATAAAAAACCGGGAAGCAGTGACATTTTTTAATTAACCATTTTATGCAAGCTGATTTTCAAATATATAATTGATCTTTCTTAATCAATACCGATAACAGCCGTCATCTGTCGCGACAACTGTAGATGTAGCTTTCGAATCGAACAATCCCCATTTAAAGGGAAAGAAACGACAACCCGATTACGTAAGATCGTCACTGATCGTGATAATGTCATTCAATATTTCGTAATTAGGCAATAATTTTAAAACAGTGTAAATTAGCGTTGTTTTGATATATCAATTGATTATTTAGGAGGACTGAACGCGCACTGAACTAAAATGATTTGGAGATTTTTAAAATTTTAAACGAATAAAAAGTGGAAATTATTGAAGTTATCCTTGGAGGAAAATAATGTGTAAAATGTGAAATAGGTAATTTTTGTTCTACACTTAGTTCCAAATATCCCCAATTGATGCTGCTGTGTTCCATCAATCTGTTAGAATTTTCAAAGTAACGCACAAAAATGGATAACATTTTTCCGAGCTTTTAAGCTTCATTCTGTTTAGTTGCTCAAACACCAAAAATACGCTTTGCGTTTTGAAATTTGAATATTATATTGATCAATGTTAATGTTTAAGAAAGGGTAGCGTGATTTATTTGTGATATTTTTAACTAAACTAAAACATGTAACATACGTATGTCTGATATCAAGCATTACTCTCCTAGGAGAAGTTCATTATCTGTCACCGTTTGTTTGTTATTGAACATCAAAAACTTTCAATCTATTTTAAGGCACTCTGTATATTTATAAAACACTTTTTCTAAATATGCATTGTCAGATTCAATAAGTTGTTACGCACTTTTTTAACTATTATTGTCCGATTTTCTGTTTAAAAACCAGTTTCCGCAATGAGTAATACATACGAAATTTTGAAATAAATAAGCATATTGAAAGAAAGAAAGCTGCCCTTCACCCTGTAATAAACATAATGTAGATGCGTTTAATTTACTATCAAAGCACGATACAGCACATGTTACTTGGAATAATAAACTTAAGAATGACATATTGCTATCTTGAATGTTTACACAGTTAAAAATTTGCAACAAACTGTCCGGTCATTCAAACGATTTTATAGGAAACGGTTATACAACCGTAGTTTAACGCTATTATGACCATATTATTGCCCATATTACGGTCAGAATATAGTTCCATTACGGTTATGTAACCGTTTTCTATAAAAACGGTCGAATGACTGGAAAGTTTGCTGCAAAATTGTAACAGTGTAGAGGAGCAAACAAAACAATATGTGCTTGCTTATTCAGAATTTCAATTAACATTTTCCATCTACAGTGTTTTCTATACAGTTTTTTCCCGATTTGGTATATAAAAAAGGACAACTTTCACTAACCACTTCACCTGTCATGGGACTAATAGAAAATAATCTTGAATTTTCCTTTTATATATTTCTTAATAATCACAGTTCTTTAATGATTTATTAGTTTTTGTTCTTTGTGCACCAACTACTTAACAATGATCATATGCATAACAGCAATAAATGCCAATAGTCCACAAGGGATTTATATTTTCAGTAATAATTGAAAGATTTTTTTTAATTAAAACATTATATCAGTTTTTGTTAATATGGAAACAGACAATGGTCCTTTTACTACTAAGCACAAATATAAACATGCAATAAAGTTTACATTTATGCCAATGAAAGAGACAGGCCACAATACACCCACCCCTCTTTGTTGTCACGAGATGAATATAGACTGGTTTTCACTAATTGATGAGCTTCCATGCGATCACAACAGGCTTAAAAATACATGAAATTTGGAGGAGTACCGCAGCATGTCTCTTTCTCTGACTGCAATTTACATTACAATTACAGAGCAATTTTTGAACAAAGCAGGTGTTATGTATGTTTCCTTACATGCTTCATAAAATTACCGACAAAGTATTTTTGCTTGTGAAACAATGATCAAAAAGTCTAAAATGTTAAATAAAATCGTTTTTATAATAAAGTGCGACAGTATTTTTTAAATGGATATTCCTTGTTGTACTTCAAACAAAAGTGCACTTATTTATTTGTTAAAAATTTAAAATATACATTTTAAAATATATTCATATTGAATAATATTTAGAAATTAATTTTATGCAGCATTAAATTTTTTTCTATAGTCCTTGAAAAATAACACATAAATCATTTTAAAGGACTGGAAACAAAGAATATGCATGTTATAAATAATTCATACTGCAATACTGGAATTTTGAATAACGGAGGATATTTAGTATATATCTATAAGAGTAAGTGCTGAAAATAAGTATTTTACTCTTCTGTTTAATAACAAATAGTTTTTCGATAATAAGTCAATGAAGCACTTTTATTTAGTCAAGAATTCGTTTATATTTATCGCTCAAAATTTATTATTGATTGAGTCACATTTTGATACAACTGTAAGAACTTTAGTGTATGTTTAAAGATTGTATTTTGCTTCTCATTTTTATCGTTAAATATTAATGAATGCAGAATTTTTATTTAAATTTAATGTGCATAAATAGTGATTATTTTTTTCCCTTACGTAGTTATATTTATGTAGTAGTATGTATCTAAATGAATTTCTGAAATTGTTTATTTTGCGTTAATGTTTTTTTTTCTCAAATAAGAAACTTGATATTTTAGAGTATTTTATAATGCAAATTATAAGCTTGTTTCTAGAATGGAGTAAATTGTATGCAAGATGTGTAGATTAATTATTTTAAAGGAAAACAAGAGCAAATAAAAAAAGAAATTTTTATAAGAGATTCGATAATTTAGTTATAAACAGGACATCAATACTTTTCAAATAAATATACTTTTAAGCTTTTAAAATCTTTTAAATGAATTAACTAAATTATTTGAAAGAAAAAGCAAATTAAGTAAAGCAACTTTTTACAAAATATTTTAATAAATTGTCTTTGTTGGATTTGAAATAGCGCTTCTGGAGATCTATTTCATTATTTAAAATTAAAGTTTGAAATCTATGAAGAATTTCAACACATCTGAGAAACGTAAATAAAGCTAAGGAAATTACTCCTATTTTTAGATGTTTTTCTACAGAGATAACAACTGAAAAAAACCTATTCTACAAAGTGCTTCATATAAGAGTTTAAACAGGAAACATTTTAGATTTTTTCTTTTTACCTTTTAAATTTGTAATCGATTCGAAGCAATGCAATTTAACATGCATTTTCAAATAAATGTACATTTTAAATAATTTATTTAGATTTCAAGCTATGACTGACATTACGTCTGTTTATTTTATCAGTTTTTTCTAAAACCTAAGTGGATAGGATGTCCAGGCTATCGGGAAAGAAAAAAAACGATTGCTGTGTCGAGCATTGCAAGTCGATCTGACGACACTTTGACGTCATAAATAGACACAAGTGTGACAATCGCTACGGGAAATCAAAATGTGATATCTTTCATTCGTCTCATTATAATTCTTAAGTGATCATCATTTGGTGTCGTCACTGCGACTGTTGCTTTGTGTCGAATCACTAGGTGATGTACAAGTGTCCCGCGGCAGACATCATGTGAACATTCTTAGATTCCTGCTCTTTTACATCTTTAAATATGCTTTGCATAAAAAGAAGTATTTGATAATATATTGCACTGAAATGAAACTGTAAATATTAAAAGGCGTTTTAATGTAAAATTTTAAGCACATTTTATCATATTTGAATAAGTATTTTATTTTATTAATAAAAATAAATCCAATTGTTATTAATATCGAAATTAACTTTTATTAAAACATTCCATGCGTAACATTGTAAAATGAAAAAAAGTCTAAAAAAAAATTCTGAAATAGAACATTTAAGTAAGTATTTTATTTTAAAAATAAAAGTAGATCTTTAATTGTTATTACATCAAAATTTACTTTTGTTAAAAATATTCCAATTATTATGAAATATATAATGTAACATATAAGATATTTTTAAATAAAAAAGTTGAAAATAAAACTGAAGTAGAATATTTCACAGATAAAACATTCATAAATAAAAAAGTAAAAGAAAAAACACTGAAATAGAATATTTAAACCGATAAAACATTTTTAAATAAAGAACTGGAAGAAACGTTCGGAATAAACAGAAGACGTGGGATTCGAACGCATGCTATCTAGACTCAAATGCATCGCATTAACTCTTCAACTACCAAGAACATAACCGAGCAGCAATAAAACATTAAAATAAATAGGCAAGTATATGATCTAAAAGCAGGGATGGAAGTATGGTCACATGGTGTCAGCCGTGAGACACTAATCAAGTGATGTTACACTGAATACATCTTATTTCACGTGATCGCCATTTGGAGACTCCACTGTGAGGTCATCATAAGCATTGAATTGTGATGAGTCACCAAAATAATGCCAGAATGACGCCGCATGGTGAACCTCAGGTGACCAACATTTGGACACTCTATTGTGATGTCACCATGAGTGCTCCTTTAGGAAAAGTTATCATATGACTTCATTTTCTGATACTTGGGGACTCGTTGCAAAAAAACTATCATGGGGACTTAACAATAGAACCGTCAAATGACTGTCATATCAGAGTCAAAAGGTGACTTCGTTATAAAGTCACTTGGTGACTGTCGACTACGATAATAAGTGGACTGTAAATTAAACAACTATCGATAAAATTTCAACTTGGTTTACATCAACGAACCATTTTTTATTTACTTCGGAGCTCCCCATGGAGACAACCGAACGAAGCGGAAAACAAACGACTTCTGAGTTACATTTATCGCCAAGTGATGTTAGAAGCCAAGAGTGGTGCCAACAGTGACTCTTTATCAACCAGACGTCACGGTGACATTTCAGTGAGGTGACCAAATGGCGTTCACTTGTGTATAATTGTGAGAGGAATGAAAAATATCGCATCTCAGTTCACTGCATATTGACTGTGACACCTTGTGAACATTTCTAACTTCAAGGAGATGTCCTATCGAATGGCTGTTAGGATAGTATCTATTTGCTACACCTGCCATTTACACAGGTTTAGCATAAATGAATGACCGGATTTAAAATTTAAATTTTAAAACTATTTTATTATTTTTAACCGTAAATTTAGCTATATTTACAACGCAATAACAACGGTCTTGAAAATTTTCTTCAAAGTCGCAATAAGTCCACAATACTATCGGTAGTTTTACTATATTTTTCTACGGTATTGTAATTCCGTAGGAAACGTTCAAAAATAGAAATATGCCTTCAATACTGTCTTGTTAGTTTTATTATTTTTCGAAGGCATTTTAATGCTTTAGACACACAGACTTTAAGGCATAGATTAACGTAGAATGTTACGTTTATGATATCTAATATTTTTTTTTCAAAAATAAATCTTTATTGTAAAAAACATAATAAAACCGAAGATTACAGTTATTTTTTTTCCACACAATTTTATTGAAATAAGAATAATGATATCACGAAATTTCTTGTAATAAAATAAGCACACAAATATATATAATATTACCTTTTGAACGATTAATCCAAATATTAGATGAAAAAATAAATTAACAAGTGTCTCCCAGTAAACTATTACTTACATTAAATGCGCTTATTTTTATTTGAGAAGTAGATTATGAAGTCATTGACAGCGATTGTCGTCATAACTTCAGTTTAAAATATTCCAAAGAACACTTACATAATATTAATCCATAATTGTCATAAATGATAATATTCATTCAATATTAAATAAAAACTCCACTCAAACGAATGAAACCAACAGCCCTTACAAGGAAGGTCTCCTTAAAGCGCATACTCAGAAAATTTTGAAAAAAAAAATGCTAATGAAGCTACACGTGTATGTAATAAAGGAACAGTGAAATTTAGCTGCGGAATCCCAGTAGAAAATCTGCAATAAGTCATAAGCTAAAAAATATATACGAATGGGTTAATTCTATGGCTCATGATACCATACCCTCTTGATCAAAATCATTTGCATTTTGCGTTCAGCATTTTCAAATCTCTGTACGTTTGCATTAATATTAATTTAAAATATTTTTTTAATCAGATTAAATAAATCACTCACGTTTTTTCTCTATTTATTACCGGTAGAGTGAAATTTTGCCTATTGTTTTATTCTCCATTCCAAAATTTTTTTCTAATTTAAATGGCTTCAACGGTTGTACAAGTCATTTTTTAATGTATTTTAAAAGGAAAAGCCCGATGACAAATGGATTCGTTATACATTTCTATACCGAAGAAGTCATTGTTTCCATAGCAACAAAAACTTTCTTGAATCGACAAGAATCGGGCTTATTTTTGAACTTGAAACAATTTTAAGCTATTAAATTTTGCTTTTAATCGTAAAATACAATCGTTAAATTCCATTATATATACATATAAATGAGTACAATAAAATTGTAGTTATAAAAATTTATTTATTATGTAAGTTAAACATGCATAAACAAGTTCAGTATGAAAAAGTTTTTCCTTAAAGAGTATTTGTCATAAAAGCGTATTTTTTAATCCCTTGAAGGGCGGTGGGATATAATATATACCACTTAATTTTAATTCCCAAATGCCATATTGACAGCGGAATTTTGGAATCAAATTTTACTTTTATAATACAGTGGTGGCCAAAAGTTTGGACATTTTTTGAAAGTTTCATGTTTTTCAACTTTGTGTGCTTGTAAAATATATTAATTTTCCCTTAAATACAAACGTTTATATATCAAATTGAAGGTAATTTAATGTAAAATTTAATAATAAAAACAGTATTACAATATCTGTATTACAAAAGAGCGATGAGAGTAAAATATCCCTCTTTGGTAGTGAAGGTAGAAAATACGTGAGACGTAGAGTAGGAGAAGCACTTCATCCTGATTGCATTGAAGCAACTACAAAAAACCCAACAAATGTCATGATTTGGGCATGTATGTCTGCAGATGGTGTGGGCCGAATTCAAGTGATTGATGGCATCCTGAATGCCAAAACATACATCGAAACTGTCCTGGAACCAAAATTGATACATTCCATCAGGGATCTCTTCCCCAACAACGCACCATTTATTTTTCAGCAGGATTCAGCTCCATGCCACACAGCAAAAGTATGCAAAGCATGGTTTCAAAATAAAGGCATAGATATATTACCATGGCCAGGAAACAGGCCTGATCTCAATCCAATTGAAAATTTGTGGCGACGTTTGAAAATTTTTGTACGAAAAAAACGTCCATCCATTAAAAGACAACTTATTGAAGCTATAATTGATTCTTGGCACCATGTGATTACGAAAGATGAACTACAAACATTGGTTCACTCGATGAAAAGACGCTGTGAAGCTGTCTTAAAAAATAAGGGTTATCCTACTAAGTATTGATTGTGTAAGTATCACTTTAAACAAAATGCAAATCTAAGATAGATCTTACTATTAGTTACAAAACTTCTTTTGTAATACATACATTGTAATACTGTTTTTATTATTAAATTTTACATTAAATTACCTTCAATTTGATATATAAATGTTTGTATTTAAGTGAAAATTAATATATTCTACAAGCACACAAAGTTGAAAAACATGAAACTTTCAAAAAATGTCCACACTTTTGGCCACCACTGTATATGTGAAGAAAATCTTTTACTTATTTGGAAATAAATTTGTTGTAAAATCCCGGTGTGACTGAATGATTTCAACATTTTAGAAACATAAGTACTTTGCCCCTGAAAGGATTAATTTCATTCTGTCGCCAACCGGTGTAAATCCCCAAAAAAACGAAATTTTCATATTTTTTTACGGACGTTATATCGAGGTATTTCAGAAATTTTTTTATAGACGTATATAGCCTCATGAGAAAACATTCTGTAATTTTTTAAAAAATTTCTGAGTATACGCTTCTGAAGACCTTCCTTGTTAGTAATATGACGATGCAATCGGAAGACGCGCATCTGCTTTAAAGACAGGTGAAAAGTAGACGAAAGAAAATCAACACAAATTACAAACTTAAATATCCTAACTATCCCATTTTGACAAATGTACTTTTCTCTTTCAAGATAGTATTTTTAGTTCAAGTATTTTTAGTTTTGATTCACTACTGAGAGCTGTTTATGCCACATAATTAGTTTTCTGTTTCTTCGACATGATGCTTTTAATGTAATATTACTAATACACTGTCTGTTTCTTCATCTTGATGCTTTTAATATAATATTACTAATACACTGTCTGTTTTTTTAATCAAGATAGTGACTGGTTAACTGAAATAGAATTTATAATTCATTAGATTTCAGTTCAGAGAACAGGACATTTAATCGTTGAAATTCCGTCAGATACAAACACAATATATGAGAAATAAAAACGTCTTTTAAAAGTGTTTTCTATGACAGATAGATGTCCAAATTGTTTAGTCTAAAATACTGCGAAATAATGTATATTTTTCAAAGGATTTAAAACAATGAAACCAATTTTTAACAGTTCAGACAGTAAAATTTTTAGTGTTTATTTTTAAAAAGTTTATTTTTTTCGGATTTCCATATTAACGAAGGGCTTTCATTACACTGATTACAGTTATCTTAATTTCTCAGTACAATGCCGCTGGTAGCTTCTACGAAGGTAGTATCATTAATTTCGTTTGTATGTTATATTTAACCTTTAAACATGCGCTGTGCTGTGACAGCTGCTGTCACGCTTCAATACATATTCTTGAAACAACCCCTTAAAAAAACCTTAATAAAATATCTCATTTCAGGCATAATGTATAAAAATTCTTTTATTTAATGCGCAGCATGGTGTTCTTTAATTCCCGGAATCAATCTTTAGAATTCTAAAGATTATTACAATACAGTATTAGACAACCAATAGCCCGCACCACAGGCTAATACTTCAACTTCTTATGAAAGGTAATGAAGTCCGGCGTAATGAGTTTCTGCTCCTGTTAGTATTTGTCAGTAGCTTCTAATTAAATATTCCATTTCCAATCTTAACCCCTGGCAAGGTTAAGTACACTACGACATATTGTTGAATACTTTAGAGTAATCCTTTCGGCATATGAAAGATTTAGAGAAAGAGTGCATTATGTTTATATGTATCTCTCTTTCTATATATATATGCATATATACAAGTTGTCCATAAGTTATTGTCGGGATTTCCTTACCTCATAACTTTTGATTTAAAACCATGACGAAAAAAAAATTATATATTCGCAAAGTACAATGCTAAAAGTTTTTAAAAAAAGACAATCAATGTTACGTATGCATAAAGTTGCAACTCAAATAACGATTTTAGTCAAATAATAATTAATATTATAACTTTATCATTTTTTTCAAAAAGTTATTATCATATTATGAAACATCTATCTACCTAACCTTGGGTCCATAATTCATTAACTGTGTGTGTGTGCGCGCGCGTGTTTGTATGTGTGTATCTGTTTTAATACAGGAATAATTTTACATATAAGGTAAAGCTAGGATAGTCTGAGCACAATTCAAAAGAATTGCAATAAAAAGTCTAAAAATTAATTTTTTGCTAAACTATCCATGAATAATTTTTACTTCATTTGTTTTTTATGCATTTCCATTGCTATTTTGTTGTTATGTTGCAATTTAATAGAACAGTTGTAATAAAACCAAGAAAGTTATTTTGCGCAATCTTTCCTTACAGGGTTGGTGTTACTGCGCACATGGGTAGGAGAGATTGTTACTAATAATGACTACAATTAAATTGTTAACAATAATAATTACACTTATATGACACTGCTGTAAGGTTTTTGTGAAGAAATATTATTGTATTAGGAGTGAATATTTCAACCAAATGATTAAAGAATCAGAAAAAGGAACTACTTTTAACAACGATTTTAATTAAAGGGAAAAAAAATAAAGAATCAGAAAAAGCAAGTCCAGATAAGATTACAAAATAAAATTATGTTACTTAATAACACGTTTAACTTAAAATTAATCCATTTTCATTTTTCATTTTTTTATGCAAATTTACCAATAAGCTACGTAATCTCTCCTAGTATGAAAACTAATAGGAACACTGCGCCATCTCTCCTAAGTAGCAGATGCGCAAACTCTCCAATTTCGATAGGAGAGATTGCGCGGCCTTTTATTTAAACATGACCTCTTCTAAAACTAACCGTTGATGTTCACACTGTTAGTCTAGATTAGTAGCTTATGAGAAATCGTTTAAGTTTTAAATATTTTGTACTGTTGTCATTGTATAGAAATTCTGATAAATAGCTATGAAAATTCAAGCCCTTACTTTGAGAAAACATAACAAAAAAGCAATACTTTTTCTTAGACGCTCAAAGTAATCAACGTGCACTTTCAAGTAGACACTCCACTATTGTTGTTGTACAACTACCTGGAGTCGCTGCGCGCTCACTCTACTCCTGCCCCCCCAAACCTCTATGTGCGCAATCTCTCCGAAAGCGTCATCTCTCCTGGCTTTACCTTACATTCAATACCAAAAACGGCAGCCATACTTTCAGGTTCCATTTTTCATGAATTATTTTAAATATAAAGATGAAATCAGTGATATGAGTATGTGATACTTCATAACTTTTTAGACCGGGAGGCGGCAGCACAAACAATCACCTCATCGAGTTCACGGCTGAAATTCCAGAATTAGTTAAAACTCAATTCGCATATTAAAACGCAATCGGTCTGCCAAGTCATATCTTGGTGGAAAACACGTGAAAACTCGATTTTAGCAGTTGACTCGTAGGTTTACCATTGTGTTTTCATGCACCCAGTTCTCCATGTTTTCATACTTTTGGGTGTAGGAAAACACAATTGTAAACCTACGAGTCAACGGCTAAAATCGTGTTTTCACGTGTTTTCCACCAAGATATGACTTGGCAGACCGATTGCATTTTAATATGCGAATCAAGTTTTAACTAATTCTGGAATTTCTGCCGTGAACTCGATGAGGTGATTGTCTGTGCTGCCCTCTCGCGGTCTATTTGTATGTGGGAATAAAAATATAAATCACAGAGTAAAAATCGAGTCATGCTTGATGTAGTTTTACATATTAGTTTGAGCAATCTTACAATGTGAGGCAACACAGTATTACTAGTATTATTGTTGTTATGTTTAGATTACAAATAATTTGAAGCACATATTATTTCTATGGAATATAGTGTAGTTCCAAACTTTTTTGACAGAAATATGCATTTGAATGGGAACATACTCATTTAAAATTAATTGGTCTCCTCCGTCACATGGGACTCCTGACTCCGTGGTTGTTTTTAAACACTCATCGCCATTCCATCTTGGCCACGAGCGGAGACGCAAGTATACTTACTTGGCCTAAAAATCTACATTTGTTTTTAATCTTTTTAACTTGGAACTCATAATGGAGCTTTAGAGGCTCCGAAACAGCTGTTTGCTACTTTATATGTATTTTATTGGTGCTATTTTGTGCGTTGATCATTTATTTTAAAATAACATACTCATTCTTTGACGGATTTTCTTAACCTTTTTTACATGCTCATAACCAAAATATACTATACTGATTCAGTCTTAACAGAACATAATTAACACACACACACATACACAAATCCACCCTCTAAAATGTAAAATTTTAGTGTATGACTAAAACTGTAAAAAAGTTAATTTTCGAAATTGTCAAAATTAACGGCGTAAGACCTCAAACTGTTATGCATTTTCCAAAACCATTAGGATGATTTCAACGTATTCTACGGAAATTAGTCTGCAATTCTGAATAGTTGTGCATGGAAAGAATGAAATATTTATTTTCTGTTTTCCACAGCATTTTCCACATTTCGGCAGTGTGAAATATCTTTCTTTTATGGGAATGCATGTGAAATAAATCTTTAAAAAAAACTCTAAAATTATCTCTTCACTTTAAATTAAAAAACATTGTACAGAATGAGATGAGTAAAAACTATCTTGTATATAACTTGGAATAAATGACGAGGACATAATTTTTCCTACTGAATTCAGAACTGAGTATAAGGTATTTGAATTTACTAAAATAAATAAGTGTCAGAAGTAGGCTACTCAGGATATGAGTGGTGTAAGAGAATTGAAACCAGTTATATGGTAAAGAACACCAGAGTAAGATGCCTGAATATATGAAAGTGGCGACATACGTACCACGTGCGTGTCGTCTGCAGCTTTTGTCCAAACAATGGCAAACCTACATTCAAGAACTTGTCAATACTCGACTGGACGAGTTCAATTAGATGAATGAGTATGTTAACAAATATTTGCTTGGCTATATGAAAAGCTCGCCAAGATGGTTGCCAAATCGTTTTTGACAAACATTCTCTCAACCAAAAAAACTTTGTATCCCGTATGTAACCACTCTCATATAGAAGTACAGCGGTTGACGAAAAAGAAAGGCTTCCGCCTGCGTTACACGTGGACTGCTTTTGGGGCAGCTAGAGTCACGTGATGCTCTTTTCGTTGCGCAAGTGATGGAAAAGAGTTAAAACAGGTGCAGGAAAAGAGAATCACGTGACTCTAGTGGTCCGAAGAGAGACGACCCCACAGTCTATCGTTTTCGTCAGCCTCGAAAAATATCATTCTTCAGGAAGGAATTGGAACTAATACGGGTTTGACACAAACAATATGTCATAAAACTATTTAGGACACTCTAGTGAAATTCAATAAAAAATAGAGTAATTGGAGTTCGTAAGTTAAGCAGATGAAAATGTTTCTTATAATAGAATTTCATTTAATCAAATCAAACAAATATTTCCAAAAATATGCTACAGATGGTGATTGCTATATCTTCAAATCTGCAAAAAAAGATTAAAACTCAAAACAAGCAACTTTATACAATCTACTGCAATATTACAACGTAAAATATGAAACAATTTGGCAAAGATTTGGATGCAATTCGAGCTACCAAGTATGCACACGCTGAAATATTGTTATAGTTTTCTGAATATGTGACTCTATCTAAATGTATTTTCATATTAACTAGCTTTTTCAACAATCTTCCACAAACAAAATTGGTGTTACTTTAAGCGAAATTATAATCTTGTTGTTAACGCCTTTAAAATGCAATTTTATTTCAGAGTTCTCAAAGAAATTTCATATAGCAGAAAATCTTTAGTTGAAAAAAAGACACAAAAGAATTATTGCGCGTTTTATTGCGACAGTAAAAATCGCTTACTTCATTCTATCTCAAAAATAGTTTTGTATAGTAAAAAAAATGTTTCAACGTGTGTTTTGTTATTTAGGAAGTTCAATTCAAAGTGAGTTCAGTTGCTTGAAGGAGAATTTTCTTTTATATTTTTCAATGATCCAAAAGAGAGTATTTTCAATTTTTCGTTGAAAGTAGTGTGTGTTCTCTTATTCATGCATTATTGATGTAGCTTTTTCCTTGGACATAGTGTTACAGAAATAAATAAATACTTTCATTTTTCGGTGAATGTATTTCTTAGAACTTCCAAAACTTATAAAAGCAATAATTTTTAGCAAAAAGAACTGAAATGATTTAAAGAAACTTTTTTTTAAACTTCCCGATTTTTCTATTTAAAAAGAAAAAATTCAGATAATACTTTTCTTAGAATTTTTTTTTCTAAAATACTTGCATGTTTTTTTAGAAGTAGCTATTCTATTATTTTCAAATAAATGAAATAAAGCATCCACTTTTCATAGAAAAAAAAAATGAGATGCTTCTTTAGGGTGTGAAAAATTTAATAATGATCTAAAAATATATGATTGTCATTTCTTTAATTTTTATCGAAGAAAAAAAAATATATAATTTTGTTTTATTTTTCATGAAGCCAAAGGGTTGTTAGTTTACGTGAATACTAGTAAAATAATTATTTTAATAATATGTATTGTTCGTATAAGTAAGCGACCCAAAACACACACACACACGGGTAGTGTGTAGTGAAGAAAAATGGAACTCAGCAGAAATTAAAAATAAATCAATAAAATAACTTATCAATGTTAGAACATCCTTTACACAAAATTAAAAATAATTAGGAAATGAACAATTCACTTTAAATATATATATATAGAGAGTGGAATCCTTCAACTTCTGCGGTTTGCTCACTATGAAGTTATTATTAAAAAATTAAGAAAAATTATATATAAAAAACTTCTGAATGCTTAAATTCATCTTTGTCAAATTAAAATAAAAGTACATACAAAAACATGTGATTCCATTACATAAAAGATGACTAAAACTTTATTTAGCTATTAAAATATTAAAATAAATCTAGTACTTTCGGCTGTGTGTGTTTTAACGCCTGTTTTAATTATAAATCCTGATAAAGACTGGGTTCACAGCGGAAAGTGCTCGATTTATTTAAATTTTTTAAAATCTAAATAAAGTTTTAGTCATCTTTTAGGTAATGGAATCACATGTTGTGTACTTTTATTTTAAATATTATATCATCTAACTTATGTCTTCTCTTTTAATAGGATTTCTTGATAAGGATATCTATATTTTAAAGCTACAACGTTTACGTCATAAACGCTAAGAGCAAAAGTAACTCTAGATGTTGCGTCACGCGCTATCGCTTCATTGTATATAACTTCGGTTCGCAATAATAAATAATTTTAAGTTTTATTCCATCAAATATATATATATATATATATATGTGTGTGTGTGTGTGTGTGTGTGTAATTATATATAAAAAAATAATAATTAAAAATAATAATTATTTTTATTCTGATTAAAAATAATTAATTTAATAAATTAATGGATTTTTTCATATTTATAAAAATATTTTAAGACATGTAATTTTTAACTATCAATGCATGATCTAAAAATATTTGTTGCAGTAAGGCAAGATAACAAACTTATACAGATAAAACAAACTGTTCAAGGCTAAGAAGAAGTTTTCCAGAATTAGCAATCTATTAACCAATCTTAGCAACGACACCTTCTACTGGTTTCTTTGAAATACTTTGAGTATTTTATAAGCAATATTTCTAGGAAGAATATCTTCTGCAATATAAAGTTAGAAGCAATAGTGACTTTAATAATGAAATCTATATTTAAATGAAATAGAAGAATTATTTCCGTTAAAATTTACTAATTATTATAATTATATTTATTACATTATCTTAGAAGGTATATTTTGCGATTGAGGTAAGAAATTACCTTCCGTGATATAATTTATTTCTAAAAATTTAAAATAGTAAATACAACGAGTTACTGAAAGAAAAAGACTTTTTTTAAATTTCTTTTATTTAAAATTATGATGAAAATTATTTCATCCCCCCTCCTCCCCAATATTTTAATAAAATTTTATGTTTGAAAAGCAGCATGAAGGTATCGTTCTTTATCCTTCCCCTTGACATTAATTAATTTAAAATGTTATTTGATGGTTAAAAGAAAAATAAAGTTAACATTTAACAATAAATTTTGTATACATTAACAAATTTTCTGTTAACAGTTTATTGTTAAATATCATAAGCCTTTTCTCCATTCAGAACTTGTAAGCTATTTTACACTTCAAAATAAAATAAAAATTATAAAATAAAATAAAATAAAAACAAAATTTAAAATATTTTAATAGAGAATGTGTCCAACTTAATATTTTCCTGTTAAAAATTCAATAAAAATGTCTTTTTAAAGATTTTTGGTAATCTCAAATGTTCTTAAAAATTTCCTTTTATTTTAAAGTATCTCTTAAATTTTCCTTAATGCACTTCTATAAATTACTTAATATACGCTAATAAAGTGTTAATTACTTATTTTTACTTTGAAGAGATGAAAAATTTAATTAAGTATTTAAAAAAGTTTAAATAAATTATACTGTCTTCTATCAAATTTTGATAACTAATCAGCGATAATAAAAATATGGTAGTCATAATTAGTGTATAGGTGTTAAGAGCCCAATTATAAAGAATGTACCAGTGCAAATATAACACTGTTTCTTGTATATACTATTTAAACCACGAGGAATCGATTTATAAAGAAAAACATAGTTCACATTTTCCGCACCAGAGGGTTGGGTTGATTATTGACGGCCAATTATCGACACTAGAGATATAGGCCCGGGGGGGAGTGCCCTTCGTGGGGGTCTTTCTAAGGGAACCTAATCCGTATTTACGCATGGAGAAAATCCACGGCTCGAAAGAAAACCACGAAAACTCCGAGCGATTAGGCCGACGGGCGCGATTGGGAACGAACCCAGCACCTCCCGTCTACCAGCTTCGAGAGCACAACCTCTCAGCCACTGGTGGGGCTTCCGCACCAGAGGCAAAACTGGCGATGGTGGCTGATTTTTGGCAGCAAAATAGGCATAAAAAATAAAAAATAAACGCTTTACGTGAAGGACTAACATTTAATATATTAACATTTCAGTTTTTATGCTTATTTTACTGCATAAAAACAGCTTACAGCACCATTTTTGTCCATAATTTCGCAAATGTGAGCTATTTTTATCTTTATAAATGTATTTTCCATGGTCTAAATAATTTTTTATAGGAAATGGCATTTACATTAGTACATTATTTATAATTGGATTCACTTTGGATATCACTTTAATGGCCACACTATATAATGCGCAACATAAATAAAATGCCCTTCAAGATTATTATAATACAATTAAAGAAGCTTGTTAAATATTGAAATAATACTCTAATTTTTTGGAAAATACTTTTATTAAATTTAAAAAATGTAAGGTAAAGCTAGGAGAGTCTGCGCACAATTGAAAAGAATAGCAATAAAAAATCTAAATATTAATTTTTTGCTAAACTATCCATGAATAATTTTTACTTCATTTGTTTTTTATGCATTTCCATTGCTATTTTGTTGTTACGTTGCAATTTAATAGAACAGTTGTAATAAAACCAAGAAAGTTATTTTGCGCAATCTGTCCTTACAGGGTTGGTGTGATTGCGCACATGGGTAGGAGAGATTGTTACTAATAATAACTACAATTAAATTGTTAACACTTTAATGGCCACACTATATAAGAATGCATAACATAAATGAAATGCATTTCAAGATTATTATAATAAAATTAAAGAAGCTTGTTAAATATTGAAATAATACTGTAATTTGGTTTTTGGAAAATACTTTTTTTTATTTAAAAAAAATGTACTTTTCCTATAAAAACCCGCGTATTTTTTTTTAAAACTACATAATCTATGCCCGTTTCATTTAAAAAAATCGAAATATTATATATTATGTCATTTTATAGTCACTTAAAATCAAATGAAATCTGTTAATGTTACGTTTTTCTACAGTACTGAAAAGAAAATTGTACCACCCTATGCTATTTCTTCAACAAATTATCGTACATAGATTCGAGAGGTACGTTCGACAGAAAACTATGTCTACATTCACTACATTTAAAATATGGGTATCAACGTTTAGGTACGGAACGTTTAAATATTGAAATTTTCATTTACTTTTATTTCCCGTAGAGTAAACCCTATTTAACTTCACTTCAGTTCTTTGGATCAAAGCAGCCCAAAAAATATATAGTTTACATAATTTATGTTAAATATTCATAGAAATTTTGTGTTTGGAGTTTTTCCATTATTTTTAAAGGTAAAATTAATATTTGAAACTTTAAAATCTCTGGAATTCAAAATTAGTTACATGGAAAACTTTACAAAATTTCTAAATATAACATAAACTCACATTATAACCGAGAAAATTCTCTAAGATTTCCTTTTCTGTGAATGCTTTGATAACAAAAGTTAGTTATTTTTGTCTGTCGAAAATTAAAATGTATATATATATATCAAAAATTAATGGTTTAATTGAACTATAACCTTATTTATACACACATGTTTCCGACGATTGTGGTTCATTTCATATAAAATGTAATGTCGGTCATAATTCATGTTTTATATGAATTTATTAATAATTTTTATGATTAAAAACACGTTTTTGAATTGCAAAAATGTCACTGGAATGTATCTGGTTCTGTTCATTGTATCTTATTTAAAAAAAATAATAATAAATTTTAATAGCATGATTATTTTTGGAATGAAACACTAAAAGACAGTTTGCCATGTGACTTTAAACCTAGCATCTTCCAAGTTTGACTCTATACAGATATGGAAAAATGGTATATAAGTCGTACAGTTTCTGGGCTGCCATGATCCAAGAAACCCACGTGTACGTTGTGAAAAATGAGTGTTATTATTTAAAAATCCAAAATGGGTACAATGTTAAATATTTTATTTATTTATTTATTTATTTATTTTTAATATTAAATATTTAAAATATATTCCCCTATTTCAAATATTGCACAAATATTAGGAAAGCTCAAATATTTCCCAGCCGAATAATGCCACTGGCGACAATTTGGTAATAAAATAACATGGGGTGGTGCGTTTTGTTTCAAGAATTAATATAAATTATTTAAAATGTACCATTAATGAATTATGATATAAGAGTTTTTTGTCCCATAAATATCAATTTGAGTTTATTTTAATGTGAACCATGTTTTGTATATAAATAAAAAATTGTAATAATAAATTAAAAAAAAATCAGTGAACCCGTGCGAGATTCTGCGCTGCAGTCTGATATTGTTTTAGCAATATCTAACATTTTTTAGATGCAGGTTAAAACTTCTAAAGAAACATTAAGGATAAAAATACCTGCGAACAACATTATATCAGTCAAGACGGGATACCATATCATTTACTTCATCTAAGTTAAAGTAAAAACTGGTCAAAGATAGCAAAAGACAATCGCAAAGAAAAACAAACAACATAAAAAAACCTTGAATTTCTTTAAATAAATAAAAAATTTTAAAGGGTTGGACGGTAAGTACAAACATGAATAAGATGGGGGGAATTAATACAGTTTTATTTATCCATCATTTCATATATATATTTTTAAATCATGTATTTCGTTTTTGCGCATCCTAAATATAAAATACTAATACTTATTGTAAACGCACAAACTGTATTTTAAACGCAATTTATAAATGTCATTATGAAAACTGGAAACATTTTTTAAATGTCATGAAATTTTAAAACATTTTCCAGTGTGTTTTTTAAGGGAGCAATGACCACTTTAAAAACATTCTGATATACATTGAAGAATATGCATTACAGAGCTGATATTTTGAATCTCACAAAGGCATTTGACTTGATTTATGCCTTTCAAATGTAAATAAGCTAAGCACTTTTGATCCTATGGAATGGTCTAAATTGTGAAATATTGCAACGATTTATTCTGTTGTCAGATGGAAATGTGTTTTCTGCATATTCTGATCTTTTTTGTGACTTTGAATAATTTTTTCCACTGCAGCACTCTAATGCATACTTGTGGATCAACATTTTCTGTATTTGTCTAAAACTGAAGTCTTTGAAAGATTTTATTTTTATACATTTATTGGTACAAGAATTAGTTTGCAAATTAGAGAGAAATATTTGCATTACTGTATATAAATTAGCTCTCAAAATTCTTTTATTGACAAAATGGCATTCAGATTTTAATAAATTTAAGAAGTTTCACATTTAAATATATATCTAATATTAAATTCATTTATAAAAATTAAATTCAAGTTTCATACAAAATTAAAATCATCCAGTGCAAATTATTGTTTACTACAGTCAAAACATTTGAAAAAATGTTTATAATAATGAAAAACAGTTTATTTCTGTTTGGATGCTAATGCACTGCTGTCCAAAAATTAAAGTGCAAAGACTGGACGCTTTCGCTTTTTACACGGTTTGTCGAATATCTATTGAAATTATTGACAAATTATTCTTGAAATTCATGGATGTAAAGCACATGTTTAACTTCAAGAACAGAGAAACAGTATACTGCAATTTAAAAAAATTAATATATAGAATATTTGATGAGATATGGGCATTTGTATGAAATACTTTATAAATGCACATGCGCGAACTATACCAAAGATTTTTTTTTTCATGACTTTGTAGTCAATTCTTTATAGTAACAAATATAAAAATACCAGTCAAAGTCAAATATCGTGAGAACTCAGAATGATACCAGCAATACAGTGAGCTATTTGACATTCGGTGGGAAATCCCATTTTATTATGTGGGATTTCAGATTATTTTTGAGATGCGAAAGATTACCCGTTTGATAAGTGAGTTGGACGCATATATGTGGATATGAAAAATAGCATGCGTACATTTTTCAAAATGTATAAGAAAAATCCTATTTTCGTACTAAATCTTTATTTTTATGCATTTAAAAAAAATGAAACGGTGTAAAAAAAAAGTCTAAAATAACAATAACATCATGAGATTTGGTTAATTAATAATGAGGCTATTGTTTATTATAACTCCCTATTTGTCGTGTTTCTAATTTGTATAATAATATTACGAAAATGAAATTGTAAAAACGTAATGTGATTTACTAATAAATTAGTAAAAACGTCTACTAATTAATACCATACTTAAGCTTTCATTAGGGGGTGGTTTATATTTAGAAATTGTAACGAATTGTAAAATGTTTGGAGTGTATGGTAAATTTTATCTTCAGATACTAAACTGGAGGACATTCGGTCGAGTAGTTTAGGCCTTAAGTAGTATTTAAGTTTCGAAATTCTAATGTTAAAATAATTTTTAATCGTTAAAAAACCTATTGCAATGTAGGTCTTACATAACATGTAAACATAAATAAAAAAATATTTTGTGGAATGATGTGTCAATTTGGATTTGCCTATTTGGAAATTTTAGAATTATTTCTGTTAAAAAATTAACAGCTTACAATTCATCTTTTTATTTTCGAAAATTAATTTCAAATATATATATATATATATATATATATATATTCGAAATACCTTATTTACTATAAAATTTTTTTGAGTAAAGTAAACTTTTATTATTCGCTGAAAAATACAACATATAAAGATGCATAACTATATAGATTAAAGAGTCGGATAAATGATTTCAGGCACGTGCTTGTATATCATTTCATATTAAACAAAATGTTGAAGCTCAAATCAGCCAAAATGAAAACTCACCTTTCATGCAAAACAATTTGATAATTACAATGTATTGCTCTGAAAACAGATTAGTTGAAGTTTAAAAGCTGTTCAACAATCATATTTATTAAACATACATTTTATTATTATATCAGGTATTTATTAATTTTATTATATATAGTAAATGCCTGAATTTATATGTTTAAATATTTATCCAATATTTGAAACGGACAGATATTCAATTTGAATGAACAAACAAAACAATTTAAAATGTTTCTGAAGACTTATGCTAATGTATCAATTAGAGTTTCATTCAAGATATTCATCTGTCTATTCGTTCACGTTTGAAACAATAACTGAGTGGTATAAGTTTTCAGTTATTGATTTCCATTGTATTAGTATAGGAAAAAATTTGTGCTTTTATAAACTGTCATATTGTTAAATCTGAATATTTAGTGATCTGTTAGCGGTAAATACTTCCCGACATACTTTCATGATATAATATCAATAAGAAATGTCATTTAAAATTTAAATAACGGTTATATATTTTTCTTAATATCAAATTCTCTACTCAAACAAGAAAAGTTTTGATACATTCTTGAATTAATGATTTTCAACACAGATCAGAATATTATGACTTTTCAATTCAATTGGGCATGTTTAAAGAATTTTAATGCTATTCGTAATACCCTGAAATAGAAACTATTTAAAAAAGGTAATAGAACATTAAAATTACTGAATAAATTTTCATGTGTAAATTTTTCGATATTGTATTTAAAACATTGAAATTGTACTAACTTTTTCACATATTGTTTAAAACTTCTAAATGAACTGTAATTGTATGAATGGAACATTCTTAGATTTTCTTCCTTTGACAAACGATAAACTGAGAAAGTAATTTTTTAATAACAATTATATGTAGTACTATACTTACAAAATGGAATCGGAAAGTTTTCAGATATTATACGTGTTTTGAAAAATCTGAATCATTTCATTTATTTGTTGCGAATGCTTCAAAATGAAACTTTTTAAGGATTCATCTAATGAATTTCAATATAAAAAGATGTTTTCAACAGAGGAAGAGTTTCGATATGAATAAAATAACAACAAGAAAGAAGAATTACCATTTGGATTCAAAAGGTCACTGGTTGTTTTAGAAATTTTCATCGATTAATAACAATAATAGAAGCGTGTTTAGTATTTAGAAGTAAAGTTAAAATAGTATAAAAATTCCAAAAAGTAAAAAAAAAATATCTTCCGCACACTATCATAAATTAATTTTTGTAAAGCGAAAACCTATAAATAGAATTTAACAGTCTTTTTAGGTGCGTTCGTAATTATATAAATACGTAGCACCTATAGTCATCAATTTTTCGACTAGGCAACTTGGACTATTGAATTTTGGGACATGCTATTACTTAAAACTTTTCAAAAATCAAAATCCTAACATAAATCTGAGGCAAAAATCTCTTGATAATTAACTAGGACAAAGACGGCGGACCTATGGCACGCGATAGAATATTTTCGGCACGGTGTATATAGATGTTCTAAATTAAGATATATTGACAAAATGCGCGAATTTAATTGATTTGCAATTGTCTAAAATCGATTGTTTGAAAATTGAAAAAAAATTAAATGTAGCTTGTTATCCTGTTGAAATCCATTTATTCAATATGGGCTCAAAATTCTATCACACTCAGACTCTATTATAGAACTATTGAAAAGAACTATAAATACAAATTTCTATGATAAAAGAGCGGTGATTCAGAATTTTATTTTGTAATTTTAACAATTTCTTCATTTATACAATTAAATTATATCGTATATATTTTTTTCTGTTGCCAACATCTCTTTTGCCTAGGCAAATAAAAAACGTTGAACAATAAATGAGATACCATGTGAAAGGATTTTGAATACCGAACAATGATTATTATACAAAAAAAATTTCAATAAAGATAAAGTGGGACATTGTTGCTGCACGGGTTCTTTTTTCCATGTTTTTCCCGAAACAGATGATGTCACCTTCTAATGCAGTTAAAATACGAATTATAATTTTTTTTATGCGTTTGCTATGTCTTCGGTCAGTTTTTATTGTAACTTAGATGTAATAAATGACATGATATTCTGACTTGACTAATGTTTCTTGCAGATATTTTTAGAAGTTTAAAACTGCATCTAAAAAATATTAGACTTCAGTGCGAAATCTTCGCACGGATCCACTTGTTTAATTATATTTCTACTAGTATTAAAATAAATAAATAAAATTTCTTTTCTTACTTATTCTCATATAAAAATAAAATGAAATAAAATTGAAGTAAAACTACATATGAGTTTAAGAATGTGATAACACTAAAGATAAAACCCAACTCTCAGTTACTGATAATAAAAACAAAAAGTATATAGCAATAATTATAAAAAAGCATACACAAAGTTGTCATAATTAAACTTCCTGCATTTAGCGTGTTCTGCAACACTATCTAATCTGCGAGTCATTTTTTCCAAAAATCATAAGCTCAAATAGTCAAAATAGTCACTTGTCAGATGACTCTAGATCAGATTGCATTCTGTTCAAAGTATCTAAGTATGAACCATATATTAATTATTTTTCCTCTCAGCTGTAGCAACAGAAATCACATTTAATCACATTATTTGTCATTTATTTCTAAAATATAATTGTGACTACAACTATTACAATGTAATGCTTACATATATATTACTCAAATTTTTTAAATGTTAATAAAAATTCTTCAAGCAATTGTTATTCACTATTTTTTCATCCACTAAATTTGTTTTTTAGTTGGCACGTCATAATTACAAAAAATATTTACTGAAAAAGTTGACACACGGATGTGAAAAGGTTCATCACCCGTGTCCTAGGTCATCTTCAATATACTTGTTAAACGCACTACATCAATATTATAAATAGAAGCATAAGTAGAGAATGGTAGGAGATGCGGGTGTACGTTGCCAAAGTCAGAGGGGTTCCCAGTTCCAAGTTAAGTTAGCAAAATCCAACCAGCAGCGATGCGGGAGCAGCTCTGCTAGTATTTAGAATAAATAAATAAAGCTTCTTTTCTTACTCAGACATGTATGACTGTAAAATTAAATAAAATTGAACTAAAACTACTTAAGAGTTTAATCCAATGATAACACTAAAGAGAAAACACAAATATCAGTTATTTATGATAAATACAAAAAGTGTATAGTGATAATTTATACACAAGGTGGTCATAAATAAATAAACTGGCAGTACACTTTGTGTTCTGTAACGCGATCTAATTGCGAGAAAGGAGCCAAATTTTGTAGGATCAATAAACAAGACGGGGGACTAATGATTCCGTGAAAAAAATAGTTTCGAAGTCACCGGTATTTGGATATGTGACGCTTGTTTTTTCGCGGAATTCTTCTTCCCAAGTCTTGTTTAATCTTCCTACAAAATTAGGCTTCATTTTCGCAATTAGATCGCGCTACAAAAGACGCTGAGCACTGACAGTTTAATTATTATGACCATAAACTTTCTTTAAAAACCTTTCTAATTAAACTAGAATTTGTCCATGGGCATGTGTCTTTTCAGAAATGAATTCTTCGTTAAATTGTATGTATCCATTATAAAAAGAGCGGTAAGAAAGGTTGATCGAATCTAGGATGCAAAATAGTATTGTTCGTTAATATTAAATACACAAAAGATTTAACAAAATTACTATGAGCCTTTTTTAGACGGACGATATATAAATTATTGTTACTTAGTGGCCATCCCTGTACAAAAAACGAGGCATTTCTTAAGAATCAAGAGTGAGAAAAATTTACATACGATTTAAGCCATCATCTCTTATGTATTTTGAATATACATCTGACAGTCCAGGCATTGTCACTATAAGGGAATACACTGATGGGTTAAACTGCAATTCGTTCCCACTTAAGCTTAAAAATAAAGTGCTAAATCCAACTGAAAGACCAGTCCTCCTTATTTGAGGTCTTTAATCACCTCAAGACCTATATTTCTGACAAATTTAAAAGATTTTATGAAGACAGTTCATTATGATCAAAAAATGTAGTTGAACAACCTGTTGATGAGTAAAAAAGTATATACAGTGTAGCTTTTGTATGTCTGGCGTCATGTACAATTCTACGTATCTTAATATTTGTTGAGTGAATATTTTTGTAAGATTTGTGATACATATTCTATCGATTTTAAGTCAAACTTTTTTTTATATAATTTACCACCATTTCATCATAGAAAGGGCACTTGCCTCAAATTTTATTTTATTTTTATTACATCATTTATAGATTATGCAGACATTGCAATAATCTCAACTAACGTTAACTCATATTAGTGGTAACTTATTAAGTTAGACACTTCGAAAAAAATATACCTTTATATTTCCCAGAATTTTTTTTTTTTGTGTCTCCTGAAAAGTTCATTTTTAGGACAAGTGCCAAGTGTCCTTTCTAGAATGACGGATTCAAATAACTATTTTTAATTTATTTACCAAAAACAATTTAAACAGAGTCTAAAAAAATTAAATGTCCAAACGAAATCATTTTTGTTCACAACACTTCAGTTACATACATTTCTGTGAAATCCATTATGTAATGCAGTTACGTAAATTTCTCACTAACAGCAATGAGTAATTATAACGCTCAATAAAATAATGAGATGTAAATCATTCTATGGTCTTTCATTACCTTCAAATTAAGTTCTTGCACAATAGAAAATGAGAATACTTTAAATATTTAAGATATTTTGGTGATATAGAAAACATGATTTTCCAAAATGAATTTTTGAAATAGATTTTTTCTTACTTACTGACAATATAAAATTCTAAATTATTCCTAATTTTTACAAATGCTATTGCTTCCAATTTATACACATAAATCATTGCAATTTGCATGAAAATCTAATTAGAGGGAAGTCTTTAATCTTTAACTTGAATAAGTTAGGCTGAATCTACTAATATTTGTATATTAAAGATTAAAGCATTTTAAAATTTACTAATTTCTCTAAAGGAATAATATCACTAGTTAGAGCGTATGTCAAAAGAATATTCAAATTTCGATTTAAAATGCAGTTAAAACAGTGCAAATATATAGAACAAATAAATTATGTATAAAGACAAATTATGTTTTGTTCAATTATGTAAACGGAAGACAAACGGTAAAAACTAATTAATTACATCCTTGTATAATGAACGTATTTTCTTAATATTAGTATTTTTAATCCTCTGACCGCTTATTCTGTGATTTCCACGGGCAAAAAATTTGTAGAAAAATTTATATAATACATTCTTTTTTAAGCAATTTTGTTTTAAAAATTTCACAGTGAAATGGTGAAGATGCAAATGGTAAATTTACTACATATTTTAAATACATGATGATTTGAAATATATTATAATAAAGGATACACTGGATGATTATGTATTGGTCGAAGTGATTTAGAAAAAAAAGGGGTTAGAAGGTTAATGGGGAACATTTTAAATGCTTCTAATTTTTGATCTGGAACTTATTCTTATTATGAAGAAACAATTAACGGTTCTAAAATCATTTCTGCTGATAAATAAATAAACCTAAATTCATTTGTAAATCAATGTACATTGCATACATTGTGAAAATACTGGTGTATAATAAAAGATTAACGACTATAAGTATACGTATTAAAATTCATCAAATACACTAAAATATGCATTGCTTTTGCAATATTGAACTGACATCATTCGACATTTAATGCTAGCATATGTTTCAATAAACCCAAATATTAGGACTGAACTGTTGTTAGTATTATCTTTTGATTTGAAAATATGAATACTAGGAAATATGATGCTATTAATGACATAACAACTCATAAGGTTTTGCACTATACTTAGAGAAAATTCATATGATGGAAAAATTAACAGGAAGAATTTTGTTTTTGTTGCAATATATAGACTGTGAACCATAGTTAAAAATAGCCTCTTATTAAGATCTTATTAAGTACAAAATGGTATGGTGCTCTACGACAATAAATTTTCTTTATTATACACTGTAAAAATACTGAGGCATTTCCATATATGCGAACTCATACTTACTACTTTCTTACTCTTCTCTGAACATTTAATTTATCTTCAGAAACCATTAGGAAAATAATCAATCAGAAACTTTAAAATCAATCGTTTTCCGAAATCAACAGAAAAGCTTTTTTGAAATTTCCGGCAACCAAAGGAACTTTTTTATCCCACTTTTCTCTGAAATTCTTCTGAAGATAACGGGAAACTTTGAGGTATCCTTGGTTATATTGAATTTTTGTAAAACATTTTACTACATTAATACATATATTTTGCATTTCTTTGCAATCTACTACGTGAGCTTGAAAAACGAATGGACATCAATTTCTCAATACACTGCCGAATTCCAAAATCACAAACTAAATTATGACTTTCTATGTATCCTGTATTTTCTATAAATGTTAAAATATATTTTCAAATTGAAGGTATTTATTTGAAACATGAGATAGAAAACTAAAATTTATATAATTTTATTTTAACTTCCTTCATTAGTTTTGGGACCACTAAGCCAAGTAATTGGAATACTGGCCACAAAATGAGAAGTTTTGGACAATGTTGGCGATTTCGATAACAGCGTGGTTTGGGTATGGTGAATGTGCATTGCTTTTGGGGACTTTTGCTTGTAAGATAATAATGATTGGAATCACTTTTCCTTCAAGCGTCCTCCCTTAAAACGTCCCGTTAAAACAAGAGATTATATTATTTTTCTTATTTCTTAAATTCTAAATTGGATTTAGGACTTTTATTTGAAATACTTTTTATTTAAATTTAAATATGATTAAAAAAACTTTGTGTAATGAAAAATTTTAAAAAACTAATTAATCTTCACATATCCGTTTTTTAAAAAATCTATAAGAATAACGACAAATATTTGTGTGTCTGTCCGTGTGTTGTTTTCTGCAGAGAACGCTGGTTGTAGGAGCTACATGATTTGACAAGAAGGTACATGCATGTCAAGAATTATGCGATAGCAGCTTTTAGATTTTTAAAGTGATATTTTTATTTAACCTTTTATGCAACTTTTAGCGGGTTTTTTTTATTGCTCGGAGGTGATTGTTTGACATTAGTAAAATATGAATACGGTTTCAAATGTTTAGCCCATTATAGTAAATTTTGTTCCTTTTTAATAAGGTTTATTCCGATTTCGTATGGCATTTTAAAAATTTGTTCCCTATTTCTTTTTTTTTAATCCATCTTCCATTGAAAATGAGCACTTTATCTTTTATTTCAAATTTATCTCTATTTCAAATTCTTACTCTTGAAACGTTATATTTAATAACTCTGCAAAGAGCAACCATTCAGAAAAAAAAATCAAAATAGAAAGGTTTTTTTTTTTTTTTTTTTTAAATTAACGATTAAATAAATTAAGGCCATGTAATTTTTCCTGATTTTTATATTTCCATAAGGAAATAAAAGCTGAAAGAATTCCAAATCGGTTCCTGCAGCAACGTGAAGATGGACGATGCCTAAAGATTTAATTTAATATGTGTCGATCACCATATATTTTCGAAATAAAACAAGTTTTGAAAAAAAAAAACGCTATTTTAAAGATGAAAAATAATGATTTGTATATGCTGCAGAAGGCAGGGCCACTAACACACAAATCGTTTGGAAGTAGCTTCGTTTAAAAAAAGGCGACAGGCGAAGCTCCGCAAGTCGTAAATAACGTTATAATATATGCATAGGAATTAATAACTATACTTTGAAAATTTATAATTTTAAGGCTCAAATTTAAGGCCGTATGGTAATTTAAATCGTTGTTTATTTAACGATTTGTTTAAAATTTATTCATGTGGAATGTAATATGCTATTGACTTATTTTCCAAAATATTTATAAATATTGATTTTGAGAGAGAAATTGTGTTTAAAGAAAACAACATTTTAAACATTTATCTTAAAAAAAAATATTTTTAAGCGCCGATATTTCTAATAGGATTGTGATAAATAATAATAGCTTTCATCCCATTCTAAGATATTATTAATTATCTTTTTGGGAATTTTACATTTTCCGGATTTTTTTAAAACATGGAATCTTTTATTCGATGTTTTAAATCCGGAATGCAATGCTGTTTTTCTAAAAAATGTCTTGTTAAAATACTACAAAAATATTATTTATGTATTTACATTCTTTTTATAAATACTAAATGCAAATGTCAAATAACAAGTAAACATTATAATATGCACACACTATTTATTAAATATATTAGTAATTTTAATTATAAAAGCACTTTGAAGATATACTTTCCAAAATTAATTTCATCTGTAAAATTTATTGAATAGCTGATTTAATAAAATTGTATAATTTTCTTTTTTACTCTTGTACGTTTCTTTAAATTTGCGTATGCTTTTAATAACCAGCATGTCGATTAAGTAAGTCAAGTAAACCCATTATAGCTTTTCGTATGAAAATTGCATATGTAACACAGTTTTCGTTTTACAATCTACCAGTATTGTAATTTGATATGATTGCATAAGAGGGACTGCTCATACAAGGAAACCAAGTCTGAAGAGAATAGTATCCCTCCCGGTCCCTTTATTAAAGTCTTAAAAAATAGAGTTCAGCCGTACCTGAAGTCGACACAAAACGCGACAATGGACGGTAATTACATAAATACAAATATGAAAAAAAATCGGCCTACGACCAGCCCTGCCAGGAATTCTCCAATCGCAAGCAAGTGACAGAGACTGGTCGAGACTTTACATTAGTGGTCCGTCACTACCGGAAATCAGAGTTTCCCTAGCGACTCTGGGCCGCAAGGGGCATCAGTAGACTGTGGAAGCTTTTCGGTGCGCCGCACCAGTATTGTAATTATTACTTTTAAATTTGAAGTGCTTAGAATTAATTAAACGTATGTGTGCAAGAGGTGTCTAAACCACGAGTGTCAAACTGTGGCCCGCCGGATACCACTAAAATTTTATAATAATCTCTTCCCTATCTAATCATCAAATTTCTGTGATTCAAGAAGTAGACTATTTCTTTTAAAAATTAGTGGTATCTTGCGGGCCACAGTTTCACACCCCTGGTCAAAACAAACAGAACTAATTTTCAGGGTTCATAATAGGCATAAACTAAAACAAATTTTACTTTCTTCTATCTACAGTAAAAGAAGGTATTTTACTTGAAATATTTTCGACTTCCGGTTTTTCGACAGATTTACACGTTTTAAAGGTCAGTGATCGAAAAAAACACGTTTTTAGAAAATATCTCTCTGATCGGTATCCATTTTCATTATTATATTATCGAAAAGTGCATGCAGTTATGCATAGAATTTTATATATATGTCTTTGGCTATGGTCAACAGTTTCCAGTTGAATTTGGGGATATTCCCTTGATAATAGGCGCTGTTCTAGCGACTTTTTTGTATCATAGAAAAGTGTATGAAGTTATGGATAGAATTGAAATAAATTTCATATATATGTTTTTGGCTATGGCCATGGCCAGCTGTTTCCAATTGAATTTGGGGATATTCCCTAGGAAAGAGGCGCTGTTATAGCGATTTTTTGTACCATCGGAAAATGTGTGAAGTTATAGATAGAATCGAACAAAACTTCATATATACGATATTGACTATGAACGTCAGGTCCCAGTTGAATGTGGGAATTTCTCCCAGAAACGGACGCTGTGATAGTGATTTTTTGCGAATTTCTCTACGTTTTGAGTTTAAGTACAGAATTTAATAATTATTTTTCAACGCAAATTTATATTTAAAAGTAATGTAATAGGTCGAGGTTTGTATACAATTTTCGAGAAAATCGGCCTGAAGTATTTGCTGTAATAGCAAATTTAGGAGCGATTTTTAGGTCCATTCGTAATTATATAAATACGTAGCACCTATAGTCGTCGTCTGGTCCGTCCGTGTGTCCGACTGTCCGCATATAACAGCGCAAAAACTACCCAACCGAATGGTTTGAAATGTAATATATATAATCGTTGCAGAATTTTGTCGAGTCATTTCAAATTTTATGAAAATCCAACCAACAGTTAAAAATATTTTAATAAAAGTTTTCTTTATTCTATTAAATCATATCATACGTAATTTATATAGTAAAAGCGCAAGTCATGTGACTGAGGGAAACAAATACGTGCTAACCACATCTTTTACCATATGCCAAGTGGCCATTTTTATTAAAAATTATTTTTTTGAATAAAATGGCATAAAAGTTGCATTTTTAGAAAGATCGTTCAAAAAAATTGTTTGCTTGAGAGATGAGTTACATTAAAAAATGTATAGACTCTGAGATAACTTCTGTGAAAATTAGGTTAACAGCCGAATCCATTAAAGTAAATACACAAAATATTTCTTCATCGTGAGTCGTAGAAATATTAAACCATGTAGGTAATCATTCGCGAAGCAATCTTCATGGTGAATGTTACAGCGCTGTCTCCTGTCGAAAAAAAAATTCTGATCTGTAAACATGGCCTACGCAATAAGACAAAGAAAGGCATCCTCATTTCGCTCATATCAGACGATATAATGTATTTCACTGAAATAATAACGATGATTTTTTTACATTGTAAAACTAGTTATAGCACGAAACGAACGCACCTCATTTATGACGTTTAACGTACAATTTCCAACTTGTTTTTTTTCTTTTTCATCATCGGAAATTGTATGAAGTTATGGATAGAATTCAACTCAAACTATGAATGTCAGGAATCAATTGAAAACGGGGATATTTCGCAGAAGAGTACACTGTGATAGCGATTTTTTGTTTAATGTTGTCGATTTTTTGCAGTTTAAGTGAAGAATTTACGAATATTTTTCGACGAAATTTTAAATTTAGATGTAATGTAATAGAACGAGGTTTCTATAAAATATTGGAGAAAATTGGTCTGAAGGTAGCGTTGTGGTAGCGAATTTTGTTCAATTGTCGAGGCGGACGCGGTAACTGTTGAAAAAAAATCATACTGAATCACTCAATTGTCCAATGTGGTTCTGTGTCAAATCGTCTCGCACAATTCATCGCGGAACAATTCATCGCGCACAATTCATCGCAGCGTCAATTCGTTGCAGCGTCAATTCGTCCCGGTGACAACTCATCACAGCGTCAATTCGTCGCGGTGACAACTCATCGCAGCGTCAATTCGTCACAACGAAAATACATATGAAGGCTATGATGATAAAAGTAAAGATAATTTAGTAAAATTATTTAATGATGTAAATTGCAAGTAATAATTCTCCACATCTAAAAAACAGGTTATCATTAAATGATTTTACTATATTATCCTTAATTTTATCATCATAGCCTTCAAAAACATTTTCGTTGCGGCGAATTGTCGTCGCGACGAATTGATGCTGCGACGAGTTGACGCTGCGATGAGTTGTCGCCGCGAAGAATTGACGCTTTGCTGATTTGTTCCACGATGATGCTGAACGATGATACTACGATGATGCTACGATGATGCTGAATTGTGAGCGACGAATTGATGCGACACCGTCCAATGTAGGTTTAATTTGCATATTTGTAATAAGCAAAAGTGTTCACTTTTTTATATATTATCCTTTAATGAGATTACATTGCGGTATTTTTTCCTCTCCTTCTCTCCCCCACATGGTTTTGAAACTTTTATTGACAGAAAACGTGAAGTGGAATCAAAAAATAATCAATAGATCTGTTAATTACTTATTTTTTCTTTATAAAATACATAGTTTAAAAAGTACGATTTTTGAAGTATTAACATGTATGACATAGAAAGTTTTGGGATTGGCACATCTAACTGATTGTTATGGGAACAACGGCAAACCAAATTACTTATTAAGTCGAAAATACACGGTTTCTCATTAAAATATCTGTTCTGTTTGGTCAGAATGGTGGTAATTCCTGGTACTTCTAGTTGTACTTCATGATTCGTTGAAAGAAAGCTTCATTTTTGCCTCTTGAAAAATTTGCCACAATATCGTTGTTTTTGATAAGGTTAACGACGAATGATCTTGAAGTTGAGGTACCTCGTTGTTTTTACTTAATAAGTAGATTGCGACACTACTTTGCTATAAAAAAAAATGTTTTTTTTTTTTTTTTCATGTGAATTACTAACCTAAAAATGTCCTTTGTTTAATTTTAAAACACTCTGTATAAATTCTGTACATACATACAAGCATATATCAAAGTGTATGTGTACGTGTGTCTGTGAGAGCACGATACAGATAAAATGCAAGTGTGATAACTTTTTCCACATTTATATTGCTAAATATTAGAGTACATCAGGTATTATATTGTCTCATTTTAATCACCAAAGCACTGAAGATGCATTTCTGAGAAAGACATTTCCAATAAAAGCCATCAAGAGGATATGGCTTCTTGTAATTATATTTACAAGAATTTCAGCGCCATTACAATGTTAAAGTCACAGCTTTCAAATTACGTAGAGGTTACCTGACTGTCGTTTTCCATGATACTTGATAAATAATCATTGCTTTAGGTAAACGTTAAATGGCATTTTAGAGTTATTGCAAAGTTTGTAGAAAATACATTGCGTTTCAAAAGCTTATACGTAAATTGATTACGGAAAGAGATAATGTGGAATAAGGAATTAAATATAATATTATTGGACAAATCTTAGATTAGTACAACTGTCAGAATTTCAGCATTAAATAATTTTAGTTTATATGTTTTCAGTATATTGTTCCGAAATTTTGTTGGATAAAAGAAATGTAATTTCAAGAGAAACAGTTTTAATTGCTGGAATTTATATTTCTTGAATAAAATTTGTCTACTACACTATATTATGCATGGTTAAAATGTGTCAAATAAAATTGAGGTTTGAATTAGAACTTACAATCAATATTTGAATGGTTTTAGTTTTTAAAGTAGGTTTTGTTTTTGTTTTAGATTTAACATACAAGGATCTGATGTTCATTAAAAAGCATTGATATAATGCTAGTCTATCTTTGTTATTCCATTGTTAGAAATATATCTACTGTTTTAATATTTTATAAAATATTTAAATATAAGCTCTACGATTTTATTTATATATTTTAAAAACTATAAAAGAATGTTATTTTTAACTCATAAAACATTTATAACTCTATTGTTTATGGCTTATGATTTTGTAAATGTTAATTTAATTTCATTTTTTAGATTTATGTACGTTTTCAAAATATATTAAATCATTTAGACAACGGCAACTTTTTAAAAATTTCTTAAATAAAATAAAACCATTTCTATAAATTAAAACACAAAAGAGCCTCACAAATCAATTGTGTCTAAATGATAATACCTAAAAGCATCTGCAATTCAACTAAATAATAATTTGGGATATTCGAAAATTTAAAATTAATATATTGTAATATACAGGGTGCTTACTCTTATCATCGACCATTAGCTTAGTCCTAAACCGTTAGCTTTAGAATTATATTTTCATATTCAAATATGTTTAAAATGTACTCTTCGTAATATTAAAATCCATTCACGTCAAAATAATTAGATCTAAAAAGATTACTAAATTTAAATAGCTCGTGTAAATTATGCTTAAAAATATTGCTCCATGCTCTAACAAGTAAGATAGTAAAATACCATTTTTGTTCGAAGAATACTTACCGATTTATGAATTTCTATATATTTTTTACGCTAAAAATAACGAATTTCGTTTTTAGTTACATAGAATCGAATTCATTAGTTCAAAATCCACTGAATAAGTTTAGATGTAATATAACAAAAAGAAGAAAACATTATTTAATTTCTGTAATAATAAGTTCAGAAATAATAAGTTTTCTCGTCAGGTATTTTCATCGGTATTCAGCTTTGTATCTTACGCAATACATATCGTCTAAAATTCTTTTTATTCCGATTAAGTATTTCTTATGATTTTCCATTAATTAAAAAATAAGTTATGGGTAACAAGTAATAAAATTATGTTTATTTTCACATACAAAAAGTACAATTTTATGGTATGACTATCTCATGCATGACATTTTTAAATGGAATTTAATTTGCATTTAAAATAGATTTAAAATTAATTATTAAGAACAAATAATATTAATTTTTTGCAATTCTTATTTTTATTACAAGGTTACAAAACGAAACTGTCATGAGGTTTACTTTATATATATATAGCATACAACTAATTTTCTGTGATAATTTGAACTTTGAATACATTAACATAAAGTAAAATTCAAAATATATTTTATACTCACGCTCTTTTTGAGATACAGGAGCAAAAATGCTTTAGGAAAATCTTTTCGCACTGAGTATTAAACCTTTTTGTCAAGGGTGGATTTTGCATTTCAATGTTATGATAAGTAAACTGTTCTATTGCTCTTCCATCTTTGTACGTCAGAGTCTTTACTGAACACCATACGGGATTTATATATATATCTATATACAGTTCTTTCAGGGTTGTTCTACAATGTAAGCTCAAATGAAGTTAACATTCTTCAGATATTTAAACATGTAAAATTAAACGGTGAATATTACTTAATACAATACTTCACACTCAGAAAAAGAAATTGATTAAAACTACAAAACATGTTTTGTTGAGTACATTTTGGTTGTTTTAGTAAAATTCAAGTAAAATTGAACCATTTTACTAGAATTAACGAAACTTTTTTTGTTGACGATACAAATTTTTTTTTTTGGAATTGCAAAAAAAAATTTTTTTTTTGGAATTGCAAAAAAAAAAAAAAAATTTTTGTTGATTCAAAGAAAATTTTTATTGACCTATATTTAAGCAAAATTTTGTTTAAATATAGGTCAATGATTTTTTTTTTTCAATTCCAAAAAAAAAAAAAAAAAAAAAAAAAAAATGTATCGTTAGCAAAAAATATTTTGTTAATTCAAGTAAAAAGGTTCAATTTTACTTGAATTTTGCTAAAACAACCAAAATGTACTCAACAAAGTTTTGTAGTTTTAATCAATTCCTTTTTCTGGATGCAGGGTAATTATTTGTTAATAAGAAAATTCATTTAAAAAATCATAAAATTCTTTCCTTTCATGCAGTAAAAAAAACATATTTTTAACAAAATCTAACAATTCTGAAAAGTTACCCAAAATTTCATAAAAAAAATAATCATAATATTAGGTGAAACAGCTTTACAAAATGCTATTTGTTAACTGCATACAAATTTTAAAAATGTATTGCTTTATATAAAAACTATTATTAATAATCACAATGCCATGTTTTAGTAGCTTTTGTAATAGATGATGGTATCATAAAGCCTGCAATTAAATGAAAAAACATTTGTAAAACAGAATTTTTTTTTCTAAAAAAAAAAAAAAATTATATGTGTTTTAACGTTAAATAGTTGCATGTACAACTATATCGAGTGAATATTTCATTAAACGTCTTTTACGGAAATTTTACAAGAATTAAACAAAAGTACTTGAACATCAAAATGAGAATACTACCATCCTTCCGTCAAAATAAATTGTTCTCGAAACTCGTTTAAATTCTGTTTCGAAAGGGTAGTATTTATTGTTCACATTTTGATGTATTTCGAAACAATGCAGCTTTTTAAGTACTTTGTTAGAACCTTTTGAAATTAAATTAAATGCGACAAGCAAAATCGTCTTTACAGATGTATATTACAATAGCTCTATTTGATAATCAGTTTATTAAACAATTTGAAATTCAGAAAGTTTATGTACATCAAATAAAATCGAAATTTCTGTTAATAACAATACTGTCGCTCTGCTTGTACATAATACATTAAGTGTAATAATACTGTCTGTATCATAACATTTCATCTATTTATCATTGTAAACAACCGCATGTATCTAAAAGAATCTTTACTGTAAAAAGTATATACAACAAAATAATAAAATATATAATCTTAATTTATATAAAAATATATTTATTTATGATATTTACCACTAACTGACCCGTCCGGCGTTACCTGGGCCCGTAATAATAACAATCTGTGTTCTATACGAACATGACTGAAATTTGTAAGGCTATTGAAATCAAGTCGAATGAGGCAAGCCCTTCGTAACCTGGCCCATAGAACCCGAGATCAGAAAGCACCCTCTGGCGGTAGAAAGTACAACTAAAATATTTAAGGCTACTGATATGAAGTAGAATGGCCCAAACCCCGTCGCAATCGTGCCCATAAAACCCGAGATGATCCTGTATTTCCACCTTCCACCGCTAGGTGGAGCTATAGATAATTTTTAAAACCTAAGGGTGCATTTTGAATAATAGGAACGTGGCTATGTTTGGTGTCTTCTGTCCGTGGCTATGTCTGTGTCTTCTGGTGTCTTCTGTGCCCTGGTGTCTTCTGTTTTTCCGTATTCGCATTTTCCGAGTCGATGCCTATTTTTAATCCTGGGCCAAAAACGAAAATCGCGTGAGTGAAATTTGGAAACTATTTTTTCGGAATGAATTCAATTTTTATCGAAACGGGTGGCAGATTTGAAAAAGCAAAAGAACGTAGATTAGGTGCGATATTTTTAGTTTTTCGTATCTTGTTTATAAACGCAGATTCGAATTTTTAAAGATAGGAGAAAACGTTAAAAATGCGAAATTGATTTACGGTAAAAAGTTTTCAAAAAGGTTAATGTAATTTTTTTTTAACTACAGGTTTTTGCCTGAACCCGATAGAACGTAGATGTCCTTAGGTGCGTTTGTTTATTGTTTGGTTATTTTAGAGACCGTTGCGCGATTTTATATATCGCAGAAAATCAGAATTTGCAAAAGTGAGTCCTGTGCGCGAATTTTTTTCGAAGGGTTATTATTCGTATTTTTCAAAATATTGCAGATATCGAAAAGGAAACAAATGTAAATATTGTGTGGTATTTTTAGTTTTTCGTAACTCGCTCGGAGCTGCCGATGCGAATTTTTAATAATCGGTAAAATCACGAAAATCACGAAACGGCGTACAGAAAATATACTCTTTCGAAAGTAAACTTTCATATTTTTAAAAATCAAAGATGGCTTTGAAAAGCTCAGCATCATATCTTTAATTTGGTGAATTTGTTTTTTCCGCATCCTGTAGTCCTCATGTAGTCCGGTGGATGCAAGGCTCGGAAAACTGGAAAAAATGAAAAACATGATTTCGTCACTTCTTGGTCTTTTTTTTTTGAAAGGGTTAAATGTGAATTTTTTTTGAACCGACCAGATCGTTCGAGACGAAAAAGTACGTTCTTCGAGAATATGTAGACGCATTTTCCATATTTCTGCTTGTTCGCCCGTGGCGAATTCAGAAAACCAGAAAAAGAAACGTTTTTTTTTTTCTTCTCTTCACGGAAGGTGCCGAAAAAAGGCTTCTGAGCCTGTGCGAGCGGTTTTCGGAAGAGTGCTTTTTTGTTTGTGATCTTTTATCAGTTTTTAATTAATAACTACTCTAATTTTCAAAATATACAAATTCTGAGACTCGGGTGCACCAGGAGAGGTCTTGGACTATCCTCACCTAAATTTTCATACTTGTATGTGCGCTAGATTTTCCCAATCATCACAGACAGACAGAAACACACACACACAGACACACAGAGCGAAACTTTCTTTTATTAATATAGATTTAAATACTATTCCATTTCAAAATCAAATTATATATGTGTGAAATATTCAAAATTACCTATGGATTCTAATATCATAGAAAAAATTAATTTGTTTTAACGGAATCCATTGTTTGATGTTATATATGTCCTGTTTTGTGTTGATTTCAGAATATATTCACACACACACACACATGCACACATATATATATAACTCTATGTGGGACGTATGTATGTACGTTTTACATATTAAGCGTAAATAATATTGTAATGAAAAGTCATCACTAAATGAAATTTTGTTTTCTACGTAGATACAGTATTTTACGCACCTTTCAATGTATTTATATAAACTTCATGTTTATAATTTTAATAGAAATTTATTTTTAGAAAAAAATTGGCATGCTTTTATATGTTTAATAATTTTCTTGAGTATATTTTGATAATATTTTTTTATTTTCAGAAATAACTCTTTATTTTCGACAATTATTTTATTTTCATACAAGCGCTAAATTTTGCTTTGTGTATGCTCAAAGAAAGCAGATGACTACGAAATATAGATTTTGTTTAAATTGTGTTTTAAATGAGATTTCCCAACTTTATGGGTATTCTTTACAAAATGTTTTATACTATACATACACATTGGATTTGAGTTTAATTTGTTTTATCAGTTTCCATATATAAACCAAATTTATTGAAACAAATTTAAATTAAAATACCATCGAATGCATATTATGCTTGATTTTATTTTCTTAAGGTGAAACGTTTTCTAGAAAAAAAAATAAAGAAACTTTTTCAGAAAGAGAACTTCATTTAATGTAGGTAATCTCACGTGGACACAATAAACGTGTCACTAAGCAACCGTATATATTCAACCCTTTATAACAGGCAGCTTACATGTCTATTTTTTTATTTTTTCCTTTTAAGTGATTTAAAAGAGCAATAGAAACCATGTAAATATAATGTCAAATCTTTCTTGCTGGATAAAAAGATATTTTATCTACATGTGATATGGCCCATTCAGTATGTTCAGCCACGGCCAAACTATATTTACCCCTTCCTTAAACGGCCTTCACAATCACCTCTTAGTTTCGGAATCGTTGAAGAGCCACTTTCACCGGTAGATGGCGCAAATACCCACCGCAAATAATACTTAGTAAAGGTCACTTTTATGTATAAAAATACAAAAAATTTCGCACTATATGCGTTAAAAAAGGTATACATAACATATGTATATTTTGCATTGGCGTTTTTATACTACTAACATAAAAAACAAACGATTTAGTGATAAATAAATAAAACGCTGTAAGCAATTAAAAATACTTTAAATAGCACGCTACCATAAAATTCAAAACAAACAACATAAGTAATTTTCTATATTTATATACATTTATATTTTTGATTACTTGAAACATTGAGAATTCTGCCAAAACATATACACAGTAAAAAAAAAATGAAATACTTACTAGTTTCACAATATTAAGAAAATATAAGTAAAATTAAAAAATATGAAACTCTACTAAAATCGGGATAGCTTTTTAGAACATAAATTATTTTTGCGCCATACTTGGAATAGAAAATACAGGTACATAAAATTGTTTGAGGATAACTTTCGATATCTATCGATATACTTATAAAGGAGTAGCTTGATTTTCTCATAATCAACGCCGAGCCTCAACCGTTTGTCCTAGAACAATGCAATTTGGAAGACATGTTCTTTACACAATGTAGGCGCGTACTAAGAAAGGATTTTTGAAAATTCACAGCATAAAGGGGTCAAATAGGGGGTCGAAAGTTTTAGATAATTTCGTCTTTCCGGCATATCTCAGCAGGAGTTTTAAGTAGGAGCCTGAAATTTGGGATAACAATTCTACTAAAGAGTAGTTAAACATGTATGTCAGATGATTATGGAAATTCAACCACTAAGTGGCTTAAATGGGGGGGTCAAACATTTTGGTGATTTCACATTTTCACCATATCTCATCAGCAGTTTTAGGTAAGAGCGTGAGCTTCAAGATAACAAATCTACTAAAAAAATAATTAAACACGTATTTTAGCGATTTTAGAAATTCAACCACTAAGGGGAATAAATGGGGGGGGGGGTCTAAAGTTTTAGGTCATTTTGCCTTTTCACCATATTTCAACAACAGTTTTAGTTAAAAGCACGAAATTCAAGATAAGAAATGTACTAAACGTTAGTTAAACACATATTTCAGCGATTTTAAAAATTCAACCACTAAGGGGGTTAAATGGGGGTCGAAAGTTTTTAGTTATTTCGCGTTTTCGCCATATCTCAGCAGCAGTTTTAGATAGGAACGTGAAATTCAGGATAACAAATCTACTAAAAAATAATTAAACACATATTTCAGCGATTTTAGAAATTCATCAATTAAGGGGGTAAAATGGGGGGTCGAACGTTTTATGTCATTTTGCCTGTTCGCTATATCTCAGCAGCATTTTAAGTTAGGAGCTCGGAATTCGAGATAACAAATCCACAAAAATATAGATAAACATATATTTCAGCAATTTTAGAAATTCAGAAACTAAGGGGGGTTAAATAGGAGGTCAAATATTTTAGGTCATTTTGCCATATCTCAGTAGAAATTATAAGTAGAATCATGAAACTCAGGATAACAAATCTACTGAAAAAATTGTTAAACACTTATTTCAGCGATTTTAGAAATTCAGATACTAATTTAGGTTAAATGGGGGTCGAATGTTTTACGCAATTTTGCCATATCTCAGTAGAAGTTATAGTTAAGAGCGTGAAATTCGGGATAACAAATCTACTAAAGGATAGTTAAACATGCATTTTAGGCGATTTTAGAAATTCAACTACTAAAGGAGTTAAGTTGGAGGGGGTCGATAACTTTCGATGATTTCACCTTTTCACCATATCTCATCAGTAGTTTTGGATAAGAGCGTGAAATTCAGGATAACAAATCTGCTATAAAAATAATTAAACACATATTTCAGTGATTTTAGAAATTCATCCATTAAGGGGGTGCTGGTAAATGGGGGTCGAAAATTTTAGGACATTTCGAATGTTCGCAGCATTTTTAGTTATAAGCTTGAAATCACAGATTCAGGATAACAAATCTACTAAAAAATAGTTAAATATGTATTTCTGCGATTTTAGAAATTCAGCCACTAAAGAGGGTTAAATGGGGGTCGGATTTCCTATGTTATTTTGCGATATCTCAGTAATAGATAGATGTAGTAATAATCCATCAAGGGGGGTCACACTGTGTATCAAAAATTTTAGGTAATTGTGCCATATTTCAGCAGCAGTTTTAAGTAAGAATGTGAAACACCGCTTTACAAGTCTACAAAAAAAGTAGTTAATGATGTATTTCACCGATTTTAGAGCTAGCGAGTTTGTGGGCAACGTCGGCTATGAATCCGATTGCGGAAAACTAGACGAAAAACAGAACTATTGCTGATTTTTTGTTATATACTAGCCGGTCACTTCCGAGTGGGGCCCAGATACAAAGTACTACTTGAGCCCCACCCCTAGATAATCACGGTTAGGGCCCAGTATTATTTGATCAGAAGGCTCATGAAAAAAGAAATTATGTCGCGAAATCTTTATTTAAGTGTTTTTTTTTTAATTCTTATTAGTTATTTTCGTATACTTTTAATTAAAATAAATTTTATTTATATTTTTCTGGTTGCATATAAAATGCACTTTCTGGGTCTCAAGCAAAATCATGGCGGTACACTACTTTATGTATCTGGGCCCCACTCGGAAACGACCGGCTAGACGGTCGAAGACCGGCTAGTTTTTAAATATTACAGGTACTGAAGATGAAATGTACAGTGAAATAGAAATAAAATACTTACAGGTTTCCATTATGTTGAGAAAATACAGAAACATGGAAAAATATAAAATCAATTATTCGAATTCTGGAAGAGTCATAAAAAATATATTATAAAATAATATTTACATGTTTTACAATATTTAGAGAATAAGCAAGTTCGCCAATATCGGCAATCAACTCATATCGATTTTTTTTATCAAAAAAAATAATTTTACACGATTCTTAATTATTTAAAAAATCCTAATAATATTATAAATCTGATTGTGTGCAAATGTTAGGCTGAAGCCAGCGGCAAAATGGACCATTTAATGATCCTCTATCTTTGCATACACGTTGATTATAACCCCCAAATGAACATAGGCCGGTTTTTGTTCATTTTATTCAAATATTTTCCTTAATAATTCAAAATTTCGTTATTTTCATAGAGAATAAATGGACATTTTCCCATAAAATTTAACCATTTTACTTTATCGTTGTTAGGGCTTTGATCGTTGCCAATAAATAAAAACACGGAAAAATAATTTTTCCTCAACAATTAATTTTCAATTGAACGATTTTCAAGTGAAAAATGAAAATGAAAAAGAATTCAAAAGAAGATGAATTTCCGTGATGTTTGAAATAAAAATATGGAGTATTTGTTATTATACATGAAGTATGGATATCGGTTACATTAAAAAGATCTTTTTCTGTCAAAAAACTGCGTTATAATTAGAAGGAAAAATGAACAATAATTATATTCTTAAAAAGAGATTTCGCCTAGACCATGGAACTATGAAAAGGATCCTCCTCGGCTTGGACAAATATGACGTCATAAATAAAATATGTACTTTCAAATAGTCGTAATAATACAAGGAGCATGAATGTCAATGTATAATGAAAGTAGATAGATAATGAACGTAATATTTAAGATGAAAAACTGAAATATTTTTTATCGATACTGATTAATAATTAGCTTGAGTACCAGTTACATACAAATGTGAGTTTACCGCTAAAATTTACGTCCTGACTGCCAGAAAAAGAAAATTAACAAGAATTATGGCATTAGAAATAGATTTCTCTGAGGAAAATGGGACGTCATATTTGAAATAAAACGGGAATTTTCAAATGTGTTTTACAAGGCGCGGGAATTAATTATGTACATTAATAATACAAGGATCAGTAAGTATAGAAAGTAGATTAGTTTCACGACATATTTAAAACGAAAAATTGAAATGTTTTTTTTTATCTATACCAATTATTAAGCATGAATATCAGTTCCATACAGAGAGATTTTTGCCAAAGACCATACCATGATTATTAGGAAAAGAAAAATAAATACGAATTTATTATATTAAAATCTGACCGCCTGTTTGTATTTCGCAACTACTCTTTTCAGATTGTTGAACGCAACGCGATTTACATAACACCGGTTATCATTCATACGAGGATGTCATAAACTCTCATAGTTAAAAAAATGATTTAAATTCCGAGATATTATTATTATTATTTATTTATTTATTTATTATTATTATTTTGTAAATTTTAACGAGGTTTCTCTCAAAATGGCAACTAAATTATTCCATTTTTGTGGATAAAAAAGAAGAAATAAAACGGATTAATATATTTTTTGTCATTAAAACTGAAAAAAAAAGAATTTATTTTCAATTGGAATAGATGGTGAAAGAAAAAAAAATCTTGATTACAGTAAAATTTTTGAAAAATAAAAACGTATTTTCACATATTCAAACTTTATGAATCAATTTATTCTGGAGAACAAAAATCGTCTGTCAACATATTTTCATTTAGAAATAAAGATTTTTTTTCAGTTATAGATTAAATCAAGGAGGCAAATTTAAGCTCCTTGCATTTAGGTCTACAATAATTGCTCCCTATTCACAAGAATTGAATTTAATGAAAAAGAATATACTATTTCCATTATCTTTGAAGGATTGCTATTAAAACGTTTCACAAAGGCGATAAAAATAAAATGGTTTACCAGGTAAACTTCACATATGTTTTTATATAATTCGCCGAATTCCACGATTTTATTTGGCCCGCCTTTTTGTCATTGGTTGCAGTTACCTTTTCGTGATTATTTGTCACAAAATTTCACTTTTTTAAAACTTAGTTATGTCAAGGCCTCTATAACATAGAAATACTGTATTGTGTCCAATGGAATGTGATAAAGAGTTAGTTAATTAGTTACGTTTCTTATTATCGGGAATGAAATATTTTGCTTAATTAATGCATTTATTCTTCTTTTAATGATACGTGAACGAAGTCACGTGTAACAGCTAGTATATATATATATATATATATATATAGCAATTTTCGATTAATTTAACCATTATAGGTGCTGATCTGAAATATATAAGCATTTAGAAATATAACAAAATCGGATATAAAATTAAATATCCTAATTCTGGAAATTCATGCTATAAAAGTATGTGATTAAAAAAAAAAATACATTTATCAAAAGAATAAGCGAACCTATTTCGCCAATATTCTGCACTCAACTCATATCGATTTTTCTGTTTTTTTTTTTTCCAACCATGGTTATTGGCTTAATTATTTAAATATATATATATATATGTATATGTACTTTGCAGATATTTTCAATAAATTTAAACATACAGATGAGAGTTTTTTGCCAAAAACCATACCATGATTATTAGGAAAAGAAAAATAAATACAAATCTATTATATTAAAATCTGACCGCCTGTTTGTATTTCGCAACTACTCTTTTCAGATTGTCGAACGCAACGCGATTTACATAACACCGGTTATCATTCATACGAGGATGTCATAAACTCTCATAGTTTAAAAAAATTATTTAAATTCCGAGATATTATTGTTATTATTATTATTTATTTATTATTATTTTTTTGTAAATTTTAACGAAGTTTCTCTAAAAATGGCAACTAAATTATTCCATTTTTGTGGATAAAAAAGAAGAAATAAAACGGATTAATATATTATTTCTCATTAAAACTGAAAAAAAGAACTTATTTTCAATTTGAATAGATGGTGAAAGAAAAAAAACTTGATTACAGTAAAATTTTTGAAAAATAAAAACGTATTTTCACATATTCAAACTTCATGAATCAATTTATTCTGGAGAACAAAAATCGTCTGTCAACATATTTTCATTTAGAAATAAAGATTTTTTTTTTCAGTTATATATTAAATCAAGGAGGCAAATTTAAGCTCCTTGCATTTAGGTCTACAATAATTGCTTCCTATTCACGAGAAATGAATTTAATGAAAAAGAATATACTATTTGCATTATCTTTGAAGGATTGCTATTAAAACGTTTCACAAAGGCGATAAAAGTAAAATGGTTTACCAGGTAAACTTCACATATGTTTTTATATAGTTCGCCGATTTCCACGATTTTATTTGGCCCGCCTTTTTGTCATTGGTTGCAGTTACCTTTTCGTGATTATTTGTCACAAAATTTCACTTTTTTAAAACTTAGTTATGTCAAGGCCTCTATAACATAGAAATACTGTATTGTGTCCAATGGAATGTGATAAAGAGTTAGTTAATTAGTTACGTTTCTTATTATCGGGAATGAAACATTTTGCTTAATTAATGCATTTATTCTTCTTTTAATGATACGTGAACGAAGTCACGTGTAACAGCTAGTATATATATATATATATATATATATATATATATATATATATATATATAGCAATTTTCGATTAATTTAACCATTATAGGTGCTGATCTGAAATATATAAGCATTTAGAAATATAACAAATTCGGATATAAAATAAAATATTCTAATTCTGGAAATTCATGCTATAAAAGTATGTGATTAAAAAAAACACATTTATCAAAAGAATAAGCGAACCTATTTCGCCAATATTCGGCAATCAACTCATATCGATTTTTTCTTTTTTTTAAAATTTCAAACCATGGTTATTGGCTTAATTATTTAAAATATATATATATGTGTACATTGCAGATATTTTCAATAAATTTAAACATTGTAGATGCTGATAATGAAACACAGTGAAACAATAATAATAATAATAATAACTTTTACAGGTTTTATTATTTTAGAGAATGAACAATTCTTTTTTTTCAACCCTTTGTACTCCACTCATTCCAAAATACTTTTTGCGGAAAATACAGTGTATTTTTTTAGTATTTTAAAATATTGTCATATTATAAAAAAAATAAGAATATTCTTTAAATGCACGCTTTTTGAAGAATATTATAGAATTCTTATTTTTTTTTATAATGTAACAAAAATAGACCAATGTTGTCATGAAAGATTTATAAGGAAGATCTCCATAAGAGCATACTAAAAAAATTAGAAAAAATTACAGAATATTCCTTTTATAAGGACATATATGTTTCTAAAATGAATTGCTGCGAAACCGCGATATAACGTCCGTAAAAAAAAATTAATTTTGTGTGTTTGGCGTTTTATCAATGTCTGACGACACACGGAAATAATAATTAAAAAAACTGCTTTTATGATAAATTCTCGTTTAGGAATAACCTTTTTTTACTCTTCTTACTGAAGTAATTTAAGTAAGTTTAAATAAATACCTTTTATAACTACGGTTTTGTCTATATGTACGTATACAAAAATAAACGATCGTATTCTACTGTTTAGAACAAAATTTAAATTGATTAAAAATGCTTCAAACTAAAAATTAAGTTCTTATTTTAAGCAATTTCAATTTGACTTCGATAGTGTGAGTGTCGAAGACAACAAGCAAAAAGAATGGTTGCCAATGAAACAACGACTTATTCAGTATCGAAATGTAGTATAATGAAAGCTTTCTTATCGGTAAGTTACTGTTAAAAAACACGTATAACTTATACAGCCGGTGAAACTGTATAAAATTAAATAGTTTCAGGAACACCCAACTTATATATATTATACAAGCTAATAGAAAAAAAAAAAATAAACTATTTAATCGTTTAAGTTTAAATTCATAAAGTACTGTACATTTAAACACTCATTTAACCAGGGATTTTCAAATGCATAAAAAATATCACTTGTGAATTTGGCGAGGACAACATGTTGCTCGCCTAATCTCGTCTTTTTTTGCCAAATACTCGAAAGTATTTTATTTGTTTATTCATTTTCTATTGGGGTTCCGCAGCTAAATTTGACAGATACTTTATTACGTACATGAGTAGTTTTAAGAGCATTTTTAAAAAAAAATATTCTGAGTAAGCGCTCTAAGGAGACCTTCCTGGTTAAAGCCTTAAGGCATCGCAACTCTTTATATTTTGTCATATCTTATTCACATAATACGGAGTAGATTAGGCATATTTCTCTTTTAAGGTATCCGAATTATAGTTACATGTGTTTTCGAGAATATACTTAAAAGCGATATTAATTCACTTTCGACTTTCACTATAAGGTATCTTAACATTTATCTATTATTAATACATAATATATTAGATCTTATTTAAAATAGAAATCCTGATGAACAAATTTTAATCAACATTAAATTTTATTCATTGAATTCTTAATGCCATATATGTATTACAAAAAAAAAAAAAAAAAAATGTGATTTTTAAGGATTTTTTCTATTCTACAGTTATTAAAAATTTAACATACGTAAAGTACATTTTTAAATCGATTCCATTACACTCTCTTCTCTGTTTAATATACTACAAAGAAAAAAAGTAATTTTGAAACATTTATATGATTATATAAATAACAGTAAAGTGCTTTAATGTTTAAGGAAAGTGTCATAACAGCTATTTTTTTCTTTTAAAGCGTCAGTTGAAATCTTGATTGTTAGCTACTGAGAATGAACACAATCCAAAGTGTTGCATATGTAATTCGACGTTGCTACGAATGGTTGGTTGGTTGATTTTATGACGGCCGATTATCTACTCGAGGGATATAGACCCTACGAGGGGGGGTTGCGCACCGTGGGGGTCTTTCTAACGGATCCTAACCCGTATTTACGGCAAGGTTCGAAGAAAACCACGGAAAACTCCGAACGGTTAGGTCTACGAGCATGACAGGGCCTTGAACCCAGCACCTCGCGTCTACCAGCTTAGAGAGCAGAACCTCTCAGCCACTGGTGGGGCCGTTGCGACGAATAACTTAGAAGCTTATTGTACAGATAAAATTGAAAATTTGTCTTATGGATTCAGATAATACGCAGTATATTAGATATATTTTTATACTGGGGCTTCCTGAGTAAAGTTACTCGTGTTTCGAAGAATAAATTTCAAAGACATTAACAGATAATTTTATTTTTTATAACGGAATTTAGCCTTCTTTGTATTATTTATCTTAATATTTAAGAAAAAAGACTAACCAATTTTAGGAAATATTTCATTTAATTTTATAAAGAAAAAATGTTAACTATTAAATAATAAGATATTTGTCCTTCGTTTAGTTAAGAGAATGAAGAATCATTCAACACAATTTTTTAAACATTAAATTTAACTTGCTTTAAAAGTACCATATATTAATAATTTTTTATGTACTTTTTACATGTGTAAGACTATAAATATTTCAAAAATTAATTTGATATTATAAATCATAGTATATTGCTTTATCGTTTAAAGATAACTCTATAATATTTTCTATTTACAGCTTAGATGGTATTTTTGAATGTTAGCTACAAAGAATGAACCAGATTAACACTGTCTCAAATATTGTCCTACGTTGCCAGGAATGACTTAAGACTTATCACATCGCTAATCTCGGTACTTTGTCATATTCTATTCACATAATACCCAATACATTAGACAATATTCTTTTAATAAAGCTTCTGAATTACGTTTACACGTATTTTGAAGTATAATCGTAAGAGCAATATTAATTGGGTATCGCCTTTCACTATAAGATATTTTAATATTTAACTATATTAAGGCATAAAGTATTAGTTTGTCTTTAAATAAAAAAAAATATAATTCATTATGAGTAATTCTTCAAATATTAAAATGTATCACTGAATTCCAAATACAATATGCAGCAAAACTTCTGAAAACGTAACCTTACTCTAAATTCTGCCTTAAATTTTAAACATTCGTATTACGGTTGGGTGTATACCATGCCCATCTACCTTATGAAACGGAAACATGTACAAAACGGAAAATTTTCCGATTGCTAGTGTTTCCGTTTTCGCAGGTTTTACTGTAATTACTATTAAAATATTTTTGAAATAACATTCAATTTTTATTATCTAAGCACAATTATTATAAATTGTAAAAAAAGCGAAGCTTATGTTTAGTTGACAAATTTAGTAGTATTCTTAGTTGAAAAACTTAAATTACTTGATTTTTAGAGAGGTAGATTAGTGTTAGGTTAGTTTTAAACTAGTTGATTTTTGAAAGTTGATTTTCCCTATTTACAACAACAAACAATTTATTTTTAAACCATGTATAAGACTATAAGTAATAGTAAAACTCTTTAACGTTTAATATATTATGCTATGATATTTTGTATTTGAAGCTTAAATGCAATTGTTAAATGTTACGCACGAAGAATGATCAAGATCAACACTGTCGCAAATATTGTCCTATGTTGCTATGAATGACTTAAAGGCTTATTGTATGGCTAAGCTTGATAATTTGTCATATTCTGCACATAGAATACGCAGTGCATTAGCCATATTGCTGTAATAAAGCTTCTGGAATTTAGTTACATGTGTTTTGGAGAATGAGAGATAACAACTGACTTTTGTCATTCACTATGAGGAATTTTCACATTTAAGTATTATTAAGGGATAAGACATTTAGCTCTTCTTGGAAATGAAAATGAAATTCATGATGATTATAATGAAAAGCAATAACTATAATTCATAATGAATGATTTCTTTAAATATAACAATTTATTAATTGAATTCCAAATTCCATACATTAATCACAAACATATGTTTCAATAATTTTGAGTAATATTGTATACTACAGTACAGAAATTAAAAAAATTAAAATAGGCAAAACTTATTTTTAAGTTAGTTTCAAATTATTCTCTTCAATTTTTCCGACTAAATACAAAGAAAAGATAATGTTCATCATGAAAAAATATGTAAGTACATAAGTAATAGGTAATTACTTTAAAGTTTAAGGAAAATGACATAATATTTCTACTTAAAGAATAACAGCAAGTTTTGCATGTTAGGTACGAGGAATTAACAAGATACACACAATTGCGAATATTATCCGATAATGCTATGAATCATGTACAGGCTTATCGTATAGGTAATATTGATAATTTGTCATATCATATTCACATAATACGCAGTATATTATACATAGTTCTGTAATGAGGTTACTGGATTAGAGTTACAAGTGTTTCGAAGCATAATCTTTAGAAATATATAAACATATATTCGTCTTTACTATAAAAGATCTTATTAATAAAGAAATAATTACGAATAAGATATTTTTTAAATTAAAAATTAGAATTCACAATGGATGATATTTCAAACATTAAATTTTACACACTGAACTCCAAATACCAACTCCAAATCTTAATAAAATATTTTTTAAATAATTTTTAAATGTTTATATCTATTCATTATTTTCACTGTATGCCCATAAACATATTTCAGAGAATAAACATTAGTTGTTTACATTAGACTCTATTTACAAAGGAATATGTTCTTTACTACATAACATATATATGCTAATACTAAATGTTTGTTACAAGAAATTGACAAGATCAACACTGCAGCAAATATTGTACAATGTTTCCATGAATGACTCATAGGCTTATAAAACTTAATCGCTTTCACGACTCTAAGCTTGATAATTTTTCATGTGTGCAGATTTTCATGTGAAGTAGATTAGACATATTCCTATATTAAAGCTTCTGGCTTATAGTTGCATGTCTTTTGGAGATGATCATAACAGCGATATTAACTGACTTTCGTCTTTCATTGTAAATAATCCTAAACTTTAAGTGTTATTTAGATATAAGATACTATTTCTTCTCTAAACTAATTCATAATAAATATTTTTTTAATATAAAAAAGTATTAACTGAATTTTAAATATCATGCAGTTACTATTAAAATATGTTTAAGTGATTTTTAAATAGTAAAATACTAGTGTGTTGTAAATAACTATTAAACGGAACCCGTCAAAATTTGACGGCAAACAACTTGACAGTACCATAAAAATAAAATTCATAGCTGCTTTAAAATGTTTGAAACTTTTGCAGAATAATTCAAATAAATAAAAAACTTACCTTGAATTAAAGCTAGGTTGCAGAACAGCAATTGTCTAAGTTTTACTGGCACATACACTCACAGAATTTCCTTCATATGACACATTTAGCGCTGTTGTGCCAGTAAATGGAAAAACCATGGCACAACAGTGATAAATCATACACAATTGTCATTATACGATGTCAGTTAATGCAAAATGCATTTATATACACTACACACTTTTCCATCTACTGATCCAATAACTATTTTGTCATTATAGCGCATCTAAATACAGTTTACGATATAGTAAAAAATTAGCATTCGCCACTCAGCGATTAATACTGAAAATTTGGAGATTGACTTTATTGCCAAACTTAATAGTCACACTCGCCAATTACAACGATTAAATGGAAAATGAGATTCCTTTTTTTGCTGTCGCTTGACGAATTTCACAGTAGAGGGATGGACACCGGAGATGCATAATATGATTAAGTGGTCACAGACCTTTCCAATGATATATATCATGAGGGTTGTGTGCAAAATTGTGAAAAATACCCCCTTGGGGGGCAAAGTGGGGAGATGGACATCGGAGATGCCTAATATGATTAAGTGGTCGCAGACCTTTCCAACGATATATAACATAAGGGGTGTGTGCAAAGTTTAGAAAAGTGCCTCCCTTGGGGGGGGGAAAGTCAGGGATGGACACGGGAGATGCATAATATGTTTAAGCAGTCAGAGACTTTTCCATCGTTATATCACATGAGGGTGATAGAAAAATTTTGAAAAGTGCCCCCATTGGGGGGAAAGAGGGGGGATTGGCACCTCAGATGCATAATAATATTAAGCGGTCACAGACCTTTCCAAAGATATATGACATGAAGGATGTCAACAAAACTTAGATAAGTGCCCTCTTGGGGGGGGGGGCGTGGTACGATGGACCCCGCAGATGCATAACATGAATAAGCGGTCAAAGCCCTTTCCAACGATATATCACGTGATGGCTGGGTGCAAAATTTAGAAAAGTACCCCCTCTGGAGCGGCAAAGTGGAGGGATGGACACGGGAAATGCATAATATGATTATGTGGTCACAGACCTTTCCAATGATATATAACATGAGGGTTGTGTGCAAAATTTAGAAAAGTACCTCCTTGGGAGAGGGACAAAGTGGGGAGATGAACACTGGATATGCATATTATGATTAAGCAGTCACAGACCTTTCAAGCGATATATAACATAAGTGGTGTGTGCAAAATTTAGAAAAGTACCTCCTGGGGGGGGGTGGGGGGCAAATTAGGGGTTGGACACCGGAGATGCATAATTTGATTCAGTAGTCTCAGACCTTTCTAGCAATATGTCACATGAGGGGTATCAGCAAAATTTAGAAAAGTTCCCCCTTCGGGGGGGGGGGGGCAAAGTGGCGGGAGCACACTGGAGATGCATAATATGATTAAGTTGTCACAGTCCTTTCCAACGATATATGACATAAGGGGTGTGTGCAAAATTTAGAAGAGTACCCCCTGGGGGTGCAAATTGGGGGGATGGGCGCCAGAGATGAATAAAATGCTAATGCGGTCACAGACTTTTCCAACGATATATAACATGAGGGGTGTGTGCAAAATTTAGAAAAGTGCCCCACTTGGGGGGAAGTGGGGGTATAGACCGAAGAGATGCATAACACGAGACCGAAGAGATGCATAACACGAAAAAGTGGTCACAGGTCTTTGGAACGATATATCATATGAGTGGTGTCGGCAAAATTTAGAAAAGTCCTCGTCCCATGTGTGCAAAACGCGCTCCCCCTCCCTCCCCATAATTTTTGACGTGACCTCATTTTTAAATTTTGTTTATGCCCGTCCCCTCCCGCAAAAATATTAGAAATATACAAATGTTTCTTAATTACATCAACTGTCTTGATCCAATAAGTTATATGTTTAAAAAATGTACGAAAACTATGGAATTAATTAAAAATTGTTTCTCAACTAATCATCCTAGCTTAAAAAGTCCTTCCGGCCTGTACCGGGAGGAAAAGGTAGCTTTCTTATATCTTCGTTTAAAAATTCTAGCTAATGTTATACGTAAACAGAAAGTTAAAATGCAAAGAAAACGTTTACAAAAGATTCGTTAATACCGAATTTGAATAAGAAATCCGCCAAATTATTGAGCAATAGCCAAATTGGCTTCATTTATGAAGACTTATTTTGATCGCCAAATTTGGCGATATTTCGCAAAATGTCTCCAAGTTTGGCGAGAATTTGGGGCTAACGGATATGAATATATAGTTTTATGCGTATGATTGGAAAAATTTTTGTAATGTGCTGTCTTGTTTCAAAATGTCAGCCACCCTAGAGTTTCAAACTGCTCTATCTCAGCCATTTTTTAAGATAGAGGTAAACCAAAAAATGCTCTGGAATCCTCGTATCAAGGCCTAACACTTAATTAAAAAATAAATTTTAATTTTTAACTTTTTTGTATATTTATTTTAGTTTTAAATTTTTAAATGGCCGCCATCTTGAAATAAAATGGCGGACCAAGCTGGCCAACGAACTCGGTCGAGACATTTGTGAGCTTAATACACACAATTAGTTTCATCAAAATTTATTTATAAATACGAGCGTTATCGTATGACATAGGTCAGATATATATATATATATATATATATCAACATTTGAACGGAGGGTGGTTTTGGGGTCTGGGGCTCATGATCGGTGTAAATATATCGAAATTTTCCGGAACTGATTTCCTCCGAACGGCTGCAATAGGTAGCTTTATACTTTTTTGTATTGAAAGCTACCTAAAAAAATTACATATGACTTTCATCGATCAAGCACATAAAAATCACAACTTTATGTAAAAAGGACACGTAAAAATCACGAATTTGTCAAGCGGGCACGTAAAAATCATAAATTTGCTAAATGGCCGTATAAAAATCCTGAATTTCATCAAACGGTTGCATAAAAATCATTAATTTAGTCGATCGGTCGCAAAAAAAAAATTGTGAATCAGCCGCGTAAAAATCATGAATTTCGTCGATCAGGTGCGTAAACATGAATTTTGTAGATCAGGCTTTTATAAATCACGAATTTATCAAGTGGACGCGTAAAAATCATGAATTTCGTCAATTGAGTTCATAAAAATCAAATATCATCCATCGAGTTCAGGAAAATCATCAATTTCATCGATCGGGTGCGGAAAAATCATTACCTTCGTTGATCGGGTGCAGAAAAATCCTGATTTTTGTCAAACGGATGTGGAAAAACGCGAAGGGGAAAAAGAAAATCAGAAAACGTTTTCAATCTATTAGTATATGTAAATACAGTTTGTCATACAAGACAAAATTAACACTCACCAATCGGTGAGTAATACTGAAAATTGGTGATTGATGTTATTGCCACTGACTAAACTTAATAGTCACACTCGCCAATTGCGATGATTGAATGTAAAATGAAATTTTTTTCCCGCTGTCACTCAAAGAATTTTTAAACCATTTGGCGAAGTTTTTCCTGAAACCATTTTGTGAATTTCCCGATTTTTTCTTCAAAATCATTTGACGAAGTTTGAGACTTTTTTCTCGAAGGCATTTGACAGTATTCAACATTTTTTTACCCGAGACAATTTGACGATATTCTTAATTTTTTTTGCGCAATTCGTCAAATGTTCATGGAGAAAATCATGAAATTTGTTAATCAATAGTCGATAAATTGAGAAATTCAACAATCGTTAGCTGTAAAATCGTAAAATTCGTCAATCGATAACGGAAAAATCATGAAATTAATCAAATGGTCTCCGGTAAAAAAATTGTCTTGCACGCTTATGTGATGATCAAAAGGGTTTTGAAGGTATTTATTTTATTTGTTGTATTGTGTATAAATACCTAGGTGCCGATTTTAATTTTAGCGTTAAGAATGAATTTAGGCTCATTTCATGCTCGCCAAATCGATCCAAATGGAAATTGCATTTTTAGAGCTGTGTCGTTTTGTTTGTACAGTGCAGAAAATAATTCACATAATACAAAATTGGAACTCTTATAGTCCGTTAATTAGTTATTCATACGGTGTTCCGATTGCTACATTAAAACTCATAATATGTGAGAAAATGGGGATTTTTTTTTAACTCATACTTATAAATTACAATTGTTTTGATGAAAGCACACATCTAACACGTCACTAAATGTTTTAATTTCTTAGCAAACTCTTAATATTTAAGTACCCATTATATTGTTTGTATGTATACAAATCTTGTATAAAACATTAACCTTCTCACCATCATGAACCCATATATCAGTTCACTACGCTACAGGTTTCACTGCAATAGAAGCATTGTTTAAATTAACATAATACTACAAAATATGATGCAGTTTGGAAATATCGAGTAATGATTAACACTGTCGAGGAATATACTCATATACGTAATTAAGTTTTTTATACCAAGTTTGAAAATTCATCTTTGACATTTAAAAAAATAACAGAAAAAAACATTACAAATTTGCCCATTTGCTCAGTGGTCAGAGGATTAATTAAATATTAATGATTAGCGGAAATGGTTCTATCTATGAAGTATATTATTTCCCCCAAAAATCCCCAACAAAAAATAATTACAAAGAATAAGTAATCGTTTTTAAATATACAAAAAACAATGTGATTAATGGCAGGTTTTTTTATATATAATATTGTTATATACAAAAGAAAAACCAAAATAACTTCATTCAAAAATGTTTTTTTAGCATTATTGGGCAAAGCACGAAATCAATATATGAATCGCCCAAGAACGGACATTCAATCTGGTATAAAATGAATTTAATAAATAAAAACATTCAAGATTTGTATACATACAAACAATACAATGTAAATATTTCTTAAATATTAACCTGGTAGCAAAAACAGTGCAGCCAGGCAGCAGGCGCTGCAGATTATTTTAATTTTTTATATACAAAAGAAAAAACAAAATAACATCATTCAAAAATAGTTTTTTTTTCACATTCTTGGGCAAAGCACGAAATCAATAAAATCACCAATTTGTGACAAATTATGAGTTTCATATGAATCGCCCAAGAAAGGACATGCAATCTGGTATAAAATGAAAGTAATTAATCAAAACATTCAAGATTTGTATACATACTAACAATACAATGTAGATATTTCTTAAATATTAACCTAGTAACAGAAACAGTGCAGGCAGCAGGCGCTGCAGATTATTTTAAACATTGCAGATTAATTTCGCAGCTTAAAAAGAAATGCTGTGCTTATAAAAGTTGAACATGATATGGTACAGACAGATATGACAGATTTACATGATATGGTACTTTTCCATTATACGGTAAATGTCGCCAAGCTTATATTTACATACATACATTTACATACATTATGCATTAGCATACATTTTGGCATGGTGTCCGTATAATGGAAAAGTACCTATTATATTACAAGTTGTAAATTTCCAACTGGACGAAAAATGTCCGGGCCAGGATTCGAATCTGGGATCTCTTGGCTGAAGCCGCCACGCTCTACCAACTGAGCTATCCCGGTCGAATCTGGAGGGCATAATTCATCCAGTTAACCTTATTGAACAAAACATCTGGTCTGATATTTTAATCCGCTCAACAGAATAGATCGCAGGTAATGGAACTCCAGTAAACGCTGGATACGTGATTACACTGGACATTTATGAATTGAATATTTAAAGTCATTTTTTTTAATTAAACTAATTTTAAACAATGTCATCAACAAGAAGAACAAATTGGACATCTACAAAAAGAAGCCGAATTGTCATATTGAGAGAAAATGGCCTCTCGTATGCTGAAATTGCAAGACAAGTTGGTGGTTCAGCGACTTGTTCTGGTGTACGAAAGTTCTGTTTAAGTTATGAAAAAACGAAATCCGTGAAAAATAAGACCAAATCAGGCCGAAAAAAATGCACAAGTGCTACTGCCGATCGGAAAATTAAACGGCTATGCCTTCAAGATAGAAAAATTTCATCAGATGCCATTAGATGTGAAATGAATGCAGCGAGTATTGCAGTAAGTTCAAGAACAATAAGAAGAAGGTTATCAGGATTTGGACTACAAGCTGGAATTCCAAGGGAAAAACCATATTTAAATCAAAAGCAACGCGAAAAACGAGTTAAGTGGGCAAAAGAACACATTAAATGGTCAGAAAATCAATGGAAGCAAGTAATCTGGAGCGATGAGGGTAAAATATCGCTCTTTGGTAGAGATGGTAGAAAATACCTGAGACGTAGAGTAGGAGAAGCACTTCATCCTGATTGCATTGAAGCAACTACAAAAAACCCAACAAATGTCATGATTTGGGCATGTATGTCTGCAAATGGTGTGCGCTGAATTCAAGTGATTGATGGCATCCTGAATGCCAAAAAATACATTGAAACTGTCATGAAACCAAAATTGATACCTTCCATCAGGGATCTCTTCCCCAACAACGCAATATTTATGTTTCAGCAGGATTCAGCTCCATGCCACACAGCAAAAGTATGCAAAGCATAGTTTCAAAATAAAGGCATAGATATATTACCATAGCCAGGAAACAGCCCTGATCTCAATCCAATTGAAAATTTGTGGCGACGTTTGAAAATTCTTGTACAAAAAAAGTCCATCCAATAAAAGACAACTTATTGAAGGTATAATTGATTCTTGGCACCATGTGAGTACGAAAGATGAACTCCAAACACTCGTTCACACAATGAAAAGAGGCTGTGACGCTGTCTTAAAAAATAAGGGTTATCCTACTAAGTATTGATTGTGTAAGTATCACTTTAAAAAGAGCAAATCTAAGATAGATCTTATTATTAGTTGCATAACTTTTTTTGTAATACAATTATTGTAATACTGTTTTTATTATTAAATTCTACATTAAATTACCTTCAATGTGATATATAAACGTTTGTATTTAAGTGAAAATTAATATATTCTACAAGCACACAAATTTGAAAAACATGAAACTTTCAAAAAATGTCCACACTTTTGGCCACCACTGTATGTTTCGTCAATCCAAATCTGTTTCTGGAGAGTAACAGCCCTCAGCTTATTGGCTGAATGCTGACGCATGCGTATTGAACACAATTTTAAAGGAGTTCTGTTTCTGGATAGTAACATGCCCTCAGCTGATTGGATGAATACTGACGCATGCGTGTAGAACCCAATTTCACATGGGTTGACAGAAAAACACTTTAGCTTTAAATATATAGATTAATCTACAATATGAATATTAAGAATTGACACTTAAAAAAATATATTGTTTGCAAAGTGCTTTCTTCGACATTCTCTATTTACTTATATTCTATTTACTACTTTTTACTTATTATTACTTATACTGTATTCTCTATTTACTCTATTTTCTCTATTTACTTTAGTAGTAACTTAAACATATTTCAGTTACTACTAAAATATGTTTAAGTGATTTTTAAACAGTAAAATATTAGTGTGTTGTAAATAACTATTAATCTACAATATGAATATTAAATATTGAAACTTAATATATATATATATATATTGGTTCCAAAGTGCTTTCTTCGACATTCTCTATTTACTACAAAATAGAAAGATATATCGTATTGAAAACAAGAGTAAGAACATAAATATTTGCAAACTTCATTTAACGTTTTAACAAACATTAAAATTTCCAAATATGTCCTATTTAAAGCTTAAATTTAACTCTTTACTATTGGCTACGAGAAATAAAGAAGATTATCACTATCACAAATATTGTCCAATGTTGTTATGAATGACTTAAAGGATTGAAACATCGCTAAGCAGGATAATTTGACATATTCTACTCACATTATACGCAATAGATTACACATTTGCCTGTATTAAACCCTCTATGTTATAGTTACATGTGTTTCGAAGTATGGTCTTAAGGATATATTAACAGTTTCGTCTTTCACTATAAGAGATTTTAACATTTGCATATTATTATTAAGGTATAAGATATTAATCTTCTTAAAATTAAAAATAAGAATAAGTGATGAATAATTTTCAAAATATTAAAATTTATTCACTGAATTATATATATACCATATGTTTATTAATTAAATCTTATTGAAGAAATTTTTCAATGTTATTATCTACGGTATATTTATTGAAACATGTAACTTAGACAAAACCTATTTCTGAAATGGTTGCGAAATATACTTTTCAATATTCCCTGTTGTTTCATTTTCGATACAAAAAAGTCAACTCTAAAACACGTGTATACTGTAAAAAAAATCCGTGAAAATACAAGAGATTTTCTGTAAAATTTTACGGAGAAGTTTCATTTTTCCAAAACTTCAGTACAATTTTCGTAAATGACATTAGTTCCGTTAAAGAGATTTCAAATCCGTAATTATGCAGAAAGTTTTCCGTAAATTTAATGGATTTTTTTCGTATTTCTTTCAAAACAGTACAATGTCCGTCTTTCTTCCAAAACAATGCAATTTCGTCAGTTTAGTACACGGGAGATTCCGGGTTTGATTCCGTTCATGGCAAGGGTTGGTTAATTACTGTAAACTCACTCAGGAATGAAAAAAAGAAGTAAAAATGTATCTATCCCTTATAAGATTGTCCTCGCGAAGTAACTTTTTTTTTCTTTTTTGGTCCTATAAATTTTATTTTAACGACATAAAAATTTCTAAAAATTACGGAAGATATCTGTTATAAAACGGAAATTTAAAAAAGGATAGTTCAGAAATCACAAAAAAATTCCTGGAATTTCCGGATTTTTTTTTCCTTTAAATTACGGAAATAGTACTGGCGTCTCGATTGCCAGTACAATTTCTGTTTCTTCAGGATTCTTTTTTTTTTTACAGTGTTAGAATATTACTTAATTGTTTTAGAGTTTAAGGAAAGTGCCATACTGTTTTCTATTTAAAGCTTAAATTTCACACTTGAATTTTAGCTACGGGGATTGAAGAAGATCAACATTGTCACAAATATTGTCTTATACTGTTATGAGTGACTGAAGATCTTATCACATCGCTAAGTTTGATGACTACTCGCATTATGCTCACTTAATACAAAGCTGATTAGACAAATTTATGTATTGAAGGATCGAGATTATCCTTATGCATGTGCTTCGAAGATTTATCTAAAACGATAATAAAAAGACATTTCCACTATAAGGTGGTTTAAAATTTAAGTATTATACAAATACAATATACAAATTATTCTTAAAAAAATTATGTCATGGTATAAGTTTTACAATTTAATGACTTAATTATAAATAACACGTGTCTATTACTAAATTATTTATATAGCATATTTTTTTTTTACTCTGTTATAATTATTATAATATTTTCGATGGTACAAGCATGTTTTTCAAAGATCAGTATATATATATATATAATTAAAGTATATAATTAAACATGTATAGGTCTAATTAAAATATACATATATTTAACCAGATTTTACTCATTTCCAGAGTAAGCTTTTTTTTTCCAAATATAAGGCGCGTAGAATAAAATTAACACATTGACGGACAGTAGAAACAAGTGAAGTTCGAAAATTGACACTGGGCTTCTACTTGTACGCCGGTAAATGCACATTCGTGCTGCTATAGCCGTCATGCCACATAGTGAACTTCGCTTTGAGGGCTATAGCCGCAAATGTCCGTCAACGTGTTAATTTGGTTCGATTTTGCGTACCCCAACATGTGACAGTGTAATATTTTAGAGTTTCTATTATATTTGAAAATACAATTGTTGGATGCTAGGAAATTGTTACAGACTTGCAACAATTAACTCGAATAAAATGAAAAATAAATATTAAGGTCGTCGCAACGATTCTAAAATAATTTTTACAATAAGCACAAAAATAAAAGTGACATCTTAACTGGGTCTTTTGAAAAATTTTAAACATAAGTTTATATTAATGAAATGATATTTGTGTACCTTTCATATTTGCAATACTATAAAAAATGACAGATAATTAATTCCTTTTCTGTAATATCCTTTTTTATTTTTTGAATTGTTCGATCAACCGATTAATCATTCAGTAAAATTTTTATAAACACTTACTTATTTTAAGAATGATAAATGATATGGCAAAAATACTTTTTTACGTCCAATAAAGGTTGTTTAAAAGACAAAATAAAATAGTTTATCAATTTTTCCTTTGGCTTTCAAAAATTAATAAGAAAGGGATAGTATTTATTCATTATATTTTATATTTTATATTTTATAATACAATGAACGTAAGTTTATCAAGAATTATTGAGGGGTTTTCCCGAAAATTATATATGTACATATGATGTTAATAAATTCCTGGAAATATTCATTTAAGTTGTTGTAGATAAATAAAATGTTTAAGCTTTTCTAGAATTCAAAAATAAATACACAAAAGGAAAATATCAAACATTTAATAAGCATAATAAAAAATCTTTATCAGTATACAAAAGAAAAAAAAATTATGTTAATTATTTTTGTCACATCATCTATAACAGTTACAATTAGAAAATTAAGAAGAGAATAAAACCATAAACACTCTTTCTTTCCATTTGAGGAATTCTTAAGAATACATATTATGGTGCAAAATATTCATCATATAATTCAAGAGTCTTTTGTGTTAATCGCAAAAGATAAGTTTACAAAACTGCATACAATAGAAAGTTCTATAGATTCTTGTAAAGCTTGTGTAGAACTTGATTTCTATACTTTATGTCTCATAGGAAAATGGGATGTACTATCTAAATTCGAATCAATGCAAATAATTAATGTGTATGTCTCTCTATTAACTTCATTCTATAAAACTTGTCAAAGTTTAACGCAATTTCTGAGAAAAGTTTTAATGAGGAATGTTTTGATACCTTAATTGGAATGCAAATTAAAAAAATAAAATTCGCATTCATCGTTAAAGCTCAGTTTCTTTCTTAATTTATATTCTATATAAATTAAAGTCGAAGTTTCTCTCTTAACAATGTATTTTTTGGAGAAAGAAATATTTTTATGACAGGTATACAAGTTTTGAGATTATAGCCAACAGGTTTTGTTCTTTACTAAAGAAATATTCTTATGCAAACGAACATCCTCCAAATATCGTTACGAAGCTTTCTTTAAAAACACTATTTTGATTTCATAAAACATGTTTTGTTCAAAAGTATCACCTAATACTTTACGTTTAATTTATTTAAATTTACATTTTCAGTCATTGCTTGTCGTCACACTCAGAACTTGTTTTCAGTCTATTTTCAAATCTGAATAAATGAAAAACTATGTAATTTTGTTCCTATACATTTCGATCGAATTCCTTACCCGCATAGCATGCACAGTCACAGTGACGTCATTGTGACGTCAATGTGAGTCACGTACGTCACGTCACATCTGTGACCAAAATGCCACCACTTTGTAACGTCACACTGTGACCAAAATGTGAACGTCTTGGAGATCTAAAGAAAACTTAAAATAAACTTTAGAACATCTTATAACATAAAGAAAATTACTTTTTGACAGCTTTAGAATTTTTTGTGACGTTGCAATGACGTCACTGCAAGTCACATAAGTCACGTAAAAACTATGACCAAAATGCCAACACTCTGTGACTTCACGGTGTGATCGGAGAGTGAATTTGGAAAAAAAAAACTCATAAAATATAGATTTGAATTATGTCATGTACCTAAATCATTAATAAAAATATTGTCACACACTATTTAAATATATTGAGTATTTCCAAAATAAAATAATAAATAAATATCTGTCTACATATATGAGGCAGATAATTTTTTACAATTTTCATTACCATTTTCATGAAATTTAACAAAATATACTATATAATACACAGGTAAAAATCCTTAAATAGAAATTTAGTTATTTATCAAGTTATAAGCAATTCGTGTCACGTGACGACCAGTTTTTCTCCTGTCTTTCACTGTCACGTCGGATATTCAAATCAAAACGCCGACTTTGACATTCTTTTCTGAAAGATCTTCTACTTTTAACAAAAAATGGAAAAGGTTTTTCAATAACATAGTTTCTGAACAAAACACGAGCCAATTTCGTGTATTTCCGAGCAAAAATGAATTAAAAACATGTCATTCCTATAGCAATTTATCCAAAACTGGCCAGTGCTTAGTAAGATGTCACCTCTATTAAATATATTGCTCTTTTCGATAGAGTGTAAAAATAAAAAATTTGTACTTAGGAAATTTGATTGCAATTTAAATTTATATCGAAATTACTTTATAAAGCCTATTAAATCAATTATTATTTAAAATTTATCTTTACTTTTGACGTCTAAAGCAAATGCAATGGATTAAAAAATATATAAAAATGTAAATTTTCACAGCTTATTTCTAAGAAAACAAAAATCTCTCATATAAAAAAAGAATATTATAGCGTCATTAGAAGTTCATTTTTCAGCCATACAAATTATAAAGGTTTTGAAATGTCTTTATTTAAATTATTTTCTTCCTATATCATTTGCGGTAAAGTTGGAAACATCTGCTAGCTGTTATTTTGTTGTGTTTAAACAATACTGCGCGCGCATATTGAAGGCAGACGACTTTTTCTCATTCGAAGCTAGGATTAGCGTGTGTTGGGTTCTTTGAAGTTTGTAGATTTATACTGTGTAAGTAAATTAACGTTTTAAAGTGAACAATCTCCATTTTAAAGTAAACCATCCATTTTAACATCTCCCTGTGTCTAGCCGGGTGCATTCATAAGGCCTGAGTGATATTTGATTTCTCAGATCTATGAACACACCTCTCTGCTGGAATAATTTGAAAATTATTGTAGTGGATTTACATTCTAATTTTTCAATGAAAGGGAAGCAGATAAGAAGCATTCAACAATAACACCTTTACCTATAGATCAGCAGGTAACTTTTAATGTATTCGCAGTTTTGTTAATAGTGCATGTTTAGTACTAGTACATTTAATATTGCATTATTTAAAAATTAAGATGTTTAAATTTTCTTTTAAAAAATCACTTGTATTAAATTTTATCTTTAATGTTTTAAATTTTTTTAAATAGACTATTTGGAAAAAAGCTTAAAGAATTTACTAACAATATGTATTCTAAATGTAAAGTGTTATGTAAAAGGAGGCATTTATTTAATGTTTTGCGTTTCTTAGTTCAATTTTCCTAGTTATTCATTATAATTAAAAACATTGCAATTTTTAAAACTATTAATATTTGATTTGCAATTTAATAATTTCGTTGCTAGTGTAGGTTTCCAGAAATAATTTTCCGGTATATTTGAAAAAAAATGTGACATTTTAATGCATTGAATAATTTATTTGTCGAGATATGTCAATGTTAGATGCACAAAAATAATAAATATTGATGAAACAATAAAATAACTGTTTAGTTAAGGTAATTTTTCAGCTGTGTTATCGAATGTTTTTACTGTAAAAATTGATATTTAAGTTCTGCTTTTAGTATTCTATCAAAAACTATAAATAAAATAATTTGTAAAGAAAAAATATATATAATTTTTTTTTTGGCATTTATGATCTTAAGTTCTATATTTCATTTACAACGAAAACTGTTTTACTGCTTGATACAATGTTTATTATTTAATAATATCGCACAATAGGTATATCTATTATTTAAAATTGATTCCTAATATAAATTTTTCAGAATGTTTATTTGAAAATGTATACTTATATTTTCTTTAAAGTTGTTCTCAAATCCAAAATAGCTAATTTCTGGCATATTTCTGAATTCATTTTTATTCGGAAATACATGAAATTGGCAGGTGTTCTTATTCAGAAAAGGGTAGATGTGCCAGTAATGGACCGCCTTCCAGTAATGGGACACCTTCAATGTTTTTGGTTTATAAAAAAATAACCAATAAAAATTCAGCTTTATTTATTTCATTAATATGCTATCTTTAAATTCTAGTTTTAAATGCAATCATAATATCATTTATCTATTACTTTTTGTGAGGTGTCCATTACTGGAGTTTAGGGTGTTTTGATTTATTTCTGTTATTTACAATTAAATTTAGATTCACATTGGGAAATGTGACTATAAGCATGGTTAAATATTGTTGGTAGAGTAATATAATATTAAAAAATGTTGAATATAACAATTATAACTATTAATTAAAAAATAATTGTTAAAGAAATTCCTTAAGGGTGTCCATTACTGGCACATCTACCCTATATATAATCGAATGGCGTTATCCATTTTTTGGTAACGGCAGATGATGTTTCAGAAAACACTGTCAAAGTCGGTGTTTTGAAACAAATTTCCGACGCGCAGGGTCAGAAACGGGTAAAACGTGACCGACATTGATCTTAAAAGTATTACATTTATCTAAAAATGGAAAACGCTATTCATTCCAAATAGCTTTAATAATCAGGCATGCAAGTGCCATGCGTTTAAAAGTTTGTTCATAAATGTGTCAGAAAGTTTCGTGTTAACCGGTTTCTCAATCAGATGCAAAGTTTTAATTTGAATACGAGTTGCATCAATAAAAATGATTGCCGATCCAATCCTTATCGTCGATCTTATCCGTATTTGGTGAAATCTTGTTATCCGAATCTATGCGAAATCATTTATCAGGTTCGGTCGGGTTGTGGGCTTACAAATTTTTTGTTGTTGTTGGGTTAGGATAAGAATACGGGTTGAATCAAAATATAGTTTCAGTCAACCATCATTCATGTTCAAGTTGACATTCAATCATGTTCAAGAAGTATATAACCGGATTCGTGTATGACTCTAGATCCGAGCCGACATCAGAAATTGTATCGTAACACAATTTCTGATAAAATCTGGTTACTCGGTCTTATGCAAGATTCTATTCCAAACAAGACTTACAGTAAAAACATTATACCCGACTCGGGTCAGATCGGGTTCACGAAAATCAGGTCACACGACAACTAATCTAAATCTATTCTGTAGCCAAACAAATCCAAAAAGATCGATCCGAAGTTTCTGGATTGGATTCGGGTAAAATCTGGTCACCCGACCCGGTGCAGTGTCGTCACAAACGTCACAAACTTGAACCATAAAAAAAATTTGATCCGAACAATCCGTATAGGATTCGGGTAAAATCTGGTCACCCTATCCGATGCAGATTCGTCACATTTTTCACATTGAAGTCGCACGGTGACTTCACAAAGTAGTCACATTGTGAGGTCACAGAAAGCCTTGAAAACGGCCATAACGACCTCGCATTTACGTCACAGTGACTTCACATCGACGTCACGTGACGTCACGACGACGGTCACAAAGTCACAGTGTGACTTCACAGTGACGTCGCCGTGACGTCACCATGCCTTACGGGTAAATTGTCTTCTGACGAAATTTCCAGGAAGTAACAAATATTTTAGAAATGAATAATATTAATCAACGTGTGAACAAATAATTTCAGCTGCAGAAAATGGACCTTGATCTCCATACACAAAATGCAAATTGGGGAGGAAAATCAAGTCTTTCTGACGCAGTCGTATAAAAATCAAATGGTATTAAAAATTAAAACATGTTTCATGCAATGCATAGTGTCATTTTTACCTGTTATAGATTTTATTTTATGTAAGGATTCCATTTAGGCCCTCGTATTAAAAAAAAATGCAATTCATCCTACAAATGTCGTGAAAAACCACACATTTTTACAAATATTTATTTCACGCACATAAAAGATCTTTATAGAAGTATTGGAAAGACCTTTCTTTTTTTGTGCGGAATTAAAAGACAGTGATTCTGATGTCTTTTTGACATTGTATATGTATAAGTTAGTTGAAATATTTTAGTATAATGTATAAACATATGGTGCAACATGTCCCTATGAAGACTTTGCGCAATTAAATTCTATCCTCATCTAAAAATACATGTTTTCTTTTAACCCCCTGACCGCCGAGCAAAAGGGCAAATTTAAAATGTTGTTTTCTCTGTAAATATTTAAAATGCTTAAAAAATGTGAATTTTCAAACTTGAGATAAAATACTTAATTACGTATAACACATGGGCTGATAAGTTCCCGGTCTAATAAAGAAAACACAACTTTTTAACAAAACGTTATAACTTTATGGCTTTATAACTTTATAACTTTAATAAATAACATAACTTTAATAATAAATAACAATAATTTAATAATAATAATAATAATAATAATAATTTTATAATAATAATTTAATAATAATAATTTTATAATAATAATTTAATAAATGAATAAAAATAATAATTTTATATTAAATAACATAATTTTATAACGAAAAAGCTCCAAACAGTGCTCAGAATCATCGACTCGTTGTTGTTTTTGGTCAAAAGTAAACACGCGCGGCAGCCACTTTGACAACAGCTTTTTCATAGACAAATGTTCATTCAAAATAAAATCTACACGTTCCTTGGATATCTTCAGAGTCTGAGCTATCTCCTGCAACTTCACTTTATGGTTCCCCAAAACGATTTTGTGGACTTTTTTTATGTTTTACGGAGTAACCACCTCTTTTGCGTGGTGCATCCCTGGTGTCCGTAGGACCACGTTTAAATTTAGCAAACCAACTATTAAGTCAATAATAGTTGATTTACATGGTGCAGTGTCCGGATAACGCTTATCAAGCCAAGCTTTTGTTTGAACAGTGTTTTTTCCCATCAAATAACAATTCTTGAAATTCTTGTTTATCCATTTTTTGTTTATCAACAAAGTCGTTCAACTGAAACCACTCTGAAGTTTTATCCACACGGCGAATCATCATGACATTTTTTATGCTACCTTTTAAAGGTTAGTATTTACTAAAAAGAACATCGGTTTGGCCATTGCAACACCATCTGTGTGCCAGACCAGGAACTTATCAGCCCATGTGTTATAAGTATAATCCTTGAGAATATCAATCATTACTTGATGTTTTAAAAATGCATTATATTTGAAGAATTATGTTAATTTAAATAAACCTTGTATTGTTGCGAAATCTACAGCATAGTGACCAGATATATCAGGTCGCGGCGGTGAGTACGTTAAGAATTACGTAATTTTTACCACTTGACGATTTAATTTTTTTCTAAATTTTGGCATAAATTCAAAGCAATCTTATGGAACAATTTGAATTTTATGAATGAGAACGCTTAATTTTTATTAAATAAATTATATTTTTTAACTATTGTAGCGTTCTGAATGTTTTCTATAATTTACCTAGATTATCATTCGAGCATCGTTATAAGGAAATTATTCTTGAGCTTTCTTTAAATACGAAAAACCGTAAGGCATAATATATTATGCAACCACGTATCTTTCTTCATTTTGTTTCTCCCTTCTAGATAAACTGCAAATTTTTGTGTGTTAAATGTATAATAGATTTATTGTGTTAAATGTATAATGGATTGGAAATATGATCAAATTTCTTATTAGATCATGTTAAAGTAAAAGAAAAAATACATTATTTGCTTAGCAACTTGTGAAAATCAATTTTTCTCTTTAACAACTGTCAGTTAGAAAAGGAGGAGGAATTGTGTAAAGCAAAATCTAAACTGTAATTCATACATTTATTTTAAAATATAATTTAATTCATAAAAATAATATGAATGCAAAAGGCAATCAAATGTATTATTTTTATTTCTACAACACTATAAAAAGAATTAAATTCATAGTAAGAATTCATCAGAGAATATCCACGTATGTCTACAACGGTATATAAAGACGTATCGGCAAAAATAGGAACAACATGTATGTTCTTAAGTAAAATTATTCTTTTATGATAAAAATTTTCACCCCTGGAATAAATACTTTGTTTAAAATATTTTGATGTTCTAAAAATGTTTATCCCTTTCTTTTTTTCTGTGAAAACTTTAAATAAATATTAGACGAAAAAGCCATTTCCTTTAGTTTTTTTTTTACACAATTTTCTGCCTTTCCAAAAAAGTATAATTTATTGGTTCGAGATAATTATTTGTTCGTGAAAATTACTCTTTAGGGAAATATTGATTTTTTTCTACGTACTAAAACAAGGGTATGTTTAATAAAAATTAATTTTCTTACTTTCTCCATAAGAAATTATATTTGTTTTTTTATTTTAGTATAAAGTACAATTTTCGATTATATATCCAGAAGTGTATTTGATATTCAACAATTTTGATATTAGAATGTTATTTTTTTTTTTTATCAATTCGAAAACTATTTTTAAAAACGTAAAGGGTGATCCAAAAGTCACAATAAAAATAAAAATGATAATAATTTGAAACGTATAGACAGCAACACGTTGTAGTTTTACTGAAATACACAGGATGACAGGGGATTTTTCAAAAGCAAAATAAATTATTGTCAAAATAGTTGCATTCAGCACCTACGGGTAGCAATGTAATGGCTCCAAAACTGCTGTCTCTTTATAAATAGACCATCACGAGGCAAAAATCACAACTAAAATCCTTTTCCGTGCACTGCAGAGTATTTTGTCACGTCATACATATATTCGTATTAAGAATGACTGACAAATTTATCATTTGTAATTCTAGTTGTGTTTTGAGCTGTTCTGCGTCGCTCATGAAAGTGCTGACACAACTGAAACGCCACTTGGTGGTAAATGTAATTAGTCTAGCAATAAAATTTTCAGTATTAAAAACAGGGCACTTACATATTATCCCTGCCACTAAGATCGATCGCCAAAAATGTTATAAATCGCCAGTTGTATTTTCCCCATCATGTTCTAAACAGTAATTAAATATACATTTATTAAGATTATAACATAAGCATAAATCAAACACTTTGTGCGAATTTTAATTGATAAACTAAAACCATTAACAACGTTATAAGGCACAAATGAAAAAATGGCGCAAAAAATTACATACGGCCGTTTCGAGGGTTCTTGGATCCCCTTCTTCAGTGAAAAAAAATAAAAAGAATTAAAATGGGTTTAAAGAACCCCTTGGGTAGCCCCGGGTACTGGCTTGATTGAAGCAAGAGATTATATATCCCAAAAAAATGAGGTTATGAACCGGAACTAAGTGAAAAAGGGAGTCACTGCGCAGGATCCCTCCACACGGGCGAGAGAAAATGGGTGCTGGTCATATCATTCACTAAGGCAGATGTATGTTTATGAATAAAGTAAGCCTCGTAAAAGTCTAGATCCATAATTGAATTACATTTTTGGATAATTTTAACCTCTGGATAATTAAAATGGTGATTGGAATTCCACATGTTCAGCTATTGTAGATTTCTCACATTCCTGTTTTTTACCATAATTTTGGTGTTCTTTAAGCCTAACTCTAAGAACACGCTTCGTCTGCCCAATGTAAGAAAGGCCACACTCACAAAAAATTCTAAAATGCCCCAGGTATTATGTTCGTTAATTGGATCTTTGAGATTGGAGAAGGAAACTTTATTGTTTGGAGAGAAAACAACTTTGAAATTAAACCTATTTAGAATACGAGAAATGTGTGTACTGATTTTATGAAAATATGGTAAGACAATAACATTTTTAAATTCTTTATTTGCTGGAACAGAATCAGTGATTGTCGGAGGTTTAGATAAAATACGGTTAATGATATTCAAGCTAAATCCACGATCGATGGCGACTGCTTTAATATAGTTAATTTCATTTTAAAACAACTAAGAATTTGAACAAATTTTACGTGCACGGAAAATAAGTATATTGAAAGCTGCTAATTTTTGATGTGGGGGATGATTGGATTTATAATGAGGGGGAAATTTACTGCAAAAGGTTTACGGTAAACTGTTGTCAAAAATTCACAATCATTACGAATTACTAGGACATCTAGACGAGCGAGATGTTGTTGAGTTTCAACTTCAAAAGTAAACTGGATAAATGGATCAATTGAATTAAATATATCAAGTAAAGCGTTAATATTGTATTTAGATAAATCAAGTAAAGCAAAGGAATGATCTACGTAACGTGTATAAAATGGAAATTGTATTAATTTAAATAATTTAACTTCAAAATAATGCATACATATATCACTTAAAACTGGGATGATCAAATATTTAGCTTGCTTATAGGACGCAGTACCGATATTGGAAACAATAAGGGCGAAATGGAATATTCCTTTCGCCAGCTATAAGCTAGCTAAATATTTGGTTTCCAGGTTTTCCCCCATCAGGGTTAACAATATTTATACATCTAAAAAACAATACAATATTTATACGTCAAATTTTCTTCTCTCGCCAAGGTCATTTTTCTAGGGTGCCAAAACCCCTATACTAAAAAAAAGAAAAAAAAACGAATTATAAAAAAATTGAAGCACTGAATCAGACGTTTAGGGAATTCATATGAAATCATTTCCTCAGATTTGGCAAAACTGTTCCAGAAATGTGTTATAAATCAACATTTGGTACACCACTTTTTTGCAAGCCTATGGGAACTTAAATTTGGGATGTTCAAACTTTGTGTTCTAGCAGCCATTTAAGTGACGTCAGAGTTTGCTGGTGTATTAACAGCTTACTGAAATATTAAAAAATAAATACTTGCAATTTTTGTGAATCCTAATAAACTGGATATCTAAATGGCAGATAATCCTTAAATTACGCAATCTACTGGTGCTTCGATACATTACGCATATACGCAGCCATCATTAAACAAAGAAAACAAATAAATAATAGGTGACGCACGCGTAAAAATTAAATAAAAACCCGATTAAAAGCTCAATATTTTTTCAAAAGTACGCTCAAGAAATAAATTAACAATCGTATTTTAATTGCATTATAGGATAACGTCATCTGATAATGCAGTATTTTATTTTTGTGGCAACACTGATTTGAGGAAAATCTTTCATTTATGAAAACAATGCCGATTTAATTTTTAATTAATTGCATTTTTTAATCAAAAAACTTGTTTTAACGAAATGTTAAGTGTGCTAAGTCAGAAGCCTGTTCAAAATCGTTTCATATGCTATCTCATTCGTCGTTCTCCGTTTCGTATTTTCTTAGAAAAAGAGATGTTGACAAGAGAAATAATATATACGATTAATACAATTCAAATGAACAGGCCTGAAAAAATAAAAATGCACCACCATATGGTATTTTAATACCATATTAAAGCAGAGAAATGCAATAAGTGTCATTCGTCTAGTGTCTACATTCCGGATATGAAGGGAACTTTTGAAATAGGGGTTACCTACAAATTAAATATTGTTTAACTTTAAATTTTCAAAAAGTAACACTCAATTTTTACATCATATTTGAGCACCTTGGATCAAATCATTCTGAATAAGTAACAATTTATGTACTTTTTTAAAAATTTTGATAAATTTATAAATGAAAATGTGTTAAGATGTTATCCATAAATAAAAAAATAAAAAAATAAAGTCTTAGAAGAAATACTTGCAATATTTATTTATGCGCCAGAAAAAATACACAGTAATTCTAAATGTACATTAAATTCACTTTGTAAGGAAATTTTTGTGGTGGCTGTGTAATATTTCTTTTTCTGTGAATGCTCTGATAACAGGAGACTGTCCTTATAGACTATCGGGAGATAAATTCATGCATATCGTGAAAACTAATGATAAGAGTAAGCAGTAAACTTAGGCACCCATTATCTTGATAATTATGATATTTGTTATATGCAACAAATTATGTAGGTCATAATTCATATGTTTTTTAAATATAAATTTATTATTACTAATTTTTAGCCTGGAGTATGTTTGTGCCTGTTCATTATATCCCATTTAAAAATATCTATCGTGTTATTTTTTTAAAGATATAAATTAAAATATGTTAACATTACCATCCTAATACTTTAATTTCTTCTAATTCTATAAATATTTAGGGAAATGTGTATATAAACAATATCTTTTTATGGGCTGTGCTGATCTAAATTACTCAAATACGGCATCAAAAGTATGATGATGATTGCTCTTGAACTGTAAAATGTATTTCTAAATATTCTTCATAATATCATGAAGATTAACTAAAAGAAGTAAGAACACATATTTGAGAAATTTGGACGAATGAAGGCCATTTTACATAGTTAATTACAATTTACGAACACATTTCGTAACATAACAACATCAAAACATATAGAGACTATTAGAGCAGAGATAAACAAAAGCCAATAGATGGCGTTACCGTGCAGACAGCTTTTGAAATTTTAATGCAGTCATCTAGAGAAACTTAACTGAAGTACAAACAGCATATTCCGGAATTACAAAAATCCAGAAAGCAAAAAGGTAAGTGTTTAGAAGAGTAGTAGACCAAGAAAAGATAAAAAGTAGTTTAATTGTTCAGGTTTTCCATCATAATGCACAAATACAGAATAATTATGTTCCATGATTGACAGCTGCCGATGGCAGCGCACTCGAGATAGTTACATATATTTTTATGCTACAACTGAACTGCGATAGTGGTCAGAGAAGGAATGAATGAAAAAATTCATTCACTACAAATTCTTCCATTTAACTTATTTGCATATTCAACTTATAAAATATCGCGAGCATATGAATTATAAGGTAGCTGTTAGGAATTAACGTACGGAGACTTTTGAATTTTTAAAGAGAAATTTGGTAAATTAGCAATACTGAAAGTAAGTATGTTACAACAATTTTGGAAACACGTTGCGAAACGCATTAGATTGACAGAATAAAGAAGGAAAGTCTACCCTTAGCCATTATACGATTCAGAAAGAAAAAAATGCATATACAAGTTATAACGAAATCTAAAAGAGGAGCAGATGTTTCTGTAGCCGGAATATTTCTATTATTCTTTAAATGAAAGTGTGATCGATCTGCATGTTGACTAAAGATTCGGAATTGCGTAAGGGCGTTTAACGATAGAAATAGCCTAATAATTTCTTTCATTTATTTAAAATTGGAAAACATAGGGTTTAAAAAATAAAATAAACTAATCCCCGAATTAAAAAAGGGCATTTATTAAAGGTAAAGAGGATAATTTAAAAATCATATGCGATTTCGTATCATAGTTACCATCTGCAAATTCAAAGTTCGTACAATTTTTAATATGTAGACGTATCCTTTTTCAAAAAGTGTATTCTTATTCCGAACGTAGAAGCACTTTTCTGTCGAACTGTACCTTTCGCATTGGTCTGTGCCAATTTGTGATAAACTAGCATGGGATGGCACGTTTTCTTTCTAAGAAAAGTGTAATTGATACCGTTTTTGCTTATTTCCCATTAGGGATAAACGGTTACTCACATTTGGGAAATCATTCAGCTTATCTACATAAAGGCAAAGATAAAAAAATGGAGTTTATACAAATATTATTAATATACATCAAATAATACGTGATTTACCGTACACGATTCATAATACATACAGATTTCGTTATTAAAAAATATGAAGTGTCTCTGTGACTGCAATGATTACAGAAAAATGTTATTTATAATTTTCAATAAATAAGAAAAAATATATAATTGTTTTTATATAAATTCTTTTGTGTAATATTTACATATAAAAATACTTTTTTATATATTTTTTGTATTGTTTTATATAATTTTTATATTTTAATAAATATAAAAATATATAAATTACAACTGTATTTTCCCCCTCATTTATCATTTAATAAGATAAACATCATTCTAAGTTTAAAATTATTTGTATAAAATAATAATAAAGAAAAACTTTAAATCTACAACTAAGAAGGTCCTTCCTATCAAAGTATACTCAGTTGAAAATTTTAAATTGTATTTGAGAGTATTTGAGATAGAGAAAGAAACTGCACTTTTTATCTTAGACACTTGTGACAAAAGTTATTTAACTCCGTCCTAAAGAAATAGATGATTTCAACCGATTGTTATAAAAAGCTTATTTATTATGAGAGGTTTTACAAGAGTTTTAAAAATAAGTTATTACACTTTAAAAAAGTTGTTTGTGTACATTGATATCAGACAATATTTGAGTATACTGAATAAGTAGTATCTTTAAAGTGTCTTTATTAAATGCAATTGTTTAAAATAATACTTTATAAGGGAACGAAAACTTAAACGAAGAATTAATTGAAGAATAAGGAATGAAAGAGATAAATAAGATAATAAAAAAGCAAGTACCCCATATTTAGTAGACTGAAAAATAGCATGATCTCACATTACATCTGTACCACAAAATTATGTCCTTTTAATAAAATAAGGTAAAAAAAATCTTAATATTTTATAGTAAAAGATTTTTTTTTTTTACAATTACGATAAAACTATATCGTTTCATGGTAACTATATCAGGATAAGTTTATAATTAAAATAAATCGCCTGTCAAAATATGTCTTTAGAAAATTAAGTTATACACATGTTTACCCAGAAATGTTGAAGTATTATTTCAATAATTTAGAATATTTCAACATGAATTAAAACCAGATTAACTCCCTATCTTTTAAAGTATTAAATAACTCCCTATCTTTTAAAGTATTAAATAAAAGCATATCTTTATTATGGTTTTATCCCCTGACATCAAGCGTGCGTAATAGTTTGTATATTAAGGGTTCATAAGTTCTCCGATAGGATGCTTAAAATCCAAAGAATTTCTTTCGAGTAATACTAAAAGAAAATATGAAAACTACACAAAAGATAAATAAGAAAACTAGTTTGCAAACAAATCTTATTATATTTAAATCAATTATTTAGAAAAACAATGCGATTTGATTGTGAATTCAACCTTTCAAAAATGCAAAATAAGAAAATAACTCTCTTTATCAGTCGTGCTACTTTTGTGTAAATACTCGGCAAATAATCTTATGTTATACAGAAATAAAACATTTTCCGTTTTCCCAAAATCTTTTCTGCCGCCCTTTCATCTTTAAGATTTGCTAAATTATATTTACTTACGTAAGAAATTGAGTATATGCAACTATATCTTTGCATTTTTATTTATTCCACATATGTATAAATAAATAAATGTGATGCAGAAAATATTCAAATGTCATTCAAGACTCTTTATTTAAAATATTATTTAATTCTTAACTAAATTTTATGCATTCAATTTTCCATTATTGTGTCAAAATTAAATAAAATTTTCATCAGCCATTTTTTTTTTTCATTCTTTTTCTTTTTCTTCTTTTGTTTTCTTTTTGTCTTTTTATTTATTTATTTATTTTTATTTATTTATTATTATTATTATTATTTTTTTTTTTTGCGGACCTGCAATCTACAATATTTGTTTCGAGCAAAAATATTGATGAGTTTTAAGCGCATTGATATTAAAGCAATAAAAATAGAACAATGCATTTATTAAACTATTCTTTTTATATAAATTATGATTTGAAATATAATGAATAACTTTTCGTTATGTAATAAACTAGCTGAAATGGGGTCATCATTCATATGCAATTTTCCTTCGAAAAAAAAATGCATATTCAAATGTAATTTTTCTTTTGACTTTTATGTTTATAATAATGAATAGATATTTTCTATATTTTACTTAGTAATTTCAATTTGGTTGCTATTTTTTTCAAATTTGATACATTAAATTTTCCATTATTTTGTCTAAATTAAGTAAAATTTCCATCAGCATTTTTTCCTTCTGTTTTCCTTTTTCTTCTTTTCTATTTCTTCCCCCCCCCTTTTTTTTTGGTCTACAGAATAATAAAAATAGAACAACGCATTTATTAAAGGATTATTTTTATAGTTATGATTTGAAATAATGAATAACTTTTCATTATTTATTGAACTAGCTGAAATGGAGTCATCATTGATATGCAATTTTCTTTCGAAAAATTTCATTACATATTCAGATATAAATTTTCTATCTTTATAATAATGAAAGAGAATTTCTATATTTTATTTAGTAATATAAATTTTGTTGCTATTTTTTCCCCATATTTAATACATTAAATTTTCCATTATTTTATGAAAATTAAGTTAAATTTCCGTCAATTTTTTTTTTCAATTCTTTTTCTTTCTTTCTTTTACTTTTTTTTTTTTGTGTGTGTAAAAATTTTGTTTCAAGAATAAATATTGATGAGTTTTAAATGCTTTGATATTAAAACGATAAAAATAGAACAATGCATTTATTAACGTTGTTGTATCTTCGTAATAAGTATTATGTTCTGTCTTCTCATTCAACAAAAAATCACAGTAACGAAGGCATTAACGGAGAGTCAAGCTGATTCTTTTTTAAGTTTAATTTGGACACACTTATCATTTAACATTTTAAAACACACGACACACTAACATATACATATTTAGTTTCACTTGACATTTATGCCGGATCAATTTACATTACTTCTGTTCAAAATACATTCATCTATTGTTCTGAAGTTTTCTCGAGACCGGACGATCACAGGTCCCAATTTCCCCAATGAGGAAAAGGGAATAGTTTTTCCCTGGCGCGATTGAGTCGCAACAAAAGTATTCTTTTTTGGAATAATGATTTGAAATAATGAATAACTTTTCATTATGTATTGAAGTAGCTGAAATGAGTTCATCATTCATATGCAATTTTCTTTCGAAAAATTACATTACACATTCAGATATAATATTTCTTTTGACTTTTATCTTTATAATAATGAATAGATACTACAAGTATTTTACTTAGTAATATCAATTTTGTCACATTTTTTTTTTTTTTTTTTACAAATTTAATACATTAAATTTTACATAATTTTATCAAAATTAAGAAAAATTTCCATCAGCTTTTTTTTTTCATTAATTTTCCTTTTTCTTATTTTTTCTTTCGTCTATAAAATTCATTTCGAACATAAATATTGATGAGTTTGGAATGAATTGTTATTAAAACAATAAAAATAGAACAATATATTTATTAAAGTATTTTTTTATAAATTATGAATTTGAAATAATGAATAACTTTTCATTATACATTGAACTAGATGAAATGGGTTCATCATCTGTACGTAATTTTCTTTCGAAAAATTATATTACATATTCAGATGTAATTGGTTTATCGTCTTTTAGCATTATAATAATGAATAGATACTGTATATGTTTTATTTAATAATTTAAATTTTGTCCCTATTTTTTTCTTTTTCTTTTGTTATCGGATGTAAAGTTGAATAATAAGCAAACAACGTTCAACACTGTGAGACATCATTTACAATGAAAGATCGTTTTCAATGTTGTATTACAATCATATTTAATAGTATTCACAATTAATAAATATTCACGGCCAATAAAGACAAGAATTTACTTAGTTAAAATACGTACTGGTAAATATGGGAACTTTTATTTTTCAAAAAGTAACCCAGAGGGAAACATTTCGAAATCTTCAATTTAATTATTTATAAATTAAAACATTTACATATAATAATATAAATATTCTATTAATAACACTTTTTTGTATTTAGATAAATAGATATTATTCTCATTATTAGTTGTAGTTATTTATGTGTATGTAAAACTAATCATTAACGTGCGGACGTGAACATCAGAGATCGAATAGAATGTTTAATTAGACCATGTCAGGTAAAGCTCATTTGACCATAAACGCATTTCACAGTGCTTTATTATCGACCACTAAGAAGCTGGAAAATCTAGCCCCAAATTATGCCATCGACTGTCTGATACTATGATATTATCATGCTTTTTTTATCGATTGATTCCAACAGGAGAAGAATACCTAGAAATTTGTTATGTAAATATATTAAAATCAAAAACATTTAAATTACCAAATAAATTTTCAGTAGGACTGACACTACGCCTTAAATATTTAAACAGCTATATTTAAATCTTTTCTATTTAAAAACATTGTTTTAAACCAATACATTTTCAAAACAAAAAGGTTATTTAAAAATTATAACTGACCTTCAAGGAACATTTTCATTTATTGTGTGCATCTGAAAATGGATTTATAGAAAAAAGATAAAATGTAATAAAAAAAAAGAATATTTAAGGTATCTACAGGTGATATGTCCTCTCTAAGGTTGGAGATTTTTAAACGGTAGTAAACGATAAGTTGTTTAAAATTAAAATTGAATAACAAAGCAAACTCTTTTTAACAGTTTAAAAATAATTTTAATTTATGTTAGACAAAATTTGTACCTGTCAAAAAACCTGTCTGTTTAAAAAAAACTGCGAGTTGATGAAGGTAATATGACCATATGCAGGTATTATGGTCCATAGGTGAAATAAAATAAAAAGTTTAAATTCAACGCATAAAAAACAATAATTATTACCAAACCAAATTTATTTATTATTTAATTTATAAAAAAAAATTAAAAAATAGCCATGAAGGAAATTTAGAAAAAAAAAGTGAAAGCAATTTAAACATTTTTAGGTAAAAAATTATTAATTTTTTTAAAACTGCACATGTAGAGCAAATGATTTTTTTTGTATCTTTACTGGTAAGTCCGACACATTCATTTTGCACATAATTACAACAAACAACAAATAATCTCATATCAATAGCTTTTCTCACCCGCCTGGTAATATTGCAAACAAAAATCTTTTTTTACTAAAATGTTCGTAATTCTATCTCAGCACTTCGATATTGAAATTCGTTTATACAATTAAAAAGAGCTTAAAAAAGCTAATATATCATGTATACACATAATTACAAACACTTCGTTTGCATAAGATAAATAACAAATTTTCCAGAGACAAATTTGTATTATACCATCGAAACTAACAACACCACAACTAATGGCTGTCCTCTCGTGCGCGTGGTCCGTGAATGCTGTCAAAGGATAACTAAACCAACACTTCTGACTCCCCAAGACTGGATTCAAGTGCTATTTTCTTTATTTCACTCAAACTAATAACATTTTTATGGGCTGGCCATATTAACTGCTTCGTCCATATTACTATCAGATACCTTACCTAGTCAAAAAGTTTAATTAAATTTCATATTTCTTATTTTTTATTGAAAATATTATAAATTTTGCAGTAAAAACCATTTAATCTAACCTTCTCACCGCCGCGACCTGATATATCCATTCACTATGCTGTAGGTTTCACAGCAATAAAATGTTTGTTTAAATTAATATAATTCTACAAATATAATACATTTTTAAAACATGAAGTAATTATTGGTACTGTCAAGGATTATACTCATATACGTAATTAAGTTTTTTATCTGAAGTTTGAAAATTCAGATTTTTTAAGCATTTTAAAAAAATTACAGAGAAAACAACATTAACGTGCGTCCTTTTAAATATATTAGGAGATTACATGATAGATCATTTAGTAACACATGCGATATAAATTTCAAATTTACTCTATGTTTAAATATTTTTTAAAGTTTAACTTGTGAGAGAAAAAACATTGCTTAAATAGTTCGCAGAATCAAAATTATTTTTGTGAAAGATGTTTATTTATAAAATATGTGTGTACGCCATATCACCTGGTCCGTCGAGCCGGAGGATTGCCTATGGATTATTAGTGATTAAATTATTGGATTGTGTACCATTCCTCTGCGCTATTTAAAAGATCTCGAATTGGATTACTCAGTACCGAGAGTTTTGTATTTCAAAAAGCCGCTTCGCGAAGAGTAACTGTTGTTTCACTATCTTTCAATATTATTTAGCTGCGATGTTTAGGAATGCTATAAAGCAAGATGAGAAGCTTATAGACACAAATATTACTGAAAATGTGAATGATAAAATTACTGCTAGAAAATTAAATAATGTTACTATAAACATAGATATTTATAAAAATTACACACATTTAGCAGATCTGGCAAATTCAATTATCGAAGAACACAAAAACAAATACCAGAGACAGATAGAATCAGAGGTAATTAGAGTAAAAAGAGCGAAAGCCAAAATTAAAGTGAAAATAAAGGAAATAAACCGGAAATTTAAGAAAGATACTGAGATTTGCAGTTTAGTTACATTAATAAAATTTTCCGAACACTAACATTAAAATTGCCGAGTAAACTTGAAAGTTGGGGCTTATTCTTCTCTTTCGTCGAATGAGATTTCACAGCCAATAGTTTTCCTAATAAATATAACATCTAAATTAATTTAAGTTTGATGGTTAAAAAATCTGATATTTTAAATACGTATCTCGAAAAAGATGAAATTTGGGATTCAGAACAAGTAAAATTGTAAAATTTACGGGAATTTAAGCCTACACCGCAAACTTGTTTAAAACGACTTTGAAAAATAACTCGTCAACAAGGCGAAACTTATGTTCAATTTTATCGCGCCTAGTAATTAGTTGAGAGTATTACCTAAAATTGAGGAAAATTAAAAAAAAATGAAACTTTAAACCAATTATTTCTAACGGATAAAATATTCCAAATTTTAGATAAAGAAATTTCATCTCATACTGTAAAAAATGACCAATGTTTCTTATTTTATAAAAATACTATAACCACGAACGAAAATATAATATAATCTTCTGAGTTATCCAAACTTCCGAATAGCGTGTTCCATTGTCTTTTGAATTCCTAGAAACCAATACATTTCCAAAATTTGAAAAATTATTTATAAAAAACAAAGTATTTTTTGCTGCCTGTATTTTTCAGAAACGTTCCCGAAGGGTTTTTATAGTGTATTAATTAGTGTCCTCAGCTCGGAATACCTGTTTTTCGAATGTCATCAACTCTCAAGTAAACGTTTTCAGCCGCATAGGTTAATTTATACATGAAAGAGTAAAGAAATAAATCTTAATTTTAATGTTATTGTTAACGCTGTTAATTTTGCCTGTTAAACATATTTTTTGAGCATGGAAATGTTTACTTGAGAATGGATAGCATTCGAAAAACAGGTATTCCAGGCTGAGGACACTAATTAATATACTATAAAGGCCCTTCGGAAACGTTTCTGAATAATACGGGCAGCGAAAAATATTTTTTATAAATAATTCTCTAAATTTTGAAAATGTATTGGTTTCTGGGGATTCAAAAGACAATGGAACACGCTATTCAAAATTTCGGATAACTCAGAAGAATATATTATATTTTCGTTCGTGGTTATAGTATATTTTCATAAAATAAAAAAAAAACATTGGTCATTTTTTACTGTGCATAAAAGTATAAGACAAGCAGATAGATGGTTTAAACATTTAAAATTGGCTAAGGAAGTTAACCTATACTTTCACCCGGAAAACCGCATTCGAATTATAATGCATCTCGTAGGCATATAAAAATGTACCAAAAGTGTTTTTCTGATATGAACTTTTCTAAGTGCATAGTACGTATGGAAGTTCATTCGTTATATAAATGTCCTGATTATAAAAGAAATTTATTCATTGGAGAGTAAATGTAGTAAAAAATAATACTTTGTTTCTTAATTGTAATTGTTTGCATAAGGTGGCAATATATATATCAATATACAGGTGCAATATTTGTTCTAAGAACCTACGCATTACGCTTCATTTTACAGAGGAAAAAAACATCAAATACGATTTCTGAGAAAACAAAAGAGATGCATTTAAAGTGGAACCAGAGATATATAAAAATGAAACCTCAGACAGTCATAAATTTATTGCAACGCAAAGTATTCACCATTCTTTTCGACATTTGTTCCGTTAAAGATTTCTGAATCACATAATTACAGCAACAAATTATATACAACGAGAGGTTTTGCTAATGAAACAGAAATGGTTTGGCATAGCCGTTACATAAGACATCAGGGGAAACACGCTCAATTACGGTGTTTATTCCTTTCTGTCTCGATGTGCCATCTCTAGATATATTCATTAATAATCTAGGAATTTTATGAAAGAACATGGACAAAGTTGTAATAGAAGATTTTTACACGTTTTTTTAATCAGGAACTACTGCTTAATACCATACTAAAAATCAGACAAAATCTGAGCACGGGAACATCCCTATATCCATTATTACATACTAAGTACATACCAAATTTCAAGTCTCTATCGCAATTTGTGCGAGAGATAGAGCGTTTAGAGACACGCACACACAGACAAAAATATTTTTTTTCGGAATCTCCAGTGTCTGAAACGTGTAAATCCGTCAATTTTTTTTTCGATTTTCAAAACGATTACAAGACTTACCCTATACTACGCATGATGGGTAAGTAATAATAAAGTATAATATGTAAGGTACACTTTTTCAAAATCTATACAATAGATGAGACAGGGAAATATACAGTTAAAATGCCCCTGAAGAAAGATCTAGCTTTCTTAGGCAGACATTTCTGTTAGTAGGCAAACTATTAATTTTATTAAATTTTTTAGTGCGGTATCTTAATTGCCATTTCTAAATTTATAAAAAAAAATCCTCTCATGGTCTTCACTTTTATTGCATACGTTTAATGGTATTTCATTGATTCGTTAAACACATATTTAAAATTGAAAAAAAAAAACGAAAAGAGCAAAACTTGAAACATTTTATGTTGGAAAAATTCAACATACATATATTTTTAAATGTTATAAATCACGATATGAGAAATTTTTAATACTATTTTAAATCTTTAACTTATTCAATGACATGAATCTTCAAGCAACTATGGTAAGTTTCAAAAATGCATTCAACTTTATTTCTACAATTCAAATGTAAATACGTTAAATCCTTTCGACTCGATGGGGGTGATATAAATTGTGAATTATTGTTACTATCTATTTTGCTGTCAGACCAAATGGCTCCTTCGCTGTCCTGTCTAACCTTTTCGTGACAGTGAGTAATCTCTCCGAATCTACGTACAAGATATTTACTGCAAAAATACAAAAATTTTAAAAGGTACCTGTTGAGTCAGTATTTATCCTGTTTTTCATGTTCAAATACGTTTGATGTTTTTTTCAATTTTTTAACACATTCGTTCTAAATTTTTGTAAACATAGATTAGTTTCAATATTGTATGAAAACGATTATCCAAAAATATCTTTATGATATTTACAATAAAAAAATATAAAAAAATATTTAATATTAATATATATTTAAATTTTTTATTATTAATACATACGATAACAATTCTCATAGCGTGCTTTTCTAATCAAATTGGTAAGATACGTCGAAAATTCCGATGTTAGGTACGTAGTATCTTTAAATTACTTTAACAAACGTTTATTTTGCAGTTTTTCTAGAAATCTCGTAACATTCTATTTCTGAATCGAGTCTGTCGATTGAGAATATTTAGATAGTTAAATGAAAAAAAATATATGAAAAAATTAAATTCAATTGCCTTATACTAGATTAATTTTAACACAATTATTCTAATTGGTAAATAAATTACAACTTATATGATTTATTTACTATTTATAATAATAATTGAGTTAAACGTAATCTAGTGAAATTCCCTATCCAGCGTTTACTGGAGTTCCATTAGCTGCGATTTTATTCTGTTGAGCTCATTCAGATATCGGACCAGATGCTATGATCAATAATGTTATCTGGATGAATTAGGTTCTCCAGATTCGTCCTGGGTGGCTCAGTTGAGAGAGCATTGGCAGCTTCAGCCAAGAGATCCCTTGTTCGAGTCATAGCCCAGACATTTTTCGCCCAGTTAGAAAATTACAACTCATATACATTGTCTTAGTTATAATTATTAAGATAGTACATGGTGCAATATAATAGAAATTGAAAAACGAGCAACGTTAATAGCACCAGACATTTAAATTTCAATGCATACTAGTTTTGGTGTCATTTAGCATACGATCCTCAGTGCAAAGATATAAGCATAATATAAAGGTTGCCCAAATGGAAGTGGCATTGCTGTAATAACTCCGCCACTTGAAGGGAAAGATGACTGCCCATGCTCCTATAGAAGGCGCAGAGTGCTGGGAATGCATGCGATATCATCAGATCCCGGCAGATGCGTGTGTGAGAGCACGTTAAAAGGCATCGTTTGCATCATGGATACCTCCAAACGATGTCAACGCGCGGTCGTGCAATGTTTAACAGCGGAAATCGTGATTGCTAGTGAAATCTATCGTCGAATGCAAAATGTGTATGGCTCGCAGATCGGTATTCCGATGGTGTAGGGATTTTCGTAGTGATAGAAGCAGTACTGACGACAGGTCACGGCCTGTTCAAGTGCGTGTGGTTATCACCAATGACCTACAAGGTGATTTTGTCTAGCCTATATCTGTTACGTCTGTATTACTTCATTTTTGTGTATGCTAATTTATATTATTACCATTAAACCATTTGTCACACCTACTGTAGTGCCACTTCCATTTGGGCGACCCATATATAACAATATTTTCATATTATATGCTTGACTTGTGATTTCACTTTCTTGTTTTTATTTGTTGCCGAGTGATCAATTTATAGTTTAGCTACTGCCAAATCTATTTTTAAAAATTATTGAAATATCTTCAGTTATTCCCTATAGAAAAGTACTTGATTATTAAATACAAGGTGGCCATAATTAAACTGACGGTACTCAGAGTGTTCTGTAGCGCGATCTAATTGCGAGAATAGCGCCAAATTTTGTAGGAAGATTAAATAAGACGGAGAACGAAGGATTCCGCGAAAAAAAATTAAGTTCCAAAAGTCACCGTCAGGGGAATATGTGGCTGTGTATTCGAAAAAGAGAGTTTCAAAAAATGAAGAATCAATACTGAAATAAAATTACCGTCTGTTTAACGAATTCAGCAATTTAATCCTAGCTTAAAATGGTAAGAGTTTATAAAAAGCTAAAAATTTACATAAACACTGTTAAAGTTTCTTTATCTGCAATTTCACTTACAGAGCCCCAAAGAAAGCAACAGCAGAAGAAGAAGTTCTTTATTCAAATTTCACGTTACATCTTTTGGCCCAGTGCCAGCTTGTTCGGCTTTAAAAGGTAATGTGCTACTGTTAAAAGCAATTTGATTGAAAGTTATCTTTCATAATGTCTCCTTCTTTAGTCGAGCGGACTCTACTAGTCAAATTCTTTTACCTCAACCAGTGCAATGCGCCAGCCACTCTTCGTGCTTTTAGAAACCACAAAAAATGCGTAAAGGTAACGGTTCTTTGTCAGTTAATGGTTTAAAAGCAATGGTTGAGAAGTTTGAGAAAACAGGTTCTCTAAATGTTCAGTCAAGCAGAGGACGAAAACCCGTATCACAGGATACAATCGAAGAAGTGGCAACGGCGATTGTCGACAGAGCACCAGACAATATTGCTACCACTTCCAACGCTTGTGGGATAGCTCGGAATCTGGATATGCCTTATTGTACGGTATGGAAAATCCTATGAAAGATTATCCACTTCTATCCCTACAAAATCAGTCATGTACAAGAGTTACGTCACACCGACCATGATAAACGATTGACTTTTGCTCTCACTTTTCTTGCCAGAATGGAGTTGGATGATGCTTGGCCCTGGAAAATCTTATGGGGAGACGAGGCCCACTTTTACCTGAATGGAACTGTAAATACCCAGAACTGCCGAATTTCTGATAACAAGTCACCAAGAGCATTCAAGGAAATTCCTTTGCATTCACCAAATATAACTGTTTGGTGTGGTTTCACAGCAGATATGATCATAGGTCCATTCTTCTGTGAAAACATTACTCCGACAGGACCTGTAACTTGTTCTGTTACCGGAGACAAAAATCGCCAAAGGCTAAACAACTTTGTTATTCCGGCACTTCAGCAAAGACAGTGCCTGGAGAAAATCATTTTCATGCTGGAGCCCCTCTACATATTGCTTTGCGGGTACAGCAGCTGCTACGACAGAAATTCACAACAGAAAGAGTCATTCACCGCTGTTTTCCAACTGCATGGCCACCTCGGTCCCCTGATCTTACACCCTGCACCTTTTGGCTATGGGGTTACCTAAAGTCCAAGGTCTATCACGGAGGTGTCCAGGACCCGACTACGTTGAAGGATAACATATCGCGAACTGTACGAGAGTTTCCTACAGACTTGTTATTCTCTGCTGTTGTAAATGCTGTGCACAGAATGCAATATGTGGTCCACAAAAACGGCGGCCACATCGAACCTGAGTTGGATGTAATTTTATTTCAGTATTGATTCTTCTTTTTTGAAACTCTCTTTTTCGAATACACAGCGCCACATATTCCCCAGGCGGTGACTTTTGTAACTATTTTTTTTCGCGGATTCCTTCGTCCCCCGTCTTCTTTAATCTTCCTACAAAATGTGGCGCCATTATTGCAATTAGATCGCGCTACAGAACACTCTGAGTACCGTCAGTTTAATTATGGCTACCTTCAATTTTCCACACGGTTTCGAAAGTATTGGTGAGCTCTTAACATGTTAATTGCATTAAAAATTTTGTTCTGCTGTACAACAATGAATCTTTAAAGTTATTGTGAGCATTATTAAATGTAAAAGATATGAAATAAGACATTTATTTTTTAATATTATAAAACCATTAGAAGACTCGTACTTAGAAATAGTCTTCATTTATGAAACTATCATTTATCTGATTGTCAGTATTCCAGATCATTGTCTGAAAAGGAAAAGCTACATCTGAACCCGAAATTAGGAACCTGGAAGTATCAAATGGAAGACGTTCTTTCTCCATTAAACAAGATAATTTTTTCTTAAATAAAAAATATAAGTTCTTTATGAATTTTCCTAGTAAAAAGAATGATTCTCATAATAATGAGGAAAAATTTCTTTTTCTTTTAATGGTTTTCGATAATGATTTTTCAAGCGAACAAATCTAAAAATTCTTGGAAAATATTAAAAAAAGCCCTCTCATATCGATTATTAATAAAATTTGTGCATGAAATATCAAAAAACTACAATTATTTTATATAAAATAACATACTTATTTCCATGAATATAAATTTGCAAGCGCAAATTGTTTGTTTTTTTCATTTTTTGTCATATAAAAATCATTATGTAAATTTTGGCAAGATTTAAAAAACAATTATAGAGTGCACAAATAAAATGTCACGTCACTGTTATCATTTAAAGTTTAAAGAAATCACTTTGAAACAATTATTTAAAAAAAAAATGACTGAGGCTGAAAAAATAAATAATTTTTGAAAATTGTTATAATTTTTTAGGCTGCTTTTTATGCTACATTCAGTGGTGACTAAAAAAATGAAATTGTTCAATTCTACGCATTTCATACACTTTTTGATGGTACAGTAATGAAAATTGCACAAAGGGATTGCATATTTTGAAGGAAATAAATGAGAAAATGATATTTTGCATTCAATTTTAATTTTGTTAATTCCCAACTCTCTAGAAATTATAATTTATATTAGTACAAGTTGTCATTAATTGAAAAAGAGAAACATGCAAAAGGTTATTAGTCGGATGTGCCAATAGCAAAACTCTCTTCTATCTCATACATGCTAATACTTCAAACTCGCTATCACAGCACCAATGGAATGACACAAAAATTGCTATTACAGCGCCCCCTTCTGTAAACCTATAAACAAACCTAGAAAATTTTTTGGTTCAAAGCTATGCTTAACTTCATACACTTTTCTATGGTACAATACTGAAAATGGCACAAAAATCGTTATTACAGCGCCCTCTTCCGGCGGCATATCTCCAAATTCAAGAAGGACCTGCTGGCCATAGTCACATACCTGTACAAACAATTGGTTCAATTCTATGCATAACTTCCTACACTTTTGATGGTACAATACTGAAAATGGCACATAAATTGCTATTACAGCGCCCTCCTCCTGAGGAATATCTCCAAATTCAAGAAGGACCTCCTGGCTATAGTCACATACCTGTACAAAAAATTTGGTTAAAGTCTATGTGTAACTTCCTACACCTTTCGATGATACAATGCGGACAGACACGTGGACAGAGGGACAGATACACAGACATGCAAAAATTTTGTATAAACGTGTTTTTTGGTATCTCTAGCCCCTAAAACGTGTAAATCTGTCGAAAACTGGAAGTCTAAAAAAATATCGATTACAATACTTTCTTCTATTATACATAGAAGAAAATAATAAATCCTTATAGTAACCCCCCCCCCCCCAAAAAAAAAAAAAAATCATAGGAAGTTTACCATTTTAAAGGGACATTATGAATATGTAATAGTTTCTTCTTTCATAACATTCTAATGGGGCACCAGTTTACACTTTTAAGTCAACATATAAAATAGGTAGAAGATTTTTTTTTTAGAAATTTCGGTGAAAGTTGGCAATTTGGACTTAATTTCCAGACGCGACAACACAATATAGAAAAAAAAACTGCGGTTTCGAGACAACAATCACTTATGTTTCAAAAATTGAGCCGTTTATCGGAAAATGAAATATTCCTCGAGCCAGTGTCATGCATTTTTGTTTACAAATTAGTCAAAGAAGGTGTCAGAAAGTTTCGCGTTTATTCGAGCGGGAAAAAATTATCATTTTCAGAACCGCCATAATCTCCTTAGATCAGGTACTAAAAATAGATTATTTAAATACAGAGATGCATGAATCTTGTTTTATGATGCTTTTTTTCTGTGATAATTTTTTGTGATGAAAATATTCAGGCTTGTATGTTTGTAGTTGGTCCTGCTTTCTTTAATATTTTTATCCAAAATGTTACCACATAATTCCCAAACTAAATAACCAAAAACACCTTCATTTAAAATGTATTAAACTCTTTATAACCTACATTTCGAATTAATGAAAATTTCACGTTCCAAAATATTTTTCCTGAAATTTTGATAATACGTTAGAACATTTGTGCAATCATTACATAAATTCAAGAAAGGCTTCGTCTATTAAAATTAATAAGCTAAACGAGAATTTATAGGTAGTTTGTAAAATATTTACAACTCTCCTCAAATCATTTATAAAATCTTAATTAAACGATTTTATGAAACGAATTCATGTAAAGATTTTATGAAACGATTAATATATGTTTGAAAATATCTGAAACGAACATATGATTGAACTATATGAAACGACATTATGAAATGCTTAAATTCACGGTTTGTAGAGTAGTTTTGATAAATAGACATAGAAAGACAAACAGATAGATATTGACACACACGCACACATATATATATATATATATTTATAGACAGACATATAGACACATAGAGGAATAGACATACAGAACATACAGATATATATATAGACAGACAGATAGATATAGGTACAGATAGAGTGACATATAGATAGAGAGACTGACATATAGATAGTTAAATAAATAGACAGATAGACAGATAGATAGACATCCAGAGATAGGTACAGATAGAACGACATATAGATAGAGAGATTAACACATAGATAGTTAAATATATAGACAGATAGACAGATAGACAGACATACAGATAAACAGGCATACACATAAATAGACAGAAAGACAGGCGTATAGAAATATAGATAGACAGACAAATAAATAGAGATACATATATATATTAAAAATACATACATATATATATATATATATATATAGAGAGAGAGAGAGAGAGAGAGAGAGAAATAGATAGATATTACTAAAAAAGACATGAATAGAAATTTTCTACTTTGTGGCTTTCAGCATAAAGAAAGCTGAATGGTTATAAATTAAAAAAAAAATTATACATTTAAAAATTATTTTGTTTTTTACAACGAAGACTGGTTTCGGTACATGATGAAATAAATAAAGTGTCTATAATACAGCTTAAATTGCATACTGCCAATAGATGTATTAAATGAACCATATAATAAATGTTTTTGATGGTACGTTAAAGTATCACTAGGGCTTAAAGTGTTAAAACAAAAGTTACGGATTACAAAAAAAAGTACCATTTTGCAATACATTTGATAAAAATTGAATACTTGAAATAAATTAAAAATATACGCCAAATTCTAAAATTTCATGGCATCAAGAAATTAATACGTTAATATATATATACTTTTAAAATGTTAAATAAAATTACATCTATTTTAGTTTATTATAAAATGTATTGAAAATAAATCACACAAGAAATATTTTGAAATTGCTTCATATATTTATATGCATTTTTAACGGGATTCGTAAAATATAATACAAATTAGCATAAACACAAGAGAGTTAACATGAGATTACATAAAATCCCGAAACCCAGTGGGATTATTTATTTATTCATTTATTAATCTTGTTTGTTTAACGTTTAATTCATATAGATATGATTTTTTTTAAACAGGGATGTTTGATATAATAATTGCATTTGAAAGAAAATCCCTTTAATTAAATGGAAATGTAATAATATGTATTGTTTACAAAATTGAAAAGTAAAACAATTTACTAGAATTGTAAAAAAATCATTTCCTACTTTTATTTAATAGAAAATGAACTTGTTTTTTGTAAAGAAAAAAAATCAAAGCATGATTTTAAAAAAAGATGCTGAAAGATGCTGATGGTTAAGATGCTGAAAGGCGCAGTAAATTTAAACTTTGCACCATTTCTTCTTTTATATGTTTAAAAGTCTTGTATTACGTGTTCAAGAATCCCAACTAGTCTCAATTTAAGCTATCTTTATTTCCAAACAGTAATCTTCTTCCATTTCAATAAAAATATCCCCTTAATATTATTGTGTCGAAATAGTGGTACCATATAACAGACTAGATGGGACCCCTTCATGTTAAAAAAATATTATTAATTAATTAATTTAAATTATTTTAGTGATTTGATCATTTTTAAAAAAAATTCTGCTTTTTACGTGGAAAATACCAAAATATTTTATTTTGTTCTATTTTCTAACAAAGAAACAATACTCTTATATTTGAATGTCTTCTTAAAACTCAAGATTTAGATTTTATCCACAGAAATACATAAAACACAAAAGCATAGCTGTTAAAAATTTCAAAATATTACATATGTTCTTTATATTTCAATTAATTCATAATTATCTTCGTTTTATATTATTTTTGGTTTTTGAATTGCTACGATCATCTTTAGCACAATATACATGCAAACAAACTGAAGAATAATTGTATTCTACAGCGGATTCCAAACCCGTGAAAACATTTAAGTTGAGTCGAAGACAAAACAAATTGTCACGTAATGAGCATCCACACAATTAGAACTATAATTGGGATATTTTATACATTATATTTAAATAAATCATAAAAACAAAAATCTCATTCGAAACATTATTGATAGCAGGTAAATTATGTCGCGTCGAATACCTTCATTTAAGATATTTGCAGTATTTTATGAAGACGGAAACTTTAAATATAAAAATAATAAAAGTGAAAGATTTCCCTACACATAGGTGAAAGATAAAATACTTTTTTGTTTATAAACTAAGCACTGAAAAAAAATCTTACACCTTTCGAATAGTTTTGAAAATAATTACGTAATAAATCTTTTCAAAAGACACATGCATAAAAAGGACAAATATACAAAATGTATAAAATAGTTGAAAATTAATGATTATTTCTTATGAGAATTTTTCAATGTACAATGCGTCCCAAACTAAAATATTACAGAAGGTTACAGCAAAAAGTCATTCCACAGCAATGTTCAACAGAGAGTTGTGAAATTTGGGGAGTATAGTGAGGAGATGATTTAAATTTAGCACAAAAAGAGTAGAAATTAAGAGCTAAAAAGGGTTAGTCAAAGACTTGATTTACCGTAATTCCGTAACATCCGATGTCCAACCTTAAAGGTGGCATAGCACACTATGTGTGTAACATTCAGACGCATACACTGTAATCATTGAATGAACATCCTATGTTACGATTAGAAATTACAGAAAACTATGGTGTCCGTCATATTGAACATCGTATGTAATCATGCTAGATAAGTCTTTGACTATTTGTTTTTGCCCTAATAAAGATCTCATAATTTCCTTGAGATTTTCCCAAATTTCACTATGTCCTGATAAATAATTTTTGCTGTAGCTCTCTCGGAAATGTTTAGTTTATACCTTAACTTCTGTGAAAAATTTGTTGCATAACTACTGTGAGCGGTTTTTGAGACAATTTGATCTAATTATGAATAAAAGGCTCGATAATCTGATAACATACTGTTTCTTTACCAGCATTTAAGTACAGGATTATTATAATTGAAATCCACCAATTCGGAAGTTTCTAGTGATAGAACTAAGGATCGAAATGAAACAAAACTTCATGAGTATTTATTTAAACTGATCGTCTCTGTGACGCCTCTACATGTAAAATCAGCGGTCTCTGAGACAGGTAACAGCAGTTAAATATTAATTTGGGATACCTTGAACTATCTACATTTTATAATTAAACTTTAAAAAATGTGTTTTTCCAATTTCTTATAACATTTGGCAAAGAACATTCTTGATATTTTATGATTACATATTTCAAGAAACGTTTCGTAAATGAAATCACTTTTATATCACACAATCTAAATTTCTCGTGCATGCCTCTGTATAGATATAATGACAGTTATTTATATCTTCAAATGTTGATCTTTAAGAAAAAATACTTCAAGGTTCTTTTTAAAGAAACTGTCTGCGTAATTTAATAACGTTTTCAGAATTATTGAATGCTTTTGTCAAATTACTTCACTAAATAACATTATAAAACGTAAAATAAGTGTACATTTTAAGAGGCATTGTGTATTGATATGGATAGGCGCTATTTCAGAAAAATAAACCTATTCCAAATGTAAAAAAATGTGTTCAACAAGCTATTTATAGAAAAATGACAAAAGTTAAAGCAGAAACGTTTAACTATTAACATTAAAATTATAATCCTAATGAAATATAAAACAACACGAATGCTTGGTAAGATTTTGTAATGGCACGTTTCGGGACACTACACTCGAAATAGTAAATTTTATTCAACAATTGTTTTAGATATAAAAAAAAGAAAAATAATGGATACATTTATTTTTATTTACATTGAAAAATAAAAAACAAATAGTAAAAGTACGAATTTGCTGTATTCCCAACACAAATATAATCATATGTGTGACTGACGGCAGTACAAAGTGTCCGATAAAGAAAATAAAATTTAATATCACATTTTTTAGGATATTGTGAATAACATTAGAGCACATGGGCATTTAAGAAATACCTTTGAATAATTAAAGACGCAAAATATGCATATATTTATTATATACTATTTTTTAAATTACATACTGTATACACTATTAAAGTATCAGTAATTCTCTCAAAGAAATACATATGCTACAGTTATCTTCTTTTTTTTCTGAAAAATTAGAACAGGCGTGTATTGTTACCCTACAAATAATTTAAAATAGACGGTTTGGCTTAAAAATGATTTTATCTCATTTAATAAAAATATTTTTGAGATTTCAGAAATTTCAAAATTCGGATATATCTGCAATATTCACTTGGCATGTAATTTACAAGGTCTACAGTAAAATATTAGGCAATCTTTCCTATCCCTTCACATACGCAGTCTTAAATCGCGAAGTCTGAGAAGAGGTATTTGTTGAGCAACAACATTTTTCAGATTGTTCCATTCGTGATATATTATCTATAGGTCATGTGGATATGGCCAGTCACTATATACACTAAATTTTATAGTCCAAATGACATATGTCCTATCGACAATCTGTGAGTTATCTAGTGTTATTGTCTCTCCAACATAGTTCAAAACATGTTTACAGAATCTCATTCCTGTACATTGTACTTGAAATTGTAATTTCGGATGATATACCGATACGTACAGTCAGTACTTTTCCATGCGCACACCAACAGATCACTATCTCGATTTTGTAATTTTTAGTGTATACTGCTCGTTTTCAATTATCTTAATATAAAATAATGGCGATTGTTTGGCTCTAAACAAAACCTTGCTTCACCTGTAAAGAGAACTTTTCACCAGTCTGTGCTACCCTAATTGCAATGATGCTCCATCCACTTGATCCTTAATATACGCGGTCTTGTGTTTAAAGAGACACAAACTATAGATATATGTGTATATAAACGATTCTGATAAAAGAAATTTCGAATAATTTGTGCCGATACATTAAATCCAGTAACCCAGAAAATCTGATTTTGCAGATGTAGTAGAACCCCGATTATCCGAAAATCGGCTTAACCGAAATACATTAAAACTATTTTCTTTAAATAGGTTTTTTTTTAAGCATTCTGGTTAACAAATAAATAAACAGTGTCAACATACTTATTTGCACCATTGCGTAAATGCAGGCATTTTATTGCATAGACACGTAGAACACTTCATTTTTTTACAAAATATATTGTGATCTTTTTTTTTCAGCTTCACGTTACTTAAATTCTGCTTTATTACACCACCTTTTAAACAACAACACTTTTAACGGAATTGCATCTTTCTGCACTTTAATATATTGAAGTGCTAGTATCAACTTTTTCAGCTCGTTGAGCTCTTCATGATTATAAAAACCCGTTTGTGCTTTAAAGTATTACTGATCGTTAACAAAGTTTGGATTTAAATGAAAACACGTGTAAACAAGAAGGGAAAATCGAACAGAATACGGACTCTTGCTGCACCTGCAAGCACGAACGCGTTATCTGACTGTGGGGAAATGAGAAGGTGAGTAGTGCTAACTGGTAGAATACAATTAAAAAGCCTCCCGGTTATACGCAAATTCCTATGGATCCCCGGTCAACCGAAAATCCTTTAGTCCCATGCTTTTTGGATAACCGGGATTTTACTGTAAGTGGCATTTCTTTTTCTTATTGTACGAGTTGCTTTGAACGGGTAACGATAATTGGTTTTTTTTTTCTATTTATACGCAATTCACCTTGTCTGGAGGTTTTTCGAGCGCTTTCAGTAGTTTGAAATTAACTTCAAATTTGTGAAAATATACTTGTATTGACAATGTAGAAATTCTCCATATACGTTTGTAATGCACCCATTTTAGTTTTTGAAACTATTTGCCAAGCTACAGATTCATGTAAATTGGTACTGCCAGACATTCCTAGACATATATATTTCTGCAAAAATTTACACCAACGACACTAATATAGTACCGAACATCAAAAACAACAAAAAACATAATTCAGGATTTACTCTCCATCTTCATTTTACTGGAATGCTGAATTTTACGTGAAAGATGCTCAAAGTCTTACTATGACTTTTGTGGGCCCTGGACATAAACGTGATAAGAGCGTCAGCGCTTTCTTGTGCTATTTAGTAAAGGGAAATAGTTTTTATGAATCCATTTCTTATGGGTGTGGTAAAAATTGTTATATGGCACATTCATAAAGTCAATTTTCTTCATAAGTGCATCGAATTTTCAGGTATACTATTTAGATGCGAAGAGGTATAATAATATTTCTCATTTTTATACAATGCAATGGGCAATAGATTTCTCGGAAATTTTTCTCAAAGCTATGATTTTTAACCTATTTCTGGAACATAGTAATCAGGAAAAGGTGTGTGTCAGGTAATAACCAGGATTATTACTTAGAATTTACTTGGATTATAACTTAGAAATAACTTTGATTATAATTTGGAAATAACTTGTATTATAATTTAATATTATAACTGATACAATTAAACTTGGGAAGTATCATACTTATAAGATAAATGTAGTTAGATTCTGAAGCTTTTCAAAAGAAATAGCTTATGCTTGTACATATAAAAATATCTTCTTGAATGTATCAGAAACATTAGAGTTGATAGAAATAGGATATTTCTCAATGTAAGCATAATTGCAAATTTTTTAGACATGAATATATGATTTGCTATAGTACATGATAGAACGATGTAAATAATGAAACGCAAGTGCAATTTTTTTACAACTTTGACCACAGATTTTGATGTTCCTGAAAATTTGTGTTCCTTTCTTAGTGATTCGTGAGCTTTGGTCTTAATTTGGTCTTGATGATATTTGTTTGCAGAAAGACTTTTAACATTTTACAGTCTTTGGATTACCACATATGAATTCAGTACTTTTTTCTGAAATTTTAAGATATAAACAAACATAATAATTCAAAAATCATATTATGATTCCTTAATTTATTAAGCAGTGACTATAATTTTTATATGCAAACTAATTAATTTTCTATAATTTTGTCTTCACTACGGCGCAGTTTTTAAATTCAAAAATCATATTACATTATTTTATTTATCTTATGATGTAGAGAATACGTTCCCTACTAATTAGTTATTTTTCGATGATTGTGTTAGCATATACATGTAGAAAAAATATTATTATTATTATTATTAATATTATTATTTTGAAGTTAAATATTTAAAATTTCGATTAACTTTGAAATTTTAAATTAAAATGATAATGCCAAATGAAACTGCAAAATTATAAAACTTTTAACGATTTTACTGGGCACGCTAAATTTAATCTCAAATTGCTTTAACAAAATTCTTCAGTAAACACAGTGTCAGAAATACATTAGACGTGATCATTAAATGCTTCTCTCTGGAAACACAATTTAAACAAGCTTAGAAAAGCAATTTATTTTCACAGGAAAGAGGTTAATTTCTCTACTTTGACGTTTAAGATGTTTCGCATAATCTTTGTGATATATATGTACGAACAATTGCAAAATGAACCGTGTACTTGTTGAAATAGTACTTCAAGTTGGTTATTATAATACATCCATATTTTTACAGAGCATTTTACTTTTAATCTATTAAGAACTAGCGGTACCATATGGTACCGGAATAGCTGCCAATCATTTTTCTGTTTGAGTACGAGTATTTTTTAAGAGAATTATTCGCTTTATTTGATGAGAGAATTTTTTCGATAAAATTGGACCAAAGTTGATATTGTGAAAAATTGGTACGAAATGAAATTTGTGCATTTCAAAGAAGAAAAAAAGTCCGTCCTTAATGAGTTAATACAGTTTCAAATACCTTATTTGAAATCGTTTCATGTTATTCGAAGAAAGGCATATGTCTAGAGAATTAGAGGAGTCTGATACATAAAATCTTCTGGTCAACAAAACCAATTATATCTTTTTTATAAAAACTGATCCCAGTGTTTAAGAATTTATTTTCACCAATAATAATCGATAAAAATATAAAAAAAATATGTGTTGCTATTGAATGAAGTTTGAGACTATAATAAACAAAACCAAATATCTCTTTTTTATATAAAAACTAGTCCCAGTGTTTAAGAATTTAATAATTTCATAGAATATAGTATTTCTTATTGTTGAAGGGAATAAAATTACGTTAATCTGAATGAAGGGGTACTTTGGAAATTTTTCGTCGGTTTGTTTGGGATAAAATACTTCATTAACTAATTTATAACTCTTATAGTTAAATTAACAGCAACAATAACAAAAATAAATATTTGCATGATTTTTAATGTATCGAAATCAACACCATTTTATCAGTTATTGCACTATTTTGAAAAATCCCATACATTTTTGTACATTTTTATTGAAAGACAGAATTTTTATTTCATAGTAGCACGAACATAAGAGAAAATATGTAACTGAGTAAAATTCCAAAATGCAGAGAGATTATTTCGGGGCGGTGCGCTTCTTTGATCGGTGATTATAGGTTGGTGATTATAGATCGGTATCTGAACGACTCTAACGTGAATAACAATACAGGGTGTTAGATAAAATATGAATGAAAAAAAAATTGGAAGTTCGTTTTATTTTTTATTAAAATTTACTTATTTTAGTCCCAGATTTTGAGAATTTTTTGGAATATAGTTTTTATTTTTATAGAAAATAAATTCTCATAATTTCAATGATAGTGTATTTAACCAAATTTTGTCACCTGTTTTTTACTAATTTGTCACTTTTACAGTTAAAATAATCGAAAAAACATACTTTCAGGATTTTTTAAATCTATTAAAATAAGCGCCAGTCGAAGCCGTATTAGAATACTTTGAAACCTTCCATACATACTTGTATTTTTTAGATTTTAACATATAGAAGATATATATGACAAAGACGTTTGTCATATATCTTACTTTCAGTTCAAACCCCCCCCCCCCTCAAAATTTTAACAAGTTAACATAAGCTTTTCCATTCCTCTTCCAACATCTAGCATACATGTATTGATTGCATGCTTCTCCTCCCCCCCCCCAAAAAATAGAGATTTAAAAAAAAAAAAAAAAAAAAAAAAAAAATTCATAAAGATTTATTCATTCCCCCCAAATAAATAAATAATTAAAATAAACAATTATAGTTTACAGTTTTTAAATGTCTGTAACCCCCCCCCAAAAATTCAATATGTTAACTAAAATCTATTTCTGATTTAATTTAGATAACGAATCTACTTTCTTCATTCTAAAATGCAAGTCACTCTCATATATCAGAAACCTCTCTGTCCTTAATTTGCGGTTATGCTAAAAATAAGTTACTAATGCTCACATATTTCTAATTCAACCGTTTCCTTCTCATGAAATCAAAAGTGCATCTGTCTTAAAAGTTAGACAAAATATATATGCAGCTGTGCTCTACTTATTAAAATAATGTAACGTATAACCGATATTCTTTATGCAAGCATTTGCACTTCTCATCCGCTCTCAAAAGAATTAATTAAAATATCTCGCGCCCACATGTAAACTATAATATGCAAGCTCATATCCTTCACACCCTGTTATTAGATTCGAGTTATATGTAACCGTTAATTGCAGCTGTCTTTTAGCAAAATCAAACGCCAATCCCAAAATTACTTTCTTTTCTTTTTCCTTTTCTGTCTCCATGAAAGAATCCTTACAACCCTTCCCCCCATCCTCAAATGAATGCATTATCATAGACAGAATCTAGCAGTTATCGTTTTTTCCCATACGCGTCCGACCGTTGTCTCCAATAACTCCCTCGCCAAGTACTGGCGATTTTATCATGCTTTCCGCGCCAACACCCGTACAGGTAACTTTTAGAAGAACACACTTCGGCCGTTTGTCTTGACCAGGAAAGCGGTACAAAACTTGTCATTCTTTGTGTAGGTACCTCCCCTTTGCTTATATAACTATCGATATTGCCTCATCGTAAAAAAATAAATCTATATTGCATCTAACTATGTAATCCTTCTTTCTACTGAATTTGCTACATATTTTTCATCTCTACTTGACCCTGTTTACTGCTCCGTTATACTGATAGGCACTGACGCCAAGGTAAATAAACATCTACTGCTCCATGTTACAAACTCTGTTACAGGTGTATTTCAAATTAGCACGAACAAAAAAGACAACATGAAACTAAGCAAAATTCAAACATGCAGTGGAATCGGTCGCAGACATTTAGCCGAAAATCAAATAGCCGACAAGACATTTAGCAGACAGAAATTAGCCGACAGGACATTTAGCCGACAAGTACATTTAGCAGACACGTACATTTAGCCGACAAGACAATTAGCCGACTGCGACATTTAGACGACAGGACAATTAGCGGACAGAGACAATTAACCGACAGGACACTTAGCCGAAACGGACATTTAGCCGACAGACAATTAGACGACAGTCAATTAGCAGAATGGCACAATTAGCCGACAGGACAATTAGCCTACAGGACAATTAACCGACAGGACAATTAGCCGACAGGACAATTAGCCGACAGACAATTAGACGATAGTCAATTAGCCAACAGGGACTATTAGCCGACAAAAGATTTAGCTGACCGGACAATTGGCCGACAGGACAATTAGCTGACAGTACATTTAGCAGACAGACAATTAGACGACAGACAATTAGCCGACAGGACAATTAGTCGACAAGACCAATATACCCGACATGACATAAGCTTACGGGACATTTAGTCGACATTAAGCATGTGTCTTGTGACTTTTTATACTCGCATTTTTAAAAGGGGTGAATCTGAGAATCTAAGGGGCGTAAACATTCCAAACATGCACAGGGCGTCGCAAAAAAAAAATAAATAAATAAATAAGCTTTGAGAAGTTCAAAAAATTATTTGTATATCTTAATTACAAGCTCAGATATTATTAATTATTATTTCACTAAATGGTTTATTTCTATTATATGCTTATTTTAAAAGGCAGTCATGTGCTGTTGTGGAATGTGGAACTAACCGATCGCGATTTCATTTAAAGTGGGATATCTAACAATGAGATCTATTTAAAACTTTAAGATAGTTTATAACACATGATAAAGAATTATAAAACAGACTGGCGCGTCACATTTCGGGGGAGAGGGAGGGGAAAGGGCGTGAACAAATTTAGGATATATAATAAGGAGATCTGTTTGAAACATTACGGTATGTTATAACACATAACATAAATTTTAAAAATGATGCCACGTCAAAAATTGTGGGGAAGGGGGGAGCACGTTTTTTTCCACACGGGGGGGGCACTTTCTTAAATTTTAACCATACCCGTCATGTGACATATCGTTACAAAGGGCTGTGACCACTTATTCATGTAATGCACCACAGCTGCCACTCTCCCCCATTTTGCCCCCAATGGGGCACTTTTCTAAATTTTGCCGATTCCCCTCATGTGATATATCGTTCGAAAGGCCTGTGACCGCTTAATCACGTTATGCATCTCTGGGGTCCACCCCCCCGCACTCCCCCCCAAAGGGCCACTTTTCTAAATTTTGTCGACACCCCTCATGTGACATATTGTTGGAAAGGTCTGTGACCGCTTAATCATATTATGTATCTGAGGTGTCTATCCCCCTCTTTGCCCTCTAAGGGGGGCACTTTTCTAAATTTTGCCGATACTCCTCATGTGATATATCGTAGGAAAGGTCTCTGACCGCTTAATCATATTATGCATCTCCGGTGCCCCCCAAGGGGGCACTTTTCTAAATTTTGCCGGTACCCCTCGTGTGATATATCGTTCGAAAGGTCTGTGACCGCTTAATCATGTTATGCATCGTCGGGGTCCATCCCCCCACTTCCCCCCTCAAGAGGCCATTTTTTTCAAATTTTGCTGACACCCCTCATGTGATATACCGTTGGAAAGGTCTGTGACCACTTAATCATATTATGCATCTGAGGTGTCTATCCCCCTCTTTTCCCCCAAAGGGGCACTTTTCTAAATTTTACCGATACTCAGCATGTGATATATCATTCGAAATGTCTGAGACCGCTGAATCATATTATGCAGGTACAACCAGTTTTTTTATCCCCACTGTTAAAAGAATGAACATAAAGGTAAAAAATATGGTTTATTTGAATGGCTAATTTTTTTTCTATTTTTTAAACGGCAAAATTTTGGTGCATGCAAACTGTGCGTTCTTCCTTAATGTGTAAATCAAAACTGAAAACCTCCACAAAAAAAAAAAAGAAAAAAAATCGTAGTTTCTATGGTTCTACGGAAATCTAACCTAATTTATGATTTTAACGAAACACGTAAATTTTTCCACCTGTCGCTTGTTTGTACGCGCAGCCTATTTTTCAACTTGCACATAGATAATACGCGTGTTTCGCATCAGGGTCTCGGAAATTTCATACAATGGCAAAATGCAATTTTGATCATTGAATTTCATCATTGACTTTTACAGCATTTTGTAAAACGACCATTTTCATCATTAACTTTTACAGAATGTTGGAAAACAGATGTCTCGAGACATTTTGCCTTTTTTTTCAAGTTCACAGAATTCAAAATAACGCAGAAATTACATTGGGAATTGAAGCGCTAAAATACGCCATCTGGTGGAAAAAAGATATAACTTCTCGCTTCAGGAAAATCCCTTCCAAGCCAACTGCATTACATGCATTTTTATTTTGTTCATAATGATTATATTTTTGCACAATTTCAGATTTCATGTGATATTTGTGTTCCGTGTTTATATGGCAAAGTAAAAATTATCCAAATTTGAAAACAAACACTTTCAAACGCGTTTACAATAAATAATGGTTTCTATGGCAGTTTAGCATTAGTTAAAGGAACAATTTTCCTGTACTGACGGCAGCGATCAGCGCCTCTATAGGCCGTTTTAAGTCCCGATAATTGTCGTTTTTTTATGCCCTCCCGGATAATTTTGGATCAGCAGGACCCAAAGAAACGCCAAAGGTTGTAAAATTCTGCTTTGTGTGTGCGCGTGGCAACGGGGCTTAAAATAGCGTCGAAATAGTAAAATTTTCAAATTTTACCCTTTTTTTTATTCAAATTTTTTAGCCTGTTTAACACTAAATAACGCAGAAATTGTAAAATTTTGGGGTTATCTTTCAAGTATTCATTTTTTTCTTTTTCTCGTGTATTGTACACTGGATGCGAAATAACGTGAAAAAGTAAAATTTAGGCGTTCTTTCTTCCTTTCCCTGGGATTTTTTCTGGTTTGCGGGACCTAAAGTAATGTCGTAACAACAGTAAAATTGTTGCTCTTTTTTTCCCTGATACTGAAGTATCTGAAATACCGCCAAAATTGTAAAAATTTCGTTTTCTTTTCTCTCTTTTCCATGGCTTTTTCGGGCCTTGCGGGGCACAGAATTGCATAATTTAGGATATATGACATGCACATATTTCAAACTTTTTTAAATTCAAGGTCAAACATTTTTACTTTTGACCTTCCATATCTTAAAAAATGGTATTTTATGTTTTTTCAAAAAAATATATTTTACTATTATATTTATTTTATATAATATCTGAAAGTATCATTTTGGGAAAATCATGGGATGCTGAGTTATAAATTAAAATGCAAACTGCTTTTCCTAATTGCAACACCAAAATCGCTTATTTAGGTGACTTATCTATGTACCACATCTTTACCCCCCCCCCTCTTTCTCTCTCTCTATATATATTTTTTACTGACAATCTCTTTTATTGTAAAGTTCAGAAACATATTTTTTTTTCTTGGGGTTAAGTAGAAAAAATAATTTTATGCATAATCAAATCAAAAAGCAGTACTGACAGTAATAACTATTTCTTAATGCAATTTTCCAAGTTTTTAGTACCCATTGTTGAGTTCAGACATCCCCACCTTCTCCCAAGGCAATGAAGTTTTTAAACCCCCTAAAGAAGAAAGGCTGTGGAGTTCCACAATGTGTCAAAGCATTTCTATGATTTTGTGTAACTATTCTATGATTATACTTAAAACATAAAGCTGCTTTTTTAATCATCTGCCTTGTGAACCAGTTTTAATACTTATCTTTTTAAATGAAAGATATTCATTTGTAGCTTTAATGCTACAATTAAAAAATATATTGTAGCACTGAAGTAGCTCTGTCTGCAATAGCTATCTTTAAAAATATTCCCATATTTATATTTTTATTTTAAAAGATTTTATGAAATTTCTTTACATTGGTGCCAATTGGGCTACTTTCATAGTTACAGGGAAAAAGGAAGTAATGTGAATTACTATTATCTTTGCTGATACATTTCCTGACTACAGTTAAAACTATATAAATTTGTTTTAATGTGAACAGAAAAAGATGTTAGATTTAAGAAAAAGAAAATACATTTTCCCTCATAAAGCTGTTACATTTCAATAATTTTTTATTCCACTGATATTGAGTTAAATTGACTTCATGGTAAAAATGAAACTAATATTTCCTTTGATAATTAGTACAAATGCTTCTAAAAAATAAATCTCATCAGTACTTAGATTAGAACTTCAAATATAGAATGCGAATGTTCACATGCAAAGTTGTAGCTGGAAAATGTGACATCAAGTTCGGATATATATATTTTTAAGGATCTGTTGCACGTTAAAATATTTTAAAAATATTATGAAAAGTACACATATAAATTTTGTGACGGTGAAAAGAATGTTATGTTTAAATTTCATTAAAAAAAAAATGTTTGTGTCAAAGTGGTGCAATTTTTGCTGATTTTTTATTCCGTAACACCAAAGATCAAAGCCCCAATTGTTAGTTATTTATCTTAATTACATGTTACTGATTACTTATAGGAATAAATTTTTATTTTTCAATACAGCAGTTTGGTAGCTTTAGTTTAAAATAATATTTGTTTCTTTAGTTAGGACAGCCAATGTTTTAGATTGAATTTCTAAAATAATTACAAAAATAAACAGTTTCTTTTTAACATTTTCATTACGGTTTCCGACCATATATTCTTATAGTTTTATATACAAAAATCAAATTTCATTATTTATCATTGTAAAGCAACTGAGTAAGTTGTCATCAGAAACTCCTGTTACAGACCAAGTCACAAATATCAGCGGAAAGAGAGTTCTGTTTTATTCTAGGTCCAGCTTGCACTCACTAGAGTATACATAACACAACCATATTTTGACTCAAGAATCTTGTATGTTAAAAGAAGCTATTTATTTTATAGTTTATGTAGTAGTATATAAATCCTGTTAAATGAAATTCGGCTGAACCTTTTACTGCTTCTAGAAGGAAATTTGCCGTAAAATTTATAAAAAAGGATTTTATTTAAGATTTTTTTTTAAATTAATAAAGTCTCTTTATACTGTAATATTATTAAATGAACATTTAATTATTGATAATTACAAATTATGAGGCAGATCTTAATATATATTGGTGAATTTTGTACATTGCTCTATGATCTAATTTCTATTTATGTTGAATAATAATTTATTTACTTATTTATTTTGTTATTTAAACTCCAGTCATTTTTATTTTTATTTTGTTTCTAATATATGTTATTAGGATAATATATTGTCGATTTTAGGCATAATGCTCACAATATTTGATGAAATAACATATATTTACTATGAATATTCTTATGAAATTCCTCTGAAGATTCCTTAAGATATTCATAGTTTTCCATTTTTGATTTTTCCTTTTATTAAGTTTAATTCCTGCTGTATCCTTTCCGTTGGTTTTTATAACATCTCATCCTTTATTTTTCACATGTGTTTTCATTTTTAATTATATGTATCAAAACAGCTTTTTATTTTGAAAAAACTATTTAAAAATTATTTTTAAATTTTAATTTGAAATTTAAGAAAACATTGTTAATATAATACCCATTATGTTGTATATCATTCCGGTTGCTTTTTTGCGCATGGTAATGACCATTCGAAACTCAACTGTTTACATTCCTTCAAATTTGTTTGATATTTTTAATGTCTTTGAAGAATAACCAATCATATTTAAAATTGACATCAAGTTATTGTATAGACTTGTTTCTTTTTAAAATGTAAATATATTATATTCATATTAATGAAAATTCTAAATATACATTTAATTTGTACGTAAAATATTTTTAACTAACTGAAAAAACAGTTAACATTGAAACATATTCCTTACTTTATCTGAAATTTTATTTTGAATTAAGACATCTTTCATTTTGTATTGTCTCTTACGCTCTGTTTTGAAATTTTACTCATCGGTTAAATGAAGCATTTAACGCTATTTTACGTTCTGGAAAAGAAAAGAAAAGAAATACAAAAATTAAAAAGAAAAGAAAAGAAACCGCATTTGAATTTTTGGTTTCCAAATGAGTGTAAACAAAGAATTTTAATTCTTAAAAAAATAATTCTTCAATGAATGAGTATATTCAATTTACTGCATGATCAAAGACAATTAAACTTCTAAAATATATGCATTTCTGTCCCAATTGGCTGCTTATTTTCTTGGAAATGTGGCATTTTTAGGATAAACAAGAGAACAGATATATCACATGAGGGGTGCGTGCAAAATTTAGAAAAGAACCCCCCTTGAGGGGGCAAAGTGGGAGATAGACACCGGAGATGCATAAAATGACTATGCGGTCACAGGCCTTTCGAACGATATATCACATGAGTAGTGTCGGCAAAATTTAGAAAAGTACCCCTCTTGGGAGGGGTAAATGGGGGATAGACACCTCAGATGCATTATATGATTAAGCGGTCACAGACCTTTCCAACGATATATCACATGAGAGGTGTCGGCAAAAATTAGAAAAGCGTCCCCCCCTGGGGGGGAAGTGGGGGAATGGAACCCGGAGATGCATAAAATGATTAAGCGGTCACAAGCCTTTCGAACGATATATCACATGAGTAGTGTCGGCAAAATTTAGAAAATTCCCCCCCTGCTGGCCAAAATGGTGGGGGTGACACCTGTGGTGCATAACATGAATAAGTGGTCACAGCCCTTTGTAATGATATGTGACATGACGGGTATCGTTAAAATTTAGTAAAGTACCCCCCATGTGGGTAAAACGCGCTCCCCCCCAGCCCCATAATTTTTGATGCGGCCTCATTTTTAAAATTTATGTTATGTGTTATAAAATATCGTAAAGTTTCAAACAGATCGCCTTATTATATTTCTTAATTTTCTTCGCGCCCCTCCCCCTCCCCCCCCAAAATGTGACTTACCATTATTTTTTATAATTTATTTTTAGAATTTCTGAAAGCTGATTTCTTTTCTTTTTCTTTTTTTTTGCGTCGCCCTGTGCAAGTGTCGAATGTTTACGCCCCTTAGATTCTGAGATGGGGGTGGCCCTTTTAAAAATGCGAGTATAAAAAGTCACGTGACATATGCTTAATGTCGACTAAATGTCCCGTAAGCTTATGTCATGTCGGGTGTTTTGGTCCTGTCGGCTAAATGTTCTGTCGGCTAATTGTCCTGTCTGCTAAATGTCCTGTCGGCTAATTGTCCTGTCGGCTAAATGTCCTGTCGGCTAATTGTCATGTCGGCTAAATTTGTCTGTCGTCTAATTGTCTGTCTGCTAAATGTACTGTCAGCTAATTGTCCTGTTGGCTAATTGTCCGGTCAGCTAATTGTCCTGTTGGCTAATTGTCCGGTCAGCTAAATGTTTTGTCGGCTAATAGTCCCTGTCGGCTAATTGACTGTCGTCTAATTGTCTGTCGGCTAAATGTCCTGTCGGCTAAATGTCCTGTCGGCTAATTGTCCGGTGAGCTAAATGTCTTGTCGGCTAAATGTCCAGTCGGCTAATTGTCCAGTCGGCTAATTGTCCTGTCTGCTAAATGTCCTGTCTGCTAAATGTCCTGTCGGCTAATTGTACTGTCGGCTAAATGTCCTGTCTGCTAAATGTCCTGTCGGCTAAATGTCCTGTCGGCTAAATGTCCTGTCGGCTAATTGTCCTGTCGGCTAATTGTCCGTTCGGCTAATTGTCCTGTCGGCTAATTGTCTCTGTCGGCTAGCTGTCCTGTCGTCTAACTGTCTCTGTCGGCTGATTGTCCTGTCGGCTAAATGTAGGTGTCGGCTAAATGTACTTGTCGGCTAAACGTCCTGTCGGCTACTTGCTGTCTGCTAAATGTCTTGTCGGCTATTTGGTTTTCGACTAAATGTCATGGACCCCAGTGGAATTACGTATTTTATTTATTTTCAATCTTGAATAAATACTATTTCTTTAAATGTAGTGCAATTACTTACAAATGTAGGCAACGTTCCCAACCCTGAAATTAAAAGTATATGAAACTTTGAAGATGTGTAGGGCGCAAGCATGTATGTAATATGAACATATTTATTGTTTCCCAAATTCAATTTAAGAAGGTTAATGTTACCGCGGAATATTTTCGATTGCACATTATACAATGTTTCTTAATCTAGGAAAATGTAACATTACCACGAACGAAATTATACAATAACCTCTTCCGAGTTAACCATGATTCTGAAAAGCGTTCTTTATCTTGATAAATCTCAGAAACTAATATGTTTTCGATATTTAAAAAAGCTTTTTTAAAAATGAAATATCTTTGCTTGCAACAGTTTTTTGGAAATGTTTCCCAGAATTTTTATAGTTTATTTATCAGATTTCTCAATCCAAAGTATAGGTTTTTACAATGAAAATTCTTAAGTAATTTTCATGTTCAACAAGCATGTTATACTGACAAAGATAATAAATTAACAATATTAACATTCGGGTTATTTTGTTACTCTTGCAGGTAAAAATTCCATTACGTAGCTGTAAATGTTTAATTTAGAATTGATATAAAATTAGTAACAGAAAAAGAAACTTCGTTTTTATAAATGCTTCTTTAAATATGGAAATTATATTCTGTTCTAGGGTTTTCAAAGTTAAAGGATGCTTTTAAGAATCGTGGATAACTCGGAAGAAGTTATTGTATAGTTGCGTTCGTCGTTATATTATTTTTACATAGATTAAGAAATAGTTGTACTTTATTACAGTGTGACCCATTAATGGTAAGTGATTGGTAAAATGTTTTATGTTAAAAATTACTTCGCTTTATTAATTCTATCGAAAGCTTATAAAATATCCATTGTTAAAAATATTAAAAAATATTTTGAAGAACAAATGTATATATCTTAATATGACTTTATATTTTGTGAGTTCATATTTGGATAACAGCAAGCAGATATCTATTTAACTATATTGATTTATTATACATATTTACAAGTCGGTCCAGAGAATCGATGCTTAGAACATCCCGGCTTACTCTGCCAGTACATATCGTATCAAATACACTCTTGCAAGATATAATCAAATTGCTGGAGTTGTAGCGCCATCTCTGATTACAGATTCATACTAATGATTGAGACATGACACCCCTCCCCTCGTAGTTCAAACGAACCACTGATTTAATCGGTCTTTTGCTTCTTCGAACAGGTTGATTGTCGTTTTTATCAGTCTTTATAGGTGCACTCTACTGTAAGTCCACATCATTGTTTATCACGGAATTGTCCTTTATATTTTTATCTATAGTACCATCACAATTTTTATTCACAACTGTACCTGTTACAATATCATGTAAAACTGAGATTGGTGAGATTTTTTAGCATTCTCGGCATTAATTTGCTCTTTATTATTTACATAATATCCAGAAAACTTGTTACTTTTAACTCTATCATAACTATTAAAATCATTGTTTTGTTTATCAAACTGACCCGTTTTACTTTCCTCTGACGTTTCATCACTTATTTCTCTGTTGTGTCTCAACTGATTAACATGACGTTTACATTATTCCGTCATCTCTATTTACTAAAACTCATATACTCCCCAATAGTTTTATAATTTTTCCCTTAATCCATTTCTCCCCTTTTCCAAAGTTTTTAACAAAAACTGATACATGAAGATTGTATTTATGTAAGGGTTGCTGTATTTTTGGTTTGGATGGTAATACCAAGTGTAGAGGTGTTCGAACTGACTTTCCAAACATTAATTCTGCGGGAGTCTTACCAGTGACAGAAAGTGGGGTAGAATGATTTTCCAATAAAAATCGTGAAATTGACAAATTTATGTCACCTTTATCTAGCTTTTTACGACAATTTTTTAACAGTTTGACCATACCTTTCTGCTTGTCCATTCGACGATGGATGATATGGCGGAATAGGTGTATGTATAATTCCATTTGATTTAAGAAATTCTTGAAAATCATCACTTGTAAACGCACGTGCATTATCACTGACCAATTCAACAGCCAAACCAAATGTAGCAAAAACTCTACGTGGTACTCTAATAGTTTATTTACTATCAGCACTGGGTACCATCTGTACCTCTAATCATTTAGTATAAGAATCGACCACTATAAAAAAAAATTTACCCTCAAATGGACCGGCAAAATGTATGTGAATTCTTTACCAAGCAAATTCAGATTCCCATTTTAAAGGTTTTATTTTAGGATTATCCCTAGCAAACATTTGGCATCTACTACAAGAATTAACCATTTGTTCAATTTCTTTTTCCATATTAGGCCACCAGATCACACCTCGAGCTTTAGCTTTCATGCTAGATATACCCCGATGAACCGAATGTAAAAATTGTAACATTTTTTCGCGACCTTCATCTGGTATAATTACTCTATGTCCTCATAATAAACAATTTTCTAAACACGAAATTTCCTCACGTCTACGAAAGTATGGTTTATATTCATCTGATTTAACCGTTTTTGGCCATCCATATAACGCCCATTCTAAAATTTGTTTTGTTACTGGATTTTCAGTTGTCCACTTTGCAATCGTTTTAGAAGTAACAGACCAATCATTACTATTAGAAACGAACATTATTTCCGATGGATTATTTACTACATTTACAGTTTCTGGAAGAGATAATCTACTTAATGCGTCAGCATTTTTATTATTTTTACCTTCGCGATACTCAATTGTATAGTCATACCCTGCTAACATTAACGACCATCTCAGCGTTTTGGGTGATAATGTATCAGGTACTTTTTTTACAGGATCAAACAATCGAATTAAAGGTTTGTGATCAGTTATGCTTTTAAACTGTTTTCCCGCTAAATATTGATGAAATTTAGTTACACCAAAAATTACAGATAAAGCTTCTTTATCAATCATGGCATAATTTTTTTCAGTCTTGTTCATCGTTCTAGGTGCAAAAGCTATTGGTTTTTCTTTACCCTCAACAGTGTGACTTAACACACAACTGATACCATATTCAGAAAGAATCACAGTTTAAAACAACAACTTTGTTTATATCATACAATTCTAAAACAGGTGATTTACATAAAATTTGTTTAACTTTCTGAAATGATTTTTCATGCTTCTCTGACTATGTCCACTTTACATTATTATCTAATAATCTATGCAAAGGTTCTAACACATCTGAAATATTAGGTAGGAAGTTTCTATAATAAGAAATTAATCTCAAAAATGAACGTAATTGAGAAACAATAGTAGGAAAAGGAGCATTCAAAATAGCATCAACTTTTTCTGGAATAGGTTTAATGCCTTCCTTTGAAATTTTATGTCCTAAATAGCTAACTTCCGAAACCATACATTTTAATTTTTCCTTATTTAATCTTATACCATGATCTGAAAAGCATTTCATAATACATTCAACTCTTTTAGAATGTTTGGATTCAGATCTAGCACTTATAATTACATTATCTAAAAATACACCAACATAATCAAACTTCTTTAATATATTTTCAATTTTTCTTTGAAAAATACCTGGTGCACATTTTACACCAAAAGCTAGTCTTAAAACTTTAAATAAACCTTTATGAGTATTAATAGTTAAAATTTTACTACTTTCATCATCAACAGATTGTTGTAAATAGGCATCTTTTAAATCAAACACAGCAAAGAATTTTTCACCTGCTAATTTAGCAAATAATTCTTCCATTCTTGGAAGAGGATAGTTATCATTTTCAGTATTTGCATTAACTGTTGCTCTATAATCACCAAAAATTCGAACAATACCATTTGGTTTTGGAACAATTACTATAGGACTAGCCCATTCAGAATAATCAACAGGTTTTAAAATACCCTCAGTTGATAATCGTTCCAATTCCAAATCAGTTGCTGTTCTCAAAGAAAAAGGAACAGGTCGAGATTTTACGAAAACTGGTTTTGCATCATTTTTCAAATTTATTGAAACGGGAGGATCTTTGATCGTACTAATCCCGTCAGCAAAAACATTAGGAAATTTGTTTATTAAATCATCCTTCGAAATACTTTTTATCATGTTTACATTCGGCCAAAATAATTTTGATGCTTTCAACCAAGTTTTAACAATTAAACTCGGACCTTCCTCTTTAATAACTAGCATTTTTTAATTAGGTATACAATTATCATCAATCAAAACATTTACATTTATTTCACCTAATACAGTTAAAGAATCTTTAGTATACGTTTGCAGCTTAATATTAGATTTAACCAAAGGAGGCTTACCTGAAAATAATTTATCAGCAATATTTTTACTTACGATCGTATGAGCTACTCCTGAATCAATTTCGAAATTAACTTTAATCCCATTAATTGTAACACATTTTTCCCATAATGCATTCGTCCCTCATAACATTTAATGAATATTCTTGAACAGTTTTAATTTTACTGTTCTTTTTCAGTTTTTGATTCATTGTAGAGAAGTTGCGGTTCGGGCATCAAATTTTTAAATGTCTAACTTAATGGCAAAAATGGCATTCAGCGGATTTAAATGGACACTCAACAGGTTTGTGATTTCTTGCACAACGATAACAAGGTTTCTCTTTATAACTGTTCCGGTTTCCAGGCACGTACATCCCTTCTTTCGGCTTCGGCGAATACTGGTATACTTTCGTTTTCTCCATTCGGGCATCTTGAACTTTATTTACAGTTGTTCCTCCATTAATTTGTAGCGATTTAATTCCAGCTTCGGCTGATTCGATTGATTCCGCAATTTTCACAGCTCTTTGAAATGTTAGGTTTTTCGTATCTAACAATTTTTGTTGTATTTTCTCATCTTGAGTTCCAAAAACTAGCTAATCCCGTAGGCGATCACTTAATGTATTTTCAAAGTTGCAGTATTCGGATAACCGACGTAGATATCTCACAAAATTGGCTATACTTTCCCCTTGGTTCCGTAATCTTTATTGAAACTTAAACCGTTCAACTATTTCACTAGGACACGGTGAAAAATGTTCTTTCGCACTCTTTTAAAGATCATCATAACTTATCTCTTTCAGCGAAGTCGGTACAATAATATCTCTCAATATGGAAAAAGTTGCAGTTCCAACAGAGCTTAATAAAATATTTTTCTTCTTTTCCGCATCCTTAATATTATTAGCAGAGAAGTAAAAGTCGATTTTTTCAACATAAATTGACCAGAGCACGGTAGAATTATATTCTTCCAGACGTCACAGAGAAATTACTTCCGTTTCTGCCATTTTCTTTTCTTTCTTTTTTTTTCTTCTTTTCAAAAAGTCTGCAACATTTATTTATAATCTTACATTTATTTAAATTCTATTATAAAATTCTTCTCCGCTTCGTCGCCATTTAATATGGCTTTAATTTTGTGAGTTCATATTTGGATAACAGCAAGGAGATATCTATTTAACTATATGGATTTATTATACATATTTACAAGTCGGTCCAGAGAACCGATGCTTAGAACATCCCGGCTTACTCTGCCAGTACATATCGTATCAAACACACTCTTGCAAGATATAATCAAACTGCTGTACTTATAGTGCCATCTCTGATTACAGATTAATACTAATCATTGAGATATGACATATCTAATATACATTTTGTTAAAATAACCAACAATAACCATTCGTTGTCTTGCAATGAACTCTAAGAAAAATAGACGATTGTTGCTTTGCTACATAAAAAATAGCTTGCACTATGTTATTTCGGTTACCGCCGTGTTTGTTTAGATCGTTTAAAATGAATATAAAAAAATGGTGCGTTGATTTTAACAAATATTTGTTATTAATTTTCATTTAATAACACACAGTAGCGGACCACGTTTATGCTTTTATCTTACCACTAAAAGTTAATAAAATGTTTTGCCTTATTTAATCAATGATTTCTGCGTTGAAATAAGGCAAAATTTACTACTAAATTTTAGTGACTAGAAAGCAGCATAAAAGTTGGCAGCTATGTAATATGTCCTTTTATATTGACAACAGCTAGGATTAAACAATATAACAAAGATGGTATTTTCACTAAAACAATGAAATAAGATTTGCCTGGTAGTCTAAAAATATATATTACTATATATACTTTTTTTGTACGTTTATAACAATGAATTTTTATTAGTTTATAAAAATAAGTAATTTTAAACTTTAAAATTTTCTCTATATCATTAATGCGTTGGAGCGAAATCGAAAAATATTACGGGGTAAAATTTACTCCCTTAATTTGAATAAAGGGAGCAAAAAAAAATGCGTATTGCATAACTCTATGAGCTATACATATCCCTAAAGTTTGATATATATTTTTTAATTTGCGAGTTGCTAACCTTCCCTTATCAAACAATTTTAATATTAATATAATTTTTGAGTTAATTTTGACTTAAATTTGCATCAACATAAAAAATATTATAATTGGAAATGGAATTAAGTATTTAATGACTTTACTGGACAACTAAATTTAGTCTTGAACTGCTTTAACAAAATACTTAAAGAGACATAGTGTCAAAATACATTACACTGTGATTATTAAATGCTCCTATCAAGAAAATGCAATTTAAACAAACTTAGGAAAGCAATTTAGTTTCATGGAAAAGGGGTTAGTCACCCTACTTTGATGTTTAAGTACTTCAGCATAATCTTTGTAAAATGTTTGTGAACGATTTCTCAATGAAACGTATATTTTCTATTGTACCAGTTTAAATTATTCATAATAAAACTTATGCGTATTTCAACAGTCCATCTTACTTTTAATGCTCTTTCAAATAACTTATTTTAAATGGTCCCAGATTAATCAAAGCGTACGTTTCATTAATTACGGGAGTCCATTTAATCAGAAGTTGTCTATTAATGTTTCTTTTTTATTATTATTTGTGAGTGAAACTTTAAATTCTTTATTAAACAAATATTGGCCATATTCTTATAAATCTATAAATATAGTGTTTAGGAATTTAATGATGTTTGTTGCACATATTTCTTGTTTTTTAGAACGAAAAAATAAAATGATCATTCTCAATCATTGCATATTTATAACATTTTTAACCGTTTGTATAATGTATAACTGCTTTAGCATTGTTATAAATACAATCTATAAAAATCAAACTTGAACATTTCTTTATCCTTTAAAGTAAAAACATTTAAAAGCAATTATACAAGAATTTTTTTTCAGTTATTAGAAATCATTCGAAATTTTTTAACTGCGATAGAAGAATTTAATATATTCAAGAATAAGGGACTGAGAATGTGTTAAAATGTACAAAATATTACACTGAAATAAATTATCATATATACCCACACTGAAAAAGGAATTGATTAAAACAACAAAACAGGTTTTGTTGAGTACATTTTGGTTGTTTTAGAAAAACTTTTAGCTGAAGTAAAAAAATTGGTTTTGTTGCTTGGACAAAAAGATGTTGTTAACACTCTTGCAAAATTTTAACAAATTTCATCAATTTTACTTGAATTAACAAAATCTGTTTTTCTAATTTTACAATAATTTTGTAATTACAGCAAAATTTTGTTGTTTTTGCAAAATTTATATTGTTGTGTATTGCCATAATTATATCGTAACTCGATTTATTTGACTTATATCGCTATATAATTAAATGATTAACATAAGTTTTGGATAATTAAAACTTTTTTTCATTGGGATGGACCAAGGTAGTTTTAAAAATCCCCCTGTCCCATTTATTACTTTCTTCTATCTTTACAAGAAGAAAGTATTAAAATCATGAAAATTTTCGACTTCCGGTTTCCGACGTATTTTAGAAGGTCCTGAACACGATTTGACTGTTTTTAGAAAATGACTGTCTATGACTCTGTCTTTCTTTATGTGACAAAATTTTTGTGGGCGCTCTATTTCAAGAACTAATGCACGGATTTCAATAAAATTTAATATTCAGTTACTTCCTGATAAAAATTGTTGCTGATTAGGTTATGGTGTAAATTGTGCAACAAGTGGCGCTGCTATGTTGCATTTTCAGCAGTGAATTACGCCTGTAATCTTTGAATAATAATCAGCGAATTTTTATCCAGCTTTTTGCAGGCGTAATTCACTGCTTAAAATGAATTAAAAATAACTATGTATTGCCGTATGCTGGGCTTTGTATTGCCGTCTCGTGTTTACCGCAAAAATTTGCGTGCTCCTGATGACATTTCCATCTTGTGCTGCAGTTGCAGCCGTTCCGACAAATATAAGAGTGGAGTATCAAGTAAAATTGAACCATTTTACTTGAATTAACAAAACATTTGTTTGCTGACGATACAAATTTTTTTTTGGAATTGCAAAAATCAACAATATTTTTTTTTTTTTGCTGATTCAAACAAAATTTCCATTGACCCATATTTAAACGAAAAGTTTTGTTGGGTCAACCAAATTTTTGTTGATTCAACAAAACTTTTTTCTGGGTGCAGTTTGTCGAAAATAAAAAGCATCTTAGAAATAAAAAATCGTACATTATGAATAAAAAACGGGGAAGATTTCTAATTAGCGTCATTAGTAACCTTGCGTCAGCTAGGCAGTGTATCCGAAAGAATAATGGTATTTTCTTCAGCAGTGGACATCGAGCAACATACCCGCAAACATTTTACATGGTGGTGTTATCCACAGCATTGTCGCCAGTGGGCTACTTTTTTATTTAGATTGCTTAATTGACACCATTTTTGAAAATAGCACAATTCGCCTTATTTTCGACTTATTTAATATTTCGTTAAATAAGGCGGATATTTCTACTTATAAGAAATGGTGTCAATCAAGAAATCTCAATTTTTAAAATACAGTGAACTGGCAACACAGATCCACAGCATATTTTTCCGCAATAACCGAAATATATTAGACAAAAACAAAACCTTGAACATAGTTTAACAGAAACAAACTCAGCAAGATTCAATTAAATTAGTAACTCAGTTCTGAAAAAAAAATTTCGTTCTAAAGAACTGTTCGAGAACAAAGTTGTTCGAAATCTGAATCAAATTTTGCCATAAGAAATAATGAAAATATGGTTAATTAATTCTCCCCTTCCAAGTTACTTTATGTATTTTCATGTTACAAAGAATACACTTTTTAGTACAATATAGTAAAATATAAAAATGCATTACATTTATTATTGTACATTAAATGGGACAAAAACATTTAAATAAAAGTTTAGAAAAAATTTACACATACTTTTATTAATGCAACTTTGGGCAATTTGATATTGAAGACAAAGATGGGACATTCATTTTTACTTTTTAAGATAATTGAAACCATAAGTTAACTCTAATTTAACTTGTTGTTTTTGAATCCCGAAAAGTATGAATTTCGTTAGCGCTGGAATCATTATGCTGTATGATTTGTATATGAGTTTAATGACCAGGAAAATCAAACATAAATAAAAAAGGAAGAAAAGGAAGAAAAAAAGAAAAAAACTCAAAATGCATATGGATTTCGTTGCGATCACTGTACCTCATGTATCTCATGTTGCTGAAAAAAATAATTAGAGTACTTTTTCTATTTCTTTTCATTCGGCAGACTTGACGACGATATTCTCACTATTCAAGAACCGAATGAAGTTTCACTCGAATTTCTTATTCGAGAACAAAATTTATTCACATCTTGGGCGTCCGAGAAAAGAGTTTTTACTGTTCTTAAAGAATAATTAGGTATTTTTATTTTGATCATATGGATGTAGCTTTGTTCTCACGCCTAAGATAAGAAGAGTCTTCAAATACTATGCCAGGTAACTGCAATAGTAAAATAAAGTGCACTATGATTTTTTGCAAATAACTCTTGCAGATATTCGAAACATTCTGTATAACCTATATTTTAGCATATAAATGGCAATGGAAGTTCCAAGCTAATCTGATAATTTTATGTATATTTACCGTATGAGACGCACATTTCTCTGTGCAAAGAAAATTGTATGGAAAATACGGTGAGAAATCACTTTTTTTGTCACATTCATCACTTGCTGTCATTTGATAAAATGTATGCTATTTCTATTAACTATTTCTATGAAATTTAGCACGACAGTTTAATGCAGGGGGTTTCAAGGAAGCATTTGCGAAGGCGGACGTATTTCCCATGCTCCCCTGAAATTAAATAATAAATTGATAGTAAAATCATTGGATTAAATAAAGCACAAAATTCAAAATTCATTTAAATATTGTGGTATACCTAAAAATTCATAAAATAATGAAGAAAATTAGTTATGAATGTATGATAAATACATTGACAGTGGAGACTAAATAAATTTAAAAGTCGTTCTTAAAATAGAAATGAGACTGTATAAAAATATACTATGGGATAACAATTCAATAAAGTAAATTCAAGTAAATTCAATAAAGTAATTTATAAATAAAGGGATTTATACTATAATAAATGGCTTTTTACTTTTTATAAATAAATGGCACGTTCGCGCAAGTACATTGTTAAATTATTTTGTTTATTTTTATTTTTTGAATTAATATTTTTTTTACTCGCCGTTTAATCTAAAACTGTAAATTATGATTTATTGCATTAATATATAACAATGAATTATGAATGTGCATTGTATTTCAGAAATTACGGCTTTCAATTAAAGTTAAACAAACCAGGAACTGTTACTGTAAATTCCAAATTTTCAGTATTATGCACTAAGACTGTTTTTGAAACATTTATCTTAATTTCATTGTTACAAAATTTCAATAGCTTCTTAAGATTCGCCAATTAATATATCAGTACTAAAATAATTCTCATCAGTAACTATAAAAATTATTGAAGTAAAAATGAACAAAGTAACTGTCGTCATACAATAGAAATAAATATACTTTGTTAATTTCAGTATTAAAAATATTATTAAAAATTAAAAACATGACGAAAACTTCAGATTGGGAAATTAACTTATCAAACGACTAAAAAGCCTGTGGTATTTCGAGAAAGCAACAAATATAGGTAATGAAGAAGAAAGAGTATCCGATGAAGCAAGATAGATTGCATTTACATGAAGGCAGAGAAGTTACAATTTTCTTCAAAGTGAATGAAGCAAAAAGGCTAGATTGGAGGTGATTAAAATTACAAAAGGAAAGCGATAAAAGCAACAACAACAACAACAAGTTGAAAATTGTGCGTCAAACGTTACAAACGAGGTGCGTTCGTACGCACGTTTTAGAATTAAATTCATGATATCCCGTGCGTAGAACGGGTTAAACAGCTAGTTAAGTATATATTTTATGACACTGTTCATACAAATATCTTAACTAGTTATATAAATATTCAGATATATATGTATCAGCTAGTTATATAAATATTCAGATCTTGATGATTTTTAATTCTGTGAAATGAATTATATCGTCTGCAGATTAATTTCTGTCATAAAATAAGTATCTCGGTCGCTTGACGATTAAACTTCGGAAGCTCCTATGACAAAAAAGCACCGATTTAAAAAAAAAATTCAAATTTCTTAATAAATATTTTTATTAATATCTTCTAAAGTTTTGATTCGATTTTAATAAATTTTGAAATGTCTCGACAAAATTCTGCAAAGATAATATATTTTAAATTGCAAACCATTTGGTTGGGTAGTTTTTGCGTTGTTATATGCGGACAGACAGACAGACGGACGGACAGACAGACGGACAGACAGACAGACAGACGGACGGACAGACGGACGGACCAAACGACGACTATAGGTGCTACGTATTTATATAATTACGAACGCACCTAAAAAACCCATAAAAATTACAAAAAAATTTCAAAATAAGTAAATTATAAAAGTTATTATTATTATTATCAAAAGAATAACAGAAAGGCAAAAGACTTCGAAAAGATATAAATGGATTCATGAGTTCGTAAATTGCAAGTGAGAATATCAGAATTTTCGTAATATAATATTTGACTTATTTCATGAAAAAAGGAAGAAAAACTGTGTTAAGATATAAGGACCATTACTTTATGAAAATTCTGGTATTCAAATCTGTTAAATCCCTTGAATCACCTCAGGAGTACGAAATCTGTGAGGGTGCAACTATCATGTAAAAATTATTAATGCAAGAATCACAAAGAAGTCTAGATTTTTTTAATGGAGTAAAAGTCGTTATGAAAATCCAAGACAGAAGAGAAGATTGGAGAATACAAAATTCTTCCGTAAAATATTAAAACTGTGATCTAAAAATCTAAAATATATTTTTTATGAAATTATTAATAATTTAAAACTAAATATTGTTTGATTTTTGTACGATAAATATCCTCTGACAAACAATCAAATCAAATACAGTGGAACTTCCATTTAACGAAGTCTCGTCGTTACACTTAAAAACTTCGTTATGAAGAAAATTCGTTAAATAGAAATGAAGTTTAATTCATGAAATTTTTTCTTCAGATATGACAAACAGCTATTGGGTTCAAAAGCATTTGATTCAGTTTTAATTATGAAGCCGTCTTTTACAAAACAGTTGTGTACGGTCGATGATATCACGTCACATTTCCAAGCTTTCGTAAGCTCTGATACACAGGTTCTCAAATTAATGTTTTCACTACATTGTATTTTTTCTGTCTTTTTCGATACTGTACTTCAAGATTTTTTTATTTTACCTTAGACTAATGGTTGACGTTTAGAAGTTGTATTGGAAGGAACAAAAATGACTTTGATGTTTATGGATTTGCATTTTGAAGCACATTCTTGTGGGTGTACAAAGCAATTGTCTATCGGCAATGGTAGATCAGAATGGCAACTGTCTGACACTAATTGATATTTTTTGTTCAAATATCTGATGTCACTGCTTTTGCTGCCATTGCGTCACTGCATCTTCTATATCATTGAATGTAAAAAGGGATTTTGACTTCCCCTAACTGTCAGCGCTGGAATCTCGGTGTGGGAGAGTAATGATAACAAGTGTTTTTCTTAGTGTGGAAAAAATTGTTTTATTTAGCACCAAACAGAATGGAAATTATTTAAATGTGTTCATTTTTATACAATCCGCTGAAATAAATTCGCATATCCATCGCAACAGCAACCGCTTAGTTTGAATTCTGTACACGTACAAAAGTAGAATAAACTTCGTTATATAGAATATATTTTTCGTAATATGGAGATTAATTTATATACTAATGTTGTTCAAAGTTAAAGTTCTGTTGGAAATTTCGTTAAGTAGAAAACTTCGTTAAATAGGGACTTCGTTAAAGGGAAGTTCCACTGTATTTAGTGAATTAAATTTTATCATTCTAATGTTTTAGATAACATTTTAGTCTCTATTATCTCCTTTCATTAATTAGTTTGCTTATTATCTTAAAACTTAATGCATTTCCTACAATCTTAACTATAAATCTAATTTACCATCTCAGTTTTATCTAACGCAATAAATATTTACCAAGTATTTGAGAAAACAACACTCGGGTGATTTCTAGGTAATTTGAAACTAAAGATGTTATGTTTTAGCTTTAATATTCTGAGGGCGCGAAAACTAGCGTAAATGTAATTGACAAGAGCTTTATTGTCTTGACGTAATGAATTGAAAATGGCTTTTCTAGGAATTCGTGGTTAATGCTTCTACCATTTAAATATGACAATATAATATGGAAACAATTTAACAATTCATATGTTATGGTAAAGAACATCATAATATTTCTATTCATCTGAATATTATATATTAGAAATGGAAAAACATAACAAATTTTGAGGATAAATATGGAAAAGTGAAACTGTAAAATTATGTAGTGCACATCATTTTCAACACATACATTAAAAAATACGCAACTCGTTAAAATTTTTGTAATAATAATCATAATAATAATCATAATAATAATAATAATAATAATAATAATAATAATAATAATAATAATAAATAAATAAATAAATAAAACAATATATTTTATATTTTATTATATTTTATTAAACTAAAATATTTTGTATATAGATTTTACAAATAACATTTAATACATGTTAATAATCAAGATTACCTATCAACTAAGTATTTAAATGTCTAGTAAAAAGTACAAATAATCTAAAAAATATGATTAACAAATCTCAACACATCATTTTCTCGATCTACATGCAGCCGAAGTTATTAATAACTAACAAGAATTAAACAACAACAAAAAAATAAATAAAAACAGATAATTACATTAGTAATAACCTCAATGTATCAAAATTAAACAAATTAATATTTTATTTTATTTAAGAAATAAAAGCACTCAAGAAAACGTGCTTTAATATGCATATATTAAAAAATATAGTTTAGTGTTACTATTAACATGGAACACGCAATTTTTAATGCCTTCATTTAACAGCGATAATACAAACTATTATTTTTATTCAAATAAATTATATTTTTAAATATCTTTAAAAATTCTGTTTAGTATAATCATCTTTCTTCAATAATGCGATTTTATGATGCTTAACTTTTTACATATACGTTCTAGTGCACCGTATTTCACACATTTTATTCAGATTAAACGTAATGGAAAAAAAATCCGTTTTTAAGGTTTTCTACTGCCCTTTTGTCTAGCAATAAAAGTTTTTCTATCGAATAATGTCATCGTATTCCAATTTTTTAAGCTTCGATAAAATATTCTGAGTTTTATAAGCATTAAAAAATAGAAAACAGTTATTTAAAATGTAGACAATTTGGACACTGGATATTTTTAGAATTTATAGCTTTAAATTACAAAAGGGGATTTTCATAACTTTTTATGGCGGAATGAAAGATATTATTATATTTTACAATAATCGTATCAGTGTTTTTCCATGATGCTTTAATGTGCACATTTATATTTAAAAGAAAGTTTACATATCGATTTCTTAAAATACATTTTTCTCTTAAATTAAATAATTTTAAGAAATAAGCAAACATAACTAGAAACTTAAAACATTTTTACAGAAAAAAAAAAGAATTTACACACATGCTAATGTGTTATTCACTCTCGTGTGGTACCAAGGGGTGCATATAAGACCAGCTAATTTTAAAACAGGACAATTTAAAAATTATCATGAATTACCTTATGTCAATAAATATTATTGTCTTAAAAAGTGTCCATAACATTGTTACACATGTGAACAATATATTTGTGTGGTTTATATTAGTATAATTTTCAATGATTTATAGAGGTTGGTTTTATATTGACCCTGTGTTAATTTCAATGTTATTAGCCACACACAGGGTGGCTTATTCTTTCAATCTCTATCATTTTTCATGTTTATGAAAAGTCACAGCAATCCATCGTTGCCACAGATTAATCTCGGAAAATGAAACATTTGAAGTTACTTAAAAAATTAATAACTCGAAAAGTATTTGTCACAAAATTGTTTTACAAACTGCGTTAGAATGGTAAAAAATTGTATTTTTCTTGATATAAATTTCAAATCTAATGATTATGTCGTTTTTCAAATATTAGATTTCAAAAATTACAAAAGTTCACAATGGAGTACCGTAGCGAAACTTTTACGCGTAAAAAGATAATGATAAAGGCATTGTGGCTCGACGTGCATCGTGTATACTGGCCATAGCATGAGTAACGAATTATAGTAAACTTATTATTCTGTTAAAATATAAAAGTGAATTATGTATATACATTTTTAAAAAATAAGGAAAAACATTTTATCACAAACATCAACAAAATTTTTTCTTCTATTTATTCCCTTATTCCAAAGATATCGTTTTATCGTCTGCTGTCATAGCAACATGAATTAAATTTCATTAAAAAAAATTGCTCAGTGGTAGAAAAATATTTTTCTAAATCGAATAGTTATGGAACAACTCAACACTTTAACAGGGGAATTTTTATTTGTTATTTAGATATTTTAAAATTGTTTGTTGTCATTGCGTTTTTATTCTGAGTTACAGCTAGTTAATTTGGTTAGCTTATCGACACATTTTATGCATAACTATAAAAATGGTTATTACTGACAATATTAAAAAACAAATTATCTTTCTTTATTATGCCGATACTTCGATTGCTGAAATTGCACGTACACTGGATATTACGTATGCTACTGCTCGCTATTGGATTAAGAAGCACGAGAATGATGCAGCCGTTGTTCCGCGCCCTAAAATGGGTCGTCCTCCCAATTCATTTCCCTCTGAAGAGGTTCATCGGAATAAAATGCTTAAAATTATGCAGACTAAAAGAAAAGATCCCAATTTTCGCGCTCAAGAAGCTATCTCATTGCAAAGAGCTTATAAACGTAATAAATTAGTATCTACACTCGATGCGCCCGATGTCAAACGACAAAAAAGGAACATCGATCTCAACTGGGCCTGCAAACAACCAGAATTTCAAATAATAGCCAATCGGTTTTTTGACACTATATCCGATGGTCCAAACCACAAATGCTATTGCTGCGATCGATTATGGTTTAAAACTTCTATTCGACCTCTTTCGAAATCGAGATTAATCGCTAAAGGAGCGACCGAAGAATTTCTAAGGCTGATATTTTATAAAAATATCGGCGATGATGGCTCTTTCTGTAATACGTGTTACAATGATATGATGAAACTCAAAATTCCTGAGTACGCCATATCAAACGGTTTCGAATTTCCAGAAATACCTGACTGCTTAAAATGTTTGAATCCGTTAGAAGAACGACTGGTGGCGTTGCGTATTCCTTTCATGCAAATCTATGCCGTTCACGGATGCCAATTCAAATTGAAGGGTTCGGTGGTGAACGTGCCTATAAAATTAGATTCCACAGTGGATCACCTGCCACGCAATCTAGATGAATGCTATACAGTCTACGTCAAGTTAAAAAGACGTTTGACTTACAAATCAGACTATATGAGCTCGATCGTTAGTCCGCAAAAAATCCATGTAGCAGCCCGGTACCTCACTCGACAGGAACTGTATCAGCACCTTGAAGTGCGTTTGTCGGACGATTGGGAAAGAACATGGCAAAACATTGACTTGGATAAGCTAATAGTAGAATTTGAAGAAGAAGAAGAAGAAGTGGAGGTCGACGAGTCAGAAGTAGACCTGAGTGCGACACACACTTTGCTTACCGACGACCGCTGTATCTGCTTAGCACCCGGTGAAAATCAAATACCCAAGTCACTAATTTTTGATGAAAATGCCGAAGAGCTGTCCTTTCCGACTATTTACTGTGGGAAAGTGAGGCACCTTAAAAAGGAGTATACCTACACCAAAATCGCCAATTCAGAAATACGAAGATCGGATCGACGGGCAGTCCGACCTGATCATTTGCTGTACGCGTACAGTAAATTTAATCACTTTCGTCTTAAAAATGCTATCGACATGTCCGTTCGGAAAAAGAAATCACTGGATGGGAGACTCACGGCCGAAAATTTGCTCGATGAAAATTTTGTGAACGACCTCATTCAGCATGACGACGGCTACAAATTCCTCAAAAACATAAAAAATGCACCTGCTCATTGGGAAAACGAGAAAAAACGTGTGTATGCCGCAATGCGACAGTGGGGAATCCCGACTCTATTTGTCACATTGTCTGCGGCCGAGCTGCAATGGTTTGAATTGATGCAGGCGTTATCTTTGAACGTCGACAATCACATTTTGACGAGGGAGGAATTTGAAAATGAAAAATTGCTTACCAAAGAAAAGAAGTGCGAACTCATTCAAAAAGATCCCGTGACTTGCGCACTCTATTTTAATTTTAAATTTCGGGAACTGGTAAAAACATGGAAACAGAGGAACGGGGCTTTCGCCGGCTACAAAATTAAATATGACTATTATAGAATTGAATTTCAACACCGGGGGAGTCCTCATGTGCACATGCTATTATGGCTCGAGAATGCTCCTGTGTACGAGCAAGACTCTGTCGAAGCGTGTGAGAAATTTGTTGAGGAAATGATGACCTGTAGCTCCCAAAATACGTTCATAGACTACCAAAAACATCGCCATACCACCACGTGCTACATGAAAAAGGGAAAATTTGAAGGGTGTCGGTTTCACATACCGCACTTTCCCATGGATAGAACGCGAATTTTGGATCCTTTGAATGATTGTGACCCTCGCAATAAAATGCTCAAAGAAGACTATCGTAAACTACGAGACTATTTATCCGATCTAGACTGGAAAAATAATATGCAGACCTTTGATGAATTCCTATTTACTTTAGATTATTCATTGGATCACTACCTGAACGTCATCCAATCGGGAATCAATCGGACCACGGTGTTCTTGAAGCGTGAGGTGAATGAAATCATGCTGAATAACTATAACCCAAAGATTCTTAATATGATGCAATCCAACATGGATATCCAATATATTACGAATGGTTTTGCTTGCGCCGCGTATATGGTAGATTACATCAACAAATCGCAACGAGGCATGTCCAAATTGCTCAAAGAATGTGTCCAACAATGTAGGCAAAAACCGGAAAGGAACCTCAAATCCCTTTTGAGAAATGTGACGAATACTTATTTAAGTGTATCAGAAGTGAGTGCTCAAGAAGCAGCTTGGAGTCTTTTAGAACTACCAATGAGTCGGTTGTCAGTCAACGACATCTTCATTCCCACGTTTCCACCAGGAAAGCGGGTTCGAATGGTGAAAAATCAAGAAAGTTTAAAAGGTTTACCCAAAGAATCTTTCGATATCTTCCAGTCATCCATCTTTGATAAATATGTTAATCGACCGACAGCTTACGAAACATTATGCTTGGCAGATTTTTCCACGGGTTATGAGCTTAAAAAGGCAGGTCGCGAGGAGCACAAGCTGATCGATCAACCTCTTTACATGCAAGAAAGGCGCATTCGAAAAGTGTTGAGATCAGTCGGTTACAGAGAACTGATCGAACCGGATGAGTTTTATCGAGAAGAAATTCTGTTGTATACGCATTGGAGAGATGAAACTAAAGACATTTTAAATCAAAATTTTAAAGAACTTCACCACGAAAAAAAATCGATGATTGAGTTGAATAAAAAAAAATATCATCATCTAACGGTGAACATGCATGACCTCGAAAAAAGAATGATAGATGAAGAAGACGACGACATGGAGGAGGAAGAAGACAAAAGCAACAGGAAAGAACCATTACAATTCAAAGATGAATTCAAAGTCGATATTCAGCGCGATTTTGATGAATATGTCGGCAAAGAATTTTGTACGTTTAAAATTACGGGCCGATGGGAAGAGAACGAATATCAAGCCAATATTCGAAAAGCCAACGAGCGACAGTTTCATCTGTTGAAGCATGTGATGCATTTAGAATTCACCAATGCCAAACCCTATTGCATCTTTATAACGGGACCAGCTGGTTGCGGTAAATCCTTTTTCATTCGTATTCTCGAGCAAACATTACTTCGAGGTTACGAAAAGTCGGGTGCCGATCCCTCTGCGTTAGCCGTAGTGAAGGTCGCACCTACTGGAAAAGCCGCTTACAATATCGGTGGGGCAACGCTACATGCAACGTTTGCGCTACCCACTAAAATAAAACAAATTTTGGTCGATCTCTCGGACCATACGGTGAGTGAGTACAGAGCGGCATATAGAAACCTAAAGACAATCCTCATCGATGAAATATCCATGGTGTCATATGCCATTTTCCGTAGCGTTGACCAACGTATGCGACAAATTATGGGCAATGATCAACCTTTCGGAAACTTGAACGTTCTCTGTTTTGGCGATTTCAGACAACTTCCACCCGTCATGGGAACGCCCGTTTACCAGATTCCTAAAAGCTACGAAGCGGATCATTTGGTTGGAAATCCTCTTTGGGAACGTTTTCAATTTTATGAATTGACAGAAATTATGCGGCAAAAAGAAGACATGGCTTTTGCTGAGTGTCTCAATCACTTGGCTGACGGTACCATGACGCCAGAAGATGTCGCTTTGGTTGAAAGCCGTATCGTGCAGGACCCTTCAGCCTTACCTTTCTCACCGATCCATTTGTTTTATACGAATGACGAAGTAGATGCCTACAACACGCTGAGAATTTCACAATTAAATACGGAAGGGTGCACGGTCGAAGGAAATGATTACGTAACAGGCAAAGGAAGTAGACGGGCCAAGCAAAGCATGTTGCGAAAAGTAGGAAGTATGAGTAGGAAAGACACGAACAATTTGAATAAGAATCTTTCTCTCAAATTAGATGCCAGGTATATGCTCATCCTGAATTTGGATACGGCGGACGGACTCGTTAATGGAGCGATGGGTATCCTGAGGAAAATAGAATCGAGTCAACTAAAAAACAGTGAAGCACGCGCCGTGAAAACATTATGGATAGAGTTTGATGAGAAGACTGTTGGTAAAAATTTAAGAAGAGAGTACAACAATTACATGGTACGAAACCAGATTAATCGACATTGGACACCCATCAACCGTGTGAAAAAAAATATTTACAGTACCCGAAATTCGCCACTCACCGTTTACCGAGAACAGTTTCCCATCATACAGGCCGAGGCGCTCACCATCCATAAATCGCAAGGAGCCACTTACGAAGAATGCGTGGTCCATGTTCGAAAGAAAATGAAAAGAAATCTCTTATATGTCGCGCTGTCTCGAGTCACTCGAGCTGATGGCCTGTTTATCGTGGGAGAATTCGAACCACCAAAACCTCCTTCGGAATACGACTCCTTGGCGGCAGAGCTGACGCGTTTGAGATCCAAACCCTTAAAACCCATTTATGAGTTTCTAAGTAATCGCGAAAACTTTGATGGTATTCAATTCATGTTCCATAACGTGCAAGGATTAGTTACACACCATGAGGATTTGTTGGCAGATCCGTGTTTCAGACAGAGTGATTTGATACTTCTAGCCGAAACGCATACCATTCCAACGGATGACTTTCAAATTCCGGGATTCAAAGTCGCAGGTGCAATCCATAGTAACGGTTGGAGTAGAACGCGAAAAAATCGAGGCGTTATGACATATATGAAAGAAAATATAATTGATGAAAATAAAGAAAATGTGATGGTCGACGGTGAAAAAGTGCAAATTCTCATTTCATACATATTGAATAACGTGAGATTTGTAGTATGTTATGCGAATCCCCGCGCCAGTACAGAAGAAATTTTAGAAAAAATTCTAGATATCATGACAATTGATGAAGATAAAAAAACAGTTCTCGTGGGAGATTTTAATATCAATTTCAATAGCGAGGAAGGTCGAGCATTTATCGAAGAATTGAGAGAGGTCGGTCTTGTATTACGAACCAACCCGAAGCATTGTACCACCCGAGGTCAAACCACCATTGATGCCATTTTTTCAAATAAAATCATGAAAACTGGTGTATATATGACTACCTACAGTTATCATATGGCTTTGTATGGTACAATTGATTGACATTTTTTAAAAAATTATTATTATTATTATTATTTTATTATTTATTTAATTTTTAAATAAATGCCGTGTGTGGCAATCTATATTATGCCTTAAGGCAGAATTTTTCCCTCTTGTTATTATTTTTTTTCCCTTTTTATGAAATGCACACTACAGCGAGAACATACGAAATATTCGACACATAAAACATATTAGATGGACAGGGATTACGATGGCTGTCCACTCCTTTTAGCAATTACGAAAAAAAAAATAATTTTTCTACAAACTAAACAGAGACAAACAAAAAATGTTAGTTGATAAATATACTAGTAAATCTGCAGATCAGGAGCCTCAACGTCAGTCTAAATGTCATTGTTTTCAAATCTCACTTTTCATATTATTTAGCAAACTAAAATCCGCAATTTATTTTTTCTATACTACATACATATTTATAGGCATATACCATACTTCGGAGGTTTCAGAAATTAAAAGCGTTAAATTAAACACGGTTTACGCAATGATAGTCTGAGATTTTTTATGAACTTCTTATTCATGTAACTTTTTAGATAAAAAAAAAATAAACGTATCAAAATAAATTTTCATTTATGTCAGTAGAATATTAAAATCTCCCGAAAATAATTTATTTTGCTAATAAAATATTGCAGCAAGTGAGAGTTACTTGAATTTTATTATTGTGATATTCTTTGAAATATGGTTGCTAAGCAACTAATAAATTAAAGAACGAAGTAAAAAGAATTTCATTTTAAAATTTGTAAAAAAATATGAAAATAAATTGTTTTATATTTCCCGAACAGATGCAAAAAATGTTCCAATAATTTAAACAATTAATTTCTAAATTCTAATAAATGTATCGGCAAATTTTCAAAGCTATTGAATATATTTAAAACCCCCGTACAAAAAAATTCGCAGCAGTAATTTTACGTTTAAATCCATTATTCAAAAATATGATTTTCATTTCAGTTAAAAATGAAATTTGAAAGTCGTCTGCAGTCCCATAGGAAAGCATTATGACCTAAAACGAAACGTTCTATATTATTCGAACGAATGAGCCAAATGTAACTAAAAACTATACAGCTAATTGCGGGTACCTCACCAACCTACTCACCAAAAATTAACCTAATCGGGCGCTTTTTACGGCAGTTATCGTAGAACAGACAGACAGACAGACAAACAAACAAACAGACGGAAACCAAAAACTCTTCGCGTCTCCACAGTGAGCCTCAACTGACGTTTCGGCAATTATAACGACAGATATATTTATTCTCATTGAATTATACTAGTAAATCTACAGATCAGAGGCCTCAACGTCAGCTCAAAAAATCATTGTTCATTAATCTTACTAATTTTTAACATTATCTGCATAATATTTGACACACTAAAATTCAATCTTTTTAAGTTATTTATACATTTATAAGAATATAAATTTATCGAAAGTTTCGGAAATTTTAGAAGTATCCCCTTAAACACAATGTTATGCAATGATAGGATAAACTACTTGTTACTGTATTTTTTCACAATAACAATACATTATTTCAGGGGGGCGGAGCCCCCCTGAACCCCCCGTTGTCGCTTTAATATTCTATTCTCAATTTCCAGTAATTGCGCTATTTCATTTCTTGAGTATATGTCTGAATGTATTTGCAATTTTCATTTCATTAGAATAACCATCTCTTTGTACAAGAGATTTTATCCTATCCTTAAAATAATAGTTATATTTCAACTACTAAACATCATATGTTGCTGAAGTTGAATAAGATTTCGTGTATAAAGTATACTTATACAAATTTAAATTAATCTTATTTGACCTATATTCAATTTACGCATTCAACGTTCTTATTATTTTCATTTGGAAAACCGATTTGGTAATCATTTTTTAGTAGTTAAAATAAATTCTTATCTATTTCATTAAAAAAAAGCATATTAAAAACTTAAAACCCGAAAATTGGCAATTTTTAATAAAACTTCGCGTAAAAATAATGCGATTCACTTGAATTTTCCTTTGTTGATATTCTTTGAAATATAGCTGCTTAGCAACCATTTAATGAAAAAGAGAAAAAAAATGCATCGGAAATTTTTGTAAAAAATGAGAAAATAATTTTGTAAAAAATGATAGAATAAAATGTATTATATTATTAGAGCAGATGTATAAAATTGTACCAAACATTGTACACCTAATTTAAAAAATCTGACGAATGTATTAACAAAATTTCAAATTAATTTGAATAATTTAAGACCTGACTTGATAAATTTTAGCCTTCATAACTTACACATTAAATACATTAATCAAATGCGCCATTTTATTTCAATGGATGAAAATGTTCAAAATCGTCTGAATTCCCATAGGAAAGCATTATGACCTAAAAAGAAATATTTTATATTTTCCGAACGAATGAACCAAACGTAACTAAAAACTATACAGCTAATTCCGGGTACCTCACCAACACACCTACCAAAAATCAAACTAATCGGATCATTTTTGCGGCAGTTATCGCGGAACAGACAGACAGACAGACAGAAACCAAAAACTTTTCGCGTCTCCACAGTAAGCCTTCACTGACGTTTCGGCAATTATCAGAAGTGAACTTATAATAGTAACATATTTTATCATGAAGACGATGTTTAAATCTTTCAAAAATAACGATTACAATTTAAATTACTGCGTATAATATTCATAGGAAAAAATTGAATTGAAGAAAAAGATCTATACATTACATAATATTATAATAACAAATAAATATATTAAAACAGTTCCTTCTTTCTTTCTTGTAATTCTCTTTTAGATGCAGTTGGATCAATATGAGGATAAGTTTTAATCAATTTCATCAATAAAAGTTATTTTTTAAAATTTCTATTTTAAATTTAAGATAAAAAATTAAAATGCCAAATTAATCTTAATTTATAACATTTAATCCATTTACTGCTTAAGATATTAGCTTAATTCATCGATTTTAAACACTTTGATACTGAAAGCATTTTGTTACTAATGATATGAATTTGAAATTTCCGTAACAAATTACTCTGTTTTAAATTTTAAAAAATTTGAATCATTTCATAACTGAATTTAGTTTTTTATGTAAATTCAAATTCAAACTTTTAAATTTAATAACTACAATTTTTAAGGATTAAATTATATTTAAAATTTACATTAATAGATTTCGTTAAAAAATAAGATTTTGAAATCGTTTATTGCTCTTAAATTAAAAGAAATTCTTAATATTCTTTATAAACTGTAAATTTTCGTTTGTCAGATAAAATATTTTTTACAGTGTTTTCTTTCTTTACAAAAAGCAAACCACAAAATAACGTATTATGTTGTGGTCTTTTTTTTTGTTTAATCAATCAGCAAAGTTGAAAAAAAATTCAATATGATATGCAGAATTTTTTTTTGTAACTTTAATTATACATAACCTGATGTTAAAAACACGAATGCTACGTGACAAGCATTAGGGAAAACTGGAGATGTTTGATGTTAGACCCGCTGTTTTTATATTATTTAAAAACCTTTTCGCTGATAAGCGCAATATTGAAGCATATTCTAAGATTTTTCTGCTAGTTAATACAAGTTTTTTTAGCCAAGTGTTGTGATAATAAATACTAAAACGGAATTTTGCAATCCCTGCCCCCCCCCCCAACTATTTCCTTGTACTTATATGCTTTATTTTTATACTGGAAGTTGCGGGATGTTTGATCCACAGCTTTTGTGGTTTGTTTGACTCATATCTGAACTCCCACTTTTTATCTAATGTAATTAAACATATTGTAATAATTTTATTTAAATTTAAAGAAAATAACATTTAACTTTTTTTCGGTATTCAAAAGCATAATATATCAAATATATTTAAAAATATGATCTATAATGCAATATTTCAATTGAAACTGAATGCAAAAATTAATAATATTATACGATGTAAAGTATAATTTCAAACAAATGGGCTCTACAATTCGGAGCAAATTTTCCACAATAAATCTACTAAACCTTAAATATATATACTTTATGCATAATATACCCATATCACAACATTTGGTAAAGATATTGCGCCAATTTCTTCTGTAGGTCATTTAATGCTACCTCATTCAATCATCAGTAAGTAGAAGTACGGAATAATTAACTTTTAAAAATGCTATTTGACGTCTCTGGTAATAAAGATTGTTGTTGATTTAAAGAATTGTGAATGTGAGATAGTGTCATATTGAGAATCATTGTATTAAACTTTTAACTTTATCTTATTGTGACCAGTTCAAATAAATATGCATCGTACCAAAAATGTTATTAATTAAAATAAATTAAATACAATACAATGTGAAATGTTACATTTCATTAAATACAATTTCTAGTGACAAACAATTTTTTGTTATTTTTATGAATGACGATTTTCTGAGGTAAGGGGCTTTGACCCAATTTACAACGTAATGTAAAATAATAATGCTTTAAAAAATAATTTAGTGCCTTTTAATAATTTTGACCTTGTAAAAAGTTAGAATACATAAGCTATTTAGGTGTGGCAAACTGAGATGCTATTTTATAACAAACACAAATTAGGAATTTTTTTTATTACAAAGAGCTTCAAACAACCCTGTCTCCCCATATAAGTTATTTTATTTGCATTATGAAATAAAGTTTCCAATGCGATTTGGATCGCAAATATATGTTTTCAAACTTTTGTTCTGAATATTAAACACATTACCATTTTGATGATTTTGCTTTGATCATAGTTAAATCAACTTATTTCGTAAATAAGATAAGAAAAATGCGTATTTAATAAATTTCTTATATAATTGCGTAAATTTTGGATGGCTGTGAATCACTCCAAAAAAAAAACTTCAGTTTTTACGATTCTGACAATAATTTTTTCTTTTAATTTTGTTATTTGTTTTGTGCTTTTGATTAATATTCTACATTCTCTACAAAAACATAATTTACGGTAGAAAAATGTTGTTTAATCAGTAACCAAATTTTAAATTGGTGCATTATTCACTTCGATTTTAAAATAACAAATTACTGTATATTCCACAGTATATCATGGACTTTTGAAACAAGAAAATACATTTAAATTTACATATACGCGTTATACCTAGAGTGTAAAAATGAAGGATTAGAATTAAGAAAGGGTGAGCATAAAAATTGAAATTTTCACATTAGTGAACCTTCTAATTATCGAACGTTGTATTTTCGCAATTGCTCATTTTTTTTGTTTTTATATTCATACGTTATTATGTGTATCAATGTACTTTATTATATTTTCATGCTATTTATCTCACTAAGGATCCTTTACAAATAAGGGTGTGCAACCCATATCACGTCGAATATACCTAAAAATTGAAAAATATACTCAGGAATATACGGTGTGTATAAATTATGGTAACAATTACAAATTCATATCTCAATATAACCTGTATTACATTTTACTAAATAAAGGTATTTTGTTTTAACTTGTGTTTAAAATTCTAAGTATCTTTTCATTTTTAATTACTCCCTTTTTTGGTTTTATTTTTATACTGAAAAAATTAACTAATTCCGTAAATGAAATAGGAACACGTATACTTACACTGTTAAAAAAATTTCTGTGAAATTACGGAGAATCTACTGGTAATCTGTTATTTTAAGTCTTATGTAAAATTACAGAGATTAGAAAACAGAGATTCTGTTAAATAACAGAGAAATTATTCGGTAAATTTACAGAGTCTACTGTAAATTTTTCTGTTAAAAAAAATCTTTACTATTTTTTATTTAAAAAAAAAAGGTTTGACAGAAAACGCTGATTCTACGCCAGATATGGATGCTGTTAGAATTACTTGATTTAATTCTAATCGCTGTTACGCAGTACTTCACAATAATCGCTTCGACCACAACTCTGATTCGAACCCGTGTCATCTGGGTGGCGGACAGGGATTACAACCACTATACCATTTGGGCTGTTGCAAGTTTGTGCCAAGTATGTCTTTTATCATTTAGTCTTTAAAAAATTATTGTACTTTTAAAGGAATTTTTTTCTTTTTTTTTTAAATGAAAGAATTTTAATGTATTTTTTTTCAGCAAATTTAATAATGTTTTCGAGAATTTTTCGAAGTTTAACACAATGTACATATTATATATATATATATAATATGTATATATATATATTCTCATAATGCGCGAATATGTTTTGAAAAGAATATTTTTTGGAAAGGAATTTTTTTAGTAGTAAATAAAAGAAAAATAAATTAAAAACAGAATTTTTAAAGTTATTAAAAAAAATGACTTTTAATATTTTCATATATTTAAATTTAGAAGATTAAACTTCTTTTGTTTTCTTTTTTTTTCTTTTTCTTTCTATTTTTGTAATATTTATGTATTTAGAAGGTTGATATATTTTTTATAAAGCATATGTCATTAAAATTCTACGATTCCTAATAATAATATACTATATTTTTTTATAAATATTAACACAAATTATAAAATGGACTAAAATAATATTTGAAAATTATGTTACCTAAATTTTAAATCCAGATTGAAATAAAAAAATTTTCTTTAAATAACCACACTCTCTTTCTATCTTTTGATCGAAGTGGTAGTCGGTAAAAATCCCTGCTAACTGCGCAGAGATGAATTTCCCCTTTTTAAAATATTCTAATCTAATTTTTAATAAAACAAATTTTAAACCAATTTTTTTTCTTTAATATTTTTAATAAAATTGTAAAAGAATTTTAAAAGTGTGTATTTTGAATTATGGGTTATAACAAATATAAAAATACCTTCAAATAAAGACACGGAAATCCCTACAGGGGATCTAATATAAGAAAAGGGAAATGTCTGTAAAATGATTACCGAGAAACTCGATCAAATGTATTTAACGGTTAACTAGTGTAAATTTACAGAGAATCTCGATTTTTTGTCTGTGATTTTACAGAAATTTTTAACAGTGTAGATTATGATAAGAAGCCTCGTGACCACGGAAATGCCCTATTATCTGTGAGATAACATAGTTCATATGACATTTTTGTTTAAAGAAATCTTTATTAAAAGAAAAACTAGATTTTAAGTATCTGGTTATATTATAATCTTAATTAATAAATGTATTATCTCTAATTTCCTATTTTCGGCGAACGCAAAATGTATTTTTTTAATTAATTAGTTGTCTTTGATTGCTTCATTTAACAACTATTAAATTTACATATATTCATATCACGACTAGATGGTATTCATAAGTGGTACAAATATTAAAGCCTCTAGTTATATTAATTATTTTTCTTATTGCAGTTTTGATTAATTTCAATAGTTGTTTCTTGTTCCATTCTTAAAAAGATGCATTTGTTGCAGCACCGTATCATAGTTGTATTTCATTTTATCAATTCCTAAATATTTAATATATTACACCTATTTTCATATTTTAACAAATATGTGAATGAAAATTTAATTACACATATAACTGAAAATCCGATTTTAATAATATTGTAATTTGGTACACTGTGTTACAATAGCATATCAACCAAACTTTCGTTTTTTTTATCACTGCAAAATCTTTTGTGGAACCAAAAAAAGTATTGAATATAATTATTTAATAATGTGTCTTGCTTCTATATCATATTTATGTAATTTCATTTGTGAAAAAAACTTTCTAGTACAATGTATGTTTATTTGACTTTTAAAACCTCAAGATTTTTGTCTATGCAACAGTTTTATCATAAGCATTAATCCAAAAACATAATCAATAATACTACAATTGTTTCATAAAAACATAGGGATTAATTTAACGTTTAAAACAGTAAATAGCGTAATATATGCATATTAAATGCATCATCTATTTGTATGAGGATAATCAAGAACCACGCAATAATTTTAATATTTTACTTATGTAACACACAAACATATTATTCACTTATTCTCTTTACTTTTTCAGCAATATATATACATTTTGAACTTCTTCAAAATTGTTAATTGGAGAAACAAAGAAAACATTCAAAACTTTTAAAGAAGTTTGACTGCAGAATTTCATTATAATAAAACGACATATTATTCTTATTGAAAATTTAAATATTTTTTTTGTTAATATATTAATGGGTACTTTCTTAATTAGGCTATTAATATAGTAATGAGCCAACTTTGGCATTGAATTACTGTTTATGTAATGACAGATTTCTGGTAAAATTTTTAATTAGAAAAATTAATGAAGCACAACATTTCGCATGCTGTTCTAATAAAATGAAGAAAGTAAATGATAATGTTTTAGGACAAATCGCGGGTTAAAATACTATATTTTTTAGGATTTCATATTGGAAAATTAATTTATAAATAATGTTCACGCTTAATTTTTTTTTATTTTAAATGTAAACAGCATGTTTAAATACACAGTAACAAAACATGTATGATTGCCATACATGATTGCACGGTTATTACATTGATCTGTTGTATGAATACTTAAATATAAACCTTAAAATTAAAGAATTTAAAAATAATATTCCAAACTTTGATAGTAATAAAATAAATTTGTTTTTCACACCCATCATGCCAATTTCTACTCTTTATTGTAAGAAAATTCGAATCAATCTGTCAAATTATATACCAATTAACTTTAATTATGTGCTGAAACGTAACCCCAAACAGGTGTCAATTTATTAATCCACAAAGCATCTTGTGTATAAAATGCTAATACGTAAAATACTTTACGGAAATTTCTGACGGAAAAAATGCCCAAAAAGCACAACGCGCTGAGTTTCGTTTAATTTTGTCTTATCTTCGAAACAAGATGAGGCAACCTTTTAAACCGTTTTAGGAATTTCTCCTTTATATAAAAATTTACCTGACGAGCCCATCAGAGCTATAAAAAACAAAAGACAAGTTGTTCAAAATTAAACGTCAATAAAGTGTCATCATAAAACAAGTATTAAAAATAAGTGTCGTACTTTTAAATAATATTACATTGTGACAACTGACAACTGACAACTCATTAACTTCTTTTCGCCGGGAAGTAAGAAACTACAAGCTATCTCAGAACACCCAATCACTAAAACATATGAGACATAGAGAAAAAATTTATGAATTATCCTGATTTTATATAAGAATCTTGATGAAAATATTCATCACAAATATAGAAGTGTCTTATAGTATATGATATTTATTTTTTCTGTATATAATATTTCCTTCGGAAAATCTAAAGGAAAACAAAAAAATTCATACAACACTTATAATATGATCTCAGTAAGAGCATGCTTGTAGCTGAAATGTGAGAAAATTGAATATTTAAAAAAGTGTAAAAGCTTGGTAATATTAGCCTATGATTGCAGGGCATAATTTTAAATGATATTTTATTTTAAACTACCCTCGTAGCAACACGGTATGTTTCATTTACATTGCATTACATCTTAAAAGTTTTGAAGAAAAAAAAATTAATCTTTCTATATATTTAAAAAATATTTATAATATTCATTTCATTATTTTTCTTATTATAAGGGCGAAATCACATTTACAATACAGGTTAACTGAAAATTAGAAAAATAAAGTTTCACAAATTACCTTAGTTTGATGCGTTTAGAGCAGAATGACTTCATAAGAAAATTGCGAAATACGGACAATAAAATTTGATTGGTGGAGAAGCTTTTCACAATAAATTGGAAAGCTCGCAATTATCATGCATTTGGCTATCCTGGGATTATCGCCAGATTAATGTTTGTTTACTTCTACAAAGTGCCGAGACTTAGAAGTCCAGGCAAGTATCTCTACATTCTGTAATTCTATTTGATATGATTTGCACAAACACTGTCAGTCAAACATGAAATTTGAATATAAGTTATCAATCTTTTATAAAGATTTAATTTATAGAATTAATTTTTTACATGGTCCCTGAATCTTATAAGTTATATTTAGAAGATATTTTCCATACAAATAAAACAGTACAAATAAGTTCATGCAAGTAAAACAGTTATATTTCTATTCTTCTGCGACCAAAACTTATCGAGTTATGATATTTTGAATTTTGTGCATTTTCTGGAGTGTTGTAGCACTAAAGAAGGAAAAGTCTATTTTAAGTGCCCTAAATGCTACGATTTAATAAAATTCAAACAGGAATAACTTAGGTAAATTTTGGTTGTAGGAAAATGGAATATTTACTGTTTTATTTGTCAAAACGTGTGAAATGTTTTCCTAAATATAACTGAAAAGTTCGACAGGACCATAAAAAAGTTTAAATTTAGTAACCTTAAAAAAATGGATTTTTCTTGTGATGAAGAACAACATTTAAAACAATATTGCAACTGGAACTATACCTCTAAAACTATCAATTTCAGAAATAGATGTTGGTAAAAAAAAGAAGATACACCTTGTCTAAAAATACATAAATTCAAAAAGTTACACGAGAAAACATATAAAACGGATTACTGTTTCTCAATTAGATCCATTCAACGAAGTCAAAAGAGATAAATCTTGTTTGCATATGCTATACACAGTTGAAGACGAAACTGTTTTCGAGATAGAAGATAGCTCTTCTGAAACTGATCCTTTTCCATGTATAGCAAAATTTGTTTTTTAAAAATAATGTCACTTCTTTTTCACACAGTTTAAAAACACATTCTCTATTTTATAATCATAATGAAAAATTATATTTAAAACACATTTTTATTAATTAAAGTGAATAAAACCCCCACATATTTTAATATTTACAAAAAGTTGGTTTGTTAAATGTGGGAATTAAAGAAATATGATTTTTTTCACCATACCTTACAAGTGTTATACATTTGCTTTAAAGATAAACAATTCAATTAATAGACAGTCTGCACTAGTAATTTTGTAAAAAGTATATCGCAGTACTATGGTCTTAACCAAACAGTTAACATATACAATGTTTATACACTTTGCATTAAATTATGGAAAGTTGTTTCTACAGAGAAATCTTCTGTTTTTTTTGTTTTTGTTTTTTTAGTAATATAAATATCTATTTAAATAATGAATATTTAAAAAGGGTAACGCATTCATTTTTAAATACAACTTCTAAATGTAATTTAAACAATGACTTAATATTTTTAACAATTTCAAAAGATATAAGTTACCAGTGGTGAAAACTACTACTGAATCTGCGACTATTACTCTTCCCACTAGTAATGTACAGCAACTTTTTCTAGTGAATTGTCTAGGAATCTTTTTTGAGGGGAAGATGAATTACAAAAGCATGTCCAAACTTGGTAAAATGATAGGATTCGAAACTGGTATGCACATTTATTTATAATAATTGAAATATATTGATTTTACAGGGACAAAACACGCCCTTGCTTGCATAAAGAACTATTTATTTTACGGGTTATAATTTGTTTTTTACAAATTTCATATTATTTTAAAAGTAAATTACTGTATTTACCTTCTAACATAAGATAATTTTTGTAAATAAAACAGCTTTTCATTGTCGTCTTTCTGATAGCTTTTATCATTTTGTAAGTTAAATATTTTTTTTTGATTTTACTTTTCTATAAAGTGTATCATCTAATTAGTAAAATAAGTTAGAATAAATTTCTAAAAATTGCAATCAGGTGTTTCATCTGAAAAAGACTATTATGTTTAGGTTATTATTTATGCAAACATTTTTAAAAGGCATTGCCAGAAAATTATTCAATGTAGCATTTTCTTTCATACAAATCAAGTTTGAGACGTACAACTTGAAGCTGAACTAAATCGGAAATGTATATTTTTCTTTATTTTTATGGGATAATAATCAAATTCAGATGTATAAGCTATTTGTAATATCAAGACTATGATACAGTAAAAATAGCAATTCCATTTAACGAAATAGACATTAAAATGCATTTTAACCACAAGCAACTAATGTAATTCATTGGTAAGTTACAATACAGATCGTGAAAATACAACTATGTATACAAAATTGGTATACATAGCAAATTGGTATATGGAGAGAAATCAATTTGCTTTATATAGATGTGAATGTAGTAGATTTATAAGATAATATAACAGTTCATTGTATCAGAAGCTTTTGTTCAGTTATCTATGTTAAAATATTGTATAATAAAGAGTTTAATGAATGTTATTCAAAAGCAGCTCTTTGTGAGCAAAGATGTATATTGCAATTGAGCGAAGTTGATCTCAATTAAAACTAGTCGTTGGGGGCCACCGTAATACTTACCCATCATGGATATGCATAATGTAAAATATTAAAATAAAACATGTGTAAACTACTTATAAAGTGCATTGCAATTCAAATAAAATCGTGGCTTGATGACGTCACAAACTTTAAAGGCTCGATTACTGAATTGCTTGAAAGAAACATCCTTATAACTCCAAAAATAATAATCCTATTAACTAGCGGTTTATTGCATCTGATTAAGCGTCAAATTGTCAATTAGAATATATCTTTGAAGTGAAATTTGGATGAAATATAGGGTCATGAAAAATCGAAGAGTGTGGAAAATAGGATTCCAAATATCTCGGCAACTCATTATCCGATCGACTTCATGCTTTATGCAAAATTTATGTTTTTTTATTGTCTTTTATATTTATTTCTTAAAATAAACAATTTCGAAAATTTTTATATACCTTTCATCAGAACGAATATTTCGAGAGTCCGAAAAAAATTGTTCCGGTTAATCGAGGTTTTTGAAATGAAATATGCTTCTTCCCATTATTACTTACTAAGTACATACCAAATTGCAAGTCTCTATCTCAATTTCTTCGGGAGATAGAGCGTTTACAGACACACACACAGACGCACAGACACACAGACACACAGACGGACGGCAAATTTTTTTTTCTAAAAATATGTTTTTCGGAATCTCCAGTGTCTGAAACGTGTAAATCCGTTAAAATTTTTTTTTCGATTTTCAAAACGATTACAAGACTTACCCTATACTACGTATGATGGGTAATACATTTTCAGGCAAATATCTGAAAAATCTGGACAATCTAGATCTTAAAAATATATATCAAATACACTTCCATACTTATTTATATTTTGATATGCATGTATATTTTGAAATATATCAGTCTAAATAAATCCAGACATCAAAAATTTAAAAACAGGTCTATGATTTATAAATGTTTTGATGTTCTTTTGTTAGGATAAATTTGCTGCATTTGCATTCAGAAAATTGTTTAGAATATTACAATAATTACCGTTCGATTTTTCCTTTCTTCAGGAAAATTGCTAAATTGTAGTTGATTTAATTATTCCTTGGAGGAACAGGAAGATTTCCTTTTCAAAACCATTTTCGTCTCGAACTGTCTTAGTATTATAAGTAGCAGTAAATATACTGTCAGATGAAGTTATTATCTACAATAATAAGTGAATATGTAAATGTAATATTATTAAAGACACTGTGATTAATCATGCTCTAATTTCATATAACATAAAAAAGACATTATAAGGATAGCTTTTAAATACAATATATAATACTCATTTCCTCAAATTGGGAAGAATTTATTGAAAAAAGCTGTTAAAAAGGTTTAATTTTCGAATAAGTAATATGGCTTACGTCTCGTTTAAACAGATTTTAACGAAATGTTGCAAATGTGCGAAAAGAAACCGCTTGCGAGCATCTATAACAGATGTTTATAAATCAAATAGTTAATATTTGTAATAACCGATTCCTTTTTTTGAACATATTAAACAGTTTTATTACACCATTCACGAACACTTTAAATATGAAAGAATTATTTTAATTATAATTCAGATATTAATAGACATATTTTTAGCATGGCAAGCTATTTCTTGTTAGTCTTGAGTTATCCATTTCTGATGGACAGTTTCATATTACTGGGTGATTAAAAAAAATTGGATAAACTCTAAAGGGGGTTAGTGTATACAATAACTTTTGCATAAGAAACTAGGATCACAATTAGAGTTCTGCATCGGGTCGTGTGACCCGTACTTATCCGAAGCCGACACGTCTCGTCGAGTCGACACAAATCTTTTTCGATGCGGGTGTAGTTCGGGTCAGGATGAATTTTTATGTTTCGGGATCGGGTTGGTTTTGGGTAAGATTTTGACCAATTTCGGTTCGGGTTCTGGTTGACACGATTTTTCAAAAGAAAGTCCTCTACATTTTTCAAATAAAACAAAATATAAATTTTGATATTAATGAGTGCATATGTGCCATTTTTCAACTTGAAAGGTAAAATTGATATTAGAGATATAATTGTAGACTATTTTTTAGTAATTGTATTACATTATGGATTAATATTCATGCACTTCGATTTGGATTGAAGTGTATCGGGATCTGGTCGGGTTTCCGGTTGACGGATTTTTATTTATTTATTTATTTATTTTTTTTTGTGGTTTTGGTGGAGTTTCGGGTTTATTTCAAACAGAAATTTCGAGTGCAAGACTCTTAGTCACATTCTATTTATACAATAAAAAAAGCAGAGTTTCTCTTTCAAATCTAAAACTGGAATTTTGTTTATAATTTTAACATTATATTGTAACGAAATTAGAAATATACAGACGCTATTTTGTGTATAATGTTAGGATATCACGAGAAATGATAGAAGTGGCTATCATCGACTTTCAAACAACGTGGTTCTAAACGATGTAGAAAATGGTAATATTAACTTCTGTCCCCTCGTGAAACAATAAGATCACAATAGCAAATGAATAAACGGTGAGTCCCGATGATTAGTTAATAAAGTTTAATTATTAACACATAATTAACATTTTGTTGCACACAACACACACACATATATATATATTCTTTTTCATTTCGCATTTATGCCAGATCGAAGCATATTGTTTTTATTTAAGCTGAAATCTACAATTGTTCTAAAGTTTCCTTTGGGAAGAGACGTTGACAGTCCAAAAATCCCCAATAGGGAATAGCTCTTTCCCTGGCGTTATTGAGTTACAACAGACGTTTCATATTTCCGAATGTAATTGACAGTTCATACAGTTTAACTTTCAGAAATGTATATATTTCCATCACTTAACATGATATTATTGCATCTGACAGAAAGCAAGGCAAGGCTGTTCAATTATCATTATTTTATTTAAAACTACGAATGGAAGTTATATACTGACTGGGGTGAGATGTCCTGTATTTTTGAGTAAAAAAATGGGTTACGACTCTACAAAAATTGTTTATTTTGATGCGCTTTACCACCTATTAAACTTTTTCCAATTCTTTTGAAGAACGGTGTAGGAAGTTAATATGACGTCACTACAAAACAGCTGTCTGTAATCATTTGTCTGGATTTCTTAAATACACTGTCCACAATTAGGGAAGTGTAGGACGTTTTGGAAGAAACATTCTTTTTTATTTAGGCAAAAGCATGATTAACTATGACAAGAGCAGAAGAAAATACATTAAAGATATGTTAATAAGAAAATTATAGATACGTTATATAACAAAAATATATGCATACAAAGGAGTTATTGATAATGGCAACTAATAAAAAGATAAATAGAAGGAAATATCAATAAAAAATAGATTTTTAACACTTTCCAATCTAGTTGAAAAGTGTTAATGACTTCGGTTTGTTTGGCCGTCTGGCCATCTCCCGCCTGGCCCTCTACCGTCTGTCCGTCCTCTAACTACCGTAAAAATACTCTGATCACCCTGAAATTTTTATATGTTATTGTTGTTTATTATAGCATGTTCCCTATTTCAGCTGAAGTGTGTAGCACTTATAGTTTTATACATGGACAGTCAAAAGTATACCCTTACATTACAGTAAATGGGAAATAAACGTTTCAAGTGCATTTTGATGATGCTACGTCATTTAAAACATGATGAAATTGATATATAATTATGAAGCGTATTAAAACATGTTTTTTGTAGAAATGGGGTGCAAAGCATTAATTATTCATTTACAGAGACAAACAAAAGAATTCTGTTACACATTGTTCTATGTGGAAAAATTGTTTGCAGTGTAATTTAGTGATATTTTACTATTTCAAACATAATGAAAATTATATGCATTACTGAGGTGCACTATAAATTGCTCTCCTGAAAGTGTGGTGTGCTTTGCGTTTATTTTCAGGGACACACAATAGACATCGGTTACAGTAAATGTGCGATATGTACAGTCTATGTGTTATAAGTGCGTTTTAAATTTTGGTTTGCGGTTTTAAGTTTAACTAAATTTTTCCATAGTACGTGTGCTTATAAACTCGGTTGTTCATATACAGGGCTACATATGGGAATCCGTATGTATTACAGACAATGGGAGTGAATTGCTTAAGGGTAGTTTTTAATTGTGTTACGCATTCTCTTGCTGAACTATAGTATATTTAGTATAATAATATAACTTATTGGAATATAAATAAATGCATATAAAGAGCTACGCAAAGAAAAATATATATTGTCGTTTACGGTTGTTATTTGCTGTGAGTGAGTTTTAAGTTGCCTTTTAGCTTAATATGTTTTGTGTACAAAATTTTCAGATAATATTTAGGGCTGTACGAAGGATTTCGAGTGCCTTTCCATCGATCGGACAAAATTGATAAATATGAATATTCTAACTGAACAAAATTTTATCATGTTATATATCCACATCTATTGATGATATACAGGGCTGCACAAAATAGTTCGACTACTTTTTTGACACTGGAAGGTAATTTCAAAAACTATTTTTAAATGTGGTATATGTTTTTTAAACTGTTTACTTCTTTCACCTTATTGAACGAAGAATGTTCGTTACAGTTTTCTGGCTGTGTTGGAAAGTGTTTCATAATCTACGCTTGACGCATGACTTTTCGTTCTTGTTTTAAATGTGTAATGAGAAAAATTGATAAATATGATTCATAAACAGCGAAGAAAAATGTTAAAAAACTTCAGCATCAGATTATATGCTCAACGTATAATTTAGGCGTCAAATGGCAAGTTGCCAAAACCTACTGTGAATCACTTTAGAGACAGCAGTTATTTACCCAGAATGAAACACCACCACATACTTCTATATTATGTATGACGTACGGTTAGTACATGTGGTAGGGATTTACTATGGAATAGTGACGTACACAGCGTACAGCATACGTCTTGTGCTGAAGGGGTTATAGGTAGAAACAACACATAGATAAATGCTAATTATGTTAAAAACAATTAAAAATGTATATGTAAATACATTAATCCAAGAAAAAATACTCAAATGTATCAAAAATTAGATTAACTTTATAAAGAAACTAATGAGATTAAGATAAGAAGAAAAATTATGGAGATAAACTAAATTCACAGACTTTTTATTTGAAAGGAATAATAAACAACACTGAAGATTTAAACATCAAAGTGGTTTTAAAATATAAAAAGAAACATTTTATAAATGTGTGCCTACAAATAAAGAAGAATGAAAAATATTCCTTTAATTTTTCTGCATCAATCTCATTCATCTAATCAGATATATAAAAATCAGATATATATATATGGTATTCTATCCATAGAAGAAATGACATGCTACAGTTGTTTGTTGCTTTTAAAAAACGTTGTCACGTAGACAGGAAAGTATGTGTTTGAGAATCGGAAAACTGAAAATTCCAATAATGTTCAATGTGTTGGAAAAAAAAAAACATGTAATGGTATTTCGTATACATTTGTTCGAAAAAAGATAAAGAAATATACAACCTATAATGTCAAAAATAATATTTATAAGATAAGATTCTAAAATATATGTATTGAAACACAATATCGCTTACATACTTTCAACTACAGAAAAAATATTGACTAATTAATAGATCATTACCTTTTAAAACAGAATAAAACATTATCTATTTTATTTATTGAAAGACCTGAAGCATGAAAGAACTTTAATTCTTAAATATAGAAACGAAAACCGTAATCTGATGGGATAATTATAACAATTCAATTAAAAACCACATAGAAATATCATGTTATATACACACACATATATATATAAATACCTATTTCTTATTTTAAAAAAATAAATAAATCACGAAATTACTACAAAATACAAACTGAAATTGAATTTCTAAAATTAGGTTGAGGATTTTTATTTTATTTTTGTTTAATATGTCTCAACTTTTTCCTTTCTTCCTAGCTTCATAAAAAAACTATTATACTATATAATATATAATTACGGATTTATGTTTTGATATGTGCATTGTTATAGCATACAGAATATCTTTTATTGTCAATTATAAATGTTTTCGCATTGTTTTGAAGTCGAAAAAAATGTAAGATCTGAATGACTTTTTGCTTTTTCTGTTTAGGTCTGTAATCCATAAATAAGAGATACATAGAAAACCAGTACCATTCTACTTAAACTGTGAGCTGAGTAAAACATTTTTTCAGTCTTCCAAGCCCTTCAAATTTTGAAGTCTTGTAAACGCATTCCGTTAAATAATGGAAGAATATTCAATATCTATTTCTTTTTGTGAAATGAGGTTGTATCATTTTAAAAGAAGATAGCGATGAAGTGTGATAGATTTTTATCAGACTATTTATGATCTTTAATGTTCTAAAAAGACAACATCCCTAAGGATATTTCCGAAGAAACTGCAGAGACAGATATATTTGTTCAATGCTTAGGATATCCATATATATTAAGGAAGTAATTACGCAAAGTAAAATATGAAGATAATTTTAAAACCTATAATACACAGTTGCGAAAAGTGAGACATTGGACTGAGGAAGAGCAGGTTAGAAATTCAACCATTTCGCATTATGAACACGATGATCCTCTGTAACGTGTCGAACAATGAATAATTCGTGCGCTGCAATAAATAGTTATAATCTTTTAAATTTTAATAATAATAGTAATAATAATGATAACGATAATAATAATAATACGTACAATTAATAAACATAATACTATTATTGATAAACATAATTTTATTATTTTAATTTTAATTTTAGGTACAATAAATGGAAACACAGCTGACATCGCTGCAATAGGATTGTCGATTTTACTTAATATCGCACGGTATTAGTACGAAAACGCTATATTAAATAATGTATAAGTAGGTTCCCAATATGACTATATGCCTATATGACTATATGACTATATCACTATTCCCAATATGACTATAGATGATTCAAATAAGTATTTATTTTCTTTAGATCGTTGCTTTACAAATGCCACCTTTTGAAAGAGCTCTTTCGATAAAATATAAAACTTACAGCGTTCTAAATACTTAAAATTTGAGAGTTTTCAAATTGTATTGAGTTCTTTTGATTAGGCTAGTAATTACTCTCGCACCACTTAATTTTTCAAACTGAAAAATAATTTACTTCCAGGAAAGATTTATTAAGCACTTTTATGTTTGAACGGTTTTCAATAAATTTAAGGACTATTAAATAAAAATTAATTACAGGCATCATGATCTTTTAAGTGAAGTTAGATGACTCCAATAGGTCATTTAGTGAGGTAGGTATTTAAGGAAGAGAAATAAATTTATACTATCTGATCATGGAATTGAGGCCTAATTATAAATCAGTTTTACTTTATTCAATATTTGAAATAACAGAGAAAGCAGCACAGAAGGTTTTGAGGACTTATGAATTTAGAGATGATTTTTTTGTATTCAGATTCAAAGTCGAAGAATGCATATTCTACTTTGCACATACTCCTGTTTGAAAAATGATATTTCACAAATTTAAACATAAGTCTTGCTCTTTGAATACTATAAACCTTTGCGTTTGTTATAAGTATAATTTTGTTATCCATGTGTTCCCTAACTATCTCTAAATTTATTTGACAGTAAAAACATTCTTGTTGACAAATAAACGACGTTATATTTACATGAATTTTCAAGCATAATGTAAGTATTATTTTTAATTTCTAGTGAAGACCAATGCTCGAATCTTTAAAATTTAAATAAAAAATAACATCGACCATATATTAAAGAATTTAAGAGCAACATTTCTAAAAAGTTAGGTCTCCATAAGCGCATACTCAAAAATTTCAGAATATTCTTCTCGGGAAAATATATATGTTTATAAAAAAATGCTGTGGAGCGTCGATATAACGTCTGTAAAACAATTATGAAAATTTCGTGTATTTGGCGATTTATCGTTGGTTGCTGAAATAATGAAATTAAAATAAAAACACTATGATAATTATGACTCTTTTTAACTAGGATTCTTTTAGGAAAAACTTTTTCTACCCTTCATACTGAATTAGTGTAAGTATGTTTAACTTAAATACATACATTTTATAACTACGGATTTGCCATATACATTTCTATGTATATATAAAGAAAATAACCGATTGTATTCTACGGTTAAAAATAAAATTTAAATTGATTAAAAATGCTCCAAACTAAAAATTAAGCTTCTATTTTGAGCACTGTCAATTTGACTTATACTTACTTTGAAAACCTTTTGCTACACTTCATACTGAATTAGTGTAAGTAAGTTTAAGTTAAATAAATACCTTTTATAACTACCGTTTTGCCATACACATTTATATGTAAATATAAAGAAAATAAACGATTGTATTCTACGGAACAAAATTTTAATTGATTAAAAATGCTTCAAATTAAAAATTAAGCTTCTATTTTGAGCATTGTCAATTTGACTTCGATATTGTTAGTGTCAGAGACAAGAAGTGAAAAGTATTGTTGCCATGGAAACAGCGAATTATTCAATGTATAATGAGCGTTCTTAATTGGTAAGTTACTGTTAAAACACACTTAAACATTATTCAGCCGGTGAAACCAGCCGGTGAAACTGTGTACAATTAAATAACTTCAGCAACCCGTCACTTGTCTTTATGTTGCATAAGCTCATAGAAAAATATAATAAACCATTTTAAACGTTTAAGTTTAAATTTATAAAGTACAGCGCATTTAAACACTCATTTAACTAGCAATTTTCAAATGCATTAAAATCGCTTGCATTTAGCGAGGAAAAGGTGTTTCTTGACAAACCTTGTCTTTTGTGGCAAATTCACGAAACTATTTTTTTTTTTTGCAGATTTTCTACTAGGATTCTGAAGCTAAAAATGACTTATCATTTATTTCGTATATGAGTAGTCATTAGCATTTTTTTTCACAATATTCTGAGTATCAGCTTTAAGGAGACTTCCCTTGTTACTTATTTAATTTATGCAGTTGTGACAGACGATTTTCTCAAAGTGAAATATACGTATCTACCAGCGTCAACATGGTACAGACATATAAAAACAAATTCAGCCTGAGAAAATGCCTCATGTATGAAGCTTAAAATATAAATATGTTATTGATCTTATAATTTACTTATTTATATTGTTTTGTAGCTATATTTTAAAGACTAAAACCATTTAAACTCTTAATATTAGATTATTCTTATATTTTAAATATCTGTTTACTACATTAAAAAGACGAGATAAATTGCGCAATGAAAAAAGTTATTATTACAGAATTAATATATAACATTAAAATTAACATATTTTTAAACATATTTTTAATTAAATAAATGGTTTAAAAAGCATATTACATACTGTAATTATAATAAATTTTTAATTTTATTTAAAGTGCTCAATTAGTTTATTTTACTAAATTAGAAGTGTTAGAATATTTTTAAAAAGGCACTTATTTAAAAAAAATCTTTTTTTCCAGTATTTTGTTGGTTGCTAGCTGGCTTTAAAAATTAATTCTCTCATTTCATTAATTTCCATTTTATAATTAATTATTCTCTAGACAAATGCCTTTCATGAATAAATGAGAATTTGAATGTTCTGTTATAAATTGAGAAAAATTAATGACTTTTTCTGAAGCATTAGTGAAAGATATTTAAAATATATATCTATCTTTAAAATGCATATTTAATACAGCACTCAAATACTTAATAACATTTTAGAAAAATTTAGAAACCTATGAACAAATTAATTAAAGAAATTAATTATAAAATAGAATCTAAATAGTTACTGCACATTGTTTTTCTTAAACATAAGCTTACTATAAGACTATTTATTTATGAATGTTCATGTATATTTAATAGCTATTAGAGATTGCATTAAGAGTACTAATAAATGTGTTTTGTTTCAGAAAACTGTTAAATGGTTTATATATTTCGGTCTCACGTTTTCTTGAAATTCAATAAATGTAATTGAATTTTCAAAGTCGCATGTTGCAATTTTATTTATTTATTTATTTATTGAATTCAACTGACTCAGTGAATTTGTCTGGCTTCAAAATATTTTAAATGAGTTTATATTGTTTTACGATAAATTAAAAAGAAAATAAGTAACTAACTAATAAATTTATATTACTAATTATACTAGTAAAGAAATTTATATAAGAAAAATAATGTCAAGAAAAGTGTTCATCATTATAACGTTTCTTTTAACAAATTAAAATTTTGGCAGTGTTTTCTTCTATTTCATATATTAATTCTAATTTGTAATATAATACGCGATACATAAATTGTCATTTAAATAAATTACATTTATAACTCGAGTAAGGCATTTTCCGTTATAAACTTTAAAGAAAACAACATCGAGATTCGCTTCGAAAACGTTATTTGACAATGCAAAAATTCTGAAAATTTCATTATGTTTCAGTTTTTGCAACCGCATAAATATCCAATAAAATTAAGTAATCTAAAAAAAAGAGCTTGTATCTGAAACGATTTAAAAATTAAATAATGTTTTTCCTAAACTATTACCAAATAACGGGAGCAACGAATTCACAACTGCTTAGAAATTAGATAATGTACTTGCAAAAGCTTTTTAACAATAATGTTAGAGCAGAATTAGCCAAAAAATTAATCTCCGAAGACATTCTCATCAGAATAGATTTTCTATATAGAATAATCGTACCCATTTCTACTCTATTTTCACGTTTGATAATCTATTCATTTTCAAAAGTTTCAACCGCCCATTTTTAATAGCTACATGAATTCATTTTCCAGTTGTAAAGATATAGAGCAACGCATTTAATTGGAAATGAGTTCAGCTGTTAAAAGTATTTAACTTATCGTTAATTTTATAAACATAAATGTAGTTTTCAATCTCAAATACATTATTTCATGGCTAAAGTAATTTCACTCAAATACATCTTCTGTACGTATAGCCTAACCATAATAAAATGAGCACAATCCCATACTTTTCAATAGAGTAATACATTTTACGTAACTTCCATTTCAAAAAGTAAGAAGCTATTATTACTTATTATTAGTTATTATTAATATGTATTATAGCCCATTTGGTAGAATTCGTGGTGAAGCAATTCCAGAATATTTTGGTAATATATTCCCCGATCATTACCCCCCCCCCCAGATTCCAAAACCACCAAATGTTGATTTATATACATATTTATATCGCATTTTTATGTCTTGCATGATAGCATTCGTACTTATGAAGCGATTTGGACATGACTGTGCATGTGTACAGGACTTAACAGCGTCTCGTACAAAAATATAAAAATCCAAACAAATTTTACCTTTAAGTGTTTGGCCTTGATACAAGGTTTCTGGTGCATTTTTTTTTGTTTACCCTCTTAACAAATGGCTGAGATATAGCAGTTTAAAATTAATTCTAGTGTGGCTGATTTTTTTATAATCAGGTTTCATTTATAAGCTTTAGAAAACGTTGATTTTTGCAAATTTATTTGAATTGTTGTAACCGTTGTTGCTATTCCCATATGCTTGAAACTACACAGCCATCTCCGCCAGCGAAGTATCGCCAAATATGGCGACAAAAATAGGTCGCTACAAATGAAGCCAACATGGCGATAGCTGTCTACATTTTCGAAATTCCCATTCAAATTCAATATTGTCGAAAATTCCGAATGTTCTATAATCGAGTTCCTCGCATTTTACCTTTGTATGTTTTAGTAAAATTAGACGAATTCTTCAAAACACAGAATTGGAAGTTTTCCTCCCGGTACAGGCCGGAACGACTTTTTCAGTTATAATTAGCTCAATTGTAATAATTACCATACACATATAACATTTAAATTACACAAGCATGAGAAAATACACTTAAGTCCAATTAAGTCATGTACTATTCTCTTACTTTGCGCTTTCATTACTTTAACGGCTTTAACCATACAGTGCATGAATTTTTAGTTTAGAATTGTGTTTTTTTATACTTATATTAAGAATTCTACACCAGAAATTTTAAGATAGATTTTTAACTTTATTTAGTAGCATATTTATGTTATTTTTATAGAATTAATATTTCTATATAAATATAATGGTTGCAAACAACTTGATTTATTTATTAAAATTAAATAGAAAGTGTTGCCAATTGGCTACACTATGCACTGTAGGGTTAACATTGTTTACAAACTGCAAATAATAATATCGAGGCATCAAAATTAACGTGATTGAACCATAATACACCTATAGTAAAGACTACTATAATAATATATACTATATTTACTATAATAAATAAGGGTACTTTTCCGTTAGCCGGGTGCCAATGTTAGATATACACACACACACACACATTATATATATATATATATATATATATATATATATATATATATATGTACATATATGTATATACATATATATATGTGTGTATATATATAGTAGAACTCCAATTATCCGAACTCCAACTATCCGAATCGCTGATTATCCGAATCGCTTTCAGAATTTCAGAAAAAACAAATGAAAACGGAAACGTACTGCGATTCCTAAAATAATGATTCTGTCTACGCGCGCTATTGTGTTTCCCGCCACGTATACCCTGGGTTTCAAGTTCTAAATGATGGTGAACTCATTGAAAGTGTGAGAGAAGAAAGTGTCGAGGAAGAAGATGACCTTAATGTCGAAGTTGAAGCATACACGAGACCCTCAGCTAGTGAAGAATTTGCCGGCCTTGAAACTGCGTTGAAGTGGATGGAGCGTCAGCCCGAGTGTGACCACATGCAACTTCTGACTGTCAAGCGGATGCGCGACTTAGCTCCCCGAAAACGGATGAAGACTGTCAAACAGCTTACTTTGACCGAGATGTTCAGCAAGTAATGACTTTCATTTACAGTAAGGTACGTACATACTGTACTAATGTACAGCACTTGTAAATACGCTTAACACGTAATAGTATTGCCTTTTCGTTTAATTAATTAAAAGCTCTTTTTCTTTAAAAATATTTTTTTTCTTTCTCCCTTTTTCAACATACATACAGTAATTAATTAAAATATACCCCTTTTTTGGAAAAAAATCCAGTTATCCGAATTTTTGATTATCCGAATAAGGTCCGGTCCCAATTAATTCGGATAATTGGAGTTCTACTGTATATATATATATATATATATATATGTGTATAAATATATATGTATATGTGTGTATATATGTATATATATGTGTGTGTGTGTGTGTGCATATATATCACTGGCGCCTGGCTAACGGAAAAGTACCTAAATAAGTACAGATCACACATTATGAATGACGATACATCAGTAAACTAAGAAAAGTTAAATATCGTACTGAGAGCGCGATTAAGACAGGATTTAGATAGGACTTAAGATACGTTTTTTCAGATTAATCAAAACATAACCACTTCCGATGGTTATAGTACTGTGATAATGATTGACGTCCACACTTGAAGCTTCAGGTGCTTCAGAAAACATTTCATTCCTTAACTAAAAATGTATATTATTTTAATTTGTTTTCCAAAAAGCCGCCAGTGTTTTTCATATTGGAAATAAAATAATAATTTGCTTATTGAAAATAGTAACAATCATTAATTTTTGTATCTTTTCCGATTGTTTTTAATGTGTTTCATGCCATTGTTAATAGAGACTATCAACTAAGGCATAATTTTGTTACATTGATTATTTTAATGAAACTTAAAGTCATTAATATAAATGCTGGACGATTACACCATGAAACAGTACTACATTAAAGACGTGAGTATAAAATATCACAAATTTACTAAATGGTGTATAGAAATGTTAAATTGAAAACTTATACATACATTAAAATCAAATTTAAATTATCAACGTTTAGAGCCACTTTTATGGTCATCCTCAGGAAATAGTTGTTACATTGCTTCTAAAGTTTCAAAGGCGAAAAACAAGCCGTCCACAAATTTAAAAACCTAGTGAATTTTTTTATATTTGTGGACGGCTTGTTTTTCGCCTTTGAAACTTTTCCTGAGGATGACCGTAGGAGTGGGTCGAAACGTTGATATTTTTAATTTGATTTTAATGTATGTATAAGTTTTAAATTTGACATTTGTATACACCATTTAGTAAATTTGTGATATTTTATACTCACGTCTTTAATGTATCAGGTAACCAAAAAAGTTCTGTCGTTTTTAGGTGAAAGAAAACAAACAGCAAAATGTACTGGAAAGAATACAATTTATTCATCAAAATAACCACCCTCACATGCAATAACCTTTTCCCAACAGGAAACAAGCTTATAAATTCCATTTTTAAAAAAGTGAAGATCATTAGAGTTGAAAAAGTTCTCTAACTCCGTTGCCATAGCCTCTCGACTTCTGAACTGTCGATTGCGCAGATTATTATCGAGGCTTAAAAATAAGTGATAGTCAGAAGGGCTAATGTGAATAAGGAGAGTGCAAAAGTGGATCCCATCCAAGGGTCTGAATTGTGTTCAGGTCACACGCGCGACATGCGGCTTAGCATTAGGAAAAGAACGCCTTTATGGTTCACCAAAGCTGGCTTTATTTAAAGTAATTGGTGAACGCGACAGAGTTGGCCACAATAGACATTCGCAGTAATCGTCTGAGCAGATAATAACAGTTCATAGTGAACAATTACATTTGCTGTCCACCATACACACAATAACACCCTCTGCTGATGGATCTTGGATTTGGTGGTCTGTGGCATCAGTGGCTGACAACCAATGTGCGATCTTTTGGGATTTCTGTACAACAGCTACTTCTCATCACAGGTTAATACACGAGCAAGAAATGGTTCCGTTTGATGGTGATGCAGCAACCTTAAACAAATGTTCAGGCGCTCGAGCTTCTGGGCGGATGTCAATTGATGAGGTATCCATTTACTTAGCTTATACACTTTCCCCAGACGATGCAAATGTAAACGGATAGTTTCATCACTGACCGCGAACCTTTCCGATAACATCTGTCAGGTTTGAGTGGAATCTCCTTCCAATGCAGTCTGTAATTCCTCATTAATGGCATATGGCTGCCCTGCTCGTGGAGCATCTTTCAGCGACTCATCGCCAGCAGCAAATTTTCTAAACCACCTTTGGGTGGTGCGAATGATGACACCTTCTCCGAAAGTTTGGCATATTTTTTGGGCCGTGTGCACAGCATTTTTTCCAAGTTTAAACTCATACAACATACAAGCATGGATTATATAGTTTGGAGTACTCCTGTTCACGTTCATTTTTCTACTGTTACGAGATAACCTTTCCAATTTTCTTTATATATGATGACTCTGCATTACATCTTGATTAACATATTTCGACGATTGTAGCACCATCTATTATCCATTGCTTGTAACTTTCTTTAACGTTTGTCATTTCATAAAAATGACAGAACTTTTTTGGTTACGTAATAGTTAAAGTCATTGTTTAATAATTGAATTTAAAATTCAGCTTTAATCAACATTTAAAATTAACTGTTCATATTACGTAAGCTTGAAAGAAATTATCGAATGAAATAGCACCTCCTTTACTTCAAATGATATAAGATAATGTACTCCATTACCATTTCATCCTAATAGGTAGTTTAAACATTCTTAACATATTTTCTAATGATTTATCAATAATAAAAATAAATTAAACATGAAATTTCATATACTTATGTAACGGAAATCGATAACTTTGAAGTGTATTCATATAATATTTGAAATAAGAAAGCAAGAGAAAGTAGAATATAAACAATAATTCTGCAATTTCTCATATGTAATGTTTTAATTACACAATAGAATTTATTACTTCTGATTTTGTTAAGAATGAATCGGAAGTATATTATTGTTCATTGACGTACTTTGTCATGTATTGCATAAATGTTTCACTCGGATCAGCCGCTTTTATGTAATAATCAAGGCGAAATTTTACACACGCGTACTTCTTCTTCCCGATATCACATTTGCATGCTATTAGTGTCGTTCTTCTTCTGATAACTCGTAATAGGAATGGACTGTTAACGTTTGCATGGTCCAAGTTTACAAATGCGACAGCAAGTTGGCGTTTTATTTCCGACCATGCATTCTTTGATGAAATTTGCTTGTTTGGATGTGTACTATCACCTCTTAAAGTTTCGCCCATCTTTTATGAAACACCCTATATATCGTAAATAAAGATTTTTTAAAAGAAAACTGTCGGTACACAATAATTTTCTTTTTATATAAAATTACCAAGTTTTTTTTTTCTGCTTTACACGTAAGTATGCGAAGATATATTTTCTAAATTTAATATTCTGCGTCGACGAATACTATAAAAATTTGAATTTTGTTTTTTTAAAGAATGATTCTTATAGAACACTTTTATATTTATATCCTGACCTTGTCGAAAATGTTTTGAATTAAAAATATACTTTTTGATTAAAATAGTTCATAAATTATATGTCGGATAATGATATCGGGCCATTTCTTACATGATCGACAGCATCTATACGTAAAAACATAAAAAAAGAAAACTTTTGTAAATATTTAACGAGATATGCTTTAATTTACTTTTAAATCATGAAACAATTTAGAATAACTTTTGTCTAATCTGATTTTGCTCCTTTCGTTTTATGTCTAAAGTTAATTTTTTTAGTACAAACATTGATTTTAAATAACACACTTTCTGAGTACTATAGATGGATAGAAAGTGTATTGTTGCAAGTTATATGAAATTCAAAGATGTAAATTGTAAATTATAAATAAAATTGTAACTCAGTTTCATTCATTTTTTCGGTATTTTTCTGTATTAATTTAGCAATTTTACTTCTTTAGAAAATCCATATGTTTTATTTATGAAAAGCATAAAATATAAATTAAAAACCTATAGTTTAAATTCATTTAAATTTAAAAAAAATACAAATATGCAGCGGTACTTAAAATTCTGTTATTTCATTAATTTAAAATACATTATAGAAGTATCAATTTGTTATCTTTCTCAGTGTCAGTCAAAAATAAAATTTGCAAATTACTTTTTAAAGTGTAAAAATATGGCTTTGTTTTCCAAACAAAAAACATTTATATACATTATTTAAAAGTAATTTTAAACTGAATTAACAATCTTTCAATAGAATGGTTTAAAATTAAAAACCAAATTAACGTAGATACAAATAATTCAGAAGCTATTAAATTATTTACAAAATGTTCTTTACATAAAAAACCCTTAAGAAACATTAATTTGCCTATACTGCTATTGCAGAAATTAATATACGATTACCTCTAAACAAAATAAATGTATTTTCCTTCAATTTATAATGCACTTGTTTTCATAATTGATAATTTTATCGGAAAAATGACTAATGGTGTTTGGATAACATCATAACATTAAATGAATAATCTATAATGATTTATGAGGCTTTCTGCTGAAAAGAAAAACACGTGCTTCTTCTTGCTTTTACAAGCCATACATAATTAATAAAAATTAAAAGCCGACTGTTAAATGTTTTTATTTCGAGAATATGAATGCCATTTCTTTAGCAAAATTATTTTTAGCTTTAAAACAAATATTTAAGTAATATTTGCTAGGAAGTTTATTTAGTAAATTTTTGGTATCATCGTTTTATTTACAGAATCTTACGCATTATTTAAAAATATAACTGTGTCGTTGTATGTCACATGTACCTCTACAAAAATAGGATGAATTACAGATAGAAAAGTATACAAAATATTTCGTATCATTAAAAAAATATACTAAATTTAGAAAATTTTAATTTTAAATTGGTGTCCAAAATAGTTTTTTTAAATGTGTCCAAAACATTTTTTTAAATGTCAGCAATGGCGGTAACTGGGAAATTTCATTTTGTGGATTAAACGCGGGAATGTGGAAATAATAGGGTCTATTATCTGCTATTCGTGGTACTTTTTAATTAAAACTGAAAAGAGAAATTATTTTCAGTATGAATAGATGGTAAAAACAAAATATCTTGGTTAAATTATGTGTGACACACTTGCTAAAATTCGAAGAAATAAAAACATATTTTCACATATTCAGATCTAATGAATAAGTTTATTGAAGAGAGCAAAAATTCATGGTTGACAAATTGACATCTAGAAAACATTTCATGTTAGTGTTTTTAAGTTTTACGTTCAACCAAACATGTTAACCAATTTTCAGCTACTTGCTTCCTATTCACAAGAGTTAAATTTAAGAAAAAACTAATTTTTAACTACACTGTCAAAAATGATCAATGTTTCTTATTTTATGAAAATATACTATAACCACGAATGAAAATATAATATAATCTTCTGAGTTAACAGACATTCCGAAAAGCGTGTTCCATTGTCTCTTGAATCCCCAGAAAGCAATACATTTCCAAAATTTAAAGAATTATTTATAAAAACAAAATTTCTGTAGCTGCCCGTATTTTTCAAAAACGTTTCCGAATAGTTTTTATGGTGTATTAATCAGTGTCTTCAGCCTGGAATCCCTATTTATCGAATGCCATCCATTCTCAAGTAAACGTTTTCAGCTGCATAAGTTAATTTATACGTGAAAGAGTAAAGAAATAATCTTAATTTTAATGTTAATGTTAATGCTGTTAATTTTGCATGTTTGTCTGCTAAACATAATTGTTGAACATGAAAATGTTTACTTGAGAATCAATAGCATCGGAAAAACTATATTTCGGGCTTAGAAAACTGATAATTACGCTTTAAAAGCTACTCGTAAACGTTTCCGAAAATTTCGGGCAGCTAGAAAAAAATTGTTTTTCTAAATTATCCTTTAAATCTCGAAATGCCATTGATGTCTGAGGTTTCTAAAGATAAAGAAACACTGTTCAGAATCATGGTTAACAAGGATGAGATTATATTATAAATTTATTCGTCATTATATTATATTTTCGTACATTCAGAAACATTCGTCATTTTTTACAGTGTTGTTTTTCCTGAAACTTTTTACCAATAGCACTTTGAAAGAGCATTTATTTTAATTCATAAACCTGAAATATTTCTGTATGTGTTTCTTCGTGTGCATCAAAATGAGATCACCGTGAATCCGTGCCATCAACTTTTAAATAAATGAAAAGCCATATTATAAAAGAACTAAATGCTTTTGTTAAATAACATCAGAGAAAACATGCATTTTCATTGAGAAAAGAATTTAACATACATTGTAAATTTCAAAACTTACTTAAAATTTAGTATTTAATTGAATTGTTATTAGAAATATTTTGAAAACGTGCAAAATAATTTGATTTCTTTCCCTCAACGGATCTCATACAATTTTAATGCAACACATCGGTTTGCCACGCAGCTATTTTAAGTTACTTATATTATACTCTGCTGTTATTTTTTGGTGACGTATAAAAAGAGCATGGAGCTTTGGGTGTTCGAGTTCTCCTGTGTACTCTTTTGAGACTTGTTTCAGCTGTTTGACGAATCTAATGCTATGTTTGTAAGTAGGATACAGATTTCTAGAGCAAAAGGGGAGAAAAGCTTTAAACGCTATTCAAAATGACGGCATACACTGAAAAACCATTAATTTTCATTATTACCATTAACTTCTCAATTTCTCTTTCACAAGAACATTTTAAGCTCCAATTAAAATGTTTTTTATGCTTTTATAAATTGTAGGAAGTGGTTTAACTATTATAACCTCATTTACGTAAAACAAAGTACAAGGTCAAACGAAGAATATAAATGCGGATTCTGTTTAAAATATAAGTTTAAGTAAAATTTCAAAGAATAATCATAATGAATTATAAATTCACAAAGCTCCATTGAAAATAAATAAATGCTAGATAGATGCTCTTTAAACTTGGCAGGCGAAAGAATAAAATTAGAAATGTTAAAAAAAAAAGATTATTCTATATTTTGATTGGAGAATTCGTAACTCGGCGCATCCTGTTATTTATAGTATAATTACGTCATTAATATTGTGTACGTTGGAACAATTGAGCCTCGATATTGCAAAGATAAAAAAATTTAACTACGTTATTTAATTCGTATTCTGTCGTTCAAATGATTTTCTAGAATTTATTTTTCAAGAAATTCTAGCTTAGAAGCGTCGGGACTAGTGCCCATCGCTTGCTAAGCGAGTCTGCTACCACTTGAACTACGACCCAGACATTTAAACTTTTCCTTATTCTGAAATTATTTTTCTGTATAATTATTGGAGCGATAGCAAGTCAGTCAGTAAATCAGAGATCAAAGTTTTTACAATGTAAATTGAAATTTTTTTTTCTCAGATATATAAATGAATTTCAGAGAAATTTTACAGGATGCGGGAAAATTTTAGTGCATCATAAAACTATCATGTCTTCTATTCAGATATTTAATGTTTTACACTATGTTGATGTTATATGATGATATAGGCCATTCGTGACGGGTTTTAAAGATTTAGTTGTGTGTTTTTCCAATGATGTTTTCCCTTGTAATATAAAAAGTTGCATAGAGACAAATATTGTCACATAGCAGGAACATATATATTTTGTAAACAGATGAAAAGCTGTTAAGTGTAAAAATCATTAACAGGCCAAAAGATAGGATAAAATCCCCTGTTGAATGGCTTACAAATATCACTTATGTGATGGTTTGGGCAAATACTTTATTTTTTGTGGAAATTTAAGTTGAAATAAATCAAATACGAGAGTAAGTCAAAAAGTATCAATAATTTTAAATAACTCTTCTTACATTGTTCATACTGACATCTGTCCTCATTTATTGTATTGTTATGCTGTTGTGGTCCAGCTATGAAAGTTTGATCGTAATTCCTCAATTTGTCTTCCTTTTGTTGCAGATAGGTCATGACCACTCCATTAGAGGTTTGCACCAAAGAGGAGCAACAAGCTGTGATCCGGTTTATGTGTTCGGAGGTGTATCAGGGGCCTCAATCCATCGAAGACTTTCGGCACAATCCGGGAACAGTGTTTTGCCGCAACGGAGTGCCTATGAATGGATTGAAAAAATTAAAAATGGTTGCACAAGTGCTACGCATGAGGAAGTAGCCGGATCACCGTGTACGGTCAGAAATGATGACAATATTGAGCGTGCACGTGACATGATTCTCTTAGACAGACGAGTGATTATTGATGAAGTCCACTCAAAGAGTCATTAAAGGGCAATCGATTCACATCGGATTAAGGACGCGGTGCATGCCTGGCTTGCAGCTCAGCCGAAAACCCTCTTTTCTGAAGGCATCAGGAAGCTTGTGCAACGATGGATCAAGTACGTTGAAAAGCAAGGAGACTATATTGAAAAAGGGTGTTAACGTTAGTTATAAATTTTATTGCAATACAAATTTCAAACTACATTGTCGATAATTTGTAACTTACCTTCGTATATAATGAAAAATAAACAAAGCCGTAAAAAAACTGTAAAAGCAAGGATTCAAAAGCACTAGAGTAAAAAAGTTTTTTTTTTCTCAGCAACATTCTGCAATAGTCCATCGGACTAGAAATTAGACACAAAACTTTTTTTTCGCAAACAAGAAAAGTGTGTTTTTAATAAAAAATACTAAAAAAACGAAATCTATTATTAATTCTTTACTGTATTAAAAATAAATACCTTAAAATACATTTCCCAATAAATGCGCGGAAACGTATCACAAACATAAAACATTCTATTTTATACTGTTCACTTCATTCAGTTATTGCCCATGAAATATTTTTTGCATTTAGAGTTTATGAAACGAAAATTATAATGTAAGTCGTTAATAGTCTTATGAGCCTTATTTATGGTATTTATTGAAGATCTTAATTAATTTTCAATTACTTCTTTACAAATACCTATTAAAACAATGGTTTTATTGAATTAACTTGTAAGATTTCTTAAGAAGATTAGAATTATTAAATACAAAAATGAAGTTATTAGAAACATTTCAAGATTCATAGTAATTACTAATCTTACTTGTAATTATGAAAATGTAATAAATTATTAAATCTTAATTAATTTTATATGTGTTACTTGCGATATTTTTAATGTTAATATTAAAATTGGCAATATTAATCTTTTATTTATATAAACTAGTACTGTTACTAAACAGTATAAAAGTAATTAAGAACTGAAATTGTTAAATTGGCAGATATTTATCGTGGATATTAATAATGATAATCTATTGTAGATTTTATATAGAGAGAAGATATTGATATATGATAGAAGTGTTTCTCCATCACAAAAAATGTTTTTGGTGATGTAAATGAAACAGATATAATTTGTACCTATAGTACAGCATTTAAGGAAGCCAATTCCGATTATCGCAGTGGTAGATTTAATATAAATTGTATCGAAACCCATTCTGCAAACTTTAAAAGGAAACAAGGAACATATCTGAACGAGCAAAATTCATCCTGTAATGTATGGTCTCAAGCCGTGAAGCACTATAAAGAGCAGTCTGATTGCAGTGATGTATGTGTTTATATTATAAATAACAATACAAATATTTATTTTTATATAAAATTTTCTTTATGTAAAACAATTTTAGCAAAGGAAACTTAAATTGAAAAAAAAATGCAAATGATACTTTAATTTTTTAGAACTAATTATATGATCAGTCTAAGGGTTAATTTTTATACTGTCATTCACTTTGAAGAAAATTACGCATAATTCAGAAATCGTGTCACTTTTTGTTCGAAAGTTATTTCTTGATGTTTTGATAAAATTTCCGAAAAAAAAGGCAATTTGGTTCGACCAATCTAAGCTTAATTTAAAATCAACGTACAAATCCCTATTTGGAGCAGTTTTTTGTAAAATTAAGTGACCTAGTTTTGAAAGTCCTTAATTAATTTAATTATTTTTTTCATATTACCATTGTGACAGAAAACAAAATCAACTGCCATTTACTGGATAAATATGTTTTGTCACCAGAAAGCTCATAGTATGAATTATGGCCGTACATTTATGGTAATTTTGCTTCTCTAAGTGCATCCTATTTCTACTTAAAGTCTGTCCGGAATCCAAAGCATATTTTTTGAACACATAAAAGATGTGTATTATGTATGATAAAAGACATGACTATGCATTTACATAAGTTTACAAGAATTAATTAGCCATATAAATCTATTAATGGTCTTGATTACTGAAAACATCAGCAGAGAAGTAACATGCAGTATTATCTGTTCAGGATTTTAATATTTTAAGAAATTAAAAAAACGATATTGACAGAAATAACAATAATGAAATATTATTTTATAGAAATGTATTTTTTTTTAATTATTAGAGGAACATTTTTAAGCAAATAGCTTTTCCACCAGTAGTAAAGTATATTTTTATTTTTTTCTAAATGGTACACAAATTGATTTTTAGAAATTCCAGCAATTATATTAAAAACTGGAAGTTAACGTAAAAATATACGGGATTTAATATTAGTTAATACATACATCACATGAATTAAAAGTAAACTAACATGAAATTAGTGACATGGAATCATTTTTTCTTTTAATCTAGTTGTAGAAACATATATTTAGTTAATAACACCATATAAAATTAAAAAAACAATATTTAAAGATCATGATACTAATAAAAACAAAATTTTACTGAAAATATTTTTTATAAAATGTTATGATTTAAATATTCAAAATAAAACTTCGTTCGCTTGCTTTTTTTAAATTAAAATTCTAAATAATATGCTGTTTGGAATATTTAAAAAATGGATCTGTAATACAGAATCCAAACTGAATAAATTTCAAGTATTTACGGAAACTCATAAACTTATTAAACTTTAATTAGATCCCACCTGCTCAGGCAGTCGTATGATTGAAACATTGGTATTCACTAATGTGGTTAGAGTTTGACTACAATAATTACGATTGCTCTCACTACACATGTTATAAATGTATAGACGAAATAGCCGAGGTGGAACAGCTTTATCATTCCGGCTGTCCCTTCAGATGATTATATATCCATCTGCTCGATGGAAATTTCAAAGACTTTATTAAATATTATTTTTGTATGGATATACGGTAAAAAATTATTCTGCTTATTCATTATGTTTATGCTTTGTAATGATCACTATTGTTCTATTACACAAGTGACACCTGGTTTATTCTATAACATATTATTTATGTATTTCCTACAGTACTACTATTCAGTTAATGTAATCAAAGCAAGTCAAATAATTAAAAATATAAGATTTGTGAACCAAAGGTGGCTGATGTTCTTAAGGTAGTTAACCCCTTAAAAGTAGTATTAATTTAATTTTTAATCACAAAATGGGGCTACTGCATTGTCCATTCTGTATCTGCAGTGCACGTGGCTGAATTTAAAGAGATCACCTCGATCATCCGATATTTTATGCAGTGATTTCAATTTTGAGGAGTAGTCGTTCTAATTTCCAGGTAAGAAGATATTTTAATTTACACGTGTTTAAATTATTAGAACTTTGAGTTATGATATGTTTTCTGAAAGATTATTTCTTTCGCTTTAACTGCATTTACTTCAATTCTAAGAAATTTATCAGATTAATACCTTTACGTTGTGCAAATGGAGACCATACGCATGTTCCCAAGGTGGCCACCTTAGAAAACAAATGTGGAAATCAAAGTAGTTAGGGCGATTTTCAAAATTTCTTGATAAATATCTGAAAAAACTTATTACCATTTATTGTTAACACCAGAGATCACTCAAAAGAAGTCAGTAACTCCCAGAAGAAAATCTCTGAACTACTCTCTATTCCTGTCATAATATAAGAAGATTAAGAAGAAAAATTCGAAAGATAACAAAAGAAAGAAAGGCTGATCAGAGTATAAATGTAAGCAAAATAGTTTGCCGAGTATTTTTTCACATTTTAAAAGTGTTTTCCATACATGGGCCACCTTTAGACACTATGCGCCAAAGGTGGCCCACAAGCTACAATTTTTGAATTGTATTATAAAATTAATTAAATTTTATTTTACAAAGAAAAATATACTTGATATGGGTTAGAAATAAGTGTACAATTTTACAAACAAATATTCAGCCCTACACAGCCAACCAGAAAATTATAAAAAACAATCTCAAAGCTTAACTATGGCCACCTTCGGTTAACCTACCTTATATAAAATTTCTGAGCACAAATTTGCTATTTTTTTTCTAATCACTAATGCTTGGCGTTTTACAATCTAAAATTCTAATCATCGAAATATATATTTTAAATATAAAATAAAAACTAAAAAAGTCAATAAAATGTATTCAATAAAGTATGTTTTTTTGTGGAATATTTAAAATTCCAACTGTAATTCTGAAACAAAATTTTATGTCGAATTTTATTTTTATTCTTTATGGACATCTTTATTAGTTTAAATACTTCTGTAATACTACTGTGATACTTCTGTAGTATTATGCATTAAACCATATGTCAAGAGATGATGAGGTAATTAAAATAATGGTGATCTTCACAAGCGCTACGTAATTATTAATAAACATACAATGGCTATTAAATATTTATATTGAAGGATAATATTTGTAAAAGAAATAAATTTCACGTATTAGTTACGGAAACTCATATAATCTTAGTAAGATAACATATCTTCAGTGAATCGTATGATTAACATATTAGTATTCACTAATGTTTATACTTTATCTACAATAATAAAGACTATTGCAACCGCAGTTGTTATAAATCCATAAATGAAACTGGAGAAATGGAATAGCTTAATCATTTTAGTTGTCTATTGGAATATCTATGTATTCATCTTTGCAATGGGCATTTCAAACATTTTGTCAAACAGTGCTGTTGTGTAGAAATATTATTGAAAAGGATTCCGTTTATTCATTACGTTTGCGCTTGTGAAGACTCCCATTGTTTAAGTTCTCTCATCACCTCTTGACACAGGTTTCTTGTATAATATTACAGAAGTATCCTAAGTATTTAAAGTTAATAACAATCTAATAAAAGTTTTTTTACTGTATATTATGTTTTTAGTTTGCACCTTTTAACATTTAAAATAAATTATATTATTAGATGGTGTTATATTTTTTTGTAATAAAAGTCAGCTTAAAAAATAAAAATAAAATTATACATAAAATTTCTTATCACAAAGTACTAAATTTGTTAAATTACTAGTGGGTGAAATTTTCCATTCTAGAATTTCTAATTTTGTAATAAAATCTGTGCTAAAAAATGATATATGCTCGTTCGTGTGTGTGTCTGTCTGAACGTGATATCAAGAGAAATATATAGTCCATAGAGGTCTAAACGTTTGGTTGAGGATAGGCAAGGCCGGTGCGAATGCACCTGAGGCTCGGATACTTCATTTTTTGATATTTAGCCGATATATCTACTTATAATAAAATCCGAAAGCAAGAAAGTGTCTGTAACCATTCCGGGCGCGACCACTCTGGTCTGCGAATCAACGGTAGTTAAACGCCATGTTGGGCTTAATGAACTAGGCTAAATTAGAATATCTTCTACTTGAAATCATGCCTGTTCAGTATATTTTCCTATAAAACATGTATATCATATCCTCTTATAATGTTTTAAGTTCTTAATTAAAAATCCAGATTAAACGTAGGAATTCCAGATATAAACAAACGAACACTGTTATCCAGTATTATATTACGCTTTCTTTTTAAATATTCTGGCGCCATCTACCGGCAGATAATACAACAGGCATGAAAGAATTCCTCCTAAAGGAGGAATTCCATCTTTTTAAAAGCAATTTCGGACATTCTCTGGATTGATACAAAAATGCAAAGAAAATTGTGGGGCGGGGGGGCAGGAGTCTGGAAAATTTAATAATCAGACATTTCGTCTACTCAAGTCCTTGGAGTTTGTTTTTGAATTGCTGTGCAAAAGAAAAAAACCCCTGGAACTGCTATACACTACATCTTCGGTACCTGCCCTCTTATGGAATACCATTTTAACTTCAATAAAAATAAAACATTAAAGAGAAACCTACAACGTGTGCTATTAGACGCTTCCAATTACGAAAAGTTAGATAAAAACTACAATGTCCTAAATAAAAACTTTTCATATATCAAAGAATTATTATAACCTATATAAAATTCTAGATCTATAGATTTTAAAAACTATGTTTTAAAAGACTTAATAGACTAGTGCATAATGCAATTGAAAATTTTCAGTACAATATTATTATTGTAAATATCTGTAAATATTTATATTTAATATTATGTAATCTTATCAGTATATTCATATAGAACTTATATACATGTAATAACTTTGAGCTCACCCAGCAATAAGAAATATTGGGTAGCTGGTGTGATTTTTTTTTTAACTTGCTGGGAACTTCGGGTCTTTTGGACACTGGGGTTCCTGGTAGATATAGGTTTTCCCCTCGTGGACTCATAGGTCCTATGCCGAGAGGTTGGCTGTCCACGAGTGGGAGGTTTCTGTTCTGTGCAAAAGAGTCATCAAATGAAAGGCGAGCTTATAAGTATCTGAAAGTCATGTATATCGGTTTAAATATCATACAAATATGAGTTTAGATTCAAATAAAAACTGGATCGTGTGTGGCACGCACTGTGCACTCTGCCGAACAAATTGGGTCCCCAAACTCTGTGTTTCTTCGGATAAATTTGTATTTAAAAATATAAAATCATACAAATAAGAGGGTGTTCGCTGTCAGTGGCAGTGGTTCCTCCAAATTTAGGTTATTTTGGAATGATTTTCGTTTAAAAATATGAAATCATTCAACACTGATTTTGGGTATATTTAAGGTTATTATCATATGCCCGGGCAATGCCGGGTGGATCAGCTAGTTAAAAATATAAAGCAATTAAAAAGAGTTTATTAAACTTTTTTCTATTAATATTTTGTTTGGAATATTAAAAATGCGACATACAATACTGAAGATAAAAATGAGATATTATAGAGATAGCATTTGTAAATAAAATAGGTATCATGCATTCTCGGAAAATCATAAACTAATGCAACCATAAATTATTTAACATCTTTTTAGCCAATCATGTGGTGGAAATATAGATATTGGCTAAAGTAGATGCAGTCTTTCCAAAACAATATTTATTACAAAGTTTTCAATCATTGGTAAATTTAGTGCGCGTTTGGTCAGAAATTTGATTTGTAATTTTCTATTTGATTATTTACGCTACCTTCGACTATTTTAACTGAGTACTTTGGTAGTTCTATGCATCAAACTATAGAACACTTGTAAAACAGAACGCTGATAATACCTACAAAGTGCTTGATTGCGCTTACAAAATTTCTCCCTCAATATCTGTTATAAATCTATACATGAAGCATACGAGATAGAATAGCTTTTTGTTTTGAGCTGACCCTTCAGATATATATTTATTCATCTTTGCAATGAACTGTTTATCAAAGAGTGTTCGTCGATAGATGTACTTTGAAGAGGATTCTGCTTATTCATCACGTTTGTGGTTTGTTGAAGCCTTTGTCTTTATACTTTACAAGTGTCATCTCATCTGTTGCATGACTTTGCTAAAGTAATCAGTTAAAATAGTGAAAAACAGCAAAAAAAATTACTAAAAAAATACAAATCAAATTTTTGAATAAAAACGTACTTAATTTATTAATCACTGAAAATTTCAGATTATAATTTTAGACATTGAAATAAATGACAAATATAGAAGAGAATTAAAAGAAATTTCTATGCATTAAAAAATACAATCTACAGTACGGATAGCAAAAATAAGGTAATTATGTCTGGAATTGTATAGATAGTAGTTATATAGGAATTATATAAGAATGGTAAATAAAACGAATTTCATGTATTTACGGAATTTCAAAAAAGTAATGCAACTTTAAATAAACCAACATCTGTTCAGCCAATCATATGATTAAAATATAGCTATTAGATAAAATGGTTATAATTTATTAAAAAAAACAAAAAATGCTTCCACTACATTTGTTTTAAATTTATAGATGAAATATAGGCGAGGTGGAATAGTTTAATCTATTTTAGCTGTCCATTCAGAGGTTTATTCATTCATCATTGGAATGGGAATTTGAAACGCTTTATGTTACAGTGTTCTTCTATGTATACTGTTTAAAGGATTCTTCTTATTCATTACACTCACTCTTTGTTAGAATCCCCATTGTTTTACTTAACACTGGTCAACTGAAAATTTTTCTGGTTCCTTCCACAAAATTACCGAAATATTCACTAATGGGTCAATGTAAGTTTATTTAATTAATAAACTTAAAAAAGAAATTTTGTAAAAAATTATGAAGTCATAATATGTCCACGTTTTCAATTGCAAATGAAATACCAAGCTTAAAATTTAAAAATTATGCATCACTTACCACTTAATTTTTGTCAAGAGTTTATATGTTTTGTAAATGATTAATATCTATACTATTAAAAACCGTTCGCGTATTTATCTCTTTAACCTCAAAAACTCGAAAACCGCAGGGCGCAGAGCTACGAAATTTTGCACACGGGTAGCTGGTAGGGCGGTCATGAACGATCGAGACAAAAAATTCGAAATTTTTAAATAGATTTTTTATAGATTAAATATTAATTAAAATCCATCCACAAAGAGATCTAATCAAAAATCCGCTTTTTTTCATTGGTTGGTTGGTTGGTTGGTTGTATAATATCTCCACAGGAGTCATTAAATAAATCAAGGTAGCATTTGCAACTGCGATTCGAGTGTTTAAATTCAATTGATCAGAGATTATATGATATCTAGACAATCAACTTAATTATTAACCGTTGCCAAATGCTAAAAACTTAACTTTAAAGGATTTTATCGACTTAATGAATGGTAATTAGCTGGGTTAAGGGTTTTTTTTTTTTTTGCATGACATATATTAGTATGATAGAGATTATTAATACAGAAAACTTTATTTAAGAGATTATTTGTTAAATTTGCGGGGATGGGAAGGGGGGGGGGGGTAAGCGACTTTTATTAAAAATAAAATTTATTTTACTTGACCGCGCGCCACCTGGCGGCGTCTTTTTCATTAATTGACCCTCCTTATTAATAAATCCAAATTTACTGCTCTGATTTCAACAGAACAAATCACATTTAACAAATTTAACTTTTTTAGCTGAACTCGTAACGTTTAATCGCTGTTTTATATAGATAAAAGCACTATTTTAGAATAACAGTTTTTATAAAAATTAAATTTATGTTCCTAATAAAAGTACAGAGCCCGTATTCAGTTGATGCATACCAACACCACATCCTTCAAGGTTTTTCTCTAACTATGTCCCGTTTCCATAACTCAGCAACAATCATTCCGATTTCAACGCAAGTGATTCCAAACATTATAATTAACCTAATAGTCACCCTCGATAACATTAAAGTAAATTTATGAGTAGCAGTTACCACTTTTTCCGAATAATAGTTTAAGCCAAATGCGCAATTAAGTTCCTAGCTTAACCAAACGAACGAATTTTTTAAGATGTATAGTGGTCCTCTTAATTAGTCATTTTCTGAAGGACACTTGTACATCCCCTCCTCCCTGACCACCTCTTTCAAGGTTCTTTACTCTAACTATGCCCCGTTTCCACAACTATCTTTCCGATTTCAACGCAATTGATTACAAACATTATAATTAACTTAAGAGTTACCCTCTAGAACATCATTTCAATCTATAACATTAAAGTAAATTTATGAGTAGAGTTACCACTATTTCCGAATAATAGTTTAAGCCAAATTTGTAATTAAGTCCCTAGCTTAACCAAACGAACGAATTTTTAAGGATGCACAGTGGTCCTCCTAATTAGTCATTTTCTGAAAATGACACTTGAACATCCCTTCCCCCCCGACACCCCAGCAAGGTTATTTTCTCTAACAGTGCTTATTTCATTAACTCGGCTAATAATGTTCCCATCTTCTCCAAACCAGCTCACTTTTGTAGCACGTCTACTATATGGTGTCGTAGGCAGCAGAAACCTGTGTGAGAATTTCGTTCGGAAAGAGGTTTGTTTAGAAAAGAGTGCTCCCCTGGCGGTGGAAGGTGGAAATAAAAGATTTTCCTGAGCGTACAAGCATGTCCGTTATACGGTGCCGAAGACATCGGAGACCCGAGCCAGAGTTTCGTTTCTAAGAGATTTACGTTTATTACACGGACCCGGGCAACGCCGGGCGGATCAGCTAGCATAATCTACTCTATTAAAATCCATGCGCGTATATAAATCTATGTAACCTCAAAAACTCGAGGGCTCAGGGCTACGAAATTTGGTACACGGATTGCTGGTATGGGGCCCATGAACGATTGGGTAAAAAAAATTCGAAAATTTTAAATAGATTTTTTTTTTATTTTATGTGTTTGACGAATTTTTGTCATTTTTTATGTTTAACCCGTAATCACGCGAGTTCTAACCAGTTCTAAATGTTTACTGCAATGTGAGATATGCATATTATGGGCGCCAAATGCAGTACTAAGAAACTGTAGCGGGTATCATACGATAATTCTTTTACCTCGCATGGAAATAATTAGAGAATATTTAATTGCGCTTAACTATTACCTTTTTTTAAAAATTAAAGAAAAACATTTCATCACAACCACAACAAAACCTTTTATTATATTTATTCCCTTATTTCAAAGATATCGTTTTATCGTCTAATGCCATAGCAACGTGATAAATTAAGTTTCATTTTACAAAATGCACAGTAGTAGAACAATATTTTTCTAAATCGTATATTTATTGAACAACTCAACACTTTAACAGGGGGATTAAATTCATTTTATTCACATATTAGAATTAAGTTCATGAACTCCCGTGCGTAGGACGGGTTAAACAGCTAGTATTGAGATATCTTCTGTCAATGTAATGACTTTTTTTTTTAATTCTGCTCCACTGTTATGACATGAACGAATCATTCCATACGTAATTTACATGTAAAATTTTAATCATTGTGTTTCAGGTTTTTCATAGAATGATTATTTAATAAGAAAAAATTGCTACAATATGACTAACAAGTCATCGATTAGAATTGGGTTCAAAGAAAGAAAAAAGCTTTGAACAATACATTATATATTTAAAAATATATATTTAGCTTTAAAATAATGCTACAGAATAACATTAATTATTGAGACGGTTACAAAAATCGTTTTATGAAAACTTCATTTCAGAAAATATTTACAACATATAGATTCTGCTACATGCTAACTTTCTGAAATCCACAGAGGGTGTTTGAAAATTGAAACAACAGCTTTGTCTATTTAATGGAGGAAAACGGAGAAGTAAGCTAAATGTCATGTTTATCATTTCATTGTTTAATATGTATTTTATCAATTTAGATTAAATAATTATAGAAGATTTAAACGGGAATGACTATTAAAATCAGCTTTTTAATGTTATAAGAAACTAAATAAACCTTTAATTGGGGTAATGTATACATATTATTACATATAACAACCTTATAGTTTTGTTTATCGCTTAATTTGATAACTTGTAGGTAAAAGTTTATTTAGAAAAAATATATTTTTTTTCAAATATGCTATAAAAAATTGCATACATACTTTAATAAATGTTCCACTATAGAAAACTCGAAAGTATGATTTTAATGCATATTGAACTATGTCATCTTTACGTTAATTACCATAAAAGAAGAATTATTCATTTAAATTAAATATTAATATACTTACACTTTATTTGCAAATTTTTATATGTGCATTAAAATTAAATGTTAGATGTAATATATAAACATTTATATAATTTTGAAAAATCTGAAGATGCACAAGAAGCTTTTTTGCATGTTTTGAAAATTTTTAACTGCGTGTAAATGGTATATCTTGTATTTTTATATTTATACATGCCTTATAAATTGTACAATATTTTAATTAAATGAAATGGAAAATTTAAAAATATAAATGAAAAAAAAATTATATGATTGCATTCTGTGTATAAATTATTGTTTAAGTAAAGAAATCGAAACTATCAACAAAATTAGTTATAAGAAATATTACAATTAGCGTCGCCCAACTGAAATGTATATTTCATTAACTGATCTTTACGTAAAATAAAAAGATTCCATGTTAAGTAAAACATCACGTTATTATTAATATTTATGTCATTCACCAGAAGTAGTACTTCTTCCATTATTATTGTGCGTACATAAAAGACTATGATGGAGCAAAAACTAACGTGTCAACGTAGGTAGAGTAGAGAAAAAAAAATGTATAATTACACAGTGCCAAACGAGGTTAAACTTTGCAGAAACTCAATTAGAAAATGTTTGCTTCTTCCCAATAAAATTTTGAATACTTAGACATGATAATGCAAACTTGAGATGCGATAATTAATAATAAGAGGAAATCATGAGTAAAACTTTATTAATTTTTACAAAAAAAGAAATGTAAATTAAACAAAGCTAAAATATTTTGTTTTAAATGAAAATGCTTTTTAATTTATGCATCTTTCCATGCTAAATGAAGGTTTTGCAATCGCAATTTTGTTTACTTATGCAAACTAATTTTCTTTTGCACAGATATTGGTTGCTTCCAATGCAGAAACTGACAGAACAGTTGACACAAAGTCAAAAATCATTATAGTATCTGTTTTCCTTATCCAAGAAAGCGGTCCACACCCATGATTTTAGAATGCATTTTAGAAATGATGGTTGCTTCCAACGCAAAAACCAGCAAAAATGTTGCAGCGTCCTACATTTTTTAATTATTTATCACTATTATTTGCAAAATAAAACTTCCGTGGTAGTTTTCTATTGCACCTATTAAATAAATGTAATACGAGGATAACAATTTAGATATAGGGATAGCGAGTAGATAAAAACATAGGACGCTGCGATCCCTGAATGTACTATTATGCTTATTGGTGTCTCGTGTTTCAACGTGTAATTTTACAATTTACCAATAAGACTGCTTGTTATCTTTATTACTACATTTATAATTTACCATACTTACAAAATTTCTTATTTTGTTTTCGAATGTGTGCATGATGGAACTTTTTGAATTTTTTTTTTCAGAAATCTGCATTAAAAAATACATAAGAAGTTCTCTTTACTTTCAAAGAAAAAGATTTATTACAGGTCTATGTAATTAAAAAAATTATGAAAATTAATTCGTAGTCATTATTACGGCTATTGCCTTAAGAAATAATTTTAGGAAAACCATCAAGTTACCCCAAAAAATATTTAAAGAAAATAAATGTTATTTATCATTATATGTTTTGAGGAATATTTTTTTTTAACTTAATACATATGCTAAAATCATCAAGGAAAAAAAAATTCGTATTTTTTTCCTTCTGAATTCTATACATTTTATTAAATAACAGGAGCAGAAAGCGTAAAATCGATTTAATATTTTAAACTAAATTTTTTTAAACTGTGAAATAATGAAAGAAAATCCATAAGTTAATTTTGTAAGATAAAGAATATTAAAAAAATATATACGCTTAAAAATAAAACTTTGATGCTGCTTAATCAGGACCTTTTTTATTTTAATTGATTTTTGGAAGTTGACAGATTTTAAAGAATAATAAGTGTAGTATAAAGTCCAAATGGAAAAGAAAGAAGAGCGACTAGATAGAAATATATAATTAAGACTCATTAAAATACTTTAATTTATGTTATATTTCCAAGAATGATTTAATAGAAAGTTGTTAGGAAAAGTATATTTTATTTCTTAAAACAATGCTATGTGATCTTTCAGTGTCGTGACAGAACTTTTACCTTGAAACTTAAATTTCGTAGTTCTAAATTATGCAATGTTACGCGTTTTAATCATTATTTAAGAAAGAAAGATATTAATTGTAATGTTTTTAAAACTTTGTCAATTTTCTAAAAAAATCTTCAGTAATTTCTTTCAATTTATTCACAATTGATTTGTTTTAAAATTTGTTCTAGACAAAATTTTTTGTGCTATTAATGCAGTTATTAATTAGAAATTTTATTCGCAAATTAAGAATTTCAAATTTAAATTATATAACTATTAAATATAGAAAGAAAATACATAAGTTAATTTTGTAAGAAGAGGATTCGTTTTTAAATATATGACTAAAAAATAGAATTTGAATTTAGCTTCATAAAAATCTTTTTACATAAGATTTGACAAAATTATATATATAATGAAAAAAACAACAACATTATTGCATAAAGTCCAAAAGAAAGAAAAACTAATGGCTAAATAGACGTATATAATTAAAATTATTTGATATACTTAAGTTAATCTTCTTTTTTTACATATGGTTTAATAGGAAATTATTTTGAAACATGTCTTTCACTTTTAAGTAGCTTTCATTATAAAAAGCGACCTATGCAGCCGTTCAGAGGAAAGCAATTCCAAAAAATTTTGGTATATTTTCACCGATCATGACACCCAGACCCCCAAACCACCCTCCGTTCAAATGTTGATTCAAATATATATATATAGATAGATAGATATAGATATATATCTGACATATGTCATGCTGTAACTCTCTTATTTATGGACCGATTTGGATGTGACTGACAATGTGTATAGGACAGACCAAGGTCTCAATCGAGTTCGTTGGCCAGCTTCATCCGCCATCTTGTTTCAAAATGGCGGCCAGTTAAAATTTTTAAAATGTTTAAAAATTCAAAAGTACAAAAAATGATAAATTGAAAAGATTGTTCATGTTAAGTGTTAGAATGTGATACAACGATTCTGGAACATTTTTTGTTTTTGCTATATCTTAAAAAATGGCTGAGATATGGCTGTTTGAAATTCTAGGGTGGCTGAGATTTTGGAACAATCTGATATTTGTTATGCTGTAACTCTCGCATTTATGAACTGATATGAATGTGACTGATCATGTGTACAGAACATTCCAAGGTCTCGACTGAGTTCGTTCGCCATCTTTATGCGCCCTCTTTTTTCAAAATGGCGGCAAATTAAAATATTTTATTTTTTAAAAGAATTCAAAAAGATTAATAAAAAATTATAAATTGAAAAAGTTGTTTCTGTTAAGTGTTAGATCGTGACACAAAGATTCCGGAACATGTTTTGTTTTGGCTTTATCTTAAAAAATGGCAAAGATATGGCAGAGTTTGAAATTCTAGGATGGCTGACATTTTGAAACAATCTGATTTTTGTTAAGTTGTAATTATCATGCTGAAATTCGCATCCAAATTCAGTATTAACGAAAACCGAGATTGAATCTTCTATAATCGGGTTCCAACCATTCTAGCTTCGGGTGTTTGAGTAAAATGAGTTGAATTTTTAAAAACATGGACTATGAAAGCTACCTTTTCCACCCGCTACAGGCCGGGAGGACTTTTTAAAATCCTTCCATTTAATGAAATTTGAGAATCAATGTAGATTACGAACAAAAAATATCATACAAAAATATTGGGCGTTATTGTTAATGCGTCCTCACACAAACTAATAAGTATCACATAGCACATAAGTATTGCACACATTTTCAACCTTGGACTTGCTTTGTCACGACACCGAATAAATTATTTTCAAGAGTGCAAGAATTCAACTAAAACCAAAAAAAATGGCGTGATCAAATTTTCTTCTGAACAACCCAAATATAGATAATTTATTTTGAAGCGTAAATTTCGCAGCTGCAGTTATTTCATGTAAAATGTTATGCGATTTAATCATTAGTTTCGCAAAACACTACTAACAGTCAGTCGGGGAAATTAAATTCAGGGGATAATTGAGAACAGGCACTACAGGGCAGTCTGGTAGATCGAACTTACACGCCAGTAAACTTGGACCAGGTAATGAAGCAATCAACTATCAGAAACTCACGACATAAAAGCTAATACGTTTGTGCTTGTTGATATTATTTGAAATCCAAGGTTGAAAACGCATTCTGTTTACGCTTACGAGATCAACGAACTTGGTGGAAATGATTCAGAAGTCATTGGGTTGAAGACTGTCAATTCTGCTGTATCAAAAATTTTTATGGTTGACAATAAAGAAAACGCATCAGTGTCAAAAACTCTAAGTCAAACCTATCCTTCCTAATCCCGTGGAAGAAAACGAAGGAAATAGACATGTACATTTTCTTCGGATTGTGTAAATGTGAGGAAAAATGTCTTTAATTCAAATACTTTGAATGTTATACCAAAATAAATTGATCCTTTTTGTTTATTTCAAAATTTTGGCAGAATCTTTTTTTCTCTTTATATTGAATTCATATTGAATTGAGTGATTCCACTTTTAAACCAGAAAATGGCTATGGAATGTTACTACTAGAATGATAGGAATCACCACTATGTGGCAATTGTAAACATGTCCCTAACAATACGAAATCATATTATGAAAGATGTCGGGCCGAGTACCAACCCAAACTAACATCACAGTCCAACTTGCTCCTGCTGTTTGAAATCCTGTTTGCAATTACCTCAGTTTTGCGGGACCATTAGAAACATGAAGGTTGAATTAAAAACTTGCATCCATCTACTTCGAGAAACCACTGAAAAATTTTGATAAAGAGTAATGAAAAGAACGTACTCAAAAAAACATATTTCTGTTGTCAAAAAAAAAACATGAATGACAGATGCAGCTCTTGTAGGAGGATAGAAACAAGAAATTGTGTTTTCAATTATCCCGAATGACCCAACAAGTTTTTCATCTATAAAGCTTTGTTGAATGCGGATTAAAATCTCCTTAATATTTCCTTTTGGATTTTATTTAAAACTGGTTTAATTTAAAATTTATTCTATATTGAACTTACTACATCTGTTTAATATGACTGATAATTAAAAAAAAACTTGCTTTATTGTTTATGAACCATAAAAGCCTTTAGAAATATTTAAAATTAAAATGAAATATTGTTCGGGAAAAATAATGATTTTGTCTTTTTCAGAGGTTTTATGAAATGAAATTTTTTGTATCAAATTTATTTTGAAAATATATTAATTAATTTTGAATTGGATTCTACTATGAAAGTGTATAATTTAAATATACTACAGTATTTTATATTTTTCTGTGTAAAGTTAAGTACTTTAAGTAAAAATTATGCCAAATTTTGTAGTCTTGGATAAGACTATGTCAAATATGTTCTCTTACTTTTTGTTACTTCCATTCATTTTTTAAGTTATAAGAAAATACTTTTTGTTTGATTCTTGAGAGTTGCCAGATTTCAAAGAATATTAATTACTGCGTAAAATCCATAGAAAAAATAAACTAAAATCTCTTAGCTAGAAGTATAAAAATAAGATTAAAGTTCTATATTTTATATTATATTTTGTAAATGATTTCAAACATATTGTTCTGAAAGGTAGCTTTTTTTTTACTAAAAATATTACACATTAAATGTCGTGTATTATATATTTCTTTGTGAAACTTAAATTTACAAATTTACAATTTTTTATATAAAAAAAGAATGTTTTTTAATTATTAGTTTATTAAAAATTTTTACTAAATGCAAAAATGTTCCTATTTAAAAGTTTCTTAGTTAGTTTGAAAATAAACTAAAGAAATTTGGGTAATTTCTGTTTCAATTTGTATAAAGTTGATTGGTATAAAATTTAATTCTAAAATTAATTAGTAGCGATTAAGTTAATGCATCTAAAATTGCAGTTATTGAACAAAAGTGTTTAAAAATATTTATATTACAGCGACCAAAAAAGTATCTAAAAGAACTTAATATAAAAAATAATTATTATTATGACATAATAGTTAATATTCTTTTCTTTAAAATACTTATTCAGATGTATGTCTCATGCTCCCATAAATGTTAATTTCCAGTGCGAAATTTTCTGAAAAAAAAAATCAAATTTAGGATTAAAACATATTTTTATATCGCTTTGGAGTATATTGCTTTTGTATTATCTTACATATAAATTTTTTTCTCAGATCGTGAATAATATTTAATTAAACATGTATCTTTACTTTACGTTGTTGATTTCGCAACCATGATGTCTGCGGAAATGATGACAAGTTTCCTACTTTTTCGTTTCGTATGTTTTTTGTAATACACTAAATATTTTAAGAAGGAATTGAATGCTGTTGTTGAATTAAGATTTTGATGTTTAGTATCACATGTTATTCTAATTCAATTTATTCTTTTATAATTTGTACCCTTTTCTATCTTGTCTACGGAGCTTATAGTATGATCATTATGGTCATGAATCATGCGCTGTTATATAAATGAACCTATATACAAAATTTGACGCAAATTCTGCATGAAAAACTCATTTATCTAAATTAAGCGGGGGATTAGTTCCCCGTTCCCCCTTTTATACTTAACCAATGAACTCCCCAAACTTATCAGGGAAGCACCTTATCACAATGCACCTTTATATAAAATTTGAAGCAAATCGGATAATTCTGCATGAAAACCCATCTATCTAGATCATAGGTTCCCAACGGGGACAGTACCGCCCCCCCCAGTGGGCGCTGGAGTCTTCCAGGGGGGCGGTAGCGGGGCTTAAGGCAAATGGGGTGGGGGCGTTAAGACCGTCAAGGGGGGCGGTCGTGACATAATTACCTTTTTAGGAAATTAACACAATAAAACTACCTGACCCCCTGGCGTTAGACCTTTAAAGGAAAATCTATACAAATTAACTAGAGAGGAGGGTTCCAAATCTAAATTTTTTACGAGTGTCCAAAAAATGCCGTGAACACGAATGAACTCTAAAACACGAGGGCTAAAATTTTTTATCATAGCGGGCTAAAACATTGTAACCACAAATCTTTCATGAATGTCAAAAAATCGCTGTGGAACGCGAAAAAATCTCTATAAATCGCATTAAAAATCGCTAAAAATTCAAAAATCGCGGAATGCAAAATTTGCTGTATTAAGCTGGCTAAAAGTTTGAAACTGAATTCCTTTTTTTATTAATTTGTCTTTCGAAAAATGTCAGAAAGATGTCAGAGATTTCCAAACAAACCTGTGATTTGAATATACGCAAGAAATTTGGTTTATTGTGAGAGAAAGTGATAGAAGTCATTAGAGCCATTATTTTTATAACTATCTATAAATCTGTAAAATAATTTATTTTAAACTTAAACCGTGACAAATTTTGTATTTCAAAATGTTTGAATCAAAGAAGATATGCAGGCAGTATATTATTGAGTATTTGAAATATGGATTTACGCACTCTCCTACAAACCAATCATTACCTATGTGTTTAATTTACGAAAAAGTTTTTTCAAATGAAACCATGAAGCCTTCTAGGCTACAAGAGCACTTGAATAAAATGCATGTTGATGAAAAGGGCAAATATTTATCCTATTTTCAAGAACTAGAAAATAAATATTTAAAACAGTGAACTGTATCAAATCTTTTTGAGTCGTTTTCTAAACAAGAAAATAATGGACTATAAGCCACATATAATATTTCATTGTTAATCGCAAAAGCGGAAACACCACACACAATTGACAAGGAATTAATCTGGTTGTCAGTCAAAGAGGTAATAAAAATTGTTCTTCATCATAAGATACCGTCAGATATCATCAGAAAAAAAATCCTCTGAGCAATTTTTCGGAGCAAATATATGAATATATGAAATGGCTAAAGACATTGAAATATCATTGTGCTATTACTTAAAGACTTGCAAATTTTCCATTCAACTCGATAAATCAACTCTACCAAATAACGAAATAGTACTCTTATCATACGTTCGACTCATAAAAGAAGAAAAAAATCGTCAAGAGTTATAATTTGCTAAAATTTGGAAACTGATATAAAGTTAGAATCTATATTTAATACAATGAGCAAGTTTTTTCAAGAGAAAGACATTCCTGTTCGTAATATTTTGTCATCTGCTACTGATGGTGTTCTCGCAATGACGGGGCGTCACAAGGATTTCAAAGGGCATTTGAAATAAGCAGTATAAGATGTACATTGTGTTATTCATCGTCAGCATATGTTTGCAAAAAAAATTAATTGACGCTTGCATACGTCACTTCATTAAGTTATTAGAGCAGTCAATAAGATTAGAAGCAACTCATTGCATAACTGATTATTTGACTAGCTTTGTAGTGAAAATGATGAAGATTATATTCATTTGCTGCTGCACTCAGAAGTCCTTTGGCTCTCAAAAGGTATTTGTCTGAATCGTTTTTGCAATCTACTTGACTCAGTACTGGATTTCCTTGAAAACAGCGTGCAAAAACCTGATTACATCCAAAAGTGACATCGCTTATTTGGCAGACCTGTTCATAATATTTAATGAAATCACTTTACAATTATAAGGGGATGAGTTGAATTTAATTAAAACAAAAAAGTCATAGCTGCTTTTGTAGGAAAACTTCTTCTGTTTAAACGAAATCTAGGTGGAGGTGAATACAGCCACTTGCCTACATTATTAGCAGTCTCTGCAAAACAGGAAGATTTACTTACTGCCAACACTTGAAAGTTCTTCATGCTGATTTTACAGAGCATTTGCAGGATATTTTAAACATGAATATACCGAGTTGAGTTTTAGATTCTTTCACAAATATACAGAAGAATCATCAAATTTAGAAGAGGAACTTGTCTCATAACTAACGAAGAACTAAAAGTAAAATTCAGAAATGGATACCAAGAGTTCTCGCTTCAAAAATCAGTACCAGCTGTCTACCATGGATTGTGGACAAGAGTACAGAAAATTTTAATTGATTTTTCTTCATCGTATTTAGCTGAGCGTGGGTTCAGTGCAGTAGCTAATTTACTGTATAAAAAAGGGAACAGACTGTACATCACTGAACGTAGCAATTTGCGACTGATGTGAATATAATTGGAACCCGACATTAATAAATTGTTAAAACTCCACCAGCCTTAAACGCGACTTACGTTATACACGGCCGGTGCATGACTTTTAAAAGGTCACATGGAGTGGATCATTTTTATACGGCGATTGGTGCAAACTGCGCGCCCCCCCATTTTGCACCAATCGCCGTGTAAAAATGATCCACTCCATGTGACGTTTTAAACGTCATGCACCGGCCGTGTATAACGTAGGTCGCGCCTTAACCATCTTATTATTTTTTATTTCTTATTTTGTGTAGAACAATTTTTTACTACATTTGATGGTCGTTTTCATTAACTTCAATTTTGTGATTCTTAATAGATAGATAGACAGATAAAATAGGTACCGATAATATGTAACAATATTTTAATATTTGGTATTCTTAACTATTCTAGAAGAGGGGAGCGTTGGAATTTTTTTTCTTGTAAAGGGGGCGGTGGCCCAGAAAAGGTTAGGAATCTATGATTAAGCCCCCTTTATACTTCACCCTTTATGCTTAACCAATGGACCCTCAAAACTAATCAGGGAAGTGCCTTATCAGAATCAACCTATATACAAAATTTGAAGCAAATCGGATATTTGTACATACATACACATGCCTGCGAGCACATTAGCGATCAGGGTTTGACAGTCTGTGAGCTAAAAAATAAACATTTTACACAGATAAACCTTCCAATGTTTGGGTAATTTTACAATTATTAATATGTTTATCCTTCACAGTAAATAGTTTTCTTTTGCCATCTGTTGAGCTATTTAAGAACTATTAACTTTCTATCCATGGATATGACTCAATTTCTCGTACTAGCAGTGATAAATAAAACTATAAATAAACGACACTACACTATGAGATTTTACTTGAGATTATCTTCTCAAATTTTTGAATAAATATTAAATAATGTACCGTTAAAAAAAATTTTAATCATTTTTAAAGCCACAATAAGTGCTACAAGCTAAGTGTGTGACAGACCAAGAACATGATTTGTTGATCTCTGTGAAAACATTATTCATATTAAAAGTTAAATTAATTTTATTATTTTATTATTTAAATGTATTGAACGGTTATACCACACTTCATTTTCATTCAAACATTTTTTGTAAATTGCAATTACTTTTTTAATAAATACTTTGTGACTTCATTTTGTACGTTTCTCAAAGAAAGACCCGTATAAATCAAATATAGTTTGCAACATTATTTGATTTTGATATTAGCAAGAAAAATGAATAATATCGTATATTTTAATACATTTTCTTTACTTCTGTTTAATGTTAAATGTTTTAAATAATAAGTACTGCAATTTTCGTATGTCTTCGAAAATTGTCATTAAAATGTCATCTTCATTTATTTTATAAATTACATTCTTTTGCTAGAGTTATATAAAAAATGTACATTTCAAATTTTTAAATTTTAATTTTAACTATGTCATAATAAAAGAAATTCTATACGTAAATTTTTTAAAAGACGAATACTTTCTTAAAAGTCAAAACTTAATTGCACTTATTAAAGAACTTTTTTATTTTATTTTATTTTTTGAAGTTGACATATATTTCAGGACCATAATTGCTGCACAATGTCCAAAGAAAAAGCTAAAAGTTCAACAAGAAATATCTAATTAAGATTAATTAAAGTATTTTACTTTTCGTTAATTTTTTATTAATTATTTTAAAGATTTTTTGAAAGTTATATTTCATTTCCACAAAATATATTACCTAATTATTAAATATTGTGACAGGTCTCTAATTTTCAAACTGAATTTTTATTATTCCAAATTATTTCACATAAAATAGTATGTGTTTTAATCACCACCGTACTTTAAAAAATCGGTACAAACTATACATCTGTTTTAATTTTGAAAATTCAGTTAATTATTTCAAAAAGAAGTTTGGAAATTCTTCTTTGAATTTGTTAATATTGGTTTGTTTGAAATGTAGTTTCAAACAAAGCTAATTACGATGTAGTTTAATAATGGTAATAATAATAAAGTTTATTTATAAAACAACAATTATTTTCCAAAGTTTTATTTAATATTTAACAGATAGAACAATTCTAAAATTATTTAAAATCTTAAATGCAATGTTAATAAGCAAAAATTAAGGATAGATTTTGTCTTCATAAAAAACATATGCAACTCCAATTATATACATCATACACATTTCGAAACTCTGTAGAATATATTTTAACTGGGTGATAAATTCCTGTAAAAAAGTATTTAATGCGGATTATTCTGAAGAGTTTTCTTGTTTTAACAGATTATATTAAATATATACTGATGTGATTTTTAAATTAACTCTGATATTTTAATTGTATTTCTATTATACATAAAGGATATAAAAAATGCATAAAATTTCACAAACTGTTAAACTGATAAATTGATAATGCAAGTACATAAAGCGAAAAATAAACAAAAAATAAACATACAAGTACAAACAAATTAATCTGTTACATTGCTTGCATTTCTATAATACATAAAGGACCTAAAATATGGATAAAGTTTGTTATATTAATTGTATTTCTATCATACATAAAGGATATAAAATACGGATAAAGTTTCACAAATTGTTAAGCTGATAAAATGATAACGCAAGTACGTAAAGTGAAATATAAACAAAAAATAAACATACAAGCACAAACAAATTAATATCTTAAATTGCTTGCATTTCTATAATACACAAAAGACCTAAAATATGGAAAGTCCAAAACACGTTTAAGCTGATAAAACGAATACACAAGTACTCATTAAAGCGAAAACCAAACAAAAACTAAATATACATACACAAGCAAACTAATCTGTTATTTTAGTTGCTATCTAGATTAATAGATATAGTATATTTATCTAGAATAGTAGATTTCTATCATTCACAAACAATCTAAAATATGGATAAATTTTCATAAACTATTAATATGGTAAAATGAATATACTATAGTATTCATTAACGCATAAAATAAACAACAAAAAAAAGAAGAGAAATTGACCTTTTTTTCAAACGTTTGAGCCAACCCAATTGACTAAACATTTGTTTATATATTAAGCCGTTTTCGTAAAGAATACGCGATCATAAAAACAAAAAAGTGACCATTTTCAAAAGAAGAATCTGCTTATTTTCCCGCAACTATTTATTTTTCATATTGTTATTAACGAAGATAAGTTTGACAGTTGCTTGTTTTGTTTAAATAATAAGTACAACATAAGTCAACACATAGACAAACGAATGGAAATATGAATAATAATAAAAAAAAAAAAACTCTTAAAAAGATTTACTGATTTAGAGAACACTGGTGTAATATGAGGTATGAGGTAATATGTAATATGTGGATATGAAATCACTTTCAAATTGTTCAAATGATATTATGTGTTACGTATTTTACAATATATGTTCATTATAAATGAATAGGGCATCCAACACGGGCTTCCCGGGATAGAGAATACATGCGAAAACATTTTTTAGGTAGATTTCGTAAGAAATACTACCTATTACATTCTCACCTAAGTTGGAAATTTTGAAAATTTTTAGCAGATCTACGCCGATCATGACTCCCAGAACCCAAAACCACCCCCAGTTCATAACTTTATATCTATATATCTATCTATCTATCTATCTATCTATCTGTCTATCTATGTCACTTTTTTCTGACCACGATAACTGGAAAAATTCTGCATAAATCTCTTCCAAACTGATACATAAAATCAAGGACATAAAATATCGGTCAAGTTCGTGAATGGGCAAAATCGAACCAAGGGGGGGGGGGGGGGTTGTGAAAGCAGAAAACCCCCCATAATTTCTTAATTATTATACGTATCGAATCCGTTTTAAGTTATTATTACTTCTAGGAGAAGGGCCGAAAATTTATGTATGACAGATTTTTGATATAGTTAAAAATTGCCTTAAGGGGGGGGGGGGGGAAGAGGGGTTTTAGAAGAAAAAAATTCATAACTTCGTCAATTCCCAAGATTTCAAATCCGCTTAAATTTACTATAAATCCTCTTAATATTATCTAAAACTTTTATATTGACAAGTTTTTTATAGGACCAACCGTTATAGCAAAAAAAAAATTAAAAACAAAAAAATCCCTGCCGGCTCCGCCTGCAAACAAGTTATTTTTCGAAGTAGACGGTTCCAACTTCCGCATCTTTTCGAAACTGATACATAAAATCAAGAGGCATAAAATCTCGGTCAAGTTCGTTAATGGGCAAAATCGAACCAAGGAGGGGGGGGGGGGGGCTTTTTGTGAAAACAGAAAAAAAACTATAATTTCTTAATTATGATACGTATCGAATCCGTTTGAAGTTATTATTACTTCTACGAGAAGGGCCGAAAATTTATGTATGACAGATTTTTGATATAATTAAAAATTGCCTTAAGGGGGGGGGGAAGAGGGGTGTTAGAAGAAAAAAATTCATAACTTCGTCAATTCCCAAGATTTCAAATCCGCTTAAATTTATTATAAATCCTCTTAATATTATCTAAAACTTTTACACTGACAAGTTTTTTATAGAACCAACTCTTATAGTAAAAAAAAAAAAAAAAAAAAAAAAAAAAAAAAATCCTGCTGGCTCCGCCTGCAAACAAGTTAGGTTTCGAAGTAATCGGTTCCAACTGCTGCATCATCGCAAAAAGGTCATTTATTCCGCAATTCCCGACAAACAGGCGCCCCACAGTCTGCGTCTTCGAAATCTACCTGTACCTGTAGGCCGAGCCGTCAGTTTTCAATTAAAAAAAAATCCCTAACAGATTTTTTACATTTAATATATATATTTTTTAAATTGTCCCCTAACAACACCAAAGAGCATATTTATATGAAATATGTGAATTATATATTCAATTAAAATTTATTAAAAGTGGTAATTTCGTATGGGTCTCATGGCAGAAGTTAATAGCCGAAGAAATCGTTAAAAAATTCCGTTATCTACAGCAGTTTTTTTTTTTTTTAATTCTGATAACTTAGGCGGTTTATGCACTAATTTCAATTGCATGTCTGTTAAATATGTGTTTTATTTATACTATTTTATTTATTGCTTAAGGAAGTTTTAATTTCGGTATGGAATATTAGCTGGAAGCAAATGCTGGACTTTTTATGTTGTTTAAAGTGCAAACGGATTAATATTTTGTAATCGTCTGCCAGTGATAGAGATAGATTTAAAAAAAAAAATCAGGTTTGAAATTTAATTTTAATTCTATAATAAAAGAGTAAATTGCGATACAGTTTTCAAACAAATTGCATTTGAAAGCATATTTTTTCCCCTATATAATGGTGTAAAAATTAAAAATGTGTGATGTTTAGAAAAAAAAAATACAGTAGCAAAAATCGCAAAACCGAAATGTCATCTGTCGATGACATTTTGCGAATGGCAACTGTTGCCATTCGCAAAATGACGTCAGCGTTACGCACGGACACGTTTGTCCTTTATAATATAGATAGATAGATATGAGAAATTTATAAGTTCAGCAAAAAAGTAAAGCAAAGTAGCCTACTCATATTTACCAAAATCGTTGACAAGCTTTAAAAAAATGCTTACTAGGATATTATGCAATAAATGAAACATGGGAATGTTTTTATATCATTTTTCATATTTAAGGTCATTTTTTTATACGATACAATTCTACATCTATCCCGCATTGTTGCAACGTTGCTAAACTGAAAAATACTTTTACAAATCTATTAATATGATTTATGAAAAATCTGAAAATTAATTTTAAAAATCTATTTTTGATTTAAATAAGTTTCGCTTTGCTATATAGACGAATAATTTATTTAAACGATATTGCAAAAATAACTAATTAAGCTTAATTGATGAGTAAAAATAGAAAAGACAACGTCATAGCATGTTAAAGACGTTGAATCTACGTTTAAAATAGGATATCTAATCTTTCAGTGGCTTAGTTCATCAGAAATATATTTTAAATCATTAATTTTTATATTTATCCCAATTACAGTAGAAAAAAGAAAATTGAAAAAAAAAACTATTTAAAATATTTTTGAGACTTTTTTTGTGCTTTTCCTAAGAAAAAAAAAAGTTTATTTCGTGTTCTCAAAGGAAAGTATTTTCAAACTTTATATCTCGGAAAAATACATTAAAAACAAACTCTTGAAAGTAACGTGTTGGTTTGATAATTGTTACAAATAAATTTGTGAAGTTTTCAAGTTTGAAGTCGTGTGATAAATTTCAATAGTGTCTTAGAAGTTAAATCCACTAAATCTTCTTTTCCAAGCTTTTAGTCAAAAGAACAAAATCTGCTTTTTTGTGTTTGTGATTTTTTACCGCGTTGCAAACTGCTGTTTTTCTTTCTTTTTTGCCCCAGAAATATAGTAAATTTAAAAATTTATATTTATGTATTTAAACTTTAAGAAATTATATATATATATATATATATACATATACAGGGTGTTTTATATTTTTTTAACTGACGCTATTCAGAGCCATCTGTAGCTCGTTCTAATAACCAGAATGGCGCTAAACTTGATAAGGGGACTAATGACGCCATGGGAAAAAAGATTTCTAGAAAAAATAGTTCAAAACAACACCGATAGGGGGACATGTGGCGCTGTACAATGAAAAAAAGTGCTTCAATAAGAGGCAAAATTAGTAACATACGTGAAAAGTCGCGCTTTATTCACCACATTCACTTTCTCGCTGAGGAATTCGACCACATTCAATGTGACCGCCATTCTTTTAGACTATGCCTTGTTTTCTTTGCGCAATATTTTCTACGGCCGAACATAACATGTCACAAGGAATATTCTTCACTGTCTGTGTTATGATGTATTTTAAGGTACTCAGGTTTGTTATCTCACTAAGATTGACGTTCGACTTCAAATAACCCCAGAGCCAAAAGTGCCATGGAGTTAGATCCGTGGACCGGAATGCCAGGTATCTTGAAACCAGGTATCAGATGACTTTTTGGTCAGAGAAGTGATGGCGCAACAGCAGCTGTACGTTTACATCGATCAAAATACTGCATAAAGCTTGTCTGATCCACGTATTTTCTTTTCTGAAGTTGAGAAACGAGAAAACTAGTCAGCATGTCGTGATACCTCTAAAGTGATACACGTTACTGGTCCTGTCGCAGAAATGTTCTAAAAAAAGAATGATCCAAGGAAAAACTTGGCTGTGAAACCACACCAAAAAGCTATTTTTTGTGAATGCAACGGAGTTTCTAGAACCGCATGGAATTGTTCAGAGGATCAAATTCGACAATTATGAATGTTAATTGACCCATTCAGATGGAAATTCGTCCTTTTGGATGCTTGTATTGTATAGCCCAAATTATTGGTGCTGTTGTCGCATACGTAGGTATAAATTTGAATTTCCGTTTGTTACCCCAGTTTTATGCTATTTATCAGCTGTGTAGACTACAATATTCTTCTAACGGTGGTGTTTTGAACAATTTTTTTCTCGTAATCTTTTTATCCATGGCGTCATCCGTCCCTTTACCAAGTTTGCTGCCGTTCCGGTTATTAGAACGAGCTACAGATAGCTCTGAATAGCGTCAGTTTAAAAAATACACCCTGTATATATAATGCTATTTTACGCAAGTAAAATAAATATTTTGAGACTGTCCCAATTTTAGGCATTATATAAACTAGGGTATCAAACCAGGCCAGGTTACAGAAAAAAATCTTTGGTGTACTAAAAATAGGTAATAAACATTTTTTATTGAAAATTAGATTATTTACCTAAATATATTGTTTTTAGATTGTCCACAGATAAAACCAAAAACCATTCTTATATGAAAAAATTTAAAAAAATTATTAAAAGGGATATTTCCATATTAACCTCATTGCAGGGGGTGATAGCCTAAGAAAACGCCAAATACTTCGATACTTACAGCAGCCTTTTTAATTCTGATTTTTTCAGCTTTTAAGCAATTTCATATCGGTTAAATTTGTGTTTTATTTATATCATTTTATTTACTTTTTTATTTTTTGATGAAGTCTTAATTTCGTTATGAAATATTATCCCGAAACAAATGTTGAAAAAAATAAATATATTTTTTAAACGGGTTAAGGTTCCGTAATCAGACTTCACGCGATACAGGTAGTTTTTAAAAAAATCATACTGAAAAGTTATTTTAAAAACAAAAAGAGTTGCTAAAATGAGAAGCAGTTTTTAAACATGTTGCATTTGAAAGAATATTGTTTCTATTCAACGGTGAAAGATTGAAATTATTCGATGTTTAGAAGTCAATAAATTTCCGATAAAAGCAAAATTGACTTTACAGGGCCTTTGCCAACCTTCCATATAACGTCTGCGTTACTGGTGCACACTTTCTTACTTTGTAATACTGATTTATACATTTTCTTACAGTTAATTTAAATGTATTCTTCAGATGTATTGTGGCAAAAAGGCTAATATTTCAAATAATTTAACATAATTATATTTGAAAATTCTAAGTTGTGATAAGAAATTTAATCTCAATTTAAGCTCAATAGCTGCAGATAATTGGATAATTTATGAAAGTATATATATCTATTATACATTTTAAAAATCATCGTTTGTCGTATATCGTATTTTAAGAAAAACTTAAAATTGTCAATATAATTTCATTTACTGTCTCCTTAAAATATGTCAAATTGATATGAAACCACAATGTTATTTTAAGAAACAGCCATTCTATTATTCATATTTCTATTTCATAAAAAATTATTATACATTATAATTTAATTCCTCTGAATAGGTACAACAAAATTAAATACGTACGTTTAGCATCTGTTTAGAAAAATAAACCTTATTCCATACATTTAATTTTTATTTTAAATTTTATTGTAAAGAAACTCATAAAAGTGATATTATATATTCATTTATAGCGAAGAAACCATTATTGGAATGATACAACTAAAGACGATTGCTTGAATCATTCGAATAATATTTTATGTTGTATTACATACATAGAAATGATGTAATACAGATTCAATAATATATCAAAGAATTGCCACGGTTATAAAAGCTGACATTGAAAACAAATGTCTGCAATATTTGTTAAAATGACATGCAATTGTAGCAAAGCATGCCGACTTCAGTAGAATGTGAATAACAAACAACGGTTATGAATAACAAACAACTTGGTCTAAATTTGAAGTCTCTAATTGAAATGTAAAAATAATAGTGTTTTATTTTAAACAATGACTTCAGTTCATAAAATATGTACATGTTTATTACATTTTTGTTCTAAAATCGTGTCTTGCAATTTTCATTGATTTTTGAAACAATGGATATAAAATAATAATTAAGTTTCATCACCAAATTACATTATTAAACAAAATAGATAAATAATGACGTCCCACTGAAAAAAATTAAGTTGTTGAATTCCTAAATAGGAAACAGTTCCAACACTACTTGATTCAAAGATACTGAAATAGAAACCATTTTACATCCGAGTTAGCCGAAAAAATAATATGCAAAAATAATATAAAACTCATTAAATAAGTTTATACACTGTTAAAAATTTGTAGCAAACTGTCCAGTCATTTGACCATTTTTAGAGAAAACGGTTATATAACTGTAATTTAACTGTATTCTGACCCTATTATTGCTCATATGTATGGTCAGAATAGTGCTAAATATATGTAACCGTTTCTGTTGAAACGGTCAAATGACTCGACAGTTTGCTGCAAATTTTTAACAGCGCAGTGAAGGAAGTTTTGTGGACTATTCATTTATATACATAAACCTTCGTAAGGAATACACAGCAGGCAACGTTTAATGACATTTTGGTGATTCTTGTAAAAAAGGAAATTGTAAAGTCACACTTTTTATATAAAATATAATTATTGAAACATGACAATTACATGTTAATATAATATTATCAAAGTTTGTACGCATCCAGAGTTTCACGGGATGTGAATACCAGATTTTACGTAAAGGTCGTTTAAAAACGGTTTAAAGATCGACATATTTAAACTCTGAATTGCTTCCTTAAATAATGCAAATATTTCTTTATTTAAAAACGTATTAAAAACCTCTAAAGTTTATGAATCCTGCATACGAAAAAAGTATTATATTGACAGTTCAACTCTTGTATCTATAACTCTTAAGAAGCCGTAATTATCAGATAGGCATAATCTGTCTGTCATCTAAATTTAAGCAGATATTCCTACAGAAAACATAAAATTAAAAGTGAATTGAAATAAATTTAAACCGCAACTTTCGTCACAAACAAAAGTTATTTAAAAAATATTAGAATTATAGGATTTCTGTTGTTAGGTTTTTATTATTATTTAAGTATGATTTTAAAGTGAACTACTAAAATGCAGTTAAAATATTTAATTTAAAAATATAAATATCGTCATTGAAAATAACCTTTAAAATACAAATACAATGCAGACTGATTTTTGCAGTTTTGTAAGAAACATCAATAAAGAAAAGAATTTTTTTTTCAAAAAGTAAACTATCTATAAACAAATACAAAAACAACTGATGTTGGAAAAATTGTGCATTTAAACATTCCCTAATGAAGCACGAACACAAACGGAAATTCGACATTATTCTGATTTAAATAAACGACACAATCAGTATATATCTTTACAAAAAAGAATAGAAATGTAGCTGAAACTATTTTCCCATTCTAATTTAAAGAGTCAAGAGAGAATAAAAAGAAAAAAAAAGTTTAATGTTTTGCTATTTCTATAAATTATTCTATGTTGTACAAGAAAAAAAAAATCATATGCGTACATTTTGTGTGTATATTTCAAAATAAGATATATATTTTTATAAGTGGAAAACGCGGTTACATATATTATAATACATACGTAAGTACATAAGACATACATATTAACTTATTCTTTATCAGTTTTGAAAATTATACAAAATCAGTTATTTTTTTTAAATAATGCAAATATATAAATTTATATATATTTGTTTGTCTTTATGCACTATTATTATTAGTATTGAATACCAATGTGAATAACACCCGTGCAACTCGAAATACACAACGTACTGCTTGCTGTGCAGAACATAAATATACAACCTGCGGCCAGAAAGTTCGGTGAATGAATTTTTATTTCAAATACAGTATTGTACAGCATCAAATGCAATTTACTGTCCTTCAAAATAATCTCCATGGATGGTAATACACTGTTGGAAACGAGTAAGGTAAAGCTAGGATAGTCTGCGCACAATTCAAAAGAATAGCAAAAAAAAAAATCTAAATAGTAATTTTTTGCTAAGCTATTCATGAATAATTTTTACTTCATTTGTTTTTTATGCATTTCCATTGCTATTTTGTTGTTATGTTGCAATTTAATAGAACAGTTGTAATAAAACAAAGAAAGTTATTTTGCGCAATCTGTCCTTACAGGGTTGGTATGATTGCGCACATGGGTAGGAGAAATTGTTACTAATAATAACTACAATTAAATTGTTAACAATAATAATTACACTTAAATGACATTGCTGTAAGGTTGTTGTGAACAAATATTATTGTATTAGGAGTGAATGTTTCAACCTAATGATTAAAGAATCAGAAAAAGGAAATAATTTTAAAAACGATTAAAAAATTTTAATTAAAGGGAAAAAAATTAAAGAATCAGAAAAAGCAAGTTCTGATAAGATTACAAAATAGCATTAAGTTACTTGATAACACGTTTAACTTAAAATTAATCCATTTTCATTTTTCATTTTTTATGCAAATTTAACAATAAGCTGCGTAATTTCTCCTAGCATGGAAACTAATGGGAACACTGCGCCATCTCTCCTAAGTAGTATATGCGCAAACTCTCAAATTTCGGTAGGAGAGATTGCGCGGCCTTTTATTTAAACATGACCTCTTCTAAAACGAACCGTTGATGTTCACATTGTTAGTCTAGATTAGTAGCTTATGAGAAATCGTTTAAGTTAAAAATATTTTGTACTATTGACATTGTATAGAAATTCTGATGAATAGCTATGAAAATTCAAGCACTTACTTTGGGAAAACAAAACAAAATAGCAATACTTTATCTTAGACGCTCAAATCAATCAGCGTGGACTTTCAAGTAGACACTCCGCTATTGTTGTTGTACAACAACCTGAAGTCGTTGCGCGCTCACTCTACTCCTTCCCCCCGAACTTCTATGTGCGCAATCTCTCTGACTGCGCCATCTCTCCTGGCTTTACCTTATAGAAGTCCTGGAAACTCCTGTAAAACAGTTCTTTCGGAATGGCTTTGAGCTCGGCCGTCACGTTGCGTTGAATGTCGGTGATGTCCGTAAATCTCTTTCCCTTCAGGGCTGACTTCAATCTGGGGAAGAGGAAGAAGTCTGCAGGTGCCAAATCAGGTGAATAAGGGTATATTCAAGTGTCACAACTCCATTCTCGGCCAGGAACTGCCGTACAACCAAGGCGGTCATGTTTATTATCTGATCCATTTTGTTTACCGCGACAATCCACAATAAACCTTTCGTGCTCGGCGTTAAACGTAACAGGGAATAAACGCACATGGAACCTTGCCAAACGTTCAAACAGATATTGACCTTCACCACGAGCGGCACGTTGATATTCTACTAGTACAGAAGCGACTTCTACAGGCTCCTTCATAGAACTTTCTGGCCACAGGTTGTATTTGTTTTTAATTGAAAACTCTAATTAATTTTTTACATTTAATATTTTTTCTTTAGATTACTGACCAAATACACCAAACATAATTTTTATATGAAGATGCCTCGCCAGGCGTGGGGATATCGAGCAAATGTTACTTTAAATTTAAATATATTACAAATAGAATTTCAGTAAATTGGCCTATTATTAAAAAGTTTACCTTCTTTTTGGAGCCAAATCTGGCACGTTTGCGCATACACGCGAAGAAAATTTATATGTGTATGCTCTTAAGTACCCGGATTGAATTTTTTGGATTTAATTAATCGTCAATATCGTCGATATTAATTAACGGTTTATTTCGTTGGATTAAGCGTCTTGTTTCCAATTAAAATATATATTTCAATTGAAATTTGGATGAAATACAGGGTCATGAAAAATCGAAGAGTGTGGGAAATAGGATTACAAATATTTCGACAACTAATTATCCGACCGACTTCATTCTTTATGCAAAATTGATGTTTTTTTATTATATTTCATTAATATAAACAATTTCGAAAATTTTTATATATCTTTTATCAGAACGAATATTTCGAGAGTCCGAAAAAAAATAGTGTTCGGATAATCGAGGTTACTGAAATTCAGTAAGTTTATTCACATTATTACGTACTAAGTACATACCATATTTCAAGTCTCTATCTCAATTTGTTCGGAAGATAGAGCGTTTACAGACACACAGACGGACGGCAAATTTTTTTTTTTCTAAAAATATGTTTTTCGGAATCTCCAGTGTCTGAAACGTGTAAATCCGTCAATTTTTTTTCGATTTTTAAAACGATTACAAGACTTACCCTATACTACATATGATGGGTAAGTAATAACGCATTTGTTATTTTTATTTCACGAAGATATTAAATGCTTTGTTTATAGAAAAGGTTTGTGTTGCTGTTATTGTTTTTTGTTTCTATTGCTCTCTTCCGAACAAAGAAATAAATTTAAAAAATGTCTTTTTGCGGAAAACGCTAACTTTTCTCTAATTATACAAATACAATTTTATAATTTTTCATACAAGAGAGATTGTGTCCCGGATTTGGAATATCACTGTTTCCTAATAGTAACGTGCGTCTTATTTTGTAGAGGACTAGTCTAGTTTTTTGACTGACAACCTTCTGTCCGATATTAACCTGCGTGCGTAAAAACAACCTTTATCCTTTTTTTTCATTTTTCTCAGTGAGTTTGTGGCTCTCGTAATCTGCATTTCAGGGTTTTTGCTCTAGTTTTATGCTAATTAGGATATCTTACTCAATCTGCAGTGTATAAAAGAGGGATTGAAAATTTATATTGGCGGGTCTTGTGTTGAGACCTACCTCAGTAAGGAACGCAAGACCAGTTCTCCTGCTTTTTCAGATTGAAACGTGCCACGTACTCTGCGAGATCGGATGTCTATAATTAGCGGAGGTAAGTAGTCATCTTGCGCAAGAATGAATTTTCGACATTGCTCAATAACTCTCAACGGTATTTAGTGAGAGTATATAGTGACATTTATATATTTTCATGAGTTTGTGAATTAATCAAATGCGATATTCGTGTTCGACGTCGAAGTCATTTTTGGATATCGTTGAAGCAGCCATAAGTAAATAGTTTTTAACTTAAACTCTGACTATGTCTTTGTTACAATGTGGTGGCCCTGATGCGGTTGTCCCAATTTAATTACTAAAGATTATTATTCAGCAGTAGTGGCATTTAAAATTCGGAACTCAAACACAGTTGTTTCTACTAGAACCAATTTCAGAAATTTGTTAAACAAAAGTAACGTTTTATATCAAAATTTCTTCATAAAAAATAATATATCATAAAATAAAATAAAAAATCATTCATTATTAAACAGTTAAACAGTAAAATAATACATCTTAAATCAGAAATATTTATTCATTATTAAACAGTCTTTTAACGTTAATCCTACTCATTTCAGTAATAAAAAAATGCATTCACACTTTTCACATCTCAAACAATATCCTGACTGTCAGCTAGATAATTTAATTGTATTTTTAAACTAATGTCAAAATAAACAGGGAAGGAATCCACACTAAATTCTTTATAAGAAAATAGTGGAAACTGATTTTTCTAATTAATCTTGCGTAAATATTTTGAAAAACATATTATAAACAAGAAACGCTCATAACAGTTTTCTCAGAAACATGTTTTAATATATCAAATTGGTAAATATCTCCAGAGACAATTTTCAGTTTTCTTTTAATTTAAAGCACTTCCGCTAATCACAAAGAAGATTTCTTAATTTATTCTAGAATTCTGTACCATTGGGACTTTTCTGTAATTTACTTTAGTTATTTTGATAATTAGGATATATTAAAGGGAAATAAATTGCACGCTTCGGGATTTTTTTTATACATATAAATATTACATAAAAATGTCGTAGAATATTTAAATTTATTATTAACTTAAAATGTTGGTAATTCTTAATAAAATGTTAGTAAACTGTTAAGGAATATTTAGGGAAAAAAATATAAATTGTGGTTTTAGTATTTTTTATTTCTTGATGACAAATTTCAAGGATTTTTTTAATCGATTATTGATGGAATGCTACAGAGTGATCAATTAAATTATTTTAATTTAAGTCTGACTGCATAGGATTTACCACTATATTGCTGTTTATTTATTATTAGTAGTATTTTAAATTATCCGAGACGTATAGTATTTATTTTGCACCTATGACTCTAAGGATCTGATATAATTATTTGTACTTAGAAAATTTTATTAGACAAATTATCAATTAATTATAGAAAAGAAAAAGTTGCGTTGTGAATTATTTTTGAAGTTCGGATCCTCTTTGAGCCAATTACAATCATCTAAAGTTACCTGTAGAGAGTTGTATAACATTAAATAAATAATGGCTTATTTTAAAACCTAGATTGTAATATCAAAGAAAACATTTCCTAAAATAAAAGAATTAACATTAATGCAATAAATTAAGTAAACAAAAAGAAAACTGACTAAAACTAATTGAATATAATATTGAGTTTATTTACAAGAAAATTATAAGCATTTAATTAGAAACAAACATAAATGTTGGTAAAAAAACAAATTCAATCCTAGTTTAAAACTGTATTCTCAACATTCATCTTTCTGAGCATTTCAGTTTAGCTTTCTGAATTAACAAATTCAATTTTGAAAGGCAGAATCCCATATCATAGAAGTACATATTTAATTAGCCTATTTATGTTTGGATTGGGGAATGTTCTTCATATACACGTAAGTTCATATTATTAAAAGAATATAGCATAGCTAAATAAAATGGAACAATGGTGAAAGAAGTTGAATTGTTACCTTATATTATTAGATAACGTTGACAGCATGAGTCTGGCTGACAGGTATTCGCTTTTTTTAGCGCACATATTTCCTTCTGTTGGCACACACGATCAAAATCTGTTCAGTTAGAGAGTAGTCAACCTTCTACTTTTCAAATCTTTCAAATCTGAACTCTCACCAAAAAAACGTTCTTCTTTCTCATGGAGAAAAAAGGGATGGAATCATTTTCCCCTTCTCACATAAAATTAAGGCCTTATACATTTTAACTTCTTATACATTTAACTTAAATTTGCATGTTTCGGCCATACCTCTAATTTTAGAGAGATGACCATTGGTAGGAGGGAGAAATTTGGTACTCCCCTTGAGCGTTTAATAGGCCACTCCGTACAATAGCGATTCCTCTTGACGCCTGTGCTGTGTCTGGGAGCTAAATATGCTCTGACTTGGGAGGTCTCCGTGCCTATTAAGCTCTCATAAATAAATGTGTCATATTATTGTCCTGACAATTTTCACCATGACATTTTTAATAGGTGTAGTTAAATCATTCGTGGGAAAAGAAAAAAACAAATATTTTCTTGACTGCAGTGATTCACTTTGTTCCACAATTAGCTACCTGCATGTACTGATCCTAAAATGAATCTTTAATTGGTATTGTTCGCTGTTCACTGATTAGAATGATACCAAATACTCTGCTAATATGCAGAAAAAAGAACAAATTCTTTTTTCGTAGTGTATGCTAGTTTAAATATAGATGGTGGTATTTCTCGCCATCATCTTTGTATTTATTTCAGCATGTCTGAGATCCTTTTTACTTTGAGAAATTGAAAAAGTTAGAGTCAGATATTATTTGAAATATTACTTAGCGATATGATATTGAAATATTCAATATGTATTTCCCTTAAACTTTTTCTCTTTTTATAAAGAAACGCTTTTTTACTTTTTAAATTCCTAATTCGTGGTTTCTTAATATCCTGAGTACTAAATAAAACAAAAAAGAAAATCATGCATCAAGCATATACTAATTTAAACTTTCCAACACATTCAGAATACTGTAACCAAACTTCACCGTTAAATAAGGTGAAAATCGATGTGCAAGTAAACAGTATGGAAAACGTATAACACAATTAAAAACCAACTTCTACTGCTAAAACTCTTTTGTGCTCTCACAAATATCCTCAAAAAATATTTTTCCTTACTCAACAACGCGAAACTTTCTGATACATTTACGAAATCATTTTTGAAAGTAAAGCCAAGACACTTACAGATAGGAAGGGTTTTGTATACCAGAGTTTGGATTGTAGGGTTTGGATTACAATGCCACAAATACCTAATCAGACGACGTTTACGTAGTTTCATTCGCCATTCGTCCTGTGTACAAACTGTAGCTACGCAAGACAACTTTTCTCTAGTCTTTGTCAATCCTTCTCTTGGCAACTGCAGAAGAATTTCTTTGGACTTTTTGAAAGAAGACAACAATAACAAAAGCATATATTTTAAACTGATTATAACGAACATTTCTACATAGCGATGCAAATATCCTCAAAAAATATTTCCCCCGCTCAAGAACATGAAGCTTTCTGATACATTTACGAAATCATTTTTGAAAGTAAAACCAAGACACTAACAGATAGGAAGGGTTTTGCATGCCAGAGTTTGGATTGTAGGGTTTGGATTACAATGCTACGAATACCTATTTAGATGAATTTCTCGTTGTTACATTCGCCATTCGTCCTGGATACAAACTGTAGCTCCGCAAGTCAACTTTTCTCTTAGGCTTTGTCAATCCTTCTCTTGACAACTTCAGAAGAATTCCTTGGGACTATTTTAAAGAAGACAGCAATAACAAAAGCATATATTTTAAACTGATTATATCGAACATTTCCACATAGGTTTCCTCGAGATGCAATAGGCGACATCCCACTTAGCTTTATTCGTATTATTGTGTATCGGTAAATTACAGCAAGATCTATATTACACAGAATGATCAGCCGTTTCTTATTTGTTTATAAAAATGGTTATGAAAGTGAAAGATAAATAATTAAAACCCACTTACTTTTAATAACTAAAGTATGACAAAAATACAAAAAGTCTCCTTAATATGATAGTAAAAGAATTTTTATTTGTATTACTTTAAATAATGTTTCAGTATATCCTATAAATTAGTAATCAAAAACAATTTTCTCTTATACTTTAATTAAACTGAAAGATTGTACTATTACATCGATATTATTCCGTACTTATATTAAAATACATACTTTTATATTTATAAAAGAAGTATAACATATTATTTGATAAGTCATTTGATATTCAGTGGTAATGTTTTCTATCTAATGATACACTAACATTGATCCTGAAAATATACAATATAGTAACATCAAATAATAAACTACGTAACAAACATTCTTAATTAAAATGTCCAATTACTTCCAAACTGCTTTTTTGTTATATTAATGTCATGATATTGTATAAAGTGCAGTAATTTATTCTAAAAACATGCAAATTACAGTTTATAGCAACAAAGGGAAAAACGCTATTAAAAGATAATTCGTAGAAACAAATTAAAATTAACAGCATGTTGACTAGTCTCAAAGTGAGATTAGAAATCGGACAGCATAAAATATAAACAAAAATAATGTTTGAAAATACTTAAATTATTTACATTAATAGAAAGATAATAAACCATTTATACATTTTTAAATAGGCAGGAACTTTTAATCAAATTCAGGAAGCAGTATTCTTAAATAAAAATACGTAAAATTAATAACATAGGATACAAATAAATAGTAATTAAAATTCATATGCTTGCAAAAAAAAATGTTTTACAATAAAGATCAACCGAGTTCGTCTTATTTGCTACAAAAATTCATGTATTATGTACTGTTATAAATAGTCATTGTTTACATATTCCTGTAACAAATGGTTTAAATCATTTATATTTTGTTTTAGATAAGAAAAAATATGAATAAATTACATAAATTTCTAAACTAAATTAACACAGAAAACACACAGATCTAAAGAGATGATATTTAATGAATATATATTTTTCATCTATCAAAGACAGTGACATTAATTTAAACTCCAGATACCAAATTATTTCATTCCATTTTTGTGCATGTCAAAGACAAAATTATTCTATTTTACTACGAAATGAGATAAACGCTTTACATAAAATCTATTATTTAAAACTTCTTTATTAAGACTATTTTTATTCAGATCATCTATTAAAGTGAATTAATCTTTTAACCATGAATTATTTATATTATTTTTCTCTTAAAGAGTTTAAAATTGGATGAAATATGTGATTATAAATTAAAGCATATTTTACATTTTCTTAACAACTAATACGATATTAATATATTTGATCTATTATATTTTCTGTCTGTAAAACAAAAGTCACCAGAAATGAGAAAATGCAATTTCTATGCCAAAAATTTCCACATTCTTACAAATATCATAAAAAAAAAACATTGAATGTTTCTTTTTTTAACTGTTGTATTCTTTTAGCAGTTTTAAAATTTTCTTATTTATATGTTTATATTATTAATCTTTTGTTTTTTCTACCTTTTTGCGTGTTCGACTACTAACCGATTTAGAAATATGTATGTCATTTCTTAAATTATTTTTAATACATTTTATAAATAAATATACTTTTATTAGAAAATACTTCAGGCCTATTACGCTTGGATGTCAGTATAACAAAGAGGATTAAAAAGTATAATAGTCCATTTTCTAAATTTCAGTATATTGCTGGATAAATATTAAAATATCCCCAATTTCAAAAGCGTACCTTAAGAAAATATTATTCCAAGAAAAAGAATTACAGTATTTTCTTGCTTTAAAAGGCAATTTTTTTTCACCCTTTTAAAGTATTTTTGGCCACTTTTGTGAGGCCACTTTTATGCATATATATATATATATATATATATATATATATATATATATATATAATTATAATATCTATGAATTTCAAAAACATATCAAGTTCTAATATCATTCTACTAAAATCTACTAAGAGATAATTAATGATATTGTGTAATCAGAATACCACATAGCTAATAATTAACTTGTGCAATCATAAAATTACCATAGCATGTGCTTCAATGGTAATTAGCCAAATTTACTCATACCTGAAGAACATTTAAAAAGAAAGATAGAGAAATGGGAAAAAAAAATTATAAATTGGAGTTGCTATTATGTAAACACAAATGGATAAATAAATTAATTATGAACATTATTCAGTGGAAAAACTGGACCACAAGAGAACCAATCAAGAATTGGATATGAAAAAACATATGTGGATGTACTCTTCAGCTTAGCTGCACCCACATGTGTTTTAAAAATAATTCAGTATTTCATAATTCTACTGGCATGATGCTAAGAACAGTAGAATCAGCCAAGTATACTGAATTATTACCAGACAAAAATTGGAAAAATTTAAAATTGGAAATATGTAAAATGTAAATAAAAAACCATTAAGAAATATATAATATATCACTTACAACGATTATCCAAAATCTTTATAAATCACCACACTATATAACCACCAGATATCATTTTTGAAATAATATTGGAATTTTGAACCCTTAAATTGTAGAAAAAATGTTTTACTCACAAGAATGATACAGTATCCTCAAAATATAGCAACTTCTTCATAATGATCAATTCCACATGGCACGTATCAAACATGTTGACATTCGAGTCGAGTTGAGAGAAATGATTTGAAAGACAAGTTGAGAGCTCATGTTTTTAAAAACACAACTCGATCAATGACACCCCAACACAATATAATTCAAAAACACACAAAACTATTCTGTTGATAATACTCTTATAACAAAATTATATCCGTGAATATATAATTACTCCATCTAATTTTAATTCCTGAAAGTAAAATTAATATACAAGCAATAGCTCCCTCTATAGTTAAATTCAAAATAATATCTATAATATCATCAACTAACTAAAACGTAAAGTGTCGCGATCTATTGATATTATAATTATTCATAATTAATATTTAGTTACATATCCATATTATTATTAACATAATCACTTCATTAAATTTAATCAATATATAAATTTTAATAAACAATACTTCCTTGTAGTTTTAATATTAAATTCGAATAAAATCCTACAATATGAATAAATATACACAGAATTTATTCATCCTGCACAGCATTTCATATATTCTTAACAAAAGTATATTTTGTAAAAGATATATTATTTTAAAACAAAGTGTTTTGCTGCCAGCTGTGTTAAACCACTGATATATATTATAAACTTATAATTAAATTATTAATTTTTTATTGTTACTTCTACTTAAATATATTTTAGACTTGTTATTAAATAATTAATGTATTGTTTATACTTATACTTAATTATATTTTAGATTTCAGAGATTAATTTAATATCAAATTAAATAATTATTATTTTCACTACTGTGCTTCAATCAAATTTATGCTATGCAGTAATTAAAATTACTTATTAAATTTAATTTCATAGATAAAAATAAAAAACTATATATATATTTATACACTTTGCAAATAGATATGTTTGTGAGTTATAACCAATATTATCCATGTATAATTTTAAATGTATGAAAACTGCTCATCAATGACACCCTAAACATATGTGATCGGCAACGCACAATCACATACTATACAGAGTGTATATAATGTTCAATCAAATTTTAAATTTCCTAATATGTTATAATTGTATTAATGAATGTTATAATTGTAATATTATATCTAGTGTTATATGTTATCGCACATTCAAACAAAAATTTATTACATACAGTGTTAATAATTTAATGATATAATAAATGTTATTTAAAAGAGTTGATAATTGAATTTATCATAAAAATTGGATAACCAGATATTTTTGCTTGATCTCGAATAAATCTAATATTTTTGTTTTTATTTATATCTGAGCATAAGTATTTTATACGATGTAGATAATTGATAATTATATTTTTATATACAGATTTATGTAAACATGAAGCATAATTGGTAAAAATATTTACTTTAAATGGAAAATCAAATCTCTTATCATAAATATCAAAAATTAATTTATAATTATTATTAATATTGATTTTTAAGTCAAGAAAGTTAATATTATTATTAATTAAATCATTTTCGCTTAATTTAAGTTGAGTAGGATAAAAATTGAGTGGTGATGTGCAATTTTTTTCATTGAAATAAAATATGATAATGTCATCAATATATCGATAAAATACATAATCATTGTTCGTACTAATATTTCTTTCATAATAATATAAGTAAAGGTCAGAGAGAATACTAGATGCTGTTCCGCCCTGCGGAATTCCCTGGCATTGTTTATAAATAATATTGTCATATATGATGTAATTATTATGCAATGTAAAATTTAGTAAAGTTTTAAAAAAATTACTGAAATATGTTCTTTTAATTTTAATTGAGATTTAAATTCTTTAAATAATATACACATTGTTTTATGTAAGTCTTTTATATCAATGTTATTAAATAAATCATTAAAATCCAATGTTTTTATGAATTTTACCGGATTGATATTATGTATTTTATTAATGAGTTGAAAACTGTTTTTTAGGCAATGTTGGTTATTATGTTTTAACGTTATATCATATATCTGCTTTAAAATATTAAGTAGTAAATTACTTGCATTATTATTATATGTGTTACACCCGATGGTAACAGTGCGAAATTTTATAGGATTTTTATGAAATTTTGGAATTATAACAAGATAAGGATAATTTAAATTATTACATTTGATTTTTAGTAATTTGTGATAATTTAATAATTTTCTATTATTTATTTCAATATTTAATTTAGTTTTATTAAAAATATTACTTGTGTTGATTGCATTGTGAATTAACACTTTATAGTATTCTTTACAAATGATAGCATAATTATTTGGAGATTTATCTACATAAGTAATTATAAATTTGTTTTGTAATTCTGATATATGTTTATTTATATTATTAAAAGCTGCATGTGTAATATGATGATAATTTTTTATAATTTCATTTTTCATTTTATCTATAACAGAAAATCTCCATTCACTAAAATACTCGATTGGTTTATTGTAATCAATAGCAATTTTATATATAAATAAATAAATATCTTGAATAAACTGCAATATTATGGATTTGATATTACACTTATATGGAAGGCGAAATTTTGTTCCATTATGCATTAAGTTTTGTAAAATAGGTTGTTCTACAATATTAAGATCACCAGTAATGATATGACCATGTGTTGTATTTATGTACTTTTGATATTTTGGGTCATTACAATAACATGGGTAATTATTTGAAGAGACCATTTGTTTTGCAAAAGAATTGTAATTAAAAATTTTACGTCCAAGTGTGCGATTATATTTGTATGTCTTGTGAATGGTAAAATTTTTTATTGGAAAATTGTTAGTAATGTTGTTTATTATATTGTGTAAATTGATATTATGAAATACATGATTGGAAAAATTTATAATTAATTGTGTATTATTAGTTTTATATTTAGGTTTATTAGAAAGACATGTATTTAATAGGTTTGCTCTATAATGTAGAATATCATAAAAGATATCACAAAAATGTGTAGAATATTGATTCTTTTTAAATACCTTGAAATATTGGTTCAAATATTTCTTTTTTATACTAAAAACATGTTTTCTTATATCAAGCCAATAATAATCATTACAAAATTTTGCCTCAAGATCATCAAGCTCCTTTTGAATCACAATATCATCAGTGTATTTTTTGTTATTATGTTTACCTCTACCAGATCTTGAAGTTTTTTTTATGTTTGAAAAATTTAATCCTGAATAAAGATTTTTATAATTTTCATATTTAGTTAAATCTGAAAATACAGGATGTGATTTTTTGTATACTAATTGATTTAATCCATAAGGATATGTAGTATTAAAATGTCTTATATATTTAGATTCTAGAAAAAGTCGTTCAGTAAAATTTTTTTGTATTTTAAGTATTTTAATAGTAATATTTTTAAAATCATGATTTTTGAAATGAGTATATTCAATATTATGAGTTGTTTGAAATTTAGATTTTTTATATTTATCAATATGAGAACGATGTAAATTTAGCCGCTTATGTAGTTTTTGTCGAGACTGTCCTATATATTCCATATTACACGAATTGCATTTCAATGAATAGATTACATTGTATGCTTTGCAAAATTTTACCAAATTAAGATTGTTATTATTTGAAATCTGTGACTTATCAGCTAATGGACATGTAAGGCAACGCTTTGATTCACACTCACGAAAACATAGTACAGGCTTGGGACAATAGAATAGGTTATCTGATAACGATCCAGGAAGATCCCTAATAATCTTCCTGTACTGAGCATTAGTCCTGGATCCACCAAGGCCTAAATTGCCAGTATCTAACATTTTACTAATAACTGCCATAATTGTTTGAAAGCAATAGAAATTGCAAGAGATACATATAAAAATATATTTAAAGATAAAAATGTTTTGAATCAACCTTATTGTTATAAAGTACTTGAATATCCATAAAAAATAAAAAATAAAATAAAATAAATTAAAAATAATAAGATTGACTTTTTAATACTTGATTAAATATAATAAGGCTATATTATAAAACTATATACATATATACATAAAGTCCCATTAAGCAAGCTAACATCAAAAGACAACAATATAGAATCCCCTAGCATTCATAAGTCAATACAAAATTAATGTTGGTAAAAAAAAAAAAAAAAAAAAAAAAAAATTAAAAGAACCTGAATAAGATTTTAAAAAAATGCAATTGAAATTTCAATAGATAAACAAATGATACCAAGAAATAATAATAATATTCTAAAATTATTATTAAATTATTATTAAATACACAATTAAAAGCGCAATGCAGCTATACTAACTATGTATTTTAAACAGAAGTTAATCAAAGTGATTTATGTGCCAACTGGGCTAAATTATGGTATCATAAAACTCAATACTTTCAACCAGCTATAATTGAAAAGAATATGTAAAAACCATTCCATACCAATTTGCGCAATGCAGCATAATTTTATAGAATGTTAAATAATTATAATATCTATGAATTTCAAAAACATATCAAGTTCTAATATCATTCTACTAAAATCTACTAAGAGATAATTAATGATATTGTGTAATCAGAATACCACATAGCTAATAATTAACTTGTGCAATCATAAAATTACCATAGCATGTGCTTCAATGGTAATTAGCCAAATTTACTCATACCTGAAGAACATTTAAAAAGAAAGAGAGAGAAATGGGAAAAAAATTATAAATTGGAGTTGCTATTATGTAAACACAAATGGATAAATAAATTAATTATGAACATTATTCAGTGGAAAAACTGGACCACAAGAGAACCAATCAAGAATTGGATATGAAAAAACATATGTGGATGTACTCTTCAGCTTGGCTGCACCCACATGTGTTTTAAAAATAATTCAGTATTTCATAATTCTACTGGCATGATGCTAAGAACAGTAGAATCAGCCAAGTATACTGAATTATTACCAGACAAAAATTGGAAAAATTTAAAATTGGAAATATGTGAAATGTAAATAAAAAACCATTAAGAAATATATAATATATCACTTACAACGATTATCCAAAATCTTTATAAATCACCACACTATATAACCACCAGATATCATTTTTGAAATAATAATGGAATTTTGAACCCTTAAATTGTAGAAAAAATGTTTTACTCACAAGAATGATACAGTATCCTCAAAATATAGCAACTTCTTCATAATGATCAATTCCACATGGCACGTATCAAACATGTTGACATTCGAGTCGAGTTGAGAGAAATGATTTGAAAGACAAGTTGAGAGCTCATGTTTTTAAAAACACAACTCGATCAATGACACCCCAACACAATATAATTCAAAAACACACAAAACTATTCTGTTGATAATACTCTTATAACAAAATTATATCCGTGAATATATAATTACTCCATCTAATTTTAATTCCTGAAAGTAAAATTAATATACAAGCAATAGCTCCCTCATATATATATATATATATATATATATATATATATATATTGTAATCTTTTGTAATGATTAAAGAATCAATTTGCAATTGAAAAATATAAAGGCTTTAAAAATGTTCCAGTTATCACATAGTGTTGTTTTAAAAGTACGTAAATTATTTTAAAACTATGTGGTTTCGCGCGCGCACACACACGATATAAACAAATGGTAGATATTAACAAATAGTTATCAACTAGGTTTTTTTTTTTTTTTACATCAATACACAATAATTTCTCTTTAAGGTTTAAAATAATTATGTAAAAGTTTCCAAGACTTTTATATTAAGTGGACTCACAAGAAATCATAAGGAAGCTCACGCGACTAAACTAAACTTACTGTCCATAATTTCCATATCCTTGAAAAATCTGTACATCAAATAAAACGAGTATTTAAAGCACCCCAGCAAATTCTTCCAGCTGAAATTAAATTGTTTCAAACGGTAGAAAATGTGTGCAACATGTGTCTGTTTTTTAATATGTTATTGTTTATTTTCAAAAAATAAATAAGGTTTTAAAGATTTACTAATAATATGAAATATTAAGGAATATTTTCCTTAAGCAATTTCATCGACATGTTAAAACTAAATTTGTAATTACGGCGAAAGAAAATGCATATATTAATTTCTTAGATAATTATTTAAAGCATAGAAAATGTGCAGAGAATTTTCTATAGTAAAACTTGTTTCATAGTAAAATATTACATCCTCTGAAACATATTCAGAAGTTAGTTTATTTTAAAAATTGCAATTAAGGAAAATCTTAATAAATTAACACAAGTAGTCGCATAAAAATTGTAAATTCTTTGATTATACGACACACAAAATTGTGCGAATTTAATTAAAAAACAAATGTTAAAGACGTTTTGGTATTTAATAAAAAAGTGAAACATTTATTTACAATAATGAGGTATGTATATTTAATTATGAATAGAATCTTTCAGAAGTGTTATCTCTTAGAGGTTTAATTAAAAATTTTAAAAGCAGCACGCTTTCATTGAAATGATTTGAGAGAATATGTTTCGACATGTACTGTAGTTAAGTAGTTAATGTATATTGTATAATGCTATGCATAATAAAATTATTTAGTTATTGATTTATGACAGAACGCATTAAATTTCTTTACGTACTTATAATTTTAAGTTTTATTATAAGGCGCGCTGTTTCAAAATGCATAAAAAAGGTCTTATTCTGTAGTTTAGCTACACTTTTACTTACCTCGTACGTATTAAATATAAAAGTAATATTAAATTGAAAAGTAAAATAATGAAAAGTTATACGTTATATTAATTGTAAAGTTAGATAAATGAATTACTATTTCAAAAATATGTTACTTTCACAGATGAAAGCACTTTTGATGATTTGGTTTTTAATTTTAGAGCTCGTTGATAAAATATTCCTGAAAATGATATCATCATTTTAACGCAATTGTTGAAAATTATTGCAGTTTTATGTTTTTGTCATATTTTTAAACCATTTGCATCATTAGCGCTTACATGCGCGCATTTCATAAATTTATTTTTTATGTGGTATCGTGGTCACATACATATAATTATACACATCACTTCGTATTAAACGAAAAGCTTTATTTCAAAACCACAATTGTAAAAAATGACATGATAATGAAAATTTAGATGATATTTACAAGACATTTTTGTACCTCTCAGGAACCTCCCCAAAACAAGGTTCAACTCATTAGAACTCAAAACCAGTCTCCTCTTCATGACCCCAAACTCTCTCCTTACCCCCTGTGCATAATCCCCTGACACTCCTTGATTGTAGCACCATTCTTTCATCATCCTACTTTTTGGTATCCAGGGTTCTTGGAAATACCTTTCTTTAGTCATGCCATTCATATGAATATCTTCCTGATACATTTTAAACCCCTTCAGATAATCTTCTTCTAGATACAATTCACACACATTTACTAAGGCCGTACAAAATATGAAAGTCTTTCATTCCTATTAAAAATGAACAAAGAATTTCTTTTCTCTCGTATAATCTTCTTACAATAGTTGCCAATCAAGACCAACCACTCAATTTTATTCTGGGATTATTTTAATCTTATCAGAATGAAATATGTTGAAGGACCCCAATCCATCACATTTATTCTGAAATTCCGAAGCCATACGGGAAATTCTAGTAGTATTGTTTGCCTTATTTGAGGACAGACGTTTTGCGATTACAGAAAAATTCTTCCTTTCGAATTTCCGGTATGGATTCGGGATCTCTAAATAAGAAAGAAATTCCTGAAATGCAGGCATATATACGTTAATGGTGCAAATGGGTTAAATGTCTTTTTTAAAAGATGGTGGACTTTTTGGGACCACTAGCCCTTGACTGTCTTAAAAGCCATCTATTTAAATTAAAAATATACATTCTTTTAATTGTAATGGGAATATAGCATCGATAAATATTATAATCAATAAAGTTATATGAATCCTCATTATTTTCTTTTCTTCTGCAACAATAAAAGTTACGCAGTTGCCACCATTTTAAAGAAATTCCCTTAAAAAATAAAAATAAAACATAAACATAATAATATTTAAAAGAAATCTTGTGCTGTCTCATCTATAAATGAACAGATTTCAGGTAAATAAATAAATATATATATATACATATAAATTGATCTAGTAGAAAATACAAGGCAGATGAATTATATTTTTAATTTTTCGATTGTTATATAATAACTTCAGTCATATACTTAACGGAAAGTAATAAGCGATATCTATGGTACTAGCAAAAATGAATAACTAAATTACATCAATAAATGGGCATTAAAACAACCTCTCGGCTTGTATTTTTTAACACTTTCCAACATAAAAAAAACACAGTTCAAATGTGTTTATGAATTCGGTTTTTCTAGCTGTCCTGCTGTCTTCTAACTGGCGTAAATATAATCGGATCGCCATGAAATTGATATATGTTATTGAGGTTTTCTATGGAATGTTTGGTATTGAAAATGTGTAGCATTTATAGTTCGTAGAAACTCAAAATAATTCAATTAAGTTACGATATATGAGGAAAATCGTTAGCCTTGTATTTTAGAGGCGTTACACGATTTCAAACATATTGAAATTGATATATATCACTGAAGTTTGCTATGGAATGTTTGGTTTTGAAAATTAAGTGTGTAGCATTTATAGTTCGTTTACAGGGACACTCAAGTGAATTCCATTACGTTATGATCTATGATGTAAGTCGTTTGCCTTGTATTTTAATGACGTTACGCAATTTCAAACATATTGAAATTAATATATATCTCTGAGTGCACTACATGAGGCTTACCACAAAATATGGTGTCCATATCATTCATCGTTCATTTACAGGAACGCATAAACAAATCGGATGCACTACTGTCTATTCACAATAATCGCCAAAAGTGCGTCTTCATTTGTTGTACGCGTTTTAGAAATTAACTAATTTTTTTGACTATTACTGGTGTGTATAAATTATATAGATCATATACAGGACAGTACAAATGATCCAGAGTTCATTTCTATTTACAGGCAGAAATATCTGAAGAGGAATTTTCAACTGTACTATGCGTTTACTAACTGAACTCAATTTTCGCATTCTATGTAGTATATATACAAATCTATACACCATATACAGGGTTGCACAAAATAATTTGAATATTTTAAGGAATATTGATAAATAATTCCTTAAATTGGGTTTTTAAATGTGTTATGCGTTTTCCCAGTGAAGTTTTGTTAAAGTATGCTTAAAGAGTTAGAAAGTGTTTCATGACGCATGATTTTTCATTCTTGTTATATATATATATATATATATATATATATATATACAGGGTGATTTTTTTTAAAGTTGTGAAAGTAAAACACTATAATAAAAGAACCACTGATCCAAATGACCTGATATTTCACCAGTATGCTCCCAAAGCAATGGGATTTTTTTGGCATGGTTTAAAAAAACTTAAAATTGCACCGACAGATGACGCTGTAAGGTAGCAGAACAAAGAATACCGTCTGTGGGAGGAAAACAATGGACGGTACTTTGAGAAACCATCTTCGGTAGGCCCTCTGTCGTCATTGGACCTTTTCTTAGATTCTTAAGTGTCCTAAATCTCCTAAGAGCAGTTGCTGCGCTGTCATTATTCTGATTATACAGTTTCACTAACAATGCACGGCCCGTCAATGGCGTAGTCATTGAGAGGATTTCCGTAAAATATTGAACACGAGGTGTGCGTACTTCACGTTCTTGCCAATATGCCTGTGCCGGGCGCAAGTCCGTCTCCCGACTTTACTGCATGTACAGCGCCATCTGTCTGTCCGATTTTGTTTTTTTTAAACCATGCCAAAAAAATTCCCATTGCTTTGGGAGTATACTGGTGAAATTTTAGTTCATTTGGATCAGTGGTTCTTCTGTTATAGTGTTTTACTTTCACAACTTTAAAAAAAATCACCCAGTATATAAAACTTGCCAAAACTGTCTTAACAAAAGTATTATTTTTATAAATACATTAAAAAGACTGTTTCTATATTTTTTTCTGATTTAAAGAAACGTTCCTGTTATTTAAACCAGACGAGTAGAATATTACGTTGATTAACATAAATTGTTAAAAACACCAAATAAAATAATTTAAGACAGACATGAGTACACTTAAAATAAAATTTATAAAAAATATACTTAAAAACAGTTAAAAATACAAAATAGTAGACGTTTCGCCAAGCGACACGCAAGCCATCATCAGTACAAAAACAATCTATTGCATAACAAACCACTGGACAAATCAAGGACAGTTGAAGTTATTTTAAAAACAGATAATATTCATTAGGGACAGAACGAGCTTCATTCAACGTCTGCGATCGCAATTGAGTGAACAAACCCTCAAGGAGTAATCGACCATGGTAGCTGTTACAACCTGATTTCAAAATACTGGCGTTCGCAATTAGCGGGATGTGATTCGTTTGAAGTGAATGCTGGACAATTTTTGAATTCAAATTACTATTTTTTAAAGCACTAGTATGTTCTTTTAGGCGAATTTCCAATGATCTACCTGTTTCACCAATGTATACACTATTGCAATCTTTACAGGGAATAATATAAACAACACCGGGTAATTTAGACTTTATCATATTGAAATTTATGTTTAGTGAAAAAGGAACTCACTTTATTAATTGGTTTAAAAGAAACCCCAATATTGAATGATTTTAGAATGCCAGAAATTTTTTCAGAAATGTTCTTATAATAAGGGATACAGATAAAAGAATTTGGTTTACTACGTTGAAAAGGGGGGGGAGTAGTATTCACAAAATTTAAAGTATTTTTAAAGATTTTTTTAACAAGACCTATAGGATAGCTATTATTAACCAAATCGCGATAACTTTTACACTTCTCAATTTCAAAATCATTATTGGAACTGCAATATCTAATGGCCCTGAAGGCTAAAGTCTTAATAAGGGCTATTTTATGGCTGAAAGGGCAAATTGAATGGAAATTAGTATATTGACCAGTAGATGTAGGTGTTCTGTAAACAGTAGTGGTGATAGATTGAGAGGTATCAGCAATGTGTCTGCGGAGTAGAATGTCGAGAAATGGTAATTCAGCATTATTTTCAATTTCAACAGTAAACTTAATAGGGTCACCAATAGAGTTAGAAATCGTGAGAATATTATTTAAATCAGCTTAAAAAAAATGTCACTTCAAAATCACTATCAAAAAATGTCGTCGACATAACGTCTCCAAAAAAGAATACGTGAACCAAGTTCAGATTTAATCTTATTTTCAATATTCTGCATTACAAGTTCAGCAATTACAACAGAGAGGGGGGATCCCATAGCGATACCAGAAATTTGACTATAAAAGCAATTATTAAATATAAAACAGTTTGAAGTCAAACAAAAACTAACTAATTCAACAATCTCTTCGACATTAAAATCAGTAGGTTGTGTCGGAGTGGGCCAGATACCTTTAATTACTTTACAAACCAGATCGAAAGGGATTGAAGTAAACAGCGAAACATCATCCAGAGAATCTTTGGTAACCCATAAAAGCGAGGGTCTAGACCGGTGTAACATTTCAATTTCGTAGCAGAGTTAGGGGGGATTTTCTTAAGTTTTTCAAATTTGGAAATGATAAAGTTCATCTTACGTTGAATGGAAGGAGTTTTATCTTAAGTACCGAATATGTATTTAGATAGTCAAGTAGTTCATGAGCCTTTGAATCATAAGCATCCCTATCCATCACAACAGTAGTTCTACCTTTATCAGCTCTCGTAATTACAATCGAATTGTCCGATCTCAGTCTCTTGATAATACGCAAAGAATCATCAGCAGAAGCAGGAGTGGAGTAATTAGAGTTTAAGATCGATGCAGAAATAGCACATCTAATATCATGCCTTACCAATGGGCAAGAGCCCATAATAGAGGATTCAGCAGAAGCAAGTAAATCGGGAGTATCTAATTTCGTAGAACCCAGAGAGTAGTTCAAGCCTTTATTAAGCAAAGCAGATTCCCACACTGATAAACTTTAAGACGAAATATTCAAGACCCAGTTATCGCTATTTGATGCAACTGTAGAAGGATTCAGGAGTAACCTTCACAAGGAGGTTAGTACATTTATTTGCATATTTCTTAACCAAGTTCAACTTCAGAATATAATTGCTGTACTTTAAAAAATACAGGATACGAAGACATTCATACGGATCAACAAAGCTAAAAAGTTTCATGAGGCGATAATGTAGAAAACGAGATAAGAACGTAATAAGCCGTAGTTAAGAGCGATGGCCACAGAGAGAAACTGGATACTTGCTGAATTAGAGACAGAAAAACCACGCTTTGACTTCACTAAAAGGTAGGTTTAACACGGAAAGAAACAGGAAAAATCTTGGATCTTTTGCAACGGAGTAAAAAGTCAATCTTTTTCAAAGTACGCACAATTTTTGAAGAAAGTCCTTGACATGTTCTGAGTCCATCAACAATGGATTTACCATATCTTAATTTGCAAAATGTATACATTTTAAAGTCTGAATGTGAAAACTATTAAAATCACCAAATAAAATAATTTAAGACAGACATGAGTACACTTAAAATAAAATTTATAAAAAAAATATACTTAAGAACATTTAAAAATACAAAATAGTAAATGTTTCGCCAAGCGACACGCAAAGCATCATCAGTACAAAAACAATCTATTGCATAACAAACCACTGAACAAAAAAGAATCTCCAAAAAAGAATACGTGAACCAAGTTCAGAATTAATCTTATTTTCAATATTCTGCATTACAAGTTAAGCAATTACAACAGAGAGGGGGGACCCCATAGCGGTACCAGAAATTTGACTATAAAAGCAATTATTAAATATAAAACAGTTTGAGGTCAAACAAAAACTAACTAATTCAACAATCTCTTCGACATTAAAATCAGTAGGTTGTGTCGGAGTGGGCCAGATATCTTTAATTACTTTACAAACCAGATCGAAAGGGATTGAAGTAAACAGCGAAACATCATCAAGAGAAGCCATGATATAACCGGTAGGGAAAATAAAACTCTGTAAATCATCAAGAAATTTGTAAGGTGAATTAAGACTATAACTGGAGTTAAGCGTAAGAGGTTTTAGAAACATAAGAAGATAAGTAACTAGAAAGATTATATAAAGGGGATTTAGAAAAATCAATAATTCGGCGGAGAGGGATAGATGGTTTATGAATCTTTGGTAACCCATAAAAGCGAGGGTCTAGACCGGTGTAACATTTCAATTTCGTAGCAGAGTTAGGGGGGATTTTCTTAAGTTTTTCAAATTTGGAAATGATAATGTTCATCTTACGTTGAATGGAAGGAGTTTTATCTTAAGTACCGAATATGTATTTAGATAGTCAAGTAGTTCATGAGCCTTTGAATCATAAGCATCCCTATCCATCACAACAGTAGTTCTACCTTTATCAGCTCTCGTAATTACAATCGAATTGTCCGATCTCAGTCTCTTAATAATACGCAAAGAATCATCAGCAGAAGCAGGAGTGGAGTAATTAGAGTTTAAGATCGATTCAGAAATAGCACATCTAATATCATGCCTTACCAATGGGCAAGAGCCCATAATAGAGGATTCAGCAGAAGCAAGTAAATCGGGAGTATCTAATTTCGTAGAACCCAGAGAGTAGTTCAAGCCTTTATTAAGCAAAGCAGATTCCCACACTGATAAACTTTAAGACGAAATATTCAAGACCCAGTTATCGCTATTTGATGCAACTGTAGAAGGATTCAGGAGTAACCTTCACAAGGAGGTTAGTACATTTATTTGCATATTTCTTAACCAAGTTCAACTTCAGAATATAATTGCTGTACTTTAAAAAATACAGGATACGAAGACATTCATACGGATCAACAAAGCTAAAAAGTTTCATGAGGCGATAATGTAGAAAACGAGATAAGAACGTAATAAGCCGTAGTTAAGAGCGATGGCCACAGAGAGAAACTGGATACTTGCTGAATTAGAGACAGAAAAACCACGCTTTGACTTCACTAAAGGTAGGTTTAACACGGAAAGAAACAGGAAAAATCTTGGATCTTTTGCAACGGAGTAAAAAGTCAATCTTTTTCAAAGTACGCACAATTTTTGAAGAAAGTCCTTGACATGTTCTGAGTCCATCAACAATGGATTTACCATATCTTAATTTGCAAAATGTATACATTTTAAAGTCTGAATGTGAAAACTATTAAAATCACCAAATAAAATAATTTAAGACAGACATGAGTACACTTAAAATAAAATTTATAAAAAAAATATACTTAAGAACAGTTAAAAATACAAAATAGTAAATGTTTCGCCAAGCGACACGCAAAGCATCATCAGTACAAAAACAATCTATTGCATAACAAACCACTGAACAAAAAAGAATCTCCAAAAAAGAATACGTGAACCAAGTTCAGAATTAATCTTATTTTCAATATTCTGCATTACAAGTTCAGCAATTACAACAGAGAGGGGGGACCCCATAGCGGTACCAGAAATTTGACTATAAAAGCAATTATTAAATATAAAACAGTTTGAGGTCAAACAAAAACTAACTAATTCAACAATCTCTTCGACATTAAAATCAGTAGGTTGTGTCGGAGTGGGCCAGATATCTAATTATTTTACAAACCAGATCGAAAGGGATTGAAGTAAACAGCGAAACAACATCAAGAGAAGCCATGATATAACCGGTAGGGAAAACAAAACTCTGTAAATCATCAAGAAATTTGTAAGGTGAATTAAGACTATAACTGGAGTTAAGCGCAAGAGGTTTAAGAAGCGCGGATAAGTAACTAGAAAGATTATATAAAGGGGATTTAGAAAAATCAATAAATAAAGTGAGTTCCTTTTTCACTAAGCATAAATTTCAATATGATAAGTCTAAATTACCCGGTGTTGTTCATATTATTCCCTGTAAAGATTGCAATAGTGTCTACATTGATGAATAAGGTAGATCATTAGAAATTCACCTAAAAGAACATACTAGTGCTTTAAAAAATAGTAATTTGAATTCAAAAATTGTCCAGCATTCACTTCAAACGAATCACATCCCGCTAATTGCGAACGCCAGTATTTTGAAATCAGGTTGTAACAGCTACCATGGTCGATTACTCCTTGAGGGTTGGTTCACTCAATTGCGATCGCAGACGTTGAATGAAGCTCGTTCTGTCCCTAATGAATATTATCTGTTTTTAAAATAACTTCAACTGTCCTTGATTTGTTCAGTGGTTTGTTATGCAATAGATTGTTTTTGTACTGATGATGCCTTGCGTGTCGCTTGTCGAAACGTCTACTATTTTGTATTTTTAACTGTTTTTAAGTATGTTTTTTTATAAATTTTATTTTAAGTGTACTCATGTCTGTCTTAAATTATTTTATTTGGTGTTTTTAATAGTTTTCACATTCAGACGTTAAAATATATACATTTTGCTAACATAAATTGCACCAATAATTAATATATATATATATATATATATATATATATATTAATAATATATATATATATATTAATATATATATATAAATAATAGTTTCCACAAATCAAGCAAAAATGCTCACTTTTTCTATTATAGCTGCGTTTCCTATTGACTATTCCAAAGGAAAACGAATACAATACAAAATGTATTTGCGTTTTTACTAACCAGTTAATACAGCTTTTGATGTGTCGTCCGACACGTATTTAAATTATTTAAAAAATAGCGATTACAAACTACTTTTTAAAAGTAATCACTACTGCGCTACTTTCAGATTTTGTTATAGGGTTCAGTTTACACTAGAAATTTAAGACACGGAATAAGTAAGAAAGCGTCTGCTGGGATACAATTTATAAAAAATGTAACATAACCGAAGGCATTTAAATATTAAGAAAGATAACATACAAGGCCTTTTTCTGTGTTTGTCTCCAAAATGGTAGTTTACACACTCAATACCAATTTCGTAGAAAAATTAAGAGATATATTATAATCTAGAATATTACAGTAAAACAACTCTAAATGCAAACAATATATACATATGTACAGAAAGCAATTCCAAAAACAAGAAACACGACATTAAATCACAAGGACCTATTATCGAGTGAATAGACAAGTGTTGCTAGCGAGGAAATTAATTTCTTTGGTGGGTTAGAACTTGCTTTTAGCAGCAAGTGTCAAAGGGCAAAAATGTATGACTTCATGCGATGCGTTGCTATACCCTGCAGTTGGCATTTGTAAATTGTTTTGTTCAACAGAATAAATTTCATACAAAAGAAGCAAATTTCGGTCACGTGATTTACAGAATGGTACTTTGTTTTCTTGAAGTAGCGTTAAAAGTAACGTCGGTTCACGCTATAAACTACTGTTTTATTTGTATCGAGCTACACTACAAAGATCTGTAAAAAGTAGCGACTACTGTAGTTCTGCTAGTTGTACACGCTACTTCCGATCCCTTTCTTTAAAAATATAGAACAAATCCATTACGTTAATAATCATTATTACTATCTTTAAAAATGGTACTATTTTTCCATTAAAATCTATTTTGGCTTAATTTGGGGTTGTTTCTATTTGCAATAATGAATTTTCCTTGATTCCAAAATAGATTGAAATCACAACACCATAAAAATTTATCGAAATTATTTATCAAAATAATTTAAGGATATACAATTTTATGGTATTCTTAATTTTCCGGTTTTAAATAAAGTGATACGTAATATATACATATATATATATTAATTTTCCATTTAAATAAGCGTAGCGTTGTGCCTTATTTCAAAACTGTATTCTACCTGCATCAAATTTGATTAGTTATTTTAAAGTAACTCTTTACAGTTTATATATATCAGTTACTTATACTTTACACTTTTAAGTACCACGTAACCAAAAAAGTTCGTGGGTTTTGAGAACAGTTAATTTTGTCGCGTAGGTGTGGTCTAACTGATTCTGATGACGTCATATCTGTACATTTCCTTCAAACCTCATTAAGTAGAGCGTTGTTCAGTGCATGTCACGTTTCGCTATACGTTTTGTAGGAAGTGCAATCTTTGAAAGAATATGACATTTACAAAGGAGATTTTGAGGCCTATTTTGTTCTACGAGTTCAAATTAGAAAACAAAGATCCAGAAGCCGCTAGAAAAATAAGCTTCGCATTTGGAGGGACTTCAATGAGTGAACAGACTGCTCAAAAATAGTTCAGTCTATTTTCGTCCGGAGACGGGAGCCCCAAAGACAAGCCCCGTGTTAATCGTCCATCCACTCTAGACAAAGTCCAGCTAGAAGAGGAAATCAAGTCGAATCCTCATCAAACCTACTAGGAGCTTGCATTCAGGTTTGGTGTATCTGACGAACCATCCAATCACATCTACATAACGTTAGTATGACGTGGAGACTCAGCAAGTAGGTTCTTAATGTTTTGTCCAAGGGATACAAGCTCCAACGGTTGAACAACTGCTTGTGATTATTTCACGCCACAACAAAGCACTAAATATAATAAAGCACTAACTCCTGGACTGAATATTGACATGTGATATAAAATGGGTCATGTATGATAACCGGAAGAGAAAACATCATTGGCCGACTTCTGGTTCCGTCTCATTGGCCGCTAAACTGGACATTCGTTAAAAAAAGATAATGCTGTATATTTAGTTCATCAGCGCTGGTATAGTTCATTATAAATTTTTAGAAAGCAGAAACACCATCACAGCCAACGTCTACTTGTCACAGCTGCAAAGGGTTTCAGCTGCTCTGCTCCAAAAGCAATCAACGCTAGTCAACGGAAGAGGAATTGTCCTCCTCTACGATAAAGCCAGACCTCATACGGCGAAAGTGACCAGGGAAGTGATCAAAACTGTTTGTTGGGAAGTTTTGTTTCATGCACTTTACTTACCGGACGTTGCTCCATCGAACTATTACTTCTTTTTGGCCATGGGTAACCACCTGCAGGAACAGCAGTTCCGAGGCCGAGACGATGTCAAATTCTTTAACACAATTTTTGGCTTTTAAAATATAAGATTTTTTCAAAGAGGGCATTTATAAGCTTGTTTATCGCTAGTAACATGTAATTGAAGCCAATGGTTTTTAAGAATAAAATAAGTGTTTAAGACTTTTTGGGACTATTTTTATGTCTAGTGAAAACCGCAGGTACATTATTGGTTACGTGGTAAATTCATATACGTTAGAACAGTCTAAAAGTATAGGTTTGTAAAATTAAAACATTTTAAAATATAAAAATGTAAATTAGAATTAAAGCGGACAACTGCCCAGTAACTCTTACAATTCAAATGGGAATGAAATGAATGAAATCTATAATTTAAAATTATAAAGTTATGAAGAGGAGTCACTGACATTTGTTGGCATTTACTGGTATCTAAGTAGATTAATGTTTATTAAATAACTCGTACTGATATAATTATGTTAAATGAAATAAAATAATATAAAGTTTGTCATCATGAAGATGTCTGAAATATTCAATCACTTCGAATCTATCTAGGACAGTGTATTGATCTTTACATTATCTTATATGAGCTATTCAAGGAATTATGTCGCTCATACAGTTCTCTTACAAGAAAACATAAAATCAAAATTTATTTTTACAATGAGGTACGAAATACTGAATCAATTCAAATCTAATTGGGGCAGTGAATTGATTCCTTGGAAGTATATTGGAGGAATCTGTCGATCAAGTTTGTGCCACTTATATTTTGCTTACACGGACACACAAAACATTTCGATGAAATTCATTGATTGGTATAGGTTCTGTCCAGGCTACGAGCGGTTTTAAAACTGTGATTGCAACATTTGTTTTTATATTATTTTATGTAATTTCGTTATATCCATTCAATTTTGATTGATAAGTCGAATTTTTAATTTGTTTGCAAATTACCTTTCTCGCCAAAATAGAAAACTGAGAACAAGGGAGACCAATTTGTTTAAATTTCAAATAAAGATAATGTAGGCACCTTATAATGAAAATATAAGTTAATTAAACTACTCTTTTGACTGATCCAGAAGTTTTAGTTAATAAATAGTTTTTTACATGAAGAAATGCAATAACACGAGCGTATACGTCTTTTAGCAATAATATGTTTTATATCACACGAAATTTATATATTATGTAAGCGGTTATCTAAAAATTTGTGATAGGTGCAAGTTCTTATGAAGTAATTATATAAGCAATCTATTACCTTATAAATATGGAAAACCCACCAATAGTAAAAAAAGGTTCAATAGGTAGGGGAGATGGGGTATGAATGGGACAAGGGATGGATGGGACGTTCTCAATATTTCAGGCAATAAATTTTTTTTTAGTTGCTTCCTATCCTCATAGATTTCACTACCATAGTGTGCTTCAGAACCAAAAGCAAGACCACATGGCTGTTTTCAGTTTCCTTCAAATTATCATTTCCTGAAAACTCTGCTTAAAAGTATTTTTTTTAACATTTGAAGTTACATAAATATCTGATTCAATATAAACAATTAAGATATGTTGTAGTTTTTTATTTCAAGGTTCAATAATTGGAATTAAAATGAATGAATATTAACCATTGTGACAAAATAATTTTTGAGACAAAATGGCTGACAATTGAATATATGCATCATGGGGATGATTGGGACATTTCAAATGGGATGAATGGAACTGTCTCATTCATCCCTAGAGGATGCTGAAAAATATATTTATTAGCTAAATAATATTATATAGTTTGATAAATTAATAATTTATGGTAATTATTCTTTTAACATTTCATCCTCATTGTAGTTATCGTCTTCTTCAGCCATTCAATGCTTCCGTTTATGGGCCTTTTAAGTTAAAACTGAGATGAGTCCAATATGATTGGCTAACAAATGATTCTGGAGATCATATTACAATTTACAATCTCTCAGTTTTTGCCCAGGAGGCATTTTTTTTCAGCTTTTAGTCCTTAACGTTGAATAAAGGGAGAAAAATATTTGTGTCTCATTCATCCCTGCTGTGAGGAGGATTGGGACATAGAAGAATTGTTTTTTAATTTCATAATATATTTCTGTATAATAATAATCTTGAATAAATATTGTGCATAAGATGTAGTCAAACACTTAATGTATGAAATGTGATATATACTATTGATAATAACTTAAATAAAATATTTAAAATAAACATTTTTGTGAAAATGTCCCATTCATCCCCCATCTCCCATACCACCGTACGTAAGTGCTTTATTAACACTAATATTTGTTGCATATAAAAAAATAAATTAGGTACTACCAAAGAAAGAATGGGTGTTACTAAAATGAAATAGAAGGAAAATGCATGCATATTGATTGATTAATAAAAATATTTCTGACTTTTGTTTCCATTAATCAAACTGTTTAAATACGGTTTGACAAAACTTTGTATTCAATATTTAATTTTATTTTCAAGCACAAAAATTATTTATTCCTAAGAGAGTACGTTTGAAAAAAAACATATTATGCATCTTACAAAAATGCTTTATAGAGTACTTGTCTCATTTTAATTTAAAAAAAAAAAAACATTTTTTTAAAGAAATTTTTAAATTATTTAATAAAAACTGATTGCAAAGTACGAGATTCAGTTTTTAACCCATTAAAATATTGTCGAGTATTTTTCTGGAGGACAAAGAAGAATAATAAAAAGCTCTTTCTTTCAAAATTTTAATTAATTTCATTAAAATCTTAAGAAATTTTTTATTTCTAAATCTTAAAGTGCAATTTAATAAATTAAATCTTTAAAATTTTCAAAGCTGAAGTTAATAAGATTAATTTTATAGCTATAGAAACAAACATCAGTTGAGAACTTATTACTTTAATCCTGCAAATAAAAAAGCATTAAAGCTATCTTGATTATTCTGAATTATTATCGTTGACATTTATATATTAGAATTAATGAAATCATTAATAGAGGAAATTTGAAATAAGAAAGTAGACATATTTTCAGAAATTTTTTTATGGTAATAAATGTCAAAAAATATTTTTCAGTCTTAGAGTCTTATTTAATTTGTTAATACTTGAAATGAGTATAAAAAAGTATTAACAAAAAGTATTAACATGTGTATTTCATACAGACTAAGAAAAAACACACTTTTTAAAAATAAACATAAAAAAGCGTAATCATTGATTAATAAAAATGAATATTTATTTATATTTGATGAAATGATGTTTCAATAAAACTTGACAAAAATTATTCATTTAGTAATTGATTTGTTACTTGGGAATAGAACAAAATATGTGTTAGACAATGCGACTTTAGAAAAGTATAATATACAAGCTATAAAAACACATTCTCCAGTACATAGCTTATTTTTAAGAAAATAATATTCCCAAAATCATTCTTATTTTCTAAAAAATATATATTTAAGTCATTCAAAACAAATAAAACTATAATTTAAATTAACAGTCTGAAAACGAAGAACATGAAATTAGTGTCACCGTATATTATTAATGTTTGAAATATAGAAAAATACATTTGAAACGATATCAAAAAAGGTTTTAAAAAGTAAATGGAATTAAAGTACATGGCTATTTATTCAAGGAATAACCATTCGTAAATTTCTATTCTCATTCATTGAAATTTCTTTCAACACTTCTTGGAAAATGCTTATTCAATCAATAGTTCATTTATTGTTTAGGGACATTGAAAAGTAGTTCATTGGACAGTGAACATTGGAAAAACGTATTATATCACTCTTAAAAACATTTTCCAGAGTACTTGGTTTGTATTACAGAAAAAAAATACAAACGACTCTTCTTAATTCTTAAAAACATATTCATAAACCCTAAAAAGATTTAAAAAAATAGATTTATTGTAAAAGATGGGATTCACTTTTTAACTCATTAAGACATTGTCAAGTGTTTTTGTGGACGATAAAAGGAATAATAAAAAAAATAATTTCTTAGTGAAATTTTAATGAATTAATTAAAGTGGTACAAAAAGTTTTTCCTTCTAAAAGTTATTGAAAAAAGTAATTAAATTAAATGTTAAAACCTTTCAATCTCGTGCGAAGAAGATTAGTTTTATATCTAGTGAAGCAAAATTAAGTAGAATACTTTTTAATATTTTAATACTGCAAAAATAATTGTAACTTCATTAAAAATATTTCAATGTTAAGAAATAATTCAATAGGAATAAGATATAAAAAATAATTGTATCGTTCAGAATTTTTAAATATGGAATAGCGTTGTCTCCTGCATATTAGTACAGCTTATTGTGAAAGCATAATTTTAATTAATTAATAACCGGATTACAAATTCGGATCAAGTTTAGAAAATAAAGTCGTTGAATTGATTTTATTTTTTCTTTCCGAAAATCATTTTTTCATAAAATGTTAATAAATTTGTAAATTTTGACAGATTAACTTTCATAGACAATTAATAGAAAATACCGTTTATCTTTTTTGAAAATTTCCGCTAAAGTTTTTGTTATACAGAATAAAGTTACATACTTAGAATAAAAGACTGAAAACACTCAATTGTTTCCGCCACAAATAATAGTACGGAAATTATACCGATAATGGTCGATTGGAAGGTAACGAATTCAGTTATTCGATATTTTTTTGAAAATATCATAATATTCCTAGAGGCAACGACATGTTTTTTTAACCATATCATATAAGCGGATCTTCAAAAATGCAATTGATCAAACTTAATTCCGAAAATTGTTGTAAACTGTCGCAACAGCGGTGGAATCGGCATTGGAGGCTACAACATCACACTGTCATAGCGAAATGAACAAATACTGGATTAGGGATGATTGCGACCGGAATATCCGTAAAAGCGCTTCCTTTCATTTCGCTATTGACTATGGGATGTCTCGACCTCTCGCTTCCGCCGCTGTCGGAACATCTGGTAAAGATTAGTTATGGTAGAATATTTCAAATTGTAGTCGAGTAAACGGGTTTCAGCTAAAATTTGTCGAAGTGAGTTTCAAAGTCATTGAATCTAATATTGTAACAATTATGAGAATAATAAATTTCGACTCTATGGAGTAGTGAAGATAACCAGGTATTGAGTTATGACGAGTTCACTTTAATTGTTTTCTGATGGATGTTACTTTAACGTAAGATATGCACATTATGACGTCTTATGTATCATATGATTTGTATCGAGGTACATGAAATAGCGCTTTCGAAAAAATTTCGAATATTAAGATGTAAAGACGCTCAAGAAAAAAAGTACTTCACACCTACCTATTTTATTGACAAAAACACGCAAGAGAAACAAAAATAGCCTCTTTATTAGGAACTAGCAGACTACGCCCGTTTTACTGGTTGATTTTCCGAAACGAACCTCGTATGATTAAAACATCTTTTTGTCCCACCTTCCATCGCCAGAAGTCTAATTCTGTTCTAAAAAAACTTCTTTCCGAACGAACCTCCAGAATGGGTCCCCGCTGGTATAGCAGGCTATATAGTATTGGTGCTGCGCAGCCGCTGAAAAATATTTTAGTTCAACATTCCACCACATGGGGCTTCTATTCTAAGCGAACCTCCGTCGCGGGTCCTAACTGGCTACCGCACGGAATAGCAGATGTGCTGCTCACGCGCTGCAAATTAAATTTGTTTCATTTTTCACCGCCACGGCGCGTTATATATATATACCTTTAACATTAACACGATATTTAAATTACGATCGAACAGCAGCACCCCCCCTCAAAATTTTACCAATGAAATTAAGCATTAACAAATATCGGTAACTTTTGAAACAGAAACAAAATGGCGCATTTTATTGGTTGACTTCACACTTTATTTTCTTTCCTTTTCACAGCGTTTTGTAGCTAGAGGTATGGGAAACGGAAACAGAATATAATGAAAAACAAAACCCGTCTGGATCAGTTTTTTTGCAAAAATTAAGAAAACTTATCGGCCGATTTTTACAAAAATTGGATTTTTGGATGCAGACAATTTTTCTACATATGTGTGTTGAGTTTTAAATCGATACCGCAAATCATTTTTCAATATTCGCAAATTAGTGAAAATTAGTTAATTCCGTCGTCTGTGATTTCATTTTGTAAACATTTGTGTTACTTTTTTTTTCGCCATTTTGAGATAAAAACGTCACATTTTCGGGAGAATTTTAATAAGTTTTAAATTCATATCTTGGGTAATAATGGACTAATTTTTACGAAATTTGAAACAGTAGGTTGAGGACAAAATTTACTACATTTGGATAAAAAAATTGAAGACACATTACTTTTATTAATGTAGAAAAATCACCTCGTATTGTAAAAAAAAAAAAAAAAAAAAAAAAAAAAAAAAACCGTTAAAAATTGCATAAAATAAATAAATAAATAACCCTAATCTACTCCAAAATTACAAAATCGGGCTTCGAAATTCATTACTTTAGATATAGAGAAACCTAATTCCAAAATTTTGTAGTTCTGGGTGCAACAGTCTCTTCAGGACAGAGAGTGCACTGCACATACACACATAAAGTTTTATTATTATTATATATTATGCCCTCTTTAAATGTTTGTTAAAAAAGTAAGCTTAAAGGGTTTTCTCTAAATAGAAATTGCACAAATTGTGAAATTTTCACTACAAATACTTAATTGCTGACATCATACTTGGATTCTTCGGGCAAATGTACCATAAGATGTCAAAGTTATGGATATGGAGAAATGGATATGAAGCTTCTAGATGTTAATTTCTGTTAAAATGTTTATAGGTGACTATAAGTACTTTAATCAAATATTAATTTCACAATATATAAAATATGAAATTACATATTTCCAAATCGAAAGGCTATTTTCGTTTTTCTCTGCGTCTGTTTAACGATAAGATAGATGGAGGTAACGGTTTTGTTTGAGTGACTGTAGGTATACATTATGCTGCAACGCCTGGCAGTAAAATACCGTTATAAATAAAAGTGTAGCAGGGGGAATTCCATCATGTTCAGTTCCGGAGAAAAACGTGTTCACCCCTATTAATTCTGCTTCAAATGATCCGATGGTAGAGATATAAGTACCAATATGGGACTGAGTATAAGGGCTACCGTTTAATACTATGCATAAAGTATCATCCGGAAGCTGTCTATATAATAACAAGTGGGTAAGTGTGATCAAAGATCGCTCAAAGGGTTTCGTGTAATATTCCTTTCAAAACACTTTATCCTTTCTTTAATAAATTCAAACAAATTTCACTTAGCAACAAAAAAGTCAGGTTTTTTATAAAGTAAATATTTATTGGTCTATTTTTTCGTTTTTTTTGAATATCTAAACCAGCCAGATAGCGGGCCAAGTCCGCTATTATATTCTGTCATAATAATATTCGTCATACGGACTACATGCAATATTTAAAAAAATAATTTCAAAATTAAACAAATTGTATACCTTCAAAATGTTAAAATATGCGAATATTTCTATAATCAGATTTTTATCACGATTCAATATGTTTCTCAAACTCATATATTTACCATTCTCTATTATTTATATTGATACTCGCTTTGTATTATTCTCAAACATCTGAAAAATTAGTTAAACTTCCCATATGACGTCAGATTTTCTTTTTAATTCTCTAATGACGTGATATTAATCTGCTTTGTTTATTTACTCATACTCATACTCCTTGTATTATTGAGAAATCTTAGACATTTTCAGTTTTATTACGACTATGACGTCAAATCAATTTTATTTCATATTTATCTTTTTTTCAATTGGTGAAACTTTTTATTTCATTTTCCCTTTTCACGTGTAAATCGTCTGATAGAAAATTAATTATTGTGGAAAGATTGTCATCGTGGATTTTTAATTTTTGGCATCTGCTATAATGAAAAATGTTTAAATTTAAAAGGAAAAGGCTGTTAGAATTTTGGTTTTTTTATCTCTATTTATTAAAATAATACGAATTTTTCAAATTTTAATATTTTCAGCTCTTCACAGCTGATAATCTGATTTATACACAAAGTTTCAACTCTATAAGTTGCATAGTTTTTGAGAATGGCTCTGTGACAGACAGACAACGAAGCGGGAGCAATAGGGCTTCGTGAGATGAACGAAACCCTAAAAATGCCCAAATTTTGAAAAGGTAACATCTACTTTTGATCAAGGCATCCAGGAAAAGTTATAATTTATATAATACCTTTTCCTAAATCTTCATAGAGTTAGAACAGCTCAAAGTTTGAGGATATTAATTTTAAATCCACCGTGACAACTTTAATTTAAAACTTCTTTCGAAATTACCGGATTAAAATTTCGTTGCCAAAGTTTATACAATATAAAGATCCGAACATATTCCCGGTTTTTTATTTTTATTCAAAAACATAATTTTAAATATAAAAATTGCGAATTAATTCATATTAAGAAAACTAAGTTTTGACTTGAAATTAATTTTTACATAAAACGAACCTGAATCGTCATAAATGTGGGTGTGTACATTTACCGATCATTCCAGTCATTAGCTTTGGAGATACACATAAATTTTAATTTTCGGTGGTCTAATGGGACCGTTTACTTTTACCTTTGACATTCAGAGAATTCAATTTTGGAAAGTAACAAAAAACTTTTTATCTAACTTTCATTCACATAAAATATTTTCTTTTAATTTCCATATTCTGTATATTTCTGGTATAAAATTTTGTTTTTTAGGTAATTTTCATTTTGTAATTTTAATTTTATTTTACGAAGATTATGGATAAACACCTAACACATTTTCTTTTATAACTCTATGAAGATTTAAGTAACAGTTTATAAATTATTCCCTTTTTCCAAAGCTCCTTTGATCCAAAGAATTAAAAAAAAGTGTCAAAAATCGATGTTATATTTTGTAAAATTAACGATGGTACAATTTTTAATGCGTAGAAGACTGTCGAAGCATAATTTATGAATAGAGTTAAATAGTAAACATTATTTCCAGTCTATTGGTTCATATAACCGTTTTATTGGATTATTTACAGCACATTTACTATAGCGTGATAACTTTTTTCCAGGACTAAAAAAGGCCAAGAAATACTAGATGAAAAGCATCTGATGATGATTTTACGGTTCAGTTGCAGCAAATATGTATACGTTCTCTCATACCAATTTTTGTTCCTTTTAAACCACGATATTTTCGTTTTTGTCACCATGTTAGGAAGGGTGACTACGACACTGAGGATTCCACATTATTTTTTTTTTACAGGTGTATTAGTAGATATCGTGGATGGGGAGGGGAGGGGTCATGACAATTTTTAACATAGCACCCCATTTTTTTAACATTGCTGTAGAGCTTTTTTCATACGCATAACAATGTTTGATCAACAATATTTATCTCCATAGACACATTCTAGCCATAGACACACGCAGAACATATATACGTCCGAACATATAAACGTATCCCGAACATATATACGTCCCGAACACACAACTCCCATAGACACACTCAGTCCAAAATAACTACTTGAAGTACATATAATCTTACTTATTGTGTGTCTATGGAAGTTCTTATAGACAAATGCATATGACTAACTGTCTTGTTTTGTCTTAAAATTAAGACTGCTTTCAAAGAATATTATTATCACTCAACAAAACGAATGTTTGAGGCATACCACACATTTTCATTTCCAGTTCCTGAAAATTCCTGATGTCCACATCCATGTGACTAAAATTTAAATAACGGATTAAATATTCGATGCACCCCAAGTCATAGTCGATTTCTATCAAACTACTAACATTTGTTTCATTGTCATATTTCCAATATCGGCTTAAAATTCCATGTTTAATGTTGATTTCTGGTAAATTCATTACTTTTATATAAGAACAAAATATGATACTCCCATCCTTAGTACATGTATAACAATACATACAATTTTATGACTTTGCCAATAATTTTATGGATGGGTCAAAAATTAGCAAATTGAAATTTGAAAACAGTTTTACGTTCTTGATACTTAAGCAAATAAGCAAATAAATAATCAAATACAAAATAATAAAAAATGTGGAAATATATTTTAAATAAAAAGATTCTCCTGTAACGTTTACCGAAAAGAATAATAAAGTAATGTAAACAAAACAATTTTCCGTATAATTTATATAGTTAATTAGCCTCTTGAGTGCCATTCATCAATGTCACCTTAATTTAACCACAAACACCAGAAGCCAATTTGTGGTTATTTTCTAAACACATAAGTATGTTTTGTAATTTTACTGACAAGATAAAAAAAAATATATAGTGCAAGTAATAAATATGAACCCCTCAGCCATAGAAATGTCAACATATTTTGTTTTAAATTATGATAAATGGTTTCATATTCTGGCATGGAAAAATTTAACATGCAAGAGATCAATATAAAAAAATCTGCATTTTATGCAAATAATGATCAAGCCATAGTACATCATAGGTTTATTTTCTAAGTAAAATTTTAGAAACTATATGTAAAAATATTTTAATTAGTCAAAATTTAAAAGGCTAATAAACAATTATTTTTATGTATTTTAGAAGAAATGACTTATTTTCTCTACAAAATTAACAGAATTCATTGAAAATATAAAACCATAACAAGGTTGTGGCATTCTAATCAAATAATCAGAAAAAAAAAATTCTAGAAAGTTTGAAACAAGAATTTATATATTTTTTAAATACATTACCTATAACGCATATAAATGTTTTACTATCATGATTACTCCGCAAAAGAATGGCGTCAAAGCAATATTTTCCACTATTGTATATTTCTTGTATTAAAACTGTTATTTTATATTTGAAAACATAGAAAGAACTTTTCATTTAATAAATTGCAAAATTATGTACAGATTTTAAACTAATTAAAGTATTTCAATACTTTATGTATTACAACAACAAACGATAGAAAAGACATTTAAAAAATATATTTTTGAAAAGAATTTTTCACTCTACTAATAAAAAATAGTACTATATATATATATATATATATATATATATATATGGAAATAGAAAATTTATTTTCGTTTAAAAAAGTTTTTGTTAAGTTAATTCAAAATGTATATTTTTAGGATAGTATTATGCAGGATTATACAATGAACAAAATATAAAAATCTATTATACATTTACTAAAAAAAACGATGGAAATTATTTGAATTTTCTACAAATCATGTTTAATTATTATGTGCTTAGAAAAATTATCTTTTACTTCAATTTACGTTGCAGAATAATGTACGGCAAACATTGAACAAAATAATAACACACTATTAGCGTAATCGTGAGGCTAACATGAATGTGATGGGAACAATAAGAATAGTTTGAAAACTCCTATCTTGAATTCACCTTTTCTTATGGCTTCGACTATATGTAAGGGAATGACTTTTTATAATAATATATAAATTTTGCGATATTAGTTTGTAAGGTGCTGTTAATTCCTTACTCTTTATATTTGGGTCGCTAAATCTTAATTTATTTGGCGAATTTCTCAATCTGAATTTGGGTAATACTAAAAATAGATTAATGCGAACTTGTATAATTCAAAACAGTGGTTAATTCCAACTTATATTCGTTTCGTTTGAAAACCATGTTTAATACTAGACTTGCCGAAAAGTCGTATACCTAGAATTTCGGCTCGGCGCGACGCAAAGAAAACTCCAAAGCTTCCCAAATCGTTGGCTAAAATTCGAACATTTTTTCGCCATGTCAATCATATATTTCAAATTTAACTAATAAAGGAAAACTTTTAAATGACTTATATCCTTATTTACATAAGACCGTTGATTTAAAATTTAATATATTTTAGAACTTTCATTTTACATTCTTTAAAAGTGTTTCCTTATTATTGAATAAATCCATAAAACACACATCATGATTACTTCTTACATTACTTGCTGCTGTGCTGCTTAATACTTCACCATTTTATTGGTGAAGAAGCAAGTATTTCGAAATTCGTTTCTGCTTAGTTTAACATTGATCTATTCACTGTAATTAAAGACGTTACTTGCTCTTCTGAACCTACGTTGACACGTTAGTGTTTGCTTCATCGTTATTCTTTGTCTATGCTGAATAAATTGAGAATGGAAGAAATTCTTTTAATGAAGAATGTTATAAGTATTAATAATAAAGTCACTTAATATTTTACTTAATATAGAAATATGAATGTAAACAAACGAGATTTCACATGAAGCAACATATTTAAGCACTTTTAATTTACATTATGCAACAGTTTTGTTTTTACTCTTTTCTCTCTAGATAAATCAATAAAATCTGAATCATTTTTACTTTCTACTTTAATCTACCTTATGTCTACGTTTGCTTTTTAATATTTAACACTCATTGGTATTGGTGGAGAAAATAGCACTTTTAAAGAGCATTTTTAAATGAGTTTCCGGTTAGATTAAAATAGATCGATGCAATGCAATTAAAGATTTTATTTGCTCTTCTGAGACTATTTTGACAGATAAGTAATTGCTTAATCGAAGTCCTCTGTGTAAGCAAAGTAATTTGTGTATAGAAGAAATACTCTTTAGAGAGAATATCAAAATTGTTAACAATAACGTGTTACTTTTCTCAGTATGTAAAGTTACATGTATAGGAAAGAATATTTATTTAAAAATATATGTTGTAGCTCTTTTAATTTGCGTTATTCAAGATTTAATTTTTTCTTTCATTAAATCAGAAAAGTCATAATCACGATTACAACCTATTAGTTATTCATGTCCATTTTTTCCTCTTAATACTTTAATATTCCACTGTTGAAGGAGATAAAAAATTAAAAGTGTAGTATCTGCAAAGTTTAATATTGGTTGATATTGATACCTCAGTGATTACCGTAATTTCCGTACTATAATCAGCTATAATTATGTTTCGGCCCAAAATTTTTTTTTCATATCATGTGACTTACTAGATAGATGTAAATATTTGACTTCAATTATTCAATTATTAAATAAAATTTCTGTGCCTAAACATAATTGTTTGATCAGCGGATTATAGGCCGGAAATTACGGTACTTCGTGACAGTCTTTTGTGTAAGCGAAATAAATTGATAATGAAATAAGTATTTCTTATGGAGAACCTTAGAATTGTCAATAATAGTGTAGATATTTATTTGGTTTGAAAAAAATATATAAACAATATTATATTGTATAAACAATATAATCCAATATACAACAAATAAATTTTAATTATAATTTTATTCTAATAAGAATGATTGATTACTTGTGGGGAAATTGGACTGATTTGAATTTTTTTATTCCATAAATATGGAAATGTAGAAAGAAAACATTTCACATGAAAGTTAATAGTATCATTATATTTAAACATAAAAGTACATTTTCTGAAATTTCATATATTTATATTTTTAAAAGATTGATAAAAAGAATTCTTAGTATTATAATTTGTTGTAGCAGGTAATTAGTACAATGTATAATCAACGTTGTGATTACAACATAAAAAACACTACTTACATAATAAAAAAGAGAATATCAGTTTTATTTAAATTTTAAGTAAGAATTGTTGAATTAATTAAAATTTCATCGTTATTTTAATTTTAAAGACGAAATACACTATTAAAATAAATATCCATTACTATTTCTACATTTAGCTTAAAGGAATGACAATTGAAATAAAAATTATTACAATTTTTCTTCTAGTTACGTTCGTTTTAGCTCGAAATGTTTCCTTTAACATCTACAGGGGAATTTATAATCTAATCGTACATGCCCCGTGAAATTTTTTTAAAGTAACTTTTTTTTACCTAATATTTTCTAAATAAAAAAAAAATAGATTTTGAAAGTAACTGGCTGATTTTATTCCCAACTGTAAAGATAGAAATGTTTTAGAAGCTAGGGGGCTCTGCCCCCTACGAACTACGCTCGCCAACCCCCGTTCTGACACCGCATGATTTAAAAGCACTCTGATTTGATCAAATCTAAAAAGATTACGGAAGATTGTATTATAATTAAACGTCCAGTGGCAATCTGCTCTAACCGGGTTTCCATTCATTTTCCTTTGACTGAGGGGTTTTAAGGTCGAATCAACTGCTCTCGAAACAGCTAACAACTTGTTCCTGATTGTTTAAATAAGATGAATTAAACATTTAAAAATCAACTTGTGTGAAATGGTTAAGTAAACTATGTCGCTGCATTGGAGAATTTTATAACGAAGCTATAGAAAATTGGTTACTTCTCCATTATCTCGTCGACTACTTTCTATAAAAAGAAAAGAACTGTCGCCAGAATATATCATTTAACACCAAACGTGCATGATCGTGGCGTCGCGTTGCATTCAGTTGGCATCAGATGCGTTGCACTTATTAGTTATTTCATCGAGGGATTTTTAATTCTAGGTTTATTTGTCTTTTTGATACTTCTCCATTATCCGTCAATCAATTTTTATTTAAAAAAACTAACGCCAAATAAACAAATAGTAGAATTTTGGGCACAGGTATATACGCACCACGTTGGCGCGATTTTTTTCAACCGCCAATTTGGTGATAACTTTGTTTTTGAATAAATTGTTGTTTATTTATTTTTATTTTTATTTTAATTCTATAAATTATTTTAATTATGTATATCAATATTTATTTATATCAAACTATCATTAATTTATTTCCTTTTGTAAAATAATATAAGCTATTTCATTTATTACGTTATTTTATTTTTATATTCAAATAAAAAATCACGTGTTATTATTGCATGCTATTTGAAACTAATATTGAAAAACAAAGTTTTCGCCAAATTAGGGGTTGGTTTAAGACGAATTTTGCCATAAGAATCTCAAAAAAAGAGTAAATAAATAAATAAATAAATAAACAAATAAATAAAATACAAGAAATTCGAAAAAAAACCACTCACCAAAGTGTCAACTATCAGTAAGTTTAAACAATAAAATTTACAATATATTAATGAAAACAGAAAAAAATAGTTATTTCGATATTTTAAAGGTAATTATTAAACGTAAAAATATAGTTTTTAATTGAGAGGAAATATTATTTACGCTGTTTTAAAATTTGCAATAACAGGTAAAAGATTTGTCGAAACAAATTAAGCTGTCGTGTAAATATAATTTTTAATTGAAATTGTTTGGAAATATTGTTATTTGAGCATTTAAATATGACGTAAGTTTCCCTACTTAATGCTTTGAAAACGCTTAGTAATTTAATTATTCCTCGTTTTAATATTCACGCGCAAGTATATTTTTTATTACGTAATTTTCTACATTTACTGCTTTTATCACGTGATCATTTAATTATTATTTTAAAGTTTTATTTCTGTTTTTAATGGTCACGTGTAAATACATTTCTTAATTAAAAGGGAATGTTATTATATGCGCTATTTTACAAATTGGCAACAATTCAAATAATGGATTTTATGAAATTTGAAATAAATCTTCATAAAAATAATGAAAATTTTGAATAAAAAATTGAAATATAACCTCAAAAAATTACTCAAATTAAAAAAATAACTGCAGTCTGCACACCGCAAATTTATCAACTATATCCTTACAAATTATGGTCAAATTCCTGTGCATTGTTTTCGTTCCTATAAAACTTTTTTCAGAAAACTGTTTTGACCAACTTTGATTTTAAATATCTCTTAAAATAATTCTTCGATTTAAAAACTGTTTACTTCAGCGTGTTTATCGGACATTCCTTTATAAAACTACCAATTTTTAAATTTTTATATGTAATAGTTTTCTGGATATTAGTCCAAGGCACAAAATCTTTATTGACAGCGGCTGCTGCGGCGGCGGTTACTTTTTTTAATATAGAGAGATACATTAAATATAAAATATGATTACAAAACAGCTAGAAAATAGAAATAAATACTGACTATTGGACCCGTGCAAAGATTTCGCACTGCAGTCTAAATTTTATTAGCAATATCTAACATTATTTATGTAGGTTAAAATTGAGGGCTAAAAATATCTACAAACAACATTGGTCAAGGAAGAATATATTCTCATTTATTCCATCAAAATTACAGTAAAAACTGACCGAAGATAGAAAACGCAATATATATATATATATATAATAATAATAAATTGTATTTTAACTGCATTAGAAAATGACATAATCTGTTTAAAAAAAAGTGGGATAAAGAAAAATAAATTGAGCATTTGAATTTAAATTTTGCTTTTTAATCATAAATTTAAAACTTTCCCTAGCAGCAACTATTTATCACTTTCTCTTTATTCAACTTTTTTTTCTATTCAATCATTGTTGCGGTATTTTATTTTTGTGGCAACACTAATTTGAGGAAAACCTTTCATTTCATTGATGAAAACAATGCTGATTTAATTTTTAATCAAAATACACGTTTGACGAAATGTGAGCCACTTCAAAAATCTTTAATGTGGTATGTCATTTATTGTTCTGCGTTAAGGGTCCGCCCCACCACCAAGGGAAAAAAAGAGAGAGAGAAAGTTTTTTGTTTTTAGAATTTTAAGGAATTTCCGGGAAATTTTGGTAATTTTTCTTGTAGGAGGGTCCCATACATAAATTCCCCATCATTTTTCACTTTTGGAGGCACCCTACAAAAAAATCTCTCAAAATTGCCGGAAACTTCCCAGGATCCCTTCAAAAAGCCCCTTTCTGTGAAATTTAGGAGGGGTCGGGCCCCTCTCGCCATTGGTTAGCTACACCATGATCACAATTACTAGACATTTATAAGTTATTACTAGATATAGTGTAAATTCATTTAATTGTAGACATATAATGAAAATTGGGAGCATTGGAAAAAACTGAAAATTGAAATTTTTGCCGTTTTTTCAAAATTTTGACCGCCCCTGCGGCGGTAATAGAAATGATTTCACCATAATAAAATTTTATTGGAATATTACTAACGTCTTGAAGTAACTGTTGCAATATATTAGAAATTGTATTGCTTTAGTTGGATAATTTAAATTTCCTTTCAAAAAAAAATTTTTTTTTTTGCGATTTTTTGAAACTTTGGCCTCCTTGCGGTGGTAAAAGGTATTAACCATTTGGTGTAATATTTTGCGAATTTATTTCTTATTACCAGTGGCAACTTTCCCGCACTATTATGTTTCGATTATATAAACTTCGTTTTTTTTCGACCCACCTTAAAATACATACAGATCCAGCGGGCACATTAACTCTCAGGCTATGATAGCCTGTGAGCTATAAAGTAAACATTCCCGTCTTATATCAAACCCCACCAATTTATCACACTTTTAATTTTAGGAAATTTGGAAGATTTCCGATATTTTTTTTTTATATACCGCTAACCAGGCCCCTACCTGCCCGGCATGAATGCCTAGCTTAACGGGTTAGTACCTGTGTGCGGGGCGGAAATCGCCTGATCACAGCATGGCTGTGATCCACCTGACTATTGATTTGTTCACATCGCTGCTGTGCTTGCTCTCTTGTGATTTGCTACCGTTATCTTTGTTTGCCGGTTCAAGGTTTCTGTTTAACTTTGTTGAATTGACAGATTTAATAGGTCTCGTAATTTAGAACCTTGATCAGGTGACGAGACCCTCACCTGACTAGGCACCCCCAGAGGTATTATTCACAGGTAACTTGGAGGGCTTTGCACCCACGACGGATTTTACATGCACCAGGTGCCATTAGCGTACATAGATTTACATATTTACCATGTCTGTTGGCTTGTCACGTTCATGGTGGGTTGTCGCTGTAGTGTTTATCGCCTCTTTTATGGGCTGATTTCCCTTCTTGTTGTATTTGTCTCTGTCAAGGCTTTTTGGCGTTTTTATAGGCTCGCCCTTGTTGTGGGTTGTTTTTTGTCTATCATTCATTGTTTTTTTGTCTCTTTCTTGATATATTTTTACCTCTAGCTTGTGCTAGAGCTGTTTTTCCCATTTTGAATCTTGGTCTTCTTTCGAGAGTTTCACTGGTTATTATGTCACTATCGTGGGTTTTGTCACGTTGTAACATTTGTTACTGGTGGTTGTCACATTGTAACTTTTGTTACTGGTGGTTGTCACATTGTAACTTTTGTTACTGGTGGTTGTCACATTGTAACTTTTGTTACTGGTGGTTGTCACATTGTAACTTTTGTTACTGGTGGTTGCCACATTGTAACTTTTGTTACTGGTGGTTGCCACATGGTAACTTTTGTTACTGGTGGTTGCCACATCGTAACTTTTGTTACTGGTGGTTGTCACATTGTAACTTCTGTTACTGGTGGTTGTCACATTTCTGGATGTTGCACACTCATTTTTGTTGTCTTTGTCACTTTATCTCACCCAAGCATTGGGGATTTTGATTTTTTTTTTCCCTTCGTGAATACGCTTTTTGCGATCAGTCCATTGAATCCTAATGGCTGTTATCACTGCTTTTGAATTTTGTGCAACTTGTTGATTTGTTGTTTGAGAAACTTGTCGCACTAATGGAGTGGGGCTTGTTCCGTGGCCGTTAGTCCGTCATGTATCTATGAGGCTGTATTCACTTGATTTGACACTGTTTTTTTCCCCATTAACTTTCTTTGGCAGGTGTGCTTTGTGCATTCACCATTTAATTATTTTGTTCACTTTTTGTTGGCTATTTGCCTTCATCAGTTGGTGAAATTCAGTCCGTCACAGATGACTTCCACTTCTCACTAGTGCTGAAAAAAATCGATTTTTTTTTGGCGTAGCAAAGAGGTTCCATTGCTACTTTTTTTTTTTTTTTTTTTTTTTTTTTTTTTTTTTTTTTTTTTAATTTTTAAAGATATATTAGAAAATATACTTACCAAATGGATGGCTTTTGAGAGTGGGATATGCTTTTGAGGAATCTCGCTGCTGGGAAGGTGTATTTATTGTGATATGAGATCGATGTTTTCTACTAACCATCTCATCACTGCTCTTCCTTTTGTTTGTACTTGTTTGTTGTTCGCTAACTGGTTGTGCCATATTTTTTCGTTGTTCGGTGTGATGTGGATCAGATGTAGTGTTTGGGTTAGTGGGCAGTCTGTTAGATAGTGTTTGGGGGTTCCCAACTCCCCGCATGAGCAGTTTGGTGTGTCTTTGCGCTTAAACCTGTGTAAGTAGTCCGAGAATGCTCCGTGACCCGTGTAAATTTGACTTAGTAGATTGCAGCTGATGATTCTGCGAGAATCTACTTTTGCGAAGTATTCATATGTCTTCCTGCCCGTTTCCCCATAATCCCACTCGAACTGCCATTGTTTGATAGTGAGTTCTTTTAGTTTTCTTTTTAAGTTTGATATCGGTCTTTCTAGATGGTATGGAATTTCTTTACTTTGGTTTTCTGCAGCCTTTTTTGCTAATTCGTCGGCATCCTCGTTTCCTTGGATACCCACATGTGCTTTGACCCAGCTAATTTTGAATTTATTGTGTGAGTCTTTTACTGTTTTTTGTATTGTATCGATTATTTTTACTACATTGAAGGGTTTACTGAGTGATTGGATGGCTGACATGCAGTCCGAGCGAATGCTGTATTCCTTCCCTGTGCTATTTCCCCATTCTGCTGCTTTTAGTATAGCCAGTAGTTCGGCTTGGAAAACACTGTTGTACTTCCTTAATGGAGCTGACCATGTTTTTATTTTTTGTTCATTTTTGAAAGCGACGAATGCCGAACCCGTAGCGCCTGTTTCCAATTTTGAACCGTCCGTATATATTACTATGTCCTTGTAATTATGGCCTATTCTTGGTTCTATGGTGTCCGCGGGATGTGTTTCCCATACATTAATCTTTTTTATATAGTCTGTATGGTGGATAGTGGTTCCGTGTATTTCTGTCGTTTCTCTTAAACGAGATATTGTGCCGTATTCTGCCTCGTATTTAACTTGGAGGTGAATTGGAATCAGGCCAGCAAGTACCTGAAGGGCCGCTATTGGGGCAGTTTTATATGCCCTAACTATAGCCAGCAAAAAATGCCTTTGGCATGTTGTTAGTACTTGTTTACTTCTTTGGTTTAGCTTATGTCCCCATATTGAGGCTGCGTAAGTCAGTGTTTTCTCAGCTACTGTTCTATACCATATTTTTAAGATGCTTGGTTTCAATCCCCAACCCCGTTTGGCCATTTGTCCCATCATCCAAAACGCTTTCCTTACTTTGGCTGTTTGTGCTTGGCAGTGTGTTTCCCAATTTAGGTTTTTATATATGATTACACCTAGATACTTAATGTTTTCTTTTCCTTCAAATTCCCTTTCTTTGAATTTAATTCCTTCAATTTTATATGTGTCTGCTGTTGGTAGGTTTCTTGTGTGTGTTCTATTAAGGTACAGTAGTTCTGTTTTGTCCCAATTAAGCGTTAGGTTATTTTCCGTTACCCATTCATAAAATTCTTTTATTATTTTGTTTGCTAGTTTTACTAATTGTTCTTTTGTTTTTGCTTTTATTATTAAAATAAAGTCGTCTGCGAAGGCCTGTATTCTTACATTTTTACCCCAGTTTTTCTTTAGGGCTGTATCTGCTATTAGCAGCCACAGCAGTGGTCCCAGACAGCTGCCTTGTGGGCAGCCGCCAAATGTTTGTTTTGTTACTTTAATGCCGTTTTCTTCTAAGGATACGTATCTATCTTCTAAAAAGCTTAGTATCCAATTTATTAAGTAAGTGGGGCATGGTGATTGTTTTAAGTTTTCGGCTATAATAGGCCATCTGATATTATCAAATGCACCCTTTATATCCATTGCTATTAGTAATGTTTGGTATTTGTCTTCTTTGTCTTTCTTTATTGTTTTTATTAGGTTATTTAGTGCGTGTTCAGTTGATAACCCTTGTTTGAACCCATATTGTTTGTCGCTCCAGTATTTGTTGATTGTTAGATGATGTGATATCCTGCCGTGTATTATTTTTTCTAGTATTTTACTAAGTGTAGGTAGTAAGCATATGGGTCTGTAATTTTTTGGTTTTTTTGGATCTTTTCCCTTTTTATGAAATAGGACTACTGTGCCTATTTTAAATGATTTTGGGAAGTAGTTGAAGTTAAGGCATGTGTTATATAATGTTAGTAGTAGTTGTGGTGCTGCTGTGTGTATTCTTTTCACTAGGTTATGGTCTATGTAGTCAAAGCCCGGAGCTTTGTTTTGTTTTATGTTTTTGATTATTCTGTTAAGTTCTTGTTTTGTTATAAGCTGTGGTTTTGTTTCATTAAATGTCGGTGTCTCTGGTTTTAATTCATGTTCTATTGATGGATCTGTTAGATATAGGTTGTTTAGGAAGTGGTTTAATGTCTTTTTGACGGTTACTTCTTGATTGTTGGGCATGTTTTCTAATCGTGATGGGCTTGTTTTTTTGCCTGATGCCAGTTTATATTGAGGGCCATATGTATTAGTGACTTCCTCACAGTATTTTTTCCATGTATCTCTTTTGGCTTTTTGGACTATTTTCTTTAATTTTGCGCGTTCTTTTTTATATTCTATATGTTGTTTGTGTTTTAGTTCCTCATCTTGTTGTTCCTGGAATTTTCTCCTGAACGCCCTTACTCTATTTCTTGCTATTTTGACTTCTTGTGACCACCATGGTGGTGCCATTAATTCTGGAGTTTTTCTATGTTTGTAGCAGGCGAATGCTATTGCTGTTATTTCTCTCTGTAATCTTAGAGTTATGTTGTCTAACTGATCTATATTTGTTGCTTTTCTTAGTTCTTTTGTATATTTGTTTCTGATTTGTTTAATTTTCTTCTCGAATTTTGCGTGTTTGCCGTGTTTTGTTTCTAATCTATGTCTTTGATAACACGTATTTTTATATTTTATATTAAATTTTATGTATTTGTGATCACTGTTTGATTCGTCGTCGCTTACTTCCCAGTTTGTTATATTTTCTCCTAATTTAGCTGTTGCTATTGTTAGATCCGGCCATCCTTCTAGCTTCCTTTTACCTCTCATGGTGCTGAACGACGCTTTTGCGTGTGGTGGGTTTTGTACAAAGAGGGCATTCAGGAAGAGGAAGTCTGTAAGTTTTACCCCCCTGTCATCTAAGTTCGCATAGCCCCATTGTTGAGAGTGTGCGTTAAAGTCCCCCGTCAGTAGTACTTCGCCCTTGGCTATTTTCAGAGTGTCTTCTACCTCCTGCAGCACATCTTCGAAGTCTTCTACTGAGGGGGGTGCGTATACATTGATTATTGTTATTGTTTCTTTTTTATTTTCGATTTTTATTGCTGTTGTGTATTCTTTTTCTGCTATTGTTATTGGATTGGTGCCTGTGTGAGTTACTATTGCTGATCGATTTCTTTTTGTTTTTGTTATTTTCCAATTACCATTATTGAAACCTGTTATTTTTCCTGTTTTTTTATTTTGGTGAAAGTCTTGTAAGAGTCCAATATTTATTTGTTTGTCTCCCATATATCCCATAAGTGTTTGTGTTGCATGGAGACTGTTATGTAGGTTTATTTGTATTAGTTTGATGTTGTCTTGATTTTTATTGTTGGAGTTTTCTTTTGGATTTTTATTTTCATTCAGGTTTGGATTGTCTTGGGTGCCGCTTAGGCACGCGTCTGTGTTTGCGGCGTTGATATTGAACATAATTCAATTCGTGTGTCCTTTGTTGCCTGTTGTTAAGTTCCTCCTGTGACCTCCTATGCACCCGTGTCACACCCCTAGTTGTGTTTAATGTGATTTTGTCGTTTAGGACATCATTACCTGTAGTTAGTTTTTGTCTTCCTTGTTCAATTTCAATTTGTCTAATTTTGAGGAGCTTTCTGTACACCCTGCACTGCCCATCATGAGCCGTGTGGTCTATAGGGATTTGTGCCGGTAAGTGCGCCTTATTCCATTCGTTAAATGTAGTGCAGATGATACACCTCTTCCTTCCTTTTGGGCAATCTTCGTATTTGTGCCTACCTGCACATATCGGGCAGTACTGACTCTGCTTGCACTGGTACGCCACGTGGTCAAAACCTTGACATTTGTGACACCTTTGGATCGTCACATAGTTTTTTATCGGACATTCCTTGAGTCCCAGGCAGATCGTTCTCTCCTTGAGAAGGTGATCCGCCAGGGGCTCAGGGAGCGCTACCGGTATATGCAATCGCCCTGCTGGTGCCCGTAGCGATTTTAGCAACTGTATTTTGTCCTCGTTTTGTTCTATGTCGATGCCTAGTTCTCTGCATATTTTGTGCTTGATTATGGCTGGCTCCACAGACTCCGGTACATGGAAGATGATAATTCTCTTCTTCCTTAAATTGGCTGTTTTTACTTTCAGGCCACTGTTACTCTCCTCATTCTCTGCCAGGGCTTCCTTTATCCTCGTAGCTTCCGTTGCGTTTTCGCAAACAATTTTTATGCCGTTGCGAATCCGCCAGACAGACGATTTTTTAGCTCCGGATAGTTCCGAAATTTCATAAATATCACAGTATCATAACTCAGTGAATTTTCTTCGTACAATAATGGAATTTATATTGATTTACTTGTCAGGGCAAGGGAAAGATGCATGTAAGTATGAAGATGATGAATTAAATCTGGAGAATTTAGCATGCTATAATCAAATAATTAAAAAGCATTTATTAATCCTAATTTGTCTTTTGCATTTTATTATTTAGCATCAAGAAAACAGATGATTATATTTTTGTATTTTTTTTCACTGTGTATGACTTTTTAGAAAAAACTTAGCGGTTGCGTTAAAATATATTTTGAAGGGATTCCATATTTTTATATTGATAGGCCCAGATCAATGATTGATTGAATTCTCAAGAAGGCAGGGTTTGACATGTTTCGCATTAATTATGTTTAAACATTGAAACCCATTACTAACAGTTCAACAATGTCCGTTAATATCTCTTTTAAGATCATGGTTAACATCTTCTGAGCTATAATCCAGAAGCACCATCCAGGAAGTACATCAAAACTGCATTTTACTAAGCAAATGCATGATGACAAATTATCAGGCGTAATCCTTCAATAAATCCTTGATCCATTCACGGGAAAATTTGGCAATGTATGTAATACTAAAGAATTTGTTTATCTATTATAATTTAGGGATTACATTCTTAGTTAACTCAGGTAAGTTTATGAAGCTTGTTTAAAATGGTGTAATATATCCTGTTATTATTTATCCATTTATGTATATTTAAAATGGTTTTTTGAAATAAAGTACTGAAAATGAAAACGATATACTATAGTCCCCATTTTAACATTTAGCTCTTATATATTCATGGTTTGTCTATTACTTTCGACTATCTCTGAGTGTTATAAATAATGATTACAAATTTTCAAAACATTATTATACAAGTTCATTATGTTCTATCATTTAGAAAAAATTTCCTGTTTGAAAAAAAACAAAACAAATAACGATTCATACATAAGACATAACATTAGTTCATAAAACATAAATATAAAAAAGGGGTATTTTGAATAAATCTACTTAAAAAAAAAATTTAATCTATATTTTAGATATTATTTCATAGAAAAGGGACACGCTGTTAAAATTGTTTCACTTTCAAATTCACTTTTACGGTCTTTTCATTAGAGAAAACTTTATTGGAAGCTTATTCCAATAAATCAGAGTTTATATGTACATAATTTCAACAATTAGTAAATAATCTATTGAAATTTCAAGATTGTAAAAAGAATATTTATTAAGATGCTAACAATCGCACGTGACATAAATGTTAACAATTCTAATGATTTTAAAAATGTATTTATTTTCTACCAAAAATTAGAGAAACCGATGACGTGCATATAATTAATGGAAAATTAAAGAAACAAAGTACGTACAGCAAGTGTAGAGAGCATAAAAAGAACTTTTACAATTCACGAAACCCGTAACGATGATTCTAAAGAGATTTTCTGATAGGATCAGTACCTTTTAAACAGAAAAAATTAGATGTAAAAGTAAACCTCATATAGATAGGAATAACTTCACGTCCAATTAACTTTTGGATTTTTTTTTACTTTGGGGAATTTTAGACACATATTAAAAGACATTTCTTTTAATAAGTAATTTTCTGAAAAAGATTCTAGATACACAGGGTGTCCCAAAAGTCTCCGTACAACTTCAAAAATTTATTTAAAAAAATAATAGGCCTACAGCAAAAATAATTACAACAGTAGATAGAGTAACTTAAAAAGTTTTTTTCTACACTACTTGTACATGAGTACATACACATGTAGTATACTTGTACATGAGATCCTTTCGTTTCACGAAGAATATCAAGTCAATATTCTAATTCCATCCACATGCGTTTCAGCATGCTAACATCAACAGTAGTTACAACTGTTTGGATCTTTTGTTTCAATTCCACGGGACTGTTCACTTTCACCAAACAGTAACTTCACAAACAGTAAGTAGTTGTTACTGCTGTTGATGTTAGCATGCTTAAACGCATGTGGATGGAATTGGAATATCGACTTGATATTCTTCGTTCAACGAAAGGATCTCATGTACAATTATACTAAGGTAGTAGAAAAACACTTTTTAAGTTACTCTATGTACTGTTGTAATTATTTTTGCTGTAGGCCTATTTTTTTTGTAATAAATTTTTGAAGTTATACGGAGACTTTTGGGACACCCTGTATATAAAATTTAATTTGGAATTAAAAAAATGAATTTCAGTTATGCGCGCAGAATTTCTCATGATTCAATTGTGACAATGAGCTTTTTTTTTATTGCGTATAATATATGTTTAAAATGACGTACACAAAAACATAAATGTTGAATTATTGAGGAAAAAAATTGTTTACAAAGAAATTCATGATTTCGATTTCTTAAAAATAAAAATAGTCGTAATTTCAAAATATCTTAATTGATGAAGATACTAATATGTCAGTTTCTGCATCTATAAGATTACAGCTCCGTTCAAACTTTTATCAACTTCTATCCAAGAATTTCTTAGAAATCATGCGCACATATCCAAAATCACCGTTTTTAGAAAATTGACATTAAAGATAATTCCTTGTAGATAATATAAAAAAAGCTGGAAGTGTTTCAGCTATAACTTGCCTCCCAAATTTAATTTTTGAATAGGGTTTGTTTAAACTGTTCCTAAAAAACGAAATTTTATTTTAAGCTATTTGAAATAAAATTGATTTTTTGAGATTTTAAAGGGTTTTTGACACCTTATAATATATTTTCTCTAATAATGTCATTAGTGCTATGTTATTAATTTTGCAAAAAATAAATGAAAAGGTTGTGAATAGTTGGTTGCATGGCAAATCTTTATCTAGTAGTATATACATAGAAACATGAGGAAGTTATATAGGAGTGTTTTTAGTCAGACTTGCTGATTTTTTTGATTAAAAAGAAAAAAAACTCTAAACCACGCTAATTACTTGAGAATAGTCGCATGTTTATTGATTTACAATGAAAAACATTGCATAGGGTTACAATAGGGTTTCATGAAAAAATTTTATCAGGTTGAATACTGAGTGACTTTTGAATATTTTTTATGAAAACATATAGTAGAACTCTGTAGAACGCCGATAATTGAGCGCAAAAATTAAAAATGAACTGAAATAATCCGCATTAAAAAACACAATATTAACATGGATTACTAATGGTTAATTTAGTAAAACGGTGCTACAATCGTAAATATAAAAATAAACTAAAATTGCCCGGTTTTGCATTCATTCGCTTTAAGTATATTTTAAAGAAGGTTTTTAATATGACTTTTTATACTGTTCCTTTTTATTGCGTACTAGCTGGCGTAGTAACCCGATGTGTTGCATTTAAATTGCATTGCTCGAGAGGATTTTGGATAAAAAATTGGAGAACCGTTATTGCGAAGCTAATGGTTAATTTAAGTAAAATTAAAATACAACGTTAAAACACCAGTATAATTGAATCTACAGCATACCGGTTTCGGTAGCATATAGCATACCCTCCTCAGTGCTGAAGAAAATGGAAATTTGCTCATGTATATAGAAATAACAGAGGATTCAAGTGACAAGTTTATTAACCAATAGGAAAACGGAGGGTTCCAGGCAAACAGCCAATAGGAAAATAGATAGGAAATGGAAACGCTATGGTGAGATATAGTTTAAAAAGTTACGAAAAATTGGTTTTAATGTAATATTTCCAGCAGTCTGATAATGGTGGAATAGCAAATTCACAATTAACAAGATTTCCAAGATTTTTATGAATATGGAATGCTTCAAGGAAATTAAGTTCGTGTACAGAAGTAGGTTTAGATATTATTTTAACCGAACTGAAGTCGAAAACGTGATTCATCTCCCAGCAATGTTTTGCAATAGAGGATTTTTTGATTTCTTGTTTTTCAATACATTGTTTATGTTCTTTAATACGAAATTTAAGACTATGTTTAGTTTGTCCAATGTAAGAAAGACCGCACTGACAATTAATATTGTAGATACCCCATGAATTCGATAATTCAATAGGATCTTTGAGTTTGGAAAGGGTGAGTTTGTTGGTAGGGGAAAAAATTATTTTAAAATCAAATTGTCTAAGAATTTTAGCAATGGAAAAGCTTGATTTAGGAAAGAAGGGTAACACAATATTGATATTTGAATGAGTAGAAGACTGAGATGAGTTTGAGGAACGAGGATTCTGCAGTTTAAAAAGCGCAGTATCAACAATAGAAGGGTTGTAACCTCTATCAACTGCAATTGCTTTAATATATTGAATTTCAGTATTAAACGACTGGGAATCCGAGCAAACATGAAGGGCACGATTTATAAATGTATAAAATGCGGCTAATGTTTGGCTTGGAGGATGACAAGAACGAGCATGGGGTGGTACTGAAACAGCGAAGTTTTTACGATAGACAGATGTAGAGAAACCGGTAGCAGTGCGAATGATTTCTATATATATGAGCAAATTTCCATTTTCTTCAGCACTGAGGAGGGTATGCTATATGCTACCGAAACCGGTATGCTGTAGATTCAGTTATACTGGTGTTTTAACGTTGTATTTTATTTTTACTTTAATTATATCGCACCAAGATCCAAATTAATATTTAATGCTTAATTTGTTGAAACGATACTACAATACTAAATGTAAAGATAAACCAAAATTGTCAGGTTTATCATTCATCCGATTTAGATATATAGGGTAAGTCAAAATTAATATACCGATTACAAAGGGCTATAACTATTTAATGGAAAAGAATTTATAGTTAAATTTAACACAGAATGTAGACAGACCTTCAGAATTTTGTATACATAGGTCATAGATGTTCTATGTGACTTCCCTTAGTCACACGGACAACATCTAGGCGGTAGACCATTTCACGCCAGGCATTCTGAAGCATTTGTTCAGTCACCGACGCAAGCGCATTACAAATGCGTACTTTGAGTTCTTCAATTGTTTTGGGCATAGGAGGCACATACTTTCACATAACCCAGATCAGTCGAAGTGAAGATGCCGACGATGTCTTCTGCTCTTGGCTCCGGACTTGACACCCTTCGATTTTTTTCTGTGGGATTATGTGAAAGACAGTATGTGCCTCCCATACCCAAAACAATTGAAGAACTCAATGCACGCATTTGTAATGCGCTTGCGTCGGTGACTGAACAAATGCTTCAGAATGTATGGCGTGAAATGGACTACCGCCTAGATGTTGTCCGTATGACCAAGAGAAGTCATTTAGAACATCTATGACGTATGTATACAAAATTTTGAAGTTCCGTCTACATTCTGTGTTAATCTTATCGAAAAATTCTTTTCCATTAAATAGTTATAGCTGTTTGTAATTGCTATATTCATTTTGACCTACCCTGTATTTTAAAGAAGGTTTTTAATATGACTTTTTATACGGTTTCTTTTAATTGCATAGTCGTTGACGTAGCAAGCCGATGTGTTGCATTCAAAATGCATGGGATCATTCGATTTTTGAGGAAAAAATAAATCTAATTTAATTCTACGTTTAAAAGACAATAGAAAAAAAATATTTTTTTTTATAAGTAAGAAATCATATTTGCAATTAAAGTGAACTTAAAATTACGAAAATTACATTTTGCAAATTACGTGATTTTGATCCAATTATAGTACATTGCCTTGATAAGAAAATGGCGGCATACAAGCAATAAAATTTCATTGGTAGAGAGGAGTTTGGATAAAAAATTAAAGAGCTTGTCATAATTACGAAACTAATGTTTGTTTACTTTTCTAATTCGTCTAAGTGATATAGTACAGGTGCGTACAGTGAAGTTCTCTAGTATGGGCTGTTATGGTTAAGACGAAGTCTTTTAATCTGAGTGTGTGCCCTGAACGTATGTTTAGACTCCATGTACTATCAGCCCATTTATTTACGTTTTGAACAAATTCGGAAAATATAATTTCATACTGATCAATAATGCTAAAATTTTTCAGCTTTTTGTTAATAGCTTTAGCAAATATGGAAGTAGTAAGTCACAGGAATATTCTTTATATTACATTCTTTAAAGAGAATGTAAACTAATAACATTTAAATCCATTTATTAAATAATAATAAAAAATAAAAATAATTTCAGATACTAGATGATATTCCACTAGTTACCTTTTTTTTTACTTTTCACAAAAGGAGGGTAATTTAGATGCCATCCGTAGATAAATCTAGTAAAAAATTACAAAACAATATCTCTGAAACTAATTCAACTTTAAAAATTCTGAAAACTTATATGTCACTCTCGGATCCATGCAGTTAACTGTTGTTAATTTCATCACGCTCCGTTTCATATTCTAGAAGTAATAGTTATGAAATACAAACAGACAGTCAAATTTTAATATAATAGATGCATATTAACGCAACATTATTTTTATATTAAAAATATTAATTAAAAAAATTGTTTCATTACCAATTAAATAATTTAAAAAGAAATCCTGCTTTATGCTTTAAAAAGGTTTTAAATTTATCAGCCTTATGAAAATGTTTACATTTATCTGACAATCGTAAATCCGTTTCGCAGCGAAATTAATGGAGGCAATTTGCTCTCTGCTTTCCTAAAATATTCTTAAACGCACTGAAATGTTCTTATATTTAAGATGCCTAAGATAAATAAATATATTTCACCCTTTACGTACGGTACATTTTCTTAACATTTAAAAATGCACAAATATTTTAAAACGTTAAAAATGAATTACCATTTAAAAACTTGTTCAAGCACTTAAAAGGCAATTAAATATTTTTGAAATTGTATTTCGATGAAAAATAAAGTTTTGCACCAATATATCATTTTATTATAATTAGCGTAAAAGGATTTACGTACTGTTTTTTGAATTCGTCATTGACGTGTACTAATTCATATTTTGTTTATGTAAGAGACACACCTTCCAAAAAACGATTTGGTACTTTGTATTAAATGTAAATTCTTCTTAAGAGTAAAAAAAAAAAACGCAGCAATTAACATTTTACTAAGAAAAGACATTCGAAATATAAGTAAGCTATTTTGATTTTTTTTTCACAGTTTTTATCTAAACCTTACATACTTGTGAAAATATAATTATTTTTTATATTTGCCACTGATTACGTTTGAGAATCTTCTTCACAAAACAAGACTCAGTATTTTCTGAAATATATGAAACGTTCTTGAGTAACTTGGAAAAATAAAAACACATAGCCCTAAAAAATGCGTTTAAAATATGTTGATGTTTTTAAAAAAGTATTTCATCGTCGAAAAATTGCTAAAATGTAATTCTTGTAAGGTAATTGGGACATTTGTATTTTGTAATTATTCCTGGTATATTTTTGTAAGTATTTTGCAATTCGTATATAAAAATAATTATACTACGATATATATATTGTTTTTTTGTTTGAATTCGTATTGATATGAATGTTTTTGTTGATGGATGAAATAACAAACACGTGTAAATGTTTATTTTACACAGAAATTAGATATAATGTGAAGTTTTTTTTTAATGCGACATTTTTGCAAATATGAATCCGTGTTTAAATATAAATCTCAGCACCAGTGTTTGAGAAATTCCTTCACGACGAACGTCCTTTACAGAATTTTGTTCTTTTACCACCGGTTTTTCCAAAACAGAAATTTTCGCCTAATTGAATCGCAGAAATGCTAGCATTAAATAAGGCAAAGCTTCTGATAAAAAAGTAACTGGTGGCAATAATCGAGGATTCTGAGTACCGTATGCAGCACGTATACGTGTCGCTCGTCTCCAAGGGTTAAAGAAAATAACTCTCATTATACTTGGTAAAAATTCCCGTTTACAAAAATGCATATAGTGGAAATATATTGAAACTATTTTAAGGGTAAATTATTATTTCCAATGAAAGTGGGATCATTTTTATTGGTGTTCTGTATAAGTGTTGTGGAATGAACGAAAAATGTTAAAAAATATCAACGTTTAAAAAATATCGAGTGAATGATTTTAATATAACCAGAGTTCTACAGTTTGTAATATGTTACAATATTGCATATTTTAGAACAATTATTAATTCATGGATATATAAAAAGATTTTGTGAAATGACAAATATAGTTTTTACCAGTATCTTGTAAAAATAACTTCACAAATGTCTATAAATTAGACAGGAAAAGGCATTTTTAACCGCACGGAATACAGATTAAATTATTTTATGGTCCACTTAGAATTTATTTTCTTTATCGTTGATGAACTAAACAGATATATTTTATTTTTAAAAGATTACGCTCTTGTATTTATTTATACATTTTGAAATGTTTTTGTCGAAAACAGACCACAAACACTATGTAACACTTGTTCTTCATGAAAACGCAACAAGTTCTTTTGGAATTTTTAAATATCATAATTTTCACAACAATTATTCTTAAAAATGCTTTTGTTAATCTGGTTTTATTAATAAAAAATTATATCAATTTGCAATAGTCTTGGGGATACTTGTTCATCTAAGTTATACTGAAAATACATGAATATTTAAAGAACATTTCCGAACAGTTTAAGTGAAACTTCAAATTATGTTTATAGAGTTCTTAGTTCATTTTGAAATGCATTAAAATTCAAATATTAAATGAATCTCGTAGGACGTAGAATGTAAACAAGATGCGAAGATCAATTTATTTTAAATGGAACGATGTTTAGTCTTAATATTTCACCATGAGATTATTTGTAAGCAAATATAAAATTATGTTTGTAAATGTATTTTCAATGGTGCATGTAATTGCATTTAAAGGATGACATGTTCTGCTTGTCATTAAACTGACATAGGATTTAATAATGCATCCTACTTTGAAAAATGCGATACATGAGTGGCTCTTTAAAAATCAGTTATGAGATATAAGGCATATCTTTAATTTAAAATGTTACTTTTTTCAGAAAACCAAATTCTGTTAATAATGAATTATCCCGAGTAGAAAAATAAAATGTATTAAATTAGTTATGTCTGGAATCAACATTGAGCGGATGTTACATATTTATAGGAACGCCATCTAATGCAATAACACTGTTTAATAAATATAGGACTGTTTTACTTCTAAAAAATTCCACAACATATTTCGTAGAATGACACATTTTAAAATGTGCGTTATCGTTTTCGTGAAACACGAAATTGTTTTTGTATATGAAATACTTTGTTGAACTAACTATATTTAAAATATTAATACCAATTTTTGGACTATACGGCAGATACATCAAAAATATACTTCTGAATTAATAACTGTAAAAATATTTCAAATTTACTGCAGTTTTACTACAAATGTAAAGTCTCATTTTTTTAAAATTGATGGTTGCAAAATGATTTCACAAAAAAACTACATTATTTTTGCAGATAATAGCTAAGAGTATTTTTGAAATAAATTACTGCAAAATTACTTTACATTAGCTACAGAATAACTGAAGTATTTTTACACTCGAGATTGAACTGCAGAAAATCTACAGTTGACTGTTGAAAAACTTCAAAAACACTTCACTTCTGCAGAAGAACTGCAGTTAATTTTTAGCTGGGATGTACTGTAACCGATATCTATGTGTGTCCCTGTAAATAGAATCAATGCACACCACACTTTCAAGAGAGAAAATTATAGTACACCTCAGTAATGCATATACTTTTCATTATGTTTGAAATAGAGAAATATCACTAATTTACACTGCAAATGATTTTTCCCTATAGAACAATATGTATCAGAATGATTTTGTTTGACCCTGTAAATGAATAATAAATGCTTTGCACTCCATGTTCTACAAAAAGCATGTTTTAATACGCTTCATAATTATATATCTATTTCATCACGTTTTGAATGACATAGCATTATCAAAATCCACTTGAAACGATTATTTCCCATTGACTTTAATGTAACGGAATACTTGTGACTGTCCGTGTAAAAAAAAAAAAACTATAAGCGCTACATACTTCAGGTGAAATAGCGAACATGGTATAGTAAACGACAATAACATACAAACATTTCAGGGCAATCCCAGTATATTTACGCAATTTAGAGCACGGACAGACGGACAGGCGGTCAGACAAACCGAAGTCATACACTTTTCAACTAGGTTGGAAAGTGTTAAAACAGTGTTAGCTTTAAAAATTGAATATACCCATATGATAACACTAATCTGCGTACAAATATGAAAAAACTCTATATCAATCAAATCGATGCCTGTGAACTACATAAAATAAACTTAGTTATGTCCAATCTATTAATATATTTTATAAGTATTTCTTAACACTTATCTACCAGTATATGGATACATAAAAAGGTACGCAGACAGAAACACACACATATACAAATAGTCGGACGCATTCCCACCACATACCGAGATAAATATTTTAAATTTACAGTATATATATATACACACACACACACACATATTATATATATATATATATATATATATATATATATATATATATATATATATTACATATATATATATATATATATATATATTATATATATATATATATATATATATATATTACATATATATATATATATATATATTACATATATATATATATATATATATATATATATATATATATATATACATATATATATATTATATATATTATATATATATATACATATATATATATATATATACATATATATATGTATACATAAAATATTTAAAAAAAATAACCTATCATAAATTTATTGTACATTTCCCGTTTTAATTTTACTTTTTTCGTCTTAAAATGCTATTATTATTTTTCTCTGTTCCCCCTTACAAAAGATCTAATTGATTTCTACGCGTCAGAATCTTTTATTTTCATTTTAGAATTGGGCGGCATTTCCCTTTTCGAATTCAAATGTTCTTTTTCTCTCATTGGACTAAATATTTTTTTCCAGACAGTTCTAGAACTTTCACACCCGCCAGAAACGTGCTGTTTTGCAGCTTTTAAGCTTCCGCGACGCTTTTATGTATTCATAAACCAGATATTTGAAATAGGGTTAAGCCAGCTAGGAGATTTTCTGTTTTGTTCAAGACTTTCTATAGAATGCAGAATATCAGGAAAAGACGTGTAACCTCCTTTTGTTTTGTAATTTGTATTATAGTATGATGTCTTTGAATAGGATTTGTCAATTATCAAAGGACATGAGAGACCTTTGAAATAATGGAAGGAACTGGTAAGTAAAAATAATTTTCGTTAAATGATGGATGATTATTTGTGTTTGGGGGAAACACTTCCCAAGTAGCACAAAGATATTGGCCAATATCAAAATGTAATATTGGCCAATATCAAAAATTGATATTGGTCAACGCTAAATAAACTCCTCTAAAATAATATTTGTGAATATTATTTTTTGACATTTGTGAATGTTGGCCAATATTTTCCAACACCTCTGAATATAATGTTTTTGAAATTAAATGATATCTTTTTCTGTCACTGCTGAATGTCATCATTTGATATTGAGCGATATATTTTTCTAACATTGAATACCATTTTTTGAATATTTAATGACTTATTTTTTCATCACTGAATAATACCTTTAGATATCGAACAATCTCTTTTTCGCACCCCAGATGTAGTGGAGAGAAATTCCTCATTGTAAAGCAAGGGATCTTTGCTCAAGGGAAGTCTTGTCTCGTTATGTAACAAGAGAAAGGAAAACTTTAGTACCATGAGAGCATAATCAAAAGGAAAAAATGTTAAAACGTGTTATAAAAAGATTTTAACAAAAACTTGTGGAAGTAGATTTTTTTGTTACTGGGGTAAAAAAAGTCTGACAAAACTATCATTTAACTATCTCGTATTTTTCAATCACAATCGACATATTTTTTTACGTTCTTTTAGCAAACATTTATCTAAATATCACTTTTTATTAGTGAGGTTTTTGGAAATTCTATACGAAATTATTTTCAAATAAGTAAGAAATTTAAAACTTAGAAATTTAAAGGAAATAAGAAATTTTAAAGCTTGCTGTGTTAAAAATCATATGTTCCCCTTGCACAAAACTATAAAGAAAATTTTAACAACCCCATTACTTTGAATTTTGCTTTGTGAGAAATTAAATATTATTTTTTTATTAATTTTAAGTCAGAAATATGTGGACATTTTTTCAAAAATTGATGCACTACACAAAAGTTAACATGCACATAAATTAGCCCTAAAAGTTTATTATACAATAATAATAATAATAATAATTACTTAGATGAATTATATAAATTATGCATTATTAATATTAATTCCTAAACTAAAACCAATAACAACATTGTAACGCAGAAATATGAAAAATTGGCACAAAAAATTGCAATATGGCTCAATGCGGAAAAAAAGGTTAAAAATTTGTTCAAAGAACCCCTCGGTTATAGCCCCGAGTACTGACTTCTATCGATTACTGGTCAATTTTTCATATTTGTGCGTTACAAAGTTGTTATTGGTTTTAGTTTATGGATTAAAATTCCCACAAAGTATTTGATCTATGGTTATTATTAATATTACCTAATTAAAAAATCAGTGACCTACTTTTGAAACTAAACCTGTATTCTTTCAATAATAAAAAATAAAATTCTTATAAAAGTCGGAAATTTGAAAGCATTTTAAAAAGATAAACAAGCATCTATTTAAAAATTACATAAATTGAATTTTTTTCTTGTAAATACATTATTAAAAATAGCATAAAATACATAGAATAAAAATAGTGTAAAAACATCTTTAGTTTTTTTTTTATAAAAAAAAAATTTTTACATGTTTTTTTTTGTATATAAAAAAAAAACTATAGATTCCTACAGAAATTTTTTATATAGACTTTTTCTCTCGCTGCAAATTTCACGCCCGAAGCCTCCATCAAATGCACATTAATGAAAACTACACAAATGGGCGGTCCTTTAGAACTTTCCATTCACTTCGGTCAAGATTACCGATATGTAATTAATGATATGTAACTTCGTCAGATGTTCTGAATGTCGACAGATATCTTGAAATGTCCGAAAAATAGTATTGATTTTTACGAATGTTGATAGATATCAATGACTGTTGTAATAGCAATATCATTTTTACAACATTGGCCAATGTAACCAAATATTAAAAATAAGGCATTAAAAAGTCAAATATTTTTTTAAATGGCAAAAATATTAAATTTTATTGCTTAGAATACTATTTCTGTATTATGATGTCATAAGTAATGAAAAAAGCCCTTTTGAATGTTTTCTTTTTAAAACTAATTTTAAGTTATGTCTGTGAATATTAGCAGATGTTGTAAATTTAAAGTACGACATTCACGACTTTCGAAATATTGATCAATATTGGGGTGGATATATATGATATTGGCCGATATCTCTGTGCTACCTGGGTCATGAATTATAGAAAATCTTCTCAACTTTTTGCTCTCCTTGATGACGTCTAAATATGTTATTGCTGTAGTGTTTAACAGTCTCATTCAAAAATCAATTAGTAACCAGACGACTAAGGAAAAGCAACTTAGGCAACAAGATTCACTGAAGCCACTACGGCCAAGAGATTTATCAAACAGACCTTCGCCATGCGGAGATCAGGAGAATCCTCGCTATGTTGCCAGGCATCACCACCCGTATACCACCCGTAAATCTGGGCAAAATCTCGACTGGTAGGGGTCTGGTCAGCAGTCTAAAAAAACATGTTATTGCATGCGATCTCATTATAAGTAAAGACGTATTGGTTGATAATGTGCATATGTTAGTTATATTACAACTTTACACTCATCTTAATCAAAGGTAGCAGAGTTTGCAGCAAAATGTAGAAATGCTGCACACACTCACACACATATATATAATCAATTTATTTTTTAAACCATGAGAAAACTCCACGATTGATAATATTTGGTCAATAGCAATGTCTGTTCTTTCCTTCATCTCATTAAATCTAGAAAATTGCCAAAATCATCATAGTACAGTCGTGGAAAAAAAAACTGAACACCCCCCACTAACTCTGCAACAAATTATAGTAGAAGGAAGTGACTGGTACCAAACGATTGGAAATAAAGTCTACTTTTAAATGATGTATATAAAATTTGCTTAGGGGGCCATCTACATATAAAAACACACCCAAACTTTGTTTTTTTCAATAGCAAGACCCAAATTTGACAACATATTTGAAATCTGCAGTTCAAACTATGCCTAGATACCAAATTTCATTAAATTCCTACGATTAGTTTCAGAGAAATTAATTATTTTAAAATGAGCATATTATAGGGGTTGTATCCAAATTGAAGTTCGGTACTCGATTGTTGAAATGCTGCAGAATGATTGAGGCACTATTTTTAATGTATTATTTTTTTACCAATATGACCATTTTACTCACTTAATAAGTTTCGGTTAATGTTGTATGCAGTAAAATAATGTTTACAAGTGTTGAATTATCCTACTTTAAAAAATATAAGATTATCTGTAATTAAAATAGTTTTCGAATATGTAAATGTGATTGGAATTTTACAGGTGTTTTTACAAAGCTTTTTCTCAGATTTTGAATTTATTTAGCTCGCTTTTTTTAATTTATTGGCAGAAATGTGAATAATATAAAAAGTACAAAATTTAAAATGAAAAATAGTGTGAAGCAGCGTAAGGAGACAAAGCAGGAAAAACGCAGACAAATTACTGTTTAATCAGTAAATAAATCCCAAGTCGAATGATAATGGCATATTTGAAAAACTTTTTTTCGATATTGCTTTTATTGAGGGGGGGGGGGGTGTCTTGTTTTGAGATATGTTCGTATGATTTATATTCCGGTTTATTTGAAGAACTAAAATTAAATCTACGTTAAAAAGACATCTGAATAACTTTACATTCCATCATCATAATATCAAATCACTAATTATCATTAAGATATAGATATAAATGCTTAAGTGGTTCAAACAGAACACAAAACGGCTTATAAAAACATTTTAATCTAATGATCGACGTATTGCGAATGCACAAACGGTATCATTAAAAATATCTAAATCCGATAAACCAACTATTCTCACAATTTATTTAAAATAAACTTGAAAAACATAAACCACGAGATCATATACTTAATAAAATCAGGTACTGAAAATAGTCAACTTGTAAACGTGAAAATTAATATTTCCGCACTGCTTTTTTTAAATTGAAATATATCTCTTGCAAAATTTTAGGTAATTTAAAACGAGGTTGATGCACAAGTTTATTTTCGAAAATTTGCCAAAATAGTTTGTTTATTGTTGTTAGATCTTGATAATGCTTGTTTATACTAATATAATAACTTGTTTGCGCATTCAAAACATGTCGATCATTATATAAAAAGGTTTTTATGAGCCTTTTTGTGTTCTGTTTGTATCACTTAAGCATTTATATCTATGTTTTAACTTTACATTCGTTATTCTCTTTTTAAATAGTGTTAATACTCCTATGATTAAATCTATTCTGCTAGTTCATTTGAAAATTTACAATTAACTCATTAATGCCGCTTGGCAAGAAAACCTGCCACTCCACATTTTTATTTTTTAATAATTTAGATTATTTTGCACACTGCTAGCGATTGGCAAATAAACTTACATAACAGAAAATCCTAAAAATAACTTGTAATTTTTTTTTATTAGCATGCGTAATCGAATAGATCTACATAAGAAAGTTACAGAAGATAAAGTTAAATTATTTAAACTCATTATTAATGGGTTAAAAACTGAAAATCGATACTTATTTGTAAAGATTACAATTTTTGACTGCTATACAAAAGTTAATAAAAGATAAAATTATCATTTTTAAATAGCAATCTAATACTTTCGTGGGAATATTTTATCTAACAACCATTTAGTGTAATATTGCAAACACTTTAATAAGATTTGAGTAAATTGAATTAATAAGTATAAATATATCAATGATTATATTTAGATATAATAATGGTTTAAATGGTTTAAATGATGTAAATTCCTTTTTGACCAAAGTTTTGTAGATATTAAATGTAAGAATTACATTATTTTTTTGTCGTAAATACATCATCGGAATCTATTTAAAAAGAGCAAAAAACATTTTCACTTGTCTTTCTATTTTGTGGAATACATTGAAATGAATAATTTCGTGTATACACCACAAGATTACCTTTGATCTGTGTGTTAGCCTCATCTTCACATTTTCTTGAATATTGATATGGACTACTATATAATTTGATGTATTTGAAATGTTCTAAATCTGTGTTTTAAAATTAAAGATTTAAAACAAATAGAAAGTTTTATAATCATATGGTATTTTTTACAAACTTTATTAAATTTCTATGTTCTCTTTCGTTCTTTTCAAACACAAACATGATATACAAGGACAATCTGGTCCACATAATAAAATCAAAAATCACCAATGGAAGCAACTTGCTACCAAAATTTTAAAGTACTGAAATTTATATATATATATATATATATATATATGATTATGTCAATTAAGAAAATGATAGATCTTTAACAAAAGAGTAGAAGAAAATTATGGGCTGGTTAGTACAAAAACAAAATTAAAAGGCAAAATTTCCACTAATAAGCCGCATCTTGTGCTTGAATTTAAAAAAAAAAGGAGAGGGGGGATTTTCTAATACGAAGTATAACAACCATTGTTATGAATAACCTCTTGCAATCTGCGTGGCATTGATTCGATGAGGCTGTTAACAATATCAGGATCTCTTTTAATGGTTTGCCAAGCATCAGAAGCTGATCTCCATAACTCATCAGACGTTCTAACTCCCTCCAGGCAATCTTCATTTTTCCACAGAGCCCAAACATTTTCCATTGGGTTTAAATCGGCGGCATTGCTTGGCCATTCTAAATTTATTATGCAGTTCTCTTCACACCAAGTTTTAACAATAGCATTTCTGTGGATAGGACTATTATCCTTTAAATTCCAAACAAAATTATGAATCATGAAGTATACTTAATAAATAATGATTTCTATAACATTAAAATTTATATTTGCAACAAAATTTTTTAATGAAATCATTATCTAAATATATTCGCAAATAGTTTAGCGTAAAGTTTGCGAAAAGTTTTTTTTTTTTTTTTTTAATTGAAAGGTGAAGAAATTTTAAATGTTTTTTCTTTATTATTTATAGTAAAAAATATTATAATTCAATAAAAGATTACAACGTGACTATTGCAAAAGTTCTGAAAATACACAAAACAAGGAAATACGTTGTTTTAAAATTTCTAATCCAATAGAATAAAATATATATATATATAGCTTTTGTCTTAACTGTCTTTTAAAACATTAACGGTTATTTTCATTATTATTTTTAATAAGTTATATGCATTTTGTTTTCACACCGATTCACCTGCTAAAATCTTTGAACATGAAACAAAAGCATATTTTCATTACTGAATTTCTATTGAAAATTTTCGTTCAGTTCTGTAATGATGGGGGAAAAGGCGTTTTTTAGCGCTATCAATATGATATTTGTGTCAAAGCTGACATGTTAAAGGATTTATATCTGCACACCTGCCAAAATTGAATATTTATTGCGATTAAAAATAACTAGTTATTCTTTAAAACTGAAATTTATTCTAATGGAGTAAGCATATCATATAGAGAAAGGTGCTTTTAAAAATATTTTCCTTATTCATTTAATGAAAAATCGAGTAACATTCTAGAACAAGCAGTGGTAATTCGGATTTGAATATTGAAGTATTTGTGTGTGTGTGTGTGGGGGGGGGGGATTATATTTTGAGAAAATAAACCAGTAAAAATTATAATCTTAAGACGCTCAAAACTATAAAATAAATAATTTTAAACATACTTTAATTATTAATATTAATATATAATAGTATAGAGTACGCTCTAAAAGTCTTATTGTTTAATAATACCATTTTATAAATAACAATACATACCTGTTGGAAGAGAAAAAATCCATCTGGAAAATGGTTTTCTAAAACATCAGGGATCATTGAATGTTCTAATATATCACAATATGATACTCCGTCTAGATGTCCCCGAATGCGTGACAGAGATCCGATGCCCTGCGCCGACATGCAGCCCCACACCGAAACTGCAACTCTTCTGCTGCGTTTAATATTTTTTGTATAGCGTGGCTGAAACCTAAATCCCAATGGACGGTATACTCGAACCGAAGAACTGGAGACTTACTGGATACAGCTTTCATCTGTAAACTAAACAGAGCTCCATTAATTTATTCCCTAGTTAACATATGTTTGGGCAAAGTGAAGTCGTTGAAGTCGCTGGTTTTCGGTGATTGCAGGTTTTTTAGCCGCCACCCGACTTCGGAGACCTGCTTCTTTGAGCGTGTTGCGAATAGTACGAGTAGATACCTAATTAAAAGAAAAATACGCCGTAATTATATATATATATATTCATAATACAATCTATCGCCTCTTAGTTATATATGCTTACTTGCAATTGCAAATCATCTCTAATTTGATTAGAAGATATAAATGGATCTACTGTAGCCATTGCAACAACTTCTAGAGTTTGGCTGTCTGATAAGATCCTTGGCCGACCACTACCACATAGACGGTCTATCGAATTTTTATTTCGAAACCTTAAAAATATCAGTGATATAAATTAAATTTAAATAAATTAAATGGAATTTTTTTTTTTTTTACAATAAACTGCCAATATAAAACTTACCTGTTAATCCAATTCGAAACAGTGTGAACAGACACTTGAAAATGCCTAGCTATATCACGAAAACTTCTTCCAGCATGCCACATACCAATCATTTGGCCTTTCGTTGCTTCAGTTAATTGTGGGGCCATTTTATTTCAGCAAATACACTACGCATACGCATTTATAAGAAACTTCGCTTCAAACATATATACCGCAGAAAAAATAAAATAGCTTTATTAGACTGTATAAGAAGGTATAAATTCATTTAAAGGTAACAAAAATGATAATTTTTTTTTCTAAGAACTGTTCATATTTTTAAAAAATGAGCTTTATTAATTAAAAAATAAAAGCGAAACTAATTTGCATAAATGATGTAAACATGCATCTCATGCAAATACGTTTTACGTAATTTTAATGAAAAATTTAAAAGTAGACATTGAAAAAGTAATATATATATATCCTAATGAAGGTTGGGATTCTGTTGTTTCGCTATCTTATAGCTTACTCCAATCACAGGTCGTTGTCAGGTTGGTTGTGCTCGCGCGTGCATTCACTTGCGCTTCAGTTTAAGCAAGCTTTCAAATTAGCGTAATATCGTGAAGCACTGAAATACGGTTTACGCGTTGTTTATATCGTAAGACAGACTTACGCTATAAGTTTATCAATGCACTGTAATCCCAGCCTATGTGTAAAATATTTTTTTCAAACAGGGATGAGAGCGCTCTGACCCGAATATCGATTCTTACCACTAAATTTTAATAGTATTCTCCAGCGTAATGAATTTCAGAAATTTTGTCCTTCAATAAGGTAAGAAATACTATTAAAATTTAGTGGTGTCAATCGGGATTTCGAGTCGGAGCGCTCCCATCCCTGTTCAAACTATGGTTTAATGCACATCATAGACGGCCCCTTAAAGCAGCATCTTGCCGTTTTTAAAGCGTAATTTGAAAACTACTTGGTAGAAAAATTTAAAATTTTGAATACACATAAAGCAGGACATAATAAATATAAATCCATCAAAAAAATTGTAGGTTGCAATTCATAATTTTTTCGAATATTAATTTCATAATTCATAATTCATATTATAAAATTATAAAAATTACAAATTTGACATATTTATGTTTGGGCTTTTTAGTATTATAACCAAAAAAAAATTAACACATTAGAATTATAATCTCAGGAGATATTAATAAAAATATGAAAATGTAATTTAACATTAGAGGCTCTAAAATTTGAATGTTTATAACTCGAAAACTTATCATCCAAATGACTTAAAATTTTGTATCTAGGCATAGTTTGAACCGAAGATTTAAAATATCATGTCAAAAGTGGGTGCTGTTGCCATTGAAAAAAAAATTAGGCTTGTTTTAATATGTAGATGGCCCCTTAGGCAAATTTTAGATATATAATTTAAAAGTAGACTTTATTTCCAATCGTTTGGTACCAGTCACTTCCTTCTACTACAATTTGTTGCAGAGTTAGTGGGGGATGTGCAGTTTTTTTTTTCCCACGACTGTACATATTATGAATAATAAATAAAATAACTGTCGTATACAAAGAATTAGTAATTTATCTTACACCATGGACGGCGAACCTATGGCACCCGTGCCAAGTTTGGCACGTGGAACAATAATTTTGGCACGGCGTTGATTTCAGTTCTAAATCAGGATACGGTGAGATTAGACAAAATACACGAATTTAGATAATGTAATTTGCATATGTTATGAATTTAGATATGTTAATCTTGTCTAAATTCGATAGCTTGGAAATTGGAGAATGTTATCTGCAGCTTGTTCCATTCCAGTTTAATGCAATATTAGCTGCAAATTTATCAAACAAAAACAATATTTAGAAACTGTTGAAAAGAAAAGATTTTTAGATATTTTAATTAAACTTGCCGATGATAAATTATAGCAACTTGGAATTTAATTCCAGAAATACAAAAAAAAATCAGCTGGAATAGAAAGCACTAATCATGTAACTCTAGTTCTATTTGCATTTTATTAAAATTAACAAGGTTCGAAAATGATATTATTTTTCATACTAGATGCAACAACAGAAATCCACGTATACCCATATTTTTTAAATCCCAATAAATAATTTTCAAGAAATTTTAATATATTATTTTTCGAACCACTGAATTTGATTTTAATTGACACGCCATGGTTCTATCAGACATTTTTTGAAAAAATGCGGCACGCGGATGTTAAAAGGTTCGCCAACCCTGTACCATTGTGAACTACATCCCAATAAACGCATTTGAAAATTTCAATACACATTATCTCAGTTTAAAAACTAATCAATTTATAAATATTATAGACATTATGCATTTTATACAATTTTGCATTTAGTCTGGAAATGTCATTCTTATTTTATCTCAAGCAAAAACTATTTATCAAGTATCAGAAAAAGGTGACAATAAGTGAATATTGCTTTAATTAGAAACATTTAACCTTTATATTGTGATGATACAGCGTTTGCGTGAATGTCAGTATACATGCTGCTTACTTTTTTTGCTTGGTGAATTGAAAGCGTCTGTTCTAATCATGGCTCATTAATGCTTTTATCTACTGAATGTGACACTATATTGAGAAACAGAGGAATGCTAATAGCATACGGATATGGGGACTTACTAATATGTGTTTGCATACTACAAATTAAATATATAAAATGATGTAAATTTTATATGAATATGAACTATGTGCTAACAACACCATCTGAAACATTTCAAGCTGAATTTCATCAAGAAACTTATTTATAAAATATTGCAAACGTTATAAATTTCATATAATCTTTGCAATAGATCTGAATTTATTCAGGATTTTTCAAAATCAATTCATATTTACCAAGCAACAGAGAAGGTGACAATAAAATGAGTATTGTGAAATTTGAATCATGTAATCTTAATATTCTGATAGCCCAGCATATGTGTAAATGCCATTAGAATGCATGAAATGTTAAAGTTTGTAGCATAAATACCTAGCAACCCTCTTATGAAGGCAGTCTAGAGTAACATGATTCATGAGTTTTGTGTGAATGTGTTGTCCTGATTCTAAAATTTATGCGAGAACGAGTCATCCAGTCTCTTATTTCTTTTACTTTCGGAAGGTGTGGTTGAATTTCCAGGTATCTCATTACTTCAAGCGGTGATATATTAATTAGGTTTTTGTGGTCGTCTAGCTGGTATAAATACGGCGGCAGAAGTTTGATCCAGCGATTTTTCTCAGATCTCATCCCTTGCGGAAAATTAAAACAAGATTTTAACTGTAATCGAGGCGTCCACGTGCCAATAGTCAGTGGCGTTCCATTTTGACTGAGTTTGGAATAAGATTCTTCATTTGAAAATTTGACTATGTGTTAAGGATTTGGGTTTAATACATCAAATAAAAGTATATTGGAATCCCTTCATTTATTCACTATGCTGTATTTTTTAGTTATATTGAATATAGCGCTATTTAAGAGTTACCGATGACATTTTCATAGCGAACTAAGGTGAACCTTTTATAAGTTCCAGAATAAAATGAGCGAAATGAATTTTTAAAAAACTGAAATGTTATTCACGTGTTATCTAAAGTAATAACTATTTACTGTTCAGGTGACATTTAGCAGATTTGCGTGTAATTTGAAATATGTAACTTTAATATTATATTCTGATATGGCACAGCAATTGTGTAAACATGATTAGAATGCATGTACCATATTACTTTAACATATTGAATTGAAAATGTCTATTCTAGGAATAAGTGATTAATGCTTCTTGTATCGAATGGAGCAATATCATTGAAAAATGTAACGTTGAGCCATTTTCACATATGAAACATTGCTTCTATTTTCAAATACATTGCATTTAAAGAAAGTGTAACAATTTCTAAGAGTTTTCTCTAACTTAACAACTGTTGATTATCTACAGAAATATAAACATGAATTAAAGCTCGACTTACTTGCATGTTTTATTGACTTCAGAAGAATATTTGAGATAAATAAATATATTTTACTTTAATTAAATAAAAACCGTTATCGATACATTTTGAATAGCAATCTGAAACCGAAGAATTTACTTAATTTATCCAATATCAATTTTAACTATAAGCTAACAAAACCATTTGAAATCTTTCAATCGATATTATCTCATACCATTAATAAATTTTCTCATAATATTAATAATTAATGTATACTCTGCAGTTTTTCCAATGATTCTGAAATTTCATTCTAGTTTTACCTAACTTAAGAAGTATTCATTAAGTATCAGATAAGGGGACTGTCAGGTCAACTGTATAAAATCTGAAACATGAAACTTTGATAATCTAATGACAGAGCTCATATAAAAATTAGTATGCATGGCTATATTCTTTTTATGTGATTTGACGACACTATCACAGAATACAATTGATTTTTACCAGTGTACACTAATGAAATCTATACTAAAACTGAAAAAAAAATTTTCATTTTGCCCCTACTGGACTGGAATTCATTATTTACAAAAAATAAATAAATGAAAATAACTGAATGTTGAGTGAAAAGATGTCTTATTGGTATATAGTGGACTCTTATAAGTGAGGACTTCCAAGATAGGACATCTTCTTATCAGCGCTAACCGAAAACATCTATAGTCCCAGTATCGGCACAAACCATGTATTAAACGATGTAACCATTTCAATGGTTTAAAATAATCCCTTTCGTTGAATAAATTGAATTCAGTTTTTCACAGACATGAATAGGTACATTAAATAGACCAACTTAAAACTAACATAAACAAGTTTTATGTTACTTTAATAATTTTAGTTAAAAAGCAAGTTAGTGAGAACACAAAAGAATAAATTGTTGAGGAGACACAAAATATGCAAAGAAATTGCCGTACTTACGTAATTTAACTTTAATTAAAATAATCTCTCCCTTTTTTATTACTTTGTGACGTATCCGGCAAGGCCGCCGCTTTGAAAATCTTTCATGACTTTATTAAAGATAATCCGGCAAGGGGCGTGGCAGACTCTCTCGGCAAATTTAGCCTGTGCTATGCGACGATTAACAAAGGTTAGTCAGTATCTGCATCGTCATTCAAAATAACTAGAAGATTACTAAACGTAAAAATTTCACTTAGGTAAAGGCTGGAAACTAAAGTCAATATCAAATTACAAGCTCAAGTAATGCCTTAGATACAAGGAAAATTAACTCAAAAGAACTTTCAGTAAAATCTAAATTGTACTATATTTAGCAATCCGGGGTTGCCGAAGAACTTTATTTCGGACTATAAATTAAAATTAATCTTACCCAATCGGCAAGTTTCACTCAGCAAGACTAGATTCCTCGTAACACTAGTCGAAATAGCAACTTTAATTATTCGTCGACGCAGGCTTGGATTACCGGAGAGGAAGAACTCGACTAAAATCCGCCGATACAACTTTTCACTTCTCATTTTATACTCCACGGATTGACCAACGAAGCCAAAACTGCATGCACTTACCAAGAAAAACACTAACCGCAGACTCCGAGAGCTTCAAACATACTTCGGAAAAAAAGAGTACAGATGGCGCTGTTGCGCACACACGTTAATGTTGACAATACGCTCGCATTCAATAAACTAGGGTGCCTTTATAAGAGAATTGCTAGTGCACTACAACTTGAACAAATGATTTTTTTACCACATAATTGTCCAATTGGAGACACACTCCAAAATTCTGTCTGTTATATCCACAAATAACCATTAGCAATTTTTGAACCTCTTACTTTTTAGTGGATGAAAGTTTCATTTCTCTTCATTGTCAATAACAATTTTTTTGTCTCTCAATAACCAAAGTTACATCAAAATTTCTATTGAAAAAATATTTCAAAAGTTTCGATTCTGCTCGGTCAGTTTGTGAATAAAATTGATCGCATCATCCAATGAGTAGCATGTTTTAAGCGCACGACAGTTAGGTCTTTTTTTAAATTAAAAAAATACGAATTTATACCGAAAATTCTGAAAGAAGAATTTTTATTTTGTATAATCAGGAAATTTTGTTCATTAAATAAAACAAATAATTACTATTCGGAATTTCTGGTACGAATTCAAAATTTCTCAATTAAAAAAGTGCCAACCTGTCAACCCGGTTAAAGAGGTTTTAATATTATTTGCAAGTAAGTAAACGAAATTTTCTTCATTAACCGGAAATATGTCTTAAGCTAAGATGCATTAACTAAGGCTCCTACAATTCCGGACTGATTCACGCCTCCATTTAATTGCCCGTAGGAGAAGAACGATTCGCCACGCCACGTCGCTCCACATGGGCAACAATCGCTGATTGGTCTATGTTGGCATCAAAATTTTTGATGAATCAGCCTGTATTATAGTAGCCCTAGCATTAAACAAACTCCACTGTATTTAATTTACATATCAGATTATGTCAAAAAATAAATACGTTTTTTATTTTAAAATTACTTTAAGCTTAAATATTATACAAATTCTTTCAAATTGCATTTCATCTGAAGGAATTATGGCTGGAAGTTACATATCTGTCATTGTTAGTTTTTTAGTTGTAAACTGTGTGAATTTTCTATGATTGATTTCACAAATATCGCCATAAATCTATAATGAGACATTATATAAAAATATTCAAAATACTAAAATTTTTATTTGAAAAAAACGTAACAGAGAGTTCAAGTATATTTGAAATCATCTAACTAGAAATTAATTCATGCTCAGTTTTTTTGATAGATTATTTTAATACATACATATAAATTTCAATTGTTCGGATATTTATCCTATAACAATATGAATTGTAAATGAGCAAAGAGATTTGAAATCTTACAATCCACATTATTGCATTTCTGCAATAAATTTGCTTATAAATGTTTCATAATTGATGTGTTTTCTACAATCTTTGCAATAAATCGTAGATGTCATTCCAGATTTATCTGAAGTAATAACCATTAACCAAACATTAGAGAAGGTGACATTTAGGTGCAATGTAATTTGAAATATGAAACCTTAATATTCTGATGTTACAGCACTCCTGTAAATATGATTAGTATGCATGAAGCATATTGTTTTGACATGTTGAATTGAAAATGTCTTTCTTGGGAATGGATCGTTACTGAGAAGACGATGACATACACTGTGATGTGACATTATCCTGGTAAATATTTTACTTTTTAGTTGTGTACAGCAATGTAGCCTAAAAAATATCTTCCTGCATCTTACGTATTAAAAATGTCTGTAAAAATAATATTTATTTATTTCCTCTGAACGGGTCTGGTTATTTATAAAATAAATCATATAGGTAGACTTAATTTACATTAAAAACAACAGATATTTCTTAATTTAGGAAATTATAATATAACAAGGAACGAAAATATACAATAACCTCTTTCGTGTTGCTCACGATTCCGAAAAACTTTCTTTATATTTAGAAACCTCAGAAACCAATATGTTTTAGAGATTTAAAGAATCCTTTTTTAAAAAAAAATTCTTTTGCTACCAATGATTTTTGGAAACTTTCCGAGTAGTTTTTATAGTATTTTAATCCGTTTTCGCAAACCGAAATATTCGGTTTTAGAATGGTATCAATTCTCAAGTAAACATATTCATGTTTTACAAGTAAGTTTTACAGAAAAACATAATAAATTATAGTATTAACATTAACATTAAAAAATAATATTACCTTCATACCCTTGCATGTATAAATTGAATTACCTAGCTGAAAATGTGTAATTGGGAATTGATAGCATCCTAAAAAACGAAATTCCGTTTTGAGAAAACTGATAATTATACCATAAAAACTACTCAGAATTGTTTCAGAAATTAGTGGCAAATAAATAAACTTTCTTTTTACAAATGCTTCTTTAAATCTAGAAAATACATTGGTTTGTGAGATTTCTAAAGATAAAGAACTTATTTCGGAATCGTGGATAAATCTGAAGATGTTATCGCATATTTTCGTTCGTGATTATATTATATTTTCGTAAATTAATTAATAATTGTACTTTTTCACAATGTACATTGCTGAGTGATAACAACTTAAACTTTTATTTAAATATTTTCAAATATTTCCTATGTGAGTACTTACGTTACAAAATTGTCCATATTTCATGTTTTTAGAACTAGAGGTTCAAAATTAGTGTTAACATGTCTGTCAGTGTCAATTATCCATGTCATTTGTATGACTCTTTCCACGTTTTCCCGTTGAGCTAACACCATAACCAAACATGATACAAGTTGTTGAACATACTAAAATCTTCCTCTCAACGTTACCTAGTTAACACTGAACATTATTTTGAAAGAAATTCAGCAGAATTTATGTAATAAACTATGTCTTCTTACATGATGGGCATCACACAAGGAATTAGACGTTAATTTTTCAACATATGAAAATAATTGTGAGTCATGAGGAATCATCCATATATGCATTTCAGCCAGTTAATTGGAGAATGGCATACAAAGAAATCTCAAGTAACCATTAATCCAGCAACATGAATATATATATATAAAAAAGTGTATCTAAAGTCACATTGCAGTTACAGATTTTTAAAACATTTAACTAGAAAATGTTACTGGTAATTTAAGCATCTCTTTAATTCACACTGTATATAGAAACGATTACAAAGTGTATTCACCGTAACTTATAAATGTAACTACAATTCCAATTAAACTTTTAGTGAGAATATTTTTTAAATCCACAGTTTAACATATTTGTATATCGGTAATCAATAAATGCAAAACATATTCAGATTTAAAAGTGAAAGAATAAGCAAATGTGTCGATTTCACTTGCAAATTCTTTAAATTACATAATAATTTTTTTAATTCTTTTTTTAATTTTTAGTATAAATTAAGCTTATATATTAAACACGAAATTAATTCTGGATATGTAGCAGAAAGGTTTTTTATATCGTTTATAAGAACAACATTTATGATAACTATATTCAATAAAACAACCAATCACTTGCATACTTTGTATCACGTGAACAAATATCTAACCGTATACAATGAAACAATCTTAAAATTTGTTACAACAATTTAGTAACAAGATTTTAAAATTAATATTGAACTATTGTATCATTGTCATATTCTATAAAACTGAAAATTTGGAATCAACTATATATATTAGCATACTAATAATTTATTAAAGATGAATAGCGTATCATATTCTAGTTACAAAATATTAAAATAATGAAACATTAACACTGTTACTGATATTTTGAGCATTTCCATTCATTCATATTGCGTATAGAAATGAATACAAAATGTATTCGTAAGTATTGGAACGTTTAATATTAAACATATTAATGGAATTTTCAATGAGAAAGATTATCGAAACACAAAGATGAACATCTTTGAGTAATGGAAACCTATAAATACAAAATGTAATCAGTTATTGTTTCAAAAATGAATGAATAATCGAATGATTCTTCTTTCAGTTACGCCACAAAATCTTTGTAATGGTAATAAAATTCAACGCATCTTTATGTTTAATATTCAGAGTAAATAAGTTTATATATGAAACATAAAAGCATTTCTGACTGTATGGCAAAATATGCCTTAATGTCGTGTATAAACACCCCATACAAAATAAATATATTCGATGACAGAATACAAAAATTTCACACTTTGTATCAAATAATTTAACAAACTCACATATACTATCACATATTCTTAAAATATACTTCAATCTATTATAACTGTGCCGTAATTTCTCTATTAATATTGAAACATGATATTATAGCATAATTCTATAAATATAGATATTCTAAAATAAAGTATTATATTTTCACATTTGTTTTAAAAATTCGAGTACGATGAATTTACTAAACATACTTATCAAATATACAACTTATCAAATTTTAATTACTAGATTTGAAAATAACGAAATTATGAATCTGTTACTGATATTTTAAATTTCTCTTTTGATTCGTATTACATACTTTATGTTAAAAATGTAATAAATGAATCTTACATATTATGCATCGAAATATTTAAAACTGTATAGCAAGATGACTTTTATTACCGTGTATAAATGCAACATATGGGATAAAGATTTCCGATAAAATAAAAAAGAATTTTTACATTATTTAACAAATCTAAACGCATATGCTATCTTATATTTTCAAATTATATTTTGCGTTTTCTGTCACAAAAACTGATAGACTTATATTAATTTTTTTTTTAAATAAATAAAAAAAAAACGCGATCGAACACAATATGCTATTTGGTTATTAAATCATTTTTTATAACATAATTTATCTTTCAGTATTGAAAGATTATGTTATATTAACAGAGAAATTTTAGAATAACCTTTATATAGATTTTAGCATTTGCGTTGCCGATCAGTGTACGAAAAATTTATGAAACATCAATAATTTATTACATTTTAGTTACTGGAATTTTAAAATAATGGAACTATGAATTTGTCACTGGTATTTCAAGCGACTCTTTTCATTCACATTACATATAAAATGATAACAAAGTATTTTCACCGATAATGGAACGTTTAATATTAACATATTATCTACGGAATTTTCAATGAGAGAGATTATTGAAACATAAAGTTTAACATAACGGAAACCAATAAATGCAAAATATATTCAATTATAGTTTCAGACCTGAATGATTAGGCATATAAATGCATTTTACTTTGAATTCTGTTAGAAAATATTGAAACTGAATAACACTAATCCGAATTTTTATATTTAAAATGCAGGATTAACTAACTTTATTTTAAGGGAAATATTTCTGAGCATGTAGCAACACAGGTTTTAATGCCATGTATAAAATCAACACGACCAGGGAAGACCGAGCTATGCTCCGTCAAAATTAGCTTTGAGTTCAAATATTATGACCCACTAATCAAATTTTCTAGAACATGTGACCAAGCTCAATTGCCTTCTCGTGCCGGAAACCCGTAAGATATAAAATGTAGTCAAAATAGTCTGTGTTGGTTTTTTAGATAACATTATCTTGACCCACAGTGACCCAAAAATGACCCACTAATCGGATTTTCTTGAGCATGTGTCCTAGCTCAATGAGTTTCTCATGCGCAAAAACCGTAGGATACAAAATTTAGTTCAAATCATCTGAGCCGTTTTTAAGATAAAATAGCTTGACCCATAATGACCCATGACAAAAATGACCCACTGATCGAATTTTCTCGGACATGTGACCTAGCCCAATGATTTTCTCGTGCCCGAAACTCGTAGGATACAAAATTTATTCAAAATCGTTAGAGCTGTTTTTTAGATAAATTTAACTTAACCCGTGTTGACCCAAAAATGGCCTATTAATCGAATGTTCTCGAACATGTGACCCAGCCCAATAGTCTTCTCGTGCCCGAAAATGGTAGGATACAAAATTTAGACAAAATTGCTATTTTTAGATATAATTAGATTGACCTTGACCCATGGTGACCCAAAATGACCCACTAATCGAATTTTCTCGAACATCTGACCTAGCCCAATGGTTTTCTGGTGTCTCAAAACGGTAGTATACAAAATATAGTCCTTTTTAAGATAAAATTCACATACATATTTAAATACAGACACATACATAAACACAATTACATAACCACACACACACAAGATTTACTCGTATTGGACTATATGATATATTGTATGTATATTCAAGCAATAAAGCTTTTTACACTTTGTATTACGAAATTTAGTGACCCGTATGCAATATTACATTTTTAAGATGCATTTCACCCTTTGATAGCATGTTTTGTATATCAACAATGAGAGATAATATTGATTTGTTCTATAAACATTAAATCTCAGAAAAATCGACAATATACATAAATCATCAATTATAATACAATATAAAAATATATATCCAGAAATGTAAAATTCACAAGTTGAAAAAAAAAGGGAAAAATAAATAAAATTATTTGGAGAAAAACTTGCGCAAGTAGAATGTGAAAAATATTACTAGAAGTAAATAGAAACTTCTATCACGAAATACTTCATTAAGGGCAGTATTCCACAATATAAGTAAATCGTAATTTATTTCGGTTTGAGTAAAGTAAGTCGTTCAGCATAATTTACTTTACTCAAATTGCCTAATCAACCATAATACCATAAGTTAAAGAATTTATATTATGAATGGATAAATACTTAAAATCAAAACATTAGAAAAACAATTACAACGAAACCTTGAAATATCACAAACTATTGTAATAAAAATATTATAAAAAAATAGAAAAATAGAGAAATTTCACGAACCATTTCAATGTCAACATCACAGCCATTCTAATAATTTTTTTGAAAAGCACATGGTATGTACACACACACACACACATATATATATATTATCATTTGTGTTGAAAATCGGAGAGTGAAAAATTTAATTAACGTAACTATTTTATCAAATTTTAGTTAAACAATTTTAAAATAATGAAAATTTAAAATTATTACTGACATTTTAATAAATTATCTTCATTCATATTTGTACAGAAATGATAACAAAGTGTACTCGCAGATAATAGAACGTTTTAATTTTAACATGTTATCATTGACATTTTCAATAAGATATATTATTGAAACACAAAGTTTGAATGTTTTTACAAAAGAAAAATTAATGTATGCAAAATATATTCAGTTCTGAAACAGGAATGAAAAAATAAATTAATCCAGTAGAGTTATAAAATCTTTAATTGGAATAATAAAATTTCGTATTTTTATGTTTAAAATGCAGGATAAATTATGCTAATATATTCCGCATCTAAAATATTTTTATATGTACAGTCAAATTGATATTGAAATATTGTAAATGAACAAAATATATTATAAACATTTCAATGGACAAAAAAATCATTTTTATATTTTATATTTTATGATTAAACAAATCTAATCGTATACTATTTCCGCTTGTTAGAATACAAGGTACTGACGTTTTTGCTGACCAATAGCTAAATCCTAAACTGTCAAATTTTTAACGTATTAACTGAGAAAATGATTAGTATCAATAATTCAAACCTAAAAAGGTAATACATAATAGTTTTAAAAATATTTAACTTACTTTGATCACCACAAATTGAGAAAATCTTATATAATTACTTATCTTTTAGATTGAATGAGCAATAAATTTGTGTTGCTTAGTAAGTGAACAGGAGAAAACTTACAATCACTAAAATAAATTCAACTACATACTTTATTTTTTTTAAACACATAAAAACAATTAAAATTATAAAATAGACGTTCCGTGCACTTTCGTACACCTCATCAGTACTTCGAAACACAATTGCCAAGCCACCAGAACCAAAACAAGAAAAACAGTTAAAGTCACAGTTTAGTTAAAACATTATACTCTGCAGGAATCTGTGCAGCCTCGTTAATAGGAGATTCAGCTAAAACTGTCATCCAACACTCCAGGAAGATACGACTGCTGTAAACACAACATTTTGAGCAGGCAATTTGCGCGTTCTGAAAATCAGGCACATGATCAAAATCCAAAGCATGCGCAACCAATCTCGAGGTTAGAGTGCCTCTATCAAACGGATCCCTATGTTTCTTCAACCTCACATTTAATGATCGTCCAGTCTCGCCTATGTAGCTGGACCCGCAAACCTTGCAAGGAATTCGGTAAAAGATTTGACCTCACAGGTGTAGTTTACGAGGCTAACGAAAAAGAAAGGCTACCGCGGTGCTTTAATTGTATCTTTTTTTACAGACCGCGGGAGTCACGTGATGCTCGAATGCACCAATGCAGGTGTACGGAAAGAGCATCACGTCACTCTAACGGTCCGTAAAAAAAGATAAGTGGACTATACCGCGGTAGCCTGTCTTTTTCGTTAGCCTCGTGTAGTTTACCGAATTCCTTGCAAGGGTTGCGGATTCAGCTACATAGGCGAGACTGGACGATCCTTAAATGTGAGGTTGAAGGAACATAGGGATTCGTTTAATAGAGGCACTCTAACCTCGAGATTGGTTGCGCATGCTTTGGATTTTGATCATGTGCCTGATTTTCAGAACGCGCAAATTGCCTGCTCAAAATGTTGTGTGTACAGCAGTCGTATCTTCCTGGAGGGTTGGATGACAGTTTTAGCTGAATCTCCTATTAACGAGGCTGCACAGATTCCTGCAGAGTATAATGTTTTAACTAAACTGTGACTTTTACTGTTTTTCTTGTTTTGGTTCTGGTGGCTTGGCAATTGTGTTTCGAAGTACTGATGAGGTGTACGAAAGTGTACGAAACGTCTATTTTATAATTTTAATTGTTTTTATGTGTTTTTAAAAAAATAAAGCCTGTAGTTGAATTTATTTTAGTGAAAAAAATTTCTATAGCATATTTATTTAAAGCTATAGTTATATCTTATCAAATTAAATTGTATATTTTTATTCTTCACATATTCTGTAACATCATTCTGAGTATTAGTCATGCACATGAAATGACATTGTTTTATATAGCAATTATGTTTCAAGAATAATTTGAGACTACAAAGTTATATTCAAACAAATAAGTTGATGTTTCTCTTTAAAAATATTACTATTTTTTAATTATTATACATAAACCTTTATATAAATATTTAAAAAAATGACATGGATGATTTATCAGAACAAAATATTTTTCCTTTGTCTTCCTTCAAATTCATTATCGAAAACCATTAAAAGAGAAACAAATCCTTCCTCATTAAGAAGAAACTGTATCCTTCGATTACGAATATTCCGAACGGAACTTTTCTTTCTTTGACAGAAAGAAAAGTTATATTATTTAATGAAGAAATAAATTTTCCATACTTTTTCTACTTTTAACTGATTTTGAGTTTAATTACAATATTTCTTTTAATATATTATTTGGAGTACTCAGTAATCAGTAAATATTAGTTTCTAAAATGAAGAATAAAGCTAAATCAGCTCTAATGATTTGTATAATATTAAAAATATATATCATATTGTATGATTAAATACAGTTCCAATTATCTTAAGGTTTATCATATAATAACATTTTCCCCATACAAAATGAGACACTCTTCATAAAACTAAAAGTATCAAGCTCCATTCTATGTTATATATATAAAAAAAAAATATGCCATACTGTCAGAATTTATTTATGTACTAGAGTAGTAAGAAAAGCTAATACTTAAAAAAAATACCTTTATTCTAAACATTCCTTAAAATCCTGCGTTTGTGCATCTATTCATTACAAAACTTACTTGTTCCATGAAACTAATAATGTCATCATTTCCGTGTATGCAGCTAAATGTTTACATGTATGATTTTTCTGTGACTAGCAAAACTATCATATTGACAGAAAAACAAACATCATATAAAGATATTCAACATACTAAAATCCCCCTTGATACATTTCCTCATTAACAGTGCAAGAACTTTTAAAAAATAAGTTATATTTTGTTTTATTAATAGAGGCATGTACAAATATTTGAACAAACATTTGTACAATAAATGAAATTTGTTGTGATTAGTCAATGTAATAAAACACCAATCATTAACACAACAATCACATCAAAGAACAGTTTTCTTCCTTGATCTAGGTAATTTAACATAAGCAATGTGATGTTTTATCGGCGACAGGAAGCAATAAGCAACCCAGGTTAGTGTTACAAATTATGGTACACATAAAACATATTAATTCGAAGTGTCTCGAATTAAAAGGACACGAGGAAGTTTGGAAAATTAAAGAAAATATCTAGTCAAGATTCGATATCAACACCTTCAGAAATTTCCCTAGAAGCTTACAACGGATAAAAATAAGGCAGACACTGAAGATTGCATTGGAAACTGGTGAGTTAAAATACCTTTAAAACTACCTTAACAACACAACATTTCCATTGGAAATAACAGATCAAATGAAAGGCTTGCAATGTTACTTGCAATGTTATAACATTATCTTATACAATTATATAACATTTTTAGAGAATACTCATCATTAATTACATCACTGCTGCATCATTAATAAATTTAACATCAATGACATTAAATTAAAGTGTGATTATTGCTTAAAGTGATAGAAACATAACACAAAACGTTTAAAAATAAATTTTAACATACATTACATATGTTTCCTTTGCTCTAATGAAGACATCTTTAGATCAAAATGATAAATAAAATATTCTCGCAAAGTTTTTTAAAATGGTAAACATAAATCATGAAATCACATGTCCAATGTAAGCAGGTGCTTAAATTGGTCAAACTGAAAAACGTGAAAATTATTATTTATATTTTTTTATTGCTTTTTCAATCTGTAATGCATCGTGTACCAAATTTTAGATAATTCAAAAGAAGCCGATTCGTTGCAAATGTTATGGTTTCGCAAATATAATTCTATTGATCCACGGATAATGGATGAGAAATAAACTCTTGATTGAAAAAATATTTTACTATTTTTAAAATCAATCTGCAACGGCTCCATTCTATGTTGTCCAGCTAAGGCAGTAGTTCTTCTGTCATATTTGATATCTGCCATATCTTTTTTTATTCTCGTTTTAAATTTTCTCTTTGTCATTCCTTACAGGAAAGACAAACGCAGGTATCGAATCTCTGACAAACGCAGGTATCAAATCTTTGACAAACGCAGGTATCAAATCTCTGACAAACGCAGGTTAGCATGTGTCAAATATGAGAGACCTACTGCCTTAACTAGACAACATAGAACAACATAGAATAAACCACTACAAAGTAAAGTTAAATATAATTAAGTTAGATTAAGTTAGATACCAAGTTAAGTTATAAGATAAGAATATTACCCAGTTAAGTTTAAAAAAGCATGTAAAATTAAATTAAATACAAACAACAATGAGTATAATATTTTTTAATAAAAAATTTGAGATTATTTCTAATACGCGAAGAAATTTTTTAAGCATTCATAAATTGATAGTTAGCATAAATTCTCATCAACAGATATGTTTTAAAATTGTTGCTGTATTAATTGTAGACTGATTTTTTTAAAAAATAAATAGCACAAAAAATAGTACAAATATAAATATATAAAATGACAAACAGCTGTTTCGAAGCCCTTAATGCTCCATCATCAGTGACAAATTCAAAACATTAAAACCGATTTAAAAGTTTAAGCCATGTTAATATGTTTGCGTCTCTCGCATGCGCCCAAGATTGAATGCAGTGAGTTTTTCAAAAACAACAGCGGAGTCAGGAAACATATGTGACGCAGGATACCAATAGGAGCGCCCGGCCAGACCGGAAGAGTTTAAGTACAGAGGAGAAAAAGGGGGGGGGGTTGAAGAAGAGTGAATTAAATGAAAGGTAGCCAAACATTTGAAAAAATTGGTGTACTGGACATATCATTAACTAAGTTGCCTGAATTCTTCCATATATGATAAGCTTCACAAAAATCAAGATCGTAAATAGATGGACTTTTCTGAATTATTGAACTCTCTGAAAAATTAAAACTGTGATTGTCAGGCCAACAATGGTTAGCAATCGCAGAGAGTTTAGTGCCATATTTTTTAAGATAGGTTTTATGTTCGCCCAAGCGGACCTTAAGGGGTCGCTTAGTTTGACCAATGTACATTCTATCACGCTCACAAGATATCTTTTAAATTCTCCAATGTGAAAATCTGACAAATTGATGTTTGAGATCAGTAAAATTGATTTTGTTAAATGGTGCATAAATTACTTTAAAATCGAATCTTTTCAAAATTCTAGATATTTGATGGCTTATTCTCGGAACATATGGATATATAATTAAAATTTCATTGCGAACATTGTTAACGTTGGAATGTGTACGTTTAATTGGTTTATTATGAATTGAATCAACGATTTCAACAGGATAACTTCGGTCAAAGGCAATTGATTTATTGTGGTCTAACTCTGCTTTGAGTAAACTCAAAGATGAACAAATGTTTAAGGGGCGATCAAAATAGATATTAAAAGCAGCCAATGTTTGATTAGGGGGGTGAGATGAAAGACGATGTGGTGGTAAAGAAACTGCGAATGGTTTACGATAAACAGTGGTTTGGAAAGTGTCATTTTCGCGGTAAACCATAACATCAAGAAAAGGTAGTTGGTTATTATTTTCAAATTCAGATGTAAACTGTATATGTTCATCTACAGAGTTCATAACAGAAAGGATATGGGGGATATCTATATCACTGGAATCCAGTAAATCGAAGCAGTCATCGACATAGCGGTTGTAAAATGGAAAATTTAACTTATTGAAAAAGATTGACTCGAAATAATGCATATAAAAATCACTGAGGATTGGGCTCACGAGCGAGCCCATAGATAAGCCATCAGTCATGCGATAAAAATCACCATTAAAAATGAACCTGTTTTGAGATAGACAACTGTCAGTAAGGTGTAATAATTCATCAGTTTCAAGCTGTGATTAGTGAAACTCCTGGATGCGTAATTTAAGACAGTTTAGAGCACCTTGAACCGGTACGTTTGTAAAGAGGGATTTGACGGCGAATGAAACCATACGGTGGCTTTGAGTAATGGTGAAGTTACGCAGTTTACTTACGAAATCATAAGAATTTTTGCAGGTGTAAATATTGTTGGAGAGTAGCGCGCAGGAAATAGAAACAAGATATTTCGATTATCAATAGGAGGAAGTTCCAATGTTTAAAAAGATTGGTCTGAATGGAATGCCAAGTTTGTGAACATTTGGAAGTGCATAAAATCTTGCGCAGTGTGACACAGAAGAAATGAAGGAGGATTTAGTACTATTGGAAAAGAGGGGGGGGGGGGACGTTGGATAACGGATTTAATTGTTTTGTGTTCTGTTTGTGAAGGGTCAGACTTTAACTTTTTATAAGGACCATCATCTAGTAAATATTGTGTTTTAGTTAGGTGATCTGACTTATCTATAACAACAATCTGGCCACCTTTATCAGCTTTGCTGAAAACTGTATTTGGATTAGATTTTAGTTATTTATGCAACTGGAAGCACACTTACTAATATTTGACATACGTAGTTTATTGTAAAAATTGACATTATTCGCAATTAAATGTCGTATTGAATCCTTCTGTAAAGGGTTTAAAGCAATGAATTTGAAAACTCTTTCAATGCGGGCAATAATATTCGGAAAAGACGGTTTGCTGGAGAGTGCAAAATTATTATTTAGTTTTAGACAATGGATTTCATCCTAATTTAGCTTTGCAATTGAAAGATTAACTACAGTATTCTGGTTTACTAACGGTATTGTTGGTCAATTTATTGCTATGTTGTCTGGAGACTTATTGCTATCATTGAAAGAGCTTTTATATTCAGTGCTTTAAACTCTTCACAGAAGGATTCAATAAGACACTTAATTGCGAATAATGTCAATTTTAAAAATAAACTACCAAAGTCAAATATTAGTAAGCGTACTTCCATTTGCTTCCATTTGCCATTAAAGAAACTGAAATCTAATCCAAATGTAGTTATCAGCAAAGCTGATAAAGGTGGCCAGATTGTTATTATGTATAATTCAGATTACCTGACTAAAACTCAAGATTTAATAGATGATAGTCCTTATAAAAAGCTAAAGTCCGACCCTTCAGAAAAAGAACTCTATTTACACCTGCAAAGAATAATATTTACACCTGCAAAAATTAAAATGATTTCGTAAGTAAACTGCATAACTAACTTCACCATTACTAAAAGCCACCGTATGGTTTCATTCGACGTCAAATACCTCTTTACAAACGTACCGGTTCAAGGTACTTTAAACTGTCTTAAATTTCGTTTCCAGGAGTTTGACTACTCACAATTTGAAATTGATGAATTATTACACATTACTGACCGTTATCTATCGCAAAACACGTTCATTTTTAACGGTGATTTTTATCGCATGACTGATGGCTTGTCTACGGGCTCGCCCTGAGCCCAATCCTCAGTGATATTTGTATGCATTATTTCGAGTCAGACCTTTTCAATAAGTTAAATTTTCAATTTTACACCCGCTATGTCGATGACTATATCACATTACTGGATTCTAGTGACATAGATATCTCTCTTATTCTTTCTGTTATGAACTCTGTAGATGAACATATACAGTTTACATCTGAATTTGAAAATAAAAACCAACTACCTTTCCTTGATGTTATGGTGTACCGCAAAAATGACTCATTCCAAACCACTGTTAATCGTAAACCATTCGCAATTTCTTTACCGCCACATCGTCTTTCATCTCACCCCCCCCCCTTAATCAAAAATTGGCTGCTTATAATACCTGTGTTCATCACGCCTTAAAAATATGTTCATTTGGTAGTTTATTCAAAGCAGAGTTAGACCACAATAAATCAATTGCCTTTGACCGAAGTTATCCTGTTGAAATCGTTGATTCAATTCATAATAAACCAATTAAACGTACACATTCAAACGTTAACAATGTTCGCAATGAAATTTTAATTATATTTCCATATTTGCCGAGTATAAGCTATCAAATATCTAGAACTTAGAAAAGATTCGAATTTAAAGTAATTTATGCACCATTTAACAAAATCAAATTTACAGATATCAAACATCTACTTGACTGATTTTCACACCGGGGAATTTATAAGATATCTTGCGAGTGTAATAGAATGTACATAGGTCAAACTAAGCGACTTCTTAAGGTCCGCTTGGGGGAACATAAAAACTATGTTAAAGATTGTGACACTAAACGTTTTGAGATTGCTAACCATTGTTGGTCTGACAATCACAGTTTTAATTTTTCAGTGGATTTAATATTTCAGAAATGCTCATCTATTTACGACCTTGATTTTTGGGAAGCTTATCATACATGGAAGAATTCAGGCAGCTTAGTTAATGATATGTCCTGTAAACCAAATTTTTCAAATATTTCTTACAAAATAAAATAAAATAAAACAAAATAAACGAAATGGGAAAATTTGAAAACAAAAACACACAAATATACAATTTTGCCAAATCTGGCATTTTGTATTGAGACATTCCTAATTCTAACCAGATATAACCTCTTCGCTACTGAGGTCCACATATGTGGACCTTGGATCTTAGCTCATTGTAATAAAACCCTGCATAGTATCTAAATTTTGATTTTCAATTCACGTTTGTGATAGTCTAAGCTTTAAAAAAAATCCAACACATGTCAGCACCTGACTTATTTTCAGGGCTGAACAATAGGTTAAAAGTGAGATTTTCGAAAATACAGTCAACTCAGCAATTGCGTAAAAGTAAGTAATAATAATCTATATTCAAATTTTAATTAAAATGTCATAATTTTTTATATTGTTAAAAACATTATAAATATTCATTAGATAACTTTTTTTGTTTATTTGGTGACGTTTTTGATTTTAAAAGTATCATTTTGTTGAGGTCCACATATGTGGACCTCAGTACTCAACTAGTATAAATAGGCTTAATCTCAGGGGTTACTGTTATCATAGTTAGAAATAATAATAAAGTCCCCCTATATTTAATTAACACAAAATACGTGTTTTTTTTTACCTGAATGTGCAATTTAAGCTAGTTTAAGTGGATTTTGTATGATTATTAGGTTAATTATTAATTAATGCAGATTAAATTATGCAATTTTATTGAAAATATATGGACATATTAGAGAATATTTTTAGATATATAATTCATTTTTTACTGGAAATAGATAAAGATAATTATTTTTACGTAGTTATATTTGTAAAATAATCTTTCTTGTAAATAATACATAATAATAATAGTAAAATATTAAAAGATTTCCTTGTATTTTTTCCTTGTTACTTAGGCCAACTTTTGATTTTTTTAAAATTTAACTTACATTAATAATGCACTTGTACTTTTCTTATATATTCTTTTAAAACTACATAATGGGAATTTAATAGCTGTTTACTTTTAAATGCACAAAACATAGCTTAATACTGTTAAAATTAAGTATTTTCTTCAAACTAAAATTTAATCACCAGTTATGATTTTAACCAGTTGTATAATGCATTTTTCAATTCAGATATGTAGATCTAATATGTGGACATAATTAAATACAGCAGATGATCTTTATAACGCAAACAAAAAACACGAGGCTGTGCGTTATGTAGAATTTTGTGTTATATAGGTCACATTTCACACATAATTAAATTTAGCCTGTAAAACATGGCCATTTATGTGTGAAAAATACCAAAATACATTAGAGTATCTTTATATTGCATTATTTATTACCAGGAGTTGTGCAGATTATAATTTTTTCCATAATACAGATCATTCCACACATTGTTAAATTTACTTTATAAACATTGTCCAAACATACCTGTATGAAATCATATCAATTTTTTCAGTAATAAGGTCTGAATTAAGGAGATAAAGTTGAAATAATGTATCAAATTTAGTCTGCTAGAGAATAGCAACTATTTATAATGTGGGAATTCCGGTTTTTCTTAACTGAAAATTCATTGTTTACATCTGAGAAGTTGTGCGTTATATGGAGAATTTCGTTATATAGAATTTCGTTATAAAGATCTTCTACTGTAGATACAATTATTTACTCCAGTAAAAATATTTATATCATACCATAAATAACTAAATTAATATGTTTTCAAATCCCCTGGTCAACATGATGAAATGAGTGACACATTTTCTGGGACATTTTTAAACATAAATGCATAAAATTGGCAGGCCTGATTATTGCAGCGATTTGAAACCGAAGCACGTTTTCCATTTTAGATAAATAAATTACTTATAGAGTTGTGAGCGATTCTTGTCAAGTAACGACAAGTTTATTTTTCTTTTTCGGACTGACGCATTGGGAATTTGGTTCAAAATGTCGATTTTAAGAGCATTTGCGGAAGGATCATTTTTGCTAAAAATTGGAAGACGCATTTAAATTAGATAGTTTCTGAATAAAAACACATGTCAATTTCATGCGATTTCGAACTAAAATGAATTCAGAAATGTGTCAGAAATTAGTTTTTTAAGAAAAGTTGTTCACATACCTTATAAGTAAATCTGTCGTGACAATGTAGGACATTTGCCAAGATTTTTAGACAGCAAAAATGCATCTCAGTGTCGTTTGGAAGGATGTAAATCCAAAACAAGAGTTATGTGTACAAAGTGTAATGTTTATTTATGCATTTTGAAAAATAATTGTTTTGAAAAATTTCACACTAAGTAAAAAATAAAGTAATAAAATTTGAGTTTTCTAGTCATTTCTTAAATATATTTCTCGACAAAAATTATTTTAAATTATTGAGATTTACAATTTAATTAATTTAATACTTTTAAAGCAATAACAAATAATTAATTATGTTACATTAAAAAAAAAACATTTATTTTTGTAATTTTAAAAAGAAACAAATGTTTAAAATGGATTTCCGAAATTTTGAACTTTTTTTGCAGTTGAGTTCCAAGGTCCCATATGTGGACCTCCATTTACTGGTACCCTGGTACATCAATTTTTTAAATTATTTTATTATTATCATATTACAAGCCAAAATAGGTAAAAGAACCTATTCCAACATTTTTTCAAAAATTATTTTTCTTTCAGTAGCGATGAGGATAATACCAGAATATTTTGAATAGTAATTTTCTTTTTTCATTGAGGTCCAGAGGGATTCCGGATTTCGTTGCGGCAAGAGTTCTAGACTTGCTGTGGGCCATTTTCTACGCTAACGTCATTCAGATCGAGTTTTTCTAACCAAGCAAGCCGCAGTTATGCTGACATAGACACACATTACCAAGCAACCACCTTAACTGTCCTTTTATTCTTCTTTTTCTAATCTATTTATTACAAAATCTTTTCTTTTCCATTTTTATTCATAACAATTAAAATATTATCTAATATATATATATATATATTTTTTTGATAAAAATATTTAAAAAATACTTTTTCTACCCCTAATTTTTCCCAAAATTTTATTATGTATTTCCTTTGTCTATTAACTCTTTTTTCCAGGTTCATTAGTTTAGTATCCCCCTTCCTAATTTCATTTTTTTTGCTACTATTTGAGATACTTGCTATTCTACTTTAATACTTTCATTCAATAGGTTTCGGTGATATGTTTCAGTTGATCCCAAAGGCAACTGGGTAAAATATTTTCGAAATGTGTCTATCATTATATAAAGCTAAAATAACTATTCAATCTTTCGTGTAATAATTTGGAATTTCCGTCAGATTTGAGAACACTGCAATTATGCAGTGTACATAAACAAACACAGATGTTTTTTTATAAAATAATTACTGTGAAACAGTTCGAATCGAACAGAACAACAAGAAACAGGAAAAATAGTATTTATAACAATCGAAATATATTTAAATTCTGTTTTTATTTCTTGATTTTCTTCTAATTTGAGAGGGAAATAACTAATAAATATAGAAGGTTTTATATGCATACACGAAATATTTTAGATTAATTTTTATAACCTTTGTAGTGTAAAACAGACCTACCAAATCGCATGTAATAAATGCAATGGAAATAATTATCAAAGAATATGCATTAAGATAACAATGCAAAAATTTATTTGAAATAAGCTGTTTTCAAAAAAATATTTAAAATATAAACAAATATGAACATACTCTTGTTTTATAAAACTTTTGAATTTGTTTGTAATAGTCGAATAATTTAAAAAGATATTTTGTAAGTATTCATGCTTTCAAAGTTAAATAAATGCTTTTCAACAGGTACGTTTCAAAATTGTTGCAACAATATTTCGTAAATAGGCTGAGAATTATTACTCTATGTCAAGAAAAGGTCAGAATATAAAGCGAAGCTGTGTTTTCGTCTGACAACAAAATAGATGATAACAACATTTCACAATTTAGATCATTCTGTGAAGTCGAAAGGACTTAGCATATTTACATTTGGAATGTATAAATAAAGTAGAATGTATATGTTAGATTTATTGTGTGTGATACGTGTCCTTTAAAATATTGTACAATTCGTTCAAAAATATATAATATTTCTAAAATAGGCTTTCTATTAATTTTTGTAAATACATTTTTTTTGCTGTTTTAGTTTAAAATATGTGAGGGCAGAATCTTTGTACTTTTTTGGATAAATCTTTGTACGAATACGACTCATTACCCAAATGTTTTTTTTTTCTTTTTTTTTTATCTTTAAATAATATTTTTTTTTTCAGAAAAAAATAAATTTTCATTTTTATGTAACAGAATAGAAAAGAAAAAAAACTGCAAGTTTTGTTCTTTGTGTAATAAAAAATAATAGTACTTTAAAAAATTGAAAAAAACATCTTAATGCAACGAAGAAAATACTTTCAAATTTGAAGGAAGTGAACTTTTTTGTGTACTTCTATTATTCTATATCATCTCGAAGAATTATTCTTTGATATTTTACGTTATGCAAATAATTCAGTAAATCCCTGTCGCGTCAAATAACTGGTGAAGCGAATTAGCTACATTTAATTACATAAACGTGATTTAGGTATAATAAAACGGATATGTGCTATATGATAAGTTGGGCAATTCTACAAAGGATGGCAGATTTCACGTACTGGCCTCTACAGGCCTTGCAAATAAGGAAACCTCCAATTTTTTTCTCACGAAAATATTCTATGTAGTATCTACTTCTTTGCGCAGCAAATATATTTCGATTTTATTCATTGTTTTTTTTATGAACATTTGCTATCATGAAACTGTAACGACCGTCACGCGTACTGGGTGTGTTGTGATAATTTCCCAAGGCGATATCTAAGTAATTTCACAATATTTCGTTACAGCTAAGGCTTCTACAATCTGGGCTGACTCACGCCTCCATTTAATTGCCCATAGAAGAAGAAGGATTGTCCACGACAATTCTAGCTACGTGGGAAACAATCGCTGATTGGTCTAAGTGGGCAACAAAATTCTTGATTAGTCAGTCTGTACTATAGTAGTCCTAGTTACCGCTGTTCATCGAAAATAACGTAGGCAATTCACATTTCAAAAAACGGATGCCGTTTTAAATGTATTCAGTCGTTTACATACTGTAGTTGCTGATCAAAGTCATGTAACCAGTCTTATTGTGTACCGTCACAGAGAACATTTTTGTTATTTCAACCACCAACAGAGCTCTCTACCTTGGAGAATGTAGCGTTCAGTGACACAGACGTTGGAGAAACTATGAAGTTACAATACATCTATTATTATCTATTTTTAAGCATGCATTTCTAATGACAAATACTCTGCTTTTTGCATATTAAAAAAAGTATATTTCCATTCTGAAATATTTGTAGTAGTAATAGGATTAAATTTGCTTTATGAATTATTTTACTTGCAAAATTAGGAAAATATTTTAAAAGAAAATAACTGTTGAAAACGTATGACTTGTTGAATAAAACAATGAAGCATGCAACTTATATTGTGTATTACTTTAACACAATCATACTGATTAGTAATGATAGCATACAAGTAGAAAATTTTCCAACTAAATGAAAATGCCCAGTCCGGAAATCGAATCCACAACCTTTGTCTTAAATTGCCAATACTCTTCCAATTGAATTACTTAGAACGGCAGCGAATTTTGTCGGTCAGTTGTCGTCAGAAGTAGCTCAATTGGAAGAGCATGGGATATTTATACAAAAGGTTCTGTGTTCGAATCCCGGCATTGGAACTGTGAAGTGGATTTAACTTCACATATTCCACTTTCTTAAAATTAATTCCCCCATCCCCTCACTTTTTCTAAATTTATCGTTCCTTAAAATTACGTTATTTTTCGTGTTATAAAATCTAGCTACTCCCTGTATTTCGCTTTTATTAAGCGTTCTTTAATTCATTCGGATTTCTTTCCTCACCGCATAAATCATGTCGTTATAAAGAAAAAGAAAAAAAACTTATTCCCATTACAATTAGCTCTTTTCTTTCGGCGTCTAAACTTTACTTAAGGTAAAGCCAGGAGAGATGGCGCGGTCGGAGAGATTGCGCACATAGAGGTTCGGAGGGAAGGAGTAGAGTGAGCGCGCAGCGACTCCAGGTAGTTGTACAACAACAGTAGTGGAGTGTCTACTTGAAAGTGTACGTTGATTGCTTTGAGCGTCTAAGATAAATTATTGCTATTTTGTTTTGTTTTCCCAAAGTAAGTGCTTGAATTTTCATAGCTATTCATCAGAATTTATATACAATGTCAATAGTACAAAATATTTTAAGCTTAAACGATTTCTCATAAGCTACTAATCTCGACTAACAATGTGAACATCAACGGTTCGTTTTAGTGACGGCCATGTTTAAATAAAAGGCCGCGCAATCTCTCCTACCGAAATTGGAGAGTTTGCGCATCTGCTACTTAGGAGAGATGGCGCGGTGTTCCCATTAGTTTCCATGCTAGGAGAGATTACGCAGCTTATTGTTAAATTTGCATAAAAAATTAAAAATGAAAATGGACTAATTTTAAGTTAAACGTGTTATTAAGTAACATAATTTTATTTTGTAATCTTATCTGGACTTGCTTTTTCTGAATCTTTATTTTTTTTCCTTTAATTAAAATTTTTTAATCGTTTTTAAAATTATTTCCTTTTTCTGATTCTTTAATCATTAGGTTGAAATATTCACTCCTAATGCAATAATATTTGTTCACAACAACCTTACAGCAATGTCATTTAAGTGTAATTATTATTGTTAACAATTTAATTGTAGTTATTATTAGTAACAATCTCTCCTACCCATGTGCGCAATCACACCAACCCTGTAAGGAGAGATTGCGCAAAATAACTTTCTTTGTTTTATTACAACTGTTCTATTAAATTGCAACATAACAACAAAATAGCAATGTAAATGCATAAAAAACAAATGAAGTAAAAATTATTCATGAATAGTTTAGCAAAAAATTAAAGTTTCGATTTTTTATTGCTGTTCTTTTGAATTGTGCGCAGACTATCCTAGCTTTACCTTACATTTTTACACCTACACTTTTGCTCGTCAAGGTTTCATTCCTTTTATCGTATATCATTATTTTCCCAATTGTCCAGCTGCCTTTAATATGTAATATCTCTAACGTGCCAATTCTATTTTTAACGCCAGTTCTTAATTCTTTAAGCTAACCCCATGAGAAAGGCTCCATGCGGTTTTGTCTGGTTTACCAAAATTCCATATCTCCTTTCTGGCGCATAAATTCATATTTTTCCTTCATCTCTCCCCCATAGCCTTATTATTAACGGACAGCACCACCTGTTTCTCATCACGTTGTTCTCGCCAAAACAGTACGTTATCTGGCTGATTGGCGTATGTAATTATCGCCATGACTGCACTGTAACTACGAAAAGAAATTATGTAACAGCTCAGATTCTCTCGCTGCTTGTCCGTGATTAAGGATATGTAATTGTTCGTGCCTCCTCTCCAGTGCTCTCGGGCATTTTTATGCCTATGGATGCTTGTACCTGAACCCGTGGTCAACTTCATCTTATAATTAAAATATTTGTTTATCAAGAAATTCCTGACTTCGTATCCATCCACTCTCTGTGCTCTGTTTCCCTGGATATTAATCAAATTATTTTATTGCAGCCCAACCAACGTGGAATTATACTCCAACAATCAACGTCACTGGAACGTTCCAATTAATTGAAAACAAATGCAACTTGTTTTATATTGTTTAATTACAAAGTGTACTGAAACTGTTACAAATATATTAAATATCATTTTTATCTATTTTCTTATGTATTTCATATAAAAGTTTGAAAATTTGAACTTTAGACATTTTATTAGGAATAAATTTATCAATAAGAAAATTTTATAAATATTCTCTTGATCTTCATAAAAAGAATAAGTATTACTTTTAAAGATTATAAAAATAATAAAAGTAAACCCCTAAAATATCTCTATTAGAAAAATTTTAAACAAAAGCTAGGAAGTATAATTTATTTCATGCAATAAATACATATACTTTTATTGAGTTTCTTATGAGGAAAGAAAAAAATGTTTCTTTAATAACTTTTTTCGTGCAGAATTTTTTCACTATATAATAATTTACTTGGAAAAATAAATTAACGTTTCCTTTACTCATAATGAGTCATAAAAAATATCTGGAAAAGGACTGCTGCGGTTGACTTTTTTACAGAAATTTTCTAAAAATACAAGAAATAAATACAAGTTTTTGGAGCAAGAATTTATATTAGATAAAATGTTTATTTCGGCGCTGAATAATGTGTTACAAAGTGGTTTGAGTGTTCTTTATAAACAACCTTTCTTTTTTTCCACTTTATGTTGTATGTTTAGAAACATGTGTACGCGTGTGTATAGAAGAATTATTAATCTCGTGTAATATTAATTTTTTTATGTAACTCTAAAACGTAATAATGATTTTTCACCTTTTGCTCTCACATTTAAAAATTACTTTACATTGTGCTGAAAATAGAAACTATATATATATTTGATTTTCCTTTTTAAAAAGATGCATAAGATAGCTGTTAATATTATTGTTACAGGAATATCAAGACTTCTTTAAATAAAGGATCGTGCAAATTTTTCTGAATTTTTGTTATGTTTATATAAAGAAATGTATAGACGAAAGAATTATTTCGCCTATAAAAAAATTATTTTTTATAACTATGAAAAGGAAAGTTTTGATGTGTATTTTAATATCAAATATAAAAGATATAGTTTAATGCATCGAAAATTGAAAAAAATGATTATTTGTTTTCGTTTAAGGCATTTCCATAACACAGCTTCCATATACTTGCCAAACGAGATCTCTTGTAGACTTGCATTGGACACTTGTGTATCAGATTACTTCAAACAAAATGTATCCGCTGTAAACCAGCTTCATTTGTAAATTGAAAGATGCCATGTGAAACATGTGAAAGTCGCACGTAAAGCTGTTTTATGTTGATGCAATGACAAATCTCACAAATGATAGATAGCCCAAAGACCCTAAGAGAGACGTTAAGTTTCAATCTCGCGAAATATATGCTATTGTGTCTGACTTTTTCCCATCCTTTCTATCATGCTGCAAGTACGGTTATTTTGAAGACCAAGCGGAATCCGCATATCTAAGCAACATGCTGCACGTTTGACATATAATCGCTGGTAAGTAATTTAATAAATTTTTTAACCAAAAATAGAACCGACTTCAAAAACTACTACAAAGTAAAAAAAATACTTTTTAGATAATAGTTAATAAGAAATTAAATTAAGAGCATTGTATTTAACATACATATTATTATATTTATGTACAATAATTTGATTTTTTGGAGTCGGTGCTAGCTATGCCAAGTACAAAATTCAAAACAAAATATCCAATATAAATCATAACACGCATATAAATTATATCTACATAAATACGAGACAATAAAAAAATACATATAACTCATCAAATGGTAGAAAATACAATGATTTAAATGATTAACTAGTTTCCAAAGCAATGTTTGTCGACATATAGTTGCTAATCTCATTTGAAAATACACATTTATAATATCAGATGAAATGTTTAAAAATGGTAACATGGCTTTAACTTGGCTTGGCTGGCACAGACTCCAAAAAATCAAATTAATGTACATAAATATAATAATATGCATGGTAAATACAATGCTCTTAATTTAATTTCTTATTAACTATTATGTAAAAAAAAAATATTTTTTACTTTGTAGTAGTTTTTGAAGCCGGTTCTATTTTTGGTTAAACAATTTATTATTATTTGCAAACTCAAAATCGTCTGCCGAACAATTGGTGACCAGGACGTAATAACTCTTGATAATATCCGATTTGCTAAAAATTTTGTATGTACGTTCATTGTGATAAGGCGCTCATTGGTTAAGTATAAAGATGGTAGGGGACAGTGGATAATCCCCCCTTTAATTTATTCATGCAGAATTATAATCCGATAAGTTAAAGCTGATTTAAATATGTCAGTCTTTTTATTTGCAAGTTCACGTAATAGAATATTTTAGGATATTAAATGAATGTCGTCTGCCCTACAAATTAACTATTTTTAAATTGCTTATTTTTTTTCGTTTTTGTTGAATTTCTGAAAAAATACTGAATCAATTTCCTAAAATTTAAATGGCACCAATTCGAGAGTATTCGAAAGAGAGTATAGAGAGTAAGAGAGTATTCGTATTAGAGAGTATAAAAAAAAAATCACACAAATAGGACGCATAGTTCCGGAGTAATCGGTGAACATACATTAAAAAAAATACATACATGTCGAATTGATAACCTCCTCCTTTTTTGAGTCGGTTAATAAAAAACCCGAGAACGGGGATAACTATTTTCAGAGAGTTCTTATTGGTGACATTCTAGTCGTATGAGATACAAACCAAGTTAATATCCATATTGATAAATTTAAGAGACTTAAACTATCCCATGGTGTATTTCCTACCGTTTTCATATCAAAAGATCTGTTTATGAGGAAGTATCAGATATGGCCTATGTCATGATCGCACATGTGTTCGCAGATTTACACATCCCGTTGAATTATCCATCAAACGAATTTTATAAAAAAAACTAAGAGGTAGCTAGCAATAGCGAATGCAAACTCTGCATTTGATAATTATTAGCATCTTAACATAAAATTTTACGTCATCTCTACCATTTATATGCAAATAAAGTTTTCCTATCTTCGTTAGTTTCTGAATTAATGATACTTTATCTTTTATCAGGTTTTTGAATCATCTGGTAACACTCCTGTCAGTTCCAGGAATGAGATAAAGAAGCTATAAAATAGATCTTTTAAAGGGTTTGGTTTCCTTTTTATAATATTGATGCTAAAAATGTTCATTTTACTTAATGTTCATAAATATTTGGAGAACTCTAGTAAATTAAAAATTTACTTAAACGTTGGTTATTTACATATTTACTTATAGTATATAGTTAAGCCAGTTAATAATATAAGTCTTAGTAGTTAAAAATATATGTCTTATATTAATTTTCGACAACATTGCTTTTAAAAGAAATTTATTCATTATAGATAATTAATTTGCTTTCATTATACAAGAAACTTATATTTTATAGAAAATAAAACTTTTATGTACATTTAAAGAAAAGAAAGAAGATGAATGATAATCTGGCTTTGTTTATATTTTATATAATCATTAACTGGCCACCGAGAACAACTTTTGCCCAAACATTTATCATTTTTGATATAAGCACGTGTTTATAACATTTCTCTCAGATGATTAATATTTTGCTAACACTATTTTAACGCATTATAAAGATATTTTAATTTTTTAGTAATAACCCATAGTGAATAATCTCTCAATTTTTTAATCTATTGTAATAACTGAAATTTACTGAAATTTTATTTTACTGTAAATCTATTATATTAAATTCTTATTATACATTTACATTTTAAATCTACTCATTTGTGACTGGAATGAACTGTGAGATGAAGAGACGCTAATTATTACTAAGGATCCGAGGATATAATGAATATCCAAATTTAAATTAACTTTTCTGAGAATGTTTTTATAATTTTTAATGAAGTTTCTTTAATAGGGGCAACTAACTTACTCCATTACTTTGAAAAAAGAGAAAAAAGTTAATAATAGGGGTTATTAAAATGATTTTGTGGAGCCTTGTATATTATCTGTAAATTAGGATATATATTACATAGCATGATAAAATTTAGTTCATTTAGAAACACATTTAGCAATTTTCACCAATTGATGAAAATGCACGCGAAATCTTTTGTAAAATCCTGTATATTGTCTAAAGACTTTTGTGCACACCCCATATTAAGCTAAAATTTAATTCAGGTAGAAAACACATAAAGCAAATTAAAACAAACTTCCATCAATTAACAACCATATACGACAATGTACCTTGTCCTTTGCGTAGCCCTGTGTATGCATTTATTTATTTTCCATAAACTTCCATAGTCTACTAACTAAGAAAATTCGTACCACAATTAACAACCACCCTAAGTAATTCACTCCCATACTCTGTAATGCTTACGAATTCCCTTGTGTAACACTGTATATGATCAACCGAATTTATACACACCACGTACTATACAAAAATTTAGTTAAACTTTAAAACGCAAACCAATGATGAAAACGCACTTATCACACATAGACTGCAATTATTGCACTTTTACTGGTAACCTATATCTTTTGTGTGTCCCTGTAAATGACTATAAAAACGCAAAGCACACCATACTTTTAAGTGAGCAATTTATAGTGCACCTCAGTAATGCAAAATTTCATTACGTTTGAAATAGTGAAACATCATTAAATTACACTGCAAACGATTTTCCCCTGTAAAACCATATACAAGATAATTTTTTTGTTGTACCTTGTAAATGAATAATAAATGCATTGCACCCCATATTCTACAAAAAGTATGTTTTGGAGCTCTTCATAATTCTATATCAGTTTCATCATGTCTCAAATGGCGTAGCATCATCAAAATGGATTGTTCTCTACTATTCAACACAGATATATTAATGAAAACAATCACATTTTATGATATATTAATTCAAATATATACTACATTATTTATTTTTTTTGTACGACGAATTTTTCATTTAATAATTTTTTATAAGTTTTTAGCATGGGTAAATATGCAAAGTTTTCAAATACCAATCAACATGCAGAAGAATTACTATATGTTATTATTATTTTGTGAATTGACTAAAATTATTCTAAAATTTTAATTAGTCTTCGGATCAGATTAAAGTGCACTGATGTTAGTTTAAACATACATACGCCATTTAAGGTGGGAAGAAATGGATTTCATAAGTATGCGGTATTATTTCAAGATTTATTTCAAGAAAAAAGTGTACGAGAGCAGTGTACCTTAAGATGTATATCAAAACTTTGTTTTAATTGCACTAAAAATACTTATTTTACTTAGGTAACACATAGATTTTAAAAGACAGGACATTTTCTCAAAAGTTTAAAAATGATAGTCTGATGAAAATGGAAAATTCCATACGATTATGGATTTCTTATTTATATTATTTCAGTTTAAAAAAAAATTGATAGAAAGCAACTAAATCTTTAAATATAACCCTGTTAATTAGATTTAAAATTCAGTTTTGTTTAGAAAAATACTAAATAATTCTATTTTTCCGGAAGTTCTGTAAATATAAAGAACTTAGGCTGTAGCAATGAAAATAACAAAGAAAAGTTTTTTTTATAATAAAAATATTAAATTAAAAAATTACATATAAAAATTTTGTAAAAAATGAATTTTTTTAATATTTTGGCATTTTTGCAGGAATTATTCAAATTTTCATGGTTACCCATTGAATTACGTAACACAACAAAAATACTTCCAGAAAAACAAAGATTTCTTAAAAAAAAAAAAAAAAAAAAAAAAAAAAAAAAGCTCGTTTTCAAAGCAAATGGTTTAATTAAAAGGGTTAATTAAAGTTTAAGTTGTTCATTTGCCGTCATTGTTAAACACTTTAAAAATTTAAAAAATAATTTAATAACTGATTGCAGTTAAATCACTTTTAAAGTTTTAAACATATTTAGAAATATGAGTTTGCTCGATATTTTTAGCCAAGGCTGTATTTACCTCAATAATCTATCTAAAGGTAAAAATGAATTATTTCATAATATAAAACACACATGTGTGTGTCTCTATACAACGTAAAACAACTTCAAACTAAAATTAATGATTTTCTTTTCATATAATGGATTTTAGTTTTAAAAATTACCTTAGCACTACTTTCTAATAGTTCAGATACATATTACCATATCGTTTTCCAGAAAATGTATATACATAAATATATATATATATGTATGACGATAGTTTAATAAACATATTTATATAAATAACGTATCAGAAATATGCTATTTTTCAAAATATCATATCCGAAACACAGTTTCAATTTTAATATATCCTTTGTGAAAATTTTCCAATTTTCGACATTTTCCCCAAGGCATTTACATTACATAGAGAAATACAATTACATCTACTCTCTCTCTGATGTTATTAGAATTTTTGTATGCGACACAATTTTAAATAAAGTACACCTATTTGTGCGTGACGATTTTTATACAGAAGAAACAAAATCTTGGGATAGTATTTTTTTTAAATGTTGCATGTTAAAAAATGTATATGCATAAGAGAATATGACATATCAGGAAGTATAGTATACATGAAGAAATTACTAATATTTTATCATCTTTTACATATGAAGTATCAGGGGGAAAATAATATCTTTCACTTCAGTGTATTGACTATGCCTTGTGTTTGTTATTTTTAACAGCAATACTTTAAAATTACTTAAAAATCTATCAACAAAAATTCTGCATTTAAAAAGAAAATTAGTTAAATAATCTAAATAATGAATGTTAAATAATTATAATGACAAAAATTGAGTATAATTTTAATTAGTGCAACATTAGATGTTATTTATTCGCATAATTGTGTACAAACATGGCATAATTGAATACAGTTGTGGAAAAACATCGCACCACCTCCTTTTATTTCATCACTAAATATCAGTAGAGAGATTCGAGCGGTACCGTCCGATTGATAATTAAGTCGACTTTCCTAATATGCATGTAATTTTAAAATAGGGTCGTCTAAATACTAAACTTGTAGCGACATCGGTTTTCCAATGATGATACCTAATTTAAATTATTTATAACTTGGATAAAAACAGCTTAGAAATAGATATGGTTTATGTATCTTATCTTAAACCTTAATATAGTTATAAAAGAAAATGTGAAAATTGGGGAAAATTAAGATCTTACCGGAAAAAAAGTCGGTGGTCATAAATCTAAGATCCACATTACTCATATTACAGGTATAGAGAACATGGATCCAGGGGCTCTGATTAATGAACTTGTCCAAGTTCCAATGAAAATTCAGTAAAATGTTCCAGTTTCTAAGATTTACTTTTCTGTGGATCCATTGAACGAAGACGGTCAACAATTTCTCTATACCTTCGACACTAACGACAGGAATAAATTGTGAAGCTGATAACCATTTTTGGAACGGTACTCCTTCTTTTTATGCAAAACTTAATATAGGTGATACACAATAATATTTGTATATTGATAGTTGATGATATTGATAGTTGATGATAGTTGATGATATTGATATGTTGATGTATTGATAGTTTTCATAATTAAAAACATTTTTTAATCGAGAAAAGTGCATACAAGATGTTTTGGTATATTTATTTTATCTCAATGACAACAAAAAAAATTCAATACCATGATTTATTAGGAACATATAAAGTTACGTTTGTTACGTGCATTTAACATTTGTGTCTTAAAACTTTCAACTCTTCTAATTCTATGAAGGTTTAAGAGAAAGTGTATAAATTATGTCTTTTGATGGGCTGCTTTTCTCAAAGAAACACAAATAAGATGAATAAAATGGGCGTTTTTATTTAAAAAATAAAAATATGTACAGTTTTTTAAAAGGTAACATTTATTTAAATTAAACCTATTTTAAAATTGTATTCATTTTCAGAAAGTAAACACAATTTTCATTCAAATTGAACCCTTCGCATATCTCTGTGACTATTGGCTGATAAAATAGAATGGGTGGAACGTTTTTTTTTTTTACGATTGTACCTAATGGCTAGTTGATTTAATATCATGATGACGTCACAATGATTATACCGAGGCTAACGAAAAAGAAAGGCTATCGCGGTGCTTTACGCATATCTTTTTTTACAGATCACCGGAGTCACGTGATGCTCGAATGCACCAATGCAGATGTACGAAAAGAGCATCACGTCACTCTAGCGGTCTATAAAAAAAGATGAGTGGAATGCACCGCGGTAGCCTGTCTTTTTCGTTAGCCTCGGATTATACATAGTCGCAGTTACTAAAATCATCTAAAGGTATCTCTTTAAATCGTTCCATTCTGATTCCGCTGTACTGCAATTTTTTCAATCATTTGAGACTCGTTATAAAATGGGACACATCAATGAGTCACTGACTTGAAAAAGAATCATCTTTCACATCACGCGATGTCAATGATGACAAAGAGAGTCGCATTTAGGTTACAGTGCTATTAAGTGTATTGTAATAATTAATAAAGATTTTTTATTTGTAATATCGGTGCTTCTTTGAACTAGTAATACATATGAGTTTCTGAAGATAGTTTATTACAAATTATTTTATATCTTCTTAAAATGATTCTCTGTGTGTTGGTTTATTTATTTTATGAAACTTAATATACATACTAATCATGGTTAATATTTCACATTTAAACAGCTATAAAAGAAAAACAACTGGACCAATAATTATCAAACTTTGAAATCTTAAAAAATATGTCATAGGATTTTATTTCCTTCAAAAATATTAAGAGAGGTACACACTCCTTTTTTCCTCCACTCGATAGTGAAATTTCACTAATCCAAACTGGGATAATTTGTTCAAACGACAATTGTGGCGCTCCTAATTATTGTAGGACAATGTTTTTTTTTTTTTTTTTTTTTTTTTTTAAAATAAAAGTTGCCTTCTTAAAAAAGCCTTCCTAGTTTTTCAAACTGTATAACTTTTCCATAATCGTAAGCTTTATTGATAATATAAAGATTTAAACATATGATGTCGTTTTTTTTTGTATTTTTTTTTATCATTTTTATATCTTTGGATTTGTTAAAGATAGTAAAATGAAATTACGAGAACTTATAGTTCGAAAGACGTACAGTCAAGTAGTATCATTAGAATTCAAGTAGTATCATTAGTATTTTTATGAAACCTAGAATTTTATATAGTAACGTAAAGTTGAGTTATGCAATGCACGGATGCCAAGGATGGAAAGGACATTTTTACTATATTTCTTCATTTATTTTTAATATTATTATTTGTATATTCAAGTACTTTAAAATAACTTATACTTACGCTGTACAACAGTTGTTTAAACTCTAAACACAACATGCCACACACTAAACAACTTTTGAAAAAAAAATTCAATGTTGAAGTACACTTACCCAAAATAGAACGGAACTTTTAAGTAACATTTTTACAGCAGAATGGTCGCTCAACAAGTAAGAAAGATTTCTGCGCACGGTAATTTTTAGGTAATGATTTTGGGTATATGATTTTGGTCGTCCCAGTTTTGTGCACTATACCGGACAGGCGGGTAATTCAAAAAGTCTTCACCAGTAAGAAAATGAAAGTTTATACTTCATATTAACATCTAAACAAAAATTTTAAATAGTAGTTATGTCAGTATATAAAGTGCTCTCTACCTTCTTATGCAACCAGATTAAATCGCAATCTCTCTCTCTCTCTCTACAGTTTCTGGACACATATCAACCAAAATATTTCTAATACTTTGGCATTGCAACAATGCTTTATACTATAACATCTTTCAATTCTCACAAATTTCTAATGTTGTCCCGATAAAAATTGTTTTAATATAACGTTAAACCAATGGGTTGAAGTGAGTTGACCGAGATAGCCATACAAAATGGAATATCGTTGATTAAACTATTCGCGTGTAAAATTATGCTTAAGCAACAGGTTTGCACATGTACCGATATCAGGTGGAACATGATCGTACATAAAAATCATGCTGTAACACTGTTCAAGATCGGATAACGATGACACTTCTTAACAGGGATGTGTAGAGGATGTCAGTTACGAAGAATGTGGCGGCTCCTGCAACAGATTGTTCTTCGAAGAACCCAATCATTTAACAATTACAGCAAAAATTCCCCTTGGTGATAACATTTTGAATTAATTATTTTTAAAAGTTATAAAATGCCGTGACATCTTTTATAATATTTGGTATATTTTATTCCCGTAATTTTAATTTTATAGTCAATGTGCATTCTTTACAAAATGCTTAATATTGTTTTACTGGACGAAGAATATTCGAAAATAAACAATTGAATTTGCAGTACGGATAAATGTTGAAGCAGAAAATTTAGATTTTCACACAAAAAATTCCAGAAGACATGCTAATGAATGTTAAAATTATAGGTTATTAAAAAAAATATTATACAGTATATAATCCAAGAACTAAGAGAATTAGTATTAAACATAATTGAATGGTCTAGGGTAAAATGCTTGAAAACATTCTTAATTATATATAGCATGAAGATTTTGAAACTTAATCGCTGTTAACACAATTGAACATAATTGATTACTGAAAGTATGTTTTTCTCCAATCCAGTTGTAGTTAAAACTAAACAATCTAATTATAAAAATATGATATATTATTGAGTTCTGTGCCAGTTTTATGATAAAGAAATTATCCTTCCTTTACGCATAACTACATTCTCTTTTGCAAACTCCCTTAGAAACACGTCGCATTGTTTACTTTTAAATACTTTAATGACAAAATGGGAAGTCTAAATTTGTTTCAAATTAAAATAAATTTTTCACCTAAGCTTATTTAAATTGTGCTTCCTAAACGGGATACTTAATATTCATGATTTAATGTAATTTAAAACAATATATTAACGTTAGTACTTGGTAAATAGAATTTGAAATTTATTTTAACGTGTCCAGCAAAAGGAATTAATGTACTAAAATACTTCTATAGTCAGTTTAATTAAAAGTTTGCTGTAGAAATTCGCGATTTTGATAAAATTTTAGCTATTGAATTCATACTCAGAAATCGATTTTAAAAATTATTTTATGCTAATAATAAGTTTCCTTTAAAAGTATCCATTATAAAGATACAAACTATGATTTATGCTGCAAGTTTAAATAAATAATCAATTACATTTAATACATTTTTACGGAATTCAGATAAAAGAAATCTACAGGTAGAGTCTTTTACGAGGGCTCTAATGTAAAACAATAATTACCAAATAATTAGTAAAAATTATTCGATAAAAAATACTTAAAAGTTTTCTGGAATAACCTTAACAATCTAAAATTAGTCTTCTTTTTAAGTTTTAATTTACTCCTTAATTTACTCCAATTATACAGGGTGGACAGAAATTAGTTTGGCAATTTCAGAACCGAGCAATTTACGAAATATTAAATGTAATATATCGTTTAAATGACAAATTGCTAGTATTGTATCATAAGTTTGCTGATATAGGGTAAGCCGAGGTAATTTGGTGCCTTATTTTCAAATCTTATTGTATGGTGTGAATTTTTAAAAACATTTAAAAGTATTTACACATGTGTACTGTACATCAAATATATTCCTATTATATAAATAGCACATTTTCAGGACGAAAAAAAAATATTTTCTGGACTCTATCAAAAACTGTAAAATGAGCACCTTCCAAAGTTTCAGTATCTCTCTGTTTACATGAAGTTTACATGAAGCATGATAATGTACCTATGAATAAAATTTTGTACTGGCATTGTGGAAAATACATTCTAATAAGTATTGCATTTCTTCCTTCTGCATTTTTGAAAATGGCCCAGAGAAGAAATATATTGATTCAAGCACCAAATTACCCCGCGTAAAAAAGCAGGGTAATTTTGTGCCATGGTATTGTACTTATAAATTATTTTCACTATAGTTTTATTGTGTTTGACGATTGTGATTAACATTTAGTTTATTTATGCTGACTTCTTCATTCCAGATTCATTCAGATAGGAATTAAGCTACTGAAAGGCGTAAAATTTGAGATTTTACTTGTGTTTAAAAATGTTTACGCTGTGGCATAACCTTTTACTAAGAAACAGTTGGAGAAAGTTATTTTTTATATACGCCTATTATTCAGAAGACTGTGTAATGTTCAAAATATCATTATTTCTATTCTAAAATGAAAGTCTATTTTCACTCTAGCCTATATCATTAGGAGGGTTTCATTTTATTTCCTTTTGTAGTACAACAGTGTTGATAGTGTGTATTGTTAAGATCGAATTGTGACTTCGAACAAATATAGCAACTGTCATAGAACCATGAGCAGAAATCAACACTTTGTAGAAGCATACGGACCGATTAGAATCATACTAGTACATCATTGCCTTATTTAAAAAAAAAAATCAGACTGATTTTCCCCTTTCAAAACATATTTCGTAAGATGTCCCACTACTCTATGTTCACTGTTGTAAAAACAAAAAATAAATCCTGTCAGTGCCAGATGAGAACAAGTTTCTTTAGCAATTATATGGTGATTAAGTTGGCAGTGTCAGAGTAAACCAAGCCACACGATTTACTCTTGCACTCTTGATATCAATGTTAATCTGTACAATCTGTTAAACTTGGTCTATTTCTTGAATAGTTTTAAAATTAATCAAATTAATTATACAGGTATTAGATGGAATGACATACAATGGTTTGGCAATTCAAACACATTTTTCACAAAAATGTGAGATAATTCAGTCTGGCTCTCAACATCTCATATGATAAATTAGATTGTCCATTTAGCAAAACTGCCAGTCAGATGGCACACCAACGGGCGGTGTTGCTCTAGCTACATCTTACAGCTCTTTGCAATGTGCAGTGAATGCCAAATCGGTTACTCATATTATTGATACTACTGAGCTTGATTAGTAATAGAGTTGCCATTCATTTAACATTGTAATAAGGTGTGTGATGCTGCTTTTCAAACAGCACCGCTGGTGTGTAAGCTTATTGACAGTTCCTTTATAAGAACCATTTAATCTACTAATGATGACAATGTACCTATATACTTTTGTGCTTCCATGTTTCTTATATTTTTATATTATACAATACTAACGCTATACAACACAGAAAAAGTTCGTTGGGCTAAAAAATAAAGCGTAAAAAGGTGGAAGTGCGCTTTCATAAAATCAAGGCCCATTGACGTTTATCCCAATTCTTTTGGTTAAGCCTGCATGTGTATAATTTATGTACAACAAATTGTATACTTAAATTTAATTTTAGCTGAAAAAAGCGTAATGCAGTTAAAAACGCACTTAGAAATACAACAATTACCCTCCAAAGGTGGAAATGTATCTAATTTCGTTTTCGCAGCTATGTATATGAATATATTTATACATCTCTTAGACTAATAAAATATAGTTCATATGGAAATTACATAACATCGTTAAAAACACATTTTACGCAATTCACGCCCATAGGGAGTAATACTTACAAATTCCTGTATCCAACTCCCTGTATCTGATTTATAGACGTTTTACACACCAAATAATACATTTAAATTTAATTAAGTTTAAAAATAACTAAACCAGTGAAAACACAATTCCAGCAAGTATCGCTCATAATAAGTCATTGAACTGAATTATTTTGTGTCTCTGAAAAAGAAAGACAAATCTATGCTCTTTAGAAAGCACGTTGTAGTACACCTTAGTGATGCATATAATTTAATTTTATTACATTTGAAATAGTGTAGTGTTACAGCACTGAATTACACCAAAAACAATTTTCCCTATAGATCAGAATGTAATAGAAGCTTTTTATGGATCCCTGAAAACGAATCGTAAATGTTACACATTCCAGAATGAATATGTATGCATCAATATAAAAATCATGATGGTGCACCTGCTTGATGCATATCAATTTCAATACATATTTTAAGTAACGTAACATTTTTTAAATGGACCGCAAAGAATTTTTTCTCATAGACGATAATGTAGAGGAATTCTTTTGTGTGTCCTTTTGAATGGACATCATTATCTACATACTTCAACTTCAATAGCATACATTTTATAGCAAAGCTATGTCCTTAAGCCATTAACATTAAAATATATCGGTATAATGAAAATTGAAATATATTTACTTGAGTTAGAGATCAGACTAACAGACTTCAACTATGTTGGAAAGTGTTAAATATGCTAACAAAATATGAATTCACACACATCATTGAATAATGCATAAAATAACACACCATTTTAAGCTAATTTGAAAATGAAATAAAATAACAGTTCAATGTATTATTTCCTCATATTATAAATTCTAGAATCTTTTATTGCTTTGAAAACGTCTGAACATTTTTAAAATACTAAACGACAAATCAAGTTATTTCTTAAAAATACTTCAAGAGCTAATTAGTATTTTATAACATTCGAAAATATATAAAAATATCCGATACTGCAAGTATGAAATATTTTCCATATGAAAGATAAGGAAATTTTAGAAAACTTAAAGAGGTCTCGTAAATAACGAAAAGTGTCATTTTATTTTAGAAAAATACTATTTTACGAACATGTACTTTAATATCATAAGATATCCATAAATTCAAAGTTAATTTGTTTTTAAGAATTCCAAGCATATATTAAATTTCATTTGAAATAATAATTTAATAATCTTTAAATAGCTTTTCAGCGTTTGTATTGCAAGGTATAGTATAATAAAGTATTAGGCAATTAAAATATATATATTAAAATTTATCATTAAAAAAATTTATATAAATCCATCTTAGATGAAACATTTCTAAATACAAAGGAAAGATAACGTGAGACTATTTTTTATTCAGCTTAGAAATACAGTATTTTATATTGTATAGTGTCTATAATTTTGTATTTGCATATTTTAATTCTAGAAAGGATCCGGTTTTCCTTTTAAAAACATTAAACGATAGCCCCCGACTAATCTTTTTGTATAAAATACTTTTCATTTTACACACCAAAACGACAAAATATCGTTTTGTTAAAATGCACTGCAGCGAATTTAGACAGAAAAAAAATTAAATGCCCTCTACTTTTTAATGTACATAGAAATTCCCATAAATTATTTTATTTATTATTAGCTGACCCACCCGGAGTTGCTTGGGCTCGTGATAAAAAATGTAAACAAACGTCATGTTTGTATGATTTTATATCTTTTATCCGATTTTGTATGAAAATATTTTTTTAAAGAAAAATTTGCAAAAAAATATTGATATTTAGTGGTAAAAGCGGCCGTAAGAGGACATTTTCTTGTTTTATCACATAGGGTCAATTCATAGTTTTTTTAAAGAAAAAAATGTTCTTGTTTGTATTGCAAGGTATAGTATAATAAAGTCTTAGGCAATTAATATATATATATTAAAATATCTCTTAAAATAACTCTTTGACATCTTTATCGTTTATAAATAAAACGGTTTTACAGACCATGTAAAAAATTCGTGAAAAAATATTGTTGTCTAGTTGTAAAATAAATATGTTTTCTTTTAGCTTTTTTGCTGTTGTTTGTTTTCGCGTCGGCTCTTTTAACATAACAATAAATAAAATAGTTCTCATCTTCCGAACTCACTAAAATATCAAACGGTTATAAATATAGTAGTGAAAAACGAGAATTTTTTACGTTTTTTTCTCCCGAAAAGTTCTTAAATTTATTTTATATAAAATACACTGCTCAAAACAATTAAAAGATATTGCAGTTTTAGGTGGATTTTGTATCTGGGAAACTTTTAGCTGATTGATACATGGTCGACAGACATAGTAGGTTATATGAGAATAAATTACACATGTTTGGCAGAAAAAAATGCATTTTATTGCGCATTTGTGTACAAAAGGAAAAAAACACAATTTGTGCATATGAGAAAAAAAGAATAAGAAAAGGTGTTTTCTTCAAAGAAAATCATTTTCAGTAGGGGGTATGGTTTCCACGGGCGGCCAGCAACGTTGAACACCTTTGAGGCATGGACTCAATGAGGCTATTAATGACGAGTTGGGGTATTCTGCCCCACTCTTCCAGAAGAGCTCTTTCCAGTTCTTGGAGAGTTTGTGGGGATTGTTGGCGGCCAGAAACTCGTCTTCCTAGAGCGTCCCAAATGTGCTCGATTGGATTCATGTCTGGAGAACACGCTGGCTATTCCATTCGAACGATTCCTTCCTCGAAAAGGAAATCCTCCACCAGGTTTGCACGATGTGGCCTGCAGTTATCGTCCATTAAAATGAAGCTATCTCCGATTGCTGCAGCGTAAGGGACTACAATAGGTCTGAGGATCTCATTCCTATATCGGCGACCAGTCAGAGCTCCATCTCGAATGATGTAGAGGTCAGTGCGCCCGTCAATGGAGATGCCACCATACACCAACACTCCTCCACCGCCAAATCTGACACTTTCGTGCACGAACGCAGGATTATTCCTACTGCCACAGTCCCTCCAGATGAAAATACGCCTATTATCCGGATGCACAGAAAATCGGGACTCGTCAGAAAACAGAATATTGCTCCATTCATTTCTCCTCCAGTTGACATGCTCGGTTGCCCACTCCCTGCGGTCGCGACGATGCCTTGATGTTAATCTAACACATACCATCGGTCGGCGAGCATACTGACCTACAGCATGGAGCCGGTTTCGGACAGTCTGAGTTGAAATCGTGGTGCCTGTAGCCGAGCGAAGGTGTTGTTGGAGAAGAGTAGCGTTCATGTTTCGGTGTCTCCGAGCTGTTAACGCTAAATACCGATCTTCATTGGGCGTTGTTGCCCGTCTACGACCTTGCCCTGGCCTTCGGCCTGCACATCCACTCTCCAAAAAACGGTTCCAGATCCTGGAAATGACACTTTGTGACACTCCAATGGCTTGCGCTACTTCGGCTTGAGTTTGGCCCCCTTCTAACCTACCAACAATTCTCCAAGCTTCTGAATCTGTCAAATGACTTCGCTGAGACATCGTACTCATCGAAACAAAGCAATCACTGAATGCCGATCATCGTTGTCTTCATTCTCTTTTATCCAGTTGAAAGTCAAATTTCATTCGCTGCCACTGAAGCGAAGTTTTTAACGTCGAACTCAAAATTTGCATACTCCACAGTTTGAAAAACAGAAAAATTTGCGTTGCTCTGAAATACTATGTCGGAATACAGACGTTAGTTACTTTTAGTGTAAAAAGAAGATCGTATCTGTGTGGCGCAAAGTGGCCTACGTTCACTGTGTTTTTGAAAAGGTTTAAATTTGTATTCTTAACAACCAATTTCACCATTGATTAGAAGACGTTCTAGTTTTTAGAGTTTTTTTGGTTTTTGATACATTTAAGATTTCGACATGGAGGGGGGTTGACATAAGCCAGAAAAATGACCTTCGGAAAACGACCATTTTTGAAAAAACAATTTCAAAGTGTTAACAACGATATTTTTTCAAATTGATTGCGGCATTTGAGACTTTTCCAATTTTAAATGTAACGAATGGTTTTGCCAATTTAGGTCGATTAAAAATAATAAAAATAATAAAAAAAACGCTTTTGGTTCTTTTTGTCCGTCCGATGTGATGCACAAATCGGGTTCTTGACATACCCGGATGCTTTTGCTATCAGACAAAGAATGTGATGATTTTTTAATGAGTTTTTAATTAATATCTTGTCTAATTATCAAAATATTAAAAATCTGAAACTCCGGTCCACACCAGAACATGCCTTGGTCTGCCTAAATCCAAATTTTCAGACCTATGTGAGCTGTAGATTTCGCTTTCCATCGCCAACAAACACACACACAGACAAAATCTTTCTTTTATTAGTATAGACACAATTAGATATGCTAGAACGTACTAAATATACTAAACATATAAACTAAAAACATATAAACATAGTAAACATACTCAAAGATAGTGATATAGAAAACAAATAATTCTAAACTTCTAAATATATTATAATGAATTATCTAAGATTTATTCAAGTTTCTCATCTTTTACACAAATATTTCAATATGAAGTACTATAAAAAAACGACGTTTAGACTACGAAAATTATGTAATAAAATTTCAGTCCTATTTCAGCAGCATTAACCTTTTCGTTTTGAGTGATGTATGTGCAAGAGGATTTGAGGGAGATTTGTTTGGATCCATATAAGCATGAAAGGACACAGAACCAGACAATATAATTGTTGAGAGAGACGCGAACTCGCACATGCATTGTTCGATGCTGATAGAAATGCATTTCTGTTTATAGTAGAAGTACATGTAATAAGTTTTCCATTTTCTATTGACATAAAAAGGTAGTAAAATAAGATAAATTCTAGTTCATGTGCGTGATTACAAATGAATCATTATGAATTCTTAATGTGAATTGTAAAAATATTATTTCGGTCTGACTTTATTTATACTAGTATTTTTTATATTGATATATTAAATACTAGATGTTAAATTTTTAAGAATTCGCCCTCCAACGCCCATTAGTAAACTTGCATATTATTTTAAAATTGATAGCTTGTATTATTTTCCCTAAGAAAAAGTAATAAAAACCAAATGTTATCAAAACTACATGTTATCAAGTAAGTGATACACAAGTTCAACATTGCATCATAGCAACAAAATTAACCAAACAAGCGAAAGCGTACAAATATTGGGTGCATTTGTAATTTCATAAATACGTAGCACATATAGTCGTCGTCTGTTCCGTCCGTCTGTCTGTCTGTCTGTCCATCTGTCATTCCGTCTGTCTGGCTGTTCATCCGCATATAACAGCACAAAAACTACCCAACCGAATGGTTTGAAAATTAATATTTATAATCGTGCAATTATTATTATTAACGTACAATTTCCACCTTGTTTTATACTTTTATCCAAAAGGGGAAGACCGACTCAAGTCCTTGCTTGTTATTGAACGATTTAGAAATCTTTAGAAGTTTATATTATTATGCCAGGAAATCCGAGAGTTGTGGGACATTTTTTATGATTAGATAAACTCTTCTATATCCAAATGAACGGTCCTCGGTACATAGTCACTTAAAAACTAAATCAAGAGGTCCTTTCAAAGATGTGTCACCTGGAGGTGACAATAGGCGCTGGCGGATCTCGTGAAAATTTCTGTAACTTTTATTAAATATTTAAAATGATTCACTAATTACTAAATAACTGCTTAATTTATCACTCATAAATTTGTGGAATTAACTTAAACTCTAACAGTCTACATAAAGTGAATGGTTTACTTTTAGTTTGAAACAAATTACCTTTCTTAAACTTCGCATTTACTAAGTTTTAATTAGAAAAAAAAAGTTCTTTTCAGAATATACAGTGAACTCTCGTTCGTGGTGAATTCCATGAAAGGCCATTTTTCGTCCGGACTAACCGAAGTCCGTATTAAATGATATCAGTATTTCAACGGCGTAAAACAATTCCTTGTGTTCGATCAATTGAATTCAGTTTTGGACCGATATTAAATAGGTTATCAACTTTATTCTAAAAGCAACAACTTTCCTTTAATTTAGTAATTTTAGTTTTAAGAAAGTAAATTAATAACAATTTTAATACTTTGGAATTTTTTTCCATAGAAAATTTCTCACGCCTTGCATTCATAATAATCAATTGAATTTATCTGAATTGAATCAATTTTCAATTGAATCATTGAATTTATTCAATTATCGATGTTGGATTTTCTTTAATTTCGTGTTTACCCCAGGATTCGTGGCTCACGGAAAATATTCCATCTTGTGCTGCATTTGTAGCCTTGCCAACATGTTATAGTGAGAGAAGTATTAAAATATATGAATTTATTCAATTATCGATGCTGGATTTTCTTTAATTTCGTGTTTACCTCAGGGTTGGTGGCGCACGGAAAATATTCCATCTTGTGCTGCGTTTGTAGCCTGGCCAACATGTTACAATGAGAAAGTTCCAGGCTGAGTGTCGTTCCCAAGTGGTTCAGTTGGTAGAACGCCAATGCGCTATACTGATGACCCGGGTTCGAGTCCCGGCTTGGGTACTATTCACTATGCTGGCTGTACGCATATTAAGCAATTAAAATGTGATTATTAATAACAATTTGTTAATACAAAATAATAGATTGCACAGAACAAACCAAGTATGCTGCAAAGAAATTGCTGTAGTTACAGAATTTTACTTTAATTAAACATTAAAATAATATCTCACATTTCTTTGCGTTAATTTAATAAGTAACCTCTTTACACCATCATTTTATAGTTTTGAGACACATTCGACGATTTCATCTGTTAAAACGAATTTTAAATGGTAATATGGGCAATTTTTAACGTTAGCATTTGTTTGACCTTGTACGTTTTTTCTGATTGAAAGTTTCCATTCTCTTCATCATTTTCATTGACAATTTTTTGAACTCTCAATAACCAAATCTACATCAAATTTTACTTTTAAAGAAACTAGGCAATCCAAGCTGGGCTTCCCGAGATAGAGAATATGGGTAAAAACCATTTTTTTAAATTGAAAACTCAAATCGATATTTACATTTAATAATTTTTTTTTAGATTGTTCCCTAACAGCACCAAAGAGCACTTTTATACGAAATATGTCAATTGTATATTTAAATAAAATTTTGAAATTTATTAAAAGCGATAATTTCGTATTGGGCAAAAGTTAATAACAGAAGAAATTACTACAAATTTCGTTTCATACAGCGTTTTTTTATTATTATTATTCTGATAATTTCAGCAGTTGTAAGCTCTCGTTTCGATTACATGTTTGTTAAATTTGTGTTTTATTTATACTATTTTATTTATTGCTTAATAAAGTTTTAATTTTGTTAGGGAATATTAGCTGGAAACAAATGCTAAACATTTTATATAGTTTAAAGGGCAGACGGATTAATACTTTGTAATCATCTGCACGCGATAGATATAGATAAAGAAATCACGCTTGAAATAACTATTTATTTAAATGAGCAAATTGCGATAGTTTTCAAACAAATTTCATTTGAAATTAGATTTTTTCCCCTATATAACGGTGTAAAAATTGAAAATATGCGATGTTTAGAAATTAAAAAAATTGCAGTAACAAAAATTGCAAAACCGAAATTTCATTGTCATGTGTTGCCATTCGCAAAATGACGTCAAAGTTACGCACGGACATGTTTGTCCTTTAAAATATAGAAGATAGATATTAGACAAAACCAGATTTGCCGGTTATTTTGAGAAAAGATACACGTATTAACCTATAAGTAGTATGATTAAGCAATGCCTTTCATATTACACGCAAACAGAAAATGATGAAAAAAATGAAATTGTCCTTATTAACCGAAAATATGTCTTAGCGAAGACGCATTAACGAGAGTCCACCGTATACATACATATATATACACATATGCATACACACACACACACACACATATATATATATTCATTGTACAATCGAAAATTTCTATCATTGAATAAGTAAGTTTTTCTATTCAGAAATAATGTTACTCAAAAGTCGAAAGCTATACAGAGCTGCTTAGATTCTATCAAAAAAAAAAAAAAAAAAAAAAAAAAAAAAAAAAAAAAAAAATACCGGAGCCCTAATATTCTGCAGTACTAATAACCGTAGCTTCCCCCCCCTCCACCGTCACTCCAATATGCATATTTATATTTCATATCTTATATGTATTTGCAAAATTTAAAACAATTTTTTTCTTTAGCAAAATAAAAATTTTAAATATATCTATCTCCATTTACTTAGCTGTCAATTATTCTACTTTTTAGTTATCACTCCGGCCGAAAAGAAATCTTTGCCTAATTTTAATGTTAATTAATCACAGAGTTCTGTGATTAAATAAAGTATGGTTCGTTATTCGGAAATAGTGTTAACACAAAAAAAAGAATAGTTCGCAGCTATGCATTTTTATGAAAAAAAAAAACGAATGAAATTTTCATAAATTAATGTTTATATGTTGAAGAATCAAACAAAGATATGAACTTCGACATGGGAGGAAAAGGAAAGGGTAATTTAGGCTTCGGTTTTTCGGAAGCGCTTGCACTGGGCACCTACGTAATTTAAGACATGTATATATATATTCATATAATGGAAATGTAATTACATGTGCAAACAAAATGGAAAAGTAACTTAAAAAATTTAAACACAGAAGAGTGAAAATTCAAAATACATTCAATATATATATTGAAAATTCAATATATATGTATATATATATATATATCCATATATAATCATATATAACCATATATATATATATATATATATATATATATATATAGAGAGAGAGAGAGAGAGAAAGAGATAAGTAGATAGATAGGCAGATAGGCAGACAGACAGATATACAGATATAGACAGATAGATACGACGGGGAAAATTACACAAAATTACACAATCACACAAAAATTGCACAAAACAAATTGACAAAAATCTGTTTAGTATGAATTGTTAATTTTTTCTTTATTAGTAATTTCTTTTAAACCTTTGAAGCATTAAAAAATTATGCATAGTTAAATAATATATTCTAACTCTAAATAAACTAGATAAACTTATCTATAGAAACCATAAATGCAATTTTGAGGTATAATGGATCAACTACTCCTATATTCTCAAGTACATTATCCAGTTTCCTCGTGAATGCACTAAAGGTTCATTGTAGAGTTAAGCCTGATAATTTGTCATCATCCATTTGCTTAATACGCAGTAATTTTGACGGATATCGGTAATATAGCTCCTGAATTATAGTTACAAGCAATCTGAAATGTGATCTTAAGATGATTGCTAAAATGCATTAATGTTTAATGTAATGAGTGTTTACGCTTAAAAGTAATTAAAGCGAAATATGTTATAATATTTAAGGACTTAAATACTCATATATGAAAACAAAACAATAAGTTATAACCAACTTGCATTTTATTACTAGATTTTTAACTGAGATGTAAAAATTAAAATCACAATAATAAAGACGTTTCGGTTTATCTATAAAACTATCCTCAGGAGTAAATTTTCTTAAATACAAAACGGCCGAAAATTATTTACATGTTACATAATTGAAGGTTTCATCTCTCTCGTTTATTTTATGGATAGAAAACTTACAATTGTTCTGTTAATTTTAATAAGATTCATAAAAGAATTGTATTTGTAAATTTAAAATGACAAAAAAGAGAATTAAAAAGGAAAGTTTGTTAAATATTGAAAATTTTATTTCTAAATCTTTTAGAAGTCAGTCATCTGTTTAAATATTATATATATGTTAAAGTAAATATTTGGAAAGTCAATTTCGGGGTACTTCATGCATATTGCCACCAACTTGTTTTAGAAATGAAATAAAATGATATAATTAATTGAAATTAATTTCATTATATTGTTTGAATTATTTAAAAGGTAACGTTTTGATATAAAATTGAGAGAACAAGAAGATATTTAAAATATATATAAATATTTTTCATTTCACTTTTTATAATGAGTGCTATTCACGTTTTATAGATAGTAACATATGCACTATCAAAAGAATTAATGAAATATTTCTTATACACAATTTAAAACTTATAATACGTTTTTTTTTTATAATGCTTTGACATTATAAAAAACCCAAAAGCATTTTATATAAATGCATAAATAATGCTTCAAAGAAGTTATTTTTTAATTACTTAGAGAAAGTGTTCTCTGTCTTTGAGCGCTGTGAGTGAAAAATAAAATTTTATATTTGTTTATATTTTTATTTTCCTCGGGGAATAGATACTTCTATCATCAAATTGAATGCAATGGCATGTTTTATTAATTTTTATGCAAAAAAAAAAAATATTTTCAGACAGTTTGAAAAGTATTTAGAATATTTGTGATTAGAGAATATTTCAAACGTATTTTTATGTATTCAGATGTTAAAAAAAATACTTTGCACAAAAATATGGAGTTTAAAAAAAATTTAAGAATGGTAAATGTAATATTAGTATGTAAATTGTTACAAAATAGTATTAGAATTGTAAATTGTAATATTAACATTATAATGTATTCAAAAATACCAAGAATTTTTTTATCATGGCATTTAAAAAAAAAATTAAAACGATAAATAATTCGTTTATTTTTTAGAAATTTAAAAAATTACTGTAATTACGTTATTTGTCCATTTTTTAATTATGTAACAGTATGGGAAAAAGTATAAATTGAAATGTAATGTTTAGATCGAAATAATAGTACTATGTCAAATTATTATTGTTTTGTAATTTTCAGTTATGTTAAAGCTACGATTGAATCTCGATATTTAAAGGTAAAAACTCACGGAGATTAACATATGGAGTGTAAATTAAACACAAAATCATTTTTGAATGTCTTTTATAAAATTGTCTCAAGTTAATCTTGATTTAATCAAGCGTATGACTTATGGAAGTTGTTGTGAACATGTTCGACTTTGTCGAATATTTCGATTTAAACCTTTTATTACATAATTAAAATAATTTGTATCTTAAGCAGAATATCTAAGATTTTTCAAAATTTTCAGTTTGTTACAATGTTTACATATTGCGGAAATACGGGAATTCTGGTGGTAAAACATTTCTTTTAAAACATAATGGCCACTGGGTAAAGCTAGCAAAAAAGACTAATGTTACGGAATAGTAATAACGAAATTGTTTTTTAAAAGTACGATGAATGGGAACAAAACATATTCTCAGATTTTGTAAGGTAAAGCCAGGAGAGATGGCGCAGTCGGCAAGATTGCGCACATAGAGGTTCGGCGGGAAGGAGTAGAATGAGAGCACAGCGAATCCAGATAGTTGTACAACAACAGTAGTGGAGTGTCTACTTGAAAATGCACGTTGATTGCTTTGAGCGTCTAAGATAAAGAATTGTTATTTTGTTTTATTTTCCCAAAGTCAGTGCTTGAATTTTCATAGCTATTCCTCACAATTTCTATACAATGTCAATAGTACAAAATATTTTAAACTTAAAAAAATTCTCATAAGCTACTAATCTAGACTAACAATATGAACATCAACGGTTTGTTTTAGTAGCGGCCATGTTTAAATAAAAGGCCGCGCAATCTCTCCTACCGAAATTGGAGAGTTTGCGCATCTGCTACTTAGGAGAGATTGCGCCTTGTTCCCATTAGTTTCCATGCTAGGAGAGATTACGCAGCTGATTGGTAAATTTGCATAAAAAATGAAAAATGAAAATGGACTAATTTTAAGTTAAACGTGTTATTAAATTACATAGTTTTATATTGTAATCTTATGTGGACTTGCTTTTCCTGATTCTTTATTTATTTTTCCTTTAATTAAAATTTTTTAATCGTTTTTAAAATTATTTCCTTTTTCTGATTCTTTAAACATTACGTTGAAATATTCACTCCCAATACAATAAAACTTGTTCACAAAAACCTTACAATAATGTCATTTAAACGTAATTATTATTGTTAACAATTTAATTGTAGTTATTATTAGTAACAATCTCTCCTGTCCATGTGCGCAATCACACGAACCCTGTAAGGACACATTGCGCAAAATAACTTTCTTGGTTTTATTACAACTGTTCTATTGAATTGCAACATAACAACAAAATAGCAATGGAAAAGCATAAAAAACAAATGAAGTAATAATGATTCATGGATAGTTTAGCAAAAAATTAATATTTAGATTTTTTATTGCTATTCTTTTGAATTGTGCGCAGACTCTTCTAGCCTTACCTTATGTTTTTCAAATTATAAAGATTCTATCAATAATTCACAGTAAAACTCCAGTTATCCGAATTCTACTATAGAGTTCAAAAAATGTCTGAATGCATATCAAGAAACAGAACATTGAATTTAAAGGAAAAAACTTATTTAAATGCAAATTGAATGTATTCGTTCGTACCTAGATTCGTTCGTACCTCGAATGTATTCGCTAGTATCTCGAATGTATTCGTTCGTACCTTTAAATTCCTAGAGATAATCAAGATGAATTAACTAATGTTAAAATTTATATTTCATTGGAATTGGCATTAGGATAATTTTAAGCCATTTACGGTCTATGACAAAACAATTCAATTTTTTGAATGTGTTCAACTAATACAATTTAAGAACACATTGATTCAAACACAATTAAATACAATGAACCAAAAATGAGTTAAAAATTAACCTGGTCCAGGACTCGAACCTGGCGTAACATGCTGTTACTCTTGACTACTGATCTACCCAAGTCGATACCCTAGCCCGCCACAATTTCTCGCATTTATACATGTTTCAAAGAGTTACCGGCAGGCAAATCATGCAGCACAGTATGACAATAGCAACGATGAATTACTGAATATTCACATCGGTAATTAATTATTATATATATTAAAACACGTAAACAATACGTCTGTTTACTTTTAAGTGCAATTTAAGAACATATTAATTCATACACAATTAAAGACAATGAATCCAATATGAGGAAAAAAATGACCTGTGTCAGGACTGAAACCTGGGACCTTCAGCAGTTGTCTGTATACGTTAATAAGTAATTCATTACCGGTGAATATTTATTAATTCATCCTTGCTAATGTTAACTCGTTCTGCATGATTTGCTGGCCGCTGACTCTTTCCATCATGCTTAAATGCGAGAAATTGTCGGGCAAGTAAATCAACTTTTGGGTATCAAGAACTGGTATATCAACTTACGCTGAAGGTCCAAATTTGTATCCTGGCCCAGGTCAATTTTTCTCTATGTTGTTTTCAATGTGTCTGAATTAATATGTTCTTAAATTGTACTTAAAATTAACCAGACATATTGTTTATGTGCTTTAATAACACATTAAAATGAACGTAAGTATGGTATTTTTATTTTCTCCAGTTTTTGGCTTTATGGAAAAAGTGGTATTGTAAAAACGTAGCTCTAACGTAAGTTGAATCTTTAGTTCTACATTTTTATCGAGCAAAAGAAGTTTTATAGTAATTTTTAACTTCTTAATATAACTTTTGTTTTTAATGATTACCACAATTGTCTGGATTATGTTCAGAATAAACTAATTCAGATAATTGAAGCTTTTGACAGTACATACTATTAGCTGGATTCACCTTACATATTATTAGTAATTAAGTTGCATATAAAGAAATTGGCGTTTTAGAATTTTAAGAATTATATTAAATAAACCAATTAAAAAATCATAAAGAGATAAAAAATTGAAAATAGTTCCTTCTTAAGTATGTAGTTACTTTTATTTGTTGACACATCACGTCTTTACATAGGATCAGTGTTTCTCTTAAATAACAAAACACACACACATACACTCATGCATACATTTTTTAAGACAATGACAAAAAGTCTTAATGAAATGTTAATTTAAATGTGTATAAGCTTTTTATATATCTTAACATATTTGACCCGAAATTAAACTTATTTTATTTCAGAAAATAACAACAACAACAACAACAAAAATAACGATAAGTTTTAACAAGAACAGCAGCAAAAATAGAAGAATGAAACATATAATGACATGGCGTTTATAAAAGAAATAAATAGTAATTGTCGAAATAACATAAATGATTACATTTATTCAAACATAACATATTTATATTTTTACATCCAAAAAGGAATTGAGGATTTTTCTGAAAAAATATTTCAATTAATTACCATATGTAAAAAACCCATAACTAGCATAGAGTAATTAAATTATGCAGTTTCTAAATAAATTGTTTTCTTTTTTTATAAGAGGAAAGGCATTCAAAAACAGTAGCAGGATAAATATTTTATTTAAAAAAAATCCACTGGAAACAAATCTTATATGTAAAAAAAAATAGATTCATTTTGATGATACAATTTAAGCAGATATTTATTCATAAAACTACTTAGTAATTATTATCATAGGCGAAGAAGAAAATAATTAAAATGAAAATAATTGCAATGATTTAAAGCAAAAAGCATATTTTTAAATTTGTAAATAAGATAATGCACCCAGTTTCTTAATTTTATCATGAATTTTTTACATATGTTGTTAATATATTAAAATACTGCACTTTTGGTAAACTATCGTGATTTAACATTATTACGCAAGAAATAGAAAAGCTGGAATAAGTGAAAATAAATAATAATAATAAAACACGGACCTTTTATTCATGTTAATATATTTGTATATATTTTTTTATTAAATGAAAAAACACATTAAGGACTGCCGTTACCGTGCGGTTACAGCATAACAGCCAAGCATTTTGTTGTTTGAATACCCGTATTTTTAAAGATAAATAAATGACAGAGATTTTTATTTGATGACCGAAACACTGCTATAAAATAAGACAAATATTTCTATTATCAGAAAGTGGTATGAAATGTAATCTTTGCATTTCAAAGAAAAATTAAATTCGTCCTTAATGGGTTAATACATGTAAACATAGTTATAAATATGCATTCGCTTCTTTAATCTAAACTTTTTTATAGCCATGGTCAATGCAGTCCTATAAAATAAAACTTGTTCTTTTCAGGAATATCATATGCAAAATTACGAAATATAGTACTCAATATTTATGTATATGAACAGGCCAGCTTTCCTTATGGGTCATGGTCCCTTTGGACCCTACATTATTATACATATACCTATTATGATACACCTTTTACATAGCGGAATTAAAAATTCTTACATTGCATTTATATCATATTACGTGAAAGGGTTTAGTATGTTAAACATTTTGTATGATCTCTGTTGAAAAAAATAAAATATTTGACATGAAAGTCATATAAAAAAGTACTGCTGATATGTAAATAACTGACAAAAGGAGGCGTATTAACCACTGATCCTTATATTGTGAAATTTGAAAGAACCCAATTTAAATTCCCATTGAAATAATTTTTTATTTTGAAATTTTGAAATTTATATTTATATACTTATGTCGATAATTCGTCAAAATGTAATAAATGAGAAATGTTTCTGGATGTAGCAAAACTTATAGAAAATATAATGCAATCTCTTCCGAGTTATCTACTATTCCGGAAAACATTCCTTTGGCTTCTGAAATTCCAGAAATCAGTAGAGTTTTGAGATTTAAAGAGGCATGTCTGACACCAGAAGTTGTTATTTTACTGCCCGAATACAAATGTAAAAGCAGGAAAATTTCCAAGTAGTTTTAAAAGTGCATTAATCAACATGAATTATATATTTTTCGGATGCTATCAGTTCTGTAGTAAACATTTCATGTTAGACAAATTTGTTCAATTAACGAACATGCTAAATTAACAGCATTGTTATTAACATTAAAGTTATTTTTTTTAACTCTTGTATGTACAAATTATGATACTTAAAATGTTTTTTTGAGAATAGATAGAATACGAAAAACCAATATTTCGTGTTGCAAAAACCGTTCAATAATCGGTGTTATATACTCGGGTACGTTTCAGTTTTTCTTCTTTTAAATTAGCAGTAAAAGAATGTTTCATAAATGCTTTTTAAAATCTTGAATATGTATTGGTTTTTGAAATTTCTGAAGATAAATGAACGCTTTTCGAAACAATCGATAATTCGGAATGTGTTGTGTGATATTTTCGTAAAGTTTTGATAGATGTAGCAATACATTTCCTATTTATAGTGCATTGCGTTCGTTATCTTTAGAAATCTGAGAAACAAATATATTTTCCAGATTTAAAGAGGCATTTTCAAACACAAACTTTCCGTTGCTGCCACTGGTTTTCGGAAACGTTTCCGAGTAGTTTTTTTAGTGTATTAATCAGTTTCCTCAACCTGGAATATAGTTTTTTTAAAGCTATTAATTCTTAAGTAAACATTTCCTGTTCAACAAGCATGTTTTACAGACAATCATAATAAATTAACCGCATTAACATTAACATTAAATTTAATAATATTTTGTTACTCTTGCATGTATAAATTCAATTACACAGATGAAATGTTTTATTGAGAATTCATAGCATCCAAAAAACCGATAGCCCGGTTTGAGAAATCTAACTAATATGCTATAAAAATATGGGAATCAGAGACAGCAGTGGTTTTATAAAAAAACTTTTTTAAATCTTGAAATTAAATAGGTTTCTGAGGTTTATAGAGATAAAAAGAGCTTTTTAAAATCTTGCGTACTTGGAAGAGGTATTGTATATTACCGTCCGCTGTTATATAATATTTTCCTAGATTAAGAAACATTTGTTTTTTTTAAGTGTACAGTTCCTTCCGAGAATCATTTGTGGAACCTGACACCACGCAGCGAGTGTCTGTGTCAAAATTATTATCTTTGTTGTACATGTCAACTAATACCTTAAAATGTATGCATGTTTTGTACTATATATTATCCATCTGATGGTAGCAAAATAGTATATATATATATATATATATATATACATGTGGCGTTTTAACTAAGATGAGACACCACGAGATACAATACTCCACGAGAAAATGGTAGTTGGTTAAAGATATACAAAGTTGCAGTCGACATCAACAATCACGGCGAAGAGGTGAGACAATGAAAAGAGTCCACAAATGTTTCTTCCATAAAAACCAGCCAATTTCCAGACAAATCTTTTATTTAGAATAAGAGCGATGCCGTAACAATTTCCACAGGTAGAAACTTGTCGCCCTCAGGCTCCACGATGGATCACTACATGGTTTAATAGATGTTAAATAGCTGATATGAAAATTCTACGAGTCTACAACACCAGATACATATTTGTTTATACTTCCAAACACGTCAAAAATCCTCTACTCCGAAGGATGCCAGCGAGTTTTGTTCACTGAGCGTAGACATACAGAAAAACGACGTCAGGTGCGCACAAACCAATGAGTGAGAGGCGACCTCCAGCCCAGCGAATGAAGCGAGAGGGAGCAGCTAAAACACGAAAGAGTTCGTCTCCTGGCCGCGCATCAATTTTGAAGTGAAAAAACCCCAGCGCGCGAAAATCAGAGCATGGAATAATAATAATAAAAAGAAAATGGCTTTAAAAAAAAACATTCGAAATGAGAAAGCGTCTTGGAATTTTATAGATTGGGGAGCTGATAAAAGCTAAGAATGAACTTAAAATTTTAGATTAATATTTGGAATAAGATAATTATTAATATACGAATATTTACTTTTAAAAGGACATTAAATAGGAATAAATATTATTAAAAATTAAGGAAATACTGACTATGTCAGAAGTTAGATTAATTTAAAGGACTAATGCGAAATAAATGCGAAGGATTTGCGAAGGAAATAATTTTTTTATATAACATATATATATATATATATATACATATCTTATTTTCAAGATACATGTCTGCATATTCCAATTGCATGCACAAGACACTATTCTGAATAATTGGAGTTTCACTAAAACTTTTAAAGTCGAATGTGTTTAAATTAACATTAATAATATATTTTTTCATTAATTCAAAAATCGATATAGGATTTAATCTATGATTTTTTTAATACTTGTTTTCTTTTTATGTTTTGTTATCAGAGGTAATCGTTCTCTACATCTTCATCACGAGTTAGTTTTATAGTTGTTTTAATATCTCCAGGCCACTTTTCAAACTCAGGATTAATAATTCTTTAGCGTAAATCTTTAAGTTTTAAGAACTTGTTCCTACCTGTTTAATCTGGAGTTTGAAAAGCGATTATATATAACTAGATAGCATTTTAACATATTTAGGCACTATAAAAAATATATTGTTCTATAAGAGATATAACGTGTATTAAATTGTGTAAAGTCATATTATACCATTCAATCTCTTTGTACAATTTGAAAATTGAATATGTTATGAAGCTATTTAATTTGCGTACAGATGTAGTTCCAGTTATAAAAGTGATATGCAGACGTTGGAAAATGAGTATGGGCTACCAATTACTCTATTCGTAGCGCTCTTAGCATCGAAATGCGGGATTTAGCAATTCTATCACCAAAACTATCTGATATATGGAGAAAATGTCATTTAGATAATTATTCAGTACTGTCGATTTAGTGGAAAATTACATTCTATGTGCAGGAATAATGTAAACCTGAAGCGTAAACTCCGATTGTCAGTTGGTGCGATTTGTATCATTGCTCCCGGAAGAACGAATGTTTGTATTAGTTCCAGTTGTGCATCCACTCCTGAAGCTGAGAGCGCAGGATACCCTCCCAAAACCCTAGAATAGACCAAAAATTTAATGTTTCCTAAAATTATGAAAGTTTATGTTTATTAATAAACGTGGGTGTTCCGAAAATCAAAATTTTCTGAAATATTAATTTTGTTTAAGATTTATTAGGTTTGTTAAGATTTTGTTTTATTCATATATTTTTTCAATTTTGCTTTTAAAATAAAAATATTAATACGTTTAATATGAGATAATTAAATATTTTAAATCTTTAAATATATAACCATTAGAGAAAGCATAGATTATATAAATGAAAAATTCATCATTCTCACTTTCATAACTGCCATAATATGAAACGGACTGGTCAAGTAATTTCATTGATTAAATATGGACATCCAATATCACAATCTCCAAGTTTTGCGTATCTTGCATATCAAAACTGAAATCGTTATCAAAAATAGAGTCAAAACCACAAGGGTTTCAAGTCCAGTTTGAAATAACAAAATGTAAAAATGAAGAAAAACGAAAATTGCTTTGGCCCTGCATGTCGGTTTTTATTTGTGCACTAGCTGTTTCACCCATTCTACGCACGGGAGTTCATGAAATTAATTCTAAAATCAAAATAAAAAATAAAAATGACAACAAACAAATTTAAATTACCTAAATAAGAAATAAGAATTCCTTTGTTAAAGGGTTGAGTTATTCAACTATTCGATTTAGGAAAATATTTTTCTACTACTATGCATTTTTTAATGAAATTTAATTTATCATATTGCTATGCAGCAGACGATAAAACGATACATTGGAATAAGGGAATGAATATAAAAAAAAGTTTTGTTAATGTTTGTGGTAAATTTTTTTTCTTTATTTTTTAAAAAATATAATAATTAAACGAAATTAAATAATCTCTAATTATTTGCATGCGTGATAAAATAATTGTCGTAATACCCGCTACATCGTCTTAGTATTGCAGCGTGGCGTACGTAATATGCATATCTCACACTGCAATAAACAATTAGAACTGGTTTGAACTCGCGCGATTACGGGTTGAACAAATTCGTCAAAAACATTAAAAAAATCGATTTAAAATGTTCGAACTTTTTGCCCTAATCGTTCAGGGGCCCCCTTTCAGCAACCCGTGTGTCAAATTTCGTAGCTGTGCGCCCTTTTGTTTCTGAGTTTTTAAGTTTACATAGATAGATATGCACACGGATTTTAATAGGGTAGGTACGCGCACGGATCACAAGTGCTCAAAAACAAATCACTCACTTTGACTGTTGGTATGCATCAACTGACTACGGGCTCTGTACTTTTATTATGAACATAAATTTAATTTTTACGAAAACTGTTATTCTAAAATAGCGGTGTTATCTATAAACAGCTAAACAGCTAGCTTTTTAACCCGTTCTACGCTCGAGAGTTCATGAATTTAATTCAAAAACCAAAATGAAAAATAAAAATCAGTACAACCAAACTAAAGTTTATGAATATAAAAATTTGTTATGAAACATAAATTGAACATAATTTGTTGTTTGAATATGAATTTAATTTTCACGAAAACTGTTATTCTAAAATAGCGGAATTATCTATATAAAACAGCGATTAAAAGTTACTGGTGAAGCTAAAAATGTTAAATTTGTTAAATGTAATTAGTTCTGTTGAAATCAGAGCAGTTGATTTGGATTTATTAATAAGGTGGGCCATTTAATGAAAAAGCCACCGCCAGGTGGCGCACGGTCAAGTAAAATAAATGTGATATTTAATAAAAAGTCGTTTACCATTCCCGCAAACCTAACGAATAATCTGTTAAATAAAGTTTTCTGTATTAAAAATCTCTATCATACTAATATATGTCATGTAAATAACCCTTAAACCTAGCTAATTATCATTGATTAAGTAGATAAAATCCTTTAAAATCCTTTAAAAGTTTTTAGCATTTGGCAACGGTTAATAATTAAGTTGATTGTCTACATGCCATATAATCTCTGATCCATCAAATATAAACACTCGACTCGCCCAATTGCAATGATCCCTACCTTGATTTATTTAATGACTTCTGTGAAGATTTTATACAACCAACCAACCGAAGATAAAAAAGCGTATTTTTGAAGAGATCTTTTTGCGGATGGATTTTAATTGATATTTAATCTATCAAAAATCTATTTAAAATTTTCGAATTTTTTGCCCCAATCTTTCATGCCCCCCTACCAGCAACCCGTGTGCCAAATTTCGTAGCCCTGCGCATTGTGGTTTCCGAGTTTTTGCGGTTACATAGATACGCGCACGTATTTTAATAATATAGATACTTGTGCTATATCCAAGATCTAGTAAAACTCTAAAAGTAATATTATAGTTTGAAAATAGGGGTATTCAAAGTTTAAAACAATAGTCGTGTATGGCAACCTGCTAATAAGAAATTCAGCATGTTGTGTTCTAAGAGGATACATGCGGTAAGCAATTTCTAAAAAAAAAATGAACATTCTACATTATGCAATGTACAGGGTGTTCGGATACCATATATTGTTCAGAATGACAATCCTTAATCTGAGTACATAAAAATTGTACAAGGAACCATAGTACAAAGACACATAATTTTCGAGAAAAAATGCAAAGGAAATCGCTGGTGTCACATATTCCATTGCCGTTTGTAATGCATTATCATTACATTGACAGAAAGAAAAAGTACATATCGCACTATTCATAAGCGGAGTACATTATCAGTATTCAAAGATTATCGATAGGTTCTAGCTGCCGAATCTTAAAATGATCCGCCACCTGTTCATTTGCATACTAAACTGACGTCTGCCATCCATTCATCATAATTTGGAAACTTTATGAAATAAAACTATATAATTTATTAAACCAAAATAAATTTCTAGTGATTTCGTTAATATAGGGGGTTATTCTGAATGATGGACCCAATTTCAAAAAAATTTTATTTATTAAAGTACAAATCCAAAATGAACAATCTTTATACCAACGAAAAGAGGAAATTTCAAACTTTTTTTAAAGACATTATAAATGTTCAGTTTGCCTACCGTTTGCCGCACAGCAAACATCTACATGATAGCCAAACTCGTCCCCCACACGAGAAAGCAAATGTGACTATTTCTTCTGGGGTTATGTTAAGGAAGCTGTGTGCGTCCCGCCGCTACCAACAACTGTGAACGATCTGCGGAACCGTATCACTCAGTAACAGCAGATACGCCTTCACGTGTGTGGGACGAGTTTGGCTTTCGCGTAGATGTTTGCCGTGTAGCAAATGGTGGACACTTTGAACATTTATAATGTCTTAAAAAACTTTGGAACTTCCTCTTTACATTGGTATAAAGATTGTTTATTTTAGATTTGTACTTTAATAAATACAATTTTTTGAAAATGGGTCCATCATTTACAATAACCCTTTATATACAATGTCACTATTACTTAAAAACAATTGCCGGTCTGACACGGCCCAGAAAAAATGTAGTCCAGGCCCAAGTCTTAAAAAAGAAAATTAACTTGAGACCAGTCCGTACTTGCCTAGAAAATATTTTACTTTCTCTTAAAGCCAAATCCTAGGTGTGCCACTAGATAGTTCAAATGTATATTATGGCATACAATGAAATGTTACAGCATAGACAAAAGTTTTCTGTTTCTTCTGCCATAATAATTTTCTTTGATTACAAATCCATAATTTTCGTTAAATTTTTCTTGTTCTCTGTAAGAAAAAACAACAATGTAGTATCGACAGGAAATTTAGAAATTTAAATTCACCCTTTTCTCATTTGATGTCCTTTATGATAGTAGAAGTTGCTACTGTGATGCACATTCTATGTCATTTCCTACTAAATAGATTACTCTAAACAAATGTCTAATTTTTTTCCCTTGAATAGATTTTGGGACAGGATAGCTATTTTCCACATTTAATCGCTAGAAGTGCCAAGAGTGGTCTCTTTCAGTAGCGCGGTACTCACTCTCCTATGCGTAGATACTACTTTTATAACTGCAGCTATATCCATTCACAAATTAAATGGCTGCGTAATTCATTTTTTTTTTTTTTTTTTTTTTTACACTGCATACAAAAATAAATATGTAATTTGATGTGTGAATATGAAAGTCTAATTAAATTACATTGTTATCAATTATAAAAGGACATTTATAAATAAATGAATAAGATAAGTTCTGTATATTGTTAAATGAAGGATTCAATTGGTTTTACTAAAACAGTGTTAAAACAAATATAAGTTTATAAAAAAAGAGAGAGAGAGAGTGAGAGAGCACGAGATACATTTTAATCACCAAGATGTGTCAGAACAATAGGAAATTATATTTTCTTTCAATTTAAGTTTTAAAAAAAAGCTTAGGAAGCCATGATCGTACCATAAATTGTGCCCAATTTTAAAATTTTCAATACAACACCCAAATTTAACGTTTTTGGTTTGTTTGGTAAATTTTAACTTGGAATACCAAACGAGGAAAAATATTCAGTCAAATAACTTAGATATTGTGAAGATTTAGGGTTTGATACTCTTAACTCATAAACTTTACATTCAAATACCAAACAGGAAGTCATTCAATCAAATAGTTTTGCAATTATGAAAGGTTATGAAGTTTGGAACGCCTAAATGTTAAATTCATTTTTAAAAGCTGCGAAACAAATTGCAAGCTGTTACTTTTTTAAGCATAAATTCAACATTCTTGATTGAATGAGCAGTAAATTTGAATTTGCATATTTAAAGCTTTTACAAATCGATTTCTGTGAATTTTTTTATAGGTTTCAATGTACATGTTTTGTTAATATTATTTCATAAACTATAGTTTTTACTGAAAATTCTGTTCTTTTTTTTAATTTTATTTATGCATGATGTGCTTGGAGGTATTTAAAAAATAATTATAAAAAGCGCAAAATGTTATTTTGAGTAACATCAATCTTGAAATTCCGATTTTAACTGAGCATTTTCGTGCTTAGAAATTTATGTAAAATATAGAATGATGATCGCCGATCGTATCATGGATAATTTTTTTTTAATTTTAATTTTCAGAAACACGTTATAAAGTATTTCGTCTAGGTGAACAGACTTTCTATCAACATATCATAAGCAGGCACTTGACTTTCATATGAAAATTTATTTAGTAGAAAATGTTAAATAAGTCAAGAATATAAACTTAAAATTTGATATCTAACCTTTTTCAGACTTTCTTATTTAGATGTTTTATACTTAAACATAAACTTCACAGTTTCAAATCAGTTTATATAAAAATATATCTCTTAAATAATGTCTTAAACATTGAATTATAAAAAAAATAAGGCATTTTTTTCTTTAAAACAGAAACTTTTTTAGTTGTTTGAAACACTAGTTAATGCTCTTTAAATGCTTTAACTTCTTTATGACTTTGTTCTAAATTTAAAAAACAACGTTTTCTAAGTGATCCAATAAAAAGACAAAACATTTATTCATGAATTTTCTAAATTCTGGATTTATTTTTAACAGTTGACCGCTGTGCGCATTTTCATTAAGATATATCTGATGAAGAAAAATATCAGAAAAGATAAAAGAAATACAAATTATTTACGGTGCTCAGTCGATTAATACTACTGAGAACTAAACCCAGCAGACCTCATGGCAGGCGAGCATGCTCAAAGCAAGGGAAAGAATATTTATTCCGCTTATTTAGTTGATCATTTATTCCGCGTTGATCAGACCGTTTTTCCTCAAATAAGGCTATTGTCCGTGAAAATTGAAGGGCAAACGCTCATAAATTTAGAGTTTTTTCTGAGAGTGTATAAATACCACAATATTACACCCCCTTCGACAACACTACTGCCAATATTTTACAAGATACAATATTTGGGACAATTAGGGCCAATAGGAACAATATTAGTCCAGTATTGTTTTGCTACGAGAGTATTATATATATATATATATATATATATATATATATATATATATATATATATTATATATATATATTAATTTGACGCGTATTGATATTCTAAATCTTTTAAATTATATTTTATTAGCAAATCACAATTGGCTACATTCGAGCTTAATAAAGTGCCAATATTTCATTAATCAAAAATTCTTCGAATAAAATACCAATATTGGATAAATATTGGCCGTATATTAATATTTTTGTAACGGAGTTTAATTAGTATAACATAATCTCTGACTTTACATTGGCTATATTTAGAATAAAAGACCAGTATTGCAGCAATATCGGCTATGAAATGACGAAATATTTCTTACCAGTATTACACGAATATTTGCAGAATATAAATACCACAATATTACACCCCCTTCTACAACACTATTGCCAATATTTTCCAAAATACAATATTTGGGACAATTAGGGCCAATAGAAACAATATTAGTCCAGTATTGTTTTGCTACGAAAGTATTATTTATATTATTTTTTTTTAACTAGCCATTTTTCTAAGAATGCCTACTTCTCTAAAATTAATCAATCATATTTAAATGTAAAGGATATATCTTGTAAAAGTTTATACAAGATTTGTAAGAAAACTTTTAAGAGTAATATTCACCACAAAGTTTTTGCACACACTCTAAATCTATATGAACAGTTGTCAAAAGATCCCCGTCATTTAATGAAATTTTAATGTTTTCATCAAAGGATTTTAAAACATTTTTAGCTTGGATTGGTAACGTTTCTGAGATTTGAGGCTAAAAGACGTACACAAAAAAACCCGTTTAAGTTACAACGCATTCCTGGCAGCACAGCTGCCGGATAATTTACGGGATTTGACAGAAATTTAGTTTTGATAGAATGATTTCGGTTCAATTTTTGGTTAAATTAGTAATATTTACGTGTTTTGGAGAAAGGAGGAAATAAACAAAACGAAACGGAAATTTTCGGTTATTAATGGATTTAATTGACAGAATAATAAATTATTGTCGTTTTTTTTAGAGTGCAATCTTTTTTAAACATTAATGAGTATACAAATTATGTTTTGAGTATATCTGTATCAATTCTTTACAAGTTATAATAAGCTTTGCTTTCATACAAACATGTTTAAAGTTTCATATAAATTTTGAAATTAATATTTAACCTTTATGTTAAGAAATACAGAAGTACAAATCATTATTAAAATATAAAGCTTCCCCTAATGAATGTAAAATTTTAGACTACAGTCAGACTATTATTTTATGCAAAATTTAAAAATAATTGTAAAAGTTTCTGCAAAAACTTAACAATCGACGAGCAAACAAAAAGACATATGATGTCTGAAATTGTGTGCAATGAAAAAAGATTTAATAAACCACAGAGACAAATAAAGCTTAAAAAATACACTGACTTGAAACAAACGATTTGTCAAATATATTTTCCACTTTATATCTTATTTAAGAATTTTTTTATTTAAAAATAAGAATGTTGTGTAATATATCATACTTTTTTTACGTGGTATGTGAAATTTCTTTTTGTTTATTTTTTCTTTTGAAAAATTCAGCTTTATGAAAATGTAACAAATATCTCCACATTAAAATTCAATGTATAAAATCTAGTTTATATTACTTTAAAATAAATGCGAATGAAACAGCTAATGTTCCTTTATATAAAACTAATACTGCACATACTTTTAATAACATCATCTTTAAACGAGAGATTTGATTGTTATTTACAGTTGTTGATGTAGTAGTCTTGATGTAATTTACGATAAATTATATTTACTCCAATTACATAAATTACTCCAATTACATAAATTAATTTACTCCAATTAATGAAGAAAGCTATTATTTATTAATAACTATTCCTTTTATTTGTTGAAGAAAGATTTTTTAAAATCTATTTTACACATTGATCACCTAAATTTGAGAACGGACAACGTATCCCCTATTAAAAGAATTTTAAAGTTATTTGCAGAATAATTTAGATTATTTGAGAGCGTTTTAGTATGGTGAACATATTTATACGGTATTTTGTTATGCATTTAGAACGATATATGTGAGGCATTATGCTTGCTGTAAGTGATATTCATATTGCAACATCTGGCAACAACAGACATATGATCATCTTACAATTCTGACATAATTATACCAAGCCTGAACTAGCAGTCAAAAAATAATGAAATTTGGAGGGTAAATATAGTTTTCGAATTGCAGGTATTTACAAAGGAAATATTTTAAAAATTAATTAAATTACATGTAATTTAAAGATTACAAACTATTTGGATTATTTCAAAGTGGGGTCCTTTGGGTCATAAAATTAAAACAATTACAAATGCTTTTAATAAAAAATCATTTTAAAATGACAGTATTTTAGCTTCGTTACGCTTACAAAACGGTGTCAAAGAATAGTTACAAATTTCTAGATGATAATGCAGTTCATGAATATACAGCAGGGGTAAAAAAAATCGTTTGAATGGTATATAAAAGAAACATATGGCTTTAGAATAAGATACATGTCAATATGAATTCAACAACACAACTACAACGGTGGCTTACATTGTTAAAAATCTACAGTAAACTGTACAGTCATTTAATAGTTTTATAGAAAACGGTTACATAGAAACAATTTAGCGCTATTCCGACTATCTTATTTCCCATATCCTGGTAAGAATAGAGTTAAGTTACGGCTATTTAACCGGTTTTTACAAAAACAGTCAAATGACTGGACAGTTTGATGCAAATTTTTAACAGTGTACACTGTTAAAAATCTGCAGTAAACTGTACAGTCATTTAATAGTTTTTACATGTAAATGGTTACATATCCATGATTTACCCCAGTTCTGATCAATGTCAAAGCTTCCGTTATTTACAAAACGGTTGCAGATTTTTAACATACCCTAAATTAGTTGCAGAAATAAGATGATAACCCTCAAGAAATTGCAATTATACATTTCCCCCCCCAATTATTGATGAAATAAATACTCTAATCCCAAAGTAATAAAAATATTAAAAAAATGACATTTTTATTGATGCTGTTGATTTTATGAAACGGAAACAAGATCAAAGAAAATGTGTCGAAAAAATATGATAAAAGTCAAACAATAACTGAAAATACTTAAACAAGCAGACTGGAATTGTGTCACAAAATTTGTGTTAACGAAGCAGGAGAAAAATTCTATACAATTTACAAATACAAAATTAAAAATAATAAAAATTATTAACAAACTTTTAATAATAGTTTAAAATCTAGGAAAAGTAAATAAAATTTATATTTATTACATATTTATTATGTAATAAAATGATTAAATAGAAGAAAAAAGTCATTGTTTCCACATTAATGTAATATGTATTAACCCTGTTTCTTTTATGTTTTATCGAAGAGAGATTTTGTATTATCTAAAATATGTGTATAATTGTATAAGTAGACATTTAATCCCTTGAAGGGGGGTGGGATATTATATATCCCACTTATTTTTTATGAAAAATGAGATTCAAGAATTATTTATGAATGATAAAAATAAGTGTAATACTTTGAAATGCCACAATCGCACCATGATTTTTCAATATAATTTTATTTTTAAAATGCCTAAAAAAAGCTTTAAGCTTATTTTCAAATATTTTTTAAGCATATCCTGGGTGTATTTCAATCATTTCAATATTTTAGTAACAGAAGTACATTGTTCCTGAATGGATTAAACATATTTACATTATATGTACAACAAATTACTGATGTAAGTTTGTACTGTACGTGTTATTTCTGCACCGGTATAGCCCATTAAATACTCAGATATAGGATAAAGATCAAGTCTTTATTGGGCAGGATCAATGAAGGTATTTCAATTACAATTATGATGGACTGACAATTACTTTCAAATAAGCATACTAAGAAATTTACATTTCACTATAACTAACTGAATTTATTTGAACGGAATGAATAATTAAAGCTTTCACTTACGCACAGACGATCGATGATCGGGATTATCTCCTATACTCATTTAATATCCCTCGTTGAAATACGCAAGCTCTGGCAACTTTGTTCAAGATCAGCTAAATTCCTAAAAAGGTAGCAGCCTGTGGCCGCCAAATCAACTCTATTTGGATAACAAATCAAAGTTATCTTACCACGTCGAACATTTCTCTACACCAACTTTAATCTAGGAATAATAGCACCGTTCGCTGGCAAGCGCAAGTCTTGTTTTCCACAAAGGCGAGGTACGACCAAATCCGAAGCTACACACTTTTGAACCTGCTTATATACGATTGTTGATAGACCAGAAGAGCCAAAATTTGCATAAAAACGCTGCGAAACGCATAAAACCCACAAATTCTGAAGGCCACATGCATTCGTCGAAAAGTTAAAGTAAAATAACATATAGATGCCTCTGCACGCACACAAATATTAGCTTGACGATATGTTCATAATCAAAACAATCGAGTGCCTTTATGAAACAGTCGCTGGTCCACTACAAACTACAGTGAAAATGTAATGACAAACACTTTATTATATGCAAATATTTTATATTATTTCCTGCTATGTTTAGGAATGTATGATTATAAAATTTTAAAATTTTATATTATGTTCTAAACTTTATTTTCTAAATTACCATTAATATTTACCATATTTAATATATAATTAGTTCTTTATTGCCAAATTTGATAGAATTTTCTTCCTTGTGTATGTTAAACACCCAATTAAAATAATATTTTAATAATTTTTTCTGATATTTCTAATTTAATGTAATTTTATAAATAATAGTAATGTTGTTTTATAAGTTTTATCAATTATGACGATTCTGTTCATCATTAGCAAAATATATTTTATTTAGAGATTTTTGTTATTATATAAAAAAACTGGTTGTGTGTTTGCATTTCGCCTTTACTTATCTGATAATTGAATGAATTATGAATTAAAAAGAGCAACAATGTTTCACAATGGACCGAGGCTTGTCATGATAAGTTTTGATGTTTAAAAATTTAATTTAGTTTTCGAGATATTACTATGTTATTTACTCTTTAATGAGCTGTAATGAGCATAATTTCTGTATGGTAGTAACTAAATTTGTCCTACCCTGTAGATAAAACGTAGGTATATGGAAATAACCATTATTAATATATATCGATGTCATTTTCTCGTTAAAAATGAAAATAAATATTATTTTCAGTTTTAATAGCTGATGAAGAAATTATGGTGATTAAATTAGTACATTTTTCAAGGAAATTCGAACAAATGAAATATTTTCTTGTATTTAATCTTCACGAATCAGTTTATTCAAATCAACAAACAATACCGTTTGTCGGGAATTTGACATATAAATATCATTACATCGTAACTGTTATTAGTTTTACAATGAACCAAACATAGATACGAAGAAGGATATCCTACTACGTTTGATACCTATTTTTTTAACGAAGATAAAACTAGTATAATACCGATTATTTAAAAAAAAGCATGTAAAAATGCAATTTTATTTATTAAATATATTATCTTGATGTTATTTGTTTTTTCAACGTTGACAATTTCCATAAAATATATATATATATATTCCAGTAATTGGTACTCACCAAAATATTTTCACGCCAAAAATAATAACAGTTTTTTTTGTTTTTTCCCGTAAATATGCAATCGGAATTACTTAAAATGTAGATCTAGGTTATAAAATAATACTTCAGGAGATATACCCATTCATATTATTACTTTGATGATTTTTCATATATTTTCTGCATGTTAATTTATAAAAATACAACTGTAAAAGTTCAGAAAACTTCAAATATTTAAAATGATCGTTCATTTCCCTAACTACACCACATGAACTGTAGGCATAGAGTTTTATATAAATATAAATGTAATTTCTAGAGAAAAAACGTTTCACATAACTGATTGTTCATAAGAAACCTGTTCTCCAGAAAACTCATTTCATTTACTTCTGAAATTATATCAGAAATATTCATCCTAAATTCTTAATACTTTCTAGATTTATAGGATGAGCCTGCCTCAATATCAATATTAGAATTTTTTCCTTCTTAAGGTTACTTAAATACTCGATTTGAGTCCTGAAATAAAAACAGCCGTAACTATATATCCAGTGAATGAAAGAAAAAACAAATCGGTCAAGTGCGAGTATAACTGGCTCTCACACCCAGAAAAAGGAATTGATTAAAACTACAAAACATGTTTTGTTGAGTACATTTTGGTTGTTTTAGCAAAATTCAAGTAAAATTGAACCATTTTACTTGAATTAACAATACATTTTTTGCTGACGATACAAAATTTTTTTTGGAATTGCAAAAAAAAAAAAAAAATTTTGTTCAATTAAACAAAATTTCCATTGACCTATATTTAAACAAAAAGTTTTGTTGGGTCAACCAAATTTTTGTTGATTCAACAAAACTTTTTTCTGGGTGCAAAGGATTCGGTACAATGAATTTGTTAATTACTATTTATTAATTAATAAACTGCTACTACCCCTAATTTTTTCTTAATTTAGTTTCAGTAGATTCAGAAATAGGAGAGGAAGGGGATTTATTTTTCCAGTATTTCCGACGATATCTCTCAAACTAATGTATTTTTGAGTTCGATGTTACTAGATCTTTCGAACGATACCCTACACGATATACAAAAAGAAAATTTATTTTTGGAGTAACTTAATTAATATCACGGCTAATTACCATCAATGTTTTTCGAAAATCATTATCAAATATCCTTGGGTGATTCGTCGTTGATAGATATCTCGAGCGCTCGCTAACCCCGCCGCTGAATGACCGAAAAGTAAGGTTTGTTTGTGACAGAAAGATGCGTTTTTCTACTACTCCTAATTTTTTGATATTTGTAGTTTCAGTAGTTTCGAAAATAGAAAGGGGAGGGGGACATATTTTTGTAATTCATTTTTGATGATATCGCTGAAAATATAATACCTAAAATTAAAACATACATTTTTCAGTTCGGTATTACAATATCTTTCACACGATATCCTACACGATATACAAAAAGAGAACTTTCTTAAGTAACTTAATTAGCCCCCTAAATTTTCACTAAACATATTTGTGAATGTCTAATTATCCGAAAAAAGGCTTTATAGCTTTCCCAAGCTTGAACTTTCCACGTCGCATAGTTTACGAAAAAAAGGGATCTGACAGACAGACGGACACAGGAATGATCTTATAATGGTTCCGTTTTTACTTTTAAGTACGGAACCCTAAAATACAAAAACAGTTTTCGATAATCATTTATAAAGTCTTTTAAATAAAATATTTAAAAATAATACGATATTGTCGGAAAATTACCTATTTAATTGTAGTGATATACCTTAAGATTCATGCACTCAACAATGCGATTAATGCTCTCAATTAATAGGAATTGAATTTAATGTAAAACATACATTTTCAACTAACTATTTGTGAAAGATAGTTGTAACGTTTCACAAGGCCACTTAAACTAGAATCATTTAGCGTGTAAAAATGACATTTTTATAGCATTTATTTTAACCATTTATGATCTGACAGTACTTTTGAGTAACCTTAAAAAATTTAATGCAATGTCTTGAGTATTTTATATTTAATATAGAATTTATTTAATAAAAAAATAATAATAATTAATTATTATTAAAAAATGTGGATTTTGATTTTTACACAAAATACTTTGCTAACAAAATACTTTGTTCACATTTAGAAAGAACTAACTCTCTCTTTATAAAATTTTATAACCACCTTCGAACTGTGTAATCTGAAACAGTACTTTGTCCATATGCAGCGCAAATTTTACGAGCAGTTTGACTACCATGTTTACCTTTCTTGAAATAAAAGAGCAGAATATGATGAAAATGAACTTTTTGGTTCTCCATTCTTAACACCGCACTGAAACAGAAATATCCTACATCACAATAAAGAATTATGCAGTGCAAACATTAAAGACCGAATGTACATATCTTGGTCATTCAAGGTCACTACTTATTAGTAGTCACAAAATAACTAGATGATACCATGCTTCGATTTGAAGAACCACAGAATTTTCCGAATGAACCAATAGATATATTCTCAAACATTTACATAAGTGTAGCTCCTTTCTTTTAAAGTACAAAGTCTTATGAAAATTTTGCAACTGCAAAAAACCTTTCTTTTTCCATATATGATCACATTTTATTTATTTACATTGTATTTATAAGAATTGTGAGATTTCCATAACAGTACTTTTTGTTAATTTATCTAATCATTCTTGTAAATATTTTACAAAAAGTGATATAACTACGGATTTATAAAATATTTTTTAATAATAAAACTTATCTAAATTTTCTATTAATATTATATAAATTTTCTAACCTTTCTTCAGACATTAAGGAAGAGTCTTGACAATTTCTTGGCAATTTCTTGATTCATAATTTCAGGCATAAACAGTTAATACACTAAACGCAAATATTCTTACACAAGTTGAACAAAATGACGTTATTTAATTCCATCGCCACTGAAAACGCAGTTAATCTTGAAGGCGTGAAATGCTTTTGATAGGTGACATTAGCGAAAACATGCATTTCATTTCATATAACTTTTAGCCTACAAAGTAAATATGATTTCTTATTTGGAATTTAGTATGCAATAAAATTCATATTATAAAGCCTTTTTAAATTTAGAATAGTGTTAACCCCCCTCCCCCGCAACGCAATCGGTTATTGCCACAGAGCTGGTATTATATTCAGTTTATTGTACGTCAAAATTGTATCTATTTTTTTAATATATTAGTTAAATGCTTTTTTTCTAGTAAACATATAATTTAGCAACCACTGAATCCCACTTAACCAAAGAACAAATCATCTGACAAAGCTTTCATTAATAATAAACATTTCATACATTTTTTCTTTTATAAGAGAAACATTTTTAATTGTGCATAATATTTTTGTCAGTATGTTTTAAGAAAAGAGCAGTGACCAAAATAATATTCAGTCCATTTTTACTTTAAATAGCTGTGACTTTCAAAGCAAAAAATAAACCAATTCTGGTTTCCATTTATCAAAAACATTTATCCACGAACAAAAAAATTTGTTTGCGTGTCTGGATATCGAAAAGAACAGAAATTAAAATCTTCATATTTTCCTTTAATATTTCGTATAAAACATTCTTAGTTTTCTCTTTAGAGGAGATCAGAAATGTGTAAGAAAATGCGGGCATATCCGTTTCCATTAAATAAATGCTATTGTCATTAATTCAAAAAGAAAAAAAGCAAGAAACATAGAATATTTGTACATATCTGTAAGATATTTTGGGGGTATGGATTTTATATTATGGTTTGTGACAGATGAAAGTACTGATTATTCTCTCAAAAGAATTTTTTTGTACAAAGGAAAGAGAACTTTCCATACATTTTAATCACAAAACGGAAATAGTCATTCGACTGGAAATTAAATCTTTTTTATATGTATGTTAAAAAATAGAAAATCTTAGTGAATCGTCTTAATATTATAAGTATGAAAATGTCAATACAGACACCTAATTTTGACAGTATATTCGATTTTTTCGGTACATTTTACTATAGGATACAGCCAGACATTCGGCTTAGTAGAAAATGAGTTATAAAGTCTGGGACTCCTAATGTTAAATTTATTTTTAATCTTTGTTAAATTGATTGAAATGTGGGTAGTTTAAAAGAATAATCCTACAACTACTTTGTGAAATGATCTGTAATTTTGGATGCACGTATTTGAAACTTCTAATAATCGATTTCTATTAAAAAAATTATACGTCCCAATTCATAATGTTTTAGAAAATTTATTTCAAAAATATACATTTTAAAGTTAATTTTTGAAAAAAATATAATACTAAACATAATTATAAAAAACTTAATAATTTTTTTAAACATATATTGATTTCTAGAAGCTTTAAGTATACGAATCCACTATTAAAGCTCATTCCGTAAAGTAGTTGTTGAGTATACCTCCTTAAGGGATGCAAATATACCCTTTTCTGCAAGCGCGATTCACTAAATGGATTACACTTTTCTATAAGTACAGAAAAGATACAGAATTCCTTAAATTGATTACCCTCTTTACAGTAATCAACATTTTCTTGAACTAAACCACGTACTCGTTCAAAATGCGCACCTGGTACCACTTGTTTACAATCTGATAACCTCTGTCGGTTTTTAAATGAAATAAATACTTGGAAAAGCTTGCGACCAGTATCCAGGCACGTTTCATGCCAAAATATAAGATACGCCATTGTTTCTTCGTTAAATTTAGGTTCATTTTCAGAAAAACTTGTAAAATACCAATTTGTTACGCGTGTACCTATATTATCACAAAATACATAAGAGTGGACCAGTGGACGCAGCCACGAGTAATACTAGACCGTTGCTGCTGTAATCTGAGGGACCTAGCCTTATTTGGATAGCATGCTCCGATTAAAGATTCAAAAACTGTTAACTGAGTTTATAAAATTTAATTTTGGTTAATCTGAATGGAACTCATTTACAGAATTTTACCCCGAGAACTGTTACTAATAGATATTTAAAAAATAATGGCTTTAAGAACATAAATGCTTCTAATGCTAATGCATGGAGGGTGCATAGGTTTTATTTTTACTCACTTAGTGTAATATTTAATTACATTTATTTTTTTATTAACCTGCACAATTTTTCTTCATAGAGCATAAGTTTTCAGTCTTGGCTTCTAACATTTCAAGAATCCCTGTTCAAAGAAATGTTTCTGAAAGTATCTGTTACATGCTTTATGAAGCGGTGGATACATTTTAAATTAAACTTACAATGAAAGTTTTAGAATAAATGCATGTTAAAAAAATATATATATATATATATGTATATAACACATTAAAAACCAAGCCAGAGATTTGGGCGACTTAAAATATTTGCGCATTCTATGCCAGGGTCTAGGATATTCTATAAGATACCCTCCAAAAACTTCCTTTTAAAATATAACAAGTTTTTTGGTCTGTAGGCCTTCCAATCATGCCCAAATAAATAAATAAATAAAACTTGGCTTAAAAAACTAGGATTCTAGACCCGACTAGTGAATAAACTCCTGCATTTCAAAGTGTTAACAACATCACCATGTTGCTTCTAAATAATTACAATAGTATTTTTTTATATAGAATTTTAAAATTTACTATATTTTCATCATATATCATCACGTTGCTTGTAAATAATTGCAATAGTATTTTTTTTTTTAAGAATTTTAAAATATTTTATAATTCACAAAAAAAGATGAAATTATTTAAAAAAAATCAAAAATAATATTGTATTTTATTTAGAAAATATAGCAAAATTTATTCTTCAAATACTGGCGAAAATGATCGACATATATTTAATTTTTTGAAAAAAAAATAAGGTTACATTAATGAAAACAACCTTGGTGACGCTAATACTAATTTAATACTACAAAAGTTCTGAAAAATTTAAAATATTTAAATAGTTTTAAAAATATTTATGTGTATTTTCTAAGTTAGATTCAGTGAAATTTGATTACAATATTTTTATAGAAAGTTATTCATGCAATTCTTCTCTTAAAAATTGTATGAATTGCTGCATAAGTTATTCTATTAACTACGCAAGTGATAGAAAAAATATTATAAAATCTATCAAATATTTTTTTCAAGGCATTAATTAATATTTCAGATTCATTGAACCATGGGGGAGTATTATCTACCTAACAAAAGGCTAATTAATTAAATCATATATGTTTTTTAGTTCTTTAGAAATTAAATTAAATTAAATTAAACAATTAAAAATTCTTATTCTGACGCGAAGGATTTAACTTTGAAAGCAGCAAGGCAAAAATACCCGAAAACTTATTATCCAATAAAAAAAAAACTTTAATGAGCTTCATTACATATATAATTGAAAAATACGATAATTGAAATGTATTATCATCAAAATGGAATATTAAAATTAATGAAACGACTTGTCAAGAGATTTTAAATATAATAAATGGATCTGTAACATTGTAGCAGAATTTCTCGGAAATTTCACTTTATTTATTCAATAACTAGATTGAAATATCGGCCAAAAAAATTAAGATATTTCTGTTTTTAAACGTTTTAAATTACCTTCATATTCAGAAATTTGTAAAATGTACAAAGCGTATTTTAAGAGAAATTGTTATTAGATAATAACGTTGATAATTTTTAAAAGTTCGTTTTAAAGTTTTTCTATGTACAAAAAAGACATAAAGTTTTTTTAAATTGTTAATTAACATTTCAGTTTATGTAGGAATAAATATTTATCGAAATTTTCAGAGAATGTGTAATTTCCACAAACTGAAAGAGATTATGCATTATATTCAGATTAATGCATTATTGAACTAATAAAAGGCCCCAATGTAACAAAAGTCCTTCCGGCCTGCACCGGGAGGAAAAGGTAGCTTTGATATTCCGTGTTTTTAAAAATTCCACTCAATTTACTCAAACACCCGAAGTTAAAATGCATGGAAAACTATTTTTTTTTTTTTTTTTACAGAAGTTTCAATCCCGGTTTCCGTTAAAATTTGAAAGCGTATTTCAGCATGGCAACACAACAAAACAGATTGTTTCAAAATATCAGCCAACATAGAATTTCAAACAGGTATATCTTAGCCATTTTTTAAGATAAAGCCTAAACAAAAAATGTTCCGGAATATATGTATAGTGATCTAACACTGAACGGAAACAAACTTTTCAATTTATAACTTTTTATGCATCTTTTTGAATTAAAAAAAAATAATAACATTTTGAAACAAGATGGCACATGAAGCTGGCCAACGAACTCAGTCGAGACCTGGCTATGTCCTACCCATGATCAGTCATATTCATATAGATTCATAAATAAAAGAGTTACAGCATAACAAATATTAGATTGTTTCAAAATGTCAGCCCCACTAGAATTTCAAACTGCCATATCTGAGCCATTTTTTAAGATAAAGTAAAAACAAAACATGTTTTGGAAACCTTTTATCACAATCTAACACTTAACGGAAACAATTGTTGTAACTTATAATTTTTTTTATATCTTTTTGAATTTTTAAGAATTTAAAAATTTTTAACTGGCCGCTATTTTGAAACAAAATTGCTTTCCAACGAACTCACTTATAGTAATTTATATTGAATTTACTTGGAATTATATAGGAAAGATCTTTCAAATACGCGCAGTGTATGAAGGGATGTGAATTCGATTCCGGATTCAAAATTGTATATCCATTTTATTTTAAAACACATTTTTTTTAAATATATAATTTTTATGTACATTTTATTACATTTTTTTAACTGGCCGCCATTTTGAAACAAGATGGCGAATGAAGCTGGCCAACGAACTCGGTCGAGACCTTGATATGTCCTGTGCACATATTCAGTCACATCCAAATCGGTTCATAAATAAGAGAGTTAAAGCATAACACATGTCAGATATATATATATAAATCAACATTTGAACGGAGGGGGGTTTTGGGTCTGGGGTCATAATTGGTGAAAATATACCACAATTTTCTGGAATTGCTTTTCTCCGAACAGCTGCAATAGATAGCTTTTTGTATTGAAAGCTACCTAAAAGTAATCAATATTGCTTTGCTTCTAGTAAACAGTATATCACAACAAAAGAATATCGACGATGAGAAGTTGTAAATAACAATGTAGTTATTTACGGCAAGAAAATATTTTACATTTCACTCTAATTTGCTAAAGCCAATCTCATCCTTTCAAACTAGTTACACAATTTCATTCACTAGTTACACAATTTAATTACTGTTTTTTATATTTTATACCAAACGCTTTATGTATACTTATAAAATAGTCGTTATAGACATTTAAACTTTTTAAAAATTGGCACCTTGGAAGAAAAGAATTTCTCCACTATTCAGTCGTAAAAGCGTATGATTAACATATGTGTCGAGAATTGAAATATTTTTTCACTAAATAGATTTAGTTGCTATTCAGGAGTATCCGTTATACAGGTTGATTCCAAATTGATGAGAAAAATTTAAAGTTTGGTACAGGACACTGTAACAAACAGGGGCAGGGTCGGAAATCCATTTATATAAACAAAAATACTCACTACAATCCGTAGTCGCGTTTTTGTTGATGACTTAAGTAGTTGTGAATGTATTTTAACAAAAATCCTTACAACATGCTTACAATTCATACAAAGATGAATAAAAATAACTTTACTATTGTTAAAGTTATGAACGAAAACGCGGCATCGGATTGAAGTGAGATGACTAAATAAATGAACTTTCGACCCTGGTTTCCTATGCAATAAATGATTTTTTACAGTAGGTTGGTATAGGACGCTGCAACAAACATTTATTGTATAGGAAGGTCAAACATTCAGGTATTTAGTCTAAATTACAGGGCGTGTCATGCCAATCCGATGTCGTGTTTTCGTTCATAACTTTAACAGTTGTGTAGACACAATTATAACTGACTCTCTGGCCGCAAAAATGCATATGAATACATTGTGTTAGGAATGTAATTTGGAAAGTAACTTGCAGAAAAAGAATCTGTGATGATTTAATTCTTTTTTTTTAATCGAAAGACCGTCAGATATTAGTCAGCCAGTACAAGTGACCGTGATGAGAAAAGAATTTAATTAAGTAGGGATTATTGTTTCGAGTTAAACATAACGCATTAAATTTTGAAAAAGCAGGGAAAAATATAATTTAAATAAAGAGTAGGGGAGGTTAAATTTTAATATATGATTCTCATATCATAATCTTTTATTGAATTTTTAAATATATCAAGGACTTTTGAGACACCTTGTATATTTCTATAGATATAATTATACATAGAACGTGTATTATCTTTTTCTTGTATAGGTAATTCCTAAACATTGACAACTGAGCTTTAGAATTATAAATACAACTACAAAAAGTTTCCATTGTTGTTCTTCGTCATATAAAAAATATTTTTTGTCAAAATATATTTTTTTAAGTTACGAAATTAAAAAACAATATATATATATATATATATATATACATATATATATATATATATATATATATCAGTCCGTAGGTACATTAAATTTAGTGAAGAAGTTTCCATGCTCTGACAAGTAACTTTTTCTGAACATGTAAAAGATTAAAAACTCCAGTTTTGTACTACCAAAATTTATCGAATATAATGCGTCAAAGAAACGTAAAAAAATCATAAAATGTATGGTATGAAAAATCGGTAGGTTTTGGACAAACAAATATGGTATTTTTGTTATTTTAATTCTTAGCCCATAGAGAAGGCTTTTCTAAAAATGACTTATAGAATCCAGGGATCGTGTAAAATTTCAATTTCGTAACTTTTTAAAAATAACTAATTTGACGTAAGCGGATTTTCACATGATGGAGAATAACATTTGAAACAATTTTGAACAACTGGAACTACATATCTAAAAATAACGGTTTATGGAATAATTTTTGACTACATAATATGTCGAGTATTTATGGACATGACGAGATTTTATTTATTTTTTAAGTCCATGCAATTAATTTAACATTCTCCCTAGAAAAAATTAAAACTGCTACTGGATTTCACTTTTATCATCATCTGCTTTAAAAATGAAATTAAACAAGCGTCAAAAGTGGATGTTATCATATAAAAAATTGGTACAATTTTTGTATGTAGACGACTTATAACTTGCATTCATATTCGAGAAATTGACATAACTGTAGTCAAATGACACCTCTCGCATCTCTCTGCTACAATATGGTAATGAAGTAGCATGGGGTTCTGTAACGTTTTCCACAACTGGGCATAACAAAACAAATCGATTGAATTTGTCATTTTTGTAGCTTTTTTTAACAGTGCAAATTTTCACATCATGATATCTCACTCACACTGTCAGAAACGTATTTAACTGTGCATGTTTTGAATGAAAACACAATGTCAGACGCACAAATATATATACATCTGTAGGATTTGAATTTTAGATCACATCGTTTATCTCACTTACAACCTGCGCGATCAGCAAAGTAACTAACTCTCTGATATTTATTTACTGTCCCTAATTTGAACGCATGAGATATCAAACCAAAATTCACGGATCACAAGCACAATGATTTTAGACATTGAAAATCAGAAAGGTTCAGTCCCTTTTTTTTTACATCACTCATTGGCCGAAAAGCGGTCAATAAATCAAATGGCTCTACAAATCCTAATTGAAGTGGTCTCCGCATATCTCCCAAACTACTGTATTTAATTATTAATTCTGGTGTATTTGAAATAGCTAATTATAGCACATTGTAAAATTAATTTTCTTCAAGGGATTAAATGCATGTTTTTATTATTTCAGAATGCTGCAATTATTTAAATACATCAACAAATTAACGTTTCACATATCACCTTACTACATATAGTATATAGATAGAACCATAATAGACGACATTGTATTCATCGTACACAAATGAGGGAACTTGAAAGAGGGAACTCATGCCTGCTATGATAAATTATCCAAAGGGAAAATGATTGAAAAATTGTGAACTATATAGTAGAATTATCAAACTTAAATTATTATAGACTCTACAAAACATTTACGATTTCATACTTGAACGAGCTATATCAAGTTAAAACAGTGACACATTTAAGCTATCATACTTAAACAAAAAACCCATTAAAAATGGATTAAAGATGTGTAAACTGAATGGGGAAAATATTTCGGCAAAGAAGGTAAATTGATATTATAAAAATAAACCATGATACCATACGTATGCCAAAATGGAAAGCCATTAAAATCAATTTAAGATAGAAGAAAAAGCTAATATTTATAATACAGCTAACTATATTGTCAATATCTTTCTACATTTGCACAATATTAGTCTTCCCTTTACAAAGTTTCTCTATATTCTATATAGTTGACTACTATATTTTAAAAGAAAAAAATATTGTATTATTCGCGCGTGCGCAGTTAAAAATTGTTCAGGCAAATGCTCATAACTAATCAAGCATTCAATATCATCAATATGTTCATTTCGAATTATACTGTAATGTTTCTGTTGGACTTTTTAAAAGTGTCGTGAAATTTGGTTAAAAATCATGTATATTATAAATAAAAAACGTATGAAAGTTTTGTGAATATCTTAAAGAAATGTTTATAAATTCACATATATGCGTGGTATTACAAAACAGTATGCAAAAATTCCATAGGGTTTATGAAATCATTTGTTATATTTATCGAACCTGTCGAGTATTTATGGGTTTTTATCGAGTTTTTAAATGTATGCAATTAATTTAACATTTCCTCTAGACAAATGTAACGTCTATTAATGAATTTACATTTTTCATCATCTGCTTTCACCAATGAAATTTAAGAAAAAGCGTCAAAACTGGGTGTTATGAATTTTTAAAAAATGGTACATTTTTTATTATGTAGACGACCTATAAATTGCATTCATATTCGAAAATTAGACAAACTATCAGTCAAATGGTACTTCTCGCATCTCTCTTCTACAATATAGTAATGAACTAGCATGGGTGTGAAACGTTTTCTACAACTGGACTTTGCAAAACAAGACGGTTCAATTTGTCATGTGTAAGGATTTTTTTATGTACATTTTTGCAGAACATAATCTCTCAGACTATCAGAAAAGTATTTAACAGTACATGTTTTAAATGGAAATAGAAAGTCAAATGCACAAATCTGCTTTTCTGTACTTTATGAAGAATTAAATACGACTATTTTTTACTTTTTTAAATGATAGAATAATAAACAAAAAAAAAATCTTCAATTTGTTTTACATATCATCTAAAAAGAAATACGTAAAAATTTTGTCGAAGTCGAAATACTAAGAAAAACTTAAACAAACAGATTAAAATTTCTGTCACAAAACTTGTTTTAATGATGCAGAAAAAAAACACAAAACAAATACAACCAACAATGAAGTTTTAACATTTGTTTGATTGCGCGTAAAAAGAAACAAAGAACTATCGAGAAAGATTTATAATCTGAAAAAGAAAGTTTAAATTGGACTAAAAGAGACTACTCTTTTTACCATTATTTAAAATTCATTAATCCTGTTTCCTTTATGTTTATTTTTTTAAGTGTGTGCCGTCAAATGTATGTGTGTAATTTTATGTAAATATGTTTTAACTGAATTACATGGCACGTACAACTCGTTACCGCCGTTAACTACAGAGAAATTTGAAATCCACAGAAATTACAGAATTTGTATACAGGGTATCCGTTCTAATCATTAAACAATAGTTAATTCCAAAACCATCAGTTTTTAGAGGTGTATAATTTCAATTCCAAAAATGTTTCAAATATTGTTCTTTATTATATGAAAGTTCATTTGCATTAAAATAGTTATTTTTAAAAAAGTTACTAAATTTCAATTTTCATATAGTCCCTGAGAACTATATAAGTTATACTTAATAAAACTTTCTCCATTCACTAATAGTTAAATAATAAAAAAAAATATTTTATCCGACGAAAACTTATTGAGTTATAGAATTTTATGAATTTTCTAGCATATAAACACGGGCGGCAAAGCGTTCAAAATGTATATAACTCAAAGTATCCTAACTGGAAAAGTTTTGGGTGTACAAAAATGGAATATTTACTGTTTTATGTGTTCGAGCAAAAAACAAGTTTTGCTAAATTCAATTTATGGATCTCAGGGCCCGTATAAAAATTAACATTTTGTAATGTAAAAAAAATAACTATTTTGGAGCAATTGGATTTTATATGCTGAAGAACAACGTTTGGGATATTTTTCTAATTGGAACTATACCTCTAAAATTAACAGTTTAGAAATTAGGGTATTGGTCAACGATAAGAAAAGACATTCTAATATATCTACTTAGCACTATATGGTCAAAAGGCAGTGAACACTTCCGATTTCAGACATTTTGTAGAATATTTAGATACATACTTGACGATTTCTTCTACATTTTCGGGAATACAAAAAAATTGTTTGACCTCATATGTTTCAGCGACGGTTTGATCACTGCAATTACAATATCAACAACGAATTAAATAAAAAAGAATATTCGCGATCACACTGGAAAATAAACTGTTCAAAATGATCCACAGCGATAGCACTTGACTATGTGGATCTTGAGCAACATTTGTGCAACAATAGCGCGTATATTTATAAAGATATAAAGGTATCTTAAAAAATCAAGCAAATTCGGCATGTTTTCTATTTTACGCTACTTTCATGAAACTTGACAAATTACAATAGAAATGATAAACAGAATATACAGCATATAACTACGTTAAATGTTTGATGAAACATGATTATATATATGAAATAATTTTTAACTGCGCTTGCAGAACGATGACAATTTTGTGTTTTATAATTCAGTAGTCATCTGTATGAGGCAAATCGTATAAAATGTCCAGTGGAATAAACGTTAAAGGATTGTTAAAATTCACAAAGATAATGCCGATATAGGGAATTGAATTTCACTGGTTTTTAAAAGTAGCTGGATAGTAAATTATTTTCAACAAATTATCTTTTCTACTCAACTGACTTCCAACAAATGAATATGTATTTAACCTATGTTAACGAACAGTGCTACACAAATTGATATCATCGATATAGTGCGCTGAATTTCAGTTATTTTTTTAAAGTAGATGGATAGAGATTTTTTACAAATTGTGATTTTTTATTTGTAGTATATTTCTTTCTGTGTTAATTAATGCTTTAGGTCGTCTTTCAGAGCGAGCCCATTCCAACAAAAAAAAAACTATATACAGTAGAACCTCCATAAGTTGACCACCCAAGGGACTGTAACTAAGTGGTCAACATACGGAGGTGGTCAACTTAGGGAATTTTTAGAAAATATTTAGTACAATATTAGAAAAAAATAGTAAACTTTTTTAGTATTTTTAAGGAGAAATTTAGAAAAAAATTAGCTCTTACTCTCATTTTTATTTTTACTGAAGGAACAGTAAATATTTACAATTTTTGAATGAATAATTCCAATTTTCTTAGTCCTCTTTTTTTTTTATTAGGTAACTGCAAAAAGCACTTTCACAGTTTACAAGTCCATTAAGCATGCTTGGGCATTTTTATGCATCGAAATCTTTAAGTTGCTCCATCAAGCGCTTTACATCGTCTTCCTTCAGAGTTGGGTACTTTTCAGTTTTGTCGTCACTTGGATCATCATCCTCTTCGCCGTCCATTTCTTGTACCTTAGAGTCCTCGCTGTGCTTAGTTGCAGAGAGTTTCTCATTGAAGATTGCTTCTGGGTCTCGTTCAATGTTACTAACTCATCGCCCATGGTAACAAAATCTTCAAAATCAACTCCATCAAAAACTGGTAAGGGAGATAGAGGGAGCTCATCCTCTTGCACTGATGTTGTATCTGTAACAAATCCAGCTTTCTTGAAGCAGTTCTTAATCGTGGTTTGCGTAACTTTATTCCAAGCAGAATTAATCCAATGAACAGCATTCAAAGCATTTACTGATGCAGCTGTTGACGATGCCAATGCAGAAGGACCACAGGTTTGTGCTTTCATGATCACCTATTCCAGAAGTTGAGATCTATAGTGCACTTTGAAGGACTGAATAATGCCTTGATCTAAAAGTTGGGTTTTCGAAGTTGTGTTTGGAGGCAAAAATTTTAGCTTTACACTTGTGAGATTATTCACTTTCGGGGGGCTAAAGCAGTTGTCCACGGTAAGTAGAATAGACCGCTTCTTTTTCCTCATTTCTGCGTCAATTCCTCTAACTCACTCTTCGAGCAAAGCACTTGTCATCCAAGCGGATCTATTCGCTCTCCAAAGAACAGAAACGTCTTCAGGTTTTACATTTTTAAATGCACGAGGTTTTGCGGATTTGCTGATCACTGTAGGCTTCAATTTTTCCCCAGTCATACTAGCACATAGGAGAACAGTAAAACGCTGTTTTGAAAGTTTTCCTCTTTTGCAAGTGTCACCCTTCATTACTAGACTTATATCAGGCATTGCTTTAAAGAAGAGACCGCACTCGACAGCATTAAAGATGTCCTCATCTTTAAAACCTTTAGCAAACTCTGGGAATTTTTCAATAAACTTTTCCACCACTTCAACTGAAACCTCATTCGATTCCCCACACACAACTTTTTGAGAAATCTCGTATCGTAGTTTGAATTTTTCTAGCCAGCCTTCTGACGCTTAGAAGTCCTCTATTTCGAATTATTTTGCAAATTTTTTTGCTACTTCCTGAAGCATAGGTCCCGATATTCTTGCATTGATTGATCTCATCTCTTTAAACCAACGAAACGTGGCTTCGTTCACAGCGTCGAGATACGTTTTTCTGCGTTTTCTGTAGAGTCACCGGTTTTCAGATGAATATCTTTCCAGGTATTCTTCCTTGCGTTTTAAAATGTTGCTCACAGTTATTTTGCTCACACCAAATTTTTTCGCTCTCTTTCTTTGGCTGCTGCTTTCCAGAAAATTAAGAAGATTCACTTTCTCCTTTAAGTTCTTTTAGAGCTTTTCTTTGTGCCATTTTTAATGAAAATTCACTAATAAACGGTCTCGTCACGACGCGACATCCAGAAAAAAAGAACGGAATGTGTTTCACATGTGAGCGATACACGTTATTTTCCGATTCGGCGTACAGCTACACCGCTACGCACACCTCACACTCCCCTGACATTTTTCGACAGATTCCAAGAATTCTGGCATTTCCCTCCCATTGTATCATACTGGAAATGAACAATGAATGGAGCACCACAAAAGGGGCGAGTGTTGCTCAGATAAGCTGAATGACTGATAAAGAAATTCCTGGAAACCAGATGGAGAACAAATGGAGGAAGAAGCAAATTTAAGAAAACATCAGTGGTCAAGTTACAAAGAGTAAAACCTACTAAAAATTTGTCAACATGCAACGTACGGAGGTGGTCAACATAGAGAGATAAATCTCCATTGAAAATACATTGTGACCATTCAAACTAATAAATTTTGGCCAACATAGAGAGGTGGTCAACGTACAGAGGTGGTCAACTTTAGATGTTTTACTGTATATATATATACATTATCAAAATCAAAGAATCTTTTTCAAAGTTACCCGTTGACATACGTTAAATAGTAACTCCTTTAATAAAAACAAAAATGACAATTTATGGAAAATCCCTTATCAGCCGGCGACTTTTGGAAAGCAACTGAAATTCACCTCACTATATTCACGATATCTTTCTGCATTTTCGCGATAATTGACAAATCTTTGTATATGGTCTTTGTAACAGCATTTCTGGAAGAGAATTTGCTTTTTCTACCCGTAATTTTCGGAAACGTTTTCGAGTACTTTTATGGTGTATTAATCAGTTTACTTAACCCGAAATATTGGTTTTTCGGATGTTATGAATTCCATTTTCATGTAAAACAAATATGATAAACTAACAACATTAACATTAACATAAAATTAACATTACTTGTTTACTCTTGCATGTATAAATTCTATTACGCAGTTGAAAATGTTACTTGAGAATTGATTGCATCCGAAAATCTAATATACCGGTTAAAGAAAACGTATTAATACTTTGTGAAAGCTACTCAGAAACATTTCCGAAAATTACGTGTAGCAAAAGATATTTTGTTTCAGAAATGTTTCTCTAAATCTCAGATATCCACCGATTTCAGAGACCTTTAACCCTGCGTTAATCGCTTGTTTATATTTGTGATGTAAGCCGCTATTTTCCTCTAGTAAGTTTTGAACCAAATATATTCGAACCTTTGACTACTTCTACGTTCCTCCCACCGGTATCAATATTTTATCAATATTCGACAATTGTTATAGAACCGGTTAAATCATTAGAAACTTACAAGAAGAATGTGCTAACTTGTATCACAGAGATACAAATGCGACCAACGCCGGAATAAAATGTAATGGAACGTTTTCCGAAAACGAAGGTAACTCGCAAAATGTTACCTAAAAGACTGACCTCTGAAAGACTTAAGAGAGATAAGAGTTAGGCTAGAAAACCACTTTTCATTTTTTACATCGTTTGTTCAATATCTGTGACTTCCATAAACAAAAAAAGAGTGGATTAAGGTGTCAATATGTCAAAAATATTTATTGTAGAAAAAAACCATTTTAGCGAGTAAGGTTATCGAAAAAGGCATTTTTAAATCTTCATATCTTTTTCTATTTCGGCGTAAAAATTATTTTACATTTTTTCACTCAGAAATACATAGGAAAACAAAGACTTTTAAATGTTCATTAAATGAATGTTGATGTTTTCTTACAGAAAAACGAAATAATCAGCATACGTTATTTCTACAAGTGTGGTATGCTTGAGAAATACCAGATGTACATAACTTATATTATGTTTTGGGATAAATGAAAAGTTATTTGTTCTACTTGCATTCGTTATTTAAAGTTGTTGATATTTTCCTATTCGATAGAAATGTATTTACACGGGTATTTATGAATAAACTTTGTTCTTTCTGACAATTTTCTTGTTCATTATTATCATGAACTTTAAGAAACACATCAGATATAGTAGGAGGTTCAGGGAGGAAATTAATAATAATAGTCAAAAACTATTTATTAAACATTCTTTCCTTACTCTTACTTTCCTTACTACTTTTATCATTGACTTTCATCGTTCTTTCTGCTTTATATACAGCTTAAACTGTGTGTACAAAAGGCTACTTTTATTTTTGCCTCTATCCACACTATCAATTATCCTCTCAAGCTAACGTTTAATAAATTTAATTAAATTTAATAAATTTAATAAAGCATTCGTTATTACCAGGAGTTGTGCAGATTATAATTTTTTCCATAATACAGATCATTCCACACATTGTTAAATTTACTTTATAAACATTGTACAAACATACCTGTATCAAATCATAGCAATTTTTTCAGTAATAAGGTCTGAATTAAGGAGATAAAGTTGAACTAATGTATCAAATTTAGTCCGCTAGAGAATAACAACTATTTATAATGTGGGAATTCAGGTTTTTCTTAACTGAAAATTCATTGTTTACATCTGAGAAGTTGTGCGTTATATGGAGAATTTCGTTATATAGAATTTCGTTATAAAGATCTTCTACTGTAGATACATTTATTTACTCCAGTAAAAAATATTTATATCATACCTTAAATAACTAAATTAATATGTTTTCAAATCCCCTGGTCAACATGATGAAATGAGTGACACATTTTCTGCGACATTTTTAAACATAAATGCATAAAATTGGCAGGCCTGATTATTGCAGCGATTTGAAACCGAAGCACGTTTTCCATTTTAGATAAATAAATTACTTATAGAGTTGTGAGCGATTCTTGTCAAGTAACGACAAGTTTATTTTTTCTTTTTCGGACTGACGCATTGAGAATTTGGTTCAAAATGTCGATTTTAAGAGCATTTGCGGAAGGATCATTTTTGCTAAAAATTGGAAGACGCATTTAAATTAGATAGTTTCTGAATAAAAACACATGTCAATTTCATGCGATTTCGAACTAAAATGAATTCAGAAATGTGTCAGAAATTAGTTTTTTAAGAAAAGTTGTTAACATACCTTATAAGGAAATCTGTCGTGACAATGTAGGACATTTGCCAAGATTTTCAGACAGCAAAAATGCATCTCAGTGTCGTTTGGAAGGATGTAAATCCAAAACAAGAGTTATGTGTACAAAGTGTAATGTTTATTTATGCATTTTGAAAAATTTCACACTAAGTAAAAAATAAAGTAATAAAATTTGAGTTTCCTAGTCATTTCTTAAATATATTTCTCGACAAAAATTATTTTAAATTATTGAGATTTACAATTTAATTAATTTAATACTTTTAAAGCAATAACAAATAATTAATTATGTTACATTAAAAAAACATTTATTTTTGTAATTTTAAAAAGAAACAAATGTTTAAAATGGATTTCCGAAATTTTGAACTTTTTTTGCAGTTGAGTTCCAAGGTCCCCATATGTGGACCTCCATTTACTGGTACCTTGGTTCATCAATTTTTAAAATTATTTTATTATTATCATATTAGAAGCCAAAATAGGTAAAAGAACCTATTCCAACATTTTGTCAAAAATTATTTTGCTTTCAGTAGCGATGAGGATAATACCAGAATATTTTGAATAGTAATTTTCTTTTTTCATGTAGGTCCAGAGGGATTCCGGATTTCGTTGCTGCAAGAGTTCTAGACTTGTTGTGGGCCATTTTCTACGCTAACGTCATTCAGATCGGGTTTTTCCGGTATTTCTAACCAAGCAAGCCGCAGTTATGCTGACATAGACACACATTACCAAGCACCCACCTTAACTGTCCTTTTATTCTTATTTTTCTAATCTATTTATTACAAAATCTTTTCTTTTCCATTTTTATTCATAACAATAAAATATTATCTAATATATATATATATTTTTTTTGATAAAAATATTTAAAAAATACTTTTTCTACCCCTAACTTTTCCCAAAATTTTATTATGTATTTCCTTTATCTATTAACTCTTTTTTTTCAGGTTCATTCGTTTAGTATCCCCCTTCCTAATTTCATTTTTTTTGCTACTATTTGAGATACTTGCTATTCTACTTTAATACTTTCATTCAATAGGTTTCGGTGATATGTGGCAGTTAATCCCAAAGGCACCTGGGTAAAATATTTTCGAAATGTGTCTATCATTATATAAAGCTAAAATAACTATTCAATCTTTCGTGTAATAATTTGGATTTCCGTCAGATTTGGGAACACTGCAATTATGCAGTGTACATAAACAAACACAGATGTTTTTTATAAAATAATTACTGTGAAACAGTTCGAATCGAACAGAACAACAAGAAACAGGAAAAATAGTATTTATAACAATCGAAATATATTTAAATTCTGTTTTTATTTCTTGATTTTCTTCTAATTTGAGAGGAAAATAACTAATAAATATAGAAGGTTTTATATGCATACACGAAATATTTTAGATTAATTTTTATAACCTTTGTAGTGTAAAACAGACCAACCAAATCGCATGTAATAAATGCAATGGAAATAATTATCAAAGAATATGCATTAAGATAACAATGCAAAAATTTATTCGAAATAAGCTGTTTTCAAAAAAATATTTAAAATATAAACAAATATGAACATACTCTTGTTTTATAAAACTTTTGAATTTATTTGTAATAGTCGAATAATTTAAAAAGATATTTTGTAAGTATTCATGCTTTCAAAGTTAAATAAATGCTTTTCAACAGGTACGTTTCAAAATTGTTGCAACAATATTTCGTAAATAGGCTGAGAATTATTACTCTATGTCAAGAAAAGGTCAGAATATAAAGCGAAGCTGTGTTTTCGTCTGACAACAAAATAGATGATAACAACATTTCACAATTTAGATCATTCTGTGAAGTCGAAAGGACTTAGCATATTTACATTTGGAATGTATAAATAAAGTAGAATGTATATGTTAGATTTATTGTCTGTGATACGTGTCCTTTAAAATATTGTACAATTCGTTCAAAAATATATAATCTTTCTAAAATAGGCTTTCTATTAATTTTTGTAAATACATTTTTTTGCTGTTTTAGTTTAAAATATGTGAGGGCAGAATCTTTGTACTTTTTTGGATAAATCTTTGTACGAATACGACTCAATACCCAAATGTTTTTTTATTTTTTTATTTTTTTTTTTAAATAATATTTTTTTTCAGAAAAAAATAAATTTTCATTTTTATGTAACAGAATAGCAAAGAAAAAAAACTGCAAGTTTTGTTCTTTGTGTAATAAAAAATAATAGTACTTTAAAAAATTGAAAAAAAAAAATCTTAATGCAACGAAGAAAATACTTTCAAATTTGAAGGAAGTGAACTCTTTTGTGTACTTCTATTATCCTATATCATCTCGAAGAATAATTCTTTGATATTTTACATTATGCAAATAATTCAGTAAATCCATGTCGCGTCAAATAACTGGTGAAGCGAATTAGCTACATTTAATTACATAAACGTGATTTAGGTATAATAAAGCGGATATGTGCTATATGATAAGTTGGGCAATTCTACAAAGGATGGCAGATTTCACGTACTGGCCTCTACAGGCCTTGCAAATAAGGAAACCTCTAATTTTTTTTCTCACGAAAATATTCTATGTAGTATCTACTTCTTTGCGCAGCAAATATATTTCGGTTTTATTCATTGTTTTTTTTATGAACATTTGCTATCATGAAACTGTAACAACCGTCATGCGTACTGGGTGTGTTGTGATAATTTCCCAAGGCGATATCTAAGTAATTTCACAATATTTCGTTACAGCTAAGGCTTCTACAATCTGGGCTGACTCACGCCTCCATTTAATTGCCCATAGGAGAAGAAGGATTGGCCACGACAATTCTAGCCAAGTGGGAAACAATCGCTGATTGGTCTAAGTGGGCAACAAAATTCTTTATTAGTCAGTCTGTACTATAGTAGTCCTAGTTACAGCTGTTCATCGAAAATAACGTAGGTAATTCACATTTCAAAAAAAGGATGCCGTTTTAAATGTATTCAGTCGTTTACATACTGTAGTTGCTGATCAAAGTCATGTAACCAGTCTTAGTGTGTACCGTCACAGAGAACATTTTTGTTATTTCAACCACCAACAGAGCTCTCTACCTTGGAGAATGTAGCGTTCAGTGACACAGACGTTGGAGAAACTTCCATTCTGAAATATTTGTAGTAGTAATAAGATTAAAATTGCTTTATGAATTATTTTACTTGCAAAATTAGGAAAATATTTTAAAAGAAAATAACTGTTGAAAACGTATGACTTGTTGAATAAAACAATGATGCATGCAACATATATTGTGTATTACTTTAACACAATCATACTGATTAGTAATGATAGCATACAAGTAGAAATTTTCAAACTAAATGAAAATGCCCAGTCCGGAAATCGAATCCACAACCTTTGTCTTAAATTGCCAATACTCTTCCAATTGAGTTACTTAGAGCGGCAGCGAATTTTGTCGGTCAGTTGTCGTCAGAAGTAGCTCAATTGGAAGAGCATGGGATATTTATACAAAAGGTTCTGTGTTCGAATCCCGGCATTGGAACGTTCCAATTAATTGGAAACAAATGCAACTTGTTTTATATTGTTTAATTACAAAGTGTACTGAAACTGTTACAAATATATTAAATATCCTTTTTATCTATTTTCTTATGTATTTCATATAAAAGTTTGAAAATTTGAACGTTAGACATTTTATTAGGAATAAATTTATCAATAAAATTTTTTTATAAATATTCTCTTGATCTTCATAAAAAGAATAAGTATTACTTTTAAAGATTATAAAAATAATAAAAATAAACCCCGAAAATATCTCTATTAGAAAAATCTTAAACAAAAGCTAGGAAGTATAATTTATTTCATGCAATAAATACATATACTTTTATTGAGTTTCTTATGAGTAAAGAAAAAAATGTTTCTTTAATATCACTTTTTTCGTGCATAAGTTTTTCACTATATAATAATTTACTTGGAAAAATAAATTAAAGTTTCCTTTACTCATAATGAGTCATAAAAAATATCTGGAAAAGGGCTGCTGCGGTTGACTTTTTTACAGAAATTTTCAAAAAATACAAGAAATAAATACAAGTTTTTGGAGCAAGAATTTATATTAGATAAAATGTTTATCTCGGCGCTGAATAATGTGTTACAAAGAGGTTTGGATGTTCTTTATAAACAACCTTTCTTTTTTTCCACTTTATGTTGTATGTTTAGAAACAAGTGTACGCGTGTGTATAGAAGAATTATTAATCTCGTGTAATATTAATTTTTTTATGTAACTCTAAAGCGTAATAATGATTTTTCACCTTTTGCTCTCATATTTAAAAATTACTTTACATGGTGCTGAAAATAGAAACTATATATATATTTGTTTTTCCTTTTTAAAAAGATGCATAAGATAGCGGTTAATATTATTGTTACAGGAATATCAAGACTTCTTTAAATAAAGGATCGTGCGAATTTTTCTGAATTTTTGTTATGTTTATATAAAGAAATGTATAGATGAAAGAATTATTTCGCCTATAAAAAAATTATTTTTTATAACTATGAAAAGGAAAGTTTTGATGTGTATTTTAATATCAAATATAAAAGATATAGTTTAATGCATCGAAAATTGAAAAAAAGGATTATTTATTTTCGTTTAAGGCATTTCCATAACACAGCTTCCATATACTTGCCAAACGAGTTCTCTTGTAGACTTGCATTGGACACTTGTGTATCAGATTACTTCAAACAAAATGTATCCGCTGTAAACCAGCTTAATTTGTAAATTGAAAGATGCCATGTGAAACATGTGAAAGTCGCACGTAAAGCTGTTTTATGTTGATGCAATGACAAATTTCACAAATGATAGATAGCCCAAAGACCCTAAGAGAGACGTTAAGTTTTAATCTCGCGAAATATATGCTATTGTGTCTGACTTTTTCCCATCCTTTCTATCATGCTGCAAGTACGGTTATTTTGAAGACCAAGCGGAATCCGCATATGTAAGGAACATGCTGCACGTTTGACATATAATCGCTGGTAAGTAATTTAATAAATTTTTTAACCAAAAATAGAACCGACTTCAAAAACTACTACAAAGTAAAAAATATATTTTTTAGATAATAGTTAATAAGAAATTAAATTAAGAGCATTGTATTTACCATATATATTATTATATTTATGTACATTAATTTGATTTTTTGGAGTCGGTGCTAGCTATGCCAAGTACAAAATTCAAAACGAAATATCCAATATAAATCATAACACGCGTATAAATTATATCTACATAAATACGAGACAATAAAAAAATACATATAACTCATCAAATGGTAGAAAATACAATGATTTAAATGATTAACTAGTTTCCAAAGCAATGTTTATCGACATATAGTTGCTAATCTCATTTGAAAATACACATTTATAATATCAGATGAAATGTTTAAAAATGGTAACATGGCTTTAACTTGGCTTGGCTGGCACAGTCTCCAAAAAATCAAATTAATGTACATAAATATAATAATATGCATGGTAAATATAATGCTCTTAATTTAATTTCTTATTAACTATTATGAAAAAAAAATATTTTTTACTTTGTAGTAGTTTTTGAAACCGGTTCTATTTTTGGTTAAACAATTTATTATTATTTGCAAACTCAAAGTCATCTGCCCAACAACTGGTGACCAGGACGTAATAACTCTTGATAATATCCGATTTGCTTAAAATTTTGTATGTACGTTCATTGTGATAAGGCGCTCATTGGTTAAGTATAAAGATGGTAGGGGACAGTGGATAATCCCCCCTTTAATTTATTCATGCAGAATTATAATCCGATAAGTTAAAGCTGATTTAAATATGTCAGTCTTTTTATTTGCAAATTCACGTAATAGAATATTTTAGGATATTAAATGAAAGTCGTCTGCCCTACAAATTAACTATTTTTAAATTGCTTATTTTTTTTCGTTTTTGTTGAATTTCTGAAAAAGTACTGAATCAATTTCATAAAATTTAAATGGCACCAATTCAAGAGTATTCGAAAGAGAGTACAGAGATTAAGAGAGTATTCGTATTAGAGAGTATAAAAAAAATCACACAAATAGGGCGCATAGTTCCGGAGTAATCGGTGAACATACATTAAAAAAAATACATACACGTCGAATTGATAACCTGCTCCTTTTTTGAGTCGGTTAATAAAAAAGTAGTTTAAACCCTAGAACGGGGATAACTATTTTCAGAGAGTTCTTATTGGTGACGTTCTAGTCGTATGAGATACAAACCAAGTTAATATCCATACTCGCCGGCTTCGTCCGTCAGCGGGCCCCTAATTGTAAAACCCCTAATTTACATCGGTTAGCCATATTGTCGTGATCCGGGCCATAGAAACAGAGATAAGAAAACGCCCCCTGGTGGTGAAAAACGAACTAAAATCGGTTAGCTCTATCGATGTTGAGTCGAATGAGCCATACCCCGTCGTGATCCTTCCCATAGAAACGGAGATAGGAAAGCGCCCCCTGGTGGTGAGTCTCGGAGCAAAAATCGATAAGCTGTAGTATCCTCTATCGACGTTGAGTCGAATGGGCCATACCGCGTCGTGATCCGGGCCATAGAAACAGAGATAAGAAAACGCCCCCTGGTGGTGAAAAACGAAATAAAACCGATAAGGTCTAGTATCCTCTATCGATGTCGAGTCGATTGAGCCAAACCGCGTCGTGATGTGACCCATAGAACCCGAGTTGGCTGAAAAATCCTTTAATTACACCTTCCACCACCAGGGGGCGCAATCTGTTCTATACGAACATGACCGAAACTATCCCATGGTGTATTTCCTACCGTTTTCATATCGAAAGATCTGTTTATGAGGTAGTATCAGATATGGCCTATGTCATGATCGCACATGTGTTCGCAGATTTACACATCCCGTTGAATTATCCATCAAACGAATTTTATAAAAAAAAACTAAGAGGTAGCTAGCAATAGCGAATGCAAACTCTGCATTCGCTAATTATTAGCATCTTAACATAAAATTTTACTTTATCTCTACCATTTATATGCAAATAAAGTTTTTCTATCTTCGTTAGTTTCTGAATTAATGATACTTTATCTTTTATCAGGTTTTTGAATGATCTGGTAACACTCCTGTCAGTTCCAGGAATGAGATAAAGAAGCTATAAAATAGATCTTTTAAAGTGTTTGGTTTCCTTTTTATAATATTGATGCTAAAAATGTTCATTTTACTTAATGTTCATAAATATTTGGAGAACTCTAGTAAATTAAAAAATTACTTAAACGTTGGTTATTTACATATTTACTTATAGTATATAGTTAAGCCAGTTAATAATATAAGTCTTAGTAGTTAAAAATATATGTCTTAATATTAATTTTCGACAACATTTCTTTAAACAAAAAATTATTCATTATAGATAATTAATTTGCTTTCATTATACAAGAAACTTATATTTTATAGAAAATAAAACTTTTATGTACATTTAAAGAAAATAAACATTCAAAAGAAAGAAGATAAATGATAATCTGGCTTTGTTTATATTTTATAGAATCATTAACTGGCCTCCGAGAACAACTTTTGCCCAATCATTTATCATTTTTGATATAAGCACGTGTTTATAACATTTCTCTCAGATGATTAATATTTTGCTAACACTATTTTAACGCATTATAAAGATATTTTAATTTTTTAGCAATAACCCATAGTGAATAATCTCTCAATTTTTTTAATCTATCGTAGTAACTGAAATTTACTGAAACTTTATTTTACTGTAAATCTATTATATTAAATTCTTATTATACATTTGCATTTTAAATCTACTCATTTATGACTGGAATGAACTGTGAGATGAAGAGACGCTAATTATTACTAAGGATCCGAGGATATAATTAATTTCCAAATTTAAATTAACTTTTCTGAGAATGTTTTTATAATTTTTAATGAAGTTTCTTTAATAGGGGCAACTAACTTACTCCATTACTTTGAAAAAAGAGAAAAAGGTTAATAATAGGGGTTATTACAATGATTTTGTGGAGCCTTGTATATTATCTGTAAATTAGTATATATATTACATAGCATGATAAAATTTAGTTCATTTAGAAACACATTTAGCAATTTTCACCAATCGATGAAAATGCGCGCGAAATCTTTTGTAAAATCCTGTATATTGTCTAAAGACTTTTGTGCACACCCCATATTAAGATAAAATTTAATTCAGGTAGAAAACACATAAAGCAAATTAAAACAAACTTCCATCAATTAACAACCATATACGACAATGTACCTTGTCCTTTGCGTAGCCCTGTGTATGCATTTATTTATTTTCCATAAACTTCCATAGTCTACTAACTAAGAAAATTCGTACCACAATTAACAACCACCCTAAGTAATCCACTCTCATACTCTGTAATGCTTACGAATTCCCTTGTGTAACACTGTATATGATCAACCGAATTTATACACACCACGTATTATACAAAAATTTAGTTAAACTTAAAAACGCAAACCAATGATGAAAACGCACTTATCACACATAGACTGTAATTATTGCACTTTTACTGGTAACCTATATCTTTTGTGTGTCCCTGTAAATGACTATAAAAACGCAAAGCACACCATACTTTTAAGTGAGAAATTTATAGTGCACTTCAGTAATGCAAAATTTCTTTACGTTTGAAATAGTGAAACATCATTAAATTACACTGCAAACGATTTTCCCCTGTAAAACCATATACAAGATAATTTTTTTGTTGTACCTTGTAAATGAATAATAAATGCATTGCACCCCATATTCTACAAAAACTATGTTTTGGAGCTCTTCATAATTCTATATCAATTTCATCATGTCTCAAATGGCGTAGCATCATCAAAATGGAATTGAAACGATTTTTTTCCCATTGACCGTTATGTAACGGAATATTTTTTACTATCCCTGTAAAAGAACTGTAAGCGCTATACACTTCATTTTCAAAAGGGGTAATCTTATATTAAACGACAATAACATGCAAAAATTTCAGAACAATCTGAGTATATTTACGCGAGTTACAGTGCGAACAGACGGCAGACGGCCAGACAAACCGAAGTTATAAACACTTTTCAATTAGGTTGGAAATTGTTAATAATAATTATAATCTGCGCATCCATTGAAAAGTTAATAGTGGACATACATCAGAAAATGAATGCAATCAGTTTCAAAAACGTCTATGTTAGAAATCAATTAATGAATGAAAGTACCAAATTTGTCTCAATAGACATTTTAAAATTCTGTGCGTGAAATACATATAAGTATTTATATTTCTTAACAAGCCAGTATTGTCGTTTTCATTTAATTAGTTCTTATATTTTTTAATATGTTATTTAAAAATATTTTAAAAAAATGTATGCGGAAACAGAAAATATTTATTGTACATATGTATATTGTAATGTATTTCATTCATTGGTTTTGAAATTACAGTTTTCGATGTTGCACGTGATTTTCAGGGTGCTGAACATGGCTTTAAAAGGGCCAGTATTTCTAATGACCAAAAAAAGGCCTTTTTGTATTAGTTTTTTAAACAATGTTTGAAACTTTAAATATATCGTATAGTTGGTCCGATATGAAAATTCTTAAAATTACAGTTGTTCCAGCCAAACACAAAAGGTGCCATGCCTTTTTGGCAAGCCAAAAACATTGAGGCGCCAGTCCGGCGATTCTTGCGAAGTGAATCTTTAAACTCGATTATCCCCGAATGCTATTTTCAGTGGTTTTGCTACAATAACTCTTAAACAATTTAACGAATTTACTTGTTTCATTTTTTTAAGAAAATAAATTTTGCTACAATCTATAACTGAATAACAAACTATTTGATTCAAGTTATAACGAAATACATGATAACTTTTTTATTTGAAATTTTTTATTCTAATATTCTAATATTTTATTTTTCTGGATTAATCGAAGCAGTATAAAAAAGAAACGATTACTCAAATATATGTAACCTGGACTTCAAAATCTTGGCAAAACTAGTTTTACAATACTAGTCTTGTCGTACAATATTAAAACTTTTGTAATTGTTTTTCTACAATTTAATAAATATAATTTTATTTCTTTGTAACATATATCAATAAATTAAAAAGTAAGTAATAGTTTAAATTAATTACAGGGTTCTTAATCTACAATCTAACTTCAATTAATTTTTTCATCATTTCTAACCTTTTTTGTCCCTTTAATGAATACAACCATTAGCGGCACATTGCTAACAAAGACATTTTCAGCTCAACACGTCAGAATAATTTTGACAATGCTAATTATGTTTACTCAAATGCGATGCCATTAGAATATTAAGGTTACAGCTTTCAAATTACGTACAACGCGTCTAATTGTCATATTCTTCGATACTTTGTACAGATTTTGGTACAGATGAGCTTTGGATAAAATTATTTTTTTTAAACATGTATCATAGATTGAATGCATCCATTAACGTTGAAATGTTTTTAAGTAAATTACAATATTAGCAAATAAAATGTGATAAAATTTCCTTAAAAATTGAAAATATCAGAGCTATTTAATACTTTAGAATATCTATATGATAAATAAACATGTTTACAGAACTAGTATAATTGTGAACATGATTTTCAGTCGTCTAGCTAAAGTATGAAACATAAATTTTAAATAAAAAAAAGTTTATAGTTTGTTGTCTTTTACCATAAAATATTTACAAAATGATACATAAATGTGCTTTTACCATTCTGTAAAACTTAGGCTTTATTTGGGTCTTAGCAAGACTCATTTAATTGATAGCACTTTTAACCTAAATTATTTAAAAACATTTACTTTTCTCTAACTATAAAAAGAAAGATTAAGATTATTATTAACAACATTTATTTCAATAAATGAGACTTTGATAAAGATTTAAAGGTCTTTACTTTATTTTATGTGTTAAGTAAAACTATTGATAATTGAACAATGCCTGCGAGTTAAGTTTGTAGCTTTGAATAATTTATGAAAAATACATTAAAAAAATGTAGTTCTGATAAATTGCTAGCGCATGAAAGTCACTTTAATTAATGCACTCAGTTTAAACTTATAAAATGTAGTTTATTCAAATCAAAATTCACAGTTTATTTCCATATATGCATTTTTTCCGATATTTTAATAATTTTAAAAGTAAAAATTAAGCTTTATTTGGGTTTTAATGAAACTCAATTAATTAATAGCACTTTTAACCTAAATTATAAAAAAAAACTTTTTTTTTTTTAACAGGATAATACCGAAATCTTCAGAACATTTCCCTGTAATGATTTCTGTCGAATTCCTTTTCTTACTTTATTGATTGTGTTTTCTAATCTATTTTTCCCTTTTTACTTCGCCTCCTGTGCATTTCCTTTACCAGTTTATGTCCATTCCACAATAACTTTCGGCAATTTCACTTTAATTGGTCTTTTGACGTGTCCGTTTTTGGTCTATATAATCCATTGAATTGGTCATTTTAAAAACCATATGTCATTTTTTTTTTCCAAATATACTTTTTTAGTAAATTCTTCCTTAAAGGTAGATCCAGAAACTGGATAATAACCACATAATTCAGTGTATTCCTTTCTTTCAAACAATACCTTCTAATTTTCGTTGCTTAATTACTTAAACGACATAAAGTCAGCGACTTAAGTGGTTCTTGCATGAAATACCAGATTACATACGGTATACGGATACCATATTACATTACCATATTATCATTTGCATGCAATACTATATTAAAACATAAAATTATTCCTGTATAAGTGCTATCTCTATTAATTTTGATTAAAATATGTTTAATATGACTGTTTTGTTCAAATTAAATACCATCTAACCTTGTTTCTTGATAACACAACATAAGTCAGGAACAGTTTTTCTGTTATTCTCCTTTTTATTATTCATAAATTATAAAAATTATTCCATGTTTACAAACTTTGAAGTCCAAACTGTATAAGCAGACCAAAATACCAGATAAAACTTCATTTACTTGTAAATAATACAGTTTTTTTAATTTATAAAAATTTCTGACTCTGTGACTTACGTGGTTTTTTGAAATGACCGATTAAATTATATTTCTATCAATTTTCATCTGTGTCTTTCTTTTCTTTATTCGGAATATTCTAGCATATTTCCTACAGTAGTCCAATTTTCTCTGTCAAAGCATGAAAAATAGTTCTTTGGTTATTCAAAATACTTTCCCACTCCAAAGTATGGGATGTAAAATTACTCAAATTTTCCACTATTTTTTCTAGATTCCCTTCTCATATGCTCCTTTGTTCTCTACTGAACGAAAACCACCATATTTTATAATACATTAATCCAAATATATAATACACTAGTAAATCTACAGATCAGAGGCCTTAACGTCAGATCTACAAATCATTGTTCATTAAACTCACTAATTTTTATTATAATCTGCATAATATTCGATTTCGTAAAATTCAATTCTGTTAAGATATTTATACATTTTTAAAAGCATATAAGATTTATCAAAACTTAAGGAATTTTTAGAAGTATGACATTAAACACAATTTTATGCAATGTTAAGATAAACTACTTATTATCGTATTTTTTCAGAATAATAATACATTCTTTCAAAGGCGCTCCACCCCACTGACCCCTCGTTGTCGATTTAATTTTATGCTCTCAATTTCCAATAACTGTGCTATTTCATTGTTCGAGTATATGTCTAAATGCATTTACAGTTGTAATTTCATTAGATTAACCACCTCCTTGTACAGGAGATCGTATCCTATCCTTAAATGATCACTTGCTTTTAAAACACTAAGCATCATCATATGTTGCTAAAATTGATACAATTTCGTGAACTAAATATACCGGGTGTCCCAAAAATGACTGATGGATTTTAAAATTAATTCAATAACTAGCAAACGGTGACAGATATTAAAAAAATTCTTGCAGGAGGGTTATGTATGATGTCGGGAGTTTTTTTTACTGTGATTCTTGATTTTAGTTCGAATTTCAAACAATAGATGGCGCTGACAGCGGTTGGCGCTCATTCGAGGCCGAAACTGACGTCACTCAGCATTGATGCGAAAAAAGGAGATTAAGGCTATGGAGTGGGTGTCATTCGCCAGTACAATCTTGCTCTTAGTCTTGTTTAATTTATTTCTATTGCAACAACACATTCCATTGAAAATATATCGAATGAGTTTAGAATCGGGCCCTAAGAGCTAGATTGTAGCAAGATCTCTTCACCTAGTTTTAAAATATACTGCATAAAATATTCTTTAAATCAGGCCATAAAAAGTAATTTAATCCGGGAAAACAAAACTTCATAAATGTAAAATCGCCTGCAACTCGAATGCTGCTTGTCAAATTCATGCCCTGATCTGAACGCTGTATTCCACTATTGAAGAATTTGTTGTTTCTATGGCAACAACGCATTCCATTGAAATCATATCGAATAAGTTCAGAATCAAAGCCTAAGAGCAAGATTGTACTGGCGAATGAGACCCACTCCATAGCCTTAATCTCCTTTTTTCGCATCAGTGCTGAGTGACGTCAGTTTCGGCCTCGAATGAGCGCCAACCGCTGTCAGCGCCATCTATTGTTTGAAATTCGAACTAAAATCAAGAATCACAGTAAAAAAAACTCCCGACATCATACATAACTCGCCTGCAAGAAATTTTTTAATATCTGTCACCGTTTGCTAGTTATTGAATTTTAAAATCCATCAGTCATTTTTGGGACACCCGGTACATATACAAATGTAAATTCCTCTTATGATACTTATATTCAATTTACACAGTCACCGTTTTTATAATTTTCGTTTGGAAAACCAATTTGGTAAGCTTTCTTTAGTAGTTAAAATAAATCCTCATCTATTTCGATATAAATAGCATATTAAAAACAAAACTCACCCGAAAATTAGCTATTTTGTGCATCAAATTTTGCATCAAAGTAATGCGATTTACTCGAACTTTCTTTATATATATATATATATATATATATATTCTTTGAAATACTGAAATACGTTGCTAAGCAACCATTTAATGAAAGAAAGGAAAAAAAAAATAAATGCATTGGATTATTTTTGTAAAATATGAGAAATTATTTTAGAATTATACTATATTAGAATTATTTTATATATATCTCCGATTGATGCGTAAAATTTCCCAATAATTCATACAATTAATTTTAAAATTCGAAGAAATTATTGGCAAATTTTAAAACGATGTATTAATTTAAGATCTCCATTCCGGAAACTTAGCATTTATAATTTCACATGTCAATTATGCCAATGCATCATTTTCCATTCGATGAATATTACAATTTAAAAATCGTCTGACTTCTCATTGAAAAACATTATGACTTAAAAGAAAATGTTCTACACCGTGTCCCAAAAGTTTAGACAATCAATAAAATTTGCATTAGCATAAAAAGTAATAAGGTACAAATAAAATTCGTGAGATAGGTAATAAATAAAAGCAGTTTTGCTGATATACACATATAAATTATGATCAAAGGTTTAAAATTATAAAATACACATTAAAATATGTAACAGTGTGCTGTCCCAAAAGTATAGACACCTGTAATTTTTTTTGGTTTTACATTTATAAAAGTAACTAAAAACTTACTTTTAATATTTAATTGTATTACCACGACACTTTATAACACCAAATACACGTTGTTCCATAGAATTAACTAAGCATTGCATTACAGAAGGAGGTATTTCATACCACGCTTTGTCAATTGCAATTTTTAAGTCATTTACACATGTATATTGCTTTCCATTTTCATATATTTTACGAGATAAGATCCCCCATATGTTCTCCATGGGATTCAAATCTGAACTAAGTGCTGGCCAGTCTAATAGTGTGATATTGTTTTGCCTAAACCATCTTTTCGATGACTTGGAGGTATAGATGGATGCCCCATCTTGTTGGAAAACACAGTCCGGTGCTGCTAGCAAATCCATAATTGGCAGTAAATTGGTACGTATAATATCCTGATATCCTCTGATTACATTTTTCTGTCCATAAATCCTAGAAATGTTTGGCCGTTGAAAGTAAACCCTCCCCAGGCCATTACGGATCCTCCGCCTTGTTGCCTGCTGAAACAGTTCTTGGGTTCTTTTCTTAGTCATGATTGTCATGCCAGTAAAATTTATGACCATCAGGGCCGTCTAAATTCCATTTCTTTTCGTCACTGAAGATGATAGAAATACATTTTTCACTGTATGACATATGCTTTCTAGCGCACTTTAGATGTGCATCTTTATGTCTCTGCTTTAAGCAAGGTTTTGCTTTCATTCTCCTGTAAACAATATTTGTTGAAGCTTTAATTCTTCTGTGTACAGTACTTTTTGAAATTCTGGAAAATGATGCAACTTCACGCACAGATGAATTATCAACTGAGGCTATTTTTAATAACATTCTGTCATCACGTAAAATTGTTTTCTTTGGTCTTCTGACTCGTTTTCTAGTATTCCAAGTTCCACCTGATCTCAAAACTCTATAAATACTGCTCAAGGATCTCTTTATTTTTCTCGATATATGTACAGGATTTTGTCCTTGCGCTTTTAAATGTAAAATCTTAATAATTTCATCTTTAGAAATTTCTTTAGAACGTGGCATTTTTATCAGAATACGCAGGAAATGTCTTTTCCGAATCACAAACAAAACAATACATTGAACTCATTTGATTCCAGAAAATTTCAATAAATTATTGTGCTAAAAATACAGCAGACGATATTTCATTTAAAAGGAAAAATTATTCTTCACTTATAGAAGCAGACGAAAATAAAAATATTTTATTTTGTGCATAAAAATGTAAAAGAAAACATCTAATGCTGTATTGTATCTATACTTTTGGGACAGCACATCCTTATAATTGAATGTATATTTTATAATTTCAAACCTTTGATCATAATTTATATGTGTATATCAGCAAAACTGCTTTTATTTATTACCTATTTCGTGAATTTCAATTGTACCTGATTACTTTTTATGTTAATGCAAATTTTATTGATTGTCTAAATTTTTGGGACGCGATGTATATATTTTTCGAACGAATGAACCAAATTTAACAAAAAACTATACAACTAATTCCGGGTACCTCACCAACATACTTATCAAAAATCAACCTAATCGGATAATTTTTGTGGCAGTTATCGCGGAACAGACAGACAGAAACCAAAAACTTTTCGGGTCTCAACAGACGTTTCGGCAACTAGTAAATCTGCAGATCAGGAGCCTCAACGTCAGCTCAAGTCACTGTTTTTTAATCTCACTTTTCATATTATTTAGCATCTTACAATCCGCAATTTAAATTTTTCTATTGCATACATATTTATAGGCATATACAATTCTTCGGAGGTTTCAGAAATTAGAAACGTTAAATTAAACACGGTTTATGCAATGATATTCTGAAATTCTTATGAACTTCTTATTCATGCAACTTTTTAGATTAAAAAAAAACTTGTATTAAAATAAATTCTTCATTTATGTCAATAGAATACAAAAATAATTTATTTTGCTAATAAATTATTGGAACAAAATAGTGCGAGTTACTTTTGTTATTTTTATCTTCTTTGAAATATTGTTGCTAGGCAACTGATAAATTAAAGAGCAAAGTAAAAAGAAATGCATTTTAAAATTTGTAAAAAAAACATGAAAATAAAAGTTTTATATTTCCGGAACAGATGCAAAAAAAATTCCAATCCTTTAAACAATTAATATCTCAAATCTAATAAATGAATCGGCAATTTTTCAAAATTATTGGATATATTTAAAACCTCCATATCGAAAATCAACATCCCTAATTTTACGTTGAAATCCATTATTCAAATATTTGATTTCCATTTCAGTTAAAGATGAAATTTGAAAATCGTCTGCAGTCCCATAGGAAAGCATTATGACCTAAAAAGAAATGTTCTATATTTTCCGAACGAATGAAACAAATGTAACTAAAAACTATACAGCTAATTCCGGGTACCTCACCAACATACCTACCAAAAATCAACCTAATCGGATAATTTTTACGGCAGTTATCGCGGAACAGACAGACAAACAGACAAACAGACGGAAACCAAAAACTTTTCGGGTCTCAACAGTAAGCCTTCACTGACGTTTCGGCAATTATTTAGTATTTCTGTACAACAAATTTTTCATTTAGTCATTTTTTATAAGTTTTCAACATGGGTAAATATGCAAAGTTTTCAAATACCAAACCACATGCAGAATTATATTATTTTATTATTATTTTGTCAATTGACTAAAATTATTCTAAAACATTAACTAGTCTACTGATTATTTTAAAGTGCAGTGATGTTAATTTAGGTATTGGATTTAAAATTTCTATTATTTTACAAGAGTTTTTTTCTCGATTTCCATCTCATACATCCCTTTGTTCTCTACTATTCAACCCAAATAGTTTAATAAAGACAATCATATTCCATAATATATTAATTCAAATATATATTACATTAATTATTATTTTTACGGTGAATTTTCATTTAGTCATTTTTTTTAATATGGGCAAAATTTTCAAATACCCGTCCACGTGCAATCCATCCATCAGCATTACAATATTTTATTATTATTTTGTGAATTGACCGAATTTACACTAAAATTATGATAATATTTTTATTAGTCTACAGGTCATATTAAAGTGTACTGATGTTATTTTACGTATGGGACTTAAAATTCCTATAATTTTCCATGAGTTTTTTTCCTGGATTTCCATCGCATCAATCGTTCCTTTGTTCTCTACTATTCAACCCAGATATATTAATGAAAACAATCATATTTTATAATATATTAATTCAAATATATACTACATTATTTATTTTTTTTGTACGACGAATTTTTCATTTAATCATTTTTTATAAGTTTTGAACATGGGTAAATATGCAAAGTTTTCAAATACCAATCAACATGCAGAAGAATTACTATATGTTATTATTATTTTGTGAATTGACTAAAATTATTCTAAAATTTTAATTAGTCTTCGGATCAGATTAAAGTGCACTGATGTTAGTTTAAACATACATACGCCATTTAAGCTGGGAAGAAATGGATTTCATAAGTATGCGGTATTATTTGAAGATTTATTTCAAGAAAAAAGTGTACGAGAGCAGTGTACCTTAAGATGTATTGTGCTGTCCTCTAAAAAAAAACCCAGTGTGAAATGTTTCCTAAAAAAAAACCCACCCTAGTATTTTATCAAATATTTTCACTGAAGTCAATTTTTGGTTTCGCCCTGTTTCTATACACCATTTGCAACAATAAAAACATTTGATAATGCCTAAGGAGTGTTTATTTAGTTTTAAAAGAATTTATTCTAATAATGCAGAATTTTGGCAATACATGAGCTTAATTTTCACATATTTGCTTGTTATAATACGTTATGTTAGAATGATGTACATCAATTTTGAAATGTTTTTATGTTAAACTATTAAAATGTGAATAAAATAGTACATTTTAAAGCTGATTATGTCAAGTAGGGCTCGGCTGACGACCTTTGAAAATGGAGCTAAAAAAACCCATGGTGGAATTAAAAAAAACCCAAAATTTTTTCAATAAATAAATGATAAAATATACAATTTTTTTTAAAAAAAATACATTTATTTTTAAGGAACATAATTAAATTATGCAAATTTAATGTATATTGAAGGCACTTCTAAGGATTTTTTTTTTTTAGTATGTCATAAAAAAAAAAAAAAATCCATGTTTGCAAAATTAAAACCCATCAATCTTTTTTACACACAGATACCCTTCACTTGTATTTTACACATTATTTTGGTGTTTTCAAACTTTTATTTATTTTATTTTATTCACTCTTTTAACTGTTTAATGCAAAATATTTCACTTAAGTTAGGAATAACTAATATTGATGCATGCATAGCTTGTAATTTGTACTATTTATCTTCTAAGCATACAGATGAACTGTAAGTTTGTGCAGTTTTGTGCAAAACACAGTAAGTGAATTGCAAAATATCATTTTGTCTTTTGCATAAAAGGTAAAACTTGAAATCTGATGCATTCCCCCTGATGTAATTTAAAATATACCACAGAAGAAAATCGTAATACAATTCAGGAAGGGAGTGGCAGCAATTTAATCAGCAAATTTTCTTTCAAGAACACCCTTTCTGTGTCATCGATGAACTTCATTATCTTTGCTTTATCATCTGAGAAGGTAAAGCCAGGGTTGTAATTTTGATCAGTCAAAACTCATTTTAACCAGGATTGTGGTCAAAACTGGTTTTAACCATTTAAAAGTGGTCGAATTTGCTTCAACCACTCAAAAGTAATTGAAACTCTATTAAAAATACATTTGACATTTTTGGATTTCACAATGCACCTGGTGAATTGTTATGCAAACTCTTCAGCAATAAAGATAATTTTCAAAGTTTGATCTGAGTTAGCCTTAATACAGAAAAAGTCATTACTTGATAAGTAACACATGTTGTATTAAATTTATTTTAATAAAATAAATTTTAATCTCTTTTTCCAAATCAAAATGAGTCTTAATTACTGATGATCAAAACATATTTTGACCAGGAAAGTTAAAACTGTTATTTTCCATGTTTAAGCCAATACACGCCTAATATTAGGTAGACCAACAAGGACTAATAATATTAGGTAAAAGGCAAAATTGGGAAATTTCATTAGTGGCCAGTGGTAGTAATTTTATAAGTGGCCACTAACTTTAAACTAGTAGCCACTTTTTTATTTAAAAATGTTAAACAGTAAACTTTTGTTAAAATTTTTATTAGTATTAATCTAAAATTAAATAGCCCAAATAAATATGTTAATATAAACATATTGCAACCAACAAAAGTAGAATCCTTGATAAAATGCAAGAAAATTTTACTCTCTCCTTGTGGGAAAAATGCCATAAGTTGGCCGCTGGCAGACGTATTTAGTAAAGGCAATGGAAATTTATTTGGTGCCAAATCTGGGCTAAAGGTTCAGGTATGATAGTATGACTTGATACTTGCTGCCATTAAGGTTACTGCATCAATGGTAGGAAAAATTAAAAGCATTAAAAATCTGCACATGCAAAAATGTTGAAGAAATGTAATTATTAAAATAAGATTTTGTGTGGCAATGTTGGCAGATGTTCTGGAAACAGCACCAATCCATTCCTTGTATTACCTAAGTACTCAATATTTTTTAATATCAATTAGATACATTTTTTTTTCTAGATTGACACTGATCAATTTAATAAACACAAACTACAAGATGTAAGGAAAGAATAAAGATGAATGTTTCAGTTATGACACAAAAAGAAATAGATGAAGTGTTAAAATCACATTAATTTCCAAGCACTTAAAAGCATTGTAATCACTCTTTGCTGCATTCAAAAACAAGCATTGAGAATGAAAGTACTACTACTAGTGAAGATCGCAGTCAGGAAAGTAATAAATCTTTATGGAGCTCAGATTTATCAGATACAGATATGCATAATACAGAAGAAGCTGCAATTTTGAACACCGCAAGTGATATTACTGATAATGAATACAATGATTTATTCTGTTCTGTACAAGAAGCTGAGAAGTTACAATGTGGCCAGTAAGTGATTATTAAATAAGATGATATAAAGTTTCGTGTTATTATTACTGAAGAAGTTAATGATGATCGTCAAATAAATTGCTTAATGCCGACAAAAATTAAGAATACTCAAGTTTGAATCTAATCACTATATTATTCAGAACAAAAGAAATCAAAATGTGGCTATTACTAATGCTTCTCCATTAATAAACTCTCGGAGATTTTACAAATGCTATTTAATAATTTTCTTCTTAAATTTACTGAAGATGTATGCAAAGAAATGTGAAAAGTCTGGAGCGAATTTACAAATAATTATATTTTGCATTTGAAATTCCTTCAATTTACAAAATAATGAAATATTTAATATTTTTTTGCAGAATTGTGGTTTAAAAATAAATAATAATGAAAAACAAATATATATTTTACTGTCAAATAATTTTATTTCCAAGTATTTTTACATGTGGGTTTTTTTTAGGTAACATGGGTTTTTTTTTGGGAAAAAGTGGGTTTTTTTTCAATTTCTTGCTTAATTGGCTGTCATTTTGTAACATATTGATAGAATGAAAAATGCTCAACATTAAAATCTTAGTCAGATCAAGCCGTGAAAATATAGCTATGTTGAATTTTTTTGTATTCCTTACTAGACTTTATATAAAGATAAATTAAAAAAATGAGTTTTTTTTTAGAGGACAGCACAAATCAAAACTTTGTTTTAATTGCACTAAAAATACTTATTTTACTTAGGTAACACATAGATTTTAAAAGACAGGACATTTTCTCAAAAGTTTAAAAATGATAGTCTGATGAAAATGGAAAATTCCATACGATTATGGACTTCTTATTTATATTATTGCAGTTTTTAAAAAAATAATAGAAAGCAACTAAATCTTTAAATATAACCCTGTTAATTAGATTTTAAATTCAGTTTTGTTTAGAAAAATACTAAATAATTCTATTTTTCCGGAAGTTCTGTAAATATAAAAACCTTAGGCTGTAGCAATGAAAATAACAAAGAAAAGTTTTTTTTATAATAAAAATATTAAATTAAAAAATTACATATAAAAATTTTGTAAAAAATGAATTTTTTTAATATTTTGGCATTTTTGCAGGAATTATTCAAATTTTCATGGTTACCCATTGAATTACGTAACACAACAAAAATACTTCCAGAAAAACAAAGATTTCTTAAAAAAAAAAAAAAAAAAGCTCGTTTTCAAAGCAAATGGTTTAATTAAAAGGGTTAATTAAAGTTTAAGTTGTTCATTTGCCGTCATTGTTAAACACTTTAACAATTTAAAAAATAATTTAATAACTGATTGCAGTTAAATCACTTTTAAAGTTTTAACCATATTTAGAAATATGAGTTTGCTCGATATTTTTAGCCAAGGCTATATTTACCTCAATAATCTATCTAAAGGTAAAAATGAATTATTTCATAATATAAAACACACATGTGTGTGTCTCTATACAACGTAAAACAAGTTCAAACTAAAATTAATCATTAACTTTTCATATAATGGATTTTAGTTTTAAAAATTACCTTAGCACTACTTTCTAATAGTTCAGATACATATTACCATATCGTTTTCCAGAAAAATATGTATATACATAAATATATATATATATATGTATGACGATAGTTTAATAAACATATTTATATAAATAACGTATCAGAAATATGCTATTTTTCAAAATATCATATCCGAAACACAGTTTCAATTTTAATATATCCTTTGTGAAAATTTTCCAATTTTCGACATTTTTGACATTTTCCCCAAGGCATTTACATTACATAGAGAAATACAATTACATCTACTCTCTCTCTGACGTTATTAGAATTTTTGTATGCGACACAATTTTAAATAAAGTACACTTATTTGTGCGTGACGATTTTTATACAGAAGAAACAAATCTTGGAATAGTATTTTTTTTAAATGTTGCATGTTAAAAAATGTATATGCATAAGAGAATATGACATATCAGGAAGTATACATGAAGAAATTACTAATATTTTATCATCTTTTACATATGAAGTGTCAGGGGGGAAATAATATATTTCACTTCAATGTATTGACTATGCCTTGTGTTTGTTATTTTTAACAGCAATACTTTAAAATTACTTTAAAATCTATCAACAATAATTCTGCATTTAAAAAGAAAATTAGTTAAATAATCTAAATAATGAATGTTAAAAAAATATAATGACAAAAATTGAGTATAATTTTAATTACTGCAACATTAGATGTTATTTATTCGCATATTTGTGTACAGACATCGCATAATTGAATACAATCGGCGGAAAACATCGCACCACCTCCTTTTATTTCATCACTAAATATCAGTAGAGAGATTCGAGCGGTACCGTTCAATTGATAATTAAGTCGACTTTCCTAATATGCATGTAATTTTAAAATAGGGTCGTCTAAATACTAAACTTGTAGCAACATCGGTTTTCCAATGATGATACCTAATTTAAATAATTTATTTATAACGTGGATAAAAACAGCTTAGAAATAGATATGGTTTATGTATCTTATCTTAAACCTTAATATAGTTATAAAAGAAAATGTGAAAATTGGGGAAAAATTAAGATCTTACCGGAAAAAAAGTCGTGGTCATAAATCTAAGATCCACATTACTCATATTACAGGTATAGAGAACATGGATCCAAGGGCTCTGATTAATGAACTTGTCCAAGTTCCAATGAAAATTCAGTAAAATGTTCCAGTTTCTAAGATTTACTTTTCTGTGGATCCATTGAACGAAGGCGGTCAACAATTTCTCTATATCTTCGACAATAACGACAGGAATAAATTATGAAGCTCTTAACCATTTTTGGAACGGTACTCCTTCTTTTTATGCAAAACTTAATATAGGTGATACACAATAATATTTGTATATTGATAGTTGATGATATTGATAGTTGATGATAGTTGATGATATTGATATGTTGATGTATTGATAGTTTTCATAATTAAAAATATTTTTTAATCGAGAAAAGTGCATACAAGATGTTTTGGTATATTTATTTTATCTCAATGACAACAACAAAAAAATTCAATACCATGATTTATTAGGAACATATAAAGTTACGTTTGTTACGTGCATTTAACATTTGTGTCTTAAAACTTTCAACTCTTCTAATTCTATGAAGGTTTAAGAGAAAGTGTATAAATTATGTCTTTTGATGGGCTGTTTTGCTCAAAGAAACACAAATAAGATGAATAAAATGGGCGTTATTATTTAAAAAATAAAAATATGTACAGTTTTTTAAAGGTAACATTTATTTAAAATAAACCTATTTTAAAATTGTATTCATTTTCAGAAAGTAAACACAATTTTCATTCAAATTGTACCCTTCGCATATCTCTGTGACTATTGGATGATAAAATAGAATGGGTGGAACGTTTTTTTTTAACGATTGTACCTAATGGCTAGTTGATTTAATATCATGATGACGTCACAATGATTATACCGAGGCTAACGAAAAAGAAAGGCTACCGCGGTGCTTTACGCATATCTTTTTATACAGACCACCGGAGTCACGTGATGCTCGAATGCACCAATGCAGATGTACGAAAAGAGCATCACGTCACTCTAGCGGTCTGTAAAAAAAGATGAGTGGAATGCACCGCGGTAGCCTGTCTTTTTCGTTAGCCTCGGATTATACATAGTCGCAGTTACTAAAATCATCTAAAGGTATCTCTTTAAATCGTTCCATTCTGATTCCGCTGTACTGCAATTTTTTCAATCATTTGAGACTCGTTATAAAATGGGACACATCAATGAGTCACTGACTTAAAAAAGAATCATCTTTCACATCACGCGATGTCAATGATGACAAAGAGAGTCGCATTTAGGTCACAGTGCTATTAAGTGTATTGTAATAATTAATAAAGATTTTTTATTTGCAATATCGGTGCTTCTTTGAACTAGTAATACATATGAGTTTCTGAAGATAGTTTATTACAAATTATTTTATATCTTCTTAAAATGATTCTCTGTGTGTTGGTTTATTTATTTTATGAAACTTAATATACATACTAATCATGGTTAATATTTCACATTTAAACAGCTGTAAAAGAAAAACAACTAGACCAATAGTTATCAAACTTTGAAATCTTAAAAAATATGTCATAGGATTTTATTTCCTTCAAAAATATTAAGAGAGGTACACACTCCTTTTTTCCTCCACTCGATAGTGAAATTTCACTAACCCAAACTGGGATAATTTGTTCAAACGACAATTGTGGCGCTCCTAATTATTGTAGGACAATGTTTTTTTTTTTTTTTTTTTTTTTTTTTTTTTTTTTTTAAATAAAAGTTGCTTTCTTAAAAAAGCCTTCCTAGTTTTCCAAACTGTGTAACTTTTCCATAATTGTATTTTTTATTTATAATATAAAGATTTAAACGTAAGAAGTCGTTTTTTTTGTTTTTTTTTTATCATTTTTATATCTTGGGATTTGTTAAAGATAGAAAAATGAAATTACGAGAGCTTATAGTTCGAAAGACGTACAGTCAAGTAGTATCATTAGATTTCATTTTTATGAAACCTAGAATTTTATATAGTAACGTAAAGTTGAGTTATGCAATGCACGGATGCCAAGGATGGAAATGACATTTTTACTATATTTCTTCATTTATTTTTAATATTGTTATTTGTATATTCAAGTACTTTAAAATAACTTATACTTACGCTATACAACAGTTGTTTAAACTCTAAACACAACATGTCACACACTAAACAACTTTTGAAAAAAAAAATTCAATGTTGTAGTACACTTACCCAAAATAGAACGGAACTTTTAAGTAACATTTTTACAGCAGAATGGTTGCTCAACAAGTGAGAAAGATTTCTGCGCACGGTAATTTTTGGGTAATGATTTTGGGTAATGATTTTGGGTATATGATTTTGGTCGTCCCATTTTTGTGAACTATACCGGACAGGCGGGTAATTCAAAAGTCTTCACCAGTAAGAAAATGAAAGTTTATACTTCATATTAACATCTAAACAAAAATTTCAAATAGTAGTTATGTCAGTATATAAAGTGCTCTCTACCTTCTGATGCAACCAGATTAAATCGCAATATCTCTCTCTCTCTACAGTTTCTGGACACATATCAACCAAAATATTTCTAATACTTTGGCATTGCAACAATGCTTTATACTATAACATCTTACAATTCTCACAAATTTCTAATGTTGTCCCAATAAAAAATTGTTTTAATATAACGTCAAACCAATGGGTTGAAGTGAGTTGACCGAGATAGCCATACAAAATGGAATATCGTTGATTAAACTGTTCGCGTGTAAAATTATGCTTAAGCAACAGGTTTGCACATGTACCAATATCAGGTGGAACATGATCGTACATAAAAATCATGCTGTAACACTGTTCAAGGTCGGATAACGATGACACAGCAAAAATTCCCCTTGGTGATAACATTTTGAATTAATTATTTTTAAAAGTTATAAAATGCCGTGACATCTTTTATAATATTTTAAAGTTTGGTATATTTTATTCCCGTAATTTTAATTTTATAGTCATTTTTAGTAAACATTATTTATTACCACCCTGTATTTTGAAAACACAATACAAATTTGGTTTAAGGTATCCACTAAAGGTATTTAAATATTGAAATTATTCCAGTATTAGCTGTAAATAAAAAATCTGTTTTATAATTCTCAAAATTGATAGGCATTTATGCTATTGAATTCACATTCAAATGTGCATTCTTTACAAAATGCTTAATATTGTTTTCCTGGACGAAGAATATTCGAAAAATAAACAATTGAATTTGCAGTACGGATAAATGTTGAAGCAGAAAATTTAGATTTTCATACAAAAAATTCCAGAAGACATGCTAATGAATGTTAAAATTATAGGTTATTTAAAAAAATATTATACAGTATATAATCCAAGAACTAAGAGAATTAGTATTAAACATAATTGAAATGGTCTAGGGTAAAATGCTTGAAAACATTCTTAATTATATATAGCATGAAGATTTTGAAACTTAATCGCTGTTAACATAATCGAACATAATTGCATACTGAAAGTATGTTTTTCTCCAATCCAGTTGTAGTTAAAACTAAACAATCTAATTATAAAAATATGATATATTATTGAGTTCTGTGCCAGTTTTATGATAAAGAAATTATCCTTCCTTTACGCATAACTACATTATCTTTTGCAAGCTCCTTTAGAAACACGTCGCATTGTTTATTTTTAAATACTTTAATGACAAAATGGGAAGTCTAAATTTGTTTCAAATTAAAATAAATTGTTCACCTAAGCTTATTTAAATTGTGCTTTCTAAACGGGATACTTAATATTCATGATTTAATGTAATTTAAAACAATATATTAACGTTAGTACTTGGTAAATAGAATTTGAAATTTATTTTAACTTGTCCAGCAAAAGGAATTAATGTACTGAAATACTTCTATAGTCAGTTTAATTAAAAGTTTGCTGTAGAAATTCGCGATTTCGATAAAATTTTAGCTATTGAATTCATACTCAGAAATCGATTTTAAAAATTATTTTATGCTAATAATAAGTTTCCTTTAAAAGTATCCATTATAAAGATACAAACTATTATTTATGCTGCAAATTTAAATAAATAATCAATTACATTTAATACATTTTTACGTATTCAGATAAAAGAAATCTACAGGTAGAGTCTTTTACGAGGGCTCTAATGTAAAACAATAATTACCAAAAAATTAGTAAAAATTATTCGATAAAAAATACTTAAAATTTTTCTGGAATAACATTAACAACCTAAAATTAGTCTTCTTTTTAAGTTTTAATTTACTCCTTAATTTACTCCAATTATACAGGGTGGACAGAAATTATTTTGGCAATTTCAGAACTGAGCAATTTACGAAATATTAAATGTAATATATCATTTAAATGACAAATTACTAGTATTGTATCATAAGTTTGCTGATATAGGGTAAGCCGAAGTGATTTGGTGCCTTATTTTCAAATCTTATTGTATGGTGTGAATCTTTAAAAACATTTTAAAAGTATTTACACGTGTACTGTACATTAAATATATTCCTATTATATAAATAGCATATTTTCAGGACGAAAAAAAATATTTTCTGGACTCTATCAAAAACTGTAAAATGAGCACCTTCCAAAGTTTCAGTATCTCTCTGTTTACATGAAGTTTACATGAAGCATGATAATGTACCTATGAATAAAATTTTGTACTGGCATTGTGAAAATACATTCTAATAAGTATTGCATTTCTTCCTTCTGCATCTTTGAAAATGGCCCAGAGAAGAAATATATTGATGCAAGCACCAAATTGCCCCGCGTAAAAAAGCGGGGTAATTTTGTGCCATGGTATTGTACTTATAAATTATTTTCACTATAGTTTTATTGTGTTTGACGATTGTGATTAACATTTTGTTTATTTATCAGTTCTCAGAAGTTTACAGCTGACTTCTTCATTCCAGATTCATTCAGATAGGAATTAAGCTACTGAAAGGCGTAAAATTTGAGATTTTACTTGTGTTTAAAAATGTTTACGCTGTGGCATAGCCTTTTATTAAGAAACAGTTGGAGAAAGTTATTTTTTATATACGCCTATTATTCAGAAGATTGTGTAATGTCCAAAATATCATTATTTCTATTCTAAAATGAAAGTCTATTTTCACTCTAGCCTATATCATTAGGAGGGTTTCATTTTATCCCCTTTTTTAGTACAACAGTGTTGATAGCTATTTCTTAATAAATTCTTTGAAAAAGTTTTTATTATTATTATTATTCGGAAGGAATCTTATCTAAAGTATCATAATATCCATTCTAAAATGTTCCCCTCTATATTATTGAGCTGTATTAAAACCTTCTAATTATCATTTATGCTTTCACGGTTGTATAATAAACGTGTGTATTAAACATTTATTTCAATTAATTATGTTGTATTAATTTTTTAGTGTTAATATAGTTTGAAAGGGCATATTTAAACTAAAAACTTAAAACATCATGACTTTTAACACATCTTTCAAAAATTTTTCATGTAATTGATATTTCAAACTGTCTCTTTAAAAAACCATATACTCTCAAAGAAGAATTCATTGTGTTTACAAAAATGCTATCTTATTTAAAAAATTATCAGTGTTCTGAAAAGCACAATCTTAAAGGTACAAAATGGCATGTACCTTATTACCCCAAAATGTCTTATTGGTGCTGCGGCAGTGTTTGAAAATGTGACACCAAATTACCCCTTAAGGGGTAATTTGGTGTTTCCTGTTTTTTTCTTAAAAAATAACTTTAACTTACTAAATACTGAATAAAATTCCTTATTTCTTTTACGAATTTGTCCCTGAAAAAAGTATGTTTTATCATGTACATTTGAATCTTTTCAAAGACCTATAGCATTTTTTCAATTTTAGTTAAAAAAAGCAGCAAATTACCCCGCATTACCCTACTCCTTACCTCAGTTCTTAAATCTCAGTTTAGATTCTTCGAAGAGATGTTATTTCATGGCCAATCCGATATCCAGTCCTTTTCCCCTAAATTTCAGTTTAAAATGTTATTAAAGATCAAGTTAGATCGAAATTTCATGTACTTCAAAGTAATATATGCATCTGAGTGTACTCTAAACATGAATCGAAATTTAGATTAACGTATCAAGTAAATTAATTTAAATAATCCAATTCTTCCACTATCAGCTTTAAATGATAAAATCGTTCTACATTTTTTTTTTAAATTCATAAAAGTATGTTATTCGATTGACATTTAAAAATTTATTGTTTTAAAAATATATGTTTACAGAATAATTTTCTTCCTGAGATAACGTTAATCAATATTCGGAACAAAATGTTACATTCGCGTGAAAAACGAATGGTTCAGAGAAGAAATTATATTTTTCAATAACACATTTTATAAGGCATAAATGATAAATATTTAAATTACAGCCTTTAAATTACTTTAAATTATAAACCTTTTTTGCAGAAGCAATGACCTGATGCCATTCTCTTCTGCTCTTTATTAACAAAAGTTAACTGACATGTAATGTAAAAGCTTAGTGTGCGATTTGCTGATTCTGTTATAAACATGAAGATAGAGTAGCAGGATATCAATCATAATAGTGTTAAGATCGGATTGCGACTTCGAACAAATATAGCAACTGGCATAGAACCGTGAGCAGAAAGCAACACTTTGTAGAAGCAGACGGACCGATTAGAATCATACTAGTACATCATTGCCCAATTTAAAAAAAAAACAGACTGATTTTCCGCTTTCAAAACATATTTCGTAAGATGTCCCACTACTCTATGTTCACTGTTGTAAAAAGAAAAAAATAAATCCTGTCAGTGCCAGATGAGAACAAGTTTCTTTAGCAATTATATGGTGATTAAGTTGGCAGTGTCAGAGTAAACCAAGCCACACGATTCACTCTTGCACTCTTAATATCAATGTTAATCTGTACAACCTGTTAAACTGGGTCTATTTTTTGAATAGTTTCAAAATTAATCAAATTAATTATACAGATATTAGATGGAATGACATACAATGGTTTGGCAATTCAAACACATTTTTCACAAAAATGTGAGATGATTCAGTCTGGCTCTCAACATCTCATATGATAGATTAGATTGTCTATTTAGCAAAACTGCCAGTCAGATGGCACACCAACGGGCGGTGTTGCTGTAGCTACATCTTGCAGCTCTTTGCAATGTGCAATGAATGCCAAATCGGTTATTCATATTACTGATACTACTGAGCTTCATTAGTAATAGAGTTGCCATTCATTTAACATTGTAATAAGGTGTGTGATGCTGCTTTTCAAACAGCACCGCTGGTGTGCAAGCTTATTGACAGTACCTTTATAAGAACCATTTAATCTATTAATGATGACAATGTACCTATATACTTTTGTGCTTCCATATTTCTTATATTTTTATATTATACAATACTAACGCTATACAACACAGAAAAAGTTCGTTGGGCTAAAAAATAAAGCGTAAAAAGGTGGAAGTACGCTTCCATAAAATCAAGGCCCATTGACGTTTATCCCAATTCTTTTGGTTAAGCCTGCATGTGTATAATTTATGTACAACAAATTGTATACTTAAATTTAATTTTAGCTGAAAAAAGCGTAATGCAGTTAAAAACGCACTTAGAATACAACAATTACCCTCCAAAGGTGGAAATGTATCCAATTTCGTTTTCGCAGCCATGTATATGAATATATTTATATTCTACATACATCTCTTAGACTAATAAAATATAGTTCATATGGAAATTGCATAAAATCGTTAAAAACACATTTTACGCAATTCACGCCCATAGGCAGTAATACTTACAAATTCCTGTATCCAACTCCCTGTATCTGATTTATAGACGTTTTACACACCAAATAATACATTTAAATTTAATTAAGTTTAAAAATAGCTAAACCAGTGAAAACGCAATTCCAGCAATTATCGCTCATAATAAGTCATTGAACTGAATTATTTTGTGTCTCTGAAAAAGAAAGACAAATCTATTCTCTATAGAAAGCACGTTGTAGTACACCTTAGTGATGCATATAATTTAATTTTATTACATTTGAAATAGTGTAGTGTAACAGCACTGAATTACACCAAAAACAATTTTCCCTATAGATCAGAATGTAATAGCAGCTTTTTATGGATCCCTGAAAACGAATCGTAAATGTTACACATTCCAGAATGAATATGTATGCATCAATATAAAAATCATGATGGTGCACCTGCTTGATGCATATCAATTTCAATACACACTGTTAAAAACTTGCAGCAGACTGTCCTGTCATTTGACCGTTCTTCCAGAAAACGTTTACATAACCATAATTTAACTATATTGTTACCATAAAATGTGCTATAATATGGTCAGAATATAGTTAAATTATGGTTATATAACCATTTTCTACAAAAACGGTCAAATGACTGGACAGTTTGCTGCAAATTTTTAACAATGTATTTTAAGTAACGTAACATTTTTAAAATGGACCGCAAAGAATTTTTTCTCATAGACGATAATGTAGAGGAATTCTTTTGTGTGTCCTTTTGAATGGACATCATTATCTACATACTTCAACTTCAATAGCATAAATTTTATAGCAAAGCTATGTCCTTAAGCCATTAACATTAAAATATATCGGTATAATGAAAATTGAAATATATTTACTTGAGTTAGAGATCAGACTAACAGACTTCAACTATGTTGGAAAGTGTTAAATATGCTAACAAAATAGGAATTCACACACATCACTGAATAATGCATAAAATAACACACCATTTTAAGCTAATTTGAAAATGAAATAAAATAACAGTTCAATGTATTATTTCCTCATATTATAAATTCTAGAAACTTTTATTGCTTTGAAAACGTCTGAACATTTTTAAAATACTAAACGACAAATCAAGTTATTTCTTAAAAATACTTCAAGAGCTAATTAGTATTTTATAACATTCGAAAATATATAAAAATATCCGATACTGCAAGTATGAAATATTTTCCATATGAAAGATAAGGAAATTTTAGAAAACTTAAAGAGGTCTCGTAAATAACGAAAAGTGTCATTTTATTTTAGAAAAATACTATTTTACGAAGATGTACTTTAATATCATAAGATATCCATAAATTCAAAGTTAATTTGTTTTTAAGAATTCCAAGCATATATTAAATTTCATTTGAAATAATAATTTAATAATCTTTAAATAGCTTTTCAGCGTTTGTATTGCAAGGTATAGTATAATAAAGTCTTAGGCAATTAAAATATATATATTAAAATTTATCATTAAAAAAAATATTTATATAAATCCATCTTAGATTAAACATTTCTAAATACAAAGGAAAGATAACGTGAGACTATTTTTTATTCAGCTTAGAAATACAGTATCTTATATTGTATAGTGTCTATAATTTTGTATTTGCATATTTTAATTCTAGAAAGGATCTGGTTTTCCTTTAAAAAACATTAAACGATAGCCCCCGACTAATCTTTTTGTATAAAATACTTTTCATTTTACACACCAAAACGACAAAATATCGTTTTGTTAAAATGCACTGCAGCGAATTTAGACAGAAAAAAATTAAATGCCCTCTACTTTTTAATGTACATAGAAATTCCCATAAATTATTTTATTTATTATTAGCTGACCCACCCGGCGTTGCTTGGGCTCGTGATAAAAAATTTAAACAAACGTCATGTTTGTATGATTTTATATCTTTTATCCGATTTTGTATGAAAGTATTTTTTTTAAAGAAAAATTTGCGAAAAAATATTGATATTTAGTGGTAAAATCGGCCGTAAGAGGACATTTTCTTGTTTTATCACATAGGGTCAATTCATAGTTTTTTTAAAGAAAAAAATGTTCTTGTTGCCTTAACTCTTTGACATCTTTATCGTTTATAAATAAAACGGTTTTACAGCCCATGTAAAAATTTCGTGAAAAAATATTGTTGTCTAGTTGTAAAAGAAATATGTTTTCTTTTAGCTTTTTTGCTGTTGTTTGTTTTCGCGTCGGCTCTTTTAACACAACAATAAATAAAATAGTTCTCATCTTCCGAACTCACTAAAATATCAAACGGTTATAAATATAGCTGTATCCAAGTTCTCGTTAAAATTTTGTGAAAAGAATATTTAGTAGTGAAAACAGAAGTCTTAGCCGAGAAAAACCACGCCGAAACACCCCGCTTTTTTACGTTTTTTTTCTCCCGAAAAGTTCTTAAATTTATTTTATATAAAATAGTTCTGCGCGTCTGAATGTTTCGAAAATTTTTTAAGTGCTGTAAATCTTATCTAAGAAGTTGCTCTGAAATACTATGTCAGAATACAGACGTTAGTTACTTTTAGTGTAAAAAGAAGATCGTATCTGTGTGGCGCAAAGTGGCATACGTTCCCTGTGTTTTTGAAAAGGTTTAAATTTGTATTCTTAACAACCAATTTCACCATTGATTAGAAGGAGTTCTAGTTTTTAGAGTTTTTTTGGTTTTTGATACCTTTAAGATTTCGACATGGAGGCGGGTTGACATAAGCCAGAAAAATGACCTTCGGAAAACGACCATTTTTGAAAAAACAATTTCAAAGTGTTAACAACGATATTTTTTCAAATTGATTGCGGCATTTGAGACTTAAGGGTACGATATGTCTGAATATGTTGTTCAATTTTAAATGTAACGAATGGTTTTGCCAATTTAGGTCGATTAAAAAAAATAAATTAAAAAAAAACGCTTTTGGTTCTTTTTTTCCGTCCGATGTGATGCACAAATCGGGTTCTTGACATACGCGGATGCTTTTGCTATCACACAAAGAATGTGATGATTTTTTAATGAGTTTTTAATTAATATCTTGTCTAATTATCATAATATTAAAAATCTGAAACTCTGGTCCGCACCAGAACATGCCTTGGTCTGCCTAAATCCAAATTTTCAGATCTGTGTGAGCTGTAGATTTCGCTTTCCATCGCCAACAAACACACACACAGACAAAATCTTTCTTTTATTAGTATAGACACAATTCGATATGCTAGAACATACTAAATATACTAAATATACTAAACATATAAACATAGTAAACATACTCAAAGATAGTGATATAGAAAACAAATAATTCTAAACTTCTAAATATATTATAATTAATTATCTAAGATTTATTCAAGTTTCTCATCTTTTACACAAATATTTCAATATGAAGTACTATAAAAAAAGAACGTTTAGACTACGAAAAAGATGTAATAAAATTTCAGTCCTATTTCAGCAGCATTAACCTTTTCGTTTTCAGCGATGTGCAAGAGGATTTGAGGGAGATTTGTTTGGATCCATATAAGCATGAAAGGACACAGAACCAGACAATATAATTGTTGAGAGAGACGAGAACTCGCACATGAATTGTTCGATGCTGATAGAAATGCATTACTGATTACAGTAGAGGTACATGTAATAAGTTTTCCATTTTCTATTGACATAAAAAGTAGTAAAATAAGATAAATTCTAGTTCATGTGCGTGATTACAAATGAATCATTATGAATTCTTAATGTGAATTGTAAAAATATTATCGGTCTGCTTTTATTAGGTGCGTTCGTAATTATATAAATACGTAGCACCTATAGTCGTCGTTTGGTCCGTCCGTCTGTCCGTCCGTCTGTCTGTCTGTCTGTCTGTCTGTCCGTCCGTCTGTCTGTCTGTCTGTCCGCATATAACAACGCAAAAACTACCCATTCAAATGGTTTGCAATTTAAAATATATTATCTTTGCAGAATTTTGTCGAGACATTTCAAATTTTATTAAAATCGAATCAAAACTTTAGGAGATATTAATAAAAATATTTATTAAGAAATTTGATTTTTTTTTTTTTAAATCGGTGCTTTTTTGTTATAGGAGCTTCCGAAGTTTAATCGTCAAGCGACCGAGATACTTATTTTATGACAGAAATTAATCTGCAGATGATATAATTCATTTCACAGAATTAAAAATCATCAAGATCTGAATATTTATATAACTAGCTGATACATATATACCTGAATATTTATATAACTAGTTAAGATATTTGTATGAACAGTGTCATAAAATATATACTTAACTAGCTGTTTAACCCGTTCTACGCACGGGATATCATGAATTTAATTCTAAAACGTGCGTACGAACGCACCTCGTTTGTAACGTTTGACGTACAATTTCCAACTTTTTTATACTAGTATTTTTTATATTGATATATTAAATACTAGATGTTAAATTTTTAAGAATTCGCCCTCCAACGCCCATTAGTAAACTTGTATATTATTTTAAAATTGATAGCTTGTATTATTTTCTCTAAGAAAAAGTAATAAAAACCAAATGTTATCAAAAATACATGTTATCAAGTAAGTGATACACAAGTTCAACATGAGATCATAGCAACAAAATTAACCAAACAAGCGAAATCGTACAAATATTGGGTGCGTTTGTAATTTCATAAATACGTAGCACATATAGTCGTCGTCTGTTCTGTCCGTCTGTCTGTCTGTCGGTCCGTCTGTCATTTCGTCTGTCTGGCTGTCCATCCGCAAAAACTACCCAACCGAATGGTTTGAAAATTAATATTTATAATCGTGCAATTATTATTATTAACGTACAATTTCCACCTTGTTTTATACTTTTATCCAAAAGGAGAAGACCGACTCAAGTCCTTGCTTGTTCGAAGGATTTAGAAATCTTTAGAAGTTTATATTATTATGCCAGGAAATCCGAGAGTTGTGGGACATTTTTTATGATTAGATAAACTCTTCTATATCCAAATGAACGGTCCTCGGTACATAGTCACTTAAAAACTAAATCAAGAGGTCCTTTCAAAGATGTGTCACCTGGAGGTGACAATGGGCGCTGGCGGATCTCCTGAAAATTTCTGTAACTTTTATTAAATATTTAAAATGATTCAATAATTACTAAATAACTGTTTAATTTATCACTCATAAATTTGTGGAATTAACTTAAAATCTAACAGTCTACATAAAGTGAATGGTTTACTTTTAGTTTGAAACAAATTACCTTTCTTAAACTTCGCATTTACTAAGTTGTAATTAGAAAAAAAAATGTTCTTTTCAGAATATACAGTGAACTCTCGTTCGTGGTGAATTCCAAGAAAGACCATTTTTCGTCCGGACTAACCGAAGTCCGCATTAAATGATGTCAGTATTTCAACTGCGTAAAACAATTCCTTGTGTTCGATCAATTGAATTCAGTTTTGGACCGATATTAAATAGGTTATCAACTTTATGCTAAAAGCAACAACTTTCCTTTAATTTAGTAATTTTAGTTTTAAGAAAGTAAATTAATAACAATTTTAATACTTTGGAAATTTTTTCCATAGAAAATTTCTCACGCCTTGCAGTCATAATAATCAATTGAATTTATCTGAATTGAATCAATTTTCAATTGAATCATTGAATTTATTCAATTATCGATGTTGGATTTTCTTTAATTTCGTGTTTACCCCAGGGTTCGTGGCTCACGGAAAATATTCCATCTTGTGCTGCATTTGTAGCCTTGCCAACATGTTATAGTGAGAGAAGTACTAAAATATATGAATTTATTCAATTATCGATGCTGGATTTTCTTTAATTTCGTGTTTACCTCAGGGTTGGTGGCTCACGAAAATATTCCATCTTGTGCTGCGTTTGTAGACTGGCCAACATGTTACAATGAGAAAGTTCCAGGCTGAGTGTCGTTCCCAAGTGGTTCAGTTGGTAGAACGCCAATGCGCTATACTGATGACCCGGGTTCGAGTCCCGGCTTGGGTACTTTTCACTATGCTGGCTGTACGCATATTAAGCAATTAAAATGTGATTATTAATAACAATTTGTTAATACAAAATAATAGATTGCACAGAACAAACGAAGTACGCAAAGAAATTGCTGTAGTTACAGAATTTTACTTTAATTAAACATTAAAGTAATCTCTCACATTTCTTTGCGCTAATATAATAAGTGACCTCTTTACACCATCATTTTATAGTTTTGAGATACATTCGACGATTTCATCTGTTACAACGAATTTTAAATGGTAATATGGGCAATTTTTAACGTTAGCATTTGTTTGACCTTGTACGTTTTTTCTGATTGAAAGTTTCCATTCTCTTCATCATTTCCATTGACAATTTTTTGAACTCTCAATAACCAAATCTACATCAAATTTTACTTTTAAAGAAACTAGGGAATCCAAGCTGGGCTTCCCGAGATAGAGAATATGGGTGAAAACCATTTTTTAAAATTGAAAACTCTAATCGATATTTACATTTAATAATTTTTTTTAGATTGTTCCCTAACAGCACCAAAGAGCACTTTTATACGAAATATGTCAATTGTGTATTTAAATAAAATTTTGAAATTTATTAAAAGCGATAATTTCGTATTGGCCAAAAGTTAATAACAGAAGAAATTACTACAAATTTCGTTTTATACAGCGTTTTTTTATTATGATTTTTCTGATAATTTCAGCAGTTGTAAGCTCTCGTTTCGATTACATGTCTGTTAAATTTGTGTTTTATTTATACTATTTTATTTATTGCTTAATAAAGTTTTAATTTTGTTAGGAAATATTAGCGGGAAACAAATGCTAAACATTTTATATAGTTTAAAGGGCAGACGGATTAATACTTTGTAATCATCTGCACGCGGTAGATATAGATAAAGAAATCACGCTTGAAATAACTATTTATTTAAATGAGCAAATTGCGATAGTTTTCAAACAAATTTCATTTGAAATTAGATTTTTTCCCCTATATAACGGTGTAAAAATTGAAAATATGCGATGTTTAGAAATTAAGAAAATTGCAGTAACAAAAATTGCAAAACCGAAATTTCATTGTCATGTGTTGCCATTCGCAAAATGACGTCAACGTTACGCACGGACATGTTTGTCCTTTAAAATATAGAAGGTAGATATTAGACAAAACCAGATTTGCCGGTTATTTTGAGAAAAGATACACGTATTAACCTATAAGTAGTATGATTAAACAATGCCTTTCATATTACACGCAAACAGAAAATGATGAAAAAAATGAAATTGTCCTTATTAACCGAAAATATGTCTTAGCGAAGACGCATTAACGAGAGTCCACCGTATACATACATATATATACACATATGCATACACACACACACACACATATATATATATTCATTGTACAATCGAAAATTTCTATCATTGAATAAGTAAGTTTTTCTATTCAGAAATAATGTTACTCAAAAGTCGAAAGCTATACAGAGCTGCTTAGATTCTATCAAAAAAAAAAAAATAAAAATAAAAATACCGGAGCCCTAATATTCTGCAGTACTAATAACCGTAGCTCCCCCCCCCCCTCCACCGTCACTCCAATATGCATATTTATATTTCATATCTTATATGTATTTGCAAAATTTAAAACAATTTTTTTCTTTAGCAAAATAAAAATTTTAAATATATCTATCTCCATTTACTTAGCTGTCAATTATTCTACTTTTTAGTTATCACTCCGGCCGAAAAGAAATCTTTGCCTAATTTTAATGTTAATTAATCACAGAGTTCTGTGATTAAATAAAGTATGGTTCGTTATTCGGAAATAGTGTTAACACAAAAAAAAGAATAGTTCGCAGCTATGCATTTTTATGAAAAAAAACGAATGAAATTTTCATAAATTAATGTTTATATGTTGAAGAATCAAACAAAGATATGAACTTCGACATGGGAGGAAAAGGAAAGGGTAATTTAGGCTTCGGTTTTTCGGAAGCGCTTGCACTGGGCACCTACGTAATTTAAGACATGTATATATATATTCATATAATGGAAATGTAATTACATGTGCAAACAAAATGGAAAAGTAACTTAAAAAATTTAAACACAGAAGAGTGAAAATTCAAAATACATTCAATATATATATTGAAAATTCAATATATATGTATATATATATATATATCCATATATAATCATATATAACCATATATATATATATATATATATATATATATATATATAGAGAGAGAGAGAGAGAGAGAGAGAGAGAAAGAGATAAGTAGATAGATCGGCAGATAGGCAGACAGACAGATATACAGATATAGACAGATAGATACGACGGGGAAAATTACACAAAATTACACAATCACACAAAAATTGCACAAAACAAATTGACAAAAATCTGTTTAGTATGAATTGTTAATTTTTCTTTATTAGTAATTTCTTTTAAACCTTTGAAGCATTAAAAAATTATGCATAGTTAAATAATATATTCTAACTCTAAATAAACTAGATAAACTTATCTATAGAAACCATAAATGCAATTTTGAGGTATAATGGATCAACTACTCCTATATTCTCAAGTACATTATCCAGTTTCCTCGTGAATGCACTAAAGGTTCATTGTAGAGTTAAGCCTGATAATTTGTCATCATCCATTTGCTTAATACGCAGTAATTTTGACAGATATCGGTAATATAGCTCCTGAATTATAGTTACAAGCAATCTGAAATGTGATCTTAAGATGATTGCTAAAATGCATTAATGTTTAATGTAATGAGTGTTTACGCTTAAAAGTAATTAAAGCGAAATATGTTATAATATTTAAGGACTTAAATACTCATATATGAAAACAAAACAATAAGTTATAACCAACTTGCATTTTATTACTAGATTTTAAACTGAGATGTAAAAATTAAAATCACAATAATAAAGACGTTTCGGTTTATCTATAAAACTATCCTCAGGAGTAAATTTTCTTAAATACAAAACGGCCGAAAATTATTTACATGTTACATAATTGAAGGTTTCATCTCTCTCGTTTATTTTATGGATAGAAAACTTACAATTGTTCTGTTAATTTTAATAAGATACATAAAAGAATTGTATTTGTAAATTTAAAATGACAAAAAAGAGAATTAAAAAGGAAAGTTTGTTAAATATTGAAAATTTTATTTCTAAATCTTTTAGAAGTCAGTCATATGTTTAAATATTATATATATGTTAAAGTAAATATTTGGAAAGTCAATTTCGGGGTACTTCATGCATATTGCCACCAACTTGTTTTAGAAATGAAATAAAATGATATAATTAATTGAAATTAATTTCATTATATTGTTTGAATTATTTAAAAGGTAACGTTTTGATATAAAATTGAGAGAACAAGAAGATATTTAAAATATATATAAATATTTTTCATTTCACTTTTTATAATGAGTGCTATTCACGTTTTATAGATAGTAACATATGCACTATCAAAAGAATTAATGAAATATTTCTTATACACAATTTAAAACTTATAATACGTTTTTTTTTTTTATAATGCTTTGACATTAAAATCCCCAAAAGCATTTTATATAAATGCATAAATAATGCTTCAAAGAAGTTATTTTTTAATTACTTAGAGAAAGTGTTCTCTGTCTTTGAGCGCTGTGAGTGAAAAATAAAATTTTATATTTGTTTATATTTTTATTTTCCTCGGGGAATATATACTTCTATCATCAAATTGAATGCAATGGCATGTTTTATTAATTTTTATGCAAAAAAAAATATTTTCAGACAGTTTGAAAAGTATTTAGAATATTTGTGATTAGAGAATATTTCAAACGTATTTTTATGTATTCAGATGTTAAAAAAAAAATACTTTGCACAAAAATATGGAGTTTTAAAAAAATTTAAGAATGGTAAATGTAATATTAGTATGTAAATTGTTACAAAATAGTATTAGAATTGTAAATTGTAATATTAACATTATAATGTATTCAAAAATACCAAGAATTTTTTTATCATGGCATTTAAAAAAAAATTAAAACGATAAATAATTCGTTTATTTTTTAGAAATCTAAAAAATTACTGTAATTACGTTATTTGTCCATTTTTTAATTATGTAACAGTATGGGAAAAAGTATAAATTGAAATGTAATGTTTAGATCGAAATAATAGTACTATGTCAAATTATTATTGTTTTGTAATTTTCAGTTATGTTAAAGCTACGATTGAATCTCGATATTTAAAGGTAAAAACTCACGGAGATTAACATATGGAGTGTAAATTAAACACAAAATCATTTTTGAATGTCTTTTATAAAATTGTCTCAAGTTAATCTTGATTTAATCAAGCGTATGACTTATGGAAGTTGTTGTGAACATGTTCGACTTTGTCGAATATTTCGATTTAAACCTTTTATTACATAATTAAAATAATTTGTATCTTAAGCAGAATATCTAAGATTTTTCAAAATTTTCAGTTTGTTACAATGTTTACATATTGCGGAAATACGGGAATTCTGGTGGTAAAACATTTCTTTTAAAACATAATGGCCACTGGGTAAAGCTAGCAAAAAAGACTAATGTTACGGAATAGTAATAACGAAATTGTTTTTTAAAAGTACGATGAATGGGAACAAAACATATTCTCAGATTTTGTAAGGTAAAGCCAGGAGAGATGGCGCAGTCGGCAAGATTGCGCACATAGAGGTTCGGCGGGAAGGAGTAGAATGAGAGCACAGCGAATCCAGATAGTTGTACAACAACAGTAGTGGAGTGTCTACTTGAAAATGCACGTTGATTGCTTTGAGCGTCTAAGATAAAGTATTGTTATTTTGTTTTATTTTCCCAAAGTCAGTGCTTGAATTTTCATAGCTATTCCTCACAATTTCAATACAATGTCAATAGTACAAAATATTTTAAACTTAAAAAAATTCTCATAAGCTACTAATCTAGACTAACAATATGAACATCAACGGTTTGTTTTAGTAGCGGCCATGTTTAAATAAAAGGCCGCGCAATCTCTCCTACCGAAATTGGAGAGTTTGCGCATCTGCTACTTAGGAGAGATTGCGCCTTGTTCCCATTAGTTTCCATGCTAGGAGAGATTACGCAGCTGATTGGTAAATTTGCATAAAAATGAAAAATGAAAATGGACTAATTTTAAGTTAAACGTGTTATTAAATTACATAGTTTTATATTGTAATCTTATGTGGACTTGCTTTTCCTGATTCTTTATTTATTTTTCCTTTAATTAAAATTTTTTAATCGTTTTTAAAATTATTTCCTTTTTCTGATTCTTTAAACATTAGGTTGAAATATTCACTCCCAATACAATAAAACTTGTTCACAAAAACCTTACAATAATGTCATTTAAACGTAATTATTATTGTTAACAATTTAATTGTAGTTATTATTAGTAACAATCTCTCCTGTCCATGTGCGCAATCACACCAACCCTGTAAGGACACATTGCGCAAAATAACTTTCTTGGTTTTATTACAACTGTTCTATTGAATTGCAACATAACAACAAAATAGCAATGGAAAAGCATAAAAAACAAATGAAGTAATAATGATTCATGGATAGTTTAGCAAAAAATTAATATTTAGATTTTTTATTGCTATTCTTTTGAATTGTGCGCAGACTCTTCTAGCCTTACCTTATGTTTTTCAAATTATAAAGATTCTATCAATAATTCACAGTAAAACTCCAGTTATCCGAATTCTACTATAGAGTTCAAAAAATGTCTGGATGTATATCAAGAAACAGAACATTGAATTTAAAGGAAAAAACTTATTTAAATGCAAATTGAATGTATTCGTTCGTACCTAGATTCGTTCGTACCTCGAATGTATTCGCTAGTATCTCGAATGTATTCGTTCGTACCTTTAAATTCCTAGAGATAATCAAGATGAATTAACTAATGTTAAAATTTATATTTCATTGGAATTGGCATTAGGATAATTTTAAGCCATTTACGGTCTATGACAAAACAATTCAATTTTTTGAATGTGTTCAACTAATACAATTTAAGAACACATTGATTCAAACACAATTAAATACAATGAACCAAAAATGAGTTAAAAATTAACCTGGTCCAGGACTCGAAACTGGCGTAACATGCTGTTACTCTTGAATACTGATCTACCCAAGTCGATACCCTAGCCCGCCACAATTTCTCGCATTTATACATGTTTCAAAGAGTTACCGGCAGGCAAATCATGCAGCACAGTATGACAATAGCAACGATGAATTACTGAATATTCACATCGGTAATTAATTATTATATATATTAAAACACGTAAACAATACGTCTGTTTACTTTTAAGTGCAATTTAAGAACATATTAATTCATGCACAATTAAAGACAATGAATCCAATATGAGGAAAAAAATGACCTGTGTCAGGACTGAAACCTGGGACCTTCAGCAGTTGTCTGTATACGTTAATAAGTAATTCATTACCGGTGAATATTTATTAATTCATCCTTGCTAATGTTAACTCGTTCTGCATGATTTGCTGGCCGCTGACTCTTTCCATCATGCTTAAATGCGAGAAATTGTCGGGCAAGTAAATCAATTTTTGGGTATCAAGAACAGGTATATCAACTTACGCTGAAGGTCCAAATTTGTATCCTGGCCCAGGTCAATTTTTCTCTATGTTGTTTTCAATGTGTCTGAATTAATATGTTCTTAAATTGTACTTAAAATTAACCAGACATATTGTTTATGTGCTTTAATAACACATTAAAATGAACGTAAGTATGGTATTTTTATTTTCTCCAGTTTTTGGCTTTATGGAAAAAGTGGTATTGTAAAAACGTAGCTCTAACGTAAGTTGAATCTTTAGTTCTACATTTTTATCGAGCAAAAGAAGTTTTATAGTAATTTTTAACTTCTTAATATAACTTTTGTTTTTAATGATTACCACAATTGTCTGGATTATGTTCAGAATAAACTAATTCAGATAATTGAAGCTTTTGACAGTACATACTATTAGCTGGATTCACCTTACATATTATTAGTAATTAAGTTGCATATAAGGAAATTGGCGTTTTAGAATTTTAAGAATTATATTAAATAAACCAATTAAAAAATCATAAAGAGATAAAAAATTGAAAATAGTTCCTTCTTAAGTATGTAGTTACTTTTATTTGTTGACACATCACGTCTTTACATAGGATCAGTGTTACTCTTAAATAACAAAACACACACACATACACTCATGCATACATTTTTTAAGACAATGACAAAAAGTCTTAATGAAATGTTAATTTAAATGTGTATAAGCTTTTTATATATCTTAACATATTTGATCCGAAATTAAAATTCTTTTATTTCAGAAAATTACAACAACAACAACAACAACAAAAATAACGATAAGTTTTAACAAGAACAGCAGCAAAAATAGAAGAATGAAACATATAATGACATGGCGTTTATAAAAGAAATAAATAGTAATTGTCGAAATAACATAAATGATTACATTTATTCAAACATAACATATTTATATTTTTACATCCAAAAAGGAATTGAAGATTTTTCTGAAAAAATATTTCAATTAATTACCATATGTAAAAAACTCATAACTAGCATAGAGTAATTAAATTATCCAGTTTCTAAATAAATTGTTTTCTTTTTTTATAAGAGGAAAGGCAATCAAAAACAGTAGCAGGATAAATATTTTATTTAAAAAAAATCCACTGGAAACAAATCTTATATGTAAAAAAAAATAGATTCATTTTGATGATACAATTTAAGCAGATATTTATTCATAAAACTACTTAGTAATTATTATCATAGGCGAAGAAGAAAATAATTAAAATGAGAATAATTGCAATGATTTAAAGCAAAAAGCATATTTTTAAATTTGGAAATAAGATAATGCACCCAGTTTCTTAATTTTATCATGATTTTTTTACATATGTTGTTAATATATTAAAATACTGCACTTTTGGTAAACTATCGTGATTTAACATTATTACGCAAGAAATAGAAAAGCTGGAATAGGTGAAAATAAATAATAATAATAAAACACGGACCTTTTATTCATGTTAATATATTTGTATATATATTTTTTATTAAATGAAAAAAACACATAAAGGACTGCCGTTACCGTACGGTTACAGCATAACAGCCAAGCCTTTTGTTGTTTAGATACCCGTATTTTTAAAGAGAAATAAATGATAGAGATTTTTATTTGATGACCGAAACTCTGCTATAAAATAAGACAAATATTTCTATTCTGAGAAAGTGGTATGAAATGTAATCTTTGCATTTTAAAGAAAAATTAGATTCGTCCTTAATGGGTTAATACATTTAAACATAGTTATAAATATGCATTCGCTTCTTTAATCTAAACTTTTTTATTGCCATGGTCAATGCAGTCCTATAAAATAAAACTTGTTCTTTTCAGGAATATCATATGCAAAATTACGAAATATAGTACTCAATATTTATGTATATGAACAGGCCAGCTTTCCTTATCGGTCATGGTCCCTTTGGACCCTACATTATTATACATATACCTATTATGATACACCTTTTACATAGCGGAATTAAAAATTCTTACATTGCATTTATATCATATTACGTGAAAGGGTTTAGTATGTTAAGCATTTTGTATGATCTTTGTTGAAAAAAATAAAATATTTGACATGAAAGCCATATAAAAAAGTACTGCTGATATGTAAATAACTGACAAAAGGAGGCGTATTAACCACTGATCCTTATATTGTGAAATTTGAAAGAACCCAATTTAAATTCCCATTGAAATAATTTTTTATTTTGAATTTTTGAAATTTATATTTATATACTTATGTCGATAATTCGTCAAAATGTAATAAATGAGAAATGTTTCTGGATGTAGCAAAACTTATAGAAAATATTATGCAATCTCTTCCGAGTTATCTACTATTCCGGAAAACATTCCTTTGGCTTCTGAAATTCCAGAAATCAGTAGAGTTTTGAGATTTAAAGAGGCATGTCTGACACCAGAAGTTGTTCTTTTACTGCCCGCATATAAATGTAAAAGCAGGAAAATTTCCAAGTAGTTTTAAAAGTGCATTAATCAACATGAATTATATATTTTTCGGATGCTATCAGTTCTCTAGTAAACATTTCATGTTAGACAAATTTGTTCAATTAACGAACATCCTAAATTAACAGCATTGTTATTAACATTAAAGTTAAGTTATTTTTTTTAACTCTTGTATGTATAAATTATGATACTTAAAATGTTTTTTTGAGAATAGATAGAATACGAAAAACCAATATTTCGTGTTGCAAAAACCGTTCAATAATCGGTGTTATATACTCGGGTAAGTTTCAGTTTTTCTTCTTTTAAATGAGCAGTAAAATAATGTTTCATAAATGTTTTTTTAAAATCTTGAATATGTATTGGTTTTTGAAATTTCTGAAGATAAATGAACGCTTTTCGAAACATTCGATAATTCGGAATGTGTTGTGTTATATTTTCGTAAAGTTTTGATAGATGTAGCAATACATTTCCTATTTATAGTGCATTGCTCTGAGTTCAGAGATGCTGTATTTCTTTATCCTCATACTCAAATAAAATCAAACAAAATCACTTATATTTTAGAAATCGTTACTGTAATTTGAAGTGAAAAACAGGTAGTGTTGAATTTTGTTAATAGATGTGGAGTACGTCAAATAAGAATGCAGCATTGTACTCTCTGCAAAAAAGACAAATAATTTTTATTTTGTGAAAATATAATGTAATCACGAACGAAAACATACAATAACCTCTTCCGATTTACCAATTATTCCGAAATGCATTCGTTATCTTTAGAAATCTGAGAAACAAATATATTTTCCAGATTTAAAGAGGCATTTTCAAACACAAACTTTCCGTTGCTGCCACTGGTTTTCGGAAACGTTTCCGAGTAGTGTTTTTAGTGTATTAATCAGTTTTCTCAACCTGGAATATAGTTTTTTTAATGCTATTAATTCTTAAGTAAACATTTTCTGTTCAACAAGCATGTTTTACAGACAATCATAATAAATTAACCGCATTAACATTAACATTAAATTTAATATTATTTTGTTACTCTTGCATGTACAAATTCAATTACACAGATGAAATGTTTTATTGAGGATTCATAGCATCCAAAAAACCGATAGCCCGGTTTGAGAAATCTAACTAATATGCTATAAAAATATGGGAATCAGAGACAGCAGTGGTTTTATAAAAAAACTTTTTTAAATCTTGAAATTAAATAGGTTTCTGAGGTTTATAGAGATAAAAAGAGCTTTTTAAAATCTTGCGTACTTGGAAGAGGTATTGTATATTACCGTACGCTGTTATATAATATTTTCCTAGATTAAGAAACATTTGTTTTTTTTAAGTGTACAGCTTCCTTCCGAGAATCATTTGTGGAACCTGACACCACGCAACGAGTGTCTGTGTCAAAATTATTATCTTTGTTGTACATGTATACAAAGTTGCAAAGATATACAAAGTTTCAGTCGACATCAACAATCACGGCGAAGAGGTGAGGCAATGAAAAGAGTCCACAAGAGTTTCTTCCATAAAAACCAGCCAATTTCCAGACAAATCTTTTATTTAGAATAGGAGGGATGCCGTAACAATTTCCACAGGTAGAAACTTCTCGCCCTCAGGCTCCACGATGGATCACTACATGGTTTAATAGATGTTAAATAGCTGATATGAAAATTCTACGATTCTACAACACCAGATACATATTTGTTTATACTTCCAAACAATATCCAAACCATATATCCGTCAAAAATCCTCTGCTCCGAAGGATGCCAGCGAGTTTTGTTCGCTGAGCGTAGACATACAGAAAAACGACGTCAGGTGGGCACAAACCAATGAGTGAGAGGCGACCTCCAGCCCAGCGAATGAGGCGAGAGGGAGAAGCTAAAACACGAAAGAGTTCGTCCCCTGGCCGCGCATCAATTTTGAAGTGAAAAAACCCCAGCGCGCGAAAATCAGAGCATGGAATAATAATAATAAAAAGAAAATGGCTTTTAAAAAAAAATTCGAAATGAGAAAGCGTCTTGGAATTTTATAGATTGGGGAGCTGATAAAAGCTAAGAATGAACTTAAAATTTTAGATTAAGATTTGGAATAAGATAATTATTAATATACGGATATTTACTTTTAAAAGGACATTAAATAGGAATAAATATTATTAAGAATTAAGGAAATACTGACTATGTCAGAAGTTAGATTAATTTAAAGGACTAATGCGAAATAAATGCGAAGGATTTGCGAAGGAAATATTTTTTTTATATAACATATATATATATATATTTATATATATACATATCTTATTTTCAAGATACATGTCTGCATATCCCAATTGCATGCACAAGACACTATTCTGAATAATTGGAGTTTCACTAAAACTTTTAAAGTCGAATGTGTTTAAATTAACATTAATAATATATTTTTTCATTAATTCAAAAATCGACATAGGATTTAATCTATGATTTTTTAATACTTGTTTTCTTTTTATGTTTTGTTCTCGACATCTTCATCACGAGTTAGTTCTATAGTTATTTTAATATCTCCAGGCCACTTTTCAAACTCAGGATTAAAAATTTCTGTAGCGTAAATCTTTAAGTTTTAAGAACTTGTTCCTACCTGTTTAATCTGGAGTTTGAAAAGCGATTATATATAAGTTGATAGCGTTTTAAAATAGGTAGGCACTATAAAAAATATATTGTTCTATAACAGATATAACGTATATTAAAGTGTGTAAAGTCATATTACACCATTCAATCTCTTTGTACGCAATTTGAAAATTGAATATGTTATGAAGCTATTTAATTTGCGTACAGATGTAGTTCCAGTTATAAAAGTGATATCTAGACGTTGGAAAATGAGTATGGGCTACCAATTACTCTATTCGCAGCGCCCTTAGCATCGAAATGCGGGATTTAGCAATTCTATCACCAAAACTATCTGATATATGGGGAAAATGTCATTTAGATAATTATTCAGTACTGTCGATTTAGTGGAAAATTACATTCTATGTGCAGGAATAGTGTAAACCTGAAGCGTAAACTCCGACTGTCAGTTGGTGCGATTTGTATCATTGCTCCCGGAAGAACGAATGTTTGTATTAGTTCCAGTTGTGCATCCACTCCTGAAGCTCAGAGTGCAGGATACCCTCCCAAAACCCGAGAATAGACCAAAAATTTAATGTTTCCTAAAATTATGAAAGTTTATGTTTATTAATAAACGTGGGTGTTCCGAAAATCAAAATTTTCTGAAATATTAATTTTGTTTAAGATTTATTAGGTTTGTTAAGATTTTGTTGAATTTATATATTTTTTTCAATTTTGCTTTTAAAATAAAATTACTAATACGTTTAATATGAGATAATTAAATATTTTAAATCTTTAAATATATAACCATTAGAGAAAGCATAGAATATATAAATGAAAAATTCATCATTCTCACTTTCATAACTGCCATAATTTGAAACGGACTGGTCAAGTAATTTCATTGATTAAATATGGACATCCAATATCACAATCTCCAAGTTTTGCGTATCTTGCGTATCAAAACTGAAATCGTTATCAAAAGTAGAGTCAAAACCACAAGGGTTTCAAGTCCAGTTTGAAATAACAAAATGTAAAAATTAAGAAAAACGAAAAATGCTTTGGCCTTGCATGTCGGTTTTTATTTGTGCACTAGCTGTTTCACCCATTCTACGCACGGGAGTTCATGAAATTGATTCTAAAATCAAAATAAAAAATAAAAATGACAACAAACAAATTTAAATTATCTAAATAAGAAATAAGAATTCCTTTGTTAAAGGGTTGAGTTATTCAACTATTCGATTTAGGAAAATATTTTTCTACTACTATGCATTTTTTAATGAAATTTAATTTATCATATTGCTATGCAGCAGACGATAAAACGATACATTGGAATAAGGGAATGAATATAAGAAAAGTTTTGTTAATGTTTGTGGTAAAATGTTTTTCTTTATTTTTAAAAAAATATAATAATTAAACGAAATTAAATAATCTCTAATTATTTGCATGCGTGGTAAAATAATTGTCGTAATATTGCAGCGTGCGTACGCAATATGCATATCTCACACTGCAATAAACAATTAGAACTGGTTTGAACTCGCGCGATTACGGGGTGAACAAATTCGTCAAAAACATAAAAAAAACTCGATTTAAAATGTTCGAACTTTTTGCCCTAATCGTTCAGGGGCCCCCTTTCAGCAACCCGTGTGTCAAATTTCGTAGCTGTGCGCCCTTTTGTTTCTGAGTTTTTAAGTTTATATAGATAGATATGCGCACGGATTTTAATAGGGTAGGTACGCGCACGGATCACAAGTGCTCAAAAACAAATCACTCACTTTGACTTTTGGTATGCATCAACTGACTACGGGCTCTGTACTTTTATTATGAACATAAATTTAATTTTTACGAAAACTGTTATTCTAAAATAGCGTTGTTATCTATAAACAGCTAAACAGCTAGCTGTTTAACCCGTTCTACGCTCGAGAGTTCATGAATATAATTCTAAAACCAAAATAAAAAATAAAAATCAGTACAACCAAACTAAAGTTTATGAATATAAACATTTGTTATGAAACATAAATTGAACATAATTTGTTGTTTGAAGATGTATTTAATTTTCACGAAAACTGTTATTCTAAAATAGCGGTATTAACTATATAAAACAGCGATTAAAAGTTACTGGTGAAGCTAAAAATGTTAAATTTGTTAAAAGTAATTAGTTCTGTTGAAATCAGAGCAGTTGATTTGGATTTATTAATAAGGAGGGCCATTTAATGAAAAAGCCGCCGCCAGGTGGCGCACGGTAAAGTAAAATAAATGTGATATTTAATAAAAAGTCGTTTACCATTCCCGCAAACCTATCGAATAATCTGTTAAATAAAGTTTTCTGTATTAAAAATCTCTATCATACTAATATATGTCATGTAAATAACCCTTAAACCTAGCTAATTATCATTCATTAAGTAGATAAAATCCTTTAAAATCCTTTAAAAGTTTTTAGCATTTGGCAACGGTTAATAATTAAGTTGATTGTCTACATGTCATATAATCTCTGATCCATCAAATATAAACACTCGACTCGCCCAATTGCAATGATCCCTACCTTGATTTATTTAATGACTTCTGTGAAGATTTTATACAACCAACCAACCGAAGATAAAAAAGAGTATTTTGAAGAGATCGTTTTGCGGATGGATTTTAATTGATATTTAATCTATCAAAAATCTATTTAAAATTTTCGAATTTTTTGCCCCAATCGTTCATGCCCCCCTACCAGCAACCCGTGTGCCAAATTTCGTAGCCCTGCGCATTGTGGCTTCCGAGTTTTTGAGGTTACATAGATACGCGCACGTATTTTAATAATATAGATACTTGTGCTATATCCAAGATCTAGTAAATCTCTAAAAGTAATATTATAGTTTGAAAATAGTGGTATTCAAAGTTTAAAACAATAGTCGTGTATGGCAACCTGCTAATAAGAAATTCAGCATGTTGTGTTCTAAGAGGATACATGCGGTAAGCAATTTCTCAAAAAAATGAACATTCTACATTATGCAATGTACAGGGTGTTCGGATACCATATATTGTTCAGAATGACAATCCTTAATCTGAGTACATAAAAATTGTACAAGGAACCATACTACAAAGACGCATAATTTTCGAGAAAAAATGCAAAGGAAATCGCTGGTGTCACATATTCCATTGCCGTTTGTAATGCATTATCATTACATTGACAGAAAGAAAAAGTACATATCGCACTATTCATAAGCGGTGTACATTATCAGTATTCAAAGATTATCGATATGTTCTAGCTGCCGAATCTTAAAATGATCCGCCACCTGTTCATTTGCATACTAAACTGACGTCTACCATCCATTCATCATAATTTGGAAACTTCATGAAATAAAACTATATAATTTATTAAACCAAAATAAATTTCTAGTGATTTCGTTAATATAGGGGGTTATTCTGAATGATGGACCCAATTTCAAAAAAATTGTATTTATTAAAGTACAAATCCAAAATGAACAATCTTTATACCAACGAAAAGAGGGAATTTCAAAGTTTTTTTAAAGACATTATAAATGTTCAGTTTGTCTACCGTTTGCCGCACAGCAAACATCTACGCGATAGCCAAACTCGTCCTCCACACGAGAAAGCAAATGTGACTATTTCTTCTGGGGTTATGTTAAGGAAGCTGTGTGCGTCCCGCCGCTACCAACAACTGTGAACGATCTGCGGTACCGTATCACTCAGTAACAGCAGATACGCTTTCTCGTGTGTGGGACGAGTTTGGCTTTCGCGTAGATGTTTGCCGTGTAGCAAATGGTGGACACTTTGAACATTTATAATGTCTTAAAAAACTTTGGAACTTCCTCTTTACATTGGTATAAAGATTGTTTATTTTGGATTTGTACTTTAATAAATACAATTTTTTGAAAATGGGTCCATAATTTACAATAACACTGTATATACAATGTCACTATTACTTAAAAACAATTGCCGGTCTGACACGGCCCAGAAAAAATGTAGTACCGGCCCAAGTCTTAATAAAAAAAAATTAACTTGAGACCAGTCCGTACTTGCCTATAAAATATTTTACTTTCTCTTAAAGCCAAATCCTAGGTGTGCCACTAGATAGTTCAAATGTATATTATGGCATACAATGAAATGTTACAGCATAGACAATAGTTTTCTGTTTCTTCTGCCATAATAATTTTCATTGATTACAAATCCATAATTTTCGTTCAATTTTTCTTCTTCTCTGTAAGAAAAAACAACAAGGTAGTATCGACAGGAAATTTAGAAATTTAAATTCACCCTTTTCTCATTTGATGTCTGTTATGATAGTAGAAGTTGCTACTGTGATGCACATTCTATGTCATTTCCTACTAAATAGATTACTCTAAACAAATGTCTAATTTTTTTCCCTTGAATAGATTTCGGGACAGGATAGCTATTTTCCACATTTAATCGCTAGAAGTGCCAAAAGTGGTCTCTTTCAGTAGCGCGGTACTCACTCTCCTATGCGTAGATACTACTTTTATAACTGCAGCTATATCCATTCACAAATTAAATGGCTGCGTAATTCATATATATTTTTTTTTTACACTGCATACAAAAATAAATATATAATTTGATGTGTGAATATGAAAGTCTAATTAAATTACATTGTTATCAATTATAAAAGGACATTTATAAATAAATGAATAAGATAAGTTCTGTATATTGTTAAATGAAGGATTCAATTGGTTTTACTAAAACTGTGTTAAAACAAATATAAGTTTATAAAAAAAAGAGAGAGAGAGAGAGAGAGAGAGAGAGAGCACGAGATACATTTTAATCACCAAGATGTGTCAGAACAATAGGAAATTATATTTTCTTTCAATTTAAGTTTAAAAAAAAGCTTAGGAAGCCATGATCGTACCATAAATTGTGCCCAATTTTAAAATTTTCAATACAACACCCAAATTTAACGTTTTTGGTTTGTTTGGTAAATTTTAACTTGGAATACCAAACGAGGAAAAATATTCAGTCAAATAACTTAGATATTGTGAAGATTTAGGGTTTGATACTCTTAACTCATAAACTTTACATTCAAATACCAAACAGGAAGTCATTCAATCAAATAGTTTTGCAATTATGAAATGTTATGAAGTTTGGAACGCCTAAATGTTAAATTCATTTTTAAAAGCTGCGAAACAAATTGCAAGCTGTTACTTTTTTAAGCATAAATTCAACATTCTTGATTGAATGAGCAGTAAATTTGAATTTGCATATTTAAAGCTTTTACAAATCGATTTCTGTGAATTTTTTTATAGGTTTCAATGTACATGTTTTGTTAATATTATTTCATAAACTATAGTTTTTACTGAAAATTCTGTTCTTTTTTTTAATTTTATTTATGCATGATGTGCTTGGAGGTATTTAAAAAATAATTATAAAAAGCGCAAAATGTTATTTTGAGTAACATCTATCTTGAAATTCCGATTTTAACTGAGCATTTTCGTGCTTAGAAATTTATGTAAAATATAGAATGATGATCGCCGATGCTATCATGGATAATTTTTTTTTTAATTTTAATTTTCAGAAACACGTTATAAAGTATTTCGTCTAGGTGAACAGACTTTCTATCAACATATCATAAGCAGGCACTTGACTTTCATATGAAAATTTATTTAGTAGAAAATGTTAAATAAGTCAAGAATATAAACTTAAAATTTGATATCTAACCTTTTTCAGGCTTATTTACATGTTTTATACTTAAACATAAACTTCACAGTTTCAAATCTGTTTATATAAAAATATATCTCTTAAATAATGTCTTAAACATTGCATTATCAAAATAAATAAGGCATTTTTTTTTCTTTTAAACAGCACTTTTTAGTTGTTTGAAAAACTAGTTAATGCTTTAACTTCTTTATGACTTTGTTCTAAATTTAAAAAACAGCGTTTTCTAAGTGATCCAATAAAAAGACAAAACATTTATTCATGAATTTTCTAAATTCTGGATTTATTTTTAACAGTTGACCGCTGTGCGCATTTTCATTAAGATATATCTGATGAAGAAAAATATCAGAAAAGATAAAAGAAATACAAATTATTTACGGTGCTCAGTCGATTAATATTACTGAGAACTAAACCCACCAGACCTCATGGCAGGCGAGCATGCTCAAAGCAAGGGAAAGGATATTTATTCCGCTTATTTAGTGGATCAGACCGTTTTTCCTCAAATAAGGCTATTATCCGTGAAAATTGAAGGGCAAACGCTCATAAATTTAGAGTTTTTTCTGAGAGTGTATAAATACCACAATATTACACCCCCTTCGACAACACTACTGCCAATTTTTTCCAAGATACAATATTGGGACAATTAGGGCCAATAGGAACAATATTAGTCCAGTATTGTTTTGCTACGAGAGTATTATATATATATATATATTATATATATATTAATTTGACGCGTATTGATATTCTAAATATTTTAAATTATATTTTATGAGCAAATCACAATTGGCTACATTCGAGCTTAATAAAGTGCCAATATTTCATTAATCAAAAATTCTTCGAATAAAATACCAATATTGGATAAATATTGGCCGTATATTAATCTTTTTGTAACGGAGTTTAATTAGTATAACATAAACTCTGACTTTACATTGGCTATATTTAGAATAAAAGACCAGTATTGCAGCAATATCGGCGATGAAATGACGAAATATTTGTTACCAGTATTACACGAATATTTGCAGAATATAAATATCACAATATTATACCCCAATATTCTACAACACTACTGCCAATATTTTCCAAGATACAATATTTGGGACAATTAGGGCCAATAGAAACAATATTAGTCCAGTATTGTTTTGCTACGAAAGTATTATTTATATTATTTTTTTAACTAGCCATTTTTCTAAGAATGCCTACTTCTCTAAAATTAATCAATCATATTTAAATGTAAAGGATATATCTTGTAAAAGTTTATACAAGATTTGTAAGAAAACTTTTAAGAGTAATATTCACCACAAAGTTTTTGCACACACTCTAAATCTATACGAACAGTTGTCAAAAGATCCCCGTCATTTGATGAAATTTTAATGTTTTCATTAAAGGATTTTAAAACATTTTTAGCTTGGATTGGTACCGTTTCTGAGATTTGAGGCTAAAAGACGTACACAAAAAAATCCGTTTAAGTTACAACGCATTCCTGGCAGCACAGCTGCCGGATAATTTACGTGATTTGACAGAAATTTAGTTTTGATAGAATGATTTCGGTTCAATTTTTGGTTAAATTAGTAATATTTACGTGTTTTGGAGAAAGGAGGAAATAAACAAAACGAAACGGAAATTTTCGGTTATTAATGGATTTAATTGACAGAATAATAAATTATTGTCGTTTTTTTAGAGTGCAATCTTTTTTAAACATTAATGAGTATACAAATTATGTTTTGACTATATCTGTATCAATTCTTTACAAGTTATAATAAGCTTTGCTTTCATACAAACATGTTTAAAGTTTCATATAAATTTTGAAATTAATATTTAACCTTTATGTTAAGAAATACAGAAGTACAAATCATTATTAAAACTAGGTGGTACCCGTCAAAACTTGACGGAAAAAAATACAATAGCAATATTAGTAAAATAAGCTTCTTTATTACATAAGTATGAAACAATCTTTCAAATATTTTATTTTAAAAAAATTTTCCCCCAGTGAATTACGTTATTATTTCCGATGCAAACTCCAAACAAACAATCCGTAAACAAAATGGAAATCAGTTTGACATTACCGCCCTATTCCCCACGGCAAGAAAGAAAATTTCCTGAACCTATGAAGTATCATACAAATAGCATATCCCTACGTTCATCTCATATTCAGTCAATAAAAGAACATATTAAATAAGGCACACATTCCCTCCTCCCCCTGTGATAATGCAACCGAATGAGCTCCTATGCGCATATGCATTGCTTCTCCCCAAACGCACCGTCGAAATTCTACGTTAAAAAAAGTTTTAAAAAGTTTTGATCAATTTTTTTAAAATGTCTTCTTTAATCATTGTTCGTTTTAAATCCATATCTTCTGAAACGCATCTATTGTTTTAAGCTAATCAATTTTTATGTAAAGATGAAGAATTTTTTTTACAATAATAAAACAATCTGCAGATAAAGGAGATTTTTAATGTTTTCAAGTGTAATTTATTTGTATGGGTTCTTCATTCCTTTACATAATCAGGATGATTATTCCTTTTCCATAATTAAGAGAAATAATGTAAATAAATAAATATCCAAGATTATTTTTGATTCTGTTTTCATTAATATATTGTAAATTTTATTGTTAAAAGTTACTGATAAATGATACTTTAGTAAATGGGCTTTTCTTAATTATTATTATTATTATTATTATTATTCTTTTTTTGAGATTTAATGGCAACATTCTTCCGTTTGTTTCTTGGGCGCTATACAGTTTGGCGAATTATTTGAGGTACTTTTCGGTTTTCGGTTAGCAGGGCGCCAATGAAGTATATATATATATATATATATATATATATATATATATATACATACATATATACAAATATATATAACTAGCTTACCTGCCCGGCGTTGCCCGTGCCAACACAACCTTAAATGTACCTGAAATCAGTGTTGAACATTTTTTATTATTAAACAAATCTAATGTTGGGGGCCCCACTACCTTAGACAGCAAACACTGGGCGTGCCATACACACTCCCATATATTACTGTAAGTCGAGTCGAAAGAGCCATACCCCTTCATGATCCAGCCCATAGAACCAGAGATAGAAAAGCACCCCTGGTGGTGAAAATCGAAAAGCTCTATCTATGTAGAGTCGAATGAGCCATACCCCGTCGTGATCCAGCCTATAGAACCAGATATAGGAAAGCACCCCTTGTGGTGAAAATCCGAACTAAAATCAGTCAGCTCTATCGATGTTAAGTGGAAAGAGCCATACCCCATTGTGATCCAGCCCATAGAAACAGAGATAGGAAAGCACCCCTTGGTGGTAAAATTCAGAACTAAAATAGGTAAGCTCTATTGATGATGTGTCGAATGCGCCAAACCGTGTCGTGATGTGACCCATAGAACCCGAGTTAGCTGCAAAATCCTTTAGTTACACTTTCCACCGCCAGGGAGCACAATATGTTCTATACGAACATAACTGAATTCATTAAGGTTATCGATGTCGAGTCGAATGAGGCATACCCCGTCATGATCCAGCCCATAGAACCAAAGATACGAAAGCGCCCCCCTGTGGTGAAAATCCAAACTAAAATCAGTAAGCTCTATTGATGTCGGGTGGAAAGAGCCATACCCCGTTGTGATCCAGCCCATAGAAACAGAGATAGCAAAGCACCCCCTGGTGGTGAGAGGAAGTTGATGTAGAATAAATGTGATATTTAATAAAAAGTCGTTCCCACCCCACCCCCTTTATCTCGCCATTTTCGCTAATTATTACAAATATACAAATGTTTCTTAATTACATCTAATGTCCCGATCTGATAATGGGGTTTCCCTATCTACCTATCCTAATCCGCTTTTCCCTATCATAATAGAAAAAAGCATATTTTATCAAAGAATCGCTGGCAAACGCAAATTTCGTCAAAGGTTCGCAAGAAAAACACGAATTTTATCAAATAATCGCTGAAAAAACATGAATTTCGTAAAAGGATCGCTAAAAAAACATGAATCTCGTCAAAAGGCAGCAGAGAAAACACGAATATTGTCAAACGATCATTAAAAAAGCAAATTTCATCAAAGGATCACGGAAAATGCGAATTTCATCAAAGGATTGCGGAGAAAACGCAAATTTTGCCAAAGGATCACAGGAAAAATGTGAATTTCGTCAAAGGATCGCTGAAAAAAAAACACGAATTACGTCGTAGGATCACTGAAAAAACATGAATCTCGACATAAGTATGTGGAAAAACACGAATTTCGTTAAAGGATCACAAAAAAAGCAAATTTCGTCAAATGATTGCAGGAAAAACTTTAATTTCATCGAAGGATCGCAGAAAAAATACGAAATTCGTCAAAGGATTGTGGAAAAAATGCAGATTTTGAGAAAGGTTCACAGAAAAAACTTTCGTGAAAGGGTCGCGGGAAAAATGCAACTGTCTTTATTAAAAACAGCACACACACAAACCTCTACACAAACAAACCTATTCTGTCTTCCACAATTTAATTTGTAAATATGAAGTTAAAAAAAAATCCCTGTTTTCTCACATATTATGAGTTTTATCAGCAAGTTAAAACATTAAGTAAATATGAATGATTTGCGGAGCTGTTTCAATCAAAAATTCAATCACATCGCCCAAAAACCCTCAACAAAAATAATTATAAAGAGTGCGATGACAACATAAATTTGCATGTCCGTTCTTGGGCGATTCTTATAAAACACAAAATTTGTCACAAATGGTGATTTTTTTACAACATGCTTACAAATTAAAATGGTTTATAATTATTTAAAAAAAAACTCGGCCAGAAATAACATTAATTTTACATTTTTAAAGACTTATTCTTTATAATTATTTTGAAACAGCTCCGCAAATCATTCATATTTATTTATTGTTTTACTTTCTGATGAAACTCATAATGTGAGAAAACGGAAAATCACAAAATTGATCAATCAATAGTTGAAAAAAATCTCAAAAATCATCAAATGGTCTCGGGGAAGGGGGGGGGGGAATGCAAATATCGGCAAATAGCTTAAAAAAAAATCACAATTTGTCAAATGATTTGGGGGGGGGGGGTAATTGTGAAATGTACCAAATGGTTTTGAAAATAATCAAACGACAGCAGGGGTAAAAAATCTTTTTTCAATCAATCATCACAATTGGCGAGTGTGACTATTAAGATGGCCAGTGGTGGCAAAACAGTCAATCGACAAATTTTTATTATTACTTGCAGATTGGTGAGTGCTAATTTTGTCCTATATGTGAGTGATTCTTATGAAACTCATGTCACAAAATGCACATCATAAATATTTCACGGACTGGGAATTTATAATCAGTTCATCAAAACAATTTAATAATTACCGTCAAATCTCGTTAATCCGCCCCCCTAAATCGTAAAATAACCAGGGGGGGGGGGACGCTTGCACGGTATTAGAATTGTGTTATATGATATTTATGGATGGTGGTGGTGGTTGGATGCTACCGGCCGATCGTCGCAAAGTATGCATTCTATAAAGTGACAAAAGAAACAAATTTGGAAAAAAAAATCCGTTCTCAGGTGATTAAGATTTAATAATTATTTACTGAATGTTTTCATTTTATTCAAAGTAAAGTTCAAGAAAAACATTAGATTCTTGGTTGACTAAAAAAGTTCTTAAATCATAAACATCACTCAAAAACGCCCCAACAAAAAAATCATGAATATATAGAAACAGCTCAGAAAATCTGTTTCATTAAGAATATTTTTCTTGGGCGACTAAAAAAGTTCTTAAATGAAACTTCTTAAATGGAGTTAAAAATGGTTCTTAAATGGAGTTCAATAACAAATCTTAATGAGAACATACATCTTAACAATTTATCGCATGTTATGAATTCATCAATCTCGGGAACTAAAAATGTAGTCCAAAACAATTACAGGAAAAAAATTGTAAACAATAAATTACTCAAAAATTTAATGTAAATTGTTTGTTTCCATCAAAAATATTTAATTTGTAAGTATGAGGTAAAAAAAAAATCACAATGGATTCCTAACCGCCCAAGAACTCAAATTATTTACTGAATATTTTCATACTAAAAATGCTAAAAAAATGAAACAAACTAACTAAAAATACAGTCAAAAACAGTTTTTTAAAATATTATAAGCGTTGCACAAATTATTTACTGAATATTTTCATACTAAAAATGTTAAAAAATGAAACAAACTAACTAAAAATACAGTCAAGAATAGTTTTTTTAAATATTATAAGCTTTGCAGATACATGAAGATATACTTTCTGTTCAGTGAAGTGTAAGGTGAAATAGGCCTAAACCCCAGTGACAAAACTAACTATCGGGAACTTAATATGATATATATTGCATATTTCAAACTATTTTTGAAATATTATTAGCGTTGCAGACACACGAAGATAGTTCTGTCACTGGGTTTAGGCCAATTTCATCTTACACTTCCCTGAACAGAAAGTAAATAAATCGTCGCTGGTAGTTAGATCCATAGAGTAATGGAATATCTTTAATCTGTGGCTAGATCCTGGATGCTGCACCTGCTCTCATTGGCTGGCTGCTTCGTTGCCACGGATGGTGTTGCCGAGGCTATTTCATGGGAGGAGCTTGAAATAGCCTCGAACCCAAAATTCCATATACAAGTTTTAATTTTTTTTTAAAAATCTAAATTAAAATTTAAAAATCCGACCGTGAGGTATACTGTCCGGTGATAACATCTACACATGACAAAAATTTCTGAGTCCTAGGTGGTATAATTACGGAGAAATCCGCGGGCAGGCAGACAGACACTTACTCTTTTATAGAGATAGAGATGTATATAGTTTTGTTTTTCTAGTATTGAATTTATGTGGTTTATAGGTTTTGGTTGGCTTTTGTGATAATGATTCTGCAAGTAATTTTCCATTGGAGTTTGTTATTATATATATATATATATATACTTTATTGGTGCCGGCTAACCGAAAAGTACCTAATTTGCATATAGTTTTTTTTTTCTTAATCGGACGACGGCATAATGCACGGAATTTCGACGGGATAATAAATATTTTTTTATGGTACCAGAATATTTTTCTGTATTTTATAGTTATATTAAGAAATACATATTTTTATGATTTGCTGAATCACTTAGTTGTTTACTTTTTCATGCATTATATTATTGAAGGTTGTTAGGTCTCTTATTCGTTTAAATATACCCTACTTATATAAAAATAGCGTGTGTTCTCTGTGGTGTTTCACATAAACGTTGTAAAATTCAGGTTATTAGATTTTATCCAACTTTGCTGTCATAACAGCTGATGAAGCAGCCATTTTCGGCGATTTTTTTGTTACCTGTAAAATGTTTGTTTTTGGTATAGCAAGAAAAAATTGAGTACTTTTCCATTAAACGGACCCCATTGTCGCCAAGCATATATTTACATGTATGGCATGGTGTCGGTATAACGGAAAAGAACCAAAATTTGCGATCAGTCAAATAATTGAATTTCGTTAAACATTAAATTTTCTGGTACTTTTCTATTATCCGGTCGACCACTTTTCATAACAAAAAATTATCGCCAAACTGTAAAATTAAACGCCAAAAATACAGTCCGATTTACTTGATGTCAGAAGCATTATACTTGTTTGTTACGTCATCAAGTGGTTTTTAATTCGAGATTTGCGTCTATTTTTCATTATGTTTTACTGATTTATTAGTTATTTCATTAATTAAAATAACAATTGTGTCCTTAAATTCATGTATTTTATTTATTTATTTTGATATTCCAATGGCAACGTTCTCCCGTTTATTTGTCGTTACAGTTTGGCGATAGTTTTTTGTTATGAAAAGTGGTCGACGGGACAATAGAGAAGTACCAATTTTCTTATTTTTAATCTGAGAAAGAAACAATAATCATGGATTTAATTAATTTTGCAATATGCGGTGCAACCAAATAAATTTTGATTAAATCAGTACAGATATCGCAGACGCACCTGGGTTATTTTTTGGCACCTAAATGACGATTTTTGCTTTGTATGGCATTCTGGTGTTTTATAATAAATTTGAATATGTGTGTAAATAAATAAAATAAAATAGGTACTTTTATGTTAGCTGGGCGTCAAGGATAACTCTCCAAATCTTGTTTCAATTGGAATCATTTAAATTGCAACATTTTACGTGAGATTTGTTATTCATATTGATATGTTTACGTTTAGATATTTTATTATGATTATAGTCTAGCTAATTAAGTTTTTTTTAAAGATTTTATACTACAATGTTAAAATATTACCTAGTTGATATTAGTTAATGTCAAAAGATTGGCGAACCACAGAGTTCAGGGAAAAAACTCTATGCCCTCAAAAGTGGGAGTTGTCAACTTTATGACGTCATAAGCAGAAGTAAATGTTTAATTGAAAATTACAGCTAATTAATTAAATTTTCGAACAAACGAATGCACGATAACAAATCTGTGTCCTAATATCTTTCATTTAAAAAAAGAATGGTGTAATTTGATGGAGTAGTTTGTTCTAACGGATTGTCGAAAGAAATCGCTTAGCGTTTTAAATATATAGATATAAAGCTTCCCCTAATGAATGTAAAATTCTAGACTACAGTCATACTATTATTTTATACAAAATTTAAAAATAATTGTAAAAGTTTCTACAAAAACTTAACAATCGACGAGCAAACAAAAAGACATATGATGTCTGAAATTGTGTGCAATGAAAAAAGATTTAATAAACCACAGAGACAAATAAAGCTTAAAAAATACACTGACTTGAAACAAACGATTTGACAAATATATTTTCCACTTTATATCTTATTTAAGAATTTTTTTATTTAAAAATAAGAATGTTGTGTAATATATCATACTTTTTTACGTGGTATGTGAAATTTCTTTTTGTTTATTTTTTCTTTTGAAAAATTCAGCTTTATGAAAATGTAACAAATATCTCCACATTAAAATTCAATGCATAAAATCTAGTTTATATTACTTTAAAATAAATGCGAATGAAACAGCTAATGTTCCTTTATATAAAACTAATACTGCACATACTTTTAATAACATCATCTTTAAACGAGAGATTTGATTGTTATTTACAGTTGTTGATGTAGAAGTCTTGATGTAATTTACGATAAATTATATTTACTCCAATTACATAAATTAATTTACTCCAATTAATGAAGAAAGCTATTATTTATTAATAACTATTCCTTTTATTTGTTGAAGAAAGATTTTTTTTAATCTATTTTACACATTGATCACCTAAATTTGAAAACGGACAACGTATCCTCTATTAAAAGAATTTTAAAGTTATTTGCAGAATAATTTAGATTATTTGAGAGCGTTTTATTATGGTGAACATATTTATACAGTGTTTTGTTATGCATTTAGAACGATATTTGTGGGGCATTATGCTTGCTGTAAGTGATATTCATATTGTAACATCTGGCAACCACTGACATATGATCATCTTACAATTCTAACATAATTATACCAAGCCTGAACTAGCAGTCCAAAAATAATGAAATTTGGAGGGTAAATATAGTTTTCGAATTGCAGGTATTTACAAAGGAAATATTTTAAAAATTAATTAAATTTTATGTAATTTAAAGATTACAAACTATTTGGATTATTTCAAAGTGGGGCCATTTGGGTCATAAAATTAAAATAATTACAAATGCTTTTAATAAAAAATCATTTTTAAATGACAGTAATTTAGCTTCGTTACGCTTACAAAACGGTGTCAAAGAATAGTTACAAATTTCTAGATGATAATGCAGTGCATGAATATACAGCAGGGGTAAAAAAAATCGTTTGAATGGTATATGAAAGAAACATATGGCTTTAGAATAAGATACATGTCAATATGAATTCAACAACACAACTATAACGGTGAATTACATTGTTAAAAATCTACAGTTAACTGTACAGTCATTTATAGTTTTATAGAAAACGGTTACATAGCCACAATTTAGCTATTCCGACTATCTTATTTCCCATATCCTGGTAAGAATAGAGTTAAATTACGGCTATGTAACCGGTTTTTACAAAAACAGTCAAATGACTGGACAGTTTGATGCAAATTTTTAACAGTGTACACTGTTAAAAATCTGCAGTAAACTGTACAGTCATTTAATAGTTTTTATATGTAAATGGTTACATATCCATGATTTACCCCAGTTCTGATCAATGTCAAAGCTTCCGTTATTTACAAAAAAGTTGCAGATTTTTAACATACCCTAAATTAGTTGCAGAAACAAGATGATAGCCCTCAAGAAATTGCAATTATACATTTCCCCCCCCCAATTATTGATGAAATAAATACTCTAATCCCAAAGTACTACAAATATTTAAAAAAATGACATTTTTATTGATGCTGTTGATTTTATGAAACGGAAACAAGATCAAAGAAAATGTGTCGAAAAAATATGATAAAAGTCAAACTATAACTGAAAATACTTAAACAAGCAGACTGGAATTGTGTCACAAAATTTGTGTTAACGAAGCAGGAGAAAAACTCTATACAATTTACAAATACAAAATTAAAAATAATAAAAATTATTAGCAAACTTTTAATAATAGTTTAAAATCTAGGAAAAGTAAATAAAATTTATATTTATTATGTAATAAAATGATTAAATAGAAGAAAAAAGCCATTGTTTCCACATTAATGTAAAATGTATTAACCCTGTTTCTTTTATGTTTTATCGAAGAAAGATTTTGTATTATCTAAAATATGTGTATAATTGTATAAGTAGACATTTAATCCCTTGAAGGGGGGCGGGATATTATATATCCCACTTATTTTTTATGAAAAATGAGATTCAAGAATTATTTATGAATGATAAAAATAAGTGTAATACATTGAAATGCCACAATCGCCCCATGATTTTTCAATATAATTTTATTTTTAAAATGCGTAAAAAAAGATTTAAGCTTATTTTCAAATATTTTTTAAGCATATCCTGGGTGTAATTCAATCATTTCAATATTTTAGTAACAGAAGTACATTGTTCCTGAATGGATTAAACATATTTACATTATATGTACAACAAATTACTGATGTAAGTTTGTACTGTACGTGTTATTTCTGCACCGGTATAGCCCATTAAATACTCAGATATAGGATAAAGATCAAGTCTTTATTGGTCAGGATCAATGAAGGTGTTTCAATTACAATTATGATGGACTGACAATTACTTTCAAATAAGCATACTAAGAAATTTACATTTCACTATAACTAACTGAATTTATTTGAACGGAATGAATAATTAAAGCTTTCACTTACGCACAGACGATCGATGATCGGGATTATCTCCTATACTCATTTAATATCCCTCGTTGAAATACGCAAGCTCTGGCAACTTTGTTCAAGATCACCTAAATTCCTAAAAAGGTAGCAGCCCGTGGCCGCCAAATCAACTCTATTTGGATAACAAATCAAAGTTATCTTACCACGTCGAACATTTCTCTACACCAACTTTAATCTAGGAATAATAGCACCGTTCGCTGGCAAGCGCAAGTCTTGTTTTCCACAAAGGCGAGGTACGACCAAATCCGAAGCTACACACTTTTGAACCTGCTTATATACGATTGTTGATCGACCAGAAAAGCCAAAATTTGCATAAAAACGCTGCGAAACGCATAAAACCCACAAATTCTGAAGGCCACATGCATTCGTCGAAAAGTTAAAGTAAAATAACATATAGATGCCTCTGCACGCACACAAATATTAGCTTGACGATACGTTCATAATCAGAACAATCGAGTGCCTTTATGAAACAGTCGCTGGTCCACTACTAACTACAGTGAAAATGTAATGACAAACACTTTATTATATGCAAATATTTTATATTATTTCCTGCTATGTTTAGGAATGTATGATCATAAAATTTTAAAATTCCATATTATGTTCTAAACTTTATTTCCTAAATTACCATTAATATTTACCATATTTAATATATAATTAGTTCTTTATTGCCAAATTTGATAGAATTTTCTTCCTTGTGTATGTTAAACACCCAATTAAAATAATATTTTAATAATTTTTTCTGATATTTCTAATTTAATGTAATTTTGTAAATAATAGTAATGTTGTTTTATAAGTTTTATCAATTATGACGATTCTGTTCATCATTAGCAAAATATATTTTATTTAGAGATTTTAGTTATTATATAAAAAAACTGGTTATGTGTTTGCATTTCGCCTCTACTTATCTGATAATTGAATGAATTATGAATTAAAAAGAGCACCAATGTTTCACAATGGACCGAGGCTTGTCATGATAAGTTTTGATGTTTAAAAATTTAATTTAGTTTTCGAGATATTACTATTTTATTTACTCTTTAATGAGCTGTAATGAGCATAATTTCTGTATGGTAGTAACTAAATTTGTCCTACCCTGTAGATAAAACGTAGGTATATAGAAATAACCATTATTAATATATATCGATGTCATTTTCTCGTTAAAAATGAAAATAAATATTATTTTCAGTTTTAATAGCTGATGAAGAAATTATGGTGATTAAATTAGTACATTTTTCAAGAAAATTCGAACAAATGAAATATTTTCTTGTATTTAATCTTCACGAATCAGTTTATTCAAATCAACAAACAATACCGTTTGTCAGGAATTTGACATATAAATATCATTACATCGTAACTGTTATTAGTTTTACAATGAACCAAACATAGATATGAAGAAGGATATCCTACTACGTTTGATACCTATTTTTTAACGAAGATAAAACTAGTATAATACCGATTATTTAAAAAAAAGCATGTAAAAATGCAATTTTATTTATTAAATATATTATCTTGATGTTATTTGTTTTTTCAACGTTGACAATTTCCATAATATATATATATATATATATTCCAGTAATTGGTACTCACCAAAATATTTCCACGCCAAAAATAATAACAGTTTTTTTTTGTTTTTTTCCGTAAATATGCAATCGGAATTACTTAAAATGTAGATCTCGGTTATAAAATAATACTTCAGGAGATATACCCATTCATATTATTACTTTGATGATTTTTCATATATTTTATGCATGTTAATTTATAAAAATACAACTGTAAAAGTTCAGAAAACTTCAAATATTTAAAATGATCGTTCATTTCCCTAACTACACCACATGAACTGTAGGCATAGAGTTTTATATAAATATAAATGTAATTTCTAGAGAAAAAACGTTTCACATAACTGATTGTTCATAAAAAACCTGTTCTCCAGAAAACTCATTTCATTTACTTCTGAAATTATATAAGAAATATTCATCCTAAATTCTTAATACTTTCTAGATTTATAGGATGAGCCTGCCTCAATATCAATATTAGAATTTTTTCCTTCTTAAGTTTACTTAAATACTCGATTTGAGTCCTGAAATAAAAACAGCCGTAACTATATATCCAGTGAATGAAAGAAAAAACAAATCGGTCAAGTGCGAGTATAACTCGCTCTCACACCCAGAAAAAGGAATTGATTAAAACTACAAAACATGTTTTGTTGAGTACATTTTGGTTGTTTTAGCAAAATTCAAGTAAAATTGAACCATTTTACTTGAATTAACAATACATTTTTTGCTGACGATACAAAAAAATTTTTTTGGAATTGCAAAAAAAAAAAAAATTTTTTTGTTCATTTAAACAAAATTTCCATTGACCTATATTTAAACAAAAAGTTTTGTTGGGTCAACCAAATTTTTGTTGATTCAACAAAACTTTTTTCTGGGTGCAAAGGATTCGGTACAATGAATTTGTTAATTACTATTTATTAATTAATAAACTGCTACTACTCCTATTTTTTTCTTAATTTAGTTTCAGTAAATTCAGAAATAGGAGAGGAAGGGGATTTATTTTTCCAGTATTTCCGACGATATCTCTCAAACTAATGTATTTTTGAGTTCGATGTTACTAGATCTTTCGAACGATACCCTACACGATATACAAAAAGAAAATTTATTTTTGAAGTAACTTAATTAATATCACGGCTAATTACCATCAATGTTTTTCGAAAATCATTATCAAATATCCTTGGGTGATTCGTCGTTGATAGATATCTCGAGCGCTCGCTAACCTCGCCGCTGAATGGCCGAAAAGTAAGGTTTGTGTGTGACAGAAAGATGCGTTTTTCTACTACTCCTAATTTTTTGATATTTGTAGTTTCAGTAGTTTCAAAAATGGAAAAGGGAGGGGGACATATTTTTGTAATTCATTTTTGATGATATCGCTGAAAATATAATACCTAAAATTAAAACATACATTTTTCAGTTCGGTATTACCATATCTTTCACACGATATCCTACACGATATACAAAAAGAGAACTTTCTTAAGTAACTTAATTAGCCCCCTAAATTTTCACTAAACATATTTGCGAATGTCTAATTATCCGAAAAAAGGCTTTATAGCTTTCCCAAGCTTGAACTTTCCACGTCCCATTGTTTACGACAAAAAATTGATCAGACAGACAGACGGACACAGGAATGATCTTATAATGATTCCGTTTTTACTTTTTAAGTACGGTACCCTAAAAAACAAAACCGGTTTTCGATAACCATTTATAAAGTCTTTTAATTAAAATTTTTAAAGATAATACGATATTGTCGGAAAATTACCTATTTAATTGTAATACCTTAAGATTCTTGCACTCAACAATGCGATTAATGCTCTCAATTAATAGGAATTGAATTTAATGTAAAACATACATTTTCAACTAACTATTTGTGAAAGATAGTTGTAACGTTTCACAAGCGCACTTAAACTAGAATCATTTAGCGTGTAAAAATGACATTTTTATAGCATTTATTTTAACCATTTATGATCTGACAGTACTTTTGAGTAATCTTAAAAAATTTAATGCAATGTCTTGAGTATTTTATATTTAATATAGAATTTATTTAATAAAAAAATAGTAAAAATTAATTATTATTAAAAAACGTAGATTTTGCTTTTCACACAAAATACTTTGCTAACAAAATACTTTGTGCACATTTAGAAAGAACTAACTCTTTCTTTATAAAATTTTACAACCACCTTCGAACTGTGTAATCTGAAACAGTTCTTTGTCCATATGCAGCGCAAATTTTACGAGCAGTTTGACTAGCATTTTTACATTTCTTGAAATAAAAGAGCAGAATATGATGAAAATGAATTTGTGATGAAAATGAACTGGTTCTCCATTCTTAGCACTGCACTAAAACAGAAATTACCCTACATCACAAGAGAAAATTATGCAGCGCAAACATTAAAGACCGAATGTACATATCTTGATCATTCAAGGCCACTACTTATTAGTAGTCATAAAATAACTAGACGATACCATGCATGAATTTGAAGAACCACAGAATTTTCCGAATGACCCAATAGATATATTCTCAAACATTTACATAGGTGTAACTCTTCTCTTTTAAAGTACAAAGTTTTATGAAAATTTTGCAACTGTAAAAAACCTTTCTTTTTCCATATATGATCAAATTTCATTTATTTACATTGTATTTATAAGAATTGTGAGATTTCCATAACAGTACTTTTTGTTAATTTATCTAATCATGCTTGTAAATATTTTACGAAAAGTGATATAACTACGGATTTATTAAATATTTTTTAATAATAAATCTTATCTAAATTTCATATTAATATTATATAAATTTTCAAACGTTTCTTCAGACATTAAGGAAGAGTCTTGACAATTTCTTTGCAATTTCTTGATTGATAATTTCAGGCATAAACAGTTTATACACTAAAGGCAAATATTTTTACACAAGTTGAACAAAATGAAGTTATTTAATTCCATAACCACTGAAAACGCAGTTAATCTTGAAGGCACGAAATGCTTTTGATAGATGACGTTATCGATAACATGCATTTCATTTCAGATAACTTTTAGCCTACAAAGTAAATATGATTTCATATTTGGAATTTAGTATACAATAAAATTCATATTATAAAACCTTTCAAATTTAGAATAGTGTTCACCTTCCCACTAAAAAATAGAAATATATCATGCGATTTAAATGCAACACATTGGTTGCCACAGAGCTAGTATTATAGTCAGTTTATTCTACGTCAAAATGGTACCTATTTTTTTAAATATATTAATTAAATGCTTATTTTCTAGTAAACATATAATTTAGCAACCACTGAATCCCACTTAGCCAAAGAACAAATCATCTGACTTAGCTTTCGCTAATAATAAACATTTCATACATTTTTTCTTTTATACGAGAAACATTTTTAATTGTGCATAATATTTTTGTCAGTATGTTTTCAGAAAAGAGCAGTGACCAAAATAATATTCAGCCCATTTTTACTTTAAATAGCTGTGACTCTCAAAGTAAAAAATAAACCGATTCTGGTTTCCATTTATCAAAAACATTTATCCACGAACAAAAAAATTTGTTTGCGTGTCTGGATATCGAAAAGAACAGAAATTAAAATCTTCATATTTTCCTTTAATATTTCGTAGAAAACATTCTTAGTTTTCCCTTTAGAGGAGATCAGAATTGTGTAAGAAAATGCGGGCACATCCGTTTCCATTAAATAAATGCTATTGTCATTCCTTTAAAAAGAAAAAAAGCAAGAAACATAGAATATTTGAACATATCTGTAAGATATTTTGGGGGTATGGATTTTATATTATGGTTTGTGACAGATGAAAGTACTGATTATTCTCTCAAAAGAAATTTTTTGTACAGTCGGTCAAAAGGCAAGAGAACATTCCATACATTTTAATCACAAAACGGAAATAGTCATTCGACTGGAAATAAAATCTTTTTTATATGTATGTTAAAAAATAGAAAATCTTAGTGATTCGTCTTAATATTAAAAGTACGAAAATGTCAATACAAACACCCAATTTTGACAGTATATTCGATTTTTTCGGTACATTTTACTATAGGATACAGCCAGACATTCAGCTTAGTAGAAAAGTAGTTATAAAGTCTGGGACTCCTAATGTTAAATTAATTTTTAATCTTTGTTAAATCGATTGCAATGCGGGTAGTTTAAAAGAATAACCCTACAACTACTTTGTGAAATGATCTGTAATTTTGGACGCGCGTATTTGAAACTTCTAGTAATCAATTTCTATTAAAAAAATTATACGTCCCAATTCATAATGTTTTAGACAATTTATTTCGAAAATATACACTTTTGAAGTTAATTTTTGAAAAAAATATAATACTAAACATAATTATAAATTAATTGCGATAATTTTTTTAAACACATAATGAGTGAAATATGCGAATCCACTATTAAAGCTCACTCCGTAAAGTAGTTGTTGAGCATACCTCTATAAGGGATGCAAATATACCCTTTTCTGCAGGCGCGATTCACTAAATGGATTACACTTTTCTATAAGTGCAGAAAAGTTACAGAATTCCTTAAATTGATTACCCTCTTTACAGTAATCAACATTTTCTTGAACTAAACCACGTACTCGTTCAAAATGCGCACCTGGTACCACTTGTTTACAATTTGATAACCTCTGTCGGTTTTTAAATGAAATAAATCCTTGGAAATGCTTGCGACCAGTGTCCGGGAACGTTTCACGCCAAAATGTAAGATACGCGACTTTTCCTTCGTTAAATTTAGGTTCATTTTCAGAAAAACTTGTAAAATACCAATTTGTTACGCGTGGACCTATATTATCACAAAATACATAAGAGTGGACCAGTCGGCGCAGCCACGAGTAATACTAGACCGTTGCTGCCGTAATCTGAAAGACCTAGCCTTATTTGGATAGCAACCTCCTATTAAAGATTCAAAAATCGATAACTGAGTTTATAAAATTTAATTTTGGTTAATCTGAATGGAACTCATTTACAGAATTTTAACCCGAGAACTGTTACTAATAGATATTTTAAAAATAATGGCTTTAAGAACATAAATGCTTCTAATGCTAATGCATGAAGGGTGCATATGTTTTATGTTTACTCACTTACTGCAATATTTAATTACATTTAATTTTTTTGCACAATTTTTCTTCATAGAGCATAAGTTTTCAGTCCTGGCTTCTAACATTTCAAGAATCCCTGTTCAAAGAAATGTTTCTGAAAGTATCTCTTACATGCCCTATAAAGCGGTGGATACATTTCAAATTAAACTTACAATGAAAATTGTAGTATAAATGCATGTTAATATATATATATATACTAGCAAGCTACGCCCGCTACGCTGGTCGGTTTCTGCAAATGAATCTTCAATCAAAAAGAATTTTATCGTTTAATTTGATCTTCTATTTGAAAGCAATCTGTATATTTACCTGGAATATCCTTCCACATTACTGAAAAATGACGTGATTGCACTATTATTGCACTATTGCAGTAAAAGTTTTAGCTGTTAAGGACCAACTCTTTTATTTGGTCATTTACAGTTAAGGTATGCTAAAGAATGATACAACTATATGCAATATTCTAAAACCATCACTAAAAAATGTCGAACTAACAATGCAAACAAATTAACTAACAATATCCATTCAGTAGAAGTTTTTTATAAAGGCTAATTTTTGATAATCGGGTTCATCTGATTATATAACTTTTCCACATAATTCTAAAACTAACAGGACGATATAAAATATACTAAAACCATCCTTATAAATTATCTACTTAACAATGCAAGTCGAAAAAAATACGCCCAGTAAAAACTTTCAAAAAGGCTAAACTTTCAGAATCGGGTTCACCTGACTATATAACCTTCACACATAACTGTTTGACTAAGCAACGTAGAACAATATGTAGTACATTAAAACCATTCCTGAAATAGCATCTAACTAACAATACAATTCTCATCAAAATCCGTTCAGTGGAACTTTTTCAGAAGGCTAAAATCTTTCATAATCGGAATCAAATATTGAAAAGGCTAATAATTGATTAAAAAAAAATGGTCACCCGATTTTCGAATTTACCCCTATAGTTCTAGAACTAAGCAATGTAGAATGATATGTTATATAATAAAACTTTCCCTAGCGAATTATCTAACAGTGTAGGTTCCATCGAAATCCATTCGACAAAATCTTTTAAAAAGGCTAATATTTCCTAATCGGATTGATCTGATTATAGAACTTCCCAGAATAATAAGCTACGTAGAACGATATGTTATACAATAAAATCTTCCCTGAAAAATTATCTTACAGTTTAAGTGCTACGAAAATCCATTCAGCAGAACTCGATTTATAAGCAGCCGGAACGAAATTTCATATATGTAGAAGTAAACAGAAGTATATTGCCATTAATATAGTTTGCATTTGAATAAAAAAAAGGTACTTTTCGGTTAGCCGGGTGCCAGTGATATATATATATATATATATATATATATATATATGTGTGTGTGTGTGTGTGTATATTCATACATATAAGTGTATATATATGTATGTATATACATGTATTTGTGTACATATATGTGTATATATATACATGTATATATATATCACTGGCGCCCGGCTAACCGAATATTACAAAAAAAAAAATACTACAAAAATGCAGTCGTACACTAAACAAAAAACATCTTTTGGCTTAAAATCTCTCATCAAAACTGTTTTTCTTTTTTTTTCTTTTCTTTCTTTTTTAAAAATAAAATTAGTAACAGTTTTTTCTTTTATTTTTCCAGATGTATAGCCATTTCAATTCTTTCTGCAACAAAAAAAGACACCTTTTGGCTTAAAATAAAATTGTTTGTGGTCAAAAGTAAAATGAAAATCGCCAAAAACAAAAGATACATCGCCAAATATTGTTTCAAAATAGAAATCTTTCCCTTTGAATAATTTTTTAATCATTACGAACATTCCCAATCATGTTTAAATTAAATATTTTCGTTTCATAATATTCTCTCATAAGAACTCTTTTTTTCTTTCTCTTTCTTTTTTCTTTTTCTTTTAATAAAATTAGTAACATTTTTTTTTTCGACATGTATAGCCTTTTCATTTCTTTCTGCAACAGTAATCATCACCAAAAAATTAGCAATGGTAACCTTTTCGGCCAAAATAACAGAACTGTCTATCATAATTCTATAACTAATTATACATTGAACGTTGTGTAGTATACTTAAATCTTCCCTGAAAAATTATCTCTCGAACAGTGTAAGTTCCATCAAAATCCATTCGGCAGAAATCGAGTTATAAAGGAACGGAACGAAATTTCCGTTTGTGTTTTATACATATAGTATATATATATATATATGTATATGTATATATATATATATAACACATTAAAAACCAAGCCAGAGATTTGGCGACTTAAAATATTTGCGCATTCTATGCCAGGGTATCGGAAATTCTATAAGATATCCTCCAAAACCCCGCTTTTAAAATATAACAAGTTTTTTTGTCTGTAGGCCTTCCAATCATGCCAAAATAAATAAATAAATAAAAGTTGGCTTAAAAAAACTAGGATTCTAGACCCGACTAGTGAATAAACTCCTGCATTTCAAAGTGTTAACAACATCACCACGTTGCTTCTAAATAATTACAATAGTATTTTTTTATATAGAATTTTGAAATGTACTATATTTTCATCATATATCATCACGTTGCTTGTAAATAATTGCAATAGTATTTTTTTTAGAATTTAAAAATATTTTATAATTCACAAAAAAAAAGATGAAATTATTTTAAAAAATCAAAAGTAATATTGTATTTTATCTAGAAAATATAGCAAAATTTATTCTTCAAATACTGGCGAAAATGATCGACATATATTTATTTACTTAATTTAAATTAGGTTACATTAATGAAAACAACCTTGGTGACGCTAATACTAATTTAATACTACAAAAAGTTCTGAAAAAATTAAAAAATTAAAATAGTTTTAAAAATATTTATATGTATTTTCTAAGTTAGATTCATTGAAATTTGATTAAAATATTTTTATAAAAAGTTATTCATCCGATTCTTCTTTTAAAAATTGTATGAATTGCTGCATAAGTTATTATATTAACTAAGCAAATGATAGAAAAAATATTATAAAATCTATCAAATATTTTTTTCAAGACATTAATTAATATTTCAGATTCATTGAACCATGGAAAAATATTATCTATCTAACAAAATGATAATTAATTAAATCATATGTTTTTTAGTTCTTTAGAAATTTAATTAAATTAAATTAAACAATTAAAAATTCTTATTCTGACGCGAAGGATTTAAAAGCTTTGAAAGCAGCAAGGCAAAAATACCCGAAAACTTATTATTCAATAAAAAACTTTTATGAATTCATTACATATATAATTGAAAAATAGGATAATTGAAATGTATTATCATCAAAATGGAATATTAAAATTAATGAAACGACCTGTCAAGAGATTTTAAGTATAATAAATGGATCTGTAACATTGTAGCAGAATTTCTCGGAAATTTCACTTTAATTATTCAATAACTAGACTGAAATATCAGCCAAAAAAAATTAAGATATTTCTGTTTTAAAATGTTTTAAATTACTTTCATATTCAGAAATTTGTAAAATGTACAAAGGATCTTTTAAGAGAAATTGTTTTTAGATAATGACGTTGATAATTTGTAAAAGTTCGTTTTAAAGTTTTTCTATGTACAAAAAGATATAAAGTTTTTCTTTAATTGTTAATTAACATTTCAGTTTATCTGGGAATGAATATTTATCGAAATTTTGAGAGATTTTTGATTTTTCACAAACTGAAAGAGATTATTCATTATATTCCGATTAATGCATTATTGAACTAATAAAAGGCCCCAGTGTAACAAAAGTCCTTCCGGCCTGTACCGGGAGGAAAATGTAGCTTTGATAGTCCGTGTTTTTAAAAATTCCACTCAATTTACTCAAACACCCGAAGTTAAAATGCATGGAAAACTATTTTTTTTTTTTTTTTTTTTTTTTTTTTTTTTTTTTTTACAGAAGTTTCAATCCCGGTTTCCGTTAAAATTTGAATGCGTATTTCAGCATGGCAACACAACAAAACAGATTGTTTCAAAATATCAGCCAACCTAGAATTTCAAACTGGTATATCTTAGCCATTTTTTAAGATAAAGCCTAAACAAAAAATGTTCCGGAATATATGTATAGTGATCTAACACTGAACGGAAACAAACTTTTCAATTTATAACTTTTTATGCATCTTTTTGAATTAAAAAAAATAATAACATTTTGAAACAAGATGGCACATGAAGCTGGCCAACGAACTCAGTCGAGACCTGGCTATGTCCTGTACCCATGATCAGTCATATTCATATAGATTCATAAATAAAAGAGTTACAGCATAACAAATATTAGATTGTTTCAAAATGTCAGCCCCACTAGAATTTCAAACTGCCATATCTCAGCCATTTTTTAAGATAAAGTAAAAACAAAACATGTTTTGGAAACCTTTTATCCCAATCTAACACTTAACGGAAACAATTGTTGTAACTTACAATTTTTTGTATATCTTTTTGAATTTTTAAGAATTTAAAAATTTTTAACTGGCCGCTATTTTGAAACAAAATTGCTTTCCAACGAACTCACTTATAGTAATTTATATTGAATTTACTTGGAATTATATAGGAAAGATCTTTCAAATACGCGCAGTGTATGAAGGGATGTGAATTCGATTCCGGATTCAAAATTGTATATCCATTTTATTTTAAAACACATTTTTTTTAAATATATAATTTTTATGTACATTTTATTACATTTTTTTAACTGGCCGCCATTTTGAAACAAGATGGCGAATGAAGCTGGCCAACGAACTCGGTCGAGACCTTGATATGTCCTGTGCACATATTCAGTCTCATCCAAATCGGTTCATAAATAAGAGAGTTAAATCATAACACATGTTATATATATATATATATATATATATATATATATATATATATATAAATCAACATTTGAACGGAGGGTGGGTTTGGGTCTGGGGTCATAATTGGTGAAAATATACCACAATTTTCTGGAATTGCTTTTCTCCGAACAGCTGCAATAGATAGCTTTTTGTATTGAAAGCTACCTAAGAGTAATCAATATTGCTTTGCTTCTAGTAAACAGTATATCACAACAAAAGAATATCGACGATGAGAAGTTGTAAATAACAATGTAGTTATTTACGGCAAGAAAATATTTTACATTTCACTATAATTTGCCAAAGCCAATCTCCTCCTTTCAAACTAGTTACACAATTTCATTCACTAGTTACACAATTTAATTACTGTTTTTTATATTTTATACCAAACGCTTTATGTATACTTATAAAATAGTCGTTATAGACATTTAAACTTTTTAAAAATTGGCACCTTGGAAGAAAAGAATTTCTCCACTATTCAGTCGTAAAAGCGTATGATTAACATATGTGTCGAGAATTGAAATATTTTTTCACTAAATAGATTTAGTTGCTATTCAGGAGTATCCGTTATACAGGTTGATTCCAAATTGATGAGAAAAATTTAAAGTTTGGTACAGGACACTGTAAAAAACAATTTTTGTATAAGAAGGCAGGGTCGGAAATCCATTTATATAAACAAAAATACTCACTACAATCCGTAGTCGCGTTTTTGTTGATGACTTAAATAGTTGTGAATGTATTTTAACAAAAATCCTTACAATATGCTTACAATTCATACAAAGATGAATAAAAATAACTTTACTATTGTTAAAGTTATGAACGAAAACGCGGCATCGGATTGAAGTGAGATGACTAAATAAATGAACTTTCGACCCTGGTTTCCTATGCAATAAATGATTTTTTACAGTAGGTTGGTATAGGACGCTGCAACAAACATTTATTGTATAGGAAGGTCAAACATTCAGGTATTTAGTCTAAATTACAGGGCGTGTCATGCCAATCCGATGTCGTGTTTTCGTTCATAACTTTAACAGTTGTGTAGACACAATTATAACTGACTCTCTGGCCGCAAAAATGCATATGAATACATTGTGTTAGGAATGCAATTTGGAAAGTAACTTGCAGAAAAAGAATCTGTGATGATTTAATTCTTTTTTTTTAATCGAAAGACCGTCAGATATTAGTCAGCCAGTACAAGTGACCGTGATGAGAAAAGAATTTAATTAAGTAGGGATTATTGTTTCGAGTTAAACATAACGCATTAAATTTTGAAAAAGCAGGGAAAAATATAATTTAAATAAAGAGTAGGGGAGGTTAAAATTTAATATATGATTCTCATATCATAATCTTTTATTGAATTTTTAAATATATCAAGGACTTTTGAGACACCTTGTATATTTCTATAGATATAATTATACATAGAACGTGTATTATCTTTTTCCAATAGGTAATTCCTAAACATTGACAACTGAGCTTTAGAATTATAAATACAACTACAAAAAGTTCCATTGTTGTTCTTCGTCATATAAAAAATATTTTTTGTCAAAATATATTTTTTTAAGTTACGAAATTAAAAAACAATATATATATCAGTCCGTAGGTACATTAAATTTAGTGAAGAAGTTTCCATGCTCTGACAAGTAACTTTTTCTGAACATGTAAAAGATTAAAAACTCCATTTTTGTACTACCAAAATTTATCGAATATAATGCGTCAAAGAAACGTCAAAAAATCATAAAATGTATGGTATGAAAAATCGGTAGGTTTTGGACAAACAAATATGGTATTTTTGTTATTTTAATTCTTAGCCCATAGAGAAGGCTTTTCTAAAAATGACTTATAGAATCCAGGTATCGTGTAAAATTTCAATTTCGTAACTTTTTAAAAATAACTAATTTGACGTAAGCGGATTTTCACATGATGGAGAATAACATTTGAAACAATTTTGAACAACTGGAACTACATATCTAAAAATAACGGTTTATGGAATAATTTTTGACTACATAATATGTCGAGTATTTATGGACATGACGAGATTTTATTTATTTTTTAAGTCCATGCAATTAATTTAACATTCTCCCTAGAAAAATTTAAAACTGCTACTGGATTTCACTTTTATCATCATCTGCTTTAAAAATGAAATTAAACAAGCGTCAAAAGTGGATGTTATCATATAAAAAATTAGTACAATTTTTGTATGTAGACGACTTATAACTTGCATTCATATTCGAGAAATTGACATAACTATAGTCAAATGACACCTCTCGCATCTCTCTGCTACAATATGGTAATGAAGTAGCATGGGGTTCTGTAACGTTTTCCACAACTGGGCATAACAAAACAAATCGATTGAATTTGTCATTTTTGTAGCTTTTTTTAACAGTGCAAATTTTCACATCATGATATCTCACTCACACTGTCAGAAACGTATTTAACTGTGCATGTTTTGAATGAAAACACAATGTCAGACGCACAAATATATATACATCTGTAGGATTTGAATTTTAGATCACATCGTTTATCTCACTTACAACCTGCGCGATCAGCAAAGTAACTAACTCTCTGATATTTATTTACTGTCCCTAATTTGAACGCATGAGATATCAAACCAAAATTCACGGATCACAAGCACAATGATTTTAGACATTGAAAATCAGAAAGGTTCAGTCCCTTTTTTTTTACATCACTCATTGGCCGAAAAGCGGTCAATAAATCAAATGGCTCTACAAATCCTAATTGAAGTGGTCTCCGCATATCTCCCAAACTACTGTATTTAATTATTAATTCTGGTGTATTAGAAATAGCTAATTATAGCACATTGTAAAATTAATTTTCTTCAAGGGATTAAATGCATGTTTTTATTATTTCAGAATGCTGCAAATATTTAAATACATCAACAAATTAACGTTTCACATATCATCTTACTACATATAGTATATAGATAGAACCATAATAGACGACATTGTATTCATCGTACACAAATGAGGGAACTTGAAAGAGGTAACTCATGCCTGCTATGATAAATTATCCAAAGGGAAAATGATTGAAAAATTGTGAACTATATAGTAGAATTATCAAACTTAAATTATTATAGACTCTACAAAACATTTACGATTTCATACTTGAACGAGCTATATCAAGTTAAAACAGTGACACATTTAAGCTATCATACTTTTAAAAAAACCCCATTAAAAATGGATTAAAGATGTGTAAACTGAATGGGGAAAATATTTCGGCAAAGAAGGTAAATTGATATTATAAAAATAAACCATGATACCATACGTATGCCAAAATGGAAAGCCATTAAAATCAATTTAAGATAGAAGAAAAAGCTAATATTTATCATACAGCTAACTATATTGTCAATATCTTTCTACATTTGCACAATATTAGTCTTCCCTTTACAAAGTTTCTCTATATTCTATATAGTTGACTACTATATTTTAAAAGAAAAAAATATTGTATTATTCGCGCGTGCGCAGTTAAAAATTGTTCAGGCAAATGCTCATAACTAATCAAGCATTCAATATCATCAATATGTTCATTTCGAATTATACTGTAATGTTTCTGTTGGACTTTTTAAAAGTGTCGTGAAATTTGGTTAAAAATCATGTATATTATAAATAAAAAACGTATGAAAGTTTTGTGAATATCTTAAAGAAATGTTTATAAATTCACATATATGCGTGGTATTACAAAACAGTATGCAAAAATTCCATAGGGTTTATGAAATCATTTGTTATATTTATCGAACCTGTCGAGTATTTATGGGTTTTTATCGAGTTTTTAAATGTATGCAATTAATTTAACATTTCCTCTAGACAAATGTAACGTCTATTACTGAATTTACATTTTTCATCATCAGCTTTCACCAATGAAATTTAAGAAAAAGCGTCAAAACTGGGTGTTATGAATTTTTAAAAAATGGTACATTTTTTATTATGTAGACGACCTATAAATTGCATTCATATTCGAAAATTAGACAAACTATCAGTCAAATGGTACTTCTCGCATCTCTCTTCTACAATATAGTAATGAACTAGCATGGGTGTGAAACGTTTTCTACAACTGGACTTTGCAAAACAAGACGGTTCAATTTGTCATGTGTAAGGATTTTTTTATGTACATTTTTGCAGAACATAATCTCTCAGACTATCAGAAAAGTATTTAACAGTACATGTTTTAAATGGAAATAGAAAGTCAAATGCACAAATCTGCTTTTCTGTACTTTATGAAGAATTAAATACGACTATTTTTTACTTTTTTAAATGATAGAATAATAAACAAAAAAAAAAATCTTCAATTTGTTTTACATATCATCTAAAAAGAAATACGTAAAAATTTTGTCGAAGTCGAAATACTAAGAAAAACTTAACCAAACAGATTAAAATTTCTGTCACAAAACTTGTTTTAATGATGCAGAAAAAAAACACAAAACAAATACAACCAACAATGAAGTTTTAACATTTGTTTGATTGCGCGTAAAAAGAAACAAAGAACTATCGAGAAAGATTTATAATCTGAAAAAGAAAGTTTAAATTGGACTAAAAGAGACTACTCTTTTTACCATTATTTAAAATTCATTAATCCTGTTTCCTTTATGTTTATTTTTTTTAAATGTGTGCCGTCAAATGTATGTGTGTAATTTTATGTAAATATGTTTTAACTGAATTACATGGCACGTACAACTCGTTACCGCCGTTAACTACAGAGAAATTTGAAATCCACAGAAATTACATTATTTGTATACAGGGTATCCGTTCTAATCATTAAACAATAGTTAATTCCAAAACCATCAGTTTTTAGAGGTGTATAATTTCAATTCCAAAAATGTTTCAAATATTGTTCTTTATTATATGAAAGTTCATTTGCATTAAAATAGTTATTTTTAAAAAAGTTACTAAATTTCAATTTTCATATAGTCCCTGAGAACTATATAAGTTATACTTAATAAAACTTTCTCCATTCACTAATAGTTAAATAATAAAAAAAATATTTTATCCGACGAAAACTTATTGAGTTATAGAATTTTATGAATTTTCTAGCATATAAACACGGGCGGCAAAGCGTTCAAAATGTATATAACTCAAAGTGTCCTAACTGGAAAAGTTTTGGGTGTACAAAAATGGAATATTTACTGTTTTATGTGTTCGAGCAAAAAACAAGTTTTGCTAAATTCAATTTATGGATCTCAGGGCCCGTATAAAAATTAACATTTTGTAATGTAAAAAAAATAACTATTTTGGAGCAATTGGATTTTATATGCTGAAGAACAACGTTTGGGATATTTTTCTAATTGGAACTATACCTCTAAAATTAACAGTTTAGAAATTAGGGTATTGGTCAACGATAAGAAAAGACATTCTAATATATCTACTTAGCACTATATGGTCAAAAGGCAGTGAACACTTCCGATTTCAGACATTTTGTAGAATATTTAGATACATACTTGACGATTTCTTCTACATTTTCGGGAATACAAAAAAATTGTTTCACCTCATATGTTTCAGCGACGGTTTGATCACTGCAATTACAATATCAACAACGAATTAAATAAAAAAGAATATTCGCGATCACACTGGAAAATAAACTGTTCAAAATGATCCACAGCGATAGCACTTGACTATGTGGATCTTGAGCAACATTTGTGCAACAATAGCGCGTATATTTATAAAGATATAAAGGTATCTTAAAAAAATCAAGCAAATTCGGCATGTTTTCTATTTTACGCTACTTTCATGAAACTTGACAAATTACAATAGAAATGATAAACAGAATATACAGCATATAAATACGTTAAATGTTTGATGAAACATGATTATTTATATGAAATAATTTTTAACTGCGCTTGCAGAACGATGACAATTTTGTGTTTTATAATTCAGTAGTCATCTGTATGAGGCAAATCGTATAAAATGTCCAGTGGAATAAACGTTAAAGGATTGTTAAAATTCACAAAGATAATGCCGATATAGGGAATTGAATTTCACTGGTTTTTAAAAGTAGCTGGATAGTAAATTATTTTCAACAAATTATCTTTTCTACTCAACTGACTTCCAACAAATGAATATGTATTTAACCTATGTTAACGAACAGTGCTACACAAATTGATATCATCGATATAGTGCGCTGAATTTCAGTTATTTTTTTAAAGTAGATGGATAGAGATTTTTTACAAATTGTGATTTTTTATTTGTAGTATATTTCTTTCTGTGTTAATTAATGCTTTAGGTCGTCTTTCAGAGCGAGCCCATTCCAACAAAAAAAAAACTATATACAGTAGAACCTCCATAAGTTGACCACCCAAGGGACTGTAACTAAGTGGTCAACATACGGAGGTGGTCAACTTAGGGAATTTTTAGAAAATATTTAGTACAATATTAGAAAAAAATAGTAAACTTTTTTAGTATTTTTAAGGAGAAATTTAGAAAAAAATTAGCTCTTACTCTCATTTTTATTTTTACTGAAGGAACAGTAAATATTTACAATTTTTGAATGAATAATTCCAATTTTCTTAGTCCTCTTTTTTTTTTATTAGGTAACTGCAAAAAGCACTTTCACAGTTTACAAGTCCATTAAGCATGCTTGGGCATTTTTATGCACCGAAATCTTTAAGTTGCTCCATCAAGCGCTTTACATCGTCTTCCTTCAGAGTTGGGTACTTTTCAGTTTTGTCGTCACTTGGATCATCATCCTCTTCGCCGTCCATTTCTTGTACCTTAGAGTCCTCGCTGTGCTTAGTTGCAGAGAGTTTCTCATTGAAGATTGCTTCTGGGTCTCGTTCAATGTTACTAACTCATCGCCCATGGTAACAAAATCTTCAAAATCAACTCCATCAAAAACTGGTAAGGGAGATAGAGGGAGCTCATCCTCTTGCACTGATGTTGTATCTGTAACAAATCCAGCTTTCTTGAAGCAGTTCTTAATCGTGGTTTGCGTAACTTTATTCCAAGCAGAATTAATCCAATGAACAGCATTCAAAGCATTTACTGATGCAGCTGTTGACGATGCCAATGCAGAAGGACCACAGGTTTGTGCTTTCATGATCACCTATTCCAGAAGTTGAGATCTGTAGTGCACTTTGAAGGACTGAATAATGCCTTGATCTAAAAGTTGGGTTTTCGAAGTTGTGTTTGGAGGCAAAAATTTTATTCGAACAAAGCACTGGTCATCCAAGCGGATCTATTCGCTTTCCAAAAAACAGGAAGGTCTTCAGGTTTTACATTTTTAAATGTACGAGGTTTTGCGGATTTGCCAATCATCGTAGGCTCGTTTCACCAGTCATACTAGCACACAGAAGAACAGTAAAACGCTGTTTTGAAAGTTTTCCTCTTTTGCAAGTGTCGTCCTTCATTACTAGACTTCTATCAGGCATTGCATTAAAGAAGAGACCGCACTCATCAGCATTAAAGATATCCGCATCTTTAAAACCTTTAGCAAACTCTGGGAATTTTTCAATAAACTTTTCCACCACTTCAACTGAAACCTCATTCGATTCCCCACACACAACTTTTTGAGAAATCTCGTATCGTAGTTTGAATTTTTCTAGCCAGCCTTCTGACGCTTAGAAGTCCTCTATTTCGAATTATTTTGCAAATTTTTTTGCTACTTCCTGAAGCATAGGTCCCGATATTCTTGCATTGATTGATCTCATCTCTTTAAACCAACGAAACGTGGCTTCGTTCACAGCGTCGAGATACGTTTTTCTGCGTTTTCTGTAGAGTCACCGGTTTTCAGATGAATATCTTTCCAGGTATTCTTCCTTGCGTTTTAAAATGTTGCTCACAGTTATTTTGCTCACACCAAATTTTTTCGCTCTCTTTCTTTGGCTGCTGCTTTCCAGAAAATTAAGAAGATTCACTTTCTCCTTTAAGTTCTTTTAGAGCTTTTCTTTGTGCCATTTTTAATGAAAATTCACTAATAAACGGTCTCGTCACGACGCGACATCCAGAAAAAAAGAACGGAATGTGTTTCACATGTGAGCGATACACGTTATTTTCCGATTCGGCGTACAGCTACACCGCTACGCATACCTCACACTCCCCTGACATTTTTCGACAGATTCCAAGAATTCTGGCATTTCCCTCCCATTGTATCATACTGGAAATGAACAATGAATGGAGCACCACAAAAGGGGCGAGTGTTGCTCAGATAAGCTGAATGACTGATAAAGAAATTCCTGGAAACCAGATGGAGAACAAATGGAGGAAGAAGCAAATTTAAGAAAACATCAGTGGTCAAGTTACAAAGAGTAAAACCTACTAAAAATTTGTCAACATGCAACGTACGGAGGTGGTCAACATAGAGAGATAAATCTCCATTGAAAATACATTGTGACCATTCAAACTAATAAATTTTGGTCAACATAGAGAGGTGGTCAACGTACAGAGGTGGTCAACTTTAGATGTTTTACTGTATATATATATACATTATCAAAATCAAAGAATCTTTTCCAAAGTTACCCGTTGACATACGTTAAATAGTAACTCCTTTAATAAAAACAAAAATGACAATTTATGGAAAATCCCTTATCAGCCGGCGACTTTTGGAAAGCAACTGAAATTCACCTCACTATATTCACGATATCTTTCTGCATTTTCGCGATAATTGACAAATCTTTGTATATGGTCTTTGTAACAGCATTTCTGGAAGAGAATTTGCTTTTTCTACCCGTAATTTTCGGAAACGTTTTCGAGTACTTTTATGGTGTATTAATCAGTTTACTTAACCCGAAATATTGGTTTTTCGGATGTTATGAATTCCATTTTCATGTAAAACAAATATGATAAACTAACAACATTAACATTAACATAAAATTAACATTACTTGTTTACTCTTGCATGTATAAATTCTATTACGCAGTTGAAAATGTTACTTGAGAATTGATTGCATCCGAAAATCTAATATACCGGTTAAAGAAAACTTATTAATACTTTGTGAAAGCTACTCAGAAACATTTCCGAAAATTACGTGTAGCAAAAGATATTTTGTTTCAGAAATGTTTCTCTAAATCTCAGATATCCACCGATTTCAGAGACCTTTAACCCTGCGTTAATCGCTTGTTTATATTTGTGATGTAAGCCGCTATTTTCCTCTAGTAAGTTTTGAACCAAATATATTCGAACCTTTGACTACTTCTACGTTCCTCCCACCGGTATCAATATTTTATCAATATTCGACAATTGTTATAGAACCAGTTAAATCATTAGAAACATACAAGAAGAATGTGCTAACTTGTATCACAGAGATACAAATGCGACCAACGCCGGAATAAAATGTAATGGAACGTTTTCCGAAAACGAAGGTAACTCGCAAAATGTTACCTAAAAGACTGACCTCTGAAAGACTTAAGAGAGATAAGAGTTAGGCTAGAAAACCACTTTTCATTTTTTACATCGTTTGTTCAAAACGATATCTGTGACTTCCATAAACAAAAAAAGAGTGGATTAAGGTGTCAATATGTCAAAAATATTTATTGTAGAAAAAAACCATTTTAGCGAGTAAGGTTATCGAAAAAGGCATTTTTAAATCTTCATATCTTTTTCTATTTCGGCGTAAAAATTATTTTACATTTTTTCACTCAGAAATACATAGGAAAACAAAGACTTTTAAATGTTCATTAAATGAATGTTGGTGTTTTCTTAGAGAAAAACGAAATAATCAGCATACGTTATTTCTACAAGTGTGGTATGCTTGAGAAATACCAGATGTACATAACTTATATTATGTTTTGGGATAAATGAAAAGTTATTTGTTCTACTTGCATTCGTTATTTAAAGTTGTTGATATTTTCCTATTCGATAGAAATGTATTTACACGGGTATTTATGAATAAACTTTGTTCTTTCTGACAATTTTCTTGTTCATTATTATCATGAACTTTAAGAAACACATCAGATATAGTAGGAGGTTCAGGGAGGAAATTAATAATAATAGTCAAAAACTATTTATTAAACATTCTTTCCTTACTCTTACTTTCCTTACTACTTTTATCATTGACTTTCATCGTTCTTTCTGCTTTATATACAGCTTAAACTGTGTGTACAAAAGGCTACTTTTATTTTTGCCTCTATCCACACTATCAATTATCCTCTCAAGCTAACGTTTAATAAATTTAATTAAATTTAATAAATTTAATAAAGCATTCTTTATTACCAGGAGTTGTGCAGATTATAATTTTTTCCATAATACAGATCATTCCACACATTGTTAAATTTACTTTATAAACATTGTACAAACATACCTGTATCAAATCATAGCAATTTTTTCAGTAATAAGGTCTGAATTAAGGAGATAAAGTTGAACTAATGTATCAAATTTAGTCCGCTAGAGAATAGCAACTATTTATAATGTGGGAATTCAGGTTTTTCTTAACTGAAAATTCATTGTTTACATCTGAGAAGTTGTGCGTTATATGGAGAATTTCGTTATATAGAATTTCGTTATAAAGATCTTCTACTGTAGATACATTTATTTACTCCAGTAAAAAATATTTATATCATACCATAAATAACTAAATTAATATGTTTTCAAATCCCCTGGTCAACATGATGAAATGAGTGACACATTTTCTGGGACATTTTTAAACATAAATGCATAAAATTGGCAGGCCTGATTATTGCAGCGATTTGAAACCGAAGCACGTTTTCCATTTTAGATAAATAAATTACTTATAGAGTTGTGAGCGATTCTTGTCAAGTAACGACAAGTTTATTTTTTCTTTTTCGGACTGACGCATTGAGAATTTGGTTCAAAATGTCGATTTTAAGAGCATTTGCGGAAGGATCATTTTTGCTAAAAATTGGAAGACGCATTTAAATTAGATAGTTTCTGAATAAAAACACATGTCAATTTCATGCGATTTCGAACTAAAATGAATTCAGAAATGTGTCAGAAATTAGTTTTTTAAGAAAAGTTGTTAACATACCTTATAAGGAAATCTGTCGTGACAATGTAGGACATTTGCCAAGATTTTTAGACAGCAAAAATGCATCTCAGTGTCGTTTGGAAGGATGTAAATCCAAAACAAGAGTTATGTGTACAAAGTGTAATGTTTATTTATGCATTTTGAAAAATTTCACACCAAGTAAAAAATAAAGTAATAAAATTTGAGTTTCCTAGTCATTTCTTAAATATATTTCTCGACAAAAATTATTTTAAATTATTGAGATTTACAATTTAATTAATTTAATACTTTTAAAGCAATAACAAATAATTAATTATGTTACATTAAAAAAACATTTATTTTTGTAATTTTAAAAAGAAACAAATGTTTAAAATGGATTTCCGAAATTTTGAACTTTTTTTGCAGTTGAGTTCCAAGGTCCCCATATGTGGACCTCCATTTACTGGTACCTTGGTACATCAATTTTTAAAATTATTTTATTATTATCATATTAGAAGCCAAAATAGGTAAAAGAACCTATTCCAACATTTTGTCAAAAATTATTTTGCTTTCAGTAGCGATGAGAATAATACCAGAATATTTTGAATAGTAATTTTCTTTTTTCATGTAGGTCCAGAGGGATTCTGGATTTCGTTGCTGCAAGAGTTCTAGACTTGTTGTGGGCCATTTTCTACGCTAACGTCATTCAGATCGGGTTTTTCCGGTATTTCTAACCAAGCAAGCCGCAGTTATGCTGACATAGACACACATTACCAAGCACCCACCTTAACTGTCCTTTTATTCTTCTTTTTCTAATCTATTTATTACAAAATCTTTTCTTTTCCATTTTTATTCATAACAATAAAATATTATCTAATATATATATATATATATATATTGATAAAAATATTTAAAAAATACTTTTTCTACCCCTAACTTTTCCCAAAATTTTATTATGTATTTCCTTTGTCTATTAACTCTTTTTTTCCAGGTTCATTAGTTTAGTATCCCCCTTCCTAATTTCATTTTTTTTGCTACTATTTGAGATACTTGCTATTCTACTTTAATACTTTCATTCAATAGGTTTCGGTGATATGTGGCAGTTAATCCCAAAGGCACCTGGGTAAAATATTTTCGAAATGTGTCTATCATTATATAAAGCTAAAATAACTATTCAATCTTTCGTGTAATAATTTGGATTTCCGTCAGATTTGGGAACACTGCAATTATGCAGTGTACATAAACAAACACAGATGTTTTTTATAAAATAATTACTGTGAAACAGTTCGAATCGAACAGAACAACAAGAAACAGGAAAAATAGTATTTATAACAATCGAAATATATTTAAATTCTGTTTTTATTTCTTGATTTTCTTCTAATTTGAGAGGAAAATAACTAATAAATATAGAAGGTTTTATATGCATACACGAAATATTTTAGATTAATTTTTATAACCTTTGTAGTGTAAAACAGACCAACCAAATCGCATGTAATAAATGCAATGGAAATAATTATCAAAGAATATGCATTAAGATAACAATGCAAAAATTTATTCGAAATAAGCTGTTTTCAAAAAAATATTTAAAATATAAACAAATACGAACATACTCTTGTTTTATAAAACTTTTGAATTTATTTGTAATAGTCGAATAATTTAAAAAGATATTTTGTAAGTATTCATGCTTTCAAAGTTAAATAAATGCTTTTCAACAGGTACGTTTCAAAATTGTTGCAACAATATTTCGTAAATAGGCTGAGAATTATTACTCTATGTCAAGAAAAGGTCAGAATATAAAGCGAAGCTGTGTTTTCGTCTGACAACAAAATAGATGATAACAACATTTCACAATTTAGATCATTCTGTGAAGTCGAAAGGACTTAGCATATTTACATTTGGAATGTATAAATAAAGTAGAATGCATATGTTAGATTTATTGTCTGTGATACGTGTCCTTTAAAATATTGTACAATTCGTTCAAAAATATATAATCTTTCTAAAATAGGCTTTCTATTAATTTTTGTAAATACATTTTTTTGCTGTTTTAGTTTAAAATATGTGAGGGCAGAATCTTTGTACTTTTTTGGATAAATCCTTGTACGAATACGACTCAATACCCAAATGTTTTTTTATTTTTTTATTTTTTTTTTTAAATAATATTTTTTTTCAGAAAAAAATAAATTTTCATTTTTATGTAACAGAATAGCAAAGAAAAAAAACTGCAAGTTTTGTTCTTTGTGTAATAAAAAATAATAGTACTTTAAAAAATTGAAAAGAAAAATCTTAATGCAACGAAGAAAATACTTTCAAATTTGAAGGAAGTGAACTCTTTTGTGTACTTCTATTATCCTATATCATCTCGAAGAATAATTCTTTGATATTTTACATTATGCAAATAATTCAGTAAATCCATGTCGCGTCAAATAACTGGTGAAGCAAATTAGCTACATTTAATTACATAAACGTGATTTAGGTATAATAAAGCGGATATGTGCTATATGATAAGTTGGGCAATTCTACAAAGGATGGCAGATTTCACGTACTGGCCTCTACAGGCCTTGCAAATAAGGAAACCTCTAATTTTTTTCTCACGAAAATATTCTATGTAGTATCTACTTCTTTGCGCAGCAAATATATTTCGGTTTTATTCATTGTTTTTTTTATGAACATTTGCTATCATGAAACTGTAACAACCGTCATGCGTACTGGGTGTGTTGTGATAATTTCCCAAGGCGATATCTAAGTAATTTCACAATATTTCGTTACAGCTAAGGCTTCTACAATCTGGGCTGACTCACGCCTCCATTTAATTGCCCATAGGAGAAGAAGGATTGGCCACGACAATTCTAGCCAAGTGGGAAACAATCGCTGATTGGTCTAAGTGAGCAACAAAATTCTTGATTAGTCAGTCTGTACTATAGTAGTCCTAGTTACAGCTGTTCATCGAAAATAACGTAGGTAATTAACATTTCAAAAAAAGGATGCCGTTTTAAATGTATTCAGTCGTTTACATACTGTAGTTGCTGATCAAAGTCATGTAACCAGTCTTAGTGTGTACCGTCACAGAGAACATTTTTGTTATTTCAACCACCAACAGAGCTCTCTACCTTGGAGAATGTAGCGTTCAGTGACACAGACGTTGGAGAAACTATGAAGTTACAATAAATCTATTATTATCTATTTTTAAGCATGCATTTCTAATGACAAATACTCTGCTTTTTGCATATTAAAAAAGTATATTTCCATTCTGAAATATTTGTAGTAGTAATAAGATTAAAATTGCTTTATGAATTATTTTACTTGCAAAATTAGGAAAATATTTTAAAAGAAAATAACTGTTGAAAACGTATGACTTGTTGAATAAAACAATGATGCATGCAACATATATTGTGTATTACTTTAACACAATCATACTGATTAGTAATGATAGCATACAAGTAGAAAATTTTCAAACTAAATGAAAATGCCCAGTCCGGAAATCGAATCCACAACCTTTGTCTTAAATTGCCAATACTCTTCCAATTGAGTTACTTAGAGCGGCAGCGAATTTTGTCGGTCAGTTGTCGTCAGAAGTAGCTCAATTGGAAGAGCATGGGATATTTATACAAAAGGTTCTGTGTTCGAATCCCGGCATTGGAACGTTCCAATTAATTGGAAACAAATGCAACTTGTTTTATATTGTTTAATTACAAAGTGTACTGAAACTGTTACAAATATATTAAATATCCTTTTTATCTATTTTCTTATGTATTTCATATAAAAGTTTGAAAATTTGAACTTTAGACATTTTATTAGGAATAAATTTATCAATAAAATTTTTTTATAAATATTCTCTTGATCTTCATAAAAAGAATAAGTATTACTTTTAAAGATTATAAAAATAATAAAAATAAACCCCGAAAATATCTCTATTAGAAAAATCTTAAACAAAAGCTAGGAAGTATAATTTATTTCATGCAATAAATACATATACTTTTATTGAGTTTCTTATGAGTAAAGAAAAAAATGTTTCTTTAATATCACTTTTTTCGTGCATAAGTTTTTCACTATATAATAATTTACTTGGAAAAATAAATTAAAGTTTCCTTTACTCATAATGAGTCATAAAAAATATCTGGAAAAGGGCTGCTGCGGTTGACTTTTTTACAGAAATTTTCAAAAAATACAAGAAATAAATACAAGTTTTTGGAGCAAGAATTTATATTAGATAAAATGTTTATCTCGGCGCTGAATAATGTGTTAAGAAGAGGTTTGGATGTTCTTTATAAACAACCTTTCTTTTTTTCCACTTTATGTTGTATGTTTAGAAACAAGTGTACGCGTGTGTATAGAAGAATTATTAATCTCGTGTAATATTAATTTTTTTATGTAACTCTAAAGCGTAATAATGATTTTTCACCTTTTGCTCTCATATTTAAAAATTACTTTACATGGTGCTGAAAATAGAAACTATATATATTTTTGTTTTTCCTTTTTAAAAAGATGCATAAGATAGCGGTTAATATTATTGTTACAGGAATATCAAGACTTCTTTAAATAAAGGATCGTGTGAATTTTTCTGAATTTTTGTTATGTTTATATAAAGAAATGTATAGATGAAAGAATTATTTCGCCTATAAAAAAATTATTTTTTATAACTATGAAAAGGAAAGTTTTGATGTGTATTTTAATATCAAATATAAAAGATATAGTTTAATGCATCGAAAATTGAAAAAAAGGATTATTTATTTTCGTTTAAGGCATTTCCATAACACAGCTTCCATATACTTGCCAAACGAGTTCTCTTGTAGACTTGCATTGGACACTTGTGTATCAGATTACTTCAAACAAAATGTATCCACTGTAAACCAGCTTAATTTGTAAATTGAAAGATGCCATGTGAAACATGTGAAAGTCGCACGTAAAGCTGTTTTATGTTGATGCAATGACAAATCTCACAAATGATAGATAGCCCAAAGACCCTAAGAGAGACGTTAAGTTTCAATCTCGCGAAATATATGCTATTGTGTCTGACTTTTTCCCATCCTTTCTATCATGCTGCAAGTACGGTTATTTTGAAGACCAAGCGGAATCCGCATATGTAAGGAACATGCTGCACGTTTGATATATAATAGCTGGTAAGTAATTTAATAAATTTTTTAACCAAAAATAGAACCGACTTCAAAAACTACTACAAAGTAAAAAATATATTTTTTAGATAATAGTTAATAAGAAATTAAATTAAGAGCATTGTATTTACCATATATATTATTATATTTATGTACATTAATTTGATTTTTTGGAGTCGGTGCTAGCTATGCCAAGTACAAAATTCAAAACGAAATATCCAATATAAATCATAACACGCGTATAAATTATATCTACATAAATACGAGACAATAAAAAAATACATATAACTCATCAAATGGTAGAAAATACAATGATTTAAATGATTAACTAGTTTCCAAAGCAATGTTTATCGACATATAGTTGCTAATCTCATTTGAAAATACACATTTATAATATCAGATGAAATGTTTAAAAATGGTAACATGGCTTTAACTTGGCTTGGCTGGCACAGTCTCCAAAAAATCAAATTAATGTACATAAATATAATAATATGCATGGTAAATAGAATGCTCTTAATTTAATTTCTTATTAACTATTATGAAAAAAAATATTTTTTACTTTGTAGTAGTTTTTGAAACCGGTTCTATTTTTGGTTAAACAATTTATTATTATTTGCAAACTCAAAGTCATCTGCCCAACAACTGGTGACCAGGACGTAATAACTCTTGATAATATCCGATTTGCTTAAATTTTTGTATGTACGTTCATTGTGATAAGGCGCTCATTGGTTAAGTATAAAGATGGTAGGGGACAGTGGATAATCCCCCCTTTAATTTATTCATGCAGAATTATAATCCGATAAGTTAAAGCTGATTTAAATATGTCAGTCTTTTTATTTGCAAATTCACGTAATAGAATATTTTAGGATATTAAATGAAAGTCGTCTGCCCTACAAATTAACTATTTTTAAATTGCTTATTTTTTTTCGTTTTTGTTGAATTTCTGAAAAAGTACTGAATCAATTTCATAAAATTTAAATGGCACCAATTCTAGAGTATTCGAAAGAGAGTACAGAGATTAAGAGAGTATTCGTATTAGAGAGTATAAAAAAAATCACACAAATAGGGCGCATAGTTCCGGAGTAATCGGTGAACATACATTAAAAAAAATACATACACGTCGAATTGATAACCTGCTCCTTTTTTGAGTCGGTTAATAAAAAAGTAGTTTAAGCCCTAGAACGGGGATAACTATTTTCAGAGAGTTCTTATTGGTGACGTTCTAGTCGTATGAGATACAAACCAAGTTAATATCCATACTCGCCGGCTTCGCCCGTCAGCGGGCCCCTAATTGTAAAACCCCTAATTTACATCGGTTAGCCATATTGTCGTGATCCGGGCCATAGAAACAGAGATAAGAAAACGCCCCCTGGTGGTGAAAAACGAACTAAAATCGGTTAGCTCTATCGATGTTGAGTCGAATGAGCCATACCCCGTCATGATCCTTCCCATAGAAACGGAGATAGGAAAGCGCCCCCTGGTGGTGAGACTCGGAGCAAAAATCGATAAGCTGTAGTATCCTCTATCGACGTTGAGTCGAATGGGCCATACCGCGTCGTGATCCGGGCCATAGAAACAGAGATAAGAAAACGCCCCCCGGTGGTGAAAAACGAAATAAAACCGATAAGGTCTAGTATCCTCTATCGATGTCGAGTCGATTGAGCCAAACCGCGTCGTGATGTGACCCATAGAACCCGAGTTGGCTGAAAAATCCTTTAATTACACCTTCCACCACCAGGGGGCGCAATCTGTTCTATACGAACATGACCGAAACTATCCCATGGTGTATTTCCTACCGTTTTCATATCGAAAGATCTGTTTATGAGGTAGTATCAGATATGGCCTATGTCATGATCGCACATGTGTTCGCAGATTTACACATCCCGTTGAATTATCCATCAAACGAATTTTATAAAAAAAACTAAGAGGTAGCTAGCAATAGCGAATGCAAACTCTGCATTCGCTAATTATTAGCATCTTAACATAAAATTTTACTTCATCTCTACCATTTATATGCAAATAAAGTTTTTCTATCTTCGTTAGTTTCTGAATTAATGATACTTTATCTTTTATCAGGTTTTTGAATGATCTGGTAACACTCCTGTCAGTTCCAGGAATGAGATAAAGAAGCTATAAAATAGATCTTTTAAAGTGTTTGGTTTCCTTTTTATAATATTGATGCTAAAAATGTTCATTTTACTTAATGTTCATAAATATTTGGAGAACTCTAGTAAATTAAAAAATTACTTAAACGTTGGTTATTTACATATTTACTTATAGTATATAGTTAAGCCAGTTAATAATATAAGTCTTAGTAGTTAAAAATATATGTCTTAATATTAATTTTCGACAACATTTCTTTAAACAAAAATTTATTCATTATAGATAATTAATTTGCTTTCATTATACAAGAAACTTATATTTTATAGAAAATAAAACTTTTATGTACATTTAAAGAAAATAAACATTCAAAAGAAAGAAGATAAATGATAATCTGGCTTTGTTTATATTTTATAGAATCATTAACTGGCCTCCGAGAACAACTTTTGCCCAAACATTTATCATTTTTGATATAAGCACGTGTTTATAACATTTCTCTCAGATGATTAATATTTTGCTAACACTATTTTAACGCATTATAAAGATATTTTAATTTTTTAGCAATAACCCATAGTGAATAATCTCTCAATTTTTTTAATCTATCGTAGTAACTGAAATTTACTGAAACTTTATTTTACTGTAAATCTATTATATTAAATTCTTATTATACATTTGCATTTTAAATCTACTCATTTATGACTGGAATGAACTGTGAGATGAAGAGACGCTAATTATTACTAAGGATCCGAGGATATAATTAATTTCCAAATTTAAATTAACTTTTCTGAGAATGTTTTTATAATTTTTAATGAAGTTTCTTTAATAGGGGCAACTAACTTACTCCATTACTTTGAAAAAAGAGAAAAAGGTTAATAATAGGGGTTATTACAATGATTTTGTGGAGCCTTGTATATTATCTGTAAATTAGTATATATATTACATAGCAGGATAAAATTTAGTTTATTTAGAAACACATTTAGCAATTTTCACCAATCGATGAAAATGCGCGCGAAATCTTTTGTAAAATCCTGTATATTGTCTAAAGACTTTTGTGCACACCCCATATTAAGCTAAAATTTAATTCAGGTAGAAAACACATAAAGCAAATTAAAACAAACTTCCATCAATTAACAACCATATACGACAATGTACCTTGTCCTTTGCGTAGCCCTGTGTATGCATTTATTTATTTTCCATAAACTTCCATAGTCTACTAACTAAGAAAATTCGTACCACAATTAACAACCACCCTAAGTAATTCACTCCCATACTCTGTAATGCTTACGAATTCCCTTGTGTAACACTGTATATGATCAACCGAATTTATACACACCACGTACTATACAAAAATTTAGTTAAACTTAAAAACGCAAACCAATGATGAAAACGCACTTATCACACATAGACTGTAATTATTGCACTTTTACTGGTAACCTATATCTTTTGTGTGTCTCTGTAAATGACTATAAAAACGCAAAGCACACCATACTTTTAAGTGAGAAATTTATAGTGCACTTCAGTAATGCAAAATTTCTTTACGTTTGAAATAGTGAAACATCATTAAATTACACTGCAAACGATTTTCCCCTGTAAAACCATATACAAGATAATTTTTTTGTTGTACCTTGTAAATGAATAATAAATGCATTGCACCCCATATTCTACAAAAACTATGTTTTGGAGCTCTTCATAATTCTATATCAATTTCATCATGTCTCAAATGGCGTAGCATCATCAAAATGGAATTGAAACGATTTTTTTCCCATTGACCATTATGTAACGGAATATTTTTTACTATCCCTGTAAAAGAACTGTAAGCGCTATACACTTCATTTTCAAAAGGGGTAATCTTATATTAAACGACAATAACATGCAAAAATTTCAGAACAATCTGAGTATATTTACGCGAGTTACAGTGCGAACAGACGGCAGACGGCCAGACAAACCGAAGTTATAAACACTTTTCAATTAGGTTGGAAATTGTTAATAATAATTATAATCTGCGCATCCATTGAAAAGTTAATAGTGGACATACATCAGAAAATGAATGCAATCAGTTTCAAAAACGTCTATGTTAGAAATCAATTAATGAATGAAAGTACCAAATTTGTCTCAATAGACATTTTAAAATTCTGTGCGTGAAATACATATAAGTATTTATATTTCTTAACAAGCCAGTATTGTCGTTTTCATTTAATTAGTTCTTATATTTTTTAATATGTTATTTAAAAATATTTTAAAAAAATGTATGCGGAAACAGAAAATATTTATTGTACATATGTATATTGTAATGTATTTCATTCATTGGTTTTGAAATTACAGTTTTCGATGTTGCACGTGATTTTCAGGGTGCTGAACATGGCTTTAAAAGGGCCAGTATTTCTAATGACCAAAAAAAGGCCTTTTTGTATTAGTTTTTTAAACAATGTTTGAAACTTTAAATATATCGTATAGTTGGTCCGATATGAAAATTCTTAAAATTACAGTTGTTCCAGCCAAACACAAAAGGTGCCATGCCTTTTTGGCAAGCCAAAAACATTGAGGCGCCAGTCCGGCGATTCTTACGAAGTGAATCTTTAAACTCGATTATCCCCGAATGCTATTTTCAGTGGTTTTGCTACAATAACTCTTAAACAATTTAACGAATTTACTTGTTTCATTTTTTTAAGAAAATAAATTTTGCTACAATCTATAACTGAATAACAAACTATTTGATTCAAGTTATAACGAAATACATGATAACTTTTTTATTTGAAATTTTTTATTCTAATATTCTAATATTTTATTTTTCTGGATTAATCGAAGCAGTATAAAAAAGAAACGATTACTCAAATATATGTAACCTGGACTTCAAAATCTTGGCAAAACTAGTTTTACAATACTAGTCATGTCGTACAATATTAAAACTTTTGTAATTGTTTTTCTACAATTTAATAAATATAATTTTATTTCTTTGTAACATATATCAATAAATTAAAAAGTAAGTAATAGTTTAAATTAATTACAGGGTTCTTAATCTACAATCTAACTTCAATTAATTTTTTCATCATTTCTAACCTTTTTTGTCCCTTTAATGAATACAACCATTAGCGGCACATTGCTAACAAGGACATTTTCAGCTCAACACGTCAGAATAATTTTGACAATGCTAATTATGTTTACTCAAATGCGATGCCATTAGAATATTAAGGTTACAGCTTTCAAATTACGTACAACGCGTCTAATTGTCATATTCTTCGATACTTTGTACAGATTTTGGTACAGATGAGCTTTGGATAAAATTATTTTTTTTAAACATGTATCATAGATTGAATGCATCCATTAACGTTGAAATGTTTTTAAGTAAATTACAATATTAGCAAATAAAATGTGATAAAATTTCCTGAAAAATTGAAAATATCAGAGCTATTTAATACTTTAGAATATCTATATGATAAATAAACATGTTTACAGAACTAGTATAATTGTGAACATGATTTTCAGTCGTCTAGCTAAAGTATGAAACATAAATTTTAAATAAAAAAAAGTTTATAGTTTGTTGTCTTTTACCATAAAATATTTACAAAATGATACATAAATGTGCTTTTACCATTCTGTAAAACTTAGGCTTTATTTGGGTCTTAGCAAGACTCATTTAATTGATAGCACTTTTAACCTAAATTATTTAAAAACATTTACTTTTCTCTAACTATAAAAAGAAAGATTAAGATTATTACTAACAACATTTATTTTAATAAATGAGACTTTGATAAAGATTTAAAGGTCTTTACTTTATTTTATGTGTTAAGTAAAACTATTGATAATTGAACAATGCCTGCGAGTTAAGTTTGTAGCTTTGAATAATTTATGAAAAATACATTAAAAAAATGTAGTTCTGATAAATTGCTAGCGCATGAAAGTCACTTTAATTAATGCACTCAATTTAAACTTATAAAATGTAGTTTATTCAAATCAAAATTCACAGTTTATTTCCATATATGCATTTTTTCCGATATTTTAATAATTTTAAAAGTAAAAATTAAGCTTTATTTGGGTTTTAATGAAACTCAATTAATTAATAGCACTTTTAACCTAAATTATAAAAAAAAACTTTTTTTTTTTTAACAGGATAATACCGAAATCTTCAGAACATTTCCCTGTAATGATTTCTGTCGAATTCCTTTTCTTACTTTATTGATTGTGTTTTCTAATCTATTTTTCCCTTTTTACTTCGCCTCCTGTGCATTTCCTTTAACAGTTTATGTCCATTCCACAATAACTTTCGGCAATTTCACTTTAATTGGTCTTTTGACGTGTCCGTTTTTGGTCTATATAATCCATTGAATTGGTCATTTTAAAAACCATATGTCATTTTTTTTTCCAAATATACTTTTTTAGTAAATTCTTCCTTAAAGGTAGATCCAGAAACTGGATAATAACCACATAAGTCAGTGTATTCCTTTCTTTCAAACAATACCTTCTAATTTTCGTTGCTTAATTACTTAAACGACATAAAGTCAGCGACTTAAGTGGTTCTTGCATGAAATACCAGATTACATACGGTATACGGATACCATATTACATTACCATATTATCATTTGTAATGCAATACTATATTAAAACATAAAATTATTCCTGTATAAGTGCTATCTCTATTAATTTTGATTAAAATATGTTTAATATGACTGTTTTGTTCAAATTAAATACCATCTAACCTTGTTTCTTGATAACACAACATAAGTCAGGAACAGTTTTTCTGTTATTCTCCTTTTTATTATTCATAAATTATAAAAATTATTCCATGTTTACAAACTTTGAAGTCCAAACTGTATAAGCAGACCAAAATACCAGATAAAACTTCATTTACTTGTAAATAATACAGTTTTTTTAATTTATAAAAATTTCTGACTCTGTGACTTACGTGGTTTTTTGAAATGACCGATTAAATTATATTTCTATCAATTTTCATCTGTGTCTTTCTTTTCTTTATTCGGAATATTCTAGCATATTTCCTACAGTAGTCCAATTTTCTCTGTCAAAGCATGAAAAATAGTTCTTTGGTTATTCAAAATACTTTCCCACTCCAAAGTATGGGATGTAAAATTACTCAAATTTTCCACTATTTTTTCTAGATTCCCTTCTCATATGTTCCTTTGTTCTCTACTGAACGAAAACAACCATATTTTATAATACATTAATCCAAATATATAATACACTAGTAAATCTACAGATCAGAGGCCTTAACGTCAGATCTACAAATCATTGTTCATTAAACTCACTAATTTTTATTATAATCTGCATAATATTCGATTTCGTAAAATTCAATTCTGTTAAGATATTTATACATTTTTAAAAGCATATAAGATTTATCAAAACTTAAGGAATTTTTAGAAGTATGACATTAAACACAATTTTATGCAATGTTAAGATAAACTACTTATTATCGTATTTTTTCAGAATAATAATACATTCTTTCAAAGGCGCTCCGCCCCACTGACCCCTCGTTGTCGATTTAATTTTATGCTCTCAATTTCCAATAACTGTGCTATTTCATTGTTCGAGTATATGTCTAAATGCATTTACAGTTGTAATTTCATTAGATTAACCACCTCCTTGTACAGGAGATCGTATCCTATCCTTAAATGATCACTTGCTTTTAAACCACTAAGCATCATCATATGTTGCTAAAATTGATACAATTTCGTGAACTAAATATACCGGGTGTCCCAAAAATGACTGATGGATTTTAAAATTAATTCAATAACTAGCAAACGGTGACAGATATTAAAAAAATTCTTGCAGGAGGGTTATGTATGATGTCGGGAGTTTTTTTTACTGTGATTCTTGATTTTAGTTCGAATTTCAAAAAATAGATGGCGCTGACAGCGGTTGGCGCTCATTCGAGGCCGAAACTGACGTCACTCAGCATTGATGCGAAAAAAGGAGATTAAGGCTATGGAGTGGGTGTCATTCGCCAGTACAATCTTGCTCTTAGTCTTGTTTAATTTATTTCTATTGCAACAACACATTCCATTGAAAATATATCGAATGATTTTAGAATCGGGCCCTAAGAGCTAGATTGTAGCAAGATCTCTTCACCTAGTTTTAAAATATGATGCATAAAATATTCTTTAAATCAGGCCATAAAAAGTAATTTAATCTGGGAAAATAAAACTTCATAAATGTAAAATCGCCTGCAACTCGAATGCTGCTTGTCAAATTCATGCCCTGTTCTGAACGCTGTATTCCACTATTGAAGAATTTGTTGTTTCTATGGCAACAACGCATTCCATTGAAATCATATCGAATAAGTTCAGAATCAAAGCCTAAGAGCAAGATTGTACTGGCGAATGAGACCCACTCCATAGCCTTAATCTCCTTTTTTCGCATCAATGCTGAGTGACGTCAGTTTCGGCCTCGAATGAGCGCCAACCGCTGTCAGCGCCATCTATTGTTTGAAATTCGAACTAAAATCAAGAATCACAGTAAAAAAAACTCCCGACATCATACATAACTCGCCTGCAAGAAATTTTTTAATATCTGTCACCGTTTGCTAGTTATTGAATTTTAAAATCCATCAGTCATTTTTGGGACACCCGGTACATATACAAATGTAAATTCCTCTTATGATACTTATATTCAATTTACACAGTCACCGTTTTTATAATTTTCGTTTGGAAAACCAATTTGGTAAGCTTTCTTTAGTAGTTAAAATAAATCCTCATCTATTTCGATATAAATAGCATATTAAAAACAAAACTCACCCGAAAATTAGCTATTTTGTGCATCAAATTTTGCATCAAAGTAATGCGATTTACTCGAACTTTCTTTATATATATATATATATATATATTCTTTGAAATACTGAAATACGTTGCTAAGCAACCATTTAATGAAAGAAAGGAAAAAAAATAAATGCATTGGATTATTTTTGTAAAATATGAGAAATTATTTTAGAATTATACTATATTAGAATTATTTTATATATATCTCCGATTGATGCGTAAAATTTCCCAATAATTCATACAATTAATTTTAAAATTCGAAGAAATTATTGGCAAATTTTAAAACGATGTATTAATTTAAGATCTCCATTCCGGAAACTTAGCATTTATAATTTCACATGTCAATTATGCCAATGCATCATTTTCCATTCGATGAATATTACAATTTAAAAATCGTCTGACTTCTCATTGAAAAACATTATGACTTAAAAGAAAATGTTCTACACCGTGTCCCAAAAGTTTAGACAATCAATAAAATTTGCATTAGCATAAAAAGTAATAAGGTACAAATAAAATTCGTGAGATAGGTAATAAATAAAAGCAGTTTTGCTGATATACACATATAAATTATGATCAAAGGTTTAAAATTATAAAATACACATTAAAATATGTAACAATGTGCTGTCCCAAAAGTATAGACACCTGTAATTTTTTTTGGTTTTACATTTATAAAAGTAACTAAAAACTTACTTTTAATATTTAATTGTATTACCACGACACTTTATAACACCAAATACACGTTGTTCCATAGAATTAACTAAGCATTGCATTACAGAAGGAGGTATTTCATACCACGCTTTGTCAATTGCAATTTTTAAGTCATTTACACATGTATATTGCTTTCCATTTTCATATATTTTACGAGATAAGATCCCCCATATGTTCTCCATGGGATTCAAATCTGAACTAAGTGCTGGCCAGTCTAATAGTGTGATATTGTTTTGCCTAAACCATCTTTTCGATGACTTGGAGGTATAGATGGATGCCCCATCTTGTTGGAAAACACAGTCCGGTGCTGCTAGCAAATCCATAATTGGCAGTAAATTGGTACGTAAAATATCCTTATATCCTCTGATTACATTTTTCTGTCCATAAATCCTAGAAATGTTTGGCCGTTGAAAGTAAACCCTCCCCAGGCCATTACGGATCCTCCGCCTTGTTGCCTGCTGAAACAGTTCTTGGGTTCTTTTCTTAGTCATGATTGTCATGCCAGTAAAATTTATGACCATCAGGGCCGTCTAAATTCCATTTCTTTTCGTCACTGAAGATGACAGAAATACATTTTTGACTGTATGACATATGCTTTCTAGCGCACTTTAGATGTGCATCTTTATGTCTCTGCTTTAAGCAAGGTTTTGCTTTCATTCTCCTGTAAACAATATTTGTTGAAGCTTTAATTCTTCTGTGTACAGTACTTTTTGAAATTCTGGAAAATGGTGCAACTTCACGCACAGATGAATTATCAACTGAGGCTATTTTTAATAACATTCTGTCATCACGTAAAATTGTTTTCTTTGGTCTTCTGACTCGCTTTCTAGTATTCCAAGTTCCACCTGATCTCAAAACTCTATAAATACTGCTCAAGGATCTCTTTATTTTTCTCGATATATGTACAGGATTTTGTCCTTGCGCTTTTAAATGTAAAATCTTAATAATTTCATCTTTAGAAATTTCTATAGAACGTGGCATTTTTATCAGAATACGCAGGAAATGTCTTTTCCGAATCACAAACAAAACAATACATTGAACTCATTTGATTCCAGAAAATTTCAATAAATTATTGTGCTAAAAATACAGCAGACGATATTTCATTTAAAAGGAAAAATTATTCTTCACTTATAGAAGCAGACGAAAATAAAAATATTTTATTTTGTGCATAAAAATGTAAAAGAAAACATCTAATGCTGTATTGTATCTATACTTTTGGGACAGCACATCCTTATAATTGAATGTATATTTTATAATTTCAAACCTTTGATCATAATTTATATGTGTATATCAGCAAAACTGCTTTTATTTATTACCTATTTCGTGAATTTCAATTGTACCTGATTACTTTTTATGTTAATGCAAATTTTATTGATTGTCTAAATTTTTGGGACGCGGTGTATATTTTTCGAACGAATGAACCAAATTTAACAAAAAACTATACAACTAATTCCGGGTACCTCACCAACATACTTATCAAAAATCAACCTAATCGGATAATTTTTGTGGCAGTTATCGCGGAACAGACAGACAGAAACCAAAAACTTTTCGGGTCTCAACAGACGTTTCGGCAACTAGTAAATCTGCAGATCAGGAGCCTCAACGTCAGCTCAAGTCACTGTTTTTTAATCTCACTTTTCATATTATTTAGCATCTTACAATCCGCAATTTAAATTTTTCTATTGCATACATATTTATAGGCATATACAATTCTTCGGAGGTTTCAGAAATTAGAAACGTTAAATTAAACACGGTTTATGCAATGATATTCTGAAATTCTTATGAACTTCTTATTCATGCAACTTTTTAGATTAAAAAAAAAACTTGTATTAAAATAAATTCTTCATTTATGTCAATAGAATACAAAAATAATTTATTTTGCTAATAAATTAGTGGAACAAAATAGTGCGAGTTACTTTTGTTATTTTTATCTTCTTTGAAATATTGTTGCTAGGCAACTGATAAATTAAAGAGCAAAGTAAAAAGAAATGCATTTTAAAATTTGTAAAAAAAACATGAAAATAAAAGTTTTATATTTCCGGAACAGATGCAAAAAAAATTCCAATCCTTTAAACAATTAATATCTCAATTCTAATAAATGTATCGGCAATTTTTCAAAATTATTGGATATATTTAAAACCTCCATATCGAAAATCAACATCCCTAATTTTACGTTGAAATCCAGTATTCAAATATTTGATTTCCATTTCAGTTAAAGATGAAATTTGAAAATCGTCTGCAGTCCCATAGGAAAGCATTATGACCTAAAAAGAAATGTTCTATATTTTCCGAACGAATGAAACAAATGTAACTAAAAACTATACAGCTAATTCCGGGTACCTCACCAACATACCTACCAAAAATCAACCTAATCGGATAATTTTTACGGCAGTTATCGCGGAACAGACAGACAAACAGACAAACAGACGGAAACCAAAAACTTTTCGGGTCTCAACAGTAAGCCTTCACTGACGTTTCGGCAATTATTTAGTATTTCTGTACAACAAATTTTTCATTTAGTCATTTTTTATAAGTTTTCAACATGGGTAAATATGCAAAGTTTTCAAATACCAATCCACACGCAGAATTATATTATTTTATTATTATTTTGTCAATTGACTAAAATTATTCTAAAACATTAACTAGTCTACTGATTATTTTAAAGTGCACTGATGTTAATTTAGGTATTGGATTTAAAATTTCTATTATTTTACAAGAGTTTTTTCTCGATTTCCATCTCATATGTCCCTTTGTTCTCTACTATTCAACCCAAATAGTTTAATAAAGACAATCATATTCTATAATACAGTGTCTCACAAAAGTGATGGGACACTTGTGCTTTATAAAAAGAAACTGCAATAAAATAAATAAACAAACATGTACAAAAATTTTTTGGGTGTGTTTCATATTTAAAGTTAGTAACAATTATTACATAACATACATTTTGTCAAAATATTAAAATATTAATTTAGTAAAAATACAATTGTTCAGAACGGAGCAAAAAATGGCTCACATAAGTGATGGGACACTTACTTTTCCATCAAATATTTATCCAAAAATTTTACTTTTTAAAAGGTTTTAATATTTTGTTGGATTTCCTTTTACATTTAAAACATGATTTAATCTTTTTGGGATGGATTCGACTAATTTTTTTGTGATTTCTGGAGTGATTTTACCCCATTCTTCTTGAAGCACCGATTTTAGTTGTTGTTTTGAAGAAATGGTGTGTTTGCGAATTCTTGATTCCAATCCTTGCCAAATATTCTCTATGGGATTTAAGTCTGGAGATTGTGGTGGTGTTTTTATTATTTCAGGACAGTTATATAGCAGCCAGAGTCTAACGTTCAGAGCAGTGTGCTTGGGGTCATTGTCCTGGTAGAATTTAAAATCGTTATGAAGGTTCAATTTTCGTGCTGAAGATTTCAAATTTTGCTTTAAAATATCAATATACTTGTACTGATCCATTATACTGTCAATAAAAACAAGATTACCAACTCCAGCGGACGACATACACCTCCATACCATAACTCCTCCTCCACCATGTTTTACTGTTGGTACCAAGTTCTGTTTGCGAAATTCTTCCCTGGGTTTTCTCCACACCAAGATTCTACCGTCAGAACCAAATATATTAAATTTACTCTCATCAGGAAATATAACTTTATTCCAGTAATCAGAATTCTTATTTATGTTGGATTTTGCGAAAGCTAGTCTGAGTTTTCTATTCTTTTCACTTACAAAGAATTTTTTCCTGGCTACTCTACCGTGATATCCAGCAGATCGAATTACCCTTCTAATAGTCTCAGGATTAACAATTATTCCATATAATGCTTGTAAATCAGCAGCAACTTTTGAAGCACTATTTCTTGGATTTTTTTTAATATTTCGAACGATAATTCGCTTTATTCCATTGGATAGCTTTGATGGTCGGCCAGGTCTTCTTTTATCCTGAATCATATATGATTCTTTTTATATCGTTTAATGATATTGAAAACTGTTGAACGACTCAAGTTAACTGTTTCAGCAGTTTTTCTAATAGATTTTCCACGTTCAATATGCAAATTAATAACTAATTTTCGAATTTCAGGCGAAGTTTCTTTTCGTTTAGCATTCATGGCTACACAGAGCTAAAAAACACAAAAATTCCAAAACAAACTGGAGAGAAATACTGCAGACGATTTTATAAATTATTGCCAATTGCTTTTAAGTAAAAATAAAACCCCCAAAAATATTTTTATTGCTTATTTCAGACGATTTTTGTTGCATATATAATGGTGTCCCATCACTTATGTGAGCTATTTTTTGCTCCGTTCTAAACATTTGTATTTTTATTAAATTAATATTTTAATATTTTGACAAAATGTATGTTATGTAATAATCTTTACTAAATTTAAGTATGAAACACACCCACAAAAAAATGTGTACATGTTTTTTTAATTTATTTGATTAGTTTCCTTTTGTAAAGCACAAGTGTCCCATCACTTATGTGAGACACTGTATATTAATTCAAATATATTATATTACATTATTTATTATTTTTACGGCGAATTTTCATTTAGTCATTTTTTTAATATGGGCAAAATTTTCAAATACCCGTCCACGTGCAATCCATCCATCAGCATTACAATATTTTATTATTATTTTGTGAATTGACCGAATTTACACTAAAATTATGATAATTGTCTGAGTGCAACGAAGACTCATACACAGCGCAGTATTACTTTGCCCATATATAGCTACGATGGATATTAAAACCTTTCGTCAAGCATAACTCAAAAAATATTTAACGGACTTCGTTCAAATTTTTACAGCAGGTACCTACAAAGGTGACAACGACGACTATTTATTACCAAGAATAAATGTCAAACCGTTTGGAAATTATATTAAAAAAATAGATAAAAAAGCACAATTAAAGAACATACGTCACTAAATTTTGTGCTTACGTCATTTTCACCGGCGGGAGATTTTCGTAGACTATCGGAATTGAAAAGTTCATGGAGTACATGGAGCTAAAAAACATGCAAGCACTAATATTCAGCACAATAAAATATATTTCAATTTAGTAAAAATCGAAAATTAATCTGGATTTTTTTCTGTTTGAAAGAAAAACCCCGCAATAACTTGGTAGACTTGGTATTAGAGATTTGGCGCAAATCTCAGCTATAGCAGCTTTTCTTATTTCGCGTGTGTAAAAAAAAAAAAAATCTTTGGTGTTTAAATAAAAGGTTTCTTTTTTTTCTCTTTTTAGCATTTTAAATGGGATTAATGAAAGGGATGTATTTTAAATTAAATGAGTGAAAAGTTTATATTTAAATGAAATGAATTCAATATGAAAATGTTATAAGAAGAATATTTAGCGATTTATCAACTGCGACAGGATGACATAAAAGTACCAATATATCAAACGGTATGTAGTACGTGAAATGAAACAATTATATTATAATCACCCATCGTACAAGAAAAAGACGAATATTCTGCATTCAGAGGGAAAAATCCATCTCCTGTGCCGTAAGATTTGGCGAGTTCTTTTTTGGTGATAAGTTTTTCGATGTGATTGTTGGGATCTGCAGAATTTGGCTTACTTTTTCTAAATCTTATTTTTTTGCAGATATTTCTCTATTTTGTATATATTTATATATATTAAATTGTAATGGCATTTGGAAAAGAGATTTTTACCTTTTTATCTGTGCCTTCGGAAATATTAAAAAATAAAAAAAGATTTACATATATCAAGCATATAATGTTATGTTTTGCATTTTTATACGGACCACTTCTTCATTTTTAGATTTTATATGGTATTTCTTATTTACTAGCCGTTTATTAATTGTTTACAATTTACTCCCCTGACAATAACAATTATTTATCACAAAAATGCCTCTTAGGTTTGTTAAATAAGTTTGTTTATGTATTTTCATTACTTATTGAATTATCGAATATGGCGATAAATTTTTATTTTAGCATCGTGCTTAAATTTTTAAGATGGCGCAAAAACATGCTTTAATAAACGTATGTTTGTAAATATTTGGAAAACATGTTTTACCGCTCTCTTGAAAAATTTTGTAAGATGCTAAAACTATCTTTGGCACCATTTAAAATTTTTTTTCGCCAACCGACATTGGATACGAAATTTTTCCCCATTCAGATACACAGGCAAGGCTGGTCTCAAACAAGAGTAAAGCTAGCAACAATATTGTTTTAACTCTATAAGAGTTACAATAATGATATTAAATGCTCCGATTGACTTTAGGCCCAATTACGAAAGTTTCTCCTAAAAAAAACTGTAGAAGAAGTCTTTTACATTTGTTTCAAATGAAGCTCGGTCTACAAGGTATTAGTTAATAATACAAACAACACTAATGGTATGGAGGCAAAAGTTTTAATTTATATGTATATATTTGAAACCCCCCCCCCCTCCAAAGAAAAAAAAAAAACAAGTTACTAATGAGTTTAAAATGGCATTAAGCCACGCTTTCTGACATAAGCAATTGGCTGCAAACGCGATAACGAAACTTTCACTTAACTTAATAACATGTAGCTAATATAGCCCTCAGGGTACTTTGCAGTTATACAGACATTGTGGTTTTTTTAAAAAGCTTCAGACAGTTCAGATTTAAGAAGTTGAGATTTACTGTCAAATGATATAAACAACCATGAACACAAAACTGATGAATTATTATTCATTTTTATGTATGTATTTAAAAAAAATTGCATCTGATTACACTTATTAGATAAATTACTTCAGTTTGCATTTCATAACTGATAAACGGCTTCTGTATATTAAATGAATTACTTAAATGTTGGGAAGAGATGGCGAGAGGTAGAAAGACGAGTAAAAAAACAGGTAGGCAGACGGGTAGTGAGATGGGTAGAGAGACGAATAGCGACATAGGTAGGCTGACGGGTAGTGAAACGAATAGACAGACAGCTAGAGAGAAAGGTAAAAAGAGGGTTGACAGACGGGTAGCGAGATGGGTCTTGAGACGGTAGACAGGAATGTAGCGAGAAAGGTTGCGAGACGCGAAGCGTGGTAGATAAAGAGACGAGTAGAGAGATGAGTGCAGAGACGAATTGACTGACGGGTAATGGGATTGGTAGCGAGACGGGTAAAGAGTCGGGTACAAAAACAGACGGATAGCGAGACGAGTAGAGAGATACAGACGTATACAGAGTATACAGACGAGTAGAGAGACAGTAGTTGGGTACGGAGATGGGTAAGAAGATGGGTAGAGAGGCGTATAGCCAGAAGGGTAGAGAGACAGGTAGACAAGTTGTGAGACAGATAGACAAATGGGTAGAGAAGTGGATAGAGAAACGGCTAGACATACAAGTAGTTAGACGGATAGACAGACGGTTAGAGAAATAGATTGGCGGGTAGCGAGACCGGTAGAGAAATATAGAGACAGGTAGCGAGATGTGTAGAGAGATAGACAATCGGTTAGAGAAACGGGCAGAAGACCAGATAGGGAAACAAACAGATTGTAGAGAGACAGACAGACAGGCAAAAGAAAAGTCTGCGGATTGGCGCAGTAAAGGCGCAGAGGACAGAGCCTCCTAGAGAATAATAAGAAGCATCTGTTAAGCTTAACTTTGAAATATATATAATTTTTCAATTTTGCCGATATGGAGATTTAATGTCAAAGTTATTTTACAGAAGTCATCGAAAGATTTTTTGTATACTTTAATAGTAATTTAGACTATAGTTTTGCTATCTGGTTTGTAGCAAAGCATGCTATCAATGTGGTTTGAAGTGTAAGTGTTTCTATAAACAGTTATAAAAATAATAGATATATAATCAAGGAAGAAAAATTTTAAATTCACACACAAAAAAAAAGTGCAACAATGAAATTAAATTTGCGTTAAGCCACGCTTGATAGAATAATCTATTGGCTGCAAATCCAATTACGTAACTTTAAAAAGCTTGGCGTTTTAAAAGATCCGGCGTTTTTTTTTTTTTTTTTTTTTCAAGTTTTGCACAATACGCGGTTAAGAAAATGAGATTTTGTAATTCTATCATTTAATTTGCTCTTTTTCTTTATATTGTAATTGTTAACCCTATGTTCTCAGCAATATCACTCAGACTAATCCCTTTGAGGGAAGTCCTAGTTGTCTGAGTGCAACGAAGACTCATACACAGCGCAGTATTACTTTGCCCCATATATAGCTACTATGGATATTAAAACATTTCGTCAAGCATAACTCAAAAAATATTTAACGGATTTCGTTAAAATTTTTACAGCAGGTACCTATAAAGGTGACAACGACGTCTATTTATTACCAAGAATAAATGTCAAACCGTTTGGAAATTATATTTAAAAAATAGATAAAAAAGCACAATTAAAGAACATACGTCACTAAATTTTGTGCTTACGTCATTTTCACCGGCGGGAGATTTTCGTAGACAATCGGAATTGAAAAGTTCATGGAGTACATGGAGCAAAAAATATGCACGCACTAATATTCAGCACAATAAAATATATTTCAATTTAGTAGAAATCGAAAATTAATCTGTATTTTTTTCTGTTTGAAAGAAAAAACCCGCAATAACTTGGTAGACTTGGTATTAGAGATTTGGCGCAAATCTCAGCAATAGCAGCTTTTTTTTTTATTTCGCGTGTGTAAATTAAAAAAAAAAATTCTTTGGTGTTTAAATAAAAGGTTTCGATTTATGGCATTATTTCTTTTTTTTCTCTCTTTTTAGCATTTTAAATGGGAGTAATGAAAGGCATGTATTTTAATTTAAATGAGTGAAAGGTTTATATTTAAATTAAATGAATTCAATATGAAAATGTTATAGGAACAATATTTGGCGATTTATCAACTGCGCCAGGATAACATAAAAGTACCAATATATCAAACGGTATGTAGTATGTGAAATGAAACAATTACTTTATAATCACCTATCGTACAAGAAAAAAAACTAATATTCTGCATTCAGAGGGAAAATCCATCTCCTGTGCCGTAACATTTGGAGAGTTCTTTTTTGGTGATAAGTTTTTCGATGTAATTGTTGGGATCTGCAGGATTTGGCTTACTTTTTCTAAATCTTATTTTTTTGCAGATGTAGTATTATGTAAATATATTTTTTTGCTGATATTTTTCTATTTTGTATATTTGGCATTCTATTTTGTATATTTTCTATTTGGCATTTGGAAAAGAGATTTTTACCTTTTTATCTGTGTCTTCGGAAATATTAAAAAATAAAAAAAGATTTACATATATCAAGCGTATACGTGTAATGTAATGTTTTGAATTTTTATACGGACCACTTCTCCATTTTTAGATTTTAAATGCTATTTATTATTTACTAGCCGTTTATTAATTGTTTACAATTTACCCCCTTGACAATAACAATTATTTATCACAAAAATGCCTCTTAGGCTTGTTAAATAAGTCTGTTTATGTATTTTCATTACTTATTAAAATATCGACTATGGCGATAAAATTTTATTTTAGCATCGTGCTTAAATTTTTAAGATCGTGCAAAAACATGCTTTAATAAACGTATGTTTGTAAATATTCGAAAAACATGTTTTACCGCTCTCTTGAAAAATTTTGTAAGATGCTAAAACTACCTTTTGGCACCATTTAAATTTTTTTTCGCTATCCGACATAGGATGCGAAACTTTTCCCCATTCAGATACACAGGCAAGGCTGGTCTCAAACAAGAGTAAAGCTAGCAACAATATTGTTTTAAATCTATAAGAGTTACAATAATGATATTAAATACTTCGATTGCCTTTGGGCCCAATTACGAAAGTTTCTCATAAAAAAAACTGTCGAAGAAGTCTTTTACATTTCTTTCAAATGAAGCTCGGTGTATAAGGTATTAGTTAATAATACAAACAACACTAATGGCATGGAGGCAAAAGTTTTAATTTAAATGTATATATTTGAAACCCTTCCCCCCCCCTACCACCCCCCCCCAAAATAAAAGAAAAGAAAAGAAAGTTACAGTAATGAATTTAAAATGGCGTTAAGCCACGATTTCTGACATAAGCAATTGGCTGCAAACGCGATAACGAAACTTTCACTTAACTTAATAACATGTAGCTAATATAGCCATCGGGGTACTTTGCAGTTATACAGACCTTGTGGTTTTTTTAAAAAGCTTGACACAATTCAGGTTTAAGAAGTTGAGATTTACTGTCAAATGATATAAACAATTATGAACACAAAACTGATGAATTATTATTCAGGTTTATGTATGTATTTTAAAAAAAATTGCATCTGATTACACTTATTAGATAAATTACTTGTGTTTGCATTTAATAACTGATAAACGGCTTCTGTATATTAAATGGATTGTTTAAATATTGTTAAGAGGGGGCGAGAGGTAGACAGACGGGTAGAGAGACGAGTAGCGACATATGTAGGCTGACGGGTAGCGAAACGAATCGACAGACGGCTAGAGAGAAAGGTAAAAAGAGCTTTGACAGAGGGGTAGCGAGATGGGTCACGAGACGGGTTGAAACACCGGTAGACAGGAATGTAGCGAGAAAGGTTGCGAGACGCGTAGCGTGGTAGATAAAGAGACGAGTAGAGAGATGAGTACAGAGACGAGTTGACTGACGGGTAATGAGATTGGTAGCGAGTCGGGTACAAAAACAGACGTGTAGAGAGACAGTAGTTGGGTACGGAGATGGGTAAGAAGATGGATAGAGAGGCGTATAGCCAGACGGGTAAAGAGACAGATAGACAAGTTGCGAGACAGATGGACAAATGTGTAGTGAAGTGGATAGAGACACGGCCAGACATACAAGTAGTTAGACGGTTAGAGAAATAGATTGGCGGGTAGCGAGACGTGTAGAGAGATAGACAATCGGTTAGAGAGACGGGCAGAAGAACGGATAGGGAAACAGACAGATTGTGGAGAAACAGACAGACAGGCAAAAGAAAAGTCTGCGGATTGGCACAGAAAAGGCGCAGGGGGCAAAACCTCCAGAGAATAATCAAGAAGTATCTGTTAAGCTTAACTTTGAAATATATGTAATTTTTCAATTTTGCCGATATGGAGATTTAATGTAAAAGTTATTTTACAGAAGTCATCGAAAGATTTTTTGTATACTTTAATAGTAATTTAGACTATAGTTTTGCTATCTGGTTTGTAGCAAAGCATGCTATCAATGTGGTTTGAAGTGTAAGTGTTTCTATAAACAGTTATAAAAATAATAGATATATAATCAAGGAAGAAAAATTTTAAATTCACACACAAAAAAATGTGCAACAATGAAATTAAATTTGCCTTAAGCGACGCTTGATAGAATAATCTATTGGCTGCAAATCCAATTACGTAACTTTAAAAAGCTTGGCGTTTTAAAAGATCCGGCGTTTTTTTTTTTTTTAAGTTTTGCGCAATACGCGCTTATGAAAATGAGATTCTTTGCCACATGTTAAAAAAAAATATGACAACACATCTGATGAACGGTACTTCTTTTCTATTTTTTTAACAGTGTATATGAATTTATATGTGATATTTTGTAATTCTATCATTTAATTTGCTCTTTTTCTTTATATTTTAATTGTTAACCATATGTTCTCAGCAATATCACTCAGACTAATCCCTTTGAGGGAAGTCCTAGTGTTTTTATTAGTCTACAGGTCATATTAAAGTGTACTGATGTTATTTTACGTATGGGACTTAAAATTCCTATAATTTTCCATGAGTTTTTTTCCTGGATTTCCATCGCATCAATCGTTCCTTTGTTCTCTACTATTCAATACAGATATATTAGTGAAAACAATAACATTTTATAATATATTAATTCAAATATATACTACATTATTTATTTTTTTTGTACGACGAATTTTTCATTTAATAATTTTTTATAAGTTTTTAGCATGGGTAAATATGCAAAGTTTTCAAATACCAATCAACATGCAGAAGAATTACTATATGTTATTATTATTTTGTGAATTGACTAAAATTATTCTAAAATTTTAATTAGTCTTCGGATCAGATTAAAGTGCACTGATGTTAGTTTAAACATACATACGCCATTTAAGGTGGGAAGAAATGGATTTCATAAGTATGCGGTATTATTTGAAGATTTATTTCAAGAAAAAAGTGTACGGGAGCAGTGTACCTTAAGATGTATATCAAAAACTTTGTTTTAATTGCACTAAAAATACTTATTTTACTTAGGTAACACATAGATTTTAAAAGACAGGACATTTTCTCAAAAGTTTAAAAATGATAGTCTGATGAAAATGGAAAATTCCATATGATTATGGATTTCTTATTTATATTATTAAAGTTTAAAAAAAAAATAATAGAAAGCAACTAAATCTTTAAATATAACCCTGTTAATTAGATTTAAAATTCAGTTTTGTTTAGAAAAATACTAAATAATTCTATTTTTCTGGAAGTTCTGTAAATATAAAGAACTTAGGCTGTAGCAATGAAAATAACAAAGAAAAGTTTTTTTTATAATAAAAATATTAAATTAAAAAATTACATATAAAAATTTTGTAAAAAATGAATTTTTTTAATATTTTGGCATTTTTGCAGGAATTATTCAAATTTTCATGGTTACCCATTGAATTACGTAACACAACAAAAATACTTCCAGAAAAACAAAGATTTCTTAAAAAAAAAAAAAAAAAAAAAAAAAAAAAAAAGCTCGTTTTCAAAGCAAATGGTTTAATTAAAAGGGTTAATTAAAGTTTAAGTTGTTCATTTGCCGTCATTGTTAAACACTTTAACAATTTAAAAAATAATTTAATAACTGATTGCAGTTAAATCACTTTTAAAGTTTTAACCATATTTAGAAACATGAGTCTGGTCGATATTTTTAGCCAAGGCTGTATTTACCTCAATAATTTATCTAAAGGTAAAAATTAATTATTTCATAATATAAAACACACATGTGTGTGTCTCTATACAACGTAAAACAAGTTCAAACTAAAATTAATGATTTTCTTTTCATATAAGGGATTTTAGTTTTAAAAATTACCTTAGCACTACTTTCTAATAGTTCAGATACATATTACCATATCGTTTTCCAGAAAAACATGTATATACATAAATATATATATATATATGTATGACGATAGTTTAATAAACATATTTATATAAATAACGTATCAGAAATATGCTATTTTTCAAAATATATCCGAAACACAGTTTCAATTTTAATATATCCTTTGTGAAAATTTTCCAATTTTCGACATTTTCCCCAAGGCATTTACATTACATAGAGAAATACAATTACATCTACTCTCTCTCTGACGTTATTAGAATTTTTGTATGCGACACAATTTTAAATAAAGTACACTTATTTGTGCGTGACGATTTTTATACAGAAGAAACAAAATCTTGGGATAGTATTTTTTTTAAATGTTGCATGTTAAAAAATGTATATGCATAAGAGAATATAACATATCAGGAAGTATACATGAAGAAATTACTAATATTTTATCATCTTTTACATATGAAGTGTCAGGGGGAAAATAATATATTTCACTTCAATGTATTGACTATGCCTTGTGTTTGTTATTTTTAACAGCAATACTTTAAAATTACTTTAAAATCTATCAACAATAATTCTGCATTTAAAAAGAAAATTAGTTAAATAATCTAAATAATGAATGTTAAAAAAATATAATGACAAAAATTGAGTATAATTTTAATTACTGCAACATTAGATGTTATTTATTCGCATATTTGTGTACAGACATCGCATAATTGAATACAATCGGCGGAAAACATCGCACCACCTCCTTTTATTTCATCACTAAATATCAGTAGAGAGATTCGAGCGGTACCGTTCAATTGATAATTAAGTCGACTTTCCTAATATGCATGTAATTTTAAAATAGGGTCGTCTAAATACTAAACTTGTAGCAACATCGGTTTTCCAATGATGATACCTAATTTAAATAATTTATTTATAACGTGGATAAAAACAGCTTAGAAATAGATATGGTTTATGTATCTTATCTTAAACCTTAATATAGTTATAAAAGAAAATGTCAAAATTGGGAAAAATTAAGATCTTACCGGAAAAAAAGTCGGGGTCATAAATCTAAGATCCACATTACTCATATTACAGGTATAGAGAACATGGATCCAAGGGCTCTGATTAATGAACTTGTCCAAGTTCCAATGAAAATTCAGTAAAATGTTCCAGTTTCTAAGATTTACTTTTCTGTGGATCCATTGAACGAAGGCGGTCAACAATTTCTCTATATCTTCGACAATAACGACAGGAATAAATTATGAAGCTCTTAACCATTTTTGGAACGGTACTCCTTCTTTTTATGCAAAACTTAATATAGGTGATACACAATAATATTTGTATATTGATAGTTGATGATATTGATAGTTGATGATAGTTGATGATATTGATATGTTGATGTATTGATAGTTTTCATAATTAAAAATATTTTTTAATCGAGAAAAGTGCATACAAGATGTTTTGGTATATTTTTTTTATCTCAATGACAACAACAAAAAAATTCAATACCATGATTTATTAGGAACATATAAAGTTACGTTTGTTACGTGCATTTAACATTTGTGTCTTAAAACTTTCAACTCTTCTAATTCTATGAAGGTTTAAGAGAAAGTGTATAAATTATGTCTTTTGATGGGCTGTTTTGCTCAAAGAAACACAAATAAGATGAATAAAATGGGCGTTATTATTTAAAAAATAAAAATATGTACAGTTTTTTAAAGGTAACATTTATTTAAAATAAACCTATTTTAAAATTGTATTCATTTTCAGAAAGTAAACACAATTTTCATTCAAATTGTACCCTTCGCATATCTCTGTGACTATTGGATGATAAAATAGAATGGGTGGAACGTTTTTTTTTAACGATTGTACCTAATGGCTAGTTGATTTAATATCATGATGACGTCACAATGATTATACCGAGGCTAACGAAAAAGAAAGGCTACCGCGGTGCTTTACGCATATTTTTTTTTTACAGACCACCGGAGTCACGTGATGCTCGAATGCACCAATGCAGATGTACGAAAAGAGCATCACGTCACTCTAGCGGTCTGTAAAAAAAGATGAGTGGAATGCACCGCGGTAGCCTGTCTTTTTCGTTAGCCTCGGATTATACATAGTCGCAGTTACTAAAATCATCTAAAGGTATCTCTTTAAATCGTTCCATTCTGATTCCGCTGTACTGCAATTTTTTCAATCATTTGAGACTCGTTATAAAATGGGACACATCAATGAGTCACTGACTTAAAAAAGAATCATCTTTCACATCACGCGATGTCAATGATGACAAAGAGAGTCGCATTTAGGTCACAGTGCTATTAAGTGTATTGTAATAATTAATAAAGATTTTTTATTTGCAATATCGGTGCTTCTTTGAACTAGTAATACATATGAGTTTCTGAAGATAGTTTATTACAAATTATTTTATATTTTCTTAAAATGATTCTCTGTGTGTTGGTTTATTTATTTTATGAAACTTAATATACATACTAATCATGGTTAATATTTCACATTTAAACAGCTGTAAAAGAAAAACAACTAGACCAATAGTTATCAAACTTTGAAATCTTAAAAAATATGTCATAGGATTTTATTTCCTTCAAAAATATTAAGAGAGGTACACACTCCTTTTTTCCTCCACTCGATAGTGAAATTTCACTAACCCAAACTGGGATAATTTGTTCAAACGACAATTGTGGCGCTCCTAATTATTGTAGGACAATGTTTTTTTTTTTTTTTTTTTTTTTTTTTTTTTTTTTTTTTTTTTAAATAAAAGTTGCCTTCTTAAAAAAGCCTTCCTAGTTTTCCAAACTGTGTAACTTTTCCATAATTGTATTCTTTATTTATAATATAAAGATTTAAACGTAAGAAGTCGTTTTTTTTGTTTTTTTTTTTATCATTTTTATATCTTTGGATTTGTTAAAGATAGAAAAATGAAATTACGAGAGCTTATAGTTCGAAAGACGTATAGTCAAGTAGTATCATTAGATTTCATTTTTATGAAACCTAGAATTTTATATAGTAACGTAAAGTTGAGTTATGCAATGCACGGATGCCAAGGATGGAAATGACATTTTTACTATATTTCTTCATTTATTTTTAATATTGTTATTTGTATATTCAAGTACTTTAAAATAACTTATACTTACGCTATACAACAGTTGTTTAAACTCTAAACACAACATGTCACACATTAAACAACTTTTGAAAAAAAAAATTCAATGTTGTAGTACACTTACCCAAAATAGAACGGAACTTTTAAGTAACATTTTTACAGCAGAATGGTTGCTCAACAAGTGAGAAAGATTTCTGCGCACGGTAATTTTTGGGTAATGATTTTGGGTAATGATTTTGGGTATATGATTTTGGTCGTCCCATTTTTGTGAACTATACCGGACAGGCGGGTAATTCAAAAGTCTTCACCAGTAAGAAAATGAAAGTTTATACTTCATATTAACATCTAAACAAAAATTTCAAATAGTAGTTATGTCAGTATATAAAGTGCTCTCTACCTTCTGATGCAACCAAATTAAATCGCAATATCTCTCTCTCTCTACAGTTTCTGGACACATATCAACCAAAATATTTCTAATACTTTGGCATTGCAACAATGCTTTATACTATAACATCTTTCAATTCTCACAAATTTCTAATGTTGTCCCAATAAAAAATTGTTTTAATATAACGTCAAACCAATGGGTTGAAGTGAGTTGACCGAGATAGCCATACAAAATGTAATATCGTTGATTAAACTGTTCGCGTGTAAAATTATGCTTAAGCAACAGGTTTGCACATGTACCAATATCAGGTGGAACATGATCGTACATAAAAATCATGCTGTAACACTGTTCAAGGTGGGATAACGATGACACAGCAAAAATTCCCCTTGGTGATAACATTTTGAATTAATTATTTTTAAAAGTTATAAAATGCCGTGACATCTTTTATAATATTTTAAAGTTTGGTATATTTTATTCCCGTAATTTTAATTTTATAGTAATTTTTAGTAAACATTATTTATTACCACCCTGTATTTTGAAAACACAATACAAATTTGGTTTAAGGTATCCACTAAAGGTATTTAAATATTGAAATTATTCCAGTATTAGCTGTAAATAAAAAATCTGTTTTATAATTCTCAAAATTGATAGGCATTATGCTATTGAATTCACATTCAAATGTGCATTCTTTACAAAATGCTTAATATTGTTTTCCTGGACGAAGAATATTCGAAAAATAAACAATTGAATTTGCAGTACGGATAAATGTTGAAGCAGAAAATTTAGATTTTCATACAAAAAATTCCAGAAGACATGCTAATGAATGTTAAAATTATAGGTTATTTAAAAAAATATTATACAGTATATAATCCAAGAACTAAGAGAATTAGTATTAAACATAATTGAAATGGTCTAGGGTAAAATGCTTGAAAACATTCTTAATTATATATAGCATGAAGATTTTGAAACTTAATCGCTGTTAACATAATCGAACATAATTGCATACTGAAAGTATGTTTTTCTCCAATCCAGTTGTAGTTAAAACTAAACAATCTAATTATAAAAATATGATATATTATTGAGTTCTGTGCCAGTTTTATGATAAAGAAATTATCCTTCCTTTACGCATAACTACATTCTCTTTTGCAAGCTCCTTTAGAAACACGTCGCATTGTTTATTTTTAAATACTTTAATGACAAAATGGGAAGTCTAAATTTGTTTCAAATTAAAATAAATTGTTCACCTAAGCTTATTTAAATTGTGCTTTCTAAACGGGATACTTAATATTCATGATTTAATGTAATTTAAAACAATATATTAACGTTAGTACTTGGTAAATAGAATTTGAAATTTATTTTAACTTGTCCAGCAAAAGGAATTAATGTACTGAAATACTTCTATAGTCAGTTTAATTAAAAGTTTGCTGTAGAAATTCGCGATTTCGATAAAATTTTAGCTATTGAATTCATACTCAGAAATCGATTTTAAAAATTATTTTATGCTAATAATAAGTTTCCTTTAAAAGTATCCATTATAAAGATACAAACTATGATTTATGCTGCAAATTTAAATAAATAATCAATTACATTTAATACATTTTTACGTATTCAGATAAAAGAAATCTACTGGTAGAGTCTTTTACGAGGGCTCTAATGTAAAACAATAATTACCAAAAAATTAGTAAAAATTATTCGATAAAAAATACTTAAAATTTTTCTGGAATAACATTAACAACCTAAAATTAGTCTTCTTTTTAAGTTTTAATTTACTCCTTAATTTACTCCAATTATACAGGGTGGACAGAAATTATTTTGGCAATTTCAGAACTGAGCAATTTACGAAATATTAAATGTAATATATCATTTAAATGACAAATTACTAGTATTGTATCATAAGTTTGCTGATATAGGGTAAGCCGAGGTGATTTGGTGCCTTATTTTCAAATCTTATTGTATGGTGTGAATCTTTAAAAACATTTTAAAAGTATTTACACGTGTACTGTACATTAAATATATTCCTATTATATAAATAGCATATTTTCAGGACGAAAAAAAATATTTTCTGGACTCTATCAAAAACTGTAAAATGAGCACCTTCCAAAGTTTCAGTATCTCTCTGTTTACATGAAGTTTACATGAAGCATGATAATGTACCTATGAATAAAATTTTGTACTGGCATTGTGAAAATACATTCTAATAAGTATTGCATTTCTTCCTTCTGCATCTTTGAAAATGGCCCAGAGAAGAAATATATTGATGCAAGCACCAAATTGCCCCGCGTAAAAAAGCGGGGTAATTTTGTGCCATGGTATTGTACTTATAAATTATTTTCACTATAGTTTTATTGTGTTTGACGATTGTGATTAACATTTTGTTTATTTATCAGTTCTCAGAAGTTTACAGCTGACTTCTTCATTCCAGATTCATTCAGATAGGAATTAAGCTACTGAAAGGCGTAAAATTTGAGATTTTTCTTGTGTTTAAAAATGTTTACGCTGTGGCATAGCCTTTTATTAAGAAACAGTTGGAGAAAGTTATTTTTTATATACGCCTATTATTCAGAAGATTGTGTAATGTCCAAAATATCATTATTTCTATTCTAAAATGAAAGTCTATTTTCACTCTAGCCTATATCATTAGGAGGGTTTCATTTTATCCCCTTTTGTAGTACAACAGTGTTGATAGCTATTTCTTAATAAATTCTTTGAAAAAGTTTTTATTATTATTATTATTCGGAAGGAATCTTATCTAAAGTATCATAATATCCATTCTAAAATGTTCCCCTCTATATTATTGAGCTGTATTAAAACCTTCTAATTATCATTTATGCTTTCACGGTTGTATAATAAACGTGTGTATTAAACATTTATTTCAATTAATTATGTTGTATTAATTTTTTAGTGTTAATATAGTTTGAAAGGGCATATTTAAACTAAAAACTTAAAACATCATGACTTTTAACAGATCTTTCAAAAATTTTCATGTAATTGATATTTCAAACTGTCTCTTTAAAAAACCATATACTCTCAAAGAAGAATTCATTGTGTTTACAAAAATGCTATCTTATTTAAAAAATTATCAGTGTTCTGAAAAGCACAATCTTAAAGGTACAAAATGGCATGTACCTTATTACCCCAAAATGTCTTATAGGTGCTGCGGCAGTGTTTGACAATGTGACACCAAATTACCCCTTAAGGGGTAATTTGGTGTTTCCTGTTTTTTTTCTTAAAAAATAACTTTAACTTACTAAATACTGAATAAAATTCCTTATTTCTTTTACGAATTTGTCCCTGAAAAAAGTATGTTTTATCATGTACATTTGAATCTTTTCAAAGACCTATAGCATTTTTTCAATTTTAGTTTAAAAAAGCAGCAAATTACCCCGCATTACCCTACTCCTTACCTCAGTTCTTAAATCTCAGTTTAGATTCTTCGAAGAGATGTTATTTCATGGCCAATCCGATATCCAGTCCTTTTCCCCTAAATTTCAGTTTATGATGTTATTAAAGATCAAGTTAGATCGAAATTTCATGTACTTCAAAGTAATATATGCATCTGAGTGTACTCTAAACATGAATCGAAATTTAGATTAACGTATCAAGTAAATTAATTTAAATAATCCAATTCTTCCACTATCAGCTTTAAATGATACAATCGTTCTACATTTTTTTTTTAAATTCATAAAAATATGTTATTCGATTCACATTTAAAAATTTATTGTTTTAAAAATATATGTTTACAGAATAATTTTCTTCCTGAGATAACGTTAATCAATATTCGGAACAAAATGTTACATTCGCATGAAAAACGAATGGTTCAGAGAAGAAATTATATTTTTCAATAACACATTTTATAAGGCATAAATGATAAATATTTAAATTACAGCCTTTAAATTACTTTAAATTATAAACCTTTTTTGCAGAAGCAATGACCTGATGCCATTCTCTTCTGCTCTTTATTAACAAAAGTTAACTGACATGTAATGTAAAAGCTTAGTGTGCGATTTGCTGATTCTGTTATAAACATGAAGATAGAGTAGCAGGATATCAATCATAATAGTGTTAAGATCGGATTGCGACTTCGATCAAATATAGCAACTGGCATAGAACCGTGAGCAGAAAGCAAAACTTTGTAGAAGCAGACGGACCGATTAGAATCATACTAGTACATCATTGCCCAATTTAAAAAAAAAAACAGACTGATTTTCCGCTTTCAAAACATATTTCGTAAGATGACCCACTACTCTATGTTCACTGTTGTAAAAAGAAAAAAATAAATCCTGTCAGTGCCAGATGAGAACAAGTTTCTTTAGCAATTATATGGTGATTAAGTTGGCAGTGTCAGAGTAAACCAAAATTGTTAAACAAATTGTTAAAAATTGTTACCATAAAATGTGCTATAATATGGTCAGAATATAGTTAAATTATGGTTATATAACCATTTTCTACAAAAACGGTCAAATGACTGGACAGTTTGCTGCAAATTTTTAACAATGTATTTTAAGTAACGTAACATTTTTAAAATGGACCGCAAAGAATTTTTTCTCATAGACGATAAAGTAGAGGAATTCTTTTGTGTGTCCTTTTGAATGGACATCATTATCTACATACTTCAACTTCAATAGCATAAATTTTATAGCAAAGCTATGTCCTTAAGCCATTAACATTAAAATATATCGGTATAATGAAAATTGAAATATATTTACTTGAGTTAGAGATCAGACTAACAGACTTCAACTATGTTGGAAAGTGTTAAATATGCTAACAAAATAGGAATTCACACACATCACTGAATAATGCATAAAATAACACACCATTTTAAGCTAATTTGAAAATGAAATAAAATAACAGTTCAATGTATTATTTCCTCATATTATAAATTCTAGAAACTTTTATTGCTTTGAAAACGTCTGAACATTTTTAAAATACTAAACGACAAATCAAGTTATTTCTTAAAAATACTTCAAGAGCTAATTAGTATTTTATAACATTCGAAAATATATAAAAATATCCGATACTGCAAGTATGAAATATTTTCCATATGAAAGATAAGGAAATTTTAGAAAACTTAAAGAGGTCTCGTAAATAACGAAAAGTGTCATTTTATTTTAGAAAAATACTATTTTACGAAGATGTACTTTAATATCATAAGATATCCATAAATTCAAAGTTAATTTGTTTTTAAGAATTCCAAGCATATATTAAATTTCATTTGAAATAATAATTTAATAATCTTTAAATAGCTTTTCAGCGTTTGTATTGCAAGGTATAGTATAATAAAGTCTTAGGCAATTAAAATATATATATTAAAATTTATCATTAAAAAAAATATTTATATAAATCCATCTTAGATTAAACATTTCTAAATACAAAGGAAAGATAACGTGAGACTATTTTTTATTCAGCTTAGAAATACAGTATCTTATATTGTATAGTGTCTATAATTTTGTATTTGCATATTTTAATTCTAGAAAGGATCTGGTTTTCCTTTAAAAAACATTAAACGATAGCCCCCGACTAATCTTTTTGTATAAAATACTTTTCATTTTACACACCAAAACGACAAAATATCGTTTTGTTAAAATGCACTGCAGCGAATTTAGACAGAAAAAAATTAAATGCCCTCTACTTTTTAATGTACATAGAAATTCCCATAAATTATTTTATTTATTATTAGCTGACCCACCCGGCGTTGCTTGGGCTCGTGATAAAAAATTTAAACAAACGTCATGTTTGTATGATTTTATATCTTTTATCCGATTTTGTATGAAAGTATTTTTTTTAAAGAAAAATTTGCGAAAAAATATTGATATTTAGTGGTAAAATCGGCCGTAAGAGGACATTTTCTTGTTTTATCACATAGGGTCAATTCATAGTTTTTTTAAAGAAAAAAATGTTCTTGTTGCCTTAACTCTTTGACATCTTTATCGTTTATAAATAAAACGGTTTTACAGCCCATGTAAAAATTTCGTGAAAAAATATTGTTGTCTAGTTGTAAAAGAAATATGTTTTCTTTTAGCTTTTTTGCTGTTGTTTGTTTTCGCGTCGGCTCTTTTAACACAACAATAAATAAAATAGTTCTCATCTTCCGAACTCACTAAAATATCAAACGGTTATAAATATAGCTGTATCCAAGTTCTCGTTAAAATTTTGTGAAAAGAATATTTAGTAGTGAAAACAGAAGTCTTAGCCGAGAAAAACCACGCCGAAACACCCCGCTTTTTTCGTTTTTTTTCTCCCGAAAAGTTCTTAAATTTATTTTATATAAAATAGTTCTGCGCGTCTGAATGTTTCGAAAATTTTTTAAGTGCTGTAAATCTTATCTAAGAAGTTGCTCTGAAATACTATGTCAGAATACAGACGTTAGTTACTTTTAGTGTAAAAAGAAGATCGTATCTGTGTGGCGCAAAGTGGCATACGTTCACTGTGTTTTTGAAAAGGTTTAAATTTGAATTCTTAACAACCAATTTCACCATTGATTAGAAGGAGTTCTAGTTTTTAGAGTTTTTTTGGTTTTTGATACCTTTAAGATTTCGACATGGAGGCGGGTTGACATAAGCCAGAAAAATGACCTTCGGAAAACGACCATTTTTGAAAAAACAATTTCAAAGTGTTAACGACGATATTTTTTCAAATTGATTGCGGGATTTGAGACTTAAGGGTACGATATGTCTGAATATGTTGTTCAATTTTAAATGTAACGAATGGTTTTGCCAATTTAGGTCGATTAAAAAAAATAAATTAAAAAAAAAACGCTTTTGGTTCTTTTTTTCCGTCCGATGTGATGCACAAATCGGGTTCTTGACATACGCGGATGCTTTTGCTATCACACAAAGAATGTGATGATTTTTTAATGAGTTTTTAATTAATATCTTGTCTAATTATCATAATATTAAAAATCTGAAACTCTGGTCCGCACCAGAACATGCCTTGGTCTGCCTAAATCCAAATTTTCAGATCTGTGTGAGCTGTAGATTTCGCTTTCCATCGCCAACAAACACACACACAGACAAAATCTTTCTTTTATTAGTATAGACACAATTCGATATGCTAGAACATACTAAATATACTAAATATACTAAACATATAAACATAGTAAACATACTAAAAGATAGTGATATAGAAAACAAATAATTCTAAACTTCTAAATATATTATAATTAATTATCTAAGATTTATTCAAGTTTCTCATCTTTTACACAAATATTTCAATATGAAGTACTATAAAAAAAGAACGTTTAGACTACGAAAAAGATGTAATAAAATTTCAGTCCTATTTCAGCAGCATTAACCTTTTCGTTTTCAGCGATGTGCAAGAGGATTTGAGGGAGATTTGTTTGGATCCATATAAGCATGAAAGGACACAGAACCAGACAATATAATTGTTGAGAGAGACGAGAACTCGCACATGCATTGTTCGATGCTGATAGAAATGCATTACTGATTATAGTAGAGGTACATGTAATAAGTTTTCCATTTTCTATTGACATAAAAAGTAGTAAAATAAGATAAATTCTAGTTCATGTGCGTGATTACAAATGAATCATTATGAATTCTTAATGTGAATTGTAAAAATATTATCGGTCTGCTTTTATTAGGTGCGTTCGTAATTATATAAATACGTAGCACCTATAGTCGTCGTTTGGTCCGTCCGTCTGTCCGTCCGTCTGTCTGTCTGTCTGTCTGTCTGTCCGTCCGTCTGTCTGTCTGTCTGTCCGCATATAACAACGCAAAAACTACCCATTCAAATGGTTTGCAATTTAAAATATATTATCTTTGCAGAATTTTGTCGAGACATTTCAAATTTTATTAAAATCGAATCAAAACTTTAGGAGATATTAATAAAAATATTTATTAAGAAATTTGATTTTTTTTTTTAAAATCGGTGCTTTTTTGTTATAGGAGCTTCCGAAGTTTAATCGTCAAGCGACCGAGATACTTATTTTATGACAGAAATTAATCTGCAGATGATATAATTCATTTCACAGAATTAAAAATCATCAAGATCTGAATATTTATATAACTAGCTGATACATATATATCTGAATATTTATATAACTAGTTAAGATATTTGTATGAACAGTGTCATAAAATATATACTTAACTAGCTGTTTAACCCGTTCTACGCACAGGATATCATGAATTTAATTCTAAAACGTGCGTACGAACGCACCTCGTTTGTAACGTTTGACGTACAATTTCCAACTTGTTTATACTAGTATTTTTTATATTGATATATTAAATACTAGATGTTAAATTTTTAAGAATTCGCCCTCCAACGCCCATTAGTAAACTTGTATATTACTTTAAAATTGATAGCTTGTATTATTTTCTCTAAGAAAAAGTAATAAAAACCAAATGTTATCAAAAATACATGTTATCAAGTAAGTGATACACAAGTTCAACATTAGATCATAGCAACAAAATTAACCAAACAAGCGAAATCGTACAAATATTGGGTGCGTTTGTAATTTCATAAATACGTAGCACATATAGTCGTCGTCTGTTCTGTCCGTCTGTCTGTCTGTCGGTCCGTCTGTCATTTCGTCTGTCTGGCTGTCCATCCGCAAAAACTACCCAACCGAATGGTTTGAAAATTAATATTTATAATCGTGCAATTATTATTATTAACGTACAATTTCCACCTTGTTTTATACTTTTATCCAAAAGGAGAAGACCGACTCAAGTCCTTGCTTGTTCGAAGGATTTAGAAATCTTTAGAAGTTTATATTATTATGCCAGGAAATCCGAGAGTTGTGGGACATTTTTTATGATTAGATAAACTCTTCTATATCCAAATGAACGGTCCTCGGTACATAGTCACTTAAAAACTAAATCAAGAGGTCCTTTCAAAGATGTGTCACCTGGAGGTGACAATGGGCGCTGGCGGATCTCCTGAAAATTTCTGTAACTTTTATTAAATATTTAAAATGATTCACTAATTACTAAATAACTGTTTAATTTATCACTCATAAATTTGTGGAATTAACTTAAACTCTAACAGTCTACATAAAGTGAATGGTTTACTTTTAGTTTGAAACAAATTACCTTTCTTAAACTTCGCATTTACTAAGTTGTAATTAGAAAAAAAAATGTTCTTTTCAGAATATACAGTGAACTCTCGTTCGTGGTGAATTCCAAGAAAGACCATTTTTCGTCCGGACTAACCGAAGTCCGCATTAAATGATGTCAGTATTTCAACGGCGTAAAACAATTCCTTGTGTTCGATCAATTGAATTCAGTTTTGGACCGATATTAAATAGGTTATCAACTTTATGCTAAAAGCAACAACTTTCCTTTAATTTAGTAATTTTAGTTTTAAGAAAGTAAATTAATAACAATTTTAATACTTTGGAAATTTTTTCCATAGAAAATTTCTCACGCCTTGCAGTCATAATAATCAATTGAATTTATCTGAATTGAATCAATTTTCAATTGAATCATTGAATTTATTCAATTATCGATGTTGGATTTTCTTTAATTTCGTGTTTACCCCAGGGTTCGTGGCTCACGGAAAATATTCCATCTTGTGCTGCATTTGTAGCCTTGCCAACATGTTATAGTGAGAGAAGTACTAAAATATATGAATTTATTCAATTATCGATGCTGGATTTTCTTTAATTTCGTGTTTACCTCAGGGTTGGTGGCTCACGGAAAATATTCCATCTTGTGCTGCGTTTGTAGACTGGCCAACATGTTACAATGAGAAAGTTCCAGGCTGAGTGTCGTTCCCAAGTGGTTCAGTTGGTAGAACGCCAATGCGCTATACTGATGACCCGGGTTCGAGTCCCGGCTTGGGTACTTTTCACTATGCTGGCTGTACGTATATTAAGCAATTAAAATGTGATTATTAATAACAATTTGTTAATACAAAATAATAGATTGCACAGAACAAACCAAGTATGCAAAGAAATTGCTGTAGTTACAGAATTTTACTTTAATTAAACATTAAAGTAATATCTCACATTTCTTTGCGCTAATTTAATAAGTAACCTCTTTACACCATCATTTTATAGTTTTGAGATACATTCGACGATTTCATTTGTTACAACGAATTTTAAATGGTAATATGGGCAATTTTTAACGTTAGCATTTGCTTGACCTTGTACGTTTTTTCTGATTGAAAGTTTCCATTCTCTTCATCATTTTCATTGACAATTTTTTGAACTCTCAATAACCAAATCTACATCAAATTTTACTTTTAAAGAAACTAGGGAATCCAAGCTGGGCTTCCCGAGATAGAGAAAATGGGTAAAAACCATTTTTTTAAATTGAAAACTCTAATCGATATTTACATTTAATAATTTTTTTTTTAGATTGTTCCCTAACAGCACCAAAGAGCACTTTTATACGAAATATGTCAATTGTATATTTAAATAAAATTTTGAAATTTATTAAAAGCGATAATTTCGTATTGGGCAAAAGTTAATAACAGAAGAAATTACTACAAATTTCGTTTTATACAGCGTTTTTTTATTATGATTATTCTGATAATTTCAGCAGTTGTAAGCTCTCGTTTCGATTACATGTCTGTTAAATTTGTGTTTTATTTATACTATTTTATTTATTGCTTAATAAAGTTTTAATTTTGTTAGGGAATATTAGCTGGAAACAAATGCTAAACATTTTATATAGTTTAAAGGGCAGAAGCATTAATACTTTGTAATCATCTGCACGCGATAGATATAGATAAAGAAATCACGCTTGAAATAACTATTTATTTAAATGAGCAAATTGCGATAGTTTTCAAACAAATTTCATTTGAAATTAGTTTTTTTCCTCTATTCCGCTATTAACGGTGTAAAAATTGAAAATATGCGATGTTTAGAAATTAAAAATATTGCAGTAACAAAAATTGCAAAACCGAAATTTCATTGTCATGTGTTGCCATTCGCAAAATGACGTCAACGTTACGCACGGACATGTTTGTCCTTTAAAATATAGAAGATAGATATTAGACAAAACCAGATTTGATTATGCCCGGTTATTTTGAGAAAAGATACACGTATTAACCTAGAAGTAGTATGATTAAGCAATGCCTTTCACATTACACGCAAACAGAAAATGATGGAAAAAATGAAATTGTCCTTATTAACCGAAAATATGTCTTAGCGAAGACGCATTAACGAGAGTCCACTGTATACATACATATATATACACATATGCATACACACACACACACACACACATATATATATATATTCATTGTACAATCGAAAATTTCTATCATAGAATAAGTAAGTTTTTCTATTCAGAAATAATGTTATACTCAAAAGTCGAAAACTATACAGAGCTGCTTAATTTCTACCAAAAAAAAATAAAAAAATACCGGAGCCCTAATATTCTGCAGTACTAATAACCGTAGCGACCCCCCCCCCTCCACCGTCACTCCAATATGCATATTTATATTTCATACCTTATATGTATTTGCAAAATTTAAAACAATTATTTTTCTTTAGCAAAATAAAAATTTTAAATATATCTATCTCCATTTACTTAGCTGTCAATTGTTCTACTTTTTAGTTATCACTCCGGCCGAAAAGAAATCTTTGCCTAATTTTAATGTTAATTAATCACAGAGTTCTGTGATTAAATAAAGTATGGTTCGTTATTCGGAAATAGTGTTAACACAAAAAAAAGAATAGTTCGCAGCTATGCATTTTTATGAAAAAACGAATGAAATTTTCATAAATTAATGTTTATATGTTGAAGAATCAAACAAAGATATGAACTTCGATATGAACTTCGATATGGGAGGAAAAGGAAAGTGTAATTTAGGCTTCGGTTTTTCGGAAGCGCTTGCACTGGGCACCTGCGTAATTTAAGCCATGTATATATATATTCATATAATTGAAATGTAATTACATGTGCAAACAAAATGGAAAAGTAACGTAAAAAATTTAACACAGAAGAGTGAAAATTCAAAATACATTCAATATATATATATATATATATATATATATATATATATATATATATCCATATATAATCATATATAACCATATATATATATATATGTAGGATTTGAGTTGAAACACTTCACGTAAATGATCATCAAATGAACTGGCACTGAACTGACACTCTATTATTGTCCATGACTTTGATGCGCGAGTTGTAAATAGTTTGAATCGCGGTATTTGGCTAAGAGCCAGTGTTCTAAAATTTTGTATTGAAGCAAGATATGTAAAATGGATATAGCCGTTAGTCCTGGTTGGATTATCGTAATGTAAATTTGTTGTATAGTTTCGACCAAAAGTGTTATTAGTTGAAATTAAAGTGCATATTTTGTTGTTCATCGATTATTTGTCATATTTGTTCAGTAAAGTGCCTATTTATATATCATTTACTTACATTTTTGGGGGCTCGGATGCCGGGATTATTAAAAGTAAAAGCCACTAGTAGTGAAATGGAAACCAAACGTAAAGTATTGTAAAAAGCCAGTATCAAAAGTTAGGTTACGAATTAGCAAGGTGAAACCGTATTCGTATCACTCCAAGTACAATTTTTGAAAGATGGGAACTCTAAATAAAGCCAAGAGAATTGATCTAATAAACCTCTGCGAGGAATGCGGAATTGAAGCGCCAGAAAAACCAACAATACCTGTCCTAATAAAGCTGATCAAGAGTTGGGAGAGTTACGAAGAAGATTTTATAAGAGATCGATTGGAAGTAGTGATAGCAAGTAGAAAAGAGAAAGAAGAAAGAAAAGAGAAAGAGAATATATTACAAGCAGAACTGGAAGAGAAGAAATTACAAGCAGAACTGGAAGAGAAGAAGGAAGAGAAGAAATTACAAGCAGAACTGGAAGAGAAGAAGGAAGAGAAGAAATTACAAGCAGAACTGGAAGAGAAGAAGGAAGAGAAGAAATTACAAGCAGAACTGGAAGAGAAGAAGGAAGAGAAGAAATTACAAGCAGAACTGGAAGAGAAGAAATTACAAGCAGAGATTGAAGAAAAGAAACTGAAAATGGAAATGGAAGAGAGAAAATGGAAAATAGAATCGGATCAAAATTTTGAAAATTAAGAAATTACAGATACAAGAAAATTCAAGAGAACATATTAATGAAGACCCAAAGACAAATCGAGGTAAGCAATTTGAATTGCTTAGATTATTAACTAAATATGATAGCTCGAATGATATCAGTTTATACTTAGCTATGTACGAAAGGCAAATGGCGCAAACGGGCATTGATAAAAAAGAATGGGTAAATTATGTAATTAATCTAATGCCGTTAGATGTGATCAATATAATAACAAGGGAAAACGAACCTGAAATTCACGATTATGATTATATAAAAAATATTCTACTAAAACGCTACAAGCTATCACCAGAGGAGTTTAGGCTGAAATTTTTCTCTTCTAAAAAGGAGCCATCAGCCAATTTGCGAGATTTCGCTTATGAAATAAAGGTGTATTTTCAACAATGGATTGAAGGTCTTCAAGTAAATAACTTTGAAGATTTATCTGAATTAATTATTGTTCATCAAATCAGACATAATTTACCTGCGGAAACGAAGACACATTTTGCAGAGGAATTATTAGTAATAAAGAAAATTGATGACTTAGTTAATAAATTGGATATTTACGAAACGGCCCGAAGGGTTTGCAATAAACAAACAGTTAGGAATACAAGCGGACATTTTGAGGACAGAAGATCGAGAGTGGCTGATTACGCCAATTTCAAAAGACGCCAAATTGACAATAGACACAGTATGAATTATGGAAGCAAAGAGTCGCATATAATCTGTTTTGCGTGTGGCAACCCTGGTCACGTGAGTGCGAAATGTGCCATGGCGAATAATACAGAACAAGAATATTCAAATTTTTACCCGCAACGTAATCAAAATTGGCGAGAAACAAAATACCAAAATGAGACCCAAAACGCGCAAAGAAAAATAGTTAACATGGGCATGTTAAATGGTAAAGAAGGAAGAATCTTAGATATTAGCGGAATAAAAACAAACGTAATAATTGATACAGGAAGCGATATTTCAATCGCCAGTTCAAGATATCATACTACAATAAACGCGCCAAAACTAACCAGCGACAATATATACATATCAGGCATAGGTGGTGAAGAAATTAAGCCAACAGGTTTTTTCTGGCATAAAGTCTACGTGGATGAAACAGAAATCCAGGATAAATTTTACGTGGTACAAGAGACGGACTGCGATTTAATAATAGGTAGAAAAGCAGTAGAAGGCATGACGTTAAAAGTAACGGAAGATGGTGTTAGAATAACAAGCGGCAACAAAGTTCGAGTAGGATACATTAAAATTAAGGAAGTACCGACAAAAATTAATGAAGCAAGTATAAACAACGATAATCGAGGTTGTGAAGATATGGTTAAAATCGACTGCTTAAATGACGGGGTGAATTTGACTCAATTTACGAATTTAGTGAACAGAAAGAAAATAAGGAAATTAATAAAACCATATAAGCCGAATAGGACAAAAGATACAGGATTATCCGATGAATGGAATGCATCTCCAGAAGAAAATTATGAAAGTAGTAGTCCTGCACATGGTAGAAAAGACTATGTGAAAGATCGCAATAGGAATTTTGATCATAAGGGAAAGAACAGAAAATTTAATAGACAATATGATAACGGAAGCAATAATAGATATGTCCAGAGATATTTTAAACAGTCATTTAACCATGGAAATTTCAATAAATTTGGATATGGGAAACAGAGTTCCGAGAATTCTTACCAAAATAAATCTGAGATTTCTGAAAACTTTGAAACTGAAAATTCTTTGATACCTCAAGACATAGCAGAAAATACTTCACCTAATTCAAAAACAAGGTATAATCCAAAAATTTCCCCTAAATACATGAACAGAGGCTACTATCATGGTCGAAATAATTATAACTATGGTGGCCGACGATCGTGCAAGACTAGTGTTATAATGAACAAAGATATTCACAACCTTCACATAAGAATAATTCTCAACATGGATTTAAAGGAGCTTATAGTGGACGAGATGCTTATTCAAATTCTTATCATAATAGAGAGCAATATCCGGAAAGGAATCACAGAGGTATTAGATATGCTGATCCTAAAGACAGAGAGCAATACTCAGAAAGAAATAAAAATCTCAAAAAAATAACTGTTAAGCATGAAAAAAACATAACAAATCAAGATGCTGATGTCGAGACGCCATCACGTCAGGATGACCGATTTGTAGGATTTCAGTTGAAACACTTCACGTAAATGATCATAAAATGAACTGGCACTGAACTGACACTCTATTATTGTCCATGACTTTGATGCGCGAGTTGTAAATAGTTTGAATCGCGAGATTTGGCTAAGAGCCAGTGTTCTAAAATTTTGTATTGAAGCAAGATATGTAAAATGGATATAGCCGTTAGGCCTGGTTGGATTATCGTAATGTAAATTTGTTGTATAGTTTCGACCAAAAGTGTTATTAGTTGAAATTAAAGTGCATATTTGTTGTTCATCGATTATTTGTCATATTGGTTCAGTAAAGTGCCTATTTATATATCATTTACTTACATATATATATATATATATATATACATATAATTATAATATCTATGAATTTCAAAAAACATATCAAGTTCTTCTTAAATCTCGAAAGAGATAATTAATGATAATGTGAAGACGGAATACCACATAGCTAATAGTTTAACTAGTGCAATCATAATATTACCATAGCTTATGCTTCAATGGTATTTGGCCAAAAATACTGAAAACATGAAGAAAATTTAAAAAGAGATAGAGAAAGATAAAAAAATAAATAATAATTTGGAGTTGCTATCAATTGAATAAAAATGGATTAAGAAATGAAAAATGAACCATATACAATGGAAAATTTGACAACAAGAGAATAAAATCAGAATTGGATATGAAAAAACACATGTAGATATAATCGTCAGCCTGGATGTACCCACATGTGTTTTTAAAAAATAATTCAGTATTTCATAATTCTACTGGCATATATGCTAAGATCAGTAGGTATACTGAACCCAGGTCTACTGAATTATTACCAGAAAACAATTAGAAATAATAAAATGTGAAATAAAATCCGTAAAGAATAGATAAAATATTTTACTCACAGTAATTATCCATAAAACCTTATACAACACAATACTCTCTCTCTCTCTCTCTCTCTATATATATATATATATATATATATATAAAGAGAGAGAGAGAGAGAGAGAGACAGGGGGAGAGATAGGCAGATAGGCAGACAGACAGATATACAGATATAGACAGATAGATATGACGGGCAAAATTACACAATCACACAAAAATTACACAAAGCAAATTGAGAAAAATCTGTTTAGTATGAATTGTTAATTTTTTCTTTATTAGTAATTTCTTTTAAACCTTAACTTTGAAGCATTAAAAAATTATGCATAGTTAAATAATATATTCTAACTCTAAATAAACTAGATAACCTTATCTATAGAAACCATAAATGCAATTTTGAGGTATAATGGATCAACTACTCCTATATTCTCAAGTACATTATCCAGTTTCCTCGTGAATGCACTAAAGGTTCATTGTAGAGTTAAGCCTGATAATTTGTCATCATCCATTTGCTTAATACGCAGTAATTTTGACGGATATCGGTAATATAGCTCCTGAATTATAGTTACAAGCAATCTGAAATGTGATCTTAAGATGATTGCTAAAATGCATTAATGTTTAATGTAATGAGTGTTTACGCTTAAAAGTAATTAAAGCGAAATATGTTATAATATTTAAGGACTTAAATACTCATATATGAAAACAAAAAAGTAAGTTCTAGCCAACTTGCATTTTATTACTAGATTTTAAACTGAGATGTAAAAATTAAAATCACTATAATAAAGACGTTTCGGTTTATCTATAAAACTATCCCCAGGAGTAAATTTTCTTAAATACAAAACGGCCGAAAAATATTTGCATGTTACATAATTGAAGGTTTCATCTCTCTCGTTTATTTTATGGATAGAAAACTTACAATTGTTCTGTTAATTTTAATAAGATACATAAAAGAATTGTATTTGTAAATTTAAAATGACAAAAAAGAGAATTAAAAAGGAAAGTTTTTAAATATTGAAACTTTTTATTTCTAAATCAGTCATCTGTTTAAATATTATATATATGTTAAAGTAAATAATTTGAAAATCAATTTTGGGGTACTTCATGCATATTGCCACCAACTTGTTTTAGATATGAAATAAAATGATATAATTAATTGAAATTAATTTCATTATATTGTTTGCATTATTTAAAAGGTAACATTTTGATATAAAATTGAGAGAACAAGAAGATATTTAAAAAATATATAAATATTTTTCATTTCACTTTTTATAATGAGTGCTATTCAAGTTTTATAGATAGTAACATATGCACTATCAAAAGAATTAATGAAATATTTCTTATACACACTTTATAACTTATAATACGTTTTTTTTATAATGCTTTGACATTCAAATCCCCAAAAGCATTTTATATAAATGCATAAATAATGCTTCAAAGAAGTTATTTTTTAATTACTTAGAGAAAGTGTTCTCTGTCTTTGAGCGCTGTGAGTGAAAAATAAAATTTTATATTTGTTTATATTTTTATTTTCCTCGGGGAATATATACTTCTATCATCAAATTGAATGCAATGGCATGTTTTATTAATTTTTATGCAAAAAAAAAATCTTTTCAGACAGTTTGAAAAGTATTTAGAATATTTGTGATTAGAGAATATTTCAAACGTATTTTTATGTATTCAGATGTTAAAAAAAATACTTTGCACGAAAATATGGAGTTTTAAAAAAATTTAAGAATGGTAAATGTAATATTAGTATGTAAATTGTTATAAAATAGTATTAGAATTGTAAATTGTAATATTAACATTATAATGTATTCAAAAATACCAAGAATTTTTTTATCATGGCATTTAAAAAAAATTAAAACGATAAATAATTCATTTATTTTTTAGAAATCTAAAAAATTACTGTAATTACGTTATTTGTCCATTTTTTAATTATGTAACAGTATGGGAAAAAGTATAAATTTAAATGTAATGTTTAGATCGAAATAATAGTACTATGTCAAATTATTATTGTTTTGTAATTTTCAGTTATGTTAAAGCTACGATTGAATCTCGATATTTAAAAGTAAAAACTCACGGAGATTAACATATGGAGTGTATATTAAACACAAAATCATTTTTGAATGTCTTTTATAAAATTGTCTCAAATTAATCTTGATTTAATCAAGCGTATGACTTATGGAAGTTGTTGTGAACATGTTCGACTTTGTCGAATACTTCGATTTAAACCTTTTATTACATAATTAAAATAATTTGTATCTTAAGCAGAATATCTAAGATTTTTCAAAATTTTCAGCTTGTTACAATGTTTACATATTGCGGAAATACGAGAACTCTGGTGGTAAAACATTTCTTTTAAAACATAATGGCCACTGGGTAAAGCTAGCAAAAAAGACTAATGTTACGGAATAGTAATAACGAAATTGTTTTTTAAAAGTACGATGAATGGGAACAAAACATATTCTCAGATTTTGTAAGGTAAAGCCAGGAGAGATGGCGCAGTCGGGAAGATTGCGCACATAGAGGTTCGGCGGGAAGGAGTAGAATGAGAGCACAGTGACTCCAGATAGTTGTACAACAACAGTAGTGGAGTGTCTACTTGAAAATGCACGTTGATTGCTTTGAGCGTCTAAGATAAAATATTGATATTTTGTTTTATTTTCCCAAAGTCAGTGCTTGAATTTTCATAGCTATTCCTCACAATTTTTTATACAATGTCAATAGTACAAAATATTTTAAACTTAAAAAAATTCTCATAAGCTACTAATCTAGACTAACAATATGAACATCAACGGTTTGTTTTAGTAGCGGCCATGTTTAAATAAAAGGCCGCGCAATCTCTCCTACCGAAATTGGAGAGTTTGCGCATCTGCTATTTAGGAGAGATTGTGCCTTGTTCCCATTAGTTTCCATGCTAGGAGAGATTACGCAGCTGATTGGTAAATTTGCATAAAAAATGAAAAATGAAAATGGACTAATTTAAATTTAAACGTGTTATTAAATTACATAGTTTTATATTGTAATCTTATCTGGACTTGCTTTTCCTGATTCTTTATTTATTTTTCCTTTAATTAAAATTTTTTAATTGTTTTTAAAATTATTTCCTTTTTCTGATTCTTTAAACATTAGGTTGAAGTATTCACGCCCAATACAATAAAACTTGTTCACAAAAACCTTACAGTGATGTCATTTAAGCGTAATTATTATTGTTAACAATTTAATTGTAGTTATTATTAGTAACAATCTCTCCTGCCCATGTGCGCAATCACACCAACCCTGTAAGGACACATTGCGCAAAATAACTTTCTTGGTTTTATTACAACTGTTCTATTAAATTGCAACATAACAACAAAATATCAACGGAAATGCATAAAAAACAAATGAAGTAATAATGAGTCATGGATAGTTTTGCAAAAAATTAATATTTAGATTTTTTATTGCTATTCTTTTGAATTGTGCGCAGACTATCCTAGCTTTACCTTATGTTTTTCAAATTATAAAGATTCTATCAATAATTCACAGTAAAACTCCAGTTATCCGAATTCTACTATAGAGTTCAAAAAATGTCTGGATGTATATCAAGAAACAGAACATTGAATTTAAAGGAAAAAACTTATTTAAATGCAAATTGAATGTATTCGTTCGTACCTAGATTCGTTCGTACCTCGAATGTATTCGCTAGTATCTCGAATGTATTCGTTCGTACCTTTAAATTCCTAGAGATAATCAAGATGAATTAACTAATGTTAAAATTTATATTTCATTGGAATTGGCATTTACGGTCTACGACAAAACAATTCAATTTTTTGAATGTGTTCAACTAATACAATTTAAGAACACATTGATTCAAACACAATTAAATACAATGAACCAAACATGAGTTAAAAATTAACCTGGTCCAGGACTCGAACCGGGCGTAACATGCTGTTACTCTTGACTACTGATCTACCCAAGTCGATACCCTAGCCCGCCACAATTTCTCGCATTTATACATGTTTCAAAGAGTTACCGGCAGGCAAATCATGCAGCACAATATGGCAATAGCAACGATGAATTACTGAATATTCACATCGGTAATTAATTATTATATATATTAAAACACGTAAACAATACGTCTGTTTACTTTTAAGTGCAATTTAAGAACATATTAATTCATACACAATTAAAGACAATGAATCCAATATGAGGAAAAAAATGACCTGTGTCAGGACTGAAACCTGGGACCTTCAGCAGTTGTCTGTATACGTTAATAAGTAATTCATTACCGGTGAATATTTATTAATTCATCCTTGCTAATGTTAACTCGTTCTGCATGATTTGCTGGCCGCTGACTCTTTCCATCATGCTTAAATGCGAGAAATTGTCGGGCAAGTAAATCAACTTTTGTGTATCAAGAACTGGTATATCAGCTTACGCTGAAGGTCCCAAGTTCGTATCCTGGCCCAGGTCAATTTTTCTCTATGTTGTTTTCAATGTGTCTGAATTAATATGTTCTTAAATTGTACTTAAAATTAACCAGACATATTGTTTATGTGCTTTAATAACACATTAAAATGAACGTAAGTATGGTATTTTTATTTTCTCCAGTTTTTGGCTTCATGGAAAAAGTGGAATTGTAAAAACGTAGCTCTAACGTAAGTTGAATACTTTAGTTCTACATTTTTATCGAGCAAAAGAAGTTTTATAGTAATTTTTAACTTCTTAATATAACTTTTGTTTTTAATGATTACCACAATTGTCTAGATTATGTTCAGAATAAACTAATTCAGATAATTGAAGCTTTTGACAGTACATACTATTAGCTGGATTCACCTTACATATTATTAGTAATTAAGTTGCATATAAAGAAATTGGCGTTTTAGAATTTTAAGAATTATATTAAATAAACCAATTAAAAAATCATAAAGAGATAAAAAATTGAAAATAGTTCCTTCTTAATTATGTAGTTACTTTTATTTGTTGACACATCACGTCTTTACATAGGATCAGTGTTACTCTTAAATAACAAAACACACACATATACACTCATGCATACATTTTTTAAGACAATGACAAAAAGTCTTAATAAAATGTTAATTTAAATGTGTATAAGCTTTTTATATATCTTAACATATTTGATCCGAAATTAAACTTCTTTTATTTCAGAAAATAACAACAACAACAACAACAACAAAAATAACGATAAGTTTTAACAAGAACAGCAGCAAAAATAGAAGAATGAAATATATAAAGACATGGCGTTTATAAAAGAAATAAATAGTAATTGTCGAAATAACATAAATGATTACATTTATTCAAACATAACATATTTATATTTTTACATCCAAAAAGGAATTGAAGATTTTTCTGAAAAAATATTTCAATTAATTACCATATGTAAAAAACTCATAACTAGCATAGAGTAATTAAATTATCCAGTTTCTAAATAAATTGTTTTCTTTTTTTATAAGAGGAAAGGCAATCAAAAACAGTAGCAGGATAAATATTTTATTTTAAAAAAATCCACTGGAAACAAATCTTATATGTAAAAAAAAAAATAGATTCATTTTGATGATACAATTTAAGCAGATATTTATTCATAAAACTACTTAGTAATTATTATCATAGGCGAAGAAAAAAATAATTAAAATGAGAATAATTGCAATGATTTAAAGCAAAAAGCATATTTTTAAATTTGGAAATAAGCTAATGCACCCAGTTTCTTAATTTTATCATGATTTTTTTACATATGTTGTTAATATATTAAAATACTGCACTTTTGGTAAACTATCGTGATTTAACATTATTACGCAAGAAATGGAAAAGCTGGAATAAGTGAAAATAAATAATAATAATAAAACACGGACCTTTTATTCATGTTAATATATTTGTATATATTTTTTTATTAAATGAAAAAACACATTAAGAACTGCCGTTACCGTACGGTTACAGCATAACAGCCAAGCCTTTTGCTGTTTGAATACCCGTATTTTTAAAGAGAAATAAATGATAGAGATTTTTATTTGATGACCGAAACTCTGCTATAAAATATGACAAATATTTCTATTCTGAGAAAGTGGTATGAAATGTAATCTTTGCATTTTAAAGAAAAATTAGATTCGTCCTTAATGGGTTAATACATATTTAAACATAGTTATAAATATGCATTCGCTTCTTTAATCTAAACTTTTTTATAGCCATGGTCAATGCAGTCCTATAAAATAAAACTTGTTCTTTTCAGGAATATCATATGCAAAATTACGAAATATAGTACTCAATATTTATGTATATGAACAGACCAGCTTTCCTTATCGGTCATGGTCCCTTTGGACCCTACATTATTATACATATACCTACTATGATACACCTTTTACATAGCGGAATTAAAAATTCTTATATTGCATTTATATCATATTACGTGAAAGGGTTTAGTATGTTAAGCCTTTTGTATGATCTTTGTTGAAACAAATAAAATATTTGACATGAAAGCCATATAAAAAAGTACTGTTGATATGTAAATAACTGACAAAAGGAGGCGTATAAACCACTGATCCTTATATTGTGAAATTTGAAATAACCCAATTTAAATTCCCATTGAAATTATTTTTTATTTTGAATTTTTGAAACTTATATTTATATACTTATGTCGATAATTCGTCAAAATGTAACAAGTTGGAAATTGTACGTCAAACGTTACAAACGAGGTGCGTTCGTACGCACGTTTTAGAATTAAATTCATGATATCCCGTGCGTAGAACGGGTTAAACAGCTAGTTAAGTATATATTTTATGACACTGTTCATACAAATATCTTAACCAGTTATATAAATATTCAGATATATATGTATCAGCTAGTTATATAAATATTCAGATCTTGATGACTTTTAATTCTGTGAATGAATATCGTCTGCAGATTAATTTCTGTCATAAAATAAGTATCTCGGTCGCTTGACGGTTAAACTTCGGAAGCTCCTATAACAAAAAAGCACCGATTTAAAAAAAAAAATTCAAATTTCTTAATAAATATTTTTATTAATATCTCCTAAAGTTTTGATTCGATTTTAATAAAATTTGAAATGTCTCGACAAAATTCTGCAAAGATAATATATTTTAAATTGCAAACCATTTGGTTGGGTAGTTTTGCGTTGTTATATGCGGACAGACAGACAGACAGACGGACGGACAGCCAGACGGACAGACAGCCAGACGGACGGACCAAACGACGACTATAGGTTCTACGTATTTATATAATTACGAACGCACCTAATAAATGAGAAATGTTTCTGGATCTAGCAAAACTTATAGAAAATATAATGTAATCTCTTCCGAGTTATCTACTATTCCGGAAAACATTCATTTGGCTTCTGAAGTTCGAGAAATCAGTAGAGTTTTGAGATTTAAAGAGGCATGTCTGATACCAGAAGTTGTTCTTTTACTGCCCGAATACAAATGCAAAAGCAGGAAAATTTCCAAGTAGTTTTAAAAGTGCATTAATCAACATGAATTATATATTTTTCGGATGCTATCAGTTCTCTAGTAAACATTTCATGTTAGACAAATTTGTTCAATTAACGAACATGCTAAATTAACAGCATTGTTATTAACATTAAAGTTAAGTTATTTTTTTTAACTCTTGTATGTACAAATTATGATACTTAAAATGTTTTTTTGAGAATAGATAGAATACGAAAAACCAATATTTCGTGTTGCAAAAACCGTTCAATAATCGGTGTTATATACTCGGGTAAGTTTCAGTTTTTCTTCTTTTAAATGAGCAGTAAAAGAATGTTTCATAAATGCTTTTTAAAATCTTGAATAGGTATTGGTTTTTGAAATTTCTGAAGATAAATGAACGCTTTTCGAAACAATCGATAATTCGGAATGTGTTGAGTTATATTTTCGTAAAGTTTTGATAGATTTAGCAATACATTTCCTATTTTTAGTGCATTGCTCTGAGCTCAGAGATGCTGTATTTCTTCACCCTCATACTCAAATAAAATCAAACAAAATCACTTATACTTTAGAAACCGTTACTGTAATTTGAAGTGAAAAACAGGTAGTGTTGAATTTTGTTAATAGATGTGGAGTACGTCAAATAAGAATGCAGCATTGTACTCTCTGCAAAAAAGACAAATATTTTTTAGTTTGTGAAAATATAATGTAATCACGAACGGAAACATACAATAACCTCTTCCGATTTACCAAGGATTCCGAAATGCATTCGTTATCTTTAGAAATCTCAGAAACAAATATATTTTCCAGATTTAAAGAGGCATTTTTAAACACAAACTTTCCGTTGCTGCCACTGGTTTTCGGAAACGTTTCCGAGTAGTTTTTTTAGTGTATTAATCAGTTTTCTCAACCTGGAATATAGTTTTTTAATGCTATTAATTCTTAAGTAAACATTTCCTGTTCAACAAGCATGTTTTACAGACAATCATAATAAATTAACCGCATTAACATTAGCATTAAATTTAATATTATTTTGTTACTCTTGCATGTATAAATTCAATTACACAGATGAAATGTTTTATTGAGAATTCATAGCATCCAAAAAAACGGTAGCCCGGTTTGAGAAATCTAACTAATATGCTATAAAAATATGGGAATCAGAGACAGCAGTAGTTTTATAAAAACTTTTTTAAATCTTGAAATTAAATAGGTTTCTGAGGTTTATAGAGATAAAAAGAGCTTTTTAAAATCTTGCGTACTTGGAAGAGGTATTGTATATTACCGTACGCTGTTATATAATATTTTCCTAGATTAAGAAACATTTGTTTGTTTTTTAAGTGTACAGCTTCCTTCCGAGAATCATTTGTGGAACCTGACACCACGAAACGAGTGTTTGTGTCATAATTATTATCTTTGTTGTACATGTCAACTAATACCATAAAATGTATGCATGTTTTGTACTATATATTATCCATCTGATGGTAGCAAAATAGTATATATATATATATATATATATATATATATATATATATATATATATATATATGGCGTTTTAACTAAGATTAGACACCACAAGATACAATATTCCACGAGAAAATGGTAGTTGGTTAAAGATATACAAAGTTGCAGCCGACATCAACAATCACGGCGAAGAGGTGAGGCAATGAAAAGAGTCCACAAGAGTTTCATCCATAAAAACTAGCCAATTTGCAGACAAATCTTTTATTTAGAATAAGAGCAATGCCGTAACAATTTCCACAGGTAGAAACTTGTCGCCCTCAGGCTCCACGATCGATCACTACATAATTTAATAGATGTAAAATAGCTGATATGAAAATTCTACGAGTCTACAACACCAGATACATATTTGTTTATATTTCCAAACACGTCAAAAATCCACTTCTCCGAAGGATGCCAGCGAGTTTTGTTCACTGAGCGTAGACATACAGAAAAACGACGTCAGGTGCGCACAAACCAATGAGTGAGAGGCGACCTCCAGCCCAGCGAATGAGGCGAGACGGAGAAGCTAAAACACGAAAGTGTTCGTCCCCTGGCCGCGCATCAATTTTGAAGTGAAAAAACCCCAGCGCTCGAAAATCAGAGCATGGAATAAAAATAATAAAAAGAAAATGGCTTTTTAAAAAACATTCGAAATGAGAAAGCGTCTTGGAATTTTATAGATTGGGGAGCTGGTAAAAGCTAAGAATGAACTTAAAATTTTAGATTAAGATTTGGAATAAGATATTATTAATATACGGATATTTACTTTTAAAAGTACATTAAATAGGAATAAATATTATTAAGAATTAAGGAATCACTGACTATGTCAGAAGTTAGATTAATTTAAAGGACTAATGCGAAATAAATGCGAAGGATTTGCGAAGGAAATAATTTTTTTATATAACATATATATATATATATACATATCTTATTTTCAAGATACATGTCTGCATATCCCAATTGCATGCACAAGACACTATTCAGAATAATTGGAGTTTCACTAAAACTTTTAAAGTCGAATGTGTTTAAATTAACATTAATAATAAATTTGTTCATTAATTCAAAAATCGATATAGGATTTAATCTATGATTTTTTTAATACTTGTTTTCTTTTTATGTTTTGTTATCAGAGGTAATCGTTCTCTACATCTTCATCATGAGTTAGTTTTATAGTTGTTTTAATATCTACAGGCCACTTTTCAAACTCAGGATTAAAAATTCTTTAGCGTAAATCTTTAAGTTTTAAGAACTTGTTCCTACCTGTTTAATCTGGAGTTTGAAAAGCGATGATATATAAGTTGATAGCATTTTAACATAGGTAGGCACTATAAAAAATAAATTGTTCTATAAGAGATATAACGTGTATTAAATTGTGTAAAGTCATATTACACCATTCAATATCTTTGTACAATTTGAAAATTGAATATGTTATGAAGCTATTTAATTTGCGTACAGATGTAGTTTCAGTTATAAAAGCGATATCTAGAAGTTGGAAAATGAGTATGGGCTACCAATTACTCTATTCGCAGCCAATTACTCTATTCTCTTAGCATCGAAAAGCGGGATTTAGCAATTCTATCACCAAAACTATCTGATATATGGGGAAAATGTCATTTAGATAATTATTCAGTACTGTCGATTTAGTGGAAAATTACATTCTATGTGCAGGAATAGTGAAAACCTGAAGCGTAAACCCCGATTGTCAGTTGGTGCGATTTGTATCATTGCTCCCGGAAGAACGAATGTTTGTATTAGTTCCAGTTGTGCATCCACTCCTGTAGCTGAGAGTGCAGGATACCCTCCCAAACCCCGAGAATAGACCAAAAATTTAATGTTTCCTAAAATTATGAAAGTTTATATTTATTAATAAACGTGGGTGTTCCGAAAACCAAAATTTTCTGAAATATTAATTTTGTTTAAGATTTATTAGGTTTGTTAAGATTTTGTTTAATTCATATATTTTTTCAATTTTGCTTTTAAAATAAAATTATTAATACGTTTAATAGGAGATAATTAAATATTTTAAATCTTTAAATATATAACCATTAGAGAAAGCATAGATTATATAATTGAAAAATTCATCATTCTCACATTTATAACTGCCATAATATGAAACGGACTGGTCAAGTAATTTCATTGATTAAATATGGACATCCAATATCACAATCTCCAAGCTTTGCGTATCTTGCGTATCAAAGCTGAAATCGTTATCAAAAGTAGAGTCAAAACCACAAGGGTTTCAAGTCCAGTTTGAAATAACAAAATGTAAAAATGAAGAAAAACAAAAAGTTCTTTGGCCCTGCATGTCGGTTTTTATTTGTTTCACTAGCTGTTTAACCCATTCTACGCACGGGAGTTCATGAAATTAATTCTAAAATCAAAATTAAAAATAAAAATGACAACAAACAAATTTAAATTATCTAAATAAGAAATAAGAATTCCTTTTTTAAAGGGTTGAGTTATTCAACTATTCGATTTAGGAAAATATTTTTCTACTACTATGCATTTTTTAATGAAATTTAATTTATCATGTTGCATCAGACGATCAAACGATACATTGGAATAATAAGGGAATAAATATAAAAAAAAGTTTTGTTAATGTTTGTGGTAAAATGTTTTTCTTTATTTTTTAAAAAATATAATAATTAAACGAAATTAAATAATCTTTAATTATTTGCATGCGTGGTAAAATAATTATTGTAATACCCGTACATCGTCTTAGTATTGCAGCGTGGCGTACGTAATATGCATATCTCACACTGCTGTAAACAATTAGAACTGGTTTGAACTCGCGCGATTACGGGGTGAACAAATTCGTCAAAAACATAAAAAAAACTCGATTTAAAGTGTTCGAACTTTTTGCCCTAATCGTTCAGGGGCCCCTTTTCAGCAACCCGTGTGTCAAATTTCGTAGCTGTGCGCCCTTTTGTTTCTGAGTTTTTAAGTTTACATAGATAGTTATGCGCACGGATTTTAATAGGGTAGGTACGCGCACGGATCACAAGTGCTCAAAAGCAAATCACTAACTTTGACTGTTGGTAGGCATCAACTGAATACGGGCTCTGTACTTTTATTATGAACATAAATTTAATTTTTACGAAAACTGTTATTCTAAAATAGCGGTGTTATCTATAAACAGCTAGCTGTTTAACCCGTTCTACGCACGGGAGTTCACGAATTTAATTCTAAAACCAAAATAAAAAATATAAATCAGTACAACCAAACTAAAGTTTATGAATATAAAAATGTGTTATGAAACATAAATTGGACATAATTTGTTGTTTGAACATGAATTTAATTTTTACGAAAACTGTTATTCTAAAATAGCGGAATTATATATATAAAACAGCGATTAAAAGTTACTGGTGAAGCTAAAAATGTTAAATTTGTTAAAAGTAATTAGTTCTGTTGAAATCAGAGCAGTTGATTTGGATTTATTAATAAGGAGGGTCATTTGATGAAAAAGCCGCCGCCAGGTGGCGCTCGGTCAAGTAAAATAAATGTGATATTTAATAAAAAGTCGTTTACCATTCCCGCAAACCTAACGAATAATCTGTTAAATAAAGTTTTCTGTATTAAAAATCTCTATCATACTAATATATGTCATGTAAATAACCCTTAAACCTAGCTAATTATCATTCATTAAGTAGATAAAATCCTTTAAAATCCTTTAAAAGTTTTTAGCATTTGGCAACGGTTAATAATTAAGTTGATTGTCTACATGTCATATAATCTCTGATCCATCAAATATAAACACTCGACTCGCCCAATTGCAATGATCCCTACTTTGATTTATTTAATGACTCCTGTGAAGATTTTATACAACCAACCAACCGAAGATAAAAAAGCGTATTTTTGAAGAGATCTTTTTGCGGATGGATTTTAATTGATATTTAATCTATCAAAAATCTATTTAAAATTATCGAATTTTTTGCCCCAATCGTTCATGGCCCCCTACCATCAACCCGTGTGCCAAATTTCGTAGCCCTGCGCATTGTGGCTTCCGCGTTTTTGAGGTTACATAGATACGCCCACGGATTTTAATAGTATAGATACTTGTGCTATATCCAAGATCTAGTAAAACTCTAAAAGTAATATTATAGTTTGAAAATAGGGGTATTCAAAGTTTAAAACAATAGTCGTGTATGGCAACCTGCTAATAAGAAATTCAGCATGTTGTGTTCTAAGAGGATACATGCGGTAAGCAATTTCTCAACAAAAATGAACATTCTACATTAGTCTATGCAGTGTACACGTACAGGGTGATCGGATACCATATATTGTTCAGAATGACAATCCTTAATCTGAGTACATAAAAATTGTACAAGGAACCATACTACAAAGACGCATAATTTTCGAGAAAAAATGCAAAGGAAATCGCTGGTGTCACATATTCCGTTGCCGTTTGTAATGCATTATCATTACACTGACAGAAAGAAAAGTACATATCGCACTATTCATAAGCGGAGTACATTATCAGTATTCAAAGATTATCGATAGGTTCTAGCTGCCGAATCTTAAAATGATCCGCCACCTGTTCATTTGCATACTAAACTGACGTCTACCATCCATTCATCATAATTTGGAAACTTCATGAAATAAAACTATATAATTTATTAAACCAAAATAAATTTCTAGTGATTTCGTTAATATAGGGGGTTATTCTGAATGATGGACCCAATTTTAAAAAAATTGTATTTATTAAAGTACAAATCCAAAATGAACAATCTTTATACCAATGAAAAGAGGAAATTTCAAAGTTTTTTTTAAAGACCTTATAAATGTTCAGTGTGTCTACCGTTTGCTGCACAGCAAACATCTACGCGATAGCCAAACTCGTCCCGTACATGAGAAAGCAAATGTGACTATTTCTTCTGGGGTTATGTTAAGGAAGCTGTGTGCGTCCCGCCGCTACCAACAACTGTGAACGATCTGCGGAACCGTATCACTCAGTAACAGCAGATACGCTTTCACGTGTGTGGGACGAGTTTGGCTTTCGCGTAGATGTTTGACGTGTAGCAAATGGTGGACACTTTGAACATTTATAATGTCTTAAAAAACTTTGGAACTTCCTCTTTACATTGGTATAAAGATTGTTTATTTTGGATTTGTACTTTAATAAATACAATTTTTTGAAAATGGGTCCATCATTTACAATAACCCTGTATATACAATGTCAATATTACTTAAAAAACAATTGCCGGTCTGACACGGCCCAGAAAAAATGTAGTCCAGGCCCAAGTCATAAAAAAGAAAATTAACTTGAGACCAGTCCGTACTTGCCTATAAAATATTTTACTTTATCTTAAAGCCAAATCCTAGGTGTGCCACTAGATAGTTCAAATGTATATTATGGCATACAATGAAATGTTACAGCATAGACAATAGTTTTCTGTGTATTCTGCCATAATAATTTTCTTTGATTACAAATCCATAATTTTCGTTAAATTTTTCTTGTTCTCTGTAAGAAAAAACAACAATGTAGTATCGACAGGAAATTTAGAAATTTAAATTCACCCTTTTCTCATTTGATGTCCTTTATGATAGTAGAAGTTGCTACTGTGATGCACATTCTATGTCATTTCCTACTAAATAGATTACTCTAAACATATTTCTAATTTTTTTCCCTTGAATAGATTTCGGGACAGGATAGCTATTTTCCACATTTAATAGCTAGAAGTGCCAAGAGTGGTCTCTTTCAGTAGCGCGGTACTCACTCTCCTATGCGTAGATACTACTTTTATAACTGCAGCTATATCCATTCACAAATTAAATGGCTGCGTAATTCATATTTTTTTTTTACACTGCATACAAAATTAAATATGTAATTTGATGTGTGAATATGAAAGTCTAATTAAATTACATTGTTATCAATTATAAAAGGACATTTATAAATAAATGAATAAGATAAGTTCTGTATATTGTTAAATGAAGGATTCAAGTGGTTTTACTAAAACAGTGTTAAAACAAATATCATGTACTCTATTAGTAAAAACTTCCTTTACTGTCTTCCCGTTATAAGAAACATAAATCATGAAAGTGAGACAATTAATCTTATAAACTATAAAAAATTGTCTATTGGAAATTTATTTTTAGTACTTTTGAAACCCGATAAAAGTTTATATTTACTACAAATACCGATCGTTTAAACTGTAAAGAGATGACTGATCGTTACCTTTAAAGAGATTATTTACGCCAATAATAAGTTAATGTTACTTTTATAACATAACGTACTTTATTAAGGTCGTTTCAACTTCATGAATTAAAAAAAAACTTTGAAACAGAAGTTTTGTATCTTTCTCGCTTTTTCTTACTTTTTTTTTTCTTTGTAGCGCTAAACACTTTCATCAAATCATTTCTTGATAGCCTTACATTTTTTTGGGTGAAGAAGAAAATTAACCCTTTATATAGTTTTATTGCTGAATATATCTAGTGTGTTTTCTAGTAAAAGTATGACATTTCTTAGGAACCAAATTATTTCTTGGTGTTTAAGTTTATGGTAATATTCCGAAAATTTACATATTTCACTTGACGAGACGTTTAAAAAAATCTCCATAAATGCCATCCAAAAATTATTTCTATAGTGTTAATTTCCGATACAGTCAGCCAAATAAAAAAAAAATAGAGAGAGAGAGCACGCGATACATTTTAATTACCAAGATATCTCACAACAATAGGGAATTATATTTTCTTTCAATTTAAGTTTTAAAAAAAGCTTATAAAGCCGTGTACGTACGATAAATGTTAAAATTTTCAATACAAACACCCACATTTAAAATATTCGGTTTGTTTGGTAAATTTTAACTTCGCCCAAACGAGGAAAAATATTCAGTCAAATAACTTAGAAATTATGAAGATTTACGGTTTGATACTCTTAACTCATAAATTTTACATTAAAATACCAAACAGGAAGTCATTCAGTCAAATAGTTTTGCAACTACGAAGATTATGAAGTTTGGAACGCCTAATGTTAAATTCATTTTTAAAAGTTGCAAAACAAACTGCAATGCTGTTAGTTTTTTAAGCATAAATTCAACATTCTGGATTGAATGAGCTGTAAATTTGGATTTGCATATTTAAAGCTTTTACAAATCAATTTCTGTGAATTTTTTTATAGGTTTCAATATACATGTTTTGTGAATATTATTTCATAATATATAGTTTTTATTGAAAATTATGTTTTGTTTTATTTTTTTAATTTATGCATGATGTGCTTGTACGTCTTTTAAAAAATAATTATAAAAAGCGCAAAATGTTAGTTTGAGTAACAGGAATCTCGAAATTCAGATTTTAACTGAGCATTTTCGTGCTTAGAAATTTATGTAAAATATGGAATGATGATCGCCGATCCTATCATGGATAAGTTTTTTTTTAATTTTAATTTTCAGAAACACGTTATAAAGTATTTCGTTTACGTGAACATACTTTCTATCAACATATCATAAGCAGGCACTTGACCTTCATATGAAAATTTATTTAGTAGAAAATGTTAAATATGTCAAGAATATAAACTTAAAATTTGATATGTAACCATTTCATACTTTTTTCAGATATTGTTTTGACGCTACGCTAAAGTTATTGACTGAGTGGGCTGTATTGAGAAAATGTGTAATGTTTTGATGCGAATAATGCGAAGAGTCTCTAAATAACTAAAATGTTTATATACATATTCACATTACATTAGGTTAAATCCAAAGTGCTGACACCATTGTCAGTTTCGAACAATATCATAATGAATGAGCGGACAATACCAATGGAAGAACATAATAAATGTATTATTCTTACTATGATTAAGAAATACCATAACTATATTATTCTTACTATGATTAAGAAATGACTTCTTATTACTATACTTAATGACCCCATGGTTATTTTAGCTAATAAAATAGCTCCATTATGCGGATTATTCCATGTTGAATTTTTCGTGCTAATATCACAACAATGCGGGAGAGACTTACTATTGCCATAAGGCAAAAACAAAATTATGATGGAATGCACCAAAGTCGTCTGCAAGGCCAAGGGAAGCCGTAACAGATATTTTATTCTTAAACATAAACTTTGCAGTTTCAAATCGGTTTATATAAAAATATAATATGTCTTAAACATTGAATTATAAAAAAAATTAAGGCATTTTTTTAATTTTTAAAAGAATTTTTTTAGTTGTTTGAAAAACTAGTAAATACTCTTTAAATGCTTTAACTTCTTTATGACTTTGTTCTAAATTTAAAAACAGCGTTTTCTAAGTGATCCAATAAAAAGACAAAACATTTATACAGGAATTTTCTAAATTCGGGATTTATTTTTAACAGTTGACCGCTGTGCGCATTTTGATTAAGATATATCTGATGAAGAAAAATATAAGAAAAATATCAGAAAAGATATAAAAGAAATACAAATTATTTACGGTGCTCAATCGATTAATATTACTGAGAACTAAACCCACCAGACCTCTTGGCAGGTGAGCATGCTCAGAGCAAGGGAAAGAATATTTATTTACACAATATTTTGTTTTCAGAAAAAGGCAAGTGATAGTGTTTTGCATTAGGTAAAAATAATAATAATAATAATAATAATAATAATAATAATTTCTTTTAAAATGATATATATATAGTCTATATATCTATATATATTATAAAGACAAAAAATAATTATAATTTTTTTTTCGATTTCTTTAAGTGTATTATGTGATGCCTGTTGTACTTATACAGAAACTACCTTAGAATAGAGAAATTTCTTTTAAAATCAGTAGTATAAGTAAATTAAACACTAAATACTCTTTATCGAACATTAAAAACATATCTATCGTATTTTTTCTCATTTTTAAGATTCAAATTTCTGCATTAAAACGCATGGCAGTAAAAAACATGCAATAATTTACCTTTTAGAAAATATTATACAGAATGAATTCTTCTGGAAACATATTTTTCTATCTCTACGCAATTTGTTTTGTCGCATATTGATATTATAAATCTTTTAAATTATATTCTATTCGCAAATCACAATTGGTTACCTTCGTACTTAATATTGTGCCAATATTTCAGTAATCATAAATTCTTCGAATAAAATACCAATATTGGTTAAAGATAGGTCATATATTAAACTTTTTGTAACGGAGTGTAATTACTATAATATAAACTCTGACTTTACAGTGGATATATTTAGAATAAAAGACCAATATTGCTGCAATATTGGCTATGAAATGACGAAATATTTTTTATCAATATTTCACGAATATTGGCATACTATAAATACCACAATATTACACACCCTTTTACAACACTACTGCCAACATTTTCCAAGATACAATATTAGGCACAATTAGGGCTAACATGAGCAATATTAGTCCAGTATTGTTTTGCTACTAGAGTATTATTTATATTATTTTTTTAACTAGTCATTTTTATAAGAATGCCTACTTCTCTAAAAATAATCAATCTTATTTAAATGTAAAGGGTATATCTTGTAAAAGTTTATATAAGATTTTTAAAAAAACTTTTAAGCCTAATATTCACCACAAAGTCTTTGCACACACTCTAAAAGCTATACGAACAGTTGCCGAAAGATCCCCGTGATTTGATGAAATTTTCACGTTTTCATTAAAGGGTTTTAAAACATTTTTAGCTTGGATTGGTAACGTTTTGTGTGATTTGAGGCTAAAAGTACGTACACAAAAAATCCGTTTAAAACCCATTAAGCGCCATTGCTCCCATTTTGGGAACATTGCTTTAGGATTTTTTTTCTAAAGTGCGTATTTTATAAATTGTTAAAAGGTTCATGTTATTTGCATTTTGAATATATTATATGACATATGACATTTTCATTGACATATGAAAGTCACATTAGAATTTTCTATTTTTTAAATCGTGTTAAAAAAGGCGAAAAATAGCTTTTTTGCAGTATTCGAAAGAAATATTTAAAAAAAAAAAAACTTTATAATAAAAATTATATCTTTTAGTTAAAATATGTTTATAACAGTGTATTATATTAAACAACTTCAATCCGGAATTAATATGTATAATAGATCAATCACAATTACCGAAATCATAAGTTGTTCCCAAAATGGGAGCAATGGCACCTAATGGGGGTAATGTTTTTGAAAACGTGTACATATGCCTCCGTGCATTTGTGGTATTTATTTTTCCATTTATTAGCTATAGAAGGTATAATATCATTCTGAAACTAATATTTTTAGGAGATTTCATATAAATTTGTCCAACTTTTAAATTTATAATAAAAAACAAAAAGAAATTACAAGTTCTATAAGCATTTCCATTATCCATCTCTTTATTTTTCATTATTACATCATTTTTTCTGACTATTTTACATGGAAGATGATTGAACAATTTTTGAGATTTGGATGATTTTTCGGATGTTCTGGAAATCGTTTGTTTGTCACCTGATTGCGGTAATGTAACATATGAGGAAGATATCTTCCTCATATGTGTGTCACATAAATTATTTTCTATTACATATGTAATAGAAAATAATTTATGCGACGATTTATCTCATGTTATATTTGGTGGAGTAGAACTTTCTGTAAATTCTAAATCAACAGACAATCAAGGAATATCTGATTTAGTGTTTAAAAAAGACAAAGTATTAAACATAGGCTTGATATTTTAGATGAAAGTTCAGAGGAGTCTTCAAATTGGAATATGGAAAAAAAAAGTTAAAAAACCAATTTTAGAAAACGAAAAAAATGTAATATAATGCTGCATAAAATTTTTTCAATCATTTTCATGTAAAATAGTAGTACAAAAATGATGTTAAGAAGAATGCTTATGGAATCGGTAATTTTATTTTTAATTTTTATTACAAATGTAGATGTTGGACTAATTTATATGAATTCTTCGTAAAATATCAGTTTCAGAATGATATTATTCCTTTTATAGCTAAAGAACTGAGAAATACCAAACATAAATGCACGGAGGCATAAGAAATTTTTTTGAAAAAATTTACCCCCCATTAGGCGCCATTGCTCCCATTTTGGGAACATGCTATTTTTCCTAAATATTCGAATTTTTTAAATTTTTTTCTTCAGAAACACCTTAAATACTTTCTATTCATAAAGAAAAAACAGCTTAATATATATATATATATATATATATATATATATATATATATATATATATATATAGCGGCACTTAATGGGTTAAGGTACAAGGCAGTCCTGGCAGCACAGTTGCCGGATCATTTACGTGATTTGACAGAAATATTTTTGTTCAACTTTTGGTTAAATCAGTAATGTTTACGTGTTTTAGGGAAAGGAAGAAATATACAAATCGAAATGGAAATTTTCCGTTATTAGTGGATTTAATTAACGGAATAATAAATTATTGTCGTCTTTTTTAGAGTGCAATCTTTTCTAAACATTAATGAGTATACAAATTATGTTTTGAGTATATCTGTATCAATTCTTTGCAAGTTATAATTTGCTTCGCTTTCATACAAACATGTTTGAAGTTCCATATAAATTTCGAAATTAATATTTAACCTTTATGTTAAGAAATACAGAAGTACAAATCATTATTAAAATATAAAGCTTCCCCTAATGAATGTAAAATTCTAGACTACAGTCAGACTATTATTTTATACAAAAATTAAAAAATAATGGTAAAAGTTTCTACAAAAACTTAACAATCGACGAGCAAACAAAAATACATATGATGTCTGAACGTGTGTGCAATGAAAAAAGATTTAATAAACCACAGAGACAAATAAAGCTTAAAAAATACACTGATTTAAAACAAACGATTTGACAAATATATTTTCCTCTTTATATCTTAGTTAAGAATTGTTTTATTTAAAAATAAGAATATTGTGTAACGTTCCATACTTTTTTATTTGGTATGTGAAATCTCTTTCTGCTTATTTTTTTACTTTTGAAAAATACAGCTTCACGAAAATGTAAGAAATATCTCCACATGAAAACGAAATGTATAAAATTGAGTTTATATTACTTTAAAATAAATGCCAATCAAACAGCGTAATGTACCTTTATATAAAATTAATACTGCACATACTTTTAATAAAATCATCTTTAAACGCGAGATTTGATTGTTATTTATAGTTGTTGATGTAGAACGCTTGAAGTAATTTATGATAAAAATTCTCCAATTACTGAAGAAAGCTATTTTTGAAACGATTGCTTGTTGTTGATTACGATTATGGAAAACTCTTCATTAATAACTATTCCTTTTATTTGCTGAAGAAAGAGTTTTTTTTTATATATATTCTACACATTGATCCCCTAAATTTGAAAACGAATAACGCATTCTCTATTAAACGAATTTTAAAGTTATATGCAGAATAATTTAGATTATCTGAGATAATTTTAATATGGTGAACATATTTATATGGAGTTTTTTATGCATTTAGAACGATATTTGTGAGGCATTATGCTTGCTGTAAGTGACATTCACATAGAAACATCCTGAAACTGACATATGATCAACTGACAATTAAAACATATAATTATACCCAGCCTGAACTACCAGTCCATAAATAATGAAATTTGGAGGGTAAATATAGTTTTCAAATTGCAGGTATTTGCAAAGGAAATATTTAAAAAATTTAATTTTTAATTAATTAATTATAAATTAATTTAATGTCAATATGAATAAAACAACACAACTATTTAAATAACGGTAGCTTACATTGTTAAAAATCTGCAGTAAACTGTACAGTCATTTAATAGTTTTTATAAAAAACGGTTACATAGCCGTAATTTAGCGCTATTCTGACCATATCATTCCCCATATTATGGTAAGAATAGAGTTAAACGACGTCTATATAAGCGTTTTTTACAAAAACGGTTAAAGGATTGGTCAGTTTGCTGAAATTTTTAACAGTGTACACTGTTAAAAATCTGCAGTAATTTAATAAGTTTTATATGAAAACAGTTACATATCCATGATTTATTTCATTTCTGATCAATGTCAAAGTTTCAAAAGAATCTCAAGTATCCGTTATTTACAAATGACTGGACAGTTTCTTGCAAATTTTTAACATACCCTAATTAGTTCCAGAGATAATGATAGCCCTCATGAAATTGCAATTATACATTTTTTACAATTATTGAAAAAATAAATACTCTAATCCCAATATATTTAAAATATTAAAAAAAGGACATTTTTATTAATGCTGTTGATTTTATCAAACAAAAACAAGATCGAAAGAAAAAGGAGCAAAAAAAAAAAAAATAATAATAATAAAAAAATAACAGCAAATTATAACTGAAAAAACTTAAACAAACAGAATGAAATTGTGTGACAAAATTTGTGTTAACGAAGCAGGAGAAAATTCTAAACAATTGGCATATAAGGTAAAGCCAGGAGAGATGGCGCAGTCGGAGAGATTGCGCACATAGAGGTTCGGAGGGAAGGAGTAGAGTGAGCACGCAGCGACTCCAGGTATTTGTACAACAACAGTAGTGGAGTGTCTATTTGAAAGTGCACGTTGATTGCTTTGAGCGTCTAAGATAAAGTATTGCTATTTTGTTTTGTTTTCCCAAAGTAAGAGCTTGAATTTTCATAGCTATTCATCAGGGTTTCTACACAATGTCAATAGTACAAAATATTTTCAACTTAAACGATTTCTCATAAGCTACTAATCTAGACTAACAATGTGAACATCAACGGTTCGTTTTAGAAGAGGTCATGTTTAAATAAAAGGCCACGCAATCTCTCCTACCGAAATTGGAGAGTTTGCGCATCTGCTACTTAGGAGAGATGGCGCATTGTTCACATTAGTTTCTATGCTAGGAGAGATTACGCAGCTTATTGGTAAATCTGCATAAAAAAATGAAAAATGAAAATGGACTAATTTTAAGTTAAACGTGTTATTAAGTAACATAATTTTATTTTGTAATCTTATTTGGACTTACTTTTTCTGATTCTTTATTTTTTTTCCTTTAATTAAAATTTTTTAATCGTTTTTTAAATTATTTCCTTTTTCTGATTCTTTAATCATTAGGTTGAAATATTCACTCCTAATACAATAATATTTGTTCACAAAAACCTTACAGCAATGTCATTTAAGTGTAATTATTATTGTTAACAATTTAATTGTAGTAGTAACAATCTCTCCTACCCATGTGCGCAATCACACCAACCCTGTAAGGACAGATTGCGCAAAATAACTTTCTTCGTTTTATTACAACTGTTCTATTAAATTGCAACATAACAACAAAATAGCAATGGAAATGCATAAAAAACAAATGAAGTAAAAATTATTCATGAATAGTTTAGCAAAAAATTAATATTTTGATTTTTTATTGCTATTCTTTTGAATTGTGCGCAGACTATCCTAGCTTTACCTTACTAGAAGTAGCAAAGTTTTAATAATAGTTTAAAATCTAGAAAAAAATAAATAAAATTTTACCATGAAACATATTTATTATGTGAGAAAAAGATTAAATAGAAGAAAAATGCAATGGTTTCCATATTAATTAAAAATATATTAATTAATATTAATATATTTCCTGTTTATTTTATGTTTTTTCGAAGAGAGGTTTGGTATCAACCAAAATATGTGTATAATTATATAAGTAGACATTTAATATCTTCAAGGGTGGTAGGCTATTATATGTCCCACTTATTTTTTATCCCCAAATGACACAATGACACCATGATTTTTCAATATAATTTAATTTTTAAACTACGTAAGAAAAGCTTTAAGCTTATTTTCAAATAATTTTTTTTTGCAAATCCTGGTGTAATTCAATCATTTTAAAATTTTAGTAACCGAAGTACATTATTCCTGAATGGATTAAACAGATTTACATTCCATGTACAACAAATTATTTATGTAAACTTGTACTGTGCGTGTTCATTCTGCACCGGTATAGCACAGTAAATACTCAGATATCGGATAATAAACAAGTCTTTATTGGGAAGGGTCAATGGAAGAGTCTCAATCACAATTTATCCTACACTGACAATTACTTTCAAATAAGCCCACTAAGAAATTTACATTTCACTATAACTAACCCAAATTATTTGAACGGAATGAATATTTAAAGCTTTCACATACGCACAGACGATCGATGAAATACTTCGGGCTTAACTCCAATACTCAATATCCCTCGTTGAAACACGCAAGCTCTAGCAACTTTGTTCAAGATCAGCTAAATTCCTAAAAAGGTAGCAGTCCGTGGTCGCCGAAGCAACTTTACTGAGGTAACAAAAAAAAATTATTTTACCACGTCGAACATTTCTCTAAACCAACTTTAATCCAGGAATAATCGCATCGTTCGCTGGCAAGCGCCTCTCTTGTTTTCCACTAAGGCGAGGTACGACCAAATCCGAAGCTACACACTTTTGAACCTGCTTATATACGATTGTTGAAAACCAGAGTAGCCAAAATTTGCATAAAACCGCTGCGAAACGCAGAAAACCCACAAATTCCGAAGGCCACATGCTTTCGTCGAAAATTAGAGTAAAATAGTATATAGATGCCCCTGCACGCACACAAATATTAGATTGACGATACGTTCACAATCAAAACAATCGAGTACCTATATGAGGCAGTCGCTGGTCCACTACAAACTACATTGAAAATGTTATGACAAACACTTTATTATATGCATATATTTTATATTGTTTCCTGCTATGCTTAGGAATGTGTGATAATAAAATTTTAAAATCCTATATTATGTTCCAACCTTTTTTTTCTAAATTACCATTAATTATTTTTTTACACTATTTAATATATAATTAGTTCTTTATTGTCAAATTTTATAATTTTTTCTTCCTTGTGTATGTTAAACACACAATTAAAATAATGCTTTAGTAATTATTTCTGATATTTCTAATGTAATGTAATTTTATAAGTAATAGTAATGTGGTTTTAAAAGGTTTTTCAATTAGGGTGAAACTGTTCATCATTAGAAAAATAGATTTTATTTAGAGATTTTAGTTATTATATTAAAATCTGGTTGTGTGTTTGTATTTGGCATCTACTTATTTGATAATTTGATGAATTAGGGAAGAAAAAGAGCAGCAATACTTAATAAAGGACAGAGGCTTGTCATGATAACATTTGAACTTTCAAAATTTAATTTAGTTTCCGAGGTATTACTGTATTTTATCTGTTAATTAAATTTTTGTATGGTGGTAACTAAATTTATCCCACCGTGTAAATAACACGTAGATATATCGAAATAATAATTATTAATATATATAGATGTCATTTTCTCGTTAAAAATAAAAATAAATATTATTTTCAGTATCAATAGCTGATGAAAGTAATATCGTGATTAAATTAGTATATTTTCCAAGAAAATTCGACGAAATGAAATATTTGTTTGCATTTATTACTTATGAATCAGTTTATTAAAAAAAACAACAACATCGTCTCTGATGAATTTGACATATAAATAACATTACATCGTAACTATTATCAGTTTTACATACAATCAAAAAAGATAAGAATAAGGATATCCCACTACGATTGACAGCTATTTTTTTTATTGAAGTTAAAACTAGTATAATATCGTTTTTTTCAAATAAATTAGTATATAAAAACACAATTTTATTTATTAAATAAATTATTTTGATGTTATATATATTTTTTTAATATTTACAATTTTCATTAAAAAATATTGCAATAAATGATACTCACCAAAATGTCTTTACGCCAAAAATAATAACAGTTTGTTGTTTTTTCCCGTAAATATGCAATTGGAATTACTTAAAAGGTAGATCTGATTCCTAAAATAATACACACACACACACTTCAGGAGATATACCCATTCATGTTATTACTTTGATGATTTTTCATATATTTTCTACATGTTAATTTATAAAAATACAACTGTAAAAGTTCAGAAAACTTCAAATATTTAAAATGATCGTTCATTTCCCTAACTACACCACATAAATTGTAGGCATAGAGTTTTATATAACTATAAATGTAATTTCTAGAGAAAAAAACGTTTCACATAACTGATTGTTCATAAAAATCCTGTTCTCCAGAAAACTCATTTCATTTACTTCTGAAATTATATAAGAAATATTCATCCTAAATTCTCAATACTTTCTAGATTTATAGGTTGAACCTGCCTCAATGTCAATATTAGAATTTTTTCCTTCTTAAGGTTACTTAAATACTTGATTTGAGTCCTGAAATAAAAACAGCCGTAACTATATATCCAGTGAATGAAAGAAAAAACAAATCAATCAAGTGCGAGTATAACTCGCTCTCACACCCAGAAAAAGGAATTGATTAAAACTACAAAACATGTTTTGTTGAGTACATTTTGGTTGTTTTAGCAAAATTCAAGTAAAATTGAACCATTTTACTTGAATTAACAATACATTTTTTGCTGACGATACAATATTTTTTTTTGGAATTGCAAAAAAAAAAAAAAAAAAATTTGTTGATTCAAACAAAATTTCCATTGACCTATATTTAAACAAAAAGGTTTGTTGTGTCAACCAAATTTTTGTTGATTCAACAAAACTTTTTTCTGGGTGCAAAGGATTCGGTACAATGAATTTGTTAATTACTATTTATTAATTAATAAACTTTTACTACCCCTATTTTTTTCTTAATTTAGTTTCAGTAGATTCGGAAATGGGAGAGGAACGGGGTTTATTTTTCCAGTATTTTTGACGATATCTCTCAAAATATCATACCTAAAATTAAAACAAATGTATTTTTGAGTTCGATGTTACTAGATCTTTCGAACGATACCCTACACGATATACAAAAGAACATTTATTTTTGAAGTAACTTAATTAATATTACGGCTAATTACCGTCAATGTTTTTCGAAAATCATTATCAAATATCCTTGGGTGATTCTGCGTTGATTGATATCTCGAGTGCTCGCTAACCCCGCCGCTGAACGCCCGAAAAGTAAAGTTTGTGTCTGACAGAAAGATGCGTTTTTCTACTACCCCTAATTTTTCCATATTTGTAGTTTCAGTAGTTTTGGAAATAGAAAGAGGTGGTGGGGATATTTGTGTAGTGCATTTTTGACGATATCTCTCAAAATATAATACCACAAATTAAAACTAATATATTTTTCAGTTCGGTATTACAAGATCTTTCACACGATATCCTACACGATATACAAAAAGAGAACTTTCTTAAGTAACTTAATTAGCCCCCTAAATTTTCACTAAACATATTTGTGAATGTCTAATTATCGGAAAAAAGGCTTTATAGCTTTCCCAAGCTTGAACTTTCCACGTCGCATAGTTTACGAAAAAAAGGGATCTGACAGACAGACGGACACAGGAATGATCTTATAACGATTCCGTTTTTACTTTTTAAGTACGGAACCCTAAAAAACAAAAACGGTTTTCGATAACCAATTATAAAGTCTTTTAATTAAAATTTTTAAAGATAATACGATATTGTCGGAAAATTACCTATTTAATTGTAGTGATGTACCTTAAGATTCTTACACTCAACAATGCGATTAATGCTCTCAATTAATAGGAATTGAATTTAATGTAAAACATACATTTTCAACTAACTATTTGTGAAAGATAGTTGTAACGTTTCACAAGGCCACTTAAACTAGAATCATTTAGCGTGTAAAAATGACATTTTTATAGCATTTATTTTAACCATTTATGATCTGACAGTACTTTTGAGTAACCTTAAAAAATTTAATGCAATGTCTTGAGTATTTTATATTTAATATAGAATTTATTTAATAAAAAATAATAATAACAAATTATTATTAAAAAATGTGGATTTTGATTTTCCCACAAAATACTTTGTTCACATTTAGAAAGAACTAACTCTCTCTTTATAAAATTTTATAACCACCTTCGAACTGTGTAATCTGAAACAGTACTTTGTCCGTATGCAGCGCAAATTTTACGAGCAGTTTGACTAACATGTTTACCTTTCTTGAAATAAAAGAGCAGAATATGATGAAAATGAACTTTTTGGTTCTCCATTCTTAACACCGCACTGAAACAGAAATTATCTTACATCAATCACAATAAAGAATTATGCAGTGCAAACATTAAAGACCGAATGTACATATCTTGGTCATTCAAGGTCACTACTTATTAGTAGTCACAAAATAACTAGATGATACCACGCTTCGATTTGAAGAACCACAGAATTTTCCGAATGACCCAATAGATATATTCTCAAACATTTACATAAGTGTAGCTCCTTTCTTTTAAAGTACAAAGTCTTATGAAAATTTTGCAACTGCAAAAAACCTTTCTTTTTCCATATATGATCACATTTTATTTATTTACATTGTATTTATAAGAATTGTGAGATTTCCATAACAGTACTTTTTGTTAATTTATCTAATCATTCTTGTAAATATTTTACAAAAAGTGATATAACTACGGATTTATAAAATATTTTTTAATAATAAAACTTATCTAAATTTCATATTAATATTATATAAATTTTTCTAACCTTTCTTCAGACATTAAGGAAGAGTCTTGACAATTTCTTGATTCATAATTTCAGGCATAAACAGTTAATACACTAAACGCAAATATTCTTACACAAGTTGAACAAAATGACGTTATTTAATTCCATCGCCACTGAAAACGCAGTTAATCTTGAAGGCGTGAAATGCTTTTGATAGATGACATTAGCAAAAACATGCATTTCATTTCATATAACTTTTAGCCTACAAAGTAAATATGATTTTTAATTTAGTATGCAATAAAATTCATATTATAAAGCCTTTCTAAATTTAGAATAGTGTTAAACCCCCTCCCCCGCAACGCAATCGGTTATTGCCACAGAGCTGGTATTATATTCAGTTTATTGTACGTCAAAATTGTATCTCTTTTTTTTAATATATTAGTTAAATGCTTTTTTTCTAGTAAACATATAATTTAGCAACCACTGAATCCCACTTAACCAAAGAACAAATTATCTGACAAAGCTTTCGTTAATAATAAACATTTCATACATTTTTTCTTTTATAAGAGAAACATTTTTAATTGTGCATAATATTTTTGTCAGTATGTTTTAAGAAAAGAGCAGTGACCAAAATAATATTCAGTCCATTTTTACTTTAAATAGCTGTGACTTTCAAAGTAAAAAATAAACCGATTCTGGTTTCCATTTATCAAAAACATTTATCCACGAACAAAAAAATTTGTTTGCGTGTCTGGATATCGAAAAGAACAGCAATTAAAATCTTCATATTTTCATTCATTTTCATATCATTCATTTCGTATAAAACATTCTTAGTTTTCTCTTTAGAGGAGATCAGAATTGTGTAAGAAAATGCGGGCATATCCGTTTCCATTAAATAAATGCTATTGTCATTAATTCAAAAAGAAAAAAGCAAGAAACATAGAATATTTGTACATATCTGTAAGATGATTTGGGGGTATGGATTTTATATTATGGTTTGTGACAGATGAAAGTACTGATTATTCTCTCAAAAGAAATTTTTTGTACAGTCGGTCAAAAGGAAAGAGAACTTTCCATACATTTTAATCACAAAACGGAAATCGACTGGAAATTAAATCTTTTTTATATGTATGTTAAAAAATAGAAAATCTTAGTGATTCGTCTTAATATTATAAGTATGAAAATGTCAATACAGACACCTAATTTTGACAGTATATTCGATTTTTTCGGTACATTTTACTATAGGATACAGCCAGACATTCGGCTTAGTAGAAAATGAGTTATAAAGTCTGGGACTCCTAATGTTAAATTTATTTTTAATCTTTGTTAAATTGATTGAAATGTGGGTAGTTTAAAAGAATAATCCTACAACTACTTTGTGAAATGATCTGTAATTTTGGATGCACGTATTTGAAACTTCTAATAATCGATTTATATTAAAAAAATTATACGTCCCAATTCATAATGTTTTAGAAAATTTATTTCAAAAATATACATTTTAAAGTTAATTTTTGAAAAAAATATAATGCTAAACATAATTATAAAAAACTTAATAATTTTTTTAAACATATATTGATTTCTAGAAGCTTTAAGTATACGAATCCACTATTAAAGCTCATTCCGTAAAGTAGTTGTTGAGTATACCTCCTTAAGGGATGCAAATATACCGTTTTCTGCTAGCGCTAATCAACCTTTTCTGCAAGCGCGATTCACTAAATGGATTACACTTTTCTATAAGTACAGAAAATATACAGAATTCTTTAAATTTATTACCCTCTTTGCAGTAAACAACATTTTCTTGAACTAAACCACGTACTCGTTCAAAATGCGCACCTGGTACCACTTGTTTACAATTTGATAACTTCTGTCGGTTTTTAAATGTAATAAATCCTTGGAAATGCTTGCGACCAGTATCCAGGCACGTTTCGTGCCAAAATGTAAGATACGCCATTGTTCCTTCGTTAAATTTAGGTTCGTTTTCAGAAAAACTTGTAAAATACCAATTTGTTACGCGTGTACCTATATTATCACAAAATACATAAGAGTGGACCAGTGGACGCAGCCACGAGTAATACTAGACCGTTGCTGCTGTAATCTGAGGGACCTAGCCTTATTTGGATAACATGCTCCGATTAAAGATTCAAAAACTGTTAACTGAGTTTATAAAATTTAATTTTGGTTAATCTGAATGGAACTCATTTACAGAATTTTACCCCGAGAACTGTTACTAATAGATATTTTTAAAATAATGGCTTTAAGAACATAAATGCTTCTAATGCTAATGCATGGAGGGTGCATAGGTTTTATTTTTACTCACTTAGTGTAATATTTAATTACATTTATTTTTTTATTAACCTGCACAATTTTTCTTCATAGAGCATAAGTTTTCAGACTTGGATTCTAACATTTCAAGAATCCCTGTTCAAATAAATGTTTCTGAAAGTATCTGTTACGTGCTTTATGAAGCGGTGGATACACTTTAAGTTAAACTTACAATGAAAGTTTTAGAATAAATGCACGTTAAAAAAAAAAAAAAAAAAATATATATATATATATATATATATATATATATATATATATATATATAAAACACATTAAAAACCAAGCCAGAGATTTGGGCGACTTAAAATATTTGCGCATTCTATGCCAGTGTATCGGATATTCTATAAGATACCCTCCAAAAACTTCCTTTTAAAATATAACAAGTTTTTTGGTCTGTAGGCCTTCTAATCATGCCAAAATAAATAAATAAATATATAAAACTTGGCTTAAAAAACTAGGATTCTAGACCCGACTAATGAATAAACTCCTGCATTTCAAAGTGTTAACAACATCACCATGTTGCTTCTAAATAATTACAATAGTATTTTTTTAATATAGAATTTTAAAATTTACTATATTTTCATCATACATCATCACGTTACTCGTAAATAATTGCAAATGTATTTTTTTTTAGAATTTTAAAATATTTTATAATTCACAAAAAAAGATGAAATTATTTTAAAAAATCAAAAATAATATTGTATTTTATTTAGAAAATATAGCAAAATTTATTCTTCAAATACTGGCGAAAATGATCGACATATATTTAATTTTTTGAAAAAATAAGGTTACATTAATGAAAACCACCTTGGTGACGCTAATACTAATTTAATACTACAAAAAGTTCTGAAAAAATTAAAATATTTAAATGGTTTAAAAAATATTTATGTGTATTTTCTAAGTTAGATTCATTGAAATTTGATTAAAATATTTTTATAGAAAGTTTTTCATGCAATTCTTCTCTTAAAAATTGTATGAATTGCTGCATAAGTTATTCTATTAACTACGCAAGTGATAGAAAAAATATTATAAAATCTATCAAATATTTTTTTCAAGACATTAATTAATATTTCAGATTCATTGAACCATGGAAAAATATTATCTATCTAACAAAATGATAATTAATTAAATCATATGTTTTTTAGTTCTTTAGAAATTTAATTAAATTAAATTAAACAATTAAAAATTCTTATTCTGACGCGAAGGATTTAAAAGCTTTGAAAGCAGCAAGGCAAAAATACCCGAAAACTTATTATTCAATAAAAAACTTTTATGAATTCATTACATATATAATTGAAAAATAGGATAATTGAAATGTATTATCATCAAAATGGAATATTAAAATTAATGAAACGACCTGTCAAGAGATTTTAAATATAATAAATGGATCTGTAACATTGTAGCAGAATTTCTCGGAAATTTCACTTTAATTATTCAATAACTAGATTGAAATATCGGCCAAAAAAATTAAGATATTTCTGTTTTTAAACGTTTTAAATTACCTTCATATTCAAAAATTTGTAAAATGTACAAAGGGTATTTTAAGAGAAATTGTTATTAGATAATAACGTTGATAATTTTTAAAAGTTCGTTTTAAAGTTTTTCTATGTACAAAAAAGACATAAAGTTTTTTTAAATTGTTAATTAACATTTCAGTTTATGTAGGAATAAATATTTATCGAAATTTTGAGAGAATGTGTATTTTCCACAAACTGAAAGAGATTATGCATTATATTCAGATTAATGCATTATTGAACTAATAAAAGGCCCCAATGTAACAAAAGTCCTTCCGGCCTGCACCGGGAGGAAAAGGTTGCTTGGATATTCCGTGTTTTTAAAAATTCCACTCAATTTACTCAAACACCCGAAGTTAAAATGCTTGGAAAACTATTTTTTACAGAAGTTTCCATCCCGGTTTTCGTTAAAATTTGAATGTGAATTTCAGCATGACAACACAACAAAACAGATTACAGCACAACAAAAATCTGTTTGTTTCAAAATATCAGCCAACCTAGAAATTCAAACAGGTATATCTCAGCCATTTTTTAAGATAAAGCAAAAACAAAAAATGTTCCACAATCCTTGTATCACGATATAACACTTAACGTTAACAACTTTTTCAATTTATAACTTTTTATACATATTTTTGAATTTTTTAAAAAATAATTAAAAATTTAACAGGCCGCCATTTTGAAACAAGATGGCGCATGAAGCTGGCCTACTAACTCAGTCGAGACCTTGCTATGTCCTGTACACACGATCAGTTACATTCATATCGATTCATAAATAAGAGCGTTACAGCATAACAAATATTAGATTGTTTCAAAATGTCAGCCACACTAGAGTTTCAAATTGCCATACCTCAGCCCTTTTTTAAGGTAAAGCCAAAACAAAAAAATGTTCTGGAATCGTTTTATCTCGATCTAACACTTAACAGAAGCATTTTTTCAATTTATATTTTTGGTACATCTTTTGATTATTATTTTTTTTTTAAACTGGCCGGAATTTTAAACAAGATGGCGGTTGAAGCTGGCCAACGAACTCGGTCGAGACCTTGGTATGTCCTGTACACATACTCAGTCACATCCAAATCGGTTCATACATAAGAGAATTACAGCATGTTCAAATGTCAGATATATATATATATATATTGTATATATATATATATATGTATAAATCAACATTTGAACGGAGGGTGGTTTGGGGGTTTGGGGGTCATAGTCGGTGAAAATATTCCACAATTTTCTGGAATTGCTTTCCTCCGAACGGCTGCAATAGATAGGTTTTTGTATTGAAAGCTACCTAAAAGTAATCAATATTGGTTTGCTTCTAGTAAGCAGTATATCACAACAAAAGAATATCGACGATGAGAAGTTGTAAATAACAATGTACGGCAAGGAAATATTAAAATGTTATTTCCTTTTACATTACAGTCTAATTTGCCAAAGCCAATTCAGACTAGTGACAATCCTTTCAAACTAGTGACATAATTTCATTTTACTAATGTTTTATATATTATATCAAACACTTTATGTATAATTATAAAATAGTTGTTATACAGGGTGATTCATAAAAGATGGGCAGAACTTTAAGGGGTTATAGTACACTTAAAGACAAATAATATTAAATAGGAGACTAAGGGTCCCAGACGTATTCCCAAGGAGATAGGGGGCATTAAAGTTTAGGGTCCGAAATTTCAAATGATTATAAAACATGGAAAAATTGGTCGATTCGTTTGCGGTTTTTGCAAAAAATTTTCTTTATGCCAGTATTTTCTTGAAATAAAATTTTAAAGTTCAATTTCAAAAAATGCCGATAGGGGGCGCTTTAGACTTTGGAGTAACAAACAACTATTTTTTAACGTTATTTTTTGTATTTCTTTAAATGATTTCGAAAGCTTAGACTTAAACTTAAATTTTGATCTAAAAATCTGAGTCCTAACGAGTAGTTAAGTAGCGTAAACTGATATTTGAAATTTGAAACCCTTCTCCCCCCAGAACAAAAATCAGTTATTCCCGATCTTTGTGTCGTAGATTAGGCTCTAACTACTGCCGCGTTTTGCTAAAATTATTCTTTATGTCAGTATTTTCTTGAAAATAAATTTTAAAGAAAATTTTCAAAAAATTCCGATAGAGGGCGCTTTAGACTTTGGAGTAACGAACAACTATTTTATACCGTTATTTTTTGTGTCTCATTAAATGCTTTCTAAAGCTTAGACTTAAACTTAAATTTTCAGCTCAAAATCTGAATCGCTGAGCGTGGTTCAGTAGCGAGGGGAGGGGGTTCAAATTTCAACTTCTGAACATAGTTCAGTTTGCACTACTTAACCATGCCCAACGATTCTGTGCTGTGATACGAGGCAAAAATACAACTTTCGTCAAGGACTGCATAGTCGGAATTCACTCATAAAGGCACTGGCACAGTTGGAAACGTCGCTCATGCAAACGTTAAAGCTCCATTCCTGACGCTAGTCACCGGGTGAAGAAGGAAACAGAAAGTATGCAAATGTCAAATGGGGAAGAAGAAGAACACGTATGCAAAATTTCGACACGATTCAGGCATAAAAACCACTGAACGGTGAGTCAAGTGTAAGTCGCTGTAGTAATGAATCGGAAGATGGTGCCCTTCACGAATAAGGAAAAGGCTGAGATGCATTTAATTTACGGAGCGGCAGATGGAAATGGTGCAGAGGCACAACGAATGTACGGAGAGCGATTTCCTAACAGGCGGTTGCCTAACCGCAAAACTTTCGAGCGCTTGCACAGACAGTTGTGTGAGACGGGATCATTTCTCGCTTCCCGGTCGAATGCAGGTCGTGCAAAAAAGGACGAATCAGTAGTTGTTGCAGAAGCCATTCTGGATGTAGTAGCGGCGCAGCCAAGTACAAGTACACGAACAGTGGCTAGCCAGGTGGATACCTCACAGTCCACGACTTGGAGGGTACTGAAGGATGAACATTTGCTCCCGTTTCATGTGCAACGAGTCCAGAAACTGTCTCCAGGGGATTATCCAAATCGTATTGAATTCGCCCGCTGGTTTCTGCAGCAGAACGCGCTAAATCCACATTTTGGACGAACTGTGCTTTTCACCGATGAATGTACCTTCACACGTGAAGGTACATTTAACACACACAATGCACATGTATGGGCGGATGTCAATCCACATGCTACGTATCCACATGCTCATCAGAGACGCTTTTCCATCAATGTTTGGGCAGGAATCCTCGGAGACCACTTAATCGGACCGTACCTTCTTCCTGAACGCCTCAACGGTAAAACATACCTCACATTTCTGCAACATGTGCTGCCAGACCTGTTAAACGTTGTTCCTCCACGCATCCGGCGGGTCATGTGGTTCCAGCACGATGGAGCGCCAGCCCATTACGTACGAGACGTCCGCAACTATCTGGACATCACATTTCCGAACAGATGGATTGGTCGAGGTGGTCCTGTTGCTTGGCCTGCTCGCTCGCCAGATCTTTCACCCCTCGATTTCTTTTTTTGGGGACGATTGAAGGCTCTTATGTATGAGACACCCATTGAATCCCCCGAGGAACTGGTCGCCAGACTTTCCGCCGCTGTAGGGGAAGTGCTCGAAAAGCCTGATGTTTTCGCGAATGTTCGCCGTTCCATTCGTCGCCGTTGTTCTGCGTGCATAACCTCTGGTGGTCACAATTTTGAACATTTATTGTGATTACATGTTAATAAATATGCTTTGGTAACATAATCCTAATTTGTGTCTTTTTACCTCGTATCACAGCACACAATGTGTGGACATGGTAAACTGAACTGTGCTCAGGAGTAGAAATTTCAAACCCCTCTCCCCAGAAATTTAACCACGTCTAACGATTCAGATTTTGGGCTGAAAATTTAAGTCTAAGCTTTAGAAAGCATTTAATGAGACACAAAAAATAACGGTATAAAATAGTTGTTCGTTACTCCAAAGTCTAAAGCGCCCTCTATCGGAATTTTTTGAAAATTTTCTTTAAAATTTATTTTTAAGAAAATACTGACATAAAGAATAATTTTAGCAAAACGCGGCAGTAGTTAGAGCCTAATCTACGACACAAAGATCGGGAATAACTGATTTTTGTTCTGGGGGGAGAAGGGTTTCAAATTTCAAATATCAGTTTACGCTACTTAACTACTCGTTAGGACTCAGATTTTTAGATCAAAATTTAAGTTTAAGTCTAAGCTTTCGAAATCATTTAAAGAAATACAAAAAATAACGTTAAAAAATAGTTGTTTGTTACTCCAAAGTCTAAAGCGCCCCCTATCGGCATTTTTTGAAATTGAACTTTAAAATTTTATTTCAAGAAAATACTGGCATAAAGAAAATTTTTTGCAAAAACCGCAAACGAATCGACCAATTTTTCCATGTTTTATAATCATTTGAAATTTCGGACCCTAAACTTTAATGCCCCCTATCTCCTTGGGAATACGTCTGGGACCCTTAGTCTCCTATTTAATATTATTTGTCTTTAAGTGTACTATAACCCCTTAAAGTTCTGCCCATCTTTTATGAATCACCCTGTATACATTAAACCCTTTTAAAAATTGACACCTTGGAAGAGCAGAATTTGTCCGCTATTCAGTCGTAAAAGCGTACAATTAACATATGTGTTCAGAATTGAAACATGTTTTCACTAAATAGATTTAGTAGCTATTCAGAAGTGTCCGTTATACAGGGTGATTCCAAATTCATTGTGAAAATTTTAAGGTTTGGTACAGGACACTGTAACAAACAATTTTTGTATAAGAAAGCAGGGTCGGAAATCCATTTATATAGTCAAAAATACTCACTCCAATCCGAAGTCGCGTTTTCATTGATGACTTAAGGATACAGTGGACATTGAAATTCGCGAGAATGCATCAAAAAGTCGATTTTTCATTTTTAATGTAAAAGTTATATATACAGTCGTACCTGCAGATGATTTTTTTTTAAATATGTTGATTTTTTCTGGAGTTATAGCCATTATAATTTTAACAGCTGACGCACCACGCCTCTTTGTTTACTTTTTCGCCGTTTATTTTCTGTTTCTCGTCGCAGATATACGTAATCCAAAAGCTGGGAAATAATCCTTTCATGATTTTCTAGAGCTCACTCCCTGTAATTTTCATAAAGTATGTATATTTCTTTATTATTGGCAAAATAGTATTTTAACTGTGACCTAAACTGGTTGTTTTCGCGTTTGTTTACCTCGTTTGTTTTCGTATTTTGAATTTCGTTGCAGTTCTTTCTAGTTGTAATTTTAGTTTAAAAAAGGATTCTTTTAAGAACTAGAACTGCCTGTTGTTAATAACATTGTTTTTTAGAATATTTTTGAAACGTTTGTTAGGGTAATTTACTAAATTATCTTTTTTAATTTGTTTGGTTTCTGAATGCATTTGTAAACATGCAATGCATCAGTTCAAAATATTGGAATCATAAAGGCCGACAGTAGAAAAAAAAAAAAAAAAAAAAAAAAAAACCTCGAAAAATTTTTAAAGCCTTAAATTAAAATAAAAATAATTAAAATTAATTAAAAATTTCTAATTCTCCAAAATAAATATATTTCAAGCTTTTTTCACGTCAAGCGATTCCAAGCATTTCCTATGTTAGAGTACACGCAATTTCCAACGAAATAATTATAAAAAAAATGCTCAGAAATTCCTCAAATTAAAAATTTAAAAAATAAAATTAATCAAAATTTCTAATTATCCACACATAAAACTATTTCAACTCACATCGTACTCCGCGAAATAAAAAAAAAATTACTCGGAAATTTTCTATGTCCCCCAATTAAAATTAAAAAAATATTTAAAAAAAATCTAATTCAGAAAAACAAATCTATTTCAACCTACATCATGTTAGAGTACACACAATTTCCCATGAAAAAAAATGCTTCAAAATTTTCTAAGTCCCCAAATTAAAATAAAATTAATTTAATAAAAAAAATCCCAATCATGTTACAGTAGACATTTCATCTCCACTGCTCAGCATCGGCACGGTCATTTCCACACTTCCACCACAGTGTCCTATAAATGGATTTCCGACCCTGCTTTCATGCATAAAAATTGTTTGTTACAGTGTCCTGTACCAAAACTTAAAGTTTGTACCATGAATTTAGAATCACCCTGTGTATGTATGGAGAGTTATAGTACCAACCTTATCTAAAAAACATTTATTGTATTTCTGACTGTATAAATGGATTTCCGACCCTGCTTTCATACATAAAAATTGTTTGTTACAGTGTCCTGTATCAAAACTTAAAGTTTGTACTATGAATTTAGAATCACCCTATATATGTATGGAGAGTTATAGTCTGTTTTATAGGTATTATATTTACATTTAGTTCTGTAATATTTTAAGAACATCATGAGAATACTTAACATTAACAAAATCACAGCAAGTTACTAAATAGAATTTCGGTTTATGATATCTAAAATCAAAACGAAAAGTATTTTCTCGTAACATTTTTTTCTGTAATGGTAGCCAAAACATCTATAATAAGAATGGAGCAACAATTGGATCGCTCCATTGGAAATTAGACACAGATTTATTTTTTTAAAATTGCATGTTTTAATGGATTTTTTCCTGAATAATAAAAAAAAAAGATTTTTTATTAAAAAACTGAAATCTTATTTTAAATATGGCCTCTATTTATTAAGAAAGTAATAGTTTACAGATAACATGTCAAAAACTTTTTCTTCCGATTTACTTTAGAGTGCTGCATTTCGTTATGGTTTTCAAGCGAAAATTGGTGGAAATAGAACTTATCGTTGGTTTCTAAGAATCATTTACCATGAAAGACCTCTACAAGATGTACTTTCTAATATATACATGTATATATATATATACACATGCATGTACACACATATATGCATATATAAATATACACGGTGTCCCAAAAGACCTTGACACATGTTAAAATTTAATAAAAATCAAGCAATTGGTGTACGAGAGTGCGGTTTGGACGAAAATGCTTCTTATGATCTGAAATTTTGTTTAAGCACATAAAACATAGTTTCAAAATTTTATCATAGATGTCGCTGCTTCTGGAAAGTTATTGAACTGTTGGAATGCCTTTATACATAACAATAGCGAAAGACGCGCAATGCGTATACAGAGTTTTTTTCCAAGCTATGGCACCCTACATTCTAGAAGTTAACAATACTCGTCTATCCATCCTCACTCGTTTAATCGAACTCAGGAGGGCGAAAACTGTTATGTTCTGGAGCCACAGTTTGGACAAAAACTGTGCATACGTATTAAGCCTCTTTCGCCATTGTTATTTATAAAGGCATTCTACTTATTCTAGCCGTCTATGAGAAAATTTTGGAACTGATCTTTATTTGCTTAACCAAAATTTCAGATCGTAAGAAGCATTTTCGTCCAAACCACACTCTCGTCTGCGAATTGCTTGATCTTTTATTGAATTTTAAAATGTGTCAAGGACTTTTGAGACACCCTGTATATTTCTAGATATATAAATATATATAGAACGTGTCCTATCGTTGTCCAATGGGTAATTCCTAAACATTGACAAACTGAGCTTTAGAATTATAAATACAACTACAAAAATAGTTTTCAATGTTGTTCTTCGTCATATAAAAATTATTTTTTGTCAAAATATTTTTTTTAAGTTAAGAAATTAATATGTATATATTAGTCCCTGGGTACTTTAAATTTAGTGAAAAAGTTTCCATGCTCTGACAAGTAATTTTTACTGAACAAGTAAAATATTAAAAATTCCTTTTTTGTACTACCAAAATTTATCGAATATAATGCGCCAAAAAAAACGTCAAAAATTCATAAAATGTAAGGTATGAAAAATCGGTAGGTTTTTATTGAACAAATGTGGTATTTTTGTTATTTTATTTCTTAGGCCATACAGAAGGCTTTTCTAAAAATGACTTATAGAATCCAGGGACCGCGTAAAATTTTAATAACTTTCGCATTCAACAACTTTTCGTTTCAATAACTTGTCGTAACTTTTTTTAAAATAACTATTTTGACGTAAGTGGATTTTCACATAATGGAGAACAACATTTGAAACAATTTTGAACAACTGGAACTACATTTCTAAAAATATCGGTGTATAAAATCATTTACGACTACATAATATGTCGAATATTTTTGGACATTACGAGATTTTATCGAGTTTTAAATCCATGCAATTAATTTAACATTCTCCCTAGAAAAATTTAACGCCTGCAACTAAATTTCACTTTTATCATCATCTGCTTTCACCAATGAAATAAAATAAAATATTAAATTCGGTGTTACCATTTTTAAAATATGGTACATTTTTTTTTATGTAGACGACTTATAAATTGCATTCATATTCGAGAGATAGACATAACTATAGTCAAATGGCACCTCTCCCATCTCTCCACTACAATATGGTAATGACGTAGCATAGAGTTCTGTAACGTTTTCCACAATTGGGCATAACAAAACAAGTCGATAGAATTTGTCATTTTTGTAGATTTTTTTAACAGTGCAAATTTGCATATCATGATATCTCACTCACACTGTCAGAAACGTATTATCTGTGCATGATTTGAATGAAAACACAAAGTCAGACGTACAAATATATATACATCTGTAGGATTTGAATTTTAGATCGCATCGTTTATCTCATTTACGACCGGTGCGACCAGCAAAGTAACTAACTCTCTGGTATTTATTTACTGTCCCTAATTTGAGCGCATGAGATATAAAAGCAAAATTCACGGATCACAACCACAATATTTTTTTCACTTTGAAAATTTGAAAAGCTCAGACTGTTTTTTTTTCCATCACTCCTGAAAGCATTGCCCGGAAAGCGGTCAATAAATCAAATGGCTGTACTAGGCCTAATTGGAATGTTTTTCGCATATCGTATAAACTACAGTATTTAATTGTTAATCCCGGTGTAATTGAAATGGCTAATTATAGCACATTGCAAAATTAATTGCCTTCAAGGAATTAAATCCAAGTCTGTATTATTTCAGAATACTGTAATTATTATTTAAATACATCAACAAATTAAAGTTTCACATATCACACTACTACATATTATATAGAAACAGAACCACAATAGACGACATTATAATTCATCGTACTCAAATGGGGAAACATGAAAGATAAAACTCATTGTCGTTATGATAAATTATCCAAAAAGAAAATGATTGAAAAAATGTGAAATGTATAGTAGAATTATCAAACTCAAATTACTACAGACTCTACAAAACATTTACGATTTCATACTTGCACGAGCTATATCAAGTTAAAACAGTGAAACCTTTGATCTATCATACATAAAAGAACATTAAAAATGGATTAAAGATTTATAAACCGATTGTAGAAAATATTCTGACAAATGAGGTAAATTGATATTATAAAAATAAACCATGATACCATATATATACCAAAACGGAAAACGATTAAAATCAATTTAAGATAGTAGAAACAGCTTATATTTAGAATACAGCTAACTATATCGTCGATATCTTTCTGCACTTGCACAATATTCGTCTTTCCTTTACAAAGTTGCTCTATATTCAATGAAATTGACTACTATATTTTAAAAGAAGAAAATGATCTACTGTTCGCGCATGCGCAGTGTTCATGCAAATGCTAATAACTAATCAAACATTCAATATCATGAATATGTTCATTTCTAATTACAGTGTAATGTTTCTGTCGCACTTTTTAAAAAGTGTCGTGAAATTTGGTTAAAAATCATGTATATTATAAACAAAAAACGTGATTTGTGAATGTCTTAAAGAAATGTTTATAAATTTACGAATATGTGTGGTATTAAAAAAATGCATGCAAAAATTCTATAGGGCTTACGAAATCATTTGTTATAACTACCGAACATGTCGCGTATTTATGGGTTTTTACGAGTTTTTATGGCGTTTTTAAATCTAATGCAATTAATTTAATATTTTCCTTAAAAAATATAACGTCAAATACTGAATTTAAAGTTTTCATTATCTGCTTTTCTCAAAACCGTCAAAACTCGGGGTTATTACTAAAAATAAATGGTACATTTTTTTATTATTTTACGACATATAAATTACATTCATATTCTAAAAATAGACAAACTATCAGTCAAATCGTACTTCTCGCATCTCTCTGCGACAATATAGCAATGAAGCAGTATAGGTGTGAAATTTTTCCATAACTGGACATAAAAAAACAAGTCGGTTCAATTTGTCATTTTTGTGGATTTTTTTAACAGTACAAATATGCATATCATGACGTCTCACACAATCAGAAAAGTATTTAAGAGTACATGTTTTAAATGAAAATAAAAAGTCAAACGCACATATCTGTTTTTCTCTGATTTATGAAGAATTAAATACGATTATTTTTTACATTTTTAAGTAACAAAATAAGAAAAAAAAATCTTCAATTTCTTTTACATATCAACTAAAAAGAAATCCATAAAAAATGGCGAAGTTAAAATACTAAGAAAAACTTAAACAAACAGATTAAAATTTATGTCACAAAACTTGTTTTAATGATGCAGAAAAAAACACAAAACAAATACAACGAACAATGAAGTTTTAACATTTGTTTGATTGCGCGGAAAAAGAAACAAAAAACTATCGAGGAAGATTTATAATCTGAAAAAGAAAGTTTAAATTGGACTAAAAGAGACTACTATTTTTACCATTATTTAAAATTCATTAATCCTGTTTCCTGTATGTTTATTTTTTTAAATGTGTGCCGTCAAACGTATGTGTATAATTTTATGTAGATATGTTTTAACTGAATTAAATTTCCCGTACAACTCGTTACCGCCGTAAACTACAATGCAATTTTAAAGCCACTGAAATTACACTATTTGTATACAGGGTATCCGTTCTAATCATTAAACAATAGTTAATTCCTAAACCATTAGTTTTTAAAGGTGTAGAATTTCAGTTCCAAAAATGTTTCAAATATTGTTCTTTATCATGTGAAAGTTCATTTGCATTAAAATAGTTATTTTTAAAAAAAATTACTAAATTTCAATTTTCATATGGTCCCTGATCCCTATAAGTTATACTTAATAAAAACTTTCTCCGTTCACTAATAATTAAATAATAATAAAAAAAATTTGTACGACGAAAACGTATCGAGTTACGATACTTGGAATTTTATGAATTTTTTAGCATATGAACACGGCGGCAAAACACTCGAAATGTACATAACTCAAATCATCATAACTGGGAAAGTTTTGGCCGTACAAAAATGGAACCTTACTGTTTTTACGTGTTAAAGCAAAGTAGAAGTTTTTCTAAAGTGAACTTATGAATCCCAGAGCCCGTATAAAAATTAAAATTGCGTAATGTAAAAAAATAACTATTTTGGAGTAGTGGGATTTTTATATGCTGAAGAAAAACATTTGGAACATTTTTCTAATTAGAACTATAACTCTAAAATTAACGGTTTAGGAATTAGGGTATTGGTCAACGATAAGAAAGGACACCTTAATATATCTACTTACACGATATGGCCAAAAAGCAGCGAACAATTCCAACTTTAGACATTTTGCCGAATATTTAGATACATGCTTGACGATTGCTTTTAGTTTTTCGGGAAAAATCTCGGAGTAACCATACCTATAGAGCGCATCCCCTCCTTTTTTTCGACGAGAAGTCGGGTCAGGATGACCCACGTGACAGTTAGCATTTGGCGGTGAAAGGTTACAAGAAGTAACGCAAGGATTGTCGCTTTACCGCAGCTCTTAGCAAAAGCGCAATATATTTAAGCTCCGATTCAGAAACTTCGGAACTTAACAGATATGCACTCAGTAGCAATAAAAAGGGGAAGGTTTCACCAGATATTTATCCTATTGTTTATCTATTTTATGCTTTATTTCTTCCATTATTCAAAGAATGGATCATTAGTAGTAAATAAATAGAAGAAATTATTAAACTTTTATTCAAAAAAAAAAAAAAAAAAAAAGCAAAAAAACAAAAAAAAAAACAGAATGATATATTATTTTAATAATTTATCCCAGTTTTCAATCTTGCACATGGTTTTATTTATATTTAATTTCATTATATACTTATTTTCTTAATTTTTAATACAAAGTAACAAATAGGGCAGAGAAAGTAAAAAAAAAAAAAATAGTTTTTAAGGCTGGTATCAAATACAAAAGACCTACTTTCTGACACATTTCTGAATTCATTCATTTTTCAGAAACTCATGAAATTGGCAGGTGTTCTCGTTATGTCATCGAATTTTTTTTTTTTTTTTTTTTTTTTTTTTTTTTTGCTAAAGGCGAAAGATTTTTCACAAAATACAGTCAAAGTCGGCGTTTTGTACCGAATTCTCGACGCAGCATCGGGAAAATGGCGAAAGACGTGTCCTCACGTGACGTGAATGGCTTATAACTCAATAAATAATTTATTTATAAAAAAAAAAAAAAAAAAAACTCATTTCTATCCCAAATCGCTTCACCAGTCAGGCCTGGCAATTTTACGCTTTTGCTTTTAAAAATGATTCAGAAAATGCGTCAGAAAATTGCGCGTTCATGAGCAGGTCAATTGAGAACCATCTTAAAGAACCTCTTTTTAAGCAATTCGTTTTAAGCAATTTAATGTTATGTGCTGGAACGTCAGGAGAAGGAGAAGGGGGGAGAAATTTTGAGGGAAAGGGAATTTAGGTGATTAATAATTATTAATTTATTACTACTACAAATTAACAACCAGTTGGAAATTATTTTTGTAAATTAAAAACTGTTAAAAAACATTATAATTATTTTAATTTACACTGATATTACATAAAGGACATTTCAATTAAAATGAAATGCCAGCTTTAAACTTTCTGAAGTCACAAAATGTAGATTTTTCTCCCCAAACAAACACATCAATAACAATACGTTCAATAAATTGTAATATCTAAATGAATAATTCAATAACCATCATAACTCAAAGAACTTACATACATAATTTTATTTACAATTTTTGCTTAAGGAATGCAAGTTTATTAATAATTTAGTACACTAGTATAGAACACATACATGTATTATTTGCAAAAGAAAAAAATAAACACACAGAAAATGGTGAAAATACAGTAATTATATGCGCTTTTAAAATTCAGTACTTTATCGTTGTTTAATAGAATTAGCATTTTAAATATACATATTGTTACGAATTTTGTATATATTTGCAAATATTTCATTTTTTTTATTTAATTTATTTTATTATTGTGGAAATTGCAGTATTATTAATGTATTTCCTATTGAGCATCATGTAACTCAATGCTAAAGGCTTCAGATGTTTTGCAAGAAAAACAACCTTACAGCATCGGTTTTATAATGGAGTTCTATTGCAAAATCGCCAAGGAATGGGTTTATTGCCAAGTTGGCGATGGTTTTGGCGACTTATTTTTGTCGCCAAATTTGGCGATATATCGCCAAATGTCGCCAAGTTGGCGACTTTTTGTGCAACCCCCCCTTATACCTTTACATTGGGATCCTTTCTCGTTTGGGGTACTCTATCGACAGTTAAAGCACTTTCTAGTAATTTCCAGCATCCGAAAGCTCTGGAAAATTCTACAGTTATCTTTAAAGCCTATATAAGGGACCTCCACCAGTTCAGTTCAGTGAGTTCTCTGTCAAATGCGATTGAATACGCACGAGAGGCTTTGCATTAAAGAACTGTGTTTCTCTGAGCGATTTTGTATTTGATTCGCCGGCCGTATTGAACAATACGCTACATTGTTCTGTGTGAAATTTTGCTGTGCTGTTATTAGATTTGAAGATTACTCAATATTTGTGTCTTTGAGAAGATTCTTGTGTATTTACCGAACTGTTTGGAGTAAATAAAACCTGTTGATTGTTCTTATATATTGGCAACAATCCTTTCGAACCCCGAGCTCACAACATTTGGTGTCAGAAGTGGGATTGAATGCCGATTACAAGAGCAATGGAGGAGCAACTGAACAAATTATTGGAGAAATTAGGAGCTATGCATGAAAACATGACTGCCAACCTTGGCGAGTTGAAAGAAGAAATGAAGAAAGATATGTCAGCGATGGATGAGAAAATGACTGCGAATCAGGCTGAGATGTCTACCAACCTTGGCGAGTTGAAAGAAGAAATGAAGAAAGATATGACAGCGATGGATGAGAAAATGACTGCGAACGATGGTGCAAATCTTGCGATGCATGTGCAGCTCGAAAAGGACCAAAGAAACGTAGCCGAAGAAGACTACATCTCTACAATGTAGGAGCACCTTTCGAACGCATCGCCCTTGACATACTAGGCCCTCTGCCAAGAAGTGCTGGTGGCAACAAATACCTCCTTGTTGTCATGGACTATTTCACGAAATGGCCTGAATTTTATGCCATCCCTGATCAAGAAGCTTCTACGGTTGCGGATGCCTTGGTACACCAGTGGATATCAAGGTATGGAGTCCCCCTTCAAATGCATTCTGACCAGGGGAGAAATTTCATCTCTGTTGTGATTGAGGGTCTCTGTCAACTTCTCGGAATGGACAAAACTAGGACGACGCCTTTACATCCACAATTGGATGGCATGGTTGAGAGATTTAATCGTACCATCCTTAACAATCTCTCACTGCTAGTCTCAAGAAACCAACAAGACTGGGACCAAAAACATCCCTTGTTTCTTCTCGCCTATCGCAGCGCCGTCCATGAAACAACCGGCTATTCCCCGTCTCAGATGCTTTTCGGTCGTGATCTTCGTCTACCTTGTGATCTGATTTTTGGTCGCCCTCCAGATGCGCCTTCATCGCCAGACGGATACGTGCAGAATCTCCAGGCACGATTTGAAGACGTCCACAACTTGGCTCGAGAGCGTATCAATATACAGACGGAGAAGATGAAGACCAGGTACGACACGAAAGCCACGGGACATCAATTCAAAGAAGGTGACAAGGTTTGGTTTTATAATCCGACTCGACTTAAAGAACTTTCTCCCAAACTGCAATCGCACTGGGACGGTCCTTATACAGTCCTAAACAGACTGAACGATGTCGTAATTCGGATCCGAAAGTCACCAAATTCGAAGCCTAGAGTCGTTCATTACGTAAGGCTAGCTCCATACTTTGGCCATAGTACTTAGTTCATTGATTGTAAATAGTGTGATGTAAATAATGTAAATTAGTGTGACCATGGTCTTGTATATAAGTTAATGTAATTATTTCTTTTGCTTAGCATTATCATTATTATTGTTATTATTATTTAAATACTTGTATGTAATAATGTCTATGCTTTATATAATTCAGCATTATGAATGTGTTTTGAATAGTATAGCATTTGTTGGTAACGGGTTTGCTTTCCGATCAAAGGTTGAACTGCCCGGGACGTGCAGTCATTGAGAGGGGGGCAATGTTACGAATTTTGTATATATTTGTAAATATTTCATTTTTTTTAATTTAATTTATTTTATTATTGTGGAAATTGCAGTATTATTAATGTATTTCCTATTGAGCATCATGTAACTCAATGCTGAAGGCCTCAGATGTTTTGCAAGAAAAACAACCTTACAGCATCGGTTTTATAATGGAGTCCTATTGGAAAATCGCCAAGGAATGGGTTTATCGCCAAGTTGGCGATGGTTTTGGCGACTTATTTTTGTTGCCAAATGTCGCCAAGTTGGCGACGGATTTGGCGACTTTTTGTGCAAACTCTCCCCCTTATACCTTTACATTGGGATCCTTTGTCGTTTGGGGTACTCTATCGAGAGTTAAAGCACTTTCTGGTAATTTCCAGCATCCGAAAGCTCTGGAAAATATTACAGTTATCTTTAAAGCCTATATAAGGGACCTCCACCAGTTCAGTTCAGTGAGTTCTCTGTCAAATGCGATTGAATACGCACGAGAGGCTTTGCATTGAGAACTGTGTTTCTCTGAGCGATTTTGTATTTGATTCGCCGTATTGAACAATACGCTATATTGTTCTGTGTGAAATTTTGCAGTGCTGTTATTAGATTTGAAGATTATTCAATATTTGTGTCTTTGAGAAGATTCTTGTGTATTTACCGAACTGTTTGGAGTAAATAAAACCTGTTGATTGTTCTTATATATTGGTAACAATCCTTTCGAACCCCGAGCTCACAACAATATATTTTTCGAAACACATTCATAATAACGATATCTTGGTATAAGCATTTTTACATTTAAAGACATGTATTTTTTTAAACTATCTCTTGTTATTTCATGCCTTCCAATAAACATGCAGAATAACGATAGATTCTCGGAGAAAGCATATGCCATACTTAGGATATATTGTATCATTGCATTCTCAATTCTCCGAAATTCTGAATTTTAAATCTTTTGTTGAAAATAATTAAAATATTGATTTTGTGACAGTGGCATAAATAATTAGTTTGAGCGATTAATTAAGAATATTTGTGTTATAATTATTTTATGCCAAAAATACTGAGTGCATCAGATGTTGCTGAATATATTATTCGTAAATAACTATCTTATTATGTAACCATTATGCCTGACTTATTAAAAGTTTCATGCAATAACAATCATTCAAAGAAGAAGAAGAGCGTGGGGAGGAGATCCCACCACTCTCCTGGCATGGGGCTCTCAAATGGTTAAATTAAGCTCTGATTAAAAATCAGCCAATTATAATTTTTTAAGTTACTTTCTCATACAAAAATAAATAGGGTTAGAAGTAGGAATAAAAAGAGGATGGAGATATGTAACTACCACTTAAAAAAAGGAAGAAAGACAAAAAGAGAAAAATAAAAATTGTGCTAAATCTTAAAAAATGATCGCTATACTGAACTATTTGAGATACATAATTAAAAGAGCACAGCCACAGGACAATACAGATTGTACAAAAGGTTAAATAATATTAATGGCCTTTCAATATTGTTGCTCTTGAATTTTTGCTTCGAATAAACAAGCAAGAGAAGAAATTCTTTAAACAAATTGAATTTAGCCTACTTTTTAAAAATTCATTAACTTAAATTAATAAATGAAAAGCACTTTAATAAAAAGTAAAAAACATATACTAGTTGAAACATGAAAAATAGACTTAATAAATAAATAAGTAAATAATGCATTGTTTCATTAAATTTTGCTAGATATAAACAGTAATTATTAATATAACTTCCATAGCATTATATAACATTGTTTTGAGTGGTCAATAATAAATATAATAATTTCAAAACTTTTCTGAATATATAACTAGAGAGTAAACAAAACAGATACACACACACATATATATATATATGTATTGACAAACTTCAATTAAAAATTATAAAATTACATTAAAAAATTTGAAAATATTTCAAACATTGCAATAGTTTTTAATTTAGGTAATATTTAAATATTTTCCTTTTAATATGTACATATGCACCCGTTTATAATTATTTAAAGCATACATTTAATCTAAAATAGTAAAAAAAAATTTTAAAGAATTTTCGTTTTAAAAGGAAGAAAACAAGTTTCTATTGGCGAAAAATTGTATCACCAAGCACCGTTGTACGAGATGTTCTTAAAATGCTTTTCAAATCAAATTTTTCCAATTAATTACACTTTTAATATTGAAATTGATAACACTAGATGATAGTAAATCCTACTGTTACATACATTTATGATATTATAAGTAAAATATTACCTATTTTAAACATTTGAACGGGAATAAATAATATCATAGTTGGAAAGATATATTTTTCAGATTCTTTAAATATAAAAAAGGGTAATTAAAAATAAATACATACCGGTGAAAGGTGACAGAGCTTGTTTTGCTTGCTGTTTCGTTACGTCCATAGCCACAACAGCTTGCTACCATGATATTTTTGAATCGCAAACAAGAAATAGTCTAATATCGTCCATAGAAACCAATGCTACTGGCACGTTCAGCGGAATGCTTCTTGCCCGGAAGCACGTGACTTTATGTTTGCTGCAGAAAGGGTGCGGAGATTATCTCTCTAGGTATGCTTACTCTGGGGGAAAAACTGTTTGACCTCATATGTTTCAGCGCAGATTTGATCACTGCAATTACAATACCAACAACGAATTGAATAAAAAATAATATTCGCAATCACACTGGAAAATAAAATGCTCAAAATGATCCACAGCGATAACACTTGACTATGTGGATCTTGAGCAACATTTGTGCAACAATAGCACGTATATTTATAAAGATATAAAGGTCTCTTCAGAAGAAATTCAATCAAATTCTACATGTTTACCTGTTTAAGCTACTTTTAAGAAACTTGACAAATTACAATAGAAACGATAAACAGAATATGCAGAATATAAATACGCTAAATATTTGATGACACGTGATCATTTGTATGAAATAATTTTTAATTGCGCTTGCAGAACGATGACAATTTTTTTTTTGCATAATTTAGTAGTCAACGCTATAAGGCCAATCCTATAAAATAACCAGTGGAATAACCGTTAAAGGATATTTAAAATTTACAAAGATAATGACGATATAGTGAATTGAATTTCACTTGCTTTCTTAAAGTAGCTGGATAATAAATTATTTTCAGCAAATTGGTTTTCCTACTTAACTGACTTCCAACAAAAGAATATGTATTTAGCCTATGTTCACGAACAGTGCTACACAAATTCTTATCATCGGTATAGTGCGATAAATTTCAGTTATTTTCTGAAAGTAGATGAATAATAAGACATTTTCCACAAATTGTGATTTTTCATTTTTAGAATATTTTTATTTTCTGTGTTAATGCATTAGGTCGTCTTTCAGAACGAACACATTGCAACAAAAAAAATATATATATATTATCAAAATCAAAGCATTTTCTTCAAAGCTACATGTTGGCATACGTTGAATAGTAACTCCTTTGTGAAAGTCAGTTAATAAAATGAAAAATGAAAATTTGTGGAAAATAACTTATCATCCGACGACTTTTGGAAAGCAACTGAAATTCAGCTCACTATATCCCCAATATCTTTCTGAATCTTCACGATAATCGACTGATCTTTGTATATGGCCTTTGTAAAAGCATTTCTGAAAGAAATGTTGCTTTTTCTGCCCATAATTTTCGGAAACGTTTACAAGTACTTTTACGGTGTATTAATCAGTTTATTCAACCCAAAATATTGTTTTTTTCGGAAGCTATGAATTCCATTTTCATGTAAAACAAATATGAAAAACTAACAACATTAACATTAATAGTAAAATTAACATTACTTTTTTACTCTTGCATGTATAAATTCTGTTACGCAGTTGAAAATGTTACTTGAGAATTGATTGCATCCGAAAAAATAATATACCAGTTAAAGAAAACTTATTAATACTTTGTAAAAGCTACTCAGAAACATATCCGAAAATTACGTGTAGCAAAGGATATCTTGTTTCAGAAATGTTTCTCTAAGTCCCGGATATCTACCGATTTCAGAGACATTTAAACCTGCGTTAGTCGCTTGTTTATATTTGTGATGCAAGCCGCTATTTTCCTCTTGTAAGTTTTGAGCCAAGTATATTCGAACCTTTGACTACTTCTACGTAACTCCCACTTGTATTAATATTTTATCCGCGACAATTATTCTCGAATCGGTTAATTCATCAGAAACTTACAAGAACAATATGCCAACTTGTATCACAGGTATACATATGCGACCCACGCCGGGGTAAGATGTAAAGGAACACGCTCCGAAAACGCCGGTAACTCTCAAAATGATACATTAAATTTTCGAAAGACTTAAGAAAGATAAGAGTCAGGTTTTTCATTTTTTACATCGTTTGTTAAATATCTGTAACTTCTATAAAAAAAGATTGGACTTGGGTGTCAATATATCAAAAATATTTATTGTTGAAAAAAAACATTTTAGCGAGTGAGGTTATCGAAAAAGACATTTTTAAATCTTCATATCTTTTTCTATTTCTGCGTAAAAATTATTTTACATTTTTTCACTCAGAAATACATAGGAAAACTACGACTTTTAAATGTTCATTAAATGAATGTTGGTGTTTTCTTAGAGAAAAACGAAATAATCAGCATATGTTATTTCTACATGTGTGATATGCTTAAAAAATACTAGATGTACATAATTTATATTATGGTTTGGGATAAATGAAAAGTTATTTGGTCTACTTGCATTTGTTACTTAAAGTTGTTGATATTTTCCTATTCGATAGAAACCTATTTACACGGGTATTTATGAATAAACTTTGTTCTTTCTGACAATATTATTGTTCATTATTATCATGAACTTTAAGAAACACATCAGTTATAGTAGGAGGCTCAGGGAGGAAATTAATAAAAACAGTCAAAAACTATTTATTAAACATTCTTTCCTTTCTCTTACTTTCCTTACTACTTTTATCACTGACTTTCATCGTTCTTTCTACTTTATATATAACTTAATTTGTGTTTACGGAAGACTACTTTTATTTTTGCCTCGATCCACATTATCAATTATCCTCTCAAGCTAACGGATAGCACTATCTTTTCAAATGCCACAAAAGTTGAAACTAATTATTCATCATTCTATCCCTTAATTGCCTTAATTTCATCGTTATTGTTCTTTTATACCTGTCTTCAACTGTGCTTATCTAACTTGATTTTTGTGTTTATTCAAAATTATCAAACGATAATACGCCTGTTCGGTTAACAAATGACACTTCCACTCAAAACTCACGAAAAGGGGACATCATCGTTTTACCCTTTCGCCTTTCATCTTAGTTAAATGTGACACAACTGATTTTTGAAGCATTTAATATTCATATTATTTATTTACTCATTCTTTAATTATTAATAACTATTTTTTAATAAATAATCAATTACCAAACAATTTTTAATGCCAGATGTCTTATAAATCGTTAACATTTCAAACATTCTTAAAAATAAATAATCGAATGCGGTTTGCCTGAAAGTAACGCCAATGAATTGATATTTATTTAAGCTTCCTACCCTGTTGAAATTATACTCAAAACTTTGTAAAAAAAAATCACACATGAATTTTTATTTAAAATATTTAACAATTTGTTTTACTTAGTTCTCTGCTTATTTTATTTAACTTACTTTGTAAAACAATTTCAGGTTCGAATCCAAAGTAATCAATTATAGAAACGTGTTGTCTAGATCTATTAGGGGTAGGAAGATTAGTTTGATTTAAAATAAATTAGTTGCAATATGTGTCGGTAGAAGGCACTGAGTGAATTAAAATCAAATAAACTTGTAGTAAGAAATGTCTATTTGTATTCATGTAAAGATCCACAAAACTTTTGCGACATTTTATGCTGAAAGTGTCCGAATCCACAAAAAATGAAAAAATAACCATTTGGTTTAGTTGGGACATTGAGGAACAACATTGTCCATAAAATCTTCGGCAATCATCCGGATGTGCTACGTCTTCAATTACGGAATTCCTCACTCACATTTTCATCGGTTTTTTTTGGATGACGCACTCAGCATTTGGTATTGTAAAACGTTTGCAAAGTTTTACCTTAATACAGAAAAAGTTGTTTATCGCAGAATTACCTTATTTTAATGTCTCTAAAGACACGCCCGAATCGCTTAAAGTCTCTATCGAAAATATTTTAATTATATCAACGAAATGGTTAAGTCAACGAGCACGACATGAGTACGAAATTAGCATCTCCCTTTCAAACACCTTTGTTATCTTGATATCTAATCTACTGGTGGGCCAGAAAAGTTATAATTATAAAGACAAATGTAATAGTTCACGAGATAAATGCATGTATCTTGTAGTTCTATGACTATTGAAGTTGATAGCTTAAATGCTAAGTTTCTCAGCAGTTCCAAAAATTCATTTTGAGACAATCGCATTTAAAAGTTTTGAAGTGGTATTAACGATACGGCGAAGGATTCAAACCAAATCCTTTATTATTTTTATTTTTTATTATTATTAATCGCTATTTAAGGTTGTGCTAGAAATGGATAGAAACACAGATTATTTTAAACTAAGAAAAGCAGTTTTTGAAGGTCCTTGCCTCCTTAAATTCATTGCTTATCAATAAGTTGCAGTATTAGCAATATCGATTATTCTTTTAATTCGTAATATTTATGTAAATTTTGTAGTATTAAACAGAAAATGAAAACCATGCTTATTTCCGAGAGTGAAAGAATACAATTAAAAAAATACATTTAAAAGAGTTTGTTTTTAAATAAAATCCAAATAACCAATTTAAAATAGCGCGATTTCATTTGTAATAAAAATACAATGTGACCATAATTAAACTGATAATGCCCATCGTGTTCTGTACCACAATCTGATTGGAATATTGTCACCAAATTTTGTAGAAAAATTAAACTAGACAGACGGAATCAATACTGAAATAAAATTGCTTTTATTTAGCTTATTAAATTCAGTTTCAATGTAGTCGCTGTGTTTTTGGACCACATATTTCCTTCTGTGCACAGCATTCAAAACAGCAGAAAGAAACATGTCTGCAGGAATATCCCATACTTTCCGTGACACGTTATCCTTCATCGTAGTCAGTTCTGAACATCTCCGACATAGACTTTTGACTTTTTGTTAACCCCACATCCAAAACTTGCTTTGAGTAAGATTAGGGATCAGACGCGACCATGCAGTAGGAAAGCAGCTGCTAGTGACTCTTTCTTTTGTGAGCTTCTGTCGTAGAAGCTGCTAGACTCCCAAAGCAATGTATGGAGGGATTCCATCTTGCATTTAAATGATTTTCTACAAGCATTGTGTTTGCTCAACTTACGCAATGACAAAGTTGTTTAACATGTGGCTATATTTCTCTCCGGTAACAAACCAGGTTGCCGGTCGTTTCGGAGTAATGGTCTTGTAGAAGTATAGATCTAGATCATTTCTGCTGCGAAACCACATCAAACACTTATCTTTGGAAATTGTAAGGGAAATTCTTTGAATGCATTTATGGTGAATTGGAATCGCAAATTCGACAGTTCATTTTATTTACGCATCCATTCAGAAAAAAGTGGGCCTCGTCTCCTCATAAGATTTTCCACTGCTAAAAATCAACCACCTCAATTCTGGCAAGAAAGGTGAGATCAAAAGTCAATCCTTTATCATTGCCGATGTGACGTTACTCTTGTACACTACTGATGTCGTATGGATAGAAGAAGAGCGACTGATGGTTTGAATTAGTTGACGTACAATAATTTAACAAATAACGCATACTCTTCTAAAGTAACAAACGTTACTCTTGTACACTACTGATGTCGTATGGATAGAAGAAGAGCGACTGATGGTTTGAATTAGTTGACGTACAATAATTTAACAAATAACGCATACTCTTCTAAAGTAACAAACGTTACTCTTGTACACTACTGATGTCGTATGGATAGAAGAAGAGCGACTGATGGTTTGAATTAGTTGACGTACAATAATTTAACAAATAACGCATACTCTTCTAAAGTAACAAACGTATTGCACGAAACTTTCAATCAAATTGTTTCTAAAAGTAGACTTTTAAAGCCCCACAAGCTGGCGCTACAAAGGATGTACCGTGAAATTTTGAATAAAGAGAAATCGTCTTGTATCTTTGTACTTAGTAAGTAAAATTGCATATAAAGAGACTTTATCAATGCTTATCTAAAATTTCAGCCTTTTTAAAGATGTTGTCAGATTGACTCTTAATTAATGTGAATAAATGTGCCAAATAAAAGATAATTTTATTTCAGTATTTATTCCTCATTTTTTAAACTCTATGTTCTATTACACAGCGTCACACATCACCTAGTGGTGAGTTTCGGAACTATTTTTTTGCGCGGAATCCTTCGTCTCCCGTCTTGTTCAATCATCCAAATGATAAAATTTTGTTCCATTCTCACCATTACATCGCACTACAGAAGAAACTATATATTGTCAGTTTAATTATGATCACCTTGCCTATTAGAATTTTGTAATAAAATTTTCATATCTCATAATTCAGAAATGCTGAATCAACTAATAATAACTATCGATGTTTTAAGAGAGATACCACAAAAAAATAGTATTTTTTAATAAGAAATTTGCATAATTTTTCTATGAAATACTAAAACTGCAATTACTGTAATTCTTAAATTATAATGACCTCTTGTAATATACAGGGTGTTCCGTTAAAGGGGTCCAATATTAATAGGGGTAATAGAGGAGATCACACGGAGCATAAATCAGTATATAATGCCTGGCCGGATCTCAATAATTTTCAAGTTACAGCAAATAGAATGAAAAATCGGAAATTTGTAAAAAAACCCTCATTGCTAAACTATCGATAATGCTACATAAAAACGAAGCACATATTTAGAAAGAGCAGAAAAAATCCTACGAAATGACATAAGTTGTTTTAGAATATTGAGAATTAATGGCGAGTTACAAGCTCTGAAACAGTGAAAAAATACAAAATCAAATATTTAGCAAAATAGTTAATCGTTAATTCCAAAAATGCAACTCTACCTACATCAAGCAAAATGTTATAAAATTTGGTCCATTCCGAAAGCTTTCGAAGAAGCTGACAATAAACCATATCAGTTTAATTGTATGGGAGAAATCAAGCAGTTCCCTAGTTACAACTCTGTACTGTTGCACGCTCGGAAAGAGCGAAACTCCACCCATGACGATTGTAAACACCCCGTTTTAATATCTTTCAATTATACATTTCTGATCAACCTCTATCAATACCCTTTCATTATTCAGTCTGGTCAAGTGAATGACATATTGTGCAGCTCTCGCCTTGTCTTAAAGCAAACTCCGTGACTGCTGCGTTTCCTCCATGAACTTTCAGGATGATGAAGAAGAAGTACTTTTTATGCAAATTTTCTATGTGTATAGGAAGAAAAGTGTAATAAAACAGCAGTCATCAGTGGGCGTTATGTTAAAGGGAGGCTGTTGTAAGTGGGATTGTAGTAAGTTGATGTATAATAATTATGCCGGAATACTCTAACGAAGAATATGCGGACATGCATCTGATGTACGGGCAAGCTCATGGAAATGCATGTCTAGCACAGCGCATGTACCGTGAGCAATTTCCAAGGAGACGTTGCCCAAGTTCGAAACTCTTCATAAAAATCGATAGACGATTACGGGAGACTGGATCGTTTAATACAGCAAGCATTGATGCAGGGAAACCTCGACATGTACGAACACCTGCAATGGAAGAAGATGTACTGAATATTTTTAAAGATAACCCCTCCACGAGTACACGAGCTGCTGCGTCTGAAGTCGGTATTGTTCACCAAATTGTGTGGCGTGTTCTGCGTGCAGAAAACATGCACCCCTTTCATGTGCAGCGGGTACAACTGTTATCAGTAACAGATTGTGCTCAGCGGACAGAATTCGTACGCTGGTTGCTTAATGTAACAGAAAATAATCCACAATTTCTGGAGAATATTTTATTTACTGATGAAGCAACATTTACGAGAGAGGGCGTGGTAAACACGCACAATATGCACACATGGTCATATACAAATCCGCACACTGTTTTCCCGTCGAACGCACAACAAAAGTTCAGTGTGAACATATGGACAGTAGGGTGGATCGATGTTATATGGTGAAAAAATAAATATTATTAATCAAAACCTACCTATGCGGAAAAGATGTTCTATTGTATGGAGATTAAGAGAAAAATAATTAAAAAAATTTATTTTAAAATTTAATACTGCCGCAACGAGTTTGAATTTTCGAAAAAAATTGGAAAAAGACTTAATTTTGGTTAGATGATTTTTGATTCAAAATAATTGTTTTAATTTTAATCAAAACATACCTATGCGGAAAAGGTGTTATATTGTATGGAGATTAAAAGAAAATTAATAAAAAATAATAATTTCAAAATTTAATACTGCCGCAAGGGAGTTGGACTTTTGAAAAAAAGGGCAATTCCAGTTTTTTCATTCTCCCGCTTTATCCTTCCAACCCTCTATAAGTTGGAAGCGCTACGTCATAGAATCTTCCCTACGTCATATGATACGCCCACGTGGCTCTGAATTAGGGCTCCTAATAGTTAAAGGAGCCTTACTCTGCATAATATTGTATAAACGAGTTCCCACCGCTCGCTCATTCAGTTCAAAGTTAGCAGCTTACGGAATCGGGCGCTGTTCTCGCAAAGTGAAATAAATTTCGATTTCATTGCGTAAGTTTTCTTTGTAAGTGTACTTTGAATATTATAGCACCATGGCGATGTTAAGAAAAGACATGATTTGCCCTATATATTGGTCTGGTTGTGATAGGCCAACGAATATGCTTTCTACCTACAGTAACGTAATAAAGTGCGTATGTTGGCATTCAAAAGAATACCGAAGCAAGTATACATTGTCTACATCTACACTTTCCTCCTCATTGGAAGAAGTTGCTAATAAGTTAGAGGAGACCTGGAAATGAACTTCAATCCCAATAATTGACCACGATAGCATTTTCAGAAAAGTTCGATTATACCACGACAAATATCGCGGTCTTCATATATCTTACAAAGCCAGAAAAGGGATTGAAAGCTATCGCAAGCAGATTGACGTTTTCCGGAAAAACGCAAATGCTGTTTTTGATATATCGGCGTGTACTTGTAAATCATTTGAATGTTGCTTCTGTAAGAAAGAACGGAAAGTGCCAATGAACGAGAGACAATTTCTATTAGACATGCGAACTGTAAGAAAAATGGTAATTGGGTTGCTGGATCGGAAAGTCACTTTACAAATAACTAAGGCCGAGAAACGAAAATTAAAGCAAGGGCGATACGTGGAGAAAAACTAAACACTGCCTGATGTTTCTTCCAGTTCAATATATTTGAATATGAATAATGGGTGTAAATTGAAGCGGCATATGTGCGAGCATACTGACTTTTCTTCATCATCAGCGATCATTGAAAGCGGCGCCCAAAACGCTGACGGTGTCACTGTCACATCTGTAGTGACGAAATTACACGTCGTAGCAAAGACATTGGACCGTTTTGGCATTTCCGACCGAGCAGGCGCTGCCATCGTGTCAGCTGCGCTTCAAGATGTGGGCATTATCTCACAAAGCGATGTATCGAACGTCGTTGACAGAAATAAAATTCGACGTGAGAGAACAAAGGAAAGAACCACTCTACCGTCTCAGTCAGTTGTGAAAGATTCTGACCATGACCAATTTGGTTTATACTTCGATGGACGTAAAGACAGGACTGATCACTAGGAGATAACAGAAGAAAAGTCATAATAGAAGCACACGTAAGCTTGGTAAAAGAACCTGGTTCCGAGTACATTGGACACGTATCTGTAAATTCTGAGAGAGTGCAAGTCATTGGAAAATACATCGTAAATTTTTTGTCCTGCGTTGACAACAATATAGATGTAACAAATTTGGTTGCGATCAGTTGCGACGGAACATCTATTAACACAGGTGTTAAAGAAGTTGTTATTCGAAATTTAGAACTGATTCTGAAGCGTCCACTACAATGGTTTGTGTGCCAGTTACACGCTAATGTGATTCCACTACGTCACCTTTTCGCGAACGTAGATGGAATCCCGACTGGGCCTAGAAGCTTCACTGGTGGAATAGGACCTTGATATTAGGAGAAATGGGTTTTTGTCATCCTGAAAATATCCTGATATCGATGTTACCTGACGACGGAACTCACATAAGGCAATTGGCCCTTCGAAGAATTCTAAAAGCGAGCGAAGTCAAACGGTCTACTGCAATCCCAAACATTTCAACGAATAATATCCGTATCTTCAATTTACCAGTTTTTGAACTTTGTGCGACGGATTATATTGATTTGATTAAATGGAAAAATGTGACAGAACCTCCACAAACTGAACGATTTAGTGACGACATGATTTCAGAAGCAATAGTAAATCAAGCAATTATTCCAGCGGCAATAATATCTACTATCAAGGGGTTTCCGTGCCACACTCAAGCTACAGAACGGATAGTCAAAACAGTCACGGAAGCATCTTCTGCTGTTTGTTGATCATATAGAAGAGACGGTTTTATAAGAAATCGTATCGAATCACGAAACCTCATGCCAATTTTTAACACCAAACGTGATTATCGGCCACTAAAATTTTGACGATTTTATAGGTTTTTCTTTATTTAATAATAAAGAAGCTAGTAAATAAGAAGCTGACGGTTTTTCTTGTAACCAAGTAAGTGTCCTCTTATTTCAATTAATATTTAAAATTACTAAAATGTATATTTCATTTAACAAAAACCGCTTTGACTTTTTACCATAAAAAGACTCAAATACATAAATTTCAAACACCTTGCGGCAGTATTAAATTTTGAAATTAATTTTCTTAATTAATTTTCTCTTAATCTCCATACAATATAACATCTTTTCCGCATAGATAGGTTTTGATTAATATTAAAACAATTATTTTTATTCAAAAATCATCTAACCAAAATTATATCTTTTTTTCATTTTTTTTAGAAATTTCAATCCCATTGCGGCAGTATTAAATTTTGAAATAAATTTTTTTAATTATTTTTCTCTTAATCTCCATACAATAGAACATCTTTTCCACATAGGTAGGTTTCGAAATTGTGAAAAAAAAAATTTCGATCCACCCTAATGGACAGGTGTCCTCTGCGATTATCTCATAGGACCATATTTACTCCCAGATGTACTCAATGGCAGTACGTACTTGGTTTTCCTACGGGATATCTTACCACAGTTACTGCAAAATGTGCCAGCAACATTGCGCCACAATATGTGGTTTATGCACGATGGCGCACCGGCACATTTTTTCATAGGTGTTCGCAATCACCTCAATTCAACATATCCTGGGAAATGGATTGGACGCAGTGGACCTGTTGCTTGGCCTGCACGCTCTCCAGACCTCAATCCGTTAGACTTTTTTGTTTGGGGACACCTTAAATCGCTGGTGTATGAAACGCCTGTGGATACACCGGAGGATTTACTAGCGCGAATCGTTGTCGCTGCAGGAGACATTCCCAACTCCGTCGGAGTTTTTCGGCGTGTTCGCCAATCTTTACGACGTCGCTGTCGGCTGTGCGATTCTGTTAATGGGCGCAACTTCGAACACCTATTATAATAATGTCCGTTCGTCTGCCTTCCGACATTGAACTGTGCAGCGCAGGCCAGAAGACTATGCTTCACATATGTCATAAAGTACGTGGAATGTAATTCTTTATTTGTCATTTTTCTTTTATTTTCAACACTTTTTGGCACAGTATTTTGTAAGTCACAGACTGTGGTGTACTCAAATTGTAAATTACAAAGTTTGTATGAATTAATTTAAAATTTAGTGTCTTTTTTAAATTTATAATTAATAAAATTATTATGCTATTTGTTATTATTATTTCCTATCATAAATTATGATGCACATATACATACAATAATTGTCCATGTAAAACATGTACTGAAACTTCTTGCATAGTTACAAATCGCAATATTTTTAATTATTTCCGAATTTTCACCACCAGTTTAATTTTAAGGAATTTAACTTAAGCTTTATATCAATAAAAGACCACTTTAAAATGTAGACTATTATTGTAAAGTTATTTTGGTTCATTCAACTCTTGAATAATTAAAAATGTTGCATCTCAGAAGAAGCATGATCGAAAATGTATAGTTGAGAGTAATTAAAAAGGCGGTGTTTCCAATCGTGATGGGCGGAGTTTAACCTTTGCTAATGTCAAAGAAAGCGGAGTTGTAACTAAGAAACTGATTAATTTCTCTCACACAATTAAACCGATATGGTTCATTGTAAGCTTTTTCGAAAGTTTTCGGAATGGACCAAATTTTACTACATTTTCCTTGTTGTAGCTAGAGTTGTCTTTTTGGAATTAACGATTAACTATTTTGATGTATATTGGATTTCGTACTTTTTTCACTGTTTCAGGGCTTGTAACTCGTCAATAAATATTGCTATTTTAATACAATTGATGTCATTTTGTAGGTTTTTTTCTGCTCTTTCTAAATATATGCTTCGTTTTTATGTAGCATTATCGATAGTTTAGCAATGAGGGTTCTTTTACAATTTTCCGAATTTTCATTCTATTTGCTGTAACTTGAAAACTATTGAGATCCGACCAGGCTTTATATACTGATTTATGCTCCATGTGATCTCCTCTATTACCCCTATTAATATTCGACCCCTTCAACGGAACACCCTGTATATATATATATATATATATATATATATATATATATATATATATATATATTATAATAATTGGTATTATTAATTGTTATTAATGTTACATACAATATAAGTAATTTATTCTAAAAGGAGGATCATCATCATTTATTTCGAAAAGAAAAAAAATCGTCGACGATCATTAACAGTAACAGGAAAAACATATAATTAAGTAAATGTTAATTGGCTTCAAAATACAAGCAAAAATACCAGTCATAAAATGCAAAGAAGAAATAATTCCTGGAAACTTTGTTTTTGTAAATTTTATATCCTAGTGAAAAGGAACTTAATCTATCATTTTTAATGTTATAATTACACGAAAATATTTAATACAAATCATGAATTAATATTCTTATGTAAGAGCCAACGAAAGTAATAAAACTGACACTACAAAAATATTCCTTCATATTCAAACCACTCTAATGATATTTTACAATGACGTTTAAATAACTTTTTTTAAGTAATTTATTCGCATATAATGTATAGAGATAAAATATTTTTCATTAATAACTTTCAGTAACAAATGATAAAATGCATTAAAATTCTACTCAAATATTAAAAAATGACGAGGAATTTGTATAACGCATGCACCGTAAAAAGACAAATGTTGTTTAATCTAAGAAAATATGATATAACCACGAACAAAAATATACAATAAATGTTTCCAAGTTACGCATCATTACAAAAAGCGTAATTTATCTTTAGAAGCCTCAGAAATCAATATATTTTAGAGATTTAAAGAAGCATTTAGAAAAGCAAACTTCTTTTGCTGACGCTGATTTCCAGGCACGTTTTCGTGTATTAATCAGTATTCTCAACCCGGAATATAGATTTTCTGGATTGTATCAATCCTTAAGTAAACATTTTCATGTTCAACAAAAATGTTTTACAGTAAAACATTATAAATTAACAGCATTAATATTAACGTTAAAATTGGTAATATTTTGAAACTCCTGCATGTATACATTCAATCGCGCAACTGAAAATGCATACCTGAGAATTGATATCATTCTAATAATCTATATTTCGAGTAGGGAAAACTAATTAATGCACTATAAAAACTATCAAGAAGCATTATCGAGAATCAGTGGCAGCAAACATAACTGTTTTTTTATAAATGCTTCTTTAAATATAAAAAATATATTATTTTTTGTGGTTTCCAAAGATGAAGTACGTTTTCCTAAATCATGGGTAACTCGGAAGATGTTATTCTATATTTTCGTTCGGGGTTAAATTGTAATTTCGTAGATTAAGAAACAGTTGTCTTTCTTTACAGTTTGAAAGCATTGCTCTAAATAGAAACATAACATTTCTATGAGCCTATTTTTTATTTTTTTAGCAAGTCTCTTATCTCAAAGCTGTTGACATTATTTATAAGTTAAATTCATTATATAAATTTATTGATTTTTTTGTTTTTCTTGAAGAGAAATTTATTCGCTATGTTTCTAATTTCTTACACTAAATGTACAGACTGGCTAACGAAAACAAAACAAGGAAGAAAAATCATGCACCAAGCAGAGATTTTGAAATACTTACCAACAATAAAAAAATACTTCAACAAACCATCGCTGTTTAGTAAGGTAAATAAGGTAAATAAGTAAATTGTGGTGGTTGGACGATAAGTTCCCTTTTTTTTAAACACTGGAATCTTGTTAATATTCCAAATATTATATATTGGGATTTGATAAAGAAGAGTATAGTGAATATAATATTGTTGTGACCGCAAAAGACCACTTCGACATGACATTAATTATTAAAAAAAGATTCGTTAAATAATTATTCATGTAAATTTATAATTCAAGAACAATGAAGATAAAAGTGAAAATATTACCTGCATCAACCTAAAAAGGAACATAAATGAGAGATGTGATTAAAAGAACTTGCACTGAAAATTGTAGCTTCAAAATAAATATTTATTTATAAAGAATCTTGAAAAAGGAGTATTTCTGAGGGAATCTTTTCTTTATAGATTCACCTCCTTCTTTCTTAAATCATAAGTATACAACTGACGATTTAAATAAATCCCATCATAAAAAAAAAATAATGAAAATTTTCTCTTGGGAAACTCGGATATGTTGATTTTAAAGATTAAAAAAAAAAAAAAAAAAAAAAAAAAAAAAAACATATGACTTTATCAAGCAATTTGTAAAACAAAAAAAGTATCACCACTCGAATGAAAATAAGCCATTCTTGTCATATTTGCCAGGTTCCAGCGTGCTACCATCACACACAACCGTCATTTTTTTACGTTGGTGGAGAAGATTTCATTGTTGCCGTAATCAGAGTAACAGAATAAGGAGATCAAATCATCACAATTTTTTTAAAGTTTATTTTCTTCATATCGTAACTTTAGATGTACGCATAACATTTTTTCACAGCAAACTAAGCGATCAACTTACACTCTAGTAGCAAATATCTCAGTGTGTATCGAAAGCGTGCAGCTTCGGCGCTGACAGGGAACGGAGGGGGGGAGAGGGCCAATAATTGAAAAACGCCAATCGGCAGAGATAAAAAATTACGTATTAAACTCATCTGAATTTGATTGAGGAGGGGCGGAGCTTAGAATATGAAGTGGGCATACGCAAAGAATGTTATCGAAGTTTCTAGTAGAATCTAATTCCAGAAGTACAGACGTAACAAAACGATCACTATCATTTTTAAAAAGCGAAATGTTATGTAAGAAAGAAAACCTTACAGGGGAAGATTAAAAAAGGAAGAAATTAAAATAATTTTGAATGCGAATTTTAATATTAAAGGAATAAGGACTAATAAAATGTTTCTTAAATTAAATAAAATAAAAAATATGGCAGTAGTTGTAAGAAACCGCAACATATACTCCGCGCCCCCCCCCCCAAGAGAAAATATTGGTGAGAGGGAGAAATTTAACAATTTTCACATCGAGTCAATATTTTCTCACCTATATACAATATACATATAACTTCAAATAATGAGAAACAAAGTAAAAATATTAATAAATTTACATTCTTCTGGCAAAAAAGTGCACAAAGTCCTTCAAAATATAGTTGCTAACAGTCCAAAAAGTAAACAGTCTTTAAAAACAAAGATGCTGAAAGTCCAAAAAGTAAACATAGTCTTTCAAAATAAAGCTGCTGAAAGTTCCTTCACTGATATGTGAAATAGCAAATACAATACTATAAAGTAAGTTCAGTAGCAAAAAGTGAATAAAGTCTTTTGAAATAAAGCTACTAAAAGTTCCTTCACTGATATGTGAAATAGCAAATACAATACTATAAAGTAAGTTCAGTAGCAAAAAGTGAATAAAGTCTTTTGAAATAAAGCTACTAAAAGTCCATTAACTGATATGTGAAATAGCAAATACAACACTATGAAGTAAGTGCAGTATATACTAAAAGAGTAAAAAAGGTTGTAATGATGTACACAAAAACAAATAATATTATATGATACAAATTGGTAATCATACTAATAATGGCTTTCCTCATTCAATATAGCATAACATTAGCAATAAAACACTTCCAATTTGGAAAAGAAATAGCAATAATACGACCTTTGAATCACAACTGTATTTCTAGTCACAGTCGATGAACTATATTTCAATTTTGTATTAACATTTTTATTAGAATAATGCTTATATAAATTCACTAAATAACTCATTTGAGAATTTTTTCATAACAAAAATTCAAAATGTAAGCAATGGATCAAAAGAGCATATTTAGACTCTCATTAAAAAGAAATATATATGTAGCACTTTCTAAGATATCAACTTTTCTTAGTGCAAAAACTCTAATATCGTGTTATTCTACAACAACAATAATACTTTCAAAGGAAAATAATGGCAAAAAGGGATATTTAAACTCTCAGAAAAGTACATAAATAAATGTATCATTTTACCACATAACTTTAATAACATTGGCCTTGTAAAAATTATCACATATACAAATATACACACAATTATCACATATACATATTATATTTATACAAAAATATCTTGAATGCTTATTGAATATGTTTCATTCGAATTTTCAAACATTTCTAAGAATAAACATGTAATTTTAATTTTTTACATATAAAATACATAAGCATTTTATGTAAATATAAAGACTTAAAACAATTTTTGGATCCAAAGCATATAATTTGCATATGCATAAATATTTTTTTAATTCGTGGGTTTTCAATCACCTAGAAAGCTTAATGTATTTTCAACCATTTTACATAATACACCAATAATAATAATAAAAATATTAGCATGCATACTTTTTAGATGTTAAAAATAGGTTAGATGTTAGAGCATGCAAGAAGTAACATTTGTATTATTCTCAAAGTCACAATAGGGAAAGTGATGACATATGTACTCATATTATACTTTATATCAATAACAATTTACTTTTTAAGACAAATTACCTAATCAAAATAATTTAATCAATGACATTTTATCTCCAATTACTATATTGAATTATAAGTTAAAAAAAATACAATTTAAATCAAACACTGAATTTAAGAGTTTTGAGTTATCAGCACATTTTACATTAAACATAAATTCCAAAAAATGAATATGGTTTTGAAGAAATATTTCAGTGAGAAACATAGTTAACAGGAGAAACCAAAATAAGATTCACATCTTTTACAGGATGACAATTTCATTGTGTCAAGGCGATGGTGACTTAAAAAAATACACAAATGCTGCCTGCAGCTTTGGTAGAAGAAAACAAATAAAAATAATCAGTCAATCTTCACATTTGACAATCCAATCAAGCTGGCATAGAACAGATTTTTTTACAATGGTAAAGGCATCCTAAAAAAATGAAGATTAGTTTACACTTTATACTGTTTATGATTGCGAGGGCAAAGATCATAATGTTTTTTACTTTGAGTAGATTTGTCTAGAACTGTAGTGTTATTACCATACGCTTGTGAATGCACTGAACTAAGTGAATTCGAAGATGTTTTCTGGCACTTTGAAGAGGTGTGAATGAGGAGACTATGAGATGATGTATTATTATTAGTGTGAGAGCAAGAAGAATCACAATTAGCAGTATGACTACGAATATGTCGTTTCATAGGAGAAGAAAATGCACTATCAACAGCTGGTTGATCATGTGTTGCACTTCTAGATGAATCCGCAGGTTGAAGCAAGGCTTCATTTCTTTTCTGGAGTTTCAAGATTCTGTTAGTATGAATTAATATAGGTGATGCTTGATTATTTTTGCAATCTTGAATTTGAATAAGCACAGGTGAAATTATTTTCTTTACCATATAAGGTCCTTGTACTTTTTTGTTAAATACACTGGGAAATTTTACATAAACAATATCATCAACTTTGATATTAGCAAATTTTAATTTTTCCCTTGATTTTTGATACACTTTTTGTCTAGAAGACTCGTTATTTTTGTAAGCTTGATAGTATACTTTTTCAATAACATCCATTAATTTGTGAATTTCATATGCAGTGTAAAGAATTTTCCAGGAAGAATGGGTTTTACAATTAGCATAAATATCAGTCACCTCCCTTCCAAAATGAAGACGATTTGGAGTGAATTTTGTGGCTGGTTGATGTGTAGCGTTATATATTGATTGGTGGATTTTTAAAGCAGTTGGAACATCAAATCCTTGGGAAGACACTATATTCACAGATGACTTTATTTGAGTGTTACATCTCTCACTCAATCCATTAGCCTCTGGATGTGCTACTGTACTGTGCTCTAGTTTTATGCCAAGTTTTTTGCTGAAATAAGAAAACATATCACTCGTAAACTGGGAACCATGATCAGTAAGAGATAACTCAGGTTTTCCATGAGTAGAAATGTAATGCAACAGAGCTTTAGTAACCAATTCAGCATGAATGCTATTCAAGGCATATAATTCAAGATGACGAGAAAAATAGTCGATTACAGTCATAACAAATTGGTGATTTCTCAAAGGACCAAGTAAATCCATCGAAACTTTTTGATTGGGAGCTGTAGGTAGTGGTGCTGGGAGATATGGAGCATTTTTTTATGATGTTTATTTACTAAACAAATTTCACAAGTTGACATAATTGATTGTTTCAGAAACTAGAGTTTTTCAAGTGAATCTTTTCTTTAAATTAACAATTGTTTTATGAATGCCAGTATGAGTAACATGAGCAATTCTTAAAGCTTTAGCTCTAAGTGAAGATGGTGAAACAGCTCTATGTAGATCAATGTCTTCTAAAGAGAAATGTCCATTATAACAAAGCAAATCATTACTTGGATTAATGTAATAACCATTTAAACTTTAGATTTTTTATTAGTTTTAATATCTTCATAAATTTTCTTAATTTGAGGATCTTTTTGTTGCTCATTAAGGATGGTTTGATCAAAGATTTCTAACAATGGGTCTTCATTTTTAGTATTATTTGTAGATGGAGAAACAATTTGGAGATGGCAATTATGATGGGTTTTTCCAATTAATCCACATGGATACTGAACAATTTCATTATGTAGATCATTTTGATCATCAAAAGATCTCTCAAATGGCAGTATTTCTTGTTCAAAAATGATATCTGGATTAGTATGGAGATCTTCAGTAGGAATATGCGGTGTCCTACTTAGAAAATCTGCCAACACATTCTCTTTGACTGGAACATGCTGAAATGTGTAAGAGTATTTCGATAATTCTAACATCCAACGTGTAATTATATCAGCAGGAGATGTTCATTATTTGTAGTTATTGAGAGGTTTAGCATCGGACAAAAGAATGAAGTGTCTGCCAAAAATGTAATATTTAAAAGCTGTTATTCCTTTATAAATGGCATAAAGTTCTAATTTGATGGCTGGGAACTGCTGAGATAGAGTTTTAGAGTAATAAGAAAGGGGGCGTAGTTCACCTTGAATTTTTTGCATAAGAACAGTTGAGATTGCTGTCTTTGAAGCATCTGTATTAACATAGAATGTCTCATTCCAATTTGGAAGATTGAGCATGGGTTTTTGGAAGAAAATTTCTTGCAATTTATTAAATGCATATTCTTACTCAGATTTCCAACAGAATTTATTTTTAGGTTTAGTGATTTCAATAAGAGGAGTAATCAATCTAGCAAAATGTGGTAAAATTGACCTGTAAAATGAACATAAGCCAATAAAACTTTTTGTTTGCCTCTTAGTTTTGGGCTTTGGGAAGGAAGTAATTTTCAAAATATTGCTTGTAATTGGAAGAATTTTATGATCTGTGAGTTGGAAGTCTAAAAATTTAATGCTAGTTTGCATAAAAGAACACTTTTCAGGAGAAAGAGTAATATTGTTGGCAATAAGAGTGTCCATGAGTCTTGTGAGTTTCGCAACCATTTCTTCAAACGAATTAGCGCCGACAACTATGTCGTCCTGGTATGCGTAGCAAGAGTCAATTTCAGACAATTGAATAACTGAATCAATTAACTGTTGAAAAGTACTCGCAGCTGTCTTCAAGCCAAAAACAAGACGAAGGTAGGTAAACATTCCCCATGGAGTGGTAAAAGTGAGCTTATCTTGCATCTCCTTAGGTACAGTAATCTGCCAGTACGCAAAGGGCAAGTCCAGTGTAGTGTAGAATTTAAATTTTGACAATTGTACTATTAGATTTTGAATGCGAGGTAGAGGATATGAAGATGGAATAATAATAGAATTTAATAATCGTAAATCCAATGCCAAACGATATTTTTGAGGTTTTTACATGTCATTTCTTTTCTTTTTAACTAAGAGCATTGGACAAGCCCAAGATGAATTTGATATTTCTATAATGCCAGCATTTAGCATTTGATTTATGTGGACAAGAGCTTCTTATTCTAATGCCTGTGGCACAGGTAAAGGTAGGGTTTTCACCGGATGAGAATTCATCATTGAGAACTGAGGATTACCTAGGTCTGTATGACCCAAAGTGTCTAAGGATTTAGAAAATGCTTGAGCTTTATTGCACAATAATTTTTTTAAACAGTCACTTTCATGTGGGGGCAAGTGTTTTAAGTCAAAATCATTTGGTGACAGTTCTTGTATCCGTTTTCTTTTAATTTCCTCAGATGGTAAAATTAAATTACAATATTCATTTTCTAAATCTGAATCAAAGGAATATTTTTCAATATCGTTCTCATCTACATTAATACATTCACCAAGAATTGTATTTTTATTTAAATGAATATCCACTTTCGATATATTCTGCAACTAAAAAAAAGTTTTTTGAATTGTAGATTTAGAATGCAATGATTCATACAAAACAAGAGCTTTACTTTTTAAAGCAGGCTTAAAAATAAAATATTCAGATGGAGAATTCAAGTATTTAACATGTAAATACACAGAACAATTGGGGGGGGGGTTAACTCTCTATTTACAGTTTGTACCATGTTAGAATTCAATAAATTTGTATTACCATTTTTCAAATTGGTATATTTTTTACCAACATAAATAATGTCATTGTCACCTTCAGATGTGACATTTTTGTCATCAGAGGTAATTTTAATATTATTGGTATTAGAAAATTTATTTATAACATTAGCATAATCAAAGTTTGTGTCGGTAGGAAAATAATTAGGAAACTGAGTAAAAACTTGAGCAATATCTTCTAAATTTCTGATATAAGGATCAGCATTCATAAAAGAATTATCATAAGTCATAGCAGTATTACCAACATTGTTTATAAATACACCATTATTTGGAAAACTGTAATTGTAAGGATAATTTTCATAATTATGTAATAAATGCAAATAATTATCACCAAAATTTCCATTCACATTATCAAAATAAAAACCATTATTAACTGACAGAGAATTTTCATAAATAGGCACATTGTGTGTGTTAAAATAATATGGAACTGTTATATTGTTATTAGTATACTGAGAATTCAAATAATAACTGGTAGGAGACTCTGTTTGAATGTTAAGAGATATATGTTTATCTTTAATTAATATAGATTTAAAAGCTGGAGAGATGGTTATAGAATGCTTATTTATAAACTCAAAACCAAGTATGGCTTCAAAATTAACATTCTTTATATCAGTAAGGTAAAAGACGTGATGGAAAAAGAATTTATCTATTTTAAATGCAATCTCGATACATCCTTTAAAGAAAACTTTTGAGTTTATGGTAGACAACGACACATTTCTAGATAAACACTTATAATGGATTTTGGATTTTATACTATTAAAGCATTCATTATCCAGCAAAGATAAAGTTTATCCATAATCGACGAGAGTTGATATTTCATTATGTTGAACATTCATAATTATATATGGAAGCGAATACATGTTGTCAAAAGAGCTGCAAATTACGTGTCGTTGTTGTACACAATCATCAATTTCAGAAGAGTACTTTGATGACAAAGAATTTTAAGAGTAAGGAGATGTTTCTGTAGCAGCGCTTGAAGAGGAAGAAGTCGAAGAAGGATGTTTATCAATGTGACATTCGTTTGTTTTGTCACAGGAGTGTACCTGACGAAGAAGATTGGGAGAGAAGGCGGTCAGCGGGACCAATCTCCCTTACATGTTTAAATGGTAATTTTTTTAATCATTTTTATTTTTAGAAAAGAACTAAAGTTTTTCTTTCTCTGAGAAGCATTCGCAGAAAACTGAGAGTTTTGAGTGTGGTTGGCATTTTGCGTAGATGAGTCAATTAAATTTTTAAACTTGTAACATGTTTTCATAAGGTGGTTAAATCGTCCACAGAAAGCACATTGAGTAACATTTTGTTTGTGAAAAGACTTTGAAAAGCCTTTCTTGTGAGAAAACTTGTCAAACTTTGGCCGAAAGAAAGATCGTTTTTGATATGGCTTATGCTGAATAAAGTTTGTTTTGCTTCTAGAAGCAACGTTTTGCCTAACTGGAGAAGGGGAGTAAGTTACATGATTTTTTTTACATTTTTTATTCTAGGAGAATGATCATTGTGAGATTCAGATGGTGAAAATGTAGTTTGCGAATTTTTATAGACTCTGTCCTTTCTATGTCTGATAGGAGCATGTTCAAAAAAACTATCAGAAAGTTTTGAATTTACACAACTATTTTCATTATTCAGACGGTAAACTTAGTCATAGTGTTGAAGATTAGATTTTTGAAGAGGTGGTGAATCATATATATTTTGTAAAAATTGTGCTCGTTCAAGAGCTAACTCAAAAGTGGAAATATTTTCTTCTTGAATTTTTCGTTTGATTTGTTTAGGCAAAACTTGAAGAAAATGCGTAAATTTCAAAGAATCTACAGCATCTGGTTCTAAAGTAGGGTACACAAGTCGAAGCTGTTTAGCCAGGCGATAGGAAAATTTTTTTACGGACTCATTCGAATCCAGTTTTAAATTTTGAAGAGATTTGAGAGTGTCAGTTTTTTTACTTGGCGGAAAATAGTTAATAAAATTATTGCGAATGCTTTGTAAGTTAGAATTTTTAAATTGAAACTGTGTTTCAAGAAAAAATGTAATGCACTACCCTGTAATTTCGACTTGAAAAGAGCAAAAATTTCTTTGTCAGTGTAATTATACAATTCCTGCAAATCTGATAACTGATCGAAGAATAATTCAACCGTCTGAGGATTCCCATCAAAAGGTTGAATGGAAAGGTTTATCTTTGCTTTCGGAGGCATGGTGACAAATTTGAGAATAATTCTTAATAAGTTTCAAAATAATGTCATTTATGAATCAACCGAAGTTAAACAAAAATTAATTTCATATGAAGTCACCTTTTAAAATAACGTCAAATCACCAGAATATTTTTTAAGAATGCAATAGTTCTCAAAATATTATCAAAACAAAATGGCATAAATCGTAAGAAATTAATCATTTACTTATAAGTAAGAAAATTGTTTTTCTAAACTAATCTTATTTTGTAAATAACATCATAAACAACCATTTCTTTAGTAATAAAATGTAAATATTGCATAATAAGAACACCTTATATTTTGTAGAACCATATGAAAACGTTTTGTTTTCAAAACAAAATCATATTGTAATTCCAGAATTCTTAGAAAAAAAAAATGTTTTTTCCTCATAAGAATTTGCAAAATATGCATTAACATTACTAAAATGACTTGTCAATAGTAAATAAAATACACAATGCAATTATCTGGCAAAATTATTTTCAAACCAAGCACTTTAAAATACTTAAGTAAGCCATTTATCAAATATTGCAAATATTTCAATAAGAATGCATAAATTTTTTTTAACTCAAATTTTATAATATATCAAAATATAATTTAATAACTGTCATGTCATACAGGTTTCTAAAGGTTTAGGCACCAAAGAGGGATCTGTGGTGGTTGGACGATAAGTTCCCTTTTTTTTAAAACACTGGAATCTTGTTAATATTCCAAATAATATATATTGAGATTTGATCAAGAAGAGTATAGTGAGTATGATATTGTTGTGACCGCAAAAGACCACTTCCACATGACATTAATTATTAAAAAAAGATTCGTTAAATAATTATTCATGTAAATTTATAATTCAAGAACAATGAAGATAAAAGTGAAAATATTACCTGCATCAACCTAAAAAGGAACATAAGTGAGAGATGTGATTAAAAGAACTTGCACTGAAAATTGTAGCTTCAAAATAAATATTTATTTATAAAGAATCTTGAAAAAGGAGTATTTCTGAGGGAATCTTTTCTTTATAGATTCACCTCCTTCTTTTTTAAATCATAAGTATACAACTGACGCTTTAAATAAATCCCATCATAAAAAAAAAAATAATGAAAATTTTCTCTTGGGGAACTCGGATATGTTGATTTTAAAGATTTAAAAAAAAAGAAAAAAAAAAAAACATATGACTTTATCAAGCAATTTGTAAAACAAAAAAAGTATCACCACTCGAATGAAAATAATCCATTCTTGCCATATATGCCAGGTTCTAGCGAGCTACCATCACACACAACCGTCTTTTTTTTACGTTGGTGCAGAAGATTTCATTTTTGTCGTAATCAGAGTAACATAATAAGGAGATCAAATCATCACAATTTTTTTAAATGATATTTTCTTCATATCGTAACGTTAGATGTACGCAAAAAATTTTTTCACAGCAAGCCAAGCGATCACTTTCCACTCTAGTAGCAAACATCTCAATGTGTGTCGAAAGCGTGCAGCTTCGGCGCTGACAGGGAACGGAGAGGGGGGGAGGCAATAATTGAAAAACGCCAATCGGCAGAAATAAAAATTACGTATTAAACTCATTTGAATTTGATTGGCAAGGGGCGGAGCTTAGAATAGGAAGTGGGCATACGCAAAGAATGTTATCGAAGTTTCTAGTAGAATCCAATTCCGGAAGTACAGACGTAACAAAACGATCATTATCGTTTTTAAAAAGCGAAATGTTATGTAAGAAAGAAAACCTTACGGGGGAAGATTAAAAAGAGGAAGGAATTAAAATAATTTTGAATGCGAATTTTAATATTAAATGAATAAGGACTAATAAAATATTTCTTAAATTAAATTAAATAAAAATTATGGCAGTGGTTGTAAGAAACCAGAACATAAACATTTCAGAGAAACACAAGACACATTTGAAAACCAGATTTCAGTAATTACTTTCCACAGCCGGAAAAGTACTCCAATTCTTTTCTGTAGCCTTGTATATAATTTATATATTTGTATATACTCTATAGCATGTTACAGTTTAGTTTAGTAATAAAACACATAACACAGAGGGAAATTAATCTTCAGCCGTTTCTACCAATACACGGAAACATAATTGAATTATGAACCCTGTATATTACCTTAATCTTTTTATGTACGCTACATATTAAGCTATAGTTTAATTCTGGTAAATACACGCTGAAATCACATTTCCAAAAATTATCATACATAGGCAGCCATGTATTCGGTTCTTTGCGTGGCCCTGTATATGATTTTATTTATATTGTACAAACCTTTCTTGGTATACTAAATATATTTCATGTTCCAAATGCATTACTCGGTTAAAAAGCCATTTTAATCAATTTACCGCAATGCTTACGATTTTTTTTTGTATAGCCGTGTGTATGATCTGTACCATTTATACATACCTTATAGCATTCAAAAATTTAGTTAAACGCATACCTCACTAAAATCCCACTTCAAATTATGACTTATAAACGTTAAAATTGATAATATTTTGTTACTCCTGCATGTATACATTCAATCACGCAACTGAAAATGCTTTCTTGAGAACTGATATCATTCAAAAATCTATATTTCGAGTAGGGAAATCTAATTAATGCACTATAAAAACTATCCGGAAACATTTCCGACAATCAGTGGCAGCAAACGTAATTGTGTTTTTATAAATGCTTCTTTAAATCTAAAATATATATTGGTTTGTCTGGTTTCTAAAGATAAAGTACGTTTTTCTAAATCGTGGATAACTCGGAAGATGTTATTGTATATTTTCGTTCGTAGTTATATTATAATTTCATAGATTAAGAAATATTTGTCTTTATTTACAGTGTGAAAATATTGCTCTAAATAGAAATATAACATTTCTATGAGCCTACTTTTATTTTATTTAGCAAGTTTCTTGTTTCAAAGCTGTTGACATTATTTTATAGTTAAATTCATGAAATAAATTTATCGATTTTTTTTTTTATTGAAGAGAAATTTATTCAGTGTGTTTCAATTTTCTTACACTGTATGTACAGTTTGTCAAATGAAAAGAAAAATAAGAGAGATAATACCCCATACACTTTAATCTCCCAATTGTCAGAAAATACCTAAAACAGACATTCTACTTGAAATTATGTATTTTTTTTTCAATTTATGTTTGACATTAAATTTTCGGTACTCCTCTATTATCCCGTCGACCACTTTTTATAACAAAAAACTTTCCCAAACTGTGACGCCAAACGGGAGAACGTTGCCATTGGAATATGAAAATAAATAAATAAATAAAATATAAAAATTTTAGGACACAATTGTTATTTTAATTAATGAAATAACTAATAAATCAATAAAACATAATGAAAAATACACGCAAAAGTCGAATTAAAAAACACTTGATGATATAACAAACACGTATAATGCTGCAATCAAATAAATGGGACTGCATTTTTTCGTTTAATCTTACAGTTTGGCAATAGTTTTTTGTTATCAAAAGTAGTCGACGGGATACTAGAGAAGTACCAAATTTTCCTTTTTGTTAAATTTTACCTAATGATACCAAACGGAAAATCATTTAGGAATTAAAAAGGTTTCAAGTTTGAAATTCTTAATCGTAAATTCATTTCTATTCGTCACGTATTAGATTGCAAAGCAGATGGTTTATAGAGCATAACTCAAAAACAATTTGACGGAATAAACTGTAATTTTGGATTCGTATATTTGAAGCTTCTAGATATCAATTTCTGCCAAAAATACATAGGTTATGATTCATATTTTTTTCAAAAATAAAAGTTTTATTCGAAATACATTTTAGAAAAAAATATGAATTGTAACCTTAACAGAACTCGATTTCTCGAAGCTTCAAATATGCAGATCAAATATTACAGATTATTCCATCACATAGTTTTTGAGTTATGTGTAAAACACTACCCGCATTACAATCTGGTTTAAACGATTACAAATGAATTTCCATTAGAAATTTCAAACTTTCAACCTTCATAATTTGTAAACTACTTGAGAGAATGACTTCCCGTTTGGTATCTTACGGTAAAATTTACCGAAAAAAAAACAAATATGATGTGGTCTCAAAAGTATGTGTCATATAGAAATTTTCTGAGTTAGGTACTAATTCACTTTGAAAACGATCCCCTAAGCAATTGTCAGCCGAATAGCTATTTCTGTTTTCCTTTCTGTGACAATTTGTTGATTAAAATAATATCTTTTTTTCTTTGTACCACTCTACATTTTAGAGTATCATCAATTAAATTTCTGTTGCAACATCAAGAATCTGCTGCAGTTAAATGATATCAAACTGTTAATTCTATCATTAAGTCATTCAAATTACATATTTCTTTTCTGGATAAAGGGTGGCCCAGGCTTTTGATCAACGTTAACAAATTTGCTAATCAGGAGAAAAATGTTAGCCAAATGGAAAAAGAAATTTTGTCAAAACGTATTCGTCATGGAACATGGATTCTAAAATCATTCTTTATCCCACTTTTTTTCTTAGGCTTGGCATCAGCCGAAATGCTGAATATTCTCGCGAAAAGCAACTTCATTTGTTCAGAAACGTGAAAGAGGGTGCCGGTTGTACACACGAAAAAAAATCCGTTTCCAATATTTGGCGATTTCGAGCGTTCATTTCTTTGCCAATTAAAGCAATTTGTCACTATTTGGGGCAATAGAGATTAGCAGCGTTAACTCAGGGATAGCCCCTCTGATTGCTGACAAATATATATTTCTTCTTAATGTTACAGGCATATTTTCAAATAAAAAAATGTTTTAAATGTTAATCTCCACGATAATAAAAATCATTTACGGTAAACTAGTTATTTTTATAAAATTTACAGAATTTAAATTTTTATACGGTCTACGAATCTCGTAAGTTATATTAATAAAATCATTTCCGTGCTCTAATAAGTAAAATAAAATGAAAAAAAATACCGCGTTATGAGACCTTGAAATCTATCAATTTTCAGCATTTTTGGTCATAAAAACGCGTTTTTCTGCTTTTAGTGGCATAAACTCTTATGATTCAAAAAATTCAAAATATTTACTCGATAAATGAAAAATAAACTCGATAAGTTTTTGTTGTATAAAAATGCATTAAATCTGTTTTATTTATTAGCGAATGGCAAAATTATTATAAATACAGTAACCCCACGATATATCCTTGGGAGATAAGAAACAAGTGGGTAAGTGTGATCAAAGATCGCACAAAGGGTTTCGTTTAATATTCCTTTCAAAACATAATATCGGTCATGTGGACTAAATGCGATATTTAAAAAATATATATTGTTGTGTGCTCGGGGTTCGAAAGGATGTATGTAATATATAAAACCAATCAACAGGCTTTATTCACTCTAAACAGCTCGATGAGAACACAAGAATCTTCACAATGACACAAATATCCGGCAATCTTCAAATAAAATCAAAACAAAGCAAATTTTCAATCAGAACAAGACGTTCAATACGGCGTATCAGATACAAAATCGCTCAGAGAAACACAGTCTCAATACAAAAGTCTCTCGTGTGGATTCAATCGCAGCTGATAGTCAACTGACTCCGTGGAGGTGCCAGCTGGCCCTTATATACGTTTTAGAGATCATTCTAGAATTTTTGAGAGCTTTCGGATGTCCAGAACTTACCAGAAAGTACTTCCAATTTCGAGAGAGGACCTCAATGCACAGGTATAAGGGGGGGCCACAAAATATCGCCAAATCCGTTGCCAACTTGGCGACATTTGGCAACAAAAATAAGTCGCCAAAACCATCACCAACTTGGCGATAAACCCATTCCTTGGAGATTTTCCCATAGACCTCCATTGTAAAGACGATGCTGTAAGGTTGCTTTTCTTGCAAAGCACCCGAGGCCTTTTGCATTGAGTTAAATAATTTTCGATAGGGAATACATTACATAATGCTGCAATTTCACTGCAAAAAATGGAATATTTACAAATATACAAAATTCATAACAATATAAAACAATAGATATTTAAACCTATTGCGTAATCCTCTGTAATCCAAGTACTAATCCCAAATTGCGTATTTTAGAAAATGAGACTTTTTGTGACAGTTTTTTAAAAGTATCTACATTGATTTTAAACTATTTTCTTGCTAGCAAACGCGCATGTTTGGAGCTAACCTTGCCCACAGATTACGGAAGATTAGTTATTTTATATTTTACTAGCTGTTACCCGTGAAGTCGTTCACGTAACATTAAAAGAAAAATAATGCATTAATTAAGGAAAACGTTTCACCCCGATAATTAGAAACATATGTGACTTTCTTAATAACAAACTCCGTTTTTTCGAATATCTGAACAGGCCCGAAAGCGGGCGAAGCCCGCTATTATACTCTGTCATAATAATATCTGTCATGTAGACTAAATGCGATATTTAAAAAAATATATATTTTCAAAATTAAACATGTTGTACACCTTCAAAATTTTAAAATATTCGAATATTTCCATATTCGGGTTTTTATCATGATTCAATACGTTTCTCAAACTCATATACAGGGTTATTCTAAATGATGTGCCCATTTTCAAAAAATTGGATATTATATTAATAATTGTATTTATTTAACATTTATTAGACATTATTTTCCGCTGTGTTTTGCTACTAAAACCTTAGCAAGTGTGCACAATTTTGCATGTTCTTAACTTGTAATACAATAAAATACATTCCCATTAAAAGCGAAGGATTTACTCTTTCAATGATTTGCATATACATGATTACAATGTATATGCAATCCCTTGACATGATTACAATGTATATGCAATGTATATGCAATTGTGCAGGATTTTAAAGCGGCTTCTGACATAGTACACTCATTTCGTTAAAACCTGTTTTTTGATTAAAAATTGCTGTTAATTAATAATTAAATAATATATTGTTAATATTGTTAATAATTAATAATATTGTTTCAATAAATCAAATGAAAGGTTTTTCTCAAATTAGTGTTGCCACAAAAATAAAATACCGCATTATATGATGCTCAAGAAAGTTTTAAAATAAAATTAATAATACAAAAAATATTAAGTATGATTTCTCCGCACGGGTTTATTTTACATGTATGGTTAAAAAACAAAACTGAAATTGAAATGTGTACAAGTAAACGGCCCCATCCATCGATCGAAGCAATGGTATTTTACGTGTAGAATAAATGGTATACTTTGTTATATTAGATTAAATGGTATTTTATATGTATTCAATTTATTTTTCTTTGTTTCACGTTTTCAAGAAGATGATGACGTCATCTTCTAATGCAGTTAAAATACGATTGTTAATTTTTTTTTTGAGCGTGCCTTTTGTTACCGTCAATCAGTTTTTACTTTAACTTTAATGGAGTAAATGGTACGATATTCCAGTTTGACTAATGTAGTTTGCAGGTATTTTCATCTTAAATTTTCTTGAGAATTATTAAACTGCATCTAAAAAATGTTAGATATTGCTAAAATTATTAGACAGCACTTCAAATTCCTCGCATGGGTTCACTGGTAATATCTTAATTCTAATTTCTAAAAAAGCTAAAAAGAAACATTTTTATCTCAATACACAAAAATGCGAATGTTTTGTTTAAGTGTTTAATAAGTATTTGATATTACTCCCATTGAACAACATGCATGCGTAAACTTTTCCGCGAGACATTGTGAAGAATGTTCGCAGTTATCGATTACCCGTATCTGAGGTTGCCGTATAAGGCATAGCTGTAAAATAATTGTTATATGTAACAGTTTCCTCAGCGAAGGAACTTTAATGTACAACTTTGCTTTAAAAATTGCAGAGAAAACAATGACTCCGCGCAGATCTCTACGCGGATCGGGTATAACCCAACTCGAACACGAAAATTCTGCTTAAAGTCAACCAGAACCGTATGCCAAAAAAATGTCGTCATCCCGAAACCCAACCCGAAACCGATAGACTTCAAACTAAAACCAACTCAAACCCAAAATATCCCAACTCTAATATTTTAATACAATTATGAAACATAGTCTACAATTATATTAATATTACTACAATATAATTTATATCTTTTAGTGTAAAAGTGAACACGTGTATTGCAAATTACATACATAGCGATTCTCGAAACATTAAAACTACCCGTTTTAATACTTTCGTCATTTTTAAAGCAAAAGAAAATAATACTTTAATACGTGAAAAACAGTCCTCTTAAAAAACATAACGAATATCTTTATTCTCTCATTTCCGTGCCGAAAAAAAACATTCTACAAAACCATTTTTGACAACCACATTTTTTCACACAGCTTGGAAAGATACATAAAAAAAAAACATCTTTCTCACACAGCTTAGACAGATACATCTACAAAAACAAAAAACATCTTTCTCACACAGCTTAGAAAGATACATTTATGAAAACATCTCCTGTTAGTAGGAATTCAATTAAATTTGCGACAATCTCCCACCTTGAGTTTTCAACAGTAAAACTCAACAATGGGCACAACAAAATTCAAAATAACACAAAATATGTGTATCATTATACTTACATTACATGGCCAAAGCATAGATATTCTTAATACTAATTTTTCAAAGACAAATTATACAATTTCCTGCAAAAATTCAAACAAAAAATCAACATATTATTATAAATTCAAATTAACACTAGGAAATGAGATATACTAAAAATAAGGAAAAAAAGTTTGTAAAGTTCAGTGTTCAAAAAATAGTCTTATGACTGATAACGTTTTGGAACAGTCACTGTTCTGCCACTTCTTGTTCGTAATATTGGTTCTAAAGAGTGTTCTTTTGGAATCTCTAGATTGTACAGTTTTTGTATTGGTCTTAAAAGTTCACCATTTTCAGTTTTTACCCGATCAACTCTCGGGTGACCATCTTTTCCAGAAATTAGTTCTTGCACAAGATCTAAAGTCCAATACGTACGTTTCTTCTCAGACTCCACGAGAACGACATCACCAACGGTCAGTTGCTTGACATTCTTTTGCAGGGAATTTTGTTGGCGTAACTGCCCTAAATACTCAATACGGAATCGTCTTCTAAGATGTTCTCGAAATTGTTGTCTATACTTTGCTCTTCTGTTTTATTCTTGTGCGTCAATTGCATCAAAATCTATCACATCTGAAGATCTTATTTCTTGTATAAACATTGATGGTGTTAAAGGTGCTAGATCATCCACATCTTCTGAGACATACGTGAGTGGTCTAGCATTTACAATTTGTTCGCAGTCACAAAGAATTGTGATAAGCTCTTCATAGGATAATGAGGCTCTACCTAGTACTTTCCTCAAGATGCGTTTCACCATTTGTATCAACCGCTCCCACCAACCACTCCACCAGGCAGCAGTAGACGGATTGAATTTCCAACGAATCTTTTGTACAGCTGCTGCAGCTGAGATCTGTTCCGAATAGATGTCTGAAAAAGCTCTATCTGCACCGACAAAATTTTTACCATCATCAGAATAAACGGTCGTCGGTCTTCCTCTTCTCGCTATAAAGCGCCTAAAAGATTGGAGGAAGGTATATGTTGCTAATGACGTCACTAATTCTAAATGTATAGCCCTGTACACTGCACAAGTGTACAACACAATCCATACCTTTTCCCCATTTTTCAAATATAAGAGCCCAGCTAAATCTACTCCAGTTATTTGGAATACTGCCGCATCTTGAACTCTTTCTGCTGGCAATGCAATAGGTTCTGACTCTGTCTTCTGTGCACTAAATATTTTGCAACGCACACATTTCTGAACTACTGCTCGAATGGTTTTCTGGCTTTCAGGATCCGGTAGTCTTCTCGTATAGATGTCATCAAAAGAGCCACTCCTGCATGTAATAGCTCTTGGTGTTTCTAGGAGATCAATCGCTGTACTACAGGATGGTCAGACGGCAACAGAATTGGGTACTTAAAATTGACAGTATCTTCTCGATAGATGACTTGTGTTTTTACTCTGATGATACCATCTTCATCTAGGATTGGTCTTAGGCTACGAATTTTCATCAAAGTTGTCTTTCTAGATCAAAATTATTAATTTTCTTTCATCTTGTTCTATTTCAAAACATGTAAGTTCAGATACTTCTTTTGAATTCGGTTTTCTTGAATTACTTATGAATCTTAGAATCCATGCAATCAATCTTATTATTTTCTAGTATGATTAAAATCGTCAATAATACCAATCATTAGGTTTCGTGTTCTTGTTTAATGCTGAAATGACACTTTTCTATTTCTAAGCATTATTAACTTCTTCATCTGGTGATTCGATATTTTGAGGCCAAATAAATTCCGGCTCAGCCAGCCAGGCTGGTCCCTCCCGCCAATTTAGCTGCAAGAACTGTTCAATGGAACAACCTCTGGAAGGAAGATCGGCCGGATTAAATTTTCCTGAAATATGTCGCCACTGATCTTTCTGTGATAAAGACCTGATTTCTTCTACACGATTCCAGACAAATGTTCCCCATCTATCATCTCGCTTTATCCAGCTTAAAGCTGTGGTTGAATCACACCAATAACAGATCTTCAAATTTGGAATTCTTAAATCAGCAATGACACGACTACCCAACCTGGCTCCAATGCAGCATGATAAAAGCTCTAACCGCGGTATAGTTAGGTTCTTAAGAGGAGCTACTCTTGCGCGTGCTTGTATAAAACTCACCAAAATTTAATTTCCCTTCTTTACTCTCAGAAAAATACAAGTAGCATATGCGTGTTTACTTCCGTCACAAAATATGTGAAGACTTACATCATTTTCAAAGTTATATAGATTCATCCAGCGCTCAAGTTTGATGTCATAAATTAATTTTATTCCCTGCACCCACTTCAAAAATTGTTTAGCTAAATTCTCTGGAATTAATTCATCCCACTTTAATTTCAACTTCCAGCATTCTTGTAGAATAAGTATAGGGAGCAAAGTCACGGGTAAGGCAAATCCCAGAGGATCAAAAACCTTCTGAGCCACTGAAAGAAGAGCTCGTTTTGTAGGAATAATTTGCTCTTTCTCAATAGGACCGATTTTGCAAGATAGGGTATCGTTTTCTAGATCCCAGTTTAAGCCTAGTACTGGTGTTATGTTAACTGTTGAAGTTTCAGACATAATTTGAATTGGATAATTTGACAGCCATCCCCTTAAATTGAATTTCGCGGAGGACAGTAACATTCTCGATTCAATTATGACCTTGTTTAACTCTTCAGTTGTGTTGAAACTACAAACACAATTATCTACATACAAAGATTCATTCAAAGTCTCTGCTGTAGAAACAAAATTGCCAGGTGTACTTTCCAGATGGTGTTTCAGAGTAGCCGCTAGTAAAAAAGGGCTGCAATTGATTCCGAAAACCACACGTTTATGTCTGTAAATTATATTATCCTTCCATAAAAACCGTAGATAGTCTGTATCACTTTTTGTAATACCTATCTGTAGGAATGCCTTTTCTATATCAGATACTGCACCAACAGGAAATTTCCGAAAACGATGCAATATTGAAGGAATCATTTCAATCATATTTAATCCTTTATCCAGACAATCATTTAATGAAGGAATACCTTTCACATGAACCGAAGCATCAAAAACTAGCCTTACTTTAGTAGTTTCACTCGATTCTTTAAATACAGGCCTGTGTGGCAAATAATGTATTTTGGATTTTTTACTATCGACCACCCTTTCAATTATTCCTGCATTTAACCAAGTATCAAATACTTCATTATAAACATCAGATTTAATTCAAATTTGATAACCTTTTCTTCGTTGCAGCAAGCTGTTTTTCGGCCCATTCTCTATTACTAGGTATGCGGGCATTATCTAGTACCCAAGGCAATGCTACTTCATACCTCCCATCTGAATCTATTCTGATGTTTCTTTTAAAATGTTGCATAGTTTCTTCATGAATTTCATTTTTAGTTTTAGATTCAACCGGATCAGTTATACCAAGAATATCTAGCTTCCATAAATTAGCAACGGAACTTTCGTTCCAAAGAGACGAAATAACCATAAGAGAATCATTTGCTTCAGATTTAATACCTGGAATTTTCCCCATGAGAGTCCACCCCAAATAGGTCTTTACAGCAACCGGACCACTTTTTAAAACTTTGATATTTCCGGTGAGTAATTTTCCCGCCACATCGGAACCAATTAACAATTTAATTTCATTTTCGGTTTTACATACATTGTTTTCAACATCCGAAATCTTAATACCATATTTATTTAATTCTTTTAACCAAGGTCGATTTGGCACCTTTTTTATATTAGAACAAATAATAGGAACATCTAAAACATGCATATCACATTTATAACTATTTCAATATTACTTAAATGAATTCTATATTTGTTGTGGTTTGTCTCACTTGTTTCAACACCACCAAATAATTTATGAATTAATTTAACTTCATCAATACTTTTATAATTCAAATACTTAATTACATCTTCTGATAAATATGAACGCTCAGAGACCGTATCTATGACTCCCCGTACAATTTTTTCTTTACCATCGTACTTTACACGTACATGCAAAGTTTGTAATAACACAGTTGGGTCGGAACCTTGAGTAGTCAAAACAGTATCACTACTCCCTGACTCATGTTCATGTTTACGACTTTCTAACGCCGAATTACTTTCTTCATTACAAACATTTTGACACATTACAGCAAAATGCCTTTTACCACAATTTAAACATTTAATCTTCGATTTACATTGACGGGAAATATGATTTTTCTTAAGACAGACAAAACAAGCCCCCTTTTTCAAAAATATACTTCGTTTATCTTCAAACGAAAGCGAATTAGCTTTAAAACATTTTTCTAATAAGTAACACTTGTCACAAAATATACATGCTTCATCATATTTCTTAATTAAATGTTTATCTTTAGATTTATCACCTACAAATAAATCAGTAGCAGTTGGCATAGAATTATATTCAACATTTTTAAATCTAGTAAAATTCTTAGATTTATCAAAACCAAAACTAGTACAAGCCAATAAAATACGTTCTTCAGACAGCACTTCATTTTTTAAGAAATTAAGTATAGAATTCCACCAACGGGAATAAAATGCTCGCGTATTTATCATCTGTAACCCCAAGAGATTCCAACGATCTAAGTTTGGTTTCTAGGTTGTCATATATCGATGACAAATTGCACTCTCTTCTGAATGTATTATTATTGCATAATACCAGCTGCAGCAGATCGCGAATATAAATTTGAATTAAAGTGTATTCTCTTCCAAATCTTTCTTTTAGAAGTTGAATTACTTTAGGATAATTTTCAGCTGATATAGGATAACTGTTCACAATTTGGGACGCTTTCGATTTCGGAGTAATTGCTTGCATCAGATATACGAACTTCGAGTGATCGTCTAACACAGTGTCTTCGTGAATTTTCTTGAAAATATTTCAAAACGTTAGCCACGATCTTGAGTCTCCATCAAACGGCTGCAAGCTAATTTCAGGTAATCTAAGTATGCGGGATCCCATTCTTTCGATTTCTATCGAATTAGGTAAAAGAGATTCCAACGACGGCAGGCTTAACGAAAAAATGTCTTACATTTTGCTTCACTGTTATTAATTTTTCATGGTATTCTTCGCATGCTTCGAATTCTTTTACATAATCTTTTTCTGCAGACCCATTCGACAACATAAAATTTAATATTTCGTCATCAGTGGTACGTAATCTAGATGCTTTATCAACTAGTTGATCTAATAGCTCTTCTATTAGATTAACATCTGGGCTTGACTGGTTAAGAGCTTCGTTTAAAGTATTTAAAGTCTTCGTAAATGCGCTTCTAAGCGGCGTTCTTTTTATTTTTAACGCATCCATACTTGAACAGTTTTCCACTTAAAAAATATTACTTCCTATGTCCTTCTGTGCGGGCGCCAATTTATCGCAAATTACTTACATAGCTATTTTCGAAACATTAAAACAACCCGTTTTAATACTTTCGTCATTTCTAAAACAAAACAAATAATACTTTAATACGTAAAAAACAGTCCTCTTAAAAAACATAACGAATATCTTTATTCTCTCACTTCCGCGCATAAAAAGACTTTCTACAAAACCATTTTTGACAACCACATTTTTTCACACAGCTTGGAAAGATACATCTGAAAAAAAAAACATCTTTTTTCACACAGCTTAGAAAGATACATCTACAAAAACAAAAAACATCTTTCTCACACAGCTTAGAAAGATACATTTATGAAAACATCTCCTGTTAGTAGGAATTCAATTGGATTCGCGACAATATGCATTCTCATTAATATTTAAATATTTATTTAGATATATAGACCCAACAAGCAAAGAAAAATATTTGCGTAAACCCGAACCATCGGTCGGCTAAAATCGGGTTACCCGACACAATACAGAACCCAAAACCCGACAAAAAAATTGAAAACTCGTCACCAGTCCTGAACCCGATACACCGAATCGAAACCGAACCGAAAAATTCTTCTTAAAATCCACTCAAACCGAACCCGACAAAAAGAAATTGTCAATTTGAAAACGAAATATTCCACCTCGAAACCGAAGTGTAAGAAAATAATCAGTATTTTAATACAGTTGTGAAAAAGAGACGTAAATTATATCTCTAATATCAATTTTATCTATTTTGCATACACATGAACGTATATTCACTCTTTAATATCCAAATATTCATTCAAATACCGATTCATTTACCCGTAGCATCTATCCGACACAAATCGAAACGAGGGTAGATTCTAATTCGGGTTATCCTAACTGATGCAGGACTCTCAATTCCAAGTGAAGAGGGAGAGTCTCTTCGAACAGTTAGTTTGAATACAAAACGTTCAAATTCTTTCAGTATTGGGTTAATTTTTTTCCCCTATCGTTGTACAACGAAGCTATTATATTTGTAATACGGACAATCATTGTGTAAAACACCATGTATTTAAAACATTTAACGATATAGAATTGTTTTACAATTTTTTTTCTGAAATTTTAATTTCATTCGAAATTCATTCGAATTCATTCCAAATTTCATTCGAAATTCATTCGAATTCATTCCAAATTTCATTCGATTAGTATAAAATTGTGCGTTTCGAGACCTAAAATATAAAGAAAACTAATTACATTTTTAAAAATCCATAAAGCTACTTTTTCTAAAATCGATACATTGATATTACGGAAATTATTTCATTTTTGATGCGTGGAATTTCACAATAGCTTATAACTACCTTATTAAGAACGAAAATTATTCATAAGTAGAAATTAAGTGTACTTACTCAACTCATATCTTAGAAAAATGCAGCAATAAAACGTACGTATTTGGAAGTAAAAAAATATATATATTGCTTATAATGTTATCGTTTGCTAAAAAATAAGGTCGATAATGTAATTTACAATTACATCTAAAAAACTGTGCAGTTACTTTTACATACTTGTGTCCAATGGTGATTTTTAAATAAAACATCGAATTCATTCAGAGTACTATGTTTATTTCAGAAGGCATAAATTTAATACAAATACCGTTTTTGTTTATCGTTCCATTCACATCTACCACGCGAATATTCCATTCTTAAAATTGAACGTGAATAAACAAGATATATGTTTTGCACAACCGTATTTAGGCGATGTGACATAAAAAATAAAAATAAAAATAAAAATAAGAATAAAAAATGAAATCTTTTTTTTTTTTTTTTTTTTCAAAATCTATATGTACCACATTCCTAGGGACTTGTACTGTTCGTATTTTATATGCTGTTTTACTGTTCGTAGTTTATATTTATATATATATTTATTTTCGAAAAGATGCATATGTCAGAAAAACGTCCATTTTTCAAATATATAATAAGCTTCAGGATTTTCAGAAAAAATAACAATATTTACTCATATGCACAAATACAGTCATGCATTTCTTCCTGAATCTGCAGGAGTTTGACTTACATATTTATTTTTTTACCTATATGAAACTTATTGTTATGCATTGTTATATTTATATTCTATTTGAATAAAAGTAATTTTTTTAAACTCTGTTTTTAAGTATTTAATGTTTATGATACAAATCACGCTTTATTTTATGTCTGCAATTCAAATAGTTTCAAAATATTCCTGTTACAATACGTTCATTTGGTGTGCACCTGATTATTGAAAATTCGCCGATTTGATATTGCTTGATAGACAGCACGAACTACAGAATTTCTTTAAAAAACTATAATATTTGCTCAGTTCCTGTTTTTAGATACGGCAACAGAAAAGGCAGACAAGCATTCCTTAAACTATCAATTCAATATTTATTACCTTTTTCTCAACGTATAATCGTTATTTAATTAATATTGAACTATTGAATGATAAAAGGGTATTTTGTTTAAAAATATATTACACTCTTTATTTGTTATTTATCTTTTTCTAATTTGTAGCGTTTAAAATATTTCGTTATTGCAAGTTTACGGCCTTTTGAAAAGCGTGGCTTGGCACATCATTCACTTCTTTGTTGTAACTCGTAAAAAGTTGTATCCATAATGATTATTTGTCGATTTATCGCTTGCAGCCGGTTTACGAAAAATGCCTTAAATTAATTTATTACTTGATAATTAAAATATAAATATGTTAAAATGGTGACTGTCATTTGAAACGTACTTGTGTACATAATATTTATATTCACATCAGGAAATGAGAATATTCGACTATGAAATTACATATTTACATTTATGAACTGAGTTGTTAAAAAATAAGTAAATTGTAAATATCGCAACGATTTTTGTTTCATTCTACATCACGTTTTACTATTTGTAAGAAAAACCGGTGACGAAAGATTTTAAGGTTCAGTAAAACATCCCAATTTGGGATGACCATGAAACCATATACCTTCTCTTTTAAATAGAAGTGTCCTGTGTATGAACATTTTCCTGAAAAAATGAACTAAAATCGTACTACAAAGAACCTTCACAAATACGTATTGTAAATTAAATTCAATCTAGAGATCCAAGAAAGTAATGTAATAACTAAAAGAATTACAATAATAATAATAATAATAATAATAATAATTCAAAACTCTATTCTTTAATTTAATACTGTATATTAAATTAAAAGTACTCATTAGTGTTAATACGTTAAATAATAATTTATTATAATAATTCAACTAATACATAAAAATGAGAGTGCTTGAATCTTTTTATTTAAAGTATTTGGTTAAAAGAGTTTGCCATATAAATTTCAATTTTTTGGTTATCTTAAAGACCCTATTAAGTATTTTAAGTTTCTTTAAGTTCTTTAACATATGCATGATTATTATCAAAATTTAATCCTTCACTGTCACCTATACTTAAAAAGAATCTTTGTAGTTCTAGGCAACTCATGTTTTCTCTATTGAAGTTTTCTTGTTTTTCATCTCTCTCTTCATTAATTTCGTCTTAGAAAATATATTTAATTCTTGATTCCTTAAAGAATTTATTAAAAATGTTTTGCTGTTATCAATGTGAAAACAAAACTAGAAATGATTAAATTAAAAAAAACAATTTTAGTAATAAATAAAAAATATTTTAAATAAATATTTTTATTAAAAATGAAAGAAATTCAAATCTAATATATATATCTTAAAATGAAAAAAAAATATCAACCTATTTTTCTGAATGAGCCGGAAGAACTTATTTTTATTATGATAAAAAAAAATGCAATATCATAAATTTAAAAATCATAAATTTACAAGCAGGTTCATTTAAATTACGTTCAAGAATGAGCTAGTATAGTAAAATTTCTAAAATTCTAATTAGTCATTGTATATAAAATCTTTAAATAGTATGAAATTAGAGGTCCGATATTCACACAATGCCTGAATAACTTTGTGAAAAACTATATATGGGTATTCCTAATTTATCTTTACAACTTGGACTTAGGTGCAGGCGCTGGTGCAGCACCTGCATATCGTTGTCGGTAGAAACCCCAACTGTCTGAAGGCAGTACGAATAGTGTTCGTTGGATTGCGTTTGAATCTTAGTCAAACACGTTCCGTATCCTCTTGACTTATGCTTGGGCGGCCAGCGCTCTTATTATGGAGCACACTATCTGTCTCCATACACATCTAGTGCCACTCGCATATTGAGAGAGTGGATGGTGGCTTATATCTCCATTTTGTTCTTACTTCGTCTCTATGAACCAGGCCACACACTGTGTCTTTCCTTCTGCAGTAGTCATCATCAGTTCTGTGTCTTAACGTGTCGTACCTAAAAGTAATAAACAACCTTTTTAGTACAAATAAAACTTTATGAGTCACTGTTACGTGCACAGAAAACCAAAATTCAATATTTTATTTCATTTAGATTTTATCGACGGTAATAGCTAAAAAGGAAATTTAGGAAAACCATGTACATGATAAAATATTACCATGCAGATGACAACCAGAATAATATAAAAACGTATACACAAAAATGTCGCATTTCACTCTTGCAACACGGCGACGTTGCCTAGTACTGAGGTCTTCAGTTTAATACGATCTTATAAAGCAAATTACATCACAGGGAAAATAATATTGGGTCTGTATTGCCTGAATTACAACATTTCCTTGTTTACATTTTTTGCCAGTATTGCATTCTTAAAGCCAAAAAATATTTCACTATCAGATTGCACAACTTCCAAAGAGCCATTATTATTGATGCACATTCCTTGGGAGTCTTGAGGCGGAAACGATCTTCAGGGATGTGGAAGGAGTACTGTAACATCTTTAGGACGGGATACATACAACACTGTAAGGTATGTAGCGTCTTCCAAGAACAACAGCTAAAGACGAAAGATAAAGGTGTCTAATGTAGAGAGACACGTGTTGAGGAGCACATGGTCCGAAAACCCAATGCAATCATATTTGAGATATATTCCCGAATAAATAGTAGTCTGCAGAATCCATTTTAAACAAAAATTGTTAAACAGGGACTTCATGCTGGGAACATTTATGGCAGAATAGGAATTTGCAATACATTGACGATATTATGTATTGATATCAGGCAACGTTAATGGTAGAGATCACGTAGGATCGGAGTATAATACAGTTTCCATTATTATTTCTCTTAATGGTTAATCTTTTTTTCGTGTTCTTTAATATGCATTTAATTTAATTGTTTTAAAATTATAATTATAATTTAATTTGTCAGTACGTCTCATTCCCAGTATTTAAATCTATGTCTTTCTATTTTTAAAGATAACGCTTTTTATTTAAATTATCCCCCCTACACTTTATTTTTTGCAGATGTACTTTTGAAAAAAAAAAAGAATATATAAAATAAAAAAAAGAAGAATATTCCTTTCCAAATCCGCACCACTACATTTCACACTTAAAATGTAACCGTTAAATGTTATCACTGGGATTTTATAATCAGGCATATCTAAAAGCATGCAGCTGCGTTCACTTCATTAAAAAAAAAAATATTATAATAGTGCAAAATGTTTCATGGATGCGCTTGCAAATATGTCTACAGTTATTTCATAAATTTCACACTGTAAAAAAAATTGCAGTAAAATTACGGGCAGAGGCCGGCAGCAGAGATTCCAGTCATACCCCGTAAAAAAAAACAATCCATGTCCATCCTTTTCTGCAGCACGTAATTTTACGGAACAAAGTAATACAGCATTATAATGCACAGGATATAATGCACTTTAAAACACAATAACACTTTACTTACTGCTCTGTAGCACGTAGCACGTTAGATAATCATCACAGAATCGCTTTTTTGGCGGGTTAAAATTTTCGAAACACCAGTAAAATGAAGGGTTACACTCTAGCGGAGGACAATGTATGGGGTCGTACCATATTTTTGCTAACATATGGGCTAGAACTGTAAGAATATGTGGATTGCTCCTAATTTTGTAAGTATCTAAGAGATAAGGCCGCTTTTTTAGTGGATCAGACCGTTTTTCATCAAATAAGGCTGTTGCCCATGAAAATTGAAGGGAAAACGTTCTTAAATTTACAGTTTTTTCTGAGAGTGTACATTGAGCAGATGTATTGACTAAATGCTTTTGTATAATTTTCTGTTCTCGTGAAACTTATCCTTTTTACCCTATGGCGCTGTCTTGAAGCCTCAATTATTCATATAAATCCTCTTTGGTTATTTTCTAAAGTCTTCGTGTCTCTGTCTCTCTCTGCATATTTATCTCCAAACCTGCAAAATGTGCAAAGAGGTTTGGCGAAAACCGCAAACCAAGGCATGTAATATCTGTCACGGATTTTATATAATTATTCCATCATTCTGGATATGTATTCTATCAGAAACGTGGCTCTATAGTATTACTTTACCGGAGTCATTCCCGACAGCTGATGTATTGCGATTTAGCCGTATTTGCTATTAAACATCTATATGCCACTTCTGGAGTTTTTCCTAAATAAGCCTCTTCTCTTTCCTGAGTTTATTTGCGGCCACAGTATTCGTAATGTATGCCTCTATGCAACCGACGTGTGAATATCTTAAAGCTAATTAAGGCCTGTGACGAAAAACAGCATCACACGTAGTAGTAGCGAAAATTTACTTTGTCTAAAACAATTCTATTTCAGATTTCTGACATTCATTTAAGTCTGTAGAACGAGCGTATAAGAACATTTACTCTTGACTTCATGTTTCTGACTGAATGGTGGTCATTCCTTTTTGGTGGATGCTGATCTTACCTCACTTATAATCCATTATGCTTAGAAAGATCAAGGTCGAACATTTTCAGAGTACCTTCTGGTTAAATCATATTCACCCACCTGTTCTAACTCTATCCGTTGGAGACACACTGCTTATTCACGACTATAACACTTCTATCTGCATTGCTACATGCGTTGATGAATGGTTTGAAGAGCATTATGGATAAATTAAATATCTCTTTTGACAATATAGTGACTTTTTATTGAATACCATTGATCATTTGTTGGAATATTTGCAGTGTAAATTTCTTAATACATTTTTCTTATTTTCACACTTTAGAAATTAGAAACTGCTCTGAAGAAGTAATAGTTTCATATCCCTTTAAATGGTTGACGTCTATGCATCCACCCCATATTAACTATAAAATTAACTTCAGTCAAATCCATCCCCTTTCAAAACAGATGATCTCTTTTTTCACAAGAGTATATTTTTTTTGTACCACTATTTTGTAAAATATCCATGTAAAACGTACCAATGAATTTATTTAATTATTTTATAATAAATGATGTTTTTCTTAAAACATCAGTTATAGAAAAAAAATAAAAGTAATATATATATATATATATATATATATATATATAAGCATTGCACACGATTTTCAATGCGTTTTTTTTCAGACTCAATTATAGTTATTATTTCTTAATTAATACATATGAAATTCATTTGTAATTAATTTACTTAAGAATAATAAATGTATAAAGGCATAATTGTTTGAAAAAATACCTTTTTCCATATTGAAGATTTCAAAAGTTGTTAAATTTTACTTATCTGTAAAAGTAGGTAAATATATTCTAATAAAAGTTTTCTAATTATGAGGGAAAAAAATACAAAATGTCAGTTAGATTTTCCCTAATACTAGACAGATGTAAATGCATTTCTTTTATTCAATATAACTGTCAAATATTCTCCACAAAATATTTCATATTTCTTATGTAGATTTTTAGTAAACTCGTATCTGTCAAATATGTAGTGAACTTACCATTTTTGTTGCATGCTTAAAAACGTTTTTTGAAAAGGGCATTTGCTATTCATTATATTCCCGGAATATACAAGTATTATAAAAGTAAAACAATTGTATGAAACTTTTAATATAAAGTAGTGTAAATTCTTGTATAATATTATTCTTTCAGATGTTTCGCACTTGAAATATAAAATGTATCTGGCACTTTTTAGCGAATTTTTCTTGTAATTATATGTAAATCCTACTTTAACAAGATTGATCCATCAAATAACATTACATTTTTTTCCTATTTTCACAATTTTATTTACGACGAACAAAATTTTGCATTGCTAAAGTAAAATAAATATGATAACAACTAAACTTACAGAATACATTCGTTAAGTGAACCTTTTTGAAAAACTTTTTACATTTAAAACTGCCTTTCTGCTGATATTAGCTAAAACTCAAAACACGCCAATTTTTGTTACTTTTAATTTTAATTGAAAATTTATGAAAACGATACAATATTTCTTCATAATGCACCATTTTATGTTTAAAATCCATTTTTAAATATTGCAATAATCTAATATGATTGGTTAACAAAGTTTAAGAATTTCAAATATATTAGCCATAAATAAATTATTTTAATTATCTCGAAATAATATAAAGCATTTCATGAATATTTCAAATTCAAATTTGGTATTAATATATCCCGAAAAAATATTAAAAATTAAAAATATGTGGCCGATTTTTCTATTATTAATAAGATATTTTATACACTCATAATTTATTATCTATATTCTCCACAGTTATTTCAGAAATTTAAAGATCTTTTATAAGAAGGATATTTAAATCCATAATAAAAGATTATGCAGAAATAATCAGATGGATTCCTCATCTCCAAATGCATAGCCCATAAAATATTATAAATTTTAATAAATCTTTAGTTAAAAGAAAATATATTTTATACAAATATAAAAATATTTATTCAGAAAATAAACACAATTGTACTAAGGAATTATTATTACACATAAACTTTCAGAAGCGTTACTACTTAGCAGAATAATTAAAGCACATAAGGCAACATGTTTTCGTTAAATACCTACAAAGAAATTGTTTTAATAAGGAGTGTAGGCAATGCGAATTATATGTATATACTATGCATAACAAAATCGTTAAATTATTGATTTACGTCCCATGCGTTAAATTTCATTACATATATCATTATTGTAAGTATTATTAGGAGACGTTATTTACATATGCATAACATAAACACTGTTTTGATATAATATAATATAATAAAAATTATAATTATAATTCTCTAGTTTTGAAATATTTGTGTTTATACCTACTTATTAATCTGAAAATGGTGCACAACATACATTTATTCAATTATCGTTTTTGTAAATCATTAAGAAATATTTCTATATATAAATATAACTTGTGCATTATAACTTTTATAAATAGAAAAAGGCATAAGGAAAAACATATCATGAAAAAATATAAAAAACACCATTTTATCATTTCTAAATCATATCTTTTAAAGGAAATTTTTATGAGATTTTTTAATTCGTTTAATTATTTAGTGGATAATACCATTTAGCAAAATCACAACTAAATATCGTTAATATTATTTTCATTTTACTTTTGTATCATTTACTATTATTATTTTTTATGTGGAGATGGAACGTGGAAGCTCCATAAGACAATTATAAAGAATGGAATGCATTTTTGTATTTCATGTTTTTCTATGACACAGCTGCACCAATTTCTTTTTCAGAAGGGCAAACAAAAAGCAGTAAAACTATAAATTGACCGATTCATCTGAAAGTTAAGAAATAATTTAAAAATTCGTTATTTATAATTAAGAAAATAAAGCATACACTGTACAAAAAAGGTGAAAATGAAGCTAAACATTTTCACGATTAAACAAAAAAATTTGGCAGTATATTCTATATTCCCAACCATCGTATTGGGCTACAATTTATTCACCCATGTGTTATAAGGAATAATATCGAACGGAATAATATCTTACAAATGTTCAATAAATCATTCAGCAGCAGTACAGTTATTAGATGAGGCATCATGACGTTCATAGCATTAATCGACGTAGCTGCTAATATGACGGCACATGTTGCCAGATGGCGCTTCATGATGATGAAGCTCATTATACATTTCATACTTGAAATACTCTACATAAGTATCCCAGTTAACATCTCCAACTTTTAGCTGTGAATTATGTCAAGACTGACAGTGCTTGTTTGCACTTATCATGAGGATGTAGTACAGAAACAACTCATCTGAATCCAACCGTTCTGGTGATATAGGCTCATTTTTTCTGTGACGTCATACATACAGAAATAAACAAGTCAGAATAATATTCCTTCAGAAGCTAAACTCTCGTTTCAGTGTTAATCGTGATAATGCTTCTCCGAGTAAAAGTGATGAAAACATTTCCAACACCAGTCACGAAACCATCGAAACGATTGAAAAGACACAAGTGTTATTTATCAAACAGAAGCAAAGCTGTTGGATTGGTTGGAAAATGGGATCTCTTTTACTAACCCATGTTTTTTTTTAAATGTATACTGTGCTAATTAATTGCAGGTGCTAATAGTACTGCTAAAAGTCCAGTGACGAGTTTGAATTATGCTTTCCCTACGGCTGATATCATTATCTTCACAAATACAGCGATAGACCATTGAATATTCAATAATTGTTTTCTCCAACTGCTTAAAATAAAAAAGTAAACGTGTAATGGCTGAAGTTACTTTGCAGTGTCTTCGGAAGATAAAAAAGCTCAATGCACAAAACGTTATTCATTTGTCTACTCCACGAGTAACTACGTCATTCAGGGTCAACTTCTAATTTAATTTCATTGATTCTACTTTTAATTGCAGTATTTAACCCCTCAGAAAATTATAATTTGATCAACCCCCAGACAGTTGTGAATAACTGCTGATTTATGGATGGCTCTTATGTGGTGCTATCTCTTTTGACACAGCAGATTCTCTAAAATTTGCTAGAAGCTTATTAACAAGAAGTTTTAAAATTATGTCATTGTCGATGGTAGCATTACAATGTCAAAGTCAAACCGGGTGGGGTGGCTTACCTTTCGGCTTAAGCTCAACTAGCCCAGCAGGTTTGTTTACCTAATAATACTGAGCATTACTAAACTATACGTTGTGATATTGAGCAATAATTATCTGTGTAATGCTGAAATACAAGTTCTGAAAATACAATATTCCAAAAACACAAATTCTGAAAATACAAATTCTGAAAATACAATTTACAAATCCTACTTAGCACTACTAAATACTACTATGGGATACTGAGCAATAATACTACTATGTAATAATACTGTAAGATGCTGAAGTAAATAATAATAATGGACAGAAGTAAGTACTAATTGAACATTAATGAATGAATGATAATACCAGAGTGAACAATGATAAATTATGCTAAAAATACTAAACAACACTGTATGAAACCACTAAGAATAACTAAATTGTTAAGGTTAGAGTTTATGTAGTGTGTAAAGGTCCTTAAGCATATTAGAAGTCCACTTCATCCTCAACCTCCACTAACTCCAATGAATGCAGCATGAATAAGTATTGATTGCGTCCTAGCAGAAACATACAATCTGTTATTTTTTGAAGCAGTTTGGCTGTTTCAGAACGTAGTCAAACCAGGCCGACAGAATCATTTGTGATGGCTTTCTAATGTGATGGTGGACAGTCAGGGTACAATCTAGGATACAATGTAAGGAGGTACCTCTTTTCCCACAGGTGCATCTAGGTGACGATGCATTGCCGAATTTGTTGAGATATAGAGGGAACAAGCCATGGTTTGCAGCCAAGATGTAGTAGTGCCTATTTTGAAGTTGAAGATCTGTTTATACTGTTGGGATTAAGGCTTGAGTAAACTGACCCTTTGTTCGCAGACTGCAATCCATTTGCCATGATCGTATTAATTCTGATGTTGTTATCTTCTTTAAATGTGATGGTGGCAATGGATAGAATTTTTGTAAGATGTCATGTGACGGTTTCGTTGCATCGTGGGTCCAGTAAAAAAAAACATAATGAAATTTTATGCTTGTTTATATATGAAATTATATATAAATAAGCAGTTTATTTATACATATTTTATTTTTGTTTTAATGTAGAATTATAATATTAGATTATTTAATATAGAATTATAATATTAAATAGATAAATGGCTTCTTCATATTAAATAAATTGTATATAAAAATATTGCTTGTGTTTATGAAACAGTGAATCTGTTGCCAGAAAATAAGTAGAAAAATTTCTTTCTCTCGCCAATCACATATAAAAATATGTATTGATTAAATAAAATTAGAAATATACTTGACATTATAATTAATTCGTTGATTACGATATTTGAAGTACGATAACTTATCTATATTTTGAACATAATATAAAAGGAAAACGAGCGGCTATAATGTAATTAAATGTGCATGGTGTATATTCAAGAACACGGGAAAATAAATGCTTAAAAATGAAATTTAAAAAAATAAATTATTTTAAGATGACCGATAGGTTAAATATGACTTGCAACAAGCCATTAGTAAAAAACATAAATTAAAGAAAGGGCTTCTCAATTATGATGAACACTAGTTACGAATTAGAAGTGGTACAAATCAATAATCCTCTACCGTCTGTCTTTATAAAATTTAGGAAAGCATTTTGTAAATATTCTGCAAGACATCAAAAAATTAAAATGTGACATTTAAACAAACATTTTAACGACAATTTGACTTAAAATTTTCGGATCAAAGTTAGAATTATTTTAAGAGAATTAATATATATGAATGATTATTTGTTCTTAGAAACTAAAATTGAAGTATACTATAAATAATAGTAAATTGGCAACAAACAAATACTTTTGATTCTTAGATTTATTTATATTAAATAAATTACTATGAGAAAGAGCAAATAATAAAAGAATAATTTCTTTTTATATTTTATGTAATGTAACCTATAAATGTTACCATTTCACATGAAATTTGTTTTAATTTTAAAGAAATAAAATAATTGAATTATTTATTCACATTATTAGAAAAAGCAATTAACGGCTTGGTAAAATAATGTCATATTGGCAATATTTTATTCCAAAAAAAAAAATTAAATGATATTTTTTCCACAGTTTTCTTTGTTATTTATTTATATTAGGATTTAATTTATTTAAAAAAAATAAATCACAATATGGATGCTTTGAAACCAAGCACTACAACCGTTTTCTGAAATAACTTAATAATGCATAAAATTAAGAAAAATAAGTACTATGACTTTAGAAATAAATGTTTGTTTTTAAACTAAGCTAGTTAAAACTGTCAATAATTTGGTAAATATAATTATACGACGGGTGTTTTTTAAGTAAGGGCCGTTTGAAAATAAAAAACAAACGAAAGAAAGTTTTCAAAAACAAAATTTATTTTCAGATTCTACATACATTTCTCTATTTTTCAACATAGCTACCAAATTTTTTTAAACACTTATCATGCCTTACAACTAGATTTTGAATACCCTCTTCATAGAAAGTTGCTGCCCGCTCTGATAACCAAAAGGTCACGGTCGTTTTCACGTTTTCGGCATCGTTGTGTTGTAGTGGTTGCCGCTGAGATGAAGTTTGAGAGAGCGGAAAAGATGGAAATCGCTTGGCGCAAGGTCGAGTCTGTAGGGTGGTGGTCCAAAACTTCCCAGCCGAAAGAGTCTAATAATGCTTGGGTCAGAGCTGCGGTGTGAGGCCTTGCATTTTCATAGAGTAGCAAAATTCCCTCTGTCAGCATGAATGTCTGCAGCAGACAGCTTTCTTGCCGACAAAAATCGTATCACTGACCGTGACTCGCACAGGGCGGGCGATTCGATAATCTTGAACATTTTAATGACACAGAAAAGACCGTACAGGTTACCTAGACAGCTGCAACTGAGTACAGTTGTTCCCAATGAATGCAACATGACGTAAGCACTCTTTGCGGCGTGCGGGCCACCTATTAGTGCATACAACAAAACGGCCCTTACTTAAAAAACACGCTTCGTATATGCTCTCTTATGTTATTCATTTAATATGTTTTACTAAAAAATATTCTTGCGATCATTTATCTAGGAATAAATAAATCACTGCACAAAAATCAGTATTCTTATAACTGTACAATTAATGGATAAAAAAATCTGTACAATCCATCAAAATATTTTTCTCTTTTCAAAAAGGTAAAATATTAATAAATGTTCTTAATTAATTAATTCAAATATATTACAAAAGATACTAAAAAAAGTCTAAGACTAGGGATATAGGCTTAAGTCCTTTAAAATAGTGTTAAATTTTAGTATAATAAAAAGAGATAGTTAAATTAATTAACATCCCACATGTGTATATTTTTACTCTTGTGAAATTTTATTAAATTAAATACATAAAAGGTTTAAGCTGTAAATAGAGGATTAAAATTTTGTAATCATCACAGCTAAATTACTTATAGCCTTTTTCATTAGTATGACACTTTTTATGGTTTCATATCTGAAAATATGAAAAATATAAAATCAAATATATCTGAAAATTTCCGTTAAAATAGAACATTAATTATAACTGAATTAGAAATTTTAAAGAAAACACTAGAGGGATAATAGAACTTCTTATATTTTACTTGAATTAATTAATAACTGGGTTTAAAAAAAGTCCAACTGTATTTGATTTTTATACAAACTTCTTTTATATTAAGAACTATCTTTTTATTAAACAAATTGACATCAAATACGCAGTTAAATTTTTTAAATGTAAAAAATTTATTTAAATAGAATTTATTTTGACAAACTGACGTTTATAATTTTTTAAATTTTTTTTATTGTACACGCTACATATCGATAAAAATTTCTGTATTTTATGCTACTGATATTTTTATCTCAGAATTAAAAATTATTATTTTTACAATAGAGTATTAATATTAATGGGAGCCACTTTATTTATAAAGGAATAATGGTTTCTTCAGCAAAACATCCCAGCTTCCAGTAAAAGTTTCGTTAAGTAAAATATATTTATTAATATAAGGATTAGAAATTAAAATATTACCTAGACAAATATTCAGTCATATGTGCTTTTAATATAAAAATGGCTATCGAAATAAGGCATTCATAATTTTTGCGGAAAATCGTAACATTAAACTCGTAATTATTGTTGAAACATGGAATAATGTTGTTTTAAAGGTATCAGTTTTACAAAAAAAAAAAAAAAAAAAAAAAAAAAAAACGACGTTTGTATATATATATATATATATATTTATATATATATATGTGTGTGTATATATATATATATATATATATATATATGTGTGTGTATACATATATATATGTGTATATATATATATATATATATTTGGATCATAATTTATTTATTAGATATCTTATTCTTCTCACATTTTGGGCGTTTTTTTCAACATGTACGTGACAAGTACGTGAGTAACGCTGACGTCATATTGACGGTGGCAACGACTTCAAAAATCTATTTTGTATTTCTGGTAATTTGATTAATTCCTAAAAGTTACATAATTTTAATTTTTATACCGTTGAATAGATAAAAAATGTACATTTAAATGTAATTTGCTAGATAACTCTATCTCAATTTATTGATTTTTTATCCCTTTAAAAATAATTGTCAATCATGAATTTTATTAAAATCTATCCGTATCGCGTTCAGGTCTATTGCGAAAGATTAACACGTTTGAACATAAAACATTATAAATAGTTCAGAATTAGTTTCCGACTAATATTCCATAACGAAGTTAAAACTTCGTCAATAAATAAATAACACCAGCAGAGAAGACCGAGCTTCGCTCGGTTAAAGTCAGTTTTTTGTTCAACTCGATATCACAATAAATTATCGATGTATTATTGCTTAAAAGCATTTTGTTTTAAACGGTAGTATTTACAGAAACAATCAATCTTAAAACTATGTACTTATTTCTAAATTTTACGTTACTTACAAATTTACATCGAAAGGGTATCTTTCCAAACTACATTTTTAGTTTGTTGCACACTTTATTTTGGTAGCAGGAGTTTTAGGCCTGTACGCCTTTTTATGCGTCAGAAAGCAAAGGACAGCATTCCGTGCACAAACGACTATGGACTCTGATTCGGATGAATCATGCATGTTGACTCATTTTTAGAATTTCTAGAAAATTCCGTCAGATTTTGAAAGCCAATTTTTTCGCTAAAAGTCGCCAACATTTAGCGAAAAGTCGCAAACTCGAGGACATTCCATCATTTGGCGCAAAGCATGTGTTTTGACATTAGTAATCTTGAAGGTCTATTTTCCTGACTAATATCGCCAATGGGGCCAACATTTCGCAAAATTTGGTAATATTTGGCAAAAAACGTTGCTAACTTTGCGATTTTGTTCACTGCCAACTGTTCTAAAACTGTTTCAACCTTCATTTACATTAATTACATTCACACGTAGTGACCTAAAATTGACCAAGTAATCGAATTTTCTTGATCATGTGACCTAACCCAATGGCCTTCTCGTAATCCAAAACGATTGGATACAAAATTCAGTACAAATCGTTAGGGCCATTTTTAGATAAAATTAGCTTGACCCGCAGTGACTTAAAAAGGACCCACTAATAAAATTTTCACGAACATACTCGAACATACTGACCTAGCCAAATGGTCTTCCCGTGCCCGAAAACGGTAAAATACAAAATTTAGTCAAAATCGTTAGAAATTTTTTTAGATAAAAATAGCTTGACCCGTAGTGAACCAAAATAACCCACTAATCGAATTTTCTCGAAAATGTGACCCAGCCCAATGGTGTGCTTGTCCTCCAAAATGGTAGGATACAAAATTTAGTCAAAATCCTCAAAGCCATTTTTTAGATAAAATTAGCTTGACCCGCAGTGACCCAAAAAGGACCCACGATAGAAAATTCTTTGTGATTCAAAAATCCAATTTTGGAAGAATGTGCACATTCTTACATTTTGTGCCAAGCATGAATTATTGCATTGCGGATTTTAAAAGTAGATTTTCCCGCCAAGTTTTACCATTTTGCCAAATTTGGCGATATTTAGCGCAATGTTACTAAATTTTCGACTTTTATTTGCTTTTTATTTGCGACTTTAAATTTACTGCCAACCGTTCAACAACTTAAATTCTGTTTCAACCTTCATTTATTCACATTGAAATGCATTGACCCGTAGTCACCCCAAAATCACCCACTAATCAAATTTTCTCGATTATGTGACCTAGACCAACGGTCCTCTCGTGTCCGAAGTCAAAATAGCTTGAGCCATTTTTAGATATAATCACCTTGACCCTGACCATAGTGACTCAAAATGACCCACTAATTGATGTGACGTAGCCCAAAGGTATTCTCGTGCTCGAAAACAGTAGAATAAAAAATTCAGTCAAATTCGTTTCAGCCGTATTTTAAATAATATTAGCTTGAACCCATAGTGACCCAAATAACCCGTTAATCGAATTTTCTCGATCATGTGATGTAGCTCAATGGTCTCTTCATGCTCGAAAACGGTAGGGTATAAAATTTAGTCAAAATAGCTTGAGCATTTCTTTACATAAAATTATCTTGACCCTGACCCATAGTGACCCAAAAATGATCCACTAATCGAATTTTCTGGAACATTTGACTTCCCAATATGGTTTTCTCATAATCCAAAATCTTAAGTGAAAATTAATTCAGCCGTTTTTTACATAAAATTAGCTTGATCCTGATCCGCCGTTACCCAAAATGACACGTTAATCGGATTTTCTTGTGCATATGACCTAGCTCAATGGTCTTCTTGTGCCCGAAAACGATAGGATACAAAATTTGGTTAACCGTTTTTTAGATAAAATTGCTTAACCCGTAGTGACCCAAAATTGACACACTAATCGAATTTTCTCGAACATGTGACCCAGCCAAGTGGTTTTCACGTGCCTGTACACGATAGGATACAAAATTTGGTCAAAATCGTTAGTCTTTTTTTAGATATACTTACCTTGACTCTGACGCATTATGATCCAAAAATGACTGACTTATCGAATTTTCTCGAACATGCGTCTCGAACATGCCTAATGATCTTATCGTGTTTGAAAACGGTAGGATACGAAATTTAGTCAAAATAGGTTGAGCCGTGTTTTAGATATAATTAGTTTGACCCTGACCCATAGTGACCAAAAATGACCACGTAATCGATTTTTCTCGAACATGTGACCTTCTCCAATGGTCTTCTGATGCCCCAATATGGTAAGATACAAAATTTTGTCTAAATCGTTTGAATCGTTTTTAAGAAAATAATTGCATACACACACACACGCACTGTACACCGAGCAGTATGTTCTGAATCCGGAAAGCCCGGGTTGGTGTAGCAATAGGATAATGCCTGTAACACCTCTTTCCCCTCATCTTTCGTTTGATAATCTGTAGACAAATGCACGTTAAGAGTTGTTACATTTATTGTGCAGAATGGCAAAATTGATTTTTTTTTTCAATTAATTTTATTAAGGGGTGTATTTCGATGAATATTTATGGAAATCGGACTCTCGTTAATTTGTTTCCGCTTGAGACATATCTCCGGTTAATGAGGACAATTGCGTTTTCCCTATCATTTTCTATTTACAATTAATGTTAAGGACATTGCATTAAGCGTACTACGTACTAGTTAATGAGGACAATTTTTTCATAAACGGAGCGTTCAGAATTAATACTGCTTGTGTAGAATTTTTCTTCAAAAGCAACTTTGATATAACTTTGGTTATTGAGAGATCAAGAGAGTGTCAGTAACAGTGACGAAGAGAAATACTTACTATCACCTATAACAGACCACAATTTTGTTTTCCCCTTCATTTTGTATTTGCAATTAACGTTTAGGACATTGCATAAAGCATACTACTTATTGGTTAATGAGGACATTTTTTTCATAAACTGAGCGGGCAAAATTAATTGAAACTGCTTGTGTACAATTTTTCTTCTGAAGCAACTTTGATATAACTTTGGTTATTTATAGATTATGAGAGTGTCAGTAACAGTGAAGAAGAAAAATACGTTGTATCACCTATAACAGAACATAATATAGTATTCCCCATCATTTTCTATTTAAAATTAAGGAGTCTTGTACCTTTTAAGCGCAACGAAAATCGAGAAAAACAATCAAAGTTTGAATTCGTGTACTTTCAAAACCTTTATATGTATAAACATAAAGTCTTGATTATTAATTAAACAGATTGTGCTTTTTAATATAATACTATTAGAAACTGACTAATATATTATTGAACTTGTGAAGTGTTGAAATTGTTATTATTATTTTTTAATTCCGCAAGTCATTGCGCGCATGATATCTTGAGAACGTATGCACGGATTGTTATGAACTTTGATTTAGATAATAAGTGCATATGTGTGTTTAAAATGATCTACTTTTAATTATTTACAATGATAAGATTTTTAATTATGACTATTTTTATTCATTAACAAATGTAAAATTTTGAGATATTTTTTTTACATAGTTAATGAAATAATTTTGACCTAAGAGCAAGTCATTTTTAAAATACATATGTGCTTATTATCTATCTCAAATTTCATAACAATCCAGTCATCCGTTCTCAAGATATCATGCGCGCAAAAGACCAGTCAGTTTCTAATGGTATTATATTAAAAATCACAATCAGATTAATCAATAGTCAAAATTTCATGCTTATACACAAAAAAGTTTTGAAGATGCACTAATTGAAAGTTTGAAAGTTTTTGTTGGTTTTCGGCGTGTATAAAAAGGTACAAAAGACCTCTTAATGTTAAGGACATTGCATAAAGCGTACTTCTTACTCGTTAATTAGGACATTTTTTCATAAACTGAGCGAGCAGAATTGAAACTGCTTGTGTACAGTTTTTCTTCGAAAGCATCTTTGATATTACTTTGGTTATTGTGATATCAAGAGTGTGTCAGTAACAGTGACGAAGAAAAAAATACTTTCTATCATCAAAATCACGAGAGCTTCAAAAACTGCTAATTGCTGTTCGCCGATATTGCCAATCAAAATGTGACATAACAGACCAAATTTTGAATGAGTCGTAAAACTGGAAATTGATGTGGTAAAAAGATAATTTGTTTTTTAGATATCGCAAATAAAAGTGAGAGAGAGATTACTTTAATTAATGTTATATTATGTAAGCACGGCAATTACTTTGCATATTTTGTTTGTCTTTAGTAATTTATTCTTTTGTATCATCAAATTGTCACTAATTTGCTGTTTAACTAAATTTACTAAATTATTTTTCTTATTTTAGCTTTAAGCTGGTAACTTATTTAATTTCGATCAAAAACCGAATTCAATTTATTCAACGAAAGTAATTATTCTACAACATGTAATTGTTTACTTTGTTAAATGCGTGTTTCTGGTAATGCAGACTAACACAATTTCAATTCATTCGGATGACAAATGCGTGGAAAATTTAAATGCAAAAATTAAAATTTGATTGGCCGAATGTGCTATAATTGAAAATTACAAAAGTTATTTATGAATATTTTTTATACTAATCTGAATTAATCTAGTGTACGGTGATTTTTGCATATGTTTTCGTATATAGATCTGCATGTGTCGAATTCTAGCCACGGTATTTATTTAAACTATCCTTTAAAATTAATGAATACCAAATGTATGTTTTTTTCGAATACTTAGTTTTCTTTAAGCATTTAAAATCAAATTCGAATTTAATGGAGTATGACTCATGGATTTTTAAAATAGCATTTCGGGATTGGTATTATTGAATATGTAATTTGTTTTGGTGATATCGAAAATATATCTATATATTTATTGCTGTTATTGTACTAGTATCAAAGTGCGTATACTCTGTGGAATTTACAAAAAGTGTGGCACAACTATTTAAAAGGAGAAAATTTCTATTTAGTATTTACATAACAGAATTTTTAATCAGGACGTCTAATTGCTGAAATTGTAATGTTTTTCAGCGATTAAATAAGGCGAAAAAGTATATTTAAAATTTCTGGTAGAACTGTACGCATCCCGAAATATGTGAAGGAGTAACATAGATTTTAGGGGAAAGTTCCAACGAAGAATAGAAAGTATAAAATTAGAAAATATAATAAGGATATATACGAGAGGAAGAATAATTGAATTAGCCCTTAAATTTATTCGAGGGATATTAGCAAATAACTGTACTAAATTCCAGTCTATTAGGACCTGAGTGATAAATACTCGACTTCACAAAGCAGAGGTATTAGTTTATTGCTCATTTACGTACTTCCACTATAGCCTAATTAGGATTAACATATTAATTAACCTGAACCATTAATTAAGATTAATTTTTATTTTATTATAGTGTTTAATGGTTTTGCCATAAGGCTGATTTCTGCCCAATAGCATCGCATAATATATTGGAACACAAATCGCGTATAAGAATGTAGTTCTTTGCGAAAAAAAATTGAAAGTTACTCTGTAGTACTTTTTAGGGATAATAGATATTATTATTCATATATTTATAGTCCCTTATCTTTTAATACATACAACAGAATTTAATTTTACTATAGATTTATATGTATTCTAACACGTTCTATTTACCGTTACAAAATAATTATTTCGTCATGAGTTTAAAATCTAAACGATCAGATCCATTGATAGTGCTTTATGTCACTGGATTATACAGAAGGATGAACATATGTATTAAAAGCTTTATACTTGACAAACAGAGTTAAAACTCTAATTTTGCTAAACAATACTCTGCTACCTAATGATAACATATTAAATGTTTCCCACATTAGTTAAATACGCAAATACCAAATATCAAGAATTTATTGTTTGAATAGGAACCCTACGCAATAAGCTAGAAAATATTAAAGCATTTAAATCTCTGAAAACTAATGGAGATTGCATGTATTTAAAGATATCAGAAAATGTTATTGTCACATACATAAGTGGAGTAAAATTGAATCAATTTAATTGCTAGCATACTTTTATAATATTAACGTGAAATTTCACAAATTTATTCCAGTAAGTCACTACATTTTATCATTACTTAGATTCTAAAAATCTTTTGACGATCAGCGTCACACGTAATTATTATGCTGTTATATTCATCAATAAAACGTCTGATAAACAATTGACGTTTGCATTGATTTTTAGAAATTTATGTTAATCCTTTTTGGAAAGTCTCATATAGTTTCTGTTGTACGTAACAGATAAAATTTTTGTTTGTTATAGAAAAAAATTACATACATGTAAAACCTTTATTACGAATTTGCGTTTATAGGAAATATTCTGAAAACTGATACAGAGATTAGGTTTACAGTTCTTTAAAAACTCTGAAGGTATAAACTGGAAGCAATCTATGTAGCCCAGTCAGAACTTGGCATCTCTAGATTGATGAATGAATGTCTATAATTAAACATTATAGTGGGTTTTAAATTACAAAGTACGGTAAAATTATATTAGAAACTTTCTTTATACATTTTTCGACTACAAAATCAAATTTCAGTATCTATGTATTTATAATTTCTTACATTTTCAAATTGAGCCACAATTTAATGCTAATATTATTTCGTATATTATACCAAGTGATAGTGTCATTAGAAAGCAGATATACTGTCATGATTTTAAAATATAAATGGTCGCTTCTTTCAATATTGTTTCTCATTATACAGGGTGTTCCTAAATGAATATCGGGGTTTTAACGCTTGGTAGTATTTATTACATACAACTTAAAATTATAATTAATACATAAAATGAAAGAGCAACTCAAACAGTTTTACCTACAAGCTTACAAGTGTTCAATGTGAACACCTTTCGTCACACAGCACACATGAAGTCGATAGCTCAGTTCTTCCCAAACGTTAATTAGTGTTTGTGGGGTAATTGTTGCAACAGGTTTGCCTCAATCCTGTTTCTTAGGTTGGGTAGATCAGCTGGTAGCGGAGACACATACACTCGATCCTTTATGATCCCCAACAGGTAGAAATCGCGGCTAACGAAAAAGACAGGCTACCGCGGTACATTCCCCTTATCTTTTTTTACAGACCGCTAGACTGACGTGTGCCCTATTCGTACGCCTTGATTGGTGCATTCGAGCAACACGTGACTCCGGCGGTCTGTAAAAAAAAGATATGCGTAAAGCACCGCGGTAGCCTTTCTTTTTCGTTAGCCTCGCTTCTTTTTCGTTAGCCTCTGTAGAAATCGCATGGCGTCAGATCATGTGATTCTCTGGCCGTCAGATCGGTGAGCGTAGAGTGGCGTTTGGGAAGAACTGAGCTATCGACTTGATGTATGTCGTGTGACGAAAGGTGACATTGAACACTTGTAAGTTTGTAGGTAAAATTGTTTGAGTTGCTCTTTCATTTTATGTATTAAGTATAATTTTAAGTTTTTTTTATAATAGATACTAAAAAGCTTTAAAACCCCGATATTCATTTAGAAACACCCTGTACATTAAACAGACGGATTAAATTACGTGTTTGAAAAAATCATACTTGACAGACAGAGTTAAAACACTGAACAGAACGCTAAACAGAACACTGTTTTCTAATAATAGTCTATTCAATATTTCCACAGTAGTAAAAGGTTCAAATATAAAACTATTTAAATTTAAATTAGGATTTCTTCACAATAAGTTAGAAAATATTAATATATTTAGCTCATTGTAAACTAATGGAGAATTGAACTATTGTGAAATATCAGAAATTGTAATTGTTCCATTTGTACCAAAGTATTAGAGAATATTTGTAAGAAATTAATCTGAAGCATGTTTTTATAAAATGAATTTAGAACTTCAAAAATCTATTGTAATGCATAATTGAACTTTCTAGTTAGAGCTTATTCGAAAGATTTCTGTTTGCTTTTTTGCATTATTGTGTTTTTTTTTTAATGTTTCAACAGTACAATTTACAGACAAATATATTAAACTAATTAAAATAAGGGTACATTTTTGTGATTATTAACTCATTTTCACCCTTAGCACATATAAACATGCATTTCAGGAATAACTTTTTTATTCAGAAATTCCGAATTCATATCGGAATTCTCGAAAGAAAAATTTTACTTTATTCAATTACTGTCAGTAAATAAAGAAAAAAATTACAAATCAAAATTTATGGTATGAATTTAGGATTTCTAAATAAAAAGAAATTTCTAAAATACACGCATCATGATGCAAATGGTTTAACGTTTATTTATTTCAGAAAATGGAGTTAGAATAATTTAGAAAAACGTGCAATACATTGTTTTAAAATATTTTACTGATAGAAAAAAAAAGACAAAAAAAAAAAAGATTTACTAAAGAATAACAGCAATCAAAATGTTTATTTTAATATGGTTTGAATATTGAAAATATTCTTTTATAAATTTTTAATGAGAAGACAGGAATAGGAAGACAAACTTCAACGGAAGTTTTTAATAGGAAGACATAAACTTCAATTACCAAAAATTATCAAAACCAGTTATTGACATCTTCGGATTGTCCAATGGTCTGTCACAAGACGGGAGAGTGGGTCTTTTAATACAAAAGGCAAATATAGTTTTACATAGCAAAATAATAAAAAAAACCTTTTCTAAGACTTTGTTCAACATTTAAAAGAGATGCTTCTTACAAACATGTGTATAATTCCTCCATATTTCAAACTTCTAACTCATCATGATTTCACTACAGGCTTCTATAAACTATAAAACATTATATTTATCGTTATAAAACAATAATTTTGCCATGAATTTAAAATTTAAATTATCGACACCTTGGATACAACATATGATATTACATTAACCAGACGACTGAACTTACATGTTAGAAGTTTCATACTTGATAGGCAATTTGAATTACAACATTATTATTACTTAACTGAACGCTCCTTCATAATGATATATTCAATGAATCCGGTAATAGTTAAATCTCAGAAAGCAAAGATCAAGCACGTATTGATTTATTAAGATTCCTATGCAATATGCAGGAAAATATTAATACGTTTAACTCTCTGTAAATTAATGAAGAATGAATTTATTGAGATATATTAGTAAATGTAAATGTTTCGTACATAATTGAAATATAATAATTTTGTAGCGACTGGCGTTGGAGAGGATCGAAACAGGGATCTCATGAACCGTTAGGTTGGTCATTTGTTACGGCCGATTATCTGCGCAAGGTATATAGTCAGGTGGGGGGAAGTGCCATACGTGTGGGGTCTTTCTAAGGGATCCTAACACGTATTTACGCAAGGTTGGAAGAAAACTACGGAAAACTTCGAACGTTTAGATCGACGAGCGTGACAAGGGTTTGAACACATTACTTTCCGTCTACCATCTTTGAGAGCAGAACCTTTCAGCTATTGGTGATGCCATGAACAGTAAACAAAAGCATTAAGCAAAACGCCTAGCCAGTAACTCGCTTTATACTGTTTAAGTGAGATGAGATTGCTACATACTCCATCTCCAGTGAGGAAGACTGCTTGTTGACATCAGACAAGCGATGTGCACTGAGTGATGCTGTACAATGCAGTGTATGTCTAAAAATACTTAAATAATCAAATTTTAGAAATTTAAGTTTATCATTTTTGAAAGCTTTTGTTAAAATTTCTGCTGTACAGTAAATATAGAGGAAAGTGTTTGTTAGTTATTGATAAAAGTTAATATATAATTTTTCATGAATTTAAGTTTACACGAAATATTTTTCTAACTGGAACAGAAAAGGTTTTTTAAAATTGTTTCAATTCAATAATTAACGTATAAATATAAACAATCATTTATCCAAACCAATACCTACAATTACTAGCCTAATATTTAATGTTCTACCACCACACAAGATAATTGATAGTACAATGTAAACCAGAATTTAGTTCTGTTTGGTAAATTAATATGAAAATTCTTCTTTTGTATGGATACAAAATCCTATTATCTAAATAATTATAATTCCTATTTTTTTCAAAACTTGTGATACGTTTTAATGTTACTATTGGTTTATACATTATACCGAACATTATATTTATGGTTATAAAATAGTTATTTTATCATGAATTTAAAATGTAAATGGCCAACTATTTGATATTAAAAAATTACATTAAATAAAAGGATAAGTTTATTTTTAAACGCTTTTTACTTGATAAAAATGTTGAAACAATACATTACATCAATACATACATTTACATCAATAAATACATTTACATCAATAAATACATTTACATCAATACAACAATACAGATGCAAAACAATACATACTAAACAGAATATTGCTACATATATTATTTTCAGTAATAGTTTGCAATACATGCTAAACAGAATATTGCTACATATATTATTTCCAGTAATAGTTAAATCCGCAACCATCAAGGTCAAGAATCTACTGACAGATTAGGAGTCTTATACGATGAGCTGGAAAATAATAATAACTTTTTTTCTCTGTAAATCAATGGAGAATGACTGTATTCACGGTTATGACAAAATGTAAATGTTCCATATATAAATGGAGTATAACAGTACTGAATTAATTGCAAGCTTATAAAATGTTGAAATTTCACTGAACTATTGGAATTCATTTTCGATTTGGATATTATGCATTTTTTAATTTTGGAAAAATTTCGTCTTATGTATAATTATTTTATTAAAATCCCAAAAACAGTTTATGTCTAAAATTAATTGAATAATTTATTTTGAGAAAATGAAGTATATCATTTATGGTAGGTCGCGTTAAAATTTTCGCTGTACAATAAATACAAATGAAACATTTATTAGTTATAGGTAAAAGTTAATATGTATATATTTCTCGAAACTTTACAAAAAATATTTTCATGAAATGAAGGAGAAAAGAGTTTTGTAATTTTTTTAAAGACCGGTTGGAAGGTATAAATTTTAACCACATCAAATATCCAAAATGAAACCTGGTATTTCTAACTGCTTGTGGAAAGATAAATCACTAAGAGAACTTTTCTTGATCTAGCAAAAAGGTTTACGGAAATATGAGAACAATCCGAGTAACCCACGATTCCAAAACGCATACCTTTATTTTCAGAATCCACAAAAACCATTAGATTTTCCAATTTAAAAACGTATAATTTTTTGAAACATTTCTGTGCAGTTTTTATAGTGTATTAGTCAGTTTTTAACACCATGACAACAAGAAAGATCGTTTTTTCGGATGCTATCAACATTTAACATTTCTCATATCACAACATTTAACATATCAACATTTAACATGCTTTCAACAAGTAAACATTTCCTTCTTCTGCAAACAAAACATGCTAGTTTTAACAGCGTGAAATAAAAAAAAATATTTTGTTTGTCTTGCATGCATAAAATTTGCTACGCAGCTGAAAATGTTTACCTGAGAATTGATATCAGAGTCATAACCCATATTTTGTGAACATACTGGGTTGAGAACACTTACTAACATACTCTAAAAACTACTCGGAAATATTTCCAAAAATTACGGGGAGGGAAAGAAATTTATAGTTCAGAAATGCTTCTTTAAAAGATAATAATAATTCTGAAAGCTTCACTTCTGATCCTTATGAATATTTGAACGCCTTTCAGAATCCCACAATTGGAAAAATTTATATTATGTTTTCGTAAATCTCCTTGATAGAGGAAGAAACATTTTTACAGTGTACACAAGATAGTGGGTCTCAAATTGTAGATAAGTGGAGGAGTAATATAGATTATAGGACAAAAATCCAACAAGGAATACAAAATATAAAATTAGGTAAATTAATAAGGAAATATACGAGAGGAAAAATAATGAAATTTGCCCATAAATTTTTTTGAGGGATATTAGAAAATTTCTGTACTAGAATCGAGTCTAATAGGACCTGGGTAATAAATATCCTACTTCATATAACAGGCATATTAGTTTATTGTTCATTTACGTACTACCTTTATAGCCTAATTAGTATTAATGTATTAATTAACCTAAACCCTTAATTAAGATTATTTTTTATTTTATTATAGTGTTTAGTGTTTGGGCCATAAGGCCAATTTCTGCCCAACATCATCTCATAATATAATGGGTGTAAATTGCATATAAGAATTTAGTTCTTTGCGAAAAAATAACACTAAATGTTACATAATTTGTATGGATACCAAATATTTTGATCTATATATTTATAATCACTCACCTTTTTACACTCACCTTTAAACATAGAATATACTATAATTTTACTACTGGTTTATATGTTATTTCACACATTTTATTTATCATTACAGAATAATAAGTTCGTCATGAATGAAAAATCTAAACGATCAATACTTTTTTACTTCTTTATGACATTACATTAAACAGAAGGAAGCACATATCTATTAAAAGCTTCATACATGAAAGACAGAGGTTAAAACATTATTAATGATAAATAGAACAGTACTAATTAATTATGATCTATTCAATGTTTAGTGTAATAGTTAATTCCGCAAATACCAAACATCAAGTATGTATGGTATGAATGGGATCCCTAAACAATACGCTGGAAAATATTAATACGCTTTATTCTGTATAAACTAAATGAGAAGGATTTTATTCGAAGTTGTCAGACAATATAACTGTTTCACACATAATTGGAATATAATAGTATCAAACAATTTGCAGCCACGGTTTTATAAAAGGAAATTAAAATCTCACAATTCTATTCGATTAAAGCATTGAATTGTCTAGTCAAAGATTTGCATTATTTTATTCAAAAGATCTCTGAGTCTTTTTCAAAGTCTTACGTATGATTATATTATAATATTCACCAGTAAAATTTGTAACTAAATTAAATACAATTTATGACCAATAATTAAAAGTAATAATAAAACTTTCGTAGAAATTAATAAATATTTATTTTAGAAAATTAGTTAGAAGAATAAATAAAACTATATGAAGTGTTGTCTTTAGAAATTTACCAGAATAGAAACACTCTATTAGATACGGTGCCTGTAATAAAAAAAAAAAAAAAAAAAAAAAAAAACCGTTGTAGCGTGGTGCAACGGCGCTAATTTTAGCCGGAGTGCCACCGTTGCTGCATCGGCGTGATGTCTGACTCAATAAACATACAACTGTGACAGTTTGAACCTCGTTCTTCCGTCCATTTGCTCATTATAACTTCAAAACATGAGGTTTGCGTTAGATAATCTCGCCAAATTGAGGTGCTTGCTGTAATAAGATTTCGTTAGGAACATAACTTTTCAGCAGCAGACATTCATTGACAATTAAACTCATCGTTGTCATTGTCATGACTATGCTCATCCTGACAGTGTTCTAAAAATTCGAGAACATTTGAATCAATGCAAATGTGACATTCTTTATTATCTACCTTACATCCCGGACTTGGCGCCGAATGATTTTCATCTTTTCATTCACATGAAGAAGTAGCTTGCGAATCACTTCCATGACGATAATGAGATACAAAATGTCGTGAAATGCAGTTTACGCACCCAGGAGGCCGAATTTCATGAAGATTAAATTTGTAAATTAAAGAAACTCTGCGACAAATGCTTAAACTTAATTGTTTACTATGTTGGAAAATAGTGAAAGGATGCAGTTTTAAAATGTATATAAAAAGAAAAAAAATTATGCAGGTTTTTTTATTTATAGCCAAACGGAGGTTACTTTCCGAACTCGCTTCGTATATTAGTATAAAACCTCATTCTTTTGAACTTGTGACACATATTTAATTTTTTTATTTATCCCTGTATATGTGATATTTATTGTTATATAATAGGTATTTCGTATGAATTCCAAATCTAAATGGTTTATTATTTTGACCTATCATTATGAAATGGCGTCACATTAACTTCAACTTATCTATTAAAAGTTTTATACCTGATAGGCAGGGATTAAACATTATTATTTTTCTAAATAGCACTACTTCTAATGATAATGTGATTAATTCTCCCCTTTAGTAATTAAATCCGCTTATACCAAACAACAATAATCTATTCTTTAAATAGGATTCCTACGCAATACTGCGAAATAAGTAGAACTGCGAAAATTTTAATGCATTTAGCTTTTTGCAAAGAAAATTGTAGTTTAGTTTAACGACAGATATCAGAAAATGTAATTTTTCCATACATAATTGAGGTATAATAATATCAAATCAATTGCAAGCCTGATTTCATGTGACGAAATTGAGTTTTAACAATTCTATTCAATTAAATCAAATTATTTGTTAATTGCTTCTATTAGGAAAACTTCCTATGTTCAGAGTCATGTGTACCAAGTCAACACTACCAAGGCAACATTACCAAGGCAGCACTAGATACCGGGCTTGCTCATTCACTCTCATAACATCACAAATAGTGGCTGGCCGCGACCAACGATTGGTATAAATTGACGCGCCCATAGTTTTGCGTCAATCGCTGTATGTCTTTCGTGGCGGCCAGCCACCTTTTGTGACGTCATGATAATGAATGAGCAAGCCGGGTATCTAGTGTAGCCCTCCCATTACTATGATATATTATTCACCTGTAAAAGGTCTAATTAAAAATAAAGTTTAAATCGGTATTTTAAAAAATTATGTCAATTATTTTTGAAAGCGTGTATTAAATTTCGGCTGTAAAAAATAAGTAAGGATAAAAATATTTTGTTGGTTTTTTATGAAAGTATACGCTTATGTAAAATATCACTTACGAATTTAAATTTACAGATAATTTTTCGGATACTTAAGGGGAGTTTCTACTTATTTATGTCCAAATTTATAATTTTGCTTAATGTTTTTGCTTTTTTTGCATCTTTTAAGTGTGTATATATTTGTCCTAATTTTGTTTAGCGGTATTATAAATTCCTTACAATTTTTTTTGCTTGTTGAACATAAGCTGATTTTTCTACATAACGCTATTGTAAAATTTTTAATTTATTTTCTCGAAACCATGTTTTTCAAACTGGATGAAAATTTTTCTAGAATTATTCAACTTATTTCCTTCTTCATTTTTTAAGATAATAATTTTTTCTGGAGCATATACCACCGAAAAGTATAATTTTCACTGATTAATTATTTTTTCAAGCTCGTATAAAATTTAAAAAAGTGCGAAAAAAGTTACCTTTTTTGTTCAAATGACCGCCATTTTATCAAAAAGAAACTTTTTGAACTAAATGTTGGTATAGGCTCCAGATAATTTAATGCCTTTCATAATTTGATGACCAATTTTTTTTTTCAGATGCTGGTGATTGGAGGAAATCAGTCTCTCGATTTGGAGTTCACGGCGCGCACCTGCAGGTGATTTCTGTCACGTCGTTGAAGACATATCATTCTTTTTTTTACACACAAAAAATTAAATATAAGTGATATGTCAATTAACATAATGTAAAAAGTCGAAGTGGATATCTCTTTTCTTTGTAATCGAAAATAAAATCGTAAAAATCAAAAATTGTTTAATTCAAAGAAGTAGAATTTTCCCTTAAAGAGAAAAACAAAGTTGCAACTATTTAAAAACAGGATGAACCACGATAATAATTAACCTATAGCATATAATCTCGAGATTAATGGCTAATGATCTACAAGACAGTGGGTCATAAAATAGAAATAGAAATGCACTTACAACAAAATGATAAAGTAATGTTTATTCCAATATTTTTACGCTTACAAAGCCAAATACTAGTATCTAAATAGTTATATTTTTTCTTACTTGTTTTCAAACTTTTGCACCAATTTAATATAATAATTATAACAAACGCTTTATGTATCATTAGAAAATAGATATGCGATCATAATTTAAATCTTAAACATACAATATTTTTGATACAGTTCATTTCTGTACATTAAAAAAAAGGACTGCCTAATCTGTTTCAAATCATTATACTTGACAGATATTGTTAGAATTCGAAAGTAGGCTTAGCATAGAATATTCATACTAACCTCCTTATTACTTTCCATGGGCTGCATCTACACAATGCTGGGTGTTAAAGAATAAAAGTCCAACTTCAAAACTCATATAAAGATCCATTTGTGTTATAAAAGTACATTTAAATCCATCTATAAAAGTACATCTCACATGTTACATCGAGAGAAGACAAAAAACTGACATACATTTTCTAAATTCTTCTAATAATAAATCATCAACAAATTGTACATTTTTCATATCACGCACAGCGCGTGCTACTAGTTTCATTTCGCTTCATTTCTTAACAAATATATTTAAAACACTGTTATTATTAAATAGACAATTGTTTCTTAATGATAATAATTTATTCTTGAAGCATGTACTTACTGAAAGATATCAGAAAATGGTATTGTTCCATACGTTATTAGAGTCTAATATCATAAAATTAAATGCAAGCATGCTTTTATAACAAGAAATTGAATTTTCAGAAACTTATTCGAATAAATCATAGAATTTTCAAGTTATATCATAGTCCATTTGAAAGATTTATACGATGTTAAAAGTCTTATGTAAAGTTATTTTATAATATCCACTTATACAATTTATACCTAAAAATAATTAAAGAGTCGAATTTTATAATTTGAAGTTTATCATTCTTGATACATTTTTTTAATGTGTCTGCTGCATAAAATATAGAAAAAAGTTTTGTTTGTTATAGGTAAAAGATTTGGTAGTTACAAATTAAAATTAATACATGAATTTTCAAAACTTTAAATTTACAAGAAATTTTGAGCAAATTGAAGGCAGAACGGGTTTTGCATATTTCTTAAAACCCTCATGGAAGTATAAACTTGAACCAATCAAAACATTCACAACTAGAAGTAGGCAACTGAAGTTTAATAGATATTAGTCCATTACTATAAAAGCTAGTCGATCATAATTTGTACGTAAGCATTTCGTTCTTTACGACTACTTAGTACAAAAGTTATTCTCCAATACTTTGTATGTATATAATATCTTATTATTTATGCAATTATACAATATTTTATGATATGCCACACAGGTTGTGCGCAACCAGAACTCACGCTATGAGTACTACATGAAAATTGTCCAAAGAAACAAACTTCGACGACGTGTATTTACGAACAAAATGCAAAAGAAAAGGTATAAGATCAAAAATTCCTTAATAGTTCGTAATTCGGTAATATTATCTCGGCTAAAAGTAAAATACATATCACAAAACTCGCTAATGGAATACATTGTTCAGTCTGCAAAGATTACCAATAGTTTCTGACTGCGATCTTTTAAGCAAGCCGGACTGCGACTGTTATTTTGCAAAGGAGGCACACGCGTATTTTCTATCTGTTTTTAAATTGTGCCTCTTACGTGGGTACAACTTTTATTTTTTTATATCTTATTTTTCATCCGTTTTGAAATTGCATGATCTTCAATAAAGCTTATTCTCCGGGTATGACGTCATATTTTTTCTATGGCACTTTTCTCGAAAACTGCAGGTTTTGGAGGCAGAGTTATTTTCGTGTATTGTGATCGAGGATTTTCGTTTTGAAAAGGATGTGCGTTGGTATCTGATCACCTTGTAACATGCTTTAAAAATCTTTTGCGCCTTACATAAATATAAATCAAAATCAAAAGAATACATTCACTCGCACTGTCTGAAATAAATTGATAAAATGTAAAAAACAAAGCAATATGAAAAAAAAGTTAGTCACCACACAGATCGTTTAACAATTACAGTAAATTTAAATATTATAAAATATTGAAGAAATAACAAAAAATAAAAATAAAATATTACAATAACGTTATTTTAAATAAATTTCTATGTCGCCATTAAAATTAGTTCCTGTCATAGTCTTATCGCTCTAGTCTTTTCTTTCCAATGTTAATCTATTTAAAATTTCCTGTAGCAAATAAGTTCGAAAATGCCAAAGAATTTATGTTTAAGTGGTATTTCTACACAATAAACTATAGAATATTAATGTATTTAAATCTCTTTAAACTAATGGGAAATGGGATAATTTATTGACAGCTAGAAATATAAATGCGTCATGCATAATTGAAGTATAATTTGTAAATCAAATTAACTGAAAGCATGGTTTTATAAATTGATTTTGAAAATTTGCAAACAGATTCGACTAAAGGAGTGAATTTTTGAATTTAGAATTTGAATCCCATTCAAATAATTTCGGAACTTCGAAATCTTATGCATTTTTTATGTATACACTGTTAAAAAAATTGCAGTAAAATTACTGCAGCAGAGATTCCAGTCATACCGCGTAAAAAAAAGGTCCATACCCATCATTTTGTGCAGCCCGTAATTTTACGAGGCAAAGTAATACAGCATTATAATGCACAGGATATAATGCATTTTAAAACACAATAACACTTTACTTACTGTTCCGTAGCACGTAGCATGTTAGATAATCATCACAGAATCGCTGTTTTGGCGGGTTAAAATTTTCGAAACACGAGTAAAATGAAGGGTTACACCCTAGCGGAGGACAATGTATGGGGTCGTACCGTATTGTTGCTAACATATGGGCTAGAACTGTAAGAATATGTGGATTGCCCTTAATTTTCTACGTATCTAAGGGATAAGGCCGCTTATTTAGTGGATCAGACCGTTTTTCATCAAATAAGGCTGTTGCCCGTGAAAATTGAAGGGCAAATGCTCATAAATTTATAGTTTTTTCTGAGAGTGTAATAATCATGACTACAATTTATGACTGAAGATATTTAAAAATAATTACGTGAAAAATTCAACAGATTTTTTTAAGAAAAGTAATTACAGAAATATATGAAATTAAATGTCATGTCGAATTTAAAAAAGAATAGAAAACAGCTTTTCTTATCTATAAAATTTAGAAGGGGGAGGGGACGGCGAACCTAAGATACATTTTAAATTTTACTATTCCTATCTAAATATGTTATATTTATCGTTATACAATATTTATTTTCTCACGAATTCAAAATTTAAACTTGATTATTTTTTGACCTGTTATAAGTAAGTGGCCTTACACAAAACATAAGGATAAACGTATCTGTTAAAAGCTTCATACTTTGCATGTGGAATTCTAACACTATTACTCCTAAACAAAACACAATTTTCTAACGATGATATATTCAATCTTTCATGAATTAGTTAAATCCGAAAATACCAAGAAGTGTTTAAATAGGATTTCAACACATCAATCTAGAAAATTTTAATGCACAAATCTCTCTACAAATTAATGGAAAACATTTATTGGAAGATTGCATAAAATATATCAGTTCCATATATAATTAGAGCATAAGAATATCAAATTAATCGGAATGATCTAACACAAGCCGCTGCATATGGTTTTACAATATTAATTGGAAATTTCACAAACCTAATCGACTATCTTTGAATTTTCAAATTACAAATTTTGCATTACATCATTTTCGAAAGATTTTAGATATGGAAAGATTATCTTATGCATTATTATGCTATTATACTTATCAATATAAGTTATGTCTTTTAATATTCGGCGCAAGAATACACATTTTGTGAAAATAATTAGATATTAATTTTAGGAAATGGCATAAAATTAAGCTCACAATTAGATGTAAAGGAGTAATTGATATGTAGGATTTTCGAGTTTAAGGGATACAATTGACAGTTGGCAGATTGAGGAATTATTATATTATGAGTAATATTTCTTAAACATCTAAATGTCAAATCTAATAAAAATTTATTTTTTTAAACAATCTTGAATTTAAATTATGGAATTTAGTCAATTGATATTGATTTTTCAAACAATGAGTAACGCTTCCTTTTAAACAAAGTAGACAAAAATTACATTTTTTGAACAGGGAGAATAAGATTGATCGATCTGGTTCAATGAAATATATTTTTTTCTTTCTCATCCATATCTATATTGATATTTAAAAGAAAGTTTAATTTTCTCATTCATCACAAAAAAAAAAAAAAAATAAATTAAAGAATCTTTATTAATATTAAAGTCGTCATATGAATCATATACGATTGACATTGGATTTGTCCATGCACTGCATAAATCGTATTCGTTTTAAACAAGGAAGCTCGTTCCAGAAATGTAAACTAGTACATCATAACATATAAATACTACCTAGAAATAAGAAATGTTTTGTGGAATAAAATTTCAGTTTGATTTGTCATATGATATGACATTCTGGAAAATTTACATGGCACTTAGCGTTAGCTCAGAGAACAGATTTTTTTTCAACAGTATGCAATGTTTTAAAAAAGAGAGAAATTTTAAATCATGTCCTTCAGATAATTGTTACAACGAGAAAAATCACTCTTCATTAGTGGCTGATCCTATTTACTTTAGATTGTCAAAATTGTCACACATTTAAAAATATTTTTAAAAGCGTTCTCTAATTCTCATTCTGTTATGAAATAAATAAATCTTTTAATAGCCTCCCACGCAACATTTTCCTCATTGTAAAACTGTTCAAAATGGTTTAGCTATGGTGGATTTTGAATATCGCGATTTCGAATAATTATCTTTGCTTTTATTAATCGCAGGATTCACAATTAAAAAAGGCGAATATTACTATTCTAAAATTTTGTTATGATTAAAATCCGTAATACACCTTAAAGGCACCTATGTTAGTCTGACTACAAAAGTAAGAGAAACGTTCTGAAACGTATATATGTATGTATATATATGTAGGATTTTATCTTATAATCTTACAGTTGCTTAATTATTCACTAGGCTTATAACTGTAAATGAATATATCTCTCCACATTTCAATTTATACAACATTTATTACTTACTCAAACAAATATTATGATGATGAGATCACAACACTTCATACACATCAATAATATAACCTTCGCAAACATAAATATTGGAATTCACCTAGAATCTACTTCAAATCCTCTATTTGGCATATATCGGATTTCTAACCTTCAAGTTCAGGTAAAAACTGTGGAACACCGCATTTCTCTTGCTATATTTTTTATATTCACTTATTACGAGATACTCCTCATAATCTTCTTGTGATTTCTCCAGGCTCCTACTGTTATAGTTTTTCATTGCATATGATATCGAATTCAATTCATAGATATTAATTGAACTCTTAAGTCTGATATCTTGTATTGTTGAGGATATTAATTTTTTGATGGTTACTATTTATTATTCCAATCCCACATTCGGTCATCCTCACAGTCTGGTTACCGAACAGAATTATATTTTCAAATTTTACTCATATAGTTAATTATATATTTAGGGCTTTAACTTCACACTTAAGAGAGTTTCACTTTACGCACATAATTATGTATAAACGACACTAGACATAACGGTACATAACATGGTACACAACATTTACGTCATCGGCCAGGGTTTCGTATAGTCGGCTGACGTAGATGTCTGACATGGTCCATCATGTTCTTCCACTTTTCTCACCTCCGTCGTATCGCTGCACAGTGGGGCGTTTTGATGATCTAGGTGGACAAAATTCATTTTTCCGATTATCTCGGAATTTAAGAAGACCGTTTATACTGTTAGCTGAATGTCTCTTTTGTCGAGCTCCGTACGTGTTTTGTCGAAAAAACCCAATGTGTCGATTAACTACGACCGTAAAGAAGGCAGTTCATTTGAGAAACTTTCAACAGTTGCATTATTTTTTCTGTAAGTTCGAAAGCAAGTCATGACTTTTCTGTTTTATTTGAAAGCAGGAGTTTACTGGACATATGTCACATGTTTGTCACACGATTTCACCTATTGTTGTTTGAAAATAAGCTCCATCTTGTTTTCAAACTTTATCTTGACTCTATTAAGCAATAAGCATTTTTTTTAAATCAAAGTGTCATTCCTAAAGTATTGAAAACTTAAGACGGCTCCTGCGAAAGTTTGCGAATCATTAAGTTATATTAACTTGAAGTGTGCGTCTGAGTGTTTAATTCAAATCTTGCAAGTCAATTTTCACCACTTTTAATTATCCGATTGAGCTGAAACTTTGAATTCATGTGTAGTTTCAATGACAATACAATATTATAATTTAAAAAAAATAATAATATAAGTAATAATAATAATAATAATAATAATAATAATATAAATAATTAAATAAGTCAAATATTTATCACTGTTTGATTATTTTATTACTGATACATTCGAAAACCCAGCAAAACCTAATTAAACTTCAACGCAATAATTTTGTCCACCTAGATCCTCAAAACGCCCCACTGTGCGGTGGTTTGATTTCACTGTGACTACTCCTATAGGGATCTAAAATGTTTTCTCGTAGTTTCATACCTGCCTATATTGCGTTCTCGGAATAGCTACTATCTCCACCATTTGGTATGTTCTTGGTTCTTTTTTCTGTTTGTTGAACTGCTTCACATTCTCTTCTTATAGCTTCAAAATATTTATTTTCGCTTCTTCTCTCGGATTTTCTCTCATTTCTATAACGTGTTTTTTGTATTATGATTCTAATAATTCTCTAATGTTTTGCACGTCGTTATCTTCCATCTTCACTCCCATCATCAGTTCAAAAGAACAATGTTTGGTACTCCTGGTAACCGTGTTGTTCGTTATCCACTGAAGTTTTGGTACGTACCTATACCATTTCATTTCATCTTTCTCACTTAATTTAGTAGAAATCGGTATTAAGATTCTCAGAATTCATTTCACATGACCGTTCCCCCTTGACATTCCAGATGTTAATTTGACTGTTTAACTCCTTGTTTCTCACAGTATTCTGTAAATTCATCTGATCTGAACGCTGGTCCACGGTCTGTTATTATTCTACTGAAATTCCCGAGCACTGTTTGCTGCAAATATAACTTTTAAATGACTTTTAGGGTTGTTGTGGATTTCAAAAGTGTGGATACCTTACAAACTTGGTAAAGACATCGATTACAGCAAAGATGTGTCGATATTGCTTATCAGTGCTTACTAATGGACAAATATGATCAATATGGTATGTGATTAGAGGCTTATCCTCTTTTGGAACTGGGTTTAAAAATCATTCTGCTTTCCCCCGCTTTCTACCATACAATGTACTCTTCACACAATTAGTAATCACCTAGTCTATTTGTTGGGTTAATGTCGGAATATAAAATTCTTGTTTGATTATTTCTTCAGTTTTTTCCGCTGAAAAAATGATTTCGGTATGCACCTCACTTATAATTTCTCTTTGCATCCCACCCGTAACTTCTAGTAATTCTTTTCCTTTATTGAATTTGTACAATACTCCATTTTGTATAACATATTCTCCAGCTTTCTTTTTTAAACTCATTTTTCACGAGATGATTGTCTCATAATCCTTTTGTGGTTTCTCCATGATCCTATTGTTATACTTTTTCTTTCCATATAATATCGTGTATCTATTAATCAAATTCTTGAGTCTAATGTCTTCTATTGTTCAGGATATTAATTTACAGATGGTTATTATTTATTATTCCAATCCCATTTTCAATTAAATATGACTGGTAGCCATTTGATCATGTAGCATAAACAGAAGCATGTATAAAACTGGCTGATGCCTGAAAATTTACAGACTGTACATTAAAAAAGTTTATTTTTTTTTAATTCTTTTCGGATATTTATAGAAAATCTTTAAAATTACAATAAAAAAACTGCAGAATCATTTTTTTTCTTTTAGATACTTTATTTTAAAAAAGCAATATTATAAAAGTTAACCTTCTTTCTTATCATTTTTAAAGCACAAAAACTGAATCAGCTTCTTTAAAATAAACAAGTCATGTTGAAACGAAAATAAAAAGTTTTAGACAGCAAGATGACAGATTTGAAGTATTCTGTTTTGTTAAATAAATTTTTTCTAATAATATCTTTTCGAAAACAAACTTTTTGACATATTTGAAACCCAAAATTATATTACGTACAAAAAAAAAAGCATGCTTCAACAATATTTTATGCGACTGTCGGTTTATATTTTATACAATGGAATAATGTTTATTTGACTACTTTTTTTTCTTTTTTTATCAAAATAAATATACAGAAATGTCACTATATTTTATCAAATAAAATACATACGAGAATAATTAAAGGAACGTAGATCACCATTTTAAGATTCTCTCGCACCTGAACCTTCTGTGCGGCTAATTGATAAAAATAAGTGTTTGAAAAATGTTTTCACTAAGTTTATTTTGAAGGATATTTTTTTTAACATAATACAGGGTCATTCATAATTCCCTCCGGGGTTTCGAAACGTTATAGTAAGAAAACGAAGACGAATATGAAAAAAAGAAACATATGAAATTATTCCGAAACTATTCAAGTTTTACTTACATACATTACAGGTGTTCTATGTGTGAACCCTTCGTCACACGGCATACATCCATGCGATAGTCCAGTTCCTGCCATACTCCGTTTCTTTAAATTTCCGGTACCACACATGAATTGTTTTGTCAGTTGGTCCCTGTTTTCGATATTTATTACGAAAGGCCCGTTGAACTGACACCACTGATTCAGATTTAAAGAAACGGAGTATGGCAGGAACTGGACTATCGCATGGATGTATGCCGTGTGACCAAGGGTTCACACATAGAACACCTGTAATGTATGTAAGTAAAACTTGAATAGTTTCGGAATAATTTCATATGTTTCTTTTTTTCATATTTGTCTTCGTTTTTTTTACTATAACGTTTCGAAACCCAGGAGGGAATTATGAATGACCCTGTATAATAAATCTCAAATATTGTAATTTTTTTTTCTTTTATTTACATAATCTTGAATACATTCAAATTAGGCCAATTCAAAGAACGATTCTTTAAAAAAAATGTGTGATAAAGCTGGTTATAATTAACCAGAATGTATATATTTTTAATATTAAGTATATAGAAAATAAATACTTTTATATTGCATAATATGTTAAAGGCCTTGTAGTTTGTTAATATTTATTAAAACAAATAATTTCTGAAAGGTGAAGGTCAAATACATTTTTCCAACAACATCGTCTGTCAATGATTTTTCAAAATTTCTAGGAAAAGTTTTTTGATCCTTTTTACTGCTTGTACAAATAGTTTACATCCTTCTACAAGATTAGTTGTGATTTCTAATACTGTTCATAGTACACATGTAAGCATCCATCATAGAAATTAGGGTATTTTCTATTCATCTATTTATTTATTTATTTATTTACTTATGTATTTATTTATTGTATGTGTCTATGTGTGAGGCTGTTGAATTATCATTCAGTAATGTTGCATTTTTCATTTCATAATCAAATAATTTCTTTTTAATTCTTTATCAAAGAGATACATGTTGTTTAATATATCAGTGACGAGAGAATACTTTTCTTTATACACAAAAAAATACACAAAAACAGAGTAGTGTGGCATCTTATACGTATTTGAAATTTAAAAAAATCCAAAACATGTTTTATATAAATTATAAAAATATATATGTATATTATTAAAAATTATTTGTGAAAGTGGGAATGTATTAAAATTTTGTATAGTTAAAACTTTTACACCACAATACAAGTTGGAAATTGTACGTCAAACGTGACAAATGAGGTGCGTTCGTACTATAATTAGTTTTATATATATTCATATGTCTTGAAGCAATAGCTTCAATTTGCACTCTTATGCAAAAATGCATGAATACAAAATTTATTTTATATGCAGAATTTCATATTATAAATATTAATTTCATTTTACGAAATTAGTTTTCAACTCACTTTTACATACAATTAATTACTATTCTGTTACATTAAAATTATACAATGCGCAAATATCCAATATAAAACAATTAAAAAAATAATCGTCATTATTTAATTGAAAAAATGAATTATGTTGTCTGTTATTATGCTATGATTAATTTCCGCATAAAAAAAAACATTTTAAGGCGGGGACATTTTATCTTTTGTTGACATTTACTGAAAATTCCAGTGGGAAACTTAAGCCTAGCTTTGAAAATTTCAGAACTTGAAACATATATTTAGACTCTTTTTCCATTTAATATTGTATTTCTCCGGAAACATCTATCCAAAAAACTGTCGGTAGATTATATGATTGCTATAATCAATTTTAGTATACAAATTCGGTTTTTAAATTCAGTAATACAGAAACAATATGACTCCATGTTAAATATCACGCAATCACCATGGAAATCTAGAATCATTACCTATCATGGGATATTACTGAATTAATTACGTATGATAGGATTTAATAAATTAAAAAAAAACTTTTATTAATATCTTTTAAGCTTTGATTTGATTTTTATAAAATTTGAAATTACTCAACAAAATTCAGCAACGGTTATATATACTAAATTTCAAACCATGCGGTTGGGTAGTTTTTGCGCTGTTATATGGGGACAGACGGACGGGGCCAGACGGTGACTATAGGTGCTACGTATTTATATAATCACGAACGCACCTAAAAAGAAACGAAACAGAAACATTATGATGATTAAATAACCATTTTTATGTGCATCTTTTCTATCACTAGTTAAAGTTTCCATATTCACCAGAAATATTCGTGCAAGATATTGCGCTACGATCTTTGAAATTAATTACTGATACTTTTTTAAATTAGTTTTTAATTAGCAGCCATATTTAATCAAACAGTGTGTTTTAACGAAATGTGAGAGTGTCATGTTAAAATCATTTCATTATTGTGCGTTTTGTATTTGCATACGAAAAAGGAATCTGACAGCATACATAATATATATGATAAATTATAAAATATTACGAAGTAAAGTATAGTTTTAGCGCAAAAACAGCAACGTAAGATCTCGCTTGAGTTAAAATTAATTTTCAACGATTTAAAAACTCCATGTACTACACGGTTTGCAACTGACCATTCCTAAAAAAAAATCTCTAAAAAGTTATCAATATAATTAGTATCGTAACAGCTATGCGTATCCATATCCGAAACCGCACGTTTTGCAAGAAAAAGACATATTCGCATTTTTTAGGTGGATCAAAAAATATTCTTTTAAATTCTTCATTAGATAAAATGTACTATACAAAAAAATTAATAATCCCTTTAATTAGTTAATAATCCTTTTTCAGCTAGTTAATAGTGAAAAATAAGATTATTTAGTTTCTCGATTTATGCATTTGTGTAAGTATTTTAGTCTCTGTTCAATTGTAGATTTTGAATGGGCAACCGATTTTATATTTCTTTTCTTTATCTCAAAAGTTTTGCTTTTTCCCGGTTTTCTTAATGCCTTTTTTTCATTATTATTATTTTTTTTTAAGTTTTTCTTATCTTTCTTTCACAATTATTTTTTCTTGTATATTTCACACTTATCTCTAGACAAACTGTTTAGCTATACTAATTATTTTCCATAAGCGTTATTTTATATTTAAACAAGAACGAAAAATCATGCGTCAAGCACAGATTATGTAACACTTTCCAACGCTTTCAAAATAATTTTACAAATCATACCGTTTAATAAGCTGAAAGATAACATCTAAGTAAACAATTTGGAAAACGCATAACATATTTAAAAACGTAATTTCAGGAATTTCCAACATATACAATATTTGGAAAAATATCCGAATACTTTTATTGAGCCCTGTATATGACCTATAGATTTGTATATATACTACATAGGATGCTAAATTTTAGTTCAGTTAGGAAACGCGTAGCACAGTTTAAAATTCTTCTTCTGGAGTTTCTGTCAATAAACGGAAATGTGTTCGCGAACTTTTGTGCTTCCCTGTATAGGACCTACAGAATTTATACACACCAAGTAATAGACAAAAAGTGAGTTAAATTTAAAATCGCGTTCAGTAACTTAAAACGCACTTCCCGGAAATATGTTTAACAGACTGTAGAGAATTATTTTGTGAGCCCCTGTAAATGAACGATGACTGCTAACACATAATATTTTGTAGCAAGCCTCTTGTAATGCACCTTAGTGATATATATAAATTTCAATGCGTTTAAAATAGCGAAACATTATTTAAATAAACCGCAGACGATTTTTCTCCATAGACGTAACGTAACGGAATTCTTTTGACTGTCCCTGTAAAGTAACTATAAGTGATATGCACATCCTATTCCATATTAAGCTTCTTGTAATGCACTTTAGTGATATATATCAATTACAATGCGTTTGAAATTGTATAACATCATTAAAATAATCCGAAAATGATTTTTCCCCATACACCGTAATGTAACGGAATTCTTTTGAGTGTCCCTGTAAAAAAACTACAAGTGCTACACACTTCCGTTGAAATAGAGAACATGCTATAGATAACGACAATAACATATAAAAATTGCAGAGCAATCCGAGCATATTTACGAGAGTTAGAGTACGGACAGACGGACAGACGGCAGACCGCCATACGGCAGGCAAACCGATGTCATAAACACTTTTCAACTAGGTTGGAAAGTGTTAAAAAGCGTGTAACTATAACTTTTTTCTACACTGTGTTCTCTCGTGTTGAAATAAAAATTAAAACAGGAGCGAATGCAAAATCACTTTTATTTATGCAAAGTCAGATGCAATGAGAAATAAAAATTTAACGTTCGAGGTCCGTGTTCATATTCATGGGGTCTAATTTTTCGATTATTCGTATGTGTAACCATACGTCTAATCAAAAATTATATATAAAATATGTAAGTAAACAGCTTATTCAGCGACAAAAGCTTCTCGCTTTTTTGTATATTTAAGGATATTCTGATATATATAATGTTGATATTATACTTCTAAAATTATCATAAATACTAGTATTCAAAATTTATGAAAGTCGCAAAATAAATGAAAGGTCAGAGTGAGAGAAAAAATGATAGCCCAGTTTTGTTAAATTTGAGATTATAGTGCCATCAGTTAGCTTGAAAACGTAGTACAGTTTGTAAAGCTTGGATCGAGAGAAAAAAGAACGTAATCCTTTGAAAAACGCAGCTGAAGATAGGTTTAAAGGGGGAAGAACGAAGAAATTTCTTGAAGGGGCCGCTTCACTGAAACTCCCCGGTCGCGAAATCCCATGTTAACCTATGGGAAAACTCCGAAGCGCGATGACTCATAACCTACTATAATTACTAAAATACGGTTTTCACCATCAGAAAGTAGACGTCAGATGACGGAGTTGTGCGTTTTTTAAATTTGTCTCTTTAAATTTTAATTATTTAAAAATTCCCTATAAACTTTGAAATTTCCACTGGATGAAATTTTATCATCTTCTTAGAAATACTTAAAATTAACGGAGACAATTTTTAAAAACGCACAACGTCGTTATCTGACGTCTCCTTTCTGATGGTGAAAACCGTATTTTAATAACTATAGTAGGTAATGAGTCATCGCGTTTCGGAGTTTTCCCATAGGTTAACGTGGGATTTCGCGATCGGGGAGTTTCAGTGAAGCTGCCCCTTAATACTAGAATGGCGGTAGGGGTCATTTTGACGCCTGAGCACTTTTAATCGTTGATTACTTTTGTTTGGTTGGCAGACATTTTTAGAATTTTTTTGACTTTTCCTAAATAGATAACAAGTATTTAAAAAAATAAGCATTCTAGATTTGATAGTTTTTGAAAAATTGGACAATATTGAATGTATATATGAAATATTGATGAAAAATATATTAATTTATAAATTGTGTTTTATTTTAGTTAGCATTAGGTTTAATTTGTGAAATCAATCAATTTTGATATCAAATTAATGAATTGTTTGAGTAGTTGTAGTATGATCCAATTAATCGCTCTGTAGACGTTACATTTACAGTACTTTAAAAATTCAATAAAGTATCAAGTAATATTAAATATAAATTAAATATAAATGATGAAATACACGTAAATTACATATTTCTTCCCATGTATGGCATTTAAAATTGTTTTATCGTTGTTATTTCAGTAGTTTTATCGGGGGGTCAAAATGACCCCTTCCCGCCGTTCCAGTAGGTAAGATTTTTTCGCCGTTCTAGTGTTAAGAAAGTGTAAAATGATAAATGAACGTAAAAGTGCATAGTGGCCTGAACATACAAGGAACGTTCAGGTTTGGTTGAAACAAAAATTTGGAAACGACTGTTAATTTGGTATGATATCTTGTAAAGCGAATGTTTATGTGCGCTTCAACACCTGTCTATCTTTATATTGTCTTTCGTCCACTGTTCTGTTTTGAAGGCGTCATCTTACCATCTTTCGTGTACGCGTTCTAATAGCTGAAACATGCTAATTGCACATCCTCAAAATCCAGTGAGACTTGCACCAACAATCATGCCTCTTTGGAAGCCAATCATGTCTGACATTGAAGCATCTCTCAGAAAAAATTATACATGCATGCAACAACAGTTATTGAGAGACTGCTGTCTTTCCTTTCACGAAGAACAATTCGCTGAATTGTAACCCAGTAGATGCACTTGTATTGTAAGCGTTAAATGCGGCATAATTTTTCATAGGTGTTTGTATTATTTTCCTCCCATCTGTATATGTTCTAAATATTTTATTATAAAATCATTCGCACAAAAACTGCGATAAATAAATACGGTTTGCTACAAGTTTATGGAATAATTTTTTTACGGTTTATTTCTTGAACTATACATTACATGCAAATCATGTAACTTGACGTAGTAGACGTTGAATATATCTACTTCTAGCTGTACGTTAAATATCTGGTTTCGCGTCGGTAGCTGAATTAATTCGAGCCAGATTTAAAATAATATTTTGAGTCATAGAGTTCAACTTAACTACTTGTTAGTCGATCGAAAGTTATTGCTACAGAAATATAAACGGCATATTTTACAGATACACACAAACATTCACTGTTTTAATAAACTCCTAATACTAAAAATCTTCGTGTTACATTAAAAGGAATGTAAGACAATAAAAATTGTATTAGTTACATACCCTTCTTAACCACGAAATTAATGTAATTTAAAATAATTGTTTTTAATATTAACTTGCGCTTATCTGGTGTTACACCCTGTTAATTGCAGTAACAATTACTATTGCGTATCTTCAATAAGTATTTTTATAACTACTAAATCACTCTATTTTTATGTTACATTCATAACTGCAATGATTATTACTTTAAATTTTCTGTAAAATAAATAGTTTTATAACATGATATTGTTCATTTATTCAATTAAGAAATCATTTCATTCTAAGACGTTTACAAAAAGCTAAAAAAATGAAAAATTTTCTGTAAAAAACGAAATACTACAGTATAAGACATTTGTTATGTTTTCAAAATCAAAAATTGATAGTTTGCAATTTTTAAAGATTGTATTAACAAAAAAAGTAAGTTCAATAAAAATAAAATATCTAAAGAATGCATAAAATTTAAAACAAGCATCATAAATTTCCAATAAAACAACAAAACCACATTTTCCTGCGGAAAACAAATTACGAAGCATTTTAAAATCTCTACGAGTTATTAAACTATCTTATTATGAACTAAATATTTCATCCTTAAAATAAATCACCTCATTACGTTTCTAGAACATTGACTACATAAAAATGTTTATTATATTTTACTTTTTTTTCTTTTTTTATAAATTGGTTTAATTTTTCACATTTCTTGAATATAAATATAGCAGCTGACAACAATTAACTGAATATTCCAGTTATTTGGTTTTTGTCATTAACTGTATGCTACATTAAATATATACTCACTTTTTCTTAAAATTAATGAAAAGGTGATATTTTAAGGTAAGTACAGTATTTCCAGCTGATTAGAAAGTAGAATGAAACTGAAAAAAGATATATCCTACAGCACTTTATAATATTAACCCCTTGGGTCGAGCGACACGTATACGTGACGCATAAGATGCTCAGAATCCTCGATTATTCCCACCAGTTATTTTTTATTGTAAACTTTGCCTTATTTAATGACAGCATTTTTGCGATTCAATTAGGCGAAAATTTCTGTTTTGAGAAACCGGTGGCATAAGATTAAAAATTCTGTAAAGGACGCTCGTCGCGAAGGGGTTAAGTGTTTTACAATAATGTGTCACAGTGTAAATATTGTTATTATCTAGGTTTTTATAAATTTTATTTCTCCCTTTTATTCTATTATCTATCTTTCATATTAAATATATTAAGGACAGAGGATATAATAATAGACAGAGTTAATAAGAGAAAGGCTAATACACCCTAAATATATTTGTGTAAATGTAAAAAATATGATAATATATATATATATATATATACATATAAAATTGATATTACCTACAAAATGAAAAAGTCATCGTTATAGATACAATTTAATATCATCGTTTTCTTTGAAAAATGCTATTCACATTAAACTACCGTTTCTTCTTTTTGCCTGGGTAATATGAGATAAGCGTCTGTTATTGTCTCTTTGCAACTCTTTGTATAACGCTTGAGATTTAGTTCTTCGTTTCAGCCTATGCGTAACATAAGTACATTAATATTTCGCATCAATAATATATCTAAAGATGTTCATTAATCTGTAGGACAATTTTTTGTGTATTTCAAGATATCTATTTTGTTTTGTCTTTTGTAACACAAAAATGAAAATGTATTTTTTAATTCTATAAGCTATTTAAAAAAATAATTAAAAGTTTATTGTATAACATCAGTCAGTATAATAAATTATAACACCTTGTAATAATATAGTTCTTTTAACTGCTAAAAGGTGTAAGATAACAATATAATAGAAATTAAAATAACTTTTACTTTTATTAGAAGATAATAGCTTTTATTAGAGTGAGTCGAAACATGTAAAACAACCTAGGTTGTTTTACATGTTTCGACTCAATTCGAGTCATTTTCAAAAACAAGTGAAAATATTCCATAATTGCACGGGCTTTGAAGTTATTATTTTCATGTACTTTTTACAAATTACGCACGTTATGTTTTATTTTTACTTGGTTGTTTTTTTTTCATATCTATGATCATTGAGTAACTCGAGCCAGAGTTTCGGTAAATTAAAAGATGCCGCATCGTTACATATTGTATTTTTGCGTGTTAGTATCTCGATGGTTTCTCTTGTTATGGATGGATAGTATTTAATATCAGCTATATGCTCTTTTTTAAAAATTAAATTTCCTGCTGGTCATGCCTATGTAAAGTCTGTGTTTTAATTTTCCAAAAAATCTTGGATAATATTGAAGAGTATAAAGTTTTTATTTTTGCGAATCAACGTTTTTTTCTGGTTACTTATTATTGGTGATATCCATGATTAATTTATTAATATGGTGTACTTTAAAAGCATTATTACAAGCAATTTTATGAATATTATCTAATTCATTATTCAGTTTATTTTCAGTACATACTATAACTATATAAAAAGTATATTCAGCTAATAAACCTGAAATAGGTGACCCCATTGGGGCTCCATGATTCTGCTTATAATATGTACCATGGTCATAGATATGAAAGTAAATAACCAAGTAAAAATAAACGATAACGTGAGTAATTTTTAAAAAGTACATGAAAATAATAACTTCAAAGCCCGTGCAATTATGGAATATTCTCATTTGTTTTTGAAAATGAAATATTATAAGCAGAATCATGGACCCCTAATGGGGTCATTTATTTCAGGTTTATTAGCTGAATATACTCTTCACCCATTGGAAACTACAGTTAGCACATTTGACTTAACGCCTCACACTTGGCTCAGATATGTTGATGATATTTTTATAATTTGGCAGCATAGTCTTGATGAACTTAAAATATTTTTAAATCAGCTAAACTCAATTGAAAATAACATTAAATTTACTATTGAAATTGAACATAATAAAAGTCTTCCATTCCTTGATGTAATGTTAACCAGAACAAATAAATCTATCGACAGAGCTGTTTTCTGAAAAAGTATGGCTAACCAATCTACCATACCAAATAACGCATATTCTCCATTTACATACAAAATTTTAGCCTACAGTTTTTTCATAAGACGGGCCGTTATAGTATGTACTGAAAATAAATTGAATAATGAATTAGATAATATTCGTAAAATTGCTTGTAATAATGGTTTTAAAGTACACCATATTAATAAATTAATCATGGATATCACCAATAATAAGAAACCAGAAAAGAAAGTTGATTCGCAAAAATACAAACTTTATATTCTTCAATATTATCCAAGCTTTTTTGAAAAATTAAATCACAGCCTTAAACGTTTCAATATCTGCTTAATAGCCAAACCCCCTCAGAAATAAAAGAATATCATTTGCAGTAAAATTGACCTAATTAATTTTGAGAATTATTCAGGAGGATCTGAAATACCTTTTATTAAATAAGACGGATCCAAGAATTTCTACATAGGCATGATCAGCAGGAAATTTTATTACAGAAAAAAGAGCATATAGCTGATATTAAATATAATAGAAACACTACAGCCCTGGCAAGATTATATCAAGAAGAAACCATCCAAATAAATTTCAATGAAAGTAAAATAATATTTCCCTCCAGTCTATACTATCCATCCATAGTAAGAGAAACCATAGAGATACTAACACGCAAAAATGCAATATGTAACGATGCGGCATCTTTTAATTTACCGAAACTGTGGCTCGAGTTACTTCATGGTCATAGATATGAAAATAAACAACCAAGTAAAAATAAAAGAACGTGCGTAATTTTTAAAAAGTACATGAAAATAATAACTTCAAAGCCCGTGCAATTATGGAATATTCTCATTTGTTTTTGAAAATGACTCGGGGTGAGTCGAAACATGTAAAACAACCTAATAAAAGTTATTTTAATTTGTAATATGTTGTTAATTTACATCTTTTAGCATTTAAAAGAACTATAACATTATTCATTTAACATAGTCTTAAATAGAATGTTGGAAGACCAGTCTGTTACTACCGTATGGTAAGAAGGGAGGGGTATAATAAAAAATTTGGAAAAATTGGGCAGAAAAATAATAAACACCATGATTTGGTTTTATAAGTAAATTACCATAGGTTTGATGAAAATTATGGAATATACAGTATTTTTTTGCAAAACTCTGTTTTTCCTTACGAAAACAACCACCACATTACCTTAATTTCGTTGCTCATGATCTTTAATACACATTTCATTTAATAAAAAAAATGATTACATAAAGCAATGTTGTGTTTAGTCAGAAAGTATCTTTACTTTTTAGGTGCGTTCGTAATTATATAAATACGTAGCACCTATTGTCGTCGCTTGGTCCGTCCGTCTGTCCATCCGTCTGTCTGTCCGTCTGTCTGTCCGTCCGTCCGCATATAACAACGCAAAAACTACCCAACCGAATGGTTTGCAATTTAAAATATATTATCTTTGCAGAATTTTGTCGAGACATTTCAAATTTTATTAAAATCGAATCAAAACTTCAGGAGATAGTAATAAAAATATTTATTAAGAAATCTAATTTTTTTTTTGAAATCGGTGCTTTTTTTATAGGAGCTTCTAAAGTTTAATCGTCAAGCGACCGAGATACTTATTTTATTACAGAAATTAATCTGCAGACGATATAATTCATTTCACAGAATTAAAAATCAGAAAAGATCTGAATATTTATGTAAGTAGCTATAGTACGAACGCACCTCATTTGTCACGTTTGACGTACAATTTCCAACTTGTTTATTATTAGAAGTAGACCCATTTATGATTTTAAAGCATTTAAGAGGACAGTGGACTTTCAAAATCACAAAATGCGACAAGAAAATCCATTTTTTTAATTTGGAGAAATATGAAATTAGATGCTGGAATGTGTCTGATTCAAATAGAATTTTTAAATTCTGACGCTTCTTTGCAGAGACATAAGCTTTTATATTTTTTAAAACTCTATATAGTTATTCATTTTTTTTCTTTTACGCATATTGCTGTTTTCTCAAAATTGAAAATTTCGTAAATTTCTAACTTTTGAAACATTTTATTCGCATTCCTAATTATCAGATTCTTTTGAAATTTATGCTGTATATTCTCTATAAAATAATAAAAAAAGTTTTAGCATAATGATTTACATTTCAAGTATATTTTGATGTTGAAATTTGCGTACGTATGGAGTATAAAGCTATAGAAAAAAATATATAAATATAAATAAAAGATTCTGCTTATACATTGAGCGAAAATTTACAATTCATGCCAACTTCCATTCTAATCTATAAAAAGTATCTCATAAATAAATAATGTCATATTTTATTCAAAGAAATGCGCATGGAACATTTTCAAAAATGACAATTACTCTTTGTTCTAAATATTTAAAAAATGAATAATTTAAAATTGTGTATTGTTTAAACACAAAATTTTGAATATAGCTATTTGAGCTTGTCATTAACAAGTCTGCCAATTTACAAATTAATCCATTGTCAATTGCAAAATTAGGTTTTTAATGTCCACTGTCCCCTTAAGATTATTGCCGAGTATAAAACTTTAGAAAGGATGACATTTTTTTTTATTATTATTGTTTGTATCGCTACGAAAAATTCTGCTTTTGCTTTATTAAAAAGATTAGTACATAAACCTACATTTTCTTACTGGGAGAATGCGCTTTCTTAAAAGAATATTCATAAATCACGGAGCATTAATCATTCTTTGTGTCATCCATTTTGTGTGCCCAAAAAATTCATCAGAGGATCGCCACATTAGTATAAAATTGAAAATTGTGCGAGAAAAGAAGTATTTTCTAAACTTTTGAAAGACGTCCAAAAAATACGTACATCCTGCATGAATGTAAATCTACTGACCGTAAACTAATTTTGTGTGCATTTTTATATAAATACAATCAAACTTTCAAAGTATTGATTGAGTCTGGAAAAAAGTGAGTTTTTGAAGAAGACATTTAATGCAAATGTAGATTAGTAACGTGGCTATTCAATTGGGTATTTCAGAAGGTGAAAGTATTGAGGGAGTTCGTTTAGTATTTCTTGCAGTGGAGGCCTTCTTCTCGTTTTTAAGATTAGCTTCAGCTGTTTAACGGCAATTGGTAAGAGTTATTACATTTTAGTCTACAATAGGCCTGCTTATGGACTCACGGAGTACAATATTTTAAAAACTTTAATTGTCATTATTAATTTTTTGCCTTTCAATATCGCATTAAGTCGAGAACTTGGTGAAAGTTCATTATACGTTTAATTTGAGGAAATAGCAGGATTATTCTTTTTGAGATAGACTCTTTTAAGACTAAATTTAATAACCATGAACATTGTTACCTCACGAGTCTGAACCTTTATAAAGTTTTACTATTGTTTTCTTTAATTTTAGCTTGATTTTGTACATTACTTAAGCTGTCACCATAAAGCACAACATGCGAGTTCGTTGCATATTTTCTGCAGCAAATTGCTGAATCTTTGTCGAACAGACACACATCTCAAAACATGGATAAATATATTGTATGAACATATTGCTGAGTAATTATAATGGGATAAAGAATCAGTTATTAAAATATCCGACAGATTCATTCACAGAATGTATTAATTTCTATTCTACAACTTTTCAAGTGATTGATAATTAGAAAAATACACAACAATTCTAATTATTCAAGCTAAATGTCAATTGTCTGACTTACAAGAATATTGATCTTGATTAATATGATCTACTTTAGGATATCGTACCAGTAAATGAAAAATAAAAACAAACTTTTTTTCTTTATTTAATGACAGACATTTTGTGATTACTTAAATTGAAAAAAAAAAAAAAAAAAAAAAAAAAACTCAATATTTCTAGTATGAATTTGGCCTCTCAAAATAAAAAATAATGCCAAAGTGGCAAACCTGTTCTTCACAGAAATTGTATTTGTAGTATTACTAGCCTAAGAAGTCTAATAAAATTTAGTGGTGACAATCGACCCATTTTTAAAAGTAATGAAAAACTGCATTTTTTGCATATTCGATAGTTTGACATGGTAGCAACAATAACTGAAGATATATATTAATTTAAATAATGTTTCTATTTCAGTGAAACCTACAGATTAGTGGACGGATATATCAGTTCACGGCGCTGGGAAGGTTAAAACTTCTTTTAACGATAAAAAACGTTATAATAAAAGTTTATGGAAATTTCAGTTTACGTACATTGTTCTCTCGTGTTTTCCAGATAAGTACTTAGGGATGAATTTGGAAGAATAAGACATCAATCTTTAAGAAAAGCATCATGTTAATACCCAAGGCCAACGTTTCCATACAATTTAATAAGAAATTGTAATAGAATTTTATAACTATATTGGTTTTATATGCTGTCTGAAATTTTCTAGAAAGTAATATTTGTACATATATTTTGATATGAAACTCTACGAATTTCAACGACACGTCAGCAAAATGAGGACTGAAGTCATTTCGTATATAAATGGAAATGGTCATAAACTTATAATGAGCTATGAATGTATTATAAAGAATTCACAATTTTATTTATTTCTAATTTTTATCTTATCCTTTCTAAGAGTTTTCTATTTCTAAAATACTACATATTCCAACACGGTTTTAACATTTCACTAATGTAATTTGTTTTATAAAATCAATAAAAAATTAACAAACCGTAAAACAGTTCGAGGTTAAATATAAAAAAAATAAAATTATATGTAATTAAAAAATTGATTAATTTCTAATATGTTTAAAAAATTATTAGAAATTATTAGAAAATTACCCTTTTGTCCGTTGATTACTTTTGTTTGGTTGGAAGAAATTTTTTGATTTTTTTTTTTTTACTTTTCCTAAATAGATAACACGTATTTAAAAAAAAATCAGCATTCTAGATTTGTTAGTTTTTGGAATATTGGACAATATTGAATATATATATGAAATATTGATGAAAAAATATTAATTTATAAATTGTGTTTTATTTTAGTTAGCATTAGTTTTAATTTGTGAAACCAAAGAAATTTTAGATCAAATTAATAAGTTATTTGTGTAGTTGTAGTAAGATCCGATTGATCGCCCTGTAGGCGCTACATTTACAGTACTTTAAAAATTCAATAAATTATCAAGTAATATTAAATATAAATTAAATATAAATGATGAAATACACGTAAATTACATATTTTTTTTCCGATGTATGGCATTTAAAATTGTTTTATCGTTGTTATTACAGTAGTTTCATCGAGGGGTCAAAATGATACCTTCCCGCCGTTCCAGTGATGTAAGATTTTTCCGCCGTTCTAGTGTTAATGTACAAATCATCTACTGAAAATGAAACACCTATAACTTGATTTTCCAATATCCAATTTTATATTCACCTCGGCGAAAATCACGTTTTCAGTATTTTCTATAATTTAACTTTTTTCATTAATCAAAACATTATTCTTTTCTGCTAGTATTTAGTGACATCAAAGTTTTTCTGTAGTTTATTCTTTTTCTACAAGTTATAAGCGTTATGGAGTAAACAAAATACATAACTTTTAAGATAATAATTTAGTAGGAATAAATTTGTTTCAAGTTTCAATGTAATCTTCTAAATAAATACAAAACTCAATTTGTTTGTATATATTGCATTATATTTAATAATTCTCGAAATATAAATAATATATTTTCCTAAATAAACCTGGTCTATAAGCATTAACTTATCAGCCATAATACAATATGCCAGACATTCCTAAGAATGCTGCACCTTCGATAATGATTATTGCTGCATCGAATTCCATTTATTTGTTTGTACTTATTCTCGTAAGAATGGCATGAAAAATAATATTTTAGTCGAATATGCATTCTTAATAAAATTTATTTCATATATACATATTCTTAAAAAAGATGCAAAATTTAGGCAAAGTCTATATAAAGTACTATGAATAGAAAATTCTGCAGGTATTGAGTTACGGATTAAAAAAGAAAATTCGTCACTTGCCATGAAAGTATTCTTGCTTCAAGATATGCTTGAATCTGCAAAGCTCCAAAGAGATACGCTTGCTATTTTTTAATAATTTTAAAGATTCCAGAAGAAGATTCCAGAAGAAGAGCAATAAAAAAAAGAAGAGTATTTTACAAGAATATAAATTTTATCGTAATGAATAATTTAAAGTTAAAAACATTGACACCTTCAGTTACAATATGAATTGATGAAAATATATTTCAATATTTTTCTATTAAAGAGACTTTTATTTATCCTTTTATTTATTAATAGCGCTTCATTAATATAATCATTAATATACACTTGCTGTTTCCTTTAAAGATACTTGACAAGATTTATTTTTTTGTGGGGGGAGGGGGGGGGGTAAGTAGCGTTAGGATTTTTATCATCGTGTCCAATTATTAGGTCATTAGCCACCTTAAAATAGTGTGGGTCTATTTCGGAACTGGGTTTTCTAGTGGTTTGGGATTCATTATCATTTGGAAATCAAGATCCCTTTAGTCTTTAAGCAAAGGGTTATGGCGGAGTAGTCATGTTACAGTGAGGACACCACAGTGATTGAACTTATTTTTTTGTGAACCGATAGATTTTCTGTCGATTCCGCCTCGATCTTTGAAGGAAGGTAATTAAGCTGCCACGTGCTACGCAAATCGACAATATTGAGGCGACTTCGATAATAAGTGGGTCCAGCCTGATTGCAGTCTTGTCAAGATGAATTATTTCAGTTCTAAATAAAGTTTATTCAAGTCTGTCAGAGATTCAGGTCATTTAAAGCTCAGTATTGTATTATCATTGTGATTGTTTTCATTTCTATTTCTTCCTACTGCATTAATGTTTACCATAGTTTGTGACATTAAAACTCTTAGACTAAGTGGAATGGTAATATAGTTTCTTTCTCCTTCCTTTTCGAGGATTTTCTGCATAAAGTTAATTGGGTGATCTGGATAAAGTGAAATCGTTAGACTAGTTTAGTAGCTTCACTGCGACTACATTTTGACTGTTTTAATAAAAGTTGTTACTGTTAACAAAAGTTATTGCCATGAGGGGCTTTCGAAGTTACACCTTGACCAAGGGCCATGTTGCCAGGTAATAATAGTTGCTCGAAAATCATACAACCAAGATTATTGTAGAGAATTCATTCTTTTTATTATTTACCTAACTCATAGTTTTAAAAGTAAAAAGAATATCACTTCTGATACGTAATATTGTCTGTGTTAAGAACAAGTATAAAAAGAATGCGATGTTGTACTACTTCAGGTCTAAACTAGAAGTTTAAAATCTCTAGCTTGTCTTCAAAATCCTTTAGGAGAACAACGAACCAAATAGCTGCTAAAAAATAGGCTACCTCTATTAGTGAAAGGTATTTTACAAAATCCACGGGAATAAACGAATCTTTTTATTTCATAGACATTTCTGTAAACCACAGCGGGAACATCTTGTTTCCTGACGTTTCTGATTGTTGCTTCTCTAAATATTTTCTTAAGACATGAAAAATGTTTCCAGTACCTTGGTCAAGTACGGGTTACATTGAACGTCTGTAAAAGTTTCTGTTATATCAGGAAAATGTTCTGAAATTTTGTACAATATATAAAATTTTCCATTAAAACGCGAAAGTTGTTTAAATATATGCAATATTAAATTAATGAAAAACAGCTAATTTAAAAATAAATATTTTAAAAGAAAAAAAGCTTGAAATTTTATAATAATTTAAATACATTTTTCAGATTTCGAGATGGAAATTATATTTTTTTTATATCTTTATTGTTTATTAAATAAATGTATATATTTCCATAATATCTGAAACATAATTATTTTCACATTTTCAAAACTATTTATATGAATAAATATTTTAAATGGTTAAAAAAATAAATTCTGGTTTTCTACTATAAGATTTTCTTTTCAAATAGTATTTCTCTATGTTTATGTATCTAAATTTGGCAGATAACTTAATTTGAATGTATAAATAATTCATGACAAAAAGGCTTTTTATTTTCCCAAATGAGTTTCCTTTAGTTTTTTGCAAAGCTAAACTTCAGAAAAAACTTGCGTGCGATTATATTTACACTGTGTTATAGGAAAGCAAACTTCCATGAGAAAATCGAAATGTAAAATGATATTTTTCTATTGTACATCTTTAGAAAGTCCCTGATGGTCCTGTTAAAGAATATGCAAAACAGACAGAGATTGTTTTAGGCATATTTGTCATATTCCAAAATGTCAAAAATAAATTGAAAATACGCATAAAAATCAAAAATAGTCAAAAACTGCATTTTTATTACGCAAAATGCATGACAAATATCAACACAAACTCTTTTATCAGATATACAATGCTGATTTACTTATACTTTAAATTTTGTCAAACATGACAGAAAATATAGCTGTGTGTATATAGTTTTAGTTTATGAAAATTAATCATTACGTTTGTGACATATATTGCAATTGTTTCATCGTGATTTGAGGATAAAATCTTAGGGATTGATAGTACAAAAGTCTGAGATAAAAAATATTTCTTTGAAGTGAAGTATGTTTTTATGAGTCTTTTTGTGCTGATATTGGGAGTCACATACAGTTCGATCGAAATTGGGATTTTCTGTCTGAATGCTAAATTATCAATTAAATCACAAAATAATGCCCAAATATTTCCAAATAGTTTACTACGAGTCTACGAGTTATCAATAAAAATGATAACAGATTATTATTGTTTGCTGTAGAGCCACAAACAATGAACAAGAGAAAATATTCCATTCAGTGAAGTAAGTAAAGATTGTATATCAATATTGGATTTTGTCGTAAATATGAGAAACATAACAGATTAATTAAATGTAAGATAGAGCTTATTTTTAAGTATTTTATAAATATAGATAATGACTCTGCTAGATCTATTGTGTGATTTTTTCTGTATTGTTATCCTTGCTTTGTTAAAATTCTATATGTGATAGATAGGAAATCTTTGCATATACAAACTTAGCGTGTTTAAAAGCATGGGAAATTCCTGAAATGGCATAAACATAGACAGAAATTCTGGTGGCATGTGTAATAAAACAGAATTTATATTTTATGCTGCTGGATATTGCTCCGTTTAATTATATTATATTTATTCAAAAATAAAAAAAAACTGTTTTCAGATTGGAATCCCCCCGGTGCTTGGGAAACACGTGTGTAATTTCAAGTTTGAAATTAATAAAGGACTGTTATTAGCAGCTAGCGATATATTTTTAGGGATAGTAGGTCTATGACAAAATAGATAATGAACAAAAAGCCCTGTTATATACATTTATGATATAAGCTGTAACTGTATCATTAAAATATCACCTTTGAAATTAAAATATAAAAAGCCTTATATAATAACTCTGAATGTTGTCTTGTTTAATAATATTTGTATTTAATGAAAAAGTGATACAAAGGAAACCATTTTTATACTGAGATATTTTCAGGTGCAATATATAAAAGGTGCAATATATTAAAGTTAGGAATGGGCAACGAGAAACATCTACAAACAGCTATAAATGTCATTTTATGTATGCTGTAAGTCATCATAGGTAGTTGGCAAAACCCCCGAAACCAAAAGATTTATATTTATGAAAGAAGTTGTAGTTATATCGTCACATTCGCATTTTAGAAAATATATTAGAATATTGATTTATATATATATGATAGGTTTGCAGCAGATTACCCTGTTTAATCCCATATCACTTACACCGTAACACATCTTCAGACTGAATCATCTAGAAAAATACGCATGAACCAAAGTTAGAGATTTAAAACAAGAAACGGTTTTCAGCAGCACCGACCACGACCTACGTTATACACGGCCGGTGCATGACGTTTAAAACGTCACATGGAGTGGATCATTTTTACACGGCGATTGGGCACGCCGCCCTGCACCAATCCACTGCATCTGTGCAAAAATGATCTACTCCATGTGAAGTTTTAAACGTCATGCACCGGCCGTGTATAACGTAGGTCGCGCACCGACCAAAAACAAATTGATAATGGTTGATTTTTCTGAGTGATTTCCCTTCATTTGCGTTGAAGTTCTATCTTGAACTGTGTTTTTCATAGAATTACTTCATTTTTTTTCTACAGGTCAAAATTTATCAAACAATAGTTTGATTCTTAAGATGTCGGCCTCTCAAACCTCACAGTAGAGGAATATTATCGTTTACATCATTGGATCTTCAATATTTGCTAGAAACCTTAAAAAAAGTGTCGCATTTCTCGCAAAGAGGAATAATTCCTCTCATTTATATATATAAAAGTTTCGAACAAAGTCATAAAATATGTATTTATAAATATATATAACTGATACCCAATCATATTATTATTTTTTTAGCATTTTTAAGATGTGAATTAAAATTGAATAATTTAAAAGCATATGTCTAAATCTATAATATCGGTGAGAGGGTAAAAAAATAATTAATTAAAGAATCTGCTCTTTAAAATGACAAAACATTTAAGTGAGCAATTAAGAAATTTTTTTTAATGACAAACGTGATTAGAAAATTTTAAAGATACCTTATTGATTTTTTTTTTCAGGTAAAGTCAGTGATTTCTTTGAGAGCTTGTTTTAATAAATTATCAGATAAAAAAAATAAGACATATAGATAGTAATTAAGTACTCGGTTGCCAAATACATTTATTTCTTAGGGAAATACGTAGAAAAAGAGAAAAGTGAAATAAAAAAGAAACTTTATCTCTGTTCAAATAAAAAAAAGGGACATTAATTATCAGCTTATGTGGAGAAAATAAATTTTCAGCGACGTAATTAAATAAAAAAATACAATAATTCTTCAGGAAAATAAAGTTAGTTTTATGATTTAGTATATAAAAATAATTAAAACAAAACATCCGTAAACTTTGAATTGATACTTATTGCGAAAGTATATATTTTACATTAAAACTTTTTCTGTCAAAGTTTTCGATGTATATTTTGCTTTCGAATTTTAAACAATTGTACTTACAAAATAATTCATTTTAAATATATTAAAAAATTGAGATAATAATAATAATTTTCAGAAACTGTAGAGTAACATTAATACGCCTATAACATATATTATTTCTATAAAGTATAAAATTCTTACAAAAATTCTGCCAAAACTGTTAAGTTGAAATCATATATATATATATATATATATATATATATATATCAGAATTTTCCATACTAACCATATATATTATTTCTGTTATCAACATCCCTTTTTCTAAGCAAATATAAAACGTAGAACGATAAATGAGATACCATATGAAAGGATTTTGAACAGGTTTCTGACATAGTACACTTAGATTTCGTTAAAACATGTTTTTTATTACAAAATTGCAGTTAATTAGAAATAAAATCAGCATTGTTTTCATAAATGAAATGAAAGGCTTTTCTGAACTCAGTGTTGCCACAAAAATAAAATACAGCATCAATGATTATTAAAAAAAAAAGCAATAAAGGTAAAATGGGGCATATTTGCTGCATGGGTTTATTTATTCGGGTATTTATGATTAAACAGCAAAATTTAAATTCAAATGCTGAATTTATTTATCTTTGTCTCATGGTTTTTTCCGAAACAGATTATGTCACTTCTCTAATGCAGTTAAAATACGATATATATATATATAGTTTTTGAGTTTGCTATCTTCGGCCAGTTTTTAGTGTAACTTTGATGGAATAAATGAGATGGTATTCTGGCCTGACTACTGTTGTTTGCAGATATTTTTAGTCCTTATTTTTTTTTTAATTTAAACCTGCATATAAAAAAATATTAGATATTGCTAAAAAATATTAGACTGCAGTGCGAAATCTTGGCATGGGATCACTGGTATTTAATTAATTCTTCTTCTTTTAATTTAAAATATATGTTTCAATTTCAATCATTATTACAACCTTGACAAAATTTTATTGTTTAATGTGTTTTCAAATTTTTAACTTGAATTTACACTTTTCTTTTTTAGAGAAATGTAACTCAAATTTGGCCTCATATTAGTTTTTGTTTCGGCAAAGTTCGAATTTTGTCAAACATATTCGAGTTTGAAATTTTACGTGTTCAAGTTAATCAGTTTTATTTTGACCCATATTCAGTTTTCTGAGTTCTAGAAGAAAAAGTCATATCCTCGTATTCGAGATAGTTAGTTTTGTTTTTTAACTACAGTTCGTCTGTTTCTTTTGGTATCTTTCTTTTTGTAAGCAAAGGACGTTTTTGTGTACCACAGTTGCTCCGAATGTACTCAAATCTATTTTTTTTCAATTGAAATGCTTCGATTCAAATTAATATTTATCCCCTCTAAACAAACAGATGTGAGTCATTACCTAACAGGATATTATCGTATGTCAATAGTACATATTTATGTATGCATTTTGATCAAATTGCTCAAATAAGGACATAAGAATTATCAGTTTCATGTGGCTGATGATCAAATTTTAAATCCAATTTCATGTGGTATTGATAGAAATTTTTCCTTGATAAATCATTGACACAAAATGTAATTGAAAGAGTGAAAAAAAAGAAAATGAAATAATAATAAATATTAAAAAACAAATCATCCTGAAAATACAAGTATTTTAGGTGGAAACTATTTATGATCGCATACAAAAATAGTAATGTTTTTCAGTTTCTTCAATTGTGCGAATGTAATGATAGAATGTGTAAATCAACAGTGACGAATGAGCATTAATTTTGGATTTGCATATTTGAAGTTTCTAGAAATCAATTTCGGTTTCAAAATTCATAGGTTAAAATTCATATGGTTTTTGAAACTTAATGTCAAAAGATTTTTTTAAATATAATTTTAAATATATATAATATGCATGTATATAAAATGTAACCTATATTTTTTTATGAAAATTGATTTCAATAATCTTAAAGTTATTCTTAAACGTTTTCCAATCTTTTTTTCAGCGATTAAAAATGAATTTAACATTATGCGATATAATATATATCAGCATAATTCTTATATACACTACTTGACTAAATATTTGGTACCAAAGGATAAAAATATTATGTTAAATTTAGGCGTTAATATTAAAAATATAGAAGTTTGGTACAATTTATTTATGTAGATGGCTCCTAAGCAAATTTTCAGAATAATATTATCTAATAGACTTAATTATTATTTGATTGTTACCAGTCCCATTTTTATACGATAATTTGCGGCAAAATTAGTATGAGCGTATACTTTTTTTTACGACCATACTATAAAAACAATTATTTATAACAAGTGATTATAATATTACTGTTTCAAACACTTCCATCAACATATTTAAATTATAAAAGCTTCCCAATTAGATACTAAATTTTTCAATGTATAGTGAAAATCCTTTTAAAAAATACATAGCAATCATAGGGCGTCTTGAGGGTAAATAGTTTTTGTATTAGTTTCTTTGTTTCCATATATGTTGACCGATAATAACGAAAGAATGTTGCAAAATACACAGAAAATATCTGTAAATATTTAACAAAATGGATGCGATACAAAATTATGAACGCGCAAACTTACTGATGTTGAGTTGAATTTCATGAATGTTCGAATAATAATAGATCATATATCGTTAACAAGCTCGGAAAGACTTTCTTTCGTCTGTATTTTTTGTTTTGTAAACTGCTGTAATATTTATTTAATGTTTCCGTTTTGTTGTCTTAGGAATATATTTGGAAAGTGGTTTACAGTTTTGTTATGATTGCTATATTTTTTTAATATAAAACAATTTTTACTAGTTTGTGTTGTCAATATAATATTTTTTTTCTCCAGATAAATATGAGTTAAATCCTCTAAAAGTACAACAAATTCAATTGTATAATATTACTTGGCTAATATAATTCCAATTTAAATCATAAAAATTCATCCTAATTCATAAAAAATCATCGTGAAGATGCAAATTCTTTAGCTGAAAACTATTTATGATCGCAAGCAAAGGAATTTGAATGTTTTTCAGTTTCTCCAATTGTTTGAATGTAAAGATAAAATGTGTAAATCAACAATGACGAATGGGCAGTAGTTTTGGATTTGCATATTTCAAGTTTGTTGAAATCGATTTCTGTTTAAAAATTCATAGGTTAAAATTCATGTTTTTTTCGAAAATTAATCTGATTTTTTTAAATTAATTTTCCAAAAACTATATATATATAAATTGCAACCTATAATTTTTTTAACGAAAATCTTAAAGTTATGATTAAAAAACACGCTTTCCAATCTGTTTTTCAACGATTAAAAATGAAGTTAACATAATGCGATAAACTTTAAACCAGAATAATTCCTACATACATAACTTGACCGAATGACTTCCTATATGATACCGAAGATAAAATGTACAATAAAATGTTCAAATATGATGTTAAAATTAGGCGTTAGTATTAAATAATTTGAAGTTTGGTACAATTTATATATGTAGACGGCTCCTAAGAAAAAAATTCAGAGTTATGAAATTTAATCAGTTTGTGAACTTTATAATTATGGATAATGTCTGTTGAAAAGCATCAAAAAATTATTTAAATATGGTACATAACATTATTTAATAATTGCTTTAGTTATCAATAGAAATCAAAAGTTTATTGTTAGTTATATTTTTTTGTGTTTTGCAAAACGTTTTGGCTCCATAATCCATGATTAACAATTATTCTTAAGTCAGTAGCTTAAAACCTATTCTACGCTTTTGTAGAAGAATATAATTTTCGTAATTTTTAAATATAAAAAACGCCTAAATACGTTGTTTTTGTCATGGTGGATAACAGAAAGGTGTCTAACCTGTTTTCAATAAGCTATTTTGCAAGACATAAATTATGTTTTGAAATATTAATGAATCTTATCAAAAAAAAAAAAAAAAAAAAAAAAAAAAAAACGCGAAAACAAAATAAATATTCTTCAAACCAGTTTCTATTTTGAAATATACGGTTCTAAATTCACATCGCACCTACAAGCTTGGGGAAAACTATATTATTTATTAGTTTTGTGTTTCATTTATTTATTTTTTTTTGAATGGCGAAGCATAAGAAGAGAGACCTCGAAATATAATATATGTTAGAAGAAAAGAAAAACACGTTTTTAGTTCCGAAAAATCATAAATTCATGAAATTAAAAGTTTCATAACTACATAAGCTTTAGTGGTATAAAAATGGAATTTTTACTGTTTTACTTACTGAAGCACTTAGAATTTTTTTTATAAATGTAACTTAGAGGAATCAAGGACCGTATTAAAATTTTATTTTGATACTTAAAAAAAAAGAAAACTTTTTTCATGTAAATGGTTTTTTATATGATGAAGAACAATATTTGAAACTATACTTTTAAAACTTACGGTCCAGGAATTAACTATTGGGCTACGATACGAGTAGACAATAATAATAGTAATATATATATACTATCTTATTAACGAAGTTAAAGAAAATAAAACTTCTGGAACGTATCCCTGATATAATACAGTTTTAAACATATCATTGATAAGTATATAAATTTCGACCAAGAATGCATTTTCAATGATGATAAATCTCCTTTTACTTTTGACGATTACATCCATTTCATATTGATAGCTTCTACTTATCTATGCCAATTACAATTATTATCCGCTTAATTATTTTATTTATCAAATTGATGTATTTTTTAAAATATAAGGAGTATATAAAAAAATTATCCTTTCAATGAAACTGATATATCCAAATGCAAATACATATGCTCAGTTTTATAATGTCTGCTCAAGAATCATATTACAAAATTTTTCGTAATGCCTATTAGGTTTAAAATATATTGCATTTTATTACCAACTGCTTTAATTCGCCAGTAGTTACGGTACAGCGACTAACTATTGAATGTTATATGTCTCAAAGCAAATCTATAATCAGCTACGAAAGGTCTTGAAAAATATGCAGATATATTTTGTATATCTGTGTCAAAATACATTTATTTACTGTATCTAGATATCTATGGTATAACACTGTATAATAAAGTCTGTATTTGAGTATGAACAGACAGCAACGACATGTAAGAAGAACTTAAGCATAGTTAGGCAATAAAAATCTACTACAAGACAATTTTAAAAGAAATATTAGTTATCTTTTAAACTACTGAAATATTAGCTATTTATTAAAATAAAAATGCTAAAGTTTTATAAAAAATTAAGTATATATTTTTGGGTCATTTAGAATCCACGTGGTTGGAGGTTAATCCTAACATACACATTCACTCACTTATGGCCAGGCCTTGACAAATGCGGTCGACAGGTCGCCACTGGCGAACAAGTTATTTAATCTGCAAATTTTAAAATAATAAAATCAGAATTACTTAACTGGTTTCGACAATAAAATGGGCAAAAAATTGTTTTCCTTTTTTATTATTTCATTGATGCATTCTAATCATACATAGATTTGGTAACACTCAACTATCAGAACATTTGAAACATTCCAGCATTATTCGAACATGCTGGTTAATTCGGCATTTACAGTATTTTTTTCTTTTTTTGTCAAAGATGTTGATAATTTTGACAAATTACATTAGAAAACTTAGTTCATAATATTTCTTTAAATTATGTACTATTCTTATTTACGTAATTAATCATTCTAAACTATGCTTGTTATTATTTCTCAATTAATTCATAAAAAAAGGATTGTGATTTTTGAAAATCAATCACGTCAAGAAAGGAGGGTGGGGGTAATATATTTTACTGTCGGATAGCATTTTTTGCTGGCTACCAGATTTTATGAAATTTGTAAAGCCCTGCTTATGGTCATTAGTTGAGAAATTATATTACCAACTTTAGGGATCATACTTTAGATTAAAATTGAATGTACGTTTATTGCCATTTTGTGAACGATAAATACTAATGTGTCAACGATATAAGTATGGATTTATATATCACCATTATTCTCGTTAACAAATAACTATTATTTTCATAACTTTCACTAAGTAGTGGAAACCAGGAAAAAAAATATTTTTTCCAGGCTCGTTTCCATCCCTTCCTGTCCTGCAAATACTAACACCGTATTTTTAATATTTCAATTACATTTCAATTGTTTACTCCCAATTCATCCTTTGTCCGGCCCTCCTACGTTTTCCTGTCAGGCTCCAGTCTATAAGAATTTTGGTAGGCACTCTTCTTTCATTCTGCGAATATGCTCATACCATCTAAGCTTATTAAGTTCGATCGTCTCTAAAGAATATAGTTTGACTTCCATGATTTCACCGATTTTTGAATTTTGAAGTTTTCCTAGCCCATATGTTTTTGCTGATCTTTGTCTGAAGTCCGTTTCGGTAAAGAGGAACTTTTAGTTTGTACGACAGAAATTTAAAGCCTATATTAGAGATATTTGTTATCCATAAAGAGCAATACAGTATAAAGCTCTACACAATTGCGCTACAAATTTGCCGTTTAGTTTTGGAAAGAACACAGACTCTATTCCACAGAACAGAAATCAATCCATAATACATAATTTTATCATTAATTGTTTTAAATGCGATATAACTTAATCTTTATAATTCGTTTCTGAATTTTGGCATCCCCCCCCTCCCCCTACCGAACACATTTATCTCATATTTAACGTATTTTTTAAAGTAGAGTAATGCAAAACTTTTACTTAGAATAAATGTGACATGAAAAAATAAAAGAATGAAAGAAAAACAAGGAGTCTCTATAAAAGTAAATACTTATATAGTCAAACAAGAAAATTTACTATAATTGTATTATAAAAAATCGTAAAGAAAGAACTTTACTGCAAATATCTCTATTCCTTTAAAAAAAAAAGAAAAAAAAAAAAAAAAAAAAAAAAACGAGAGTACGTCTTGAATTATTTTTTTCGTACTGTACAACACTATTTTCGGAGAGACATTTTACTGATAAACCATATACTTTGGTATTATTATCTTACTATAAGTCTGAGTTAGTCTGAGTTTTTTTTATATTTAACTTTAACTCTGATGCCGACTCCTTGCATGCATTTTAAACAAATATATTTTAATAATAGCTTACATATTTCATATCGTAATATTTTTCTTTTGTCTTAAAATGATGGCATCAATTCATGTAGCAAAATTCTGTTATTGGCTATGACCAAAAGTATTTTAACGTAACAGCATTTATATGTTCAAAATGTCTTTCAGATGCATCAAAGTCCATTATCTTTATTTTAGAAAGGTGCAATATTTATTCCTTATAGCACATCGCTGTGTTTTGTACAATAAAGAACTCGTTCCTGCATTTTAAACTTAATTAAGTGATTTTAAATATACCGAAATGATTTTATGTTTTATCTTTGCAGAATACGTGAAATATTTAAGGATAACGTAATATTTTCGTCAACGTATATTTTCAATACTTTCAAAAAATATCTATTAGGTATAAAATTATTTCTCAAAATGAAAATGGAGTAATTAAATTTATTTAAATATGCGTATTCCAACACCCAGAGAAAAGTTTTGTTGAATCAACAAAAATTTGGTTGGTCCAACAAAATTTTCCGTTTAAATATGGGTCAATCGACATTTTCTTTGAATCAACAAGAAAAATATTGTTGATTTTTTTTTACAGTTCCAACCAAAAAAATTGAACCATTAATAACAAAATATTTTGTTAATTCAAGTAAAAATGGTTCAATTTTACTTGAATTAACAAAATTCTTTTCTTGAAAGTTTTCTCAAAATAAATATAATTATCTGTTACTTTAAGAGTTCTTTTCAGTTTCGGTAACAAAAACTTTTGTTTAAAGAACAATTGTTTTGTGTAATTTTAAGAATTTTCTTTGTTTTAACTACAAAAGTTTTTGTTATAGAAACAATTATAATATTTATTTTAAAATTATTTTTTGTATTAGAACCAATCTGAACTGAACTATTTTTTAATTCATTTTCAGCAGTGAATTACGCCTGTAATCCTTGAATAATAACAAATGAATTTTTATCCTGCTTTTTTTCAAGCGTAAACCGACAGATTGAACAATGTCCCAAGCCGGGACACAATCCTGGGTCCTCAGTACAGCGCGCAGAGGTTCTACCACTGAGCTATAAGGAACGATATCCAAACTCGAAATTTCTCACTCTTATATATGTCGGACCTGCTGCAACCGCAGCACAAGTTGGAAATGTCATCATGAGCACATGGCCCTGTTAAGACATAAAAGTAGGGGAAGCCCGACGATACTCTGGGTTGTTATTTATTAAATCCATTTTTGGTATGCTGCAACAATTTGAAATTTTACCATCAAAATTTCGCGTAAACAAAAATTTAAAAACAGCGAGCTTCTTAGATAAAAATTTCGTAAGAAAAAAGTGCATTTTTTACACTGATTAACTTTTTTTTTTTTTTCGTAAAAAGTTATTTTGTAAAATAAATTTGGGGGTGCTTTTGTATTTCTCTGGGTAAGCACGGCCTTCTCGGGATTATTCGGTAAACAGGCCCTGCATGAGAATGCAAATTTCTGCGGCAAACATGAGACGAAAATACAAAGCTCAGCATATGGCAACATATAGTTAATTTTTAATTCATTTTCAGCAGTGAATTACGCCTGTAAGAAGCAGTATAAAAATTCACTGGTTATTATTCAAGGATTACAGGCGTAATTCACTGCAGAAAATTAATTAAAAATTAACTGTGTTGCCGTATGCCGGGGCCTCAGGGCGCTATTCTGAGGACCCGGGTACGATTCCGGGCTTGGGACATTTTTCATTCTGTCGGTTTACGCTTGAAAAAGAGCAAGATAAAAGTTACTGGTTATTATTTAAGAATTACAGGCGTAAATCACTGCTGAAAATGAATTAAAAATTAATCCGTGCATTAGTTCTTGAGATTTATTTATAATAAAAATCCAGAAAAAGTAGCATAGTAGCGCTACCTGTTGGTCTATTTACATCAGAACGTAATCAGCTTCTATTTATGTCAAGGTCTAACTGAATCTGTAGTTTGATGTAAATCAGTGCATTAGTTCTTGAGAAATCTCGAAAATTGCAACATAGCAGTGCCACCTGTTGCGCTATTTACGCCAAAAACTAATCAGCATCAATTTATATCAGGAAGTAACTGAATATAAAGATTTATTAAATTCCGTGCATTAGTTCTTGAAATAGAGCGCCCACAAAATTTTTGTCACATACAGACAGACAGAGTTATAGACAGTCATTTTCTAAAAACAGTCAAATTGTGTTCAGGATCTTCTAAAATCCTTCGAAAACCAGAAGTTGAAAAATTTCATGACTCCAATACTTTCTTCCTGTAAATACAGAAGAAAGTAATAAATGGGATAGGGGGATTTTTAAAAGTAGCTTTCTCTCTTTTTGATTTAAGGGGGCTGCAAAAGAAACTTTTGTTTTAGAAATGCTTTTTAAATCACAGAAGTCTGCCGGTTTCTTAGGTTACTGAAAATAAAGGAACGCTTTTCAAAATCGTCGATAACACGAAAGGTTTTATGGTACATATTTTTAGAGTTTTACTAGATGCACAAACATTTCTCTTTTTAAAGGAAAATATCTATAGAAAATAAAGAAATAACTTATACCGGGTGTCCAGCAATAGATGGCGCTGCAAGTAATAGACATTCAACCGATACAAAAGCAGAAATCACCTAGGACTGACGTGATGGAAGGAGGTTCAATACATGGAGTGAGTCTCATTCACCAATAAAATCGTATTCAGAATCGGTCCCTAAGAAAAAGATTGTATTAGCGAACGCGACCCACTCCATGTATTGAATCTCCTTCCTTTGCATCCATGCTGGGTGATTTTAGTTTTTGCCTGGATTGTACTTATATGGCTCGCAGCGCCATCTATTGCTGGTAATTTGAACTAAAATCAGGAATTGCAGTATAAAACTGCTGATATCTTACATAACTCTCCAGCAACAATTTTTTTATATATGGTGTCACCGTTTGGAAGTTATTGAATTTTAAAATCAGTCAGTCTATTTTAGGACACCCGGTATATGTATGACGAAAAGGAAGATAGAAGAACGTTTTAAAGGACATATCCGTTATTTGAAATATAACACCCAAACAAAAGCTCTTTCAAAAACTAATATGAGAATCCCCATATGAATAAATTCAGTTACAACAGAAAAAAATAGCAAATTATGGCAACCTATACAATACGCGAATGAGAGAAACAATAGAAGTTAATTTATATATACAATGATATATACAATAATATATATATATATATATATATACAATTATACATAGAATATATATATATATGATATATACAGTAATAAATAGAATATATATACAATGATATGACTCATTCATCAACAGATAACCGTTGTTAATGAATGCTATAAGATAGAAGAAAATGATTGAGAGAAAACGTGGAAAATTAGGAAGAGCTTGATGATCTCGTGCCAAGATTACCGAAATTAAATCAAAATCATTCCAACAGATGATACCTCGGGAAGGAGGAGAAAACGTTTTTTGATTTGAAAAAACAAATAATGTAGATGTATCTACATACCTGGAATGAAGGTTATAGTTTTTTCAAAAGAATAAAGGAACGGGAAATATGAAATGTAAAATACAGGAGGTCAGGATAAGGAATGTAAACGAATTTGTACAGGATATTGGGTATGTAATATACCTTTTTAAGACGTCAGACTGTATTTTAAAGGAAATTAACTAAATATGTTTTTAATGATTACTGATAATGTGTGTTTTTACTAAGAATATAAAAGAATTTTGTAAAGCAAATAATGTGTTTTTAAAAATAATATGAAAATGTAATATTTTTCATTTATTAACTGTTTTCTTTTTAATTATCATGTTACAGCCCCTAGAAATTTAATTCTATTACAAGGCAACTCATGTTTAAAAAAAAAATTCATCAAGTATAAGTTCTGTTAAAACAGTTCTATTATACTACTGAACAATTGAAACCTTCATTCTTAATGGTACAAACAGAAATTGTCAATACAAAATGTTTTAATCCTCTTAATAAATTTCAATAGATTTGAATGTCATAGTTGTACTACATAGTTTTATAAAATGTCATTCTTCAATGTTCAAAACTAACTGAGTTATTGTATTTGAAAGGTTATGGAATTTAGAACCTTCCCGGAATTAAAAATATAATTTATATATCGGAATGTCTTAGTTGTTATATGAAAATTCCTACAAAGGGTGTCCCCAAAAGATAGAAACGAGCTTTATTTGTTTACCTGTTGGAGATATGTATGCAATGTAAATTACAAAAATGTTCAAAATAAGGGTAGCAATTAAGATTATATTGACGAAATATTCCCTCTATTAGTTTAAAAAAATTACACTTTTTAATTTTTATATGGTTTCTGGGTCCTATAAGTTAAATTTAGAAAAGAATTCTTGATCACTTACAAATACAACAGAAAAATGTCATTTTTCTGTGGTCAAAAGTAATTGAGTTATAGTATTTTAAAGCTTATGGGATTTAGGAGCTTTCCGGCATTAAAAAATCATTTATCTGTTTGTAGTGCCGGAAATTTCCGAAATTTCATGAATTTCAAAGTATCATAACTCGGTGAATTGTGGTTGTAGAAGAATGGGATATTTTGTGTTTTACCTGACAGAACATGGAAGAACGTTTTCTAAATATAACTTATACAACTCACGGACCGTACAAAAAGTTAAAAAGTGTAGCTTTTTCAAAAATAATTGCAGAACTTTTTCATCAACATAATCTTCATTTTCATCTTGTTTTGAACACTTTTGCAATTTACATTGTGCACAAATGTCCAATGGATATAAAGTTAAAGTGTGTTTCAATCTTGTTGGGATATCTTGTATTTATCTGTTATTATTTCTAAAAAAAAATAACACAATATATACTTTTATGTTTGAATAACGAGCAATAGTGCACAACGTTTTGAAAATTTATTTTTAAAAGTATACGAAATACATATTAAAAGTAAAAAATTACAACGTCGTTTATTTATTCTTACGAGATTCTAACACAATTATGAAAAATAGTTGAAGAGATATTATTGATTTTTAAAGTGCTGAATATTATTTTTTGTAAACATATTTAAATTATTAAATACGATTAATATTATACTTATTTAAAATCTTTACAATATATGACCTTATTTGTTAAAATCTTTCCAATTCATCTCTCTCGAAATACAAAAATAATTACTTTCATTTTCTTCTTCGTTAAATTTGCGAAAAAAAAAAACAAAAAAAAAACAAGAATATGTATTTAAACCAAGTATGCACTAATTGACACAAATCTGATAACCGGAATATTTAGTTAATGGATGACAGCTGTTATTGTAATATATGCGAAATATGAAAAATTAAGCTTATTTCTGAGAAAGAAAAAAGGGAATATCTATATTTTAAGGATTATTTTATCTACATATTTTATGACAAAGTTTAAAACAGAAAATTTTTGTTTTAATTAAGACACCTGTGCTGTTTTAGAGAAAATTAAATATATATATATCTTACTGTTTTCAGACAAAATATTTTTGTTATTTTATTGTTAGCTTATTATATTTGTAGTAAATCTTGTTTATTTACAAAGTAAAATCGCATTTGCATTTTATATTGTTAAAAAAAAAAAACCCAAAAAAAAACCAAAAAAAAACATAACAAACTAAAAAAATAAATAAAAACAGACTAAAAAAGGCAAAAAACAATGTGTAATTGTAATACTGTTCAATTTTTTTTAATGTAACGTGCATTATTTTGTAATCTCCTCAAATGAAATATTTGTTTGGATCACAAAAATTAGCAATTTCAAGTGATGTTCAATCTGTGCCAATAAAAAAGAAAAAATATATACACCTCAGACATTTTAATCAGCATAAAATATCAAAAAATATATACATATATTTATTAATTTTCGGAAAGAAATATTAATTGTGACCTTTAATTTTTTAAACAGAAATCAATTTCTAGAAGCTGTAAATTTCTAGAATATGCAAATCCAAAATTACATCTCATTTCGTCTAGTAGATTTTGATTTCTAGAATATGCAAATCCAAAATTACAGCTCATTTCGTCTAGTAGATTTTGATTTCTAGAATATGCAAATCCAAAATTACAGCTCATTTCGCGTAGTAGATTTTGATTGATGTTTCAAAAGCTACCCGGATTGTAATCTGTTTTGCAACGATTAAAAATAAAATTCATGTTAGGAGTTAAAAGTTTATATCTCCATAATTTCTAAACTTCCTTACGAATTAACTTTCTATTTGATATCCTATAGTACAATTTAGTAGTATTTAGTAAAAATTTAGTAAAATTATGTTTTTGTATTGTCAATTTTAATGTTGGTACAATTTTTATATGTAGAAGAGCCCTTCAGAAAAATTTAAGTATAGTATAATTGCTAGATTTTGTTACTAATCGTTTGGTACCAATAACATTCTTAAACGATGATATGTGGCAGAGTTAGTAATGGGTGATATTTTTTTTCCAGAACTGTACGAAAAAGATCCTAAAAGTGCAATACCGAATAGCAAACAGCAAATAACTCATTATAAATTAAAATATAAAAATTAAAACATTAATTACATAAATAGAAAAAAAATTCGTAATTTGATGTATTGATTTGGAAATTCTAAAAAAATTAGAAATCCCTGAAATTACCGTTAATGATGCAATGGGTTACGAAAATAGTTATAATCTTATATGTCATTGAACATATTTCTCTATTTAAAATTAAAATTTATTTTCCTGCATACCAATTTAAAACTTTTCTGCTTATCAAAACTGATTATGTTAATTCTGCATAACATAATATTGGAATTTACAATGTCCAGAATAATACTGTTTATTCTATTTATCTGAATTATTTCTTAATACATTTACATTCTGTTACTTGACAATTGCAGGAATTATTAGGATACAGGATAATTTACATTACTTTAGATAATTAAACACATAACAAAAACAGAAGCAATCTAATTTTGCTATTTTGAGTAATTTATTTATAAAAAGAAGTAAACATTAGATATTATTCAAAATTTAATATGAAAAATTTATGATGTATGCATAAAGCATAAAATTTGCAACACATATAATGATAAAAATGTACTATTTTCTATATAATCTTTAAAATGTTTATTTAAATATTAACTGCATAAAAAATAATTAAAATCACTAAAATTGAACTATTTATCATATGAATCAGAAACAAATACAACATTTGCAAATATTAACATTTGAGTGAAAGTATCATATATCACCAAGTGCAACCAACATAAAAATGTGATTTTCTTAAATAACTTGAGCTATTTTATTGTATACAGTCTTAAATTAAATTATGTGTGTTGGTTTTAAAAAATTTGCAAATCATTAGTTAAATTTATCCAACGAGCTGTCAGATATTCTGTCCATATCTTCAAAGTTAGAAAAATGTATTTCATTTATGATAATTCCACTGAAGAATGGAAACGCAAATGAAGTAAGGTGTTTTTAAGTAATCAATAAATTGCACAAATGAGAATGAATATATAACAAATGTAAAATTCTCGAAAAATATTAACATTTGGGGATTATGAGAAATTTTAAATACGACGTGTAGTATGTACATACTTGTAAAAAGAATTCCTTTAAAATTTTCACAGAAAAGCAAAGCTTTTCCAGAAATAAATATTTCACATTTCTATTATTTTTCAAAAAACTATTAACGAATATTTTCTTGTTAAGGCAGTCCCCTATAAAAGGAAGCTTTCGTTAATACTACTGATCCTTTTTCTAGTACAATTGTATATTACATATTTGATAACACTTAATATTATTCACATCTTACAATTGAAGCTTTTTTTCAGAGTAGGATAAAATAAGAAAATATAAATTTTAATTATAAAAAATCTGAATCTTTGCGAGTGTTGTGTTTAAACGATTTTTCTTCATTATTTAGAAACGATAATTTTGAGATTATTTGTGCACAAAATTCACAAAATTCCGTTTAATAAAACAGGCCTTTCATAAAATTCCATGTAATAAGACAGATCTCTTCACAAGATTCGTCTTACTAAAACAGGATCCTTCGCAAAATTCCTCTTAATAAAACATGCATATTCACAAAATTTATTTAATTAACACAGCACCTTTCATAAAATTAATAAAACAAGACCTTTCACAAAATTCCTCTAAAAAAGACCCTTTCAAAATTTTTCTCTTAATAAAACAAAACCCTTCACAAAATTCCTCTTAATAAAACAGGTCCTTTCATATAATTCCATGTAACAAGAAAGGCTCTTTAAAAAATTCCTCTTATTGAAACCTTTTCCCTTCACAAAAATTCTGTTATTAACATAGAGCCCTTCATAAAATTAAGAAAACAGGCACCTTCACAATATCCCTCTTAATAAAAACAAGACCCTTCATAAAATACCTCATAATAAAAGAAAACCCTTCACAAAAATCATCTTAATAAAAGAGCCCCCCCCCCCCCACCATTTAGAAAATTTCTTTTATTAACACAGGTACCTTCATAAAATTCCATTCTACCAAAACATACTCTTCATTAATTATTTTTATTTTGTTACGTTTGTAAATATGTAATTTGCAAACTAAACAAGATCACCAGAAATGAAAACTTTAGCAGAAAGACTTAAATAAGTTATTAATAAATTCTTGGTTAAAATCTAAGTAACTGGATTTCATCTTTTGTTACAAAATGTTATTTGTCACAAAAATCAAATAAATTTCACAACAATAACTTTTATTTTTCATAAAATGGGACTCAAGAATAAAACACTGCATCGACTAACTGATATCAATATCTTATTTTAATATTATTTCTAACAATATATCTATATATAAATAATAAGTAAGAAGATAAAAGTCCTTACTCTGAAATTATGAATATAAAGGATGCAGCTTTTTTTGTGTGTGCTGCTGCTTGTGTGTGTGTGTGGGGGGGGGAGGCGGGGAGGTACCTTTAGAGATTTTATGCTTCAATGCTTTTTTTAAATGAAAATTTATGAATGACCATTTATTACTTACTTCAGGATGGCGGCAAGGCCCTTGAGTCACACTTCTTGTTACAAGCTTCGTATATATGAAGTAAATAATACATAATAAAAGTTTATTCAAATTATATGTTTAATTTGTATAAATTTCTGACTGTAAGATTTTTAATCCTGATAAGTATAAATTATTTTGAAGACCAGAACCGCAAAAAGTTGCACTTGATGGTATCCCTGCAGTTAATTAAAATAAATATTTAATTATACATTTCAATCCATGCTATTAAAAATTCATTTAAAATTTTTTCCAGCAATACCTATCATAAAAACAGGAAAATAGCAAATTCTCTCTTAAATTATAAACATACAGTACTCGCTTTTAAGAATGAATTTTTAAATGCAGATTTTAAACATTGATATAGATTAATTAATTTTGGGAACGAAACCCGCGAAGATTGATTTTAATAATGTAAAAGCACAAGACGCTAATCAAAGATAAAAAGATGCAGTTTACAACAATTATTTAATTAAAATAAGTATTAAATTATTAAAAAGTAGTATTAAAAAAAAGTAAGGAAAGTGTTAATATTTCATAAAACGAAAAAAAAAACAGGAAATAATTTTCTATGAAATTATAAATATGCAGCAATTATTTAATTTTAATGAATTTTCACTTGTAGACTGAAAATCATTATTCTGAAAAAATAGTTAGTACAAGTGAACGCCAACAAAAATAACTTTGTTTGACCCAGGAGCTCATTGTATTTGAATACAAAAAAGAGTTGGTGCAGCGTTGTTAAAAAAAATGTATTTTTATTTACAGTAAAATTTTTAAAAATAGATAAATTTTATAAAAATACTTACCCCTTTCTTTAACTTGTAGTATTAACATTAGATGAATTGTCCTAGAAAGAAGATTTTTATTTGCTTAATTTCCAGTCTACATTCGAAAATTCACATTGTTTTGTACAGTCTATACAATACACAAATTATACGTATGTTCTTTGCTGATATACAAATTACACTGCTGACAAAATTGCTTTGTTTTTTTATTTTACTTTGTTGTGCAAAAAATTACACCGTTCAGTTTTTTGACATCGAGCAACGTTTTTTTTGTTGATTCCCCACAAAATTTTCTTAGCTTTCTTTTAAAAGGTTTCGGCAATGTTATAGTATGTTTTCTTTCATTTATATATTCCTTTATTAAATCCAAAGCAAGTTTTTTCAAAGAGTAGTGACGAACTACTTTTTTTTCCGCATTCTTTTGAAAAACAATTTGAAAATTTATTTCAGCAATATTCATTAGTGAAAACAAACAAAGTAAGTGGCCATCTGTTACTGTTTCTTGCCACGGAATAAGAACATTCCATTTCGTCAACTACATCAAAGCCTCCTTTTGTAACATTATATTTATTTATTATATCTAGCTTCATTTTTTTTGTTGCGAATCGTCTGTCGCAGTGTCGTGATGCATTGAATAAATGAGTAATACGAAGGCATTTTTTTTTTACTTAAAACACTAATGTTATGTGTCCGTAAAATCCAAACGTGCTTGAAAAAACTTGTAGGTTTTTAGACGGTAAAAACTCTTTGGAATTTATATTTTATTTTTTCTTAATGTCTCAATCATTGTAAGATTGCTATCTTCTAAAAGTGACTTTGATAAAGGAACTCATGTTAACCAGTTGTTCACTGTGACATTTCTTCCTGTTCCTAATATTGGCGTAATAAGACGTTTCACAACTTCAGATGGAGAAATTCTCAAATTAAAAACTCCATTTGATTGGTGACCAATATAAATTTCTAATTTCGAAACGTAAAAATTTATAGCATCAACCAATGTATATATTTTAATGCCATATTTAGTTGGTTTCGATTTCATGTATACACGAAAATAACAGCTTGCCACGAAACTTCCAGCATTTCATCAATTGTGAGTAATTCACTCAAAGTAAAGTGCTTTTCAAAAGCTTCATTTATTTGAGAAAATATTTCTATGACGGGGCTAATCTATCTAATGCATATCTTTCGTTTCTCCTCTTCTTATTATCAAACCGTAAACATTTTAATAAAAATCTAAATCTTCGTTACGGCATTTTTGATCTGAAAAAAATATCAACTCCTGTGACACCATCGCTCCATAAATCTGTCAAATATTGATGGGACGACTTCATAACACCAGCCATGTACAGTGGTCCCATTACTGCTTTTAGTTCCGTTTGGCAAGTTAATTTACAATCTCTTTCTCTGGAATAATTAGGCTGCTGACTTGTTATATAAATATTTGTATAGTTTACAATTTTCGGTAAGAAAAGTAAAAAAAGTTTCCGTGTATTTAAAACTGTCTGCGTATTTTGCACTGTTGCAAACTCCTGGTGTTTCCAAAACAATATTGTGTTTTCTGCTTTGTACGTTTGATCTCGTAGAATTTTTTTCCATTTCCTAATATTATCCTTACCAATTAAAAACAATCAGATGACATCAATTTCCTTTTAAGTCGTTGTCACGATCTTCAACCTCGTTTAAAACAGAAGCATTATCTTCCTCTGATGAACTGACTTCATCATTAATATAATCTTCTTCCAAATTATCAAAAAGTTTTAAAGCTTCCTGAACAGTTAAATTTTTTTGAGAGACATTCTAGAAATAATAAAATGCTTTAAGCTCAAAATAGCAGAAAGAATGAAGAGGAATGAAAGAGCAAATGAGAATAGACCCTTCCCAGAAACTTGCCGAGAAATTCGCGCAAACAGAATTGAAGAAATGGGAGGGAAAAAAATTCTCTCAACCGGAGTAGTCTAGACCGATTTTAGACTTCTTTTAGACTTCTAGACCGATTTTAACTTTAAAATTTTTTTGAGAGACATTCTAGAAATAATAAAATGCTTTATGCGCAAAATAGCAGAAAAAAGAACGGAATGAAAGAGCAAACGAGAATAGACCCTTCCCAGAAACTTTCTTGCCGAGAAATTCGCGCAAACAGAATTGAAGAAATGGGAGGGGAAAAAATTCTTCCAACCGGAGAAGTCGTGTGCCGTCTTCTAGACCGATTTTAAATTTTCTCGAATTTAACTTTAAAATTTTTTTAAGAGACGTTCTAGAAATAATAAAATGCTTTATGCGCAAAATAGCAGAAAGAAAGAAGAGAAATGAAAGAGCAAACGAGAATGGACCCTTCCCAGAAACTTTCCTGCCGAGAAATTCGCGCAAACAGAATTGAAGAAATGGGAGGGGAAAAAATTCTCTTAACCGGAGTAGTCGTGCCGTCTTCTAGACCGATTTCAACTTTATAATGCAATAAAATGCAAATAAAGCACAGGAATGGCTTGCAAATTTAGTACACAAAAGAACCAACAGTCAAGTTCAGTTACACTGCATTTCATTATTCTAGCTTTAAGGGGAAATGCGATAAAGGCAGATAACTAATTTCGGCAGGGAAAAGACCGACATGCGACTACTGCCGGATTAAAAGAAAATAAATACTGAAAAAAAAAATAGACAAATCTTTTTTTCTTATTATAATTATATTCCATTCAAACAAAATCAGCGTTTTCGACAAATCATTGCCTTTGAAAGTGAGGCATGTCTATTTGCGCATAACCAAAACCATGATGTTTTTTTCAGATAACATGGATACCCATTATTGCACATTAAATTTACATGAAATAAGACCACAAAAAATATAAAATAAGTCTATTACTGTTTACGAATATTTTTATACCCATTCATGTGCAAAACATTAAACGTCTAGCAATAACATGAAATGGATTTGCCTCTCATTCAAAACCAAAGGCTCATTTGATAAAATAAGTATTCATTAATAATTTAATGCAGGATAAATGAATGAATGAAAAGAAATGTCTTTAAGCTACATTTTATAATGCTTTTTTTAAAGGTGTGAATTACAAATTTTAATTCTCAATGATTTAAAAGTATTCAGATTTGTAGATGGCAAATATGGCAGATAATGAATCATGAAATGAAATTACTTCTATTTTCTCAAATTTTCTTCCGTTTTTTGGATATAACTTATCGAAAAATATTAAATAACAACTATTGGAATTAAATTAATGGTAGCGCCCTCAGAATCAGTACTAGAGAACTATAAAGACAACTCACTAAAAGTTAGCCCATAAAATTCTCATTTTAGACAAATGTACGGTAGGAAATTCAAAAAAACCAATCATCACATGCTATACTTGTCTTCAATAGTAAATATCGATTATATAGTTTTCATTCTCAATGCATATTCTTACGGAATGTTTGACATAAGTTGTGAGTCCATTGCATTGGTAATCTAACAGAGAATATTTTTTAATAACATAACTCATAAGTTTCTGTTTTATAGTCATTGGTTTCAGAGTTATGAATTAGTGCTTAAACGTATTTTAGTTATACGTTTATCCGATAAACGTATAATCAGTCGGTAACATATACGTTTACCTTCAACGATACGTTTAAGCATATATCGGTTAAACGTATAATTCAAGTATATGTATATTTCAAGTATACGCATTTACTTTCAGCAGCAATGGAGCTCATCAGTCTTTTTTCACTGAACGGAGAACAAGCTGGAAATCGCGGCGTTACCGTACCAACTGCATAATATGTTTCATACATAAGGTCTTGTTATTTTCCCCTGCAGACGATTATTGTAAGTAAATAACGAAAGCAAATAGTTTTCGACCGAAAAAGAGAGAATACAGATTATATTATCAATCCTTGAAAGTATGTATTTTATAAAATTATTTACTTGGTCATGTGTACACTCGAGATTGCATCCGGGTGCAAATGTTATTACCTGCACGGCGCTAATGTTTTCTACTCTATATTAATGTACAATGTACGTTAGATTTTTAGTTATGACGCTCATGGTGCTCGGACATTAAGTTTAAGATTTTTGTTTTGTTAATAATGCAAATTTCATTTTTTGCGTAAAGTACCTATAAGTTTCGATTAATAAAACCTGACCAGGTTTTAGAAAGGGTTGAAAAAAATACAAAATCTAAACTGAGGAAAAAATGCCTGCATTTTTTTCTTTCAAGTACCCGCTACCTGCAGAGGAACCCCAACGCAGGTAAACTCGGAGCCCGATAAACGGCGCGAATGCAAGTCTCTTTGGTGTTTCTCAATGTCTCTGATTTGCAGACCAGTAGGAGAAAAGCATCATTTTTCACGTAATAAAAGAAAACCGTTTAAACATTTATACGTTTATACGCTTCCCTATATACGCTGTACCGTATATAAGATTTCGCAAAACAATACCCTTTCACAAATGCGAGTATTGCCAAATATAAATTGACGTAGGCTGCTACAATTTATACTAGGGCTGCTATATTTCAGGCTGAATCATCAAGCATTTTGATGCCCACATAGACCAACCAGCGATTGATTCCGACGCGGCGCGATGACGTGGCGTGGCCAATCGTTCTTCTCCTACGGGCAATTAAATTGCGGCGTGAGTCAGCCCGGATTCTAGAAGCAGCATTTTAGACAAATATTTCAAAACTCATCATTCTTCCTGTGTGTCTGTCATTATACTTGTCTAGAGGTACTCTAGTACAATAGGGTAGCCGATAACAAATTTTGAGAAGTGGTAGACACTATATAATCAAACTAGTTTAAATATGGCAGAACATACTAACAGAGTAATAAAAATATTACAATTTCTGAATAATTATATACTGTCAGTATTTAATACTTATTTATTACTTAATAATATTAATACTTATTATTATGCCCGTATTTATTACTTGAAAAGCTTAATTTTTTTTCAAAATAAACTGGTTCATCTATATTAAAAGTTCTATTACCATAATTTATTTACAAACCAGAAAAGAAAACTTAAAGAATATTTTCTATTTAGAACTAAAATATAGATTTGCTTATTAAACAGCATTTGTCATTTTACTCGCCATTATATGCAATACCATTCACGTCCGTGTTCAAAGAGAATATTGAAAAGGTATTCTCTTAAACACTTTAAAATACAGAATTTTGATGTAATTATATCGATTATTTGATTTTAATTTAAGTCATTGTTTGGAGAATGTATAGAAATTTCGACACTTATCAACATTTGAAATTCTGAATTTCATATTACCTAAACTTGATGATTATCATTGTGAATATAAGCATTTCCTTTAATTTACATTCTATTGACTAATATATTCTAGGACCATTTGATGATAATGGGGCATTCAAACAATCTTAACAGATTTCTAAACATTTATCAATAATAGAAATAAATTAACCATGAAATTTCATATCCTGGAATAGCGGAAATCGATACATTTTAAGCCTTTTCAAATGATAATTCATATAATAAGTCATAAAGGAATAAGATAGTGATATCAATTGTATGAGTTCCTATTTGTAGTATTTGACTGTTACAAAAAGTTGAATAAGATATATCAGTATAATTAATGGGAAATAATATAAATTATTGAAATGTTTTTTTATCATATATGGTATGGTATTTATATTAACATAGAAATTGAAAACACGAGTTTAGTGAATTTAACTAAACTTATTCACGCGATATACAGTATAATGGATCAAATTTAAAGTGTCCTTATCCATAAATCCTACTATAAAAGTATGGTGGTATTGTGTTGGTAATATTTAAAGGTAAGGACTGCAAGGTGGTTTCAAAATTTCAAGAAATTATATATATATATATATATATATGAATTCTGCAGTATATTAAAAATATTCGTACCAAGTCATGAGAAAATCCTAACTATTCATACAATATTATAAAATGGGTCAAAATACATTACATAAAATATATATGTAGCATATTTAATACTTTCATAATATTAACGTGTAAAAAAGAATTTTTTTTAACCTAAGAAAATATAACCAGAAACGAAAATATAATATATCCTCTTCAAATTTATTCACGATTCCAAATACTGTTCTTTTTTATAACCTACAATAGATTTTTGAGATTTACAGACACATTTTTTTTTTTTTTTTTTTTTTTTTTTTTTTTTTTTTTTGCTGCCCATAATTTTCGGAATTGTTTTCCGAGTAACTTTTACTTTACATTAATCAATTTTCGGAAATTGGAATATTGGTTTTATGGATGCCATTAACTATCAAGTAAAAGTTTGTAGCTGTGTAACTGAATTGATACATGCAACAGTAGCAAAACAATATAAATTTTAATGTTAAATTTAATGTTATTAATTTAGCATGTTTGTCTGTTAAACATATTTGTTGAACATGAAAAATTTACTTGAAAATTGATAACATCCAAAAAACCTGCATTCTGAGTTGAAAAACCTGATTAATACGCTGTAAAAACTACTCGGAAACGTTTCCGAAAATTATGGGCAGGTAAAGAAACTTTGATTTTATAATTTTTTTTAACGTTTGCATCACAGATATGGATGGCTGACTATTTTTATAGTCAATCGTTCCACAGTTTACAAAAAAATGTGGTAAATATTTCTTGAGCATATCCTAGTATAAGTGTATAGCAGAGGTTATTTTTCATAGAGCGATACGAATAGAATAAAAGAATAGTCAATCGGATGTACGGTGTTCAAACCCCGTTAACAAATGTTTAAATCTAAAAAGTTCTAATGGTTTCTGAAGTATCTAAAGATAAAGGGACACTTTTCCAAATCGTAGGTAATTTGGAAGAAGTTATATTCTATTTTAATATATTAAGAAACTTTTGTCTTTTTTTACAGCAATTGGACACGATTTTATTTATCATCGAAAAATTTTTGTGAATATATATATATATATATATATATAACTAGAAAAATGTTCTTAGACGTATGTAATGAAAATTGCATGAAATATACTAGCTATCTTATTAAATGCTAATAAGAATTTTCATATTATGTGCACTTTGTATCCCAATTTATGGGATCAATATAAACGAGATATAAATACAATGGCTGTAATATTTTAGTACTGCTTTTAATTCATTTTGTATTGTATAAAAAATATTTTATAAAACATATCGCATTCTAATATTGGGCGGCCAATTATCACTTTGAAAGAACTCTAAAGTCAGTATAAGGAGATTTATATGGAGAATGGTAAAAGTTTTATATAAGAAAAAAAAAACTTATATCTATGTATAGAAAGAAACTAATTTCGCCTAATACTAAATTAGTAGATGAGTTAAATAATATTTCTGCTCTACATGTTAGCTAAGTCTTTTTCGATAACAGGGGAATTTATGAGATTCGTGTTTAAGAAATTAATGATATTCTGCAAATTTTAATTCAGTTTTGTTTTATATAATTATACCATTATTAAAAGGAATTAACAATAAGTTATTTTTTCAGAAAGACATGATAGTATATAAAATGTCATTTCATTATCACACATTATCATGCTGTTTGCTTCTAATTGCTTGTATTGCTATTTATTTGTTTTATGTTATCTAGTAAATATATATATAAAAAATTCAGTATTGTACTATTGACTACATGCTCCAAGAACAAACAATACATTAATGCTACATATAAAACCTAAACTGACACATCTACTACACAATTTTAATCTTGGTCATGTCTCCGCGCACAAAGGCAGACATGGCAACGAGTGCGCAGATCTACTGGCCAAGCTTGCCAAAACCAACACTATCGTTGATCATCACATCCCAATGCCTCACTCCTTTATTAAAATGAGGGTCTTGAAGGCTACGATCTTATCCGAATGGCAAGAGTATTGGATACATCAGTCAATGGCAGACATGCGTATGACATCATACCCAAAGTCTTTCATAACTTATTTAAACTCACATCATACACAACGAGTTTTCTCACAGGCCATGACCCCTTTAACACCTATCTGCACAAATTTTAATGTACCAGTTCTCCCATTGTGAGTGTGGTGAGCTGGGGACTGCTACTCATGCATTTCATCACTGCACTCTCACGCAGCACTGGCACATCGTTCGCCCATCACGCCCCCTAAGAATTGGCTTGACTAACATCCTCATACAGCCAACTCTTCTATCAAAAATTAAAAATATTCGCACCTTTTCCCATGGCCTATGCAACTTAACACACTAGTGGCCTGGAGTACACCCTGTTCCACGATTAATAATAACCAAGTCTCAAATAGTTCAAGTGCCAAAGTGCCTCATTTGATGTCATTGTGAATTAAATCTACCACCAACTTCACTGCCCAATGTCGCGTGAAAAATTTGTTTTCCGGCATTGAGGAATATATTTGTTTATGTTTTAGTTTTATGCCATTCAAAAACACCCTGCCCCGTGTCGCGTGTGGGTTCTCCTCAGGAAATGCAGGTGCTTAGACATTGCATTTTTTTATTTTAATGTACTTAATAAAGAAATCTGGGAGGGACATTATGCTCTACGGATTTGGTTTCCTCGTCTGAGCTCTCCCTCTTAGGATATCAATTCAAATTGAAGGGTTAAGTAAGAAAACGATGATAATTCATTTTTCTGAAATTTTAGATATCTTAGCTTGCTGGTTATTACACAACTTTAGATTGAGGCAAAGTTTAAAGACAATCCTTTGAAAAATACATTTTAAGATAGATATAAAGAAAAGAACGATGAAATTCCCCTAAAAAATACAGCTTAAGATTGATATAAGAGGAAAAGATCGATCAAAGTTGAAGCTCTTAAATGAAGAAAAAACAAATAAAAATCATCTAACTACGTATTATTAAAGGGAAAGAACGATGAAAATCATCTGAAAAAACACAGCTGAAGATTGGTATAAAAGGGGAAGAATGGAGAAAGTTGAACACTCCTTAGAAGTATTATCATCATATCTCTTATTATCATCGTTTTTTTTCTCACTGACCCTTCAATATTTATTTTGAAACAACATTTGAATATATTGCACTATGATGTATTACTATAAGCAAGGTGCGTACATTCCTTAAAATTTCCAAGTAGTATGGCACCATTATTTCAAATTAGAAATCCTTGCCTAATATAATTTTCTCCAGATTAGAAGGTTCCTGGGAGTACTCGAAGAGTTTGTAGTATTTCAACAAGTGAAATAAAGTGAAAAAAAATGTGAAATAAAGTTAAATAAAGGGAAAAATTGTAAGGAGAAAATTGTACGAACCCTGTATAAGACAACTCAAAAAAAATATCTTATCTTGATTTTGGAGAAAAAAAAAATAAAACTAATTAATTAATCCCTCATATTATGGGGATAGGTAATTTAATTAGGAGATTATTTTTTTCTTTTCTTGCGGGTAAAATCTTTTTTTTTCAATGTTTTACTAAAGTCGATATAAGGAGATTTATATAATAAATGGAAAAAATATATATATAAAAAGAAAAAATAAATAAAATCTCTCTTTGTATATATAGAAAGTAACTAATTTCATCTAATGTTAAATTAGAATGTGATGTAAATGATTTTTTTGCTTTAGGTGTTAGCTAAGTGTCTTTTGATATCAATGCTATTAATGAGATTTATTTTTAAGAAATTGATGACATTATGTATTTTTAAGTTCCGTTTTGCTTTATGCATTTATAAAAAATTTTGAAAGAAAAAAACAATATGTTATCTTTTTCATAATGAAATGATATAGCATGATATACCATTTCACTATCTATATTATCATGCTGTTTCCCACTAATTTCTTGTACTGTATGTATTTGTTTTATGCTAACTTATATTATAAAAAATTCAGAATTGTAATATTGACCATAATTAAAGCGCAGACACAAAAAAGTTGATAATTCCTTTTTTTTATAAAATTTGAGATAATGGTCTTTTAACTTTAGGGGTGTACTTTTATTTGAAAACTCTGCGTGGAGCAAAAATAATATTAATCCTTTGAAAATTGCAATTTAAGATAGATTTTAAAGGGAAAGAACAATGAAATTCCTCTGAAAAAACACAGCTGAAGATTGGTATAAAAGGGAAATAATGAACACTCCTTAGAATTATTTCCAAGAAGTATGGTACCACTATATCAAAATAGAAATATTTGCCTAATATTATTTTTCAGATTAGAAAGCTTAAAAGAAGAAATCAAAAAGAGACCATGGAAACCATGGTGCTGATCCATTCCTTTCAATACATCGGACAAATTAAGTTTTGATTTATATTTTACATTTCCCTTACATTTATGAAATAGTTGTGCAATTTGTTTGACTACTAAAAATATTTTTTAAACATTAAGAACAGGACTATGCAAAGATTAAAATGTTACTCTAATATTTCCAACGGTTATTTCGTGCTACTTCTTTGAAATAAGCGGAAAACTTGGTTCTCACCTTATATAATAGCTAATTTTTTAAGCATGACTATTAATTTGTTTAATGTTATCTTAATAAATATTTTACAAACGATTTAACTTATCAATATTGAGCATACGTATTATTTTTTTCACTGTAATGCTCTTTAATAATGCACCTGAATTGCTAAAGTAATACATAAATGTTTTATCCTTATTTCTTAGAAAGAATAAGAAGGAACTGATTAAGTTCTCATCGTATGGGGTCGAGTAATTTAATTAGAAGATTTTCTTTTTCTATTTTTTTTTGCGGGAAAGAAATTTTTTCACTTAAGCTTGAATACGTAGATTGATGAGGTAAAAGAAAAAGGTCTTTTAAGGAAACTTCTGAGTGCTAAATGGAAAAAAAAGTTTTTAAATGCTAAATTTAAAAATGAGACAAATAATATTTTTAAACTTTGAAAGTTCGTGAGCGAAGATACATTTATTTAAATTTAACATAAGATGTTGAAGAATTGCATACAATTCATATTTTGCATTGTTAAAGAAGTACATTTAATCTTCCGAATTGGAAGTTTATAAAGGTTGTTTTACTATATATAAACATTTTCGCGTCTAAAAATATGCTTTTGTGTTTAATGGTTTTGAAAATAACTAATGGGCAAGGATATCAGGGAACACCGTGTATAATGGAAATTACATATATAATGTACGTCTATCTGTTATTCTTCCATACATTCGGCAGAAAAATAATTGATTTATAAAATTTATCAAAATTTATTTAGCTTTGCTTACTATTGAGATTGCCTTTCCGTTTCATTTTTCATAAAATCTGGCATGTCAATTTTACCCCCCCCCCCCCCCAAAAAAAAAAAAAAAAAAAAAAAAAAAAAAAAAAAAACTCCCATTAGATCAAATTGTGGTGTCACCACATATCTCAGAGTAAGAGATGTTTTTTATCAGTTGGATGAGACCGTCTACTTCTCACTAGCGAAATGCGCTACTTTTTTTTTTTTTTTTTTTTAATGAACAATATAGTACTATTAGTATCAGAATGGCATCCCTCTCTGATTTCTACAAAAAAAAAAATTGTTATTAGCTATGTACCTCAATTATAACTAGTAGTTCAGTTCTGTATATGCCAAAGCATTCGAAAAAACTAAATTGATTTTTTAAAAGTTAAAATCAAGTTGTCTTCTTTTAATAACATTGATTTTAATAACATACAGTTTTAATCTAGTAAGAAAACTTGATTATTTTGATTATTAAATACTGCTTCGGTACCATTAATAAGGCGCTATTATATGAATCATCAGTTCAATTTAACACAAATGACATTGTATTTTGATATTTTTAATATAACAATATTTGAACAGAACTATAATTAAAAATACAATATTACATTTATATGAAAAAATGTCGAACTTTATGTTCGATAGTTTGGAAAGCAAGCAACTGAGGATGTAGATAGGTTCACTTCAGTTCTGTTTAGAATTTCTTTTTTTATCACCCGCTACGTTAAATAAGAAGTGCGAAACTAAGAACCGAAAGTTAAAGTATCTTCATAAAAAAAACCCGCGAACGTAATCAGAAAAGTAAAAACGCGCTTGTAGAGATCGATCTTAGCAATCCAATGCAAATAAAATAAATCGTTTAAAAATATTGAAATGGAAACGAAATTTTTTTATAAGAACTATACCATAGGATTAACGGTAGCGAGCGGGTGTTTTCGCGTGAGTGAAGTATCCTCTTTATCGTGCACATACTGAACAAAAGTTTCAGGGAATATAGTGTTTCAGCGAGCTACAAAATAAAATCGTAAAATATTCCAGGGTAAAATGTACCCCTTTAAAGTGAATTACGACAACAAAAACTAATTGCGTATTACATACCTCCCTCAGCCTTACATTTCCCGAAAGTTTCAGGTATTTTACATTTTCGGGTTGGGAGCCTTTCTTTCTGAGTTTTTCCAAAGATTCTAAATGACGCATGACTTAAGACACATGTTTTGTACTTTTTCTTCTTCTAAAACATTCGATGCATCACTATTTTTATAAATCTTATTACCACTGTTGTGATCTAGATAAACTGAAATTCTTTTCCAGTAAGTGCATACTGCTAAACATGGTTAAAAAAGCCGATAAACAATTACTTTTTAAACAAGAGTCGTGTATGAACTGACGTTTAACTGGAGAAACTAGTGTGAGGTGGAAACATTTTTTTCAAAATTTTTATATTCCATTTTTCCTCCATTATCTTAATTTTGTTCATTAACTTAAAATATAATCTTTAATAAGATTCATTCTTGCTATTGTTCTAAAATTATTCCAAATTAATGTGGAAGCAGCATTTTTAAAAGCTTTCAAGTTTTTTTATGCAAATTTTATTCAGAAAAAAAGGTTTTAATAAGCATTAGTTTCATTTCATTTTCTAAGCAGCAAAATAATTCACGACAACCTCATAATCAAATAAATTTGCTTTCCTCGTTTATTAATGGACTTATTTTATATAAATGGTGATTTTATTGGATAAAATAAGTAATTGTAAATTAATAACATCGTAGTCTTAAATAAAGAATCTATAATGATTTAAGACGTTTGCTGTACAAATGAAGGGGTGGAATATATGCTCTGTTTTGTTTTAACACGACATGTGTAATTAATGCAAGTGAAAAATAAAATAGTCAATCGTAATAATTTTACTGTAGAAACATTATATATTTTACTCACAGTTATCTTATTTTTTTTTTAAAAAAAATGAAATTTTTCTTAAATTTTCTTATTAAATATTAAGTATTATTAGCGCAGTTTTTTGAATGAGGAGCTAATTTTTCACTTAATTTGGTTTCTTTAGAATATTATGTATTTATGCTAAATGATTTTTGTGTAACTGTATGCAAATTTTGTCAAAGGTATTTTAAACAGTATAATGTAGATGCCATATATATTATAATAACGTTATAATACCAAACGTTTTGTAAAAATTGCTATTCAGGTGTTTCAAGAAACAATATTTATCAAAAGTCGTATTTTTACAAAAAAAAAATATATATATTTTTTAAATTATAAGGGAATTTAATTGACTTAAAATACAGAAACTTTAAACATATTGGAAATATTAAACTGTATCAAAATTAAGAAATGGGAAATTTCTTAAATTTATCAATTAGACATCTATTGACAATAAATTGTGTGTTGCAGTGAAACTGAATTGTTCATTGCAATTGCAGTGTGTTGCATTGTGTTTTGCAATGCACATTTTGTTTTTCATTGAAAGTTCATTCTTTCGGCCTTAAAACCAAACAAAACGGCACCCTATTCAGAATCTCCGTATAATCATCCCTATAAATTATAAGACAATTTCAATGTTTATAAGAGAAAAAACTTGATTTGAGCTGTTAAAAAAATCAATTGAATACTAGAAATTGTTTTTTGAGTGTTCAATTGATTTTTAATATGCGTCCAGCGGACGCGCTGTCGCAAATTTTAGAGCAAACATGATTTTTCCAAAACTTTGTTCTTAAAAACAGCTTCGCAATTAAAATTCAATTTTTGGTTTGTTCTGTTTGGTTCAATTTCGGAATTGTTTTTTATATAGCTTTGGTATATTTTTAATATTTTAATGCCATGCCTGAGGAAGACCACTCGGCTGAGGTCGAACCCAGCCGTTGAGCGTTTAATGTCTTCCCCGGCTAGCTCCCCGGCACGCAGGGATTAAACGTGGCAGTACAAGCTTCGCCAATGGCTGGTCCTGCCGGGCAAAGCCCCACGCGACAGGTGGCAGGAACTAAAGACATACAAAAAAAAAATATATATATATATAATTTAATACAGGGTCTGTCGCTGGAACCAGCGTTCCTACGCGACAAGGAGCGACAGACAGGGTAGACGAGGTCCACAGGTACGCCTGCACCAGTTGTACAGTCCGCTAATTTAGTAGAAAGGTGCAGTTCTTAGGTAAGACTGTACCGATTGTACAGTTCGTAAATGACGGCACTTGAGATGTGGAGGTGCCAGTGTGAGATTCCCACGCGACAAGGAGCGCCACACAATTGCGCTGGAACCCTCACACTGGATGGAGGCTGGATGCACTTCGTGTTAGATGTAACGATACGTTGCTTGCTGACCAAACTTGCGGTTCCCGATAAAAATAAATTAATTAATGGGGACTCAGCCCCTGCTAGGAAGAGAACATTACTTGCGGATGAGAGAAACAACTAAGCTGCAAAACAACTAAATGGAGAAAGCTAAGCAGATAAAAAATGATAGAATGATTACGTTAAGGACTAAAATAAGCGAGTTATTATTATTAATTTATGGAGAAAGAAAACTGCTTTGAGTGATTAAGTTATGTTAGATAGGTGTGTTAGTAATTTGTAAATTTCTGAAAGTTTATGAGTTAAGATGGGACGCGTAATTATGTTCAGCAGCCAAGAAGGAGGTGGGTTAGAAGGAGCAGGCCTAAGATGCCAAGCAACAGTCAGTGGGCAGGAGAAGTAATAATGCATGGGGGTACCACTATCGCCGCACTCGCACACATTGGTTCGTGAAATTTTAAATTTGAAGAGGTAATTTTTAAACGGACCATGCCCGGATAAGAAAGCACTTGTATAAGGAGTGAGGTTAAGTAGTTCTCTGGAAACTTTTGGAATTAGGTTGTAAGTGTGTCTACCTTTTGTGGAGGTGTCCCAGTAGATTTGCCAGTTGGGGAGTATTTTAGATTTGAGTTTTCTGCGAATAAAAGATGGGGGTACCGGAAGAGAGAAGTCTATTGATTGGCGTTTGGTGGCTTCTTTTGCAAGGTTGTCCGCCAGCTCATTGCCTGCGATACCAATGTGTGCAGTGACGTGGCCAAGGGTAACTTTTTTGTACAGTGGTGAAGTTTAATTTTAATTTCCAGTATGAGAGGGTGTTTTGTCCGTAGGGCAAAAATTGCTTGAAGTCCAGAGAGACTATCACTGAAAATTTTAAAATTTTCCTGCGTGGGGGAGGCAGCAATCCATTCCAAAGCCTTCAGAATTGCAAACAGTTCAGCTTGATATACTGAGTTATCGTCTCCAATTCTGGAGGCCCACTCATAGGTCGGCACTCCATTTACCACGGCGCAGAAGGCTGCGGCCACGCCGGTTTCAGTGCGCGACCCATCAGTGTAGATGGTTGGATGCTGCGAGGGTCTGTGACTGTTCTTGGCGATGCATACCTGTAATTGTGATGTCTCCTCCGCGGGGTGCAGGTGCCAACTTGGAACATTTCTCTGTATTATTGTTTTTGGGAAGTGTAGCATAGTAGTTGGTTCATATTCTAGGTGTTGGATTCTGTTTTTCTGGTGCTCGTATTCTAGTGATATTAGGATTGGAGGGATCCCCGTTAGTACTGTGAGTGCGTCCGTTGAGATTGTCCTATACCCTCTCACCATTTGCAGCAAGAACATCCTTTGGATCGAAACCAACTTTTCTTTGACTGCCTTGGTGAGATTTCCTCCCCAGACGCCCACACAGTAAAAGAGGATCCGTTCTATGATTGCGTGGTACCAGATTTTTAACATTGCAGGTTTAATTCCCCAAGACTTAGAAGTTAATCTGCGTGCATTGTGTTGATACTTAGTTAGTTTTGTCTTGAGGGTGTTGATGTGTTCCGTCCAGCTCCTGTGTTCGTCTATGACGATTCCTAGTAATTTAAGTTGTGTGACATGTGAAACGCTTTTCCCATAAATTCTCATTATGGGTTTGCGCTTAAGCTTCTTGGGTTTTGTGAATGTTAGGGATTGTGTTTTGTCTGTAGAGAGCTGGAGGTGGAGACGTTCCAAAAGTTGACAAAAGACCGGGAGAGCTCGAGCTGCCGAGTTTTCCAGGTCCAAACGCCTGCGGCCCGAGAGTACAAAGCTGAAGTCATCGGCGAAGGCATACAGGACGAATCCCAATTTTTCTAACTCTACTAAAAATATATTTGCAATAATTAGCCAAAGGATTGGCCCAAGGCAGGAGCCCTGAGGACAACCCTTCTGCAATTGGTGTACTGAGGACCCAGAGCCCCAGTTTATAAATATACTCCTATTGCTTAGATAAGATGCGATGACTCCCGCTATGTTGCCCTGGCAGTGAATATCTATTAGTTGTAACAAAATGTCCCGCCACTCCGCATTATCAAAAGCACCTTTGATATCGAGGGAGACGAGCAAGGTATAGTTGCCTTCCTCTATGCTTTTTGTGCATGTAGAAAGGATGTCAAATAGGGCCTTGTCACATGACCGACCCTTTCTGAATCCATACTGCCTGTGGTGGAGTAGATTGTTGCTTTCCAGGAAGTGAACTAGTCTGATGACTACTAGTTTCTCCAGGAGTTTTCCTAGAGTTGGAAGCAAACAAATCGGACGGTATGATGTGGGTTCAGAGGCATCCTTTCCTTGTTTGAGGAAGTATACCACTTCGCCCTGTCTCAAAGTGAGCGGGAAGTAATTGTGCTTAAGGCACAGGTTGGCCCAACTGGTGAAAACACCGGGTATAATTTTGTGCGTGAGTTTTAGGATTTTGAAATCCACACAGTCTGAGCCTGGGGCTTTTTTGTCATTTAATATTTTGAATGCATTTGCTATTTCAGATTTTGAAAAGGGTTTATCTGGAGGTGAGTCGAAACGTAGGTCTGAGTTATCTATGTTTGGATATTGAGATGGGCCGAAAAGGGTTGTCGTGAGGTGCTCCATATTATGCTGTCTGGATGATCTGCTAGGCGGCAGTTCGAGCTTTATTTCGTCAGGCGTGAAGTACTTGCCTGAGAAAAATTTTTGTGCTGTGCCGAAAGGATCTGTTTGGTTGCTGCAGAAGTTCCTCCAGGCCGTTGTTCGTGCATCCAGAACACTGCGTTTGTATTTTGCCGAAAGGTGTTTGTATTTGGCACTTAGATCGCGGAAGTATTCGGTGTCTTGGTCTGTGTTGCGCAGTGCTTTAAGTTTTTTACGAAGTGCCGTGAGTTGGTTTCTTTTCGTTTTGAGGTCGGATGTCCAGAAAGAAAAAATAGGTGTTCTTCGAGTGTTTTTGAGTCTAAAGGATGCTCGCGCTGCTGTTTGCATGGTTTTGATTAGTGTGGATGTAAATTCGTTAAGTTGTGCTGTGTTTGAAACGTCCTTTATCTGACTGGTGAGGAGTGATTTTTGTGTTTTGATAATGTGGGTAAATTTTTTGAAGTTGTCTCGGGTTGTGTTAAATCTACGCTGTGTTGTATAGAGTGGTGTAATTTCGAAGCCAAATTCTATGTATTTGCGATCCGAGGCGGTGTGAACATCTGAAACACGCCAATGTCTGATTTTTTGGAGTGCTTTGGAATTCACCAAGGTGTGATCAGGGAAGCCCTGAGCTATTATCTCACCTCTGATGTTTGTTTTGACAAAGGTGTGTGATGTGTTGTCTATGTTAGCTAGGGATAGTTTATGGATTGTCAGATGTTCAATAAGGGTATCCCCACGAAGGCTTTCATGATCGTAACCCCATAAGGTGGAGCTAGCGTTGAAATCACCTCCGCAGATAAAGAATAGCCTTTGCGTGATAAGTGAGCTCCACTCCTCGAGGGAATCTTCAAAGTTTGTTTTGGGTGCTGCATAGGTGGAACCAACAATTAGTTTGCCCTCCTTTGCAGTAATTGTGACAAATGCACAGTGCATGCCTGTATAGAGATGTGAGTATTGTAGTGATGTGTTCTGGATTACTAGATGTGCACTCTTTGCTTTGGATGAGAAGATAGCCCAAGATGTGGGTATGTCCCCAAGAGTGCCATCCGGCCCGCAGTATGCGTCCTGTAGCAGGGCTATATCTATTTTATTATCGATTAGATGCGCCTTAAGGGCCGCATTTGCCACTTTGCAGTGGTTAAGGTTGATTTGTAGAATTTTGATGTGGCCGAAAGGGGGGGGGGTCCTCTGGATTGGAGGGGGACGGAGAAGACATTGCACAGATAATAAAAATAAATTAACTAACAAGCTAAAGATAATAAGCAATAAGATTTCACTTACTAGATTAAGTTTTAATTTGTTTACCGTGAGTTGCGGGAACCGCTCAGCTGATCCATTGGTGGCCTGAAGGGGTTTGGAAGATTGGGCGAGCGGGAGTACGGATGGAAGTAGGGGAACCAAAAGTCACTCCATTCATCCTGGTGTTGAGTCTGCAGTGGGAGGATTCCCTCTGGTGGGGGTCTCGAGGTGCTGCGTTCTTGTGGTCGTGATGATGTGTTTCTGTCTTGGCGTAGTGGTGGCTGTGGCTGTGGCTGTGGCTGTTGTTGGTATGTTGGATTTCTCAGTGTGGGTGGTGTTGGTGATACTGGGGCAAATTCCTCATCCAGACGTCTTCTGAGGGTTGCATATTTTTCCCTATATGTGGGGCAGGAAAAGTCCGACGCCTGGTGTTTGGTGTTGAAATGTGCCCCCTGTTCTTCATTGTAGAATTTGCAGTTTACGCAACTGGGAGACTTTGCGCAGTTGGGGTTGGCATGTTCTTCTCCACAGTTGACGCAAGAGTGTGCGACGCTCGGGCAATGCTTTTCTGCGTGTGTTAGTGCCTGGCATTTACGACATCGGGGTACTGTGGTGTGTGGCCGGAGCTTGTGAGTGTTAAGTCCTATAGTGAGCCCCCCGTCTGTAATGATGGAGTGTCCCAAGGTTTTCGGTAGAAGCAGGATCACGTCTTTGGTAGTCTTGTCTCTTCTGTTGGGGAGCTCCTTTAGGACTGTTATTTCCTGTGTTGTGATCTCGTAGTGTGCTGTAATTGCTTCCTTGAGTTTTTCTTCTGTTATTGTGGTGTTGATGTCTAAGAGGATCATTTTCTGTTGTGGTAGTGACTTGCGTACTACGCTGAGTGTCTTGTTGAGTTGTCTGTGTTGCTGGATGTCGTTTTGTAGTATTTTTAGGTCGTAATTGGTCTTGCATTCTATTTCGATTTGGTTTCTCTTGCGTGTGATCTTGTTGGGGTGAATTGCGGCTGTGTATGATGTTTTCTGAAGTGTTGTGTCTATATCTTTGGCGCTGATGTCATGTACTCCCTTGATTATTAATGTATTTCTTGTGCTGTGGTTGGGGAGTTTTTTCCTGCGTGGCTTCTGTGCAACTTGGCTGTATGAAGGTGATGAATCTTTGTCTTGGTGGGATTCCGATGTTGCATCTATGTCGTCTGCCAGGCACTCTTGTGTTGATGGTCTTTTGTTGACTGCTGTGTTTATGGCTTCGATGATGGCTGTGGTGTCGGGGAATTTGTGGAGTAACTGTTGATAATTGTTTCTGGCTTCATGTAGTTGCTCTTCCAAGTGGTGGATTCTTGCACTGAGCTTCGCGTTTTTACGTGTGATTTCTTCCATTTCTTGTTGTGTGGTTGTGTCAATTTCGTCTATGATTTTGAGATTTGTCTTGAGCGTTGCGATCATTTTGGGGTCTGGAAGGTAGTTCTCGTTTAGTCTTTTTACGATCTTGAAGATGATTTGTCTGGAGTGTTTGGTGACGCCGGCTATTGTGTGTGCATGTTCTGGGTTAGAGGCCAAAGAGCAATTACTAGCTGCTCGACTAAGAGTTTGTTCGGGGTGCAAAAATACCACTTCTTCTGATTTTGCTGTCTCGTCAACTTTACTCATGGCTGAAGTTATGGCAAATACTAACTAAGAATATTATAACGTTTGAGAGAGAAAATAACGAAACTGACAGACCTTTGGGCACTAGCGACATCTGCTTCTTCCAGGCCACCATGTCTCGACCATTGTGCAGCACGTTTCTGTAAATTAGGAGAGAGTAGAGGGGGATGTTTGCCATGCAAAGCAAGGGGGAGGGAAATGGACTAGATGAGTGGCAGCTTTGGGCTTGCGAGGTGAGGCGGGAAAGTAGGGAAGGGGAACTTTAAGTGAGGAAGGGAAGAAAATATAAATGAAGAAAGGAGGCGGAGCCAGAACTGTGGCCGATGCTAGCTAGACTGGGGCCGGGCTGGAGAGGGACACCGGACCAGGCTGGGGAGAGGGAGAACAAAATACTAAAGACGAAACGAAGGTAACTGGTGAAAAGGGTAAGAATAGATTTGTGCACAATAAAAATGGAGAGATGAAAGTTGGGAACGAGCTAGATGCTGATCTCAAATTTCCTGCAGAAAAGTTTAAGTCTAAATAAGGAGATTTTAGAAACATAGATAATTAGTGGCAAGTTAAAAACTATGCCAAACTGAAAGTGTACAAAAATGATTGGGTGGGGAAGCAGGTATAACATGAAAGTTGATTTTTGTGTGAAGTACTTGTCTTAGTCGGATTTGCGAGGGGAAGAAAGAGTGTAGACATTGGATGAAAAACTCGAAATAACTCAATAAATTTACATGTAAAGTTTGAAATTTTTGAAAAGTAGAAGAGAAAATTGTGTTTGATTAGGAATCCAGTTTATTTGATAATCGTATGAGTGGAAAGTTACGATTAGAAAAAACTTTCTTTAAAACTTTTCTCTAAAAAAAAAACCTCTTTTCCTTCCCTCTTTCTCTTTATTCCCTTCTTTCTCTTGAGTTTCGAGCTATGTGTTAAAAAGTTAAGAATTTAAAATGTGAAAAGAATATTATTTTGAGTGGAGGAAAGAGTAAAAACTGATTTTTGTGATTATTGTATGTATAGTTCAGGAATTATTGCTAAGTTAAGTGTTTGGAGAGATGTTCCCACCTGTACCGATTCCTCGGGACCTGACGTCAATGACGGCATAAAGTGCCCGAGTACCGTCGAAGTGCAGGTGCCGTACTCGGAAAAAATTTTGAATTTTGAGAAAAATATTGCAGGGTATTGATTTTAATTTAAGATAGTTATGAGTTGACATGTTTTTAGGGTAAAGATTGAAAATTTGTTTTTATGAAAAAGTGGGAAAATGGGCAAAAAACCGGCTAAGTAACACTAAAAAAGCTTAAAAAATGGTAATAATGCTGAAATGATTAAGTTACTAAAAAGCATAAAAATGAGAAAAATCAGTTAGATACCAACTATGATTTGCGATGTCATTAAACAATTACAGGTTTTGTGAATAAAGATGAAAAGATGAAAGTTGGGTTCCAGTTAGGTGTTCTACTACAGAAGTGCCTGTGAAAAAGTTGGAATTTTTTTTTTTTTTTTTTTTTAATACAGAGATATTTCAAGCATATCTCTGGTAAGAAGTAGACTGTCTCATAGGGTTCATAAAATACATCTCTTGACCTGAGACGTCTATGTATGTGGTACATTTGACCTAATGTGAGTATTTTTTGTAAGATTGACGAATCAGATTTGATAAATGAAAATCGGGAAGACAAATTTAATAATGTGCAATTCTAAATAAATGTGGGATAATTCTGTTATTTTTTTATATTTTTGTGCCAAATGTGTGAGAGAAACAAGGGCGATATATTTCCACTGATAAGAATGAGAAATGTTTCCAGATCTACGAAGAAAGTTTACAAATATATAATATAAGATCTTTCGTGTTACCCACGATTCCGTTTATCTCCCAAAATTAATAGATTTCCTAAATAAAAGAAAAAATCTGAAAAAAAAGTTTCTTTTTTCTTTCTGTACTTTTTGGATTAGTTTCCGGGTAGTTTTCACAGTATATTAATTTGTTTTCTAATCCCCGTACCAACAAAAAATATCGGTTTTTGGAATGCCACAAATTCTCACGTAAACAATTGTCGCTGTGTAATAAAAGTTATACACGCATTGGTAGCAAAATAATATTAAGTATGATGTTAATGTTGTTAATTTAGCATATTTGTCTGTTGGACATGTTTATTTAACATGAATATGTTCACTTAAGAATTGATATCGTTCAAAAAAAGATATTTCGTGTTAATACTTGGTTGAGAAAACTGATTAATACCTGATTACTGATTAGTACCTGAAAACTGATTAATGATTTGTCTGGAGTGTTTGGTGACGCCGGCTATTGTGTGTGCATGTATTTTCACTGTAAAATCTTCTGAGAAACATTTCCGAAAATTACGGGCAGCTGTGGAAATTTTTGTTTAAGAAATGCTTTTTAAATTTCAGAAATCTACTAGTTTTTGAGGTTTGTGAAACAAAGAAACGCTTTTTACGGAATCGATAATAACTTGGAAGATTATGTTATATTTTAGTAAACCTTCCTGCTACATCAAGAAATATTTCTCTTTTTGGACAGTATAGTGTGATGTCCAAGCAGGTTATAATTTTTTTTGTTTCTTAATATTTGTTTTATTAGTTAAACAAATTCACTACCGGGTTAGAATTAACGGAATTTTATTTTATTCTGAAAATACGAACTCATACGGGGAAATTTTAACAGGAATATTTGCTTTATTTAATGGGAAACATTTAGTGGTTACATAAAATAAAAAAAAAGTATTTTGGAAGTTCCGGTATGTATTCGTAATTTCGCATTAAAAATGGAATGTAAAATGAGTGACCAAGAGCCGCCACGTGTGCGTCGTCTGTAGCAAATGTATTAAGTACTGGAACAGTTATAAGTTTCATGGATTTGAATATTTAATGTATATGCATTTTTAATTGAAATTTCTATTCTATGTAGTCGAATGTAGTTGAATGCTTGAACATATGACAATTCTAAGTATCTTTTTCAGTTGCACTATACAATCTCAAAGAAGTATTTAGTATCTTACAGCAAGGAATCCTAAAACTTCTTAGTTCAATGAATATATTTCACAATATGGTCAAACAGAAGAACCTGCTGCATAATCCCTATTAAAAGCAACATAGTGTGAATATTTATCAGGTGATCTGAAGTTATATATAGAACACGAAAACAGAAAAAAAAATATTAACAGAAGATTTGGAGACACTGACATCACCTTAAACAAAACCTATGCAGTTTGTTTTTGCAATCTTCTAACAAAGTCTATCGAAGGCAGCACAATGTTAAATGGAAAATATGCTTGTAACTATTATATTTAAATGTGTTGTGTTTTTGTATTTTACAGCTACTTCTTCGAGAATATGGAAACATTTTAGACGAAACTGACGTTGGTTATTTTCATGAATCGAAACATATCATAATAACAGTTGAAATTTCAAGATTTATATTAGTTTTCGAGATATTGAGTTTTTTTTTTTAATTTAACGCTATTTCTGTAATAGTTGTAACTAAAGTACTTTCTTTTCCGGCTACAAAGGTAGATAAAGGGAAATTATGAGATTACTATACTTACATTCTCATTTACTTCATTATTTCCTAAAAGCTGTAAGATTGTAATATTATTGATCCGTATGCTCCTATCTTCCGAATTTGTAGAAAATGTAGATGCATGAGCTCTGATAATATATGAAGATATTGTAAGCTTTGGAGCTTTTATCACTGATACTAATGATTAGTGATAAACATAACAAATGATTTTGATATTCGAATGAATCATTCGGACATCCGCAAAAGCATAGCCGCCAACCTTCGTATTCTTTTTAATCAATTTAACCTAGAAAATACTAAAAAAGCGTTAAATTACGAAGTGTCTATTAATTTCCTTCTTCTTTTTTTTTTTTTTTTTTTTTGGCAAATTTTCTGTTTTTAATTGATTAAAAATAATACGAAGGTTGTCAGCTATGTCCGAATGATTCATTCGAATATCAAAATAATCCATTATGCCCATCACTACTAATGATACAAACAAAAGAAGACATATCTATATATATACGTAAGTACCCGATTTTTATGCGGAGTTTCTAAATGAAAATGCCGATTTGCGGTCTGTTAGTACACCAAGTCAGCGATCTTGAAGACACTTCAGTACTATTTATGAGAGTTATTTAAGCTACCAGCGGGATCAATGTAAAATATTTTACGACAAACGGGATTTAAAAAAAAAATTGTTCTTGCAACTGTCAATGCAGTTACAATTTAATTTAATGTACACTTACTTTTTTAACATGTTTTTTATTACTATTATGAAAAAAAATTACATTTGGAATAGCGCAAGTAATGCGTGAAAAAAATATACGTCACATGTTCGCTTGCGCTAAAAATTTAAGCGCACCCTCGAAAAGATTAATATTGCTCTAGAGTATCCTAAATGTGAAATGTTTTAGTGGATAAAATGATATCACTGAAAACAGAATGTATTCAAATTCTTAAAACTAAAATAGTTTCGTTTAAGCAGTCAAAATGACGTTAATTGCAATCAACCAGCTTCGAAATTCTTCATTAGACGAAAACTTTTGGACGGATGCTTTTGATAATGGATATCATTGTAATAGCACACTGAGAAAATAATGTACCTTGTAAAATGTCCTTTTCTGTTAATCTAGATAGTGCATATGGTTTGTTACTTGTAATAAGAAATTTAAAGACATTTATTTTACAAAATTATTTGAATGTAGAATAAAATACCCCTTTCCATAAAAACTTCATAAAATGCAAATGTAACACATCGGGTTGACACGCAGCTAGTATAATTTTAATGTGTTAAGCTAAATTCCATGTGCATGATTAGTTTTAAAACTGCTGTTCCTGAATGTTTATTATCGGAGTATGAAGCTTGTTTGTTTGAAAGAATATTTTTTATGCTATAAAGAGATAACAAAACAAGATCGATACATCAAAATTAGTCTATATCTGCTTGAACGGCGAAAATTTGAAAACTACCAAAAATGAAAGTCGGAGAAAAGCTATAGCAAATGCAAAAATACATATAGAAAATAAATTTCAAAACAGAGATCAACTGTAAGTAGCGAAAATTGTAATTGTGCGAAATAATATCTTTTTAAGTATTTATTTTAGTGGAATTAAAAAAAATAAGATTTTATAATCTTGTCAATAATATTCATAACCTTGTCTATTACTATGCAATATTTTACAAACTACAACCTGTAGTATGCAGCGGATGGGGTACATACCTGATTAACCACACTTGTTTCAACCACGTGGATAGCTTGTCATGGGAAGCTTAATGATTGATATGTCTGTTATTATGATAAGCGGGGTCTTGTTAGAAATATTGGTCTCGTCGTTAATATCTTGCAATTGTTCGTGACAAAATTTGTAGGAGCTACTCATTGTATTTATCTGAAAGTAAATAAATGTATTCTTATATAGTTATGTATATTAAATTATATCAAACATTATGTTTTTATATATGTAAAATACGATGCATATAATGTATATGTGTATTAAATTGAAGAGAAAAAAACCTTAGTTAAACCGCAAGCGATACAAAAAAATAACTGGTTTTCAAAATACAAATAAAACTATGTTCTTTATTCTTACGAGAATTTTTTTTTTTATTATTTGTTAATTTAACTTTGTTTAAATTAAGCATTGAATATTTCTTCAAAAAAATATAACTTTTAATGAAATATTTAAAAAGTTTAAATTTTGTAAGAGTTAGTGCTTTTAATCGTTATATAATTCTTTAAAATACTTTTTTTGTGTTGTGAGCTTTCACAAATGTCATGCAATAAATTAATAAACTTCAACCGAACATGTAATACATTCTGTTAAAAATAGTGCTCGTTTCACGATGGAATTTGAAAAACTCCATAAAAGGATTACATTTCTATTTTTTTTCTATATATTTTTCTTCTTTTTTTTCTTTTTATGTAATTATATATGAAGTTTCCAAAAATTTTTAAAAAGAATAGAATACTAATTAGGAAGCAAGTTTGTAGAATTCAAATCATAAATGAATAAAGAGATTTTTAAAAAGACATATTAATAATGAACATAAATAATACGGATTTCAAACCGAGAAAATCACATTGGAACAAAGAAGCACATTTTAAAAAATCAGCAAATAAAATTAATGAAATGTAACAAGATTTAAAAAGTAAAATTATTGTTTAATAAGATACGTATTTCTAAATTATTTTTTAACTTTTACATCTAATTGGGTAAAAATTAGAATTTTTTGTCCTTTAGTCTTTAAACAGATCTCAACAGCATCCAGTAATAAAAAAATAATCATGTTTCATAATAACAAATTTAAGAGCATCTGAATTTGATAAAAATTAAGTATTATTCTATGAAAAGTAAAAATATATAAGAAAGTGAATGCTGCAGAAAATGCTTTACAAGAAATTATTTAGCTAATTTGAATTATCAAATACTGTTTTCTGTGAAAAGTTTTCAGAAAAACAAATATTGTATTATTGTAACAATTTGTTTTTGTATAATCATTTTAAATAAATGATTTGGATATGTATTTTAATTTGCACGCAAAATATAACAAGGTAATATTAAAAATAAAAATAAAATACTATTGAAATTTTATTATGGTGTTTTTCTGTTTCCAAAAAAAAAAGAAAAAAAATGTCATTTTTATTAATAAAAACTCGAAAATCTGGAAATATCATATAAAAAATTGTCACCAATTTTTTTTTAATTCGTAAACTGTGTCTTGACATTGATAAAGTTATTGCGGTCATCTACACTGTTAAAAATTTGCAGCAAACTCTCCAGTCATTCAACCGTTTTTATAGAAAACGGTTACATAACCGTAATTTAACATTACCTGGCCATAGTATTGCCCATATTATGTATCAGAATAGAGTTGAATTACGCTTATACAACCGTTTTCTATAAAAACTGTCTGGACAGTTTGCTGCAATCACTTAAAACTATCTCATTTCTCGATACTTTAAAATACTTTTAGTATGTTATCTATGCGAGCCTGCTTTAAGCACTAGAACTCTACTAAAATTTTAAAAAGAATTTAATAAGAATATCATAAAAATATTTCAAACAAACGAATACAATAAAAACTTATTCAAGATGACTTTGATATAATTTCCTTTTTTATTTAAAATTAAAATTACAAATTTTGAATTAAATATGCATTTTTCGCCATTTTGTCAATTACTATTAATAAAACAAATCTTGAACTCTTCAAACTATTATACAGGGTGTCCATAATTTTATTGCTGGGGTTTTCTTAATTCATAACTTTTGGTTTAAGTACATGACAAAAGATATTATTACATATTTAGAAAGTATAACTAAAACCGTTTTTTTACTAACACAAACAACGTTACATATGCATAAAGTAGCAACTCAAAACTTTATGAATCAAATAGCGATTACCATTATAATAGACTAATTATTAATATTAAAATTTTACCAAATTTATCAAAAATTAGACGAAGAGAGTATCTAGTGGTGACATATTTTGTTTCAGAGAACCACAATACGCACATTATTTTTTCTTGTGCACTAGCCATTTTGAATTCTCATGTTTTAGCCTTCCACGATGCGAAAGTAGCAGGGTTGTCGCAGAAATTGTTGGAGATTACTTAACTTTCTTTGCGTTAATAAATAAAGTTTTTGAGCTGTACTTTACGAATATATAATAATAATTTTCGTCAGGTTCCTAAACCAAATGTTATGAGGTATTGAATCTCAGGCAATAATTTATTTACACACTGTATGGTTCATCACTTACAAGAACTAAAAAGAATCTTCTCTGAAATTGTGAAAACAAAATTAGAAAATTAGTGATTTTTTTAAGCATCATACTTTCACAAACGAAAATTCTTTCTGTAAGTTCTTCTTTTCTTTCAATTTGAATTTTTTCTATATTGCTCGTTGCGTTTGTAAAAGGATTCTTAATAAAACAAAGCATAATTCATTGTGTAATAATCTACAGGATGATCGGAAACTGTCTGGTAAAAATTTAAAGTGTGGTAGAGCAAAATAAGCAATTCTGTCGTACAATGTGTGTCCGGAAAAGATGCGTACAAGCACGATCTATTGGCGCTAATACGCTGTCTTTCATTGCATCTTCTACATTTGTCTTCGTCATGAGCGCTTAGACGCGCAATTTCCGGACACACATTCTGTGACGAAAAATGCTTCGTTGGGTCCCCTCTACAATACTTTAAAAGTTTGCTATTTATGTTCCGTTCACCGTTTACATATCGGAAAGGCAAATATGTGGTTTTCGTCTAAATTTTAAAGTTTATAGGTGAAGAATATAGAAAAATAAATTAATCAAAGTCGCTATATGCTAAAATTATTAAAGTTGCTATCTGTTCTTTCCTACGCCTTCAGGATATATTTTTTTTATAAGTTTAATTTTCGTATTAAAATCTGATCGAATTTTCGCTGTCATCCGCCAATTTCCGCTCCCTCTCTATCTTTGTATTTCCCACAGGCACACATACAAGACCTTAAGGGAAAAGCCACCCAAAGAAATCTTTTACTTGCAACAATAAAGACATGGAAAGATAGAGAACAACTCTAGTTAACGAACAAAATTAACTCTCTCAAAAGCGAAAACACTATCCTCTCCCGTCCCCTCCACATAGAACACAAAGCAAGAGGACATAGGTAAAATAAAATATCTTAGCATAAACACGAAGAATTTAAAAACCGAATAGAATTGTACAAAAACTAATCTTTTTTTAAAGTGCCAAATGTGCATTATACGGTCAATGTGCGCCAAAGTCTTATAAAGCCAAATGTGTGCAAAGGTTGTCAAAAATAAATGAAGTGGTAAATTAAATAATGTGTTATTATATATAAGGAAATAAATGCTGCCAAGGTATCCGTAGAAGAACATATGGTTTTAGGTAGATTTCGTAAGAAATACTACCTATTCCATTCTCCCCTAAGTTGGAATTTCTGAAATATTTTTGCAGATCTACGACGATCATGACTCCCAGAACCCAAAACCACCCCCTGTTCAAAACTTAATCTATCTATCTATCTATCTATCTATGTCACCTTTTTATGAACAGGATAACTTCAATAATTCTGCACAAAGCTTTTCCAAACTGACACATAAAATCAAGGGGCATAAAATATCGGTCAAGTTCATTAATGGGCAAAATCGAACTAAGGGGGGGAAAGGGGGGGGCTTTTTGTGAAAACAGAAAAAAAACCATACCTTCTTAATTATGATACGTATCGAATCCGTTTAAAGTTATTACTTCTAGGAAAACAGCCGAAACTTTATGTATGACAGATTTTTGATATCATTAAAAATGTCCCCAAGGGGGGGGGGGGGGTAGAAGAAAAAATTCATAACTTCGTCAATTCACAAGATATCAAGTCCGCCTAAATTTATTATAAATCCTCTTAATATTATCTAAAACTTTCATATTGGCAAGTTTTTTATAGGACCAACCCTTATAGCAAGAAAAAAACCCTGCCGGCTCCACAAGGTAGATTTCGAAGTGGGCGGTCCCAACAGTTGCATCATGGCAAGAAGGTCATTTCTTCAACAATTCCCAACAAACAGGTGCCCACGGCCAACGTCTTCGAAATCTACATGTGCCTGTAGGTCGAGCCGTCAGGGATTTTTTTTAAATAAAGAAGTTTTACCGTGTTTACTCGCGTAATAGTTGGCCATTTTCTACCGATTTTTAAATGCAAAATTGCGACTATTACGAGTGGATATCTGATACCCAATATTATGCTCATGCTCCAAAAACAGGAAAGGTTGTACATTCAAATTTTCCCTATTCGCACAATGAGGACAAATTTCGATTTGTAATGAACAAGGTCTACAGATGATGAATAATACCATAATTACTCAAACAGTAATAGACTACGACATTTATCCGGGTTATTATTTTGGCTTTAAAACTAATATGAGATTATTAAGCGAGGACGACTAGTAGCGAATAAATACGGTAGAGAAAAGGGGAGCACATGTGAATAACGTACATTTTACTTAATTAATTTTAGAGTAAATATTCCAAAAAATGTTAAAATTTGACAGTAATAATATAATTTGTTGGCAAATTATCAATTTAAATTTCTCTTGTTATTCCATATATATATATATATATATATATATATATATTACAAATCACTCAAAGATCCCGTTAAGCATTCGTTGCACAAACATTGTATTTCTGACCTTTTGTGGATTTCCATAGATATAAATTTCGCACCTGTAAACAAAGTGACGAAATGTTGCTCCTGACATTTATGAATGTTGAAATAGCAAAATGCTTGATCCAATTATTTTAAGATGACTCTCTTTTGAAAAATCTGCCAATTTTAATTCAATATTTATTAGCATATTAGTCTGAAGTATATTATTGAGTATATTATTCTAAAATTGGTCTTAAATGATATGTAAGAACGTAAAAATGCATTATTAATAATCTTATTTTGAGGCAAATTACGCAGATATTTATTCATCTTACATAAAGTAATTATTCGTAAATCTAAATACAATTCTTATTCTTTATTTCAAAGGAATTAGGAATTTCTCTAAAGTTGTTGCCACCTACTGAAATATAAGATTTTGCACCTATAGAAAACTTTACTATTCGCCGCATTTGATAATATTTCTCGAATCAGTTCTCCAAAGCAGCAGTACAGTTTTGATTTACAAAAGTATTTCTAGAACGAGAGAAAACGTGGTTAATCTAAAATTGAAAAATTTATCAAAACAGAACTCATTTTATATCTTTGATTCATGTACTGGATAAATGTAGCTTGATTGAATAGAGTTTGATTTAGCCTTTATCAATAAAAGTTGCATATTCACTGCTATTATTTCAACATTTGCATGTGAAAAGATGCTTAACGTTGGTCTTTCAGATAAATTATAGTTTATCAGGACGACGATTTCGCGTAGAAACTCAGTGTAATAACTTCGATTCCAGAATGTATTTATCATAAATTTTCTAATCATGAAATTGATTAAGAATTATTTTAAGATTATCATACATAATATTTTATAATAATAATCGTTTATGTGTCAAAAACTACTTGATAAGGTTTAATAAACCAAGTATGGCATTTAGTGTAACCTTATACTTATATTATATTATTGAGGTAATAAACACAAGGTTTCTTTGCTGCCATTGATTTTCAGAAACGTTTCCGAGTAGTTTTTATAGTATTTTAATCTGTTGTCTTAACCCGGATTATCGTTTTTTAAGTTGCTAGATGTCCTCAAATAAATATTAAAGCAGCGTAATTGAATTTATACATGTAAGAGTAACAAAATAATATGGATTTTAATATCAATTTTAAATCTGTTAGTCTATCGTGTTTGTCTGAAAAACATGCATCGCGGACATGAAATTGTTTACTTGAGAATGATAGCATCCAAATAACCTATATTCTGGATTGGGACAACTGATTAATATACTGTAAAAGCTATTGGGAAACGTTTCCGAAAATCTATGGCAGCAAATAAACTTTGTTTTTATAAATTCTTCTTTAAATCGCTAAAATAAATTAGTTACCGACGTTTTTAAAGGTAAAGAATGCTCGGAATCGTAGGTAGAGTTGCAAAGGCTAGAAAAAACCCGGTTTAAACCTGGAAATCAACCGGGATTTTTTTTAATAAACTTGGTTTTTTGAGAATAAACCAGGTCTTTTGGCAATAAACCTGGGAATAAACCGGGTCTATTGGAAATAAACCGGATTTTTGCAACTCTAATCGCAGGTAACTCGGAAGATGTTATTGTATATTTTCGTTCGTGTTTATAATATATTATCCTAGATTAAGAAACTTCTGTCTATTTTACAGTGCATAATAGTTAAAAGGAACGATTTTCTATATTTTTTCCCGTAAAAAAGAAAATGAAATATAGGAAACTTAAATTTTATTTTTCCTCACTCTTTTCTTTCATTTTTCTGTGAAAGCAATCTCCTTGAAAACTAAAAGAACACCAAATAATAATAAAGCTAATTTAAATGTATTTACATTAAATAATAGTATTGACATATGAAATAAATTCTATGCATTTGGGGAAACAAGTAAACTTATGTAATATTAACAAGATCAGTATCTTCTCAGACAAACATAAATAAAACATTGTGTTTTCAGTAATGTAGTTAGAGTTTGTGTGTAAACATAAAGGGAATTTCTGTTATATACTTGTTATAAATCTATTGGTAAAATAAGTGAAATGGAATAGGTTAATCATATTAGATTTACATTTAAGAGATATTATCTATGACTATTCTTTTCTTTGCTTTAAACAGCTTTAAATTGTGTGCACAACAGCATATTATTCTATACAACTTGTTATAAAAATGCTATTGTGTAGAAATTCGCCGATTTGTATGTTTTAGTTGTATGAGTATAATTATTGTGTCATTATTAAAGAATCCATTTGAATCATTGAAAAACGTTTCGATAATAGTTGTTTTAAATGATCAGTGTAAGAGTAACCAATAAAAGTTAGCAAACAATAAACCCAATAAAGTGCAATTATGTATTAACAGCAAGTCCTAATGCGTGAAATGTGTATTATTAATTAAGCTGTGTTAAGTGCAATTGCGTATATTCATATGCATTTGCATATTTTGGCTGTATTTTCTATGAATGTCAGAAAATTTATCCAAAAAGCATAGTTCCGTTATTTTTTCAATAAGTAAAAATATATGAATTCAGAACGCACATATGACCTGAAGTAGTAAGAGAAAAAAGAAAAGCATGAAATGGTCCATCTCATCGTAAACTGTTATATTAAAGTCTGACTGCCTGCTTGTGTTTCAGAAATCTTTCTCCTAGAATATCGAACGGTGGTCGATGGAGTTTGGAACCAGTTATCTACATCTATCGGATGATATCATATAATTTAAAAAATTAAATGAATGGTGAAAAAAATCGATTTTATATTTTTGATATATATCAAAATATTTTTCAAGAAAACTATAAGATTAGAAACAAGTTTACCTATTAAAACTTCACTAATCAGTTTTGTTCTACAAAACAAAAAAGCTTCTGTCGACAAAGTGACATTAAAAAATAATTCCAGCAAATTTCTTTTTAGTTTTACATTCAGCCAATGAGGTTAAACATAAACAAATCATAAACAATTTTAGGCTATTGGTATTTAATCGCCCAGTTATCGGCTCTATTAAGCCATTCACGACGAGAATAGTTTACATTTTTTAAAATTCTTCAAACCAGTTGACACCAGTTTTTCCATGCTGTAATGTTGACTTATTTAAACTGTAAATATTTCAGATTAGATTGGGAAAATTCCGTGCTAAAATACTGGTTTCCAAATTTAAATGTTTCGTGCTTCTTAAGTGACAAGTTTTCTTGCCATTTGGCGTTAATGAGTTAACATCAAATGGATTTAAAATAGAAACATAGCTTTTCAACTGATTAATTCTTAGAGGTAGCATTTAAAATTCGTCACAAATGACCTAAAAGTGAGAAAATTATAATTTTAAAGCATTTATTTTAATTAATCAATCGGAAATATTTTGCGTTAGTTCATCAATATCACGTCATTTTAGTTTAAGATCGTCAAAATAACGTTATTTTTTTAATTCCACAATGTGAAAAATTAGAAGCCAATCTTTAAAGTAAGAATTTTTGATTTGACAAATGGGGTCATAGAAAGCATGACCATTAACTGAGACAAATTTTAGCTTGCCTTGTAAATAAGATTTTATACTTTATACTTAATATTTAATCAAATTAATAATATTTATTTTATTCTAAATGTTATGTTTTGTAAACATACATAACAATTATATTTATTCCCCCCCCCTTCCCCCAAAGAATCGAAAGCTCCCACGAAGCTTAAAAGCAACACATCGAGTTGCCATGAAGTTTAGTAAACCTTAAATTACACAAACTGGTGTAACCCCTTCACGACGGGCCACTGATTTACAATTTTTAATCTTTTAGTACCATTAATTCTATACCTTTGAACAATCATAGAAATTTTGCGATTAAATAAGGATATTTTATTATTCAAAACTACTGGTAGAAAACTGAGAATTGAGTTCACTCTATGCGTCATGTATACTTGACACTCGTTGCGACGGGGTTAAGTCACGAAAAAAGATTATGAAGATGAAATGAGTGCAGAAGTGTATTTTTTAGATTGTACGGAAGTGCATTAGCAAAAGTAAAAGACAGATAAACGCCTTTGATATGGCAAAAAAGTACTAGTGTCCCCTTCCATTTTTATTTATTTATTTTTTTTAAATCCAACTGAAAAAAAATCTTTCTAAGATTTTCCAACAACTTTTAAAAGTGTTTATGACTTAGTTTTGTTTGGCAGTCTGTCTGTCTGATTACGCTCTAACTTTCGTAAATATACTTCGATTACAACGAAATTGATATATATTAATGAACGTTTACTACAGCATATAGCCTATTGAAAATGGAGGATTTATAATCTGTTTACTGGGACTCACAAAAAAAGTCCGTTATATTTGGTCTATATGAAGATAAATGTGTATAGTGTATTTTAATAACGTTCAACAATTCAAATTTGATCAAATTGATATGCATTACTGAGGTACATAACAAAATGATTTCTATGCAATATGTAGAGCAAAGTATTTATCGTTCATTTACAGGGACTCGCAAAATAATTGGTTTGTTGTTTTTAATTGTGTAATGTATTTTCCAGCTGAACTATATTTAGTATTCTAAGAAATGTTTGTTGATTATAAAATAATTCATTTTTAGGACTACCAAAGAACGGGATACATTGCCGTTTATAAATGGTGATTGCTAGAGGTGCATTTCTAGTTGTGTTATGCCTATATAACCTGCATTTAATTTTAGCTTAATATGTGGAGTACATAAAATATGTAGATAATATACAGAGCTATATAAAAGAAATCGCTTACATTTCCATCTAATAGCAGAAATTTCTAAAAGTGAATTTTAAATTGTTGTATATGTTTTCTAATTTAACTAAATATTATCATACTGTCTACTGCATATACAAAATATAGAGATCATATGAATGTGTGAGGTGGAAAAAGATAATATTCCAGCTGATGTAAATGTTGAGGAAACACAAAAAACGTTTATGTAGAAAAACTATAAATTTTAGAGAAATATTCACTATTATTCGATTTTAAGACTTGTGGATGAGGGTCGATCCTATAAATTTCAAGGAAAAATACTGATTAATTCATTAGTTATTATTAATTAAACTATATCAATTTATTTTTCATATTTTTGGATTGTTATCCTTTTTCACTCAGCCGTTCATATATAAGGCTGAAAAAAAAAAACAATTCATCTACTCTTTCGACTATAGGCTGAAAGTGGGTTTTTAAATTTGTTTTGCGTTTTCTAAACAGCTTACTTATGTATCATCTTTCACTTTATTTAATGGTATTTTTTTTTTTTTGCAGTATTCTGGATTTTTTTTTTATTGTGTTTCATAATCTATGCTTGATGCATGATTTTTCTTTCTTGTTAAATTTTTTATTGGATTTATGCCAAGCAACAATAAGTAGCATTATATAATCTAACAAATGGAAAAATCTGTATTTCTTATTCTTTTATTGTGTTAACCAGACAATTCCCATTGAATTCTCCCATCTATCCTTTTTATGCTATTTGGACTTCTGATTTTATGTATACTCGATTGAAAACAGTAAGTTAATTTGAGAAGAATGACATTGGAGAAAACAGGATTTTATTTTATTGTTTAAAAAAAGAAAATACTTTAAATTTCGTTAATTATCTTCATCTTAAAATTTCTGAATGGAAAATAAAAATGTTTAAAACTCAAAAACTGTATAATTAATACTGAAACAAAATAAAATGTATTTAGATTGGGTAATAGTATTAGCAAATTAAATAAATGTTTTGTATCTAAGGAAATTAATATACATGTAACTTTAATGAGTTCAACAGTCAACGTATGATTAAAATATAGCTGCTTATTAATGTGGTTAGAGATTGTCTACAACAATAGTGATTATTCCCACTGCAATTGTTATAAATGTATAGATGAAATGGGAGACGTTGGGCAGATTAATCACTTAAACGTTACATTCAGGAATATATTTACCGATCTTTGCGCTTCTGTTGGGAAACAGTTTATGCTATACAATCTCTTACAGAATTACTATATAATATGCTTCATCTTATGTGATATGAGAATTATCATTGTTTCCTCTTTTATGGTTTTAATTTGTCTATTTGCAGAACATTACTAAAATATTAGCTTAAAATGTTTAAGTATAACAAATGACAAAAAAAGAGACGATTACATAATATCTTTAAATCTTTCTGGTTAATCTATCCAACATTTAAATAAACATTTTTACGTTTTGAATTAACAGTAAACTACGTGATCTAATTACTTGATGATCCACACAATAATAAAGCATAATGTAATTGTGCACTGTCATCTCCTTTTTGGAGATAAGTTATGCCGATTTCAACAAGTTGGAAATTGTATATCAAACGTGGCAAATGAGGTGCGTTTGTACAATAGCTAGTTATATAAATATTCAAATCTTGATGATTTTTAATTATGTGAAATGCATTATATCATCTGCAGATTAATTTCTGTAATAAAATAAGTATCTCGGTCGCTTGACGATTAAACCTCGGAAGCTCCTGTAACAAAAAAGCACAGATTAAAAAAAATCAAATTTCTTAATAAAAGTTTTTATCAATATTTTCGAAATTTTTGATTCGATTTGCATAAAATTTTAAATGTCTCGACAAATTTCTGCAACGATAATAAATCTTAAATTTCAAACCATTCAGTTGGGTAGTTTTTGTGTTGTTATATGCGGACGGACGGACCAGACGACGACAATAGGTGCTACGCATTTATATAATTACGAACACATCTAAAAATACACTGTTATATCGGACTCTTTGTTTACCTTGCCATGGGTAATGTACTTCTATTGTTAAACTGTTGAAATGAATGATTGACACCAGGATTTACAAACAAATTTAGGAATTTATGTTAAAATAGGCAAAAGTTTTTCTTTACATACAATATAAAAGCAAAACTTTATTCCAAAATTCTGGTGCCATTGCAACATTTTGTGAATAAATTAAATAATTTAAGTAGTATATCTATAACCGGTGGTATGGTACTGTCATTCAAGGTGTTAAATACTGGGATGTAACCATTCCGCCATTCGAAATCTAGGGTGCTAATCTTCAAATTTCACAATTTTGTAAAATTATGTTATTTTTTTTGTTTCTTTTGTTGGTACTAGATTGCATAACTGCCAACATTTACGTTTTTTTCCTACTGCTATTTTTAAATAGAAAAATTTCAGTTATCAATCATCATTTATCAAAATTTCAATTAATTTCAATCTTAAAATTTCGACGATTAAAAAAGAAATCTATACTAATATTATAAAGGAGTAAAGATTGTTTGTTTGTTTGTAGGGGGTAATCTCTGGAACTACCGAACCGATTTCAAAAGTGATGGTGGGAAATTGATGGTGACAACCCCTGCTCCAACATAGGCTATATTTTATGTCGGTGCCACTGACTTCAGGCGGGTGCAGGAGCGAAAAACGTTCTAAAATTGCGATTTTTTGTATACCGAAGGAGATAGAAATTAAAAATTTGGCATTGTAGCTACATGTAAGATGTAAATGCTCTCTAGGAACAAATTAAAAAAAAATTCAAAATTTAAAGGGGTGAAATAAGCGAAAAGCGTTCTAAAATCATTCTAAATTACAATTTCTATGGAATCTCTGGAACTACAGAACCGATTTCAAAAGTGATGGTGGCAAATTGATGGTGACAAACCCTGCTCCAACATCGGCCATATTTTATGTCGGTGCCACTAACCCCAGGGAGGTTCAGGAGCGAAAAACATTCTAAAATTGCGATTTTTTGTATACCGAAGGAGATAGAAATTTGAAAATTGGCACTGTAGTTACATATAAGATGTAAATGCTCTCTAGGAACAAATAAAAAAAAAATTCGAAATTTAAAAGGGGGCGAAAAGCGAAAAGCGTTCTAAAAACATTCTTCATTACAATTTCTATGGAATCTCTGGAACTACAGAACCGATTTCAAAAGTGATGGAGGCAAATTGATGGTGACAACACCTGTTCCAACATAGGCTATATTTTATGTCGGTGCCTTTAACCCAAGGGGTGTGCAGGAGCGAAAAACGTTCTGAAATTGCGATTTTTTGTATACCGCAGGAGCTAGAAATTTGAAATTTGGCACTGTAGTTACTTATAAGATGTAAATGCTCTCTAGGAACAAATTTAAAAAAATCGAAATTTAAAAGGGTGAAATAAGCGAAAAGCGTTCTAAAAACATTCTAAATTACAATTTCTGTGGAAATCTCTGGAACTACAGAACATATTTCAAAAGTAATGGTGGCAAATTGATGGTGACAACCCCTGCTCCAACATCGGCCATATTTTATGTCGGTGCAACTAACCCCAGGGGGGTGCAGGAGCGAAAAACGTTCTAAAATTGCGATTTTTTGTATACCGCAGGAGCTAGAAATTTGAAATTTGGCACTGTAGTTACTTATAAGATGTAAATGCTCTCTAGGAACAAATTAAAAAAAAATCGAAATTTAAAAGGGGGCTAAAAGCGAAAAGCGTTCTAAAAACATTCTTCATTACAATTTCTATGGAATCTCTGGAACTATAGAACCGATTTCAAAAGTGATGGAGGCAAATTGATGGTGACAACACCTGTTCCAACATAGGCTATATTTTATGTCGGTGCCTTTAACCCCAGGGGGGTGCAGGAGCGAAAAACGTTCTAAAATTGCGATTTTTTGTATACCGCAGGAGCTAGAAATTTGAAATTTGGCACTGTAGTTACTTATAAGATGTAAATGCTCTCTAGGAACAAATTAAAAAAAATTCAAAATTTAAAAGGGTGAAATAAGCGAAAAGCGTTCTAAAAACATTCTAAATTACAATTTCTGTGGAATCTCTGGAACTATAGAACCAATTTCAAAAGTGATGGTGGCAAATTGATGGTGACAACCCCTGCTCAAACATAGGCTATATTTTATGTCGGTGCGACTAACCCCACGGGTGTGCAGGAGCGAAAAACGTTCTAAAATTGCGATTTTTTTTTACACCGAAGTAGCTAGAAACTTGAAATTTGGCATTGTAGTTACTTATAAAATGTAAATGCTCTCTAAGAACAAATAAAAAAAAAATTGAAATTTAAAAGTGTGAAATAACCGAAAAGCGTTCTAAAAACATTCTAAATTACAATTTCTATGGAATTTCTGGAACTACAGAACCGATTTCAAAAGTAATGGTAGCAAATTGATGGTGACAATCCCACTCCAACATAGGCTATATTTTATGTCGGTGTCACTAACACCAATGGGGTGCAGAAGCGAAAAACTTGCGAAAATTGCTTCTTTTTTGTACTGAAGGAGCTAGAAATTTGAAATTTAACATTGTAGTTACTTATAAGATGTAAATGCTCTCTAAAAACAAAATAAAAAGAATTCGAAATTTAAAAGGGTGAAATGAGCGAAAAGCGTTCTAAAAACATTCTAAATTACAATTTCTATGGAATCTCTGGAACTACAGAACCGATTTCAAAAGTGATGGTGGCAAATTGGTGGCGACAATCCCTACTCCAACAGCCTCTTTAATAAAAAGCTATGCGATGCTGACGACTGGGTTTTTCGCTAATTGTTTTCTCAGATTAATCTCGGAAAATGAAACCATTGAAGTAGCTCAAAAAAATAATAGCTCGAAAAGTATTTATCAGAAATTTTTTAGACAAACTGCGTTTGAAAAGTCAAAAATTGTATTTTTCTTGATATAAATTTCAAATCTAATGATTATGCCGTTTTTTAAATATTGAATTTCAAAAATTACCAAATTTCACAATGGAGTAACATAGCGAAACCTTCATGCGTAAAAATATAATGATAAGGGCGACGTGTCCTATATTGGCACGAGTCACAAATTATGGTAGCCTTTTTATTCTGTTAAAATATAAGAGTGAATTATGAAATGTCAATATTTTGTTTGATTAAAAGTTCGTTAAGAGAAATTGACCAGCGTAGCGGGCGTAGCTTGCTAGTTCATTTATAAAACAGAAACCAAAAAGGAGGAAAGAAAACTTATTCGTGTTTTACTCATATCCGTTTTCACCTCCATCTTATATGCTTTCTGACACATTCATCAAGTGATTTCCATTTGTAAATGTATAAATCTTTATAACCGTTAATTGTTATAAATATATATAATTACGTTATTTATCACATAAAGCGTTATAATCTTATTTAAACTAAATACACGTCGTTTGAAATCGTGATCACGATTGCGTGCAATTATAAAGCAGGATGTCTTAGAAGATGACTGATTTAAGACAGTGAGACATACTTATTTTTGGAATAGGTCTTAGTATCACAATAAATCTTATATTATGAGTATCCCAAAAATGAGGACAGGTTTTACAGTCGGTCTCAAAAGTTTAGGCACGCACACAAATATGATAATAAAATTGGAAGAATAAATATATGGAATAATTTCATAATAAACATTCAAAATGTAACTGAAATGAAACAGAATACAGAATTATAATGGTTTCAACATCATTATTTAGTTAAAATATAATACACTTTTTTATTTTTATTAAAAACCCTTGTCTCAAAATTTTAAGTACATTATGCAAATATTAACATATGTTAGACTGGATTTAACCAGTCGACCGTTCTGTTCTTTAGTAAATTATTTTAAAGGGTCTTTCTCGAATATATTGTAGTACATTCGCACAAATTTAAAATTCTACAGTGCGGTATAACTCAATTTAAAACAGAATCTTAAACTACATAATGAATATCTTCGATACTACAGAACACGAACTCATTTTATTTTCACAAACATAAAAGACGTCCTCTCGCAGGCCGAGATAAACGGAACTCTTGTTTTACTGAGTTGTTTAATTACATAAAGAATTAAAATTGACTTGTTGTCAAACTAAAAAAGAGAATGAGCAAACATGAAATATAAAACTTATAATTGCGATACGCTTGCTTCAACATTCCGGCTGTCGTTGACATGTTGACAAATATTCAAAAATTTGAAATTTTATGCTAAGAACAATAAGTTTAAACACAATTTTATAGAATTAAATGTTGCAGTAACAAAAAAAACTAAATAAATGCACTCATATAATTAAAAAAAAGTATATCTATACACGTCAATATTTGCATTTACATTGTTTCTAATTATCATTTTCAAAAGGCAATACACGAAGTTTAGTTACTGGTCTTTTGAAAATTCCCTTTTTAGTTTTAACTTTTACAACCCTCACTTTATTATCCCTTCCTGGATGTAATTCCACTATTCTACCCAATAACCAATTACAAACTGGCAAATTGTCTTCTTTCAAGACAACCATGGTGCCTAACTTTACATTATCCTTCTCATAATACCATTTAGTTCTCTGTTGTAAAGTACTGAGATAATTATTTGACCATTTTTTCCAGATGTTTTGAATTATTTTAGTCAGTTTTTGCCAAATTTTTAACCTATTATCATTTACAGTTAACAGATTAGGTTCTGGAATAGCTGTAATAGGTCTTTCAATCAAGAAATGAGCGGGAGTTAAGGCATCATAATCATCTGAGTCTACTGAAAGAGGATAGAGCGGACGAGAAATTCAGATTCCTTCAATTTGGATTATTACCGTTCCTCATAGGTCAATTATAAATTGCCAACTACACGTCTAAGATGGTATTTGACTGATTTAACGGCTGCTTCCCAAAGACCACCGTGATTGGGAGATCTTGGAGGAATGAAATTCCAATCTATTCCTTCATTTGCCAAAAAAATTACCTAAATTTTCATTAGAATTTTCTACTAATTCCTTCGATCGTTTTAACTCAGTATTGCTCCCTGTGAAATTGGTTGCATTGTCTGAGAAAATACGAGAACATTTCCCACGCCTGCTGATAAATCTTTTTAGGGCAGCGATAAATGCATCGCTTGATAAATCAGTTACTAATTCTAAATGACAGGCCTTTGTAACAAGACAAATGAAAATACAAACGTAAACTTTATTCAATTTACGTTTCCTTCGGTTTGGATACTTTATCATGAAATTTCAAAAAAAAAATCTACACCTACACAATTAAATAGAATTATTATTTGGATTATTTTCATAATAATCTCATTCAAAATAAAAATGAACGGTGACTGAAGGATGAATGACGTTACATTACATTCTATGGGAAAAAATCTTTTGCGGTGTATTATAACAATGTTAGACTATTTCAAACATATTGAAATTGACATATATATATCATTAATGTACACTACAAGATGCTTACTGTAGAATATGTTGTGCAGAGTATTCATCGTTCATTTACAGGGAAAAACAAAAGACATAGGTTACTGTATTGTATATGAACAATAATTGTTGGAAGTTTGTTTACAGTTGTGGTACGCGTTTGTATATTTAACTATTTTTTGGCCTATTACTAGGTGTGCATAGGTTTTATAAATCATATAGAAGGCTGCACAATACATCTTTAGTATATTTACATATATTGAAGGACCTTGCTGAAAAGGAATTTACAACTGTGCTATGCGTTTCTTAACTGAACTTAATTTAACATACAACGTAGCATACATGCAATCTATAATCTGTACAATCTAATCTATACAGGGCTGCACAAAACAAATCTGTTATTTTTTCAACTATTGAGGGTAATTGCTGAAATAGGGATTTCAAATTTTTGTTTGGCGTTTTTCAAATTCATTACTTAGACATCATCATTCACCTTATTAATTTGTAAATTTTTTGACAATATTTTGAATGTGTTGGAAAACATTTCATAATCAATGCTTGACGCAGGATTTTACGTTCTTTTGTTTTTACTATATAGGCTTTAATTTTCATAAAAATTGATTAATCGTCACACCGAATTTTAATATGATGGTAAGGTGCACAGTGGTACTTTACGTTTTTAAAATACTCATCTTATCGTGTAAAGTTCTTTTGTTATGGGGGCAACTCAAAAATTTTAATGTATCATCATCTACTGTGCATCAAAATAAGTGATAATGACAATTTACTGACTGAGATTTAATATGAATATGATATACTCTGCTGCGTCAGGTCGGGTAATTTTAGCCATACACGATCTGACCCGTAGTTAGGTTGGATTAGCAATATATTTTTCTTGCGGGTTGGGTTTGGCAACCATTTTTCCAAAAGAATGTTTATAATATTGTTTAAGATGGAAAACTGTATTTGAATATAAATGGGTATATTGTTTGGGGTTTGTGTTTATTGTATGGTATTGTATTGTATGGTAATGGGTATATTGTATGGGTTTGTTTATTTTTCATCATAACATATCAAATTGACCTCAGAAATATAATTACAGTCTCTGTTTAGTAATTACTTTAAAATAGGAATTAATGTATTAAAATATAGGGTTGAAATGCATAGTTTTTCCGGCTGACTTCAAATAGAATTTTCGGGTTTGAATTCGCATAAAGCGACTAGTGCAAGACTCTAATGTGAATAACATTACAGGATTGTTACAATAACACAAAGGTAAGAAACATTCCCTTAATTTATTTTTATTTTTTTGTTAAAAATTACTTGATAATTGTCGCAGATTTTAAAATAAATTACGACAAAACATTCAAAACATGCAGCGAGATCTTATATTTCGGATTATTGTATTTCAATTGATAACCAGAGATAGAAAAGAAAATGTAATTAAAATTGTTTATGCTACCATTGATTTATTTTGCTTTTCATGGGAAAATTAAATATACTACTCTAAAGACATGAAAGGTTTTTTGTTAATACTTTTTAGAAATCTATATACGGCTAGTGAAATCTTAATTAAACGATACATTTTAATTGATAAAACTAAATTGAATGCTTTAATGATCAAAGTTCATTATTAATTAACAATTGCCATTTAAAACTGGCACATTAAATGGCGAAAATTGAAAACTAAATTAACCCAACATTTCTTTAATGATTGTTATTTTGTTGAATGCTTAATTGAATGCTAAAAAATAACTTTTATTTTTTATATGTCAATAGTGGATATTACATATTCAAGATTTTTTTTATTTTTTTTTACCATAAATACAGTAGGCAGCATTCTTCAAACTAATATTTTTTGATTACGTACGATTAGAAAACGAGTATAATTAAAGTAATTAATTAATAACATAGATTTATTAGAAACAAAATAAAAAATTGTCATGTTAACTAGTAGTTTTTATTTACTTGTTAATGTCACTATATCGTATGTTTTTTTTTTTTTTTTTTTTATTTACAGACAACAATTCTACACTTTTTAATGCAGTTATTACACTACACAGGATTCTAATTATGATGAAAACAGTTTGGTTTATCCTAAAAATTTGATTATTTTTACTAAGCTACAAAAGATTAATCATATAACAGTTACAATTAAAACGCTTTTTAAACTCGCCTGTAAACTTTTAAACTTTTGTTGTTAATTGTTTTATCAAAATATTAGATAACATAAAATTTAAAATAATAGTGTTTTTATTTTAATTGTAGAAGCATACTTCTAATTCTTATTTCGAAACGTTTTCTTGCAACTGAAATGAAGGTGCATTTAAAGACAAATGGATATAAACATGAAAGTATTAATGAATTCGTTTAATAAACAAAGATAATTAAAAAAAACGCAAGGCATAAAATATTGACTTTTCAGCTTTTAAAGATAATGCTTTTTAGAGAAATTTTCATTGAATACCTTTTGGATTGAATGCCTTTTGAACAAAAAATCTTCTAATTTGAATGTCATTTTTGCCATATGTTTTAAGTTATGTTATTTTATTTTGAAAAACTAATAAAAAGGGAATAAAACATGTTTTAAATATATGTTAGGATTAAAGTATAATATCGATAATAATACAATAATGGAGGATCATCTGTATTAATTATACCGAAGGTCCTTAAGGATATTTATATACTAATTAATTTTTCAGCAGAGCTGAAATTAGGCTGTAAATTACTGAAATACAAAGGATGTGAATTATCACTTTACTAAACATCGTACAACCAATAAAGCGAAAAAATGTTCAGACCGGGGTTCGATCCCGGATCCCTTGGTATAGCGCACCAAGTGCTTTACCAGTTAAGTCATCCGGATGACATCCGGTCTAGCATTATCTCACACTTATATGGCTAGGCTACATCCCTGAAGAACAAGATGAAACGTCAATCATGAGCACAACTCCTAGTGGCCTACATGAGACAAACCAAACCCAGCATCGGTGAATATTATATACTAATTTATATTTTATATTAATATATACTTATTCACCGATTCTGGGTTTGGTCCATTTGTGCGTGATTTTATTTCTCTGTCAGTAGATAATTATTATTACATTATACAAATCTGAATATCTTGTTTATGGATTGTGGGAAATAATCGTAAAGAACTGAAAAGTAATCTATCTGATTAGATTTTAATTTATTTCTGAGTTTATTTCTAATACGATTAACATATACCGAGTTATCCACAATTCTAAAAAGAATTATTTGTCTTTAAAAACATCAGAAATGAATATGTTTTTGCGATTTAAAAAGAGAATTATGAAAAGAAAAAACGGTTTCTTTTACACGTACGGATTTTCGGAAATGTAGTAGTTTTTACAGTGTATTAATCAGTTTTCTCACCCTGGCATATAGATTTTTCGGACGCTATCAATTCTCAACTAAAAATTTGCATGTTCAACAAACATGTTTTACAGACAAACATGATAAATTAACAACATTAACATTAAAATTAGCACAAACTTTAGTATTATTGTGTTACACTTGCATCTATAAATTCAATTACGCAACTGAAAACTTTTAATTGAGAACTGGTAGCATTCTAAAAACTCCGGTTTCAGAAAAATGACTAACGCACTATAAAAACTACTCGGGAACGCAACAACTAAGTGGCAACCAAAGAAATTTTGTTTTTATAAATACGCCTTTAAATTTCGAAAGTACATTGATTCTGGGGTTTGTAAAGATAAAGAATGCTTTTCGGAAACGAGGGTAACTCGAAAGAGGTTATTGTGTATTTTCATATGTGGTTATATTTTATTTTTGCAGATTAAGAAACACTTGTCTTTTTTTCAGTTTACGCTCTATAGCGGAACAGTTCAATACTGGATTGTTCAAAATAGATGCTATGGTGATTATATCGTAAGCCGCTGGGGATTGAAATATGCTTCTACTTACAAAATTATACTGATCAAGTGCAGCTTTTAATTATACTATTTGTTTTATAAGGGACTACATGAATAGAGGAGGAGCTCCGAATACCGGCTAGGGTCCAAATACCGTCTAGTAAACGTTCTGATAACTGAGCGTAGCACAGCCTATCGGCGACACTTTGTACCTTTAATTGTGAGACGATATTCATGAGCAGTACGTCGCTGAAGTCTGTACCATTTCTAAACAGTAAGAGCAAAAGTTTCGACAAGACGGAGTCTGGGATATCAAATGATATCAAATGATATCAAATGATCAAATGATTCAGATACGTGTTTATAAGATTAAAAAAAAATACTAATCATAAATTGGCCCAAATTGACGATTAAATTTTCCTGACATATTTAGCTCCTAAATGCCCCACGCAAAATTATTGGTATTTTACTATATGTTTGCGTAGTGCCGGTTTTAAAGTAAACATGTCACTGGTCCAAATAACGGCCACCCAGATGAGCGTAAATACCGGCTAGCCGGTATTTGAATATCTCTGGGTTTGCTCAACATGAAAGGGAGGAAAACAAATGATTTACGTGATCATGGACGTTATATTGCATTGTTGCGTCATTTGTTGGATACTCCAAAATCGTCCGAAATAAATGGGAAGAGAAAGATGAAAAGTGACGGAGAAACAACTAAGGAAATATAGATCTTTAGGACAGCTTTTAAAAAGATGAAAAGGGAAGATATCCGTCACGGAACATGATGCAATTGTATATTTCCTTCAGGGTGCTTTCTCTGTGGACAACAAGGCAGAACACTGGGTTCGATGTTTATAATGCGATATGCGTGCCCATAGCGAATGCATTGACACAGGGAGTGATTACTGTGTTCGTAATTTTGTAGATAATCTACAATTCAAGAAGCAAGTTTTTGTTTGTTTAACACGTTGAAAACAAAACTAGGAATATAATGAAAAGAACTCGTTAAGATTTTTATAATTTTGACAAAAATGCTTGTTTATTGAAACTTCTGCGATCTTTCTGTGCATATTAAATGTCATTATTCCATAAAATGCATTAAAGCAATGTTCTTCTCTCTTATAATTAACGAAATTAGCCATACTGGTGATTATTTTAGAAAAAACTCAGGTAGCCGGCATTTAAACTCATTTATGTCATTTTCTGAACTCCAAATTTGTTGACGTTCGGAATTTTTTCTTTTTATAAACAGAAATTGCTTTTTAACCTTTTTTTTTTGTTTCTTGACGGATGTGAAACATAGCAAGCTACACTACACTGTAAAAAATGACCAGTGTTTCTTATTTTATGAAAATATACTATAACCATGAACGAAAACATAATATAATCTTTTGAGTTATCCGAAATTCCGAAAAACGTGTTCCATTCTCTTTTGAATCCCCCAGAAACCAATACATTTCGAAAATTTAAAGAATTATTTATAAAAGCAAAGTTTGTTTCCCGTATTTTTCAGAAACGTTTCCGAATAGTTTTTAGAGTGTATTTATCAGTTTCCCCAGTCTGTAATACCTGTTTTTTGAATGTCATCAATTCTCAAGTAAACGTTTTCAGCTGCATAAGTTAATTTATAAATGAAAGAGTAATGAAATAATCTTAATTTTAACGTTAATCTTAACGCTGTTAATTTTGCATGTTTGTCTGTTAAACATATTTGTTGAACATGAAAATGTTTACTTGAGAATGGATAGCATCGGAGGAAATATATTCCAGGCTTAGAAAACTGAAACTTATGCTTAGAAAACTGAATACTTTAAAAGCTACTCGAAAGCGTTTCGAAACTTACGGGCAGCGAGAGAAATTGTTTTTATATATGATTCTTTAAATCTCGAAATGCCATTGATGTCTGACGTTTCTAAAGATAAAGAAACACTTTTCATAATTATGGTTAACAAGGATGAGTTTATATTATAAATTTATTCGTGATTATATTATATTTTCGTAGATTAAGAAACATTTGTCATTTTTTATAGTGTACCACGAATTTTTGCTCCGCTATTTTCAAAATTGTAGCATCCGGATTGAAAATAAAAGTGCTAGTCTGTATTTGGATCTACTCCTCTATAAAAATACGAAATTTAATTCTTTGTTAAGGACTTTTATTCTTATAACTAGTGCTTAGAAATATGCTGTCATCCTTCTTAGAAGGGCATTAATACAAATTAATTTCTTTTACGGCCAAAAACTTACCGAGTTATAACACGTACAATTTTATAAATTTTCAGGGTTTTCCGGTATTAAACGCGCGTTTTTCCTCTTTTATAATTAAAAACTGACATAATGCGTAAATAAGAACAGAATAAAGAATAAGCCCAAATTAACCAACGAAAATGTTTATTTTAAATCCACAGATTCAAGATTCTTGTATTAACTTTCTAACGATCAATGTTCTACTACATTAAATAATATAATACTTAAAAGATACTTTAGTCGATTATTGACAAATGATATTAAAAAAATATATATTATAATGGATTTCAGAGAATGTTATAGTAAGTAAGAAGTATATTCCATATTTTAATGCGTTTTCAACTACAATAAAAATAACATAAAGGTTTTTATACTTAACATTTAATTTTTACTAACATGCTGTTGAAATATGTTTCACGATTGAAAATTTAAATGTGTTTTTCATGAATTATTCATAAAACAGAATTTTTGTCAGCGTTTATTTAAAATGCATTCTTCAGTTTTAAAAGCAACAATCCAATATTATACATAAATATATCAAACTTTTCAAAATTTGTTGTCCTGTGTACAGATTTGAAAATGAATCCTTTAAAATATAAACATTAAGAACTATTTTAATGCTGTTACTCATATTAAAATTATTTTTGTACTATTCAGTGAAATGATGATTAAGCATTTCACATTTGAATACGTATTATTTTACTAGCCAATATATATGAAGTCTTCATTAAAATATTCCACCAAATGTTGTATACAGCTGAATAAACATAAAATATCATGTTTTAAGTATATAGAGGAATAGCATATGTATTAATCTTTTATTGACAAAATTTTCTACTACAATTAATATTAGAAAAACAATTACTTTAGAAGATCACTGACACATGTAATACGAAAATATAATAAATAAATTACGTGCGTTGAATGTTAAAGGATACGAGAATAAATGAGACATATTACATTTTTTTGTGCTTTAGTTCTCTTAATAAAGGAATAACATGTAACTAGATTTTTGTATTTAACATTTTGTTTCTAACAATAAGCAGTTCAAGTATGTTTCATGATCAAAATTTAAATGTTTCTTCATGAATTATTTATAAAGTGGAAGTATCTCGAAGAATTCATTTAAAATGCTTTAGTTTGAAAATAAATAACTGACAATTATATTGAAATAAAACAAACTTTTCGAAACTTGTTGTCATATGTACACAAATAAAAAAATGTATCTTTTAAGATGAAAAATTTAAATGAAATTACAATGTTCTTATGAATTTTAAAGATGTTCTGAGTTATTTATATTATTATTCCGTTATTTATCATTAAAAAATTAATTATAATTTAGAATTCATCCGAAATTTAGTCAAAATTTAGACGAAATGATAAAGTTTTTACTGAAGTATTTCACAATTTGATGTTTGCCTCTCGAAAAATGCTTCTTTTATTTCACATTCCCAAAAGGAACTAGTTAATTAATGTAATAGAATAGAAAGCAAATGGTGACAGTGACTTTTTCAGAATTATACGTTATTTTTTAAATTACTAGTATATTTTATATAGTAATTTTAAATAATTCATTATTGGTGCAATCTTTGATTTTGATTTGTGTCCGAAAACATCAGTTGGGGCATTACTGTGGATAACGATACGATTTTCCTGTCTGAGTGTGGGTAACTATCGTAAAAAGCATCTGATTATCTTGAAACTGCCTAGATATGTTGGTGAAGTATTTGGAATCTGTTTGGTTTAATTTGGTTTAATTTGATTCGCACGATTAATAGAGGACATTTTCTTGTCATAATGTTTTACTATGAAAATTCGAACGATTAAAAAATATATCATTCACTAAAATAAAATACCTCCTAATTGATTTAAATATTACACATTATGAATGTTTATTTTTTATTATGCAGGTCTTAAGTTAATCTTGTCGGTTAGAAATTTTAGCATTACATTTTATACAGATTTGACAATAGTTGTGTAATTTTTAGTGGAATGTTGATAATCCTTGTTTTTAAAATATGTGCATTTGAAGTTTTCATTTTTTTATGTAGTTGAAAATTTTTACCTTTAATTTTCCATTTAGCTGTTACAGTAAGTATTTAATGGTCTATCACAAAAAAGAAAATCTACTAAAAATTTATAAAATATCTCTTAATGTTATAATATTTAAATTAAAGTGAATAGGATGTCAATAATAATAATAATAATAATAATAATAATAATAATAATAATAATAAATTTTCCTGTTTATTTCGCCCATGTTAATTTGTGTGGAGAACGGCTATGCTGTGAAAAGTGAAATAATACTTAAATTAAGGAAATAAAATTAACCTGTTACCATAAAAACCGGAAGTATTTTTTGCAAAAATAGATTTCCTATTTTTATACATGAACAATTATGTTGCCATCAACAATAAAGTATTTACAATGATAAAAGTAAAATTTGATTCACTACTACAGAAATTACAATTTAAATAAAATAAAATAGCAATATATAAATGTAGCATAAATGCAACCAATTTTGTACAGTAATAAAAATATTCCATTTTAACACAATTAACTTTAAACTAGCTGATCCGCCTGGCATTTCCTAACCCCGTGATAATAACCTTGAACAAACCTCGATTTTCTATGTTTTTATATCTTTGGAAAATCTTTTAAAAAACCTCGTTTCGGGAACATGCCTTCATCGTCTCCATCAACCCTCATGCCTTCGTCGTTGCCTTCGGCAGCGTGTATGGTTATACAAATGTACCTCTTTCCGAACGAATTTGTAGATCAGGATGCAGTGAATAGTGGGTTCTAAACAAATCTCTTTTCGAACGAACCTCCGCTATGGATCCACGCTGGCTACGGCACCATATAGTGGGCATGATGCGCGCCAGAAAATCGATCAGTCCCGCCTTTCACTGCAGAGGGGTGCATTCTTATAGAAACAAGCTTCTTTCTTCTTCCGCCTGAAAATTATTTAGTTCCATTTTCCAACACCGGGGGGGTGCATTCTGTTCTAAACAAATCTCTTTCAGGACAGAGCCTCCTGCACGAGTCTCCGCTGCCTACGGCACTGTAGAATAGGCGTGCTGCACAGCCACCAGAAAATACTTTAATTCCATCTTCCATCACCAGGGGGCGCCAGATATATATCTTAAAAAGTTTTCTATATCTTAATTAGTTCATGTTATAACAGCTGATAAATATTGAAAACGTTTGAAACAGAAACAAAATGGCGCGTTTTTTGATCTTACAAATGTGAAATTTAACATGTGACATGACATGTTACAAATGTGAAATTTGTAAGCTGAAGCCGAAAAAGATGATTATTAATCGAAAAAGGTGGTAGCTAGGGTCTAAGGTAAATTTTTGTAGTTCATATTGTAGCGGAAGTACATAAGAAGTTGATAGAAAAAAAACAACTAGTGAGTAGGACCATATTTAAGGGATCTATAGTAGGGGGGCGGGGGGCAAAAGGGGTCCACTGAAAATTCAGAACAGAATCCTATGATGAAAACTTGTTAAAAGGCCCTATTACTAAGCGTTTTACATCTTCAATTAGTCGAAATTGAACATAGGAAAATAATTAATGATTAGAATAAAATTTTAATGAAAAGTGTAAAAAATGGGATAAGATGGGTAGCGTAGGGGTGAAAAAGGTATTACCCATTAAAATATCAAGGGGCCCTACGGGTATATGGTCTGAACTGGAATATAAAAATGCGGAAAACTTAAATAGTGAGAGCCTCCCCTCCAAACAAAATCTATTTAAAAAGGGGCAAGTCAGTACCATTAACGTAATATTTAGTAAAAACTATTTAACCCTCACCCCAATACCTGTAAATGTAACAAATTATCTGTAAAATTACGTAAAATGCATTGTCAATATGCTCCTCCCCCCCCCCCCAATCCGCTCAACTTTTACAAATGCAGAATTAATATCTGACATTGAAAATTTTAAGTCATGAAATAAATTTCTTTTTGCACAATTATTTTTTTTTCTAAAATAAAGACAAATTGCTAGCCGATTTTCATAAAAATTGTATTTTTGGATGTAGAAAAGTTTTCTGGGTATGTATGCCAAGTTTCAAATCGATACATCAAATAATTTTCTTAATTTAAAAAAAAAATCTTTAATATCTGACCATCTGGCATATCAATGCTTCTCCTTCAAATATAATTTCCATCGCCATTTTATAAAGCAGGTGTTCTTTTGTCTTACCGTTTTGACATAAAAAAATAGCATTTTCAATGCGAAATCTAACGAGTTTTTAATTAATATTCAGCAAATTTTGGATCGATTTTTATTAAACTTGAAACACTGGAAATCTTGGAATATTTTGCGTAGTTTGCATTTCGCATCATTAACATCATAATATTAATTAACCCTTTAATACGGAATAAGTGGTTTTGGGTCATTGCATATCAGTGCTTCTTTCTCCTTTCAAATATCATTTGTTTCGGCATGAAAATCTTTCTAGAAAGCGAGTCTCGACACAAAGGTCCTAGTCTGGGCAAGTTTAGTTTCAAATGATGTCATTGGACGATTCTGTGGTTACTGCTAAGACTCGACGCAGGGTCTCGATTTAGGCAGGCAATCACATTTGCACGTCTTTTACAAGAGACCGGTTACTGATTGTTCTAATGAGTTTTAAGTTAATATCTTCGCTAATTATTAAATTATTAAAAAACTGAGCCTCAGGTGCATCAGAAGCCTGGGACTATCTAAATCCAAATTTACAGATTTGTACAAGCGATAGATTTCGCTCGCCATCGCCGACAGAGAGACAGACGGACAAACACACACACACACTGAGCAAAACTTTCTTTTTTTAATATAGATAAGTTAATTTCAGGGTGATTTCGACATATCTCTATCGAAAAATATTACCATTTATTTAGATATTTTAAGTATTATAAAATAATCACACAAAAATATTTTTCAAAACAAAAGTTGTCAATGCGTTTCAATTTTAGAGAGTTTAAACTAAGTTTACGTTCTGTAGGAGTATTCTATATCATGTTTTAATTTTTATAGGGATCTTTGCTACACAATATATTATTTTATTAATACAATAATTGAATATGTTTAGTGTTTGTTGCGTAATTAAGTACACTGTTAAAAATAAATCCTCAAATTCACGGTAAAACTACTGGCAGCAAAGTAGCCGGACTTTTTCCGTTCCGTTAGTAGATTTTCCGTTTTGAAAGATAAAAGAAGGACAAACTCCGTTTGCAGAAGCGGTAACTTTTCGTTAACGATCTCAGAAATCACGGAAATATACCTGGCAGCACTGGTCGGAAAGGAAATTATCCGTAAAGAATACACTCGGCTTTTAAAAAATTACCTCTCTACATGTGCTGCCATATGTCGACTATTGTGGGAGTATTTACGATCTGATATACTTGAAGAATATTTTCCGGCCGACATCGGGTTTGAACCAGGGATGACCACGTCTCGAGTCAAGTGTCTTGCCCGTTAGACCAGTGGGCGCTTGTTAGAGTAGCAGTTTTAAAGGATGATATGGGGTTTTTCAAAATGGCGGCTTAGAACTTGGAAGCTTGGTAATTTTGAAGTTAATAGCGGGGAGATTTCGTTATGAGATGATGTTCATGTTTTAAAATTGTAATATTAATAGAGGATAAAAAAATGAATTATATATATATTCTTAATTTGATTGTTAGATGTAAAATATGAATGTTATATTTTGAAATAAATTCGATAAAAAATGTTTGCTTTTTTGAGAAAATCGATTTTTTTTTCAACTATTATATATTTTTAAAATGTGTTCGCTTAGAATATATTTTCAGTGCGAGTGCTTTTTATTACTTTAAAAAATAAATTTCGAATAATTTTAAATGAATGAGAAAAATGTTATTATTATTTTTTTTTATTCGAAAGCATTATTATTATTTTTTTTTTATTAAAATCGATTTTTTTTACTTAATTTAACTTATTATATATTTTACTTAATGTATATTTTTTAATCTGTTTGTTTAGAATTTAATTTAATTGCAAATATTTTCTTATATCTTTAAAAAATAAATTGCAAATAATTTTAAAAGTAACAGTTTTCCCAATCTTAATGGGAAAATTGTTACTTTTTTTAATTTCAAAGCACTATTTTGTTGTTTTAAATAAACTCGGAATTTTAATTTATTGAATTTTTAGTTTTTCTGTGCAGCAACATGTCAGTTTAATTTTTTTTTTTTAAACATGCAGCAGATAACGGAATATCTCCGTTGGCCCCTTTCGTCTCCGTCCGTTCTGTTGTTTTCAGGAAATATGAGAAAAGTTTCTGTTTTTTAACGGAAAATACCCTTTTATCGCGAAAAGAGACTTTTTCTGTGAAATTCAGGAAAAAAATACCCGTGAATTTCAGATTATTTTTAACAGTGTATTGATGCAACAAATGCAGTTGATTCGTGGTTTGAATTTTCATTAGGGCAGATTAGATTCTCCTGCACAAAGAGATGATTGTGCAAAACCTTTTTATATTGTTCCTCCCCAACCAAGGATAATTTGTAGTGCCATCTCCTCCAACCTCCCCAGCATGTACAAAGGTATCCATTGCTGAAATAAATAATTATTTGTTTCATTTTACAAATGAATGATGTTGTAGGTCTTGATTAAACATATTAAATAAATATACATTTATGCTAACTAAAAATATAATAAATACTTCCTACAGCATTTTGTAAATATCTAACAGAGTAATTTACAAGAAATATTTTCTCCAATATAAGTTAAAGACTTTTTCAAAATCTTTAAAAGCCTTTGAAACCCAAGCTTTTGTTTGCATTGCTATAAATGTTTCGTTTTAGGTAGATTGTATTGAGATATTCATAATAATAAAAAAAAGAACATTAGTCTGCAAAATTACTTTTCGAAGAGTGGATAAATGCACTGCCAAGGTCAAGGCAGTCCTGTCAACTGGGGTTTTAAACGTGCATAGCTTAAACAGCTGTTGTCTGCAACTGCACAAAAAATGGGTATAACTCGCTTGAAGATGATCGTAATCATTTTTTTTTTCAGTTGAAAGTTGTAGCCATAAATATTATTATTATTATAAAAATAGAAAATGGATTTTTTTTTTCGATTTTAAAGTTTATTGTAACATTAAAATAAAATAATTTATTTTGTTAAACAAAGAATTGTAGTAATGTGACGTACGTGAGACTTATTGTACCGAAAATATTTTGCTCACAGAACTTTTGCCCAGAGAGAAAAAAAGTATGCTTCTTTTTATGTTCGATTTGTTAAATTTAGTTAAATTTCACTTCTAAGAAATTTGAGATGCTGTAATTAGAAAAAAAAACTGTCATTGTTTATGGACACACCATGGTGTTGCACAGAATGTCTACATATACACTGTAACTTACCTGTTAACAAGCATGAGAAAAAAATCAAAACATATTAATAATACCATAAAAATTATAAATGCCGAATTATTATCCCTAGAAAATTTAACATTATAATGAAAAATAAATAAATAAACGAGAACCTAGCAGCTGATCTCTTAAATAAACGTTTTCCAATTTAATTTTTTATCTTTTAAAATGTAAAACACAATTTAAAACAAATACTGCAAATTCTGAAATAAACATTTTCAGCTGCGTAACTGAAATTATGCATGCAAGAATAATAAAATATAGTTAATTTTAATGTTAATGTCAATGTTGATAATTCATCATGTTTGTCTGTAAACATGTTCGATTGAACAAGAAAATGTTTACTTAAGAATTTATGCGTCCGAAAAAGCTACATCGCGGGTTGAGAAAATTGATTCCCACTATAAAAACTAATCGGAAACGTTACCGAAAATTAGTGGCTTTAAAGAGAAAAAAAAAACTTTTTTTTGTAATAAGTGTTTTTTTAAATCTCGAAAATATATTGATTTCTGAGGTTTCTAAAATACAGAATGCTTTCCGAAATCGTGAGTAACTCGTAAGAGGCTATTATCCATTTTCATTCGTGGTTATATTATGTTTTCTTATATTAAGTAACATTTGTCTATTTTTACAGTACACTTATTCTAACCCTTTCTATCCATATGTAGCGTTTTTTATGCACTCTTATATCTGAAAAAATCAAACATTCATTCTTTTATCTTTTTTGGCATTATTGCTTATTTATAATATGGTCCCTTTTTTATTACACTTTATTATTATCTAATATTGAAATACGTAAGTATTTATAAAAGTTTTTAATAATGGGTTTTATTTCTTGCATAATGTCTTACTTTAATTTCCCTTTTTTTGGATCTAATATAAATATTTTCATTATTTATTGCATTAGAACATCGGTACTTAAACTGTTAGATAATACGCGATCCTTTTCATATTTTCTTGATATTCGTGGACCAGTAGGATATATTAAATAAATGATATGTAGACTAATAAAAATACAATGAAACCAGCAAAGATGGCATCGGTTCGAGAAATGTGACAGATTGTACAAAAATATAAGAAATGTTTCTTAATCTCTAGGTTCCTTCTTCTCAAAAAATATATAATACAACCACGAATGAAAGTATACAATAAAATCCTCCGTGTTACCCAAGATTCTGAAAAAAAACTCTTTATCTTTAGAAACCTCAGAAACTATTATATTTTCGCGAATTAAAGAAGCATTTTAAAAACAAATTTTCTCTTGTTGCCACTGATTTTCCGAAAGTTTCCGAGTAGTTTTTATGGTATGTTAAGGCTGCTCGTCAGTAATCTTCCCTATTCCCCTCGATAATGTTAATTCTATGGTGGTAGGATGCATTCTTATAATTAAAATATCTCCTCGGGAAATTAATATTTTAACTTCTGTTTTCTGTATACACTTCTTAAAGGATGTCTCTTTTGTCTTAGATGTTAAAATATTTCTAAAATATGTTCTTAATTTATAATTTTATGTGTTAAAATATTTGCAAAACTGAATAAGATTTTAACATTTCACATAAAAGTATATACATGGGTCACCCAAATGAAAGCGGCACTACAGTCGGTTGAGAAATGGTTTAATGGTATTAATATAAATTAGTATACAAAAGAAAGAAGTAATACAGACGTAACAGATAGGCTAGACAAATTCACCTTCTAGGTTGAAACAAGTGTCACAGCAGTCAACAAGACGATGGATACCCTGGGTGAAGAAGCTCCTGGGTTGGTGGTGTAATCAATTTTCAAAGGCAGCTTGAACCTCATTATCGGCAAATCACCGTCCCTTCAGAGCTTTCTTCAGTGGACCTAAGATGTGGTAGTCACACGACGACGTGACATGCACTCCGTGCCGTACACATTTTGCATTCGACGATAGATTTCACTAGCACTCACATTTTCTGCTGTTAAAAATTGCACGACCGCGCGTTGACACCGTTTGCACATCCATGATGTGAATGATGCCTTTTAACGTGCTCCCACGCTATCACACACACATATGGCGAAATTAGGTGATATCGCATGCATTCCCAGAACTCTGCGCCCTCTATAAGGGCATGCGCAGTCATCTTTCTATTCAAATAGCGGAGTTATTACAGCAATGCCACTTTCACTTGGGCGACCGTTATATTTTAGAAAAATTTGGAGAACTAAGAAAAAAAGAGACATCCTTTGAGAACAGAACAAAGAAAACAGAAGCTAAAAGTATTAATTTCCTGAGGGGATATTTTAAATATACGAATGCATCTTACTCCCATAGGATTAACATTAGCGAGGGGAATCGGAAAATTCACTGACAAGCAGCCTCAAACCGGAGTAAAGGTTTTTCGTCTGCTATAGATTCTAAAGTAAACTTTTCCATGTTCAACAAACATGTTGCACAAACAAATATGATAAATTAACAGCATTAACATTAACATAAAAATATTATAATTTTGTTAGTCATGTATGTATATGCACAAATTCAGTTACGCAACTGAAAATGTTTATTTGACAAATGATAGCATCTTAAAAACCAATATTTCAGTTTGAGAAAAATGATTAATAGACTATAAATACTGCTCGGAAATGCTTCCGAAAATCAGTGACAGCAAAAGAAACTTTGCTTTTATGAAGGCTTTATTCAAAATGAAGGCTTTATCAAAAATATATTGGTTTCTGAGGTTTTTAAAGATAAAGAACGGTTTTCGGAATCATGGATAACTCGGAAGTAGTTATTGTATATTTTCGTACATGGTTGTTTGCATTATATTTCTGTAGATTAGGAAAAAGTGGTTATTGTATATGTTTGTATTATACAATTGAATCCATTTGGACACTACACTGTTAACTAGTATTTTAAAAACACAAATTGCACAAATTGTGCTTATTAGTTGCTAAAATCAGTGTAAAAATTGTTTTAAACTCATAAAAGAGCTAAAATCCTACATGTTTCGGCTTTAAACTTAAAGCCATTATCGGGGAAGAGGAACAACACAAACGACTACTGATCTTTTAATTTTCGACACGAGAAAATTGAAATCAACAGTATGGAAAAATTTAAATAAAATAAGCGAGCGCTCTCTGTTGCCAAAGAGCGAAGAACAAAACAATGAATTAACAAGGGGTTAAAAATGTATCCCATAAACTAGGTATGTTGAAAGAAAAGTTATCATTACAAATACAATCTTTTCTAATTTTAATTTCCAATGATTCCCTAATGGCGGCTTTAAATGGGTTATTGAACCTATGGATAATTCTTGCTTTATCGAAATTAATTACAGTATCATTATTTTTAGCGTAAAACCGGGAGAGTGCAGTGGATAACTTTCCAAATTGTATGTCGTTTTTATGCTCTTTTAACCTTTCTAAAAACTTTCCAAAAAAAGGGGGGATAGGATCTAATTTACATGAAACTAAGTCAACCAATTTTCTGGGAGGGACAGCAATAAGATGGATATTGTATTTACGGAGGGCCCTTTTAATCCTTTCAAATATAATAGGTATATATTAGAATTTACGATAGTTTGGTTTATTATTGCTAGGGACAGGATGCTGAATTAAATGGCCATTGAATTTTTCTATAATTTTCTGTACGTGATGAGCGGGGAAACCATGGTCAATGGCGATATCTCTGATAAAATTAAGTTCATCTTGGATGAATTCACTTGAACAAACCAGAAAAGCACGCTTGATGAATGAATTGAAGGCAGCAATCTTATAAGTGAAAGTTGTAGAGGCATTAAATGGGATTATTGTGTTACTTCTCATCGGTTTACGATAGACTTTACGTTTTAGGTTGTTGTCATCTTTAATTAATTGAATATCCAGGAACGGCAGTGATGAATTTTCTTCTATTTCCAACTTAAACTTAATATTTTCATCTATTTCGTTTATTTTTGAGAGGAAAGATAGGAGTTCTTGCTTTCCATGATTCCATGTGATAAAGATATCGTCCACGTATCTTATCCAAACTTCTGGTGTTAAATTCAAACTTTTAAAAATAAATTCCTCCATCGGTCTAAGTTTAAATTCAGCCAACAGACCGGAAATAGGAGATCCCATAGGTGTCCTTTATTTTGTCTGTAAAATTTCTTATTAAACATGAAAACGTTGTTATTAATGATAAGGTTAAGTCCTGACTTTAGAGATGTTTTTACGTTATCACTTAAATTATTTTGTTTATCAATTTCCAAATTAATATTTTGTACAACTTCATTTGTATCAATAGATGGGTAAAGAGACACAATATCTAAACTAGCTAGAATAGTTTCTTTAGAAATCTGAATATTTTCTATTTTATGGATAAAATCTTCTGTTGACTGTACAGTTTTGCTTGAACTTGGTAAAATTAATTTTAGGAATATAACGAAAGCTTTTTCAATAAAATATGTTGGGCCAGAACACCTAGAAACAATAGGTCTCATAGGGAGATTTGGTTTATGGTCTTTGAGTCTACCAATCAAACGAGGGGTAACTCCTGTATTGTTAATTTTAATAAGTTTTTTCATATATTCTGGCCAGGCTCCTCTTCTAATAAGTTCTTGTGTCTTCCAGAAAATCAAGGGATTCGGGTATTTCTTTAGTTCTGTGCAGTCCATTGTGCCAATGCAATCATTCATTTTATTAATGTAGTCTGTTTTATTTAGAATAGCCATTTTATTAGATTTATGCGTCTTAAGGAAAATAGTTTACTTGTCTTTCTTTAACCTGGAAATAGTTCTAATAGGTCCGGTATGGATTGTATTTGAACAGATTGGATATTTTTTAATTAGATTATAGATATAGTTACGTGCTTCTTCTCTATTTGTGGTTGATACAGAATTAATAGTAGATTCCACTTCCGTAATCAAGTCTTTGATATCAAGCCTTTCTTGAAAATGTTTGTATTATATTTCTATAGATTACGAAACATTTATCTTTTTTTACAATGTATATAAATAAAAAATACATTAAATGCGAGACATTCGCGGATCCCCTGAAGATGCATTATGGCACGTAGTTCAAGATTAGCTGGATTAGATTATTAGATTAAGATTAGATTATTAAGAAAATTTTTCAAACATGTTTTGAAATATTATGTTTTTTAAATCATATTTTAGAAAATTTTATATTTATTTTTAAGGATTCATTTTCCACTTGCACTGTAAATTTTAATAATTTTTTATACCTCTGTATCTGTAGCATAAAAAATATTTTAAAACAGTTTATGTAGAAAAGGATTATTTAAATTTATGGAATTCCATTGCAACTCACATAAAAGGAAAATATTCTTTATCCAGTTTAAATAAATGTAACAGAAGCTGGAAAAGCAATTCAACTGTCTGAAAAGATTTTACATCATCTGCTATTAAAAATATACAAAACTCATTTTCTGTTTATGATTAGAATTTTTTTTTTAAAACTAACCGCTTTAGTGTTGCCCGCTTTCAATTTTCTCTAGAAAATTGTTAACAGAATGCCCTATTGCTAGCAATTTTCTACTTGAACTCGTTTAACATTCGTGTAACAATACATAATGTCATAAAGAATGGGTCTTAAATCTTACATATGTCAAAATGAAGCATAACTACATTCCTTGAGAAAATACAAAAGAACTAGGGTGAATTTGTTTTAAATTTAACTATAATCTCGTAATTACTATTTTCTATGAATGTCCATTAAATATACGACAGAAATTACTTAATTTAGCAAGATAATAGGTTATTTCTACATATGTCACAAACATGTCGAGCATTGGGAGATATAGCGATCAACATATTCAAACAGACAGCCTACACTGTAAATTAAGACAAATATTTCTTAATATAGCAAAATATAATATAATCATAAAAGAAAATGTACAATAAACCCTTCCAAGTTACTCACGATTCCGAAAAGCTTTCTTTATCTTTTGAAACCTCAGAAACCAATATAATTTCGAGATTTAAAATAGTATTTATAATAAACAAAGTTTTTTTGCTTCCACGGAATTTCGGAAACCTTTCCGAAGAGATTTTATACGTTTTTAATTAATTTTCTTAACCCGGAATAATGTTTTTTCCAGATGCTGTCAATTCTCAAGCAAGCATTCTCATGTTCAACAAACATGTTTTAGAAACAAACATGATAAAATAACAGAATTGATATTATCGTTAAAATTAATATTAATTTTGTAACGTTAACTCTTGCATGTACAAATTCAATTATGGAGCTGAAACTGTTTAATTGAGAATTGATAGCATTTTATAAACCAATATTTTCCTTTGAGAAAACTGATTAATACTCTATAATAAGTAATAGAAAACGTTTCTGATAGTCAGTGACAGCAAAACAAATATCTTTTCAAAAAACAAGGTTTTGAATTTCTTAAATGTGTTGGTTTCTGAGGTTTTTGAAGATAAAGAATGCTTTCTGGAATCGAGGGTAACTCGGAAGAGGTTATTGTATATTTTCTTTTGTGGTTATAACGCAGTTTCGTAGATTAAGAATCATTTGCCTTATTTCCAGTGTAATATCGAAACAATGCAGATAACATTACCAAAACCTATACTAAAGTCACGTTTCGATTTGTTTTTCTTCCATGTGCGTATTGTACAAATTTAAAATTTTCCACTAACAGAAGAGCTGTCATTCCTGTATGATTCGCGCATGCATAAGTAAAATTATAATAACATAGGTCGTAAATATTTACAAAAATAACTAATTTATATGCAGAAATATCTGTGAAAATGGAACATATCTATTGCGGGAACTTGCTGTAAACGGTGAATATTTCTGTTTCCGGCGAAGATAACACAATACAGTTATAAAACCGGTGTAATATTTTCTGATTAACTGCACCTCCGTTATAGCAGGTGTTACTCTATTTTCCTAATTTGCTCATTTATTTGCAGTTTGTATAGTATACAAAATATAATTTTAGCAAACAAAAAACCCCTTTTAAAATAATTTTTCCAAAACTTTTTATTTATTCTGTGTTAAAATTTGATTTATTGTTTAAAATTTTTATTTTTGATATCCATTGAACGTTACTCAATTTTATATTGTTCCATATTTATATGTAATGAAAAATATAATTATTGGAATTAACTTTTGTAGGAAAAAGTTGATTAAAATTTATGGTACATCATAATAGATTACATAACAAAAGATATCATTATACCGGTTAATTTCACCTAAACAACGATATAAAAGCAATGTTTGAAATTGATGTGTTTGAAAGAACTTTATATAACATGCTATACAAAAATTTTCAAAACTCATTTTGTGTTTATTATTACAATTTATTTGAAAATTAAGAGCAACCTTAGTGTTATTCTCTGTTATTTTCAACAGAGAACTGTTTATATAATGTAAATTTGTTTGTTTTACGTTTTTTAAATGCCAGGTAACGTTACAGAATGCCCTAAGAGTATAATCTGAAATGAGATTTTTCAAAAGAGAACATCAACTATACTTTTTAAAAATGCAAAAAGAAATGACTGAGAAAAGAATTAAACTGATTTTAATAGAAAATAAGAAGTATGCTATTAAAAATGTGTTTTTATAATTTTCTAAGAGAACTTTACTTACTGTTTATAAGGCTTCATTTACCATATTATTTGTATCTTACACATTTTTATCTTATCTTATAATTACATGTAATGCACACAATATTTTAACCCTTCTTTGCATGATTTTTTTTTTTTACAATTGTGTTTTTTTATACATATATTAAATATTAGACACCAGAAATTTTAAGATAGATTTTTAACTTTGTTCAGCAACACAGTTCACGGGAAATTTACTTTATTAATATTTCTATATAAATATAGTGGTGGCATAGAAGTTAATTTATTTATTAAAAGTTAAATAAACAGTGATGGAAATATACATCACTATGCAATTAAGGGTTAAAGCTATTTTTGTGGATAAAGATTCATTCTTTTTTTAGCATACTATAACAACTTAAATGTTCTTGTTTGTGTTATTAAATGTTCAACTGTTTGTGTTCTTAAATGTTCAACTGTTTGTGTTCATGCAAAACAAGAAAAACAAGTCCTTCCGGCCTGTTCCGGGAGGAAAAGGTAGCTTTCCTATATCTTCGTTTTAAAATTTTATCAAATGTTACACGAACACAGCAAGTTAAAATGCAAAGAAAATGTTTACAAAAGATTCGTTAATACTGAATTTGAATAAGAAATTCGCCAGATTATTGAGCAATAGCCAAATTGGCTTCGTTTATGAAGACTTATTTTGGTCGCCAAATTTGGCGATATTTCGCCAATTGTCGCCAAGTTTGGCGAGAATTTAGCGCTAACGGATATGAATATATAATTTTATGCGTATGATTGGGAAAATTATTACAACAATGAAATTTTTTGTAGTGTGCTGTCTTGTTTCAAAATGTCAGCCACCTTAGAATTTCAAACTGCTCTATCTCAGCCATTTTTTAAGATAGAGGTAAACCAAAAAATGCTCTGGAATCCTCGTATCAAGGCCTAACACTTAATTAAAATAAATTTGATTTTTTAACTTTGATGTATATTTAATTTAGTTTTAAATTTTTAAATGGCCGCCATCTTGAAACAAAATGGCGGACCAAGCTGGCCAACGAACTCGGTCGAGACATTGGAGAGCTTAGTACACACAATTAGTTTCATCAAAATTGATTTATAAATACGAGCGTTATCGTATGACATAGGTCAGATATATATATATATATATGGATATATATATATATATAAATCAACATTTGAACGGAGGGTGGTTTTGGGGTCTGGGGGTCATGATCGGTGAAAATATATCAAAAATTTTTAGGAACTGCTTTTCTCCGAACGGCTGCAATAGGTAGCTTTATACTTTTTTGTATTGAAAGCTACCTAAAAAAACAAAAAACAAAAAATTAAAAAGCATTTTAAGTGTCTGAATTTGTTTTCAAGTAGTCTGCTAAGAAAAATTCCTAAATTTCATTTTCTTTTATAATCTTAAAAAATAAGAAAACATATTAGCGTTACTATCTTCCATTTTCTTCAGAAAACTATCACGAGAATGTCCTGTAGCTGAAAATTGTTTACCTGAATTTTTTTAAGAGTCACGTAGCATTACAGTAATGCTTTATAGGATAGGTTTTAAATCGTATATGTCAAACAAGAACATTGATGATACTTCTTTAATAAGCAAAGAAAAAATACACAGAAAAACAGGCTATTTCTTTAACATTTAAGACATTCTATCTGTATTAGTTTTTACACATTCTAAAAAAATAAATGCTTATATTTACTTTTTAAACCTGATTTTAATTCTGATCATACAAAAACGATTTGTCTGCATGTGTAAGGCAGAGAGTAAATTTCCAAATACGCGGCTGGTGTATACATTTCAAAATGCATATTGTCGTGTGTAATTTGATAACATTTCAATGCGGCTAAATGTGTAAAACGTTATATTTTAACTCTGAAATACACAGCTTAAGGTGTAAATTGCACATGAGTGCACATATTTTACGAAATAAACTTACATATTACTGTGTAACATTCTGTTCTTACACATATTTATGCGTAATATGCAAAAATCCCTCATTTTTGTGTAATATGCAAAATATATAAATTTTATGCGCGTAGCGTAACTTTATGGTTTACTGTGTAAGTTATGAATTAAATATTTTTATGGTCGCAAAGGAAAATTGCATGGAGAACAAACTCATATGCTTGTGGTTTTTGTTATCCTTCTAGCATATTTGTTTTAAGATCAGAAATCAGTGTACCCACAATTAACAAAAAATATTAGCTTTTAAAATTATAGATACTGCATGTCATCTTTTTGTTAGTTTTCTTAGAGGTCTAAAGTCGTATATTCCCACTTTATGCACGATGCCCGTATAATCTGAATAAATACATTCGTTTTCTCTAAAATATGAAATTTGTACTTGCAATCGGGACGTCAGTACTATGTTCGTATTTTAATGACAAAAAAGTTCCCCTTTTACTCCCTCTGAATTACAATCATTACTTTTAGGTAGCTTTCAATACAAAAATGTATAAAGCTACCTATTGTTCGGAGGAAAGCAGCCGTTCGGAGGAAAGCAGTTCCGGAAAATTTCGATATATTTTCACCGATCATGACCCCCAGACCCCAAAACCACCCTCCGTTCAAATGTTGATATATATATATATATATATATATATATCCATATATATATATATATATATATATATATATGTTACGACCAAAACCCGAAGTTCGGCCAATTCGCGAATTGGCCGAGATTCCTGGCCAAAACCCGAAGTACGTGAAATGAACAATGCATTTCGGGTTTTGCATTTTGGGGCCAGTTCGCGAAGTGGCCGGGAATCCTTGGCCAATATACGAAATGGGGATCCAGGCCTGTCCGATAGGGGACACTCACGTGCACACGTCAAACATGATAGGAAAGAAAGTTCCAAGCTGGGACGATTATACCTTTTAGAAATTTATGACCGATGTTCTCTGTCTGCTTCTGTGACTTATTCTGATACAGTGAATTCATTGTGACGATTATATTCTGATCTGTTGAAGAATTAATTTCCTGCATCTGTGACTCAGGATTTATTTTGATTATTGTATTCTTCGTATTAGTATAGTATTTTATATAAATATTGTAAAAGGCTATTCTATATTTTTTTGGAATACAATTTCTTATGATTCATATAAAAAATATTCTTTGTCCATTTTCAGTCGTATTTTTTTAAGTATGTAAATTTTCAAAACAAAAAATGAGAATATTTTTGCATTGATAAATTAGACATTTTGCATAAACTTGTTTTTTCGGGATCTCCGATCCCTAAAACGTGTAAATTCGTCGGAAACTGAAAGTCAACGTTTTTTTCGATTACTATATTTTTTTCTATTTTAGATAGAAGAAAGTAAAAATTAGATTAGAGTTACATCTGTTCGAAAATCTTGCCCCTTCCTGATATTGTTCTGCGGACTCCCATGTTAACAAATTAATATATCCAGTGTTTTATATATGTAAAATTAGTTTCATGATGAATATCTAATACATAAAACCAACATAAAGAAAAGCACTCACATTTAATTTCGATCCTATGCGTTGGCCTTGCTATATTTCCTTTTCTTTATTTCCCTACTAAAATAAGTTTTCTTATGAAGTCTGGAAATATTTTAAACGTAAATTTACATTGTTTATTCTACAATTTACGTTGATTTTTAAACGTCGCATAATAATCCTATCGCAAGAGTATTTGTATTTATCATATTGGTCACTTTGTGCACATATATCGTTAATAAGGTAATCACTGTAATGGAGTCACTTACAAAACGGGACATTGTGCAATTAGCACTTATAATTTGTTAATGCGGAAATCACTGTAACGTGGTTTCCTGAAAAATTAGGCTCCCAGCGCGTTGCGCTCATGAACCGTTAAAATAATGATAATTATAACGGACACCTTTTATATAATAGGCCTATTCGCGCCTATTAACCTCTTAAATTGTGATCTGTATAATAGGGCCCATTAATTGAATGGGACTTTTGGGCTTCGCCACCATTAAGAGGCTACTTCAATCACGGAAGAACACCCACTCGCTAATATTAATCCTATGGGAGATTTTTTTTAAATTTCTCTTTTATATGTCAATATTTTTAATTAAGTTTCTTTTGCATTGGGTAGCTGAGGTCGATCTCTACGCAGGCCGTTTTTTTTTGCTTTTTCGATTTTGCTTACAGATTATTTTTATTAAGATACTTTCACTTTCGAAACTGGTTCCAAAAGTGATAGTAGCCTCATAATAAAAAAAAAAAAAACTGTAAACAAAATCGGAAAAGTAAAACAAATAATCTGCGTAGAGATCAATATCTGTTATCCAATGCAAAAACAATCATTAAAATTATTGAAATGCCAACGAGATATTTAAAAAAAAATTCCCCTATAAGATTAATAATAGCCAGCAGTAGTTTTCGCGCGAGTGAAGCATCCCTCTTAACTGTTACTACAGCTATCACCAAAATATAGTTTTGTGCTCTTTTAGACTTTTAATCTTTAATACGCAATCACTGTAACGAGAAACCTCTCTGTAACGGGTCTCTACTCTTCACGCCCAGAAATCGTTCATATGGCAAACATCAATTTATGGAAGAAAATGTGCATTTTCTCTTAAACATGATTCCATTTTTTCTGATAAAAACAAATTGGGTCTAATGTCAATATCAGAGGAATGAAATACTAATCAAAATTTTGTCATTTGGACAAAATCGTCAAATATTGCCATTTTCTGAATAAAAAAATATTTTTTCAGTCGAATGTCTTTTAAAAATGACGTCATTATCACAGGTGAAAGCAATTTCTTCTATTGAAATTTTGGTACCTAATTTCAGAGTAGGCAGAATGAAAAAATATGAAAATACTTTCATTTTGACGCAATCATATAAAAATGCTGCAATTTCATGTTTTTAAATGAATGTTTTCTTTTGATATATGATGTTAGTTGAATTTTAATGCCCTTGACAAACACCATTTTTGCAAATTAATATTTTATTTTTTATCGTTATAATAAAATGTCATCAATGAAGATACAATAAAGAAAAATCATATGCGTCAAGCATAGATTATGAAATACTTTGCAACACTTATAGAATATTTTAACAAAACCGTTTAATAAGGTAAAAAAGATACTGAAGTAAATATTTTAGAAAACACATAACACATTTGAAAGCCAGATTTCAGCCACTACTGTGCATAACCAGAAAAAAACTGTAATTGTTTTGTCAAACCCTGTATATGATGTACTGATTTGTATATATTCTATATAGTATTCTAAAATCTAGTTTAGTTAGAAAACCCGTAACATAGTTGAAAATATACCTTCAGAAAATTCTACCAATAGGCAGAAATGTACTTGAATTATTTTGTAAAGACCAGTATATTACCTACAGGTTTTTATACACGCCAAATATTAAGCAACAATTTTATTTAGGCAAAAATACACATAAAACTACTGAAATCACACTTCCAGGAATTACTTTGCATAGGCAGCCAAGTATCAAGTTCTTTGCATATATGATTTAATTCATATTATAGAAACTTCTTTTAGTAATCTAAATACTATATTTGTGCTTGAAAATGCATAGTTAACATTAAAAAGCATACTTAATGTACCTTTTAAAATCACATTAGTAAAGCTTAAGAATTATTTTGTTTAGCCCTGTATAGGATTAATAGAATTTATACAAACCACGTAGTATGCAAAAATTTAGTTAAACTTAAAAAAGCATAACTGAAAACACACTTCCAGCAATCATGCCTAATAGATAATACTTCCGATACAGTACTGTATTCGAAATCAATTATGTGTCCCTGTAAATGAACATTACATTCTACAGAAAAAATGTTGTAGTAAAAATCAGCAATGTATATCAGTTTCAGCATATTTCAAAAAATGAAACGTAAATAAAATAAGCTGCAAACATTTTTCCCCGTACACCATTATGTAATAAAATTATTTTGTGTGACCATGTAAATCAATGATAAATTATTTTTGCTCCTTATTCTACAGAAGCAAGTTTTAGTGCACCTCAGAAATTCTTATCATTTTATTATATTTGTAACATTGCAACACCATTAGCGCACGCCGCAATTGATTTTTCCCATAGACCATTAAGTGACATATTACTTTTGAGTACTCCTGTACATGAATTATAATATCTACATACTTCATTTTCAATACCGAACTTGTCAAGCACCTACATTCAAACTGCCCAACTGCACATAGCTATTTTGGGAATTGGCCAACGGCATCTCGCCAATTCCCGAATTGGCCAATCAATTTAAAACAAAGCTGGCCAATTCGCAAATTGGCCGATTTCGGGTTTTGGCCGTAACATATATATATATATCTGACATATGTCATACGATAACGCTCGTATTTATAAATCAATTTTGGTGAAACTAACTGTGTGTATTAAGCTAACCAATGCCTCGACCGAGTTCGTTGGCCAGCTTGGTCCGCCATTTTGTTTCAAGATGGCGGCCATTTAAAAAAATAAAACGAAAATAAATATACAAAAAAATTAAAATTTAAAATTTACTTTTTAATTACGTTTTAGGCCTTGATACAAGGATTCCAGAGCATTTTTTGGTTTACCTCTATCTTAAAAAATGGCTGAGATAGAGCAGTTTGAAATTCTAGGGTGGCTGACATTTTGAAACAAAACAGCACATTAACGTGATTACTCGCAAATTATTTTCTTTCATTGTTGTAATAAATTTCCCAATCATACGCATAAAACTATATATTCATATCCGTTAGCGCCAAAATTGGTGACATTGGCGCCAAAATTGGCAAAATTGGCGACATTTGGCGAAATATCGCCAAATTTGGTGACAAAAATAAGTCTTCATAAATGACGCCAATTTGGCTATTGCTCAATAATTTGGGCGAATGTCTTATTTAAATTCAGTATTAACGAATCTTTTGTAAACGTTTCTTTGCATTTAAACTTGCTGTTTTCGTGTAACATTAGCTAACATTTTAAAACGAAGATATAGGAAAGCTACCTTTTACTCCCGGTACAGGCCGGAAGGACTTTTTAAAAACACATTTACACCAAGAGGAGAAATTCTGTATTTAATTCAATCTACAGTAAACAAGCAATACTTACCCGCAAGGAGATACGAATTAGGGAACTGTGATTTTCCAGAGTACTACCTTGACACTTCAGCTACGATTCCGAATTTTCAAATATTGTTTTTTTTTTTTTCAGTTGCTTTTTGAGAAGCGCTGACAAGGTGTCAAAAAACTTCTAGGTACTTCAAGGTATCTTCTGTAGAGATAGATTTTTTCCAACTGAGTATAATTCTGAATATTTACATATTTTCGTTCCATAATTTTGATCATTTGGCATTTTTATTCCATGCTTTATAAAAAAAAATTACCATTTTATATATTACATACGTAAAGAATATATTAAGAGTAATGATTGCTTCTTTTTGCAAGAATTTTCGTTTTGTATTTTAACATATGCATATAGACGCTGACATTAACATTTAAACTATTAATTGCCTATAAACACATAACTAACTACGTGTAAATGCTAAATTACAATAACACGCCAATTATGATAAATCTATACATTTTTTTGCCTTTACACGCTTAAATGAGTAATAACGAATTACACACTTCCATTCATAAGATAAACACACATAAATAAAGTATTTTTTAGATGAAGAGAAGCGGGTAATGTTTATGACAAGCTTGCCGTTTTACAAATTTACATATATAAATGAGTAAAATATGCTAATTTACACATTTATTTCTTAGAATGTATGTGTCTTTAAAATACACCTCAGAAATTATTCATCTAGGCAAGAAAATATTCTTTTGCTATTTTAAAAATCTTATGTAAAATATAGTTATATTCCAGTTAACCTAACTGCAGTCTTCCAGATCGAAATAAGGAAAAAATAATGTTTTTCATATCAATATAAAAATTTACTGAAGTACGAACTTCCTATTTTCGTTCTTAAAAATATCAAATCCTTATCCTTATATCCTTATATCTTCAAATCCTTATATCTTCAAATCCTTATATCTTCAAATCCTTATTTGAACAAACATTACAATTTATGTTTAATTGGACTTTTTGAGATCTATAATTGCACAGTTCTAAGTTGGATCTTCACCAATTTAACAATGCAAGTCTTCCAAGAAGAGGTACACTTCGTAGAGAATAACACTTACTTAGCTCAGATGTATGAGCTGTTTTTTTAAAACTCAAATTCAAGTGATCTACTGTTGAAAAAAACTTGTGTTCGTTTAATAATAAAAATAAGTATTTCACAAAAGCTAGAAATTTTTAAATAGTTTTAAAATATAAAGGTGACGTAATTTAAAAATACTATTAGAAGGATAAAATTTTTAGTTCATTTTGACTATATCAATTTGCTATTCAAAGTTTTAACATTTCAAGAAAAATCTTTTTAACTATTCATAATTGAACTAAGTCATACGAAAGCTATAGAATAATATTTTTGAATAAAATGTCTTTAAAAATAAATATTCATTATGGTGATATCTAAAGTTCTTTTAATACTAGCTTTTGTTCGAACACAAAGCTTTAAATGCAGATTTGGTTAAAATTGAATAAGAATAGATAATATAATTTTCAGTTTTTCTTCGATTTAAAGAAACCAGATTTCTTAGAGTAATTTCCAGTAATGCATTGCTAAAATGAATTAAATGTGAAAAGTCAAATGTCTACTTAAAATCTAAAAGAAAATATCATAAAATTTTATTTTTGTTTTAAATGTATTTACATATCTTTTAAAAACAAGTAATATAAAAAGTCAATTCCTACTTAGGTCAAATAAAAAAAAATTTCCAGCGATCTACACGCTTCGCCACTGACGGTATTTAATCCTAAATTTATATCCTGCTAAATATCTTACATAAGAGAAATTTTTGAAATGTATTAAAAATTAAATACAAAATAAATAGCTAAAATACCAAAAATTAATAGTTCGAAAAGTATTTCTCACAAAATTGTTAGACAAACTGCGTTAGAAAGTTAAAAAAATTGTATTTTTCTTGATATAAATTAAAAATTTAATGATTATGCCGTTTTTCAAATATTGAATTTCAAAAATTACCAAACTTCACAATAAAGTGCCAAAGCGATGTTACAGTTAACGATAATACAGTTTTTTTCAAATATTAATTAATTAATTAAATTTTATTATTTAATTTTAGTTTTATACTTCATTTCTGTTCAAAAATGTAGACTCACTCCACATTTATAGTCTCCTTCGCCCGCGAGCCGCCTGATCTTCGTCCATGAACAGCCAGCTCCATTATCTTTTTACGTGTGAAGGTGAGACTATAAATATGGTGTGAGTCTTTTGAACAGGAACTTTGAACATAAATGAAATATAAAATTAAAATTAATTAATTAAATTTAATTAATGAATTAATATTTGAAAAAACTGTATTAACATCAATTGTCATCCAGTACAAGTTAAAAAAATGTATTTGAACTTGATAGGATGAATAGAAAATATTTTATTAACGATTGAAAATTTGAACAAGATATATAAATATATAGAGAGTGTGAGCTAATAGTAGGAATTGAACAAACAAAGAGTGCAATTCTTATAAATAAATTGCAATTTAATTTAATATTTTAAATTATTTTGAGCATCTTTTTAGCCACTTCTCTTTTTTGTTTGTTCTTCTATTAACCGCATTTTCTTCTCAAGCTCTATAATTAGACACTTTTACAGAAATGAAAAGACTTGATCAGCTTAGCTGATTATGTTGTTTAATGTAATATAGCGAAGCTGAAAAGTGATAAGTTTTTCCCATCACTTACAATATTTCTCAAAATCACTGTTATTTAAAATATCGGCGTTGTAGCCAGAAGAATTGTTATAACTAAAGTAATATTACTATTTATTTTGAAACTGTTTATTTTTATTATACACGCACTTATGGTGCATAAAAGCATTAATTTACACTATCACAGATGATAATACAAACAATAATTTTAGAAAACAATTAAAGTTGTAATTTATTTATGCAATCGAAAATACAGGCTCCAACTATATTTTGATTTTTGTTCACACTTTTAACATTAATTAACAAAATTTTAAATTAACTAACGCTGGGGGTTCAAAGTACAAACAAAATAAATAAAATAGTTTTGCTCATTTATTTATATTGTTAAGTCTTAATAGATAAATAGCGTTTCTTTACAATAAAAACACAATTATTTAGATCTGAATCAAAACAGCGTATTACGAAGATTAACGACACGTTTCAAGTGAATACGTCAATAATTGCAGCTTTATCATAAAACATCGTCACTTTATTCAAATAAAATATGAAATAAAAGAGAAATTCAAAGAGAAACGTTAATATTCTCGTTTACTTCATGTTAACTACTTGATTAAAGTAATAGGTGTTTTTTTTAATCTCTTAATATGTATGTGTCTGCAATTTAAACAGAAATAAGATCATTAATTGCATAGTTTAGCTCAGAACAAGAAAACGTGATTTGAATAAATTTTGTTTGAATTTTCATCGGAACGGGGGTATTCCGATTAAAATGGTAATTTATACTTTATTAGATTTATGATAATTGTATCTAATTATCGTTTTTAAAAATAGCTTTTAATTAGTCTAAGTATGTAACAAATATTTTTATAATGATAGAGATAAGATGTCAGGATGATCGGACCATAAACTAAAACGATGTTTAAAATATGCTTATCCCGATTTTAAATATTTTTAACATATCATTTTGTAACTACAATTTTTATTGTTTAAATGAATATTTAATTCAGCTATAATTTGAGCAATTTAAGAAAATCTGTTGTTTTTTCAATTGAATATCTTATAACAAAGATTACAGGAAATGAAGAATTTATAATTTCGACTGACAAACATATCGTTAATTTTAATCATTTTATTACTTTTTAAAGAAAAATTGTATAATTTTGATACAAATGATGGAGTTTTTGAATTGTTCAATGAGTTTTAAATACATTTAGTCAGACTTGTTGAAACTACATGATTCATAATACATAAATTACTTTATTAATTTAACACAATTATTGTGAGTTGCAATTAAATCATACGAGCTGTACTTTTTCCAAATGAGTGAAAAAGTGCCCAGGCCGAGATTTGAACCCAAGATTTTGGCTTAAATTGTCAACCATGTACTAACAAAGTTATTGTTCACAAATCCGTCGGGTCCAATTAAATTCCAATAAACGTTCTATATGTTATTGCACTTTATTATTTTAACATAATCATAGTTATTGGTAAATAAATCAAACGAGTTGTAATTTGTTTTTATTGTTTATCGATAAATGTATTTAAAAAGCATTTACCATTTCACTTGCGTGCCGAAGTTCCCAATACTTAATTTTATGTAATTTTGGTAATAACATATACGATTGCATAAAGAACAGATTTTCTTAAATTGTGAAATTTACAAATCAATTAAATATTCATTTAAATAATAAAAATATCGTATATAACAAAAATAATTGGCAAAATTTATATGCTGTTAAAGGTTGTGTAAAAAAGCATTTATACTATATTTGAGGCTTATATTATGTTTAAGAAATCTCATTCAAAATAAAACTTAGTGAAAACCTTTTATAAAAACTTATTTTTATCAAGTAGCCTCATAAGAGGTTCAGGTGAGCGAGAAGATTAAAATGATGTAGAAATATATCCCGAAAAAACGTGGTCTACTTACCTTTAATTACTTATTCTGGTATATATTTTATTTCATAAAATATAGTGACATTTCTGCATATTTATTTTGAAAAAAAAAAGAAGAAAACACCTAGTCAAATAAATATTACGTCATTCTATAAAATATAAGCAGACAGTCACATAAAATATTGTTGAAGCATGCTTTTTTTTGTACATAATAGAATTTTGGGTTTCAAATATGTCAAAAAGTTTGTTTTCAAAAAGACATTATTAGAAAAAAAATTTATTTAATAAAATAGAATACTTCAAATCTGTCATCTTGCTGTCTAAAACTTTTTCATTTCGTTTCAACTTGACTTATTTATTTTAAAAGAGCTGATTCAGTTTTTATGTTTAAAAACGGATAAGAAAAAAAGTTAAGGTTCATAATATCGCTTTTTTAAAATGAAGTAGGTGAAAGAATAAGAAAATATTCTGCAGTTTATGATTGTAATGTTCAAGATTTTCTATAAATATCCGATAAGGTATTTCTTAAATGAAGTAAAAAAAAAACTGATTTATCGTGCAGTTAGGGAATTTTTAGATATCGGCAAGTTTTGTCCATTTTTTTTTTTGTACGTTGAATAGCCTACATGATCAAAAATAGCTGTTCACCAGTCATATTTCAATGAAAAAAATCCCAGACGGCTCGGCCTACAGGCACAGGTAGATTTCGAAGACGCAGACCGTGGGGCGCATGTTTATTGCATAAGAATAGCCTATTTGCGATGATGCGGCAGTTGAGACCGCTCACTTCGAAATATACCTGTGCCTGTAGGCGGAGCCAACAGGGATTTATTTATTTATTTATTTATTTTCTGTAAGAGTCTGTCCTATAAGAAACTAGTCAATATAAAAATTGTAGATAATATTAAGAAGATTTAAAATAAATTTAAGCAGATTTGATATCTTGTGCATTGATGAAGTTATGTTTTTTTCTTCTTTAACCCCTATTCCCCCCCCCCCGCCCCCTTGGAGACATTTTTAATGAAATCAAAAATCTGTCGTAAATAAATTTTTGGCCCTTTTCCTAGAAGTAATAATAACTTTTAACGGATTCGATATGTATTATATTTAAGAAGTTATGTGTTTTTGTCTGTTTTCACAAAAAGCCCGCCAGGTCGATTTTGTCCATTAACGAACTTGACGAAATATTTTATACCCTTTGATTTTATTTATCGGTTTAGAAGAAATTTGTGCAGAATTATGTAAGTTATCGAGTCCATAAAAAAAGTGATATATATATATATAGATTAAACACCTTTCTTTTCAAACAAAGAGGCATGTTACTTTTCAGAATAATATTGTTCTTCCCAAAAGCACTCCCTGCACTAACTTATGGAGCAGAAACTTGGACACTAACAAAACGGATGGTACAAAGATTACAAACAACACAGCGAAGTATGGAAAGATGTATGCTAGGCATAACCAGAAGAGACCGAAAGAGAATAGCGTGGATAAGAAGTCAGACGAAAGTTTTTGACATTATCGAGAGAATTAAATGGCTAAAATGGAAATGGGCTGGGCACATTGCAAGAAGACAAGACAATAGATGGAGCACAAACACCCTACAGTGGTATCCCAGAGATGTAAAACGACCAAGAAGACGACCTCAAGTAAGATGGAGTGACGAAATCAGAAAAGTGGCCGGTGTTAATTGGATGACTAAAGCACTAGACAGGCAACAATGGAAAAATCTGGGGGAGACCTACATCCAGCAGTGGATTGAAAACGGTTGATGATGATGATGATGATGATATATATATATAGATAGATAGATAAAGTTTTGAACTGGGGGTGGTTTTGGGTTCTAGTAGTCATAATCAGTGTAGATCTGCAAAAATCTTTCAGAAAATCCAACTTAGGGGAGAAAGTAATAGATAACATTTCTTACGAAATCTACCTAAAAAGCTTATAATAAAAATATATAATACTTTTTAGAATTTTCCTCATACTTTTGTAATCTGATTACCAGTACTTTCGAGTAGTAATATTCATTTTATCTAATCACTGAATTCTGTGATAAAATAAACGAAGATGATTATTCGGAAATAGCGGTGTACAAAATTCTTAATCCTTGACACCTATGGACACTCTTGACACATACTAGATAATGGATTGAGTTCAGTAAAGCAAAAGGAAATACATTGGAAAACTTTTTAATATTAAATAATGGAGAAATGAATTAATGTGTTTGTTATTAAATAAATTTAAGTTAGTGATTTTTAAGATTTTTTTTTCAAAATATGAGCTTACAGTTCATTAATTTAGCAAAATATTACAATTATTCTTTGAAACAACGTAACATCCATAGGAACACTGATTCTATTTAGTAAAATATATAACTGAATAATTTTTACAACAAATTGTAGAAAATAATGCTAAAAAGCGTCTAATATGATAGATAATGATTTTCTACTTTTTTTTCAATATCTCACTTCAGTCACGATTCAGAATAGAACATAAAAACAATTGTTTGAACCCAGGTCGAAAATATTGAAAAATAATTACATATTTAATGTACTAAAATGGAAATTTGTTCAAAAAATTATATTAAATTAAGTTAACAATTAACATTTAAAAATCATTAAGAATTCTGAAGAAACAGACCTATATTTAGTACTATTAAGGCGGTATTCAAAAAAAATATTTTTCCACGCTGAACAACTCAAAATTTTGAGACACATGTTCAGACTGATTTTTTAAAATAAAAACATGAAACTTGGTGAGGTGATTTATGAAGAGATTTATAAGGGCCCCATGTTTTTATTTTTATTTTCGTTCAATTAATTAGAAATTGATTTACAAACAAATATTTTCACAGTACGATCATTTTTTTTTGTTCGGGAAATTCGGTTCAAAATGTCCACTTTGACAGCATTTTTTGAAATATATTCTGCCTTTATCAAAAATCGAGACAATAGGGACATTATAAAGTTTCTGAATGAGAGAACCTGCCAATTGGATGCATTTTAGAGCAAAAATAAATTTAAGAATATGTCTCAAAATAAGCAGTTTGGATTTGAATACACCCTCAAAGTACTAAATCTTACAATTTCTAAATTTTGTAATGTGTTAAATGAGATTAAAATACATTTGAAATTTCGGAATACATCCCAATGTTTACATACATTTTTGAAGCTTTTTGTAAGACATTTTTACAATATTTATTTGCATTTACAATAATAATAATAATAATAATAATAGTAATAAAAAAACGAACAAAAATGTGATAAAATACTTTTAATATTTTAACAATATAAAAAATGTTTCGTGAGAGTCGATTTAAAGATTTGTTTATTTAATAACAGAAAGTGACTTAGAGATTGCATTTGAAAATTTTTATGAAATGAAATAAAGTGAAACCTTCTAAACCTCACATTTTCAAAATTTTCGAAAGTTTTAAATGAGATAAAATAATAAAAATTTGGAAATTTGGAAATCCATCACAATATTCTCGCGCATTTTGAAGTTTTTAAGAAGAAGTTTTTAAAATAGCTATCTGCAGTTTAAGAAATAAATAAAGAAAGAAAGGAAGAATGAAAGAAAGAAAGAAAGAAAGGAAAGAAAGACAGAAAGAAAAGAAAAGAAAAGTAAAGAAATATAAAATATTTTGAAAATTTTAGAATGTGGAATATGTTGCGTGGTACTCGATTTAAACATTTATTTATTTATATACATTATTTATTTATTCACATTATTATTTATGTACTGACATTATTATTTATTTATAAACATTTATTAAATATTTTTGAACTGAGTAACAGTTTTGAAAATTTGATCTCAATAGGATAACCTACTGATGATGAGTGAATTTGCTCGTGGTAATAATTTTTAGAAAGATGATTTAATTTTTGTTAAAGCTGTAACGTAATTTTTACTTATTTTTAACACTCTGGCCGCTATAATGTTATTTTGATTTCTAAGCCAACTTTAAGCATCACAACAATTTTCAAGACAGTTATATCAGTTTAACCAAAAATTTTTTTATCAAAATATTTCTTATCTCTGATTAGTTATTTGATATCATTTACTTATTTAAAATTCTGTTATGAAACATATTTGTGGAACAAGATTCACTGTGCTAAATAAATACGATTGCATTGACAAATATATAGCGTGAATCGTATATGATTCATACGGCGGGTTAAATGCTAATAATGATTTTTTTCTTTTAAATAATAAGGAAAATACACTGTCGTTTGGAGATCTACACAGATATCAATGAAAACAAAATACATGGATACAGAGAGATCAATCGCATCATTTCTTGTTCATTTTGGCATTTAAAAATATTAATTTTTTGTTTATTTTCTATTTATTAAATGACATACATTATTTCAATTCAAAATTGTGTAAAAAAAAATATGCCATATTTGATATAAGATGGTTATAAAATAACACTGAAAATAAAATTTTATAATTGTCTAATCTGCCAATTTAAAATAAATTGAAAAGAGAATATCACTTAATATTATGTGTTACACATTGTTATTGTGTTAAGTACTATTTTCGCAAATATATACCAATACATATCGGTACTTGAATGTTTGAGCTTACAAAATTACAAAATAACTAATTATTGTTTTAATATTTTTACCTTTTTACAAAAATTCTAAAAGCATTTCTCCATTTAAAAACAAAACAAAATTACGATTAACATCTAGATATTACGGTTAATTTAACATGATACCGATGGATGACATTAAATTAGAGAGCCTAATAATACATATTCTAAATTTAAAAAATGTTTTTTGCATTTTTTGTTTGAATGATAAATATAAATCTTTAAATCTTCTAAAAAATCAAGTTACCCACTTTCAAAATATTTATAAATTTGTACCATTTGATTATGCATAGCCGTTTAAAACATTTAATGGATATTCCTATAATAATTATTATTTTCATGTGTGTTTCAAAAAGTCATTTCTTAGTAATTACGTGTGTGTTTCATGTTTAAGTCTAAAATGAAATGTTTGTTTGTTCATACTTTTGTTCATTAATTTTAATAAATATTGTTCAATTTTCATAAACGAAATTATTTTATAATAAATAGAGATTTGTTACCATCACACAGTTCATATATCTACCCTATATATATAAAATACTAATGAAACGAATTTATGAAACGATTTTATGAAACGAATTTATGAAACGATTTTATGAAACGATTTTATGAAACGATTTTATGAAACTACTGATTAAACGACTGATAATGTTTCAGGGCTATTTTTAATAAAATATTAAACGCTTAATACCAATTGTTCATAAAAATCCGCGTATGTCAAAACTGGTATATGTATGTAATAGAATTTTGAAATTGGAATTAGTTTTCGAGATATTATTTTTTTTTTCTAATTTTAATGACATTTCTGTAATGATGGCAACTAATTACTCAGTTTTTTGTGACAAAAAAAGGAAAAAAATCGAAAAGGATCCCGATAGGGATTATTGATTTCTTTTTATTTGTCATTTTCAAATTCAAATTGAATTTATCTTTTATTTCAATCGATAAAATCAAAGAAAAAATGCTCCCTATATATTAGAGAAATGCTATTAAAGTTTAAAACAAATGAATATTTCAGTAGCATTACTTTTTTAATAATGAATTATATGTTTACACATAAATAACAAAGAGAAGAAAAAACTACAAATAATTAAATTACTATACTCGAAACACACCTAAGGTGTAAATTACGTTATATATTAAAATGATTTTCGTTGCTTTTCTAATTTAAGGGCCTTCGCGAGATACAGAAAGTGACCTTGGCAATGAATTGAAATTCGGCAATATGTTTTCTAACAATCTATTCGCTTTTTTATATACACAAGCAATTATTTCGATATTTATACAATTTATTTAATATAAAGAATCCATTTATCTATTTTTATGTACAAAAAGAGGTAAATTGAAAGACAATTATAAATAAATTGTATACGTATAAACAAGCATAAAAGTTCGGTGCTTTTTCAGTATATGGGGCCTTGACGAAACAGAGAAAATAGACTTGGCGGAAAAGGAAATGTGGCAACATACTTTCCGTCAACCTATTCACTTTGTCATTTCGTATACAGAAGAATTTTTCAATACTTATACAATTTGTTTAGCGTAAAATGTCATTTATCCTATTTTATATATAATCAGAAGTAATTTGTATAGAAAAAACAATAATAATATACGTATAATTAAAATACGCATATAAACAAAAAAAATCGTCGAGTTTGTTTCCATGGCTGTTTATGTCATTTGGCACCAAATCTCACTTTCTGATGTCCGAATTGCGCCAAGCTTTTTAAAAAATCGTCAAGACCCTTATAATAGAAAAGCACCAAACGTTCATTGGGTTTGTTTTCATAACTTTTGGCAACAAATATATGTATATTAACGAATCTATCCGTTTTTGAAACTCGAATTACGCCAAACCTAAAAGCAAAGGATCCTATACTGAAAAAGTACCCGATTTTCTTATGGACAATATTCAAGTGACATAACATGGTGTAAAATTATCGCGGATAGCAAATTTGTTTAAATATCTCATCAATTGATGCCGAATAAATGCAGACCTGCATGCACAAAATATATAATTAATTTTGTAAAATAAATAATTATTTGAAAATTCGTATATACATATTAATTAAAATAACTAATTTACATATTTAAAATAACATGAAAATATGCATGATGGTGCACTAAAATAGAGAGAAAATTAAAACCTGTTACTGAAAATGTCTATAACATAGTACTTTTCAATACCGCGGTTCTTAATGTTATTCACAAGCAGATGCAATTTTTCTCATCCTTAAACGCAAAGAAAGAATAGAATACAGATATTTGTTATAAAAGTCCGAGAGGTAGCCACAATTTAAACCTAACCATTTTATACAAGCTGGTTTTCAAGGTGTAATTGATTTTATATATCAATCCCGAAAACAGTCGTCAGTTGTCGCAACAGCATGATAATAAAAAAATGCCCCATTAAAACGTTAAAAGCATGGCAACCCAATTACAGATTTACTAATATTTTTAAAACAAAGCACGCTGTCATGTTTTTAGAGGCCTCGAAGTCTGAGCTAGGGGGGGGGGTATGCCTCCTGGTATATATATATGTTTTTAATTAGGATCACTTGGTTAGATTTAAACTGTCTAGGAGGGCCATCATTCGGGGGCCCCCTTATATCCATCCATAGAAATTGTTTTTAATTATGCTAAAATTACTACACTGTTAAAAATTTTCAGCAAACTGTCCAGTCATTTGACTGTTTTTATAGAAAATGGTTACATAACCGTAATTTAACTCTATTCTAACCATAATATGTGTAATAATATGGTCAGAATATAGTTTAATTATGTTGATGCAACCATTTTCTATAAAAAAGGTCAAATGACTGGAAGGTTTGCGGAAAATGTTTAACAGTGTAGTACTAAACTTCATACCTATTGTATGTACACATAAATTTCATACTATACATATCTGTATACAGGGTCCATAAGAAGGACGTTCACAACTTTAAGAGATGATAGAATATACTACATTTTATGTACAGGAATATAAAGGTTCATGTGAGTTTTACGTCTTTCATTTAATCTTGGGTACGGGAAGGAAATAGAGGAAGTAGCAGTCTTCGCGTCCTTCTTAAATTATTGAAAACGTAAACATTTTTGTTCCTTTTGACCATTTTTAAACATTTGATACCCTCTTAATGAAAACCCTGATTATGACCCTACGGGAAGGAGTCAAAAGTGGGAGGCCGGGACAACTGCCCCGGATGCCCCTGCACTAGTCAGGCCGTGCAGGATAATTGTAAAGGTACTTGATGACTTAGTATGAATATTTCCTTGTTCAAAACTGCTTTCATCTGTCTTGCTCAAGATAAAATTATGTTCAATAATAATTTTCTCCGTTTTTTACGCTGAATAAGACTGTGTATGGCACATTCGTCTCAATTGTGTCGTTAAATTGTGATTCTGTTCTAAATGTAAAAAAAAATAAAGATTTTCAGGTAGTTAATCATTTACTGTTATTAGTTAATTAACCATGATACTATGATACATATAATAATACTTCTCAAGTAGTGTGTAACGACTACTAAGCAAGCTATAAAAGTCATAAGCACAAGGCTTCTTTGTATAGAATAATAAATTAACTGTTCAACCAATCATGGTTGATCAACAGCTTGTACAGTCACATAAAAAAAATGTATACATTTCCATATATGACATGTATTCAATAAATAATATAAAAATAGTCGAATTCTTACGAAATTTTAATATCTTTCAATTAGAGTGCATCTTTTTCCTATTTGAAAAGGGTCATCATATTTTATACAATTTTTAACAGGTATACATGAAAATATTAACTAATATTAAAATTTAGTCTCTTTTATATATTGAATAATACGTTTAGTATTTGAAATTGTATTATTCTTCCCAACATAGTGTGACATAGCAATTAAAATTTTATTATGCCGTTATTATACAGTGGTTCAGAACGCTAAGGATTCATAATTTTAATTCTGATGATCACTTAGAATTCAAAAGCCATTCAAATCATTTGAATTTTGCTCAAATTTTAAATATATTTTGCTTTTATAGTATTATTATAAAAATATACTTTTTAAAACAAAAATCCCATAACTGACATACACGTTTACATCTAACTTTGAGTTTAATTTTTACAGCTATTCCATTTTTAAAAATAAATGTCTAATTATTTTTTACAAAATTTGTATCCTTATATTAAATATTTTTAGCTATAAATTATATTGGTAAGTATATGAAAACTTCCGTATAGAATAGATGAGATAATGCAGAATATATAATTTGAAAATTTAATGATTTAGTCGAATAGGTTTGTGAAATTTCCAATTAATTTTGTAAATCATATGCAGCTGACTTGTGTTAAACCATTCCAATTAAATTGATATTATTATTCTCCACTTATATATGGAAGTGGTATATTTTATGCAATCTTTCAATAAACTTATTATTCATTAGTTTACAGATAGATTTATGCATTACTATTTTCCAGCTTAATGTGTAAGAATCCTATTCAAACAGTTCTTGGTACTAGCAGATTTAACTACTTCATGGAACATTGCATATATCATCATTAGAAAGCTTTGTTTTGTGTAGGAGTAATAGCATTATAACTCCATCTGTCAAGTATGCAGCTTTTAACAGATAATTTGATACTTATGTTTGATGTAAGGCAATTTATTAATAACAAACCAAACAATAAATAACGTTTAAATTTCGAATTCGTGAAAATATTAAATACTGTATAACGATAACTCTAACGCATTCAGAAAACAATATTAAAATTTAAAATGTGTCTTAGGTTGAAAACAAAATCTCCTACACGCTTACATAATAACGGCTGGTTTCTATTTTTTACGCATGCATTTGTAATTATTTCTGTAATTCCTTTTCTGAAAAAGAAAATGTTCATTTATCGGCGAAATTATTCTTAAATAGTTTCAGTCATACATTGTATTGAGGAATATTACAAAAAGAAGTAATGCATAAGATTTCGAAGATCTGAAATTCTGCGAATGGAATTCACATTCAAATTGAAAAATGAGGTTTGTGTAGTTTCAAACTAAATTTATAAAACACATGCGTTTATTTAATTTGATACGATTAAACACTAATTATGCATGAAACATTTACATTTCTCAATACATCCTATAAATCAACCCATTTTCCATTAGTTTTAAGACACTTAAATGCATTAATATTTTCCAGTTTATTAGGCCGTTGTATCCATACAAATTATTTGAGGATAACTTTAATTAGCTTAATTTGATACGATTAAACACTAATTATGCATGAAACATTTACATTTCTCAATACATCCTATAAATCAACCCATTTTCCATTAGTTTTAAGACACTTAAATACATTAATATTTTCCAGTTTATTAGGCCGTTGTATCCATACAAATTATTTGAGGATAACTTTAACTTGTCGTAAAGAACGACATTCTTTTTTACAAATTATTATCTGCTAACTTGTATAACAATAGTCTATTATTCATTAAGTTTGATATACCTGGTTCTAGTTGGTCTGTGTACGGTGGTACAAGTTTGTACCGCCACTATGGTTTTAAGAAACATGCAAAATTCATTCATTCTTCAGTTTGCTCAAAACATCTTGTAAATTTAAGTTCTTGAATGTACGCATATTAACTTTTATTAATAACTACCAAACTTTTTTACATATAACCAAGAAAAATGTTTTCCTATATTTTATATGCACCAGACACTTAAAAAAATCTTCCAAGAATGGTATGCTTCAGTTTCTAAAAATAAACTCTTTAATTATTTTTAGATATAAATTGTAAAAGTGAATATTATAAAACAATAACACATAATACATACATAATATTTCAAGTAGAATATGATGCTTTGACTTTCCACTTTATTTGAAATATAATAACTGTTGAAAGAATATGATGCATAATCTATAATTTGAAAATTCAATGATTTATTCGAATAGATTTGTGAAATTTCACTGTCATGTTATACTCCAATAACGTAAGGAAGAATGCATTTTCTGATATCTCTCAATAAATGAATTGATGTAGAATGTATTATTATCATTAAGAGACAGTGGTCTATTTATCAATAATAGTATTTCCAATCTGTCTGTCAAGTATAAAGATTTTAAACAGATTAGGTTATCCTTCTGTTTAATGTACAGAAATAATCTGTATCAAAAATACTGAAAATTTAAATATTAAATTATGAATCACATATTTTTTATCTAATGGTACATAGAGCGTTTTTTATAATATATGAGCCCATATTAATATTAAATTATGGCTGAAATTTGAAAGAATAAATTATGAATTATTTACATACAAATTTAACATACTAAGATTTGGCTTTGTAGTTTTAAAAACTATTAAAATAAACCTTTCTTTATAACTTTGTTGTAAAGAAGTACTTTTCTATTTGCATTTTATGACCCACTATTTTGTCTTATTGTAGATGACTGGACATTAATCGCGTTATACTAGGTACTACATTGATTATTTATATTGGTTCATCAAGTTGTTCTTAAAAAAATAATTGCATTTTATTATGCTATTTAAAGGGAGGTCCTACTTCTCTTCGTTCAAATTCCCGTGATGTTTATGATTTTTTTTTCGTTTATAAAGAAATTAGGTATCACCTTCGGACTTTTGCATTACATTACTTGACATGTCGTTTGTATTTTTATTTTTTGGGTATAAAAAAAATATATAATAATAAGCCTCGAAGAGCACCGCGAACTTCAAATCGAAAACTTTTCAAACTTTCTAAAAATTCTTAAAATTCTTACGAATTTTTAGAAAGTTTGAAAAGTTTTCGGTTCCCAATTAATTGCGTTATGGCTTCGTTGGACGCGGTGTTTCTTTTTACATCTATACCGATTAATTATGCATGTGAAGTCGTTGAGAGGTTGTGGTCTGAGTTTGCCACTGATTCTAATTTGGACGTCTCGGACATTAGTGATCTTGTGAGATTTTGCCTTAAATCGAACTGCTTTGTTTTTGAAGAGAGATTTTATAGACAAGTCAATGGTACGGCAATGGGTTCTCCAATATCCGGTCGGATCGCTGAAATAGTGATGCAATTCTTGGAATCTGAAATAATGTCCCTCAAGGGCCCATTGATCTGTTTTTGGAAACGTTACATTGATGACGTGTTTCTTGTTGCAAAGTTCGAGGATTTGAATGAAATTCTAGAGGTTGCGAATTCTATCTGCCCGGCGATCCAGTTTACTATCGAGATGGAAAATGACCGCAGATTACCTTTTCTTGATGTTATGGTTGAAAGAGTGAAAAATAATGAGTTTCAGGAAGTGCTAACATCTGTGTATCGTAAGAGTACGAATTCTGGACAATATTTAAATTTTGAATCCATAAATCCAATTTCCCATCGAATCGCAGTTGTAAAAACGTTGGCCTATCGTGCTAGCCGTTATTGTTCTACTGATGCAGCCCTCCTATTGGAGAAAAAGAAAATAATTTCTGACTTAAGAAATAATGGTTACCCTTTGCGGTGGCTGAAAAGGTTACTTTCTGAGCATCGTTTGTCAACACCTTTAGTTCGTGGAAGCCCCATTGGATATGTATCTATTCCTTACTACAAAGATCTTTCTGAAAGAATTTCCAGGCTGCTCAGGTCTATTAATATCAGCACAGCTTTCAGGCCACAGAATGTTTTGAAAGAACTGCTTTGTAATTTTAAACCTAGAATCCCTCCCTTACTTAAAACCGGCACAGTCTACAGTATCCCTTGTGGGATTTGTAACTCTGTTTATATTGGTGAAACGGGTCGTACTTGCGCCATTCGTCTTGCCGAGCACAAACGTGCCTATAAATCTGGTAGCCTTTAATCAAAACTAGTGCAGCATTCTTTAGATAAAGATCATATTCCGGATTTCGCAAGTATCGCAGTAATCAGATCCAGCTGCAATAATGTTAAGAGTAGAGTGTTCCTCGAGGATTGGTTCACTCGTAGACAGACTTCGCCGATCAATGAATCTTGTGCTGTTCCACCTGAATACACGGTTTTGCTTTAATGGAAGTTGTTTCAAAACTTTTAAGTTTTAACTGGTTTATTTTAGTAACTGTATACATGTTTGAAAACTCTCCGGTCAGCGTATGTTATTGCACTGAGGAGAGGCTAAATTACAGCCCGAAACGTTTGCACATATTACTTTAATGTTTAGTGTATTTATTTAATGTTTATGTCTGATTATATATGATAATTTAATTAATTCTTTTTTCATCAGACATTAAAAAATGTTTAACTATCTTATTATTAAGTACGGACCGTCGCTGACCGGACTGTTGAATTCATGTTTGAAATTGTCGTCTAAAAGTGTACGTGTGCAGTGTCAGAAGGATTTTTTACTACTGTGCAAAAGATCTAAAGTTGTTCCCCTTTCTTTTAAAGTTAAGTCTCTTGTCAATTCGACTGTCGGAGAAAAAATTGCGTTGAGGACAAGTTTTCGTTTTATTTCGGCGGCTATCACCTTGTGTCTTGGTATTTTGAAGTCTGTGAAAAAACTGCTACATTCTCGAATACAATCCTTGCTACATTCCTTTGAACAGTCGGACGCAATGACTATATTGTCTTATTTTACTATAAAAAATAATGCACTGAGAAGCTCTTTAATTCATAAGCACCATGAAAAATTTAATAGATTGGTTTCGCTTAGACCACGTGCTTTGATAAGTAGTGTTGTGGATAAAATCTGGACATTGAACTTGTCTTCCCGGAATTTTTCTATTACTGAAATGAACATTCTACAACGGGGTTTGAATTATGCGGTTGGTCGTCAAAAAGTGGATATTCCGAACTTGTTGGCCTCATTGGAACCTGTTTTGTCTATACAGAACAGCGAATTGAAACATACCATGCGTAGTGAATTGGCGAAATTAATTTTACGGCATAGGAACGTTGGGCCTGATAATCAATCTGCAGTTATGAAAGTAATGAAGTCGTTATCGATGGATCCTTCTATCGTTATAACCAGGGCTGACAAGGGCCGGATGACAGTTATTGATAGATCTGATTATAATAAAAAGGCACATGAGTTACTGGATGATAATTCTACATACGAGGTTTTGAATAAGGATATTACGTCAACAATCCAGAGGAGTATGAATGTTTTAATAGGCAAGTTAGAGAAAGTGAAAAAACTCCCCCCGGATTTGGCTAAAAAACTAAAATGTTATACTGGTAGTGTTCCACCCTTTTACGGGTTGCCTAAAGTCCACAAATCAGATATCCCTTTGCGTCCGATAATTGACTATACTCGTTCACCTGTTTATAAGTTATCAAGATTTTTATCAACATTATTGAAACCACTCGTGGTGAATTCTACCCATAGTCTTACGTCATCTTACGAATTTTTAGAAAGTTTGAAAAGTTTTCGGTTCCCACTTAATTGCGTTATGGCTTCGTTGGAGGTGTCTCTTTTTACATCTATACTGATTAATTATGCATGTGAAGTCGTTGAGACGTTGTGGCCTGAGTTCGCCATTGATTCTAATTTGGACGTCTCGGACATTAGTGATCTTGTGAGATTTTGCCTTAAATCGAACTGCTTTGTTTTTGAAGAGAGATTTTATAGACAAGCTAATAATGATAGGTATTGGTTTGGATATTTACTGTTATTTATGTTTATTGGTTTATTATTGGCTTCAAACAATTTCAAAAATTATTTTCGCCTTCATCTAGTGTAAAATTCAGTGTAAATTTTAATTCATGAAAATATATATTAACTTTTAGCTGTCTATATTTTTACAGGAGAAATTTTAACAAAAGCTTTCAAAAATAATTAATTTCAATTTCTAAAAATCGATTATTTAATTATTTTTAGACATACATTAAAATCGTGAATATTATAAAACAATAATAAATAAAAATTATAACATCTTAAAAATATCAAATAGGATATAATACATAATATCTAACTTGCAAATCAATGATTTAATCGAATAGATTTGCAAAATTTCAATTTCATTTGATAAAACCATGCTTGTAATTAATTTGATACTATTATACTCCAATTATGTATGGATCAATTAAATTTTCTGATATCTCACAATAAATTCATCCTCTATTAATTTACACAGCATAAAATGAATTAATAAATCCCAGTTTATTGCGCATGTAAATCCAATAACAATAAATTCTTGATATTTTATATTTACGGATTTAACACTATGAAAACATTGAATAAGCAATCATTAGGAAGCAGTTCCCTATTAACAATAGTGTTATAAAATATAAAGTTTTTAATACATAATTTCATCTTCCTATTTAATATAATGCCATTTATTAATGTTAAGTATAAATATTAGACTATTTTGAGCTACATATCGTAACATAATAATTATTGTGTAAAGATAAATATATGTAGAGAGTAAGTAAAATTAAAAATATATCATAATATGATCTATATGTAGCTAAAACAATGTGGTTTCTATTCTGAAAATCTTCTAAATACAACATTACAGTATTCTTAATTTTTTTTTCTACTAATTCATTTTCTAAACTAAATGTCTTATAATTTCTACGAAGTTTTATTATAATTTTTATTTTTTTATATTCATAAATTGTACTGGCGAATATTATAATATATAAGACTTTGAACGTCCGGAACTTTTCGAATAGAATATAAACATATATTTAATTTCAAAATTCGATGTTTTATTCAACTAGAATTATCAAAATTTAATTTTATTTCATAAAACCGTGCTTGGAAGTAATTTTGAAGCTGTTATAATTTCAATTATGAATGCAACATTTACATTTTCTGATATCTATTTATGATTTGATTCTTCATTAGATTACCGAGAGTTAAATGTATTAATATTTTCCAATAAATTACGTAGGAATGATAATTTAACAATATCGGCTTGATCTTTGGTATTTGTGGATTCAACTACTACAGGAAACACTGAATTGATTACCATTATGAAGAAGTATTCAGTTTAGAAATAATAGTGTTGTAACTCTATCAAGTATGCAGATTCTAACATGTAAGCTCATTCCTCTGGTATGTGTAAAGTCGAAAGATATGGTAATTTAAATTTAAAATTCATGGCAAAATAATAATTTTATAACGATAAATATAATGTTTGATATTATGAATGTTTACAGAGAGTTAACTGTATTAATATTTAGCAGCATATCACGTAGAAATATTAATTTAGCAATAGATGCTGAATTTTTGGTATTTGTGGATTCTACTACTACAGGAAACGTTGAATAGATTATCATTATGAAGGATTATACAGTTTAGAAATAACAACGTCGTAACTCTATTAAGTATGACTATTCTAACGTGCAACTTATTCCTCTTGCTGGTGTAATGTCATAAGTCATACCAAGAGATATAATTTAAATTTTAAATTCATTGCAAAATAATCATTTTATAACGATATATATAATGTTTGATATTACACAGAAAACTATAATGAAATTATATTGAGTTAGATGTTTGAAATGAAGGGTAGTTATAAATATGTTTGTAGGTAGCATCTGTGTTGAACAAAGTGTTATAAAATACTTTTTTTCTTATTTTGCTGTTTAAAATTACATTTCGAATTCCAATTTAAAACCCACTATTTGGTCATATGATAGACCTTTGAACAATCCCAAGAGGTCACTTTCTGATTTGGATAGTTTTTGGTCGTTGAACTTTATGTCTTCATATTGATATTAAAAAATTATAAAAGAATATTTTAAAAAGTGCAAGGAATGTTTAACAGTTTGATTTTTGCAATTCTTTAGTATATCATTTCTTATTTTTGACCAGTAAACGTCTCACAATTATACACTGTCTTGCACGTTTGTTAAAATTATACTAACTTTAATTTACTGAAATAAATATATATTAGTAACCACAAAAGATTTTTCTTATTTTAATTAGTTTTGCATATATTTCTCTTAAATGCGTTGGAGAATATTATAAAACGATTAAACAAACGGTGGCATAGGACATTAAACTTTCAAAAAACCATTTTTCGAATTTATTTTATTATAAGTCTTTAAACATTTCTAAATAACTTTTGAAAAATCGCATTCAAAAATCTACATTATTTCTTATGTTGTAATCATTTATAACTAAGTAAGTATAATTGAAGGTAAGTGCGTATTTAAAGATTAAGATGCGTTTTATCAGATTAGTAAATTTTGAGTTTGCACGCACTGTTACTTTCAAACTACACTGTAAAAAATGACCAATGTTTCTTATTTTATGAAAATATGCTATAACCACGAACGAAAATATAATATAATCTTCTGAGTTATACGAAATTTCAAATAGCATGTTACATTGTCTTTTGAATCCCCAGAAACGAATACAATTTCAAAATTTAAAGAATAATTTATAAAAACAAATTATTTTTAGCTCCCCGTATTTATCAGAAACGTTTCCGAAGGGATTTTATAGTGTATTAATTAGTGTCCTCAGGCTGGAATACCTGTTTTTTGAATGTTATCCATTCTCAAGTACACGTTTTCAGCCGCATAAGTTAATTTATACATGAAAGAGTAAAGAAATAATCTTAATTTTAATGTTATTGTTAACGCTGTTAATTTTGTATGTTTGTCTGTTAAAAAAATTTTTTTGAGCATGAAAATGTTTACTTCAGAATTGGTAGCATTCTAAAAACAGGTATTCCAGGCTGAGGACACTAGTTAATACACTATAAAAACCATTCGGAAACGTTTCTGAAAAATTCTGGCAGCTAAAAATAATTTGTTTTTATAAATTATTCTTTAAATTTTGAAAATGTATTCGTTTCTGGGGATTCAAAAGACAATGTAACATGCTATTTGAAATTTCGGATAACTCAGAAGATTATATTATATTTTCGTTCGTGGTTATAGCATATTTTCATAAAATAAGAAACATTGGTCATTTTTTACAGTGTATATATAAGTTATAGTTATAAAAGTTTTACCACATATGCATTTCTTCATGGTCGCATGCTAAAGTAAGACTTTTTTTATGTTTTTGACTTTAAAAAATATGTATTTCGCTTATGAATTTTTTAAAAGTTATTAAATTTTGTGTTAAAATAAAATTTTAAACAATACTTTTTAAGTACATTTTGGTTTTAAATTAGAGGTCACTGTGTTATGATTCTATATTTGTCCAAAATTATTTTCTATATGCATAATTTTGCGACTTATGTGATCAGCACTTAATGATTTTCATTTGTGTATTAGTAACGTGAATTTTTTAAATTTAAAATTTCAATAATATTTTTGTGTTATACAATTTTTTTTCTGTGAAAGAATACTTAAGAATGTCTACGTTAGGCAGAAAGAAAAAAAATCTTAATTGCATATTATTTTAGTTTTGGCACTTGGAAAAATGCAATGCTTTTGATCGTTTCGACGAATTCAACCTTCCGTAAACGGAAATCTTTGGAATAAGCTCTAACTAGAAAATTCAATTATTCATTGGAATATGTTTGCAAAGTTTAAATTAAATTTTATAAAAATATACTTTGGAATAAATTGACACAATTATGCTCTATCTATTTTATCTATGGAACATTTATATTTCTGATATCTCACAATAATTTCATTGTCCATTATTTTGAAGAGTGTTAAACATATAGATATTTTCTTATACATTGTGGAGGAATTCTGATTAAAAAGAAAAAAAATCTTTCGTCTTTGGTATTTGCGCCTTTCAATATTGTGGAAAACATTGAATAGACTATTATTAGGAAACAGTGTTTTGTTTATAAATAATAGTGTTTTAACTCTGTCTGTGATGTAAGAATCTTAGAAACACATCAGTTAAACCTTCTGTTTAATGTATAATCATAAACAACATTGAAAGAGGTAGTCATTTATATTTTTAACTCATGACAATATATCTATTTTGTAATGATGTGCAACATGTTTGATTTAATATACGAGATAATATTAACTTGTGCCTCAATTTGAAAAGATGAGAAGTTGTAAATACTTAAGAACCAATATTTGATTTTGCCTTTTAAACAAGTATTAGAAAATAAATTCTAATATAATTTTGCCGTAGTTTGTAATTTAAATTATTCTGTCTTTCAGTTATCAGAATGTTTTCTCTAAACTTAAACTTAAATTTGAGATAAATGTATTATATATATGTAAACGTTTATCTATAAAAAAAATATTTTATGTATTAAGTACAGTACTTTATACAAGCTTCCAAAAAGGATTGTCACATATTTCTAAAGATCGATTCAAAGTTTAATTTTTTATTAGAAATTTTATTGGCGAACATTACAATAGAAAAATTACGTCGACTCTGATAGTCAAAATGTTTCTCGAATCTATTTAACGTCCAAATTTTGGGACTTATTTGGATAAATTTGTAAAATTTTAAATTAATATTATAAAAACATGTTAGCATAAAAATAATTCCATTTTACACAACAGTTATATTTGTAAAAATAACATTATCTGATATATTTAAATACATTCATTTTCCATTAGTTTTCAGAAATGTAAATAGTTAAATACATTGCACCTTATTGCGTACAAATCCCATTCAAACAATAAATTCTTGATACTTGGCATTTGCTGATTTAACTACTGTGGGAAACATTGAATACATTATCATAAAGTAGCAGTCTATTGTTTAGCAATATTAGAGTTTTAATTATGTCTGTCTAGTATAAAGGGATATGTTCATACTTCTGTGTAATGTAATGAAAACAGTATCGAAGGAACTGATCATTTAGATTTTAAATTCATAATAAAGTAATTATTTTGTAATTAGAAATTAAAGGTGTGAGAAAACATAATAACCTATATTAAAATGATATTGTGTTATACGGTTGAAAAGATGAGGGATTATAAATATATGGATAAGCATATTTGGTGTCCTTACACAGCACTAGAGAATAACTTTTACCATTATCTTTTCGCTAAAAACTACATTCTTATATTCAAATTAAGACCAAATATCTTGGATGGTGATGTTTGGCAGAAATCAGCCTCATGGTCAAACCACTCAACACTATTATAAATTAAAGATTAATTTTAATTAATGGTTTATATCAATTAATATGTTTTAATTGTAATTAGGCTGTAGTGGTTGTTTGTAAATGAGCAATAAGCTAATAGCCCCGTTTTGTGGAGTATGGTATTTAGCATTCAGTTCCAATAAAAATCGATTTTGGAACAGAAATTTACTAAAATCCTCTTAATGAACTTACGGCTTAATGCCACTATTTTTCCTCTTGTACTTATCCTTATTAATTTTACCAATGTTACATTTTCTACTCTTCTGATTTGTTTTCCTCTGTAATCTATGCTACGTCCACCCTTACTTCAGTGTACGTACAGTTCTAACAGGAATTTTAAATCGAATTTTCCAAATTTAATCGCTGAAAAGTATTACATACTCTGCAGTTAGACGTGCCGATTATAAAATTTGCTAATGTTAAATATAAATTTTCTAATCGTAAATAGTGGTACCAAACCCCTTGTAAATTCCATGTAGTTATACACACCTTAATACTTGTACAATAATATCAATAAATATATACATATATTTTCAACACCATCAAGTAAAAATATCATAATCATTAATATCACTTAAAAATACTTTTTAAAAATCCATGAGTGATACTTCTCATTAAATAAAAAAAAATATTTTAAATGTTTTAAGAAAACAAAGTATCCGAAAAAAAACGTACAGTTGGTATTCATTAATTTTAATGGACAATTTAAATATCGTGGTTATAATTATACATATGCAAATATATATACAAAATCATATAAAGTGTTGCAAAATCAACATACACAGGACACATTCAGCTTAATACAATATATATAGATATATATGAATTGCTTTTACGAGGGGCAGTCGGAAAATAAGTTTTCCCTGACGACTGTGAACAGAGGTGTGTATGAAAGACAACAAATGTAATGAGACATTAAAGATAAAACTTAACTTTATTTTTCCACATAAGTACCAAGTACATTGAGACATTTGTCATACCGCTTTATAAGCTTCAAAAAGCCTTCCATGAAAAAATCAGGGCTTTGCATCGCGCCATCTGCGCAGGCACTGCCACAGCGCCATCTTCTTGATCGTGGTCGATCTCTACCCAATGGTGTATCAGTGTCTTGCACGTTCGCGTTCACCAGCTGTGTCGTCTTTCGCCCATAGTCGTTCAACGCTTCGTCCGTATGCAAATCCCTGTTTTTTTCCTGGAGGGCTTTTTGAAGCTTATAAAACGGTATGACAAATGTCTCAATGTACCTGGTACTTATGTGGAAAAATAAAGTTATGTCTTATGTTTAATGTCTCATTACATTTTTTGTCTTTCATACACACCTCTATCCACAGTCGCCAGGGGAAACTTATTTTCCGACTGCCACTCGTATCATTTTCAATTATGGCACATTCTGTCATCAAACTTAAATTGTTTACGTTTAAATTTTCCACACATTTGTCAGCCAAATACAGTGTACTTCTAGTCCACACTAACCGAAATCCGCATTAAACGATGTAAACATTTGAATGGTATAATTTTTTTTTTTTTAATAAATTGAATTCAGTTTTTGACAGAAATGAAAATTGTGACCAACCTAATGCTAAAGTAAATTTTTTTTTAAAATTTGAGGCTATATGAAAATACCATTATCTAAATATTAAATGGAAATTTCGAATCTTCCCTGACTCCTTGGAAATTCCAAGGACTAGTAGAATACTAGTACACCAATACTAGTATAATAATAAAAATAAATAGTATATAAATATATTTTTAGCACCACCAAGGAAAAATACATATTCAATAATACCAATCCTAAAATGCTATTTTAAAAATCCATGCATAATACTCCATTAAATTCGATTTTTCTTAAATGCTTAAAGAAAACTATAAATATCTGGAAAAAACATACATTTGGTATTCATAAATTTTAGTGGATAGTTTAAATACCATGGCTATAATCATGCACATGCAAATCTATCTACGAAAACATATACAGATGTCAACATACACAAGATTAATTCAGATTAATAATAGCTTTTATCATTTTTAATTATGACACATTTTGCCAACCAATTTTAACTTTTACATTTAAATTTTACACACATTCGTCATTCAAATTAATTAAAATTCTGTTAGTCTGAACAAATCTAAACACGCATTAAACGACGGTAATATTTGAATGGTGTATAATAATCCCTTTCGTTGAATAAATTAAATTCAGCTTTTGACAGAAATTAAATAACTTTCCAAATTAAAGGTAAAACAAAAAACAATAATTCATTAAATTTAGTTAAAAAGCAAGTTAGTGACAATTTTTTAATACAAAAGAATAAATTACGGAGGATAAACAAAATATGCAACGAAATTGCCATACTTACATTATTTATTTATCTTTAACTAAAGTAATCTTTTATTTACGACAGTTGAACGAATATAATATTTTTATAACATCATTTTTCGACACACTGGACTGTTCTTTACATTACATTTTTATTGGTAATATCTGTGAATATCCATTTTCCCTTTTTAAAACCTCTTACGTTTGTGGGGGTAGAAAGCATTCTTTCTTTTCAACACTGTCACTGACAATTTCTTGACCTCTCAATAACTAAACTCGCATAAATGTTGATTTTGAAGAAATGTTATATAAAAGTAGTTTTGATTCTTCTAGGTCAGTTTATGAAAAAGAGTTCGGCATTATTTAACAAGTTGTATGCTTTATGCGATGTCTTTAACAATAATTTCAAATAGAAAATGATGCGACAAACGAAAATTTTCTCCTTAACCGGAGATTTGTCGCAAGCAGAGACGCATTAACGAAAGTTATTTGTATTTAAGTATTCTTAAAACAAAAATCCCCCTTGATAATATAAATTACCCATGATTCAATTATAATAAGTTTCATAACTCTTATCGTGCATTTTTATCACACTTGCTGTCAATTACCAGACGAAGAAATTGGGGGAAGGAGGGTTACAGGCATTATTACATTATAAACATCGGAATGGGTTTGGCTTGTAGTAGCTTAAATTTACACCATCAAATATACACTTTTCCTTTCTTGTCATTGCTTCGTCGCTGCTTCTTTATCATTCTCTAAAATTTTCACTACCTCACCTCTTTCTGTCATTTATTTTCCAACCAATCTTTATCAGAACGAGGCATTCCAATCCGGGTTATCCGGGTTAAAGATACCTCATGTACTGAATATACAGAACATACATGGAGATAGTTTTTAATTTAAAACTCTAACATATTATTTAATTTAGTATATACAGGGTGATTATAAAAAAAACTATCCCGATATATGAGCCCCTAACTGTCATACCGTTCACAGAAATTGAATGAAATTCTGGCCTAAAGTATTTTGAGGTATGCGCTCAAGAATCATGTGAAAAACAACAGTTAAATTCTAACAGTTACGGTTACAGTGACAAAATTTCGAAAATTTCAAATGACAACACCTACTTTTTTTTTTATTGGAATGTGATCTTCACAGTAAAAAACCATAAAAAGCGTTGGAACGGTACCTGTAGCACGAAAATCGCCGGCGCTAGACAGACTAAGAAGAAAAGTGAAAACAACCAATAAAGGACAGAGAAGCAACAGAAAGTAAAACATTTTATTTTTCAGTGCTATCCACCATCCGCCGCATGTAAAGTGTCGTCGTGTGTGAAATGGAAAATGTATGAAACGCAATAAAATGCTTTGTTTTCTGTTGCTTCTCTGTCCTTATTGGTTGTTTTCACTACTCTTCTTAGTCTGTCTAGCGCCGGCGATTTTCGTGCTACAGGTACCGTTCCAACGCTTTTTATGGTTTTTCACTATGAAGATCACATTCCAATAAAAAAAAAATAGGTGTTGCCATTTGAAATTTTCGAAATTTTGTCACTGTAACCGTTACTGTTAGAATTTAACTTTTGTCTTTCATATAATTCTTGAGCGCATACCTCAAAATACTTTAAACTAAAATTTCATTCAGTTTCTGTGAACGGTATGATAGTTAGGGGCTCATATATCGGGAATTTTTTTTTATAATCACCCTGTATATTCAATTGCCAACCATCTACTCTTAAAATTATTTTGGGACTTTCGTATTAGCCATTTGCCAAAGAAAATCTGAATTACATATATTGTTTTTCATGTAAAAAATTTTAATCTTCCATAGTTTGGTTGCTCACAGATAAAAAAAAAAATCCATGGTTGAAAATTATTTTTATAACCATAAACAAACAGCAAATTTAGATACAGTTTTTAAACGAATTGCATTTCAAAGTATTCTATTTGACGGTGTAAAAATTGAAATTTTTTAATGTTTGGTGGCTACATAAATTGCAATAAAAGTATAAGTTACTGTCAAGATGTTGCTACCGTCAATATGACGTTCGAGTTATTCGCAGACATGTTTTTGTCTTATAATATCACCAGGGGATCCAAACCGGACTTCTCAGTATACAGAACATACTGCTCGGTGAATATAATGTAGGTAAAAGTTATTTTTAATTGAAAATTCTAATAGATTTTTTATATTTTATAGATTTTATAGATTGCACACTAACAACTCTAAAGAGCAATTTTTCAGGAAAATTTTACATCAATTATGTATTCAAATAAAGTTTCGAAATTTATTACCAAAAAAATGGTTTCGTATTAGTCGCATGTCAGCGGATAATAGCCAATGAACTGTCCAAATTGCCAAGTCGATCGACGTAGCTTTCTCCTTTCTGTAGGCACAAATTTCTTTTAATCAAAAACATCAATTTTAAGTAATTTAAAATAATATTTATAATTTTTGTATTAATTGTGCTACGAAAATTACTTACGTTACTAAATTCAATAATAAAATACTTACAAATATATACTGACCGCTTAGAACAAAATTATAATAATTAGTTAAGTTAAAATATAATAATGCTTTAAATTGCTATGTTAAATATGATCTTGACAACAGGTGATAAGACTATTAGACAACATGACAGTTTCTGTTAGGAATACAGTGCTGTTCAATGAGAATATATATCATTTGTGCAATGTTAGTATTTTTGTGTTTCCGGTAACATTTGTGACACAATAATGGACACTAATACAGAAAATAATAAAGTATAACAAACACCCTTTTCTTTATTAAAGAAATGTAAACAATACAGCTTTACACATAAATAAGTTAATATAAGATATAATGTCATAAAACGCTAATAGTAACATAAAGGCTCTATCAAATAAAGGTGGCATCACACAATTAAATTTTAGTTTAGCTTGTTATTTTCCGTGGAAAGTATACAAATGAAACATAATCCTAGGTAAAATAACATTTTGTATGTTTTCTTTTGTTGACTCTAGCCCAGAGTTGTCAAGTCTCCGGCTTTTTGCACACCAGTAATTTTTTAGAGAAAATATTGTTCTTTTAATTTGTTGTTTAACAGGAATACTACTTAAACCTACATTTGATAGTTGCAGAATTAACAATAGCAGAAAACATTGAATAGGATTACCATTAAATAGCACTGTTTTGTTTAGAAAAACTAGTATTTGAACACTGAATTTCAAACATGAAGTTTTGTATGACATAATATTTTGTGTTTCTGTTTAATATAATGCTATATAATAATAATAAATAAAAATAATATGTCATTTGGAGTGTCAAATCCGGAGAATATAATTATTATATAAAATAAAATGTTATATATAGAGAAGAATCGTAATTAAAAAAAAATATATTACGATTTGGGAAAGGAAAAGACTAGTTATTATATTAAAATATATATAACTAGTTGTTTCGTGTGACTTTCTTGAACATGAAGAAAAATAAATGTTACTAATTACGCAAAAAAAAAAAAAAAAAAAAAAAAAAAAATGGCTCCATGACTACGTAAAAAAAGGAAAAAAAAAACTTTTAAAATCACGGAACTTTTTGTTTATCCAATGGCTGATTGTGAGATGATAACCGATATGTGGCCCACTTTTTTTAGAAAATTAAAATAACAAAAATCTACGTTGAGGTTTGAAAAAAAAATCTTTTAAATTGTTTTCCAAATACTTTTCCTTTCCAGGTGTCAAAAACTAACTTTTAAACACAAATTCAAGATTTGAATATCCCGAAAACATTGCAATATATCTAAAGTCCAACTATTAGCTATGTTTACTCCTCTACAACAACACTTTGAACTCCTTCCCTAAACACACACACACACACACACACACACACACACACACACACACGCACATATACAGGGTGAATCTAAATTCTTGAGCAAAACGTTAAGGGGTGATAGTACACATCAAGACAAACAATATTAAATAGGAAACTAAGGATCCCAAACGTCTTCCGAAGGAGATAGGCGCCATTAATATTTAGGGTTCAAAATTTCAAATGATTATAAAAAACGGAAAAATTGGTCGATTCGTTTGCGGTTTTCGCTAAAACTATTCTTTATGTGAGTATTTTCTTGAAAATAAATTTTAAAGATAAAGTTCAAAAAATGCTGATAGTACTTTAGACTTTGGAGTAGCGAACAACTATTTTTTACCGTTATTTTTTGTCTCATTATATACTTCCAAAAGCTTAGACTTAAACATAAATTTTGAGCTCAAAATCTGAATCGTTGGGAGTGGTTAAGTAATCCAAACTGAACCGTTCTCAGGAGTTGAAATTTGAAACACCCCTCCACCCCCCGAACACAATTCAGTTATTCCCAATCTTGGTGTTGTAGAGCAGGCAGAAACTACTACCTCCTACACGTAAAATAAACGATAGAGGGATAACAAAATTAAATAAAAAATTTATTCATAACAGATATGAGCAATTTCTTCGCGCAAAATAAAAAGAAACAATTTGATTTACGCACGCAGTGCGCAATATGAATGAATGTTGACACTCGTCAAACCGTCATCTGGATCACATTTGCGGCGGTGGATACAGCCCGCGTGCTCGTCTCCGATTGCTCCTCGAATTCATGCAACACATGTTTTTCAAGTTCTGGTGTTCTCGCACTCCTGGTACGCCCAGTGTCGTGCATCCCACTGACAAACGAACCGGTGTTTCCCCAAGATGCCGATGCAAACGTTCCGGAAAGCGTCTCGAAGGGAATAGCTCCACGTATAATCGCCGGGCCTCCAGGGCATTCCCATTCGCAGCGCCGTAAATGAAATGCATATCGGCCATTTCCTGATTAGTGTAGTTGGTCATCCCTACAGCCGTCAAAGACGAAAACATGATGAATACGGACAACCAGCGCTTTTACAGCACTTTCGATCACAACGCCATCTGGAGGTTACATCCTTCTGTACTACACATTGCGGCCAACCGGGTGACACGAACCGTTACTATGTAATGGCTACGTAACTGTAAATTATTTCTTGTTATTTTGAGCAGAGAAATTGCTCATGTCTGTTATGAATAAATTTTTTATTTAATTTTGTCATCTTTCTATCGTTTATTTTACGTGTAGGGGGCAGTAGTTTCTGCCTGGTGTACTACACCAAGACTGGGAATAACTGAACTGTGTTCAGGCGGGGGAGGGTGTTTCAAATTTCAACTCCAGAACACAGTTCAGTTTGCACTACTTAACCACTACCAACGATTCAGATTTTGGGCTAAAAATTTAATTTTAAGTTTAAGCTTTTGAAGGCAATTAATGGATTAAAAAAAGCTAAAAAATAGTTGTTTGTTACTCCAAAGTGTAAAGCGCCCTCTATCGGTATTTTTAAAACTTTATCTTTAAAAATTATTTTCAAGAAAATACTGAGATAAAGAATAGTTTTATCGAAAACCGCAAACGAATCGACTAATTTTTCCGTTTTTTATAATCATTTAAAATTTTGGCCCTAAACTTTAATGGCGCTTATCTTCTTTGGAAGATGTTTGGGACCCTTAGTATGCGATTTAATATTGTTCGTCTTGATGTGTACTTTAACCCATTAAAGTTTTACCCAAGAGTTTAGATTCACCCTGTATATATATATTAGATAGATAAAGGTAATTTTTTTGTAAAATTGTAACATTTATAACAACTTTAATCCATGTTACAAAAAATAATTAAGCGTTTCATTCTTCCAGTTTCCTCAAAAGTGCCAAAGCCTTATTCTTATAGCAATTTTTACATTAAAAATATATATGACTGCATATTTGGCCAGGTATTATTTAAATTTCTAATCCAGATATTAATTACTACCTTTTATTTAATGAAACGTTCATTGGAAGCTCGGCTATTATGTTGAGGAAAAGAAAAATATTCTTTATATTTAAATTGGCTTCATTACTCTTGCTATTCCATTCTAAGGATAATAATTTTTGATTATCAGATAAGAAATGGCAGTATCAAAAAGTATAGAAATTTTTATCGATATGTTGCTTCTACAAAAAAAAAAAAAAAAAAACTTTAACACAATCTTTTGAAAATGATCAACGTCAATTTGTAAAAAAATTCAATTCTATTTAAATAATTGTTATATTAAACAACTGTTATATTTAAATAACTATTATACATATATAACTATTATATTTATATAACGAATTACGCATTTAATATAAAATTTGTCTTTGAAAAAACATAGTTCTTAATATAAAAAAGAAGTTTGCATAAAAACCAGAAATGGTTTCACTTTTTCTTAAAAAATCCAGTTATAAATTGAAGTAAAACTTATGTAGTTTCGCTACTATGTTGAAGATCCCTCTAGTATTTTCTTTAAAAATTTTAACGGAGTTGTTTAATTAATTTTATTATTCTATTTTAACCGGAAAAAATTTAATTATCATGTATATATAATGCAATCCCCAAAAATATCTAAAACAAATAAAAAGTCTCTAGAAATTTTTGCTTTGGTGCATACAAATTTATAAACCTATATTTGAGGATACAATTTTTTATGTATTTAATTTAATAAAAATTAAGAAGAGTGAAAAAAATATGTGAGATTTTAATTAAGTTAATTATTTCTTTTTATTATACTCAAAGATATTCGACACTATTTGAAAGGCCTTAAACCTAAATCCATCGTCAGAGAATAAATTAATTTTTTTAGAATCTTTTGTAACATATATGAATTAATTAAAAATTATAAATGAATAACATTTGTTAATATTTTACCTTTTCTCCCTTTGAAAAAGGGAAAATATTTTTATATATTGCGTAAAACATTTTTTCATTACTTGCGCAGTTAAAATAATGTAGATTTTTGAAGAGGGATCTACTTAATTCCTAGATAAATGATCACAAGAATATGTTTTACTAAAATATATTTACATGAATAACAGAAGAAAACATATATGATTATATTTATTAAACTATCTACAGAGTTTGTTTGCTTTGTTTAAAAACAAACATTTTTATCTAAAGTCGCAGTATTTATTTTTCTTAAATTTTTGCATTATTAATTTACTTATTATTATAGATTTCGATGGACGCTCGTACTGCTTACTTTCAAAGCATGGATATTGCGTCTTTTTTAAAAAAATAAATTAAGTCTTTAAATAAATAAATAAATAAGCAAAATGCGAAAAAATAGCATTTTAACATATTTTTGCAACAAAATATTACGATATTATTTCTCAAACACTTTAATTATCGTTTCGCCTAACGTGAATAAATAATTAAGTGGTTTTAATTGTTTAAAATAAAGACAAATTTTCTGTGAAATGTCAACATTTAAAGGTGTAATTTTACAGAATTTGAAAATAAAATCGATTTTTGTCTTGTGCTATTTCGCATAATAACTTATTTAACATAAACATATCTAGGAATCATAATTAATTATTTGTAAATATATGTTCCTAATTAAGTATTTATTATTTTATACCTTCATTTGTTGATGTCTTATAGAATATTTACAAACTCCGTACCTAAATTTTACAATAAAATATATTTGTAGTTTTGTAATAGATTATTATATGCAGATGATTAATGATAGATGATATTCGATTATATTATACTTGTAATTCGTAATTAGTATGCATCATAATTGAGAAGCCCTTTTTATTGAACTATGTTTTTATTAAGGACTTGTCGCAAGAAATATTTAATGTATTAATCATTTAAAAAATTATTTTTTTTCACATTTAATTATTATATATTTGTTGTGAATTCTTTTATAAGAATTTTGTTAACTCTAAAATTTTAAATTATATTCTGCCGTTGCCATTAAAAATTGCTTTTCCAAAGTATATAAATTTTACTTTTAAACAGATAGATTGATTTTGCCTTGATATTAATGAGGTGGTAATTGTTTCATTTAATTGTTTTTATTTAAACGCTGCTCCTCAATTTTTTTATTATACGTTTACAGTTCATGCATATTTTCATTTTTTATTCTGCTCAATTATTACATCCTATCAAAAGTCTCATTAGTTTTATGAAAAGATTGTTTTATCAATATTTTAAATTTTAGGTTTCATTACTAAAATACATAAGATGCATTTTACTCTGTTTCTCCTTTTCGTTCATGGAAGGTTCATGATTTAAATTTTTCAAAAATGTTCATGATTTCCAAATATGTTTTGGAATACGACGTAATGTTTATAAATCATAAAAGTTTCTTTAAGAGAAATAAGAATATTATTAAATCAAAATTACGTATTAAAGAAAATAATAGTAGCAAAAATAATATTATTATCTCTCATTGCTGGTTTATCAGTATTTATAAGATTGTATGCAGAGTAAAATGAAAAAATTTAAACGTTTTTATTATTGAAGTATTTATATAAAAATATAACGAAATCATAACACCTTCTAATTATATACGTATTTTAATTGCCGAAAAGCGTAAAATAAAAATATTATAAACAGTAAAATAAGTTTTATTAGACTGTTGATATGTTTCAGCTCAATCTGATCCATTATCGAAAGAAATAAAAATATTCTATAATTACACTGTCTGTGAAGTTATTTGATTAAATAATAGCGTTTCAAATAACATCCTAGACCGTGCATTTATAGAATATTCTTATTTTTTTTTATAATAGCTCAGATTTAGCTGAAACATGTCAACAGTCTAATAAAATTATTTCATTGTGTATAATATTTTTATTTTACGCCTTTTAGCAATTAAAATAAATATATTGAAGTATTGTTAAATATCTTAAAAGAAATAGGGAATGCATCTTGAGGATCACGAAAAAAGTACGGAGACGATCAGTCCGAAAACAATCATTTGTGATATTAGGTCCCTTTCAATTATGCTATAACAAGCGAAAACAAGTTTTTTTTTAAATTTATATACTCTTTTGAAACATACTATTCTTTTCTACCTTACTTTAATTAATAGGAACTCCTTGACCGTTCCTATGGAATAAACAGACGGCATCGCAAGGCCTTAAGGAGGCAGTTTTCTTAGATGTCCAACCATGGTAAATTTCAGGGAGGTGTTACGCACCACTGTGACAGGTGGAGTTGAGTCCAATTATGGGGATATGGTTGTTGAGTTCTCTTCTTTTAATGCTATTAACGACAAAATCGTAGTTTTGAAACTTTTTATTAGTCAATTTTTAGCATGTGTTAGAGAATCTGGTGTGTCAATGAATTGAGATAAGAACAGACCATAAAAATGAATCAGGAACTATTTAAGACTGTCTGAGGTTCATAGAAAGCGAATTGATTCAGTGGTTTTATACTGTAATTAAAAGTAAACCCAATGGAAATAAATTAGAAGGTAACACTGAATGCTATAGTGACTTGTACAGTAGCAAAATAAATTACGTTGTATGCATTGTGCTTGTTTCTTTTCCGAAGGTACTGCAAATGACCTTCAGCCGTTATACATTTACTTCTTTCGGAATTAGAAGTAGTTGATGAAGACAATTATTTAATCTCGAATGATCCATTTCCGTATTTGTGAAAATATTGACGTCAGCAGTAAGAAGGCGAGGCTAACGAAAAAGAAAGGCTACCGCGGTGCTTTAAGCATATCTTTTTTTACAGACCGCCGGAGTCACGTGTTGCTCGAATGCACCAATGAAGGCGTACGAAAAGAGCATCACGTCACTCTAGCGGTCTGTAAAAAAGATAAGTGGAATGTACCGTGGTAGCCTGTCTTTTTCGTTAGCCTCGAAGAAGGGCATAAATCAAACTCATCGAATGGACTTACAACTAGTTCACTCATCATCTTCATTGAAGTGGCACCAGTATACATTTAAAAAATCTTGGGTTAGGAACACGGGTCCTATTTTTTAACAATTTAAACATTGCTAAAATATGATCGATAACACATATCCCTATTGTAAAACACTGTTCGTGTCTTGTTTTGAAAATACTTCCGTCAACTTTACTTGGAGGAGCAATATCTCGATTAACAATAAAACTAGACTCTAGCTTCTGAAAGAATCTTATTCTTGTTTTTTTTTAATTTTTTTTATGTGTGTCGGTACAGAAGAAATAATCCTATTTTTTCAGAACGGTTGAATCTCTAGAAGACTGGTTCCTATAATTTCCTTGACCCTTTGATAAGTGCTTGTCAACGATATCACTTTTTATGTATTCCGCAACTAAAAGTTGGAGATATTATTTCGGACATTTTGTGACTTTTATATGTAGATTATTTCAAATCCTAAATATACCATGAGTTACATTGTCAACATTATAAAGTGCCATCTGGTAACACGTGTTGCTTATTGCTGTGACCGTCATGTTGCCTTATAACAACTGTACATGCTAATGAATGGTTAATTGAACATTTGTACGGTATTATTCTGTTTGACGTCTTATCATTATATCCACATGGGTGAAGAAACTGTAGCAGGATGCAGTGTTTGTGATTATAAAATATGCTGCCAATAAATTTTAGTTTATTGATGACAAGATCTGGCTCCTGTTCCACCCTTTCTGCACAAATAATGTTTTACTTTCTTCATTAAATTGTAAATGGTGATTTTTTTTCTTGACTTTTGTATCAATCCTATTTATAGTTTTGCTGCCGTTTGTTTCCACTCTGAAAAAGAAATCTGGGTAACTGTGTCATAGAAAAACATTAAATGCAACAACAAAATCCCTTCTATATAACTATCAGATGGAGCTCCCATGTTCCATAGCCAGATCAAAGAAAAATAATAAATGATACAAAAATTTATTAAAAGTAATATTAATGATATTTTATTGTGATTTTTCTAAATGTCATTCACCTCTAAAAACGAACGAATTTAAAAATCTCATAAAAAGTTGGCACTGGCACATATGATTTAGATGTGTTGGTGTTTTAAACGTTTTTTTCATGATATTTATTTTTACTTATGCGATTTTTAATTTATAAAATATATAAAGCGTAAGATAAGTATGTTATAGAAACATTTATTAGAACTTTCCAAAAACGATAATTGAATAAATGTATGTTCTGCACAATATTCGAATTGATAAGTAGTTATAAACATAAATATTTCGAAACTAGAGAATAAGAGTTTCTATTGTGCATATTTAAACAACGACTCATAATAATGCTTACAATAATGAGATGCATAATGAAATTTAACGCATGTGTCGTAAGTCAATAATTTAACAATTTTGTTATGCATAGTATTACACATATTTCGCGTTGCCTACATTCCTTATTAAAACAATTTCTCTTTAGGTATTTAATGAAAACATGTTACCTCATGTATTTAATTTATCCTCTAAGTAATAACGTGTCTGAAAGTTTCTGTTTAATAACATTTACGTAGTATAATCGTGTATTTTCTAAATAAACATTTTGGTATAGTTATGAAAAAAAGCATAATTTTCAATTATAGTTTTATTCAAAATTTATAATATTTGGCGTGGTATACATTACAGGATGAAGAATCTATCGGTATTTTTTCGATATGATCTATTATTATAGAGGTAAAATGTCCTTTCCATAAAGCTACTTTAATTTTATGAAATAATTATTGAGAATGTAAATAACGTATCGTATATGTATGAAAGATATTTTATTACGGATAGAATAATCGGCGATATAGTTTCAAATTTTAATACTTTTTGGGAAATACTAATAGAAAATTTGAATTTGAAACGTTCACGAAATGTTTCATTTTATTTCGAAATCATAAAAAATTTTATTTACTGATAATATATTTCAAATTCTTAAAAAAAATTATCAATCATATTTTATTATTACTATATCTAAAAATGGATATTTTAAAAATGACATATTATGCATGCAGATTTTATGTATTCACAATTTTTCAAATAAAAATAAAGATAGCAAAAATTGTTGTGCCTTTATTCTAGCTAATAATAACAGAAATAGTTATCAAAAATTAAAAAAATTAAAAGTATTATTGACATTTTTATTTATTTTCATTTTTTATTAGTATCACTTAACCTTGAATATATCACTTAATATGTTTACTCTTTTAAAGTAATTGAATAATCAATATTTTTTTTCTTCTGTCAGTCAGAGTGTTGTTTAAAATGTAAGAAGTTTTTCAGAAAGCTTGCACTTAACAAATTTATTTTGTGTTATTATCATATTTATTTTTGTTTAGAAATATAAAAGTTTTATTCTACGTAAATAAAAAGTTGAAAAAAATGTAATGCCGTTATTTATTTATTTATTGTTAAAGTGGAATTTACATATAATTACAAGCAAAATGCTGTGTAAGACACCAGAAATACTTTTGTATTTCAACTACGAAGCATCTGAGAGAATAATATTTTATAAGAATTTATACTATTTGATACTTCGTAGATTTTTTTGTCTTTCTTGTACAACCAAGAATATATTTTAATATCGAATGCCCTTTCAAAAATGTTTTTTAGGAATGCACCAAAAATACGAGATTCACTTCATCTTTGACAGATATGAGTTTACTCAAAATAGACATTAGAAATATGAAATATTTTGTGGAGAATATTTGACAGTTTTTTGAATAAAAGAAATGCAGTTTCATGAAGTCTTGTGTTAGATAAAATATTACTGAGTATCTGCGTTTTTTCTCCTTAGATTTTCATTATTAGAAAACTTTTATTAGAATATATTTACAATTTTATTTTTCAAAAACCTTTGAAACCTCGGAAATGATTAAAAGTACTTTTTTCAAACAAATATCTTTAAGTTTTTCTGATGTAAATTAATTACCACTGGATTCCATAAGTATTAATTGAGAAAGAATAATTATAATATAGTCTAAAAAAAGTATTGAAATTTATGTAAAACTTTTGAATTTATTAATTTTTCATCAAGAATTTTTTCTATCTTTTGTAATTGATATTTTAAGATAAATATTATTTATTATAGAGGAATTGAATAAATGTTTTTGTGCATTTTACATTTATATTTATAAAAGAGTGGCTGGGTACAAAATAATACAATATCTTGCAAAATAAGAGAAAATCGTTATTGAAAGGGTGCGGACCAATCTTTAATTGAATTTTACGTTACAAGTATTATGGGTGGATGTATATCCGTCAAAATTGAAGGAATTATGAATCCGTTACTTCTTTAGGGCAGTTTCTAATTACGAAAGTGTGACAAGAAACATAAATCGATTAAGACGTTTAAACTTTAAATATTCCGACATATGTTCAATAATGGCAAAATAATTGTGACAGAGTTGGCCAGAAGGGATATCCTTCTCCAAAGTACTGCTCTTCGAACTGTTCCTCAACATATCTAGCAGTTTAGATAGACATGTTCCCATGTTGAATAAGTGGTCTCTCCCCAAAGAATACAGTTAGGACAGATGAGTGAATATAATTTATTCCCAAGATGCTCTGAAAATGTTCGATCTTGAACTATCCACACAGAATGAATAATACGTAAGGCAAGATCGGTACCCATATGAAGGAGAATTGAACCCCATGCAGTGATAAGAAAATGCCTTCCTACGCTCACTATCCCTTCTTCAATGAATGTCAGGGGTATGGAAAAGAATGATTTTAGACGAAGTAATTTGTTGCTACTGCTCCGATCCTGCATGATATCTCTACCATTAACGTTGTTTGAAATCGGTACATGATGTCATCAATATTTTTCAAATTCCCATTCAGCATTAAATGTTTCCAACAAGAAGATTCTATTTTATAAGTTTTTGGTTAAATAGGATCCAGCAGGCAACTATTTATTACGGAATGTATCTCTAATAGTAATTACTTGTGCTTTTAAAGTCATATGCTCTTCAACTGATCTCTATCTATATTAGGCAGGTTCATCTTTCGTCTTTATCTCAGGGGCTTTAAAGATACTATGTACCTTACTATGTTTAGTGTACCCTGTCATAAGAGATGTTTCAGTACTTCTTCCGCATCCCTAAAGATTATTTCCGCCTCAAAGCTCCCAAGAAATGCGCATCAACAACAATGCTTCTTTTGAAATCGTGTCATTTAATGGCGAAGTTTTTTAGCATTATGAATACAATGTAGGTAAAATTGTAAACAACACAATTTTGAAATAATATTTTATACCATTATTGATAATATTGACGACAATATAACCAATTCAGACAATAGTGACTAAATTTTGTCTTGCTTGTAATGAAGTTTGAGCTTTATTAGATCCTACCAAACTGGATACCTTTGTACTATATGGCGACGCCGTGTTGCAGGTGTAAAATGTGGACTTTTTCTCATTGGTGTTCATATTATTTTGTACCCCATCTGCATGGTAATATTTTATCATATACAGTGTGTTCCAAAATTTTCTTTACAACTTTGACCCTCCCTAAAACCGAAACGAAATAAGAAAGCGAAGTTCGTTTTTGTGTGCATGTAGCAGTGTTTAATAAAGTTTTATTTGTACTAAAAAAGTTTTTTTGTTACTTTTAGGTACGACCATGTAAGACACAGAACTGATGATGGCTACTCCACACTAAAAGGCACAGTGTGTTGCCTGGTTCTTAGAGACGAATTCGTAACAAAATACGGACCTGACCCACCATCCACACCCTCAATATGCGAGTGGTACAAGAAGTTTATGGAGACCGGTAGTGTGCTGTATTAGCTCAAGTCAAATGGATACGGAACGTGTTCGACCATGTTTCAACTGCTTTTATGGAGGATCAAAGTTGGAAAGATAAATTTGGAACACCTTGTATATTAAAATAATTTTGACACAGCTATTCGTTCATTACACAGATATTAGCAATCTGACTTCATACTACCTATCTTTAATCAATTAAAATAATAAAATGTCGAGTGAAATTTAAACAATCATTGATGATAAACTATCTTCCTACCACGAAGTGTTTTTTTTTTTTTTTTTTTTTTTTTTTTTTTTTTTTTTTTTTTTAAATGAATTTAAGCCGTGCTGTACAATATTATAGGTGCAATATGTTTTAAACTAATTAGGTTTTCAAGATCCTTTTTCCATAGTATTTAAATGGTTTATATGCCCATTAGTAGCATCAACTAAATGCATTTTTGGTTGTATTTTCAACGGAGTTTTCAATTACTTTTTTACATTAAAAAAATTGTCAATTTCATATGTTCAAATGATTTATTGTCGTACTTATTCCGGCTAGAATTACTAGAAAAATAAAAAGGGGCGAGCGAGCGAAGCGAGCTGGGACCACGTTTCGGTCTCAATGTGAATTGCTTTGCAATTCACGGGGGGTTGGCGAGCGTTAGCGAGTAAGGGGCTGAGCCCCCTAGTTTATTTAAAATACTTTTTTTTTATTTAAATCGTTTATTTTTTATTTAATCATTACTAGTTTTGTTTTTCCCTTCATAAAAAAAAATATATATAAACTCTTTATGAAAACAGTTTTCTTCAAGCACTCAAGAATTAAATATATTTCCTAAGACGAAAATAATGAAGAGAATCATGATGGACATGAAAACTGCGATATTAAAAACACGAGTTGCATTGAACTAGAAAGTTTTCTTTTTGATAAAGGTAATAGTGAAGGGTTAAAGTTTGTTAATAAATTAAATATTTATATGCTAAAGAACTGAAAGAAACTTAAAAGCCTTAAAAGAGACTTTAAGAGACTAAAAGAAAAATGAATTTGCAGTACAAACTCTTTTAACTTAATACTTTAAATAAATCGATGCAAGCACTCCCATTTTTATGTATTCGTTCAAATATTGTGATAAGAGATTATTTATTGTATTAGCACTAATTACTAATTCTAATTTAATATACAACTTTTAATTAAGAAAAATATTTTTGAATATTTATTATTATTTAGTTATTACGTTGCTTTCTTGTATCTCTAGATCGAGCAAAAATTATAATTTTTTAAAATAAATTCTCTAGTTCAACCTCTCTGCCAAGCATAAATCAAAGCGGTGAATTTGCAAATTAAAACTTCAAATTAACGTATTGTATCCGGATTACTTCAGAACTATATGAATTGCAGACATGAAATTACGCATGATTTTTAAGATAAACATTGAATACTTAAAAAGAGTGTGTAAAAAATATTTTTACTTTTATTCAAATAGAATACAAATGCAACAATACATAACAATAGGTTTTATATAGATAACATAAAATTAAATATAAGGTCAAACTCATAATAAATACATCAGTATATTTGTGCATAGAAACAAAATATTATTTTTTTTCTTGAAAATCCTGAAGCTTATTATAGATATGAAAAATAGACGTATTTCTGACATATGCATGTTGCCATAGGAATAAGAATACGAACCATAAAACTCCCTAGGAATGAGGTATGTACAGTTTTTGTAAAATAAAATAAGATTTTATTTTATATGTATACATATATATATTTGAAAATGTCACACCGTCTAAATCCGTTTGTACAAATCATATATCTTGTTTATTCACGTTCAGTTTTAAGAATGGAATATGCGCATGATAGATGCGAATGAAACGGTGAACAAAAATGGTATTTGTGTTAAATTTATACACTCTGAAATAAACCTAGTACTTTCAATGAATTTCTTGATTTATTTAAAAATTAATTTTTAAATTTTTAAGAATAAATCCATTGAATACAAGTTTATAAAAATAAATACATAGTATTTTTAGAAATAATCGTACATTATATAGAAAACTTATTTCACAACAAACGACAAAATTATAAGCCAATAGTTTATTTTTTTTTATTTCCAAGTATGTAGGGGAGATGGGGGATGAATGGGACAAGGGATGGATGGGGCGCTCTCAATATTTCAGACAATAAATATTTTTTTAGTTGATTCCTATCCTCATACATTTCACTGCCATAGTGTGCTTCAGAACCAAAAGCAAGAGCTCATGGTTGTTTACAGTTTTCTTCAAATTTGCATTTCCTGACAATTTCCCACAAATACAAAGAATTATTCGTAAATACAGGTGTAAATACATTTCTGTAGAATTAGACAATATCAGCAACTTTATATAAAAATAAAATGGAAGTACAACAAACAATCTTCTTTGTGTCCCAGACCATAATATAAATTATGTACAACTGGAATTTCTCAATCGTATCACATATGCAGAAATTATCTATGCTGCTTTTTTTGTTTTTCTCTAAGAATAACAATAACATTAATTTAATGATAAATTTTTTAACCAAAAATAGAACCGACTTCAAGAACTACTACAAAGTCAAAAATAATTTTTTTTTAGATAATAGTTAATAAGAAATTAAATTAAGAGCATTGTATTTACCATGCATATTATTATATTTATGTACATTAATTTGATTTTTTGGAGTCGGTGCCAGCCAAGCCAAGTACAAAATTCAAAACAAATTATCCAATATAAATCGTAACATGCGTATAAATTATATCTACATAAATACGAGACAAAAAAAATACATATAACTCATCAAATGGTAGAAAATACAATGATTTAAATTATTAACTAATTTCCAAAACAATGTTTGTCGACATATAGTTGCTAATCTCATTTGAAAATATACATGTATAACGTCAGATGAAATGTTTAAAAATGGTAATATGGCTTTAACTTGGCTTGGCTGGCACCGACTACAAAAATTAAATTAATGTACATAAATATAATAATATGCATGGTAAATACAATGCTCTTAATTTAATTTCTTATTAACTATTATCTAAAAAAAATATTTTTGACTTTGTAGTAGTTCTTGAAGTCGGTTCTATTTTTGGTTAAAAAATTTATTTTTCACTTTTTAGTAGTTTTTGAAGTCGGTTCTATTTTTGGTTAAAAAGTTTATTTTTCGCTTTTTAGTTTAGATCACTGAAAACCTTATTTATCTGTTTTTAAATTCGAGAACTTGACATGGAGTTCTTGGCAGCATACAAGGCATTTAAAATTTTCATCAGTTCTGATTTTTTTTTTTTTCAGTAGCCATCTGAGATGGGGTTTTATGCTTAGTATCAATTTGAGAATCCTGTTCCTTCTCTCTAGAAATTTCTTTTGATTTTGTTTTAACGCGTTCAAATTTAGTAGACACAGCAACCTTTTTTAAGGAACTTGCCTGAAATGTTAAACAAAATTTAATTAGTTTCATGTTTAAGATGCTTTAAGTTTTATTTCATGATATGATTTTTAATCGTTTTGAGTAATCTTCTGTAATTGGTTTCACTGCCAATTGGCGTATTAGCTAAAATACGCCAATTGGCAGTGAAACCAAATTTGGTGCGATGGAGTGTTTTTGTGAAAATCCTTTAACAGGGGCTGATAATCGCACAGGCCAACTAGGCCATAGTTTTTGGCGCACTGCTGATAGGGCCCCAAATAAAATTAAGTGATTTACAAAAAAATTCTTAAAATTGCAGTTTTCTACAATTATTGTCTCAAAATCAAAAACGATTTTGTCCACTTGGCAACCGTATCGTAATATCTAATGATAACCCCGAATACCCCCCCCCCCCCGAAAAAAAAGTATCTAGCAACTATTTTGATGCGAGGAGGAACTGAAAAGGTGCTGGGTTTTGTGCCATATACAACTTTTATCGGGCTCTGGCCTTTAATGATATCCATATTTACATTAAACCATATTGTTGCTAATATATGTTTTTATTTCACGCTAACCTTGGCAGTAGACTCGATTACGGAAGATTAGAAAATTTATCATTATTCTCGTCTAATCATCGTTGATAATGTCTCATAATCAAGCTGCATACTACAGTTTTCCTAACTGTGGAACTCACTGATCAATTTTAATGAAATTTAAATGGGACCAATTCGAGAGTATTATACGAATCGGTCCCGTAGTTTCGGAGTACTTTCCAATGATAATACAATATATTAATATTTTTACAACTTAATTATTAATTAACAAACTAACGCTGGCGACCACTTTGGTCTCCCTTAAATGTATGATAAGAATTGCATCGTGTTACTTTTATTGATAATTTAATTTATTTGCTCAATCCTTCGCCAGATTGGATGATTCAGATAGAGAAATTAAGAACTCACGATCATGTATACAAATACCGCTTAACTCACTTAGGCATTTATGCTTCATGTCCGTTTGCTTATTGTTTGCAATACGTTCGGTAATGCAGAGATTTTTAATCACATTAAGTAATCTGAGTTCACTGCCAATTGGCGTATTTTATCTAATATTATTTGGTGCGATGGAGTGTTTTTGTGAAAAGCCTTTAATAATATCCCTATTTACGTTAATACATATTCTTGGTAATATGTTTTTTATTTCACGCTAACCTTGGCAGTAGACTCGATTACGGAAGATTAAAAATTTTATCATTATCCTCTTCTAATAGTTTTGGATAATGTGCCATAATCGGGCTGTATATTACAGTTTCTATAGCTGCGTATATCACTGTCTTCGGTGTTTATGCTTAATGTGTACTGATTTTTAAGATCCGTACAAGGTAAATACACCGCGCCAACAATGTCGCATATAATACTAATTGGAGTAACCCCTTTCTTTCTTTCTATACTGTGACTTTATAGTTAATATTATGTAGTATAAATATTAAAAACAATTGCGAAAGCATTTCTATATAGCCGTATTCAGTGGTGCAAAAGTTGAACAACAGTCGGCCGATTGTCACCACTAAATTTTAAAGTATCCATCGCCTTATTAAATCTGAGAAATTATGTCATTAAATAAGGCAAAGAATAAATACTATTAAAATTTAGTTGTGGCAATCGGCCCACTGCTGCTCATCTTTTCCACCACTGCCGTATTGTATAATATAAGATAGATATATATATATTTGGATATTTTAAAGGCATTTTCCAACTAGTGCGCCACAGTAGATAAACCGCCAAATATTTTCTCTAACTCGTACTAACTCGTATGGGAGTTGAAACAACAATGTATTTAATTATGTGCAAATAAAGGCTTTTCAAAATATGGCAAACCGCTCTGAAACTGCAACAATGGAACTTTTTAAAGATTCAAAAATAGATTAAATATTTTTTTAAATGTTTATTTTTTTTTTTTTCGTTTTTGTTGAATTTCTGAAAAAGAACTGAATCAATTTTCATAAAATTTAAAAGGGACCAATTCGAGAGTATTCTCTTTCGAATAAAACAAAAATCACATAAATAAGACGCATGGTTCTGGTACTCTGGTGAACATACTTAAAACATTTTTTTTAATGAAATTTAATTTAACATGTTGCTATGGCAGCAGACGATAAAACGATATCTTTGGAAAAAAGTAGATTAAATATTTTTTTAAATGTTTATTTTTTTCGTTTTTGTTGAATTTCTGAAAAAGTACTGAGCCAATTTTTATAAAATTTAAATGGGACCAATTCGAGAGTATTCTCTTTCGAATAAAAAAAAAAATCACATAAATAGGACGCATAATTCCGCAGTAATCGGTGTACATACATAAAAAAAAAATACATACACGTCGAATTGATAACCTCCTCCTTTTTTGAGTCGGTTAATAAAAATAGGAATGCCTTTTTTTTCCTATGTATTTCTGACTTCAACTGAGAAAAAAACAGTTAAACGCAGGAATAGTGAAATATATGAAGATTTTAATTTTTTTTTCTTGATAACATTACTCGCCAAACTGAGTCTATCCGATTTTAATTTTTGTGATATATGGAAACCCGAATCCACTCTTTATTTGTTTATGACAGTCCCAGATATTTAACGAACAGTGTAACAAATTACACATGTTTTTTAGGCTAACGGTTACCTTTCTAAGGCTTACAAAATATTCCGAGTTACCGGCGATTTCAAAAAGCGTTCCTTTATCTCTAACCCGGCGTTAGTCGTACGTTTATCTCTGTGATTCAAGTTGTAATTTCCTTCGTGTATGTTTTTATGCATTAAAAGGTTCAAGAGCAACTGCCGTGGATGAAAAATTGATAGCGATGGCAAGACGGTGAAGGGCGCCAAAGGTTGCGTATCTGCTTGGAGGAGAAAATATCGGCTTGTATCAGAAAGATACACATCAGGCTGGAGAAAAAAAAACGAAAGTTGTAATTTTGATTTTGGGGTAGTAGCTAAAGGATGGCTTTTAGCCCCTATAATATATGTGCAAAATTTCATGAATTTTGAAAAACTCTTTCAAGGTTCTCCCAGGACCGTTATATTTTCATTGTTTTACACAATAGTTTCTTACCATAAGTTGTACATTTGCAATGTTTGTTGGTAATCTCGTTCGATATTTTTATATTTAAAATGTTTAGTGTAATTTCCTTTATCATTTCTAAACCTTAAGTCTTTATTTTAAAATTTGTGAAACGTTTCATTGAGCTTTGCCATTTTTTTTTCGTATGAGTGGAGGCAAACCGATGTTTGCCATTAGTAGAAGTGCAGTGAAATGAGCCACATTTGGTTCTCTTTCAAAACCAAATGAAGATGTTTTGCGAACAATAGCAGACGTTATAAAATGTTACTTATATACAAGACAAGAATTAAAACACAGTAGGAATGATAAAGATCCACCAAAGTCAGAGGTAATTCAAATTCTAAGAAAAAAGATCGAAGAAATTTGGAAGAAAGAGTGAATTCCTGTACTTTCCCAGAGGCATATTGATCAAATGATAGACAACGATTTTTCTGAATATCAGAACCTTATTCGATTCCCTAAATCCAAAATAAATGATTATTACATGCAAAGGGTTCCGTTTTTCAAAGTTGAATCTGTAAGTAAATTTCTAGACATTTTAGCGTGCAAATTCAAGCCAATTCTTAAGTGTACCTGTGAAAAATCACAGAAGGTGCTTTCAAAACATCAAGAATTTCTTCTTGACTAAAGGTGAACAAGAAAGATATTGCAAGCGCGATCGATAAAACCAACACAAGTAAATAGATATAAAGGGAAGACAAGAAAACAAGGGACTCAATGAGGGCCGAAAAGGCAAGTTTAAAGTCTGCAGCTAATCAGGACATGTTATGTATCTTGACAGTGATGATGAAGAAATAAGAAGTAGCTCTTCTTTAGGGTGGGAAAAATTAATATCCTCCGTATCACAAGTATCTACTTCTAAATAAGTGTCCCAAAGACAAATGAGAACACCTCTACCTACGATTTCAAGGGATTCTGATAGATCGTGGCAGCAATAGCTTCTGTAACTTTACAAGATGTTGGCATTGTAAAACAAAATGGTTTATCACACATAAGTGACAGAAGCAAAGTACGCAGAGAACGAAAGAAAACTAGAGAACTCTCTAAAAAAGATAATCTAAAAGCTTTAGAAGCAGTAATCGAAAGTATATTTTTTGATGGAAGAAAAGGTAAAACACCACACAAAGAATTTTTTAAAAAATAGATTGCATCGAAAACCATAAGTTAAGAACATGTATATTCGATTTAAGAACCAAATTCACTGTAGTTGGGACATTACACCATCTTCTGGATCAGGAAAATATATTTCAGAAAGCATTTTAAAATACTGCACTGAGAACAGCTTAAACCTTGACAAACGTATGGCTATAGGTTGGGACAGAACAGCTGTAAACACTGGGAAAAATAATGGTGCTATTAGATTTTTTTAAACAAAGATTGAAAGCTTGATTTTGAGAGATGCGTAAAATTAGTTACTGAAGCATCATTATCAGTTGTAGAAGTAGAAGCAAGGAATGGATATATACCAACAAAAACCAAATCACGAAAGATAATGCCTAGTTTTGATACCAAAGGCCAGTATAAATTAGAGCGAAATATTAGATCATTTTACAATACTTCTTATATATCTCAGCAATTGTATTCCTGTATATTCAGAAAACTGTCTTTCCTATATATTCAGGGAACTATCTTTCATGTATGTTCAAAAAATAAAAGTAAACTGTATATCTAATTATTGTGGGTTTTTTTTTTATCTTCTTGGCGAACAATTCACATTTCAGGCTTACCTTTATCTTCAAAGTGTCAAAACATGACGATACTTGGATTGATCACAAGTAATATTTTCACCAGTCATGTTTTATGGGTTATTTTACTGAAATCAGAGAATTCCTATTAAAAAAATAATTTGAATAATTTACACCACATATTGCAATCTTGGTTTTTCTCAGATAAAGGGCATAATTTGTAAGAGCTGGTAGAGACCTAAAGAGGAATTCCAAATAAAATTAAACTTTAACCGAATATTCAGTGTGCCAAAAGGCAATTTTTGAGATTTATTCGAAGAAGAGATTCGCAACAGAAAATTTCTTGGTTATTTACACTCCCTTGGTTTTTCACGTATAAAGGGCATAATCTTTAAGAGCTTGTAGATCCCTAAAGATGAATTCCAAATGAAATGAAAATTTAATCTAATATTCAGTGTTCCAAAAGGCAAATTTTAAGACCTATCCGAAGAAAAAATTCGAAAAAATATTTTTCATGGTCATTTACACTCTACCCTCAAATGCGATTAAAATAGGGTAGGGCCTCTGAAATCGGTAGAATTCTGAAATTTAAAGAAGCATTTCTGAAACGAAAGTTTCTTTTGCCGCCCGTAATTTTCGGAATTGTTTCTGAGTAGTTTTTACAGATTATTGATAATTTCTCTTTAACCGGAATATCAGTTTTTTGGATGTTATCAATTCTCAAGTAATATTTTCAGCTGCATTACAGAATTTATACATGTAAGAGCCAAGTGTAATGTTAATTTTAATGTTAATGTTGTTAATTTACATTATTTGTTGAACAAGTAAATGTTTACTTGAGAACTGATTTCATCCGAAAGACCGATATTTCAGGTTGAGAAAACTGATTAATAGACTGCAAAAATACTTGGAAACGTTTTCGAAAATTACGGGCAGTAAATGAAGATGTTGTTCCCGATCGGACTTTAGATCGGACTTTAGAAACGGGGAGCTACCCCCCCCCCCCCCCTTAATTTAAATAAATGGGTTTTTCATGCAGAATTATCCGATTTTCTTTAAACTTTGTATGTAGGCTCATTGTGATAAGGCACTTTACTAATTAGTTTTGGGTGTTCATTGGGTAAGTATAAAGGGGGGTAAACGGGGGGCTAATCCCCCTTAATTTAGATAAATGGGTTTTTCATGCAGGTTATCCGATTTTCTTCACATTTTGTATATAGATTCATTGTGGTAAGGCGCTTGCCTGATTAGTTTTGGGTTTTCATTTGTTAAGTATAAAGGGGGGAACGGGGGGGGGGTCACCTCCCTTAATTTAGATAAATGGGTTTTTCAAGAAAAATTATCCAATTTTTTTCAAATTTTGTGTATAAATTCATTGTGGTAAGGTGCTTGCCTGATTAGATTTTGGGGGTTTATTGGTTAAGTATAAAGGGTGGGAACGAGTGCTTACCCCCCCCCCTTAATATATTGTCGATTTCTTTATTTTTCGAGTGGCATTATTCTTTGAAAAAATAGCATAATATACAATGAGTTTGAATAGCCTGTGAGCTCAATGCCCTCAGTTTAACTGTGCAGTTTTCTTTATTAATTTTATTAACTGACTTTAACAAAGGATTTAATATTTAACCCCTGTCAACGCCTAGCTTTAGAGCAATGCTTCAATTTTGAAAATATGTTTTTTCTTGAAATGGGCTCGTTCTGAAAGATGAACTAAAGCATTAACTGAAATAGAAAATAAATATAACATAAAAATAAAAAATAACAATTTGTAGAAAATCTCTTATTATCCAGCTAATTTTAAAAAGCAAAGAGAATTCAGCTCACTATATTGGTGATATCAAATTGTTGAGCCCTATGCGTGAACATAGGTTATATAAAGTCAGTTAAAAAGAATGACAATTGTTTGAAAAATAATTACCATCTAGCTAATTTTTTTAAAGCAACTGAAACTTAGATTACTATATCGCCATTATCTTTTTGAATTTTAACGATATTTCAACTGAACTTTTTATACGATTTGGCTAACATTAAAGATGACTTCTAAGTTATGCAAGCAAAAAATTGTTATCCGTCTGCAAACGCAGTTAAGAATCATTTCATACAAATGATCACATTTCATCAAATATTTAGCATATTTTCATTCTGTATATTCTGTACATTGTTTCTAATGTCGTTTGTCAACTTTCATGAAAGCAGCGTAAACTATAAAAAAGTAGTATTTAACGTACGTCAAAGCGTAGCTTTAGAGTGGATTCTTCGATTTTGGTAATTCTTTTTTGTTGTTGTTGTTATTGTTGGGGTGGGCTCGTTCTGAAAGACGAACTAAAGCATTAATAAAAATAGAAAAAAAAATATATAGAATGAATCATTATAATTTGTGAAAAAGTTTTCTTATCCATCTACTTTTAGAAAGTAAGTGAAATTCAGCTCACTATATCGCTGATATCTTTGTGACTTTTTATGATATGTAACTGAATTTTTTATACGAGTTATCTGAATACTGAATTTTGCAAACAAATATTTTTTATTGTTATGCAATTTCATTTAAATTTATCATACAAAGGATAATATTTCATCAAATATTAAGCGTTTTTATATTCTGTATACTATTCAGTACATTGTTTCTACTGTAGTTTGGCATGCTTTTTTTTAGTAAAGTAGCGTAAAAAAATAATTTTAAAAAAATAAAAAAACAAGCGAATTTTCTTGATTTTGTTAAAGAAACCTTTATATTTCCATGAATATATCTGGTTCTTATACAAGTGAACCCAAATGTGCCCAAGGTCCACATAGTCAAGTGCCACAATTGGGTTGTTCGGAAAGTTCCTTCTGTTTGTGGAAATCAATTCGTACCGGAAAATTCTTCCCGTCAATTATTAGACATTACATATCGGAATTAATGTCTAATACTGAAGTGATAGAATTTTCTGGTACGAACAAACTTTCCCAAATAACCTTCCAACAACGCAATACTATATAACATTTTGAGCGTTTTATTTTGCACTATGATCGCAAATATTTTTTTTAATTGTCCTACTGATCAAACTTTCGCTGAAACATATGAAGTCAAATGAGTTCTTTCTAGTTCCAGAAGAAATAGTCAAGCATTTATTTCTATATACATTCCATAAAACCGGAAGTATATGGTGATTTTTGGGACATATAATGTAGTATAGATTGACCATTAATTCCTAAAACGTTAGTTTTAGATGTGTACGTCCAAATAGAAAAATGTCCCAAATGTTGTTTTTCATCATAAGTAAATCCACTTACACCAAAATAGTTACCTTTTTGGTTTTAAAAAATAAAATTTATTATTATCCATAATTTATATTTTGAAAAACTTTTCCTTGCTTTAACACGTAAAAATAATAAATATTCCATTTTTAAACGACCAAATCTTTCAAAATTATGATACTTTGAATTATATATATTATGAACTTTTTTGTCGTGTTTATATGCCAGAAAATTTACAAAATTCAAAGTACCATTGCTTGTAAATTTTCTTCGAACAACAATGGATTTTTTATATTTTTTTAGCGAATGGAGAAGGATTTTGTATAAATTATAGGGCTCAGGGACCATATAAATATTTAAATCTAGCAAATATTTGAAAAGTAACTATTTTAATGTAAATGGATTTTCATATGATGAACAACATTTGAAACATTTTTGAAATCGGATTTCCACACCTCTGAAACTGACGGTTTAAAAATTAGTTATTGTTTAATGATAAGAAAAGATACCCTGTATACAAAAAATGTAATATTTGTGGCTTTAAAATTTCATTCTAGTTTGCGACAGTAGCGTGTTATACGTGCAGTTTAATTCAGTTGAAACGTACTTGCGTAAAAATACACATACCTTTTGCTGTACACATTAAGTAATAAACATAAAGGAAAGAAGATTAATGAAATGGTAAAAAATAGTAGTATTTTTTAGTCCAATTTAAACTTTCTTTTCAAGATTTTAAATCTTTTTGAATAGTTTTTCTTTCTTTTTACGCGCAATCAAACAAATGTTAAGACTTTATTGTTGGTCGTATTTGTTTTGTATTTTTCTGCATCGTTAAAACAAGTTTTGTGAAATCAAATTTAATCTGTTTGTTTAAATTCTTCAGAGTCTTTTGGCTTCGACAATATTTACACCGATTTCTTTTTACTTGATATTGAAAACAGATTGAAGATTTTTTGTTGCTTATGTTTCTACTGTTTAAAAAAGGTAAGGAATACTCGTAGTCATTTCTCCATCAAATAGAGAGCAGCAGATTTTTGCGTTTGACTTTGTGTTTTCATTTAAAACATGCACTGTTAAATACTTTTTTAACAGTGTGAGAGACCAAGATATGCAAATTTGCATTACTGAAAAATTCCTCAAAAGTGACAAATTGAACCTAATTGTTTTGTAAAAAATTCCAAAAACCAACATGCTGTTTCATTACCATTTTTTTGTTCCAGAGAGATGCGAGAGGTTCTATTTGACTAATAATTATTTCTATTTTCTGAATATGAATGCAGTTTATAGTAAGTCGGCATAAAAAAGAAATACCACTTTTTTATTAGTAACACCCTTTTTTGACGCTTTTTGGATTTCATTGGTGAAAACAGATTATGCTAAATTGAAATTCAGCAACAAAGATTACATTTTTTAAAGGAAAATGGAAAATCAATTTATTGCAATTAGAAACTCGATAGAAACTCGTAAATAAAGACTAATAAATATTTGACATCTTCTGTAGTTATAACAAGTTATACAAAGAAGTTATACAAAGGATTTCAAAAACTTTTTACTGCATACATTTTTCTAATACCACGCATATTTGTGTATCTATAAACCTTACTTTAAAGTATTTAAAAAATGTGTATGTGTTTCGTTTGTGATATACGTGATTTTGAAACGAACTGACAATTTTAAAAAGTACAAGAGAAATATTATTCTGTAATTAGAATTGGATATTTTGAATGTTTGATTAGTTATGAATATTTGGATAGAAAAATTTTTAACTGTTCATGCGCGAACAATAGAATTTTTTTTTTCTTTCATAATGTAGTAATCAACTGTATAGATCAACATTTGTAAAAGGGAAAACGGATATTCCACAACTTTAAAAAATATATCGACAATGTAGTTAGCTGCATTCTAAATATACATTCCTACTATGTTAAATTTATTTTAATTGTTTTCCATTTTGTATACAGTATATCATGGTTTATTTTTATATTATCAATTTACTTCATTTCCCGAATTTTTTTTTTTCATTCAGACTGATTCATTTCTAGTTTCATTTCACACACATACATACACTTGTATATATATATATATATATATATATATATTAATTATTGCTCTTTTTGTGTAACTCTAATTTTTTCTCCATTTTTCTCCATTTTTTTCCTATGTATGGTATCTCAAATCTTACACCTATTCTAACTTATTACAGACCATGCAAGGAAGAAATCGTACATGTTTTGTAGAGCGAATAGTAATTTGGGTTTCATAATTCTAATATATATTGCCCTATTGTTTCAATTATTTTCCGCTTTGGATCATTTACATGTATGAGTTTAATATTTTGTATTTCCGCATTTGTGTATGATGAATTATAATGCCGGATATTACGATCTCTCTCTCACTCCATATATATATATATATGTATATATATATATATATATATTATGTGTATACAGAGAAACTCTTATTATCTACCAATCCTTAATTCTTAATCTTTTAGTTTTATTTATGCAATTCCAGTTATAAAAACGTTTTAAATGATGTTCTTCACCATATGAAAATAATTCACTTTAAAATAGTTATCTTTAAAAAAGTTACGAAATTTACATTTTATATGGTTCTTGGATCCTATTAGTTATTTTTAGAAAAACCTTTTCTATGGTCTAAGAAGTAAAACAGAAAAAAATGACATTTTTTGACTGAAACTTACCGAGTTATCATACCTTGAATTTTATGAATTTTTGGCGTTTTCTGGCGCATGATACACGGGAAATGTCTGACAAAAAGGGATTTTTTTACTCTTCTACTTGTTAGAGCGTGTAAAATGTACCCAGGGACCAAAAAAAATTTCAGTCTCGTAAATTTAAATAAAAGAGATATTTTGACGAAAATAGATTTTCATATGATGAAGAAAAACATTTTAAACTATTTTTGCTGTTGCAAGTATGTTTTAAAGCTAATGGTTTAGGAATTGGCTATTGGTAAACAATAAGACGAGCTACTTTGTATATATATTTAAATATACATGTATATGTGTGCATGTATATATATATACATAAGTAAACAACATTGTATTTATCAAAAAGTACGTTCACCGTAGAATTTTTGCAGGGTAAAAAATTCTGGAATACAACCCATAAATTCTATTTCCCCCAATTTTCACTAAATAGGGAAAGAATGTTTTTGACAGGTTATGTTTAAACAATTACTTTTTATATAAATAGATGCTAGATTTTAAATAAGGTTTCGGTTTTAATTAAAAACTATCTTTTTTTTCTAGAAATCCATTAAGATCTGTGCAAAGAATGTAAATAAATCTAATGAAGACGTGTGTCTGATTTCGAATGCAGTGATCCGATTGTAGCTTCATTCTTATTGCAGCTATTTTGGGTCCCATTTCAGGAAATCAGTTACCAGAAAATTAACTTTTCGTTTTGATTTTAGATATCATAAATTGAAATTCTATTCCGTAACTTGCTTTGATTTAGTTAATGTTAAACATTTTCTTAATGCTCTTAAAATTTCCCTAACTAAATGTATATACAGTACCCATATAACTGACTGTAACTGTCTATACCTATATAACGGACATACATGAATCGCGGACACCTCTATTTAGCAAACACTTTTTCAATCCTTAACACATACGTTATTTATATACCGGGTGGTTATAATATAAATATCTCTGTTTGGGGCTGTCTGTAGCTTGAAGGAATAACCGGAAGGAAACCAAAGTCAGTACACTTAACATTCGAGAAGGGGGAAGAAGAATGGAACAACAAAAATATAATTGCAAGAATCGCCGACAGATGGTGCTTTTGAGTGTGAAATGTAATGTGTAATACAAGAACAAAAAAATAAGGCGGAAAACCGGATGACATACCTAAATTATTGGAAAGTGTCACAGTGAATGTGGTTACGCTTTCGCATGGCGGTTCTGATCAAGTACAGGTTCCACATGGCCAATGTGCTGGAGGACACAATTCATGTGGTGCACGACGTGCTCAACTGCGGAATGTAACGCATCAGGAGTGATGGTTCCCACTTGTTGCGATATGCAATCTTTTAAGTAATTGAGATTTTCGACACCTCCACGTACACAACGGCGTTTGCACTGTAGCGCCATCTATTGGCGTTTATTTCAACTATTGTTTTATTCCATTCTTCTTCCCTCTTTTCGAATAGTAAGTGTACCCATTTTAGTTTTATTCGGGTTATTCCTTCAAGCTACACACAGCTCTAAATAGATATACTTATATTATAACCACCCTGTATATTTACCATTGAATAGCGGACAAATTCCACTCTCCCGGAATGTCCATTTTTTTAAAGTTTTACTGTATATTACAACTGTTTTATTATTTATACATAAAACGTTTAGTATAATGTGTAAAACATTAGTAAAAAAATGTCACTAGTTTGGAAAAATGAGAAAGGATTTAGTACGTCTTTGTGAAAAGTAAAAGAAAATAATCTTTTAATTTTTTCTTGCCTGTAAACAATTACATTGTTATTTACAACTTATCTCCTACAATAGTATCTTATTGTGATAGAATGTTTACTAGAAGCAAAACAATAATGATTAAATTCATTACATTGGTGTTATTTATCGGTTCAATTATGCGTTTATTGGAATACAATGAAATGCCAGTAAGATCGAATCTTAGTTTTACTCTAGAATTATTTGCAATGAAAATTTGCAACTGGTTATATAATAGAATTATTTGCAGTGAAACAGCTATACTGAATATATACTGGAAAAATTGGTAATGGAATTCTGACATATGTTTTACGAATATTCAATATTTTCAAAATGTAAAACCTCCAATTTTGGGCAATATACGTGATAAAATTTCTAATATATCTTGGGTCAATGTTGTTCTGCTGTTAATGATAGGTTTTTAATTTCGAATTAATTTAGCTATTCACTGTCGTTCAAGCCTTCTCAATTTATTTTTTTTTTTTCTCTTTCAGAGTATGGAAAATAATCAATACTCAATAAACTGAAATAAATTGTAAATTAACAAGTACAGGGTGATTATAAAAAAACTATCCCGATACATGAGTCCTTAACTGTCACACCGTTCACAGAAACTAGCTGAAATTTTGGTTTTAAGTATTTTGAGGTATGCGCTCAAGAATCGTATAAAAACAACAGTTAAACTCTAACAGTTACGGTTACAGTGACAAAATTTTGAAAATTTCAAATGACAACACCTATTTTTTTATTGGAATGTGATCTTCATGGTGCAAAAACCATAAAACGCGATGAAACGGTACCTGTAACACGAATATTGCTGGTGCTAGAGAGACTAAGAAGAAAGGTGAAAACAACCAATAAAGGACAGAGAAGCAACAGACAGTAAAACATTTTATTATTCAGTGCTATCCACCATCTGCCGCATGCAACGTGTCTTCGTGTGTGACGTGGAAAATTTGTGAAACACAGTAAATTGTTTTGTTTTCTGTTGATTTTCTCTCCTTATTCGTTGTTTTCACTTTTCTTCTTAGTCTGTCTAGCGCCGGAAATTTTCGTGCTACAGGTACCGTTCCAACGCTTTTTATGTTTTTTCACTATGAAGATCACATTCCAAAAATATATATATATATGCGTTGCCATTTGAAATTTTCAAAATTTTGTCACTGTAATCGTAACTGTTAGAGTTTAGCTGTTAATTTTCATACGATTCTTGAGCACATACCTCAAAATACTTAAAACCAAAATTTCAGTCAGTGTCTGTGAATGGTGTGACAGTTAAGGACTCATATATCGGGATAGTTTTTTTATAATCACCTTGTATATAAAATATCGAAAAAAAAACTTTATATTTCCCCGTAGTTTAGAGCGATTTTTTTTAAATTATCAATGTCATTTTCTATAAAACATTTATCTTAAAATATGCTTTGTACATTTTGCAAAAAGTATGCATTAATTGTTTAAATTTTTTGTATCAAAAGACAAATTTCTAATCATGAAGGTAATGACATTTTTTTAAACAAACATATATTTAGTTTCTGCCCGATATTTCAATCTAGTTATTGATTAATTAACTTGAAATTTCCAAGAAGGTCTGCTACAATGTTACAAATTCCATGCATTATATTTGAAATCTCTTGACAACTCGTTTCATTAATTTTAATATCCCATTTTGAGAATAATATATTTCAAATAGCAGATATATTTAACGAAGCTCAAAAAGTTGTTTTTTGACTAATAAAAAGTTCTTGAATATTTTTGCTTTGCTGCATACAAAGTTTTTTGGCTTTGCGTGAGAATAAGAATTTTAATTGATTAATTTAATTTAATTTAAAAAAAATAAAAACAATATGATTTAATTAATTAATTTTTTTGTTATACTGATAACATTCCACCATGGTTCAATGAATCTCTTTACTGAGTCTCAATCTGAGTCACTTGAACAGAATATTTTTTTTAATGTATTAGAGACATTTAATGAATAAAATATTACAAAGTAATTATAGTCTTTATTATTTAATATTGTGAAAATAAAATACAAAAATATTTTGATAGATTGTATATTTTTTTACCAATCACATAGTTAAAAGAATAACTTATTTTCATGCAACAATTTACACAATTCCTAGAAAACGAATTACATGAATAAATTTTTATTAAAATATTTTAGCAAATTCCAATGCATAAGTAACAAAAAAATTTATGAATATTTTTTTCTTTATTTATTAAAAGTATATTTTTAGTTTCAAAAACAAGATTCTTTTCTAAAATCATAGCAATAATTTTCTTAAGGTTTTTTTTTATATTAATTTACTATAAGAGCCATCCAGGTTGTTTTCAATAATGTAACTTTGTCTTGAAAAATAAACTAAATCCTTAAATAAATGTCGATCATTTCCATCAGTATTTTGGGGATAAGTTTTGCTAAATTACCTAAATGAAATATATATATATGCTTTTTTCCATAATGTCATCATATCTTATAAAACATACAAATTTTTAAAATTATCTAATAAATGTACCACTGTAAATAGTAAGAAGTGATGTGATGATGTTATTAATACTTTGAAATGCAGGTGTTTGTTGCCTAGTCGAGTATAGAATCCCATTTTTAGCAAGTTTTAAATCTTCTATTTTGGCATGATTGGAAGGCCTACAAATCATAAAATCAGTTTTTAAGAATCTTAAAGAATCTCCAAGTAATGCCCTGGCATGGAATACTCTAGTATTTTACGCCGAATAAATGTCTGGAGTGGGTTGTAATGTGTTACACACACACACACACACACACACACACACACACACACACACACACACACACATATATATATATATATATATATATATATATTAAAGATTACAGTAAGTGCGTAAAAACAAAACTTGCGCTCATTTGATGCATTTGCGTTACGAACATTTACATTTATATCACCATTATTTTAAAATATCTAAGATAAAGTTAGGAGAGTCTGCGCACAATTCAAAAGAATAACAATAAAAAATCTAAATATTAATTTTTTGCTAAACTATCGATGAATAATTTTTACTTCATTTGTTTTTTATGCATTTCCATTGCTATTTTGCTGTTATGTTGCAATTTAATAGAACAGTTGTAATAAAACCAAGAAAGTTATTTTGCGCAATCTGTCCTTACAGGGTTGGTGTGATTGCGCACGCACATGGATAGGAGAGATTGTTACTAATAATAACTACAATTAAGTTGTTAACAATAATAATTACACTTAAATGACATTGTTGTAAGGTTTTTGTGAGCAAATAATTTTGTATTAGGAGTGAATATTACAAACTAATGATTAAAGAATCAGAAAAAGGAAAGAATTTTTAAAAACGATTAAAAAATTTCAATTAAAGGAAAAAAAAATTAAAGAATCTGAAAAAGCAAGTCCAGATAAGAATACAAAATAACATTAAGTTACTTGATAACATGTTTAACTTAAAATTAGTCCATTTTCATTTTTCATTTTTATGCAAATTTACCAATAAGCTGCGTAATCTCTCCTAGTATAGAAACTAATGGGAACAATGCGCCATCTCTAAGAAGTAGCAGATGCGCACACTCTCCAATTTCGGTAGGAGAGATTGCGCGGCCTTTTATTTAAACATGACCGCTACCAAAACGAGCCGTTGATGTTCACATTGCTAGCCTAGATTAGTAGCTTATGAGAAATCGTTTAAGTTTAAAATATTTGTACTAATAACATCGTGCAGAAATTCTGATGAATAGCTATAAAAATTCAAGCACTTACTTTGGAAAAACAAAACAAAATAGCAATACTTTATCCTACACGCTCAAAACAATCAACGTGCACTTTCAAGTAGACACTCCACTACTGCTGTTGTACAACTACCTGGAGTAGCTGCGCACTCACTCTACTCTCTCCCCCCGAACCTCTATGTGCGCAATCTCTCCAACAGCGCCATATCTCCTGGCTTTACCGTATATTTAATACTTATCAGGGTAAAATTCTGTAACATTTACATTCGGATTTACCATTATCATATTTTTTAAACTCTCTTTTTATCATACATTGGTTAATTGAATCAGTTATTTCAAAAACTACATTAGATCCAGTTTTTTCAATATGCATTTTCTTTTTGTTGCAAACATAACATTCATGGCCAGCCCACACGTGTAGACATAAATTACATTGGTTTATTTATCTGTTACCACTCAAAAGTCTGCTTTATTGCAAAAATAACATTAGTCAATGACAAAAAAAGAAATATTTCAATGTCAGCAACATAACAAGATGAAAATGTGATCAAACACGATGGTGAATATGACTATTTTCACTAATAAAGACGTGCCATTCATTACAGATTTTAAATACAACTATTTTTGAATAGTAAATTTTGTTTCTGTAGTCTCAGAATTCTTCGATTTAATACGGTGGATATTACTATTCAGTAATCGTGGTATTAAAATACGTAATTTGTGGCACCTATGCATATAATGAATGTCAATCCTTAACCCTTTATTATTCATGATAGTGTATTTTTTACACAATGGGAGTTTAATTACTCATGTTACCAATGCTCATTGTTTGAAAGTACTTTTATTGTTAAGGATTTTTAATTGTGTTGTATTACATGATAAATAATTGATAAACGACAAGGATGATTAAAGATTTAATTTAATTAAAGATAGTGAGCAGTGAAAGGTCCTTAAAATATCTAGCATTTTCGTGTAGCAGAATTTTTATTGATTTCTGGAAAAAAAAATTATAACTTAGGATAATGTAGCGTTGGAAATCACTATATTTCTTATCAGTTTTATATTGGAAAACCCGATCTCACACGACACTGTCTAAACGTGCATAAGCACTACTGTATAAAGTGTATTTAAATAGAAAAAAGCTCTTTCAATGGTTTCAACTTTCTTTTTTGCTGTTCTGTATAAAAAAGTTTATGTGATGCCATGTTTACAAACATATACAGTTAAGCTAACCGCGGTTCATACTCCTCACGGAAACCAGGAAATCAAAGAAATGTCAGCGAAATTGTTTTATAATTAAAATATTACACTAGTCTCTGGGAAAACTCGGTAATTTCTTCCAAAATTTGGAAAACCGTTAAGCATTGCTGTATTAATATCCAATCTGCATTTAAAGTTCACGTTAGGCATCAATAGTGCCTACTTCCATGCTTCTTCTTTGATTATTGACATGCTTCTTCTTTGATTATTTCTGCAAAACTACCCTTGAAAAATTCAAAGAATTAATTTTTTATGTAAATGAGTGTGAACCATGTGAGCAATGGGTTACAGATTTCCAAAATAGCAGTGATGATGAATTAAATATTTTAAAGAAATCTAACAAAGAGGGCACAAATATCACAAACGAAACGATTTCTCATACATTAATAAATACTTTGTATTTTATTTTCTTTAAAGAGCCATTCGATGCCTTTGAAATCTAAGACAACGTTAAAATACTTTTTCTAAAACCGCAGCCAGAAAACTTACTTCACTTTTAACCTATCTAACATAATGAAGATACTAATAGAATTTGAATGTTTGAGATTACTAAAGCCCTCGCAACTTTGTTTCGCTGTTTTAATATTTTACGTGAATAAAATTTATATAGATATTTGAATATTCTGCCAATATTCTAAATGAAAAAGTATATTGTATTCTAAAAGTATATTGTACGTTGAATTGAGTTTAATACAGTCAGATGTAGTCTATAAGTAATGTAATGACTCAAATTTAAATGTTCCATACTTGTTATAGAACCTATATGTATTACCCAACCACACTGTTAAAAAATTTCGTTTATTGACAGGTTGTCTTCCATGAATTTTGATCAGAAAGTTTCCGTTTTGTTAGAAAAATGGAATCTATCCCGTATATCTGTTGCTACTTCTAGAAAAAGTTTACAAAAAAAGTGCACAAAATCCGAGTGTATTTGGCACCTTAACTTATGCATAAAAACTGCAAACTCAATTGTGCACAAAAAGTGCATAAACTGTGTCCCTAAATTGTACACTTTTTAGACTTTTAAGATTACAGAGTTTCAAATACAGAATTATTAATATAAAAATCTAAAATCCAATGGGATTGCAGTATTTTGGATCGCCACACATGCGCTTCAACTCCTTCGCGTCTGTATCGCGCCATTTATAGACTACAAAGACGGAAGAGTCCTAAAAAAAAACGAAAAACATTCCGGCAACTCTGCTGCCAATCCTTTTTCCGTAAATTGACGGAATTTTTTTTTACAGTATACTGTTAAAAATAATCTGAAATTCACGGGTATTTTTTTCCTGAATTTCACAGAAAAAGTCCCTTTTCATGACAAAAGGGCATTTTCAGTTAAAAGCAGAAAATTTCCTCATATTTCCTGAAAACAACGGAACGGAATGGAAAAAAAGCAGCCAACGGAGATGTTCCGTTATCTGCTGCATGTTTATTTTCAATGTTTCAAAAACTGACATGTTGCTGCACAAAAAAACTAAAAATTCAATAAATTAAAATTTCAAGTTTATTTAAAACAACAAGAAAATAGTGCTTTCGAATTTAAAAAAGCAAAAATTATTTTTTCCATTCATTTAATATTATTTGCAATTCATTTTTTAAAGTTATAAAAAAGTATTTGCACTTAAAATATATTCAGATTAATATATATATATATAAAATAGCTAAGTTAAGTGAAAAAAAATCGATTCTATTTAAAAAAGCAACAAAAAAAAAAATGCTTTCGAATTAAACTCATTCATTTAAAATTATTCGCAATTTGGTTTTTTAAAATTATAAAATACACTCATACTCAAAATATATTCTAAACGAACACATTTGAAAAACACATAACAGTTGATTAAAAATCGATTTTCGCAAAAAAGCAAAAAAAAAAAAATCGAATTTAATTCAAAATATAATATTTATTTTTTACATCTAATAACCGAATTAAGAGTATATATAATTCATGTTTTTATCCTCTATTAATACTATAGTTTTCAACCATCATCTCATTACGAAATATCCCCACAATTAACTTCAAAATTACCAGTTTTCTAAACCCCAAATTGTTTAAGTCCCAAGCTGCGATTTGAAGACATCCTGTATAATCGTTTCCTACTCTTACTCTAGAAAGACCTCGCTGGTCTTACGGTAAAGCACTCGCCTCAAGCCACTAACGTCCCCAAATCAATCCTCAGGTCTGGCAGAAAATGTTCTTCCATTATATCAAATATTAAATACTCCCGTAATAATCAATAGATGGCAGCACAAATAGAGATGACATTTTTAAAACCGAGTTTATTTATAACGGAAACTTACCGATTCTTCAAACGGAGTTTTCCATTCCTTTATCTTTCAAAACGGAAAATGTACTAACGGAACGGAAAAAGTCCGGCATCTTTGCTGCCAGTAGTTTTACAGTGAATTGACGGATTTATTTTTAACAGTGCATTGCTACTACAATGTAATAACAAATTGTTGCCTTTAAGAAATAAAATATTTTAGCTTAACAAAAAAACTGTGGTCTGAAATTTTATTCGCCAGCTCTAAATTTGATCAACATTCAGTTTAATTAATAGTTGTAAATATAAATATTTTGAAACCAGAAACTAAGAATTTTTGGTATGCATGTTTAAAATATCCATAATTTAGCTGACGAAAGTGAGACGAGTAATGAAATTTAACGTCTGAGACATAAAACACAATATTGTAGTGATTTTATTATGCATATTATTACATACTATAATGTGTGTTGACTACACTCCTTATTAAAAAAATTCTGCTTAGATATTTAATGAAATCATTTGACCGTTCTATGACTTAATTAATCTCCTGATTAATAATATTCCTCAAAGCTTCTGTGTAGTAATAAACTTAAACTCTTTGTTATCATACTATTACTCCTCTAAAATAAAGATATTGTATTATTAAAAAATAATCTAATTTAAAATAATATATTTTAATTAAATTTCATAACCTTTTGTATTTCATACATTTCGAAATGTCAAATGTATTATATATATTTTATATAAATATTTATTTTGGAATTATAAAATTCTTTCTATAAAACTATTTTAAATTTCTGAAAAGATTTTTCTGCACTTCAGCAATGTATTATTGAGACATAGTTTATTATATATAAAAGAATCGAGCACACATTTTCTTTTTCTTTTTTTTTCCGTGGAATGCAAATAACGAAATAGTTTCAAAATTCTCTTTTAAACATATAAGAAAAGTTTTAAGTTATTTTCAAAATATTGGAAGAATTTACTGTCTCTTTATGTATTTCAAATTCTGAAAGTATGAGGGTCCATGAGCAGTGTTTTTGGCTCATGAAATAAGACTAAAGTACGATTTTGTTATACTGACTTATTTATTTCACTTTTTAATATTATAGGGTTTATCCTGTGCAATTTCAATAATAGTTTTTGTACTACTGTTCAGATTTATATGACTTACACAAGCTCAAAGTTCGTATTATTCGTAGTTTTTGATGAAAAATACGCATGTTCTCCCAATTTTACCTCAATTATTTATATACTAATATAGTTTGGGATGCAACAATGTGTTTAAACGTGCTAAAATGAACTTAACAATTGGTAATATGAAGGAATGCAGTTATTAGCAATAGTTATGTTCATTTTAGTACGTTTAAACACGTTGCTGCATCCTAAAGTCTCTTACTATGACGTGAGGGAATGCAGTTCCTTAACACTCTATTTTTAATATTTTACTATGAGCGCAGCTTTGCAACACTTTTAATTTTACATATATTGTACATTTTGATGTATTTTATAATATGTGTAAAGAAAAAAGTGTTGTACTATTGCACAAATATAAATAATTAAGATAAAATTAAGTGAATTCGGGTATTTTTCATCAAAAACTACGAATAACACAAACTTTGAGCTTGTGTAAGTCATATAAATCCGAATAAAATGGAAAAACTAATATTAAAATCATACAGGATAAAACTTCAAATATTAAAAAGTGAAATAATTAAGTCAGTATAACAAAATCGAATTTTAGTCTTATTTCATGGGCGAAAAACACTGATCCTTTGGTTAAGTAATAATATCTCAATAATACAAATAGGTTAAATTGCAGAATCAAAAAAGTATGGATGTCATGTCATTAATTGTGGGGATATAAATCATTAAAAAGAAAAATACCTTTATTTTTATTAATAATACTTTTCATTTCACTACATTAGAAGGCCAGTTTTTTGGATTACTTCCTTCTACCTATCGCCTAATATAAAGAAAAATTGAATATTTTCTTATCTTATGTTATAAAAATTTGTATGCATAGTTTCAAAAAAAATATTTAAAGAAAATACTCAAAATTTTTAAGAAATTATCGTAGAATAAGAATTTAATCAAACATATATTAATTTTTTCCCCAACTGTTTTATTTTTTTACTTATTTTTGGTTATTAGTCCTATGAGTATTTGGTTATTAGAAATATGCTATGATAATCCTATGCACGTTCAAAAATATTTCTTAGGGGTGCACCGGATATTATATGTGATACATATTTAGCAGATATCGGTTTGCTCAAAAAATACATTAGAAAGTATTTTTGGATGGCAAAAAATGCATTTTCACAAAATCTAGTGTGAAGAAAGCTATAACTGGCATTCTGATTTTTTTCTTTATACTGTTATTGTAAAGCTACACTAAACGCCTGCGGTACTACAATACAGTCAGGATATTCGCCTACCTGTTTTCTTGACCATGGGACCTGATGTTCTTTTGGCTATACAGAATATGGCCCGGTCAGGTGGCCAAAGCGACCCGGTCTGTTCACAAGCAAGCTTGATACTTATTTTATCGACCCCGTAGTGATGAAATGTAGAGAGACACTTGCCCAGTCTATAGTACGTAACCGAACTCTGTATCATGGTAGCCCGACCCGCTCACCACTACGCTACTGGGCTCCGTTATTGTAACCATGTATGTAACCACGCTACTGTGATTATAAGAAAGTATTTATGAGAGTACTTTTTAACTCACTTTTCGTCCTAGAAACAAAATTTAAATTTTCTATTAATACTTCATAAACATCAACACTTTCATAGTTATTTTTTTTTCTATGATTAAAAGTTTTTTCAGACGAACAGTTTTATATTTCTTTATTTCAGATGCGATTAAGTCATGACTGCACTCTACCTTTATACGGGAGAGGAGGCAAGAATGTCACAGTAGAAGGAATGAACCAACACAATTTTTGCTTAAACTAAACACAGTTATATTAAGTTTCTATACCAGATGGAGAACATACAAATTTTATTATATATTCCACACATTTTCGGTAACAAGACTGAAATCATTTATAGATGAAAAGTGCTAATTTACAGATCGAAATAAATATTGAATTCTATTTACAATGTGATTTTTTTTCCTTAAGGAAATTTGTAAAACTAAAATAGTAAGTAACCATATTTTGTGGTTACAAATCTCTAATTAAGTTCAGTTTAACAGCAGAATGGTAAATGTGGTCATTCATAACCTAATTGCACTACATAAAGGGAGGGTTGTGACACGCAGAGAAAGTAGTATAAGAGATGTCCAATTTCTTTCTTTCTTGTTCCCAAATATCTACCAATATTCTACTTCATATTACTATTTTATCCTATTACCACTGATAAAAAACACACGAAATAGCAATTAAATTGGGGATAGTCTTTTTTTTAAATTTATATTTAAAAAATATTCTGAAGGAGTGGTCTTCGCAATGACATTGTATCAAACAACACTTACACTCTTTTTGTTCAACACGAACACTTAATTTTGACATTATATTTGAGTTTTTTGGTAACATGTATTTATTTTTTTTAATTGCAGAACAAGCTCCTGCTACCGGGCGTATTGCCTAGCTTTAACTGGTTGTGTACCTGGCTGTGCTTGATATTCGCCTGATCGCCACATAGTGGTGATCACCTGACTAGCACTTTGGCCATCATGGCTGCAGTGTTATTTAGTGAAATACTTTAGTTTACTGTGTTGCCGGTTTTAGATTGCTATTAGCAACAATGTCAAATTTGCTTCGCACAGCTCAACGAATGCATGATTCTTGGCGAACATGGGATACAATAAGGTTAAACTGAAGACCTAATTGAATGGATGGAGAGGAGGAAAATAATGAGCAAAACAAAACAATAATCTTACACAGGGTTGAGATGAGAACTAATGAAGCGAGAGAAAGTGCAAATTAGAACATTTTTCTATGTCGTAGTTGGTTATTTCTATTTGTGACTTATGATAGCGATTACGTTTCATTGCTATCAATATGTAGGTTGGATTATTTTTCCGATCACCTTTTAATTTTTTTACCCATAGGTTTGTTATTGACATATTTCTGCACTTGCAGGACACAAAGTGGGAGGTCATTCGCTCAAGTACTTTAGGATTTATAAAGGTTTCAATTTTGAAACTCTAATGTTATATTCATCTGTAATCGTTACAAAACAAATTCAACACGGGTAATTTTTTTATAAGCATAACTTAAAAACTACTTGGCGGAATAAGCTTTAATTTTGTATTTGCATATTTGAAGAATAGAATACGAATAGAATTTTCTTTAAAAAAATTACAGGTTTTAAATAATATATATATATTTTTAAATAAACTTAAAAATGTTTATTTTCGAAATATTTTTTTTCTAAAAAATTATGAATTGTAACCTAATTTTTTTAAAAATAGAAATCGATTTCTAGAAACTTCGAATTTGTCAGTCCAAAATTACAGCTCCTTCTTTTAAGTAGTTATGGAGTTATGTTTAAAACACCAGCTGTATTGCATCTATTTTGCACGGATACGAATGAATTTAACATTAGAGTTTCAAACTTGAAATCGGCTTAATTATCACACTACTTTATCGAATAATCTCCCTTGGTAATCTTGGGTAAAATTTACCAAAAACTGCAAATTTGATGTCAAAATAAGGTGTTGATATTGGAAAATTCTTAGTTTGGTACAATTACAGTGTAAAGACGGTCCTCAAAGCTTATGTATTTAACATAAAATGAAAACATAATTTCCCATCATATGTCTATTTCCGTATTTTTACTAGGACAATTTTGGGATTAAATGTATAAGGGATTCTCTTTTTTTGTCAAATATGCGATAGTGTAAAAAATACAAAATTATCAAACAAATTTTTTATACAAAAAAAAAAAATCAATAAATTGATTTTATGGACATAATTAAAAAATAATACCATTAATTGGATAAATAAAAAATACAAAACAAAATACTAAAAATGCATTTGAGAGTGTTATTTTTTTTTAATTGAAACTTTTATGTTCTAAGAAAATTTCCTACATATTGGAAATACATTAAGCATAAGTTTAAAATGTTCATTTATATGTTAGAGGAATGTAATAACAGGAACTATTTTTAAATTAATATGTTCCAAGTGATTAAATTACATAATAGAATTCGGTTAGAATATCATTGAAAAGCAAAATATGTCATTAATGTGAATTTGGATTAATATTTATTTAAAATAATATATTAATTTTCAGTATTCTTATATAAGAATTAAGTAGTTCTGGAGTTATGTTTAAAACACCAGCTGTATTGCATCTGTTTCGCAACGAATACGAATTAATTTAACATTAGAGTTTCAAACTTGAAATCTGCTTAATTATCACACTATATGATCGAATAATCTCCCTATTGGTATCTTGGGTAAAATTTACCAAAAACTGCAAATTTGATGTCAAAATAAGGTGTTGATATTGGAAAATTCTTAGTTTGGTACAATTACAGTGTGAAGACGGTCCTTAAAGCTTATGTATTTAACATAACTTGAAAACATAATTTCCAATCATATGTCTATTTCCATATTTTAACTGGGACAATTTGGGGATTAAATGTATAAGGTGTTCTCTTTTTTTGTTAAATATACGATAGTGTAAAAAAGACAAAATTATCAAAAAAAAATTTTATACAAAAAATAAATAAACCAATAAATTTATTTTATGAACATAATTAAAAAATACCATTAATTTGACAAATAAAAAATACAAAACAAAATACTAAAAGTGCATTTGAGAGTGTTATTTTCTAAGAAAATTTCACTACATTTTGGAAATACCTTAAGCATAAGTTTAAAATGTTCAATTATTTGTTAGAGGAATGTAATAACAGGAACTATTTTTAAACTCATATGTTCCAAGTGATTAAATTACATAACAGAATTCGGTTAGAATGTCATTGAAAGGAAAAAATATGTCATTAATTTGAATTTGGATTAATATTTATTTAGAATAATATATTAATTTTCAGGATTCTTATATAAGAATATTAGCTCAATATTTTTATTAGAAATGCTTGACTAATAATAAAATTTAAAATACTACATTAATTTTCTCTTTAATAAGGTGTATAACAAAAAGGATTTTTGAGGATTAATTTCCTGAAGACATTTTACTTTTGTGGATAGCGCACATATTTTTAAACATGAATATTAAATTAATAATAAGTTGTTTCTAGGTCTGCTAATGACCAAATAATTCATTTTTCTCTTTCTGCTAATAAATGATAATGAGCATGATTTCACAGTATATTATTTTAGTTCATGTACATATTATGATATTAAGAAGAATAATAATTTAAAAATTAGTTTGTGATCATTATTAGTTAATAATTTCCGCAACAACAATTTATGATTTGATAGAAAATATCGTACAAAATTAAATATATTATTAATTCCTGTAATCATATTATATATCTCTATATTTAAAATGTTATGTCAGAGGGAAGTACAAAATCAGAGTGAAGTGTAATTATTAATATTTAATCAATCAAAATAAATGAAAATAATTAACAGTTAATTAATTAAATGCTGCAAAAATAAGATATGACTTAAAAACTGAAAATGCTGTAACAGTTATAGTTACGCTTGTAGGCTGAAGTTCATGTTTACAGCGAACAAAATAATTAACAAGTATTTACTTATACTACCCCTAGCAAAATGTATGGAATCGGCCTCTACCATTCTTAGCGCTCCATGAAATGTGAGAAATTTTATACGAAGTTGGCGAAACTTTGTTTGCTATTAAAGATTCCTAAACATATTTAAAACACACGGGTTAAAAATAATATTTATAAAATGAATTCCTAATTATTTTATGAAATTTTATTTTTCAAATATTGCTAGAAATAATAAGTAATCACGTCTTAATTGAGAAAATTTTGGATTATTTAGTCAAAATACATAGTTAATACCTTGTATTTCCAGGCTTTGCCTTCATGATCGCTTTAATTATGTCATGCATAGACATAATGAGGTCTTCGAACTTATTTTGATCGATGCCTAGCCATGATTTTCTGATGGAGTATTTTAGTTTCTGTGTTGATTTTAACTGTAGCTTAAATACAATCTTTTCAAAATATACCATATATTTTCGATAGGATTGATATCTGGATTACAGGTTGGCCACTCTATTTGAGAACAAAATTCAAAACAAAGCATAACAAAATTTTCATCATCAGCATTGTTATCCATATTTATATCAACACTGTCTCCAAACTGTTCTTCGAAACCAGAAATCAGGAAATCGTCTAAAATGGAAACACATTTCTTTGAATCCATATTCCCATTTATAACACACAGTCTTTGAACCCTTTTAGAAGATAGACATAAAAAAGCAGAATTATATCTGGAAACTTAAGACGAAAATTGGAACAATATTAACACTATCTTTCATTTTGAAACCTCCAAATAAATTTTCCTCTATCGCCACCTGCACCGATACAAAATTATTAATTCGTCGTAAATATCAATTTACTTCAATCTTCAATAGACCAGTCGCGGTATATTTTTGACCATCATAATCTGGCTTGTTTGTGACCGATTGTAAACTTTGGTTTTGCTTTGACTTTGTGATAACGATATCCAGCTTATTTATTCTGTTGCGCAGCATTCTTTCTGATACCTTGGACTTCCATTCAATATTCTTATCATTGGATGGTTTCTATCTCATATTTTTGAATATTTTATTAAAGTGCGATAGTGATGTGCTGATGTAACTCTTACTCTACGAACACTGAAGCAGGTTTTAAACTTTTAAGCTGTATGAACTTTTTTGAAATTTTCGAAACAGTAAATTCTGAGCTCGAAAATGTCTTTTCTATATTTCTTTCATATTTTATTTGCTTTAGCAGCTTAATGAGCGTTTCTCTGGTTTTCAAGTCCATCTCTCTTACAGGTGTCATTTCATCTACTGGTTTGAAATGAGCAAAGAAAAATAACTCTAATGTATTTATATCCACTCAAGTGGAACTGAACAAGACCATTGCGTAATACTAAGCTGATCACCAGGCATGGAAATTTGCATGAACAAGCGAGTGATTCCAATCTTTTCCCCATGAATTGAAATTATTCCAAATATTTTTCTTGCGGTTTTAGTAAAAAGATTATGAATAATTGTTGAGTGCTTTTTTTGTAATTTCCATTTTGTCTGTATAATTCACTAATTTTCATGATCGTTCATTAAAAAGAAAATAATTACAGCTTTCCAATCATAATAAAAATTTACTTATTTGATTGTGAATTGTCGAATAGAGAGTGCTGATTAAATACTATTACTACGTATAGTATATACGTGTGTAAGAATCATTTCAATGGAATTAGAATACATCAGTAATTTTAAATAAAAATGACATGTACAATCGACCAAAAAATAAATAAATAAAAAGAAAGAAAGAACACCCCATGCAGCTAAAGTAGAGGTATGTAGCGATATGACGCATGCGATAATAACAAAATAAAAATGACATGTACAATCGACCAAAAAATAAATAAATAAAAAGAAAGAAAGAACACCCCATACAGCTAAAGTAGAGGTATGTAGCGATATGACGCATGCGATAATAACAAAATAAAAATGACATGTACAATCGACCAAAAAATAAATAAATAAAAAGAAAGAAAGAACACCCCATGCAGCTAAAGTAGAGGTATGTAGCGATATGACGCATGCGATAATAACAAAATAAAAATGACATGTACAATCGACCAAAAAATAAATAAATAAAAAGAAAGAAAGAACACCCCATACAGCTAAAGTAGAGGTATGTAGCGATATGACAAAAATGTTAGAAGACAGGTACAAATACACGGAAAAGCAAGGAAAATTGAAGCAAAATATATAGGGAATCTATCAATCTCGAGTAAGATAAATTAAGGAAAGGAAGGAGGACTTGTGGAGTAAAAACTGAGGATGCTCTAGTTAGAGCAAAAAATTTCTTGTGGTGGTCGACTGCTTTCATAAAACTTTTTAATATATTTGTGATGGCGGACTGTTTTTATAGAACTTTTTACCATATTTTAAAAGATTAGCCTGCAATAATGTCGTATAGTATATTGGTAATGTAATGTAAAGAATTGCATCGTATAGACCATTGGTAATTTAAAGAATGTGAGATTCAATATATCTTAAGCACTGAATTGTCTCATAAAAAACGTAAATAGCTATTCTGTTGAAAATTAAACTTTTTTACATTGTATCTTAAATAAATAATATTAAGGATGGTATTCATACTGAAACTATACCGAACTTCAGTACGAAAACACAGTTTTGAAAGTATAGATTTCTCGATGCATTTCACCATTGATACAAAACAGTAGCTCATTCGGTCAAACAGTTCAAGAATTATGAAGATTTACAGTTTAGAGCTCCTAATGTTCAATTCATTTTCAATCGTTGCAAAACAGATTGCAATGCGAGTAGTGTTTAAAGCATGACTCAAACACTACACTGGAAGAAAACTTATACCGCGTTCATCTAGAACGAATAAGTAGCCATTTTCTAAATCCCTAAACTAGAAATATAGATTTCCGAGGTATGCGAAGAAGGTAAACAAACTGAATAGACGAAATGATCGAGAATTTCTAAGCTATAGTTTTTTAGGTGATGAAACGATACATTATATTATGTATCGTTTGAATTACGAGAAATTATCACTTAATTTCTGGAATAAATTCAGAAACTAGAATTATAGTTACTTAAAACTAACCTCCTGTGTTCACATTTTTTTCAAAGGTTTTTAAATAAATTTGACCACGATAATATAGGAAAACGCTCATAAATTGGAATAGGAGAGACTAGAACACTCTAGCAAAGAGAACTAAAATTTATAAGGATGATATGGAACTATTCTTTCTAGAGCCACAATTTATTTTCTATATGCCAGTGGCAGATATTTTTCATAGTGTACTGTCGGAATGAGCTGTAATTATAGATTCGCATATTTGAAGCTTCTGGAAATTTATTTCTGTTAATATTTTTAAAGGTTAATAGTACAATTCATATTTGTTTTCAAAAATCAATATCAAAATATGCATATTTTTGAAATAAATTTTCGAAGAAAATATGAACTTGACATATGATTTTATTAAACAGAAATCGATTTATACCAGCTTGAAATATGTGAATCCAAAATTACAGCTCATCCGGCTAAGTAGTTTTAGAGTTTTTTATTATTTGGAGTTTTTATTATTTTAAACTACCCGCATAGCAATCTATTTTACTAAGATTTAAAAATAACATTAGAAGCTCCAAACTATAAACCAAATATCTACTAAGCTATTAAACCGAACGATTTGCCGTATTCTATAGTAAAACTTACCGAACAAATCAAATATACTTTCGGTGTTTGTATTGAAAATTTCAGAGTTTGGTACCATTTTATGATAAAAGTGACCCCTAAGCTTTATTTAACATACAGGGTGATTATAAAAAAAAACTATCCCGATATATGAGCCCCTAACTATCATACTGTTCACAGAAACTGAATGAAATTTTGGTTTAAAGTATTTTGAGGTATGCGCTCAAGAATCATATAAAAAACAACAGTTAAATTCTAACAATTAATGTTACAGTGACGAAATTTCGAAAATTTCAAATGGCAACACCTACTTTTTTTATTGGTATGTGATCTTCATATTGAAAAATCATAAAAAATGTTGGAACGGTACCTGTAGCACGAAAATCGCCGGCGCTAGACAGACTAAGAAGAATAGTGAAAACAACCAAAAAGGACAGAGAAGCAACAGAAAACAAAACATTTTATTGTGTTTCATACATTTCCATTTCACACACGACGGCACTTAACATGCGCAGATGGTGGATAGCACTGAACAATAAAATGTTTTCCTTTCTGTAGCTTCTCTGTTCTTTATTGGTTGTTTTCACTTTTTTACTTAGTCCGCCTAGCGCCGGCGATTTTCGTGCTACAGATACCGTTCCAACGCTTTTTATGGTTTTTCACTATGAAGATCACATTCCAATAAAAAAAGTAGGTGTTGTCATTAGAAATTTTCGAAATTTTGTCACTGTAACTGTAACTGTTAGAATTTAACTGTTGTTTTAAACATGATTCTTGAGCGCATACCTCAAAATACTTGAGGCCAGAATTTCATTCAGTTTCTGTGAACGGTATTACAGTTAGTGGCTCATATATCGGGATAGTTTTTTATAATCACTCTGTACATGTAAGTAAAGCAGTATTTACAGTTGAATGATTATTTCTGTTTGGTGATTAAAATAAATGGATGTTTTTTTTTTCCTTTTGGCAGACTGTACAACAATTTTTCTGTCAGAATAAAGCAGTACTTTTAATATTTCACAAACCGTAATATGAATAGCATACCCCAAAAATATCTTACTGATATGTACAAATAATATATGTTACTTTCTCTTTTTCCTTTTAGAATGAATGACAATAACATTTATTTAATGTTACTAAAATGGCGGCATTTTCTTACACAATTCTGATCTCAACTAAAGAGAAAACTATGAAATATATTTATGAAAGAATAAAGGAAAATATGAAGATTTAAATTTTTTTTTTTTTTTCGATATCCAGATCCGCAAAAAAATGAGTTTTCTGGTGGATAAATATTTTTGATAAATGGAAACGAAAAATAAGTTAATTTTTTGTTTTGTTTTGAGAGTCTCAGCTATTTAACGTAAATATGGGTTTTATATTATTTAGGTCATTGCTGTTTCCTTAAAAGATACTTGGAAAAATATGATGCGTTATCAAAAATATTTCTCGTATATATATATATATATATATATATATATATATATATATATTGGCTGGATTCGAACGGTGCTAAAAAATATATTTATTAGAGAATAAGCATTTACATTATTATATATTTATAAAACAAAAAAATAAACGTAAATTTTATGTATAATAAATTTAATATTAGCATTGTGGAAACCAAATATGTTACATTAATATCACATGAGATATTTCCATTTTAGAGGGAGAGGGGGTGGAGAGATATCTAATTTCGTTCGATTCAAATTTAGATAAATTTTATTCTTAAAACATATTTATTAAATCTGTAGTTATATCTCTCTTAGTAAAATATTTACAAGAATAATTATATAAATCTACAAAAATACTGTTATAGAAATCTCCTAATTCTTATAAAAGCAATGTAAATAAATAATTGTGATGCTATCTGTAAATTAAAAAGTGTATGTAGTTACAAAATTGTCATGAGCCTTTTTATAAATATAGGCCCTAGGGTATATAGGCCCTAGGGGGTAGTGCCCTCCGTGGGGGTCTTTCTAAAGGATCCTAACCCGTATTTACGGCAAGGTTCGAAGAAAACCACGGAAAACTCCGAACGGTTAGGTCGACGAGCGCGACAGGGGTTTGAACCCAGCTCCTCCCGTCTACCAGCTTTGAGAGCAGAACCTCTCAGATACTGGTGGGTTTTTTTCTATATGGATAAAAGATATGTAAATGGTTTAGAAAAATAGACACTGTAAAACTATTTATATTCGTCTGTTTCCATGTGCTTTCTACACTACTGAAGAGCAGTTGAATTAGAGACAAGTGGCGGTATGCAAATGATGCGCTGTTAGAGGCCGTGAAAACGGAAAAGATAGGGCGTAAACTAAGATACAAAAATATAAGAATTACTGTTCATCGTATGAGTAATAGTCGAAAGCAGTATGGGTAAAACGAAAGATCTGATGAATTTGAGCTTGGGAAAATTGTTGGGGCCTGTAGAATGGGTCACTCCATCCCGGACGTCGTACAGGAACCGGGATATTTACGAGCCTCTATGTCAATGGTGTACCGTGAGTACCTCGATTCCGGTAAATCCATTTCTGCCAAGGCTAATTGGCTCGGACAACAGCAAGTGGGTGAGCGGGATCATGGCACCGACATATAATATAGCCTATGTTAGAGCGGGGAATGTCACTATCAATTTGCCATCATCACTTTTGAAAACGGTTCTGTAGTTCCAGATATTCCATAGAAATTGTAATTTAGAATGTTTTTAGAACGCTTTTCGCTCATCTCACCCTTTTAATTTTCAAATTTTCTTAAAATTTGTTCTTAGAGAACATTACATCGTATAAGTAACTACAATGCCAAATTTCAAATTTCTAGCTCCTTCAGTATAAAAAAATTGCAATTTTAGAAAGTTTTTCGGTCCTGCACCCCGCTGGGTGTAGTAGCACCGGCATATAATATACCCTATGTTAGAGCAGGGACTGTCACTAACAATTTGCCATCATCACTTTTGAAAACGGTTCTGTAGTTCCAGATATTCCATAGAAATTGTAATTTAGAATGTTTTTAGAACGCTTTTCGCTCATTTCACCCTTCTAAATTTCGAATTTTATTAGAATTTGTTCGAAGAGAGCATTTACATCTTATAAGTAACTACCATGCCAAATGTCATGTTTCTAACTCCTCTAGTATAAAAAAAAAATCGAAATTTTAGAACGTTTTTCGCTTCTGCACTCCCCCTGTGAGTAGTGGCTCCGACATAAAATATAGCCTATGTTAGAGCAGGGATTGTCACCATCAATTTCCCACCATCACTTTTGAAATCGCTTCAGTAGTTCCAGAGATTACCCCCTACAAACAAAAAAAAAAAAAAAAAAAAAAAAAAAAAAAAAAAAAAAAACTTTACTACTTTATAATATTAGTATAGAATGAAAGTATAGTTATGGCTGTTTTGTTTTGTTTTAAAAGCAGTATGGTTTGAAAGTATAGTTATGGCTGTTTTGTTTTGTTTTAAAAGCAGTATGGATTGAAAGTATAGTTATGGCTGTTTTGTTTTGTTTTAAAAGCAGTATGGATTGAAAGTATAGTTATGGCTGTTTTGTTTTGTTTTAAAAGCAGTATGGATTGAAAGTATAGTTATGGTTGTTTTGTTTTCAACTCTCAAATCAGAAATCCGTATTTAAGTAATCTTAAGCGAAAAAAAACTTGTAATATTGAGATTAAGGCATTTTAAACATATAAATCTGGAAAGTGTTAAAAATTTAAAATGAATATTTTTTATATATTTACAGAAGTCACAATTTTAAATGTTTCTTCTGAAGAAAATGATTTTTATGAACAATTAGTTTCGCAAAGGGACATTTCTCAGGACGTTGCACTTATATTTATAGGAAAAGCTGCGCCTAATTTTTATGTGATTTAGTGAGGGAAATGAACGATCGGTTTAAATATTTTATTATTATTATTATTATTATTATTATTATTATTATTATTATTTGGTAACTGAATATGAAGAAAATATTTGAAGAATCATCAAAGTGATAATATGAATGGGTATATATATATATCCGTAAGTTTTTTTTTTTTCATGGCCGAGATCTACATTTTAACTAATTCCAACAGAATATTTATGAAAAAAATAGCAAATTATTATTATTTGTGACGTGAAAACATTTTAGCGAGTATCCAATAGTACAATATTTTTTATGTAAATTGCAAAAATTCCAAAAATAAAGTTTATGAAAATAATTTATTTAAGAAATAAAATTGCCTTATTATATACTAATCTATTTGAAAAAAAAATCAGATTTTCTTTATTAAAAATGTGTGTCACTCGTACTGCGTATAGTATCTTATTCTATACGTTTTTGGTTTACAGTAAAACTAATAACTACTATGTAAAGATATTTAGATGTCACACTAATGAGAGACGCTTGTTTGTTGATTAGAATAAATTCATTCATGAAGATCGATTACAAGAAAATACATTTTATTTCTTCGAATTTTCTTGTAAAGTATACTAATTTAATAAAGATAGTTTTCCATCATCTATTTAAACTAAATCTGATATTTATGTTCATTTTTGACGAGAAAATAATATCTAGAAAAGTGTAAAATTTCTATCATAATATTCCTACTATTAGGTAGCTTTCAATACAAAAAAGGATAAAGCTACATATTGCAGCCGTTCGGAGGAAAGCAATTTCGGAAAATTTTGGCATATTTTCACCGATCATGACCCCCAGACCCCAAAACCACCCTCCGTTCAAATGTTGATATATATATATATATATAGATAGATGTAGATATATATCTGACCTATGTAATACGATAACACTCGTATTTATAAATCAATTTGGATGAAACTAATTGAGTGTATTAAGCTCACCAATGTCTCGACCGAGTTCGTTGGCCAGCTTGGTCCGCCATGTTATTTCAAGATGGCGGCCACTTAAAGAATTAAAACTAAAATAAATATACAAAAATGTTAAAAATTCAAATTTATTTTTTGCTTACGTGTTAGGCCTTTATACACGGATTCCGGAGCATTTTTTGTTTTACCTCTATCTTAAAAAATGGCTGAGATAGAGCAGTTTCAAATTCTAGGCTGGCTGACGTTTTCAAACAAAACAGCACATTACAAAAAACCAATGATTAATTTATGAGTTTTAGTGAACGCGATTTCTCGCAAATTATTTTCATTGTAATCAGTTTCCCAATCATACACATTAAACTATATATTCATATCCGTTAGCGCTAAATTCTCGGCAAACTTGGTGACAATTTGCGAAATATAGCCAAATTTGGCGACCAAAATAAGTCTTCATAAGTGAAGCCAACTTGGCTATAGCTCAATAATTTGGCGAATTTCTTATTCAAATTCAGTATTAACGAATCTTTTCTAAACGGTTTCTTTGCATTTTAGCTTGCTGTTTTCGAGTAACATTAGTTAAAATTTTAAAATGAAGATACAGGAAAGCTACCTTTTCCTCCCGGTACAGGCCGGAAGGACTTATTTGTTTTATCTGCAATCGTAGAAAAATTTAGTTGCCACCATACAGAAATTTTATTAAAAGATAAACAAATGCTAATATCTTGGAAACTAATTTAAATTTTGAACATTCGACATTTATCATGACATCTATGGTTACTTACGAAATATTGGTGTACTTTTAAATCCATAAGTCATCCAATTATCAGGGAAGTAGATGTCAAATACGAGCGCACAACAAGATTGAAATATAATCGATAACATATCTGCAACTTTTGCTAAAAATAAACAATTTCGTCATAAATCATAAAGTTTATAAAACCCCATTAATAATAATACCTAAAAAGTTACATTAAGTCACAAATATCATGAATAATTATTAAAACGCTGTAAGCGGTTTGCCCGTATTTTTCCGTTTCACAAAAACAACTTAAATTGACTGCAGACAAAAATATTTTTAACAGAATTGAATTTAACGATCTATGTAAAATAAAGAGATCTGAAATATTGCTTAGAAACAAACAGGGAAAGAAAATTTAAATTACTATTAGTTTAACAAATTTTTTTATAAAAATGAAGGAAAACCCTCAGACGTTTAGAGGGTCAAAATTGATTACAATTGAATTTTAATATACTCAAACAAGACAACTTGATAAATTTGACAATAAAGAAATAATTCTGTATTAAATATGGCAACGGAACAGTTTATGGTAATTTAGAAAAGAATACCTTGAAATATAATGTAATATTTAAAAAAAATTATGGTCGTATATTCCTAAGAATATCGGGAAATAGTATAAAATATATGTATATAATAAAGTGATAAAAATTTGTCTTTGATACAACATAAAGGAAAAAGGATTAATATATTTTAAATTAATATAGAAATAGTGGGGTTTTATTCGATTTAATCTTTTTTTCCAGAATAAATATGTTTCATGATGAGTATTTATTTCTTTTTCCGAGATTTTAAACTATTGTTAAAACTTTATTATATATAGTACTTATAAGTTGTTTACAAGTTTGTCCTGCTTGGTTAATACAAATGTCAATCTGCTTGTTTAAGTTTTTCAATTATAATTTGATTTTTGTGTTTCGACAAATTTCTACTTTTTTTTGTTTGATAAATTAAACATTATTTATAAAAATTTGATCTCTTTGCTATTTAAAAGATTATTGGAATAAGAGTTCTTCCATAATTGGAAAAAGCATATAATTGTAATTTTTTGTGGGCTATTACAATATTTCTGAAACTAATGTCGCACATGCTACACTTTTAGAAATCTATAACAAAATGTCCAGAAATTCAAACGTTTTTGTAAATAACGGTTAGTTGAACGTATTATAAAACGTTGTCATTGGTCAGAATTGAGATGCATTATGGTTATCTAATCGTTTTCTATAAAAATGGTTAAAAAAAGTGGACAGTTTGCTGAAGATTTTTAACAGTGTAAGCAATTGTTATTTAATTTGCTGTGTTGTTGGATACGTATTGGCATGCACGTAAACCATATGTTTCTTTAATACATTGTTAAAAATAAGCAGCAAACGGCCCAGTCATTCAATCATTTTCATAGTTACTTGACCATATGATAAAGTGTTCTCATTAGTCAGAATAGAAATCAATTACGGTTATGTAACTATTTTATGTAAAAACGGATGAATGATTCAATGGTTTGCTGCAGATTACTAACAATGTATACAATTTCATCTGTCTGTTTGACTCATGCTGTATAATCTTGAATTTCACTATCACTTAGAAATTTAACGTACACTTGGCCCTCTCTTGGCAAAGTATCTGATAATATTTTAACTCCTGGAAAACCTGTTCAGATTTTAAATGCTACGTGAGAATCTGAACAATAGTCGAGAATAACAAAAGTGTCAGTAACTCAATGTTTGCAAGGAGACGTAGGGACCAAATACCTGCGCAAAGCGATATATTGATAGTAATTTGTATGACAACATTAAAGAAGTGAATATAAAACATCACATATTTTTACTGAATGGTGTATACAAATTTAAACTTTTATACATACATTAATATTAAAAATATCGACGTTTCGACCACCATCTATGGTCATCTTCAGGAAAATTTTCTTATATTGCTTTTAAAGTTTCAAATGCGAAAAACAATCCGCCCGTTGCCACAATATTATTGCCGTCCACAAATTAAAAACTAACAAGGGTAACACTCAACCATCGTACCAACCAACCACAAGTAGAAAAGATGCAGAAGCATCTCCTAACGGACAAAAATCTAACTGCTGTAAATGTATTATTAATGAAGAATATTAAAATAAAGAAAAGCGGAATAAACTATTTCAAGATGTACATCCAAATTTTAGGGATATTAAATGAAATGCTATAATTACAAACCTCATTTTTCCTAATCATAATTTCAATGGACTCCTTTCCCTCAAAGACGTTATTAAATGGAATTTTAATTTTAGCGTTATCAAAATCTATGTGGCTGTCAGGATTATTAAAATAGAACTTAGACAGGGCTGTCGTCTGTTGATATTGTGAAATATTCCTTTTATGTTCTTTTAGACGTTCAATAAATTTCCGTTTTGTAACCCCAATGTAAAACTTTTTAGTGCCATCTTTCAAAACAATAGGTATTTCATAAACACCCGCACATTCGTGCAACGGTGTAGGATCCAGGTTACTACATAATAAATTAGTGAGGTAAGGAGGGGGAACAGCAATAAGCTGAATATTAAACCCACGAACTATACTCCTTAACTTTTCAAAAATAACGGGAACATATCCAAACCGACAATATGTTGGCCTCTGTTGGTTATTAGGCAAGCTATGAGGGGGTGGACAATGATGCTTGTGAATGATGTTATAAATGTACTTAAGGGGAAAACCATGATTAGTGGCTATTTGCTTTATAAAATTAAGCTCTTGTTTTAATTGCATACCCGAACAAATTAAGAAAGCTCTTTGAATGAACGATTTAAAAGCAGAAATCCGGTATTGGAAAGGTAAATTAGCATTGAAGGGGATAACGGTATTTTCCTTCATCGGTTTTCTATAAACATTATAGCTCAGCACCTGATTATTGCGGTGTAATTCAACATCTAAGAAGGGTAAAGAAGCGTTTTTCTCTATTTCTAAAGTGAATTTTATATTACTGTCCAAATTATTAATACTGCAAAGAAAATTATCCCGGCCCAAGCGACCGTGATCCCATAAAATAAAAATGCCATCCACGTAACGAACCCAAAAAGTAAGCTTTATAGCAAAGGTATCAAATATAAGTTTCTCTAAAGGCCTCAATTTAAATTCCGAAAATAATCCAGAAACTGGAGAACCCATGGGGGCCCCCCTAGATTGCCTGTAAAATTCCCCATTAAAGCTAAATATATTACTTTTAACAATGAGATTCAAACCTGCTATAAGTGAAGTTTTTATATTGTAATTAAGTTCCTCCTGATTATGGATTATAGTAATAATATTCTGAATAATTTCTTGCATGTCAAGAGAGGGGTATAATGAGACGATATCAAGACTAGCTAACATTGTATTACTATTTAAAGAACAGGTCTTAACCCTTTCCATAAATTCAGCAGTAGAATTAACGACATAATTTGAGGGGGGCAAAATCTTTTTCAAAAAGGAGACAAACGCTTTTTCAATAAAATAAACCGGACCCGAGCAACGAGCAACTATAGGTCTGATTGGAAGGGCAGATGATCTTTATGATCTTTCAAACGACCTGTAAGTTTTGGGGTAACTCCAGTTTGATTCAGCTTTATATAATGTTTCATGCAATCCGGCCATTCTCCAGTCCTTAATAATTCTTGCGTTTTTCTGAATATCGAATTATTGAAGTCCTTTTTAAGAGTTTCACAGCCCATTTCTTCAATACAGGTCTTAACTTTATTAATATAATCATCTCTGTTGAGAACTGCAATTTTATTAGTCTTATCAGTTCTTAAGAAAACAATATCCTTCACTTTTCTTAAATTCTGGATGGTTTTAAATAAATGAAGTTGAGATTTATCAAATTTCTGGGGCAACTTCTTTGCTAAGTTAAACACACTGGATCTGATCTTCTCTCTCTCGGTATCCGGAATCGAGTTGAGTACAGATTCACAGTCTGAAACAAGAGATTTATAATCAAGATTATTCTTAAAGACAAATTTCGGGCCAAGTGACAATGCTTGGCATTCAACATTTGAAAAGATTTTGTCAGAATAATTAGCAAATGGAACAGGTTTAATAGGTGGAGAGAGACATTTTTCTTTTGTCGTAACCAATTTCTGAATCTTCTTACGATGAATATACGATTTCTCCCGATAACGAATAAATCTTAAACTTGAAATGCGGTGCATCAGATTATCAAAAATGCAAGAGGGTGTAACTTGAGCAAAATGGAAATAACAATGAAGTGTCCTTTTAGAAAGAAGATCCACATAGGCATATTTATCTCTAATCAAAAAATTTTAAACAACGAAATTCAAAAGTTTGTCTTTGCTTCCGCAGCTTATGAAGAATTACGTTATTACCCATTGAAAGAAACTTGGGAATAACTTTTTTACGTTTACATTCTTACAAAAAGAGCAGGTGCTGAATTTCCCGATCAAGACGGAGTCTTTCATTCTTGAAAGCAATATAAGCAGTTGAAAAGTCCATTTTTTAACCCAGTATCGGTACAATATTAATATAAATGCTGGACGATTACATCATGAAATATTACAACATTAAAGAAGTGAATATAAAACATCACATATTTTTACTGAATGGTGTATACAAATTTAAACTTTTATACATACATTAATATTAAAAATATCGACGTTTCGACCACCATCTATGGTCATCTTCAGGAAAATTTTCTTATATTGCTTTTAAAGTTTCAAATGCGAAAAACAATCCGCCCGTTGCCACAATATTATTGCCGTCCACAAATTAAAAACTAACAAGGGTAACACTCAACCATCGTACCAACCAACCACAAGTAGAAGTGTGCACCGTTAGTAGATGCTTCTGCATCGTTTCTACTTGTGGTTGGTTGGTACGATGGTTGAGTGTTACCCTTGTTAGTTTTTAATTTGTGGACGGCAATAATATTGTGGCAACGGGCGGATTGTTTTTCGCATTTGAAATTTTAAAGCAATATAAGAAAATTTTCCTGAAGATGACCATAGATGGTGGTCGAAACGTCGATATTTTTAATATTAATGTATGTATAAAAGTTTAAATTTGTATACACCATTCAGTAAAAATATGTGATGTTTTATATTCACTTCTTATATGTTGTAATATTTCATGGTGTAATCGTCCAGCATTTATATTAATATTGTACCGATACTGGGTTAAAAATGGACTTTTCAACTGCTTATATTTCTTTCAATAATGAAAGACTCCGTCTTGATCGGGAAATTCAGCACCTGCTCTTTTTGAAAGAATGTAAACGTAAAAAAGTTATTTCCAAGTTTCTTTCAATGGGTAATAACGTAATTCTTCATAAGCTGCGGAAGCAAAGACAAACTTTTGAATTTCGTTGTTTAAATTTTTTGATTAGAGATAAATATGCCTATGTGGATCTTCTTTCTAAAAGGACTCTTCATTGTTATTTCCATTTTGCTCAAGTTACACCCTCTTGCATTTTTGATAATCTGATGCACCGCATTTCAAGTTTAAGATTTATTCGTTATCGGGAGAAATCGTATATTCATCGTAAGAAGATTCAGAAATTGGTTACGACAAAAGAAAAATGTCTCTCTCCACCTATTAAACCTGTTCCATTTGCTAATTATTCTGACAAAATCTTTTCAAATGTTGAATGCCAAGCATTGTCACTTGGCCCGAAATTTGTCTTTAAGAATAATCTTGATTATAAATCTCTTGTTTCAGACTGTGAATCTGTACTCAACTCGATTCCGGATACCGAGAGAGAGAAGATTAGATCCAGTGTGTTTAACTTAGCAAAGAAGTTGCCCCAGAAATTTGATAAATCTCAACTTCATTTATTTAAAACCATCCAGAATTTAAGAAAAGTGAAGGATATTGATTTCATAAGAACTGATAAGACTAATAAAATTGCAGTTCTCAACAGAGATGATTATATTAATAAAGTTAAGACCTGTATTGAAGAAATGGGCTGTGAAACTCTTAAAAAGGACTTCAATAAGTCGATATTCAGAAAAACGCAAGAATTGTTAAGGACTGGAGAATGGCCGGATTGCATGAAACATTATATAAAGCTGAATCAAACTGGAGTTACCCCAAAACTTACAGGTCATTTGAAAGATCATAAACCTGCCCTTCCAATCAGACCTATAGTTGCTCGTTGCTCGGGTCCGGCTTATTTTATTGAAAAAGCGTTTGTCTCCTTATTGAAAAAGATTTTGCCCCCCTCAAATTATGTCGTTAATTCTACTGCTGAATTTATGGAAAGGGTTAAGACCTGTTCTTTAAATAGTAATACAATGTTAGCTAGTCTTGATATCGTCTCATTATACCTCTCTCTTCACATGCAAGAAATTATTCAGAATATTATTACTATAATCGATAATCAGGAGGAACTTAATTACAATATAAAAACTTCACTTATAGCAGGTTTGAATCTCATTGTTAAAAGTAATATATTTAGCTTTAATGGGGAATTTTACAGGCAATCTAGGAGGGCCCCCATGGGTTCACCAGTTTCTGGATTATTTTCGGAATTTAAATTGAGGCCTTTAGAGAAACTTATATTTGATACCTTTGCTATAAAGCCTACTTTTTGGGTTCGTTACGTGGATGTCATTTTCATTTTATGGGATCACGGTCGCTTGGCCCTGGATAATTTTCTTTGCAATATTAATAATTTGGACAGTAATATAAAATTCACTTTAGAAATAGAGAAAAACGCTTCTTTACCCTTCTTAGATGTTGAATTACACCGCAATAATCAGGTGCTGAGCTATAATGTTTATAGAAAACCTATGAAGGAAAATACGGTTATCCCCTTCAATGCTAATTTACCTTTCCAATACCGGATTTCTGCTTTTAAATCGTTCATTCAAAGAGCTTTCTTAATTTGTTCGGGTATGCAATTAAAACAAGAGCTTAATTTTATAAAGCAAATAGCCACTAATCATGGTTTTCCCCTTAAGTACATTTATAACATCATTCACAAGCATCATTGTCCACCCCCTCATAGCTTGCCTAATAACCAACAGAGGCCAACATATTGTCGGTTTGGATATGTTCCCGTTATTTTTGAAAAGTTAAGGAGTATAGTTCGTGGGTTTAATATTCAGCCTATTGCTATTCCCCCTCCTTACCTCACTAATTTATTATGTAGTAACCTGGATCCTACACCGTTGCACGAATGTGCGGGGGTTTATGAAATACCTATTATTTTGAAAGATGGCACTAAAAAGTTTTACATTGGGGTTACAAAACGGAAATTTATTGAACGTCTAAAAGAACATAAAAGGAATATTTCACAATATCAACAGACGACAGCCCTGTCTAAGTTCTATTTTAATAATCCTGACAGCCACATAGATTTTGATAACGCTAAAATTAAAATTCCATGTAATAACGTCTTTGAGGGTCTGCGAAAGGAGTCCATTGAAATTATGATTAGGAAAAATGAGGTTTGTAATGATAGCATTTCATTTAATATCCCTAAAATTTGGATGAACATCTTGAAATAGTTTATTCCGCTTTTCTTTATTTTAATATTCTTCATTAATAATACATTTACAGCAGTTAGATTTTTGTCCGTTAGGAGATGCTTCTGCATCGTTTCTACTTGTGGTTGGTTGGCACGATGGTTGAGTGTTACCCTTGTTAGTTTTTAATTTGTGGACGGCAATAATATTGTGGCAACGGGCGGATTGTTTTTCGCATTTGAAACTTTAAATGCAATATAAGAAAATTTTCCTGAAGATGACCATAGATGGTGGTCGAAACGTCGATATTTTTATATTAATGTATGTATAAAAGTTTAAATTTGTATACACCATTCAGTAAAAATATGTGATGTTTTATATTCACTTCTTTAATGTTGTAATATTTCATGTTGTAATCGTCCAGCATTTATATTTATATAGTAATTTGTATGTATGTAGTAGTTCATGCAGATGATGTATGATGTGTGAAGTATGATGATGGATGGTGTATGATGTAGCTGATGTATGATTATTCATGATGTAGGATGATGTATGTTGATATAGATGGATACTTGTAAATGAACTTATGCTTCGTCATACCAAAAATTGCACAGAAAGGAAGCTCACGGGAATTTTGGTTGAAATGATCGGTCGACTATTTTATAAGAACTTTATGCTTTTACAGCAATTTTTTAGACTCGAGGTCAATACGGTGCAAACAGTAAAGAACTTGATAATTTATGGTCTATCGTTTCTGACACACCTCTTTTTCGCGATACTATTGCAAGAAATAGATTCATGCAAATTACGGTACTTTTTTGTTAGAGAGACCTTGGAGTTTTCTTTTTTTAAGCTTGGCGCAATTCGGGCTTCAGAAAGTGAGATTTGTTGCAAAACGATATAAACAGTCATGAAAAAAAAACCTGAGGATCTTTTATGCTTGTTTATACATGTATTTAAAATTTGTCCACTAATTTTATGCATTATATAAATTGTTTCTGTTTGTTTATAAAAATAGATAAATGGCTCCCTTATATTAAATAAATTGTATAAATATTGAGAAAAGTGTATGTGTATATGAAACAGTGAATAGGTTGCCAGAAAATGTGTATGAAAGTTTACATTCACTTGCCGACTTCATTTTCTCTATATCACCACAGCCCCTATAACAAACAAATACAGAAATTAATGATTGTTTTTTTTTTACTGATTCGAGAAAAATACAAAACGATTCGAACGTCTGCAAACAGATAAATTTGCACTGATTTCTGAAATGTAAAAAAAAGTTCGTTTTTTTTACAAACAACGGTTCCATGTGACTATTGATGAAAAGCTGTTTTTGACTAAAGCTTTAAGTCTTTTTACACACTATATGGGCCAAAATCTGAGAACTGTGATTTTTGACTTGTAATTTTCTACCGATATCTTAATTTCAAAAGTCTCATATTATCCTCAAGTCAAAATTTTAATAATCACTGATATGTTGCAAAATAATAAATAGTACCTGGGTACAAAATTTATTAAAAAATAAATAAGAAATCGCAGCTTTTATTAGATAAAACACAAATTGTAAGGGACTGAAGTGACAGGGACAGTAGTGACATTTTTTACAATTATTCCACTTTACTTAATAAAGAACATTTCTAGAATGATGTATGCACTATTCTCAAAGACAGATTAAACCTACTATGAAATTGCTAGATATTGGCAAATCTATAAATATCATTATTTAAATTAACAATGTGGAGAGTAGTAATGATTAATAAATGTTCACTTATCTTTTCCTCCACTCTTTTCAATCCAGAAATCTTCTTTATAAATAAACAGCAAGCAATTAGAAATTTTAAAGAACACCATGTGCTGCCCTACTGGAAACAAAATTGCAAATGACTGCTTACTGCCATCTGGTGGAAATATGAGAAAATTTATATACCTATACAGTAGAGACCAAAAAAGTGAAGCACACAACATTAAATCCAACAAAACAAATATTACATATTATTCACTCACATAAAAAAGATATTATTATGCTCCATGAGATTCATATTTATAATAAATGCATTGTAATTTCAAAATTGTTTAATAATTATTGTTTGTTGATCGTTTTAATGAACAAATTGTGGATTGAAGACAAGGAGCAATAGTGACTTTTAAGATATTTAAATTCCATTTTAAAGGTTAAAAAAAAAAAAAAATCAACAGATTTTAACATTCAAGTAACAAAATATTGTAGAACAATCACAGAGAAAATTTTAAGATTTATTGAGAATTTATATTGCAAAGAAATGCCGAGAGGTATAATGGGGACTGAGAAGTCCGACTTATGAGATTTTGTCTCATATGCCAAATGTACACGATAAATTTTGCATGAAGATCTGGCGTATCGATGATGTTGAAGTAAATACATACTAAATGGCAATCCATGTCTGGGTAAAGATAGGCAATGTCCTGAAAATGTTACGCTCTCTGAATATATCGTTATGTTTATCATCCTTCAATAACAAGGATGTTAAACAAATTTGGGGGTAAGATGAAAACAGAAAAGAACGGCGATTTGGAGTAACAGAAAACACTGGCTGCGGCAAAGTATTTTAAACTTAAATAACAACTCTAATGATATCCTTCTGTAACGCGATGCCCAGTAGTAGTGTAAAAGTACTGAGAATCAAAATGATAAAAAAGATTATCTTAATTAGAATTAATATTGCACGGATGGTTTCTAGTAACATAAACCACGGGCAGCGTTCTCCATACGCCAAGGTATTTAATCTTAAATTTTAATTTTTGAGAATATTCTGCTTTTATACAATGTCTATACTGTTAAGTATTTGCAGCAAACTGTCCATTCATTCGACAGTTTTTAAAAATAACGGTTACATAACAGTAATTTTAATCCATCCTGACTAATGAGAAAGCTTCATACGATGGTCAAGTACCGTATTTACCCGCGTATAGGTCGAGAAATTTTGGACAAAAAGAGACTTTAAAGGTGGGGGGGTCGACTTATGCGAGGGTCCTTAATTTTTTTTTTTTCAGAGTGGCTTTCATCCGGTTGTCCAACATTAACAAAGGGCGGTAATATTAGAAAGTCCGACATTGCATTAATTGCCCAGTGGTTTAAAGATGCGTGGAATCAAATTCCTTCCAAAATGATAATAAAATCGTTCAAGAATTACTGCATAAGCAACGAACTAGACGGCACAGAAGATGATGCCATTTGAGAAAGTAATAACGACGAGGAAGAATGTTGCGATACAGAGATTGAAAACGTGTATCATGATGAGCCGATGACGACGAAGGACTTATGTGAAGGGTTTGGCGAGTCCGATATTGAATCGGACCTCGAATCAGTTTAACTTTGTATATTATTATCTTCATTATTGTATATTTAGTACTTTTTCTTTCAGATGATTTTGAATAAATGTACAAAAAAAATAAGAAAGTTCCTTTATTATTGTATATTTAGTATACTTTCTTTTTTTTCCAGGTGATTTTGAATAATGTATTTTGAAAAAAAAATCAAATTTATTGATCGGAAAAGTGGGGGGTCGACTTATACGCGGGATTTATAAAAATTCAAATTTCTTGATCGGGAAAGTGGGGGTCGACTTATACGCGGGATCGACGTATACGCGGGTAAATACGGTAACCGTTATTTACAAAAACGGTCGAATGACCGTACAGTTTGCTGCAGATTTGTAACAGAATAGTAATAGTACAAAAGTAATAAACATCATATTTATAGATACATAATTTAATTAAAAAAGAAAATGGAATAAGTTACACAAATACAAGGGAGGAGTACTCCGTATGTTAATGATAACTTACCAATAAAAATAATGAAAGATAGCAGTAAGAAGTGCGAGCTTCAACTTTAAAAATTGGTTGAAAGCGAAGGGTATTTTCGAAGAGGATGAATGAGACGAAGGTGTTAATCAAGTTATTAGTTATGAATTCTCAGCTTTTCTTTTCACTGAGTGGCCAACTCAGTACGCCATCCGAGTTTTTAAAGATTAATTAAAAAATGGCAATCAGTCCAGAAACCTCCAGTTCAAATCATGGTTTTTCTATTACTTGAATAGGTTGGAAGCTTGATATATTCTCTTTCCTTTTAAAGATGAATAGATTCTACATTACTACTAAACCAAGAAAAAGCTGAGGTATTCAGGCAAGATGAAATGTATAAAATTTTATCCTTTAAATATTAGCATAATGATGATAAACTTAAAAGGTTAATTGACGTTAAGCTACGTAATTTAGAAACAGACATACGCAACGGTATTAAAAATTACATTATTCAATAGAACTATTTGACGTTATTTTCACATATTAAAATCTAATACATGTATAAACGATGAATTTTTCAATGTATCATTTATCAATCCAGTCATGCATGCATTCATTTACAGGTGTATTTGAATTTGAGATGTCACATTTACATTATCTTTAAATATCTCTCTGCATAATAGCCTATCAAGTTCCACGCCATTTATTATTTAGATTGGGGTTTCTTTTTGACGTGTGAAATGATAAATCTAATCAAGAAAACAGTGACATTTGGTTAATTTCATTTTGGTGGTAACAGAAAATTTGTATATATTGTGCATAAAACCATCTAAATTCATGTAAAACCTAGTTTGATGTCATGTACTAAATGTAGATACCCCACTTTACTAAATACTGAACATTAATGCCAGTATTGAACCAGTATTTCCTCGGGATATCACGGAATTCAAACACTAACGAAAAACATACAAACACACACACAAAAGTTACAAGGAATTTTGTCCATATATGAAATAGGAGAGGGTAGGACCTCTTTGTACATAGTCTTATTAATGTCTTGGCACACTTTATTTTTTACGCATATTTTTCACAAAATATGTATTGCCTACAGTGACATAAAGTGCCTTAGCAAATGTTTAAGTAAAAGAAATGTATGTATGTACATATACTGGAGGTGGGAGGTTATGTTACGCTGTTTTACATGTAATTTACTTTTTTTAGATATATTTCTCTGTAAAGAAGGATTTTAATTAGTATTATATGATAATAACACTTACCACTAAAATATTGACTGTACATCTGTGATTATCGTAATTGAGTTATTTTATTAACAATTTGTTACTTGTTGTCATACCATATTTTCATAACTTCTTATTATTAGTTTTTAGGTATTAAATTATAAATCTTCTTATCTTGAGCACCCAATTCTCAACTTGTCCCATTTTCATATGGACCAACCTGCCTCACTTCCATTCTTTTGTTTTTAAAATTTCTGCTTATTAAGATTGGGATACGATGAGATCTTTAACACTTAATAGCATGAAACGGTGCGTATTTTAAAACTATTAACCTTTTTTAAAGTTTTCACATGTTATACTAAAAAACGGCTTATAAATCCGTAGCGTAAAGTAACAACAACGTTTGTCAAAACAAAAAAGTGTTGTATAAATTCTAATTTATTCATTCTACGAATTTCATATTACACTCGGGAGTAGATTGTTTTGTCATCTATCATTACCTATAAATACTAATGTTTATTTTTACTACAATTCCTGCAATATATAATATCCCAAAGTGGGTCATATACCAAGTTGCCCTAATTTCCATTGTCTTAAAAATGATCACTAATAAACAAAACTTGACTTTTTATTTTTTTCTTAAATTTAAAGCTAATTTTCCAATTATACACATTCTTGAGTAAATAAAAATGATATTAGAAATTTTTATTTGGTTCTTATTTTTTTAAATGAAGGATATATATGTATAGGTTTTTACGATACATCACAATTTAGGAGATCGTACAATAATGCATAATAATAATACATAAATGTTAAATTTACCAGCAGTATATTTGTACACTGTTTATATAAATTTTTCACATACTTTACACACATTTTACGCAGCTGAACACAATTTGAGTGTATTAAATTGAGTACATTAGTACCTATTTTTGCGTTTATATTTATGCACAATATCTTTTCGCTTGATGTACCAACAGTAATAGGCAAGCATTGCTGCATTTTATTGGGATCGATAACGAGACTATATAGCAGAAATTTGTTGGTGAAATTGTTCACCATGCTTAGTCGCTAATTACTTCCATATAATCTACAAAAAAGTCAATGTGAGAGTGCAAGAATTGAAGCTTTAATGACATGTGAAAATTAGCTTTTTAAAATTGTTTACCATAATTTGTACTATACACTTGTAATTTGTAGCTTTGTTATTCCCTAAGACTTATGCACAATGTCCTTGAATGAAAGCCATGCGTCTTTTTCTACCGTCGTAAGAATATTTTCAAACTGGTCATTTTTCATAATTTTCCGAATGTCTGTACAAATACGCCTTTTTTTATTTTGGCATCCGATATTGATGAGAACAAGTTTCGGATCAACGCAAATGCTTTAACCTTCCGATTAAGAGCTTTCACGAAAATTTTTATCAATTCCAACTTGATATGGAGTAGTGGGAGTAATATGTCCACTGATGCTACAAGAGGTTGGTTAATTACTTTTTTATTACCAACTTCTATTGACCTCCGAGAACGCCACGTTTGTACACAATAATGTTTATCTTTTGCACGACTATCCCATTCGCAGATAAAGCATTAATATTTCGTATAACCTAATTGCACTCTCAGCAGAATAGAAATGACTTTCAAGTCAGCACAAATTTTCCACTTATAATGATTGTACTTCAACACAAGTAATTGTTTCTTCAGGGTATCATATGTTTCTTATCCCGCTGAAGCATATCCTACAGGAATGGAATTATATTTATTTCCAATGTGAAGGAGTGCTGAATTTAGAATCACCTTAGATGCATCAATACAAAGTGGGCACTCCTCTGGTTTATGACATAGATCTAAAGAAGCCATAAGGCTCGGAATGTCGTTGCAAAAGCATATATCACCATAGTTTTCATAAAAACGTATAAACTCTTTATGTCTGTCACTATATATAGAAATACGTACATCACTAGCCAACACATTCCACTCCTGAAGCCTTGATCCTAGAAATTCTACTTTATTCTTGCTTAACCCCAAATCGCGCACAGCGTCATTCAACTCTACTTGCGTTATCATATGAGGCTTCAAATATTTCTGTGGTGGAATGTAATCCATTTCTGTTTCACTTTCATGACTAAAACTTGGCATGCATTCTTCATCAACTGAAAGACTGTAGTTTACATACGGCTGCGGCATAGGAAGCACGTTACTGCGAGGTACTGGCCTCAATCGATGTTGGGATACTTTAATATGCTTCTGCTTCTTAAAATTAATTCCTTTTGCTGTTGGAGTCGTAGAAAAATAGTAATCTTCTAAGTGATCTTTAGGTTCTCTCCAGATCATTGGTATGGTGAAAGACATTGAAGTCCCCTTTACTTTAATCCACTCTCGAAAACGGGTAGAACAGCACAAACAACAAAAGTGTGGTACCCATGGCTTATCTTGATTGCCAATTTGTCATCCAAAATAATTTTTATAGGCAATTTTAATTAAAGAAGTAATGCTTCTTCTGCGAGTAGTGATCATCAATTCGCCACAAATATACCAAAAACTACACCCACAAAAAGGAATTGATTAAAATTACAAAACATGTTTTGTTGAGTACATTTTGGTTGTTTCAAGCAAAATTTTTAGTTGAAGTAAAAAATTGGTTTGGTTGCATGGACAAAAAAATATTGTTAACAATCTTACAAAATTTTAACAGAATTTCATCAGTTTTACTTGAATTAACAAAATCTGTTTTTTATTTTTATTTTACGATAATTTTGTAATTTAAATTTCCAATTCCAGCAAAATTTTGTTATTTTTGCAAAATTTAAACTGTTGTATAGTAGTCATAACTCGCTCACGTAACTTGGTTTATTTGATTTATATAGCTATATAATTAAAGGATTAACATAATTTTTCGATAATTAAAACTTTTTTAATTGGGACGAACCAAGGTAGTTTTAAAAATCCCCCTTTCCTTCTTCTATCTTTATAAGAAGAAAATATTGGATTCATGAAAATTTTCGACTTCTGGTTTTCGACGTATTTTAGAAGGTTCTGAACACGATTTGACTGTTTTTAGAAAATGACTGTCTATGACTCTGTCTTTCTTTATGTGACAAAATTTTTGTGGGCGCTCTATTTCAAGAAGTAACGCACGGATTTCAATAAAACTTTATATTCAGTTAATTCCTGATATAAATTGGTGCTGATTAGTTTTTGGCGTAAATCGTGCAACAGATGGCGCTGCTATGTTGCAATTTTCGCGATTTCTGCAATAGCTCTATCTCAAGAACTAATGCACTGATTTACATCAAACTACAGATTGAGTTAGACCTTGACATAAATAGAAGCTGATTACGTTTTGATGTAAATAGCCGAACAGGTGACGCTGCTATGCTACTTTTTTCATGATTTTCCCTATAACTAAATCTGAAGAACTAATGTACGGATTAATTTTTAATTCATTTTCAGCAGTGATTTACGCCTGTAATTCTTAAATAATAACCAGTGAATTTTTATCCTGCTTTTTTTCAAGCGTAAACCGACAGAGTGAAAAATGTCCCAAGCCGGTAATCGTACCCGGGTCCTCAGAATAGTGCTCTGACGCCCCTAGCATACGGCAACACAGTTAATTTTTAATTCATTTTCTGCAGTGAATTACGCTTGTAATCCTTGAATAATAACCAGTGAATTTTTATCCTACTCTTTACAGGCGTAATTCACTGCTGAAAATGAATTACAAAATTAACTATGTGTTGCCGTATGCTGGGCTTTGTATTTTCGTCTCATGTTTGCGGCAGAAATTTGCATGCTCATGATGACATTTCTATCTTGTGCTGCGATTGCAGCCGGTTCGACATATATAAGGGTGAGAAATTTCTAGTTTGGATATCGTTCCTTGTAGCTCAGTAGTAGAGCCTCAGCTTTTTATTCTGAGGACCCGGGTTCGATTCCCAGCTTTGGACATTGTTCAATCTGTCGGTTTACGCTTGAACAAAAGCAAGATAAAATTTCATTTGTTATTATTCAAGGATTACAAGTGCAATTCACTGCTGAAAATGAATTAAAAATAGTTAAGATTACATATTAGATTGGTTCTAATACAAAAAATAATTTTAAAGTACATATTATAATTGTTTCTTTAACAAAAACCCTTTGTTGTTAAAACAAAGAAAATTCTTAAAATTACACAAAACAGTTGTTCTTTAAAAAAAGTTTTCGTTGCCGAAACTAAAAAGAACTCTTAAAGTAACAGATAATTCTATTTATTTTGAGAAAACGAATTTTGTTAATTCAAGTAAAATTGGACCATTTTACTTGAATTAACAAAACATTTTTTGCTGACGATACAAAAATTTTTTGTTGTAATTGCAAAAAAAACTTTTTTGATTCAAACAAAATTTCCTTTGACCCATATTTAAACGGAAAGTTTTGTTGGGCCAACCAAATTTTTGTTGATTCAACAAAACTTTTCTCTGGGTGTATCCCTGGAATTAACACACTTAGGACACATTATAAAAGCACCCGTTCGTCAGCTAATTAAATGATACAATGATGAATTTTTTACAAAGGACGAAAAAAAATCTTCATGGCCCCACAATGTCTGACGAAAAAAATCTTATTGGCGTCTAGATGCATTATAAGTAGCAGGTATTAGTTGACATTTAGGGTCATTAGACTGTAGAAACAAAGTACTTTAAAAGGCAATAAAATAACATAATGAGATATATTTAAGCTCAGATATCTCTAAAACGGAAACCAGCTTCACCTTTTTGTGAATATTTCCTAAATTTCCAAGTGTATTGTTTCGTAAATCTGTTAAAATTTTCAAAGAAAAAATTTATTGTATATCAGTGTTAGTTCTATGAATTTTCAATTCTCCTAAGTTTACAATAAAACTAAAACTCGCAGATACATTCATATATAATACGACACAAACTAGTCTCATATTTACAGAAATATTTTTAAGAATAAATATATTTTGTTCTTTTTCAAGGTCAATGTAAAAAAATAAACACTTTAAGTGATTTTGCACTACTCAATTTCAAATATGTTAAAAATATTTTATTAAAATAATGTAAATGTAATTAAATCATAGCTGAAAAAATTAAGTGATATGTCTTTTCTGTTTCACGAATGTTAAAAATACATGGTGATTTTACAATCATACAAAGAAAATCAAAAGTCACTTTGAAGACAGATGTTTATTGATATTATAAAACACTTAAAGTCTCATTCATTTCCATCCATCACTGTAAAAAATGACGAATGTTTCTGAATGTACGAAAATATAATATAATGACGAATAAATTTATAATATAATCTCATCCTTGTTAACCATGATTCTGAACAGAATTTCTTTATCTTTAGAAATCTCAGGCTTCAATGGCATTTCGAGATTTAAAGAATCATTTAGAAAAACAAATTTTTTCTATCTGCTCGAAATTTTAGGAAACGTTTACGAGTAGCTTTTAAAGTGTTTTAATCAGTTTTCTAAGCCCGGAATATAGTTTTTTCCGGTGCTATCCATTCTCAAATAAACATTTTCATGTTCAACAAATATGTTTAACAGACAAAAAGGCAAAATTAACAGCATTAACATTAACATTAAAATTAAGATTATTTCTTTACTCTTTTATGTATAAATTAACTTATGCAGCTGAAAACGTTTACTTCAGAATGGATGACATTCGATAAATAGGTATTCCAGGCTGAAGAAACTGATTAATACACTATAAAAACTATTCGGAAACGTTTCTGAAAAATACGGGCAGCTACAAAAATTTTGTTTGTATAAATAATTCTTTAAATTTTGTAAATGTATTGCTTTCTGAGGATTCAAAAGACAATGGAACACGCTTTTCGGAATGTCGGATAACTCAGAAAATTATATTACATTTTCATTTGTGGTTATAGTATATTTTCATAAAATAAGAAACATTGATCATTTTTTACAGTGCATATAGTAATTTCCAGATTACTCATGTTTATTTATTTTGAACGGACACAATAAACAATCCAATTAATTAGACGATATAATTTTTATGTAAAAAGTTAACTTATTTAACAATTTATTCTAAAATTATAACTTCCAAATCAAATACATTTTTAGAGAATGTATCGCTAAAATACAAAGAAAGAAACCATGAGTATGTCATAACTATTAAGTAATTAATTAAATATTATTTATTTCTAACACTTCATAGTATAATACTTGCACTTACTCACTAATAACTAATTCAAATATTATCATAATAGTTAATAATTAGCCAATTAATTTAAAATTAGAAATTGACAATATTTTCGATTAATAAACATATATGATCCTTTGTAACTTTAAATTTTAATTAAAAGAAATTAAAAATGCTTTTAAAAGAGAATATCCTTAAAATCTAAAAAATTCTTTTGAGTTAATTTCGCTCAAAATTATTTTTAAAGTCGTAAGCTTTGATAAATTTGCGAAACATCTGTAATGCAGCAATTTAATCTTAATAATATCTTGCCCGCATTAAATTATACAAAAGTAGTTAAAAAAATATATATATATAAACTTCAATTAAATTTGAGGAAGCAATTATGATTCTAGATTAAAAAGGAAATGTTATTTCAATTTCAAAAGTTATTAAAAGTTTTGTATTTCAAAATTCAACTTTCAAATCAAAAATTTCATACAATATATTAGAAAGAAAAGAAGTCCTTTGATGTTATTGGATTAGCAATATCTTTAAAAGAAATCTTAATGATCAGACGAGGCTGTTTTTCTCCTACTTTATTTTTCAATTTTTCAATAGAAAAAATCTGTAATAGTGATAAGCCCTGAAATCATCTACTAATTTGTTTTAAATTTTAAATTATTACACATGTGCATAATAATTCGAAATGAAAATGAAAAAAAAAATTCTGTTTAAAAAAAATTACATCGCTGTTTTATAACCTTATAAATAATTATTTACCAAGAATTATTTTCTTATAAAAGCATTAATAAACAATTATAAAAACGCCTTTTTTGGAAGACTACATTTAAGCGAATGAGTGATAATATAAATGAATAGATCATCGCCGAAGAAACGCAGATTTTTATTGGTAAATGTTCAATTAAAGAATGAAAATTAAGAGTATAAAAATGCTTTTACAATACTTTGAACTTATCTAACATCATACCAGAACTTTCACAGATCGTGAAAATTATTTTATTAAAATTGCATTTTTACATTACGTAGAGATTATGTTCTTGACCACTATGTGCAATGTGCAGATGATGTCCAGAGACAATAGATTTTTATCCTAAAAAATATATTAGATAGAACTAAAGACCTAAATTAAGTTTTATGCACTTAACATTGTATGTTTTTCTTTCTTATTTTACTACTTTTAATCTTTATTTGTTTTTATCTTGTCCTCGGAATTGGTGGTTGTATCTTTACGTTATTGTTTCACATTCATTACAAAAAAAAAAAAAAAAAAAAAAAAAACGTAAATTACTTAGATAGCACTTTAAATATGTTGCTGCGTTTAATACGACTAACAGCTGTCTCTTTCACACTCATTTATACTGCCATATCTTGTGATATCTAGCAGTTATTAACTTTATGTCTTCGGAGATTTACCAATTTTTGGTGACAGTACTTATTTATGAAATAAAGCTATATATAAAGGAGACTACCATTTAAATTAAATATGAGTTTATTTTTTAAAAGCACGGATTTAAAAATATATTATGTATTGGAAAAAAGAAATTTTGAATTAACACTTTATACCTTTCAAGTGGTACAAGCTAAGATTGTACCAGTTTACGGATATGATTTGTTAGGCTCAGTGGGTACAATATTTTTATGATAAATTAATATTTTTTATTATTTATTTATTTGTATGCATTGTATGATTATACTACACGACTCTTTCCATCACAATATAATTCCAACTGCAATTTAGTTTTTAATAACTACTCTTTGACACCGTTTTGTTAGCATCTAGAAGAGAAAATACTGCCCTTTAAAAATGATTTTTTATTAAAAGTTTGCGTAATTTTAATTTTATGACTCAAACGATCCCACTTTCCAAATGACCACGCTTTGAACTGATCCAAATCGTTTTCAATATTTAAATTACATATAATTTATTTAACTTTTAAAATATATCCTTTTGCAAATACCTACATTTCGAAAACTTTAACCCACCAAATCTTATTATTTCAGGAACGATAGTTGAGGCTGGGTATAAATTTGTTTGAATTAACATTTGTGGATATGACAGATGCAGGATGTTTCTGTATGAATATGACTCACGGTATAATTCCTCGCAAATATCGTTCTAACTGTATAACAGAATACCATATAAATTTGTTCACCATATTGAAACTTTCTAAAATAATCTAAATTATTCTGTAAATAACTGTAAAATTATTTTAAGAGAGGATAAGTTGTTTGATTTCAATTTTAGAAGATGAATATGTATAATAGATAAAACAACTCCTTATTTAAAAAAAATGTAAGCAATAAGGACTAATGATGAATTTTCTATAATCGTAATGAACAACAAACAATCGTATCATAAATGGTTTTCTTCATTGATTGGAGAATTATTATCACAAATAACACCACGAGTTCTACATCAACAACTGAAAACAACAAGCAAATCTGTTGTTGAAAAATTATTTTTAATTAAAACTGAATTTTTTATATATTTAACTTTAAAGTAAATATATTTTTTACAATTTTTTGAAGCTGTATTTAACAAAAAAATTATGCAAAAGGAGATCTTACATACCAAATAAAAAACTACAGAATATTACATAGTATTCTTATTCCTATGATCTAAAGAAGAAAAAATATTTTTGTCAATTCATTTGATTTAAATCTGTGTATTTTTAACTTTTTGTTTGTCTCTGAGGTTCATTAAATCTCTTTTCACTGCACACTTTTTCAGAAATCATTTGACTTTTCGTTTACTCGCCAATTGTTTAGTTTTTATAGAAACTTCTACCATTTTCTTTAAAGACCTTGCATAAAAAAAGTCTAATTGCAGTGTAGAATTTTATATTCATTAAAGGAAGCTATATATTTTAATAATGATTTGTGCTTTTTTTATTTCTTGAAATAAAGGTTAAATAATTATTTCGAAATTTATATGAAACTTTAAGCATGTTCGTATGAAAAGAAACACATTATAACTTGTAAAGAAATGATACAGAAATAGTAAAAACATACTTTTTATACTCATTAATATTTAGAAAATATTTCCCTTAAAAAAAAAACACCAACAGACATTTATTTTTCCTTTAATTACATCAACTAATAACGGAAAAATTCAGTTTAAATTTGTCCATTTACGCCATCACCCAAACCACGAAACATTACCAATTTAAGCTAAACCTTACCCGAAATATTCTTGACTATGCTCCATTTTCATCAAATCATGAAAGTGTTCCGTTACCTATGCTGCCAGGATTGTGCCGTTTCGTAAACGTAATTTTTGTGTACTTCTTTTTACCCTCAAATCACAATAATATTCCCAATCTAATATAAACATGTTTTGAAATCCTTCAATCAAAACATGGAAATTTCATCAAATCACATGTATTTTTCGGCAACTGGGCTGCCAGTTTTTAGAGTGTGTAAGAAATTTTGTGATGAATATTCGGCTTAAATGTTTTATTGCAAATGTTACATAGACTTCTACAATATATACCCATGAAATTTAAATAAGATTAGTTATTTTTAGGGAAGCAAACATACTTACAAATACGACTATTTTAAAAAATATATATATATTATATAATTAATACTATGTTAGCAAAACATTATTCACTAATGTTGTTTATGTCGTACATATGTTGTTATAGCGGTAAAAAAAAGTATAGCAACAGTTTTATGAAAGAATCTGTAATATTGTGGTGTTTATATACTGTCAATATTTGTGCAATATTGGTAAGAAATATTTCGCAATTTCATAGCTAATATTGCCGAAATATTGGTGCTTAATGTAAACCAGTAACATATCCGACGTCAAGTGAATGTGGCTCCACGATCGTGCATTTTTGACATTAAATCCTATAGTTTGGTGCTGGTTTTTTCATGGAAAGTGGTCGACAGGATAATGGAGAAGTACCATTTTTTTTTTTTTAGTTTTATCATTATGAAATATAGTTCAAGCTAAACATAACGTCATTTTCACTGACTCAAACTTTTCACATGTACTATATATACGTACTTTTATGCTTAATTACCATGAATTCAAATAAAAATATATTTTCTATTTAATTGTAATGAAAAAAAAAATGGCTTCAATACAGTTATAATGCATACAAATAAAATAAACCTAATAGTCGCTATTCTCGTGGCGCCGGAGTAAATGTGAATTTTTATTCACTTATAAAAACAAAGTAATACGTGAAGAAATATTTTTACGAAAGTTTAACCTGCAATTTAAAAAATACGTTCAAAACCCACGTCTCTGAATATTTTTATTATTTCTCTTTCTCTTGGATGAGAATCAACACACTGTGTTTTATTATATTTAGATATTTCCATGTAAAGTCAGAGTTTCTGCTATAATAATTGCACTCTGTGAAAAAAAGTTTATTATAAATCCAATATTTATACAATATTAGTATTTTGCTAAAAGATCTTTTGATGAAGGAAATATTTGTACAATATTGAGATCGAGTGTCGCCAATTGTGGTTTGCTAATAAAATATAATTAAAAATATTCCTGATACTAACATGCGGTGAAAACACTGTGTAGGATTATAAAAATATCTGTCCAGGAGAACACATTCTAAATATTATTTTTATAATGGTAAAGTAAAATTTATTTATACGTTTTAATGTACAAATATGAGTCTTAAAAATTGAAAAAAATCACGATTTATATGTTGTTAATGTGCGTTAAGGAGCATTTAGTGCTTGATTTAATTACCTTAGTGGCTTTAGTTGAAATTTTTCTACTTCAGATATTTTATGTATGACTATTTAAGAAAAAGATTTTGTCTTTATAAGAAGAAAAAAAACTTCTTAAAAAAAGAAATGTCAAAAAAAAAATATTTTGACATTTTTCTCTGTAAAACTGGACATGTCTTTCTGTACATTCTTCTTATGACTCTAAAATGCTAGATTTCATGACTTACATTGTCACTTGCCTTTTATGAAGACAAAATGTTGTATAAATAAAGATTCTCCCCTTTGCTTTCAGCATCGATGATTCATATTTGTCTCCCGTGAGGTCTGGTTCGTTTAGTTCCAGGGCATAATAACCGACTACGCATCATTATTCTTTTATTTTATTTTTATTTTTTCAACTATAACTTAATCAACAAGCTACAAGCTGTCAACTGCTAAATCCAGAATTTAGAAAACTGATTAATAAATGATTAGTTTTTATTAGATCATTTAATAAATGCTATGTTTTCAATTTAGAAGAAATTCTAAAAGCAATTAAAGCATTTAAAGAATAACAAATTTTTAAAAGAGATAAAAAAATATATTTAAAAAAAAATTCATTAACTTTTTTGTTAATTCAACGTTTAATCTTTTGTATCATCATGTTCCACATCTGCAACACACGCAACAATATTTTTTTTTCTCCAAAGTTAGCTTTAAATGACACTTTTATTGATTTCTGCTGTGTTCCAGAACTGCAGTTAGTATAAAATGTTCGTAGAAACTCCAGCAAAGGGTGATACTGAGTGAATTTATTCAACCAAATTTTAATTTATCACTTGAACTGCTTCATGTGGTTGCTGCTAAACTAAACTTTATGAACTTAGTAAAATTAAAAAGACTGGAAACGTTCAGAAATAGATTTTTCAAAAATGTAAGTTTACAATTTTTAATTAGAAAATTTGCAATATGAAAACTATTTAATTATTTCCTTGTTGCAGATATAAAAGGTATTTTATTAATACAGTTTATTTCATGTTCTAATTTTTTGGTATGTTTTACATGCTTGAAATGATGTATACTTACACTTGAGTAAATATTTGTCAAATCGCAGTTGTTGCGGTATAAAGGGTTAAGAGTTAAGACGTATATCATTTTTTATGTAAGCTGATACGAAATTGCGAAGTTTATGTTTAAGAGTAAAATATCTAAAAAATGAATAAAAACGGTGAAATTTGTTCCTGAAAAATAGTTAGATATCAAATCTCCATGTTTATATTCTTGTACTTATTTAACTTTTTATAATAACTAATTTTCCTATGTAAATCAAGTGGTTGCGTATGATATGGTGATAGAAAGCCTTCTTTCCTGTACAAAATACATCATAACGTGTTTCTGAAAATTAAAATTTTAAAACTTTATGCATAATGTGTTTGGCGATCATCTTTCAATATTTTACATAAATTTCTTAGCTCCCAAATGTTCAGTCAAAATCTGAATTTCGAGATTGTTGTTATTGAGACGAACATTTTCTGTTTTTTATATATTTTTTAAAAAGACCACCAAGCCTATAATTCCTAAATAATAACAAAAAATAAAATAAATATATATATAATGAAATTAATTTTCCCAAACATGTGTGTTGAAACTCATTAAAAACTGTCATATATGGATTTTAGAACATTTAAATATGCGAATTGGAAATTACATCTCATTCCACCAAGAAAGTTTAAGTTATGCTTAAAAAAAAACACTAGTATTGCAGTTTGTTTTGCAGGTAATTAAAATTGAGTTAACTTTAGGCGTTCTAAACTTCATAAACGTTCGTAATTTTTAAACTATTGACAAAATTTACAAAACAAGCCAAATATTATGCTCGTATTTTTACAGTGAAGACGTTTTTTACCGAAGATGCGTATGTGGCGTCAACTTGGTAACTCATTTGAATTCCATTTTTAATTCAAAATTACGAATTGATTCCGGAAATTTGGAAGGAAAAATTTTTATTTTATGCAATCACGAAAAGACCTCGGTATACTACCATTTTACATCAGTTGTTCTTCTTGTGTTACGGCAATGTAAACAGCCTTTTTTTTGTAGGAGTAGATTTACGCTCTTTCTTACTTATTTCTTGTCTTTTTTGCGAACGATTCTCCTTCAGAAAAAGTTAAATATCTTTTTCTTCATCTCTTTACTTATTTTTCTGCGCTATTATTATATTTTAATGCTTTTCTACCCATTTTTCTCATTTTTTACTGTACCTGACACCCTTTTTCTGCAAGTTAAATTTGATTGGCTGGCTTACTTATTTCGGATTGGCTGATGAAGTTTTCAGTCGAATCTTTTACGCTTTTTTTAATTTTCTAGTGCTAATATGCGACATTTATACTTTTTTTCTCATGGTTCCTCTAAAATGTGATATACAACCTTTCATAGACAGGGGTTGGAGTTATTTACAACTGGGAATCCCATTGAAACAATCAACTGTTTCTGCTTTTTACCCTCTCATTAAATGCAGCAAATATTGCCATTAGTATTTTCTGGTATGAATTCGGAATTTTTGAACAAAATAAAATTCCATTAATTTTAACCCGGTAGCGAGCGTGTTAATATATAAAAGCGGCACTTAAAATTTTGTTTAAATATTAATTGAAATAAGCTATAAATCCTTCCTGAATGGCTATTTTCATATTTCTGAGACAATTTGGTGATTAAAATGTATTGAGTGTATTCTAACTCTCCCATTCTGTTTTCCATTTGGCCTACTTTACTTAAAAATAACACTATGGAAATATCTTTGAATAACATTTTTCAAGACTTTTTATATAAGTCTCGTGACATGAAATTTGTAAAATTTCGGAATATTGCCAAAAACTTAAATACCAAGAAATAATTTGTTTCCTAAGAAATGTCATACATTTACTAAAAAAGCTATATATATTGAGCAATAAAACTATAAAAAGGATTAATTTTCTTCTTCACCCAATAAAATGTAAGGCTATCAAGAAATGATTGATGAAAGTGTTTTGCGCTACAAAGTAAAAAAAAAAAGAAAGAAAAAGAGGAAAAGAAATAGAACTTTCTGTTTCATCGTGTTTTAATTCATGAAGTTGGAACGACCTTAATAAAATACTTTATGTTATAAAACTCACATTAACTTATTATTGGCGTAAGTAATCTCTTTAAAGTTAAGCAGTTTAAACGATCGATATTTGCAGTAAATATAAACTCTTATCGGGTTTCAAATGTGCTAAAAATATATTTCCAATAGACCATTTTTCATAGTTTAGAAGATTAATTGTCTCTCATGATTTATGATTTATATTTCTTATAACGTGAAGACTGAAAATGTAGTTTTTACTAATAAAATGCATGAAAATTGTTTGGTTACTTTTTTAATACTATTTTAGTAAAACGAATTGAATCCTGCATTTAACAATACACATAACTTCTTTTATCCATTTATTTATAAGTGTCCTTTTATAATTGACAACAATGTAATTTAATGAGAATTTTATATTAACACATAATGAAACTTAAATTTCTTATATACAATGTGGAAACAAACATGATTTAACGAGCGCAGCCATTTAATTTTTGAATGGATATAGCTACTGTTATAAAAGTGGTGTCTACACATAGGAAAATGAGTATCACGCAACAGAATGAAACCACTCTCAGCAATCCAATTTTTGTACGAAAATCTTTATTTGATTTGGAGATAATAGACCTTTCCCTATTTTTGCATCATGTTTGCATCATGTTGTACAAAATAGACTTGAAATGCTTGGGTTTCGACTCCAACTTTGATAATGTTTCAAGTTTTGCCAAAATCTCAGATACGCAACAAATTGGCATAGCTTTTTGCGCTTTTAGGCGTCCATGTTTAATCGATGAAATTACCGGTCCAGTCCGTTTCATATTATGGCAGTTATGAATGTGAGAATGACAAAATTTATGACCTAAAAAGTCTTAGCTTTATCTATTTCTAATATATTTAAAATTTAAAAAATATTTTTATTTTAAAAAAATGTACAATAAAAAAGGAAAAAATCTTAAACAACATAAATATTTCAGAAACTTTTGATTTTACTGATCACCCACATTTATTAAAAAACGTAAATATTAATAATTTTAGGAAACTTCCAATTTTTCTTCTAGTCTCGGGGTCTGAGAATCTCTGCAGTCCTCTTCCCTTCAGCCGTCGGTGCGCCAATGGAACTAATACAAAGCCTTTAGTTTTGGGAAGTAATACAAATTGCCCCAACTAACAATTGACGCCATGCCTGCACATAAGATGTAATTCCCCAGACGACCTTGAATAATTGTCTAAATGACATGTTTCCCATATCTCCCATTCTTTTCGCGATAGAATTCCTAAATGTCGACACTGGGTAACTGTGAATAGAAAAATTGGTAGCATAGTCTCATTTTCCAACTTATAGACACCGCTTTTACCTCTTCAGAAATTAAATGGCTTCGCTACATATTCGAGTTCCAAATTATATAAAGAGAATTAATGCAATAATATGCATTTACACAATTTTTTGCGCATTATATCTCTCGCAGTAAAATGTGTTTTTGTAGTGTTTTGATGTGTTTTGTAGTTAATGTAGTGCATTCCTATATTATAATACTGTCAAAGGGATTATATGTAATCATTTTTCAAACTATAGATTAAACAGGTAGAAGCAGTTCCTAAATTGAAAATTTTTAGGCGTAAAGAATTTTTAATCTTGAGTTTGAAAAGTGGCCTGCACACATTAAAACAAGTATAAAATTATCGTGTTATGAAGATGTAGAAAATGTATAGCGCTACTAGGAAAAAGTTATAGGAAAACAAGCATTAAGAATATCATGGAATTAGATCCTATATCGATTTTTGAACTTGTGAAAAACAATATGATTAATGTTAATTTGACAAGAGTAGACTTTAGAAGGTATAGTGAAACTCTAATTATTTGGAGTAATATATTGTGCACACAATTCTGATATGCAGATATGTATCTTGAAAATAAGATATCTCTCTATATATTATTTGGCCACCATCAATCGGATAATATACAGTACAGCACATACAAACATTTTAAGGTATTGGTTGAAAATGCCCAACAAAGTTAATAATTTTGGCTCAGACACTCGTTACGTGATGCCTTGTCCCGCAAGTAATTGATGAAAAGAAGCTGTACGCTGTAAAAAAAAAAAAAGACAAATATTTCTTAATGTAGTAAAATACACTATATGGCCATTAATGACCGGCAACTTTCAAGTTTAGACATTTTGTCGAATATTTAAAAATATACTTGTTAGATTATTTTGGAATTTTAGGATCCAAAAGAACAGGTTTGACTTCATATTTATCAACGTTGATTTGATAAGGAGGACAATTAGGGGAACAAAAAAAATTTTCAAGAAAAAAATAATACTTGGGATCACCTTGTAAAATAAAATGCACCAAATGATTTATCGCTACAGAATATACATAGGCAGACATTGTACAATATGTGTATGCATTTTTGTAAGAATAGCATGTATAGTAATAGAAATATAGCGATTTTAAAAAAAAAAAAAAAAATCTTGCATATTTTTTGTTTACAACATACAGGGTTTTAACCAAATTTTACGCCAGTTTCAGAAAATTTGACAAAATGTAGTAGAAACAATATAGTGCAATTGGAATATAAATATATTAAATATTTAAGGAAATATGGACAGTTGTATAGAACAATTTTTATCTGCACATGCGCGAACGATATCAAAGATCTTTTTGCATAATTTAATAGTCAACTCTATGGAGCAACTTATTAAACAAAATTAGTCAAATATCGTAAAAATTCAAAGAAATACCTGCGTTAGAGTGAGCTGTTTTTTAGTTTCTTACTAAAACTCGCTGAATGATAAGGGATTTTCCACAATTTGTCATTTTTTATTTTATACTATTTTCCAATTTTTAATGATACTTTAGTTCTCTTTGAAAAACTACCCTAACGAGCTTATTCGAACGAAAAAATAATTATCAAAATCAAAGGATCCATTCCAAAAGTATTATAACCTGGTGCAATAAAGTTTTCCAAAGCGAACTAAAGTATCAATAAAAAATGAAATACAGTATAAAAATTAAACATGACAATTTGTGGACAATCCCTTATCATTCAGCGAGTTTTACTGAAAAACTAAAAAACAGCTCACTCTAACGCCAATATCTCTCTGAATTTTTACAATATTTGACTGATTTTTTTTAATAAGTTGCTCCATAGAGTTGACTATTAAATTATGCAAAAAGTCCCTTGTTCGCGCATGCACAGATAAAAAATATTTAATACAACTGCCCATATTTCCTTAAATATTTAATATATTTACATTCCAATTGCACTACATTGTTTCTACTACATTTTGTCAATTTTTTTACGTTAAATTTGATTAAAAACCCTGTATGTTATAAGCAAAAAACATGGAAGAATTTTTTTTTTTAAAGGAATCGCTATATTTCTATTAATGTGCATGATATTCTTACACAAATGAATACACATATTACACAATGTCTGCCTATGCATATTCTGTAGCGATAGATCATTTCGTGCATTTTATTTTACAGGGTGATCCCAAGTATTATTTTTTTTCTTTAATTTTTTGTTGGTCCCCTAATTGTCCTCCTTATCAAATCGACGTTGATAAATATGAAGTCAAACCTGTTCTTTTTAATCCTAAAATTCAAGAAGAATCTGACAAGTACATTTTTAACTATTCCACAAAATATCTAAAATTGAAAGTTGCCGGTTATTAATGGCCATATAGTGTATAATATAAGCAGGTATGAAAATATTCAATAATCTCTTTCTACTCACCCACGATTTAAGAAAGCGTTCTTCATCTTTAGAAACCATATAAACTAATATAATTTTAAGTTAAAGAAGCATTTGGGGCATTCCACATCAAATCAGGCAGACAAAAATCATATGTAAAAACCATTACTGATCTTAATGAAACTGGGCGAGTTCGTTCTCTTTGTTAAGATATAATCACAAGTAAATTATTTTGCTTTCAGGTGTTGCATTCTAATCTTACTTTCTCCTATAACATCACTTACCCATATTCAACACTAACTGTTTTTCACATGAAAATCCAGTAACACTTTCTAAAATATAAATTCATTCATTTGAGTTTCTTAGAATATGATCTTAGAACAATACAGTATCTCTGAGCTATGATATTGCACTGAAAAAGAAGATAAATGTTTCTGGATCTATAAAAAGTATACGAAAATATAACATAACATCTTCCGAATTAGCCACTATTTCCAAAAGCGTTCGTTTATTTATGGAAATCTCAGAAATCAATACATATCCGAGATTTAAAGCAGAAATTCTGAAACAATTTTTTTCTCCCCGTTTGGTGTATCACCCCCCCCCCCATAAAAATAAAGGGAGAAAAAGCAAAAACTGAAACGCTTTCCGAGTAGATTTTTTAGTGTCTTAATAAGTGTTCTCAACACGAAATATCGTTTTTTCGAGTGCTATTAATTGTCAAGTGAACAATTTAAGCTGCATAAGATAATTTATACATATATGCAAAATAAACAAAGTAATCTTAATTTCAATATTAATTTTAGAACTGTTAATTTAGCAAGTTAGTTTGTTGAACGTGAAAATGTTAGTTGAGAACTGACAGCATCCGAAAATTAGATATTTCTTGCTGAGAAATCTGATTAATGCATTGGGAAAACTACTCAAAAACATATTATTATTATTATTATTATTATTTTATTGAACTGGCAGCAAAAGAAACTTTTTTTCAAAAATGATATTTGAAATCTCGTAAATCTATTGGTTTCTGAAGTTTCTGAAAATAAATGATAATTTTTTTGGAATCATGGGTATCACGGAACAGGTTGCATTATATTTTCGTAAAGTTTTACCCGATCCAGAAATATTTATTTTTTTTATTACAATCTGATGAATTACAGACCTATGTATCCAAATATAGATTTCGAAAATTCGAATTAAAAATAAATTTTAATGTAGGTTTAAATAGGTTTTCTTCAATTTTCATGATATTGGGATCAGTGGTTAAAACTAAACATTAACATATCTGTTTTTGTCAGTGACTTATATATCAGTGGTATGAATTTTATATGATTTTCCTCACAAATATTTTTACGTTTTTTATAATCTCGTAATTTATTCTAAATACAGTAAGTATATTTAAATCCGTTATGTAAAAAGTCTATCGTAATTTATATCTAATTATCATAATCCGGGTTCAATATATATAATAAGTATAATAATTCATTCTTCAACAAAATGAAAGTATTCGTCACTAGTAAAGCATATTACGTATATAACATACTTATACAACCAAGTGGCAGCTTACCCAGTCATTTCATTCAATTATCGAAGGTTTTTTTCAGCATAAATTACACGATGTATTTCCTGAAAATAAGAACAATACGCAAGTCTGAGCCGTAATACAAAATAACATTATTAATCATATAAGAAAACAATTACATTAGTAAAATGAAAAATAAATTTAGAAGTAAAAAATAAATGAATACAAAAGATAGTTAAAACATTAATAATACACCACCATATTACAAATTAATACGATTTATACAAAGTATATTTTATAGATAGACGTAAAATTTAAAGCGTTTTCTTAAACTCGATAAGATTCCATAAATAAATACAGTTTTAAATTGAAAAAAGTCCTTCCGGCCTGTACCGGGATGAAAAGGTAGCTTTAATAGTCCATGTTTCTAAAAATTCAATTCATTTTACTCAAACACCCAAAGCTAAAATGTTTGGAACTCGCTAATAGAAGATTCAATCCCGGTTTTTGTTAACACTCAATTTGATTGCAAATTTCAGCATGAGAATTACAGAATAACAAAATCATATTGTTTGAAAAAGTCAGCCACCCTAGAATTTCAAACTGCCATATCTCAGCCATTTTTAAGATAAAGCCAACACAAACAATATTCCGTAATCCTTGTATCACGATCTAACACTTAACGGAAACAACTTTTTCAATTTATAATTTTTATACATCTTTTGGAACTTAAAAAAATAACTGGTTGCCATTTTGAAACAAGATAAAGCATGAAGCTGACCAGCGAACTCTGTCGAGACCTTGGTGTATTCTGTACACATGATCAGTCGCATTCATATCGGTTCGTAAATACGAGAGTTACAGCATAACAAATATCAGGATGTTTCAAAATCTCAGCCACCGTAAAATTTCAAACTGCCATATCTCTGCTATTTTTTAAGATATAGAAAAAACAAAAATTGTTGCAGAATCCTTGTATAAGGATCTAACACTTAACAGAAACAATTCTTTCAATTTATAATTTTTTATATATCATAATTTTTTTTTTGAATACAAAAAAAATAACTGGCCTCCACTTTGAAACAAGATAACGGATGAAGCTGGACAACGAACTCGGTCGAGACGCTGGTATTTCCTATATACATACTAAGTCACATCCATATCGGTGCATAAATAAGAGAGTTTATATATATATATATATATATATATATGTCGTAGGCTAATTGGGAAATCCGGCTCCTTGCAAACAGCCTAGGCTCTTTGCAAAGAGCCGGTCTAATTGGAAAATCATTTCCCTTTTCCCAATCAGCCTGATGTTTTTCAGGCTTATTGCAAAGAGCCTAGACAGCGTCAGGCTAATTGGAATATGGTCATTTATTTTTCAATCAGACTGACATTTTTTAGACTCATTGCGCCTAGATAGCGCCTAGGAAGAGCCTAGGATAGCGTTAGGCTAATTGAAAAATGACCCTGCCTATTTAGAAAATTTTGACCAGTTCTTTGTCAAAATATGGTGTTTTACACAACTTGAACCTGAAAATTCCGTTCGAAGTCGACCCAAACCCGACAGAAAAATTCCATCGGACCGTAACCCGATCCTAAAAGGACAAAATAAATCCCTTCGAGTCGCAACCCGACCCGAACCAGAAAACTCAATTTAACCCGAAATCCAACACGAACCCGACAAAAAAAATCGAACCATAACCTGATCCGAACCCGACAAAATAAATTATTTCATGTGACAACCCGATCCAAACCAGAACAGTCAAGTTAGCTCGAAACCCGACCCGAACCCGATAAAAATATTATCTAACCGTATAAACGATCCGAACCCGACAAATTAAATTTCGTCGTCACGCAATCCGATCCGAAACTGAAATTTTAAGTTAACCCAAAAACGAATTTGAACCTGAAAATTTAATTTAACTCGAAATCTAACCCAAACCTCAAATCAAAGTTAACTCGAAACACAAAGTCAAAACGCAACCAGACCCGAAATTGAAAATTGAAGTTAACCCGAAACCCGAACCCGTCAAAAATTTCATCGAACCGTAACCAAATCAGAACCTGGCAAAATAAATTTCGTTGTCACGCAACCAGAACCAAAAATGAAAATTTGTTAACCCAAAACCGACCCGAACCTGAAAATTTAATTTAACCCGAAACCTAACCCAAATCTGAAAATTGAAGTTAACTCGAAACCCAAAGTTGACACGCAAACCGACCCGAAACTGAAAATTGAAGTTAACCCAATTCCCGAACCCGTCAAAAATTCCATCAAACCGTAACTCAAACCAAACCCGACAAAATAAATTCCTACATGTAATAACCCGATCCGAAGCTGAAAAAATAAGTTAACCCAAAAACCAACCCGAACCTGAAAATTTAATTTAACCTGAAACCTAACCCAAAAATAAAAATTTAAGTTATTGCGAAACCCAAAGTCATCACGCAACACAACCCGAAATTGAAAATTTAAGTTAAACCGAAATCCGAACCCGTCAAAAATTCCATCGAACCGCAACCCGATCCGAACTAGACGAAACAAATTCCTTCGTGTCGCAACCCGACCCAAACTTGGAAAAGGAAGTTAAGTCGAAATTCCACCCGAACCCGACAAAAAAATTCCATCGAACCGCAATACAAACCGTAAACATTAAAATAATTTCCATTGTCATGCAACCTGACCTGAACCTGAAAATTTACGTTAACCCGAAACTCGACAAAAAAAAACTATCAAACCGTAACCTGATCCGAACCCGACAAAATAAATTCCTTCGTGTCACAACCCGATCCAAACCAGAAAATTCAAGTTAACCCGAAACCCGATCCGAACCCGATAAAAATATCTATCGAACCGTAACCCGATCCGAACCCGACAAAATACATTTTGTCGTCACGCAACCCGATCCGAAACTGAAATTTTAAGTTAACACAAAAACCGATTTGAACCTGAAAATTTAATTTATCCCGAAACCTAACCCTAACCTGAAAATTGAAGTTAACTTGAAACCCAAAGTCTACACGCAACCCGACCCGAAACTGAAAATTGAAGTTAAACTGAATCCCGAACCCGTCAAAAATTCCTTCGAACCGTAACCCAATCCGAACCCTACAAAATAAATTCCTTCGTGTCGCAACCCGATCCAAACCTTAAAATTCAAGTTAACCCAAAACCCGACACGAATTCGATAAAAAAATCTATCGAACCGTAACCCGATCCGAACCCGACAAATTAAATTTTGTCATCACGCAACCCGATCTAAAACTGAAATTTTAAGTTAACACAAAAACCGATTTGAACCTGAACATTTAATTTAACCCGAAACTTAACCCAAACCTGAAAATTAAAGTTAACTCGAAACACAAAGTTGAAAGGCAATCTGACCCGAAGCTGAAAATTGAAGTTAACTCGAAACCCGAACCCGTCAAAAATTTCATCGAGCCGTAACCCGATCCAAACCCGGCAAAACAAATTGCTTCGTGTCACAACCCGATCCAAACCAGAAAATTCAAGTTGACCCGAACCCGATAAAAGAAATCCATCGAACCGTAACCCGATCCGAAACCGACAAAATAAATTCCTTCGTGACACAACCCGATCAGAAACTGAAAATTTAATTTAATCCGATACCTAACCCAAACATGAAAATTTCGGGTTGGGTTTCGGGTTAACTTCGATTCCCAAGTTTGGGTAGGGTAGTGACACGAAGGAATTTATTTCGTCGGTTCGGACGGGTTACGGTTCGATGAAATTTTTGACGGGTTCGGGTTTTGGGTTAACTTTAATTTCCAGTTTCGGGTCGGGTTGTGTTTCAAGTTAACTTTAATTTTCAGGTTTGGGTTATGTTTCTGGTTAAATTAAATTTTCAGGTTGAAATCGGTTTTGGGGTTAACTTAAAATTTCAGTTTCGGATCGGGTTGCATGGCGACGAAATTTATTTTGTCGGGTTCGGATCGGGTTACTGTTCGATGGATTTTTTTATCGTGTTCGGGTCGGGTTTCTGGTTAACTTGAATTTTCTGGCTTGGATCGGCTAGTGACACGAAGGGATTTATTTTGTCGGATTCGGATCGGGTTACGGTTCGATGAAATTTTTGACGGGTTCGGGTTTTGGGTTAACTTCAATTTTCAGTTTCCGATTGGGTTACGTTTCGACTTTGTGTTTCGAGTTTACTTTAATTTTCAGGTTTGGGTTATGTTTCAGGTTAAATTAAATTTTCAGGTTCAAATCGGTTTTTGGGTTAACTTAAAATTTCAGTTTCGGATCGGGTTGCGTGACTACGAAATTTAATTTGTCGGGTTCGGATCGGGTTACGGTTCGATAAATTTTTTTATCGGGGTCGGGTCGGGTTTCCGGTTAACTTCAATTGTCTGGTTCAAATCGGGTTGCGTGACGACAAAAATTATTTTGTTGAGTTCGGATCGGTTTACGTATCAATGGATTTTTATTTCTCTGGTTCGAGTCGGCTTTCGGCTTAACTTCAATTTTCAGGTTCGGGTCGGGTTGCGAGACGAAGAAATTTATTTTGTCGGTTTGGATCGAGTTACGGTTTGATGGAATTTTTTTCTTGATTCGGGTTAATAGTTATTTTCAAGTTCGGGTCGGTTTGCGACACGAAGGAATTTATTTTGTTGGGTTCGGATCTGATTACGGTTGGATGGAAGTTTTATGTCTTGTTCGGGTTGGTTTACTGATTAACATCGAATTTTTAGTTTCGGGTCGCTTTGCGACATGCAGGAATTTATTTTGTCGGGTTCGTGTCGGGTTACGGTTCGATTTTTTTTGACGGGTTCGTGTCGGATTTCGGGTTAACTTGAGTTTTCTGGTTCGGGGCGGGTTGCGACTCGAAGGAATTTATTTTGTCCTTTTAGGATCGGGTTACGGTTCGATGGAATTTTTCTGTCGGGTTCGGGTCGACTTCGAATGTAATTTTCAGGTTCGAGTTGGGTACAACACCATATTTTGACAAAGAACCGGTCATTTTCTAAATAGGCATTGTCATTTTTCAATTAGCCTAAAGCTATCTAAGCTCTTTGCAATGAGTCTAAAAAATGTCAGGCTGATTGTAAAATAAATTACCATATTCCAATTAGCCTAACGTTGTCTAGGCTCTTTGCAATAAGCATGAAAAACATCAGGCTGATTGGGAAAAGGGAAATGATTCTCCAACTAGACCGGCTTTTTGCAAAGAGCCTAGGCTGTTTGCAAAGAGCCGGATTTCTCAATTAGCCTACGACATATATATATACACACCTGTATATATATATACACCTGTATGTACAGATGGATGTGTGCATGTATGGACAGACCTGCATGTACAGATGTATATATATATATATATATATATACATCAACATTTGAACGGAGGGTGGTTTTGGGGTCTAAGGATCATTGAAAATATACCAAAATTTTTTTTTGAATTGCTCTCCTCCGAACGGTTGCAATAGGTAACTTTTTGTAATGAAAACTACCTAATAACACACTGACACATAAAGAAAATTAAAAAGGAAAAGAAAGAAAATTACATACTTAAAATTATGTAAATATTTAAAAGGGTAATGTTTTGATTTAGAATTGAATAAGCATGAAGAAGTTTTAAACTCATAGAATTATTTTCTCCATTACTCTTTTATAAATAGCAGACAACAAATGGACTCTCAAAAGAATTAAAGAATTTTTTTATGAACTATTTATAATGTACAATACTTTTATCTTCTTTCTTCTCCCCCCAAAAATATTCTCTATTTAATGCTTTGGCATTAAAATCCTCAAGAGCATTTTATGTAAAAGTATAAATAATGCTTGAAAAAAATGCTTTTTCGATTCCTTAGAGAAAATATTTATTCTCTGTCTTTAAGCACTGTGAACGAAAAATAATTTTATATTTGTTTATATTTTTATTTTCTTAGGGGCAAATATACTTCTATCATAAAATGGAACGCAATGGCTTGTTTTATATATATATATTTTTATATACAAGAAATCTATAGAGACAGTTTTAAATGTATTTGTAATATGTGTGATTAGCGAATATATAAATCGTATATTTATGCATTCAGATGTAAAAAAAAAAAAAAAGAAAATACTTTGCACGAAAGTGCAGAGTTTCCAGAAATTTTCAGAATCGTAAATGTAGTATTAATATTTATGCTGGAGTAGAATAGTATTAGAATTGTAAATTGTAATATTAAAATAAGAATGTATAATATTTTAGAATTAGAATTTTTGATACCATGACCTTTTTAAAAAATTAAAATGATAAATGAATGATTTATTTTAGAAATGTAGAAAATTACTGTAATTACTTTAATTGTCTGTTCATTAATAATGCAATAGTATAGAAAAAATGTAAATATAAATGCACGGTTTAGATTCAAATAATAGTACCACGTCAAAATATTCTTGTATTGTAAATTTCTTTTACGAGTTCTTTTACGTATTTAATAGATCAGTGGTTCCCAGTGTGGGGCGTAAGCACCACGGGGGGCAATTTGGCTACTTAGGAAGGGGATCCCCATTCACTGTCAGTATGTTTTAAATAAAAAAAAGGTTGCAGACTAAAAATAAAAGTAACACATGCAAAATTTAAAAATGTAATTTAATACTAAGTTTTTTTGTTGAATTGTAAAAAATTCTCAATCAACAATTTTAAATAAAATTAAAATCAGAATACTTATATAAAGAATCTTTAAATCGATTATGACACTTTTATTTATATTAATATTAGAACATTTCTATATTTTGTCTGGTTATTAATGTATTTTACAATTGTTTTCAACGTTTTCAATTATTTATTGAATGAGTCTAGTATCGCTATTTGTTCTGCTATACATCATATGAAGGAACTTATACGTGTGAAACTACTTAAGGGTATATTTAAATCTGACTGAGCATATTTAACCTAGAAAAAAAACGAAATATCTAAACGAGGTATTACCATCTTTATAAAATATACAAATCTTAAAGCGCATTAGAAAAGGAAATGGGTAAATATTAAATATCTATGACTCTAGTGCAGGTTTCCTACACAGTAAATAAATACATGATGTATCCATTTTAAATTTTAAAATCAGATAATACATTGTAGTCATTTAACGGTAATGGGAAAGGGAAAATAGAGAAATGTGTTTTAATGGGGAATAATGGCTACTTAAAATAGATAATCGTAAAATGCATCTTGCTTATTGTGTTATCCATATAAAAAAATTTAGTGTCCACAGTTTTCCCACCAACTCTTAAAATGTTACTAAAATGAATTGTAAAATATATAAAAATTATGAATTGTAATGCTAAATGTAAGAATCTCTTCAAAGATTTTATGACCATACAAAAGTTTTGTTTAACACTGAGGTAAGTTGAAAAAATAAACTCTTTCTAGAATAAACACGAAGATGTATAGCCTAGTTGCACCTATAGAATATGTTAAAATGTGATTTGTGACAGAAAATACTCCTCTTTGATAAGTTAAAAAATGTGAAATAGTTATTCTTAAAGATCTGTCAGGCTTCCTCCATGTGAATAGATGTCACTTTTTAAATAATAAGAGGCATATGTTACAGAGTAAGTGTGTGGGAGGGGGATAATAATTTTGCGGATGCTTCGGCAGGACGCGGCCAATAAAAGATTGTGAACCACTGATATAGATAATATTGAAACCCAAAATTAAAAAATAAACAGCCAATGAAAACAATTTTTGGAGCATTAATTAAATACAGAATCATTCATTGAATGTCTCTTTTAAAATTGTCTCAAATTAATTTTGAATAAATCAAGAAAGGAATCTTTTTGAAATTGGTCTGAACATGTAAAACTTTCTCGAATGCTTATATTTAAACATTTTGCTACTCAATAAAAAATAAATATATAAGATTTTGCAAAACCTAATATGTGTTATAATGTTGAAATATTGCGGGGTCGAAAGGATTCTTGTGGTAAAGCATTTGTTCCATATCTATTGGCGATGGAACATCCCCCCCCCCTCTTTTTTGTTTCTGGCAACCCATTAATGTAACATTGTGTGTGTGAGCAGGTGTGCTCGGAACTCAGTGGGAACAAGCCGCCGTTGCTGTCTTTCTCTTCATCGTATTTATTAACTAAATAAATACTATAGTTTATATACAGTCCATTTGTTCTAAGTTCGCACAACTAGTACGAAACCTCCGCAAAATTTTTGGTCCTAAGCGACCCGGAGGTAATCAGCGCATCTTCAGTGTTTTAACGAAAAACTTGTGATTTCTTTATCTTCAGCAAGAAGATCAACAGTATGTCGGACGCAGCAGTTAAGACTCTAAATCGAAAGCGCGGTAACATCAAGTCTCAGCTCACCAAAATATCCAAAGCGATTAACGAAAATACTTTAGAAATAGCTGAATGCAGTCTCATTTGGAGTGTTTCACTAGAATACAAGAAAAGTTCGAAGTTATCAAGGAGGATTATTGTAAAATCGTGAAAGATGAAGATTTTGAACAAACAGAGGAGCAACTGTCTCTACTGGATGAGGACATTAGAAAAATAGAGGTAAGTCTTAAAACCTCTATTAAGAAATTTTATTGTGAATCTACTGTTAGCGCTTCTTCAAGTAATGATATAAGTGTTAGTAATCATAAAGCAATTATAAAACTGCCCAAAATTCCATTACCGGTTTTTACTGGAAAATTTGAGGAGTGGAGCATTTTTAAAACTGCCTTTAATACGCTCATTACAGAAAATTCTGATTTGAACGACAATGAAAAGCTTTTCTATCTTCGTGGCGCTTTATTGGGGGAACCCAAAAGCATACAAACCCCATACGATAGTTATACGTCTCTCTTTAGTGCATTAAAACAACGGTATGAGAACAAAAGAAGAATAGTAGATTGTCATATAAAAAATATTCTCAACTTGCACCCAATCAAACATGAATCCGCAAAAGATCTTCGAAATTTATTAGATAGTGTTAGAAAGAACTTAAGAGCCCTTAAAGTTTTAGACTTTGAAAGAGATGCATTCTCCAACGCCATATTATTAAATATACTTTTAGACAAACTTGATCGAGACACTCGTAAACAATATGAGCTCACGTTAAAAGATAACGAAGTTCCTAACTTTGACGAATTTCTCGAATTCTTAGAACGAAGATGTCATATCTTAAATAGCATCAGTGCTAGTTCTTCTTCAAAATTCAATTCTAACTGTGACCGTTCTAAGTCTTTATTCATGAAATCTGATAAAACACAGAATAAAAAGTGCAGTCTATGCTCTGAAATCCACCCATTGTACCATTGCGAAAAGTATAAGATTATGAAATTAGCAGATAGAATAAATATTGTCAAGAAAAACAAACTTTGTTTTAACTGTCTGAATTCCTCACATTTATTATCATCCTGTGATTCAAAAAATACTTGCTTTGTTTGCAAATCAAAATTTCATCATACTTCCCTACATAAATATTCAGCGCCACAAGCTGATCATTACGAGGTCAGATCAAGCGTCGCAGACACAGCGGCGACGGCCTTTACGCAAAGAGAGAATTCTGAAAACGATACTCCCAAACATTCGTTTTTTTCTCATGGAAACAAAAAATCCGTTTTGATAAACACTGCGATAATTTATATTACAGATTCTAATGGGGTTAAAAGACCGTTACGTGGCATTTTGGACTCTGCTTCAGAAAGTAATTTTATCTCATTTCACGCAGCAACTTTGTTGGGATTAAAGAAAGGAAAAATTCATATACCGATTGCGGGTTTGAATGATTCAATAATAAATATAAAGGCGAAAACTGCAGTTTGCTTATCTAATAAAAGCGAGGATTCTCAATGGCATATTGATTGTCTGATCACTCCGAAAATAACAGATTTCAGTCCTTCTAGAAAGATAAGCATTTCTAATTTGAGCATTCCACAAAACATAAAATTGGCGGACCCTGAATTCTTCATTCCGCAAAAAAATAGATATACTTCTGGGTGCGGAATTGTTTTTCGAATTTTTAAATGCTGATCAAATAAAACTGAAAGATAATTTAATTCTGCAATCAACTTGTTTTGGATATCTGGTATCTGGTAGTGTTAATGATAATAATATAAAGCATAATGAAACCCATTGTTTTCTAACAAAAAATCTACAAACACTCAATAAGACCTTGACCTCATTTTGGGAAATAGAGAATGTTGATGATTTAAAGCCGTGCAGCAGTGATGAATTAACATATTGTAATCAACATTTTGATAAAACGCATTTCAGAAAGGAGGATGGGAGATACGTAGTTGAAATGCCTTTCAAACCAGAAATTTCTGAAACTAATTTAGGAAATTCTAAAAAAATAGCATCTAAAAGATTAGATTACTTGTGGCAACGTTTAGAGCGTGATCCAACAATGAAAAATTTGTACATAGATTTTCTAAATGAATATAAGTATTTGAAGCATATGCATGAAATAGAGGAAATAGTGATTTTGAAGACGGTTTTTATTTACCTCATCACGGAATCCTGCGACTATCAAACAAAACTACCAAACTGCGCGTCGTTTTTGACGCAAGTGCAAAATCAACAACTGGAAAATCTTTAAATGATATGTTATATAAGGGAGGGGTGCTTCAGGAAGATCTCTTTTCAATATTAGTAAGATTTAGAAAGCACAAGGATAATTTCTTCCGATACAGTAAAGAGATCTAAAGATTGAAGAAAAGACCTACAATATTCCTACAGAAATAACATTTCTGTTTCACGAAAAAAACTGAAGTTTACTCAACATAATATACATTATACAGAAAAGAAAATCATGTCTCCATAATAAAGTCTTTGTCATGTATTAAATAAAGAAAATATAAAACAAATATGTTTGTCTCATATTTCTTAAAAATAAAATAAACTAAATTAATATAAAATGGAACTAACGGACTTTAATGACGTGAATTAAATTTATGTAGTTATTATTTTGTTTTTGTTTCAACATTTAATAATAAAATTGAATTCTTCATTTAATATATAATATAATGATGAAATCTAATATTATCATAAAGTTTACTACATGCTGTTGTTTTTGAAATAGCTATTTGCTATCTACGGATAGTGGAAAAGATTGAAACGGCCTGCTTAAATAACCACTTGTGACAAATAAGCACCTGCGATACTATAATAAGCCTATTATCTTTATAAGATGCAATTTGTCGGAAACATATTTACAGGATAAATACGAATGGTAGAAACAATATGTACCTTTCATCAGAACTGAGAATTCTAAGAAGACGATGATAAAGCACACTTTCATGATATAATTATTCGTTAAAAAAGTGATATTTCTTTATTAATTAAACATGTTTTCTTTTGCAAAATATGTTAAACTTTCAATGTGTTCTTACAGTAATAAAGTGTATGAAACACTGTGATAGTTTTCATGCACTTTTTATGAAGAAACATAACACTGTAATATAACTTTCAACTTGTTTTATTACTCGTACTTAAGTAAGCAATCTTGTTTTAATGGTAAACTTTTATAATTCACCATTAAGCAAAGGGGCGACTGAAATTTGTAAGTAGTATTCTTTTTAAAGTGTATGAAACTATAGGAACAAACACTAATGATAATTGGCGTATAATGATAATGAAGTAATTATGATTTTATAATTACCACAGAATATTTCTATTAATGTTATTCGTCTATCAGCAAAATTTTTTACACGTATCGTGCTTTAAAGGAAATTTAAAGGAACTTGATGACTTAATGAATATTATACAGAAAATTGCTTTCTTATTATAAGGAAGTTTTTTAAGCTATCCTGTAAAACATATAACAATATCCACTTCAATCTTCGAATAGCGAATAAGCAGTTTATGTCATTTTAATACATATGACGGTTTTTAAAAAGAAATGGGGTAAACATGTGCTTTAAAAACAGGTTGCATATTGTGCGAAATGAAATACAAATTAAATTATCACCAACACTTATCACAATAAAATAGATATTTCAAATTTCGATATTGAAGGCAGTTAGCTTTGGAAACCGCCTTTTCAATATTCAAATTAAAATAAGAAAAATATGATAATTAGACGTTGACTGAAAATAATGTGACTTCTTATAAGTTACTATTTAAAAACAAAAAACATTTTAAATACGCAATAGATCGTAGATATGCATTGAGGATAGTCTGTCTTTCTATAAGTTACAATTTGAAAAAAAACATCTCAAATACGAGACAGACCGTGCTATACTAAAGATCATGCATATCTGATTGAGAAAATTCTTGAGGAAACCTAATAAGATTTAAACTGACTAAATTTTACTGAAATTTGATCGTGTATTATATATCCTGAAATTAATTCAGAATATTTCTTCTTTTACCATTTACTTATTTTTTTTATATATAAATTAAAAAATATATTTCTCAAATTGTGAAAAAATAACAAGAAAAGTTTTCATATCGTGCGAAAAAATTAATCTGGAAAAAATAGTTTTGCCACGATTTTGAAGTTCTATATTTTTGTGCCAACATGTATACTTTATACTGCTTATTACGTTGGTTGACATTTATACTTCTAACGAAAACAAAATTGTAACAGATTTCAACTATAGTTAACTGTTTCAGAAGTTATCGTGCCGAAACTGCTGAAAAACAGTGTTTCCCGTTCTACGCGACTCAACATTTATTTTTCGTAATTTTCGTAATTTTCCAATTGTACCTGCTGTACGAATTTAAAATATTCAAAACATGATAAATAATAGTAGTAATAAGAATACAATTTTCCATCTTTTTAAACATTTTATTTCCTTTAATTATGCCGAATATTTCGGTTTAATTACTTTAAGTGTAAACATTCATTATATTAAACATTAATGCCTCTTAACACCCATCTTAAGATCACATTTCAGATTGCTTGTAACTATAATTCAGAAGTTATATTACCGATATCCGTCAACATTACTGTGTATTAAGCAAATGAATGATGACAAATTATCAGGCTTAACTCTACAATAAACCTTTAGTGGATTCACGAGGAAACTGGATTATGTACATGAGAATATAATACAGATAATATTATACAGAGATATCATTATACTCTATTTAATGATTTCTCTGTATAATTTCAGTTTGGCTTCTTTCCTTTTTAATATTGTATTTTATTTTTTATTTTATCACATGTTTGCTTCCTTGTTTATGAGATGTAGTCCCAAAATCACATTCTTTAGCAGTGTATGGCTAATATGATGATGAAACATCTCATTTCATTTTATTTGTGGTATTTAGGCATTTGGGACTTGATAATTCTGTCTAAATTCCACAAATTTCATTTCATTTCATTCATTTAATTCCATTTATTCAATTTTTAATTTAATTTCTTATTCTTTTAATATGTTTTTATTTCCATATTCAGTGTGCTGGGGAATCTTTCATTGTCATCTAATTATTACATACTTAATTATTATTTCATTGTATCAGTTGGTGTTATGATAATGTTTCATTTATGGTTATATATATATATATATATATATATATATATATATATATGTATATATATATACACACAACTCGGTACTAGGAAAGTTTTATATTATGAGGAAACCAAAAGTTGCAGGAGGCCGCTTGTTGCTGGGTGTTGAGACATGTTCATACTTGCACAGCTGTAAGTAACCACAAGTCTGGGGGCTCAGTTATTCATTAGCAGTGACTAAGTGAAGGTCTTCCACTAGCATCCTTGTCACGAAATGATGTAGAGGCAGTTTTGCGGTATAACTTCGCGCGTAGTTTAAAAATAGACCAGTGCTTAGAAGAAATTACTTCTATACTTGGTGATGATTTTCCAGTACGACTATATTCAAGTGTTTCAGAGGATTCCAAAGGGGAAGTTTCTCTCTGAACGGAAAACGTTCGGGGGAAAACGTTACTGCTGTGAAGGAAATACTTGACGAAGACAGACGAATGACCTACCAGCAGATAGAGGTATAAATCTTAGGTAGACCTTATACCTAAATCCACCTGTAATTCCTTCAATTATGCATGATCATTTGCACATAAAGTGTCTCTGTTGTCTCTGTGTGCCGCATAGACTGACTGAATAGCAGATGACACGCGTGTGACTTGATTTCGGGAGATGATAAGAATGTTTCATAAGGGACAAGCTCAGTATGTGAACAGCATCATGACAAGTGACGAAACTTGGCTATACAACTACTATGTGCCGACTAAGTCTCAAAACAATATTTGGGTCTTTAATGATGAGTACACGCCCCTATTTGTCAAGAAGAAAATTATAGCTGTATTTTTCAAATCGAATAGAATTGTGGAGCGTGTCGTTTTGGACGTACAGAACACAGTCACAGATATGTGGTACACTAAGCAGTGCCTGCCTAAATTCATCGAATCTTTGAAGAAAATGCATCCTAAGTCAATAATGGACACCTTGTTCCTACATCATGAAAACGCTCCAGCTCACCGCGACAAATACTGCCACTACAGGACTGAACCATCTTGAGCACCCTCCTTACAGTACAGACCTAGAGAAATGCTCACAAGACACGATCTGACAAAGTTCATTGTTACCACTAGGTCGCCCGACTTTTAAAGAAATTATAGGCTTAGATTTTTAAGTGAATATGTACAGTGGCGTTTTTATTTGTGTCTAGAAGAGTTTAACCAGTCATAAAAAAAGTCCCACATCTCTCAAATTTTCTGATTTTCGAAAGTTTTGTACCTCCTCCAAACAAGCAAGGATTTGAGGTGATAATTTTGGGTAGATAAAAATGTCAAAAAATCGATAATTCTAGCATCTTTTTTTTTTTGTTTTACTTTAATGTTAAATTGAGTTAACTAAATGTTAAATTTGTATTTGTAGGTTTCGGATTTGGTTAATTTTTGTTGCCGTGATGCGATCTTATTTTGTGTGTGACTAACCTGATAACATGTACTTTTGATAAAAACATTTTTTTAATAATTGTTTAGTGAAAACAATACACATATGGCTTTGAAAAAAAATAGAAGTTTACTTATGGCTGTTGAAGGGTAAATTCTTAAAAGTTTGACGTTTACTATTTCATATATTAATATAAAAAAATGCTAGTATAACTAATAACAAGCCGAAGTAATATTTTTATAATTCATATTACTCACATTTGTAATCATGCAAATTTTTTATAATGTATCTTATTTTATTATTATTTTTTGTGTGAAAAGAAATAGAAAACTTATTAGATGTAACTCTACCATAAACAGTGATGCACACTTGTCAGCATCGAACAATGCAAGCGATTGCACATGCGAGTTCTCGTCTCTGTCTGCAATTATATTGCCTGTTTTTTTTTTCATACTTATATGGATCCAAACAAATCTCCCTTAAACCCTCTTAAACATAACTGAAAACGAAACGCTTAATGCTATTCAAACAGACCTGAAATTTTATTACATCTTTTTGCTTGTCTAAACGTTGTTTTTTATAGTACTTCATAATAAAATATTTGTAAACAAGAAGAAAAACTTGAATAAATGTTAGACACAGAATGTTTTTTTCCTATCTGTATCTACAGGTACATATACGATATCATTTATAAAGTAAAGATACATGTAAGACTTTTACGAAAAAAAATGAGTTTTTCATGCATTTGACACGAAACTATGTTCTAACATGCGAAAATGTATATAAAATAAAAACCTTTATGAGAAGTTATATGTACTAAAAGTACATGTGGTTTTAAACTTTTTCCGTCAAAACTTTTTTAAAGGAAATAAAATAAATGCATGAAAACTACAGTGCATTTTTATAAAACGATATTTTTTTGTTCTTGAATGTTAAATGAAAATTTCTATTAATCATATGTATTATTTCTGTTGCCAACATCCCTTTTTCTATTCAGTTAGAAAACACTCAAGAAACAATGAGGTACCATTCGAAAGGTTTTTGAACCCGATACTGACATAGTACACTCACATTTCGTTAAAACATGTTTTTTAATAAGAATTGCAATTAATTAAAAATTAATTCAGCATCGTTTACATAAATGAAAGTAAAGTTTTTCTAAAATCAATACTGCCACAAAAATAAACATCGCATTATATCGTGCTCAACAATGATTATAAAAAATAATACAAAAAGATAAAAAAGGTAGTCCCTGCACTAGTTTATTTTATATTTATGATTAAAATGAAAAATTGAAAAGCAAATGTTTAGAAGAAAAATACATCATCGATTGATCTAAGCAGTGGTATTTCACGTGTAGTCTAAAATATATGCTTTGTTATATTAAATTAAATTTAATTTTACATGTATTCAATTAATTTTTCATCCTTTAATACTGTTAAAATACGATTTTTTTTTTTTTTTTTTTTTTTTTTTTTTGTTCTCGCGCGTATCTTTTGCTATCTTCGATGAGTTTTTACTAAAACTTTAATGGAATAAATGATGATATTCTGGCTTGACTAATGTTGTTTTCAGATATTTTAATCTTTAATTTTCCTTTAGAAGTTTAAACCTGCATTTAGAAAATATTAGATATCGGTAAAAATATTAGATTGCAGTGCGAAATCCTCCCATGGGTCCACTGGTGAAAGAGATTAGTCATGGGCTATCGTATATTGTTTTCAAAATGAAAAACGGGATCTTTTCAAGAAAATAAAATATACAAATACGAAATAATATACAAAATAAGACACTGAAAATAATAAAAATTAAACTCACTGAAAACAATCTTTATTTTGAATTTAGAAAATGTTTCATCTGAGATAATACACTGCTCAAAACAATTAAAGGATATTTGAAGTTTTATATAAAATAAAGATATAAACGAAATTTTTTTTGCCGAAAATAGAAGAAGAGAATCACAAATGCAAATTTTTCTGGTTTTCAAACTGTAGATATGCAAATTTTGAGTTCGACGTCAAAAACGTCGCTTCAGCGGCAGCGGATATAATTTGACTTTCAACTGGATAAAATAGAATGAAGACAAGGATGATCGGCATTCAGTGATTGCTTTGTTTCGATGAGTACGATGTCTCAGCGAAGTCATTTGACAGATTCAGAAGCTTGGAGAATTGTTGGTAGGTTAGAAGGGGGCCAAACGCAAGCCGAAGTAGCGCAAGCCATTGGAGTGTCACAAAGTGTCATTTCCAGGATCTGGAACCGTTTTTTTGGAGAGTGGATGTGCAGGCCGAAGACCAGGGCAAGGTCGTAGACGAGCAACAACGCCCAATGAAGATCGGTATTTAGCGTTAACAGCTCGGAGACACCGAAACATGAACGCTACTCTTCTCCAACAACACCTTCGCTCGGCTACAGGCACCACGATTTCAACTCAGACTGTCCGAAACCGGCTCTATGCTGTAGGTCTGTATGCTCGCCGACCGATGGTATGTGTTAGATTAACATCAAGGCATCGTCGCGACCGCAGGGAGTGGGCAACCGAGCATGTTAACTGGAGGAGAAATGAATGGAGCAATATTCTGTTTTCTGACGAGTCCCGTTTTTCTGTGCATCCGGATAATAGGCGTATTTTCATCTGGAGGGACCGTGGCAGTAGGAATAATCCTGCGTTCGTGCACGAAAGTGTCAGATTTGGCGGTGGAGGAGTGTTGGTGTATGGTGATCTCCATTGACGGGCGCACTGACCTCTACATCATTCGAGATGGAGCTCTGACTGGTCGCCGATATAGGGATGAGATCCTCAGACCTATTGTAGTCCCTTACGCTGCAGCAATCGGAGATGACTTCATTTTAATGGACGATAACTGCAGGCCACATCGTGCAAACCTGGTGGAGGATTTCCTTTTCCAGGAAGGAATCGTTCGAATGGAATGGCCAGCGTGTTCTCCAGACATGAATCCAATCGAGCACGTTTAGGACGCTCTAGGAAGACAAGTTTCTGGCCGCCAACAACCCCCACAAACTCTCCAAGAACTGGAAAGAGCTCTTCTGGAAGAGTGGGGCAGAATACCCCAACTCGTCATTAATAGCCTCATTGAGTCCATGCCTCAAAGGTGTTCAACGTTGCTGGCCGCCCGTGGAAACTATACCCCCTACTGAAAATGATTTTTTTTGAAGAAAACACCTTTTCTTATTCTTTTTTTCTCATATGCACAAATTGTGTTTTTTTCCTTTTGTACACAAATGCGCAATAAAATGTATTTTTTCTGCCAAACATGTGTAATTTATTCTCATATAACCTACTATGTCTGTCGACCATGTATCAATCAGCTAAAAAGTTTCCCAGATACAAAATCCACCTAAAACTGCAATATCCTTTAATTGTTTTGAGCAGTGTATTTTAAATAAATATTTTTTTATCTAGAAATTTTCATATATATATTTTATAATGGATTAAGTCTTATTAAACTTTACCTTGCAATACAAACGTTGCAAAACTGTTTAATCGTTATTAAGGTATCTGGCTACGTTTGAAAAGGGGTTTTAGACCAAAATTGTCAAAACGATTTTATTACATTTTATTAAACCCAATTTTTTATCTTTTCAAAACTATTTTTATTTTCATTGTACAATAAATAGAACCAGAGATGTAGCGGTTTTTAAACTACTCAACAACTGTCACTCAAACCGGAAGTACTATTTAAAGGTACTAACTGGGAGTGGGGAAAGCAAAACTATGGCCTTCTAGAAATAAGCAAAGGTTCAGTACTTAAAAAAATGTGTATGTCTCATAAAAACAGTGAAGTTTAGATGCATATTACTGTGTAAATTCTTGTAGTAAAACATAAATCTAAACTTTATATGCATTTTTTGGAAAATGTAATTGTTGGTTAAAATTCCATACGCAAAACATGATTTCTCAAAAACTTATTAGAATATCACTATGAAATTTAATTTGCATGTTGTTAATACTATTGTGAAGGCAATGAACTAAAGATATAACTTCAGATTAAATATTTTTTGTTTTATGGATGTTTTGGTGGAAAGACAACGATGAATTTTATGAAAATCAGCATGTAAAAAGGTGCGATATGCTATAAGTTTTGAAACATTTAAAATATCTCTTATATTTTAGTTCATTGCCTTCACAAATGTCATAAGTATGAAGTGTAAAAAGGAAATTAAGATACATACAATATATTTTTCTGTAGAGCGTTTTGCGTATTGGGCTATATTTCGCTAAATTTTACCACAAAATCCCCCATTTACCAAAATTTCATCAATGATTGAAATATATTTTGCTTTTTTTTCACAGTTTCTAGTCCTAATCTTAATCAAATAAGTTAAAAAAAATCATTAAATAGATTTTTTGGAAAATATTGCTCCGTACGTAGTCATGCACCTTAAATTATTAATTCAAATGAAATGTAATGTATGTTTGAAATTCTTAAAAACAAACTAACTTTATTTTACGCAGGTGTACTTTATTATCATAAAGTATTCGTAAATCTATTTCTCTTATAAAATATAATAACACTTTTCTTTATTAACGATACCTTTTAAAAAGTCTTCTAAAATTTCCCTTATCTTTAATATGAAGAAAATTTCATACTTGCAGTGTCGGATACTTTTATTTCGAAAGTTCTAAAATGCTAATTAGCTCTTGAATTATTTTTAAGAAAGAAAATTGATTTATCGTTTAAAATAAAAAAAAAATGTTCAGACGTTTTGAAAGCAATTAAAGTTTCTAGAATTTATATTAATAGGAAAGGATATATTGAACTGTTATTTCACTTCATTCTAATTAGCTTAAAGTAGTGTACTTTCTTAGATATTATTCAGCGTTGCGTGTGAATTCATATTTTTCAAGCATTTTTAACACTGTCCAACACAGTTGAATAGTTCTTATGACTTCGGTTTTGTCTGGTCGTTTGTCTGTCTGTCCCAGCTCTAACTTTCGTAAATATACTTGGTTTTTTATGAAATCGGTGTATTTTAAAGGCTTATATAGGTAAAATATATCATGTACGTTATTGAAGATTCAGTATGCAGATAATATAGTTCAATTACAAAGTTCACACAAAAGAGTTACCAGAAAAAAATTCCGTTACATTATCGTCTATGAGAAAAAAACCGTTTACGGTGTAGTTAAATAACGTTACGCTACTTAAACCATAATGAAATTTATATGTATGATTGAGGTGCACTACATGCTTTCTATAGATTATGGAATTCTTAATATTTATGGTTCATTTGCAAGGAGCCACAAAATACTCACATTAAATTATGATGTATAAGGAAATATTGTTTGCAGTGTATTTCAATGTTACCCTATTTCAAATCTAATAAAAATTTTATATATCCATGACATTCAATGAAACATGCATTCGATAAATTATAGAATTACCTTTTTTTACAGATCTATAAAATAATACAGTAGAAGGAATGAGGGATAATTGCTGTAAGTGCGTTTACACTGTGGTATGTATTTTTAAACTTAACAAAATTTTAGTGTTTTACACGGTGTGTATAAATTCTTTAAATTAGATACACGAATTTGTAAGTATTAGCACCTACGGGTTTAAACTGTCTAAGTGCGATTTTAACTGTGTTATGTATTTTACACCTGAACTATATATCTTATACAAAGTGATGCATGTAGAATATAAAACAATTTTTTTTTACACGACTGCTCAAAAGAGATTTGATACATTCCCGTCTATAAATGTAAATTGTTGGAAATACGTGTGTAATTGCTTTACTCGTTTTCGAGCTAAAATAAAATTTAAGTATAATGTGATGTGCATAAATCCTATGCATACACTCTAAAAACGACATTTTCAAAACTGATCAAAAATACTCAAATCTGAGTATGTCGCATAGTCAAAATGGCTCCGAATCAAAATTAATCAAGTTTGAAACATGTATATATTCATTTCTGCAAAGATGCACACAATCAAAAATAAAACACTATGTGCTCATATTTGAGTATGCCCATGTTTTAAAAATGAGTATGAACGGACTTGTATGTGCTCAATGTTGAGTATTTCCTTGTTTCAAAAATGGGTATGAACTGACATTTATGTGCTCAGTTTTGAGTATGTACAAGTACATGTTTCAATATTCTGAGTATTTCTGGTATTTCAGAATTGACAACATTGGGTCGTCATATTTGAAACAAAAAGTTTCATAACAAAATTAAAATATCGATTTACTCAGATTTGAAAGTGCCATTTTTCTCAGTGTATACGTTTGTTCATATGAATTTGGAATAATGTCCATGGACGAGATGTCCTGAAAGTGCATTTCCAACTTTTTATGCTTTGTTGTTAAGCTCAACGAAATTTTACTATAATATAGACGGTAATTCCCAGAATGGTGATTTTAGCTGTTTGTTACGTTTTCCAGCTGATTTAAGCTGTAGTTTCACTGGGTGGTATTATTAAAATATATAGGTACTATCCAGAGCTGAACAACAGAATTTGCACATACTTCTGGTTAAAAACAGCAATTGTTAAAAATGGATTTTAACTGTGTGTTTTAAATTTATATTAAAGTGATTGTTCATTTAAATATTCCATATCATTGCATGAAAAGAAAAATAAAAACAACATTCTGATAGAGTGGGGGAAGTATTTTATAATCCATGCATGGTGCATGATGTTTATCGTTCCTGTTTATATTTATAATTGAGGATCTCTCTTCTCCTAAAAACATCAATTTGCAAATTTACCAAATATAGATCGTATTTAAAGAATTTGAAAGTATTGCAAACATTTTAAGGAAAAATATATTTTTAAACTTATGTTTCTGTTTTTTAGAAATGGAAATTTATCGTTTTTTCAAAGATAAAAAATAAATTATTTTACTTGGTGTTTAGTAAAAGAGTCTTTTAATAAGCATAACTAGTCATCAGCTATCTTTTTTTTTTTTTTTTTTTATTTCTTAAGAAAACCAAAATCATATAACTCAAAATACTGCATTCGGAAAAAAAAAAGTAATGAAGAAAAGCAGATAAAAGACACTTAAAAAATTTAGTAATAGTGATCACTTAAAGAAAATAAAAATAATCTATGAAAAAAAAAAGACACTACATAAAATTTAATTCAATGACAAAATATGAGCTTTATATAAAGATAAAAACGATTTTTAATGTTTTGCATTTTAGAAACGTAGTGCCCCACTAATATTGTAAAAAAACGTTTTTATGAAGAAGTTTTAACATTATTTATTTTAATGTTTCCCGGATTATACTGTACTGTACAATTTAAGAATAGACAATTTAAGAAAACAATGTACAATTTAAGAAAAAAAGTAAGAAAAAACAGTATTATAGGTTAGTTAATATTTATTTAAATGAATTATATTTTATGTTTCAAGTACTTTAAACAACTTTTAGCCCTATTTTAGACATAGGCACATTATATTATAGTTAATCTTATAGATATTATTTCCGAAAATAAGATAACTATTTTGTTGATTTTAAAATTCTTAAAATATATTTCCAATTTCAAAAGAAGTCGTTTCTATTGAGATTAAATCACTGCACGTGGAGTAACTCATTAGTTTCCAAGTGACACAGTTTATTCCGAAAGGGAATACAGAAACACTCCCGAGTATCCAACTCCCAACTATCCTGCCTCCTTACTTTATTGAATTGCTAAAATAGTTCCTAGTAAAATGAGGAATTACTTCGCAAAGTGTTAGATACATGTCTATTAATATCTACAGTACATAACAGTTCTTGGACTGTTCTTTAACTTGTCCGTCTTTCTCTCTCATTCTTTCGAAAGGCTCTTTCTGAGTTCTTTCGAAAGGCATAGCGCAATACTTATTTTATGGTGTTTTATGAAGTTTTTATGGTTTTATTCTAATGTGCTTTGCCTGAGCCTAGGAAGACACTTCTAGCTGATGACTCAGTGGTATAGCTTTTTCTTCCGGAGACAAAGTATAAACTCGGTACTAGAAGCTTTGAGGACTTTGATAAATTAGTTGTGCTCATTCATACAATGTTTGTTTCAGGGGCAAAACACGACCCATTTATATGAAACATTTATCAATGAACACTTATCATAGAATACATACTAAGTAAATATTTTTAGAATAGTGTATTATTGTACATTTTATTATTATGCCTTACAGTTTTTTAATGAAAAATCTTTATGTGTTTCATAAAATATTTATTCTTTGTGCGAAAACAATGAATTCTTTTTGAATATATTTTATTGATAAGTTCGTGAAGAAACGCACCCTTAAGAATGCTGTTTTAAAGAATACTGCATTTTCATCCCAAAACATAATTTGCATCAGTTTGGAAATTTTTTATGACAAATGCTTTATTTAAAACTGTTGAAGAATTTAAATATCGAAATTGTTTTACTGTACATGTTAAACTAAATTTTGAATTGCAGTTACAACTTGATTTGTATTTAAATGAGTAATTTGTTTTGAAGTACATCAAGTCTTAAAAATTAAATGCCTCTTTTAGAAAGGGGAATTCAGACGAACTTAGGAGAGCAATATATTATAATATGAAAGAGATATAGATTAATCATTTTATAATTAAAGTACTTGCAAGTAAAAAGTGCTTGTTAACGATTTTGCAATAAAGAAAGCCATTTGCCTGTATAAAATGGGACTATTTCTTTATTATAAAACTCACACAGAACTTAATGCTAAATCTTATTTTGTAAAGTGTGATTTGTTTGTTTTAAATACAGGTCGGACAAAAAAGAGTTGGCCAAATTCGTAACTGAATAATTTGCGAAATATTAATTATAAGGTACGCGTTTAAAAACAGATTAAGAGTATTGCATCATAAGTTAGCGGATAAACGTCTTACCGCAGTGTTTAAGCCTAAGTTTGGATTCAATCGCGAAAATGTTATTCTGCAGCCACCATAATTCTTAGTACTTTCACCCTAAGATTTCAGATTATGTTTATAGAAACGTCAGACATACAATATGCTGCTTTCAAACCTATTTTGGATTTAAAATCCTGAACCAGCACTGCAACCGCTTGGATCAACGTGAACATGTTCACAAAACGAATGACAAGAAATTATTTAACAATGGGACATTTGCAGAGAAACGAAGACAGCCACATCGAATATTTGTACAAAAAAGGGAAGCTGTATGTGCTTCTCTATTATATATTCATATGTACTCTCATGTATTGAGGTATAAGGTATAACTATATATAATAAACCATTATTTTTTCGCAACTAAATTATGTACAACCTGTATAATTTGAAGGAAGGTAAAATATGTTTAATATGCAATGTTTAATAAACTGAAATCTTTGAATAATGAATAAGTATTACCATGATAATATATATATATTAACAATGTTAGATTTTTTTTACCGTAGTAGTTTCAATTTAGTAAATTTTTATTAACAATGTTAGATTTTCTTAACCGTAGCCGTTTCAACTTAGTACACTTTTTAGTAAAAATAAATAAAATATAGATAAAAACGTAATTTAAAACTTATAATTTATTTTGCTTAAAAGTCTAAATTTTGCGCTGAATCATTTATTCTTTATGCGAATACAAAATACATTATTCGAATATGGGTTAATGGTGGCCCAAGAATAAAAGTGATATCTAAATATTTTTTTAAAAGAATGTATTTCCGAATGTGCATCAAGTAACATGGATTTTGGGAAATTTTAGGACGATTCTATCATTTAATGCGGATAATGAAAGAAGTTGTATATTTAAATTATTTTACTTTGCACCTTAATCTAAATTTCGTTTTAGGTTTAGAGTTGGCTTAGATGTATAGATTATTTAGAAGTACAGGAAATTGTGAATATTAACGAAGGAAGAAGAATTTTTCAGTAAGAAGAATTTAAGCAAGCTTAGGAGAGAAATTTATTGTAATATGAAACTGATTCGAGCTCCCTTTTTATCATTAATCTATTTTAAAATGTACAATGGAGGGTGTTTGTAATGAACAATTCAATAAAGAATACATCTTTGCTTGGATGTCGAGTCCTGCACCGGTCGGATTTTACATGACTCGAAACCGAAAATTCCGTTTGAAACTGGTGCCCGAACAGAACACGACAGAAAATTTCATCGATCCGCAACACGAAAAATTAATTTTCGTCGACTCGCAACTCTACGAGAACCCGAAATATTTCAACCCAAACCGGACCCGAACCCACAATAAAATTAAATTAATTCATGTTTTAATGAAATTAGGAAAATTAATCTACAATTATATATCTAATACCAATTTTATCTTATATAGAGGATCATGGAAATATCTATATTCTTTAATTTTCAAATATAGTAAAACCACTGTTTATAGTAAAACCACAGTCCTGCATCGTGTCGAATTGTCCCTAATTTTCTTTTTCTTTTTTTTTCTTTTTTTTTTGGCTTGGATTAACTCTAGTTTTCTTTTTGCAGGTCGGGTTCACTCTATAATGTTTATGGCGAGTCAGAGTTAAACTTTTGCAATTCGGGTTGTTGGGATTTTCCCAAAAAGTTTGAGAAGAAGTAGTTTCAGATGAAAACAACTACATATTTGAATATAAATGAGTGATTATTGAATTTACTGCATGAGAAATAAAATGGATATAAGAAATGTAATCATAGATTATTCTTTTTTTTACAGTACATTTAAGAACATTTTTTTTCTTCCAGAATGTGAAAAAATACCATAATTTCGTTTTGACACACAGAAAACTACATGTAACGTATTTTTGATAGTTTATGCACACGCGCATATGTCACGTGTGTGTAGATTGGGAGGTGCCCAGTATTCAGAGGTAAAAGCTTAAAAATATATAACTGTTAGGAATTGAAACAAATGTTCGATCAATGGAGGTGTCCACTTTTTGGGAGTGTCCGTTATGGAGGTTTTATTGTAAATAGATTTTTCATCTCAGAAATATTTTGGAGATTCTTTTGAAAAAATGGGTCAATCGTACCCGACCCTCAAATACCAAAACCCAACCCGAAACCGTCCCGACACCGAAACAATGAAAGTCAACCCGGACCAAACCCGACCCGCAATGAAAATGTAGAAGGCAACCTGATCCGCAACGGCAAAATAAAGCGCCAACCCGACCCGACTCGAATCGCAGACGAGGTCGGGTTCGGAAAAAAGACCTACTTGGTGCAGGAGTCTCCTTGGAGGGTAATTAACAATTTTATCATGAAACTTGTGTAGTGATTATTATTATATCACTGTAATAAATTATAAAACCTTGTGATAATATATTTGTTTTAAATGCTAAAAGGTGTAAATTAACAACATAATACTTTTATTTATTTATTTATTTATTTATTTATTTATTTATTTATTTATTTTTTTTTTTTTTTTTAACTACCCACATTATCTTTTATTTTTTACTTGGTTGTTTATTTTCATATCTATGACCATGGAGTAACTCGAGCCACAGTTTCGGTAAATTAAAAGATGCCGCATCGTTACATATTGTATTTTTGCGTGTTAGTATCTCTATGGTTTCTCTTATTATGGATGGATAGTCCAGACTGGAGGTAAGTATCATTTTACTTACATTGAAATTTATTTGGATGGATTCTTCTTGATATAATCTTGCCAGGGCTGTAGTTTTTCTATTATATTTAATATCAGCTATATGCTGTTTTTTCTGTAATTAAATATCCTGCTGGTCATGCCTATGTAGTAATTCTTGGATTTTTGCGTGTTAGTATCTCTATGGTTTCTCTTATTATGGATGGATAGTCCAGACTGGAGGTAAGTATCATTTTACTTTCATTGAAATTTATTTGGATGGATTCTTCTTGATATAATCTTGCCAGGGCTGTAGTTTTTCTATTATATTTAATATCAGCTATATGCTGTTTTTTATGTAATTAAATATCCTGCTGGTCATGCCTATGTAGTAATTCTTGGATCCGTCTTCTTTAATAAAAGGTATTTCATATACTCCTGAATAATTCTCAAAATTAATTGGGTCAATTTTACTGCAAATGATATTCTTTAATTTCTGAGGGGGTTTGGCTATTAAGCAGATATTGAAACGTTTAAGGCTGTGTTTTAACTTTTCAAAAAAGCTTGGATAATATTGAAGAGTATAAAGTTTGTATTTTTGTGAATCAACTTTATTTTGTGGTTTCTTATTATTGGTGATATCCATGATTAATTTATTAATATGGTGTACTTTAAATCCATTATTACAAGCTATTTTACGAATATTATCTCATTCATTATTCGATTTATTTTCAGTACATATTATAAAGGCCCGTCTTATGAAAAATCTGTAGGCTGAAATTTTGTATGTAACTGGAGAACATGCGTTATTTGGTATGGTAGATTGGTTAGCCATACTTTTTCGGAAAACAGTTCTGTCGATAGACTTATTTGTTCTGGTTAACATTACATCAAGGAATGGAATACTTTTATTATGTTCAATTTCAATAGTGAATTTAATGTAATTGTCAATTGAGTTTAGCTGATTTATAAATATTTTAAGTTCATCAAGACTATGCTGCCAAATAATAAAAATATCATTAACATATCTGATCCTAGTGTGAGGCGTTAAGTCAAATGTGCTAAAAACTTTAGTTTCCAATGGGCGAAGAGTATATTCAGCTAATAAACCTGAAATAGGTAACCCCATTGGGCTCCATGATTCTGCTTGTAATATTTACTATTGAATGTGAAATAGTTATTATGAATGATTAGATTAAGTCCTTTTTTTATTGTTAATTTCATATCATTACTAAATTTTTCTATCTGTTCAATATCATCACAAATCTTATTACATACTACATGCGTGTCAATTGATGGATACAATGAAATAATATCAAGACTAGTCGTTATATAATTATCTGGTAACTAGATGGAACCCGTCAAAATTTGACGGCAAACAACTTGATACTACCATAAAAATAAAATTTATAGTTGCTTTAACTTGACAAATTTCATAGTAGGGAGCATAATATAATTAAGCGGTCACAGACCAACCATCAATATATCACATGAAGGGTGTGTGCAAAATTTAGAAAGCACCCCTTGGGGGGGGGCAAAGTGGGAAGATGGACACCGGAGATGCATAATATGATTAAGTGGTCACAGACCTTTCCAATGATATATAACATGAGGGTTGTGTGCAAAATTTAGAAAGTAAGGGGGGAGGGGGGGCGGGGACAAAGTGGGGAGATGGACATCGGAGATGCATAATATGATTAAGCAGTCACGGATCTTTCCAACAATATATGAGATGAGGGGTGTCAACAAAATTTAGAAAGTATCCCTTGGGGGGGGCAAAGTGGGGAGATGGACATCGGAGATGCATAATATGATTAAGTGGACACAGACCTTTCCAATGATATATAACATGAGGGTTGTGTACAAAATTTAAAAAGTACCCCTTGGGGGGGAGGGGGGAGCAAAGTGGGGAGATGGACATCAGAGATGCATAATATGATTAAGCAGTCACGGACCTTTCCAACAATATATGACATGAGGGCTGTCAACAAAATTTAGAAAGTATCTCTTGGGGGGGGGCAAAGTGGGGAGGTGGACATCGGAGATGCATAATATGATTAAGTGGTCACAGACCTTTCCAATGATATATAACATGAGGGTTGTATGCAAAATTTAGAAAGTACCCTTTGGGGAGGAGGAGAGGGGGCAAAGTGGGGAGATGGACATCTGAGATGCATATGATTAAGCAGTCACAGACCTTTCCAACAATATATGACATGAGGGGTGTCAACAAAATTTAGGGGGTGGGTAGTGGCGGGATGGACCCCGGAGATACATAACATGAATAAGTGGTCAAAGACTTTTCCAGCGATATATCACATGAGGGGTGCGTGCAAAATTTAGAAAAGTGTCTCACTTGGGAGGGGGGGGGGAGTGGGGGGATGGACCCCAGAGATGCATAACATGAAAAAGAGGTCACAGGCGTTTCAACTTGCAACTTTTTTCTTGAAGGAATTTGACAATATTAAATTTTTTTTTTACCTAAGACAATTTAACGATATTCTTAATATTTTTGCACAATTCGTCAAATGTTCATGGAAAAAATCATGAAATTCGCTAATCAATAGTTGATAAATTATAAAATACAACAATCGATAACGGAAAAATCACGAAATTCATCAAATGGTCTGCACACTGATGTGATGATCAAAAGGGTTTTGAAGTATAGGACAAAATTAGCTTTTGCCAAACAGCGAGTAATACTGAAAATTTGGCAATGGACTTTATTGCCACCACTGGTCAAACATAATAGTCACACTCACCAATTACGATGATTGAATGGAAAAAGATTCTTTTTCTCTGCTGTCGCTCGACAAATTTCGAAACCATTTGGCGAATTTCACGATTTTTTCCCCAAAATTGACGGATTGTGATTTTTTTTCTCGAAGCCATTCGACGATATTTGAAAACTTTTCCCCCCGAAACCAGTTGATGAATTTTGTGATTTTTCCACTGTCGATTAATGAATTTTGCAATTTTTCCGCTATCAATTGACAAATTTAGCAATTTATCGACTATCGATTAACGAATTTCACGATTTTTTCCATGAACGAACAAATTGCGCACTTTCTTCCCGCTAATGTTTGACACATTTCGCCCTTTACAATTCAGCCAATGAGTTGAACGTTGTTTCTTTCCAGAAATGTCAGGAATGAAACAATTATTCTTTAGGATGAATTCCCTTCGTTCGATGCCCCATGTGTGCGATGCATCAACGGACGTCACAGACTTTTTAGGGCACCTGCAGACTAAAAACATCTAACCAATCTTCGCGGGTGAAAAAATCCCAGATTTCGTCAAATGATTGAGGGAAAAACACTAAATTCATCAAAGGATCATGGGAAAACATGACTTTCGTTAAAAGAGCACAGAAAAAACGTGAATTATGCAAAAGGATCGCGAAAGATAAGCAAATTTGTTCAAAGAATCGCTAAAAAGGAAATTTCACCAAAAAATCACGCTTTTTTACTAAATTTAGTCTAAAAATTGCAGAATAAAATGAATTTTATCAAAGAATCGCTGGAAAATGCGAATTCCGTTAAGGATCGTGAGAAAAATGCGAAATTCTTCAAAGGATCACTGAAAAAACATGAATTTCGTCAAAGAATTTCTGAAAAAACATGAATCTCGCCCAATAACAGAAAAATCATGGTTCATAATCATTATATCATACATTATCAAAAAAGGAAATTTCACCAACAAATCACGCTTTTTTACTAAATTTCGTCTAAAAATTGCGGAATAAAATGTATTTTATAAAAGAATCGCTGGGAAACGCGAATTTCATAATCGATCGTTAGAAAAATGCGAATTTCTTCAAAGGATTGCTGAAAAAACGCCAATTTCGTCAAAGGATTGCTGAAAAAACATGAATCTCCTCAAAAGGAAGCAGAGAAAGTGCAAATATCGTCAAAGGATCACAGAAAAACGCAAATTTCGTCAAAGGATAGCAGAAAAAACGTGTATTTCGTCGAAGGATTGCAGTTAAAACATGAATTTTGTCAAATGATTGCTGAAAAAACACAAATTACGTCATAGGATCGCTGAAAAAATCATTAATTTCATCCATCGGCACATAAATATCATGAATTTCGTCTATCAGGGGCATAAAAATCTTTAATTTCGTCGGTCGGGTAGAGAATTTTTTTTTATCAATCGGGCGTGTAAAAATCATGAGTTTCATTTATCGGTCACCTAAAATACACAAAATTCTTGATACGGGCACATAAGAATCAAGAAATCAGTTGATCAGGCACATACAAATCATTAATTTCCTCTATCGGCACATAAAAATCACGAATTTTGTTTATCGGGTGCATAAAAATACTTAATTTCATAATCTTTTACCAAATTTCGTCTAAAAATTGCAGAATAAAATGTATTTTATAAAAGAATCACTGGGAAACGCGAATTTCATAAACGATCATGAGAAAAATGCGAATTTCTTCAAAGGATCGCTGAAAAAACACGAATTTCTTCAAAGGATCGCCGAAAAAACATGAATCTCGTCAATAGGCAGCAGGGAAAGTGCGAAGATCGTCAAAGGATCACAAAAAAAGCAAATTTCATCAAAGGACCACAGAAAAACACAAATTTCGTCAAAAGATAGCAGAAAAAACGCGAATTTCGTCAAATGATTGCTGAAAAAATCATTAATTTCATCCTTCGGCACATAAATATCATGAATTTTGTCTAACGGATGCAGAATTTTTTTTTTTCATCAATCGGGCGTGTAAAAATCATGAGTTTCATTTATCGGTCACCTAAAATTCACAAAAGGGCGCATAAAAAGCAAGAAATTAGTTGATCAGGCACGTAAAAATTATTAATTTCCTCTATCAGCACATAAAAATCATGAATTTAGCAATCGGGTGCATAAAAATACTTAATTTCGTCAGTCGAGTGCAGAAAAAAAAAATCGTCAATCAAGTGTGTAAAAATTATGAGTTTCATTTATCAGGCATGTAAAAATCATGAAATTCTTAAATCGGGTGCATAAAGATCATGAATTTTGTAGGACGGGCACTAAAAATCACAAATTCATCAAGTGGGTGAGTGAAATCACGAATTAGTCAAGTGGGCACATAAAAATCACAAATTTCTTCAATTGAGTGCATAAAAATCGTAAATTTTGTCCCTCAGATGCAGAAAAATCATTAATTTCATCGATCGGGTGAGGAAAAATCCTGAATTTTGTCAAACAGATGCAGAAAAAACACAAAAGGAAAAAAGAAAATCAGAAAATCCTGTATTTGTCCAGTTTTTTTCATATTTTTAATCGCCAGTTTTCTAAGTTTTATCGCCGAGTGCTTATTTTCACCTTTAGGTGGCAATAAAGTCAATCGCCAATTTTCAGTATTGCTCGCTGATAGGCAAGTGCTATTTTTATCCTGACAAAAAGGCTATCGTATCAATGGATGGAAAAGGAAAAGTGTGTAGTGTATATAAATGAATTCTGCATTGACTGTCACCTTGTATAATGACAATTGTGTACAATTTATCGCGTTTGATGGAGTTTTTAAGTTTCAAGTTTAGATTATTATATTATTAGGTAGTTTTTCATTTTATCTTTATTTTATTTTATTGAATCATTGAAGGTAAAACAGATATCTATTTCTGTGTTCATGATTGAGTTCTTTAGATATGTTTTGATTCTTCGTATATTGTTAGCAAAATTATTTAGTGCACATAATATAATTGTAAAGCATGCTTTATATACATTCTGGTGCATTTTATTAGTTGAAATTTGTTACATTTTTCGAAATGATTGTTGAATTTTGTCATCTTTTTTCCCGCAACCAATCAATAAATTTCATGATGTTTTATTGGTGATTGGTTGCGGGAAAGTATTGTGAAATTCAACAATCATTCAAGAAAATGTAACAAAATTCTACTAACAACAGGAGCCTCTAAACAAACCAGTTCAAAATATGCATTCATATACATTAGATGCTGTACCATCTGTCCATTTACATATTAAAATGTGTACTAAATGATATAAAACATTTTAAAAACTGAAATTTTACACTTACATCTTAATTGTAAGTTTCATTGTTTACATGAGTGGATTTTAAGGAGTCTACTGCATATATATATACACATATACTAAAATTATCTATCTAAATCCATTTGAATCATTGAAAGTTTTGTTAAGATTTGATCGTATTTCAATCTTTAGAATGCTTTTCTATTACCCGACATAATACCAATAAATTGTCATACTAAAGTTCCAAAACCTTTAAAAAAATTGTCAACAAACCAAAAAATTCCATGCAAAACACATCCATACACACTATCATAACAAAATCATCAAAATGCACAGGTGGTAAAGCTGTTTAGAAGCTCCTGTTGTTAGTAGAATTTTGTTACATTTTCCCGAATGATTGTTCAATTTTGTGATCTTTTTCTCTCAACCAATAAATAAATTTCACGATGTTTTATTGTGATTAAACTATGAATTTTGTTATTTTTTTACATATAAACACAATTGCCGACTCAGCAAGTTTCTGGATTTGTCCATGTTAGTGAAACTTTTTTTTTTTTTCATGCAACTGCTGGTCAAATTTTTAAACAATTTTTACAGCCGAATGCAACTATTAAAACATCTGTAGTATTATATTCAAAAAGGTAAATTTCAGCTTTATAAATCCTAATAAAAACTCGACCATTACTTTTTGGTTTAAGCAATTTAAAGTAGCAAAATATACATACGACATATCCAAAGAATTCAATCATGAACACAGAAATACATATGTGTTTCTATGTTCATGAGCTCAATATAACAAAATAAATAAAGATAAAATGAAAAAATACCTAATATTTATAGTAATCCAAACTTTGAAACATGCTGCTTACGATGACTCCCGACTAAAGATCTCAGAGACAGGAAATGCCCTCACCTCATTGGCTGAAACAAATCTGTCTGTAGAGAGTAAAAGCCTCTAGCTGATTGGCGGAATGCTCGCGCATGCGTATAAAAGTCAAATTCGCATGAAAAACGAAATACCAGGTTAGCTTTAAATAGATGGATTGTATATGCTTGATTTTTTGAATAAAATCTTCCGTTTATTTAATAGTTAATGTAGAATCTGGTAAAATATCTCTTAAGAAGGGAACATAAGCTTTTTCTAAAAAGTAAGTTGGTCTTGAGCACTTTAAAACTATAGGACGTAATGGCATGTTGCTTTTATTATATTTTAGCCTTTCAATAATCCTAGGAATAACAGCTAATTTATGTACTTTTATAATTTTGGTATTAATAGTTTCGGTAAATTAAAAGATGCCGCATCGTTACATATTGTATTTTTGCGTGTTAGTATCTCTATGGTTTCTCTTATTATGGATGGATAGTATAGACTGGAGGGAAATATTATTTTACTTTCATTGAAATTTATTTGGATGGTTTCTTCTTGATATAATCTTGCCAAGGCTGTAGTTTTTCTATTATATTTAATATTAGCTACATGCTATTTTTTCTGTAATTAAATTTTCTGCTGCTGATGCCTATGTGGTAATTTTTGGATCCATCTGTTTAATAAAAGGTAAACTACTAATTTACTACGCGTAACTTTACAGTTAAACATGAGAGTACAAATGATTATAAGATAGAAAAACATACAATACCTTTTTGACTAATATTTTATGTGGCTGCCTTTCGTTACTCAGTTAATCCCCTTTTTGTAAATAAGATATTCACTTTGTGAGACTGCTTACGTCAATCAAACCGAGTGCATTGCTGATTCGTAATTTTAAATCAGAAATATGATTCGAAAAAATCTGATCATTGATAATTCCATATGCTGAAATTTTGGGTTGAGAGGTTGGTAATCACGACGGCAATAGAATAACAACTCCTAGACTAGTCTAAACTTAGAATTCAGCACTGAGGTAAGACGTATATCCGCAAAACACATGATCAGGTACTACTAATATTTCATTGACTGATACATTACAATTTATATTTCGTAAATTATTCAGGTACGAAATTGCTCAACTAATTTTTGATCACCTTGTATAACTAAAGTAATGCATACGTTTAATATACAAGAAAACTACATTGAATAAATTAAATTTTAATGTAGGCAAAAAAAAAAACTTCAGTTTGTTAATGATTATTACAAAAATATTTGAGCAATTTTTTATAGAATAATTTTTACTAATTATTTTGTCATAATTATTTTACGTCAAAGACCTAGGTTAATAGTAGACAAATATAGATTTCTTTTATGTGTACACATAAACAATGCGCAAAAAAGTATTGAATATTTATTTGTATTTAAATAATAACTCTATAATTAATAATAGTTAATTAAATAATAATTAATAATAGTTTACTTTTGTGTCTTCATAATTGAAGCATTTGAAGGAAAATTATTATTAGCATAAAATAATGTTTAAAATCCAGTTCTGAGTGTGAATTCAAAAACTATAATTTTATCAAACTCTCGAATTTTTATAGCAAACATTTATCTAAATTGGAAAGTATTTGAATACTTAAATCCGTCTTACTGGACATGTTAAAATAAACTTTCAATTCTATTTACCAAATGATAAAGTGAATACATTGTTTTGAATTACAATAAATCGCGAATATTAAGTGCTTCGTTTTGGGAGCAAAATTTAAATAAGCTTAGGGGAGTAATTTATTTTAATACGAAACAAATTTAGATTCTCTATTTTGTCATTAAAGTATTTGCATGTAAACAGTGTAACGTTTGTGTAAGAGACCTTGCGAAAGAGAATGCAGTTTTGTGTAAATGAAGAATGATTTCTTAATTCTAAAACTGGCGCAGTACTCAATCGTGTAGCATAATTTGTAAAATTAGATTAACTTATTTTAAATACTTTATTTGAATTGTAGAAAAGCATCTGTTTGTATGTACAATAATGTTCTATTGTTTTAACAGCGATTAAGCATCAAAATATTTAAATTGTTTAATTAACTATGTTTTTAATCACTTTGCGGAGACCATTTCAATAATTTTAATTGCTAATTTTCTTTATTTTCCTACTAGCAGATCAGCCCGGTATTGTCCAGTCCCGTCAAAAAATAATACGAAACACGAAATCACTCTAAAAATCGCAGCACGAAACCCTTGCTCTGGAATAAACTTTCGTCTTTCGGAAATTAAATAGAGAGATTTACCCGAAGCGGAAGTAAATTTAATACCAACCCCTCAAATGTCTGGATCATTTGATTCAAAACGGGTCAGTTTTTGTCAAAAAAAAAAGTTACCGTCGGATTTTCACAAAATTTGCATTTTCAGAACCAGAAACATAACTTGTGAGTTTCGATTCAAATAAGCCAATACTTTGCTTAATACTCGAGGATACATGGAAATGAAACTTTTTCGTTCTCTGGGATTATCAAATCGGTAACATTCTTGTGCGGTTGCAATAAAAATAGTTATTTTACGCGCATCAAAATCTTTTAGTTCCACCGCCAGGGGATGCATTTTGTTCCAAAAAATATACCACACGTGTCCCCGCTGCCTAAGGCATGTCGTGCACGCTCGAAAAATCTTTTAATTCACCGAAGGATTTTCACAAAATTTGCCTTTTCGGAACCAGAAACATAAACTGTGAGTTTTGATTCAAATAATCCAATACTTTTCTTACTACTCGAGGATAAGTGAAAATTAAACTTTATCGTTTCCTGGGATTATCAAATCGGTAACTTTATTTGTTGATTGCAATAAAAATAGCTATTTTAGGTGCATGAAAATCGTTTAGTTCCACCACCAGGGGATGCATTTTGTTCTAAACAAATTATCCCACACGTGTCCCCGCTGCCTAAGGTGTGTCATGCACTCGCGAAAATCTGTTAGTTCCACTTTCCATCGCCAGGGAGTACCAAATCTATGTCTTAAATAATTAGCTATATCTTAATTAGTTCATGTTAAGTTGAATGAATCGATTCCCGTTGAAATCGGACCCACAGAACCCGAGAAAATAAATCACCCCCTGGCGATTTATGGAGTGTACCCATAAATGGTGGTAACCAAGGGCTGAAAAAATTATACCTGGAAGACCTCGGAATAATGTCAGAAAAGATTTCGTTTGAATCGGACCAAGATTAAATGCAAAATCTTTTAGTTACATTGTACACCGCCAGGGGGTGCACTTTGTTCTAAACAAACCTTTTTCCGAACGAAACTTCTGAACGTGTCCCCGCTGCTTATGACAACGTATAGAAGGCGTTCTGTGCTCGCGCACAAAATCTTTTAGTTCCGCTTTCCACCGCCAGGGGGCGCCATATCTATGTCTTAATTAGTTATCTATATCTTAATTAGTTCATGTTAAGTTGAATGAATAAATTGTCGTTGCTTAATTATCGTTGCAATCGTACCCATTTTGTGAATCAGACAAATTTTAAATGCAAAATTGTTTAGTTTCCCTTCCCACCGCTAGGGGTGCACTCACAAGGAAGGTCTCCATAAGCGCATACTCAGAAAATTTTGAAAAAATTACAGAATATTCTTCTCATGAGGATATATACGTTTATAAAAAAATTTGCTGCGGATATAACGTCCGTAAAAAAATTATGAAAATTTCGTGTTTTGGCGATTTATTGCTGGGTTGGCGACACAATGAAATTAAAAATACATATATGCATTTACGATAAATTCTCTTTTCGGAAAAACGTTTCCTTCTCTTTGTACTGAACTAGTTAAAGTAAGTTTAACTTAAATAATTTCACTTTTATAACTACGGTTTTGCCATATATATTTATATGTACATCTAAAAGAAAATTAACGATCGCATTCTACTGTTTAGAACAAAATTTGAATGGATTAAAATTGCTTTAAACTAAAAATCAATTGTGCAATTCTGAGCACTGTCAATTTGTCATCGATATTGTTAGTGCCGGAGACAACTAGAGAAAAGTCTTTTTGCCGTGGAAACAATGACTTATTCAAAGTCGAAATGTATAATGGAAGAGTGTTTGATCGGACATTTACTGTTAAAATACACTTAAAACTTAACCAGACTTCAAAACTGTATAAAATTAAATAACTTCAGCAATAGTTAATTTGTATATGTATTACATAACTTTATAGAAAAAATAATAAACTATTTAAGCGTTGAAGTTTAAATTCATAATGTGCTACGCATTTAAACACTCATTTAACCAGAAATTTTCAAATACTGTAAAATCGCTTGCATTTGGCGACGAAAAAGTTTTGCTCGCCAAATCGCGTCTTGGGTCAAATAGTCGAAAGTATTTTATTTTTTTACAGATTTTCTGCTGGGATTCCGCAGCTAAATTTGACTGATCTTTTATTACGTACATGAGTAGCTTCATTAGGATTTAAAAAAAAAATATTCTGAGTATGCGTTTTAAGGAGATCTTCCTTGTCAGTTCTAAATAAAACTCTTTCCGATCAAAACTCCGGCATGTGACCCTACTGCCTACGACACCGTATAGCAGGCGTGCTGGGCTCGCCCTGCAAAATCTTTTAGCTCCATTTTCTACTGCCAGGAGGCGCTAAAACTGTATCTTAATTAGTTATCTATACCTTTATTAGTTCGTGTTAAGTTGAATGAACTAATTCTCATTGAAATTGGGCCCATAGAACCCGAGAAAATACCCCTCCCTGGTCATTAATGTTCAGATATAGTGGTAACCAAGGGCTGAAAAAATATATACCAAAGTTTATCTAGTATCTAGGGACCTGAGAAAAGGTTTCGTTTGAATCGGACTAATAATTAAATAGTTCTGATGTTGGAGGGTGAGAGTTTCTACAACCGACTTCTTATTATATTAATTAACATGTATTTTTTTAATTATTCAACTTATTTTACTTTTAAAAGCAAAAATATTATTTATAAATTTTAAAGTAAAATTAAAAAAGAATTATGTTAAAAATAACAAACCCATGCCGTGGTCAATACATTGAAATGAAATATATTCATTTCTGTCTGACACTTTATATGTAAACGATAATATAATATTTCTAATTTTTTCATATGTAATTTCTGATATGTCATATTCTGTTATGAATACGAAAGATACATTTTTTAAACATGAAATTCTTTAACAGAAATATCTCAAGATTTGTTTCATCTTGTAGAAAAAATTCGTCACGCACAAATAAGTGTACTTTATTTAAAATTCTGTCGCATACAAAAAATCTAATAACGTCAGAGGGAGAGTAGTTGTAATTGTATTTCTCTATGTAATGGAAATGTCTTGGAAAAAATGTCAAAAATGTCGAAATTTGGAAATTTTTCATAAAGAATATATTAAAATGGATACTGTGTATCGTATATTATTTTTTGAAAAATTGTATATTTCTAATATGTTATTTTCAGAAATATGTTTATTAAAGTATCGTAATATATATATTTACACATATTTCTTTAAACAAAATATGATAGTATGTATCTGAACTATTGGAAAGCAGTGTTAAGGTAATTTTTAACACTAAAATCCATTATCTGCAAAGAAAACCATTAATGTTATTTAGAAACTTGTTTTAAGTTATATAGAGTCGCACACATTTGCGTTTAGATTATGAAATGATTCATCTTTGTTTATAGATAAATTATTGATGCAAATACAGCATTGGCCTAAAATATCGAGTACTCTCATATTTCTATGGTTAAAAGCAATTATCAGATATAAATGTTTAACTGCTTACTATTAATTATTAATTTTTTAAAGTTATTAAAGTGTTTAATAATGAAAAAAAAGAATATGTTAACTTTTAATTAAACCATTTGATTGTAAAATGAGTTTCATTTTTATAAAATAACTAAACTACTTTGTTTTCCTGGAAGTATTTTTGTTGTGTTATGTTATTCAATTAGTTACATTGAAAATTAGAATAATTCCTGCACTAAAAACCAAAACCTTAAAAATTTCGTTGTGAGTGATGGAAATTATTAACAGTTTTTTTTTCTAAAAACTGAAGATGTATGTACTTAAAGTGATAGAACACATAAAGGGTTATAAAAAATCTTTTAATATAAAGATCGACATGTTCCGATCGCAAAAACGGTGACATTTTCCTGATCAAAATGATAAATAAACGATTCTCGCAAAATTTAAGAAAATGAACAATGAACATAAACCACGAAATCATATGTATACCAAGAGCAGGTGCTTAACAATGGTGAACAGTAAACGTGAAAATTAATATTTTCTTATTGCTTTTTTAATTTGTAAAGCAGCTTCTGCCAAATTTTAGGCAATCAAAAGAAGCTGATTCATTGCATATATTCTCGCTACGCATATAGATTTATTTCTATTGATTCACTCATAATGAATGGGTATTAAAGTCTTGATGAATAAATTATTTTGCTAAGTATTGCTAAAGCTGCAACTTTTCTGTCATATATAATATCTGCCATATGTTATTTTATTCTCGTTTTAAACTTTCTGTTTAGCATTTCTGTATAATATTTTAATGCTCCATCTACCCTTGTGCACGGGATTTATAAATTATGTGTTCTGTTTTATCACTTTATGCATATACATCTTTAGTATAATATTAAAGAATGATTTTCTTCTAGATTTAGATAGATTTTTTTTCTGTTATAAAAAATGAAAAATTTAAATACTTTAAAAAATGTATATGATTTTTCTCATTTTTTTATTAATGCATGTTAAAAACTAAAAAAGTAAAAAATACATTTTTTACTACATTTTAATATGTAATTTTTTATTTAATATTTTTAATAGGAAAAACCTTTCTTTGTTATTTTCACTGCTGCATTCCAAGTTCTTTATATTTTGACATTTTCTGAACTTCTAGTAAAATAGAATACTTTGGTAATCTTTTTAAACGAAGCTGATTTTTAAAGCAAGTTAAAAGGCTTAATTAAAGATATAACTGTTTTTTGTCTTTTTTTTTTTTTTTTTTTTTTTTTTTTACAAATTTTAATAACTTAGGTAAGAAATTCTTAATCGAATAGAATTAGCTATTTTTCCGACTAACATTTTTAAAGATGTATCAAATACACAGAATGGTTCTTAATACATTTGGCCAAGGCTGTATCAAATTTTGTAGAATTCTCTTCTCTTTTAAAAACTATGTTTTAAGAAAATAAATTAAGTGATGTTTTTATGAATTAATATATATATACAAATCTTATGATACACAGCTTTCCACATGTCCAAGTAATGTCGCATTTTTATGAAATACAATTTGCCATGTCGTCCCACCTCAAATGAAATATGTATGCATAAACTAATATCATTGCGCATTAATTTGATCTGTAGATTAGTAAAAATTTAGAAAAACTTTAGTCAATTCACAAAATAATAATAGAAAAATGTAACGCTTCAGAATGTAAACTGATATTTAAACTTTGTACATTTACCGTTATTAAAAACATAAGAAAAATGACTAAATGAAAAATTTGTTCTGCAAAAATAAAAAATAATGTAATGTATATTTTAATTAATATATTACAAAATATGAATTTATTCCTTCATAGTATCTATGATGAATAGTAGAGAACGATGCAACATGTGAAATATAAATCGATAAAAATAAATCTAAGATATGGTAAAGTATATGAATTTTAAATACCATATTTTGGAATAGGAAAGTGTTTGTAACAACCAAAAGAACTATCTTTAATATTTTTTCAGATATAATTGGACTACTTGAGAAGAGCTGCTAGAATACTCCGAATAGAAAAAAAGAAAAACACAGAAATGAGAAAAATTATGAAAATAGGTAGAAATAATATAAATTGTATAAACCAAAATCAGACGCGTTAAAATAATTAATAAAGAGAAATTGCCGAAAGTTGTTATGAAATGGAAATCACCTGGCAAATGGAATAGACAGAAGCCTAACACAAAATAGAAAGAAAGATTAGAAAAGTTCTTGAACAAAAACAACACAGAGAAAAACAAGGCATTCGACAGAGCACATTGGAAGAAAAAGTTAAGAAGATTTTGTTCGAAAGAAGCTTTCAACTCCGATGAAAAGACAGATAGAAAAAGGCTTTCTGGCCTGTACCGGCGGGAAAGAGTAGCTTCCATAGTCCATTTTTTTAAAAATTCAACTAATTTTACTCAAACACCCGAAGCAAAATTGCTTGGAACTTGATAATACTCAATCCTGGTGTTCCTTACTACTGAATTTGAATGCGAATTCCAGCATGAGAATTCCAGCATAACAAAAATCAGATTGTTTCAAAATGTCAGCCACCCTAGAATTTCAAACTGCCATATATCATTTGTTTTTTAAGATAAAGCCAAAAGAAAAAATGTTCCAGAATCCTTGTATCACGGTCTAACACTTAACGGAAACAAAGTTTACAATTTATAATGTTTTGTACATGTTTTTGAATTTCTTAAAAAAATAAAAAATAATAACTTGGCACCATTTTGAAACAAGATGGCGCATGAAGCTGGTCATATCGGTTCATAAATACAGGAGTTACAGCATAACAAATATCAGATTGTTCCAAAATCTAAGCCACCCTAGAATTTCAAACTGCCCTATCTCAGTCATTTTCTCATATATAGCAAAAGCAAAAAAATGTTCCGAAATCCTTGTATCACGTTTTAACATTAACAGAAATAAATTTTTCAATTTATAATTTTTCTTCACATATTTTTGAATTTTAAAAATTTTTAAATTTTTAACTGGCTGACATTTGGAAACAAGATGGCGGATGAAGTTGGCCAACGAACTCGGTCGAGACATCGGTATGACCTACACACATACTCAGTCACATGCAAATCAGTTCATAAATAAGAGAGTTACAGCATGACATATGTCACATATTTATATATAAATCAACATTTGAACGGAGGGGGGTTTGGTTTTCTGGGGGTCATGATCGGTGAAAATATACCAAAATTTTTTGGAATTGCTTTCCTCCGAATGGCTGCAATAGTTAGCGTTTTGTAATAAAAGCTACCAAAAAGACAAATGTTTTTTTTTTAATTTTTTAAGTTAAAGTGCTATTAATTACATGAACACCAAATAAGACACCAAATATAAAACAATTTTTAAATTTAAATTTCTTAAATTACTATAAAAATTGCATATTTGGAAATAAACTGTGATTTTTTTAAGTATATAAACTACATTTTAATAATTTCAATGGAGTACAAAAGAGATGTCCATGCGCTAAAAAATTATCACAATCACACATTTTAATATCATAACTTATTCAAAGCTACTGACTTAAAACGGAGACATAATTCAATTATAAGGAACCTTACTTAACAAATGAAATAAAGTAAAAAAAATAAAATAAAAAATGTATTATGTTACGTAATATTTTTTCAAATAAATATTTGTGAACTGATATCATTCTTATTATATTTAAGCAATTTTATAGCAATTTTTTAACGAGACATTGTGACTGCATCGCTTGATCTTGACAAATAAATATTTGAGTAAATATGAGTACTTATATAACAGATATAGTGATTAATGTTCGGAAAAATATCTAATAGTAAATAATTAGAAACCAGTTAATTAAAAAAACAAATTGTAGCAAAAACAAATTGATGTATAATTTGGTAAATGTTTTATCGTTAAAGCAACAAAGTATAAACATATTTTTAAGATTAAAGTTTCATATTCCAGGTAGACGACGGAAAACTATATTCTCAATTATAAAAGTTCTGTAAGCATACTTTAGTTCCAATATAGCTTATCTAAAGTAGTAACTAGCTAAGGTAATTTAAATCTTGCAGGGTGTTTTATCGCACTTCATTTGCTAATAATGTTATTTACTTATGAAGTTTCAAAGTTAATAAATATATTACAATCTTTGGCATAAATTAAAAAAAAAAATATTTTAGTTTATCCAAAACATTATGTATTTAGAAAATGTATCAGAGAACACGACAATCAGATGTATTGTATGTAAAGGATAGCTGCAACCTTAATATTCTAAAGGCGCCGTATTTGTGTAAACATAATTAGCATGGCCAAAATTGTTCTGACGTGTTCCGTTGAAAATGCCTTTCCTAACAATGTGTCGCTAATGCTGGTATTCATTAAGGGGACCAAAAAGTTGGGAATGACAAAAATTAACTCAAGTTAGATCGTGGATTAGGAACCTTGTAATTAAGTTAGACTATTATTTCTTTTAATTAATTTATTTATGTTTTATAGAAATAAAACAATATTTGAAAATTGTAAACTTTTCAATATTATACGACAATACCAGTTTATCAAAACTAGTCTAGGTTCCATCTTTTTGAGTCGTCATCTCTTTTTTATACTTCTTATTGCGTTGTTTATCGATTTTTCTAAAAAAACAAACACAAATTTTTTAACAAATTGAAAACTTATAATAAAAATGCAAAATTCATAAAAATATGTCATGTTTTTTCGTTATAATTAAAAAAATATTGTTTGTTTTTCAGATATAGTTTAGAGAAAATTTTATTTCTTTTATTTAAATAAAAAGAATTAAGTAAATCCGTTAACATAAAAAATATCGTGTCAAAAACTTTGAAAAACAGTGTTTCGAGGTAATTGAGTTTATAGAATTACCTTCTCCCGGTATCGAATGTCTCGCGGCTCAATATCCATGTCTCGTAAAACCGTAATTTTCATGTACTGTACGATATTCTTTAAAATGCAAACATTTAAAACAAATAATAATAATGATTACATTTCACCTGAATTTCAAAACTGTCTGGTCCACTTAAAGTAGAGGCCATGTTAAGAACCTAGAAAATCACGTACAGCATTAAAAACGCTGTGATTTCCAAAACAATGTATGAAATACAATAATGATTTTCAAATTAAATGTTTTAAATAATATATTAAAATATATATGAATTAATTAAATGATAACGACACTACTGTTTTTTTTAAATATAATGCTTATGTGTACTTCACGCGCAAAAGTTAAAAAGTCTATTAAGATAAAAATTGTACCTCAGTAAACTAAACAGGTCAATCGGCCAAGTCATTCGGCCAAGCAGATAAGTAATTATGAAAGTGGAAAGTTTTAGAGCTTCTAATGTTAAATTCATTTTTATTCGTTGCAAAACAGGTTGTAATACGGGTAGTTTTTAAAGCATAACTCAAGAATTACTTTGCAGAATGAGCTCTAATTTTGGATTAATATATTTGAAGCTTCTAGAAATCGATTTCTGTTACAAAAATCTCTAGGTTGCAATTCATATTTTTTGCGAACATTAATTTCAAATAATATATATTTTTGAAAAAATTATACATAGTAACCTGTGACTGTTTTTCGTGTGTTTTTAAAATGAAGTATAGAATTTGGTGCTTCTGTACCGAATAAAAATTGAGATGCAGTTATCATGTTTATCGCATGGAACTTAGAACGGCAGTGTCTTCCGTTGAGGACAAAAATCGAATTTAAATTATCATACTTTTTCAAATAATATCAAATCATACTAAAATTCAATTTTATTCAATTTTATTCCACGGGTACCATGATGAAAAGCACTACATGCACTGTAAAAAATTGCTGCAGTAAAATTACTGCAGCAGAAATTCCAGGCAATGTCCATAACAAAACGGGTTTTGTCCCTAGATAAGCGATCTTTGTTCTTACATAAACAGTTTTTGCCCGTACAAACATGAAATTTACGGAAATTGCCCGTTTCCCTTGAAAAACGTGCATTTCTCACAAAATTACGGCAGCAATTCACGGAGAATGCCCGTGAATTTACAATTCTTTTTTACAGTGTAAGAGCTATCCATTGTACCATAAAATTTAGTCATCCATTTATTTCAACATCCAATCAACTAAATATTAATTTCCATGGAATTCTGTGCATTATCTTTCAATATGCCAAAGCACATAAAATATTTTATAACACACAGATATGCATATTCATATATATGCATCACAGACATATATCTGTTCAAAAATACTCAAACCGTACTCAAGACATGTCTTATTATATAGCTCCAGCAAAATTGGAAAACGAAAGTTTTCACGAATCAATATTGTCTTCTTATACCCATAGTAGAAATTAAAATTAAATAATCCGTAAATTGGAGTAATATCCATTTTTTCGAGTCAATGCGGGATCTTGTACATCGTTTAATTAAATAATTTTACTGGTTCAAAATTTAATATTTCATTCATGGGACAGTTTATAACATTTTCACTTTTACTATATCTTTCTTCTAACAATTTTAAACACATAGTATAATTTTGTTCTGTCAGATCAAAATAAGATACAATATTACATGAAAGTCCGGACAACAATGACTTAAGGTAAGGAAACTTTTCAATTTTTGACAAGGATTCATTCGTATCTATCGCGCTTTTAAATAGGTTAAAAAATTCTACTCTACTTCTGTCAGATCAAAATAAGATAGAATATTACATGAAAGTCCGGGCAACAATGACTTAAGATAATGAAACTTTTCAATTTTTGACAAGGATTCATTCGTATCTATCGCGCTATTAAATAGGTTAAAAAATTCTAAGAACTCGATTGCATCACCAGTAAATTTTCTATATTTAATGTAGGCAGCTTTACTGCCGATATTGATTTACTTACCGGTTTTTGAACCATAACTTGTACCTATTAAATATTTTTGTTCAGTTTCGATTTTGCATTTTTTTAATCTCCTTTTAATTTTAAATTCCAAACTTAATTTTGTCAGAAAAATCTTCAACTGATTCTATTTCTTTTTCATATTCAGTTTTATCTTTTTTTTAAATCATCAATTCCGGAATCCAATTCCTTAAGTATAATTTCTTTTTCATTTGCAATTACCAGACATTCCATTAAAGAATCACAGTCAGTATTGTCTATATCAACTGACAAAAGAATGCATTACATTTTGTAATTAATGACCGCTGTTCGAACAGTAGCTATTTTACTTTTGAGATTTTCAAGTGCATCCATATTTATGAGTTGGATTCCAAAACACAACAGAAGAAAGTTTTAATTTGAGTATTCAAGTTCAATATAAATCAATATTCATGCAGAATAAAAAAGGTACCTGTATGTCCCGTGTTTCGGCACTATGAAGAAAGACGTAAATAATCCAATAGTTCACGTTCAATAATTTTTCATGAAAGTCAATTTAGGGAGTCAATTCTGATTCTCTAAATCAAGAGTAAAGCATTTTTATTCAAATTTACAAATAATTCGGATGTTCAGGTGCAAAAACGAAATGTTCTTTTGTGTCTTTTAAAATTACAGAAAACACATCATTAGTTAATAAATTTCCAGGTTATATAACATAAAAACCTTAAATATTTACACTATATACAATATTATATTATAGAATAAACATCTTATAATTCCAGAACTCGTGCATTTTAAATATACTTATTTCTTTATAGGAACAAGGCAATTTAAAGACAATGGGAAGTCATTTTCACTTCCATTAGGAAGGAACAGCCTGCTATCAATGTCAATGTTAAGATTACAACTAGATTAAAAAATAATTTATTTCATTTCACTTCTCCTCTGGGCCAGATCTTATGATCTCAGCGTCAGACGGGGGCGAAGCAAGAGGTCGCGAAGAAAGGTTATATAAATATTCCACAAATACAAGCTGTATGTCTACTTGATGTGTTGCATTTAAATTGCAGGGGATTTTTCATTGTTTGGGAGAAAAATAAACCAAATTTTTCTGTAATCTCGAAAATATTCGTAATATTTTTTAAATACTAAATTTTACATATGAAATTATGTATGAAATGTATTTTAACATTTTTTAAATTGTAATCATATTTTCAGTCACGTCTTGTCAAAAGCAGGACTGAAACTGCGCGGAAATTTAATACTCTGTTGGTTATGTGTTGTTTAGCAAAGTGAAAATTAATCTACATCCTTTGTCAGTGTTATTAAATTTACGCGCAGTTTCAGTCCTGCTGAAAATTTAATTGGAAATTTAGATATTATCCCATGCTGGGAATTTATTCGTCTCATGTACGCCACTGGGTAGTGTGCTCATGTGCGACATTTCATCTTGCACTGTGAAGCTGCAGCCTTGCCATCGTATGTGAAGAATGTCAGACTGGATGTCGTTCAGATGGCTTAAATGGTAAAGCACTTGTTACACTATACCAGGGTATATGCGTTCGATCCCCGGTTGCGACACATTTTACACTCTGTTGGTTATGCGTTGTTTAGCAAAGTAAAAATTAATTCACATCGTTTGTCAGACTTTATTTATTTCTTAACTAAAGTAATGAAAATAATTCATTTTTTTTTCTTTTGTACCATTGTAGATCAATCTGTTGATTTTTTATTTAATACTGTAGTTTTTATAATTTTAAAATTGACTCTTTCAAACATGACAGAGCCATTTCGATGACATATTTAGAATAAAAAATGTGAAATTAATAAAATTCACTCTTTAATATTATTTTCTTTTGACAATCAGTGTAATTGGTATCCTTTCTATCCACAATTCATTACATTCTTCAGTAGTAGATATGAAATGCAAATACGTAAGCAGATTGTGCAATAATAGATTTACAGTGAAATAAAGTTTGAGTAAATTTCAATTATTCCGAGATTTAAAAAAAAAAATTGAGATTATTTACTATTGATTTTTAGTTAAAATTATAATATATTTTATTATGTTTTAAAATGTTATTATTGAAACATTAATCATTCGACAGAAATGTTATAAACACGTGCTTAATTCAAAAATGATAAATGTTTGGAGAAAAGTGTTCTCCATGGCCAGTTAATGGTTCTATAAAATATAAACAAAGCCAAATTTTCATTTATCTTTCTTCTTTTGAATCTTTCTTTTTTCAGAAGTATGTCCAGAATAGTTTTATTTTCTATAAAATATAACTTTATTGTATAATAAAAGCAAATTAATTATATTTAATGATCAGATTTTTTTAAAAAGACTGTTGTTGAAAATTAAGATAAGACTTCGCGTTTTATAGTATAATTGTATAATTAAATAAAGAACGATTAAGTAATTTTTAAATTTACATAAATGCTGCAAATACTTATGCTACAACTAATCTTTTTAGCACCAGGATTAGAAAAAATCACTAAACATTTTGATATAACTTTGTTATACCCTCTCAATTTAATTAATGGAACTGATAGAAGTATTACCAGGTGATTAAAAAGACAGGTAAATGTATAAGATCATTAATGCACAAACTAATGAAGAAATATATATATTATTTGCATAGAAATGGTAGAGATCAAGCCAAAATTTATGTCAACGTACCATTAATTATACAGTATAATGCAGAGTTTATGTTCTCTACTGTTAGATACGCTTCGCTTTTTCTCATGAAGTGTATGTAGAAAAAACGAGAATTGTAAAAGCTGCAATCACAGATTCTGTCATGTGATAAGACATATCAGATGCTTCCTCAAAAACAGGCTTTTCAAAAAGGAAAACAGTCGAAAACAAACCGCGTAACACTTTGACTGTCGTAAATTCATCAATGCAGATATTACTGTGGTTGTATCTCCTACGACAGACGGCAGCTCACCAATCAGAGCGCTCTGAAAATAGTTGTTCTCAATTCTGGGAATAAAGCCATTTTTTTAAACTTAGAAGTGATCCTCAAATGTTCAGCTTATAGTTTGCATTTGCGGATCCCATTCGGTCTTTAAATAATCCTATTTGCAGTGCGAAAGATGGGCAACCAGACAAAATACAATTTGTACGATAGTACGTGTGATTGAAACGTAACGTGTTTCATTAGGTCTTTGGGCTATCTATCAGTAAGAAACATTATTGCCAGACTAATCATCTCACTGCTCAAATCATAAAACAACTTTTTCTTTTTCGGTGAGGTATTCACATGTTTCACAAGGCATCTTTCAATGTTAGTAATGAGGCTGATCGTTTGCGGATACATTTTACTGTAAGTAATCTGATACACAAGTGTTACAAGGTGTAATGTCGAAAGGTATCAGTCGGTATACACATGGAAGGCTTGACTGTGAAACGTTTTACTCCGAATACTGAGCGTACACTTTTAAAAATTGGTAGCAAACTGTCCAGTCATTCTACCGTTTTCATAGATAACGGTTACATAACCGTAATTTAACGCTATTCTGAACATATTTTTGCCCATATTTTGGTATGAATAGTGTTAAATTATGGTTCTGTAACCGTTTTCTATAAAAACGGTCGAATGACTGGACAGTTTGCTACAAAGTTTTAACTTTAATTTGTAGTAGTCATTGCAAGGGCTCAACAGCATGGCGTTGTATTGCATCGATTGAACACAGAATGATCATCGTTATATGTCTCATTAATAATATTGTAGGCAAGATCTTTCCTTTGGATCAGGTTTACAACCTGTTTTGTAACACAAAAATGCTGCCATAATTTACAAAAGGAACAAGTCTAGTATTCGTTTTTGGTATTCGAACAAACCACCTGGCTTTTCCTCGTATATTTTTGTACATAAAGCATATACTGACAAAAAGTTAAACAAAAATCCCGCAGTGTTATGGGAATATCGTAAATTAAAATAAATAATCACTTTTTCTTTGAATTTTCAATGCATTAAATTAAATATTTCATATTTGATATTAAAATAAACGCCAGAACTCTCCTTTTTAAAGTTACATAAAAATTTGTATAATATAAATGTAATAAATATTTTGCGCACAACCATACATTTCTATCTGTAAACATAACAAAAATTCAGAAAAAATTTCAAAATATTTTGTTTAAAAAAATTATAACATTCTTTAACAAAAGTATTGATCGCTATCGTCTAAAATCGGAAAAAAAATATACTTTATATTTTCAACACAATGAAAAGTAATTTTTATATATGATAACGAAACATAAAAAAAATAATTGTTAAGTTTTAGAGTTATGTAATAAGATGACTTCTTAAACGCGTTTAATAGTTTTTCTGTACACACGCAGACAGTTGTTTCTATACAAACAACAAAAAGTGATAAAATATAAGATTGTTTGTTTAATAAAATCCAAACTTTCTTGTAACACATTATTCACCGCCGGGTTTAACATTGTATCTAATATAAATTACCCCACCAAAAGCTGGTATTTATTTGCTGTCTTTTTACAAAATTTCAACAAAAAAAGTCAACTGCAGCAGTCATTTTCTAGATATTTTTTATATGACTTATTATGAGTAAAGGAAACTTTAATTTATTTTTCTAAGTAAATTATTATATAGTGAAAAACTTATGCACGAAAAAAAGGGATATTAAAGAAACTTTTTTCTTTCTTTATTCATGAAAAACCCAATATAAGTATTTACATTTTTTGCATCAAGTAAATTATACTTCCTAGCTTTTTATACGATTTTGCTAAACCGTTTTTTTAAGGTTTTATTTTTTCTTATTTTTAATGCCATTAAAAGTAATAATTTTTCTTTATTTTTAAAGGGGTCTAGAGCATATTTATAAAATTTGTTTTAAAAGTATTATTCATGTAAAATTGTCTACAGTTCAAATTTTCAAACGTTTCTATGGAATACGAAAAAAAAAAATTATAAAAGGGATATTGAATATATCCGTAAAAAAGTCAGTGCACTTTGTATTTAAACCTTACAATAAAAGTTGTATTTTTACCAACTAAATGAATCGTTCTCATACCGTGAATCGAACACAGAACCTTTGCAATAAATTATTCACACTCTTCCAATAGAGCTACTTGTAACGATATCCTCACCGAAAAAATTCACTCTGTTTCTAGGTAGCTCAAATGGAAGAGTGTAGGCAATATAATCTAAAGTTTCTGGGTTCGATTCCCAGACTGGTCATTTTCACTTTGTTAAAAATTTTCAACTTGTATGCTATATTACCAATCAGTATGATTGTGTGAAAGTAATAAACAATATAAGTTGCATGTGTCGTTGTTTTATTCAAAAAGTCATATGTTTTCAAAAGTTCTTCTCATTTTCCTCATTTTTCAAGTAAATTAATACGTAAATATATTTTAATCTTATTACTAATACAAATATTTCAGAATGGAAATATACTTCTATTTTAGTAGGAAAAAAGCAGGTTATTCGTCATTAAAAATGCTTGATTAAAAATAAGTAATAATAAATTATAGTAATTTCATAGTTTCTCACACACTGCAAAAAGGGCACATGTTACATAATCTTTGAAAATAATTATAAATCAACGAACGAAAACGTACAATAATTTCTTTCCAATATACCGAACACACTCTTTATCATTCAAAACCCTAGAAACAAATACATTTTCGAGATTTTAAAAATATTTTGTAAAAACAAAGTTTATTTTGCTGCCACGGATTTTCGAGTTCGTTTTCGAAATCGTTATTCTTGAATTAAATAATCTCAAAAAGCGGCAACATAACTTATGCAAATATAAATTATTTGCATTTGCAAAGATTCTGCATTTTTTACCTGTATTTCATCAGAGCTTTTGCATTATGTTTCTACATTTTAGTGTGTTTTTTATCATCTTTAATCCTTTTGCAAATTCATTACGGATAAGAATTAATTTTTATAGCTGTGATATTATTATTTTTTTTTAAATGAAACAGTTCTTAAATAACAATGCCTAGTTTTAAAACAATATCTAAAATAATGTTACTTTTATAAACTTTTTGAATTGTATAACACAGTTGACTCCCGACTTTTTGGCCTAGTTAAAAAAAGTTCTTCGCAATAAAATTAGGATATTACTTTGCTAAGGCATTTGACGCTAATGTCTGGTAAGATCTACAATCCGCCTACTGTCATGTGTCTTCGCAGACGGATAAAAGGAAGCAGCAGTTATCCATTAAAGACTATTTCTAAAACTTACAAGAACGAAAAATCATGCATCGGGTATAGATTATAAAACACTTTCTAACGCTAACAGGGTATTATTAAGAAATTTAATTTTTTTTCTACAATGAATTGAGATGAAAAAAATCTTGTGTGGATAAATATACTAAAAATATCAACGTTTGACACACAATAACATCGTGTAATAAACAGACGCACGTTTCATGAGTATCCTGGACTCATTTCCTCAGTGTAAATAAACTTAAACCCTATTGTATCCCCCCAAAGACATGAAAATGAATCTAAAAACCCAAATGAAAAACAACAACACACCGAGAAACTCCTCCAATCTGATTAAGTCGGTTGGTTGGTTGTAGAGGATTCATTATGACAAAGTAACTCAACCCAGAAAGGTGAGATGTACGGTACACTTGAAAAAGCATTCACCAGGGAGTTACCAAATTTATGAATATAAACTGCCTCAAAGAAGTCTAAATCTAATGGAGTGTTACATTTCTTAATAATAGTGGCTGAGTCGAAGTTAAAATTATGTCCCTCACTCCAACAGTGACAGGCAATAGAGGACTTTTGTAATTCTTTTTTCTTAATGTAATTTCTGTGTTCATTGAGTCTGAAACGGAGTTGTCGTTTAGTCTGTCCTATATAGAATAAACCACATTGACATTGGATATTGTAAATGCCCCAAAAGTTTTGATGTGAAATTTTATCCTTTAACTGTGAAAAATTTAGTTTATTAACTGGCTTAAAAACAACCTTAAAATCATATTGCCTTAAAATATTAGCTATTTTATAGCTAATGCTATTGTGAAATGGTAAAATAATGAGGTTAGAAAAAGATTCTGGGACATCAGAAGGAACAAGATTACTATTTTTATTTAGACAACGAAAAATTAAACGGTTGATATAAGTCAAACTAAAACCACGATTAATAGCAACAGATCTAATATAATTCAATTCTGTACCAAGGGAAACATTATCAGAACAAATGGAAATTGCTCTATTAATAAAGAAATGAAAAGCCGAGGCTTTCTGAGCAGGGGGGTGACACGAATTAAAATGAGGGGGGAGTGAGACTGCAAAAGGTTTCCGGTATACACAGGTATCAAATGTATTAGGCTGACGTGTGACTAACACATCCAGAAAGGACAATTTATTTTCAACTTCAACTTCATATGTAAACTGAATAACAGGATCTATTGAGTTTAGAATAGTTAAGACGTTATCAATGGATGAAATAGACAGGTCCAAGAGTGCAAAAGAATCATCAACATATCTGCAATAAAATGGAAAATTTATAAAATTAAATAATTTATCCTCAAAATAATGCATATACAAATCTGCTAGGAAAGGACTTAAAGGATTACCCATCGCTAAACCATCTGACATAGAATAAAATTGATTTAAAAACTGGAATGCATTTTGCGTTAAACAAATACTGAATAACTCAATAATGTGGTTTATCTCATAATCTGGGTAATGGAATTCTTTTAATCTTAAAGTGAGACATTGAAGTGCCCCTTGCACAGGAACATGGGTAAACAGTGAAATAACATCAAAGGACACCATGCGTAATGAGGGGGAGGGGGGGAAGTTCCTAATACGGTTCACAAAAGCACTTGAATTATGAATAGTATATAAATTGGAAACTGAAAGAAAAGAAAACCGTTTAACCAAATATTTAGCGAGTGGGTAAGAAGCAGTACCAATATTTGATACAATAGGACGGAGGGGGACACCAATTTTGTGTACTTTTGGAAGAGCATAAAAACGACTGCAGTTAGCTATGGAAGGAGTTAAAGAATTTATAGTATTTTCATCAATACATGGAGAAGTTTTAATGAGTTTTCTAGTACTCAGAAGATAACTGTTAGATGGATCCCGGTGTAATTTAACATATGGACCAGATTGTAAGAGATCGTGTACTTTATTAAAATAATCTGATTTATCCTGCAACACTATTTGACCCCCTTTATCCGCTTTAGAAAATCCTCTGAATCCTCTACAACCAACCAACCGACTTAATCAGATTGGAGGAGTTTCTCGGTGTGTTGTTGTTTTTCATTTGGGTTTTTAGATTCATTTTCATGCCCAGGGGGGATACAATAGGGTTTAAGTTTATTTACACTGAGGAAATGAGTCCAGGATACTCATGAAACGTGCGTCTGTTTATTACACGATGTTATTGTGTGTCAAACGTTGATATTTTTAGTATAATGAATTGAGATATCTAGATAAGAAACTTAAAATAACAAATAACTCAATAAAATCCATTTTCAGAAATTGCTGCTCCTATCTAGTAATGTATGCGAAGTCTTTTGTGTTGCCCTGTATTGGATCTATAGATTTTATACGCACCACCCAATACCCTGAAAATTAGATCAATTTGAAAATCATACTACACAGGAAAACGCACATCCAGCAACTTTCAATCTTAAACAATCTTCAACCGAATTCTTTTATGTGTCTCTGTAAATGAGTAATAAATTATGTGCTCTCTATTATTATAGTAAATATGCAGTGCACCTCAGTGATTTTGTTATGTTTGAATCTTCATCACATCATTAAAATGCACAACAAACGATTTTTACCTATAAATCGTAATATAAAGAAAACATTTTGTGCTACCCTATGAAAGAACTATAAATACTACATTTTCTATACTCCTAAGAAAACATTTTGTAGTCTGTCTCAACGTTATATATGAATCTCATTATATTTGAAATATCATAATGTCCATAAAATTTACCGCAAACGATTTTTCCCCATAGATGGTAATGTAACGGAAATATTTTGTGGGTCCCTGTAAACTAACTATAAATGTTACATACTTCATTTGCAATAGTGATCAGTCTACAGTAAAACTCAATAACATTTTAAAATGTTATGACAATCCGAGCATATTTATAAGAGTTAGAGTACGAATAGACATTCGACAGACAGACAAACCGTTTTCATTAACATTTTTCAACTACGATCCAAAGTGTTAAAGACCTGCAATGCCTGTGTTTAATGCCTGCAAAAGTATGGAATCGTCAGGCCGATGCGCAATTACTAATAAAAGTAAGATATTTAAGAAAAGTTTAGTTTAATTTTACTATGAAAAGTAACTGAAATGTTCTCAATGTGTCTGTCATAGAGCCATATGCAGAACGTTACCATACTGTTTTAAATTTTCTTATTAATATAAACTGTACCTTGCTTCTAAGTCTTAGACTTTATTAGTACAAGGGGATCCAACCCGGGCTTCCCGAGTTACAGAATATAGGTGAAAACCATTTTATTTAACGGAAAACTCGAACAGATCTTTTACATTTAATATATATATTTTTTAGAGTGCCCACTAACGATACCAAGAATAATTTTTATATAAAAAACAGCAATTATGCTTTCAAATAAAGTTTTGTAATTTATAAAAAAGAGGTACTTTCGTATTGGTCTCTTGCGATGAGTTAGCAGCCAATGAAAGCTCCAAAGAACACTACTATTTACATTTTTTTTATGATCATTTCAGTGGATCAAGCATGTAGTTCTATAACGTCTTTAATTTGTATTTTATTTATATTTTACTATTTTACTTATCTATTGATGAAGTTTTAATTTAGTTATAGAATATAAGCTGAAATGAAATGCTGAGTTATATACAAAAATTTAAGTGCAAACGGATATATCTTTCGTAATCGTCTGCACGCGATAGAGATAGATTTTAAAAAGAATTTATGCTCGAAAATTATTTTTAAGAACATAAAAATGGGTAAATTACAATGTAGTTTTCAAACAAATTGCGATATAGTTTTCAAACAAATTGCATTTTAAAGGCCATTTTTTCCCTATTCGACGGTGTTAAAATCGAAAATGTGCGATGTTTAGAAGTTTAAAAATTTGCATTAAAAGCTAAATTTCATCGTTTCGTGTTGCCTTTCGCAAAATGACGTCAGCGTTACGCACGGACACGTTTGTCCTTTATAATATAGATATGAGCATTGGCATTATAATGCCAAAATTCTGCATGCAATTAGAGGCATAATTAAGCTGGTAATTGGATATAAAACAATTACATTACAGGTCTCTAATAAAGTTATTTTCATATGTAAGACATGTAAGATATCATTTCATATTCAATTGAGGCCGCTCTATAATTTTGTAACTGACCCCGTGTCTCATTCCGTTTATGGAATAAGAACGTTTACTTCGCATTTGTCGCTAGGAAGTACTGACCGGTATATGACTATGTAGCGCATATCCACTTAGGCTCTACTTTCATGCCTGTAGCTAACTCTGTACACCAGTTATTTGAGGTGAATGGGAACTAAGGAATCACCTTGCATAACTTAAAAGTATGTTATGGGTTAATGAAATTACACACAAAGAATCTCAAATCTTTCAAATTTCAAAGTACTTTTTCTCTTCCGTTAAGAATTTTTGCAAATATTTATAGCAATAATTATTTTATGCAAATACGAAAAAATTTATTAAAAAATGTTTTTTTTTTCTTCTATTGTACAAAAATGAAACTTTTATTATTTTCTGATGAAACATGTTATTCAAGATTATTTAAAAAATATATTTGAGTATTTTTTTATATATTTTCATAGATTTTTTTATCACATAAAATTATTTTCAAAAATACTTTTATGATGATTAAACTGCAAAATGCATTAAACTTTATTAATAATTTTTGAATGTTTTAACGATTCTGTTCTCATATATTTCAAACTAAAATAGCATAAAAAACGTTTCTACAAGATTATTAGAAAACATATTTTACAATATTTATATATCTTTGAATGCATTGTGGAATATTTGAAACGACATGAATCACTGATAATAAATTTAACAAATATATTCTACTTTATTTATGCATTTGAAATGTAAGTATGCTAAGCCTTCTCGACTTCACAGAATGATCTAAATTGTGAAATGTTGTTACCATCTATTTTGTTGCCAGACGAAAACACCGCTTCTCTTTATATTCTGACCTTTTCTTGACATAGAGAAATAATTCTCAGCATATTTACGAAATACTGCAACAACAATTTTGATACGTACCTGTTGCAAAGCATTCATCTTACTTTGCAAGCATGAATACTTGCAAAATATATTTCTATTTTATTCGAATATTAGAAATAAATTCAAAAATTTTATAAAACAAGAGAATGTTCATTATTGTTTGTGTTTTAAATATTTGTTGTAAACAATTTATTCAGAATTTATTTTTGCATACTATTTACCTTTCTGCACGTCATTTGATAGGTATTTCATTGAATTTTACACGCGATTTTTGCAGTTTTGTTTGACACCTCAAACATTATAAAAATTATTCTAAAATATAACATGCACAGAGAAAATAAATTTTATACTTATTATTTTTATTAAAATATTATTAAGAAAATCCTGAGATAAATATAGGATTTAAATCTATTTCGATTCTTCTAAATATCGTTTTACCTATTTAGATTATTCTAACAGCGTCTTTGTAATTATTTTACAAAAGACACGTTGTACTTGTTTATGTACATTGTATCCGTGTGTGTTTTTGCTGTCATTTCCATTTTTCTTTTTTCTTTCTTTTTCTTTTTTTCTTTTCTTTTTCTTTTTTGTAAAAAAGATATTTTGTTTGATATTTTTAAGATACATTAATTAATAAAGCGTGAAATGTTTTACTACGTATATTTTGTGAGTAAATAACACCTCTGCTCTTTCTCATCTTTTATTGATATAGAGTAATATGCATCAGCCTATTTAAAAAATATTTTCCTGCAACAAATTAAAACATGCCTGTATAAGTGAATTTTTTGCTGAGATTTCAATACTTTAAAAATTTCTTAGTAACTTCTTCAAGTAGTTTTAAAAATTTTATTACATAAGTTTATACTAATTTTTGCTTGGATTGCAATTCTTTTTACAAGCTTTTATATAACTTAACTTGGTACATGCATGCAGAGTGCCAGGATTTTTGCACACCAGTAATATTTAGTGAAAATGTTGTTCTCTGAAATCGCAAAATGCTCTGATTAAATAAAACAACATTTTCTGTACTAAATTACAAGTATCCAAAACGCCGGAGACTTGGCAGGTCTGCATGCATGTAAAAAAGAATTTTATATTTCATTTTTCAGACATTTCCTGATGTGTTAGGGCTCTAAATATTGAGTACACTTGTACACTATATTGCCAAAGGTGACCGGTCACTTGCGATTTTTGACGTTTTGTTAACTATCTAGAAAAATACATGAGGAATTAACCTGAAAGTGCAGGTGTGTAAACAGTATAGTATAGGTTATATATTTCCGTGAAGATTTTTCCCCGAAACCCCATAAGGGACTGTCAACAGATTGAAAAAAACGAATATCTTTTGGATTAACCTGTAAAAACTAATGTAGCAAAACCGTTCAAACTCGAGATTATCAATAAGTGGCTTATTGTAATATACTGTGTTCATTTTTATGAGGATAGCAAGTATACCCGAAGAGAAATAAGGTTTTTATAAAAACAGTCCCAAATTTCACATGGTCTTTTTGCTTATAATTTGCAGAGTTCTTAATATAAAATAAAGTTATTTTGAGAAAATATGTCAAACAGCATTCTACATAACACTCTGCAATCGGAATTAAAAAATAATAAAAATTGGATGACAAATGAGCAGGTTTACTAAAAAATGTTTCGCTGCGCATGTGCGAATGCAATCAAAATATAATATGCCTAATGTATTAGCTAAGTGTATAGAGCAACTTTTGTGAAAGTCTCAAAATCATAGCTTGAAAATTCTGAAAATTATCGTCGATAGAATAAGCTCGAAATCCGCTGACCCAAAAAAAAGCAAAAAGATGAGGGGTTGTATCACATATCTGTTGATTAGTGCCAAGATAACGTACACAATATTGCACTTAGTGCTTATATTTGGATATAACCCCTCATATTTCTGCTTCCTTTTGGGAACAACGGATTTCGAGCTTATTCTATCGACGATAATTTTTTGAATTTTCAAGCTATGATTTTGAGACTTGCACAAAAGTTGATCTATATACTTAGCTAATACATTATGCACATTATATTTTGATTGCTTTCGCGCATGCGCAGTGAAACATTTTTTAGTAAATTTGCTCATTTTTCATCCAATTATTATTTTTTTAAATTCCGATTGCAGAGAGTTATGTACAATGTTGTTTGACATATTTTCTCAAAATAACTTTTTTTATATTAAGAACTCCGCAAATTATACGCAAGAAACTTGGCGAAATTTGGGACTGTTTTTATAAAAACCTTAATTTCTCTTCGAGTACACATGCTATCTTCATAAAAATGAACACAGTATATTACAATAAGCCACTTATTAATAATCTCGTTTTTGAACGCTTTTGCTACATTAGTTTTTACAGGGTAATCCAAAAAATATTCGTTCTTTTTCAATTGGTTGACAGTTCCCTATGGGGTTTCGGGAAAAAATCTTCGCGGAAATATATAACCTATACTATACTATTTACACACCTGCAAATTCAGGTTAATTCCTCATGTATTTTTCTAGATAGTTAACAAAACGTCTAAAATCGCAAGTGACCGGTCACCTTTGGCAATATAGTGTATTACCGATGATAACACAAAAATTCTATAACTTCATTTTCAGATTGTAGATTAAAATTAATAAATTATTATTATACGATCAGAAAATACCAGGAAAAACAATCTTATCTCGAGCAAATAGATCAACGCAAAGAACAGCGAAATAAACGACAGACTTTGAAATCATAAATTGATTTTGATGAGTGGAAATTGAGTGTTTATCTCCAAAATACGCAATATATGTAATCAAAGGACTTGCCTTATATGTCATGAACTTTGATAAACCTACAAGTTGTTTTTTAATATAATTACTCTTTATTCTAGATTATGTTTTCACGCGAAAAGGTGCAAAATATGCACGCTCCTTACAATGTTAAAATTAAACAAATACTTATTGCCTTTATATCAAACTTATATGTATTGTTATAATTATTTTAATTAAAATTAAATAATTCAATCAAAACGAACGAGTCAAGTTAATTAATATTTAACTAATAATGAAATAATATTTTTTTTGTGATCATGTAGTGAAATTCGTGTGCTTTCAATCTGGGTATCATGCTCGTGGATTATATCGGAGCACCCCAAAACGATTTTAACTTAAACACCTCTCTAGACAGGTTCATAAATGAAGGTAAGCGAAACTTATTTACTTACCTTGTATGCAATATCGAGTATTTTACAACAATGATTATGAAAGCCTGAGAGTGCTAGATAAAAAAAAAATATTCTTAAATTTAAAGTCACAGTCATTTAAATATTTAATAACATTATAATTCAGGGTTTTTTTTAAATTGAAGGTAATCCTTCAAATAATGTCAAATGGTGGAGAAATAAGTTTCACAAATTATTATAATTGGAAATATAAATTGAAATGATTCTTATAAAAGAAGAGCTTTTCGAAGCCCTTACCGAAACACTAAGTACCCCAAACGCAAAGGATTGTTCTAAAAAAGACCGAAAGTCGAGGGCCACCATAAATTTAAGTATAGAAGTTAAACTGATAATTCATGTAAAAAACTCACAAAATACCAGAGATACATGGAGCGCTTTGAAAACTATACATGAAGACCCAAATCACTCCAGCAAACTATATCTATTGCGAAAATTATATAGCACGAAATTAGCCAAAGGAAGCAACATGGAAAATCTAAAATATTAGAAATTGCAGACAAACTTTCTGCCATCGGCGAAGAAATTAAAGATAGTCATATCTCAGCGCTACTACTAGGCTCCCTGCCACCTTCATATGATACTCTAATAAAGGCTCTTGAAGCAAGGCAGGAAGAAGAACTCACACTTACATTTATAAAAAGTAAGTTAACTGATGCATTTAATAACAGAAATGAACATCCGGAACCAACCGAAAGCGCAGCTAAAGCATTTAAAATACCACGGGTTATAAAAAAGAAGAAAAATATTGCTTGCATTGTCGAGAGTAAAATAATTCCACCAGGGAATGCTGATTAGAAATAAAACAAACAATACAATTTACCTTTCCTCCTCCCCAGTTTTCCAAAAAGATGAAAATTAGTTGAGAAACGAGGATAAACCGATACTTATCCTGTACAGGAAAACATTACTGGAAATACCACAGAAAAGAAAAACTATGCATTCATAACAAAAGAACCACGAAATAATGCCCGGGTCATAAATTCTGATACCGCATATCATATTCCGAATGACGAAACCTTATTTACAGAAATTAAATCAAAAGAAAAATAAGGGTTGTCATAGCAAATGGAAACATACATACTTCCTACGGATCAGGCAATATAGAAATAATAACAAAAATTTCAGACTGTGAAACACATAACATCACACTAAAAGATGTTCTCTTTTTTCTGGAAATCGAAACAAATTTTATCAGTTATTAAATCCGTTAGTAAACCTACAGAAAATGATTGCAAAATTCTATTTTAAAAGGAGTATTTTTTAACATTTAATGGAATATTGTGCTCAGAAGGACGAAGAAAAAATAATTTATAGGAAATTCAATTAGCAAACGAAACTACCAACTCAAATTCCGCTAATATAGCATACAATTGAAACAAAAAAAGTTGTATAGAACTATGGCATAGAAGGTTAGGACAAAAAAATCTCGCTTCAATCAAAGACATGATCGCAAAATAATTTGCAAAAGGAATACAGATAAATAACTGCAATCAAAGTACAGATTTTGAAGCATGCATTAAGGCGAAGAATATTGACGCACCCTGTCCAAAAACAGCTGAACATAGAGCAATTAAACGACTCCAGCTTATACCCTCCCACATATATGGTTCTTTACAAACTCCAACCATATACGGCAAACAATACTTTCTAACATTTATAGATGATTTATCGAGATTTATAATCACTTATTTATTGTCAAATAAAAGCGAAGCCTTTGAAAACTCAAAGAGTTTGTTACATTTGTCAACAATAAAATTAGCGAAAAATCCTCAGCATTTAGAACAGATAATGGAAGGAAATTTAGAATCCATCAAGTTGAAAACTTTTTAAATAAAACAAAACTTTCTCTTTTGTTACACTTTCTTAAACATCAATTCACAGTACCATACAGCTCGAGCTAAAACGATATTGCCAAACGAAAATCAGTAGTAGAAACGGTTAGATCAATGCTCAGCGACTTTAATTTACTTCTAAAATTCTTGGGAGAAGTCATATGTGCGGCCAGTCACCTAGAAAAGAGACTTCAAACAAAAATTAGTGGAAAGACGCCCTATCAACTCTGGACGAACAGACAAACCAAATTACATTATCTCAGAGTATTTTACTGCAAAACATATGCGTACATAAACAGACACAAAAGACAAAAACTAGATCATAAAGCAGTACAAGGCATCTTAGTCGGATACGACAATTATTCAAAAGGATACCTTACTTACACAAGTGGTAAAAATATAAGAATTGCAAGAACAGTAAAATTTCTAAAGAATAAATCCAGAAATATAAACGAGACAGTACAAAAACAATTAAATTTCTATGAAAACACAAATGGCGAAAGTTAAAATTCACAAAATAAAATTTTCTAGAAATCGAAATTGCAAATACTGAAAACACACCAGTTGAGTCCAAACAGGACACATCAGAACACGGAAGGTCAGATTGAATAAGTAAAAGAGTACCACCAGATAGATTAATTTACCTGGTTAAACACGAAGACATTAGTGAATCCGAAAATTGGAACGACATAATTAATATAAAAATCTAGAATAAAAACAAAATTGGATTAAAGCTACTCAAGAAATCCCTCACACAAAACAACACTTGGACATTTGTAGAGTATAACAAGAATTAGTATGTAGAAAAATAATGGTCGCAAGGTAGATTTTCAAAAATATGTTTGATGATAAAGGGAAAATGCAGAAATATAAGGCCAGATTAGTAGCCACAGGCAATTTACAAAAATACGGCATTCGCGCCAATAGTTTTACATACAACTATTAGAACTGTCCTAGCAGCATCAAAACTTAACATTAATCATTCAGATATAAAAACAGCATTTTTGTACGGAAATTATGCAGAAAAAAAATATATATACGCCTGAAGGGTATATTTCTCCAAATCAGGAAAACAAAATTTGTAAACTGAACAAGACTATTTACGGCTGAAAACAAGCAGCCAGAGAATGGCACACTAAAAATTCTAAATCCTTCACAAATTTATAATGTGATACAATCTACTTCCAACACATGCTTTTTCATTCGAAACACAGGAGAATGCAAATCATTTATAATCGTTTATGTTGATTATATCTTAAATGAAGGAAAGAATAATGAAATAAAAGAAATAATCCAAAAATTCAGAAGCGAGTATGGATTAAAATACTTAGGAGACCTTAATTTTTACTTAGGAATAAAAATAGAAAAAGAGAGCTGATTGGTATTTACTAAATCAGAAGACAAAAATACAAGAAATAGTCCAAAAATTCCAACTAGAAGAAGCCAGACCATATAACACTCCCATGGAGACCGGCCATTTACGTCTAAATGACGAAGAAAACACCATTACGAAATAACACAAATTACAGACAGGCAATCGGCAGATTGCTCTATATATCAAACGTCAACAGGCCAGACATTTCAGTAGAAGTTAGCAACCTAAGTGGAAAAAATGAAAAACAACTACTGAGAGACTGGGAAGCAGTCAAACGAGTGATTAGTTATATAAATTACACGGAGAACATAACCTTGGAGTTATACACTGACTCAGACTGGGCTGGGGTCATTCAAACTCGAAGATCAACGAGCGGGAACAAAAAGAGAAGAAGTAAACTGAATTTACGAAATCATCTATCTTCAGAGCTTATTACGTAAAATTCCTATACAGTGCACGACCAAGATATAATCTTGAATCGCACTGTCAGGCGCAGCAGCCTAATATGTATCAGCTGCTAATGCATAGCAAGAACTGATACGGATCCTCAATCTTTTAGAGTATTTTTTACAACAACAACTTCCAGTCACAAATCAAGAGGACAACAAGTCCTGCATAAAGATGCTCGAATCTGAAAAATACACGTGAAAAACTAAGCACATTGATATTAAGTATCATTCCATAAAACACCTCAAGGACACTGGAATAATGAACGTAAAGTTCTATCCCCGCAAACATATGACAGCTGACATCTTAACGAACACCGTGCCCAAACCCGAATAATAAAAAAAAGAAGTAAACTGAATTTACGAAATGATCTATCTTCAGAGTTTAAGAAGGCGTGTCAGGAAAAAACAATCTAGTCTCGTTCAACTAGATCCTTTACGCAAACCACAGCGAAAGAAACGAAAGATCTTGAACTCATAAATTGATTCTGATAACTGGAAATTCAGTTTTTCTGTCCAAAATCAAAGGACTTTCCTTTTACGTCATGAACTTTTTATAAATTGACCAATTGTCTTTTAATATAATTACTCTTTATTCTAGATTATGTTTTCACGCGGAAAGGAGCAAAATATGCACGCTCTTATAATGTTAAAATTAAACTAATACTTACAGCCTTAAACCTAAACTTATATGTATTTTTATAATTCTTTAATGTAAACTTATATAATTCAATGAAACGAACAAGTCAAGTTATTTAATATTTAACTAATAATGAAATCATATTTTTTCTAATCAAGTAGTAAAATTCGTGTGCTTTCGATCTGTATATCATGCTCGTGGGTTGTATGGATAACGTATTTCTAGACTGACCCAAAAACGAAGGTACGCGAAACTTATTTACTTACATTGTATGCACTATCGAATATTTTACAACCGAAAACAATTTTGATACGTAAATATCATAAAGAATGATTGTTTTCTTTCCTGATACCATATCTGAAAAGAAACAAAATAAAAATATTTTTTTACTACTTCGCGGGAGAATTTTGAATAATCTTGTCCCACGCTAATTTCAAGTATTACAAAGGAAATGTTTTGCCGTCCTGAAATTAAGCTCGAATTTTAAGTTAAACATTCAATGTTTCAAATGGATATTTAAGAAAACTATTTTTACTTTTATATTTATTCCATGAAGAGCTAATAATTTTATATAAATATAAGTTTATGCATAACTACATTCTTGCAACATCATTGGATAGGCACGGAGTGATAAACAATAAACAGAACAAATGAAAATTTAATAATTCAAAAAGTATATACAGAAGCACGATGAGCTTTCACAGAAATGTACGTAAAATACACGAATTTGTTTACGAGTAAATAACGATCCGTGTTTTGTCATACTACTCAAATTTTCTACCAAGAAATGGCGTTTCATTTGTGTCAGATATTTATACAGTGGCGAAGCATAGTTCTCAATTCAACTAGAATTACAAATGTTCAATTCGACGCATGCATTTATTGCGTATAGTTGTCAGACATGGCATGATACTCAGCAGAACATCGAAAATGGTTTCATTTGTAATATATGAAACATGAAGTCATAAATAGCGATGTATAGGACATTTGGACTGTCGATAATAAATACAAATATTCAGGCAATACTTTTTTGTTGTTATCAAAACGTTCTTTCAGGGATGTATTTCTGTGGATTTAAGAGAAAAACACATCATGTTACCGTCTGAACTTCTCAAAATATTTAATTTTTATTTCTTGTGTGACATTTTGGATCAATATGTATTTCCATTGCTTTCTACCGTTTGTGATTTTTGCAGTTATGTTTTACACCATAAACATTAACATACTTGTTATTAAGATATTTCTTGCATCAATATACGAAATTTTATATTTATTCTTTAACACAGACGAAAATCGAAACGAAAATACATAAATATGGAATTTAGGTAATAATCCTCGTTGGGTTTATCACCTAACCGGGACATATGATGCATAGCACCTCAGGCGTTATTATCTGGTAAACAGGTTTGGGTGGTGAAGGTCATGATTGTTAGATTGGAGCGCCACAGCGTTTAGTTAGAATTTTTTTGTGACTTGATATTATAAGACATTATTTAACTTATTCGCTTGCTCCGTACCCTAAGTAAGACACTAATTAAATGTACATTTCAGCTAATTTAATGTGTAATTACTAAGCGTAGAATATTTTTTTATATAATGACTCATCAAGAGACCATTACAGCGTTAGCACAGAAAACATAATACAGCTTTTTTCATATTGTTTTCGGATGAATACATACATTTAAACGTATAGCAATATTCGCAATTCTGTAAAATAGTTTATTTATTTTATGGAAGAATGTTAATTCAGTTTTAACTACTTCTGTCCATAGATATATACTATCTATTTTCACGAATTTTCTTTTATCATATATTCTAATACCAGCAAATCTTGTGTGTGTGTGTGTGATTATGTAAATTTTATCTTAAAAACGGCTCTAACGATTTTGACGAAATTTTGTATCCTGCCGTTTGGGGCACCAAAAAACCATTCGGCTAGGTCACATGTTCGAGAATTTTCTATTAGTGGGTCATTTTTTGGGTCAACGAGGGTCAAGTTAATTTTATCTAAAAAACGGCTCTAACGATTTTGACTAAATTTTGTATCCGACCATTTTCGGGCACGAGAGGACAATTGGGCTGGGTCACATGTTCGAGAATTTTCTATTAGTGGGTTATTTTGGGGTCAACGGGGGTCAAGTGAATTTTATCTAATAAACGGCTTTAACGATTTTAATTACATTTTGTATCCTACGAGTTTCGAGTGCGAGAAAATCATTGGGCTAGGTCACTTGCTCGAGAAAACTCGATTAGGGGGTCATTTTTGGGTCACTGTTGGGCAAGCTAATTTTATCTAAAAAACGGCTCAGACTATTTAGACTAAATTTAGCGTCCTATGGTTTTCGAGCACGAGAAGACTGTTGGGCTTAGTCACATGTTTGGAAAAAATTGATTAGTGGATCATTTTGGTCACGGATCATTATGGTTCAAGCTATTTTTATCTTAAAAACGGCTCAGAGAATTTGAAATAAATTTAGTATTCTACAGTTTTTGGGCACGAAAAAATCAGAGGGCTAGGTCACATGTTCGAGAAAATCCGATTAGTGGGTTATTTTTGGGTCACTGTGGGACAAGCTAAATTTATCTGAAAAGTGGCTCAGACTATTTAGACTAAACGTTATATCCTACGGGTTTCGGGCACTAGAAGACGATTAGGCTTGGTCAAATGTTCGAAAAAATTTGATTAGTGGGTCATTTTTCTCATGGGTCATGATATTTGAACTCAAAGTTAATTTTGATCGAGCATAGCTTGGTGTTCCCTGCTCGTTTAGTTATTTATTAAGGAAATATTTATGTTTTCTATTCTTTACATTTTTCTTAAAAATAAATACATATCTTACTTTTATGGTGTCGGAAATAGCCGTAAAATGTTAATATACTTATTGTCAGGGAGCGACTATGAATTTTGGATACCTTGAGAACATACTTGACTTGCAGTCCCCACGTATGTATTTAGTAAGTTGAAATAAAATTGATGCATTTATCTCTCATATTTTATTTAAGTATAATCAAAACTAGATATTTAACAAAAACCCTTTTCCTTTTTATTTCATTTTGAACAAGTTATATATTTTAATAATATGTGAACGCATTAACAGGATGACAAAATAGAAACAGAAGTAAATACATTTATGACCCACATTTACAAGGAACATTCACTAAACGATATACACCGAATTTGACGAAATAAAGGTAGTTAAAGGGTACCGAGATATTCCCTTTCACCACATTGTTTCGTTACTGTAGAGCAGATACATTATGTTTAAAAAATGCTTTACAAGAGCACGTTTGAGGGAAGATATGCTCCTCGTAGTGTGCATTCTTGTCTTGGCAGCATAATATACTTTATTAATAGTTCATTACTTATTATAGTATATATTATGCTATATAAATTTATATCAGCTGTATTATATTATATGTATTATACAATATACATTATATTAAATACATTAGTTTCTAGTATAGCATAAAATGTTGAAAGAACCTATTTCATGCAGGTGACGTTACAAAATATTAGGCATGTCTAGTCCTCACATGTTTCCCAAATACATGCTAGAAATGCACAAAACAACAGGATAATTTACACAAGAAGCAAATAATCAAATAAGAGTGACAGTTAACGGATAAACACGCTGCAAAACCAGATGAATTACTGATTATGAAACAAAAATCCATGGATCTGTGAATATTTCCTAAACCTCAACATATTCCTAACAGTGCCAGGAATACTTCTTATGTCGTAGGGATTAAAACTGGTTGTAAAGCAATGAATCATGGTTGTGAATCAAATAATAGCTTAATAATTTTGTTCCAGTGTTAAAATTGTCTGTGTATCCATGGAATGTAGTAATTTGTAATGTGACCATTTTTTTCTAGCTATAATTTTTATAAACACAAAACAATGTCGATCCAACGATTATTTGCCGATAACGTAAAAGAATGTTAACAATGTATTTTCCCTTCAAATATACTCACATATGATATTTTTGAAAGCCAATATCTCTGCCCAAAGTAATTATTACCAAAAAAATTGGTGGAGTGAATATCTTGGTAATATTTACCTACTTGCAAAATTTCTTTACAATCGGCGTGTAACACTTCGTAAACGTTACTTGTTCGTGTGATTTTTGAAATTTGATTTTGACAATACCGTTAGTTTAACTCGGCTTTAACATTTGCATGATACCATATTTTTGAAGCACAAAAATGATTTTAATATTCTAATATTCACATCGAGCTACAATTCAGCACAGAACTATTTAAATTATCAATTTTGAAAGCATTTTGTTAGAAGATTAACTGTAGCAAGAGAGATTATTTCGAATATCTTTATATCATGTTTTTTTATAGTAGCACGTTATATAAATATCATACATTTAAACTTATAGGATAATACACGGGAATGACGAAAATTTTGAATTTCAGTGAACTACATTTTGTAAGGTATCGATACATAAAGGCGGGATTTTAAGGAATATCTATATATTTAAAACGCTAAGCGATTTCTTTCGCCAATCCGTGAGAACAAACTACTGCATCAAATTACATCATTCCTTTTTTAAATGAAAGATATTTGGACACAGATTTGTTATCGTGCATTCGTTCGTTCAAAAATTTAATTAATTAACCGTAATTTTCAATTAAACTTTTACGTCTGCTAATGACGTCATAATTGGATAACGCCTACTGTTCCGAAGCACAGAGTTTATTTTCTAAACTCTGTGGTTGAATAAAAGAGAAATAATAAATATTAAAAGCACGCTTTTTTAAGGCCGAATTTGTTAATTTGCAAGTTAAATTTCGGTAAAAATACTTATCCGCGTGTTTTATAAGCGAATAAAAATTCATATTTATAGTGACGTCACGGGAATATTGTTCATTGGGTTTATTTTATCATTATGCATTATAACTTTGTTGATGCCATTTTTTCATTACAATTAAATACAAAATATATTTATATTTGTGTGCATGGTGTTTAAGAATTAATGTAAGGTATATGAAGTACGTGGGAAAAGTTTGCGCCGGTGAAAATGACGTTATGCTTAGCTTGAAGTGCATTTTAACATTGATAAAACTAAAGAGAAAAATGTATATGATTGTGTTAACATGACATAATTTTACTGATTTTTGCATTCATAATTATAAAGATTAGAATTGGAGCCGTCATTGATTTCTTCATCTTGATTGCATACCTTGATTACATGTTTACCAATTGCTTTTTTTTAATTATAGGATAGAAGATTTCCTTTTTTAATAAAAAAAATCACAAAAGTAAAGGATTTCAGGAAATTTAAAGTTATGAAAAATAGTGTTATAGTAGAAAAAAATCTTGAAATAATTATTGTATTTTTAGCTAGGATAAACAATGTAAGACTAATATTTCATAGGAATTATTTTGGTAGATTTATTATAAGCTCATTTAACAGTTTCTTATTAGCGCAAAGTCCTATTTATTTCACTGTGAATTTCTCTTTCGATGTCAAAAAATGTTTTTCCACTTTTGGACGCCAGCCGAAATACAGTGGCAACTTTTAGAAATGTACAACAGTTGTGACAACAAAGGCGCTATCGCTTTAGCTTTCATCGCGCTTATATCACTTCGAAATACTACAAATTTCTATTTTTTACTACATTTTACAATTTCAATTCTTAAATCATCAATTAGAAAAAAAAAATAGCTTTCTATTGAAATTTATTTGAAAACTGCCGATTAATTTAACGACTTTTTAAATAATTTTCACGCATGAAAAGTTTTTCAATTCTATCTTATCAATGACCACCAGTTTACTTCAATACTGTAAAATAGCCCCTAGGAAAGTTGCCACAATTGAAAATAGATTTCCCTAACCATCATAAAAAGTGAATAATAATTTTTAAAAAAAGTGATAAATCATAAGATCAGATTATCCATAAGATAGAACATTTTGGCGCTAAACAAAAATCTGTCAGGAAAAAAAAAAAGACTATTTTTAATTTATGTTGAACATAAAATTGATATGTTGATTTCGTTGATGAATATGTTCCATCAGATATCAGGATATGCTAGGAATTGCATTTTTTTTATTTTTTTACATTTGCCAACTGTATAAGAGGAAAAATATCCCCGACTGTGATGGAAAAGGGATAATCATCCTGATTATATAAAGGAACCCAAGAAACCATACAAATAAATTACACTTGAAAACATTAAAAATCTCCCTCATCTGTAGATAGATTTATTACTGTAAAAAACTTCTTAATCTTTGCATAAAAATTGATTAGCTTAAAACAATGGATGCGTTTTAGAAGATATGGATTTGAAACGAACAATGATTAAAGAGGACATTTTAAAACTTTTTTAACGTCGAATTTTGACGGTGCTTTTGGCAGATGCAATGCACGTGCGCATAGGAGCTCATTCGGTTGCATTATCACAGGGGGGGGCGGAGATTTGTGCTTTATTTACTATGTTCTGTTATTTACTGAATATGATATGAACGTAGGAATATACTATTTGTATATACTTCATAGGTCCATGAATTTTTTTTTTTTTTTGCCGTGGGGAATATGGTGGTAATGTCAAACTGATTTGCGTTACACAGTTATTTACGGATTGTTTGTTTGGAGTTTGCATCGGAAATAGTACTGTATTTGACTGGGGAAAAAAATTTAAATAAAATATTTGAAAGACTGTTTTATACGCGCCCCTTCATAAATAATAAAGAAGCTTATTTTACTGATATTATTGTTATAGTATTTTTTTGCGTCAAGTTTTGACGGGTTCCATCTAGTAAATAATAAAGATATTTAAAAAATAATACTATTTATTTACCAAACTACTGTAGCACATAAATAAAATGTTGCAATAAGGTAGCTTTTATTCTTTAGTATAAAATAAATTGGAACTTGATCTTATTTTTATTTGAACTTATTTTTATGAAAAATGTCTCGTTTTTCACGGAGAAAATGTTACTATAAAATATTAAGATAATTGTAACTTTTATTTTTCATACAATATAGGAAATATGACATACATTTTTAATATTGAACAAATCATTAGAGTTGATTTAGATGTATCCTTTATTTTCGAAACTAATATTTAACTGCTTACTGAGTACTCCAAAATAATGTATTAAAAGAAATATTGTATTTAAACTCTAGACCAGTATCTTAAAAATAGAAAACTATGGAAAGTTTCTTCATTAAAAACTCTCACTTTTATTTTTGTATAAGAAAGAAAAGTTCTGTTCGGAATTTTCATAATCGAAAGATAGATTTTCTTATTAATGAGGAAGAATTTGTTTCTCTTTTAATGATTTCCGATAATGAATTTCTAAGAAGACAAAAGAAAAAGTCTTTTTTATTCTGATAAATATTTCATGTCATTTTTCTTTTAAAAATTCATTCAAAGATTTATGTATAATGATAAAAACTATACCTTTTTAAAAATAAAAAATCAAATTTTTTGTATAAATATAACTCTGAACTTCCAAATTATTCTTGGAATATTATTGCTATGTAAAACAACGTCAGTGAATGTGTATTGAAAATAGTCAGAAGGATGTTGGAGACTACATAAATGAAACAAAAAACGAATAATTTTTAAATAATTATTTCACAGAAATATTTTTGTTAGTCATTTTTTAATGACTTTTGATATAAATAAAAATTTCTGGATGTCCCTTTTCTTCACAGTTTTTGGAAACATTTTTGATCCCCTAATCAGTGATATTTTTATAAAAATCTGCAGAACATTTATAAGGATTTCAGAGCGTGTAGTCTGGGGACTGCATGTCTTCTCAATCAATGTAAAAGATATGCGTTAGTATATGAGATTTTCTCAATTGTTGATGGTCGATATAAAATAAAAAATTCTAAAACTATTATCTTTTCAGGTTTTATTATCTATAATAATCCTTGCCGCAGTAAATAACTTCAAAGTTAGCACTTTAGGATTTAGCTATTCGTCAGCGATAACACCGGATACCATGTATTCTAATAAGTCGGGATTGTACACGTTTATACTTATTGAGTGATAAAATATAAAAATGGTTTGTTAGTCCATCATATATGTATCTAATTTACACGGCATAAATAACTAATATTTTGTACATACAGCAATATTTAGATGTAGAATATATTAGTATAATTTATCCTGCATTTTAAATATAAAAATACGAAATATTATTATTGCAATCGAAGATTTTGTAACTTTGCTGAATTCATTTGTTATTTTTTCATTCTTGTTTGAGAGAGTAACTGATAACATTTTCTTACTTACATTTTTCTTATACAAAGCCGTTCAACTTTGTGTTTATATAACCTCTATCATTCAAACTTTCATTGATAATATGTTAAATTGTAAACGTTCCGTTATTGACGAATACACATTGTTATATTTCCTGTATAAATATGACTGAAGAGAAATTCTTAAAATATTAGCTACAATTTTATACTTTCATTATTTTAAAATTATTTACCGGAAATGTGATAAAATATTGATGTTTATTAAATTTTTCGTACTCAAATGTTCAACACAAATGACAAAGCATACATAATTTTTTGTTCTATAAAGTCAAGATTTACAGAATAATACAACATATTCTCTGAATATTGATATAGAAATCATGTTATTAGAGGATGAAATATATCTTAATATTGTACGATAATATACGGTTAGGTTTGTATATGATGTAATACAAAATTAAAAAAAAAAACTTATTGTTTGACTATACTTAATATATATGTTGATATTATACATGGCATTAAAACCTGTTTTGCTATCTGCTCAGAAGCATAACATACTTCTCTTAACATAAGCTTAATTTATCTTGCATTTTAAATACGAAATGCGGAATTGTATTATTCAGTTTAAATATTTTCTAACTGAATTCAAAGTAAAATACATTTATATTCCTTTTCACTCAAGTTTGAAATTATAATTGAATATATTTTGCATTTATTGGTTTCCATTATGTTCAACTTTATGTTTCAATAATCGATCTACTATCGGCGAAAACACTTTGTTATCATTTTCATAAGTAATAGGGATGAAAAGAGATGCTTTAAATAACACTAACGGATTCATTGTTCCATTATTTTAAAATCCAGTAACTAAAATGTAATAAGTTATTGATGTTTAATACATTTTGTGTACACTAATCTACAATGCAAATGATAAAATCTATAAATGTTATTCTAAACGTTCTGCGTTAATAGAACACCATGTTTCAATATTTGAAGAAAAATTATGTTATATAAGGAAAGTGGTTTAATAACTGAGTAGAATCTTATGTTCAATCGCATTTTTGTTTTAATTTAAAAAATAAAATTTATTCTAAGTTTTTTCAGATTTTGAGAAAGAAACTGCCAAATATAATTTGAAAATATAAGATAGTATGTATGGTTAGATTTGTTGAATCACGTGATAAATAATGTAAAGTTACATTATTATTTCATAAGATATCTTTATTATATATATTGGATTTATACACAGTACTAAAAGACATCTTGCTATTCAGTCTAAAAAGTTCGATGATTAGTATGTAAGATTCATTTATTAACTGTTTAACTTAAAGACTCGAAATTTTATTATTTGAATTTCAAAATTCGTAACAATATAACTCGAAGTAAAATGTTTTGTATGCTTCTTCACTTACGTTTGAAATAATCTGAATAAATTTAATATTTATTGGTTTCCATTATACAAAGATATTTAACTTTGTGTTTCAATAATCCACCTGTTTTAAAATTAGACTTATAAGACTTTAATACTTAAGAGATAAACTATTGGCGAATGCACTGTGTATAATAAGTTTCAGAACAGACGCTTGAAATATCATTTACATATTCATAGTTTCATTATTTTAAAATCCTGTAACTGATATGCGAAAGTTACACATGTTTGCAAAATATACGTTTGTAAAACCTTTTTAAAAAATTTATACTGAATCGATACATTTTTGTGATGTTCATTCTAAAATCGATCTCAGTATTTTTTCTAATACATGCAGTTTTTTCACAATCTGCATTAACATTTCGTACTTTGATGAATAGTAATGTCTATGAATGCTCAAGGTGCACTCTTAAAACTGTGCCTCTGATTTAAGAGGTACATTTTGAATTTTTGTTCCTCTGAATATTAAGAGGCGCGTGGTGCCTTTGAAATTAAGAGGTACATAGTGACTTTGAGATTCAGAGGCACAGTGTAAGTGCCTTTGAAATTAAGAGGCACAGTGTGCCGCTGAATTTATATATTCAAGTGCCTCTTATTTGAAAATACATTCTGTACCTCTTATAATGGTGGCACATGCATGTGCCACCATTATAAGAGGCACAGAATGTAATTTAATTATATTTTATATTATAATTATATCTTTACAGTAAATTCTGTCTACTGCAGAAAGATTTTCCAGCATGGCATATCCAAAGACATATATTAAATTTTGTGTAAAGCAGAATACTATGTATAATAGAAAATTTTCTCACTCCCAATTTATTGAAATAAATTTGAAATAAATATTAAAATGTGTGTCCATGTGGCCTAAGTCAGTTCTGTGGTTCAATAGAGAACCTTGTCAACATATCGATTTATTTTATACATATCAAAATACATAAAAATGCATAAAAGCTTTATTAAAAACAAATAAGACAAACGTTTAAAATAATCAGTGTAAAATAATCATAATATTGATCTTGTGATAATGACAACAATTAATTTCAAAAAAGTAACTCATCATAAATATTTCATTACTGGTATCCTAAATGTTAAATTTATTTGAAAATAACAAATTTGTTTCATTAGTATATATTTTCATTATATTGAATTCCGATTCTAAATAAAATACGATTATAAAAACAATATCTATTACTTTTTGTAGCATGTCCATTGCTAAAATGTTGGTTGTTTTGGTTTATTTTTGTTATTGCAGTTAAATTTCGATTACAACGGGAAATGTAGCTGAGATTAGTTAAATATCGTTGACAGATTAATATCAGTGTTGAATTCAGACATTTTTCTCCGGGAGGGATTTTTTCGGAGGGGGGGGGAGGGTTGCACTTTTGTCCATTAAAAAGAATAAAATATCACACTTTTCGATCATTGTTCTGTAGGAGGAATGCCCCCCCCCCCTGTCCACCCCCTGAATTCAACACTGATTAATATAATACAAAAGAAACTGGACTTTAATAGCTATAACTATTAATAAAAAAATTAAATTTCTCAAGGGAATGATACATTTACCCGCGATATATACATATGTTTTTAACATAAAACATTTATTTTAGAGTGTCAATTTTTATACTACACATTCAAAGAAAATAATCAAGTACTAAACTAAATATACTTACTTATTGCAGGCTTTTCTATAACTCTCTCTATTCATTATGATCCGCCGGTGGATGATTGCAATAATGGCACCATCCATTGTACGTAATTTTATGTTTCCTAACATAAATTCCTTGCATTTTCCACAGGAACATTTACCTCTTCGGCGTCGTTTTAAATCGTAGGAAAACATAACTCCTATTATCAGCGATTAATATTGTTGTAATCCTGAACGACAATAATAACACGAGCGTAATTAAAAAACGGAAGCACAAAACCTCTTGAGTCAAAATAATCGTCTTGCAAAAATGATATATGTATAAACTCTGTTTGTGTCGTCAGGTGCCGCTATTCGAGTAATCTACAAGACGCCATTTCTTCTGGTCAAGCGTCCATTCTTCCTCCAGACCCCTATCCCTCATTGAAAGTAAATATCCCGCTTAATGCATCAGGAGTTAAATATTTGGACGCATGCGCGTTTCCCCACTGTACCGCTGAATAAATGACCGTTTTTTTAAAGGCACACATTTAGCGCCGTGCCTCTGATAGATTTCTTTCTGTCATCCGTGCCTCTGATAGGTTTTGAGACCTTCATTTGTGCCTTTGATATTTATCAGCTAATCAGAGGCACTTTGTCTGTGTGCCTCTCATATCCGCTGGTGCCTTATATATATCAGAGGCACAGTTTTAAGAGTGTAGTTGAGTTCTGTTTAGAAAAGTGATAGACCTAATATAAAATAATAATCGCCAGTGAAAGCGCTGATTATTTATAGATACTTCTTTCTTCCCATTATGTAAAAGAACAGTTTTGAGTTCCTTTTCAATATAGTCAATAAAAAACGTCCATTATTGAACTTTAAATTTAATGCTAAACTTGCGTGGCTAGATTAGGAGATAAAAAGTGTTTTATTTCAGCCCGAAGCATAAAGTTCATCAGATCAGTTAGACAATCCGAAGTCTCTGATTAGATTACAATTGTCAGATTCATTGATTAGTTAGTGGGAATCATTGAATTAAAATTAACAACAGCAGCATTATCTGATTCATAATCAGGTGAATATTTAAATATGTTTTATAAAACATGATCAGAAGTATTTGAACCGTCTGAAACAAGTGTTAAACCTGAGAAATATTTGGATACCTAAAAGTTTTACTGTTTAACATACATGTAACCAGTAGCATCATATTTGGGAAAAAGTAAAATCATCAGTGAGGTATATATATATCTCGTCCATACCAATGAAAAACCAAAGGTCAATCATTAATTATATATTTATTCAATATTAATAAATCTTCTACAAGAACATAACAAACAGTGTGTGTTCTAGACTGATCTTCAATTTCACCTCAAAACAGATGAATTTTTTTTTCTAATAGAATGTGCAGCATTCCACACATTTAACTGTGTAGACTAACTCTCTTAAAAATGTTTTACTATTTAATTTAAATTACACATTTTAATATCAGTAAGCAGATTGTAACATCACGTGTCTAAAATTAATGTCGAGTTTGTGCAAAAATGGTACACGATATAGTTTGGAACAATAACTGACTGATTTATAGTTTGAAACAATAACTGACCATATTTTGTATTCGTTATTTTCCATTGTATTGTACAAATATTTTCAAATTTGTGCGTTAATAATCACACTCATTGAAAATCCTGTGGATAATATGTTACTATTTAAATGTTCTACTGTTGCGAATGCCTTCTGTGATGAATTTTTTATGTAATATGAATAAAAAAAATTTAATAGGAGTCACAGAGCCATAATTTCATTATTTTAAAATACACAAACTAAATTGGATAAGTTATTGATGTTTAATAAATTCTTCCTACCGCAAGTTTTAATACAAATGATAAAATCTATACATTTTATTTTAGAATTTCTGCGTTTATACAATTATACAATTATGGTGTTTAGTTATTAATCTAATTAATAGATGGCAGCACCACTGCGGATATTCTGTCAATTACCGGTAAAAGTTTGTTTACTGTTATGTGTGTAAAATGTATCTGTTGTATTTCGTTAGTGTTCGATGTAAGTGTTTGTGATAGTATGTAAATTAAAGTTCTTTAAAGTCTACCTCGACTAATTAATAATGCTGCTGCTTTAATTTCCTTAATCTAAGTACTTAAAATACTATAAAATGGCGACGAAAAAATCAAGTTTCTTGCCGGAATTCAATTGAAAGAAATTCCAAATGATTCGCAAAATGGCGATACTTCGGGTTTTACATCTACAAGAGTATATGCTGCATTAATGTTTTAATACGTACATCATTTCGAGGGTGGTAAGTGCTGACATTTTTTTTCTTCTCTGCAATAAATAAAAGTTCATAATGTTTGCTAATTTTAAAGAATTTAACGATTCAATTGAATCGTTCCAATCATATGTTAAGAGGTTGGAACAGAGTTTTTTATTACATGATGTTGAAGAAAAAAAAAGGTACCCGCCATTATTTCATGTATGGGGCCTACATTGTATAATTTGCTGTCAGATTTAACATTTCCGAAAAATCCTGAAGCACTGAAATTTGAGGAAATAGTTGATATTCTGTTAAAGCACTTAAGCCCCGCCCCTAATAATTTTTGTTCTAGAATTAAATTCCGTAATTCTTATCAAAATGAGAACGAATCTATACAAGATTTTGTTTCAAAATTAAAGAAGTTAACTACATTCTGTGCGTTTGCTGGTGAAACACTTAATGAAAATTTGTTGGAACAATTTCTGTGAGGTTTAAAAAATGAAACTATCCAAAGTAAATTACTCTCACAAATAGATGATTTAACATTCGAGAAAGCCATTGAAAAAGCACTTATTTTGCAAAATAACGAACATGATATTTCTGAATTGAAAAACAAAAATGTAAATGTTAATAAATTGGCATATTCTAAAAATGTTCAACCGAATAAAATTTCAAATAATTTCCAGAAACCGAAAATAAACAATGTAAATAAGGGGGAATTTTGAAGTAAATAAAAATAAATTACAGTGTTATAGATGTGGAAATCCTTCTCATCTTTCCAATAAGTGTAAGCATATCAATACTATTTGTAAAATTTGTAAAAAAAGAGGCCACCTTGGTAAAGTATGTAAAAGTAGTTCTCAGAAACAAACAAATGTATTGCAGACGGTTGATATTTTATCCGTGAGTCATGATAAGAGTTCTACTCCTATAAAAGTGTGGGTTTTAATTGAAAATAAAGCTAAAGCTGAAATGGAGGTAGACACGGGCTCAGGAATTTCTGCGGTACCTGTAAATCGTTTTCGGAGAATTTTTCCGAATAATAAAATTTTTCCACCAGACGTTCAGTTTAGAACGGCAACGGGTGAGGTGTTTACACCTGTGGGGTATGTAACAGTACATGTTTCTTATGCAAATATTACTAAACAGCTTAAATTGCATTTAATTAAAGAAGATAATTTCCCACTTTTATTTGGCAGAGACTGGGTAGCTGCATTTAATTTGTTTCCTACTGACTTTAAATATGTGTATGTCAATGAAATTGCAAATTCTACTGATAAATTAAGAGCATTATTAAAGGATTTTTCTGATTTATTTTCGGTTAAAGTTGGGGAAATAAAAGTTTTGAAAGCAGAACTTTATCTAGAAAAAGGTTCTACGCCCATATTTTGTAAGGCTAGAACTTTCACGTATGCTCTACGTAATGCAGTAAATGATGAAATCCAAAGGTTACAGGATGAGGGTGTTATTAAACCTGTCACCAGTCGTAAGTGGGCAACTCCTATAGTTCCAGTGGTAAAACCAAATGGGAAAATTCGTTTATGCGGAGATTTTAAAGTTACAGTAAATAAATTTTTGAATGTGGAAAAATATCCTTTACCTAGGGTAGAGGACATGTTAGCTACTTTAGGTGGTGGTTTACATTTTACGAAAATAGATTTAAATCAAGCTTATCTTCAGTTACCTGTAGACGAAAAATCACAGGAATTGTTAACTATAAGTACTCCGAAGGGATTATTTCAATTTTTAAAGTTACCAATGGGTCTTACTAGCTCTCCAGCAATTTGGCAAAGATCGATTGAACAAATATTAAGTGGTATTGATGGTGTCACTGTGTTCATTGATGATATTGGTGTTACGGAGGAAACTGATGAAATTCATTTAAAAAGACTAAAACAAGTCTTAGAAAGATTACGTGAATATAATATTAGGATAAATAAAGATAAATCAATTTTTCTGGCTGACCATATTACATATTGTGGTTATAAAATTGATAAGCAAGGTATTCATAAAACGCAAGATAAAATTGAGGCTATTGTAAATGCTCCTAGACCGATTAATATGTCACAAGTTAAAGCATTTTTAGGCTTAGTCACATATTATTCTAAATTTGTGCCAAATTTATCTACAATTGCTCATCCTTTAAATCAATTGCTCAAGAAGAATGTAAAATGTATTTGGTCTCCTGTTTTTGAACAAGCATTTAAAAATATAAAAAATGAAATTATTTGAGAAAGAGTTCTTACACATTTTAACCCTAAATTGCCTTTAGTGTTAGCAACAGATGCTTCTCCATATGGTATCTTTGCAGTTCTTTCGCATGTGATGCCAGATAACGTTTAAAAACCAATTGGTTTTGTGTCTAGAACGCTTACGAATGCAGAAAAAAATATAGTCAAGTGGATAAGGAAGCACTAGCTATTATTTTTGGAGTAAAGAATTTTTTTCTGTATTTATATGGTAATAGGTTTACTTTATTTACAGATAGTAAACCACTTGTTTCTATTTTTTCTCCAAATAAAAGTATTCCTGTCCTTTCAGCTGCTCGGATGCAAGGATATGCATTATACTTACAAGCGTTTAAATATGATATTCGTTATAAGAAAACATCCGAACATGGAAATGTCGATGCTCTTTCACGACTTCCGTTACGTAGTGAAGATTTACCCCCACAATTAAATTCAAGTAATGTAATTGATGAATCTGAATTTTTTCTAATTAACCAAATTTCTACATTACCTTTAAACGCCAAATCAATTGCTGTAGCTACAAAATCTGATCCTTTATTACGTCAACTTTTTCATCATCTAATTTCTGGTTCTCCAATTCCTAAAAATTTACTTCTTGGTGGCAAACAAGAAGAATTTACTCTTCAACATAGTTGTATTTTAAAAGGATGTAGAGTAATTATCCCAGAAGTTCACCGTAAACAAATTTTACGTGATTTGCACTATGGACATTTTGGTATAGTGAAAATGAAGTCTTTAGCTCGCTTTAGCTTTTGTTTGGTGGCCAGGAATTGACCAAGATATTGAAGATCTTGCACGAAATTGCACTACTTGTGTCAATTTAAAAAATAATCCTCCTAAGGTAGATTCATTGGGAATGGCCTACAACTCCATGGCAAAAAATTCACTTAGATTATTTTGGTCCTGTGATGGGTAAAATGCTTTTGCTTGTGGTTGATGCTCATAGCAAATGGCCTGAAGTTTTTATTGTCGCTAATACAACTTCAGAACATACAATTACTTGTCTTTCTTCTCTTTTTGCCAGATACGGGTATCTGGCTATAGCTCTAGTATCTGATAACGCAAAAGAATTTACTTCTGAAGAATTTGAGACATTTTTGAAGAATCATGGGATTAAACATAGATTTAGTGCTCCATACCATCCAGCTACAAATGGTCAGGCAGAGATATATGTGCAGATTCTTAAAAAAGGGTTAAAAGCCTTATCTTCAGAATCTGGTACTTTACAGATGAAAATAAATAACTTTATTTTACAGTATAGAAAGATGCCTCATGTTACTACGGGGGAAAGTCCTGCATCTCTATTTCTAAAGAGAAATATAAGAACGAAAATAGATTTGATAATTCCAAGCGTTACAAATTTTGTGCATGATAAACAAGATGCGAGAAAGGCCAATTCTAAAGTAAACGAATTTCAAATAAACCAGAAAGTGGCTGTAAGAAATTATACTCCTGAAGCCAAGTGGAAAATTGGTCGCATTATTGCAAGAGAGGGCAAGTTGCATTATAGAATTCAAGTTGGTTCGAATATTTGGAAAAGGCATGTTGATCAGATAACTAATGTCGGTTCGAAGATACATCTAACTAATGATTCAAATTCTGAAGAGAGTGGTACAGAAAGTCACAAAAGTGATACTGCAGTTGTTAATCAAAGTGATTCTCAGCTAATGCCTCCTAGTGTCCCAGATCTTCGACCAGCTGACTCTGTTGTCCCATCTACTCCAAATCCTCGACCAGCTGACTCAGTTGTCTCATCTGCTCCAAATCCTCAACCAGATGACTGTGTCCTCCCAAATACTCCAAGTCCTAAGCCAGTAGACTCTAAAGGGATACCTTCAGCTCCAAAACCCATGGTGTCCAATACTTCTATTGATGATGCTAAAGCTACTTTAATTAACTCTTCTTTTTCCCAACAGGTACCTAGAAGATCCACCAGGAAAAGAAAAGCTCCCTGTAAATTCCCAAATTAAGGAGGGGAAAACTATGGTGTTTAGTTATTAATCTAATTAATAGATGGCAGCACCACTGCGGAAATTCTGTCAATTACCGGTAAAATTTTGTTTACTGTTATGTGTGTAAAATGTATCTGTTGTATTTCGTTAGTGTTCGATGTACGTGTTTGTGATAGTATGTAAATTAAAGTTTTTTAAAGTCCACCTCGACTAATTAATAATGCTGCTGCTTTAATTTCCTTAATCTAAGTACTTAAAATACTATAACAATAATATCATATTTCAGTATTGATAGAGAAATTATGCCTCATTTATAACATGATGATATATATTTCAAGAATATGTGATAGTATACGTTTAGGTTTCTTAAATAATTTCCTACAAAATGTAAAATTGTTGCGTTGTATAATCGAATATACTTATTTTGTATCATGTACTTATACAGGACATTAGGCTATATTACGCAATACAGTCAGAAATGCTTCAATGTTTAATACATAAACTTCATTTATCATGAATTTTAAACATAAATATGCTTAATTTTATTATTCATTTTAAAGATTTTGTGGCTGAACTTGAAGTAAAATCATTATATTATTCAGCATAAATCGAACACTTTGTGCGAATTTTAATTCATAAACCAAAACCAATTACAACGTTGTAACGCACAAACTCCTCGGTTATAGCCCCGAGTACTGGCTTGTACAAGCCAGTACTCGGGGCTATAACCAAGGGGTTCTTTGAACCCAATTTTATCCTTTTTTTTTTTTCGCACTGAGGAAGAGGATCGATGCATCCTTGAAACGGTCGTATGCGGTTTTTTATGCCAATTTTTTTATTTGTGCGTTACAACGTTGTAATTGGTTTTGGTTTATGAATCATTATATTATGCATTCAAGTTTAAAACAATAACTGAATACATTTCGTATTTATAAGTTTCCATCACTCAAAGATGTTCTTCGTTGTGTTTCGATAATCTTTCACATTGAAAATTCCATTAATAATATGTTAAAATGTAAACGTTCCATTATTTGCAAATACATTTTGTAATCAGTTCCAAATGCAATAAGAAAGAATAGAAATGTTTCAAATATCAGTGACAGTGATAATGTTTCATTATTTTAATATTTTGTAACTAAAATATGATACCTTCACTCTAATCCTATTTAATATTATTTAATTCTTCGTACGAAAATATATATATGTGATTCTAAATGTTCTGTTCTATAGAATATTATAATGATAAAATACTTCAATATTAATTTTGAAATCATATTACCAAGTGTTTTTAATACGTATTAAAAACACGCTATTGTATACAGTTAGATTTTTAATGACATTATACAAAGTATAAGAGTAGTTTGCTGTTTTATTGAATGTACATCATAAATATTGTTCTTATAAATGGTATGAAAACTAATTTTTGTACATCTTCAGAATTATTTTCATGTCAATATACAGAGTAACTGGAGGTGAGATGCCGTATTGGACAAGATGCCGTGTCACGTGGTTTTCCTATGCGCAAGCGTTGTAGAGAAACGCCGCTCAGTTGTGAGGGAGAGGCCCCCCCTACTGATACTTCAATTCCAGTTTCAGCGTTTTTTTATACTTTTATGTAGTGCTTTACTAAGTAGGGCTTAATCAACGCCCCCTAGATAAGAAAGCAGTGATACGCGTCACGAAAACGTCATACCAACCAGGCAAAACAAAGAAAAAATTCGAACAACTTGTATGTTTCGATTTCTATGGCTCGTGAAACTATTAACTATTAGTTGTAAACAATAAATATTAATTTTATGTGCCAATGAAATCGAAACATGAAAGTTGTTCGATTTTTTTTTGTTTTGCCTGCTTGCTATGACGTTTTCGTGACGCGTGTCACGGCTTTGTTATCTAGGGGCGTTACCTTAACACGTCTAATCAGTGTACAAAATCTTTTCACTTGTCTTCTTTATTTACCTATATAAGTCCTGACTTATATATCAGAGAAATATGTGTAATGTTTTTAGACCGGGAGGCGACAGCACAGACAATCACCTCATCGAGTTCACGGCTGAAATTCCAGAATTAGTTAAAACTTGATTCGCATATTAAAACGCAATCGGTCTACCAAGTCATATCTTGGTGGAAAACACCCAAAAACCCGATTTTAGCGGTTGGCTCGCAGGTTTACCATTGTGTGTTCCTGCTCCCAGTCCTCCATGTTTTCATACTTTTGGGTGCAGGAAAACACATTGGTGAACCTACGAGTCAACCGCTAAAATAGGGTTTTAAGGTGTTTTCCACCAAGATATGACTTGGCAGACCGATTGCGTTTTAATATGCGAATCGAGTTTTAACTAATTCTGGAATTTCATCCGTGAACTCGATGAGGTGATTGTTTGTGCTGCCGCCTCCCGGTCTATTTTATAGAGTATTGGTGCCTCTCCTTTCCGCCTAACGTAAATAGCAACCGGTCAACTCTTATTCACGTTAGTAGAGGAACTGGCGTCCTGTCAAAAACTTTGGAGTGTGTCGACAAAAATATTTAACCTTTTGATTACGAGCTAGAACTGACGACTAGTTTTTTATTTACTCATAACACAATTTACAAAAACAAAATGGTAGATTTTTTTTTGGAAAGTATCCTAGTTTAAGTGTGTGGCAGATATTATTTTTTAAATAGTGGTGAGAATAAAATAAATAATTGTCGCTAGGACGACGATTGCCCCAAACTTGTCATCAAAAGTTTAAATTGAAAATGATAGTTAATTTCCTCGGTAGTCAGATGCCTGGTTGTCTCCGTTGAGTACAAAGAACAGCATGAGTCACAGCCCCATTAAATTACAAAGAGAAATCTACCTCAACTTCGAACAAACATTCAAGAACATCCGATAAGCAGCAAATACAAGATTTCCCCCCATCACGCAAGTCACTGAAATTACAAAACAATCGACTGGCCTAACAATCCACATGTCATCATGTTATGAAGAAGATTTAGTGCCAACTACAGAAAACATTACACATTCCTCTCCTACAAAATTTCAACAAAACATTTCACCTGTTCCAATTTATGAACCTAGAAAATATAGTAAAATAAAGGAAGAATCTCAAGTACTTACATTATCAGAAGTTATTGAAAAAAAGAAAGTGGGAATGGCAGAAAAAAGAAGCTTATGAAGGAAAAATAGCAGACAAAGGAAAAAAGTTGAAAAATGAAAACAAAACTATGCCTACAAAAGCCAAATTATAGCAGAGAGACAATATCAGCTGCGAACAGCGAGGTGTCTCAAGCTTCTTTTAAAAGCAATTGTTTAAAAAGAAGTCAGAGGCTAGAAAGCCAGAATCTTCAACAGACGATTATATGGATTATGACAAAATTCTCTACCAAGATTCAGAAGATGAGTTTTTTTAAGTAAGTGAGAATGAGTGTTAAGGAAGTAAAATAGTGTTAAGAGTGTAAAATATTCTTAAATCATGTGCAGTCAGTGCAACTGTTTGTTACATGAAAGTTGCTCAAAGTTAGAAAATAAATGTGCAGTTCATGGCAGAGCTGAGATATTGTTGAAACGAAAACAGGAACATAAGAAAAACTTTATAATTAATAACAAAAATCTGTACTCTAAAGCATTTTATCACAATGGTTTTGCTATATTTCAACTTGTTATAGTTTTTTAAAAACTGGCATACTTAAAAGCCACAATTATTTTAAATGTTAAATATAACATAACAGTTTTTTTTTCAAATATTAGTTTGATTTTTAATAAATTACCAATGTTTGTTACATTAATAGTTTTTTTAATTATCTAATACTAAGTTAGTAACAACTTTAGTATGTATAAAATACTAAAGTTACTTTTATTCGTCCCACTATGCATTACACTGTTTCAGAAAACTTATTGGTTACATTGAAACTCCAGAAGGCATCTTATTGCTATGTAGTTGGCCATCTTACTCCAAAATTAGGGTAAGATGCCGAAATGAAAGTGTTTACAGAATCAAAATTTTCGATGATTTGTGATGAAATATATTTTAAAATCATACATAAAAGTATCAACTTTAATAAGAAATTAATCAATAATAAATAAATCCAACAGTTGATTTTATTAAAAAATAAATCAAAAACTACGGCTCTTCACCCAATCTACAGTAAGCTTAATTTATCCTTCATTTTTTAAGCATAAAGACACAAAACTTTATTATGTAATTTAAAGAATTAGCAACTGAAATCGATTCATTTGCTTATTATATCACTTTTAAATCTGAATATGTTTTGCATTTATCGATTTCCTTTGAACAATTATATTAGAATTTGTGTTTCAAAAATATTCTCATTGAAAATTTAATTGAAGTTATATTAATATTTAAACGCCCCCCCCCCCATTACCGGCAGCTGCACTTTATGATCTTTTCTATAGACAATATGAATGAAAGGACATTAAATTACCAGTTACATTTTTTAGTTAATTATTTTTTAAAATGTGTGATTGAAATGTGGCTAGAGATACACTTTTTTGTATATATTCACGTTGCTGGATTAACGGTTACCTAAAATTTCCGCGCACGCAGTTCTTTGATTAACTACCTGAAATTCATTTCATGAGTCAGTATATTATGAATGAACCCTCATTACAACAAAAAGTTATTCTTATGTGATACTGATCATGTGAAAAAGACATAGTGTATTACATAAATTTTGCTGAATGTAAGTCAAAAGAACTTTTGAGGGGACGATTTTAGTATGTTGAACAGCTTGCATGACGTTTGGTAAAGAAGTACTTCGTCTCCTATCTCAGGTCATGCCAGTAAGAATTAGACCTATCCGGGCCGTCCAGGGTAATTTTTTTCTCGTCACTGAATATCACTTGTACATATTTAAATGAGAATAAAGATAAATTTGAATAAGATGTGAGATTTCTGTAGCATAGTAATGGAGGAGAAAATTTGACATTACTCCATACTCTGTCTATGTTTTTCCGAGCGAATTCCGGCCGTGGATGGCGTATCATGTGTGAATAAGACTTTATAGCCACTTTAAGAGCCTCCGAAGTGACTTTAAGGTTGCAATAATTTCGAATTTTGTTTTGAAGAGATCATCTAATTCTATGCTTTTCTCACAATTGCTCATTTTTCTCTCTGAGAAAGTATTGAAGGGCGTCTTAGGACGTTTAATTTTACCATACTCACGCTTTTTGCACAAACAATTACCAACAACATTGTGATATCTGACAATCTCAAGTGAAATTTCTCGTACACCTTTACCATAGCGATTAAAAGCTTCTATCATACCTTTTTCCCGTTCCGCCCATTACGATCTTCGAAGCATGATAATAACTATCACAGACGTTAACTTGAAGTTCGCTAACCACAGTTTTATGAGTGAAATCGCAACTGGCCCTATACTTATGTGGTAGTATTGGGCGTAGTTATTCACCATTTTGCATAAAGCATGTCTTTAAACGGCTCTATTTTCATTTTCTTACATTTTCATAAGTAGTCCTATCTGATATGCAAATATATATATTTGTATTTGGGAATTTCAACTTAAATAATACGGAAGATATATGGTGGACCTATCTCATTATGAATGTACTATCCACTCATAAATATCAACTGATTAACGATACAACTAATTTAATCAATGTTATTTTTGTTCTCGGCAATTCAAAATTATTAATAGGATTTAATTTTCATTAAAAAATAGCATTTTAAATTAAAGATATCCCTTATACCTCATAACTTATTTTAAAATAAATAACAAAATTCATAAAAATATCATACAACTATCATAAAAATGCCACTCATATATGGAATTTTTTAAAGTAGGATACATCATTAAATCCTATGTCAGTTTAATGACAAGCAGAACATTCCTCCTTTAAATGCAGTTCCATGCATCATTGGCAAAATATTTACAAACATACTTTATTATTTGCTTACAAATAATCTAATGGCGAAACATTGAGACTAAACCTCTTTTCAATTAAAATAAACTGATATTTGTATCTTGTTTACATTTTATTTCCTACGAGAGAGGCATTTAATATTTTAATTTTAATGTATTTCAAAACATTGTGCATATTTAAGTACTTTATAAATTTAATTCGAAGTTTAAGTTAAACTGTTCAGAAAAGTGTTTTACATATTCATGTATTTTACGTATAACGTTTAGGTGAACAATTAGTCTCAAGACTATTGCGAATTGATTGAAATTTTAATAAATAAATCACATGAAAACTGCATTTTAAGAAATTGTTGCGTTCTCATGAACAGTATGTAAGGCTGTGTTCGACAAAAACATTTCAAATTGTATAAACAAATTAAGAACATTCATTTCCATAAATAAAATATATTTTTTTAGTCTATTAAAGATAAAGAAAATAAATTCTAAGCCTATAATAAGATAATGTAATCTATTTTTCCAAAGTTTATATCTACCTTTTTTTGTCTAATTTATAAACATTCATAAAGTTATGGTTACTAAACACTAGTAAGAAACATAGTTGTCATTTTCATAAAGACATTTTAGATATTCATGCATTAACATTTACGCAAAAATATACAATATTGTATCCTATTACAAATTGTAGAACCCTGATTATATTCAATACATTTATACGATACTTTTTAGTATTTTTAGTTCATTCTACTACACTTACATTGAAAATGGTCGTATTTCCATTATAAATAACAATAAACGTTTAGTATAATTTCAATATAATACCACTAAATGTATTTTTGTAAACGTGAGTCTTAACAAGTCTAATAATTTATTGCAGCAAAAACTGTTGCTAAACAAATTGGCAGCACATTTTGCTAGACTATCCTTCAACTTTTCCTATTTTGTCTATTTGAAACTGAATACATTTACACGATATGTTTTAGCATTTTTCGTTCATTCCACCACACTTACATTAAAAATGGTCGTATTTTCATAGTAAATAAAAATTCACGTTTCGTATAATTTCAATATAATACCACTAAATGTATTTTTTTAAACGCGAGTCTTAACATGTCTAATCATAGATAATTATTTTCTTTTAATCTTTCAGAACTTGTTTCAAATATTTTTTCTTAGATTTAAGTGTGAAAACAGGCTGGTGTTTGTCAAAATGTCACATTTTTAAAAACTTCAAATTACATTTAATTTATATGCAAAATGAACATTTACATTTGTATGCTATTTCATCCATCAACAAAGAAAATCATGTTAATACGAATGTAAATATAAATATAATATACCAATTATAGTTCATTTAAAGCATACAAAATACAAATATTTAATCCAATTTACTTACACGTATTATCATTTAACAGGTATCTATTCATGAAATAAAAATAGTTAAAATCTCAAAATAGCTTATATATATATATATTTGACCTATTTTTCTGCGAAATGGTAATTTGCGATTTTACCTTTTTTTAACACTTTTGCAGTTCGCATTGTCAGCGTTTCTCCAACCGTTAAAAAGTTACGGAGAGTTTCAACAGAAAAGGAGTGTTTTAAATTACACTTCTGAATTGCGGCAAAAACTGTTTTTTCAAACAAATTGGCAGCACATTTTGCTAGAATATTCTTCAAAGTTTCCTATGTTGTATATTCTGGAGTTTAAAACTTTTATCATAACAGTTGTAAGGAAACATCTGAAATCTTTCAAATCATCTCGAGTTTATGCCTTAGTAAGTGCGCTTAAAATCTCGTCACAATAAAGAATTGCGTAACAAGCTCTCTTTAAACGGTGAAGTGAGAAATTTTATTCTGAACAACAACAGCAAAAAAATTATTCTAGTCTTATTTTCAGAAGAGACAGCCAGGATCATTTGTCATTCATTTTTCTGCCGTAAGGACCTATTAAATTTCACCCGTTTCTGTAGAAATGAAATAAGAAAGAAACGCATGGAAATATAATAAATTGCATTTTTAAATTTATTAATATAATTTTTTATGTTAATCATGAAGAATTGAGCGTTAGCAATACTTTTATAGAATTTTGCATTTTCGAAAAATGTACTTTAATATATTTTCTTCTGGCGTTTTAAGTATGCGCGTTTCGGACAACCTTAAAAATAATACAAATGGTATCATTTTACTAATTTGTGTTTTTTAAAGTTATGTAAGAGCAATCCATATTTCTTAAAAATAATAAGTTTATTTTTGAGAAGTGTGGTTGTCATACAAAACAATTTATAATGCTAAGAAAATATGAATTTCTCAGAGTCGATGAAAAATATTAAAAATGCGTTATCTTTAAGATGTATCTAAGGTTGAGGTTAAGTATGCGCGTTTCGGACAAGTTTAAAAATAATACAAATGGTATCGTTTTAGTAATTTGTCAAGCATTCAGAACGATTTCTTTCTTAACTAACACGTTGTTTAAAAATGTTGTGTTGTTTTTTTTAAGTTATTTAAGAGCAAACATATTTCTTAAAAATAATAATAAGTGTATTTTTGAGAGGTGTGGTTGTCATACAAAACAATTTATAATGCTAACAAAATATGAATTTGTCCGCGTGGATGAAAAATATTAAAAATGCGTTATCTTTTAAGAGGCATCTAAGGTTGAGGTAAACACTGATAAAAAAAATTCAAAATATCTTATTTGTATTTCGAAAGCCTTTTTTTAGTAAAGGGTAATTTCTTTGTTCTCTCACTTTCAATATACTTAAGAACAATCAACAGTTTAAATATATATATATCAAAGGAGAGTTTCGTACATAAATATTTAATTTTTTAAGAAAATATGAGTTTATACGCAGCACTGAGGAATGTAAAAAATTACTACGTACCTACTTTTACTCTAATTAGGATAAAATGAAATATTTGTGCAAACCCTTCATTTTTCATAAAAATTACAATTTCAAGAATCTTTAATTGCCTTTAAAGTTCCTGAACAAGCTTTTAAATGGGAATTTATTTTTAACGTTTTAAAATATTTGTGCATTTTTAACAGTTAAGAAAATGTCCATTACTTAAAGGGCGAAATATATTTATTTATCTTATACATTTTAAATATAAGAACATTTCAGTGCACTTTAGAATATTTTAAAAAGCAGAGAAAATTGCCTTCATTAATTCCACAGAGAAGCAGCTTTACGTTTGTCAAATGAATGCAAAATTTAAAATAAAGCTGATACATTTAAAAAGTTCTGAAAGTTTAAAGTGGGATTTCTTTTTAAATTGTTATTCAACTGGTCAGAAATGTATTTTACATTAATATTTAAAAAATAAAAATAATGATGTTGCGGTAATATGCGTCTATTATATTAAAATCATTGCTTGTATGTCAAAATTACACTTTCTAGAATATCAAACACAGTACGATGAAATTAACACCAGTTATCAATATAGATCCGAGTCATATAAGACCCCAGAATTTTAAAAGTTGAAATAGATTCAATGACATTAATTGTTTTGTAATTTTTAGACAAAGTTTCTCTAAAGATGACAGCTAAATTACTTATTTGTGAAAAACGGGAAATAAAAGAAAATTAATTGAATATCGTTTGCTATCTGAAATAGTGGATAAATAGTTTAATTTGTATTTATTTTTTTTAAACAAATAGACTTAAAAAATAAATAAAGACTTTTTAGTTTAGGTTCTCTTGAAAAAAGTGTAATGTAAACATCATCCACATGACTTACTTCCACATTTAATAAAATTAATATCTAAAATCTGGAAGATTTTAATATTATTTTCAATATGAAAAATTATTTTCCCAATTTGTTTAAAATGTGAATGAATGAACTGTGATAGAAAATAGTGTACTGAGCTTACATGTTTGCAGCTGTTTCAGATGAATGAACAGATGCCCTCTCTGAACGACCGTCATCCGTAAAGGACGTCTCTTAAAAAAAGCAATCTCTGAAAATCCGTGTTACACAGTTCAGCGCTGTCACACAGACTAATATTCCAAAAACGTAAGTGTAGCATATTTTTTGTTTCAGTACAGTGCTAGAATGGAGAAACGAAAAGTTCATTTTCGTAATATTATATGCATTTTTAGTTCAAGAAAGCATGATCATTTGGTAGCTTCTTTTAAGAGGTCCTCCTTTACAGATGATCATGGTTATCCAAAGAGGGCATCATCTTCGAGGCTGAAATTTACGAACTTAAACTTCTCAAACCACCTTCGAACTGTGTCATCTGAAATGGCACTTTGCCCACATACTGAACAAAATTTAAGAGAAGTCTGACTAGCATTTTTACTTTTCTTGAAAGAAAAAAGCATAATATGACGAAAATGAACTATTTTGGTTCCCCATTTTTAGCAGTGTACTGAAACAAAAATTATGCTACAACACAAGCGAAAATTATGCAGAGCAAGCAAAAAAGACCGAATGTGCATATCTGGGACATTCACGGTCACTCCTTATCAGCAGTAGCAAAATATAACTAGACCAAAACGTTTTACGGATAGGTCAATACTTGAAATTGTTTTGTGACATTGAGGTTAACTGAAGTACATTTTGTTATGTTATTCAATTAGATATATATATATATATATATATATATAATTGAATATATACAGGGTGTCCACGTATAACCTGACCGACATTTATTTTCGCAACCGCTGGTCAAAGATGCATACTTCGAATTACAAAAATGGTTTACATAAGGTAAAGAATTATTTTTAAAGCGAATTGGGTCAAGAAAAAACATTTATTAAAAAATTACGAAATTTAAATTTTTATTCGGTCAACCGGTCCTATGAGTGATATTTAGTAAAAATTTACTGTGACACTAACAAGTAAGATAAAAAAAAGTTCCATTCATCTGCGATTAAAACTGACCGAGTAATAGCTGTTTAAAGTTGGAGTATATCTTTTGTTGTGAAATAGGGGTCATTCACAAATGTAGTAGAAATATAAATAATCGTCAGATATATCAAAAAAATAGTTGAAAGCAAAATTATGTGAATGTGTTTCATTGCAATCTAATATAAATGTGAAATCTATAATCATTCTGACATATTAATGCAAAATATACAATTTGTACTGAACATATAAGAGGATAAAAATAACAGAATTTTTGTTAAATAAAAAGATGAAAAACAACAGCCTCAATTAAAATTTTAAAATGCTTTTAGATTACACTGTCTTTCAAATTTTGGGTTGTGCCATGTTTTTTAGCTTTTGAAAATTGATTCTAATGTATTTTTTAGTGCTGAATCCGAAAATGACCTTCATTTTAAACCATCACGTCAGGATTTTTCATCGAAAATTTCAAAGTTAAAATTGATCCCCCCCTTCCATCCTAACCTCATCGGACCCCTGAGCTATTTAATTGTAAAAAACCCAGCATAAGCCAAAAAATTGACTAAATTATTGAATTAAATAAAATTAAACTGAATAAAAAAGTCTTACATCTATTTTATAGTATCAGATTTTTCGCTATTTTTTAACCTTGAAATTTACGATTTGCGAAAGATCTTGACATGATGGTTAAAAGTGAAGTTACTTTTTTATTCAGTGTTAAAAAATACATAAAACGTAATTATAAAAGTTAAAAAACACAACCACGGCAGGTTTATGTTATCTAATCTAAAAATTTTTCTTAAACTTGATGATGGTAATCTCCGAATTTTTTTGTGATATCCTCTAATATGAGTATTATTAAGATGGTAAGCGTCAAAAATCATTATAATATTACATTGTCATCGGATTTAAGTCAGTATGTAAAATTTAACTTCTATTGGCATTTGAAAGTAAGTACAAATTTTAAACTGGAAAGACGATCGTTGCAAGTTAAATAAAACCTTATGAAAATAATATAATTTTTGTTAAAATAAATCATAGCCTCAAATCCTTAAAAAATAAAACATATGATAAAATAAAATTATTTTAACTAATCTGAAACTTAACTCTCAAAATTTAAGTCAATCGTAATAGTTGTACGATTTCTTTCAAAGTGCAGATACCTTGAAATAAGTTTAAGTACATTATATACGACACCTGAAAGCACGGCCTAAATCATCTGTTTTGAGATGCAAAAAAGTGGTATAAGTCATGCATTTCAAAGTTTCACAATTCAGTCAATTTTAATGTTAGATGAGTGGGACTTTTTTTATTTTACTTGTTAGTGTCACAGTAAATTTTTACTAAATATCACTTATAGGACCGGGGGACTGTATAAAAATTTAAATTTCGTAATTTTTTAATAAATGCTTTTCTTGACCCAAATCGCTTTAAAAATAATTCTTTACCTTATTTAAACCATTTTTGTAATTGGAAGTATGCATCTAGGACCAACGGTTGTGAAAATAAAGGTCGGTCAGGTTATACGTGGAAACCCTGTATATTAATTGCATTATATATATAATTAAAAATATATATTAATTGAATATATATATTAATTGAATTATATATATATATATATACATATATTGTTTTTTACTAAGTTGATATTTTGAGTTTTGGTGTGAATATGCGCTTTAAGTTGGAAGCCGCTTGAGCAAAACAGTGCACTTTGTTTCTTTGTTTGTTTAATTTTTCATTAATTTCATCTACGTCACCGTTTGCTCTAATTTACGATAGAAAATGTCTTTAAAATCACAGAATCATTCATATTTCTGTGAAGTATAATTCTTAATATCTTAATAAATACTTTTTTCAATGTTCAAATTTCAAACAATTATTTACTTATTGTTAAGATTATGTATTTACGTACATAATTTTAACAATAAGTAATAAATTGTTAATGCACGAATTTCGGCGCAAAAATGATTTACTGGTAATTTCTCATCACATTTTTTTAGATAACACACACATTACACAACATTATACACAGTTACTCACAGACATTTTACACCACAGATACACAGAATCTATGCGTTAAAAACACATAGGGTAGATGGATTTCATTTTTCACGGTCGTCGGATGCGACCGTCTCTCTGAAGCTAAACCTTAATAAACTACGGGGATTAAAAGACTATGTGCACGAGAAACAAACGTTCATAGCGCCCTCTGACAAAGCACAGAATATGTCAAAAGTAAATGGGCGTTACATGTATGTATAAACACGGTTTTATTGTAATAATCTTTAAAATCAGTTTTTTATAATAAAAAGATCGGAGGTTTCAGTTCGAAAATGATAAAATTTTAAAAGTATGTCTCTTGCCTATGAAAAAACATTTTTTTAAAATACATAACGATTTTCTAAAAGTATTTATACAAAAGTAATACATGTTTATTATTTACGTAATATGAACGAATCATGCTTCTTATGTAAAAATCATAATTATATTTTTTAAACTGGAAATTGATGAAAGTCTAAGAAACTAATGAATTTGTATATTAATAAACGAATGAAAGTTCGTAAAGATATCGATAATGTTCACAGAAAGTCGAAGGTAATATACAAAACATGAATATATAAGAGTTAAATACGGAAATTGACACTACAGTATATTATTTCAATTTTCAGCACTTTATTTCAAAAATTCGTTGTAAATATACAGTGTTAAGTAGGAATATGATGTATTATAGCGTTTTAACCAAGCTTCATAAACCAATGAGAGCTCAGCACAAATGTAATCCTTAAATTATAATAGATAAACAAATTCTTTAATATAAAATACATTGTCAAATATTCTCATGAATGGATCAACAGCCTATTGAAGAATTAAGCCTCATAATTAGTCATCATCCATTTGCTTAGTATATTGAATTTTTGATGTATTGTCTGACAATGCTTCTGGATTATAGCTAAGCAGATGTGAACCATGATCTTAAAAGAGATATTAAGGGACATTACTCCACTGTTAGTAATGGGTTCTAACCTTTAAATATAAATAAAGTGAAAGATGTCAAACTCGACCTTCTTAAAAATTCAATCAATCATAAATGTGTTGAATAGAAATATATTGGAAAATATATTTTAACACTTATATGTTTTGACTAAAAATCCTATAAAATAAAAAAAGGAATATACAGGGTGATTCATAAAAGATGGGCAGAACTTTAAGGGGTTATAGTACACTTAAAGACAAATAATATTAAATAGGAGACTAAGGGTCCCAGACGTATTCCCAAGGAGATAGGGGGCATTAAAGTTTAGGGTCCGAAATTTCAAATGATTATAAAACATGGAAAAATTGGTCGATTCGTTTTCGGTTTTTGCAAAAAATTTTCTTTATGCCAGTATTTTCTTGAAATAAAATTTTAAAGTTCAATTTCAAAAAATGCCGATAGGGGGCGCTTTAGACTTTGGAGTAACAAACAACTATTTTTTAACGTTATTTTTTGTATTTCTTTAAATGATTTCGAAAGCTTAGACTTAAACTTAAATTTTGATCTAAAAATCTGAGTCCTAACGAGTAGTTAAGTAGCGTAAACTGAAATTTGAAATTTGAAACCCTTCTCCCCCCAGAACAAAAATCAGTTATTCCCGATCTTTGTGTCGTAGATTAGGCTCTAACTACTGCCGCGTTTTGCTAAAATTATTCTTTATGTCAGTATTTTCTTGAAAATAAATTTTAAAGAAAATTTTCAAAAAATTCCGATAGAGGGCGCTTTAGACTTTGGAGTAACGAACAACTATTTTATACCGTTATTTTTTGTGTCTCATTAAATGCTTTCTAAAGCTTAGACTTAAATTTTCAGCCCAAAATCTGAATCGTTAGACGTGGTTAAGTTTCTGGGGAGAGGGGTTTGAAATTTCTACTCCTGAGCACAGTTCAGTTTACCATGTCCACACATTGTGTGCTGTGATACGAGGTAAAAAGACACAAATTAGGATTATGTTACCAAAGCATATTTATTAACATGTAATCACAATAAATGTTCAAAATTGTGACCACCAGAGGTTATGCACGCAGAACAACGGCGACGAATGGAACGGCGAACATTCGCGAAAACATCAGGCTTTTCGAGCACTTCCCCTACAGCGGCGGAAAGTCTGGCGACCAGTTCCTCGGGGGATTCAATGGGTGTCTCATACATAAGAGCCTTCAATCGTCCCCAAAAAAAGAAATCGAGGGGTGAAAGATCTGGTGAGCGAGCAGGCCAAGCAACAGGACCACCTCGACCAATCCATCTGTTCGGAAATGTGATGTCCAGATAGTTGCGGACGTCTCGTACGTAATGGGCTGGCGCTCCATCGTGCTGGAACCACATGACCCGCCGGATGCGTGGAGGAACAACGTTTAACAGGTCTGGCAGCACATGTTGCAGAAATGTGAGGTATGTTTTACCGTTGAGGCGTTCAGGAAGAAGGTACGGTCCGATTAGGTGGTCTCCGAGGATTCCTGCCCAAACATTGATGGAAAAGCGTCTCTGATGAGCATGTGGATACGTAGCATGTGGATTGACATCCGCCCATACATGTGCATTGTGTGTGTTAAATGTACCTTCACGTGTGAAGGTACATTCATCGGTGAAAAGCACACTTCGTCCAAAATGTGGATTTAGCGCGTTCTGCTGCAGAAACCAGCGGGCGAATTCAATACGATTTGGATAATCCCCTGGAGACAGTTTCTGGACTCGTTGCACATGAAACGGGAGCAAATGTTCATCCTTCAGTACCCTCCAAGTCGTGGACTGTGAGGTATCCACCTGGCTAGCCACTGTTCGTGTACTTGTACTTGGCTGCGCCGCTACTACATCCAGAATGGCTTCTGCAACAACTACTGATTCGTCCTTTTTTGCACGACCTGCATTCGACCGGGAAGCGAGAAATGATCCCGTCTCTCACAACTGTCTGTGCAAGCGCTCGAAAGTTTTGCGGTTAGGCAACCGCCTGTTAGGAAATCGCTCTCCGTACATTCGTTGTGCCTCTGCACCATTTCCATCTGCCGCTCCGTAAATTAAATGCATCTCAGCCTTTTCCTTATTCGTGAAGGGCACCATCTTCCGATTCATTACTACAGCGACTTACACTTGACTCACCGTTCAGTGGTTTTTATGCCTGAATCGTGTCGAAATTTTGCATACGTGTTCTTCTTCTTCCCCATTTGATATTTGCATACTTTCTGTTTCCTTCTTCACTCGGTGACTAGCGTCAGGAATGGAGCTTTAACGTTTGCATGAGCGACGTTTCCAACTGTGCCAGTGCCTTTATCAGTGAATTCCGACTATGCAGTCCTTGACGAAAGTTGTATTTTTGCCTCGTATCACAGCACAGAATCGTTGGGCATGGTTAAGTAGTGCAAACTGAACTATGTTCAGAAGTTGAAATTTGAACCCCCTCCCCTCGCTACTGAACCACGCTCAGCGATTCAGATTTTGAGCTGAAAATTTAAGTTTAAGTCTAAGCTTTAGAAAGCATTTAATGAGACACAAAAAATAACGGTATAAAATAGTTGTTCGTTACTCCAAAGTCTAAAGCGCCCTCTATCGGAATTTTTTGAAAATTTTCTTTAAAATTTATTTTCAAGAAAATACTGACATAAAGAATAATTTTAGCAAAACGCGGCAGTAGTTAGAGCCTAATCTACGACACAAAGATCGGGAATAACTGATTTTTGTTCTGGGGGGAGAAGGGTTTCAAATTTCAAATTTCAGTTTACGCTACTTAACTACTCGTTAGGACTCAGATTTTTAGATCAAAATTTAAGTTTAAGTCTAAGCTTTCGAAATCATTTAAAGAAATACAAAAAATAACGTTAAAAAATAGTTGTTTGTTACTCCAAAGTCTAAAGCGCCCCCTATCGGCATTTTTTGAAATTGAACTTTAAAATTTTATTTCAAGAAAATACTGGCATAAAGAAAATTTTTTGCAAAAACCGAAAACGAATCGACCAATTTTTCCATGTTTTATAATCATTTGAAATTTCGGACCCTAAACTTTAATGCCCCCTATCTCCTTGGGAATACGTCTGGGACCCTTAGTCTCCTATTTAATATTATTTGTCTTTAAGTGTACTATAACCCCTTAAAGTTCTGCCCATCTTTTATGAATCACCCTGTATAATAAACTGTTTTGTTCATAAATAACCTTTATGCGCCAGGATTGTTAGGATTAATAAGTGTATATTAATAAGTGTTTTTTAATTTTAAAACTACTTTCATGTTATACCTTATGTTTAATGAACCAACATCTTCATACTTAGATTCACCCTTCTCTTGTTCAATGTTGTCAATTCTTTAGTAAATCAATACAAATTCCATAATTGTGCAATCGAAATTGGCCGAGTTATGATACTGTGATATTATGATATGATAATATGACATAATGAAAGTTCGGAACTTCCCGGCGCTAAAAATCGACTGTCTTTTAGGTAGCTTTCACTACAAAAAAATATAAAGCTACCTATTGCAGCCTTTCGGAGGAAAGCAGTTCATGAAAATTTTGATATATTTTCACCAATCATGACCCCAGATCCCAAAACCATCCTCCGTCCAAATGTTGGGTTGGGTTGGGTTGATTATTGACGGCCAATTATCTACACTTGTGATATAGGGCCGGGGGGAGTGCCCTCCGTGGGGGTCTTTCTAAGGGAACCTAACCCGTATTTACGCATGGATAAATCCACGGCTCGAAGAAAACCACGAAAACTCCGAACGATTAGGCCGACGGGCGCGATTGGGATCGAATCCAGCACTTCTCGTCTACCAGCTTCGAGAGCAGAACCTCTCAGCCACTGGTGGGGCTCAAATGTTGATTTATATATATATATTTATATATATATATATATATACAGTAGAACCTCCATAAGTTGACCACCCAAGGGACTGTAACTAAGTGGTCAATATGCGGAGGTGGTCAACTTAGAGAATTTTAAGAGAATATTTAGTACAATATGAGAAAAATTTAGTAAACTTTTTTAGTAATTTTTAAGGAAAAATTTAGAAAAAAAATTAGCACTTACTCTTTTTTATTTTTACTGAAGGTACAGCACATTTTTACAATTTTTGAAAGAATAATTCAATTTTTGTTTGAGTCCTCTTTTTGTTCATTAGGTAACTGCAAAAAGCACTTTCAGAGTTTACAAGTCCATTAAGCATGCTTGGGCATTTTTCTGCAGCGAAATCTTTAAGTTGCTCCATCATGCGCTTTACATCGTCTTCCTTCAGAGTTGGGTACTTTTCAGTTTCGTCGTCACTTGGATCATCATCCTCTTCGCCGTCCATTTCTTGTACCTTAGAGTCCTCGCTGTGCTTAGTTGCAGAGAGTATCTCATTGAAGATTGCTTCTGGGTCTGGTTCAACACATGTTACTAACTCATCGTCTATCATAACATAATCTTCAAAATCAGCTCCATCAAAAACTGGCAAGGGAGATATAGGAAGCTCATCCTCTTGCACCGATGTTGTAGCTGTAACAAATCCAGCTTTCTTGAAAAAGTTCTTAATCGTGGTTTGCGTAACTTTATTCCAAGCAGAATTAATCCAATGAACAGAATTCAAAGCATTTACTGATGCAGCTGTTGACGATGCCAATGCAGAAGAACCACAGGTTTGTGCTTTCATGATCACCCATTCCAGAAGTTGAGCTCTGAAGTGCACTTTGAAGGACTGAATAATGCCTTGATCTAAAGGTTGGGTTTTCGAAGTTGTGTTAGGTGGCAAAAATTTCAGCTTCACATTTGTAAGATTATTCATTTTCGGGTGGCTGGGGCAGTTGTCCACGGTAAGTACAATGGACCGCTTCTTTTTTCTCATTTCTGCGTCAATTCCTCTAACCCACTATTCGAACAAAGCACTGGTCATCCAAGCGGATCTATTCGCTTTCCAAAAAACAGGAAGGTCTTCAGGTTTTACATTTTAAAATGTACGAGGTTTTGCGGATTTGCCAATCATCGTAGGCTCGTTTCACCAGTCATACTAGCACACAGAAGAACAGTAAAACGCTGTTTTGAAAGTTTTCCTCTTTTGCAAGTGTCGTCCTTCATTACTAGACTTCTATCAGGCATTGCATTAAAGAAGAGACCGCACTCATCAGCATTAAAGATATCCGCATCTTTAAAACCTTTAGCAAACTGTGGGAATTTTTCAATAAACTTCTCCACCACTTCAGCTGAAACCTCATTCGATTCCCCGCACAAAAGTTTTTGAGAAATCTGGTATCGTAGTTTGAATTTTTTAAGCCAACCTGCTGACGCTTGGAAGTCCTCTATTTCGAATTCTTTTGCAAATTTTTTTGCTACTTCCTGAAGCATAGGTCCCGATATTCTTGCATTAATTGATCTCATCTCTTTAAACCAACGAAACGTGGCTTCGTTCACAGCGTCGAGACATGTTTTTCTGCGTTTTCTTTGGAGTCCCCGTTTTCGGAAGAATATCTTTCCAGATATTCTTCCTTGCGTTTTAAAATGTTACTCACAGTTGTCTTGCTCATACCAAATTTTTCCGCTGTCTTTCTTTGGCTGCTGCTTTCCAGAAAATTAAGAAGATCCACTTTCTCCTTTAATTTAAGTTCTTTTAGAGCTTTTCTTTGCGGCATTTTTAATGAAAATTCCTAAATAAACGACCCCGTCACGATATCCAGAAAAAGAACGGAATGTGTTTCACGTGTGAGCGATACCCGTTGTTTTCCAATTCTACGTATAGCTACTAGAGATAAGACGGGCTCGTGCTCAATCTTTCGGAAACTGACAATTTTATTTATTTTCATATAAGAAAAATAAAAATAACCTTTTTTTAACCTAAAATAATTACATATTCCATTTTAAGTCATTTTAATGTTATTTTGATCATAATAAATAGAAGAGGAAACAGAATTTAAAAAAAAAAAAATTCTAGTGTTAGAATGCTACTTTAAAAAGAAAATTTACGGTATTTGTGACGCGACTGATGACTGGGTTATATGGCGCCTTTTGGAAAAGGCGCCAATAATATTTCTTGCTAGATTTTCATTCTGACAGGAGGATATTTTTTAATTGGAACGTTTATTTATTTATTTATTTATTTATTTTAGAGATCTAACACGAATTGAATTTTTTTTTTCTTTAGGTCAATCAGCAATAGTTTAGGTTTGCAAATTTTTAGTCTTCTATTGTGTGCGAGTCATAATCGCTCTTCATATGAAAATAACGTTAATGATTTTATTTTTAATTTGAACTTTGATCATGCTAAATCTCTGCTCTGCACATTTCCGAAGTCACTTTCATTTATAAGTAGATGATATAATTGTCATGAGTAGTATATGGCACCTACTCTGGAACACTTTTCATACTCCACTAAACGCAAATATTGAACGATTTTTGTAAGATTTTTCATCAAAAATTTGTCTGTTTAAAATATCGACTATTGTAAGATTTTCATCAAAAAGTTCTTCAAAATGTGTGCATTTTTGAACAAATTTTAGAATATTACTCTATAAAGATTTTTTTATCAGTGTGGAACAATTTTTAGAGAGATCCAATGCTAATATTTAACGATCCAAAGGTTTAATTGTTGAACAATTTTTAGACATCCGATGGTAATATTTAATGAGATCAAAAAGTTTGAGCGTTGTAACGATAATTGTAAGATTAAATAATCATAATTTGCCAAATGCTAATATCTATTGTAAGATCAAGCAAATGATGATTATAAAATAATACTATGATAAAATCATTAATAAAATACCTTTGAAAATCTTTATATCGTATGGAATCATAAATTAATGGATCCTAAATTAAAAACAATAATAAGAATTACAATTAAAAAAACATACCTGAATCCCGCCTCTCAGCATTTCACAACCAGGGCTTGAGACCTAGCTACGGCTGCTTTAGCGGGCGTTTCCACCCTTTTTTCAATTTTTTTTGACATTTTTCAAAAGTTTTCAATTTTTTTGTCATTTTTCAAAAGTTTAATATATTTTTTTTGTCTTTCTGGAGAACCTTGACGTAGGCTAAACCGGGCTATTTATCTGAGGCTGCCAACAGCTATAGAAAGATTATTTTCGAAGTTTGAAATTTTTACTTCAGATTGAAATATAGATAATTCAACAGCTTTTAAATCTTCTAGTAAAGTTTTAATTCTGAATTTTAGTTTGCGTCTTCTTTCTTCTGCCCTTCTCTTTTTACATTTTTCAGCTGCTAGCTCTCTTTCTAACGCATTTGCTGAGGCTGTTTCATTATAAATAGTCTCTAAAAAATGTTGAACTCTTTGGTGAACTGGACTTGTTGGTTGTTGTTGCTGCTGTTGCTCCGTCATGATAAATAACACCTTTATCAATATTCATTTTCTATTTATGTCTAGCGCAACGTCATCAAGGCAACGCCAGAGCTTCCAGAATTTTCGATTAGAACGAACGCCGGGGATGGACGCACGGTATGAAATCAAAGTTTTTTTGGAACGCATTTCCGCTCTGTTTCCTGTAAATCGCGCTGCTGTTATATCTCCAATCAATCTTTGAATCTCTTATCAGAGTTCGAAGCGAAATTCAGTTAAGGCCTTGAATATATCGGTTTTATCGCATCTCCTCTTACGGAAATTAATTAAAGTCTTCCTGAGAGGCGTAAGTATTAAAAAATAGCAGGCAATTAAGAAATAAACAACCTTCCTCTAGGATAATATTGATAGGAATAAGAAAAGCAAAGAGCTGCGTATATTATTATCAATTGCATTACAATGAAGTCTGAAATAAAAGTTAAATAATTTTTATAATATGTTTTAAATTTTTAATAGATCTTTCTTTTTACTTACAATTCTATTTATTCTGTTAGTTCGATAAAATAAAAAAATAGTTTGTGTCGAACTGAACACATGTATGTCAGTAAAGAAATTTGTAGTTAAAACAGAAATATTTTGTATTTTCGTAAATATTATTTAGGGAGTTTGAAATTTTCATAGTTCGATAAATGTTGAATATTATTATTGTCAGATTTAAAACAAATTGTAGGATTAAGCTTTTTCTACTTCATAATCATAATAGCCGTCATTATTTTTTCCTTTAAAATGAAAAATATAACCACCTTTATTCAGTTTTGTTATTGCATTTTCAGAAATTTTTCCATGACTCTTTTTAAGAAAATAATCTTTTTCTACATCATTAACTTCCAATCTCGCAATAGTCATATTACCAAATTTTGTTTGAATTTTCTTCAACGAAATCAGTTTGTATTTCCCTGTCTCTAAATCTTTTAACTTATGAGTTACAGGGAACGATCTGAGGCTGTTGAATTCTTCCATTTATATAGAATTATTTTTTGAAAGACAATTTTTATAGTATAGACATCTGTACATAGAACATCCAGGTCCTAATATTCTAACGCATCTCGGTACATCTAATATTTTTATAGGAATTCCCCATTCTTCAAAGGTACTTTTCAGAAAAACGCCTCCCTTAAAAGCAAATGTCCCTCCGTATATCTGATGCAATTGTATGAAATAATCTTTTACATTGTCACTACTAATCCATAAGCCTGTATTATCTGAATATCTTTTAAATCTTAAACCATGGACATCGTTAGTACATCGACGAACTATTCCATGGTCTTGATCAGCTAATTCATAGTTAGGTGTAAACACAGAAATCGTTTCACCTATTTCTTGTTTTAAATGAACCCAGCTTATTTCTCTCGCTATAGATTTAAAAGGAAATATAAAACCTTGAACATTTATGATAAGGGTGACATCGTCCATTTATTAGAAAACAATTTTTATAAATTAAAAATTCGGCTTAAAATCCAAAGGGTACAGTATCAAAGTTATCTAAAATTCTTCTTTTATCATATCCAAACATATATCTTTTATTCATTTTATTCACTTTAATATTTCTATCTTTTTGTATCTGAAATTGGTTTATTTCTACATCTATATGGTCAATTTCCCCCGTTATTGTTTTCATTCTCTCGTCAAAATTGAGCTTAGTTTCGCTCTCATAACTCATTTTAAATCCTTTTACTTTTCCTTTTACAGAACCATCGTTCAGAATATAACCATAATCTTTACTAGCTCCGGATATCCACGATTTCATATATTTATCTTCTCCTAATTCATCGGTCCATTCGCCTAGCATACAGCCCGTTTTTACTTTATTGGAGCCATCATCGATATAAGCAATACTATCTGTATCGTAATACATTACTTTATCTCCTAATTTATCAAGCATTTCATATAATCTTATTCTAGCCGAACTGGTTGTAAAAGCTGCTATATAATTATTCGTATTAAAGTTATTCTGGACATATTCATCTTTCATCTTATAATCCATTTGCACACACTCATCATTTAAAAATATCATATTCAAATCTTTAATGCGGTCGTTCAGTATAATTCTATAAAAGTCTGCCAATTCTGTAACATTCTCTGTATGTTTCATATTTTTTCTCTGTCCGAACTTTCCCCATAAAGAGTTTAAACAAATTTTGGATATAAATCTCATTCCTGGGTTTTCTTTGATTTCTCCTAACCTTATACCCAATTTCTTTTCTACGCACCTTTTATATTCTTTTTCAGTTTTGAAATTTTCAGACCATTTATCATCTGTTTCTAATTTGATTTTCAAAAACATTTTAACATAATCCTTAAATAATGTATTAGATTTTTTTTCAAAATGCCAAACTTCATAGATATTTAAAATCTTATAACCTTTTTCAATAGCCAGTTCAACTTCGGTAGTTGTCCACGTACCAGTAAAACTTCTCTCCTCATCCGTATGATTACATTCTTTATTCCGCATTTCATAACATTTTTTACATTGTTTCTTTTCGCATTTTATAGGTTTTGAACATAATTTACACAAACTGAATATTAATTTTTCTCCTTTATAAGGTAAAACAGGATGGTAGAGCTTTCTAGGTGGAAGTATTTTGCATTGTATCAAACCATACCAATTCTTATCATATTTTTCCGGATTATAAATTTTTACCGGATGACCAACAGGATAGTAATCAAAGTAATTCACTGTTGGATAAAGTGAACAAACATCGATATATCTACCCTTTTCGTTTTCTTTCATTTCGTATATTAATTTGGTAGGTTCACACCGACCTCCGGTGAATGCGTTTCCAGGATTTAAAGGTTCTACAAAATCTCTTTTCCATTCATTTTTCATATATTTTTTAATTTCTTTGTGACTATCAAAATCGCATTCCCATATTTCAATCAATTCAAATCCTTTATCTTTTATTTTTTTATTTATTTTTTGAGTTCTGTCATACAAATCTTTCATACATATCTGATTTTGAAGATTGAGAGTGGATTCTGTAAAACAGCGAGGACAACCGTGCCAATGACAGCCTTGAAACTGATAAACGGTATTATTATAAAAACCATCTACTTTATAAATCTTATCACGTAATTTCAGTTTTTTCTCACCACCGTTTAAAGCATGCTGTATTTTGATAGTGTGTTTTTTAGACAGATAGTCTAACCAAATGATCGATTTCTTACTGTATTGATCCTTTGGAATAAACTCCTCATCAATCGCTATTGTATTCACTGGAATGAATTTATCTCTGTATATGGCCATACAAACGCCAGCTAAAGTGACATATTTAAAAGGGTCAATATCAGCAATGTTTAAAAATAATCTTCGCAATTCTAAACATCCTTTTCTTAAAATATCAACATCAGATCTGCAATATTTTATAATTTCTTTTTGGAAATCAAATGTTTCATTTTTTACCGATTTATACCATTTATCAAAAGTTTTTCTTTGATCTAAAGTCAGAGTATCATAACCATAATAGTATTTTTCAGGATATTTCCCTACATAATTTTGATTTTCCTTAGTGTTAAACAAATGAGGAAAATAACCTTTAGCCAATTCCGTTAGTCCAAATGTTTTAGGAAATTCTCTTAACGGAATCAGTGTAAAATTAATAGAATCGATAAACCTTATATTATAAGCGGTTGCTTGCATATATATGAGTTTATTTCCTTGATATATTGTAAACACTTTAATTTTATTTTTAAAGCAGTATTTAGCTAGAAATTGAAAATCGAATCCTTTTCCATAATGCGCTAATACTGTATAACCGCTATGTTTCTTTTGAAATAGCCATTTACAATATTCATTTTCATTCTGAAATATTTTTTCTTTTCCGTTAAAATCATGATTTATGACTAGATTGATTTGGTGATTTCCTGTCTCTTGGTTCGTTTCAACGTCAAAAAACATATATTTTTCTGTAAATCCTGACCTTTTACATTTCTCACACCATTTCTCTCTCTTTTCTATATTTTTGGGACAAATGTTTTTACAAGCTCCTCCCTTAGATTCTTTCCTGCGTATATAACATTTATGATCTTCCATATCCCACTCTCTGCAGTTTTTACATTGTCTTTCTCCACATTTATGATCTTTCGGTTCTCTTTGTTTTCTATTGACATTTCTCTTACATTTTAAACATTTCCACAGTGTTTCACAGACTTCTTCATTTTTATGATTTTCGAAGCAGTTTTTTCCTTTAAAAGATCTAAAACAATCATTACACTGAATATCATCTCCCTCGCAATTACTCTCTTTCTTAAAACATCTATTGCATTTTAAAGAACATTTATGTTGATCACTTCTATAATAACTGACTTTACAATAATCACAATAATTCTTTTTTCCTAAAAATCCTGTAACCGTTGTAATGACATCAAAATGATTTCTATTTTTTAAAATGTAAACACAATTAGAATTAGATTTATAGGCACCGCTATATATTCTTTCGTTAAAATTTTCTATGCAAAATATAGTTATTTGAATATTTAAAAAAATTTCGAATTGTTTAACATGCTCTAAATTACACATTTCTAACGGAATATCACACATTTCATGCAATTTTATCGCTAAACTTTTTTGTAATTTTCTACCCATTTTTATGTATTTAACATCTAAATCTGTAAGTTTTTCTAGATTCAATTTTTCGCATAAAATTTTACGATTTAGAATAGCTAAGGCTGTAACGATGGATCTAGCCAAACAGATATTATCGTCATTTTTAATTTGAATTATACTTTTTTTATCAACAACATCATTATCGTTCAGTAATTTCAATCGTTTACCGCCGTTGGGTAAATCAACAACCGTAAAAATAAATTCACAATCTTTAATATCCAACTCTTTGTATTCAATTTTATGCGTTAAAACATCTAAATAGGTCTCATAGGCTTCTTTCGTTGACATCATTTTAGGGTGAAACGGCTGTATCAAATCGGTATTGAATACTATAATATCGACCTTTCCTTCGATTTTTCCAATTGCTCTCCTGAATAAATCTTTTAAGATACTGTAATACTGGCCCGGTGTGAGTTTGTTTATTTGTTTTATTTTATAAACATATCTATAAGTATTAAATTTTTTTACAAATTTTTTATATTTCTCAACAATTTCGTAATCTGGTCTAAACAGATTTTCTAAATTTGCTTGTAATTTGACTTTTTTTTCTGTCTTTTTGATCAATTTTTCATCTTTATATTTCAATCCGTAATAATCAAAGTGTTTTTTAAGTTTTGGACGGTTTTTCGGTTCATTTATAAATTGTTTCAATTTTTCATTCAAATCAGGAAATAATTTTTTAAGGTTGACCGCTGTTTTTATCTTTTTTTCTTCGTTATTTTTCGGATTAAATTCTGCTGTGTTATTGTTAAATTTTAAATCAAAAGAATCGAATATTTTTTTCAACTCATTTCTTTTCTTAGGATTTTTGATAAATTCTCTCTTCATTTCATTTAAATAATCTGTGACGTCTAATTTTAATAAATCTACCAAAACATATTTATATTCCTCTGTTCTTTTTATATATCTTATTATCAATCTGATTAAATCATCTTTTTTACAATGTTGAGGTTGGTGTATATTTAAAAGTTTTACGACCTGCCTTAATTTTGAAATATGTATTTTTGAAACAGATATCAATCTTAGAGTTTCCTCCATTTATATACAAACATTTTTATAAATACTTTTTGCTACCCATTTTTAATAGCGACCACTATCTATAAATGCTCATTAAATTAGACCACTGGCAGGTAATTTTAGATTAAGCGATTTAAAATGAATGTCGTTAAAAGTATGAATTTCTGAAAACGACTATTAAAAAATATATTCCATCGTTTACTCAAAAGGACTAATTGCTGCCCATTGAAAGAAATCTGAATTTTTTTCTACAGGTTCGCCATTCAATTTTAAACATTCAAATCGAAATCCGTTTTTATCTATTTCTGTTATTCTAACAAAAAATGGTTCGCTGTATTTACATACAGGCGTTATATGAACATTAGGATGAACATTAAAGGTATGATTCCAATCTACATTTATTCTTTCAGTTGTACAATTACCTGTCAAAATCTTTGTACTTTTTGAATTACCCATTTATTTAGCCGAAAAATCACTGTCATAATCAGGCACTTCTATTTTACGTTCATTCAAAATACGTTCAACTAAATACTTTACATTTAATATAATATTTTCATCTAAAAAATATGTTCAATTTAAAACACAACATTCTGTATAATACTTTCATTCAAAATATGTTCAATTTAAAACACAACATTCTGTATAATACGTTCAAATAAATACTCAACATTTAATATAATATTTTCATCTAAAAAATATGTTCAATTTAAAACACAACATTCTGTATAATACTTTCATTCAAAATACGTTCAAATAAATACTCAACATTTAATATAATATTTTCATCTAAAAAATATGTTCAATTTAAAACACAACATTCTGTATAATACTTTCATTCAAAATATGTTCAATTTAAAACACAACATTCTGTATAATACTTTCATTCAAAATACGTTCAAATAAATACTCAACATTTAATATAATATTTTCATCTAAAAAATATGTTCAATTTAAAACACAACATTCTGTATAATACTTTCATTCAAAATACGTTCAAATAAATACTCAACATTTAATATAATATTTTCATCTAAAAAATATGTTCAATTTAAAACACAACATTCTGTATAATACTTTCATTCAAAATACGTTCAAATAAATACTCAACATTTAATATAATATTTTCATCTAAAAAATATGTTCAATTTAAAACACAACATTCTGTATAATACTTTCATTCAAAATATGTTCAATTTAAAACACAACATTCTGTATAATACTTTCATTCAAAATACGTTCAAATAAATACTCAACATTTAATATAATATTTTCATCTAAAAAATATGTTCAATTTAAAACACAACATTCTGTATAATACTTTCATTCAAAATACGTTCAAATAAATACTCAACATTTAATATAATATTTTCATCTAAAAAATATGTTCAATTTAAAACACAACATTCTGTATAATACTTTCATTCAAAATATGTTCAATTTAAAACACAACATTGAATATAATATTTTCAACTAAAAAATACGTTCAATTTAAAACACAACATTGACTATAATATTTTCAACTAAAATGCAACCTAAAAAATACGTTCAATTTAAAACACAATATCATAAACTTATTTCGACGTTCGTTTGATATGATAATTGCTTTTTAAATGTCTCTTTTTATGAGCTAAAGTGTATTTTTTACCGCATTCACAATCTAATTTTTGATTTTTCATAGCTAAATGACAACTTTTGCAATTAGCGTAATGTTCTGTTTTACCGTAACGAAATCTAGTATAAAATTGGTCTAAATTTTTTGTCATCTGACAATGCTTGCAAGACTCCTCCATTTATTAAGAAATATTTTTTAGAAAGCTATTCCAAATGTCTTCGTTTTTCTTATTAAATTTTACTTTCAAATTATTATCAATATTATAATAATCTAATATTTTCTTTATGAAATATAGGTAATTTATCGACTTTTTATAGTACACTAAATCTAAAAGCTGAATAAACATTTCTTCAGCTTTATATGGAATATTTAACTTCAATTTCCATTTCAATGCTTTAAAACGACTTATTCGGGATTTGCGTCTTTCGCTTAAAAAAACATCTATATTTTTATATGTAAAATATTCACCGTCCGAATCGTACATTATTTCACTTTTTTTCATCTGGTCATAAATCTTTAGATAGTTTTCAGGCATTTCAGATTTTTTTACTTTGTCAAAAGTTTGTGTTAAGCTTGATTCGGTATCATCTATTAGAATGTCTTTAAAAAAGTCGTAATTCATTTATTAGACAGCGAAAAGCTGACGCTTTCTAATCTTATATTCTAGCAATACGTCGATTAAAGCTGACCTTTTTTCTACCAAAGACGTCATTTCCTTCTAAGTACAAAATTTGACGAGCAAGTTCACTTTTTGACGCGCGCTCCAAATTAATCTTCATTTAGAGGTCACCGCTTTCATTCAGCTGACCTTCCTGATAAAGTTACGCTGTACTTACGGAGTAACAAATTCCGTTCGATAATAAAAAGCAGATTATTAAAATTAGATTATTTATAAAATCACTTAAAGCAGGGGACTTTTTAATATCGATAAAGTTATGTAAAAGCAATTTTATATAATATCATGCTTATTTAATTCATCATAAAAAGTATGGAAGATTATTATTATTTAAATAAAAAACTCAGTTAATTTATTTAACAGAATCGATCATTTAAAAATGGAAAAAAACTAAATTGACTTGATATCTTTTTCGTCAACCCAAGAGTTAAATTCGTCGGAATAATTTAACCATTTAACTAGACATTTATTGCCTTTCTTTTTTATTATTTTTTCAATTTTATACACATTGTCTTTTTTATTATATTTAACTAATTCCGGTTCATAGTAAGTTCCTTTTATTTCGTTGCCGTTCAAATCCTTTATTCTATAAGTAATCGGATCAGTGTTTAATATTTCTGAAACGATGAAAATTTCCTCCGTAAAAGTAGGCTGATAACCGCGGGTAAAAGCAGTCTGGTATTTCGAAATTCTTATTCTATCGCCAACCTTGAATTTCGGTTTTCTTATTATTTTTTCTTCGTATAAATTTTTATAAACTTCAGATTCGTTTTCCGCTCTACTCGCTTCGCTAGGCGTCATTTTGATAGACCTATGCCTGGTATTATTATAATTTTTAACTAATTGGTCCAATACATCTATATATCTTTTAGTATTGTTGGCCGCTAGATAGGTTCTAATTTTTTTATTAATTGTCCTGTTAAATCGTTCGACTACAGAACATTTTATTTCAACATTTTCTGTTGTAAACCACTGAATATTATTATCTTTAAATAATTTTAAAGTCCATTTATTTACGAATTCTAATCCTTTGTCTGTCTCCAGTTTTTCAGGAATTCTTTCTTTAAATATCTTTTTAAATGCTTCAGTTACTTCTTGTCCTGTTTTTCTTTTTATCGGTATGGCCCACCCATATTTACTAAATATATCTATCACTGTCAATAAGTAATTAGTTCCGTTATTATATTTACTAAAAGGTTTGATAAACAATAAATCTGCTTGCCATTGGTCATCGATATGACTGACATAAATGCGTCTTCGTTTAAATTTACGAATTAAAGGCTTATGTCTGGTATAAACATCTTGGCTATGTAAAAAATCTGTAATTTGATTTTGACTGAAACCTGTTTTCCGTTTTAATTCATTGATCCCACAATAACCACTTTCAGGATGATAATATATTTTTTCTAAGATACTTTTAGGATCTTTCATCCCTAAGGTTTTCCTAAAAAAACACTCTTTTTAGAACCACAATCTAGACAAATACCTTTCATCATTGGCCTGTTATTTTTAGAAATTGCATCTTTAATATCTTTTGTTTCTGTATGGTTTTTACATTTTAAACAATAGATCTTTGTATTTCCCATACCGAAAGTTTTTTTAGCTTGAATAATCGGTTTTACAATCCCCCTTTCAATTCTTTCTCTCATCGTAGGATTTTGAATATTATCTAGTCCATCAATCATATTCTTATCGCATACTTCATTTCTACTTTTTGTATCTTTATTTTCTAAATAACATTTATCATGCTTATATGCAATTTCATCTACTCTGTTAACAGGTTTAGACGAATTTTTATACGTTAAATCTGGATTTAATCGTGTTTTCCCCCATAATAATTATGTCCCCGGGCCTGTAAAATTATGGCCAGGTAAATGCATTTCGAAAGGTAAATTCCTAATGACTTTATTCAGAAGACCCGATCCAGTTTGTCCGCATTTTAAACATCCGCCTTTAAATTTACCTTTTTTAGTTAAAGATGTAACACCAACTTTTTTACTTTTACAACTCATTTATTAGGCAGCAAAAAGCTGACGCTTTCTAAGAAGAATATTTATATCCATTCAACTGTACTTTTTTCACATACTTTTCGATTGGGAAGTATACTAAATTATTTATAAAATCTTGTTCTCTGACATACACTTCTTCTTCTGAAATTTTTTTAGCTTTCAATAAATTTAACTGCTGTTTATAAAAATTATAACATTGCTTGTATTCTTCTTTTCGTTACAAAATATTTAAAGATTTCTCAATGATTTCTACAATTCCAGAACTTAAACTCAAAGCAGCGAGGGGTATGAACGCAAAAGCTGATAATCCCGAAGCACTTAACATAAATTTGCTAACTGATAAGGAAATACTTATCTTTTGATACAAATTGTAACTTTTCCGATAAATATATAATCTCTTTTCTAAATATTCTTCCATTTATATAGGTTCAAAATTTTTTCTGTATCTCATTTCAGAATTTACTAAATCTAGCATAAAGAAATTACCTTTACAAGAATTATATTTTTCTAGAAATTTTTCTTTTGTAAGATTTCCGTCTATTTCTCTGATTATCTGATTAATTTCCCTAGGCTGTAGCTTAAAAAATATGAAGTAATTACAATTTTTTCTAATATTTATAGGAGTTGAGTAATAAGACTGCGTTAAATAAATAATGGATGCATTTTTCTTTCTACCTCTTATAAACAAATCCACTATAACTTTCTGATCTTTTTCTGTAACACAATCGTCAAACACAACAAGATTTTTTTCTGAGGAATCTAGATCATCAACAGTAATAAATTCACTCAAATCTGAAGAAAATAGTACTTTCTTTTTATACTTATCATACTGTTTTAATAATTCCTTTATTTTATTTTTACTTATTTTTTTACATTTTAAAATATCGTCTCTTTCAACACCTTCAAACAGTGTATAATCTTCTTGCAATTTAGAATACTTTGGCTCAGAAATGTCTTTTGCGCATAAATATAAAGCGTCGAAATCTAATCTTAAATTACTAGGATTCTCAAAACCGTTTAATAAATTTATTAGTAAATTTGTCTTTCCGCAACCTGATGCCCCGATTATTAATAATCTGAAAGGATGTCTGGGTAAAAAACGATGTTGTTTAGGATCTGGCAATTCTTCCGGTTCTGTGTAATCTTTAATTTTAATCATTTATTTACTGAGAAAATTTACAGCTAGTAAAAATAAAATTACTGCCAGTAAAAGCATATTAGCTGTCAGTAAAAATAGACGGCGAAGCTGTCGCTTCTATTTTCAAATCATATAAATGGATAAAATAAACGATTTAGAAAAAGATCGAAATAAGAAACAAAAAGAAGAATTAAAAAATGCAATAAAACTTGTCAAATTACAAGCAGATATTAGAAAAAATAATGAAGAACAGCGTGATAGAAAGCTAGGTATAGACAAAAGTTTAACTGAATTTCATAAACCTGTCACTAAAAAATTAGAAGAACAGGATAAAAGTAGAAAAGAAAATATTAAAGCTATCAATGATAAATTGGACGAATTAAATATATCTTTACAGCCTATTGCAGAATCATCTAGAATTATTCCTGATGCGATCGAAGGTGTCAAAGAATTATATAAAGAACCACCACTTACTTACAATGTTGATCAAAATTTAGATATTAATTATTTAAAATCTGTACAATTATACAAACCTTCGAAACTCCTAGACAATAAAGAAAAATTAAATGAAATGTATGCAAAGGCAAAGCAGTTAAAAGAAGAATTATCGAGGAAAAAAGGCAACTTACAAAGTACAATTAATAGGGCTAGAAATCTTTCAGAGGAGGAATTAAGTCAGAAAAAGGTTGAATTAGACGCTGTTAAAAATAACGAAGAGGAACTACAAAGATATCTGGGTAGATTAACTACAATTCAAGGTAGTGAAGTAATGAAAGTGGGAAAAGGATTAGATTTATTATCTGAATTATTGGATAAAATATGTCAAGGTAGCAAGTCGAAAAAATTAAGAAATGAAGTCAAACTGCTAATAGACAAACTCATTAAAGCTAAAAAAATAACTAACGGAGATAAAGAACGATTATACAATCAATTTCTTCTTTAAAGATTTTACTGTCTAATAAATGAGTTATGTAAAAAAGAAGATTCATTTGAGTGACGGGCAGATTAGTAAACTGAAATCAGCGCTCAGAAAAAAAGAAGAACTGACACTGCAGATAGACAATTCTAAAACTCCCAATTATGAGATGTATTTGACCAAAACACAGATAAATCAGATTAGCAAAGGTAAAAGAATAAATATAAGCAAAACTCAATTAGATAAAAACGGTGGATTTTTACCCTTTTTAATTCCTATTTTAACATCACTAGGACTCGGTGCTGCGAGCGGTGCGGCGGGTTGGGGAACTAAAAAAATCCTAGATAAAATATCGGGATCTGGAGTTTTTCAGCCTTGGGAAAACAAAGGATCGGGTCTAAAAGCGTCAGTGTCTAAAAAAAAAAATCCCGGTAACAGAATTGGGTATATCCGATGAAACGATTAAAGAAAATATGAAAGATGAAAGAGGATTCAGGGGTGTTTTCACTTCCGATTTACTTCCTAAAAAGATTGGAAATTTTGAAAGCGGGATTATTAATTTAGATATTTCGACGGGTCCTGGAACACATTGGGTTTGTTACTATAATGATCCAAAATATAACTATGTAGAATATTTCGATCCTTTTGGGGAATATATATATAAAAATATTAAACTCAAAGAAAAATATATTCCCGAAAATATTATGAAATTTCTTAAACTGTCCAATAAAAAAGTCAATATAGCTCACAATGATAGTTTTTTACAAAAACCTACTTCTGTAAATTGTGGATTATTTTGTATGAAATATATAAAGGAAAGAAATAAAGGTAAATGTCCAGAATGTGTACTTAATTCATTTACTCAACAGCCTAGCGATTATAACGAAGAGTTTGTTTTTCATCTTTAAAGATTTTTTACTGTCTAATAAATGATCAAATTGAAACCAAAAAGTCATGAAAAATCAGAGGACTTCACTGTTGAATTTCCTCAACCTCTAAAATTAAAAAAATTAGCATTGCAATCTTTTACTATGACAGTTTCATGGTTTAACATAACAGATAAAACTAATATGTTTGACGTATACACAGATGAGAATAATGTTAAATCTATCACTATTCCTTACGATAATAAAAATGTTGAAGATTTAAATATAGATGTGATGAAAGCGTTTGGTTCAGACGATCCTCCGGTAAAATTTGGTAGAATACAATCTAGACTAAGAATGCTTATTAAATTAACTAAAGGTTGGAATATCGACTTAACAAAAAGCGATTTTCATAAGTTAATAGGCTTTGAAAAAAAGGTCTACGAAAGTCATGATGAAGAGACTGTAATAGAAGGTGAAAATATAGCGGATATAACCAACGGAAACGATATTATATATATTCATTGTGATGTAGTGAATGGATCTTTAATCAACCAGAATAATTCAGAAGTTATTTATTCTTTTACACCGAGGGATGTACCGGGTGTTATCATTTCGAAAGAATTCAATAATTTAATCTATTATCCTGTGAATAGGGATTCTATTCGCAGAATAAGGATGAGAGTTACGAATCAAAATGGTGAATTAATTGATTTAAATAAAGGTTTAATTGAGTATAATTTTAGAGTCGTAGGTGAAAAAGAAGATTATGTTGAAAAAATATATCAATTGATGTTAACTAAAATTTTCTCAATAAATAAATGAATCAACACAGATTATATAGGAAAAGTAAAAGAATTCAAGGAAAAGGATTTTTTAAGGCTAAAAAAGTAGAATTGAATGAAAACGTAGATTTGAATGACAAATTGACGGATGCTGACATATTGAAAGAAATATTTTCAAAAAAGATGAAAGGAACAGGTCTGAAAATTCTTCCTAAATAAATGGAAAAAAATTATGATCTGAGAGATACTCATTATTATTATAATAACGATATAAAAAGTAGCGAATTAAAAAAAATAAGATTGCCTAGTACAAGCCATAATGACAAAAAAGAAAATACGACGTTTCATTTCGAAATTACTGATACCAATGATCCTGTTTCATTATCGGAGAGTTATCTGGAGACAAAGTGGAAAATTGTAAAATCCAGTGGCGCATCTATAAATGATGAAAATGTCGCCGCAGTGTGTTCTATGAAAGGCGTAAAACTTCAGATAGGTAAACAAATAATCGAATCAGTTGGAGACTATCACTCCTACATTCTACAGGTTAAGAGACTGAAGGATTATACCAGAGATTATTCAACATCTGAAGCTACCAATATAGGTTTTTATCCAGATACCAGTGATAGTGCTGATAGAAATAAAAGTTTACTTCAAGACGATGGTACGATAATTGCCACCACCCCTGTAACAGATATCGTCAATAAATTAAAAATTGTAAAAAATGAAAACTACAATAAAGGATTTAAAAAAAGATGGGAATTGTCGAAAAACAGCAATACAGTTACAACATGGACGCCTTTAAAGGAAATTTTTGATTTCGTCGCAGAATATAAAAAAGCCATTTCTGGATTCATAATAAGACTGGAATTCCAAAGAGACGATAGTAGAAATATGATCTATACAGACGCTGCAAATCCAGATTATAAAGTAGAAATTGAAGACATAGCACTGTGGGTGAGATACGTCGACTTTAAAAATGGTGCGGAGATTCTCTATAATGAGTTAAAATTATCTAACACGGATATAGAAATAAACTGGAATCAGTATGAAATTAACAGATCTAGTCCTATTAATAAATATAAAAGCGGTTCTGATTCTATATCTGCTACATCCGATGAAGTTTTAAGATTATTCGTAATACCGCAATATTTTGAAAGAAATGAAAATCCTAAAAAGAATAATATGATATTTGATAACTTGGATATGATCGAATGTTGGTTGATGATTAACAGATCGCCGTTACCAGCAGAGCGATATACTATGGATTTTGGTAAAAAGGAATATAATAGATTATATGAATCTTTTCTGGAATCAGGTCTCAATAATCTAAACACAGAAACCGGTTGTATGGTAAATTACTTAGATTTCGGTAAATTATATCCTATAATTCATTTTGATTTGTCAAATCATGTAAACTATACTACTCTGGAAAATTTGAGAATAGAATTCAATTGGAAATTAGAAAAAGAAACAACCAAAGAATATGTATTTTACTATATTTTAGAAGTAAGAAAGAAATGTATATTAAATATGAATAAAAAAGAAATTACTATGATTAAAACCTTAGGAGAATAACATTTTTTAGTCTTTATAAATGGCTGTTTATTATCCGCCGTATGATAATCCTGTGCGAAAAGGCCCTATCGGACCACCCGGTATAGGTTTTAAATTAACGGACGAGGGTCATTACGATATGGAAAATAAAATATTAAAAAATTCTTCAGATCCAATCGATGATTTAGATTTATCCACTAAAAGTTTCGTTTTGAATAAAATAGAGAATAATCATTTTGAATTAAGAGATTTTATAGACAAAAATAATACTAATTATGACAGTAATTTTGTAACTTTCACAAAGAAACGGCTGAGAGAATACAAGAACTCGATGAAAATACTTTACATCTAATCGAAGGAAAAGCTTACGACGCTAAAGGAAAAAGAATAGGCAATGTTGCAGACCCATTAGATGCAAAAAATGTTGTGAATAAGCGATATTTTGAGAAAAACGCGTTAATATTAAAAAATGATAAATTTGATGCAAAAAATAAAATAATTACGAATGTTTCAGAACCTGAAAACGATAAAGACGTAGTCAATAAAATATATGTAGACAGTAAAGATATCTGGGTTACTATAAAAGATGATTTTCAGACTTTTACAGAAAAAGAATTTACCAAAATAAATTTCGACTTGATGAGTTCTAACTTATTGAATAAGGATATGAGATTATCTACAAATATGTATATGAAAATTACTATATATTTAATAGATAATAGTAGATATTTTGATACAGAAATAGAACTTAAATTCGGAGATAAAACAATTTTACACAGAGAGACAAGTGATAATTATGAAACTTCTTTTGTCAATGGAAATCGTGGTGAAATCATTACAGTCTGGATAAAACCCAAAATACCAATCACTTTAAAACCTTGGATGCATATTGAAAAAATTGCTTTTTAAAATAGGTTCGTTATTAAATGGATATCAACTGGGACGAATTTTCTAAAACTAAAAATTTATCCGAAGATGTCCTACGAAATTTGAAAGATCAACTCAATTGGAAGTTAGTTTGTAGATATTCAGTATTATCCGAATCTTTTATGGAAGAACTCATAGATTATATTGAATGGAATGTTATATGTATACACCAAAAACTTTCAGAAGAATTTCTAGAAAAATATAAAGAAGAATTCGATTGGGATCTAGTTTCTAGAAATCAAAAGCTGTCTGAAGGATTTATGCTAAAACATTCGAATTACATAAATTGGATTATTATATCTCAATATCAAACCTTAAGTGACGAATTTATTCAAACCTATCATGAAAAATTAGATTTACATAAAGTATCCATGTTTCAAAAACTTTCAGAAAACACTATGTGCAAACTGGAAGAAGGACTAAATTGGTTGCAAATAGCCCGTTTTCAAACATTTGGTGAAAGGTTTTTAGAAAAATATATGCATAGACTAGATTTTTGCAATCTGATCGAATATAAGTTTGATCAATTACCAGATAATTTTTATAACGATAACTGGAAAAAAATACTTTCCGTTCAACTGGGTGAATTAAATAAAAAATTTGGTCATTATTATGAAGAAGAAGAACCTCATAGAGAAAGATTAATGGATGAAATTTTCGAATTAAAAAATATTTTAATACGATTTATTAATGAATTGAGACTACTTTTGAATAAAGATGAAAAATAAAAATGTTTATAAAAATAATTCTATATAAATGGAAGAATTCAACAGCCTCAGATCGTTCCCTGTAACTCATAAGTTAAAAGATTTAGAGACAGGGAAATACAAACTGATTTCGTTGAAGAAAATTCAAACAAAATTTGGTAATATGACTATTGCGAGATTGGAAGTTAATGATGTAGAAAAAGATTATTTTCTTAAAAAGAGTCATGGAAAAATTTCTGAAAATGCAATAACAAAACTGAATAAAGGTGGTTATATTTTTCATTTTAAAGGAAAAAATAATGACGGCTATTATGATTATGAAGTAGAAAAAGCTTAATCCTACAATTTGTTTTAAATCTGACAATAATAATATTCAACATTTATCGAACTATGAAAATTTCAAACTCCCTAAATAATATTTACGAAAATACAAAATATTTCTGTTTTAACTACAAATTTCTTTACTGACATACATGTGTTCAGTTCGACACAAACTATTTTTTTATTTTATCGAACTAACAGAATAAATAGAATTGTAAGTAAAAAGAAAGATCTATTAAAAATTTAAAACATATTATAAAAATTATTTAACTTTTATTTCAGACTTCATTGTAATGCAATTGATAATAATATACGCAGCTCTTTGCTTTTCTTATTTCTATCAATATTATCCTAGAGGAAGGTTGTTTATTTCTTAATTGCCTGCTATTTTTTAATACTTACGCCTCTCAGGAAGACTTTAATTAATTTCCGTAAGAGGAGATGCGATAAAACCGATATATTCAAGGCCTTAACTGAATTTCGCTTCGAACTCTGATAAGAGATTCAAAGATTGATTGGAGATATAACAGCAGCGTGATTTACAGGAAACAGAGCGGAAATGCGTTCCAAAAAAACTTTGATTTCATACCGTGCGTCCATCCCCGGCGTTCGTTCTAATCGAAAATTCTGGAAGCTCTGACGTTGCCTTGATGACGTTGCGCTAGACATAAATAGAAAATGAATATTGATAAAGGTGTTATTTATCATGACGGAGCAACAGCAGCAACAACAACCAACAAGTCCAGTTCACCAAAGAGTTCAACATTTTTTAGAGACTATTTATAATGAAACAGCCTCAGCAAATGCGTTAGAAAGAGAGCTAGCAGCTGAAAAATGTAAAAAGAGAAGGGCAGAAGAAAGAAGACGCAAACTAAAATTCAGAATTAAAACTTTACTAGAAGATTTAAAAGCTGTTGAATTATCTATATTTCAATCTGAAGTAAAAATTTCAAACTTCGAAAATAATCTTTCTATAGCTGTTGGCAGCCTCAGATAAATAGCCCGGTTTAGCCTACGTCAAGGTTCTCCAGAAAGACAAAAAAAATATATTAAACTTTTGAAAAATGACAAAAAAATTGAAAACTTTTGAAAAATGTCAAAAAAAAATGAAAAAAGGGTGGAAACGCCCGCTAAAGCAGCCGTAGCTAGGTCTCAAGCCCTGGTTGTGAAATGCTGAGAGGCGGGATTCAGGTATGTTTTTTTAATTGTAATTCTTATTATTGTTTTTAATTTAGGATCCATTAATTTATGATTCCATACGATATAAAGATTTTCAAAGGTATTTTATTAATGATTTTATCATAGTATTATTTTATAATCATCATTTGCTTGATCTTACAATAGATATTAGCATTTGGCAAATTATGATTATTTAATCTTACAATTATCGTTACAACGCTCAAACTTTTTGATCTCATTAAATATTACCATCGGATGTCTAAAAATTGTTCAACAATTAAACCTTTGGATCGTTAAATATTAGCATTGGATCTCTCTAAAAATTGTTCCACACTGATAAAAAAATCTTTATAGAGTAATATTCTAAAATTTGTTCAAAAATGCACACATTTTGAAGAACTTTTTGATGAAAATCTTACAATAGTCGATATTTTAAACAGACAAATTTTTGATGAAAAATCTTACAAAAATCGTTCAATATTTGCGTTTAGTGGAGTATGAAAAGTGTTCCAGAGTAGGTGCCATATACTACTGTCATGTATTGTTATTCCGATAGAAAGCAATCTAACAGTGTTTTCACTTTTCCTGTAAAAACTTAGGATTATTCAGATAACGGTGTCAAATTTTTAATTTAAGCTACATTTCAGGAACACAAAATATTGCTTTAATTAAGGGATCAATTATAATTTACATAAAAAACCTTTTATAGGAAATAGAAAACGTTGTTCAATTCTTCGGCATAGAAAAATCAATTTCTGAAACTTTCATGCATTTATTCATAAAAACGCACTTCGTTAATATGTCCATCAGATTTGCTTGTTCGGAGAAAAAAATATGAACATCCTTTAAAGGAAGTATATTTGTATTAGGTACCAAACTTCTCTTTTGATAAAATTCAATGTAAATTTCCATAAAATTAATTACTACGTCCACGGGATGAACAGTTATTTTAAAGTATAGAGTTTTTTTTAATGAAATATTACTTTTAAAACAATTTTTAAATATTATGTAATTTTTTTTCTGTATCGGGTTCGAACGGGCTCGGGCGGGCTAGGATTTAAAATCGTCGGTCTCCGCGGGCCCGGGCTCCGAAAAGAGATCCCGAACTCGTCTCTAATAGCTACACCGCTACACCGCTACGCACATCCCCCCAATCCCCTGATATTTTTCGACAGATTCCAGGACTTCTTGCATTTCCCTCCCATTGTATTATACTGGAAGAGAACAATGAATGGAGCACCACAATAGGGACGAGTGTTGCTCAGATAAGCCGAATGACTGATAAAGAAATTCCTGGAAGCCAGATGGAGAACAAACTGAGGAAAAACAAATTCAAGAAAACATCAGTGGTCAAGTTACAGAGAGTAAAACCTACTAAAGAGTGGTCAACACACAACTTATGGAGGTGGTCAACATAGAGAGATAAGTCTCCATTGAAAATGTGTTGTGACCATTCAAACTAATAAATTTCGGTCAACATAGAGAGGTGGTCAACATAGAGAGGTGGTTAACTTTGGAGGTTTTACTGTATATATATATATATATATATATATATGAAACAAATTAAAAAAAATTATCCGTTGGCCTCATTAAAACTATAATTCTGTGTAAATCCCATTATTCTAAATTATTTTCTCGCTCCAGTATTTCGATTGTAAAAATGTAAAAAATGGCGCTGATCGATGTCTTATTAAAATTACGCACTTTTATTTCTTTAAATAAAATGCATCCTAGAATTTAATTCTAAAAAACACCAATCTCCCAGCTAAAAATATTTTACTCTTTTGAAATAACAACCTATGTATTTTTATTTATTTTATTTTTATTTCCGTATGTTTCCTGACAAAATAATATTACTTCTCAAATTATGAAAGACTTTAGTCTCAATATAAAAATTATCTTGGCATCTTGCCATACTTAATAAAACCTATGTATTTCTTTTCTTTTCTTCTCTTCTTATTTATTCAAAGGAATTAGATTTTCGAGAATGTTCTAAGAATATTATTTCCCGCGCTTATTCAGATTACGGTCAGTTAACTTCGAAATTGGCCTCAAAGAGAAGTAATCCGAACGCGCTGGTTGGTCGCGAGACATTTTAGTTAACATGTATTCTGGAGCGTTCCAGAAATGATATACGGCGTTTTTCCGCGAAACAGGCAGATGGTTCCAGGATCCGGTGGTGAACGCAACACCGACGCAGACTCCACGATCGTAGAACACTCTCCTTGGCCGCCGATAGATTTCGAAAGAACAACTGCCTTTTTAAGATCAAATATGTCTTCTTATTTATTAAATTCTCAAGATTCTTCACGGCATTAAAATCAGCACGTATGGATTGAGTATTATAAAGAGTAAAGCCTAGCCAGTTTGTTTTTATTTACGAATAAAAGTGAAAATGGAAATGGACTGTCTCTTCTTTGCATTCTAAAAGTACACTACAAAGTGAGTCTCGGTGCTCGACTGTAAAATTCCTCGGAGAAACCCTTGCCTTGAGTATGATTCTACGAAAAGTATGGTGATGCAAGTAAAATCGTGACATTATCTAAATAAAGTCGACAGGATGGAGAGATATTTTTAAAATCGACCATGATGACCAGATATTTTTAAAGTCTAGCGGATATGCTAGATAACGGTACTTTTGTTCTGTGCTTTTGGTGCTGGTGTATGGACTTCAGCTATTATGACAGTGTGGAAATTCAGATCGAAATATGTTTATGTCACTGAGTGAGATTTGTAAATCCTTCGAATGGAATTAAATGAAACTTTGATGATTTACTGTTTTGGTGCTGATTGAAAAACTTATTCTATGATATGCGGCCAAGTAAAAAGAAGACACGGTGGTTCTAGTTGTAAGTTATGTTTTTATGATTGAAATTTTTATTTTGTGATTTTATGCCTTTTGAATATTTTTTATATGTTTTTATTTTATTGTTAATGATTATTTAAATTCTATTGTTATTTAAATGCTACTAAGATCGGGGCTTTGTAAAGATAATAGAGTACCTTCTTATACTTATATTGATAAAAATAATAGGAATATGGATGAAATTAAGATGATTGCATTTGACCCTGATTCGGGAATGGGTTTTCAGCAGTGGCTAGAATATTTCAACCAAATTTGTAAAAGAGAAAAGAAGAATGAGGGATGGAAATTTAATCATATATCTCAATATCTTAAAGGGGAAGCTCTTAAAGTGTATGTTAATGATTGCTTAACTTGTGATGATTATGAACAAATTGTAAATATTTCAATAAAGAGGTTTATTGACTTAAAATGTCCAAAATTTTCTGATTTTACTACACTTAAACTGGATAAATTGAGTGATTTAGAAGATTATTTTAGGAAAAATGTAGAAATAGGTAGGCAGTTAAAATTATGTGAAACTATTCTGTTGCAAGGATTGACTGATGGATTACGACCAGAATATCAAAATTCCATCAATGTAAATCATCCTGAAAATACCACCGACTGGTATAAGATTGTGAAACAATTTGTTGAAATTTCTCCAACGCTCAATACTCAACAACCAATCAATCAACTATATCGTCAGCCAAATTTTTCTGCTCCCCGTTTCCCAATGCAATCTTTTCGACAAAGATATCAGCCTTTCCGACCACTTCGGCAAGAATATGCTCCCCGGAATTGGCTACCAGCACGACAATTTAATCAGAGATCTCCTAATTATAGGAATCCTGTACAAAACAATCATTTTCAAAACCTTTATCCAAGCAGACCATGCAGAATTTGCACCAATAAGGTGGTCAGAAATGCTTACCATTGGGAAAGAGAGTGTGTTTTTATAAGTAATACTACTCCCTCTGATACTCATAATGCTTCTTCTTTTGCTTGTAATCCTGGTAATGAATGACAATTAATAGTGTATGGGTACACCCCTAGTTATAATTTACCTTGTATTGTGGATAGTGGTTCCACAATTGCCATTTTACCATTGAAATTTGTAAGAAAACTTAATGCTAAAATTGAGAAAATACCTACTACTATTATTGGTCAGGCAAAAGGGTTTATGGAAATTAATCAGAAGTGTAGAGTGCTCATCAGGGTTGGGAAAATAAGTAAATGGGTAGATTTTCTAGTATGTAATATAGATCTAAATTATGCTATATTGGGGTTAAAAGAGTGTTCAAAATTTGATTTAACAATTAATTGTAAACATTGTATTGTCAAACAGGGGAAAAGAATTGTAAATAGAGGTGTAGCCATACAAAATGAGAAAGCTCTCCATTTTCATATTGTTGATGTTAATAAAGTACAAGTGAATAATGAAAGTATAAAATTTGAAACTGAGAGAAGTAATTTTGAAAATAAGTATGGTCATTATAACAAGTTTAATTTTTATCAAGTAAGTAACAATTTTGGAAGTAATGAAGAGCATATTGATTTGGATTTTTATCATGATGAACAACTAAAGTTTGAGAACTGTGGTAATAGTATAATTATGCAGTCAAATGAGGAAAATAATGACTATGAAGTGCAACCAGATTATAGAAGACTCATGACTCCTCAAATTTCTCGCGAAGTTAATAATTCTAATTGTGAACTAATGGGGGAGATAAATTTGATTCAAAATGGGGATTTAAGGGAATTAATTCAAAATTACATGGATATTTTTGCGAAACATAAATATGATGTGGGTAGAATTAATATTGAACCGCAACGCGTTTATCTTAAATCTGACTTACCAATATCTTTGAGGCCTTATAGAACTTCACCAGCTGAGGAAAAATAAATTCAAAATCAAATTCAAGGAATGTTAGAAGCAGGATTAATTAAAGAGAGCAATAGTCCTTATTCGGCTCCTGTCACTTTGGCTATGAAAAGAGAGGAAGGCAAAAAGACTAGATTATGTATTGATTATCGAAAATTAAATTCAATAGTAAAAAATGATGCCGAGCCATTACCTCGTATCGATGGGATCTTGGATAAATTGAGTGGTGCTCAGTATTTTTCAACTTTGGACTTAGCCTCTGGCTACTGGCACATACCCATACATCCCGCAGATACTGAGAAATTAGCTTTTGCTACTAGCTCTGGGTTATTCGAATGGTTAGTCCTCCCATTCGGGATAAAAACGGGACCCCCATTTTCAATAGAACTATTAGAAGAATCCTAAATAAATACAAAATAGATTTTGCTTGCCACTATTTCGATGATATTATAACTTTCTCCTGCTCTCTACAAGAACATCTTGCTCATTTAAATCAAATATTCAAAATTTGTCAATTAGAAAACATTAAACTCATATTATCCAAATGTAAATTGGTTCAGACTAAGATTAACTTGTTAGGATATGAAATTTATGATAGAATTCTAACTCCTGAAAATGCAAATATTAAAACTATAAAGAAATTAAAACCCCCAACAAATATTAAACAATTGCAAAGTTTCCTAGGATCAATAAATGTTTATCATAAATTTATAGAAAAATATGCTCAAATTCGACAACCTCTTAATAAATTACTTAGAAAAGATACAATATGGAATTGGACTCCAGAATGTCAAGATTCTTTTAATAAATTGAAAGATGCTTTAATCCAAAAACCTATTCTTAAAATTTATGATGTAAAATGATTTGTTGACGCCTCACAGATGGCAGTAGGTGCAGTGCTTAAACAACCAGATAAAGAGGGGTCTATGCGTCCAATTGTTTACCATTCAAGGAATTTGAAGAGTTATGAACAGAATTACTTCATTACAGAGTTAGAGTGTTTAGCGATTATTGACACTCTTGATAAATTTTATCATTACTTTCATGGAGTCAGATTTACCATCCATACTGACCATGCATCTCTAGTTCGCTTAAAAAATGTTAAGAATCCTAGAGGAAGATTATTCAGGTGGTCTTTAAAATTAAGCATGTTTGAGTATGAAATTAAGTATGAAAAAATGTCAACAAATGTCGAAGCTGGCATGTTGTCCAGAAACCCTGTAACTTTTTTCAACCAACATATTAATTTATTGTTAGATAAAGTTGAAATAATAGAGATGCCAAATAAGGAAAATGTAAATGATAGGAAATATCGTTCAGACAATGGGATAATCATACTTAAAAAACATTGATTTCGAAAAGTGGAAGTACCAATGGCTTTAAGAAAAAAATTATTACACATTGCACATGAGAATTATGGACATTTAGGTATACAAAAAATGCAAAATTTAATTTCTCCAAACTATTATTGGCCTAATATGACTATAGATATAACCCAGTATGTAAAACATTGTGACACTTGTCAAAGAAATAAAAAACCCAAAACAAAAAGATTTGGCTTATTACAAGCTCTACCAGCCACAGATCAACCTTTTGAATGCCTCTCTATTGATACTGTGGGTGGATTTAATTATTATAACTCAACAAAGAAATTTTTACACATAATAATATATCATGCCACAAGATATGTCTGGGCTTTTCCATCTAAAAATGTTACATCAGCCACATATATTAATTGCTTAAAACAAATTTTCAATAGTCAGATTCCCCAAACAAAACTCAGTGATCGGCACAAGGCATTCCGGTCACCTCAATTCAAAAAATTTCTCAAGACACATAACATTAAACAAAGATTTAACTCTTCACATCATCCACAAACTAATGGGAAGGTTGAAAGGGTTAACCAAACAATAGTCACTAGATTAAAATGTAAAGTAAACTCAATATCATCTAAAATTCCATCGACTCGGTTATTAGAGCAAGTCATTCAAGAATAAAATAATACTCCTCATTCCATAACTAATTTCCCACCAGCATATCTCTTTTATGGCAAATCACCTTATAACTCTCCTTTAGATCAAAATTATTATCCACCTGTTCAAGAAGCACTAAAAATTGCTAAAAAGCGTACTAAAGAATTTCATTTAAAAAATAAAAGGTTATATGATAGAAAATTTGTTGAGTGTCCGTTAAAAGTAAATGATTGTGTAATTTATGAAGAATTTAAATATCCCAATACTAGGAAGTTGGAACCCACTTTTTCAGGTCCATACAAAATCATAAACAAACCTTCAGAAGTGACTTATGAAATAGACAGATTTAATTATGAAACTAAAGCCAATTCAGTATTTGTACATGTGTCTAAATTAAGACCCTATTATTTTCCAGATGACTTCAAATTATTTCATGAAAATACACAAAAACCAACACAAACAACTTCACATACAGGTTCACAAAATTAAACTAAAGTTAAAACAATAGATTAAACTCAAATTCTTTTAAATATCTCTTATTACCATAGTTTCAACATTATCAGGTATGTTCTTGGGTCGACACAGGAATATTACTTGTTTTTGAAAGTTTTTGAGGTTAGGTAGACACCTTATGCAGGCATAAGATGTGTATTTTGATTTTAGGAATTTTCAAATTGATGTTGAAAAATGAAATTAAATATTCTACATAATTACCGTTTTTAGTAAATGTTATTTATATTATTTAATGTATTCGCAGTAGCTATATTTATTTTGAAAATAATAGACTACAATAATAGAATACAATTACAGTAATTGGGAAAAGGAACTGCAAACACCTGCAGAAACAGAACGAAATAAAATTTTGGAGTGAAACATTCGTACAGAACTGCGCAACTAACGCATACGATTTTCAGTGTGCTGTCCAATGTTTTTTTTTCAGCTACGAGTTGGAAACATGAAACCGCATGTTCCACAACAGAGTGAAGAGTATCCACTGTGCGTGTGTCTTGCACAAGCTCCTCTCCCGACTTTACTGCATATACAGAGCCATCTGTCGGTGAGATTTTAAGTTTTTTTTTTAAACCATGCCAAAAAAATCCCCATTGCTTTGGGAGCATACTGGTGAAATTTCCGGTCATTTGGATCAGTGGTTCTATTGTTATAGGGTTTTACTTTCACAACTTTAAAAAATCACCCTGTACATGGAGCAAAAAAATATGCACTCACTAATATTCAGCACAATAACATATATTTCAATTTAGTAGAAATCGAAAATTAATCTGGATTTTTTTCTGTTTGAAAGAAAAACCCCGCAATAACTTGGTAGACTTGGTATTAGAGATTTGGCGCAAATCTCAACAATATCAGCTTTTTTTATTTAGCGTGTGTAAATAAAAAAAAAATTTTTTGGTGTTTAAATAAAAGGCTTCGATTTATGGCATTATTTCTTTTTTTCTCTCTTTTTAGCATTTTAAATGGGATTAATGAAAGGCATGTATTTTAAATTAAATGAGTGAAAGGTTTATATTTAAATGAAATGAATTCAATATGAAAATGTTATAGGAACAATATTTGGTGATTTATCAACTGCGCCAGGATAACATAAAAGTACCAATATATCAAACGGTATGTAGTATGTGAAATGAAACAATTATTATATTATAATCAGTCATCGTACAAGGAAAAAAAACTAATATTCTGCATTCAGAGGGAATAATCCCTCTCCTGTGCCGTAAGGTTTGGCGAGTTCTTTTTTGGTGATAAGTTTTTCGATGTGATTGTTGGGATCTGCAGGATTTGGCTAACTTTTTCTAACTTTTATTTTTTTTTGCAGGTGTAGTATTATGTAAATATATTTTTTTGCAGATATTTTTCTATTTTGTATATTTTCTATTTGGCATTTGGAAAAGAGATTTTTCCTTTGTATCTGTGCCTTCGGAAATATTAAAAAATAAAAAAAATATTTACACATATCAAGCGTATAATGTTATGTTTTGCATTTTTATACGGACCACTTCTCCGTTTTTAGATTTTAAATGCTATATATTGTTTACTAGCCGTTTATTAATTGTTTACAATTTACCCCCTGACAATAACAATTATTTATCCCAAAAATGCCTCTTAGGTTTGTTAAATAAGTTTGTTTATGTATTTTCATTACTTATTAAAATATCGAATATGGCGATAAAATTTTATTTTAGTATCGTGCTTAAATTTTTAAGATGGTGCAAAAACATGCTTTAATAAACGTTTGTTTGTAAATATTTGAAAAACATGTTTTACCACTCTCTTGAAAAATTTTGTAAGATGCTAAAACTACCTTTTGGCACCATTTAAAATTTTTTTCGCCAACCGACATAGGATACGAAACTTTTCGTCATTCAGACACAAAGGAAAGGCTGGTCTCAAACAAGAGTAAAGCTAGCAACAATATTGTTTTAACTCTATAAGTGTTACAATAACGATATTAAATGCTCCGATTGGCTTTGGGCCCAATTACGAAAGTTTCTCCTAAAAAAACTGTAGAAGAAGTCTTTTACATTTGTTTCAAATGAAGCTCGGTCTAAAAGGTATTAGTTAATATTACAAACAACACTAATGGCATGGAGGCAAAAGTTTTAATTTAAATGTATATATTTGAAACCCTTCCCCCCCGTCAAAAAAAAAGAAAAGAAAATTACAGTAATGAATTTAAAATGGCGTTAAGCCGCGCTTTCTGACATAAGCAATTGGCTGCAAACGCGATAACGAAACTTTCACTTAACTTAATAACATGTAGCTAATATAGCACTCAGTGTACTTTGCAGTTATACAGACCTTGTGGTTTTTTTAAAAGCTTGAGACAATTCAGGTTTAAGAAGTTGAGATTTACTGTCAAATGATATAAACAACTATGAACACAAAACTGGTGAATTATTATTCAGGTTTATGTATGTATTTAAAAAAATTGAATTGATTACACTTATTAGATAAATTACTTCTGTTTGCATTTAATAACTGATAAACGGCTTCTGTATATTAAATGAATTGTTTAAATATTGGGAAGAGGTGGCGAGAGGTAGAAAGACGAGTAAACAAACGGGTAGACAGACGGGTAGTGAGATGGGTAGAGAGACGAGTAGCGACATAGGTAGGCTGACGGGTAGCGAAACGAAAAGACAGACGGCTATAGAGAAAGGTAAAAAGAGGGTTGACAGAGGGATAGCGAGATGGGTCACGAGAAGGGTAGCGACACCGGTAGACAGGAATGTAGCCAGAAAGGTTGCGAGACGCGTAGCGTGGTAGACAAAGAGACGAGTAGAGTGATGAGTGCAGAGACGAGTTGACTGACGGGTAATGATATTGGTAGCGAGGCGGGTAAAGAGTCGGGTATAAAAACAGACGGATCGTGAGACGGGTATACAGACGAGTAGAGAGACAGTAGATGGGTACGGAGATGGGTAAGAAGATGGGTAGAGAGGCGTATAGCCAGACGGGTAGTGAGACAGATACACAAGTTGTGAGACAAATAGACAAATGGGTAGCGAAGTGGATAGAGACACGGCTAGACATACAAGTAGTTAGACGGATAGACAGACGGTTAGAGAAATAGATTGGCGGGTAGCGAGACCGGTAGAGAAATATAAAGACAGGTAGAGAGACGTGTAGAGAGATAGACAATCGGTTAGAAAGACGGGCAGAAGAACGGTAAGAGAAACAGACAAATTGTGGAGAAACAGAGAGACAGGCAAAAGAAAAGTCTGCGGATTGGCGCAGTAAAGGCGCATTAAAGGCGCAGGGGACAGAGCCACCTAGAGAATAATCAAGAAGTATCTGTTAAGCTTAACTTTGTAATATATATAATTTTTTAATTTTGCCGATATGGAGATTTGATGTAAAAGTTATTTTACAGAAGTCATCGAAAGATTTTTTGTATATTTTAATAGTAATTTAGACTATAGTTTTGCAATCTGGTTTGTAGAAAAGCATGCTATCAATGTGGTTTGAAGTGTAAGAGTTTCTATAAACAGTTATACAAATAATAGATATATAATCAAGGACGAAAAATTTTAAATTCATACACAAAAAAAGGTGCAACAATGAAACTAAATTTGCGTTAAGCCACGCTTGATAGAATAATCTATTGGCTGCAAACCCAATTACGTAACTTTAAAATGCTGGGCATTTTAAAAGATCCGGCTTTTTTTTTCAAGTTTTGCGCAATACGCGCTTAAGAAAATGAGATTATTTGCCACATGTTTAAAAAACATGACAACACATCTGATGAACGGTACTTCTTTTCTATTTTTTAACAGTGTGTATATGAATTTATATATGATATTTTGTAATTCTATCATTTAATTTGCTCTTTTTCTTTATATTGTAATTGTTAACCCTATGTTATCAGCAATATCACTCAGACTAATCCCTTTGAGGGAAGTCCTAGTAATCATACTAGTGGGCCCGTGCGAGATTGCGCACTGCAATGTAATATTTTTTATCAATATGTAATATTTCTTTGATGCAGGTTTAAACTTTTAAAGAAAAAGTAAGGGTAAAAATATCTGCAAACAATATTTAGTGTTTAGTCAAGCCAGAATATCATCTAATTTATTCCATCAAAGTTAGAGTAAAAACAGATTCATGATTGCAAAAGGCACGAGTGAAAAAAAAAAAGTAACAATCGTATTTTAACTGCATTAGACGATGACGTCACCCTCTACGGGAAAAACATGGGGCATAGAAATATAAATCCAAACATTTCAATTTCAATTTCGCTTTTTAATCAGAAATATAAAATAAACCTATGTGATGCTTTTTATAATCGTTGCTGAGCATCATATCATATGGCATTTTCTTTTTGTGGCAAAAGTAGTTTGAGAAAAACCTTTCATTTCTTTTATGAAAACAATGCCGATTTAATTTTTAATTATCAGCAAATTTTAATCAAAGAACATGTTTTAGGAAAATGTATTTGTACTATGTCAGAAGCCTGTTCAAAATCCTTTCATATGGTATCTCATTCGTCGTTCTGCATTTCGTATTTTCTTAGAAAAAGGGATGTTGACATGAGAAATAATATATACGATTTTATATATTAATGTATTTCTAAAAAACATTTCTATATTTACAGTTGTGAAGAAAATTGACAGTTACTTTCAAAAACCTTATTTTTTATGACTTTAGAAAATATTAGGTTTGAAAACTTAAAAAAAAGAAGAAAAACTTCACAAGGAATGTATGAATAGCTATAACTTTTCCTGTAGATGTTAAAGGAAACATTTTGAGAAAAAACGAACGTAACTAAAATTTCTAATTACAACAATTTTAATTTTAGTTATTATTCCTTTAAGCTAAATATAAGAATTCTAATGGACATTTATTTAAATCGGTATTTTTTTCTTTAAAATTAAAAGAATAATAGAGTTTTAATTAATTGAACAATTCTTACTTTAAATTAAAATATAATTAATATTCTTTTTTTAACTATGTAAACAGAATTTTTTATGTTGTAATCACAACTTTCATTATACACTTTACTAATTACCTGCAACAACAAATTACAAAAATAATAATTCTTTTGATATTTCATTAAACAAAATAAAAATATATGAAATTTCAGAAAATGTACTTTTATGTTTAATTATAATGATGCTATTAACTTTCATGTAAAGTGTTTTCTTTCTACAGTTGCATATTTACCGAATAAAGAAAATTCAAATCAGTCCCAATTTTCCCACAAGTAATCAATCTCATTAGAAGAAAATTAGAATTAAAATTTATTTGTAGCGAAGTTATCTTGACATGAAATATATAATAAAGGATACAATTCGTACTTTAAGACTTTTTACGAATTTTTTATTTAAATTTCAAAGTACCGAGTGCGCCGCTAATTCATTTAACCTTTAAAAATTCAGTAATAAGGAATAAATTATGCTAAAATTTGTGGTTTGCACGAATGGGATTAGAGGAAGATCGGATTTTTTTAATAATAAAAAAAGCTGTTGTTCAAAAATATCGGTAGATGGCGCTGGGCTGTACAATATGAAGCACATGTCAAGGAGATCCTTCTAGTTCGTAGATGATCCTTCGAACGATCCGTTTCTTCGAACATGTGGCAAGCCTCAGTATCACAGTACAAGGAACAGGCCCGTTATCTAGTATTGAGTCCTTTTGACGTGCTGATTTTTTGCAATGCGCAGGTTACTGATTCCCTGTTATTGTAAAAGAGCTGAACCAACAAAGCTTGATCTAGTAAATAAAGCATACTGCTGCCATCGAACGAAGAATCGTGTGCATCATGATGTTTTATTGGCAGCCTTATTTGCATAAATGTTTTTCACATTATGCTTGCAAGCGTCATCTATCGGTAATTTTTTGAACCACAACTTTGTATGTTATTAAAAAAAATCCGGTCTCTATTTAATTCCGTTCTTCCAAACCGCATTTTTTTTTACCTTGATTCGCTCCTTTTAAATGAATTTTTAAAGTTTTTATGAATTTATGGCGAATTCAATATATCATCTTAATACAGGTGTTATTCTAAATCTAAATAACGGGTAAAATGCTTTCTATAGTTTTTTTAAAGTTACTTACAATAATGTCACATAGATATGTTTTTACTTTACACTATCATTTACAGACATTAAAAATAAATTTCACATATAAAGTCAATGTAGGCGTTATTTACAAATATATGCGTTACTTTCCAATAAATAAAAAAAGTTATTTATTTTAAAACATTTATATGTGCTAAAAATATGTGGGTTTTTTAGCCTATCGTCTTGGGTATCCTCAGCTTTCTCCATTTATCTTAATAAGAATATAAAATATTTGTCTGCCATTTTTAATGCATTAATATCTATAATAGGGGTGATGGGGGATGAATGGGACATTTTAACAAAAATATTTATTTTAAATATATTTTCTAAGTTATTATCAATATTATGTATCACATACCATACATGAAGTGTTTGACTACATCTTATGCACAATATGTATTCAAGATTATTATTATACAGATATATATTATGAAATTAAAAAAAAAGTTGCTCTCTGTCCCAATCATCCCCACAGCAGGGATGAATGGGACACAAATATTTCCCTCCCTGTATTCAATGTTAAGGACTAAAAGATGACCTAAAATGCTTCCTTGGCAAAAGCTGAGAGATTATAAATTGTAATATGATCTCCAGGATTATTTGTCAGCCAATCATCTTGGACTCATCACAACTTTGTCTTAAAAGGTCCATAAACGGGATCATTAAATGGCTGAATACGATGGCTACAATGAGGATGAAATGTTAAAAGAATAATTACCCTAAATTATTAATTTATCAACCTGTATAACATTATTTAGTTAATAAATATGTTTTGCAGCATCATCTAGGGATGAATGAGACAGTCCCATTCATCCCCATTTGAAATGTCCCAATCATCCCCATGATGCATATATTCAATTGTCAGCCATTTTGTCTAAAAGATCATTCTGTCACAATGGTTAATATTCATTCATTTTAATTACCAATATTGAGCATTTAAATAAAAAACTGCAACATATCTTAATTGTTTATATTGCATAAGATTTTAAGTAACTTCAAAAAAAAAAAAAAAAAAAAAAAAAAAAAAAAACTTTTGAGCAGAGATTTCAGGAAATGCAAATTTGAAGGAAAATGAAAACAGCCATGTGGTCTTGCTTTTGGTTCTGAAGCACAGTATGGAAGTGAAATCTTTGAGGATAGGAAGCAACTGAAAAGAAATTTTTATTGCCTGAAATATTGAGAACGTCCCATCCATCCCTTGTCCCATTCATCCCTCATCTCCCCTACTTATAAACTTTTCTTTAAATTTACAATCGTAGGATGCTCAAGATTATTATAGAATATATTGAATTAGAATTCTTTTTCGGACCGAGAAGTATAACAGTAGTAATAAAAATGAAAAATAATTAAAAGATGCGAAATGTGTGTCCACATAATACGAAACACTGTGCTGTTAAAAATTTGCAGCAAATTCCAGTCATTTGACCATTTTTATAGAAAACGGCTACATAACCATAATTTAACTGTATTCTGACCATATTACCTCCCATATTATGGTCAGAATAGAGTTAAATTACGTTTATATAACCGTTTTCTATAAAAACGGTTAAATGAGTGGACAATTTGCTGCAAAATTTTTACAGTGTGTACTAGATATTGGTTATTTTTAACTCTTTGTAACATAGTTGCAAGGTGCTTTTGAATTTGATGAATCTGACTGTCTTTCTCTCTTTATGTCTGTCCACATGTCCATACGCTAACTCTATAGTAAATGAACTCGGATTGTTGTGTTTTTATGTTATTTTGGTTCACTATATAAAGGTCTCTTTTGAAAATCAATTCTAATATTTATAATAGTATTTGTACTATTTATACAGCGTAGTATTTATAGTTCGTTTACAGGGCGCACAAAATATCACGTTTCATTATGACATATGGGGAAAAATCGTCTATGTTGCATTTCATTTACTGTATGATAATTCTAACATCATTACATTGAATTGCATAAGTTAGTTGCACTACAACATGGTCATGATTGAGTATCGAAGAAGTAACATTTATATGTTTATCGGGAATCACAAGAAGATTCCGGTACATTATTATCAATGGTAAAAATACATTTCTGGTGTATTTTAATGATGTTACATATTTCCAACATAATGAAATTGATATGGATCACTGAGATGAACTACAGTGTGTTTTTTATACATTATATAGTGCATAGAATTTATCGTGTATTTACAGAGACACCCAAAAACTTCGGTTACAAAACAAGTGGGTTATGATCGATAATTGCTGGAAGTGCCCTTTCAGCTATGGTATATATTTTGAAACTTAACAAATGATTTGTATATTATGTGGTGTGTATTCTACAGATCACATACAGAGTTACGAAATAATTTGAATATATTACAGGATATGGACAGTAACTGCAGAAAAGGAATTTTTACTGCATTATGTTGTTTTTTTAAATCGTGTATTCAGATATCTCATTTCATTGTATGATTAAATTGATTAAATGAAATTTCTTAGTAATATTCTGTTAGAGTTGTAACGTGTTTCATAGTCTATGAAAAATTCAGGATATTTAGTTATTCTGTAATTCATAGGCCCACAAATGACCTGTTATAAACATAACTACTGCGAGTTTATTATAATCATATAAACATTGTTTTATCTTATACGATGATATTAGTCATTGAGTAATATTTAGAGCAGAATTGTGCAAAAAACTTTTATTAATTCTTATAGAATGATGACTATTTAACTATTTTAACTTTGCCCAGGCCTTCAAAAGATTTTAAACTTGATGCACAATTAAATGTTGCTTATATCTGATTGAGCAATTCTAATTATTTACATACACGTTTTCAAATTTTGATTCGCTGGTCACAGACTACATCGAATGTTAATTTTATTTTATTTTGAGAAGACTGTGAAACATCTTACTGAAATACATTTAAATATGAATTTTATTTGAATTAAAATGAAATTCCATTTTTTAAAACGACTTTCAAGACATGGATTTTATTAAATCGTTTGTATGTTTTTTTGAATGTGAATGCATAAATTTTCAACTGACGTTCGATTTTGACAATTATTTTTTTCTTGAAAAAACACGTTTTGGTGACGATCCGATTTCAGAAGAATCCAAAAATTGTATGTTTGACTACTTGTCTGTTTTCTTGCTTTGTTTTGACATTCCAGACTGTAAATTTCGTAAAAACCGGAGAACCGCCGTCCACTGTCAGAAAGTGGGTTTTTTGAAACAGTGATCTAATATTATGTGCAAACATTTCTTTTAAGATGCCTTGTTATGCATTTTTAATGTGTTAATTTTATACATTTTAAATTCAAAATTTTAGTTGCTTCAAAAAAAGAAAATATCGTTTCTTTTTAAGGAGGTTGGTGCAGAAGCATATTTTTTTTGTTTAGATTTTAATTCAATCAAACACTGTTAACGGTCAAAGTTGCATATGGGTGCATGTAATCCCAACGTTTCTCCCTCCTCAAATGCATTTAGAAGAGGAATCTTCCATTAAGGAGTGTCAAATAACTATTAAATTTGTGGGATATAGCAGGATTTTGACATTACAAGACAAAAATGTTGAAAATTATAAAAAATTCATAAACTTTACAATAAGTTTAGAATAAGTATAGAATTTTTTAAAAAACAGGCTCAAAATATTTTGACGAAAAATAATTCACAACAATATAAATAATGATATTTGTGTAACAATTTGTTTTCATGATTCATTCATTTTTGGTTTTCAAATGTTTATCCTACTTTTCTGATACATTACTTTCCAAAAACAGGGCTAGACGATTTGTAAGTGAAACAACATACATGATTTCTCATGTTGTGAGACACATATAACAACCCTACATAGTTGAAAACCTTGAAAAAATACACACAATGTTCATCTATGTCGCGAAAAGTCATGTTACCGTTCATTGTGCGTCGTAAAATTTCGGTATTTTGTTATGGTCAAAGTTTTATTTTACATTTTTAAAAGAGTTTTCTTTTATTAATAATTTTTTTTTACAGATGCGAGTCAAAAAATGTAATATAAAATTATCAACTTAGAGTCAGAATGTGCGATTTTAGCAACAAATAATTTTAAAGTTAATGTAGGTAACATTTAAAGATTGTCACAGAAATACTCTTTTGTGCCAAACCCTTCCTATTAAAATTCACGTGCTGGCGTGCAATAATGTAAGTAACATTCCCTGGATGTTTCCCTTAAAAATTACTTTTTTCATAGAATTCTCGCAATACTTAATGTATGGAAAAATGGAAAATCAAATAACAAGAGTAAGAATGTGACGATAAAATTTATGATAATTGTAAAACAATTACTAAATACTTGCATTATGCACGAGAAGATAGACATTTGGATCGGAATAAAACGTTTTATGACCGTTATTCACTTATTTATTCCCTGGAAATTAAAATCAATGTACTGCATTAAATGCATGTCATTCATAAAGAAAATTGAGGTATCAAATACCACGTAAACCGCAAAAATGAGAAAGTAGTCAATGGCTGATTTAATGTAGCAGCTTCAGTTTTTGTCCGCTATTTTACACTGGATTACATTGTTTCACTAGATTACGGTCCGTTTTAGAGTACATTTCCGAATTACAGTGCACTTAATCTGTGTGGAATATGAAGAGGTTTTGCTTTTCCTTTTAATGAAATTTTTATAATTATCCTTTGATCAAAATAAACTAGATTCTTTCTATTTTTCATAATTCTAACGACTAAATAAACGAACGAATGAAGAATAAAAAAATACCAATCAATTGTTTAGACCCAAAACAACTTATCATGATTTTCCTGACAGCAAGTATAAAAATCTTTATTCGTAATAAAAAGTATATTTTATATTTGATCTACCTTGGTAGTTTCAAGTAAAGTTCTTTTGTTCTTTCCATACGAAATAAATCTCTGTACTATTATTGACACTAGTAAGGTTCTCCATCAAGTGTATTTATTTCATTATCAATTTATTTTGCTTGCACAAAAGACTGAATGAAACAATCTCTAATGTGTCAATATCGACCAATATTAAACTTTAGAGATACTCCGTTTAATTTTTCTCTTCTTCAGCAATGGAACAATACAGAATTAAGAAAACATGGAAATGAATTAACTAATAGAAGGTAATAATTATTAGGATTTTTCTGTTACATTCAAACCGAAAAAAATCTTGAGAAGTGCAAATTAAAAGGGCTACAGTATTTTGATTAAAATGACTGTACATTTGTATAAATGCCGCTTAACATACGAAGAAAAGCAACACGTTATTATTAACAAGTAATACATTCTTCGTAAGAAGTACTTCTTCTGCACTTAAATTATGTTGCTTACACAGAGACTACGATAAATCAATTAATTATGTGTCAAAATAGTCCCAGAAGAGCAAGTAAAATCTTTAATTGCATTGCATCGACCAATCGTAAACGAACCGGAAACTCATTTAAAAATGCTTTTATCTCCCCCAGTGAAAAGATAAAACTTAAAAGGCAAACGTAGACATAAAGTATCTTATAATAGAAGGTAAAAATGGTAAGACGTTATTGATTTGTCTAGAAAAAGAAGAAAAGCAAAACTGACAATTAAATGTGTTAAAACATATTGTTTCAAATGAAATCTCGTTTGTGTATATTCATATGTCCGTATTAAGTAAAACATGCTTTTATTATTAATACTTATAAAATTCTTCATTAGAAGAATTTCTTCCATTTTCAATTTATTTTATATACACAAAGAATTACGATTAAGCAATCACTAACGTGTCAAAGAGCAAGTAACATTTTTATTTACAGGGTATACATCAATGTTAAACTAAGCAGAAACTCGTTTCGAAGTGCTTGCTTATTCACCTATAGAATGTTAAAGTATTAAGAAGCGAATGTTGACATGAAAAGAAGTAATAGTGAGAAATATTCATGATTTCAGTTTTATTGATTTTTTCAAGAGAGCTTCAACATTTATACGATTTTATGACTATTTTCAATCATCAATCATTGTTTAGTTTAAATATATTTATAATATTATTCAATGGAAAATTTTATTATTTATTCACATTTATATTTCATAAATAATAAAGTAAATATTTTGTAGCATATTTAAAACATTACTTGTTTTCTTACTGATGTATAAGTTGCTTAAACATGTGCACATCCATGCAGAATCATACTATGGCACAGATGTTGACTGTATCTGGAGTATTTAGTAAGAAGTATTTGGTATTTATATTTTTGGATCATTTATAATGGTTTATACCTTATATATGATTTTAATTAACTTTCGGTATTCAATGCCTTTATCTCAGAACATTTTGTCAGACTTTTACTGAAATAATAAGAATTAAAATATACTGATCAAAACCATATAGGCAGAGAACAGCACTATAATCATTAAGTTATGTAAAGTTATTTTTGTAACATATTAATTTCATGACTGTAACTGGACAAAATCAATGTTTTTTTTTCTTCCAAACTAAAAAAAAGCAAGAAAATAATATTTAGCAATACTACAATTATAGAGTAAACAGGAAAAATCCTTTATCTCATAGATAATTTTAAATATGAAAAAATTAAACAAAATATAAAATATACATTACATAAGGAATATGGAAGAGAAATCATGAATATTTTACAACGTATGACCACTTGCAAGATGCCGCTGATAAATAAATAAACAAATCCCTCATTTGTTTTTCACAAAACTTATATGAAGATATACGCATACTGCAACATTTATATTCACGGTTATTTGTTCTTAATCGTTATTATTATATAAATCAACTAATTAAGTTATAAAATTTAAATATTTTCGTCATTTAGCAAGCATATTATGACCGCAATGGGAATTTAGTTATTTGTTAATATTATTATGCCACTGCTTCAAAATTCTCACTTTGTGTTGCAGGAAATAATGAATAATAATGATTTTGAGACAAAATTTATTTTATTGCTTACAAATAAATATGTCAGCAATTAATTACTAATGATAAGATTCAAAAATTTTGTTTTTTGTTTTAGTTTATACAAATGACGTTCATTCATGCATAAAATTATAATGAAAATGGTAAAATTTGTTTATTTGTTTGATCTTATTATCATGGATATAAGCTTAAAGCAAACTCTATTGAAAAAAAGTATTTTATCATTTTTAAATCTGTTTTAAATGCCATTGAAAAATTATTCAAATTAAAAAAATATATTAATAGGGAAGGGGAAAATTTACACATAAAATGCAATCGTATTTATGCAATTTTTGCATGCATGTAAAATACGCAACATCAATGTATAATACGCAATTTTGAATATTATTCCATATATTATATAATTATATACATATATATTATATAATTAATCAATCCAATGCTTTTCACTTATATCCAAGCTTAACTTTGTGTAGGGTACAGTGATCGTAAGAAAGGCTTTAGGGCTGATAAAAGAAGTCGAAACGTTAACCGATAGAGCTCAAACTTTAACTATCTCACTTTTACACCAATTGGCAACTTTGTAAGGTTTCTCGTCGAAGATACAACAAAAAAAATATCCCTGTCCTTTTTATTCCCCATTACACTCTAGTGTGGCTACAATAAATCGATGTCCGAATTTTTTTAACGGGAAACCTATAACCTTCCGATTGGTGTAAAAATTAGAGTGTCAAATTTTGGGCTCGATTGGAAAACTTTAAGAACCACTTCATTATTCTTAAAGTATTTATTTTTTAATACTTTGAGCTCATGATGCTAATCTTTGGAGTATACCATCACGCTCAAACTTTGACGATCTCATTTTTACACCAACGCAAAACTGTTTACTGGTCCCCGTCGAAGATGCGACAAAAATAATTTTATCCTTGCGACCGCCCTAATGTACAATTGCAACTAACACACTTTTTTTAATTTGAACTAACTTAATTAACTAACACATTTAATTTGTTTAGAAATTAACTCATGTAATGCGTTCTCATTATTTGATGTTTTGTTATATGTGGCTCTATAAATCTTTATTAATGAATTTAAAAACATTTCAAAATCACGGAATGTTTATTCAGTTTCACAAGATATCACTTTTAAAAATAACTATCGTCATTTTTTAATGTTGTAAGCAAATTATTATTTTTAGTAATTTTTAAATTTAAAAACTTTGTTCATATTTTTTTTCTAAATATCTGTCAATTCAGAATAGAAAAATGGGGTTATTTCTGTGTGTAATTTTAATATTTCATACTAGCAAACCCGCCCAGAGTATCCTTGGGTATACTTTGTTTGTAACAATTTTCAACATAATGGAAAAGTGTTTGCAATTTCTGTTTGTCTTGCCATCTGTTTGGCTGTCGGTCCGCGCTCTAACACTAGTTAATATTCTCAGATTGCACATATAATTCATGTATGCTGATAAAGTTTTTTGCTAATACTAAGGATCACAGCTGAAAATGAAGTGTGCAGTATTTATAGTTCGTGTACAAGGACCATCAAAATAATTGGGATACAATAGGTTATGGTGAAAAAATTCGTTTGCAGTGTATTTTATGGGTGCTACTCTATTTTAAACATATTGAAATTTATAAACATTACTGAGGTGCGCTACAAGATGCATACTGTAGTATATGGTGTGCATAGAATTCATCATTTTTTTACCGGAACTTATAAAATAACTCATTACAGTACTATTTGCAGGAGTAGGGCTTAACAAATGCAGTCGACAGGACGTCGCAGACGACCAGATTGTTCAATCTAGCGGGTTTTTTCTGTTTATTTTCTTATGCATAAAAAATTATTTATGAAATAAGCATAAACGTTATTTTTTCAATCTTTTAATGTCAATCGAGCCTCTGTGGCAGCTAAAACTTGATACAATGCTAAAAATGCTCTTTTTTTCTAACTTTCGAATCAGATATTTCACTTATATGTTCAGAATTGAAACTGATTAATGTATCACATTCATTTAAAAATAATAATAACATATAAGTGATCATATTTCATTTGAAGTAAAACTATAAAACTTAATTAAAAATTTAAGAATATAACATAATACTAATTTAGTATTCTAAACTATTCCTGATATTATTTTTGTCAATTATTTGATAAAAAGGTGTGTATTTTAAATCCATTTTGGGGAAGGTTGTAGGGGTGGGGGTAAATATTTTTTTACTGGCTGCTAGAATTTTTTGCTGGCAACATAATTTTTCAGATTTGTAAAGTCCTGTGCATGAACAATTATTGCTCGAAGTGAGTTTTAAGTTGTAGTATGCATTTTTCAGTTTAATTAATTTTTGAATATTACGTGGAGAGTATAAATTTTAAAGATCATTTTTAAGACTGCACAAAAGCCTTCGTAAACATTACTGTCTATAGGCGTGAATTTTTTAATTGTGTTATGCATTATCCAGCTGAAATGTATTCTATATACTATATTCTGTAGAATATAAATAAATTCATATACAGGGCGAAGCAAAGAACGAGATATTGTTGACAACGAATGGTAATTGCTGAAAGTGCGTTTTTATTTATGTTATGTATTTATACATCAATGTGGGGGGGGGGCTTTTTTGTTCATTTGTGCAATGTGTGCATTTGTGGATATTTCAGAGGTCTCTAGAAAATAATTAGAGTACATTTCCATCTATTGGTGCTGTAACATCGTGGCTTCATTGACTGGATTCGGATGGCTTTTTTAAGCTTTTTTATTACAATCACAGCTACAGACAGTACAATCTAAACAATTAGCAGAAATAAAATCTTGAAAAAGTTACAAATAGACTACTGCATAATAGTCTGTCGGCAGAGTGATATCCTGCCCTTGTTTTTCGCCTTTTTAATGTTATATTATGCTTCGTAACGTTACAGGAAAAGTTAATTTCTTCTGAAACAATTCATATCACCGAAATAGGGTTCGGGATTCTGCACGTCTCGCTAGCGGCAGAGAAAAATCAGATGTCCATCTAGTTAGCTCTCTTAGTTTAAATTCCTGGTTTTCGCCTCTCTCAGTGGTATATATCTCCAGACTTTACCATTGTACCTCAAGTGGAAGTTGAGTACATACACGATGGTCTGAAGCATGCAGAGAATCCTTACATTCCCATGTCAGAAAAACCTTCAGAATTTCTAAGTGTTCATAAAATTATGACATTTCAGATTGTCGATTTAAAGTTCTGCCCAACACTATAAAACATTTTATGGCCTGAGAATAAAAAGTTACTTTCAGAGTTCACTCTTATAGAGGGATAATTCGGGAGGCCTGAGAATTACGTGACCTTTTTCTATTCTCAGTAAAATGATGAAAATTCTTTACATTGCAGACTAGTAAATGTGAATTTCCAACTTTGTTATGCGTTTTCTTTTTGAAATAGATTTTAGCAAATTATGTAGCATATATAGAAATTTATAATTCACACACAGAGGTACATAAAAAAATCCCCTATCTTTCCAACTATGGAAGGCAATTGTCCAAATTGGATGTTCAAATCTGCTATGCGTTTTCTAAATCATTTCCATAGATATCTTCTTCCATCTTATTAAATGGTTAAGATTTGTTGGAGTAATTTGGAAGAGTTGAAAAAGGTTTCCATAGTCTATTTTTGATGAATGATTATTCTTTCTTTGTTATATGTAATTTCTATCCGGGCAACGGGAACGACAATTTCAAGTTGTAGAAAAACGGCAAATATAAAAACGACATCGACAAAAATATTGTTTTCAAAGAGTAAATATTCATTATTGAAAATGAAAAATACCGTCGAATGCAGAATTACTTTTTTTCTATAATTGGATATTTTTTGCTTTTTCTTACTTATATTTGGCTCACAGGTATGGGAATTTCAAACTGAAGAAAAACCGGAAAATATGAAAACGACCCCAGGAATATATTTTTTATGAAATAGTAAGTATTTCTTTAGTGAAAAGTACCATCAGTACCAGAAATCTATAATGAAAACGTACGTAGTTTTGCAACTCGATAAGACACAAGTCGATTATGATTTTAAAATGCAAAAAAAAGGAAACGCTTATTAAGTCTGTGCTTAAAAAACCTCGGTTTCTCCGCAGAAGTGATCGGCAGAAGAATGAAAGCTGATTCAATAGCGTTTGATAGCAATTTTTATTTTATTTTCGGCTACTTAGCAAAAAAGGAAAAATCCATGTCTGAGGTGTTTTCTATCCGTATCCAAATTTGCAGACCTCTACGTGCTATATATTTCCCTAGTTGTCGCCAAAAAACAGACTGGGAGCAGACAGACACAGACAAAAACTTTCTTTTATTAATACTAGGGCATCAAACCCGGGGTTTCTAGGATAGAAAATATATGTGAAAACCATTTTTTTTAAAAACTCTAATAGATTTTTTTCACTTATTATATTTTTTATTGCCTCCTAACAACACCAAAGAGCAATTTTACATGAAATATGTCAAATATATATTCAAATAAAATTTAGAAATTTCTTAAAAGTAATAATTTCGCATTGGCCTCGCGCCAGAAGCTAATAGCCGAAGAAATCTCTAAAAATTTCGTTATCTATATCAGTTTTTTTTTCTGATAATTTCAACGGTTTTTTGTGCTTATTTCAATTACATGTCTGTTAAATTTGTGCTTTACTTATACTATTTTATGTATTGCTTAATGAAGTTTTAATTTCGTTATTGAATATTATCTGGAAACAAATTCTGAACTCTTTATCTTGTTTAACACTAGAACGGCGGAAAAAATCTTACTACTAGAACGGCGGGAAGGGGTCATTTTGACCTCTCGGTGAAACTTCTGAAATAACAACTCTAAAACAGTTTTAAATGCCATACATTCGCAAAAATATGGAATTTCCGTGTATTTCATAATTTATATTTAAAACTACTTGATAATTTATTGTATTTTTAAAGTACTGCATATGTAACGCCTACAGGGTGATCAATTGGATCATACTACAACTACTCAAAAAACTCATTAATTTGATATAAAAATTGATTTAACATACATGTTTTCACAAATTTAAACTAATGTTAACTAAAATAAAACACAATTTATAAAATAATAATGTTTTTTTTTTCATTTACTTACTCGCCGAATGATTCACTTTCTAAATCCATAAATGAGAAACGTGATTTTTTGTTTCCGTTATTTCATTATAAGTGTAGCTGAATGTAAACATTTTGTTTGAATTTTATTTAATGCTCAAAATATTCCAAATTACACACACATATTAGGAATTAATGCAGTTGATACAAAAATAATTTTTAACAATTTTTCCAGTACATTTTCCACACACGATTTTGGAACACGATGCACAAAATTCTTGAGATTTGTTTCCATTGCATATCTGTACTTGACACTTTTTTCTCTTTATATCTAATTTATTTTCGTGTGTTTTTTCTGAAGACTCAGGAAGGATCTTTGGGCATTTTGAAGCCGTAAAAATTCTTAAATCTTCTCCTAATTTTAATAGAAAATGTATTCTACTGATGAGCTTGCCTGTTACACATTTATATATTTATATAAAACACGGCCGCAGGCTGAATTTTTAGAATTTCTTTCATTCCATATAGTGTTATCAGGAGCTGTAAAAACAGTTTTGAAAATATCCTGATCCTTTTTCCGTTTGTTTCTGTTGAGTTATTCTTCGTTTACATCACTGTCATCGGATTCACTAGTGGTTTGTGTCTGAAATTCATCTTCAGTTTCTACAGAAAAATTATCGTTTTCACCTACGTCAGAGAGCTACTGCAATATTTTTTTTAATTTTTTCATCAGTAAGACCTCTTTTTCGCTATAAGACATAGTTTATAAAATTAAAAAACAAAAAAGACGGAAAAAATGTCAGAATATCAGCAAACGATAGAGTCTATGTTTCAGCAAATGATTCACAGTGTAAAAGTAATGCGATAATAAATTTGACGGCAGAATTTTCCAGCCAAACTGTCATTGGAATTCTCGTGCTCCTACCAAAACCTGTTCATTTCACCGGCATCATTTACCTTTCTTTTATTGCGAGAAGGAAAACAGAAAGTTGTCAAGAGAGGGATTAACGCCAATAATCGACACTCTTTGTTCGACTATATGATCAACTGCCTGCCTGAGAATAGAATGGAATTCGTACTCTACACTAGCCCTTCAATGACAAACTCCCTCCCAATGAAGAGGGATCATTCCATTTTTTTAGCAGGTGGGGAAAGGTAGGGAGTGATCCCGGCGGCATATAAACTACCTTTACATTCATAGAGCCCACAGAGAAATTTCCTCCTTCCTGATTGGTGGGTTTCTATTTCGTCTTTGTGGTGTCTAAGGTCTTTGAAAGTTCTATTGACGCCAATAGTGCATTTATGTGTTATTATATAATTATTATTTTCTTGATTTTTATTTTTGTATATAAGTAAATCAAAATTTAACATGCAAACTTTTAATCTAACTCAGTTTTTATCCAATGTCTAATTAAAACAGATTTCTGCAAAATGTAATTGTGTTATAAAACAATAATTAAACGGAACACCAGATGAAAAATATGTAGTGGCGCCATCTGATGTTCTAATATTAAACTGCAGCTTGCTTTTTTTTTGTCAACATTCGTCTTTTGTGACGTTTTTTTTTTTATGATTAAATCTGTTTTTAGAAATCAGTTTAAAAAATGTTTTGTGTAAGAAATTTATACATTCATACACATAAAATATTTAAAATTCTAATTTTTTAGAGTTATTTATAAAAAAAAAATATTTTCATCCCAATTTCCTTTTTGACAATTTTAACAAAATATTCAGCATTTTAATTGGGTTTTCTTTTTCTATCCCCCTTTTTAAATCTTATTTGAAAACTATAAAAAATTATGTTGTTACATATATGCACGATATTATGATTTATATGCACGGTATTTTTTTCATTAATTGCTTTTTTTTCTGATTTTTACTTTGTAATTGTTCAAATACTTAAAAAAAAAAAATTAGAGCATGTGGGAGGGGGGGGGGTATATTTTTTAATTTAATCTAAGAAAGAACAGAGAAAGAGATTTAATCTATGCTTATATCAGATGTAAATGTCACCATAATATCTTTATAATTTGTAAAATATTAGTTTTATAAAAAAACAGTAAAAAATTAAGGTTGTTAATTTTCTCTGTTCATATTTAGATAAAGGATTCTTTAAATTGATGTTTAACAGACAAATTGATTTTTGAAAAGGGGAAAAAACTTATTGAGCAGCTTTTTCAACGTCAGTGTCTTGCGTTTTCAATAATGGCGCTAAAACAAATCACATAAAAGGAATCAACCAATCAGGAGGGAGGAAACTCTCCGTGGGCTCTATGAATGTAAAGGTAGTTTATATGCATCCCGGCGTGCGGTACTGAGGGAATGAACGTAGTATACACCGTTTTTGTCTCGTGTTGATATTTTGATTAATCCTGCGCTATGTCTGATATAACCAAAAGGGCTTTTTTAAGGCCAACGTCGACTAATTTTGATGACGCCTCATTTTGATGACGATGAATTTGGCTAACGATTATATGAATAAAATATTGACCTCAAAAAATGTATCTGCTTACAAAATGAAATCAAAACAATTCGAAAGCTCGAAAATAAGGTTGGCCGATTATTAATTTATCTACTTTTTTTCTGAGGGGGGGGGGGGAGAGGCATAAATGACACAAATTTAAGATAGTTTAAAGTTAAAGAATTTCAAGAAAATTTTAGTAATCTGCTTTAGATACGTTACTTAGTTTTATTTTTCGCCAAAAATGCAAAACTAATATGCTAAATCCTGCTCCAATTGCATTTCTGTAGTTATATAATTTTAGCAAGGAGACGCTATCACTGCAGCTAAACAAGATAAAATTAGTGAGATTTGAATTTTAAAAATCCGATTTAAAAAAAGAAAAAGAAAATGATTTATTTTATTTTATTTAATAACCAAATAATAAATAAAACATAAAACAAAAATGATATCTTCAATGTTCGCTAATGTATTTTAATTTGAAATTGATAGATGGAGCAACCATTTCAATTGACTCTCTAACTTTCCCCACCTGCTAAAAAAATGGAATGATCCCTCCTCATAGGGAGGTAGCTTGTCATTGAAGGGCTAGTGTACTCTACTTCTAAAATCCCTCCCCTGTGGTTACCACATGCAGTGAGTAATCTGAACTAACAAAAGAAAGAAATGGGAAAATACATCTGTCTATTTCTGAAAAGAAATCTAAGTATGATAAACCTTGAAAATGCTTTTTTTTTAATATTTTGTTCAAAATTATGGCAAATAGCAAACAAAGGAAAAACAACATACTTACAGATAACAATGTACTGTGACCACCCCTGTTTTTATCGTTCTGGGAGACAATATGAATGCAAACGAAAATACTTATCACTGAATTTTTCTCATGGGTTCACAATGCTTCGAGTACAAAGAGTATTTTATAAAGGTGTCAAAATGACCCCGTCCGCCGTTCTAGGAATACATGCAAATATTTCAAATACTAACAAATCCAGAATGCGGATTTTTTTTTAGAAATAAATGTTATCAATTTAGGAAAAGTCAAAAAATTTCAAACGATTTCCTCCAGTCAAACAAAAGTAATCAACGGACGAAAGTGCCCAGGTGTCAAAATGACCCCTACCGCCGTTCTAGTGTTAAAGTGCAAGCATATTACTATTTTGTAATCGTCTGTAAGAGATAGAGATAAATTTAAAAATAAAACCTGCTTGAATTATAATTTACATGCTATAATAAATGAGTATATTGCAATACAGTTTTCAAACAAATTGCATATGAAAGTAGATTTTTTCCCCTATGAAGCGGTGTTAAAATTAAAAATATGCGATGTTTAGAAATTAAAAAAATTGCATTAGCAAAAATCACAAAATCGAAATTTCATCTGAAAGTGTTGTCATTCGCAAAATGACGTCAGCGTTACTCACGGACAAGTTTGTCCTTTATAATATAGTAGATAGATAGATAGATTAACCTATTTTTATATTCGCATAATTTTTTAATGACAGATGGAATAACTTTAAATATGATAAACAAAATTTTGAATATTAGCTAAGTTTTTTTCAATAGCTCTTCTAATTATTTTTTACTGATAACTTAGTACTTTCTTGTCTTTCCATAAATCATCGAATCCCTCACATGCACGATGTTGTCAAAATACAGTCAGTATTTATTTCAGCACTAACAAATAAGTATAGCTAGAAATATGGTTAGGCGTCATTTTGATCACCTTGTTAGAACTTAAAAATAAACATCCTTTATCACATATGCTTTTACTGTAACTTCATGAAACCAGTTTTCTGTGCAGTAGTCTGGCAGATAATGATGAAAGAATGGAAATAGGCTGCTTTTACAAGTGAACTTCTGCCAGTCGTGTGCTATGTAATGTTTTGAATATTTAAATTTTTATAACTATAATTGCTCCTTGTAAAAAAATGTCGGACTGTGTTTTTTACTATCTGTTTCCCTTCTAGTCGTATTTACGTATTGGATAACTTGCTTTGTTCGATTTCTATGTTTACTATACATTTATTATCATATTTCTGGTACGTGTAGGATATTTAGCACACACTTGAAAATAATGCAGGAGATATTCGGAGACCTAAAGGGAAAATAGTGTTATAAAAAAAGACGACAATGGTTCTGATTTTAATATCATCGGTGATCCTGAAGTTTCATCGTCAAGCTCAAACTCAAGGGAAAAAAGAAATGAATCATACAAATTGTAGTTCTGATATACCTATCTATCTAAGAACGGAAAACCACGATACAGTTGCTGCATTGTTACGATATAGAGGAATTTTATAGCCAAAATATCTACAACTATTTTATAAAAGTAATGTTTATATTATTTAAGGACAAACAATCCGTGATTAAGTAAAGCGAATATTAGAAGTCAGAAAAAATGATAGATACTCGCATTTTAAATAAAACAAAATTTTCGAATCTCGCTACACTGAGTGGCCGCTCAAAGAGGAAACCGACAACAACATCAGAGAACATGATTGAGAAGAAATCGGCATTGCTGGAACTCTGTGAAAAGTGAGGAATTGTCCGAGACGATGTGTAGTTCAAATTTACGATTCAAAAAATTTTTGAGTAGATGCATTGGATTGAAAATCAAGGAACTAATAAGTAAAACTATTATTTTACCGCTTTTCAGTGCAAATTATTTTACATTTTAGACTTAGTAATTTACTCATATATTTATTTCAAGGATATATCCAAAAGAAACTTCAATCCAAGAGATTTGTTGTTATGATTTTAAAATGAACGAATTCACTACTGTATTTGTGATAAACACATGATTGTAGTTTCTGCAAGTAGTTATATGCAGTGAATTAATTCAACAGGTTTACAGAAGTGCAAACAAATATCAAAACAAGAATTATAAAGGTGTTAAAACTGTTATTTTTTGTAACAGATACGACAAGACTGTATATGGATATTACAATGTACGGAAAGTAAGAGAAAAATGTCCATGTGCCAGTTACTGTGCTGAAGAATGATATTTTAAATAGCATTTCTTACTTCATTATTTGAAAAAAGAAATATTGTTCATATATATTTGGATTCATTAACTTTCAAAAGTTATTTCATTGTGTATATTTTATTATTTATATTTTTATTAAAACAAGCTTTTTAACAGAATTAACTAATTATTTGTTATATATAAATAAGCACATATAAAACAGAAACTACTATATATATTGAAAATTGTATTTATTAAAATTTAGAATGTATTGATTTTATTTATACAAGCATATGATATTATTGCATAGTGAAATGTGCAATTTTTTTGCATGGACGTCAGAATGGTCCCGGAAGAAGTGTGAAAAATTTCTCTGAAATGTTGCTCAAAACTCGAATATTTTTCTGTTTTTCCGACTCTTCCTAGAAAGAAGGTAATTTTCAGAATTGGAAATTGCATTACTAAATGAGAGGCAGATCTATATTTTATTAAAGGTAGAGTTTACGGGTACTTTATAGGTGTAATTTAAAGAATTTAAGTGAAAATTCAAGCCGTTTTGTTAATTTATTGAAGAAAACATTTATTTAATAATGCGACATTTTTGATGAAAGCAAAAAGTAGCAAGTAAAATTAATCATGTTGTAATGGAAACATTACAAACGTTTCCTTGGTTTTTTAAAGTGAATGGATTCTATTGCATTTCGAACTTTTTGTTCGTTTAAATATATAAGAAAAAAATTGAATACTCATTCTGTGGTGTCTTTTTAAAAAGACAGGTGAATTATTTCTAAAAATCAATTTTTCAGTTATGGAAAACTGACTAATACAATATAAAAACTATTTGAAAACGTTTCAAAATCGATGGTAGCAAAACAATGCTCTTTTTAAAAGTTCTTCTTTAAAACTCGGATATATATATTGGTTTCTCAGGATTATAAAGATCGGAATCGTGGGTAACTCGGAAGAAGTTATTGTGTTTTTACGTACGTGATTATACAGGGTGTACACAAATTAGTTGGGCAGTTTCATAACTGAATAATGTGTGAAATGTTAATTGTTAGGTATAAGTTCAATGATAGATTGCTAGTATTGTATCATGAGGTTGCAGGTATACTTCTGACTTCAGTGCTGAAATATCAGCTTACATTGGCTGAGGAAATATTCCAAACGTACCACAATAACAAGTCCTTTCCATAGAGGAGGGATTTATAAGAGAATATTAGATAGTCCTTTCACCTCTAGATTTCAGTGTATGGGGTTATCAAAGATCAAGTTTTGCCGCTGCATTCCTGAATTGAAATCCCAAATCAACACTGCACTTGCTTTGATCGACGTGAACATGTTCACAAACAAAAAATTGTATAAAAGGCTTACAAACTAATTTATAAAAGGGACATACTAACAAAGGGCAGGCACATTGAACATTTGTCGAAAAGGTAAACTTTGTCAGTGTCTCTATCTTATAAAAATGTGTATTATCATGTTTGGTTGTATAACTGTGCAGAATAAACCATTATTTTTGCCTAACTAATTTGTATCAACCCTGTATTATAATTTCGTAGATTAAGAATATTGTTCATTTTTTACAGTGTATCGTTTTGAATAATGAAGATCATTTATTTTCAAAATATTTAATATAGGTTGCTATTAGCTAAACTATATTGTTCCGTCCTGACTTTACGGAATAAAGTTGAGCTGAAGAAATCTTAAGAACACTGATATACAATTACGCACAGCTATGCGCAGAAAGGGTATAACTTTTATTTTCGGATTTCGGCCAGCGTTTTGGGAAGTTTGGACACATTTATTTGTGTCGAAGTATAAAAATATCGCCCGGAAGCCTATTGTTAAACATTGTTTTCAAGGGGAATTAACCAGTGTTTTGAATTATAGAATTTGTACTAATTAAATTTCTGTACTGTCCAAATTCGAATTTAAGAAAATTGACCTCAGAAACATTTTTTTCAAATAAATTAACAGTTACGGCAACTATAATTTAAATAGCACACTACAAGAAATAATAGCGCCTTCCATACTAACATACCACAATTTGTTATATTATTATAAAAAATCTTCACCTTATATCTAGACGAAGCGATAAGAAAATGTAAATTCAAAACAGGTATTTTAATAATCTTTTTATTATTCCCATCACATTCCTTTTAACTTTAAAATTAAGATAATAAGGTTTTATTATGTTCTTTAATGTTTGTTGTATAATAATTTACAATTTAAGCTGAAGTAAGAGCACTACGAGTTTTGATCTCCCATTAAGTCAATAAAAATTAAACGTGATTTGCTTAAAAATCGAGAAATATCTTTATTATCTTTTTGTGCATTGTATCAAACAATTTTTTTAAAAATATATCTTACAATTGTTCTAAATATAAAGATAATATTACCTTAATGATAAAACGATTTAATAAAGCTACTAAGATATTGCTGCGTAAATATGTGATATTTAATTTTTTTAAATTATATATTGATTTCTTTTATACCACATGTCTTTAAATTATAATATATGTTTTACTTGTTTTATAATTTTTAAATATTAAGAAATATGCTTTCTTTTTAAATGCGTATTTCTAAATTGTTGAAAGGAATGCATTCAAATTGTCAACCTGAACCTTACACAATTTTTAAAAGTACGATTGTATGAAATGCTTAAACATAAATCAATTTATTTTTTTACGTAAACGCTATAGTGCAGTGTAAATATAATCTCATGTTGATACTTTTACGGAAAGGAAGTAAACGGAATTTTTTAAAGGCATCCACATGCACAATCTTTAATTATTTTGTCCGAATAGTAGGAATAATAAAAGCTGTGCACTTAATGAACAATACATTATGACTGATGTTTGAAATAACTGATGTTGATTATGACTGACGTCCGAGTATAAATATATGCGTCGTGTTTCATTTATATGTCTTGTGGTGCAGTGATTTGTCATAAACGCATTTGAAAAAGAGGATTCATGCAGTAACAGAATGTAAACTTAAAGCGAAGCACATTGCAAAAAGGCAATTTCTTCTTAATCTAACAAACTGTATTATGATACAAATTATTATATATAATAATTACTTCCGATTTATACACATTTCAGAAAAGCACTTTTTATCTTTAGAAACGTCAGAAACTAATATACTTTCGAGATTTAAAAGAAGTATTAAAACAATGTTTCTTTTATTGTCATTATTTTTTTCCGTTACCGAGTTATTTTTAAAGCATATTAATAAGTTTTATGAACCTGGAATTTAGTGTTTTAGGATGCTATCAATTCTCAAATACACATTTTGGCTACTTTTTATTCTAAGTCTGTTCCGGCAAGTTAACCTGTTTTATTAAAAGAATGTCCAACATATTACAAAGATAAAAAACACATGTGTTTGAATCTAAATCATTATTGATTATATATATTATTTTCTGCACAAAAGCGAAAATTACTATTAGAAATACAAGTACAGATTATTATGACGTAACTCTATGAAAATAAGGATTAATTTTTTTTCCTTTCAGGATTCGAGATGAAGTTCTATGGGTTTGGTTCGTGTTCTGGGTTGGTTTAGAATAAAAGTTTGGAGTTCGGTTTGGTATAATCTGGTCCATGCACGTCTGTATTGTGCATGACAGTAAATGATTGCCACAAGATTATGAAGGTAAGAACAAAATTCATTGAAGTCGGTTTGACTTTTGTTATAAAATAATTTTTATAAGTACATATTTTAAACGAATTCGCTTGATATCAGACAAGATTGTATTTTAAAATTTTCTCAAGATACTTGGAATAAATGTTTTGATATTTTATGTACACCTTAAAGAAAAGAAAAACGTTTCTTCATCTGGCATGAAGGAAAAAAATTGGGTTGTCCGCAATGTTCGTGTCGGTTGGGAAAATCAATTCATACAGGTAAATTTTGACCGTTAATTATTAAACATTAGAGTTAAATGAGTTAAATTTAAGTTAGTATTAGTTAAATAGAAACCTTGAACCGGCTAACAAAGAGAACTGTAGCAAACCACTAGAGAGCAAGCACTGCAGCGATGCTAACAAAACTATAGTCAGGTGTATCACAGCCATGCTGTGATCAGGCGATTTCTGCCCCGCTCCCAGGTACTAACTCGTCAAGCTAGGCACTCATGGGGGGGCAGGTAAGGGCCTGGTTAGCGGTATATATATATATATATATATATATATATATATATATATATATATATAAATGTATAACATTAGATATTGGAATCAATATCTGATAATTAAATGATAGAATTTTCCGGTACGAATTGCTTTTCCTACCGGCGTGAACTTTCCGGTCAACCGAATATAATACAAACATGAAAATGTAACACATCCATTTCCGAGTTACCATCAATACCGAAATCGTTCTTTTATCTTTAAAAACATCAAAAACCAACATATTTTCATGATTTTAGCGTTTCTGAAATAAAAATTTCTTTTTGGACCGTAATCTTCGGAAAAGTTACGAAGAAGATTTACAGTGTATTAATCAGTTTTTGCAACCCGATATCAACACAAAATTTCTGTTTTTCAATGACTTTTACTGCCCGTGAAAGACTGGTCAGACTAAGACCATCAATTCTCAAGTAAACATCTTCCTGTTCAACAACAAATATCGTTAAACATCGTTATTAACATAATAAAAAAGAGGTATTTAGTTACTTTTGCAGGTATAAATTGTTTTACGCGGCTGAAGATGTTTATTGAATTGATAGTATCCGAAAAGCTGATATTCTGTGTTGATACCGAATTCGGAAAACTTATTAATATGCTACAAATCTACTTCGTATTGTTTCTGAAAATAAAGGACAGCAAAAGAGATTTTTGTTTAAGAAATATTTCTTTAAACCTCGGAAATCTGTTGGCTTCTGAGGTTTCCGAAGATAAGTGAATGCCTTTAGGAATCGCGAGTAACGCGGAAGAGAGTATACTATTTTATCATAATCGTTCTTGTTAAATCAAGAAAAAATATCTTTTTTATAACGTAGTATTACGCATTTATCTTATTTTTGCACTAAAATTCACAAAAATATAAATTGTGAAATTGTGAAATACATTAACGAAGCTGTTTGAGTTTTGAAGATCGGGAATGAAACTTTTACCATTACCCCCCCCCCCCACATATATATATATATATATATATATATATATATATATATATATTACTATTTTGTATTAGTGGTATGAAAAAGCGTCTTTTGAAAAATATTTTTTAAAATGTCACGTCTATTGTCTGTTGTTGTGGAAAATAAAATAATAAATTATCTTTAATTCACGTCAAATTATAAATATACTAATTTTAATTAAAAAATAATCAAAAAGTTCTTGCAATATTTCCAAGTATAAAATAATTGTTTTAGTATAAGAAATATACAATACTATAAAATATAATTATCGTAATGTTTTGACGCCTTTCTTTTGCAAAGTAATCATGATTGTAAACTACTAATTATAGATGTTAATGAGTAGTGTATTTAAAATATGTTAATTCGTGTTTCTGAGAATAAAAGTGTTTTATTATAGTCAATATGCTGTATTGCATTATAATGCCAGAGCTTTATTATGGTTTTATATTTTTAATGGTAGTTCTTAATTTCTAGGATAAAATAACTAATTGCTTATTCTAACATGCACCAAAATATTCTTTATTACAGTTTCTAAGTTTAGCTAAATGAAATATATTTACTTAGATTTTTAAGATTTATTTAGAAAATAAACCGATGATGTCATATGGCTTAATCATTCTTCGCATAAAACACAGATTTTTTTTTATATTGAGCTGTCGCATGTCACACTTTACTATGCCAGAATATGAAACCATTTATCATAATTTAAAACAAAACATGTTGACACTTATAGGCTGAGGGTTCGTATTTATTACTTGCAGTATATATATATTTTAACTTGTCAGTAAAATTACAAAATATATTTATGTGTTTAAAAAATAACCACAAATAAATTTGAGGTTAAATTAAGGTGACATTGATAAATGGTACTCCAGAGGCTATTAATTATATAAATTATATGGTAAATTCTTTTGTTTACATTATCTTGTTTTTATTTCTGTAAACCTTAGAGAGTAAATCTTTTTATTTAAATAAAATATTTTCACATTTTTAAATTATTTTGCATGAGAATATTTGTTTGATTACTTGCTTAAGTATGCAGAACTTAAAGCTGTTTTCATATCTAAATTCGCTAATTTCTGACTTATTCACAAGATTATTGTCAAAATCATAAAATTTCTAGGTATTGTTATACACATACTAAGGATACGGTTGGCATTTTTTGTTCTCGTATATGAGTACTGTATCTTCCTTTAATAAACATTAAATCAACATTATTTTAAGCCGATATTGAGGATATCACAATGAAAAAATCGTAGTAGTTTGTTTGTAATCGTCTTACTTAAAATGCATCGAATATTGAAAACGTCGTTTAACGTTTAGTGACATGAATGCGAATACATGGAATTTTCAGGAACTGGGAATGAAAATGAATTTGTTGGTGTGGCTTAAAGATTAGTTTTCATGAGTGAGGATAATATTTTTTTGCAAGCAGTCATAATTATGTGACAGAAAAAGACAGTTAGTCATATGCATTCGACCATAAAAAAGTCCATAGAAACAAAATATATTATTATATATACCTGAGGTCCTATATGTTATTTTGGAGTAAAATGCCAGAGTGTACCTATGAAGATAAATATTATTGCTGAAACATTGATATTCATATGAAAGTAACCCTACAACAATATTCAGAAAATGAGGAGCTGTCAATAACTCACCCGATTTGAATTACTTAATACACATGTAAACAAACGTTTAAATTGTCCCAGTGGCAGAGCCTTCTTCCCTGCCATTGTGACAAAAGCAAAAATATCGTTGTCTAAGAAGAACATAAACAAGTATGGTAGAACGTTCACATAATATGCTGTAACTTAACCGTAAAATTTCCACTAGCTATTAGTTGCTGTTTTATCTATTATTTCTTGGCTTTTGTGCAGTCCTGGAAAAAAAGGTATTTCCGTCCACTATATCTACTGTAAATAATCACACAATAAAGATATGTGGACCAATGGACGGGGAATAATGAATACTATTTAATGATATGCTTACAATCTGTTCCGGGAGCTGTCTACACATTAAACATTTGAACAACGTTCATTTTACAATGGATAACCCTACTTTTATCAATTTATTTCAGTTACTTGGTTCAAAGAAGCCCGGAAAAGTATATAGTTTATAAACTTTTTCTTACATTTTCACCTAAAACGTTACCTCTTTTATTTCTATAAAAGTTTAAGATAATGCATATAAACCTTACCTATTTTCGGGCTACCTCGATCCAGGAAAGACAAATATGACGTCGACATTTTGATTTCGACTTGATCGAAAAAAAGGGTTTTATAATTTTCATAAAATATTTAAATTTATTACCTTAATTTCTATACAATATATTTAGTAATAATGGTAGTATGATATAATAATAATAAAATTAATCCGTCGGGTAACATGCAAGAGAAAGAAAGATGTTAGCAACATTGTCTTTACTACCGTATCATATGTATATGTAAGATAGGTTGCACACAAGTAGTGTAAAGCATTGTGGTACTTTTCACACAATGTTTAAACAATTTATGGCATGAAATGAACAAATTCACGTCTGAGGGTTACATTGGTGTGGCGGAAAATTATATATACTGAGTGAACGCTCACCAGCTTTCTTTATCATTTTCCTTATCTAAAGAAGTGATTTATCCTTTAGAAAGTATTTTTTGATATCGTGGAAACTTTTGTTTATAAATATTTATAACGACACGGCGAGCCATTCAATGTTTTCGACGGGCGACTAAACATTTGTTCAAGTTTTAAATTTCCAACTGGACGAAAAATGTCCGGGCCAGGATTCGAACCTGGGATCGCTTGGCTGAAGCCGCCACGCTCTACCACTGAGCTATCCCGGTCGAATCTGGAGGGCATAATTCATCCAGTTAACCTTATTGATCAAAGCATCTGGTCTGATATTTTAATCAGCTCAACAGAAAAGATCACAGGTAATGGAACTCCAGTAAACGCTGGATACGTGAATACACTAGATTATTTTTTAACACAATTTAAATCATAAAATATATATAAATAATATAAATAATATAAATATATATATAAATAGTTTTTCGTCCAGTTGGAAATTTACAACTTGTATGATTGCTTTACCAATTTGCTAAATTGTGTTAAAAAATAATCTAGTGTAAACATTTGTTACTTAATATTTAAAATGACGCATCGTGCTACTAAAATGTTCGCCACGGGCGACTTTTAGCCCGCTGCACACGGGTGGAACACTCCTACAAAGTAACATCGAAAAGTAAAGTTTGTCTAAATCGCGAAGGCTAATGATAAGAAAAAGTTGTAAAACCACGCAGCCGTGTTTGGACGACTCTTGTTCGTTTTATGTAAAATTTAATGTACCTGATAACTCATATTTTTTTTAAGTGGGGATTTATTAGTAACTTTATGCCGAACTTAAAGCTGTTTCAAATCTGAATTCGCTAATTTATGACTAATTCACAAACTTATTATTATTATAGTTAATGTATGCTTTTGAATAACAGAAATATATAGAAAATGTTTCGTTGCATTCGGTGCATCTCATAATAAAATGAAAAGATCAATCGGGGTGCTTTTCGAGGTGGTACAAATTTAAAAACTGTCACATGGATTTAACATATGTCTTCTCAGTCTTTGATCTTTTCTATCTGTACACTCAGAAAAAGGAATTGATTAAAACTACAAAACATGTTTTGTTGAGTACATTTTGGTTGTTTTAGCAAAATTCAAGTAAAATTGAACCATTTTACTTGAATTAACAAAAGAATTTTTGCTGACGATACATTTTTTTTTTTTTTGGAATTTCAAAAAAAAAAATTGTTTGTTGATTCAAACAAAATGTCCATTAACCTATATTTAAACAAAAAGTTTTGTTGGGTCAACTAAATTTTTGTTGATTCAACAAAACTTTTTTCTGGGTGTAAGAACATTTAATAACATATACATAAACTATATATTTCCTAGCGGTTTTGATAAAGGATTTGTTGTATTAATTAGAAATGGAGTTATAGTCCTCGTTAGCTTTTCTTTTTGGGGGGAGATCTTGTACATTTTATGTTTTAAAAGGCACGCGATTTGTAGCAGTTTTTAAACGAAAGTTGTAACGAGTTCTAAAAATGAAATGTGCCATGAGAAAAACTGCAAAGTTCAGTGATGATAAAAAGTGCGTTTAAAATAAGACTAATTTTCTGTTGCACTGACATACACATATGATGAAAATATTGGGGAGATAATAATAGCTTTCCAGAAAAATGAGGAGATGTTATGTTTTTATTGTTGTCTGAAATATTTTGAATATTTTTCATTTTCATTTCGATTTTCCGTCAACATTTGACAAAAAGTGGTACTGCATTAAAAAATAATTTATGTAATTAAGCATAAGACGTATCAGCATTTCAAAACATTCCAAAAATTAGTTTAATAACTACACAAATCCTGTTGACTTACAGCTCATCGCTAATGTCTAGTGATCTTGCCTGTGTGCTAGTTCTCTATTAAAGATGTACTAAATTTTGGTTCTGTATGTTTTATTTAAAAAAGGTCATAATGCTTATAAAAGTGAAAGTTAAACAGAGACATAGAATTATATCATGTTTGTAAGAGTTCAAGATAAACTATAAAACTTTAATGTACGCTTACACTGTCAAATTATAACGAAATTTTCAAACAGAAAGACAATATTTTCCATTATATTATATCTTTTAAAGTCACTTTAGTATATTTAATTTGTTTAAATGTAATGTTTTAAATTTCATCTGGATTTATAAGACTTTTAAGATAAAAAGAAAAGCAAGGAAAAACCCATTACAACATTTTTTTTAAACCTTAGTTTGAATTTTACCCAGTTATTAATTAATTAAAATAAAAGTCTCGAATAAATTTGATATGTTGAAAAATATCGCTATACAAAAAAACTTTTGTTAACCTGTTTAAAATGATTTTAATAGATAATTTCTAGAATAATAATTCTCCATAAGCATACATCTTTAATGAATTTACATTTATTTTTGCATAATATGTATGTATTACATGATATGTGTGTATAAAAAAAATTAAATTGCTCAACTAAATTACACTTTTTTGCATGATGGTGAAAGTTTTTTTAAATTATTTTGATTTAATAAAGATTAACAATAGCTTTTAGAAAGATAAAATTGTCATAATATTTTAATTAAATTCATTAAAATTTTCTTAAGAAATGAACTTTAGCTATTCTTTTCGTCATCCATAAAAATACTTACATATTTTAATGATCTAAAATGTGAATTTCATATTTTTTAACCAGTTTCCTTTTTTTAAGTCATTTTATCATTTCATTGTGAAGGTATTAATTTATATATCCTTCTATATATAAAAAAAAGTTTTGGCTTAAAAATGGACCAATGAAAATCTGCGTAGATATTCCGGGTTAGTCTCATCGCTTTTTTATTAGGGACTTTTTTGAGGAGCGATTACTTTTTTTCTAGCCATCCTACGGATTCGAAAATCATACCACCAGACGCGAAATATAACAAGCTTTCAGAAATTCAAAAAATTATCACGGTCGGACAATAAAAACTCAAAAAATCCTTAAAAATCGAGTAAAAAATCTTTTATTGAAAAAGTCATTTTTTATATTGTTGCCAAAAGAGCGCAAATGATTATATTTTATCTCAAATAAAAAATGTATTTGCGCGAGATTATTAAAAACAATAATGAAAGTTTAAAATAATAATTAAATGATCACGTGTTGAAAGCAGGAAATAAAGAAAATTACGTCATAAAAATTGTGTTTACACATGAATCCTTCTAATACCTCGAAACATATCTGATTGGTCAGAGCTTTCTGACTTTTCTTAGGGGGAATTCACATGAAAGTAGAGAATTTAGATAGGATGGGCGCTATTAGGGGGGTTACCAAGAGGAAGAGACCCGAGTCTGTCGAAAAATTTTAGTGCCAACTTGGCAATATATCGCCAAATTTGGCAGCCAAAATTAGCTGCCAAAAGTGGCGCCAACTTGACGCTATTTCCAATATTTCGCCAAATTTCCATAGACTCCTATTGAAATCCAATAGCGTTTACTCGTTAACAAAAAATCACCAAATTAAGATATTGCAATGCAACAAAAATTAATATTAGCTTATGAATAGAGCTTAACTGAACTATTTACATTATTTTTCAGCACAAACACTAGCTATTTACAATATTCGTAACACTATATATACAATTGGTTCTTGTTAGTTATCCTGTCGACCAAATTACTGTCGCCAAATTCATATATATTAAACGAGCAAGTGATTTTCCCGATTATTCATATATATTAAACGAGCAAGAGATTTTCCCGATTATTCATATATATTAAACGAGCAAGAGATTTTCCTGATAATGAATGATATCGTAAACGACGTGGAAGATTTTCACGAAAATTGTCCCCTGTACTAAATCGAGCACGAAAAAAAGATCTAGCTAGGTTCCGAATACAAGAAAATTCGTTTTTACAGGGTAAAACAAACTCAGCCCTGAAAATGTTTTTTGTTATAAATGGAAAAATACTCAAACGATTTACACGAAACGTGTTGCCTATACTAATTCGAGCACGAGAAATCAATCTAGCTAGGTTTCGAATTCGGGAAAGGTCATTTTGATATATTAAAAGGAACTCAGCACTAAGAATGCTGCTATATATCGAAAACGGCACTAACGATTTTCACAAAAATTAATGACTACACTAATTCGAGCACAAAAAATCGATCTAGCTAGGTCACTAATTCGAGAAAACTCGTTTTCTGTGTTTAAAACTCGACGTGGTATAAAAAACAAGTCTTGAAACAAAATCGAAAAAGTACAGAAAGTTCTTTGTCCAGATCGACTTTAGCTATCCAGTGGCAAAAAAAGTGGGTGCTTTTCGAACCAAAATGTACCAAAAAAAGAAATAAAGGAAAAAAAACATTCATAAATATTGAAATGCAAACGAGATATTAAAACAAATATATCCCACAGGACTAAAGTAAGCCAGCGAGTATTTTTGTGTGAGTGTAGTATCCTCTTTAACTAACAATTGTGTTTTTAAACGGCCTCGACAAAATTTAAAAAGCGGTAAAAGAATTGAAAAAATTTAGTGATGCATAGTTACATAGATTAGATAAGTTTCTACTGACGTCGCAAACATTCACCTGTCGAGAGGGATAATTATGAAAAATATTGTAAATAAATAAATATCCAATATTATTTTTTTTTCTGTTTTCCTTAATACATTTTAAAATTTATTTTAATAAAATATTGATAGTTGACACTTGAGTGAATGCAACTTTTCCGATTTTTTTTTTTTTTTTAAATTCCAATGCCAACATTTACCCATTTGTTTATTTGGCGTTAGAGTCTGGGTCTGGCGATTACTTTGGCGATAGTTTATTTTATGGAAAACGGTTGACGGGATAATGCGGAAATACCAAAAATAGTTTTTTTAAAAACACTCTTTTATAAGCAACCAATGGTCATCTTGAAAATACCGCGGAATTTTTTTAAACCGAAATTCATATTTTTTTATAAAATATCTATTACAATGCATTAATTTGGCCTGGGCAAAGACCTCTATTATGAAAAATTCACCTCTTTTTTATACGTTTGCCAGGAAGCTCAAAATAATAAATTTATTTGAAATATATACTTTTTGCTCTGTTTATTTATCAACAAAAGCGAATCAGAAAGAAAAATGAAACATTATTTAAATTATCTTTTTACTCTTTTAAATTTATTTGTCATCGTGTTATCGTAAATTTATCGATATTTAATTATTAATTGATGAAAGCGTATTCTGTATGTTACATTTTTTTTAACAATTTATTTTTTACTTTTAACTCTTTAAAATATTGACATTTGCCATTTCACAGCGCTTTGGCCTATTTTGGCGAGCATTTTACTGTCACATAATTAAATCCGTTGTTTTTCAACTCCCATACAATTGCACGAGTTACAGAGATATTTGGCGATTTATCACCTGTGACCGCCTAATTGAAAAAGAACAATCAATTTCAAGTGAATGTATCATATATATTATTTCTCCTGTCAACATCCCTTTTTTCTGAAAATGCGAAACGCAGAACGACGAATGAGATAGCATATGAAAGGATTTTGAAAACACTTCTGACATAGCACACTTAACATTTCGTTAAAACATGTTTTCGATTAAAAATTGCTGATAATTAAAAATTAAATCGGCAATGTTTTCCGAAATGAAATGAAAGGTTTTCCTCAAAACATTGTTGCCAAAAAAATAAAATACCACATTATATGATGCTCAGCAATTATTCTAAAAAACACCGCACGGGTTTATTTTATATTTATGATTAAAAAGCGAAATTTAAATTGAAATGTTTAGATTTATATTTCTATGTCCCATGTTTTTCCCGAAGCGGATGACGTCATCCTCTACTGCAGTTAAAATACGATTGTTAATTTTTTTTCTCGCGCGTCTGTTTAGCAATCTTGGATCAGTTTTTACTCTAACTTTGATGGAATAAATTAGATGATATTCTGGATTGACTAACAACTAAATGTTGTTTACAGATAGTTTTATCCTTGCTTTTTCTTTAAAAGTTTAAACCTGCATCTAATAACTATTACATATTGATAAAATATGGTACTTCTGTTTTATCCCGTCGACCACTTTTCATAACAAAAAACTATCGCCAAATAAACGGTAGAACGTTGCCATTGGAATATAAAAATAAATAAATAAAATATAAGAATTTAAGGACACAATTGTTATTTTAATTAATGAAATAACTAATAAACCAGTAAAACATAATGAAAAATACACGCAAATGTCGAATCAAAAACCACTTGATGATTTAACAAACACGTATAATGCTTCTGACATCAAGTAACTGGGACTGCATTTTTGGCGTTTAATCTGACAATTTGGCGATAGTTTTTTGTTATGAAAAGTGGTCGACAGCATAATAGAGATGTACCTAAAAAATATTAGATTTCAGTGCGAAATCCTCGCACGGGCCCTCTTGTTAATTTATAATTAAATTGTAAAAATATTAAAATGTTGTATTGTCATCGGCAAAACACTTTTCAACATAATTTATATAATTCTTGCCTATCAGGAATTGTGTTAAAAATCGATTGGAAAATTCCATGAATAAAAAAAAAGTAATTAAAATAAGCTAGCAAAAAAATAAAATAAAATAAAATAAAATAAAAATACCTGTTGAAAAAAATTACCGAGCGAGGATTGGTCTACTAGATACTTGTAAGATTAAATGGCAATAGTGGTTGATCGGAAAATGTCACATTCACTTGACAACACGTGTTTACGTCATCAAGTTATTTTTATTTCGACGTTTTATTTATATTTTTATTAATGTTATACTAATTTATTTGTTTTTTCGTTATTTAAAATAAAAATTATGTCAATTTGTATAAATTGGTGAGTGAGCAGGAAAAAAAGAAAATTACGTCATAAAAATCGGGTTTACACATGAATATTAAAAATAAAAAAGATGAATTAAATGAAAAAGCATTATAACCAGTTAAATGAAAAAGCATTATAACCTGATTACAGAAGAAAGTCGCCGTTCGTGATACCACCATCATCTTTTTAAAACAGGATACATTACCAGGTTTTAAGAGGCTGTGAAATCAGAACGGGGGTTGGTGAGCATAGCGAGCAGAAGCCAAGTATTGGAAAATGTATTTTTACATTTTTCTAAAGTCGCAATGAATGACGAATAATTTATATTTTTGATTAAAGATTAAATTAACTGTCAAATGGATAATTTTTTGCCGGTATGCATTCAAGCACGTTTCGAGAAATTTAATCAAAAAATAAGTAATCGTTATTTTTGTTAGTAAATTAGTATTCACTTGTCCTCTATATATTTCTAAAAACACGTGTTTTTTGTGTTTAGCTTTATGTATATGTTTATCGCTGTTATAAGTAAGGATGGTCAGTCAGTTAAAAATGGTGATATTTTTTGGATGTTTTATTATTAAAAATAAAATTTTTAGGTTATTTTTCTAGGTTTTGAATCTATTTATGGAAATATAATTGGTTACATAATTATTATATATCAAATTAAGTTAGTATAATACCTTTCCAGAAACAATAACACCCTAATTATATAACCGGTTATATTATACATTGATTTGATCTATACTAATAAAATAAAGTTTCGCTCTGTGTGTTTGTAAGTGTGTCTGTTGGCAATGGCTAGCAAAATCTAGCCCACCTAGAAGTGACTATCCACACCTTTAGGTGTGGATAATCCAAGGCCTGACCATGTGCACCTGAGTCTCAAAATTTTAATAATTTGATAATTACTCAAGATAATAATTAGAATATCATTAAACATCGCATCGAAAATGCCGTCTTTTAAATCAAAATGGCTAAAGAAAAGAACTGTTGTTTTGGATTTGCAAACGGAAATGAACAAATTCGAAATTATTTTACTAATTAGAAAATTTAAAAAAAAACTAATTAAGATATCAATTTGAAAATTTCTGAGTATATGTAACAAAAAAAATTCTGCATCCGACTATGTGATTAAAAAAAAAATTCGGCTGGTAATTGTTCCTATTTTTTGCAAAAAACTGCCGAAAATCTGCCGCCGCCAGTGAAAAAAAAATACGAGAAAGTTTCAGACAGGGATCTGCTTTTATTAGAAACTGCACTACAAAGAGATCTGTTTTTCTGGTCGATCCCTCCATTTAGTTTGCGAAAATGAAAGGAAATAATTGGCAGCTTTTACTAATGAACAAAACTTTAGATAACTAATTAAAATATAGATCTGAAATTGAGGATGGGAAGTGTTGTCATCTGCTAGCTATTTTAGCGTAGCGTCTTCGTTATGTTCTAATTATCAGAAAAAAAAATAATTTTTTTAATGATCGCGTCGATGTAGGTGAAGGTGGTTTCCTTGAACAAATTATTCGTTACATTTGCGGGTATGGGGAGAGAGGGGACTTTACGGGGGGTTAACGCCTTTCTCTGAGATTGTTATTATCTCGGGCCCGGGCAACGCCGGGCGGGTATCTAGTATGACTATAAAATATTATCGAAAAAACTTCACTGTTGCAACAAGACGTCTACGTTCACGTCTTTTGATTTTATATACTAAAGAAATTAGTTACTTTCTAAACATTCTAATGCCCAACAAATAGATTTTTAAACACAGTAATTACTTAAAACTTGTGCAAATCGAATGTTACATAATTATTATCCTTTAATTAAACAAATTTCAGTTCATTCAATCATCATCGTACACAGCATATAGAAATCAAATGTAATACTTTTTTTGCTTGAAAGAAATTAAGGGCATTGTATGACTGATATATTTTACAAACTTATAATTTTTATGTTTCGCTTATTATAAATTTACGTAAAAATTAAAAATATAAATAAATTCAATCGACACAATATAAAATTTTATTTGAAATTGCTATTTTAATGAAAGGTGAATATGTGTTTTTAAATGAGTTATAACGTGTAAACTTGAAAAAAATATATTGAATCATCCATAACGTAATTTTATTTGATATTTGAACAAAACGTAATATCAAGTAGACTTTCACTTGTTTTGCACAGTTTTTCATATATTGTAGAATAGTTTAGATCAGCTTTTATAGAGAATAACGCTGAAATGCTTAAAATAAAGTAAAAATCCCGAGTTCGTGTAGTAACTATTCACAAATTAAGCAAAATTAATATTTTATGGAGAAATATTGCGTGTTTAATATACAACAAAGATTGTTAATGTAAAATAAACCTTCTAAATTTGTAATGAAGAAAAATCGATATAATAAATGTTATTAAACAACAATGATTATTTTATAAATTTACGGAAAAATTAAAAATATAAATAAATAGTCAATAGAAACAATAGAAATAACATAAAATTTTATTTGAAATAGCTATTCTAATGAAAGGTGAATATGTGTTTGTAAATGAGTTATTACGTGTAAACTTGAAAAAAAATATTGAATGGCCCATAACGTAATTTTATATGATATTTAAGTAAAACGTAATATCAAGTAGACTTTAACTAGTTTTACACAGTTTTTCATTTATTGTAGAACAGTTTCGATCAGCTTTTATAGAGAACAACTCTGAAATGTTTAAAATAAAGTATAAATAAAATATAAATAAATAGTCAATAGAAACAATAGAAATAATATAAAATTATTTTATTTGAAATAGCTATTCTAATGAAAGGTGAATATGTGTTTGTAAATGAGTTATTACGTGTAAACTTGAAAAAAAATATTGAATTGTCCATAACGTAATTTTATATGATATTTAAGTAAAACGTAATATCAAGTAGACTTTAACTAGTTTTACACAGTTTTTCATTTATTGTAGAACAGTTTCAATCAGCTTTTATAGAGAACAACTCTGAAATGCTTAAAATAAAGTATAAATAATATATAAATAAATAGTCAATAGAAACAATAGAAATAATATAAAATTTTATTTGAAATAGCTATTCTAATGAAAGGTGAATATGTGTTTGTAAATGAGTTATTACGTGTAAACTTGAAAAAAAATATATTGAATTGTCCATAACGTAATTTTATATGATATTTAAGTAAAACGTAATATCAAGTAGACTTTAACTAGTTTTACACAGTTTTTCATTTATTGTAGAACAGTTTCGATCAGCTGTTACAGAGAACAACTCTGAAATTCTTAAAATAAAGTAAAATATCTGAGTTCGTGTAGAAACTTTTCATAAATTAAGCAAAAGTAATATTTTTTGGAAAAATATTACGTTTCTAAAATACCTACAAAGATTGTTAATGCAAAAAAATCTTCTAAACTTTTCATGAAAAAAGCGATATAATAAATGTTATTAAACAACAAACAGTCTTATCGAACCCATATTAGATAAAAGGGTAAATGCGGTTATAGTGTTGCGTAAATACAGTTACTTTTCTAATTACTTTCAACAAAAAATTAATTACATTTATGTTCAAACAGGTTATTATAAACATCATTTTAATTATTTTTAAAGGATATTTAAGTTTATGATGTAAAGTTTTTTAAAAAAAGGCTTTCAATTTAGGATAATCAAGGTTTGATAATTTACATAATCATATGATTTTAAATGTTTCATAATTATAAGTACAAAATAAGAAAACTTTTTTAAAATTTATGTACAGGATTTCAGATGAGTATTTTTAGACTTATTTTGAAAAAGGGCAAAAGAAGAACTCACAGAAGATTCTTTCAAATGCTAGATTTTTACGTTTTTTCATACTACTAAAAAACTATATATATTAACTTTTATAACATGTTAAGAAACAAAATATTCCTTCTTTTCTTATTCATGCACTTTGTAATCTAGATATTTTATATTTGGTATTAATTATAAAAGTTACCTTATATATTATGCAAGTTTCTTGTATAGTATTTTGGTTATAATAAAATGTTTATGACCATTTTACCAAAGAACATTTGAGCATAAACTGAAAGAAAGAAGTGAACTGAAAAGAACATTTCATTAATATTTCTTTAGAAATACTTGAATTGAGGCATAAAATGAAATTCATAAGAAGTCCAATTTGCAACAAATTAGCATTTAACGTTTGATTCAATGTTAAAAACTCATAATCATCGCCCAATCTATTCCTATAAATACATATGTTCGTTTGCACTTTGTGCAGATACTTTTCACAATTGCACTAGAAAAGATAAATGTTTATTAATCTAGAAAAATATAATATAAACATGAACGAAAGTATATGATATCATTTTCTAAGTTACCCAGGATTCCAAAAATAATTCTTTATCTTTATAAACTTTAAGAACCAATGCAATTTCGAGATTTATAAAAGCATGTATAGACTGTTAAAAATATGCAGCAAAATGTCCAGTCATTTGGCCGTTTTTATAGAAAAGGATTTCATAACTGTAATTTAACTCTATTCTAACCATATTATTGTCCGTATACATTGTAAAAAAATACCAATTTTTCTTATTTTATGAAAATATACCATAACCACAAAGGGAAATATAAAATAATCTTCTGAGTTATTGGAAATTCTGAATAGCGTGTTCCATTATCTTTTGAATCCCCAGAAACCAATACATTTCCAAAATTTAAAGAATTACTTATAAAAACAAAGTATTTTTCGCTTCCCCGTATTTTTCAGAAACGTTTCCGAAGGGTTTTTATAGTGTATTAATTAGTGTCCTCACCCTGGAATACCTGTTTTTCGAATGTCATCCATTCTCAAGTACACGTTTTCAGCCGCTTAAATTAATTTACACAAGAAAGAGTAAATAAATAATCTTAATTTTAATGTTTTTGTTAACGCTGTTAATTTTGCATGTTTGTCTGTAAAACATATTTTTGAGCATGAAAATGTTTACTTGAGAATGAATAGCATTCGAAAAACAGGTACTCCAGGCTGAGGACACTAATTAATACACTATAAAAACTCTTCAGAAAGGTCTCTGAAAAATACTTTGTTTTTGTGAATAATTCTTTAAATTTTGGAAATTTTTTGGTTTCTGGGGATTCAAAAGACAATGGGACACGCTATTCGGAATTTCGGATAACTCAGAAGATTATATTATATTTTCGTTCGTGGTTATAGTATATTTTCATAAAATAAGAAACATTGGTCATTTTTTACAGTGCAATAATCAGAACAGAGTTAAATTATAGTTATATAACCGATTTCATTCAAACGGTCGAATGACTGGAAGTTTTGCTGCAAATTTTTAACAGTGTAAAAATATGCTTTATTTTGCTTCCACATATTTTTGGAAATGTTATCGAGCAACTTTGATAGAGTAGAAATCAGTTTCTCAAATCGGAATAATGGTTTTTAGCTTGCAATCAATTCTGAATTAGACATTTTCAGCTGCGTAATTGAATTTATACATACAAGAGTAACAAAATATTATTAATTTTAATGTTAATGTAATGCAATTAATTTATCATGTTTGTCTGTATAAAATGTTTGTTGAACATGTAGATGTTTACTTGAGAAATGTCGTAATCGGAAAATCCTGCATTCGGAGTTGAGAAAATTGACACACACTATTAAAAAAATTCTCGGATACGTTTCTAAAAAATAGTTATAGTTATAGAATTTGTTTTTATAAATGCTTCTTTAAACCTCGAATATATATTTCTTTCTGAGATTTCTAAAAATAAAGCACGTTTTCTGAAATCGTGGGTAATTCAGAAGAGATAATTGTATATTTCCGTATGTGATTATAATATATTTCTCTAGGTTAAGAAACATCTTTTTATTTTTACAATGCACAAATCCCTTATTTCTTGCGACGCCGACGTTTTGAGTTTTTTGAATAGCCTTGACTCTCGACTAAAGGTCTGGATTGAATTTTTCATAACAATAGAATTTCGTTTGGTACAGTATTTCAATATTTTCTATCTGCTATCGGGATGCCTTCAAACGTTTTTTTAATATTCGTGAATGTTTGTTTCCTAATTTTCCTTTTAGCAAATCCACTGATTCGCGAATTCTGAGTCGCGACTCACTGGTCGCAGAACCATCAATCAAATCTTCAAAATGTGTAATTAATATTATCTCCTGCAATAATTGAATAAAAACAATATGTTACAGCTTGAAAATAAAATATATAGACAAATAACTTTTTCAGAACACAGTGTTTTATTAAATTTTCTGTAGAGAACAGCTTCGACCTAAATGTTAAAAGTTTAATCTCAACTTAGATTCTCTCGTTGGTAAAATTAATAACAGTAATTTTGTTTACGCAGTAAAAGAATTTTCAACACCACACTCTTATTACTATAAGCTGTGTGCCACACAGTGCACATTTCCCTCAGTATAGACCTAGATTCTCTCGTTGGTATAATTAATAACAGTAATTTTCTTTACGCAGTAAAAGATTTTTCAACTCCACGTCCTTATTACCATAAGCTATGTGCCACACAGTTCACATTTCCCTCAGTATAGTCATAGATTCTCTCGTTGGTAAAATTAATAACAGTATTTTTCTTTGCGCAGTAAATGATTTTCAAAACCATATCAAAATTACCAATTACACTTTTCTCGAGTTTGTCTCGTGTGTAAGCGTCTGATGAAACATTCACATTTTTCTCCGTATAGTTATACAACAGGCTCTATATACCTATATATTTAGGGGGAAGTGAAACAATTTCAACATTTTAAGTGGGCTAAGTAACAGTATAGACTTAGATTCTCTCGTTGGTAAAATTAATAACAGTATTTTTCTTTACTGAGTAAATGATTTTCTAAACCATATTAGAATTACCAATTACATTTTTCTCGAGTTTGTCTTGTGTGTAAGAGTCTGGAGAAACATTTACATTTTAATCCTTATAGTTATACAAAAGGCTCTATATACCTATATATTTAGGGGGAAGTGAAAAAATTTCAAAATTTTAGGTGGGCTAAGTAACAGTAAAGTTTGAGAACCACTGAGCTGAAGCAGAAAAGTCCGTGTGTGGATCATTAGCTGATTTAACATGTATTTATTCAAATCGGAAAAAATTCATTATAGTTTGGCTTTGTTTTTGATACATATGCGGCGGTTGACTTGAAAGAGTGAATAGTGGGTTTGTTTATATGAAACTTGATTTTACCCTTATAAAACTCCAATTTGTCAATACATAATGTATACATTATCAATCTCTTTGGAAACTTTTCTTTACATACACAAACCCATTTCTTTGGGTTTTTTCTTGGAATGATTGATTAAAAAATGCACTTTTTTGTTTCAATCAGAAAATAAATAAAACCATATTTCATACAGTGGAAACGCTCATTTCCATTTATCACCAGCTAGGTGTTTTTAATGCAAATTTTAGGTCTACGCCACCTATGAACATTGAAAAGATTTTGTAAAGCCACACAAAAGGTCTGGAAGAAAATTGATATGACTATACGAAAACAAAATATTTTGTGTTGAAAAAGTTAATCCCGAGCTCTAGCCAAGAATCAAAGCTGTCCAATAAATTCAAAGTTTCACATTTGTGCTTAGAATTCAATTGTGAAAATCATTTTCATAAAGTGCAAAAAATATTCTATATAGAACAAGGACTTTTGTCCGTGGATATGTTGTTATAAATTCGATGTTAATGGCTGCCAAGATCCATGATCTTTTGCATTTAGGATGTTAGAAATAAATATACATTTCATCTGTAGTCCAAATACTCAACAAAAAACGAATTCCTTATCCGTATGGCTGGAAAAATCGAATCATCGGCAGTATCAGCGAATTCATGAGACATCCATTTCCAAACTCTCTTTAATATTTTCCCACATTTTTCTTTAATATTTCTGATATGTGCTTCTCATAGTACAGACTACTGGTGGATTTTTTTAACAAACAGACTTTTCAGAAATTTCTTTGATTGTTTGCGATGACTAGTATTTTTTTCCCATGAGAAATTAAAAATACAACAAGTTATATTATTTTATTCCGCGAACAAAAAACTATGTATAAAAGTTCTTCTGGTCTTTTAACAAAATAAATGTTGAATGCATTTTATTGTAATTGTCAAAGTCACAGTCACTTCATATATAAAGGAGGACATCCTTTATAAATAGCTACACAAATTGAACGTTTTACTAGCCACATACAGGGCTAATTATTTCAGTCTACAGTAAATTTCATGTTTATGAAAAGTCACAGTCACTTCATATATAAATGAGGACATCCTTTATAAATAGCTACACAAATGGTTGTTACTGACGATATTAAAAATCAAATTGTCTGTCTTTATTATGCCGATATTTCCGCTTATATTTTCTTTCTCAGTCCCTAATTGCCCTACAGCGGGCGCAGACCCCATTTGAAGGATCCAACGGCGTTAAACTCGTCGTGGCGGACATTTCTACGCGGTGACGTTGCCCTATCTCTCATAGGAACGAAGTTAACCCCCCGGAAAACTTTTTGGTGCTCAAACCCTGTCATGTAACATATCAATAAATAGATCTCGTCAAGCACTATGGTCTGATCCTACTCTCCCCCCTCACTTCCTCTCCCTTAAGAAGCATTTTTTTCTGTTTCAACTTTTTTTAAATTTTAGTTTTTTTATCTTTCTCAGCCCCTTTAAGCCCCACAGTGGGCGTAGGCCTCTTCTAAAGGATACAACGAAGTTAAACTCGTCGAGGCCGACATTTTTAAGAGGGTCCCAAATTTTTGGGGTGTTCAATCCCCATCATGTAACATATTTAAAGTTTGATCTCGTCAAGCACTTTTGTCTGGTCCTACTCTCCCCCTCCCGTCAGGAGCACTTTTCTTATTTCTTTTTTTTAATTTCTCATAATTATTATAGTTTTTCCCATTTTTCTCTGTTGCCATGAGCCGGGCAGATCCAAAATTTCACCAAAATTAGCTGTAGACCGCCTAAAAGTATTTTTCCTCCCGCTTCTTTTGGTGTCCTCGGGTTTCCCGTCAGAGGGCTGCAAAAGTGGTAACCCTTTTAAAGTCCCATCTCTAAATTGCAAGTGAGGATTCATTTAAAAAGTCTCGTAGAACACGTGTGTTTTGTATAGCTCCCCCCTCCCTTCCCCTCCACCGCTCTCTAAGAGCCCGTCAATTAATCCTAACTCATTATTTGTTAAACAACTTCTCTCAGCTGTATCTAACATAAAAGTTGCTATCATAGAGCGTTTCATTACATTTTTTAAGTTATCTATTAAGTGTTAAAGTGTCTTGAACCATTAAAAATAGTTTAAAGCGTGTCATTCAGCCAGCACATTTGTAAACAACATCTACCCCGCCACGTCTCAGCCCATTGAGCCACATCTTTTCACTATTATATTTATTAAAAATACTTCCAGTCACCGAATCTTTTTAAAACTTCACAAAAAATCTTAGAGCGCTAACTAAATTCTAAAGTGGAAAAGCTGCCTCATGCTAATAAGCACTTTTTTTTTGTCGAGTTAGACTTGGCTGAAAAAATATCAACGATAAAAGCCGTGGGTGGCTAATATATATTCTGCCGGATAGGAGGATTTTTCCCGCTTGTTATTAGTATTTTTTTATGTCTGTACTGTATTTAAATTTGGAGAAAGCACTTGTAGTCAGTTGTTTTAAAAATAACTAACAAATCTGTGACTAACTATAGAAACGTTGTAAAACTCTGTATTTAATCTAACTATAGGATGAAGATTTTTTTCTGTTGATTTTAATATTTGTCCTTTAGCAGAATATCTTATTTTGAAAGTCTCTTAAGAAAGGTTTCATCCAACTTTTCAACACTCTGATGTTTATAAAATGAGTACTTATTGTGTTTAGGAACAAAAAATTGTGGCTTTCGCGTCAGAAAAGGCAGATTGATGTGAACGTATACTATATATAGCCCCTAATATTCTGTAGTCTTAGAAGTGGAATTGGGCACCTCGGGTTACACTCCTACATATGTTGTAGGACGTTGAATTTGAGTTTTTAGAGTACCGTATACTCCGAGCGGAAGAGATATTTTTTATCTAATCACTTCATACAAGCTGACATTCAAATAGGTAATTGATCTTTCTTAATGAATCACGAAAACAGCCGTCAGCTGTCGTAACATTCGAGGGTACGCTTTGAAGGCCAAGACATCCAAAAGTCATAGCGAAATGAACGGACATTCAATTATTGATGGTCTGGTGTCAATTTTTCGTTCATTTAGCTTTGACTGTGCGACGTTGCAGTCTGCAAATGCTGATTCCACCGCTGCTGTGATAGTTCACGGCTTTTCTCATGATTAAGTATAATCAATTACATATTTGAAGATAAGTTTATAGAAATTTATTAACATAAAATGTCGCTGCCTATATAAATATTATGATATTTAAAAAAAAAGTAGAATAACTAAAGACGTTGTCTTCCAATCAACCGTTACCAGTATATTTTTCTGATTATTATATGTAGAAAAATAGTGGAGGGTGTTTCGTTTTTTTTCTAGGACTGTACATTCCCTCTGTATAACAAAAACTTCAGCGGACATTTTCAAAAAAGATAAATGGTATTTTCTATTACTTTTATTCCCTTGGAGTAATGAAAATAATTATTTAACGTGTCAACATTTTACTGAAATTATTAGCATTTTATTAAAAACGATTAACGAAAAGAAAAAAATTAGAAATCAATCCAACATTTTTTTTTCAAACTTTGTCCAAATTTGTAATCTGAATTAATTAAAATGACGCTTTTGCAATCCACTGTGTTAATATTAAGAAGAAAACTCCTTTCCATTTTTAAAAATTCTTATCTAAACGATATAATTAATTCTAATATATTATTTCTACGACATTATATCTTAACATTAAGATACCTTTAATGAAGTTACAATTATTTTTGCAGAATTAAAATATTAAAAAGAGTTCAACGTATTTTTGCTTCACTAGATATAAAACTAATCTTCTTTCCACGAGGTTGAATGTTTTTAACATTTAATTTAAATTATTTTTTTCAATAACTTTTTGAAAGAAAAACTTTTTGTAAAATTTTAATTAATTCATTAAAATTTCGCTAAGAAATTATTTTTAATTATTCTTTTTATTATCCTCGAAAACACTTGGCAGTGACTTAATGAGTTAAAAAGTGAGTCCCATCTTTCATGATAAGTTTATTTTTAAAAAGTCATTTTATGGTTTACGAATGCCTTAACTGTTTTTAAGAATTAATAATGGTCGTTTGTATTTTCATTTCTAAAATATAAATCAAGTACTCGGGAAAATGTCTTTGAAAGCAGTAGAATATGTTTCTCAAGTCGCAATATTCAAAGAATATTTTGACATTGTGCCCAACCAATAAATTAACTATTGATGTGAATAAGCATTTTCTAAGATGTATTGAAACAAATATCTATAAATTTAATTAGAAATTAACAAATGGTTATTCTTTTAATAACTGAATATGTATTTTATTTAAATTTAATTCAAACAAATATTCTTTTGATATCAGTTTAAATGTATATATATATTTTCAATCATTAATAATATACGAAGACACGAATTTGATGCTCAACGTTAACATACATTTAATTTAAAATATTTATTTTATTGGTTTTGAATTATTTAAATGTTTTTTAATAAGTCTTTTTTTAAATAAGGGCATTCTTTGGCATATATCTGTGTTAAAGCTAAGCCCTGTACTAGAGGACGTGTTTTTATAACTAGTATATTGTACATTTCTGAAGTCGCAATATGCAACAAATATTTTGTTTTACCCATAAACAACTACTTAACTAGTAAATGAATACGTTTTCGTCAAGTTATATAATGAAACAACATTACTTTATATGTAAATAAATAATCATTTTGGTTTTTAATTGTTATTTTTATTAATCAATGAATAATCTTTTCCTTTTATTCATTTTTAAAAATACATGTTTGTTCTCAGTCTCTGTCAAATGTATATTTTTATTTCAAGCATTATTAACATAACTATTACTCAAAAATATTTTTTGACAGTTTTTTACCATAAGAATTATTTCAAAAAGTATCTGTTTTTTGATTTGACCTGTCTATAAATAGTGATTGTATTAATTCTAATACACAGGGTGATTCCAAATTCACCGTACAAACTTTAAAGGTTAGTACAGGATGCTGTAACAAACAATTTTTTATAGGAAATCAGGGTCAGAAGTCTATTTCTATAGTAAAAAATACTCCAATCCGAAGTCGCGTTTGCGTATATAACTTTAACCGTAGTGAAGATACTTTAACGAAATACGTACAATATGCTTGAAATTCATACAAAGATGAGTCTGAGGCAAATTTTGGTAAAATATCTCACTACTGTTAAAGTTAGAAACGTAAAAGCCACTTCGGATTTGCGGGAGGCCCCTGTATTTTTGACTATTTTGGGATTTCTGACCCTGGGTTCCTATACAAAAATTGTATGTTACAACCTTCTGTACCAATCCTTAAAGTTTGTAACATGAATTCGGAATGAATCTGTGTACATTTCAACGATAATAATTCACTATAATAGGATATATTTAAACCCTTTCCGGCACAGTGGTCCCACTCCGGGCACACCTAATTTTAATTTCAAACTTGCATGCGGCACCAAGGATATTTTAATAAATCTTTGTTTCTACAATGAAAGCTTGCTGCTTCTAGGATATTTACCGAGGTGCCTGTGGCCAGCACCACACATCCCCAGAACATAACATCATGGGATTACTAAGTGGTTGGTAGTCCTTGCTAGTGTCCCAAAAATTTATTTATAATAAATTAAAAACAATAAATTTAGAAAAAGTACTGAAGATAAAAGATGAGCTCGTAAAAATATAAAAATTTGAAGGTTGGGTTAGCATCTGATGGTCCCTAACGCTCAGCGGGTATCCGAAGTAGCTCAGAGTCTCGCATTGAAAAATGCCAATGAAAGCTTAAAATAAGGAGTTCTTATTTTCTAAAAAAGTCGTCTGTAAATTCCGGTGTCAGTCAGTAGTTTCTCATTTTACGAACAGACTTTGTCTGTACCGGAAAGTGTTAATGAATATTTTTTTGCGGTATTAAAATAATAAATTCTCGTCTTGTTTTTTATTCATTAGCCATACAATTTACCTTCTTTACATGAAATTGAATGTTTTTAGAGATTTAATTTAATTAAGTTCATCTATAAATGTAAAAAGAAAAACTTTCTTAAGATTTTAATTAATTTATTTAAAATTTGAAAAGAAAGTGTTTTTTATTATTCTTTTTATTCTCCACAAAAATACTCGAATTTGTTTTGATGGGCAAAAAGCCGAATCTCATCTTTTGCTATCAGATTATTTTTTAACTAATTTTAATTTCATTGAAGAAATGTGAATATAGTTTATTTTTCATCCTGAAAAAGAAGCCAAGTACTTCAGAAAGTTCTTTTGTAAGTAATATAATATGTTTTTCTCAAGCGTACACTTTCAGTAATAATTTATTTTTATGCTATGACATTAAATTAACTATTGAATAAAAAGTTTTGCTAAACCGTAATTAAACATATTTCATTTAATGTAAATAAAATCGAGGAATAGTTTTTATTATTTAATCAATATTCATTTTTCTTTTGTGTAATTTTTAAAAGATCCATTCCTTCCAGAACAGCTTCTTTTAATATTCAACAATTATTTCTGTTATTGGACATTTAGACTTGTTAGTGGCGGTTTTTCATATTTATATGGTAATATATTTCTTATAAAATTACTTCATATAACTTTAGATAATATTTTAAATAACTTGCAACTATCACAAATTATTACATAACCAATTACATAATATATAAATTCCATATGGCATAAAACATATTATTACAAAAAGACGCATACGTTCATAATATTAGAATCCCACATCTAATAAACTAGTCCTTCCGGCCCAATCGGAAGAGTTGGTTAATTTCTTTATAGTGTTATTATAAGGTACATACACTATCTGTATTAAACATTTTAAAAAGTGGTCTCACTTGTTCCTGTTGGATATTTTGGTGACGAAAGTAAAAATTAGTCTTATTAAGCGAAATTGAATAGATTAAATGGCAGTTTTATAAAAAATGTAAAAGCCATTGTTGCAATTCCACTTTAAATATCACTCGTAGTCCGCACAGTAACCAAAACAAATCAATGAATTCTATCGGAAACTTTTGTGTGTCACTATAGTTCGAACTATAAGAGCAACATACTTGATTAACAATTTCATCCAATGAATCAATACACTGACCCAATTAGATTTGATTTTTTTCAGTATTTCTGATTTCATCAGGATGACAAGTTTTACAAGTTTCATTTTGTGCTTGCTTGTAAACAAAATATAATGGTACATAATTGCTTAACGAAATCTTATAAGATACTGGCAAGATCAATACACTGCCAAAATTAAATTCGATTTTTTCAGTAATGCGGACGTATTCGTGATGACAAACGTTGTATGTTTTTTTGCTTTTGTGAGTTTTTTATTATTATTATTATTTAAGAGATAATAATATTTTTAATATGTGTTAATACACTTTAACTTCACTAATGCCGGTAAATGATAGTAAAACTTACATAATTTCATAATTTTAAATTAAATAATTTATGCATTTCACTCCCATTTGAATAGAAAGAGTTACTGGCCAGTTTTCCGCCTTGATGATAGTTTATATGTTTGTATTGTACAATACTATACTCTTACTCCATTGTAACGCTTATAAATTTATTTCAAATTTTTAAACTGTAAATAACTCATTTATACAAACTGTAAAGTATTGTTTTAAAATAAAATAATCAAATTAATGTAAGGAGAATACACTTTTGAAATAAAGTAAATTATTTAAATTGAAGAAAATGTTATTATTTACGCAATACTTTATTTAAAACTTGACGTCTAAGAAAACCATAATAGTGTATAGCCTTAAATTAGTTTTATTTTTATGCTACATAAAAGACTTTCGATCAGTTTTTTTGGTGAAGAGTTTTATTTTTATTGTGATAAAAAAATACATTAATGCAAGTAATACCACTCGAAATTAAGTTAAAATAATTTTTAATGGGAAAATACTATGGCTTGTAAAGAGAGTGAAAAGTATTATTAATATAATAGATTTATTCTAATTTTTCAATGAAAAAAATATTATATGATATATATGCATTATTGATTTCATATCATATGAAAAATAAAAATATGTTAAATTGTCTGTTTCATAGTTATCTTTAGTTTCCATAGAAAGAATGTCGGAGTTCAAAAAGGTTAATATTAGCCATTTTTATTATATCATAATTAAGGATATTCAAGAATATAATGCAAAGTGAAATTAATTCTAAATACCTTTTCTCTTACTACCAAGATAATATAATTTACGTGACACCTGTTTTAAAATGTTTTATTATTATGAGTATAAATGAGAATTTAAGTAGAGGAATTAATTTCATTATTTTAGAATGATGTGTTCTTTTTAAACCATTAACTAAAATATGTAAGGGATGTAAATATGCATATGCTATAAAGCGTTGAGAACTAGAGTGATGAATCTCACATTTTTGTGAAAAATTAGTTTAATATGTCAACGCATTTCGGCGTGGTATCTCTTGGCTGTATAATGAGTTTTATTAATTTCCAAATTATGGTGATAGAGCCAGTTTAACAGATGGTACAACGTAAATTAGATATCAAGTTCAAGAAAGGATCTGTCCACTCTGACACTGTCAATTTAATCACCATATGCTTGCTGAATAAGCTTGGTTTCCTCTAGCACTGGCATAACTGGACTAAAATATTTTGACAAAAGTTTGTACAAATTTTGGAAAGGATTTCTTACCAAATCACAGCTGGCGAGGGGCGGCCAATCTGGTTCCCAACGCCTCATATAATATGATAGCTGTACTATATTTTTAAAACTTATTAAGAAAGAAAAATTACTAAAACATAACTAACTATATCGGTTTTAGACAGACAAGCAGTAGAAAACATCTCTCTCTCTCTCTCTCTCTCTCTCTGTATCGCTCCGGAAAGTTTGGAAAAGTTCGAATAACTCGAAAAATACATATCAGATAGAAAAATGGAAAAATACGTATTAAATATGTTTAAAAAAGCAATTCAGTGATACCAAAGTTGACCCACCACGCCAACCCCCTGGAAGTCAGAAGGGTTCAATTTTGAAATCCAGAATTAACCCCCCCCCATTTTTTATTACACGGGAACATATACCTAACTTTTGTGTTTAAAATTTTTTTCGGATCATCGTAGATGGCCCTGTAATCGAGCAAAATGCTGCCAAGTTCGTTTTGTGAGCAGAAAATTATGTTTTTCATCGAAGTTCTGATTTTAAAATTTGAAAAAACATAAATTAAATTTAAAAAAATGTTGCTTCCTTCCCCACATCTTGAATAGGAAGCAGACCACTGATTAGTTTTAAATGAATGCACTACTACATGCATTACCCAAGAACAACGACTTGTTCATAGTAGTTTCTTGTTCCTTTAGAGGTGTTTAATTAACGTTAACTCCCTTGCCTCTCAATATTCGGGATTTTGCTTAACGCCGTATTTTGCTCGATTAGATCGCCATCAACGATCATCCGAAAAAAATGTTAAATACACAAGTTACGTATTTTTTGCCGAAGAATTCGAATTTGCTATTAAAAAATGAGCGTTCTCAATGAAGATTTCAAAATTGGACCCCATCTGACCACCAGAGGGTTGGAGTGATAGTTCAACTTTGGTGGTTTCTTTCAATGTTGCAGAAGGAAAATAATGGGGATTGTTATATCTTTTTTTGTTATATCTTTATCGATGTCATTTTGCCATTACAATTAAAAATATAATATTTTTTAAATTGAATAGAGGCCTTTTTAGACGTTCCGTTGTATAATGACCCCTAAAATCTCAAGATATTTTTTAAAAAGGATTACATTTAAAAACATGAAAAAACATGAATTTGCAACATTTTCAGATAATTAAGTTAAATTGATGGAATCATTTTCAAACATTGTTTTATTCCGTCAGCTTTTAAATTAGAAGAGAAATCTCCAAAAGTGCTTTCGCCTGTGAAACTAACGTCATTTGTTTAAATAGCATTTCCTATATGTAATATGAACAATTCAACGCGGAACAATTCATCGTGCACAACTCATCGAAGCGTCAATTCGTCGTGGTGTCAATTCGTCGCAACGAAATGTTTTTGAAGGCTATGATGATAAAATAAAGACAATTTAGTAAAAATGTTTAATGATAATTAGTTTTTTAGATATAGAAAATTATAACTAACAACTTACATGTGATTATATCTTAAAAACAAATTATCATTAAATAATTTTACTAAATTATCTTTATTTTATCATCACACCCTTCAAAAACATTTCCGTTGCGACGAATTGAGATCGCGACGAATTGACACCACGACGAATTGACGCTGCGATAAATTGTTCGCAATGAATTGTTCCGCGATGAATTGACTCAGAACCGACTCAGAACCGACTCAGAGACCATGTAAAAATGAAAAATTGTAAAGTTTTGAAAGTTAGGGTATATAATTTAAAAATAATTATTTGCACATTAATAAATCTTACTTCCTAACACATTTGGATCACTTTTGCCATTTACAGGTAAATTAATTATACATACGAGGGTGAATCAATAAGTATAGCTTCCATTGCTCTAATTGTTTTTCACTTTCACAGCTACTGGACTATCTATGCTTGATATTATAGAAGTAACCTTAGTGTACTTATATAGTATTTTTCTTTTCCGCTTGGCAGATTAGAACCATGGATCTGAAGCTAAAAGAAAGAGTCATCATCGAATTTTTGTCGAAAGAAGGGAGGACATAAGAAAATTTTTAGATGCTTGAAGAATGTTTATGGAGACGCTGTAATGGACATTAGTAATGTGCGGCGTTGGATGAAGAATTTTGAAAACGGAGAAAGAGAAATTGCCGATAAAACGACAAGCGGTCTGTCGACAACACCAGTCACAATTGCAAATCGACAACGTGCTGATGAACTGATTCGATGAGACAGACGCGTTATAGTTCAGAATGCTCTGGTTGCATTGAACGTCTCGTGTGGCTCTGCCTGAGGAAAGATTGCTTACTTAGGATTCCCACAAATTTTGTCCTAAGTGGGTTTCCAAACAATTGACGCTGATTATCAGAGGAGAAGAGTGGTAGTTTGTCAAGATCTCTTGTACGCATTTGAAGCACCCTATAGCCCAGATTTGGCCCCTTCTGACTTTTACCTGTTAGGACCAATGAAAGACAGCCAACGTGGTTTCAGATACAATGACTTGGATGACGTTAAAACAGCTTTAAAATCATGGGTCAAGAAGCAACACCCTGAATTTTTCAAAAATGGTTTTGGTGCCTGGGTTAATCGACGGCGCAAATGTGTGCAAATGCATGGTGACTATGTTGAGCAGTAGTTTTCTGTAGAGGACAGTTCAGGTGATGATCTATAATAAGTTTTACTGTTATGTGTTATGATGTTTTAAATGTCTGTTTAGGTATCTCATTTCCTTGTATGAACAAAAATAAATTTCTTAACAGTATTCCGATAGTGTTGAAAAGTGTATTTTAATCTATGTCGTGTTGCGTGATTTTTCGTAATTTTTTTTTTTTGTATACTAGGGAATTTAACATGAGCTACCCGGATTACAAAATATAGGAAAATATTATTTATTGTATATTGAAAATTGTAATATTTTTTTTTCTTTTTAGTATGCCCACAAACAACACCAAAAAGCATTTTTATAAGGCGGAGTTGCCAAGTCTCCGGCTTTTTGGACACCAGTATTTTAGTACAGAAATTGTTGTTTTGTGTAATTGGAACATTCTGCGATTTAAAAGAACAACATTTTCTAAAAGATAATACTGGTGTGCAAAAAGCCGGAGACTTGGCAAGTCTGATAAGGGAAAAAACAATGTATTCAAATACATTTTGAAATTTATTAAAAGCGATACTTTTGTATTAGACGCATGTCAGGAGTTAATAACAGAAGAAATAGCCAAAGAACGCTGATTATAGCAACCTTTTTTATTCTGATGATTTATGTTGTCTAAGCATATAATTCGATTACAGGTCTGTTATATTTGTGTTTTATTAATATAATTTTAATATTTTGTTTATTTATTGATGGGATGTCAATTTAGTTATGAAATATTAGACGGAAACAAATGCTGAACTATTCATGTTGTTGTAAGTGCAAATGGGTTAATCTTTCGTAATCGGGATGCACGCAATAGAGATGGATTTCAAAACAAATTATGGTTGAAAAATATAAAAAAAAATAGTAAATTAAGATACTGTTTTAAAAAAAATTGCATTTCAAAGTATAGTTTTTTTTCTTTTCTACGGTGTAAAAATTTAAATTGTGCGATACTTAGAAGTTAAAAAACTTGCAGCAAAAAGAAAATTAATTGGTCTGGTGTTGTCACCGTCAATATGATGCTAGCGTTGCTGACGGACATGACGTTGATTCCGTCATCAGCGGCTAGCGTTGATGAAGGAATGTTTTTGATTTATAATATAAGGTAAAGCTAGGAGAGTATGCGCACAATTCAAAAGAATAACAAAAAAAGATCTAAATATTAATTTTTTGCTAAACTATCCATGAATAATTTTTACTTCATTTGTTGTTTATGCATTTCCATTGTTATTTTGTTGTTATGTTGCAATTTAATGGAACAGTTGTAATAAAACCAAGAAAGTTATTTTGCGCAATCTGTCCTTACAGGGTAGGTGTGATTGCGCGCATGGGTAGGAGAGATTGTTACTAATAATAACTACAATTAAATTGTTAACAATAATAATTACACTTAAATGACATTTTTGTAAGGTTTTTGTGAACAAATATTATTGCATTAGGAGTGAATATTTCAAGCTAATGATTAAAGAATCAGAAAAAGGAAATAATTTTAAAAACGATTACAAAATTTTAATTAAAGGGGAAAAAAGTAAAGAATCAGAAAAAGGGAATGCAGATAAGATTACAAAATAAAATTAAGTTACTTGAAAACACGTTTAACTTAAAATTAGTCCATTTTCATTTTTTATTTTTTATGCAGATTTACCAATAAGCTGCGTAATCTCTCCTAGCATAGAAACTAATGGGAACAATGAGCCAGTTCTCCTAAGTAGCAGATGTGCCAACTCTCCAATTACGTTAGGAGAGATTGCGCTGCCTTTTATTTAAACATGGCCGCTACTAAAACGAACCGTTGATGTTCACACTGTTATTCTAGATTAGTAGCTTATGAGAAATCGTTTAAGTTTAAAATATTTTGTTTTACTGACATTTTATAGAAATTATAATGAATATCTATGGAAATTCAAGCACTTACTTTGGGAAAACAAAACAAAATAGCACTGCTTTATCTTAGACGCTCAAAACAATCAACGTGCACTTTCAAGTAGACACTCTCTTACAGCTATTGTACAACTACCTGGAGTCGCTGCGTGCTCACTCTACTCCTTCTCCCCGAACCTCTATGTGCGCAATCTCTCCGACCGCGCCATCTCTCCTGGCTTAGCTATTTGGACCCCAGTTTTCTTATTTATATGTATTTAAGTGTTAGAATAAAATTTTAAATGTAATGACACTGAGCTTTCCCATTGTTTTTTGTGCTTTTTTCATATGTCGTCAGTTCTTTCTTATTGGCATTTAAAACATTGTGCACGAAATAACGTTCTCAGCAATATAGCAATGCAAAATTTTCTTCAATTTTCTACAAAATATTACTTCAGAAATTATAAAATATATGTTTCTAAAAAATATTATAATGACATAACATCATGCCTTTTTCGAGTTATATCAACTAGCTATTAGTCAGATAACTAGAAGTTTATCCTTTTTTCTTCGTTAAGTTTTCTTTCAATATTTACTTAAAATCATAAACTGTTAAACCATTACTTAAAACAATAAACCAATCAGCCAAATAAAATTCTTCGTTTAGTGTCATGTTTATAATGTTAAATCAAGTCATTTTTAATAGCTGACATGATTTCATTTAAACACATCCTTTTTATTAAAAACTAAAACAAAGTATCCATAAAAATATTAATCTAAAATATTGCCTATCGATAAAACTATCATCGTAGAATCTGCTTTAAAATTATTGGAAAAGATATCTGTTACTTTCACAGTGATTGAATTGCTCGGGAGAGCGATTTTGTTTCTCTGGTGAAACCATTCAACATAAAATGCAAAATTACTTTTTACTATATTCATCATTTTCTAATAAAAGTGTATTATACTCTTACGAGTAGTTATATTTCAACGTTTTCAGTTCAATCAAGTTCTGTCATTTGAAAAAAAAAATACTTTATATTTTTGCGTGTTATTTTATTTTTTTTGCAGAAAATTAATGATTGCATTTGAAAAAAAAATGGTTTATATGTTAGAGATGATATTTGTCTTTAAAAATTTTAAATAAATATCTAATCTTTTTACATACCTGTATGCAACATTTCAGATATTTTTTTGCATGTCGTAAATATTTTACACAACGGTATTAATGCTACATGTGCAGTTTTGGGGCACAACACACTAGTTGCGATGAGTTTATCAAGGAAATTTTGATGATGAAATATAATGTAGTGTAGAAAGATATTTCTCCAATATTGCATAAAATACACTTATTTCATTTGAAAAGTAAAAACTACATTATTTTAATAGTTTTCAGTTTAGTTTTATTTTAAAGTACTTGACCCACCTGGCGTTGCCCGGTCCCATAAATTAGGAAAAAACGCGAAACTCGAAAAAAAAAACCTCTGAAAATCACAATAAAAAATAGCGAAAAATATAGAAATATCTGAACGAATCCAGAATACACTTTATTGAAAAAAGCACAAAATTTACTAAATTGGACTTGAAGATTGAAACCAGATTATTTGACTATTTTGGAAAAATTGCAGCGAATCACGAACAAGGCTAAAATATCAAAAATCCCAGAGGACAAAGTATACTATATTGGGTTAAAAGATTAAAACATAATTTCTGATACGAATGTCGAAAAATCTTTTCGAAACTCAAAGAAATATGGCAAAAAAAATCGATTGCGAAACATTTGAAACTTACGATTTGAAGCTGTACGATTTCTGAATAACCTTTGTGGGAAAAAAAGACAAACTTTACGATATTGGACTAAAATATTAAATCCGAATACATATTACTAAGATATAAAAGTCACCTCGAATTGCAAAATCGCATAAACAAATAATAAAACACGAAATTTACTAGACTGGGGTAAAACATTGTAATCGGAATAAAAAAATCGGCGTAAAACTCGAAAAAGTGCTACAAATCGTATTGAATCTCGCGGATTACAAAATGAATTAGATTAAGCAAAATGTTGGAAACCGAATTCTTTTTACGAATGCCAAACAATCACCGCAGAACGCCAACAAATGGTACAAAGCGCATAGAAAATCGCAAAAATATCAAAAATCTCGGAGGACAATATTTACTATAATAGGCTAAAAATTTGAAATCGAATTCGTCTTTCGAATGTATAAAAATCGCAGCAGATTGAGAATAAACTAAAAAATTGCTTTAAAAAACGCTAAAAATCAATGGTCACCCGGAACAAAATTTTCTATAATTGGCTAAATGTTTAAAACCGAATTCCTTATACAAATCTCGAAAAACCGACGCGGAACACAAAAAAACTTTATAAATCGCAATGAAAATAACATTAAAAATCGTTAAAAAAAATCAAAATTGCAGAAGAATATTTATTAGTCTAAAGATTTAAAACCGAATTCTTTTTCCGAATGTCAAATCAACGTCGTCGTAGTGCTTAAAAAAAAAAAAAAATCCGTTGAAAATTGCTAAAAATTGCATTTAAAATGGTTAAAAGTTAAAAATCATGTAATACAAAAGTTACTGTATTAGGCTAAAAGTCTGACACCATATTCACTTTCCTAATGTCAAAATTTAAACCTCAAAATTCGATAAAACTCTAAAAATCGGATAAAACATTTCGCTGAAAAGTCGACGTTACTGTTGGAAAATGATTGTAATTGAAGTCTATAGTTAGAAAAACGTACTTTTAAATGCAGCTAACGGAAGAGTTGAATGGACTAATTCCCATAGAAATCGGGCCCACAGAACCTGAGAAAAGAATACGACGTTGCTGTTCGAAAATGGTGGTAACAAAATTTTGTATTTAGGAAAACATACTTTAAACGGAAGTGAAGGGGAGTGCAATTTAAAATGGCCGCCATATGCTTCCTCTTCTCATCCTCAAATTCAAATTTATATCTTAATTAGTTATCTTAATTCTAACTCATTAGTGAGAAATTGCGATTATTTCCTTTCATTTTCTCAAAGTACATGGAGAGATCGGCGGGGAAACATAACTCTTTGTATTTCAGTTTTTAATGAAAGCCGACCCCTGTCTGCCTCTTTCACATATTTTTTGAACTGACGTCATCAGATTGTTGTGGTTTCTTGAAAAAATTAAGAAAAAGTATCGGGCAATTTTTACAAAAAAATTATAGGTATTTATGGGTTAAAATAGTAAATTATTCGGGTGCAGAAAAAAAAAATCAAAGTTTCAAATCGATAACTCAAATAGTTTCTTAATTTTTTTTAATTAGTGAAAATTGCTGAATGCATTCATTTCCGCTTGCAAATCAAGAGCAGGTATGTGTTTCTTTTGCTGTTCAAAATGCGAGAAAAAAGTATAAAAATTGCATAAAAAATTCACGGAAAATTAAATAATACCACCACTAATTTGGAATAAACTTTATTCACAATGGAAAAAAATCACTTTTTAACAATTTTATGCAACAATTGGCCATTTTTCAAAAACAAACTAGTATTGAAATGGTGTTCGATTGGGTGTGGAGAGAGTATAAAAACAAGCCACTCAAATGTTTTTTCAGTTGGCTCCCTTAAAAACTAATTTTTTGAAATTATCTTTGATTGTGGAAGTTTCATCGTCTCTAGGATGGCGTTAAACTGACTTTTAATCAAAATAAAATAAAATTTACTACATTATATTAAAAGATTGGAACCGAATTCTTTTTATTAATGATGAAATATCATCTCAAAACGTAAAAAATCGTTGAAAATCGCATAAAAAATTAAATGAAAAAAAGTCTAATAAAAAAATCAAAATTGGTCTTTGAGGTGCATTGCAAGCGATATAGACCTGTCCCATTGCAACAGATATATACCTTCCTACCAAATTTTGCAGCTCTGCGTGCAGCGATCTCTTCAGGATAAGGTAAAGCTAGGAGAGTCTGCGCACAATTCAAAAGAATAACAATAAAAAATCTAAATATTAATTTTTTGCTGAACTATCCATGAATAACTTTTACTTAATTTGTTTTTTATGCATTTCCATTGCTATTTTGTTCTTATGTTGCAATTTAATAGAACAGTTATAACAAAACCAAGAAAGTTATTTTGCGCAATCTGTCCTTACAGGGTTGGTGTTATTGCGCACATGGGTAGGAGAAATTGTTACTATTCATAACTACAATTAAATTGTTAACAATAATAACTACACTTAAATGACATTGTTGTAAGGTTTTTGTGAACAAGTATTATTGTATTAGGAGTGATTATTTCAATCTAATGATTAAAGAATAAAAAAAATGAAATACTTTTAAAACGATTAGAAAATTTTAATTAAAGGAAATAAAATTAAAGAATCAGAAAAAGCAAGTCCAGAAAATATTACAGAATAATATTAAGTTACTTGATAACACGTTTAACTTAAAATTAGTCCATTTTCATTTTTCATTTTTTATGCAAATTTACCAATAAGCTGCGTAATCTCTTATAGCATGGAAAGTAATAGGAACAATGCGCCATCTCTCCTAAGTAGCAGATGCGCAAACTCTCCAATTTCGGTAGGAGAGATTGCGCTGCCTTTTATTTAAACATGGCCGCTACTAAAACGAACCGTTGATATTTACATTGTTAGTCTAGATTAGTAGCTTATGAGAAATCGTTTAAGTTTAAAAGATTTTGTTCTACTGACATTTTATAGAAATTCTAATGAATAGCTATGAAAATTCAAGCACTTACTTTGGGAAAACAAAACAAAAGAGCAATGCTTTATCTTAGACGCTCAAAACAATCAATGTGCACTTTCAAGTAGACACTCCACTACTGCGGTTGTACAACTACCTGGAGTTGCTGCTCGCTCACTCTACTCCTTCCCCCTAATCTCTATGTGCGCAATCTCTCCGACTGCGCCATCTCTCCTGGCTTTACCTTACAGTAAATACACACAGAAACAGACAGACAAACTTATTTCCTTATTATTATAGATGACAATTAATTTAGGAATAAAAAGTAAGATATTTTTGACCATATATGTTTTATACGCTAATTATGTGTCAATATGTGATTTTAGCATGTTATCGCTTATTTATTTGCTGGTGTTTTTGTAATATTTAATCGAAGCAGAATCATATAAAACTCCTTTAATTATTTGAAATTCAACCAAATTTACAAATACTTCACTAAACACTTATTCCAATTAATAAAATGTTTACAAATAACTTCGTTTTTTGTATGGCAAAAATATGAATTTACAAAACGTAATGAATGATTGCCGTCTACGGACTCTCCCCATCTTACTATATGATGCTGGATTCCATGTAGACAGAGTGCATTGCCTTTATAGTTCGTCACCTCAACAACTAATATTTTAAAATCTCCTTGGATGTGGAAGTTTCTCATATCGCATTGGCCTGAATAGATAGGACGCATTCAGTGAGTAAAAAATTCCGTTCGAGTTTCAATATTTTTTACTTTTTCAGTAAAAGTGACATAATGCATAGAATTACTATGGAAAAAATCACTTTTAAGAATTTCATTCAATAGTTTCCATTTTTCAAGAACTAAGTAGTATTGAATTGATGTTGAGTTAGGTATGAAGAGAGTGGCTTGTTTTTATGGTTGGCCCCCTCGACAACTAATTTTTTAAATTATCTTTGGTTGTGGAAGTTTTTAAGTCTCTAGTGTAGCATTAGACTGAATAAACGCAACACAGTTAAGTTTGGTAGATATGTTGCGTGGGCAGGAAAATTTCGTTAGAGCTTGAGTAATTTTACAGTAAAAACGATACGAGAAAACAAAGAAAATATATTTTTTAACGGTTTTAACCCCTTTAAAAACAAGATGCCCGTGGGAGTTTCGTTATAGAAATGGCAGACCAGACTCTACGCATGACGTTTTACTTTTCTAATCGTTAGAGGAAACACAGTTTTCATTTCCATTCATAAAACTCCTCAAAAAACTCAAATTATATACGTTAAAATAAATGATAAATTCAAAATATTAGAAAAAAACAGTTTTAGTCACTTCATGAACAGCCATTCACCTTTTTCTTGGATCTTTCCCACAGCATTCACAATTACAGACTGTAAACTTTTTTTGATTCACCATTGTTCAGGTTTAATGAATATTTGTGCTGGGTTCTGCAATTACGCTTGAAATTTCAATAATCCAAAGAGATAATGTTTTATTACGTATGCACCATCACCACTTTTTTATGTTTCAGAAAATAATTCTTTATCAAAACCAAATACGATAAATTATTTGATAAAGTAATCGATGCGTTCCAGCCGTACGCCGCTGTGCTTCAGCAGTCAAACACATCACAACTATATACAAGGAAATAATTTTTGTTCTTACCATATTTTTGATTGAAAAAATATTATAAAATAGATCTCTAAATATATATGTCATCATTGAACTATTTTATGTTTTCGAAAGTTAAATGTATTATTTTGATACATTTTGTATAGTTAAAAAAATCTAAATATATAAAGTTCTATGCACTTAAATTCCCACATACACACATATTCACGTGTTTATCTGTGAATATGAGTAAAAATATTTTCATATCTTTTAAAATCCTAAAGCTACATCTCAATATGAAAAAAATTATATTTTCCTGCCAGACGTATATTTCTATAGGAAGAAAAATGTTAACCATAAAATCTTCAAAGAATATGTTATGTACATTTTTTTTAAACAAATCAAAAATGGCCATTTTATTTTATGTATTACTTTCTTTTCCATGACACTCTTTTTTCTAAATGTCACATCTTCTGAAACTGTATGTGTGAAAATATATCTTGTTTATTTATCTTCAGTTTTGAGAAGCGGAATTTGGATGTGATAGATTTGAATACAAACAAACTATTTATATTATGTTTACAAATTTTTCTTTTCTAAAAACCATCTCTTTTGAAAGAGTATGTTTATTTAAAAATAGATTCTTTAATTGTTTAAAATAACTAAGTTAAGTACAGGGTTGCACTTTATGAAAATTGTAAAAAAAGAACCACTGAATAGAATGACCTGATATTTCATCTGAGTATACGTGAAACAATGGGAATTTGTTTTGCGAAAAAAATAAAAGTTCAAAAGTTGAACAATAAATGGCGCTGTGCTCGCCATTAGATGCTAATGAACAAACAGCATGTCATCTCTTTTAATTAGCATTTTATGACAAGTACAGCACCATCTATCGGTCACCTTTTGAACTTTTTTCTTAAGCAAAATAAATTTCCATTACTTACCGTATACTCAGATAAAATATCAGATTATTCTGACCAGTGTTTCTCTTTTACAACCTTTTGAAGTACAATTTTAATTATAATCATCCTGTGTATCCGTCTGTAACTTTTATTGAAGCAATTAACAGAAGATTTGATTAATAATATAAATATATTTCTATTTCTTTATAGGTCTAAAGAAAAGACGAATTTTCATTATCGGAGAACACTAGATATTGATTGGCCTTTTCGCAAAGTATGCACACGCCTTAGGAGTATTGCATTACTATGTAAGATTATAAACCTTTGCCTTATTTAGCAGCAAATTTTGGAATGGTTTTTCGCTAATAAAAAACGCGAATTCGGAAAAAAGTAGTACAAGCGTAAGGACCTAACGCACCATGCATTCTTTATTTCCGAAAATTCGAAAAAATAGGAATAAATATAAAATATTAATGGCTTGCAATTAATGTAATAATACATTGTGTTATTTAAAAAAGCTTATGATGAACATTCGATTAAGATTTATATTAATTATACAGTTATTAGTATTTCCAGATGTTCCGGTTTAAGCGGGACGTCCCGATTTTCAGGGCTTCAAGATCTGTACCGCTTAACCTCTGAGCGGGCCACCAAAAGTACCCGATTTTCCATGATGCATAAATTCTTTTAAAATTTCTATTTGTACCTAAGTCGTTGGTCTGCATCGACTGACAAATTACATATACATAATACAATACTACATAGAACTTAAAACATTAAAGGATATGAAGACAGTAGCTGTCTATAACGAAATTATTTAATAGTCCTTATAAAAGGAAATCTGTACAAATCTACCTCCCTGTACGGAAAACATTCTAAAACAAAACTTTTTGTGGTTCATAGTGTTCTGTTTTCACAGCTTTTTCTGCACATTGTACTGTACCTATTACGACCTAAGTATCGGGGATATTGGAAATGTTGTTCTTTTTCGTCATAAATTCGAAACGTCCTTTCGTGTTGAAATTTTACTATACAGTGAAAGTTTCGCTATATTAGACTGTAGAATCTATCAACTGCAGTGTAATTTAGTGCTATTTCACTATTTCAAACATAATGAAAATTATATGCATTACTGAGGTGCACTATAAATTGCTCTCTTTAAAGTGTGGTGTGCATTGTGATTATTTGCAAGGATACACAAAAGATATCTATTATAGTACATGTGCGATATTTACAGTCTGTGTGATAAGTGCGTTTTTAAGTTAAACTAATTTTTTTCATAGTACGTGTGTGTTTGTAAACTCGGTTGTTCATGAACAGGATTACACAAGAGAATCCGTAGGTATTACAGACTAGGGGAGGGAAGTGCTTAAGAGTATTTTTAATTGTATTACGCATTTTCCTGATGAACTATATTTAATAGATTAATAGAAGTTTGTGGAATATAAATAAATTCATATGCAGGTCTATTCAAAGAAAAAAATACATTGTCGTTTACGGTTGGAATTGCTGCGAGTGATTTTTAAGTTGCCATTTAGCTTAATAAGTGGTGTGTACAAAGGTCTTCATATAATATTCAGGGCTGTACAAAAGGTTTCGAGTGCATTTCCATCGATTGGTGAAAATTTCTAAATGTGAATATTCTAATAGAACTAAATTTTATCAAGCTATATATCCACATCTATTGATCATATACAAGGCTGCGCAAAATAATTCGACTACTGTTTTGACACTGAAAGGTAATTTCGAAAACTGTATTTTTCAGTGTGGTATATATTTTCTAAACTGTTTACTTATATATCTTCTTTCACCTTATTTAACGGCGAAGTTTCGTTACAGTTTTCTAGCTGTGTTGGAAAGTGTTTCATAATCTATGATTGCCGCATGCTTTTTTATTCTTGTTAATTCTTTAAAAGAAAAATAGTATAAATAATTCATGTTTGAAAGATTAATTCTCTTCAATAAATGATCTCTCTGTAAGCTGTTTCTTAACAAAGAAAATTTAAATAATGATTTTTATGAAAAGCATTTATCTCATTTGAAGGTAAATTAGTATAATTTTATCTTTCACATGCATAAAAATCAAATGAAATTATTTGGTTTGTGTAGCTTAAATTAATGTTGCTGTCTTTGATGGATGGAAAATATGCATTCATTAAATAACTTTTCTTTACGTCTGTATGTTTTTCTGAGTTAATTTAGGTTTGAGATTTATGTTATTTGTTTTATATTTTTCAAATTTAAAACAAAATATAAACGTTTAAACAATTTATTACAGAAATGTGTAAACAATGGTCATTTTTAACTTAGTACATAACATATACATTTTAATAGCATATAAAAGAAATCTCTCAAATTTTATCGTAAAAAAATCATTCGAAGCATGTAAATTTTAATTACTATTTATTTATATCAAATGTTATTAATTTTATGTATTTTTATTTAAGAATACTGCTTCATGATTTTGATTAAACGATGCCGTCTGGTTAAGAATGTATAAATGGTTAATTTTCATCTTATTAATTTAAAAAATTGGAGCAATTTTCAAGCATTAATTTTAATTATATTTTATATCGTTTGATTTGTTCTCGCATTTTGAAAGTTTTGATCGTGTTGTTAATTATAATTTGTTTCTGCTAATTATCTGAGAATAGAGTTCTCCCTTTGTTTTTATAAAGGGTAATTTGCATGTTTTTAAAATAAATTACTGCTCTTCATATCAATATTAAGACTTTAATATAAAGAAAAGAAGCATGTGAATAATTCTAATTAAGAAAATTTGTTATGTTGTGCATTATGTGATGATTAATATTACTGTGTTATTTGATGGAAAAAATTGCCAACGGAAAAATTGCCTTGATCGTCTAATCAGATACTGCATCATATATATTTTACAAAAATAAAAATATGTATTTTAAAATAAGCGATTAATATTATCATTTTAAATATTATTCAGTTTAATTAATGTAAAAGAGAAAACTTGTCTTTTATTATTAATCTATAGAATGTACTTAAAGATTATTTTTAATTAATACAAATAAAGATATTATGAATTTCATATTCTGGAGAAATTTTGTATTTTCGTCACGATTTAGTTCTTCAAAGAAAGTGAGATTCACTCTTTTCTCTTTTCTCTTTTCTCATTTCTAATAAACAAATAACAAAATGCTAATGATGCTGGGTCATTTACACATACACAATAATACAAAAAAGCTCAGTGGAAAGTCGTCTTTTGCACCTCAAGGAAAGCTATGTGGAAATGTATGTTATAAACAATATAATATTCAGGTTTTGTTGTTGCTGTTTTCTCCAGAAAAAAGTCTCATAGCGCTTTTCTGGAGTTGCTAATAAGACGGATTGGTGGAGACTCTAGAAAGGTTGACACTTTAAGCTGTACTGCAGTTTGTATCCAGGACGAATAACAAATGAAATAACGAGAATTTTCTCTAATTAGCTACCCAGGACACTGGAAGATTATATATCACGTGCGTTCCATGTACACTGAATTTAACGTGTATCATAAAGCGTATATGGCTGCGTCAAGACTTGAAGCTGTGGCTCCTTGAGTTCAATTTTCAAGCATTCAATTTCACTAGCCACAATATCTGCCATGCAGTTTATCTCTCTTTCCTCTGTTATACCCTGATGTAAAATAACATGATGTATGTCTTGCAATCTCATCGTGATGTGATCGCATGATAGACAATAACATTTCGCGTGTAAGACTTTTTTTTATCACCATTTATTTTATCACTAATAAACGCCGAAAAACAGAAAATAACCAATTGATTGGGGACTAAGTTTTCTTTAAATCTATGTTAAAGAATACGTTTCGAGGTTCTTTTTCATATATAATTTGAAACAAACTTTTAAATCTTAAATATAAACACTAAATTTTAACACCAAAAATTTGAACTTTTCTATGTACAGGGTTATTACAAAAGAATCATCGGGTTTCCAAAGCATTTCTTTCGGAACATAATTGGGTTACAACAATGAGTTATACATGAAAATAAACCGAAAGTATACAAGATTGACGTCCATACTACAGATGTTCAATATGTGCTCCTTGAGTGATACGGCAGATGTCAAGGCGATAGTTCAGTTCGCTCCACACATTACTCAGCATGGTCACGTCGATGGTCACGAATGCAGTCGTGATGCGGTTCCGCAACTCAGCCAAAGTGGTAGGTAACGGTGGTACGTAAACAAAGTCTTTAACATATCCCCAAACGAAGAAGTCACACGGCGAAAGGTCGGGCAACCTGGGCGGCCATGAAAACAGTGTCTTGTCATCCCGGCCACATTGACTAATCCATCGTTTTGGGAGTTGTCGAATAAGGTAGTCACGAAACTTTTTGTTCCAGTGTCGCGAGCTCCATCCTGTTGGTAAATGGAACTGTTGATATCGTATCCCAGTTGCGGAAATAACCATAACTGAAGCATGTCGAAGAAGGAAATACCCGTCACATTATCCGTACCAGAAAGGAAAGGTCCATACATCTTGTTACGAGAAACTGTACAAAAACATTGATTTTTGCGGAATTGCGTTCGTTTTCCACAATTTCTTGGGGATTTTCTGTGCCCCATATCCGTACATTGTGTCGCTTGACCTTGCCACTAAGATGAAAGTTAGATTCGTCACTCAAAACAAGCTTGTTTTCAAAGTCGTTGTCCTCCTCCCAGGCTTCTTGCATGTTCTCACAAAAAGTCTTTCTTTTGACATAATCGTTCGGCTTTAATGCCTGCAGCAACTGCATACGGTACGGCTTATATCGTAATCTTTTTCTCAAAAATTTCCACACAGTTGGCTATGGAATGGAAAGTTCTCGGCTAGCGCAATTTGTTGATTTCTTGGGACTACTGATGAAACTCTCTTTAACTCGGTTTACTGTTTCTTAAGTAACGCTTTGTCAGCCAGAACTTTCGCTTTTAAATAAACACAACCGGTTTCTTTGAGCTGTCGATACCAGCGCAGAATGCTTTGTTGGGTTGGTGGTTTGCATTTGTATGCCTTCCGGAATGCTCTCTGAACGGTTATAATCGATTCACACTTTGAAAATTCTAGTACAGAAAACGCTTTCTGCTGTTCAGTCGCCATTTTGAATATGACATTCGCGCAGCAACCATGGCAAACACACACGCATGACGTCTACGCAGCGCGAAACTGTAGTTAACGCCCTCTCGTTTGAGTTGTCATGGAAATATATAGTTCGCACGTAGTAACATATCAAATCTCGATGATTCATTTGTAATAATACTGTATTTTATCTTCGGATACCAAATTGGAATTCATTCGTTCAATACTTTAGAAAATGTTCAAATGTAAAGTTTAGAATTCCCAATATTAATTTCCTTTTTAATAATTGCAAAACATATTGAAATGTGGGTAGTTTTTTTTTAACCATAACTCAAACACTGCTTTGCGAAATGAGCTGTAATTTTAGATTCACATATTTAAAGTTTTTAGAAATGAATTTCTGTAAAAAAATGTATAGTTTAGAGTACATATTTTTTTGGAATATTAATTTCAAAATTTCAAAATTTAAAAATTAATGTTTGGAAGAAATATGTATCTATATAACCTATAAAATTCGTAATAGAAATACATTCCTAAAAGCTTTAACTATGCTAATCCAAAAGCATAGCTGATTCCGCCATGTAGTTTTTGAGTTATGTTTAAAAAACTAAAAGTATTGCAATATATTTTGCAAGAATAAAAAAGTAATATTCAAATTTTAATTGCTTAATAGGCGTATAGCCAACATAGTGAAAAAGTACCCAAGCCGGGGCTCGAACCGGGTCATCAGATTAGCGCACTGACGTTCTACCAACTGAACCACTTGGGAACGATACTCAGCCTGGAACTTTTCCACCACAGCATTTCTGACGTTCTACCAACTGAACCACTTGGGAACGATACTCAGCCTGGAACTTTTCCACCACAGCATGTCTGACGTTCTACCAACTGAACCACTTGGGAACGATACTCAGCCTGGAAATTTTTCACCAAAACAGTGGGTATTAAATATGAATAAAAAATTAATTTAACATTAGGAGAGTTCCCAATATAACATTTGCTTTATTCCTAAGATATCGGTATTTTAATTTAAACTTTTTGAAGATTGCAAATAATGTGTGAAAACTGGGTGTTCGTATTGAAAATTTCCTTAACAGTTCTTTACAGAGAAACCCCCAAACTCTTCTTTTTAACACATATTCAAATGTAAACGCAATTCACAATCGAATGGGTATTTTCGCATAGTCTATTTGGCGATAAAATAAATTGGAATTCCCTTTAAATATTCTTTTTTTTTTGGTTTTTTAATATATTTAACCGATTTAATTTATTTTGGTTCTTACCTTGTGCAGCATATAACATGCGTTAGCGTCTGTAGCTGCTGTAATGCCTCCTGAAAGTTATTTTTAATAGGGATGTTATTTTTCACTGTTCTCTAAATTTTTGAGGCGACGTGATAATGTTAGATTTTTTGAAAATCTTTCATACTAAATATATTTTTATGCTAAATATATTTTCATATTTAGCTTGCTTAGGTACGTTTGTTGTATTAGTATACCTTATAACACAACACTTCTGCATACGATAAATGACGTATTTAAACTGGTGAGTGGATATAAAACATTACATTTCAGGGGTTTTAATAAAGTTCTTTTTATATGTAAGTCATCATTTCATAGTAAATCGAGGACACTCAATAGTTTTGAAATTGACTTTTTGTTATATATCTCATATTTTTTAAGATAGAGTTTAAAAGTTTCAAACTTCGGCTCTAAGGCACTGCAGTCACTCACACATAATAGAGCATTGTCTTTTACTATAGACTGACACTTGATCTACAACTCTAAACAATTTAAGAATTATTCGAGTATTTCCGGACTGTTATTTGTTCCCTGTATGTGATAACCGCTTCTATCATAATCAGGCTTTTTTTACAAAAATCACAAATGTTGTTCGGCTCCACCACAGTCCGCATGGCATTCCATATTGTCTAATAGGTCATCTTGGAAAAAGTAATCCCTTTACTCATTATCAAGTTAGCATAGAGATAAACTGACTTACACAGCAATAAATATAACACTTCAACATAATATTAAACAAATTTCATACCAATTTTATAAAACTTACCTACAAAAAACTGCAGCAATTGAGAATAAGATTTGATTTCACCGCATCACTCCAACAAGTATCCAAACAGAACTTACCGCAGTGCATGAGGAGAGTACTGTTAAAAACTTGCAGCAAACTGTCCAGTTATTTGACCGTTTTTATAGAAAACGGTTACATAACCGTTATTTAGCACTATGCGGTCCATAATATTACCCATATTATAGTCAGAAAAGAGATAAATTACGGTTAAGTAATCGTTTTTTACAAAAAACGGTCAAATGACTGGACAGTTTTCTGCAAATTTTTAACAGTGTAGGAAGTTGTTTGGCAGTTTTATACTTGGCTTCAGCACCGTACGGGCCATATATTGAAGTATTCCATATTGCCCAACCATTCAATAATACCCGAACTTACTATACATTCCGCGATAAACTAACTCGCTGACTGATTCATTATCAATTCATTGTTGGACCATAGTTATAACGATCCATTATTGTAAATTGTGTTGTAACTAATGTTGCCGAATGAATTATGAAATTTTTTCATTCAAAAAAGAAAGCTATGTTGCCAGATGTAGTAAGAAAATGAAATTAAATAAAGTTTACGGATAGTTTGTATAATGAAAGTTTTCATTGGGTATTTTTCACAATTTTAAAACAACAATGGATAACAAATATTAATTCGATGAATGTTAAGTAACTTTTAATGACCACAAAACTCGGCCATCGAAATCGTATTTTCCGATGAATGTTAAATATCACATGGATAATTCATGGCAATATATATTTTCTGCTCTTCTTTGTTGACGGTTAATTGAAACCATCATCGGCCTTTTATCACTCCGATAACCTAACAGCCGGCATCCTAATAGCAAACCCATTATTTGTTCACGTTAAAATACTTCAAACAACTAATAGCATATTTATAAATTTAATTACAAATCTTCGTACTTTCAAATTGGGATCTCAGTATTCAAAACCAAAAGGAAATCTTTCATCAGGCTTACAGGAAAGGAGTGATATTATACAAGATAGTTCCAATCTCATTCTGGGGGGGGGGACTTTAATGGCCACCTTCAGGCATGGGGATATGCTCGAAATAATAACAGAGGAGATGTCATCCTAGAATGCATATCGATTAAATAATTACAAATTATAAACGATCATGCAGCTGACAATACCTTTGCCTTAAATAATAAGAAGGGAAATCCAGACCTGACGTTATGTGGACATATATCAAGAGACCTGATCAATTCATGGAAAGTAGACACAAGTTTCCCATCACTAAGCGATCACAGATACATCCAATTCAATTTAAAGGCGGATCCATTAATAAGAAATTTATTCCGTTAGAAAACTAAATTTGAAACCTTCAAAAAGTTCAATAGAGAATTAAAAAATCATAAAGAAAGGTTAATGGAATCTTTAAGAAATGTACAAACACCACAAGGGCTAGATGAGTGGATGAACTCTTTTCATGATTTATTAACTCAAACTATGGACAAGACTCTAAAAAAGAAGAAAATTACACAAGATCGTCAACTTAACTGGTATTCAGATAGCTTAAAAATACTCAAAAATCGTTTAAATGCTCTAGGTAAAAGACACGAACGAAATCCAGAAAATGAGAAATATTTAATTGATTTTAAAAAGTCAAGAGCAGAATACAAATTAAAAATAGTGAAAGCCAAGAAGGAATCATGGTTAACTTTCTGCAATGAGACTACGAGTAAATATGACACGGCTTTTAAAATTCTAAAACAAAAGTTTCTTAAAAATACAGACCTAATCCATACAGTTTTGGAAACATCAACAATAGAAGATACATATATAACTGTACAACAAGATGTATTACAACACGAAATTGGTGTACAAAATACAAATGAAATTCACTTATATATAAATATGTCCCCAATTCCAGAAGAAGAATTTCAAGACATCAAATTTACCCTAAGAGAACTGAAATTTGCAATAAAACAACAGAACATTAAAAAGGCCCCACGTTAAGATAGGGTAGACGCGATAACTATAAGAAACATGCTAAAGGAATTCCCAGATTTAGTGTTACAAATTTATAATAAATGTTTAAAATTATGCCATTTCCCTGAAGCTTGGAAAAAAGGAATTGTAATTTATTTTAGAAAAAAGAACAAAGACCCATCTCAACATAAATCTTACCGACCAATAACTCTTTTTCCCATGTTGGGCAAAGTTTTAGAAAGGCTGATAAAAATAAGAACGATGACATTTCTAGAAAGTAAATCCATTCTTCAACCAGAACAACATGGTTTTAGAGAGAAAAAAAGTACATTAACAGCTTTACAACAACTAAAATCACTAATCATGGAAAACTTAGATAAATATAAATACTGTGGAATGATCTCAATTGATATTCAGGGAGCATTTGACTCCATTGATTGGCACAAAATTACTGAAATAATAGATGATTCTCCACTTCCAACTTACATAAAGAAGCTCCTAAAAAATTATAACAGTGAGAGATTAATCGGTTTAAATAATTACACATTCATAGAGTGGTTCAGGACACACAAAGGTTGACGCAGGGCTCGTGTTTAGGACCACTATTGTGGTTACTAATAGCCAATTACATAATTACAAGATACAAATTAAAGGCTCTTGGAATTATCGTTTATGCAGATGATTTCGTTGTACTCACTGAAGGCAATACCAGATCATCATTGGAACAAACTGCTAACAGTCGTATAGAAACATTCGTCAATATATGCTCAGAGCTTAATCTAACTATCTCAGAAGAAAAAAAACCCAAGCACTCCTATTTGGAAGGAACCTCCTTATTAATTGAAAGCCAATTTTCAAAATAAAACAGAAATCTTTAAAAATTGTTAAAAATCTACAATATTTAGGAATTATACTAGACCAAAAATTAAAATTTCAATCGCACCTAAGTATTTTAAAATCTAAGATCGCCCAATTTGTTTCGGGCTTGAAAAGTTTCCACAATTACAACAAGGGAATCAGTCCCTTCCTCAAGAAGATCTGGTACCAAACAGTTATTGAAAGACAGATTCTTTATGGCTCAGAATTCTGGTATCCAAACTTGAATTGCCACGGCATCAGAATCCTTAGATCAATTCAGAGAATAGCATTGTTAAACATCGTAAGAACTTACCGAAATATTTCAAATGACGCATTAAATATTTTAACTGGAGTGCCTCCAATTACCATCAAAATACCAAACGAATTCCAAGTCTATGAGATAAAGCAAGGAAACAGATCACTTATCATCAACAATACAATAATATACAATAATCTTATGCAACGGGAAGCAACTTATAAATTTCCAGAATATTACAAGTTGAAAAATATAGAAATTATAGATAACCTGACAGAAAACATAATATTGGAAAATCATCTACAAATTTTCACAGATGGATCATCTATGGGAAATGGAGTGGCAAGTGCATATACAGTCTCTCTTAAAAATAACTTCATCCATGATCATGCAGTAAGACTACACCCAATTAACTCAATTTACCAAGCCGAATTATATGCGATACAGGAAGAAATAGTTTGGTTAATACAATCACAATTTACATCAGCCCTTATTTTGACAGATAGTCGCTCATCCTTAGATGCACTCAAGATAATTTTTCCTCGAAACTCCATAATTTTAAATATCTACAATAGTTTACTACAAAACCCCAATAAATTCATAAAAATAGCGTGGATTAGAGCACATGTAGGCACCACTGGTAACGAGCGAGCAGACCTTCTCGCAAAAAATGCAATTACAGAAGACCATTATGATGACATCTCTGTCTTACCATTTCCAGAATCCATTCTAAAGAGTTATTTTAAAAACAAAATCATCACAGATTGGCAAAATGATTGGACCAACTCAACGAAAGGAAGAGAAGTGTATAAAATTCTTAATAAAGTAGATGTTAAATTTTTATGTATTCAGAAATCAGCAGCTTATTATCTTAGCGGCCATGGAAGCTTCCCAAGCTTTTTATATAAAATTGGTAAAAGAACCACGGATAGATGTCCTTGTGACAAAAACTCTGGAACTCCTATACACTACATCTTCGGTAACTGCCCTCTTATGGAATACCATTTTAACTTCAATAAAAATAAAACATTAAAGAGAAACCTACAACGTTTGCTATTAGACGCTTCCAATTACGAAAAGTTAGATAAAAACTATAATTTCCTAAATAAAAACTTTTCATATATCAAAGAATTATTATAACCTATATAAAATTCTAGATCTATAAATTTTAAAAACTATGTTTTAAAAGACTTAATAGACTAGTGCATATTACAATTGAAAAAATTAAGTACAATATTATTAATTTAAATATCTGTAAATATTTATCTTTAATATTATTATATGTAATCTTATCAGTATATTCATATAGAACTTATATACATGTAATAACTTTGGGCTCACCCAGCAATAAGCAATATTGGGTAGCTCGTGTGATTTTTTTTAAACTTGCTGGGGATTCCGGGTCTTTGGACACTGGGGTTCCTGGTAGATATAGGTTTTCCCCTCATGGACTCATAGGTCCTATGCCGAGAGGTTGGCTGTCCACGAGTGGGAGGTTTCTGTTTCTGTTCTGTTAATTGAATCCGAATATTTAAGAACACACATGTACGTGTTTGCGTGTGTATGTACAAACAGGCCAGATTTGGTTCCATAAGGAAGGTAATCTTTATAATAATAGGCCGATTTAAAGAAATTTTATTTGTAATATTGTATTTAAATTTAAATTAACACTCGCTCGATTCACTCAACCTTGGCGAGTGCATTTTTATCTGGAACCTTATTTCCTATAAAAATGCTTCTTGGTGCAGTTGTTGGTAATCTAAAAGAAAGTATTAAATGTCAAAAATAAATTAAAGTTTTCAATTAAAAACAATTTTTACCTATGTGATTACATCAAACACTCTATTCAGTTACCCGAGTATCACGAGTTTTATACCCTTATTTTTACAATACACTAATAATTGTATGACGTGTATAAAGACAAATAAATGTATCTAAATTTATATATTTACATTATTTTTTTAAATAGCTGATTTTGTATAATATTTAATGCTGTTGCAGAAAAATTTTCATGTCTGTCTTATGTATTTATGTATTATATATGTACCAGATTTGTCGTATTTTGAAATACACACACAAAATGTACGCAATAATTATTTTGTTGTACGATAAAACATAATTATATAAATAACAAAATATTAAATATGCAGTTTTCCTTTTTATTTTCTGTTGACCCTTTAAAATTAGAAAAGTAGAAGAATTTCATCTTCATTTCTATTCTTTTCAGTAAAGATATATGCTGATTGGATCGTTTGTTTAAATCAGAATAATGTTTCCGAATTCCCGTTTGTGTTCTTGCTTCATTAGGTATAGTTTAACTGCAATTTTCCAACATCAGTTGTTTTTGTATTTGTTCCTAGACAGTTTACATTCTAAAAAAAAAAATCATTTTTGTTTTTTTTTGTTTCTTACAAAACTTCTAAAATCAGTCTGCATTTTATGTGTATTTTAAATGCTATTTTCAATGACGATATTTACATTTTTAAACTGAATATTTTAGCTGAATTTTAATAATTCACTTTAAAATTTCAACATGCTTATACATAATAATAAAAATTTTAAAAAACAAAAATCCTATACTATAAAATAAAAATAAAGTAAATAATGTCTCATAGTAAGAGAAAAAATGTATATTTATTATAACTTTTTAATATTTATTTTGCTTGTTGGCGAAAGTTTTGATTTTAATTTATATTTTAATTTACTTCTAATATTTCTGTTTTCTATAATAATTTTTCTTTAAAATTAAATGAAACACAGATCTATTTGGAAAATGCATATCTGCTAAAAAGGATTAGATACGAACTTTACATGCAAGGTTTAAAGATTCAATATCATTGTGCATGCGCAGGATTCATAGGTTTTAAGGGATTTGAATACCAGTTATTTAAGAAAGAAATGTGTAAATATATAACAAATTATCACACCTTCTAATAATATATTTCTTTTAATTGCTAAATGTGTAAAATAAAAACGTTTTAAACATTAATAAAAGTTTGATTAGACTATTTACATGTTTCGGATCCATCTAAACCAATATCAAAATAAATAAGACTTTTCTACAGTTACAGGATATATGATGTAATGATTTGAACATCTAAATGAATTTCGATGAAAGTAAGGTACTTTTTTCCTCCAATCTATACTATCCCTCCGTTATAAGAGAAACCATACAGATTGTAACCCGTAAACATTCAATATGTAACGATGCAGCATCATTTAACTTACCAAAATTATAACTACAATAAGTACTCTATGATTACTAACATGGAAATAAACATAAGAAAATGTAATAACGTGCGTATTCTGGAAGAGTACGGCAAAAATCGAATGATGCGTTTCAAATCATTCCATCATACATCGTGCAATTGTAGAACATTATTATTTTTTTTGGTAGTGGCTTTGATGGAACCGAAACATATAATAATAAACACCTCTAATAAACCTTTTTTTAATGTTTATAAAGTTTTTATTTTACACATTTTAGTAAATACAAGGAAGAAATGTTTGCCTTATTTAATGAAGAAATTAAGGGTATTAAATATGGCGACAATTACTTTACTAAAAACCTGGTGTTCAAATCTCCTAGTGTGGACTATAAACATGTAATTATTAGTTTTAATTTGTTATATTTCATACAAATATTGTTTTTATACAATTATATATACTATTATATAAATAGAGAACGCTGACTGACTGACTGATTCATCAACGCCTAGCTAAAACGATCACGAAATTTGGATAGTACATTGCTGTTAGGATCTAGTCAAGCAATATAAAAAAAAAAAAAAAATCCGAAAATCCCCCCCCCCCCCCGAAAGGATAAAAGGGGATGTCGAAAGTTTTAGGTTATTTCACCATATCTCATTTTACCATATCCTTAACAACTTTGTGGTAAAACAGTTTTTTTCGTTTAACATGTTATCCGCATTTTGGTGTTGCAATGAATAGGATCATTTTTTGCGTACTGAGAAAGAGGTTGTCCCAGGAAGTTCCTTATATGGGCCTGGTATAGATGATTGAAAATTATAAATTCAAAATTGTGACTGTTATCTATGTTTGTTTAAAAACGTTGTAAAATTTTAAAACTGTTTTACAAATCGGTACCAGGTAGATTGGATAGACCGTTTCGGTTGAAATTAATATGCCTTAATATTGATTTTCTGTTTATTTAAGGTTCTTTACATTTATCCTTTTTTAATGCAGAATATATCTTTTAACTTAACTTTTTTCTGATTTCTGTTAATGCTTCATTTATCTTTTATTTTAATCTTAAATTGAGATTAAAATTCTTATCACACTATCAAATTTTCAAACTGAATTATGTTAAATTATTTGAATTATAAGCATTGTTGCCACAGTACTCTTGAAGAATAATTTTAAATTATTTACAAGAAAACCTATGAATCTATATTATAAAAAAACGTTTATATCAGTAACGCTGTTATCATATAGATGGCGTCAACGTAGTGAGCAATAAACTTTGCTTTTATGGGAAATTCATTAAATTCCAAATATGGAACGATTTCAATTTTTATACCGTTCAAATAGAAAAACAAAATGTTGTTTCAACTACAATTTGTTTGAAAACTGGATTTCACTTTCGGATGTTTTATAGTTTTAAAGTAATTTTTAAACCTGATTAAAAAAATCCATTTCTTTCACAGGCAGTCCGCTTACAGAAGATAAACCCATTTAAATTTATATAAATATTTCAGCATTTGTTTCCAGATAATATTCCATAGCGGAATTAAAACTTCATCAATAAAATAAATAAATAAATAAAATAAAATAAATAAATAAATAAAATAAATAAATAAATAGTATAATATAAACAAATCACAAATTTAACAGATATATAATTCCTTAAAAACTGAAATAATCTAAACGAAAAGTTCTTCGCGTTTTCCTAGGCTATAATCACTGACATGATGATAATACAAAGGAGCTCTTTTAATAATTTTTTGATATTTTTCAAGCAAAAATGCTTTATGGAGATGTTAGTGGACAATGTAAAAAATATTTTAAATATAAATAAATAAATAATTATATACATATTAGAATTTTCAAAAGAAAACTTTTTTTCCTATGTTTAGTACACCAAACAGTTTTTCCCTTTAACCTTGAAAGACCTGCTTATGTCCCATAGTTTACATAATGCATAAAATGTGGACGGCTTCAAAATATTTATTTTACATGTGTAAAATTACATTATATATATATAATCCCATTGAGTTATCTTAAATTTAGGATACGGAAATATAAATAAATAAATTTTAAAATTTACGATTTCGAATTGAATATATCTTGAAAACAAGAGAAGAAATAAGTTTGAAATGCACAAAAAAATCACAAGCACAAAAAGAAATCGGATTTTTTTGTTTTGAGTAAAATCTTGAAAAAGAAGATTTAGTGGATTTCACTACTAAGACACTATTGGAATTTATCACACGACTTCAAACTGAAAAAAAACTTCACAAATTTGTTTGTAACAGTTATCAAACCAGCACGTTGCTTTCAAGAGTTTGTTTTTAATGTATAGAAAGTTCTGGAATACTATCCTTTGAGAATACAAAATAAAGTTTTCTTTTATTTTTCTTTAGAAAAGTAGAAAACAAAAATATTGAAAAATATTTTAAATAGTATATTCAATTTTCTTTTTTCTACTGTAATTGTAATAAATATCAAAATTAATGATGATTTAAATATATTTCTGTTAAACTAAGTCACTTAAATTTTAGATATTCTATTAATAATGTAGTTTCAATGACTTTATGCTACACTGTTACATTTTCATTAGTTACTCACAAATAAATTTATGCTACACTGTTACATTTTCATTAGTTACTCACCAATAATTTTTTTTATTTATTTATTATTATATGATTTGAGTAGAGTATTTGTCTATATAGCAAATCAATCTATTTTAAATCATGGTAATAAAGTTTTATAATTGATGATATTGAAAATATTTTTTCGTTTGAGAGACGTTGGCACAATTCAGATATATTTACGATTACAAGTATAGAAAAAATGGTCTTATTAAGAAAAAAATAAAAATAAAAACATTCTCATGTTTCATTTAATGAATAACATCCTATTAGGCGTTTGCTTATATTTATTCCCGATATTGTTCAATGTGAAAAGGTAGCTTTGCTTGAATTTTTGCTGAAATTATAAAATTCTCATATAATTTATAATGGACATGTGTAGTAAAATACACTTCGCAGAATACCATTTGAACAAACAAGTTGGAAGTGATTTCACATCATTATATTACACATTTGAAATGTTTTAATATTTTTGAAACAAAAAACGTATTTTTAAATTAAAAAATATGTGAGATGTATTAAAATGCAGAATTTGAATTTGGTTTTACTGAAATTACCGAAAATATCCTATAATTTTAAACTGTTTTCCAAATCAGAAAATCTTTTTAATGGTTTTATTTTCGAATTTCCATTCGTGTATACTTTGTCTAGATATTTGACGTATGCAAATTAGTATTTATTATTTGAACAAAACAAGCAGCTGTCAAACATATCTTTTTTAATAAAAATAACAAAAATAAATAGTTTCGGGAAAATAAATAGATTATACTTTTGGAAATGTAACTTTTTTTTTTTTTACGGTTCTTTACGAAAGGGGCTTATTATTATAAACATATGTTTAAACAATTTGTTGGATTATGGGTCATTTCCTTCTTTTGTATGTTTATTTGTTGCTCATTTTTCGCGTTATTGAATATTCATTAATATTCATTAATATTCATTTCATCAGCTTATAGTTTTTGTGGCTTTATCCATATTTTAGATTATTTATGTATGATACAAATGCAACTAATATAACAGAGTTACTTTTAAAATAACATCAGTAAAGAAAACTCTACAGAATAATTGATATTAAACAGTTCTTTACAGGAATTTATTACCCAGTTAAAAGTTATTTAAGACAGTTTCAAAATGCATGGGATTCAAAATTCATGGTACAAACATTAAGATTTGGTACAGGACACTGTAACAAACAATTTTTATATTGGAAAGAATGGTTAGAAATCTATTTCTATAGTCAAATATACAGGGCGTCTCACTCCAATCCCAAGTCGTGTTCCCGTTCATAACTTTAATAGTAGTGAAGATAATTTAACGGAATCCTTACAATATGTTTACAATTCATACAAAGATGAGTCTGTCACAATTTGTTTTAAATATCTTCACTATTGTTAAAGTTATGAACGAAAACGCGACATCGGATTGAAGTGGGCCGCCCTATAATTTTCACTAAATAAAAGTATTTTTCTTTCTGGTTTCCTATACAATAAATGATTTTTACCATAGATTGGTACAGGAAACTGTCTACAATTCATTCAAGACATTGATTATATGATGGCTGCAATTGAAGTTGCATAAATCTTTTTAATGCACAGAAAATATATCATTTTTGCATAATAATATTACCATTAAGATTTTCAATAATTTTTTATTGTTTTATCTAAAAGAGAAAAGGGAACAGAAAAAAGAATTGTTGTTTTATGAAAAATCTTTACTATTACTACCTTCATTAAATTTCGTCGCAATTAGTTTAGTTTGAAACTACATTTCGAACAAATCTTATTTATTCAAATTCAAAGAAGAATTACCCAAATTTATTTTCGAAAGAATTAAGAGATTTTTTTAAATGAAAACAAATGCGTAGTTTGTACCTTTTTTAAAAAGTACGGTGGTGATTAAAAATCATACCATTTTACGTCAAATTATTTGAAATTGCAAAAATGCAGCTTAAAAATGAAAGATCTGTCACGATATTTAATAATTAGGTAATGTTTTTGTTAAAATTAAATATACTTTGCAGAAAAACTTTAAAATATTTTATAAAAATGTAACGAAAAGTAAAATACTTTAATTATATATTTATGGCTGTAATTTCAGTTTTTTTCTTTGTACTTTTTGCAGTAATTATTATTTGACAACTACGAAAATTAAAAAAGTTCTTTAATAAGTTATAATTAAATTTCGAGTTTTTCAAAAATATTCGTCGTTCAAAAATTAATATGTGGGATTGTTTTTATTATTCAATAGATAAGTAATTTAAATTTAAAAATGAAAAAAAAACCACTTTTTGTCTTTTCCTATATTAGTGGAAAATGAATGGAATTTAAAAAATAAATTAAGTGAATATTTGTGTTAACGATTTTAGCACAAGTGCGAAATGTGATACAATTACTACTTTAACCATTTCACATTAAACAAAAATAAAGAAAATGCTTTATAATATTCGATATTATTAAGTTTTCTTGTTAATTTCAAACTTAAATAAAATTGGATAATATATCAGATTTTCACTGACTATACTTTTAGTGATGTACTAAACGATGTCACAAAGTATTTATTAAAAATGTAATTGTAACTAGAAAATATTATAATGGAAATGTAGCGTGGTATAACCAAACAATAAATGTAAATAGTAAAATAATAAAATATATTAATTTTTTATATAAATAAAGTTTTCACAGACCTTGACAAAGACCCTTGGCCTGTCATATCCTTAGTTTGTAGTGGGTCGTTAAATTTGATTAAAACATTTTTTAAAATTATTATTCAATGTTGTGTAAACATAATCTCAAGTTAAATTTCATAGGATAGCCTTGTTTGTTTATAGACAAGCTTATTAATAATTTTAAACGTTGAAAAACGTTGAATGTTTTATCTGTTTAAAACTTTTTATAATAACTTCGCAAGAGTGGTGACTGTAAAGACGAAACCATAAGTTCCGTGGACAAGATAAACAGGAACGAAAAATCCTGAGTCAATCGTGAATTATGAAACACTTTCCAACACATCCAGATAAGTGTAACAAAACTTCATCATTAAATATGGTGAAAGAAGATGTGTAAGGAACAGTATAGAAAATATATAACACATTTAAAAGTCCAGTTTTAGCATGTACCATAGTAAAAAATATAGTCCAATTATTTTCTGAAGCCATGTATATGATCTATAGATTTGGATATATACTACATAGCATGATAAAATTTAGTTCATTATAAAATTTAGTTCATTATAAAATTCACATATAACAATTTTCGCCAATCGATAGAAATTCACTCGAAATCTATTGTACAACTCTGTATATTCGCTAAAGATTTTTGACCACACCCCATATTGAGCTAAAATTTAATTCAGGTAAAAAAAACGCGCAAGGCAACTTAAAACAAATTGCCAGCAAATATCAACCATAAAATACAATGTACCTTGTTCTTTGCGTACCCCTGCATATGAAAATATTTATTTTCCACAAAGTTCTATAGGTTTATTAACTATAGTTCAGCAGGAAAATTCATAACAAAATTAAAAACTACCCTAGGCAATTCATTCCCATAGTCTGTAATACTTACGAAATTCTTTTTGTAGCCCTGTATATGGTCAACCGAGTTTATACGCACCACGTACTATGATAAAATTTAGTTAAACTTAAAAACTCAAACCATTGTTGAAAGCACAATTATCACACATAGACTGTAATTATTATACATAGACTGTGATTATTGCACGTATAATGTAATCGATATATTTACCGATATATTTTGTGTGTCCCTGTAAATGAACGATAAACGCAATGCCCACCATATGTTTAAGTGAGCAATTTATACTGCACTTAAGTAATGCATATAAATATCATTATGTTTGAAATAGTGAAACATCATTAAATTGCACTGCAAATGATTTTTTCCCGTAAAAGAATGTGCCACTTTTGTGCGATCCTATAAATGAATAATAAATTCTTTGCATCCCATATTCTACAAAAAGCATTGTTTAGTGCGCATCATAATTGTATATCAATTTTATCATATTTCAAATGGTGTAGCATCATCAAAATGCACTTGAAACGATTTTTTCCCATTGACTGCAATGTAACGGAATGATTTTGACTGGCCCTGTAAAAAAAGCATAAGTGCTACACACTTCATTTTGAATTGGAATCAGGCTATAGTAAACGACTATAACATATACAAATTTCAGGGCAATCGGACTATATTTACGCGAGTTCGAGCACGAATGGTCGGCCTGACGGCAGACGGCCAGACAAACCGAAGTCATAAACACTTTTCAACTAGGTTGGAAAGTGTTAAAAAAGGACAAATACATAAAAGAGAAAAATTAATTAGATCAACATGTGAGATTAGATACACAAAATTTAATTCAGTAACATCATTTAATTTAGTTTAGTATTTAGTTTGTTTCTATTAACTTACGAAACGGAAAATTAGGAATGTGATCATCTATTCCATAAACATATCAGCAACGTAAAGTAAACATACATAATTAATCGAATATTTCTTACTGTGTGAAAATTTTTTTTAACGTTAGATTATTCAAAGCAATATACCAATAATTGTTTTATACTAATTTGATATATTTCTGACAATTTAGCACTGAAAATTTACGTTAGTGGGAGCATGAACCATACAGACGCAAAATTACTTTTAAAAAAAAAGAAAATCCAGTATTATATGTATTTTAATAATAATACTTCATTTTTATTTCAAATTATTATCGATATTTATTATTTTTGGTTGCTGTAAAATAAATATATTTTAAAACTTTTTTGTTTAATAAATAGTAATTGAGATGTACTAATTTAGTCGTTGTTAATGCATTTTATAATAAAAATTTTAAACAAATAACCTTTAGACAAATTGAAACGGAAATTATCCAACTTTTCAAACTAATTAACACGCTTTTAAATATGAATACTTTTTAGATATAAAGATTTTTTCATTTAACAACATTTTTAATAAACGAATAATTTAAACAAAACTTTTTTTTAAAAAACAATTTTTAATTGCTAAATTTATGGTTTGTTAAGACATATATAATACACGATATTTAATATCAATAATTAAATATAATAAAAAAACAAGTTAAATTTCAGAACAAAAATATTTAAAATCATTTACAAAAGTATAATATAATAGATAGCATTTTAATTAATCTTAGTATGATATTTCTAGCTAAAACATTTTAGTTTATTTTCTCTATACATTTTTGGCCGTAAATAATATTGTTTAAAATCTGTCAGCTGTCAATAATAATAAAAAAAAATATATTTTAAGTAAAAGTGATGCTGGAATTTTAAGTATTGAATTTGAAAAAATTTCATTTGCTTGAGAAATAAATTTGTAGATTTTCTTTCATTATTTAAAACTTAAATAATTTAACTTTACATTATTAAAGAATTTTTACTGTATATATTTCTTAAAATTTAAAAATAACCGACTGGAAATAAAATAAAAAAACATCGTACAAAATTTGGTATAATTTTCACTTAAAGCATTTAATTTTACACAAAAAACAAGAAAATACTTTTAAATATTTGAGATTATACATTCATAATAGAATCCAATTCAAAATTATTTAATCTTGTCTCTAAATTATTTAATAATGTCTTCATTTTCTGTTTCACTGTTTATTTCTATACTTACTGTTTCTGACAGGTGCTCTAAAATGTTTGCTGCTGACTGAAGTCCATCCTTTCTTCTTCTTAAAATGAACAGTGAGATTTATTACAGGACCTTCGACTTCTGCATTGATGAATCTTCTTGCTGTCCCTCAACTTTTCTATATGCTTCTTCTGTGTACTTCTTAAGTGAATGTAAATTCTCTTTCATTTTGTCTTACCTCGCAGTAATGATTTTTATTCGGAGGTCTTCCATATTTATTATTCTGATCAGTAGATTCACTCGTTTATTTTGAATTACCTTATTTGCTTTTGCGCACTCGCCTTCTTTGAATATCTTCAATACCTCTTCAAACAAATCTGAATTTCATATTTTGATTCGTAAAATCAGAAATAATATCATCAATGTTCTCATGTAAGTAGCTGGATTACTTCTAATAGATTCGTGGTTCTCTTCAAAGCAAAATAAAGAGGTAGCACAGTTATGAATCGATTTAGCAGTCTGAAATTTCAAAAATACACACACTATTAGCTTCAGAAATACAAAACACCTAATACTAAAACTTGTTTCCAATTACCTTACGTAACGAAACTTCCGGGTTAATTGTAAACAAAGAACTGTGGATAAAAAAAAACCCACACATTGCGCAGAAAGACTATAATAATGATTGTCGACAAGTGAAAATTTACAATTTACCACCAGAGTGCGTGTGTAAAAGATAAACATAAGAAAAGACAAAACATCTCTTAACAGATTTTTCTGATAACACTATTATCAATCATCAACAAAACTAAAAAAATAACGCTAGAAATGGCGAGAACAGCTGAGATTCATTCCTCTTCTATCTTCTCAAATTTTACTATCATCTTAGTTCGACATGTCTCTGATCGATTGCTCTGTGGCAACTATTCTCATTTATCCCCTGTATTGATTTACTCGACTAACCCTACGGTTACAAGTCTTTTTGATACAGTAATGATTAAATCACATATATTAAATAATTTACAGCTGCAAAATTTGCGCTTCCAATAATTTAAATTAAAGATCTGTTATGTTGTTCTATAAGAAATTGGATCACATATCTGTTTTTTGTGCAATCAACTTTGAGACTAATAGTTGGTCTCTTGAAATTAATTTTTTCGGTGCCATGACAAACCAAGTACAAGGTTGAAAATGTTAGTAACAAATGGTGCTAATCTTCGAAGGATTCTTATGAGTTCCTATCAGAAAGAACCCATTAACTTTAACACCAAATGTCTATGGATAATTATTACGAACATAATCTATTTTACATCTAAAAACTTCATTTAATGGTCATCTTTTTAAGAAATTAGAGATGAATTTCAGAATAATTCCTCCTGAATCCTATTGCAAAATGTAAAATAAATTAAAGTATTGTAATTCATTTTAATCATCTAGTTCTATATAGTTACTATTTTATTTTATTCGGACTTTATGCAATAATATATTTTTTTTAAACCGTTAGATTGCAAAAAAAGAACCACATATAAAAAGATTCTTACTAAGCAAAATTGAGGTTCCAATTTTTAACCACATATTTAAAAAAATTTTCCTTTTTTAGAAAATAACATATGACTTTTCTGTCTTTCTTTGATAATTATATAATTTGAATTTTAAATTGTTAATTTGCGAATAAAAACTTTTAATAATTAACTGTATCACGAGCCGCACTAAGTTCCATCTAGAACAAATTAAAAAAAAAATCTATTCTAAATAAATTTAGAGAATTTACTGAATCGTTTGTTTTTGTAAATTAGTGTAGTTGAAAATGACAGTTAAGAGCTTTCTTAATGATTAAAACACGTAATATTTTTTTTTTAATTTGCAGCTCCGAAATTTAGGTTTCAAACTGAAATATCTGTCACGACATTACGATCACCTACCATTGTTTTAAGAAATGAAAGGTACCTATCAGAAGAATTTGCTGTTAAGTAATTCTTAGAAATATAACATAAGTTAAAATATTTCAATGATTTTTTTTAATATATTTCTAGCAGTCGCTATTATCTCATTTCCCTCTGAACTTTATACAGTAATTTTTATTCTTTAATATCTGTCAATTTCCAAAAATCAATTAAAATAAAAAAAAAAGTCCTTATTAAGCAGAATTAAAGTTTCGCGTTTATTTTTTAAAATATTATTTTTCTTCACTATAGATTTTCATTCATTATTTCACAGTTAATTTTTTGTACTTTGAAATATTAAATCAATTTTATGCTTTCTGTTCCTGTTATTTAAAATAATGTATGGAATTCAAAAAGAATCTTAAATCGCAACATTTTTACATCCGTTTGCAAATTCTTATTTCCATTTTTTTTAAACATGCCGAAAATTTCCCAGTTTGCCATCTTACAGCAGCAAAAATAAAAATTTTGTGGTCCCGGTGAAAGAAGAGGTCTGATTGGTTGGTTGAGATCCTCGCATCAGGGTTCAGATGCAGTCAAAAATGAACATTTATATGATGTGTGCCATGTTCAGATAAAAATATCGCATTTCTGCGATATTTAATGACTTTTTAATTAATTTCTAGGCTTATGTTCAAAATATTAAATTCTGATTATCAAGTGCACCAGGACATGTATTGGACTATCCTGACCTATATTTTCAGATTTCTAGGTGCGCTAGATTTTCCTAGCCTTCGCCGACTTACAGACACACGGACACACAGAGCGAAACTTTCTTTTATTAGTATCGATAATATGTATGCATTACCCCAATTAAACATTTTTTAGTTTCTTATCACATTATTAAGCTGAATACAATAGAGTCATTTACGTTTAAATCTAATATGATTATTTCATCGGAATTAATAAAATACTTATATCAGTAAATGACAAAGATGAAATTTAGATTATTTCTCCGTTCACATTCATTAAATATATAAAGCAATCTTTGTAACATATTATTTTGAATCCGGGGTGGAAACTATTTTAGTTACAAATAAAACTTGATAACTTCTTCATAGACTAATAAATTTAATATTTACAACATATTTACATGTTACTATTTACAAAATAACTCCTTTAATTTAATATTACGGCTTAGCTCAGATGTCTTGTCGGCAACAACTCTGTAAACATTTTTCTCTTCTGGTAAAATCTAATTTACTCAGCTTGACAGTTCTTTTGAAAGAAAAAAAAAAAAAAGGAGAGAAAATATGATGGAGTGAGTATAGTTCGAGTGTTACACTCTTCCCCTCACACTGCATTACTGCTCCCTCAGATGCAGTGTGCATTTCCTGGGTGGATTCCTTCGGAATGATTTCTGGTGACTAAATACCTGTGTTGTTCTCGCGTTTTTTTTAACCTTTAGTAAATATTTGCTGGCTGGGCGTCTGACGTTTCCAGGGTCTGCTCTTGGACGAATGAAGCCTTTAGAACATCCACTATCTTCCTGCTTGTAAGGATACAAAGCTGATATATGATAATTTCCTAAGGGAGAAAAAGGGTTTTCTTTAGTAGGAATGGTATAAGAAGTAGGAGATCTTTGTTTTAAAATAGGGGCCATCGCGACGGGGCATGAATTTAGCTGTTTTGTTATTTTTCCTTTGGCTAATGGGATGCAAAGTAACTCAAACATGATCGCTTGATTTGTATTGTTCAAAAGCTTTTAAATGTTTGTCGGCATAATATTTATGCTTATCTTGGCTTTGTTCTATGCGATCTCTTATCTGCATAGTAATTTTAGCAAATTTTTGTAAATAAGGGGTTATTTCCGGTATGAAATTATCATTCGCAATTACAGGACGTAAGTCATGAGCAACATCATCGGAGGTACGTAATTCACGACCGAACATTAAATATGCAGCTGTGTGACCTGTGGAACTACATCTTGCAGTATTAAGGGCAAAACGGATTACTGGTAATTTATCACTCCAAGTTGTATGATCCTCTCCAACTAGCATCGCTAAGCGGGGTTTTAGATCTCGGATTTTTCTTTCAACCAGATTTGCTTAAGGGTGGTACACCGGAGTTAAACTTTGATCTATCTTTAAGAGAAAACAAACTTGTTGCATCACAGCACTGATGAATTGCGGACCATTGTCGCTAATGATTTTTATTAGAAAACCATATCTTAAATACACTTCCTCAATTAAGGTAACAGCGCATTCCGTGGCTGTTGCGTTATTTAATGCGAAAAGTTCTACCCATTTAGTGCTACAGTCTTCAATTATAAAATTCCACTTTTTATCATCTGCTGTTTCTGCAAGGGTCCAAATAAGTCTATTGAGAGGGTCACAAATCTTTGACTATGGACAGGTGTTTGTAAAAGTCCAGCAGGTTTTTGGTTACTCGCTTTATAACGAATACAGTCTGCACAATTTTTAACATAATCTGCGATATCTTTTCTCATGCCAGTCCAGTAATATCTTTGGGATACTCTGTAATAGGTTCCCTCGGCTCCATAATGGCCTGTGGTTGGTTAATCATGGTAATTCTTCAAGACTTCTTTCTGTTCTTGAACAGGAACAAACAATTGGGCTTCTTCTGAATCTGATTCTGGAGAGTAACGATATAGGACTTATAATGATGTTAATTTGTTGAAGATAGTTTATGTTTTCATTGGTTGTGAGATTAACGAAATATCCAGGTTTTTGTTTGATGGGAAAAGAAAAACTCCAGTATCCGGTATAACTTCAGGATTTTATTCAGTAAACATAAGATGATCGAAGGCAGAAGAGGGTAAACAAGAAAGGCCGCTCTTAAGCAGTCATAATTATGCGGAGACAGAAAGCGAAGTGAGTTGTTTCCACGATACAAGTTGGAATTGCACTGACAATAATCTCGCCAAAATAGGGTTGTTACAGAGTGTCTAGGCGTAAATACTTTCAGATGAAGCTGCCGCATAACTAATGGTATTTAGCAAGCCGGGTTGCTAGATTTTTTCAAAAGGACGAATTTTGTTTAAAAAATTAATATCGCCACGGCGATTATAACCGACAAATATCTTTCTCATGAGAACGGATTTTCGAGAGACAAAACATTATATGCTTTTAACAATGAGAATATATTTTTAGACATGGGTGTGAGGGATTGAGTTCTTACCACTACCATATAAGGCTTGCATTTGGGCCAAATGGAAGATTCACATAACTTTTGTGGCCACAAAAATGCGCTATGCACATATTGTGTTATAAGCTTGGTTACGGAAAGTAAAATTACGAAAAGGCATCTGTGCTGATTTAATTCTTTTCTTTTTTTTTAATCGAAAAGCCGTGAGATATTAGTGATCGAGCATAAGTGAAAATGAAAAAGGGAAAGGGTATAAATTACAGCGGGCTTATTGTTTGAAGTTAAAGATAACACGATTAGATTTTGACAAAGGAAGGGGGAAAAATATAAATTAAATAAAGGATAGGGTTTGTTAAAACTTAATATATGATTCTCATATCATATATTTCCCCCGTTTGCTCAGATAAAAGAATAATTTGTTAGGGTTTAAATTTCAGGCATGCTCCGTCTGAAAGTTTACATATAATCAATGCACAATATAAGAAAAAATATAAACACATACAAATATCAAAAATGAAAATGAAAATGGAAATGAAAATGGAAATGGTATACCAAAATTTTTGCTACTGGTCATCATAGTGTACACACTAGTTTATTACTTGAGTCCATGGCTTCATAAGAGTTTTGTTTTGTAGAAGTAGATGTTGTTGTTATTTTCGCTGTTCCGGAACATATAGCAGTTTAATTACTCTACATATATATAGTGATGACCAAAATATGACCAGAAAAGTTGCATTATCATCTACTAATGTTTATTTTAATGATAACTGGTCGTGAGCATGCTAAATGAATTTAAAATGTTCATAACTCTGAACATATAAGCTTATGTTAAGTTGCAACTATAATACAATAAAATTTCTTTGTTCGAACATAATGCAAAATAATGATATATGTAATCTTGCATCAAATAAACATGAAATATATAAATGCAAATACAAAATATAAAAACAAGATACCGTCACAGTTACATTAACAGTTACACATGTGTAAAAAATGAAATACAAAATAATGACGATAAAAAAATGAATACAATTTGGGTTTAAAATAGTAAAAATTTGTGCATTCGCACAGGACAGGATAGGGAAAGTGACGCACGATCCAAAAAAAATTCCTGCCCTAAATCTTGTCTAAGGACAAGTGTGATGGCGCAAGTTTAGGACTATTGCCTTATTTGTGGAGGGAATATTTAGGGCGAGGTCCACATTGTTGACACAACATAGACCCCGTTGCTCCCGCAGCAGTAATGCAACAAACTGAGGAGCAGTCTCGTATACTCATTTTGACAGGGGATTTAAGGTGAATTGGAATACCAATTCGAATGTGTCTCTCATTACAATGGGGTGGAAGATCCTAAGGGCAATAATTTTGAACAGATCACCACTCCGAAAGGGAATAATTAGAAAAATAAAAATATATACACCTAGTGTATGTCCAATAAAAGTCAATCCTAGAGTAATGAGAGAGAGTTTTGTCAAGTTCGGTAAAATGTTAAGTCATGAGGTAACATATTTACTTAATTAGTATTATTAAAATTTAAAAAAAAACTGACCTTAAGAGAAAAAAATTTTAGTTCAATTAATGTTACTATAATTATGTTTATAACTATTTATGAGATTAAAAAAAATCTGACGACAAAAGTTAAGATTTTTTTTTTTTTTTAATGTGTATATGCGCAAACACCCCATAAACATAAAAGATAATGTTCACAACAAGATTGCCATATCTGCCATTCCCTTGATGAAACAAACTTGGACCAGCCGAGAACTTTCACAAGGAAACATCAAATATAACATCAGTATATTGTGTACATCAATATACACAAGTGTGAACAAAACCAAAAATTCGCACAAAATACAACAATTATAAAATTATACGCTATTTTCTAGGTCTTAAATTATAACGTGTTGAATAAGTTGGAGAGTTAATATTATTGTAACCATCATGACTTGTAAGTAAGTGATCGCTTCTTGGTGGAGCGATTATTAACCTATCAATGTGTACTCTAAAAGCAGAGTCATCAGGTGCATGTAAGCGTTTGATTGAAACAGAGACAGGTGAATATTTGTGTATAACAATGTAAGGTCCAGAATATTTTGGTTTGAACTTATCTACTGATTTTAAATACACAATATCTTTATTCATAATTTTTCTTAGTTTAGCACGTTTTTGAAAATGATCATTTCTTTTGTTTTGAGAGTCTTTGATGTTATTGTCGACCCTGTATCCAGAAGTAAAATTGTGTCTGTTCTTGCTATAGAGGCCTTTATAAGGGGGAGTGTTGGGGAACTATTATTCACATTTGAAATAACCTCAACTTTCTTTTCGTCACTTGATGATGCAGTTTGCGATGAACTTTCAGTTGATCTGTGCACTGTTTGTGACGACCCATTCCTGGTCATTTTTATGTTTGTTGTGGTCTGTGAAGCGACCGAATTGACTAGTCTTTCCTTAGAAATTTTTGGAAGAGTTTCATCAAACGGCCATGGGAATGTAGGGCAAGTTGCTGATGTTAAAATGTTTTCCTGAGATGCAAAGCCATCAGCTAAATTACATCTCCTTAATAGTTTAAAGATTCCCCTTTCTGATTACTTTTTTTACGAAAATTTGGATTGAATTTGTAATTTTTATATCCACCTCTATTCGCATTAGATCTTCTCCATTTAAAACAAAATTTTGCAGTGTGGCCACGTTTCAAACACAACTGACAAGTGGGTGGAGAATTCGAATTTTTTTGTTTATTAGTGCGGTAATAGCTATGACCAGTGTGTCTTTTTTTGAAGTCTTTTTTATACTGATTATGCGAGTTTTGTGGGCGAGAGGGTTGATTATGAGAGTTATTTTTGTCCTCGCTACCTGTTAACGACAAAGCGTTAATTTTTTCATTTAGTGATTTCAACTGCAGGGCGATCGAGTCTGTGGAGCTAGATGATGCGCAGGGCTGCAATATTTTCTCATTCTGCATGATCTCTTGTAAATCTTGTGCCCTATCTACCGCTTGTTTATAACTTGATATTCCCTCCTCTTGTATTTTAACCCTTAAATTTGAAGGAATTGCTGAAATAAACTTAGTAAATTTTATATTATCAAGGGCTGTTCTATCTGTTATAGTGTCATGTACTCGAGCAGTGAGTGTGTTTATACGATGCGCTAAGTTTCTAATCGATTCCTCTGGCAATAATAATAGATTATTGAATTCAACCAGTGCTGCAGTTTTACTCGGGGGAGCGAAAAATGCTCTGAATTCTTTCTCGACGAAATCCAAATCATTAGATTTATATATTTCAGGGTTTTGCGTAAAAAAGGTTAATGCTGGGCCTGTGAGTTTCCCACCCAGAAATTGAATTGCTTCTTCGTGCTTCCATTTTTGTATACGGGCCAATGTTCTTAACTGATTAAAAAAGAACTCTAACAAGGTGGGTTCACCATCAAAATTGGTCACTTTAAAAGTTAGTTTGCTGGCCATGTTTGGCTAACGAGTGAGCAAATATAAATATTTTGTTTGCAATAAATTATTAGCTAAATAAATCTTTACCTTAAAAAATTAAAAAATTCAGGTGTTGAAAATTTTGTTTACCTAAAATATTCACAGTAACTTACCAGAAAATATTTTACCGCAAAAATTACTTACAAGCAAAATATATATATAATAAATGAATAAATAAATGAATGCAATCTCTCTTTTTTTATGAAAAAGAAAAAAAAAACACAAGAACAAAATACCTATATCTCCAGAATGAACAATTATTCACACCAAAAATATATTATCTTTCCTTTTTATTATTATCCATCTATATATATATATATATATTTTTTTAATTCTTAACCAAGAGATATCTTAATTTTCAAAAGAAGGACAATTTGGAAAAATATCTGTAAAGACATAAATAAATTAATCACTCATTCTGCAGACTGCAATACTCATTGTGGCAGAGAAATAAAAAGTAATATGAACTTTATATAGAAAAATTATGTCTGCCTTATTATAAATCAAAATTTTTATGCAATATATTAAATAAAATTTCAGTCATAAAAGAAATGTGTTATCTAGGCAAACCTTCGAGAGATAATAAGAATTATATTATACCTTTCATTATAAATATTGTTTCTTCTAAATATATAAGCCTTTATAAAAATATTAAAAGAAATGCATATAGAATTATCATTTCTACTTTCAAAATAATAATAAGTTCAATATTTGAAAAAGTGTCATAGGAAAATATTTTTTTGAAATACACAATAATATTCAAAAATTCTCTTATTCACTTATTCTTTATTAAAAATTTCTCCTGTGAATGTTTAATTTAATAATTTTTTTTTTTTTTTTTTTTTTTTTTTTACATACAGAATATATTTACCAACTTACCTATAACTGGCAAGAAAATTGATATTGAAAACAGAAAGAAATTTAAATTGTTTAATGATTACTATATAAATCATTATTAAAGCATATCTTAGTGACCATTAAAAAAAAACTTTTTTTGTTTGTTTTTTTTAAAACAATGTATCAACACATTAAAAAATATAAAACTCTTACCTGTAGCATAAGAAAAAAATAATCCATTATATTGTTATAATATTATTTAAAAAAGACTACTTTATCTATGAAAGAAAAATTATGCAAAGGTCCTCTTTTTAAAAAAACAAACAGATGATGAAGTAATATTGTTGCATGGAAGTTTATTTTTAGTCAAGAAAAGACAAGTCTTATTTAATTTGAATCGTAAGAATAATAACTAAGTTTGTTGTGGCCCTGAAAACTACCCGAAAACTTTCCTTGATACAGTACATTCACAACCGTATGAATGAAATTGTTTCACTCTGAGGTGCAAGATTTACGCGAGTAACAGTGAAGATGAAACAGACTGAGGTCACTAGACATATCGAAACAGGAACTAATTATCATTATTCTTTGTAAACCACCAAGGCGAGAAAAAATGCAGAATTACGAACGCATAGTTCGAAATTTTTGAATCGTTTGGGTTACGCAGATGTTACTAAGAGTACTTTTGACGTCATAGTCCTTTTTTTTGTTGCTAATATTCTAGTGTTTAATGAAGAGAAAAAGAGTTCTTAAATGCGGGATACGGAACTTCTATTTAGCTTATTGTCAGTTGGATAAAGAAAAATAAAAGCACCGAAACATTAACTTCACTGTTGAACTTGAATGCTTGGAAGTCCGTAAATAATAAATAGAACGGCGTTTGATGAAATAAAATAACACACTGGAAAAATTGAATCAGGAAAAATTGAAATTTTGAGCACTGAATTCAATTGCTTTTTTGAAACTTAAGTAACTATTTGTATTTCTCGAGTGTCATGGGAAACTTGTATGCATATGACATTCAGAGATGCTTACAATTTGAAGAAGTTGAACTCAGAAAAGTCGAGGGCTACTAAATATCCGCGGGATCGTCGACACACATGGACACAGGGTGCAGAGGGCATGGGGGCTTGGCACAAGGAAGATTATCACGGATGACTGCAGTTTCTAAAACTGATGAACTTCTATTTAATCCACAAATGACGAAAAGCACCATTTAGTAGCAAGATTTTTGTAATAGGCACATTTGCAGTAAAACATTGACACTGGTATTCTAGTTCGTGGCATTGGGCGTGATGCAGATGGAGCACATTGGGCACGGAACAGAAGAAAGCAAAGTCCCGAGAATAACTTTGGGGGAGACAGGTGAAGCAAAAGTTTTTTTAAAACCGTCCACTCGGTCCGGTGGGATGGTAATATGCAGGCGGGAATTTTCTTATATGCATGCTGATAATCCAAAGAGACAGGCGGGTGCAGGTGAAGAAAAAGCGTCCCCTCTTCTGCCAACTATATACCTCTTTTTCTTTTTAACTGGAGAAAAAGCTGGTTACGCACCATAAATTTGTAAAGGAGTTGGCTGATCAGATCATATTTTGTAGTTGTTGTTCGTGATGAAATAAAAACAATCCACGTGAGCCAGGTTCGTGTATAATAAAAAAACTCCAGAATGGTCGTGAAGACATTTTATTGTAAGATCACCATGACGATGCCAAGATGGTCGCGGACAGAAGAGGGGGTAAACAAGACAACCGTTCTTTAAACGGTCATTATTATGCGAAGACAGAAAGCGAAGTGAGTTGTTTCCACGATACAAGTTGGAATTGCACTGACAATAATCTCGCCAAAATAGGGTTGCTACAGAGTGTCTAGGCGTAAATACTTTCAGATGAAGCTGCCGCATAACTAATGGTATTTAGCAAGCCGGGTTGCTAGATTTTTTCAAAAGGACGAATTTTGTTTCAAAAATTAATATCGCCACGGCGATTATAACCGACAAATATCTTTCTCATGAGAACGGATTTTCGAGAGACAAAACATTATATGCTTTTAACAATGAGAATATATTTTTAGACATGGGTGTGAGGGATTGAGTTCTTACCACTACCATATAAGGCTTGCATTTGGGCCAAATGGAAGATTCGCATAACTTTTGTGGCCACAAAAATGCGCTGTGCACATATTGTGTTATAAGCTTGGTTACGGAAAGTAAAATTACGAAAAGGCATCTGTGCTGATTTAATTCTTTTCTTTTTTTTTTAATCGAAAAGCCGTGAGATATTAGTGATCGAGCATAAGTGAAAATGAAAAAGGGAAAGGGTATAAATTACAGCGGGCTTATTGTTTGAAGTTAAAGATAACACGATTAGATTTTGACAAAGGAAGGGGGAAAATATAAATTAAATAAAGGATAGGGTTTGTTAAAACTTAATATATGATTCTCATATCATAGGACTCCTTGGTTTAAGAGGTAACCACATTCAGTCCAATTAGCAAAATCTGTATTATTTTCTTTAGATTCAAACGCTTCAATGATTTTCTTCAAATCTTCATCCTTTAATTGCTCTTCTCGGATATCTTTAGGAGATCTAATAGGCATTTCAATCGAAATTATGCAAATTTCACAAGAGGGTTCTTCATGACTGCAAATAGGGCGAGACAACATATCAGCAACAACGGCTGCTTTTCCAGGAATATATTCAATCTTCAGGTTGAAAGATTGTAACTGCAAAGACCATCGGGCTAGTCTGCCTGACGGTGAATTTAAACTCATCAGCCATTTTAGGGGCTGGTGATCGGAGGCAACTGTTACTTCATGTCCTTCAATGTAGCCCCGGAATTTATTTAAAGCCCAAATGACAGCAAGTGCTTCGCGCTCCGTGGTAGAATGGTTTCTTTCTGGTGCAGTTAACAAACGACTCGCATATTCTATTGGATGCTCTTCGTCTCCCTGACCCTGGAGGAGGACAGCACCTAGAGCATATCCACTGGCATCTGTACGAAGAAGATAGGGCTTGGTCGGATCATTTTGTTTCAGTACTGGAGGATTGATTAATGAACTTTTCAATGTTTCGAAAGCGCTTTTTTCTGCTTCTTCACACTTCCAAGTTGCATTTTTCTTTATAAGATTACTTAGAGGTCTAGCTATATCTGAGAATTTGGGAATAAAACGTCTGTACCAGGAGCAGGATTGCAAAAAAGATTGAACTTGTTTAACAGTCTTAGGAGCAGGCATTTGTTGAATTGCAGCGATTTTCCCAGGATCAACTTCGATTCCAGAGCTTGATATCCAAAGTCCTAAATATTTAACACGTGGGCAAGCAAAATTGCATTTTTCACGATTAGCATACAATTTGAATTCCGATAGTTTATTAAAAATTGCTTCTAAGTCAGAAAAATGTTTCTCAAAACTTTTCGACAAAATTATAATATCATCTAAATAAGACAATACAAAGATGTCTTTGAGGGACTTTCGAAAGTTATCTATTAATCTCTGAAAGGTTGCTGGGGCATTTTTCAATCCGAAAGGCATTCTAATGTACCGAAAAGTTCCTAATGGACAAATAAATGCAGTTTTGTCTCTATCAGCAGCATTTACTTCAATTTGGTGGTATCCAGACTTCAGGACAATAGTGGTCATATTAGGTGTATGTTTAGCTTCATGGAGTAAATTATCTACCCGCGGTAATGGATAATTATCCGTCTTTGCGATGGCATTTAAATTTCGATAATCGACGCAAAGGCGAATTTTTCCATTTGGTTTTGAGACCAATACTACTGGCGAAGCATAAGGAGATTCGCACTCTTCTATTATACCTTTAGAGAGTAATTCATCTAATTCTTTACGCAAAATTTCCTTTTTTGCAGGTGACATGCGGTAAGGGGGTACTGCTACAGGAGGATGTGATCCAGTATCAATATAATGTTTAACTTTAGGTGTAGCCTCTTCCCCTCGTTGGAAGCTACTTGTAAATTTTCCAAGCAGTTCATTCAACCTATCTCGTTGCTCTGAAGTGAGATGTCTACCTTTATCTTCTCTAAGAGAAACAGTGTCTAATTCAACGGTTTTTATTGCTAATTCACTGGGAGGTCTATATGTATCTTCGGCGAATCTATACTTCTTCCACCTGCATCTATCCGCAAAGAACCATTCTTGATTTACTACATCCAAAACAATTTTTGCTTTGCGTAAAAAATCGATTCCCAAAATTGTGCGATTGTTTTTGGCATTCGGCAGAGTATAAAGTGTTGTTTTAACATCGGGACCTTCAATTTTAACAAGAATTTCTGTTTTATAGACTTCGGTAGTCTTAGCCCATCCGCTAAGACTACGATCATTTGAGTTTTTCCAAACTTCACACCTTGGTCTTTTAATAAAGAATACAAAATTTCACCCGCAACGCAATGTGTTGCGCCAGTGTCAGCACAGGCTGTGTCAGAGAGACCATTTATACTTATTTTTACCAATGATGTTGGTGATGTTTGCATATTACATGTACGAAATTCTAGAGATTGAAAGTGCGCCGATACATTTTTAGGAGAACAAGTTGGACACTTGGATTTAATAACTCCCTGATTTCCACATCCATAGCAACTTAACATTGGCCGATTTAAATTTGAAGGATAATTTATTTTATTTCTCTTGGACTCATTTTGATTGCCAAATTTACCAAACTCATTTCTTTTAAAATCTAAAGGCGTTTTTCAAAGCGATTAGAATTCCCGACCTCACTGATTTTATTTGACCTCTTTATTTCTACTTTGTGTGACCTCAAATTATCATATAAATCTAACTTTTCAGCTAATTCAACAGGATCTGTTAAATTCTCCCATTGGTCTAAATAATGTTCTTTGCAATCAGGGGAAACCTTTTTCTTTAATTGATCAGCAATAATTAATTCCGATAGTTTTTCAAAGGAATTTATATTTAATTCGGATAGCCATCCCTCAAAATAGCTTCTAATTTCAAAGTAATATTCTTTCCAGCTAATATCGGTTCGCTTTGGATGTCGATTAAATAAAACTCTAAACCTTCCAGCAGTTAACTTGAACCTCTGCAACAATATAAGAATAATCCTCAAATTTTTCTTCCGGTTCAAGCGCTATTAATTTACCGACTTCATTTGGAAGGACTCCAATTAAATACGTAATCCACAGTTCTTTAGAAACCTTTAAAAGTTTCATTTCCCTCTCAAAAGTTATTAAAAATAAATTCATATCATCCTTTTCAGGATTGAAATCGGGTAAAACCTTTTTCAATTCAACGCGGATTGAAGAAGTTTCTAGAGGGTTGCTTGTATTTGCAACAACATCTCTTGTTCCTGTTTCTAACCTGAGCTTCTGTAGCTCAAATTCTCTTTCTTCGGCTAAACGCTTCTCTTCCTCAAGAGTCTTTCTTTCTTCTATGATATTTTCTAAAATTCCCTGTACAAAATCTATGTTATATTTAAATGCCTCACTATTTACAATTTTATCACGTAATTCGAGGACTTTATCATCGCCACTTATTTGTACTTTTAACTCTGAAGCCAAAGTGATTAAATCAATTTTTTTACCCTTAGAAAGAAACGCCATCATTTGAATTAATTATGTTTTAGCTAACTTCAAACTTAATTTGTGTTACGAATAACTCTTAGCAAAATAATTTAAATCAATTCTTCATATAATAAATAAAATAATGCCAAACACTCATTTATAATAATAACTTCAATAATAATATAGCTCAGTGCAACTTTATAAATGTATAAAATAAAGCAAACGAGATTATTTTTCAATAATAATTATTAGATATGTTTCTCTTATGAATATCTTCATTTAATTCAGATACTAAAATACTTGAAGCTGCAGACGATTTTTCGTATTTCAATTCCAAGGAAAATACCATTCAGGTTGAATAGAATAATTCCAAAATATTTCGATTCTGGACGAATCAAATACAATTTTTCAAAAAATCCTCAGATTCCGGATGAATCAAAAGAAATACTTTTTGTACTTTAGTATCTACATTTTCTTATTAAACAGTTTAACACAATTTAAAAATAATACTTATCTTCATATCTTGCCTATATTCGGGCCAGACGTTGGGGAACCAATCTTTTATAACATATTTTTTTTAATCTGGGGTGGAAACTATTTTAGTTACAAATAAAACTTGATAACTTCTTTATAGACAATAAATTTAATATTTAAAACATATTTACAAAATAACTCATTTAATTTAATATTACGGCTTAGCTCAGATGCCTTGTCGGCAACAACTCTGTAAACATTCTTCTCTTCTGGTAAAATCTAATTTACTCAGCTTGCCAGTTCTTTTGAAAGAAAAAAAAAAGGAGAGAAAATATGATGGAGTGATTATAGTTCGAGCGTTACAAGCTGTTGTTTCAATTTACAAATAACACCCTTTGTGGGATTCATAAAGTTAACATGGAGTAAAAGCAATTTGTCGTGAATATGTCATACAATGTGAAGTTTTCAAACCATGCATGAAGTTTAGTTTTTTATACAAATGAAGTTTTTATACAATGTGTGAAGTTTAGTTTTTTATACAAATGAAGTTTTCATACAATGTATGAAGTTTAGTTTTCATACAAGTGAAGTTTTCATGCAATGATTTTCGTAATCGTTTTAATAAATACTGTCATTATGTAATTTTATTTTTAAGTTAAATTCATTTAAAAATATATGTAATGTATTTATTATTTGAAATTTCTTAATTGTTTGAATGAAATTCTAACGGATGACTTGTTAGCAGTGTGATTTCAGGCATTTTTCTCTTGGAGGGTTTTCTGCTGCTACAGGGGGAGGGTTTGAGTTTCATGGGGAAAGGATCAGGCTCCATAAACCGCGTTTTTAGCCCATGAAATAAGACTAAAATTCAAATTTGTTATACTGACTTAATTATTTCAATTTTTAATATTAGAAGGTTTATCCTGTACGATTTCAACAATATTTTTTTGCATTTTGTTCGGATTTATTCGTAGTTTTGGATGAAAAATACGCAATTTCTCCTAATTTTACCTGAATTTTTAATATATTTTTAAATATTTTACTATGAGCGCAGCTTTGCAACACTTTTATTTTTACATATATTGTACATTTTGATGTATTTCATAATATATGTAACGAAGAAAATGTTGCACGATTGCGCTCATATAAATAAATGAGGTAAAATTAGGAGAAATTGCGTATTTTTCATCCAAAAGTACGAATAATACGAACTTTGAGCTTGCGTAAGTCATATAAATCCGAACAAAATGCAAAAATTGTTGTTGAAATCGTACAGGATAAACATTATAATATTAAAAAGTGAAATAATTAAGTCAGTATAATAAAATCGAATTTTAGTCTTATTTCATGGGCCAAAGACACGTCTTATAGACCCTGATCCTTTGAGCTCTAGCCTATTAAAATTCCACATCCTCCGAGGTTATTTCGATGCTCCTGGACGGCATGTCCTCCTAGGATCACCCACTCAATTAAATACTGCTTGTTAGTGATACTGTCGCAATTTTTTCATTATTAAGCAATCATTCTCTGAGCAACCTAATATACAATGATTAAAATTTTACATATCAAATACGTATGAAATGATTCGCTCGTGTCATAACAGCATGGCAGAAAAAAAAATTATTATAATCAAAAGGACATACATTCTTGACCAAAATTAAATGGTAAGAAATATATATATATATATATATATATATATATATTAATGTTTAAATGGATTATTTCATTCGTACCTTCTAATATTAAAAAGTGAAATAATTAAGTCAGTATAACAAAATCGAATTTTAGTCTTATTTCATGGGCCAAAAACACATCTTATAAATATAAATATAAACATGTAAACATATGTACAAACATGGAAACATAAACATATTACGACTGCACATTACTTAAAAAAATTCATTATATAAACTTACACTGACCCCTTTATTTAATAATTTGGTAATGTCAAGGAACAAGCCACTTGATCAGGGTAAAGTAAAATAATGGTGATTCTAACAAAGAGCAAGTGTAATGGATATGCGGAATCCTTTTCGACGGTATATTCCAATGATGAATGAATAAATTTCTGAATGGACAGCTAAAATGATGAAAATATTCCACCTCGACTATTTCATCTCTGTATTTCTAACAAGTGTAGTGGAAGCATATTTCGGTTTTATGGACACATTTTAACCGACCAATAGCAATATATTAATTACATGAATGGCTGAAAATGTGTTTATGTAATTAAGGTTATATTAGTTTTTGAATTTCCATAAATACAAGAAAATTATTTCACACACACGTTTAACAATCTTACCCCCGATATAATTACTTCATTTTTGTTTTCATTAGTTCATATTGTGTTTTTTAATATTTTATTGAATATATTTCATAGAATATTTTTTAATAATGTTCGATATTTGTTATCTGATTTTTTAAATGTTTAAAATTTTAGTCAGGGAGTTTTCAGCAATTAATAAATATAATAAATTCATTTCTACAAATTTGCTTTGTAAATTTCTATTTAAATAGTTAAGCTGATTTTCACTATTTTAACTGAATACTTTAGCCATGTCAGAAAACAACTGAGATGAGAATTGTATAGTACAAAAATCATGATACAAACAAAGCGTAAACGTAATGAATATGCATAATTCTCTTCAAAGTACATATATCGTAGAATACTCTTTTAAAAACGGTTTGAAATCACAATTTGAAAGATAAATCAATCAACATCTGAATGGAGAATTCAAATCAAAATCTATTCTATCTGCATATTTCATGTACAGATTTATAACAAGTACAGAGGAAACAATTTTATAGGCGCAATGAAGAACTTTGTAGTGATTATAATCGTTGTATTTTAAAAGTGTTCTCTAATTTGTTACATGCCAGTCCAAAATATAAAGTTAAAATAGTCAAAGTCAGCTGAAATAATTAAATAGAAAATTGGAAACAAATGTATGACCAAAAACAGTCAAATTAACTTATGACTGAAAGCTTCGAGAATTTCAAAAAATAAAATAAATATCGGTGGGGGAAATCTGTAAAAACTTTAATTAATATCTATATTTTAATCGTATGATTGGCTGAACGGATGTTAATTAAATTAAAGTTACATGAAGTTAAGACTTTTCGTTAATGTTTGAAGTTTTTTTAATTTACCAATGCTATCTATATAATATCAAAATTTCAACTTCAGTATTGCATATCGCACTTTTTAATATAACAAATAACATATTTTATAGGAAAAATTAATCACTTCTCTTAGTTGTTATTTGTATTTTAAACTAGCTGACTCGACCGTCATTGCCCAAGCCCGTGATAATAACTTTAAATATACATAAAATTGATGTTTAATGATTTTATATTTTTAACCGAAAATCTCTCCAAACGAACATAAAGTTGATGCCTCACTGCCTTCGGTAGCGTACACCCTCGAATTTGTATGATTTTATATTTTTAAATGAAAATTTATCCAAACGAATCTATAATCTAGAATCTCAACTGCCTTCGGCAACGTACACCGGGCGTGCTACGAATGCTAAAACTTTTTCTTCCACCCAAAACCCGGTTATTTTCTGTTAGCCGGGCGCCAGTGATATATATATATATATATATATATATATATATATATACATATAGTGAGTATAATAGTTGTATTTTAAAAGTGTTATCTAATTTGTTGCATACCATTGCCAAAATATTTAGTTAAACTTGTCAAAGCCAGATTAAATAATTAAATAGAAAATTACAAATCAAATGTATGACCAAAAGCAATATATATATATATATATATATATATATATATATATATATATATATATATACATATATGTGTATACATACAAGTGTGTGTAATTGCAATCGTTCAGATTCGGAAAACATATTTGTAGACCTGAAATGAAAAATACAGGAAATAAGCCGACATTGGCTTTACTTCAGTTATTTGATTCAATCCAACATATCAATCATTAGACGCTATTGAGTTTCCCTAATATTAAAGGTTACGAAATTACTACAAGGACATCCATTCTTCTCGCTACGACTCCTGAATTATTTGTCAAATTTTTCGAAAGCGAGAAAATCCGTAAAAAAATCTGTGTCTCTGAGCAGTGCAAGTGATCTGTTTTAGCCAATCATAGTCTGAATTTGAAGGAATTAATTCAATTTTCGGCGTAGAGATATCGTAATGTTTAGAATCCCGGATGTTTTTGGCGCCAAAAAATTTTTCTGGTTGGTATTTTCGAAATTCTTTTAAAAACGCGGTTTACCTATGATGAAGTAAAATTTTAGCTTCGAGAATAAGTATAAAATATATTCTTTGACTGCAACCGATTTTTTAGAATACGAGGGAAAAATTTAATAATTAACACAGATAAAAAGTCTGAAATATTTCAATATTGGAACATAATAAGAGACTTTTAATATTTTAATATAAGAAAGAAGTTACGGAAATAATGTTTTTTAAGATGCAATAATTTAGGAAACATCAGATTTTAAATCGTATTTAAAGATTTTAGAGTGATTTTAGATACGGGAAATGATATCGATTATTTAATAAAGATTTTAATGAAAAATGTTTTAAGATAAAAAATGTAAGCGGGAAGCGCCATTTTGAGAATAGTGTAAAATAGAATAAATACTATTAAGTGGATTAGGATTAAATGGTTTTACATATGGATAGTGAAGGACTATTTTAAGAATAAGAATTATTTTAATAAGACGGGATTATATACGGAAAATTACTAAATGGAAAAATTTTATAGAATAATTTAGCAGATTGCAGAAAAATTTTAATTTTGTAATATATATGTATATATGTATATATATCACTGTCTCCCGGCTAACAGAAAAGTACCCATAACTCAAATTTGTATAATTTTATACCTCTAAACCGATTGTGTATGAATTTATGTGTTTAAATCAATTTATTCCTGGGGCTTCCGATATAATAAATGCCAATTTAATTTCTGACATTTAGATATATTAAACTTTCAATTCTGTTACCAATAGTTACTGAAGAAACCTACATAATATCACCAACACATGGAATGATATCTCTCATTCCACGTCCCAAAATCTCCTAATCAGAAAATTCTTCAAACTTGTAATGAAGCTCAAATTGTAAGTAAGTACAAGCACTATTTTGTGTATAATGAATGCAGGGAAATCGCTGAGAAAAAATAATTTATGGCGAATTTATGGAAGGAATTCCAGAAAATAGTTTTTAAAATAGTGAATATTAATATTTTTTTTAAATCAAAGACAAAGTTTGAAGGCAAAAGTTACCTAGTGAGAATTTTTTTATTTTTTATAATTCGTTCTAAAAAACGGATGCGTTTAAAAAAAATTAAAGACTGGGGAAGAAACGAAAAAAGTAAAAACGGCAGCAGGAAAATATTTTTGAAAGGGTTAATATTAATATTTTTTAATGCAATTTGTAACACAATTTTTAATACAATTTTTTAAATGATATAGAGCAGTTGGAATCGGAATAGCACCCTGAATGAGTCGATATTAGTTTTTCGTACATCGTTCAGAAAAGCGGATGCGGACTTCTAATGATGCGGTAGAAAAAAAAAGTATTTTTAAAGTTTTGAAAAAGTATTTTTAAAGTTTTGAAAAAGTATTTTTAAAGGGTAAAAATTAATATTTTTTAAACAGACCTTTAGAACCAAAAAGTACGATATTTAAGTTGGCCATTTTTTTCTTCTTTCGACGATTGCTGCCAATGCAGACCTTTTTTGTTTTGCAAGTCAACGGTTATCGCGATTTAAATTTCAGAAAAAAATAACTCTTTGCTTTCATCTGCATTTTCATCAAAATTTTCATACCTCTGCGTACGGACGATTTACCTAGCTATCGGACAGACACACACACATGGACAAACATCCTTCTTTTATTAGTATTGATATTTATTACAAAAATATAAATTTAGACTGGAAATTTTCAGCCATTGGTAATTTAAAAAAAAACTGCCCAGTTAAACTGCGGGCATTGAGCTCACAGGCTATTCACACTAATTGTATATTATACACTTATTTCAAAGAATTTGAAATAAGCCCCTCGAAAAATAAAGAAATCGACAATATATTAAGGGGGGATCATCCCCCCGTTCCCCACCCCCTTATAGTTAACAATTGAACCCCAAACCTAATCAGGGAAGCCCTTTATTACAATGAACATATATACTAAATTCGAAGCAAATCGGATAATTCTGCATGAAAAACCCATTTATCTAAATTAAGGGGGATTACCCCCCCCCGTATCCCCCTTTATACTTAACCAATGAACCCCAAGACTAACCAGGGAAGCTCCTTACCACAATGAGCCTATATACAAAATTTGAAGAAAATCGGATAATTCTCCATGAAAAACACATTCATCTAAATTAAGGGGGGAGGATAAGCCCCCCCTTTACCCTCTTTATGCTTAACAAAAGAACCCCCTAAACTAATCAGGAAAGCGCCTTATCACAATGAACCTATATACAAAATTTTAAGAAAATCGCATAATTCTGCATGAAAATCGCAGTTATCTAAATTAAGGGGGGGGGGGGGGGCAGCCCTCCGTTACCCCCCTTTATACTTAAACAATGAATCCCCAAAACCAATCAGGAAAACGCTTCATCACCATTAACCTGTATACAAAATTTGAAGAAAATCGCATAATTCTGCATGAAAAACCCATTTATCTAAATTAAGGGGGGGATTAGCCCCCCCCCCTTTCCCCCTTTATACTTAACCAATGAACCCCCAAAACTCTTCAGAGAAGAGCATTATCACAATGAACCTATATACAAAATTTGAAGAAAATCGAATAATTCTGCATAAAAACTCATTTATCTAAATTAGGGGGGGGGGGGTTATACCCCCTTTCCCCCTTTATACTTATCCAATGAACCCCCAAAACTATTGACAGAAGCGCATTATCAAAATGAACCTTTATACAAAATTTGAAGAAAATGGGATAATTCTGCATGAAAAACCTCTTTATCTAAATTATGGGGGGTTAGCCCCCATTTCCCCCCTTTATGCTTAACCAATGAACCTCCAAAACTAATCAGGGAAGCGCCTTATCACAAGGAACCTATAAACAAAATTCAAAGTAAAACGGTTAGTTCTATCAAGAGTTATCGCGTTACGTACATACATACGTACGTACATACAGAACCGGCGGGCACATAAGCTCTCAGGCTTTGATAGCCTGTGAGCTAAAAAATAGTACTTTTGTCATCAAAAATTTTACCACTGATTTTATTTTTATTTTTTAAGCTCACTTTTACTACTTTAAAATACCTAAGATACTTTTGTAATATTATACAAAAAAAGAATGCGTCAATAGGTGACAACATAACTAAAACAATGGTGGCCTTTACAAACGTAAACGTAATGAATAAACAGAATCCTTTTCAATAGTATTTCTACACAGTAGCATTGTTTGATGAAATGTTTGAAATTCCCATTGCAAAGTTTAATAGATAATCATTTCAATGGGCAGATAAAATGATTAAGCTATTCCACCTCGCCTGTTTCTTCTTTGGATTTATAACAAGTGTGATGGAAACAACCTTTATTATTGTTGACAAATCTAAACCCATTAGTAGTAGTTATATGTTAATCATACAATTGACTGAAGATATGTTGATATAACTCAGATTATATAAGTCGTTTCCGTAGATAATACCTGGAATTTATTTCTTTTGCAAATATTATCCTTCAATTAAATATCATTTTAGCTTCAGAATGACAGATGTAAATTTCAAATATTCAAAGGTATATATTTATGAAATAAAACATACTTCATTGAAAACATTTTTCACTTTTTTACGTTTCATTTCATGTTTAAATTATTTATTTTAATGTTTGGAATTCTAGAGTGAAAAACTTCAAGCATTAGTAATTAAAAAAAATATTAGCAGATTTGTGGTCAGAAATTTGATATATATTGTTCTTTTTTATTATTTGAACTGAGTTTGACAAGTTTAACTGAAGATATTCCTTTAAGATCTATACCTAACTAGAAGGTCGAAAAAAAACCCCTCAATTTTTGGAATTTGTTTAAGGAACATGAAAGAAATATATTTGAGAAAACTCTTCTTGTATTTTGTTTATTACACTTTAAAGAAAAGAAATTGATTTTTGTAATTACGATATAATGGTGAGAGTTTCCGGCAGAACGACTTTCTGGAGATGGTATCGTTCTGATAGCCGCCCCACGGTAATCACCTTAACTCTGTCAAATGTTATCTGAAATTATAAAAAGCATAATGTTCTTACTCCTAACACTCAAAATAAAGAAGAATCTCCTCGGTTTTTTGAAAAATTGATTTTGAACAAAATGAGGTCCATTCAAAGTTAGGGTTTCACAAAAAAAAATTGACTTTGATTGTTTATTTAAAAAATAAATAAATGCATAGAAAATGTCATGAGATCGCTAACAGGACCGACTACTTTGTAGATAATATTGTTGTTAAAATTTGACTAAAATTTCAAGAAGTTTGGATAAGATTTGTTCGAGTTATTGTGGTCACCGACATTAAAAACATAGTTTTGAGATAATCATATTTAAAGTTTTAAGTTACGATTTATCTATAATAGAACATAGTAAATTAACGCGGCGTAACTTACTTAATTTTTATCAGATCGACTAGAAACTGTAACTGTTTACTAATATACCTTTCAGAAAATGCAATAAAAAATGCAATTTTTTGAAAGTTTTCAGATAGGTAAAACCCCTTGAGGAGTACGTAAATAATGTTATGAAAAAATCAGATGACACTAGTTTAATAAAACGATAGTCATCATCATCATAAAGCGTAAACTTAATGAATAATCAGAATATTTTTCAACTGTATATCTATACAAAAACACTTTATAATAAACCGTTTGGAACTCTAATTTAAAAGATGAATAAATAAATTTCTGAAGAGACAGCCGGAATGATAAAGCTATTCCACCTCGTCTGTTTCGTCTATAACAAGTGTAGTCGAAGCAATCGTTATTATTGTCATTAAATTCTAACCGCAGCAGTTAATAGCCATGTTTCAATCATAAGATTACCTAAGCATGTGCGATCTAGTTAAGGTTACATAAGTTTATGATTTGACGTAAATATCTGTAATTTGTTAGAGTTATCAATTCTATCCCAAGTATAAGCACCTATTATTTGGATTCCGTATTACAGACCCTTTTTTTAATATTCCGAACTGCATATTTAATTTTTTATTTAAAGAAAGAAAACGAACCAAATTTTCTTTTTCATATTTAACCATATATTACTCGCGCGGAGTGTTCTGAGTGACACACAAGTACGGAACTACTCAATGTCAAAATCAAATACTTTTTGTAGCAGCACTTTCCTACATGCTACGCCTACGCACAACATATATTCATTCTACAATAAATCTTTAAGAAGAGAGGACGTAAAATTTTTCAGCTGGGGTGCGCACAAAACCCCGCGAATAATCACGGTATATTTTTTATTTGAAAAAAAAAATAAGATAACATATATTAGCGTTTTATTTTATTTTTATGATAGAACAATTCTCTTTATGAATAACTGTGGTTTTTTTTATTTATTTTGAATCTTTTGCAACGTTTTTGGCCTTTTTTAAAGAAAATATCGAAGTATCTACGGCAAATAGAACAACAGCGTTTGCGGAATATTTTGGGCATTTGTTTCATCAGATTTTGAAGATGGCAAGGCAATAAGTTCAACTAATAACTTTCTGGAGGATGACTAAGGATTTCTGGAACGTTCTGATAACATCTTAAAATCAGAACGAGAATCCGAACAAATATTGGAAAAAGATATTTATGCCGAAACACAGACTGTCTCTCCATATTACTTCGGAAAGGATAAAATCACGAAATGATACAAGTAAATAGATACAACTGCCATACGTACTCGTTCTTCGAACATAGTTATTTATTTACCTGGTGGTATAAGCTCTGCTAAGTCTTGTGAAACGTGTTGAATTTTTCAAACTATTTATATCACATAATAGAATCGAAGATATAGTTAGGTAGGCAAATATATAAAAAGATAAAATACAATCTATTTTTTAGAGAATTTTTTAGGCTACTTTAATCGGCATCAAATTACAAAATTATTATAAATCAACAACTTAACAATTGTGATAAACTTAAAAATTGTATTAAAATCTTTGGGGGTGTTTAGAACACCCCGGCAAGTGATTGCGTGAAAAAAATAAGTACGAGTATTGGAGGGTTAAATTCTACCATTTTTTAAGAAATATTTTGAGTAAAATTTCATATCATGATCAAAAATAATTTTTTATTTTTAGTCTTATTTTGTATGGTGAATACTGAAATATCAGTGTCTACAACTAGAATAAAAGTAGAAAATGATTCCATATTTATAACTATATGTTAGTTCATTTTTAATTGATATGCTCTGCATATTAAATAACATAACATACCTAATGTGTTTACGTTAAATTGCAGTTTTCAATGAATTTCTAAAACTAAATTTCTGTATAATTTATAAAAAAAATAAAAAAATATCTTACTACTGGTTGGAAAGGTATTTCATGAATAATGTTACTCTAATATAGTATATATATATATGTATATCTCAAAAATGTTTAACTATTGATATTTCTTTCGATTTCGATTTGTATTTAATATTAAAGTTCTAAACACGTAATACCACATATTACTTGTCCTCTGATTTTATCAATGATCAAGAGCCTTAATGCATTAAACATGACTAATCGATTCTTGTATACTTATATAATAGGTTTTTTTTTTCTGGACATAATTACGAAAGTTTTGAAACTTGGTAATATTGTTTGGGAGGGTCTACTAATTAACATACTAAAAGTCCTGATGGATGGGGATTGAGCGCGAGGGGTTGGGGGAGGTAAAAGAAGGTACCATATTTCTGTTTTTTGTTGATATCTCATAATCTCTAAGTCCTACAGAAAAATTGTTAAGACAAAATATAAAGATAATTAAATTCTCTAGAAAATAGGTTCTTATACACTTTTCTCTAGAGTCCATAGTTAACGAGATAATAGCATTCAAAAATCAAGAATTTTGCTAAAAGTCACACCAGCGCCAGAGAGCGAGGCAACGGCACTTACATTACACTTACTAAACCTAAACTACAATAGTTGTGGATAGCGGCTTCCTGTTACATAAGGTGGTGTGGAAGAAGGGATCAACAATACAGGATATTTGAAACACCTACATAAAGTATGTTAAGAAACACCATTGTGGAAAGAGCTGCAGAAAAGTTTTCGATATACTGACACGGTAACAGTACTAAAATAGCTGAATAAAATAGAATGTGCTCAGTGAAAACATCAGTTAACATACATTTGGAAGAACATACTGTCATCAGTGTGCCCCAAAATCAGTTTCTCTCAAATAAGAACAATAAGACAAAGTTCATTACCATTCTATCCTCTAAACTAAATGAAAAAGGAGTCTCCTGTCAGCAAAGTCCTGATGACGCCAACACTCTGATTGTTCAGACTGCTATAGATGCACTGAGTGAAAGTGACAACGTTACTGTTGTTGGACAGGATGTGGATATACTTGTTCTTTTCACAGCCTTCACCCCTTCAGATAAAAATATATACTTATAAAAACCAGGCCAAGGGAAAGTCGTAACTCAGGTATTTTCATCACAACAACAGCAGCAAAAGGGCCTCAAACACACTATACTACTTTCTCATTCATTCTCTGGCTGTGACATAACATCATCTTGTTACAGGAAGGGGGAAGTTGCTATCTGCAAAATGTTGATGCGACGTAAATCATTAGAGTGAGTAAATTCAGTCTTTGGTCACTCAAACTCCTTTAATGCCTTCACAAAGTCCGTTTCAAACATGAGACCAGAATTAGCATCCCTGCCTCCCACAGAAGGAGCAGCGATGCAACACTTATGCCGGATTTTTCATCAGATACAGCTGTGGCAGGGAAAGGAACTGTCTCCTGAGATTTGGGGTTTGAAACGCAAGCTCGATCATACGTTATTTCCTATCACAACCACTGATACTGTTGCCCCTGAGGCGGTACTAAACCTCATCTTCTGCCAGGGTACAACCGGTTGTGGGAACAAATGTGGATGCAGAAAAACAGGAATCACACGCACTGCTGTCGGCCACTACTGCCAAGGAGACTGCTCAAATAGTCCACCACCTGCTGAGGAGGATGTCCAAATGAAAATAGAACGCAAATAAACATCTTTTGAAATTTCCCATTGAACCCGGGGTAATCAAAATGATCAAGGACTTGAGTATATTGTTTATTCCTATATCATTGTATTTTACGCATTTTTCATTTTTGTATGTTTTATGTTAACAAAAAATGCCATTTAATAAAGTTATTGTTCCGGCTTCCATTCTTCTGACCACAGCATTTATTAATGTTCGTTTAAGTTAAGGTTAAGTATGTGTAATGTAAGTGCCGTGGACACGCTCTCTGGCGCTGGTGTGACTTATGACAAATTACTTCATTTTTTAATGCTAGAATCGCATTACCTATGGACTCTGGAGAAAAATCTATAAAACCTATTTTGTAGAAAATTTAATTGTCTTTATTTTTTGTATTAGCAATTTTTCCGTAGGTCTTATAGCTTACGAGATATTAGCAAAAAACCGAAAAATGGTATCTGCTTTTACCTCCCCCCTACCCATCAGTACTTTTAGTTGTTCATTAGTAGACCCTCCCAAATAATATTACCAATTTTCAAAACTTTCATAATTATGTCCCAAAATGGTACAATATCTGCATAATTTGACTGGACTATAAGTGCACAGTGATGTCTTTTACATGCCCCATACATATACAACCTGGACAAAAAAGGTTGTTCCAATGCAGTTCCAAAACCAAACTGTAGCAGAAAGATGGGAGAGGCACCGTTCGACTAAAAATGGCGTCTTTTCACCTAATATTAATGCAAAATTTAAAGTAAAGTTCGTATACACATTAAAAATTGTTCTGAATATGAATTTTTAAATAATAAATCTACATGATATAATGAACACTTTATGGTTTTTCATGGCCTGAGTTACAACCATACATTGTGTGACTAATTTTGCTGATTTAGATGTGTTGTATTTTCCTTTTAAATTTTAAACACTGCTTTTTTTTCTTATCACTTAATGGTGTCAGTTTTAATATTAACATTAAAAATGTCACATGTAACAGATGTAAAATGAATAAGATTTAATAACATATTACATTGTTATAATTACAAGTAAGATTAGTAATTACTAAGAATCCTAAAAGTTTTCTAATAACTTCATTCTTAATATTTAATAATTTTAAGCTTATTAAGTAGTCTTACAAGTTAATTCGATAAAACCATTTTTCTAATACGTATTTTATGAGGAATTATAATTTTATTAAGATCTTCTCTAAGTACCATAAAGAAGGCTTATAAGAATATTAACGATGCATATTTTTTGTTTTATATATTCTCAATTCAAGAAAGATTTCATGGGCAATAACTGAATGAAATGAACAGTATAAAATAAAAAGTTTTATATTTATGATACGTTTCTGTGCATATATTGGGGAAAATATTGTTAAGGAAATTATTTTTAAGTAGAAAAATAATGATAGTTTTTGTTTTATCGATAACATTCATTAAATACACACTTTTTTTGTTAACAGAATTCGAAAAATGTTTTGTTGCATGTACTTTCTGGTCCAATGTACTGTTGCAGATTGCTGCAGAAAAATCAAAATGTTTTATTGAAGAAACTTAGAAACTTTTCTTTTACAGTTTGTTGAAGGATATCTTTATTCTTCAGAATAAATTTGATTTATTTCATCACCAATATCCAGAAAAATACGCTGTTTGAATCGGACGTTACACCAGTTAAAACCATCAAATAAGTGGAATGTGCAGACCACTAGACAGTAGATTTTATCATTTCTTTTAGTCTGTTAATCATTGTTCAACTTTAAACAGCTTTTCATCTGTTCACAAAACATTTAGGCGCCTGGCATGAGACAATATTTGTGCTTCTATGAATTTTCTTACATAACAAAGAAAAAAATTAATGGAAAAACATAACTAAACCTTTAAAAAATCTAACTATATTATTTAAACGCATAACTAAATTTTTAACACTACATAATCATATATATATATATATATAACATCAACATATTGTCAATAATTAAAAATGTAGATAGAAGTTTGAAAATGATGATATTTTTAACTTTCCCCCAAACTTTTCTTGCAACCTGTACAATCTCTCAATTCAGTTGTAACAGATTCAGTTACAACAATTATCCGTATTTTGAGAAAATTTATAAAATTGGTTTACAATTGTAAACATTGAGATCTCTTATTCATTGTCTAGCTTACAAATTCTCCAATACTTATGTTTGAAAATATGTTGAGAATAAAGAAGAGATTGAATGTCTGGGATGAAGCTCAACTGATAGGATGCTGGCTTTGGAAACGAGAGGTAATTTCATCGGTTCTTGGCGCTTCCAAGCTAGAAGTTTGGAAAATTAATTTGGGAAAAGATTAATTAAACGGCTGAATACGAATCAAATTACACAGTTAACTTTTTTTATCCTTGTTATTGCAATACTCAATTGTTCAAAGTCGTCCCATGAGACAATCTTTGTCTCTAATTTTTTAATGCATCTTTTCGCCTGAAAAGGAGAAAAAATACTGGAGAAATGCATATCTAATCCTTTAAAATACATCACTAAAAAGCTACATCACCACATAAAATCAACATACGGCCAATAATAAATATCCAAACAAAAGACATGATACATTTATTATGCACCATACGTTTTTCTCACCATGTATAATTTCTCTGAAACTAAGTTAAAACATTAATCTATATATTTGAGAAAATTTATAGATGTTGTTTTGTAATTTATATTGTAACCGCTGCGATTTCTGATTCACTGATTGATTTACTAATTCTCCTATACTTATATAGAAAAATACTTTCAGAATAATTAAGATATTGAATGTCTGCTAGCGAACATAGAATGCTCATGTGATAGAATGCCCGCCTAGCAAGTAAGGAGTACTGGCATCTGTTCTTGGAGCTTCTAAGCTTGAAGAGTTTGAAAAATAATTTAAAGGAAATTCTAGCGAATTAATTAAATGACAGAACAGGAATCAAATCAGATATTTTCATTTTTTATCCTATTCTGCAATACATAGGACCATTATTTCAAAGCAGGCAATATTGATAATGGATTTATATCATAACCAACATGATCCGCTGCGTCATGAAATAATATATGTAAAAAATCCTATGATATTTGGTAATGTGATTTCTTTTAATTTAACAATCCTATTTTTTTCACTCTTCCTCTTGCAGCTAGAATTTCTATATCTTCAATGGAGTTTGTCAATTTATAATTCTGTAGGATTATTCTTAGAAATTGTATTTAAATTTTTATCTGAAATAGAACTTCAATCACGTCCTATATTTCTCTTGTAATTTAATTTAGGTTTATGAGGTTATAATAATTAAATCACTAGTTAAAATTTATAAAACTATTCAAAATATATTAATTGGAGCTTACAATGGTTTTGTGAGACAGGAATTGAAAATATAATGGTGAAATTAAAATTAGCAATTAACGGTTTTTGTTTTCAGCGTATAATGTCATTTTGAATAGTGTATCAAGCTTTTTTTTCAGTTTTACACTTGGAACCGTTATCATATTTACCAACACAGCATTAAACTCGCCAAACAACTGAAACAATTCTCAAAAGAGGACAAAGAAAATTTCGAACTCCCAAAGGCATCATGCCCTTTTTATACGTCACCAACAAATAACATATGTGCTGAGTAGACACGTCTACTGATCGTTATCTATATAACGTAAAGTAGCTGATGCGTGCGAATATGGTATTAAACCTTTAAATTGCTCCAGAACTTTTGAGGGATTGAGGAAGGAAAAAGAAACAATTATTTAGTAAATTTAGAAATTATTTATAATATTAATTTTATTAAATAAATTTTTTATTCAGGAATTTATAATGTGTAAGGAATTTACATTGTCTATTGACAATGCATGTTAAAATTTTTCGGAATGCAAAAACACCTTTTAATGGACGTTATTTAACAAACGCATTTCGTTATTTCAAGATTTCGCTTCTAATTTCAAAGCTGGCGACATGGACTGACGATAATCTCATTACAGGGAACACAGAAAGAAATATATTAGGTTTATGAATTAAAATAAACACTTTTTAAAAAATTTAAATGTCACCCTTTTTTTCCAGCGATATTGTAAAAAGTTTCAGAAATAGTTATTTATTTTTTTTTATTTCTTTAAGTTTGGCTCTTGTGAAAAGGGAACAATAATTATTCAGTTGAATGAAAGAAGCTTAAAATTGATTAACGTGTTGGGTCCTTGACAATAAAACACCAAAACACGAAATGATTTCTGATGTTAATTTCTCAATCTGATTTTTTTTCTCTATAATTAACTCATTCATAAGGCTTGAATAGATATGTTTTTATTTCTCCGAATTTTCTTTAAAATTGTAATTTAATAAGATATGTTTTTTCACCATCTATGTATACTGAAAATACTTTTTTTTAATGAGTAAATAGCAATAATATACATATAATAGTCATTATTATTTCCTTTTTTCTTCATTTCATCCAGAAAAATGAAGTAGTTTAGTTGCTACCATCACAGATATTTCATTTAAAAGTGCAATATATATATATATATATATATATATATATATATATTGGGAAACTAATTAAAAATTTAAATGTGCTTGAGTTAATATGAATTTTTATAACTTTACCGATCACTGATACATTTCAATCTGTAATTTCTCCCATTTTTGGAGAAGTACATGTGAAATACAAAAGCACAGTCGTATTTTTATATAATACATAGATTCTACAAACAAAACTATAATGTCAAAGAATTACTAAGCAAACTTCCTAACAAATATAACATAAATATTTGTTTTAATGACTGAAATATATGTTTATAGCTGAAAAAATAACATTCATATTCTCGGAATAAAAGTATGTAATATTAAGATTTTAATTTTCATTAATTATATCTGTCTTGTAAAAGCAAAAAGAAACACGTGTTTTACTTTGTAACAGAAAGCCTCATAAATAATTATAGTTTATCCATTTAAAGCTATGATGTTATCTAAACATCATTAGTATTTTTTTTCCAATAAAATTATCAATTATGAAAACATGTACATTATAAATTGAAGGAAAACGAATTTATTTTATTAAAAGGTAATCATATATTAAATTTCTGAAATAAAAATAAGGGTAAATTAATATTTTTTAAGTTATTTTTTGTGTAACGAAAAATTATGTAAATTGTTTAGTAGCTTTTAAATTACTCGTGAATTCGTTAATTTAGAACTTCTTTTTTATCTCAAAAGATTCTCATTAGAGATTGTTAATTCAGCTAAAAATTTTAGTTTGAAAATAATGTATTTAAATGTTTTTTTTGAAAAAACAAAGCCATATTTTTACACTTTAAAAGATAACATTCAAATTGTATTTTTAAATTACAGTGAGAAATGTAATAAATTAATACTTTGATAAACTATTTTAAAATAAGAAAATAGTAGATTTTACAGTAGTGCAGATTTTTTTTTATTATTGAAGTAAACGTGAATTATAGGTTTAAAACTTATAAGTTCATACTTTTTTTAATTACATCATATGGATTTTCTAAAGAAGTAAAATCGGCTAATTAGAATAAAAATTATCAAAACTATTAACGAAACTAAGGTGCAAATCAATTTCTAATTTAAAATTTATATCCAGTGTATTTCATATCACTTTCAAGTGTACACATTGATTCCATCTACTGTACTCAGAAAGTCTGTAGTTCAAAATCATAGTTTGTACTTAAAGTATTGAACTTTAGACATAATGCGAAAGAAGCGAAATTAGATTAGGCAAGAATTAATCTGAAAAGTTAGAGATTTTAAAATTACGTTAAAGTGTTTCCCAATAAATATTTACTACATTTTACTTAGACTTTATGTACAGAAGCTGTCGATCGATCATATAAGAAATGTTCCAATATCATTATCTAACAAAAACTGTGTGAATTATTAGCCGCAAAATATATTTTTATTGAAAAATTCTTTCGACATGCTAAGAAAATGAATACGAAACAGTTCGATAGAAATCATTCTTTAAAAATACGATATCCAACTTTGTTTAGCATTCATCGATGCAGAATATTAAATTTAGAAAAATAAATCTTCACATAATTACACGTAAAACAACAACAACCAAAAACTTTGTAATTTAATATTCAAACAAAGTCATGGTACACCTAATGTTGTCTTTAAAAAAAAAAAAAAAAAAAAAAAAAAAAAAACTGTAGTTACGACTTATATCTTCATTTTCCTGTTTTGCCAGGAAAATGCAAGAAGCCTATTATTCATTCCTGTGTTACAATTTGTCGCTCAAGGAAGATAGTATCATACTCTTAAACAACAACAACAACAAAAAAATACAAAAAAATAAATAAAAAATAAGGGAAACATGTTGTCGAAACATCCGTATGATTGAAATATATGTTCTGTTATTTGAAGAAATTTCCATCTTTTGACTGGAGAATGTCGGGAAATTTTAAGTTTTTGCACGCAAATAGTTTGAGTTTTGAGGGAAAAGGGACATACGTAAAAATCCGTTTATAATACGAAAAAGTACTACCAAACACAATTGCCGGAACACACATGTAAATGGACGAAAATGCAGCAATAGGTTTGAGCATTTCAGGTAATTTTTAACTTAAATTAAAGAAATTTCCGTTATAATATGTCTTTTATTAAATAACAATAAAAAATTTAAGAAAGGTAAATATTTATTCATTTGATTCTGTAAAACCACTTAAATAAATCATATCAAAATGAATAAATATTTACATTATCATGGCTTTGATAAAAAATCATAAAACGCAATAATTTAAAAATAACTCAAAAGCTTATACGTTATGGGAGAAAAATATGATTAAACACTTAGATATGGTGTTATTTATTAATTGTATATCCCTGATTTTGGTAACTGCTAATAAACGTTCTTCACTGATCCTATTAGTTTATGCAATTCTATAGGTTGCAAAAATTAACACACTTTCTATATGGCAACGATGAGGTTTTTGTAGATTCATATTGCTTTGCATTTTTTGGAATTTCTTGAATTAAGATATCTTAAATATATTGTAAGGTACACCGGGTTAAGGGTACTCGAGGTATGTGTATAAACCGTACCTAGAGCACAGTCCTTATAAAAGAAAGCTTTATTCGAGAAATGGTTTGGTTAGCAAGCCTTTACAGCTGTCAAGCAGTATCAGTTCATTACTCTGTAACTAAGTGTGCTGGGGGATATCTGTGAAAAGGAAAAGTTAGTTTTTACTCGATGAAGAAGGCTGTAGTACACGGGCTGTGCCAAAAAGTGATTTCATGCGAAAAAATTTTCAATGAGGTAAGTAAACCTTGAAAGTTCAATGATTTAATCTATATGTACAAATGGAGATTCGGCTACGTACACTGTAGAGTGAATGTGTACACTTTCCTCGATTACTTGCAAACTAGACAAATGTTCATTTAGATATAATAGAACCAAATATTTATCCAAGCACTCTATCGCATCGTCAGCTAAATCGTTCCTGTGTGATGCTGAAGATATAATTTAATAAACAAATGGCTTATTGGATTGTGTAAATGTAAATTGTTAAACACATTTATTACTTGCAAATGTACTTATACGCGCTGTTTTTCAAAAACAACGTGTTTATATGTGTCAAGGAGCAGTACGTTTTTTCAAATACATTATAATCTTAATATACTTTAAATAGTCATTTTTTAGTTATGAATTATTAGTGCTTTCGAATTTTTTCTTAATTTAGACGCTTAATGCTAATATGCTACGTGTGTTTGTTTTACAGAAAAAATGGTCCACAAGTACACAAATAATTACAATTATTCCTGAAGAAAGAAAAAACTCAACATGCATTATCGTTTATCAAAAATTGCTCATGTTACTCCTAGTCCCTAGACACAATATATAAAATACAAGAGAGTTTCCAGGCTGCTGATGCTGAATTAGTAACGTCTTCCAACTTAGACGAATTTTTTAGCAAAATTTTAAATTTTAAAAAGGTAAGGAAAACAATGCCCAGTAGCAAAAAAAAAAAAATGAAAAAATTGAAAAAATTTCTCCGATCTAGAAACTAAAATGGAAGATGCCAAAAAAGGTAAAGAAATTTTTAGTAATTACGTAATTAGCTATACCTGTTCGTAAATTAACTTATAATGTTAAGATTACATGCTTTGCAATTGACTTAATTTACTGACCAGTCCAGTGTCTATTTTCGCATTTGTATAATAAGCTGCCAAACAGATAAGGTCTGTTTCAATGAGCTATTAACTCTCAGAACACACTTATTCTTTTTCCCGGTATGAGGAGAATTATTTTCTTCTTTTAGGAGAGTTTAATAATAAAAAAAATTACATTTACTTAAAAAGTCTGTTTTCATTCAAAAAACAATTATATTATTCCCATTTGACGTTTTAACCTAACATATACTGCTGAAAATATGCAAAAATCACGTGCAAAGAGTTGTCCTGTAAAATGCTAAATCAAGCAGCAAGAGGACAAAACGGATTTTTTTATATGGCTATTTAGAAAACATTAAATTTCTTCAAGTGAGAAGCCTTTTTTAGGAAATGTTTCTAGAACTCCTAGGTAAATTTAGATTCACTGTCAGAAGTAAAAAAAACGCAACGTCAAAGTTGCACAAGCTATTTTACTGAGTACGCTTGCCAGAGTGTACGTTATAAATTTCTATGTCAGGGATTACAGCTAAAAATTTGAAACTTGAAATTTTTGAGCGATAATCTATAGATTAGTACTATCTGAGTTACGAATTTAATCACTGTATTGACGAAACATCCACTCAACCTTTCTATATATTGTTTCTTTTAATTGAATTTTATTTTCCACGGACAAATTGCAGCATTTGTTCTCAAATACAGCCAACAGCCTACCAAAATTACAGAGACTTGCGTCTTAGTTACCTACTAAACAAAATACACTGTATTTTTTTGAGGTCATGCAATGTAAAATTCCAGTCACTAGGACCATACAAATTCTTTTTTATTCATAAGTGAATAATATAGTGAGTTTCTAGTCCTGTACAAGATGTCATTTCGTTCCAATTCTATTTTTACCTGCATGTGGTGTGTCTTAAGGCGTGTTTTGCGAAACATTAAAAAAACAATGTTTTTCATTCACTGATGGTTCTGTGTATTGTGTCTTTTCTCACATTTATAGCAATATTATTTGTAACTCCTGTTAAGGTCATATTGTGTTTTGACATCAATCTTCCATTTCATTGATTATTTGGAACACTTTTAAAACGTGCCTGTTTATATCCTACTTTTTGTTCGAAATCATCATTTTTAACAAGAACGTGGTGTTTGCCTCGTTTTGGACCATTTGAGGGCGTAAACATTTAAATAAAGGCGCTAATATTTCAATTTGCACTTTGACAACAAAAACACTTTAAATTTATTTTTTCGTAAGTTCTGCAGTTTTCGGCATTTTAAATAACAAACAAGTACTGGATATCTACTTTGGAACTACTTAGGTAAAACACCATTTCAATTAAGAATGCGACATTTTGTTTAGTTGCATTGTGTGTTTTAACGTTGTTTTGCTTTATCTTATGTATCTGTAACCACACAAAGTGAACATTTTCTGGCTTAAGATTGCATTAATTTGTTTAAGTTTTAAAAAGTAGATTTTAACCTAGAATCGCAAAAGTGTAAATTTAAAATAAAAAGTTTTGTTATAGCTAAAGGAATGTCATTGTTATATAACATTTCAATTACAGTTTGAATATTTATTGTGCATTATTTCATATTTACCCCCTCACGGATTTGTAATTATATTTTTGTATGTGCTTAAATGTTGAGGTGATGAACTGTGACTGTATCATACATTTAGCAATTTTGATTTGAAAATTTATTATAACTAAGCCTATTATTATATTAGGTCAAAAATTATAAAATATGTAGAAAAGGTCGTTCTTACCAAAGGCTTAGACTAATGTTACAAGAACTAGAAATGAAGCCATTTTTTTAATAAAAAATTATTCCTTTAATGATCAAAATATTGGTTAAAGGTCATCATATTTAGTTGAATAACCAAAACAATCCCAGAGAGTTATTTATTAAAGACCGTTAGCTAAAGTTTTAATTAAAAAAATACTTTCAGTTAAGCACAACACCAACTCATTAGTCAAAAGAACGGACTTATTTGACCAGTGACAAGTACAATCAAAACTCAAATTTTAGCCAAAAAAAAAGATCATCAAATATAAAAACGAGAAAAAGTAAATATTATATGCTGAAAATAAAAAAAAATATCAGTCGTCAGAGATAGAAGTCCGATATGCGAATAGCACGACCCCATTCATGATGCAATCGGAACCACACTCACAACTGAGGAAAACTGCAGAGACACTCAGCGACCAGCGATGACATAATCAGCGTTGGAAAAAACTCTCCTACGGCGCTCCTGTGACGAGTACAAACAACAAGGACGACCGCAAAACACCATGATATGAGAGAATCCTTATAAAACCTGCTTAAACATTTCAGCCGGGGAGTATATGTGTGAAGAATATTACTTGAGTTGGTACATAAATGTGATCTTTTTGATAATCATATAAACACTTTTACTGTTTGCCAAGAAAATAATATTTTATAACTTTCCAGGATATTACAAGTTCAAGAACAGAAAAAAATGAACTCGGAATTTAAGTGGTTAAATAGAAAAATGGATATGACAGCTCATCAGCTCTATGAATATAACACTTAATGACCATTAAGAAATTTTTCATTTTTTAACAAATGTCATTTTAGTTAAAACCAAATCATATACCTGAGAAATACTGTAATTTTAGGTAACTTTGTCACCGCAGGCGAAAATTTGGACCATTCGTTTATCAGAATTAGCACTTGCTAACAATTGTTCTATTAATTTTTTTCAAAATGTTTTGAGTCTTGTTGATAGGTGGAACTGCCTGTAAATGTGTATATGTCAGTTACTGATGCAATAGCCATTTTAAATACTGATTATTAAAATTATATCTTCTGAATAATCTTTTATTAAAAATTCTCTCATGAAAAATATGTATTTTGCTATTAAAAAAATATTTAATTCTCAATGTATATGTCGTTTATTTATTCTTATACTCTATTATTTAAATTATAACTACAAAATGTGTGTTAACAGATTATCTATTAGATTAATTATAACGATAAGTTATATATAAATAATAGTAGGGCTGATGTAATAATAAAAAAACTGAGGTAACGTGTGAAAATCTAAAAATGTGGTGCAAACTTACCGAAGCGAAGAAAGTAACCAAAAGTGTGTGCCTCGAAAACAACAGGAGTTCCATGTAACATAAAACATATAAAACAAGTGAAACTGAAAGTCATTGCCAAATTTTCGCTTTTTGGTTGTTTCCAGTGAATAATCGAAAAACTTCTGTATTAAATTTCTTTAAGATACATTTTTTTTATATAAAACATAATTAATACAATTAGAATATTAGGTGGTGTAAAATTACCAAAATTAACCTCTTCTATGAGTTATTTTACTACACTTACAGAATATTAATAAAAAAAAATTATGATGATTTTTACTGGTAAGAAAAGTGTTTAAGAATCGTCTTATAATATATCAACATCGTTTTCAAAAGTTTTTTTTAGGAATTTGACAGCTCTTTACACGAGTTTTGTTTCTTAAATAAGCGGTGCAAAGTATCTACGGATTACTGTATCACATTTAAGTTATTTCGATCATATATCAAAAGCTTGAGTAAATCAAGCTTATTGAAATCGTGTTTTCCTGTTTTATTTCTTATATTACTGAGAAGTTTTACGCAAAAAAAAGTACGATTTTGGAAAAAAAGTACGATTAAATGATACTTCTGATCATTCTTAAAGAGTTCACAAGTTTTAAATTATATTGTTTAATTAAAACTATAAGGATGAGAATTTGTAGAATTATTGTTTATATGAAACTTTCTCGTGTTTTCTTATTTCAAATATTTTATCCAAATACTTCAGAATTATCGATTTTCGTTGAACAAATATGAAATTCCAATGTTAATTTATTTTTATTATTGATAAATCATTAGAAAATCAACTAAGAATGTTTGAACTTTGCATTATTATGAAATGGTAATAGAGTACATTAGCTTATATTGTTTGAAGAAAAGGAGACGATTATTCCCTCGATGATTTTATTCGAACATTCTTAGCATAAACAGTTAATTTCAAACGATGATAAGTGATGTATTTTCAACACATTCTCTGAACAATGAGTTTACATGACATTAAAATAATCAATGTAACAAAATATTTATCTGTATATGTTAAAGTTTCCAAGGGTATGCCTTAGTTGATAGTTTCGTTTAATAGTGCATGAAAGACATTAAATGCAAGCGAAATGATACAAGAAGTACTGGCAATAACTATTTTCAATAATATTTGATAATAAAAGAAGTATTGATTATAACTATTTTCAATAAGCAAGTTATTATTTTATTTCAAATATGCGAAATGCATAAAAATATTAGCAAAACAAATTAACATAATATAAATTTGAAAATAAAAAAATCTGATGATTTCTGAAACACCTGAAATACTAAGTATGACCGAAAAGTATTTAACACTGTACTATAATAATAGGAAAGTAGTTATATTTTGACTACTCTGAAATTATCCTCTCTTAACTCACACGCACCAGAAGTTACATTTTAATTACACCGTAAGTACAACATTTTACAGTAAGTATCGACATTCATTATGGTAAATATAGCAAAATTTATTATAACAGTCTTTATTTTAGGAGTATTATAGTTCAATCACGTTAATTTTGATGCAGAGATATATTTATTTGCAGTTTAAAAATAATGTTCAACTCGTTAAAGTAATGATAGTTCAGAGTGACCTCATATACAGGGTGTTCCGTTAAAGGGGTCCAATATTAATAGGGGTAATAGAGGAGATCACACGGAGCATAAATCAGTATATAATGCCTGGCCGGATCTCAATAATTTTCAAGTTACAGCAAATAGAATGAAAAATCGGAAATTTGTAAAAAAACCCTCATTGCTAAACTATCGATAATGCTACATAAAAACGAAGCACATATTTAGAAAGAGCAAAAAAAATCCTACGAAATGACATAAGTTGTTTTAGAATATTGAGAATTAATGGCGAGTTACAAGCTCTGAAACAGTGAAAAAATACAAAATCAAATATTTAGCAAAATAGTTAATCGTTAATTCCAAAAATGCAACTCTACCTACATCAAGGAAAATGTTATAAAATTTGGTCCATTCCGAAAGCTTTCGAAGAAGTTGACAATAAACCATATCAGTTTAATTGTATGGGAGAAATCAAGCAGTTCCCTAGTTACAACTCTGTACTGTTGCACGCTCGGAAAGAGCGAAACTCCACCCATGACGATTGTAAACACCCCGTTTTAATATCTTTCAATTATACATTTCTGATCAACCTCTATCAATACCCTTTCATTATTCAGTCTGGTCAAGTGAATGACATATTGTGCAGCTCTCGCCTTGTCTTAAAGCAAACTCCGTGACTGCTGCGTTTCCTCCATAAACTTTCAGGATGATGAAGAAGAAGTACTTTTTATGCAAATTTTCTATGTGTATAGGAAGAAAAGTGTAATAAAACAGCAGTCATCAGTGGGCGTTATGTTAAAGGGAGGCTGTTGTAAGTGGGATTGTAGTAAGTAGATGTATAATAATTATGCCGGAATACTCTAACGAAGAATATGCGGACATGCATCTGATGTACGGGCAAGCTCATGGAAATGCATGTCTAGCACAGCGCATTTACCGTGAGCAATTTCCAAGGAGAAGTTGCCCAAGTTCGAAACTCTTCATAAAAATCGATAGACGATTACGGGAGACTGGATCGTTTAATACAGCAAGCATTGATGCAGGGAAACCTCGACAAGTACGAACACCTGCAATGGAAGAAGTTGTACTGAATATTTTTAAAGATAACCCATCCACGAGTACACGAGCTGCTGCGTCTGAAGTCGGTGTTTCTCACCAAAGTGTGTGGCGTGTTCTGCGTGCAGAAAACATGCACCCCTTTCATGTGCAGCGGGTACAACTGTTATCAGTAACAGATTGTGCTCAGCGGACAGAATTCGTACGCTGGTTGCTTAATGTAACAGAAAATAATCCACAATTTCTGGAAAATATTTTATTTACTGATGAAGCAACATTTACGAGAGAGGGCGTGGTAAACACGCACAATATGCACACATGGTCATATACAAATCCGCACACTGTTTTCCCGTCGAACGCACAACAAAAGTTCAGTGTGAACATATGGGCAGGTGTCCTCGGCGATTATCTCATAGGACCATATTTACTCCCAGATGTACTCAATGGCAGTACATACTTGGTTTTCCTACGGGATATCTTACCGCAGTTACTGCAAAATGTGCCAGCAACATTGCGCCACAATATGTGGTTTATGCACGATGGCGCACCGGCACATTTTTTCATAGGTGTTCGCAATCACCTCAATTCAACATATCCTGGGAAATGGATTGGACGCAGTGGACCTGTTGCTTGGCCTGCACGCTCTCCAGACCTCAATCCGTTAGACTTTTTTGTTTGGGGACACCTTAAATCGCTGGTGTATGAAACGCCTGTGGATACACCGGAGGATTTACTAGCGCGAATCGTTGTCGCTGCAGGAGACATTCCCAACTCCGTCGGAGTTTTTCGGCGTGTTCGCCAATCTTTACGACGTCGCTGTCGGCTGTGCGATTCTGTTAATGGGCGCAACTTCGAACACCTATTATAATAATGTCCGTTCGTTTGCCTTCCGACATTGAACTGTGCAGCGCAGGCCAGAAGACTATGCTTCACATATGTCATAAAGTACGTGGAATGTAATTCTTTATTTGTCATTTTTCTTTTATTTTCAACACTTTTTGGCACAGTATTTTGTAAGTCACAGACTGTGGTGTACTCAAATTGTAAATTACAAAGTTTGTATGAATTAATTTAAAATTTAGTGTCTTTTTTAAATTTATAAATAAAATTATTATGCTATTTGTTATTATTATTTCCTATCATAAATTATGATGCACATATACATACAATAATTGTCCATGTAAAACATGTTCTGAAACTTCTTGCATAGTTACAAATCGCAATATTTTTAATTATTTCCGAATTTTCACCACCAGTTTAATTTTAAGGAATTTAACTTAAGCTTTATATCAATAAAAGACCACTTTAAAATGTAGACTATTATTGTAAAGTTATTTTGGTTCACTCAACTCTTGAATAATTAAAAATGTTGCATCTCAGAAGAAGCATGATCGAAAATGTATAGTTGAGAGTAATTAAAAAGGCGGTGTTTCCAATCGTGATGGGCGGAGTTTAACCTTTGCTAGTGTCAAAGAAAGCGGAGTTGTAACTAAGAAACTGATTAATTTCTCTCACACAATTAAACCGATATGGTTCATTGTAAGCTTTTTCGAAAGTTTTCAGAATGGACCAAATTTTACTACATTTTCCTTGTTGTAGCTAGAGTTGTCTTTTTGGAATTAACGATTAACTATTTTGATGTATATTGGATTTCGTACTTTTTTCACTGTTTCAGGGCATTGTAACTCGTCAATAAATATTGCTATTTTAATACAATTGATGTCATTTTGTAGGTTTTTTTCTGCTCTTTCTAAATATGTGCTTCGTTTTTATGTAGCATTATCGATAGTTTAGCAATGAGGGTTCTTTTACAATTTTCCGAATTTTCATTCTATTTGCTGTAACTTGAAAACTATTGAGATCCGACCAGGCTTTATATACTGATTTATCCTCCATGTGATCTCCTCTATTACCCCTATTAATATTGGACCCCTTTAACGGAACACCCTGTATATATGTTTCGATATTTATGTAATTTATATGTCAAATGCGTATGAGGAATGATGGCAACTGGATTAATTATAACTGTGGATTACACTATTGAGCATCCCATTAAAAATAATTTCAAGACTATCTGAAGAAATCGCCACTTTCTTCAGAAATTCTACAGAAATCTGAAGATATTTTTTCAGATTTAGTTTTACTTCAAAAGTTTTTACCTTCAAATGTTTGAAGGCATTTCACAGACATTCTGTAGATTTGAGTTACCTTTAAAATGTCTGCAGAACTTTTGAAGACATTTTGAATATTATAATGTAAATGAAATTTGGTTTTAGATATTCTACAAAAATGACAACATTTTTTTAAAATACAAAGTGAAATCTGCAAAATATCTTCAAAATCCCTTCAAAAAGCCCTTTCCTTACAAATTTAGAAGAGGGTGGGCTCCTCCCGCTCTTGGTTGGCTACGCCCCTGATCAAAAGTATAAGTTATTATTAGATATAATGTAAATCTATTTAATTCTAGACATATAATAAAAATTTAAAAAAAAAACGAAAACTGATTTTTTTTCAAAATTTTGGCCGATGATTTCAACATAATGAAATTTTACTAGGACATTAGTAGCATCTTGATGTAGCTGTAGCATTGCTATGGTTGGATATTTTTTTAAACCATGTTTTTTGCGATTTGTAGTACTTTGCCCCCCTCTGCGGTGGTAAAAGATATTAACCAATTTGTGTAATATTTTGCGAATTTATTCCTTATTACCAATGGCAACTTTCCTGCACTATTGTGTTTGGACTATATAAATTTCGGTTTTTTCGACCCACCCTAGATAATCACTGTATGTTATTTCCTTTGGAGAAAGTGCAAAAGTTCATATATAGTAAAAGCAGATTTTACCGTCTAACACCAGATTGGATTTTGGACGATTTGTTATAAAGTGAGCATAGTAAAGCTATTATAAAAGACATATATCGAAAACTATATACCGGGTGCGTCATAAGTTCGTTAAAACTTTAAAAAATCATTAAAAAGAAACAAATGATTCTAAAAAATTTCGGTTTACAGGAATGGGATTAAGGCAGATCGGACATTTTTTTTAATAACAAAAAATTTCTGGTTCAAACATTACGGATAGATGGCGGTGCATGCATTATATGCAGCAGATTTATGCAAATCATGCTGCCAATAAAACCCTTTAACGCACACAGATTCATCATTGGATGCCAGCAGTACGATTTCTTTACCAGATCAAGCGTTGTTGGTTAAGTATTTTTACAAGAACGCTGCATCAGAAATTGGAGCATTGAGGAAATACCGCACGGCAAAATGATGAAGACGACAAAAGGGTTTGTTTCATGCGCTGGGATACTGAAATTTGTCAGACGCGTCGCAGAAGTGGGTCTGTTACTATAAGCCTAATTTGCAACCATATGCTTAATATTATGCATTCCAGTGCCCTCTATCGGTATTTTTTTTAACCACAACATTTTTTGTTTAAAAAAAAACTCCAATCTCTCTCTAATCCCATTCCCGCAAACCGCAATTTTTTGGCATAATTTATTTCTTTACAATGATTTTTTAAAGTTTTAACGAACTTATGATGCACTTGGAATATTATACGTCTGAAAGTCGATGTTTTTCGAGAAATTGTATAATGTTATACAATCTCCATTCAAGTACTGCATTATTGTAAAACGATACAAGTATTCGACATAATTCTACAAAACTTTATTATTTTAATTACAAGTATTTTAAAACGAAGGTTCTTTTTTCAAATATTCATATTTGTAACATTTCTATAAATGTGTTGATTATTAGAATAATTGCCTCTGTATCTTTAAATTCCTTATCCAGCTTTATAAGTATCTTATAATCTCCATTATTCAAATTATAAATCTTTTTTTAAATTCTTTATGTCGTGACTTTTTAGTGTAATTATTTTTAATACTTTCCATTTAGTTATAAAAATATATTATTTATTTTTAACGTGAGGTAGCCATTTATATAATTTTTGATTTATTTTCACATTGCATTTTATATACATTTTATATGCATTGAAAATAATATTTAATAATATGAATAATTGACTCTGGATCCGCTGGAGATCAGTGCGATTTCCCTCCTGGTATTGGATTTCTCTTGGTTTTAAAGTCGCGTTGAGTCATAAAGGGTAAATTCGTGACTTCACTAAATGCATAATTTTAACTAGTTCACTTTTGTCTAGCCTTTTTAGAGCGTGCAAACTATATTCCGTCATCCCCACACAACCGTTTTAAATTCTACTAATTTTACCAAAAAGAGAATTTAACAACTTTAATAAATCTAATAAATTGACCAACAGTAACTAAGCCAAAAAAACATGAATTGCGATTTAATATCAGTTTAATATTCCGTTCATTAAATAGCTGAACTAAGCATTAATTAAAACTTAAATCTAAGCAATATGACACCGCAGGAACTTACTGTCGGATAAAATCCTTATTAACTAAAACAGGTGTTTGGAGTATAACTTACTGTCGTCTGAATCCAATTCTATTAGTTTTTCAAAAATCATTTTCCATTTATTTTACGTAAAATCATACAAATGCAAATTATTAATATCGATAAAACAATAAAAGTATCCTCTTGCAATGATGTAGTGTGTTCAGTATTGTGCAATGTGTGTATTTTCAGATTTATTACATTATACTTTTTACAATTGTTTATTATATGTAATCAATATCATGTAATTTTCAGGTTCGGTGCAGTAGTTAAAAAAATTCTCAAACATTAATTTTTTTCATATTTTTCTTTGTTTTCAAATTTTATCTGTATGTTCTACGTAGAGCTAACAAACGTACCAGTTGGATTTTGATTTATGTTAAAGTTAATGATATAACTATTCATAAATCATCAAAATGAAATTAATGCTTGAAATCTCCAAATCTTGAAAAAAAAATGTATTTTTAATATTTCTTGTTTACGTTTTATATATTTATCCTATACAGAGCGAGCATATTGCTTTTGATGCATGTTTATGTTAGAGGTATATAAGGATTTAAAAAATATTTAATTAAAATTAGTGCCTCAATTCTGTCATACTTGACAAAATCTTTCTTGTTTACAAGATGAGTAAAGTTTTTACATATATATTTTTTATTTTTATGTAAAATTATATTTTTCCACCACAATAAATAAATTAGGTTTCTGTAGCATCACTATATAAATAATTTTATTGTAGTATCAATTTATATTAAGTTATTTTAAATATCCACTATATATCTTTTAAACTTAGTTTTTTTAATACATTAATGTCGTATTGTTACTTAAGAATTGTTGCATGAAATATTTTAAAATTTACACGAATATTTCATAGGCCACTTTTATATATTTATATATTCGGGTCCTTTGATCATAGCATTTATACAAAAATGATGGTTCCAGTAACTGACACTTGAGCAAAAATCTAACTAAAATAAGTAGTTTTTTGTAAAATTCTACAAAGTAATGTCATCTAGTGAAAAATTAGACACTCATTTTTATTGTGAAGTCCATTTATTCACCATAAAGTTCTAAAAGCATATTCAATGAGTAAGGAACTTTTGAGAATACAAAAGTGCCATTTCGAAGCAGCCATCTTATTTCTAAAATTAATGAAGTGTTTTTTTAATCTATTTGTAATACAAAATCCTAAATGTTTTTCTTAAAGTTCTACTTGTAGAAATTATTTTAAAAATGCATATTATACAGTAAAGCTATTGTTTAGGGTTTATAGATATTTTATTTAGCTTAATGGGTGGTGCCAGTTATTGGTTCCTGGAATTTCATTTCGGCAGTCTCTGACAGAGGTGTTAGTTATTGGTTATGCTACAGGAAGTACAAATCTATTATTTAAGCAGTTTAAAAATGCGTAGTAATAAATTAAATTTATCTTGTAGTAAACACCATTAAAATTTAAGTTGTTTTGCCGCCAGTGTCTGACACTCCGTTTCAGTTACTGGTTCATAAATGTCAGTTATTGGCTATCTGCATTACTAATAATTTAAAACCTGAAAAAACACAAATGCATTTATAGCATATCAGACATAAAATAATATAAACAGAAAAAAGAAGGGAAGAAAGAACAAGGAAGAACAGAAGCGGAAAAAAAAGCTTGAGCATGAAAAGAAAAAAACAAGTAAAATTTGAACCCAGGGATCGGAAGTAACAAACTACAAGTAGCGAAACAACACTAATCGCTAATTTTTACGGTAGTTTGTAGAGCAGGACGCTATATTTTGGAACAATGTAGTGTAGCGAGAAGCGCTGTAAAAAAAATCAGTTGTTTGTAGTCAGAACCCATGCTATGTTAATGCTATGTTAATGCTGAAGATTAATGCTATCTTAGATTTAAAAAAAAAAATAATAATAATGTACCATTCTGCAAATCGCTTCGCCGAAACTTGCTTCTTCTGTGCAAAATTGGATTTGCTCAACAATTTGTGAATCCGAACTACAGTGTACAGGACAACTACATTACAGGAAGTCCATAGATTTTTCACATTGACAATTCCTGCTAAAATCAAGTATTAACCTTCCAAAGGAATTAATTTACTTGCTGGCAACTCTTGTCTACTCATTCTTAGGTTGTTTTAAACAACATGTATGTTTTAAAGCTGGGTTTCTTGTTATTGGGAATTATTTATTGTTTATATTTAGAGTTGTTTTCCTGTAATTTTTTTTTTTATAATATATCACTTAATTTTCCTACGAAATTTGCAATGCGTGTATAAAATAACAATTTGGAGATAAACATAAAACATCTTCTTGTATATACTATCGTTCTTAATTTTTTAATTCCCTCGGTTATGTCGCATTTATTTAACTGCATTAATGTCACATTTATTTAACATATTATCCTGACAGCCGCGATATAACGAAGGTTCGCTTTATTATTTTATGCGTATCTTCAATTTCTAGTATAAATTGAACCCTTTGTCAAAATCTGAAAATGGTGCAGTAGTGACTACTTTTAAAAAGTAGTTTGTAGTCGCTACTTTTTAAAACAAGTCGTTGTAGGTGTAATAAACTACATTTTCGATAAAGTAGTTGTAGATAAAAAATAAAAAAGTAGATAAACAATAAAAAATTAGTTTTTCCGACACTTGCTTAGAATAAAAAACGTGGTTTATTACCAAGAAAAAGGAGAAAACGTGAATTTCCTTTATGAGAATCCAGTGAGAGTCAGTCTGAAACAAATATTGTATATGAATACGCTTGGGATCTGGATTCGAATCATCTGGATGAAAACAGAGAACAATCTTGGACTAAACTAAAATATAACATTCAGCTAAAGAAACAATGCTATACAATGCTATACAATGTTATATAGAAACAATGCTGCGTATTACGATGAGAAATTTAACATAAAACGTATTCTTGAAGTCAATAAAGATTTTTGTACGTTAAAATTTCTACGAAATAATTTAAAAAAATTAGAAAATTCCTATTCTTGGTCATTGAAAACAGACAATGCTGTGGTAAAAAACTGTTAAATTTTTTGTAGTCCTTTGACTCTTATAGGTGGATCTTCATTTTTTGTTGTTGTGGATATAGCAATAATTAGGATGGTTAAGACAGACTATCGCCAAATGAAAGAAAAACAATGATTGATATCTTTATTTAAATAACATTTCAATATAGGCATTGTGCTTGCTCAAAAGAAAAAGATTAATTTTGTAAGGCTACAGTTGTTCAAATAAAAACCATATTAAATGATGTCAAATATCTATTTCCTTTTTTGTTTAAATTTAAAGTAAAGCCCTTAAAATTTATAATTGTTTACCTCTTTTAAAATTTAAATCCCACTTTTTATAATAACTTATTATAATGTTTTTTTAAATTATTTTAATTTTTAGAAATAAAATGTCAGTCCCTGGTTCACTTTATGTCAGTTATTGGTGTTTCAAAATAGGGATAGTGTCAGTTACTGGCGTTTTTGACTATATTTAGGAAAAAAATTAATATTTAATAATAACTTGTTTAATTTTTCAATATTTTGTCAACAATAATTTCTAATATATCTCTACTATCCTTTCAAAAACAAATGTAAGTATAAAATATATTTAAATTTTTGTAATATTGATTTGAACAAGAAAAATCTTTAAATTGTCAGTTACTGTGGTTTTCACCCTATATATCCCTTTTTATTTAGCACAATTATTTTTCATTTCTCATATTTTGGAAATATAATAATAGCAGCTGGCGAACATTATCTAAACATTCTGGTTATTAGATTTTTGTCATTAAGTGCACGCGTAATTAATGCATTCTGGGATATTTTGCACGAATTCAACGAAGAGAAAACAACTTATAATAATCATTTTTCTTAATTTTTCATATTTGAAGATACGATGGGAAAACAGTAGAATGCGTTAGGTCATATCATTCTTTGCTTAAGAAAGGACAATGTTAAGCATGTTGAATGCTTTAAAAAACGCAGTCGAAAACTGTATGTAGTAGTACTTTAAAATATTCTTCAATATTTTTATAAATGCTATTTTTTAGTTTTTAGTTTTTATTTCACTAATTTAGAAATGCTGTTTTTCGTCAGTATGCGATTGCTGTTATGTTTTATTTTAAGTTTAAGGATTCAAGCATTGGTATTCACTGAAAACTAAAAAAAAACTAGTATTTTAGAAATTTTATTTATATATAACATCGTCAATATGTCGACAATAATTTTGTTACTGTTTATTAACATTCAGAGTTAGTGAGGGAATATATTAATTACAAAATTATACTAATGACAAACTCTAATTTTTCCATTCCTCAAATCGCAAATTTTCATTATTTTGTTTAAAGTTATCAAACAGCACATTTAAAACAGAAGAATGTTCACAAAACAATATAGACTATTGGACTTTGAATCTTAATATAAAAAGAACATATATAAATTCATAAATCCTCAGAAGCTTTTATGCTGCTTTCATTATTATTTCAAGCATTAAATAAAGCAAATAGTAAAACTGGTTTTTAATTAGGTCCTTAATTCCATGATCAGATAAATTTATTTCAATGTCTCAAATACCTACTTTGCTACTTCACAAAATGAACTTTTGGAGTCATTTAACAGTACTTAAAAGGTCGTGATGCCTGTAATTAATTTTTATTTAATAGTCATCAACTTTATTGAAAGCCTTTCAAACATAAAAGTGCTTAATAAATCTTTCCTGGAAGTAAATTTGTTTCCAATTTTAAAAATTAACTGGTGCGAGAGTAATCACTAGCCTATTAAAAAAAAACTCAACACATTTTGAAAAATCTCTAAATTTTAAGTATTTAGAACTCTGTGTATTTTATTTTTTATCGAAACGATCTTTGCAAAATATTGCATGTATAAAGATCTAAAAAAAATAAATACTTGTTAGAATCACCTATAATCATATCGTGAGTTAGCTAGTAAAGAGCTTACTTATATATTATTTAATAACAGTTCCATTCTAATACTCGTATACAGACGACGATTCTATGGAATTTATGCAATTTGCGCTACAACAGATCATTTATTACTATTTAAAATTAAAATAAATATATTTATCAATAATATTATTATATTTATTAGTTATTGTTAATATTATTATTATTAAAATTTAAAAGATTTTAACTATTATATGCAGCACACGCGAATTGTACTTTGTCTGGCGAATTGCAGAGAATTATCTTGCTCATAATGCGAAATGGTTGAATTATTCGACTATGCTCTTCTTCAGTTCGATGTATCACTTCTTGCCAATATGCATTATAGGTTTTAAATTAGTTTACTCTATTACTTTGCATCTACCGTGAGTATTAGCAGATATCGTAAGAATTGGACACATATATATCTGACTCTACAGTTTCTTCGCAAATATTCTTAAAGACATTATCTTCTTAGGGAATTAAAGGTCCTACATAGTATGATGAAGCACACGAATTGTACTTTGTCTGGCGAATTGCAGAGAATTATCTTGCTCATAATGCGAAATGGTTGAATTATTCGACTATGCTCTTCTTCAGTTCGATGAAGCACTTCTTGCCACTATGCATTATAGGTTTTAAATTAGTTTACTCTATTACTTTGCATCTACCGTGAATTTTCGCGGATATCGTAAGAATTGGACACATATATATCTGACTCTACAGTTTCTTTGCAAATATCCTTAAAGACATTATCTTCTTAGGGAATTAAAGGTCCTAAATAGTATGATGAAAATCTATCACATTTCTTCTGTGTCTTCTTTTAAAATGATAGCTTAATTTCACGCATATAAATTAATATTGAATATCCTTCGATTAACGGCTTACGTTTATTGTACTTCAAAATTTGGATAGTTTGAAAGGCTAAAAAAAGGGATTTACTTAGCTCATGGTTTCAGTAGAAGCATAGTTGGTTTTTAATGAACTGTTCTCTTATTTATGGATTATAAACGTAACCAGAAAATGCAAAAAGCTATTCAAATCTTTTGGCATAAAAACGATTTGAAAACTTTTGGAATTTACATTAAAACATATATGTTTTCTATTAACCATGCACATGTCAAAATATATATTTGTTATTATATATTATATACCATAAAAGTTTTTAAGTTATATGAAACTAGGAATAAAAGAATAATTTGAGACATAATAAACAGAAATAACATAAAATAAACCTTCCTCAACAAAATTTCAGAACAGCATTTCCAGTATGCAATTTGCTGTAGCTTCATGAATTAAAAAATTTAAATAACAAATGGGTATGTTTTACATTATACAAAACATGTAATTTTGTACTTGTAATAAAGGTGTAAGATAAAAGAAGATAATACACACACACACATATATATATATATATATTAGTTAGGATACGGTTTTTTCTCTATTTTTAAAATTAAAGTATTTTCAGCTTTCCAGTCTATCAATACAAAATAGCGTACGTTTTCTTTATCAGTTTGAAAAAAGGTATGATTTATTAATTAGTCAATATTTTTTTGTATGTGACAATAAATAAAAAATAGTCTGTTTCAATACACATATTTTATTCTTTTATCGAATAAATATTATTTTTGACATTATACGTTGGACATATTTGCTTTTATTATTTTTTGAACAAATGTATACGAAATACCATTACAAGTTTTTTTTTCGACATATTGAACATTATTGGAATTTTCAGTTTCCGATTTTCAGACACGTATTTTCTTCCCCTGTACGTGACAACAATTTTAATAGCAACAGACAACTGTAGCATGACATTTCTTTTATAGGTATAAAGCCACATATGTATCTGATTTTTATATATCTGGTTAGATAAATGCGATGGATGCAGGAAAATTAAATAATTTTTTTCATCTTCTTTATTTTTATGCACCCATTTATAAAAATTTTCTTTTTGTATATTTAATAAACCTTTATGTTTTACTCTTTCTAGTTATTCTGTGAATTATTTTATAGAATCTCCATACTTATTATTCTTATTTAAATTACATTAGTTTCTTATTTAATTTAATTTAATTTTTTACATTTGTGTAATGTTCTTTTGATAACTGCATTTACATATACTTTTAAAATTAATTTAAACATGGTTAGCATTTATTTATTTGTCTGTTTCTACCTTTACCATTATTTTTCGCTAATTATGTATCATGTCTTTTAAGTTTTCCTCATTACACATATAAAAGAAAACTATTTTTTTTTTATGGATGTTACCATTTGTCTTGTCTTCTTATTGGTTGCTACTATCGATAAGTACTTTGTATACATATATATTTGATATTTAATGTATCTTTAATATGCTAAACAATTTTTGTCTAATACATGAGTTGTAATCTATTTTTTTCACTCAAAAATACAGGAAATCTCACACTACCCAGAACATGACTATCATTTAGATTTAAAAAAAAACTAAATAAATATTTGAAATTTCTTTAACAAATAAAAGATTTTTTTCATATTTAAAGTGCTTATGTAGGATGTAATAAAATTGCTTAAAATTTTGCAGAAAAAATCATTAATTAAAATTATTAACCCGTTTTTTATAAGTATCTGTTGTGCATATTTGCAAACATTTCATTTATTATATTTGAAACATTTCGTTAAATTAGATTTAAAAGAGTTAAATTATAGTATTTGAGAAAAAATAAAACTTCTACCAGCATTTTCCATTGTGTTCTTCTCATTTTGAGAAAATTATTATTATATATTACATTTAAATTCTATCATGACAGTGTCAGTTTTATACGACAGGAAATTAAGGGTAATTATTCAGAGTTTCTTTAACAATATTACATTTACATATTCATTTATTGTAATTAATCACCTCATCAGGCAATATTTTTAATGGTGGTAATACTAAGACACATTCGAGATGAAAAGCGTTTTTGAACGGGGTGTTCCTCGTCCACCAAGGAGTTATTAAATTCCTTATAATTTCCCAGTTTTTCAAGGAAATTATTGATAATAACATTAGTTATCTTATTAGTGTAAACAAATTGAAAAATTCAAATATTACAAATATAAAATGACATAATAATATCAAACTTTTTAAAATCATTGACCTTTTTATTTAATTTTTTGCAGTCTGGATATATTTAGCCTGATCTAGTGAAACGAGAAAGAAAAATCGTGCGTCAAGCATAGATTATGAGACACTTTCTAACACATTCAGAATAGTGAAACAAAATTTTACCGTTCACTAAGGTTGAAAAATGGTGTCTAAGTAAACAAATCTGAAAAAAAACATAGCACATTTGAAAACACGGTTTCCCCGATTTCCATCTATATTGTCGGAAAAATATCCGAATTGGCTGGTGGAGCCCTGTATATGATTTATAGGTTTGCATACACGCTACATTGCAAAATGTCCATTCATTTAGGAACCACATAACACAATTAAATTTTACCCTTTCAGTAATTTCCGCCAAAAAGTTGAAATAATACTCGATTTCTTTTATGCAGTCCCTTATATGTTCTGTAAAATTGACGCACAGAAAAAAAATCCGCAAAAATATACACTAAAACACGTTTTATTTTGCTTAAAAGACGTCAACATAAACATTAAAGATGTTAAAATTTAAAATTTCCATGTTATTGTTATATTTTATTCTGATGACGATTTGATGAACAAATCGAAACATGTAAATTTTAAATTTTAACATCTTTAATGTTTATGTTGACGTCTTTTAAGCAAAATAAAAAGTGTTTTAGGGTATATTTAAAAGTTAATTCTAATGGACGTATTTTGACTCTCCACTTTATTTGAAATATAATAACATTTGAATCCGCAAAATTGTAGTTAAATTTAAAAATACATACCACAATTGTCCAGGACGCACGTCCAGGAATTATTGGTCACAGACAGTACTGTAACCGAATTAGTTTGCGTGTTGCACTAAATGAATGATAAATGATTTTCATGCCATATCTATAGTAATTATCTTGTAGTGCACCCCATCGATGTATATCAATTTCAATACAATTGAAATAGTGCACCATTATTAAAATACACTGCAAACGATATTTCCCTATAGACCATACACTGTAAAGAATTTGCAGCAAAGTATCCGGTCATCCGACCGTTTTTATAGACAACGGTTACATAACCATAATTTAACGCTATTCTGACCATAATATTGCCCATATTATGGTCCGAATGCTGTTAAATTATGGTTATGTAACCGTTTTCTATAAAAACGGCCGAATGTCCGAATAGTTTGCTGCAAATGTTTTACAGTGTAATGGACGCCATTTTTTAAGTGGTGTCTATAAATGCCACTATAAATGCCACACCCTTTATTGTAATTTTCGAACATAGTAAACCTAAATTACTTTTCATGACAATCCGATTATATTTACGCTAGTTAGATCATGGACAGACCTACAGACAGACGGGCTTACAAACAGAACTCTCTGTTGGAATGTGTTAAAAATAGTGGTAGTATTAGAATTTAAATATGCATGGCAGTGTTTATTTAGTGTAATTGTCAGATACAGGTTGTTGAGATTCCTCCGAAACTTATTTGAAATTTAAATTTAATTGTGCTCAACTTTTCTCAATTAAAGCTGCTTTGAATGATATCCATTATACTCTATATACTGCAATATTTTAATATAGAAAATAGAACAGAAGCGATTTATCATATAATATTATAAATCTTCATTCACATCAAGCAAACTGATTTCTCTTCCTATATCGAGTTGCTGTGCAATATACATCACCAAACTTTCATGATTTGCATTATAACTTACCAATCAGTTGCAGTAGTTGCTTGTAGTTAATAATACATATTAAAATTAATTTAGTTTAATGGAAACACCATTTTTCACTGTATCAAGCTTGATATTTGCAAATAGCATATAGGGTGAAATCCCCAGTTATTGACACCTAACCAGTAACTGACACTTGAGTAAAAATCTAACTCAAATAAGAATTTTGTTGTAAAATTCTACAAAGTAATGACATATAGTAATAAATTAGACACTTATCTTTATTTTGGAGTCAATTTATTGACCACTAGAGGTCCAAGAACATATTCAATGAGGAAGGAACTTTTGAGAATACAAAAAAGTGACATTTTGAAGCTACCATCTTATTTCTAAATTTAAGGAACTGTTTTTTTTAATCTATTTGTAACGCAACCATCCTAAACATTTTTCTTAAAGTTATACTTGTAGAAAATAGTTTAAAGATGCATATGATACATTAGAGCCATGATTTAGTGTTTATAGTTATTTAATTTAGCTTAATGGGGGGTTGGCAGTTATTGGCTCCTGGAATTTCATTTCACCAGTCTCTGACAGAGGTGCCAGTTGTTGGGTATATTAAACAAAGTTGAAATCTATTATTTGAACTGTTTAAAAATGCATAATAATAAAAAAAAATATCTTCTAGTAAACATTATTAAAATTTAAGTTGTTTTATCAGTGTCTGACACCATATGCCAGTTACTGGTTCATAAATGTCAGTTATTGGATATCTGCTTTAATAATTTAAAACCTGGAAAAAGACAAATGCATCTGTAGCATAGGATACATAAAATAGCATAAACAAAAAAAGGAGGGGTAAAATAACACAGAAGAACAGAAGAACAGTATTTTGTTTTTATAATAACGAATAAATTTTTTTTTAATAATCATTTTAATCTTTTGAAATAAAGTGTCAGTCACTGGTTCACTTTGTGTCAGTTAGTGGTGTTTCAAAGTAGGGATGGTGTCGGTTACTGGAGTTTTTTACATATTTATGAAAAAAAAATTATAAAATGTATGATTTTTCAAAATTTTGCCAACAATAATTATATATATATATATATATATATATATATATATATATATATATATCTTCTAACCTTTCAAAAACAAAGGGAAGTATAAAATAGATTTAAATTTTTGTAATAGTGATTTGAACAAGAAAGAATCCTTAAAGTATCAGTTACTCAGGGTTTCACCCTATATCTGAATTTGGTGATTTTCTTATGAGAATAAATGAATATACGTGGTTTTGATTTAGTACAGCTTCAACTTCTAAATCTTAAACTTCATTTGTATAAAAAAAAATACTACATGGAATCATTTTTATATAATGACAGAAAGAAATTATTACCAACGTCATTAAATCTTCCAACATCAGAAAATATTTTTTTTGAATGTTTGCATAAATAGTTCTTAAATTCGCTTATTTATAATACATTTACAGCTGAAACACCTGAAATTAATTCTATATGCGAGATAGGGCATCTTTTTTTCCCTTGTAAATGCAACGCATTTATTATATATATGTATATATATATATATATAGGGTGTTTCAGTTAAACGTTTCAGAACTTCTAAGAGGGGTAGGGTACAGCCTGACAACTCGAAATCATATAGCAATGTGGGGTCGGAAATGCTTTCCTGAAGCGGTGTTGTACACAGAAGCACCATAAAGAAAAGAGACCGTAAGTGAGAAATCGTTTTAATAAGACATGAAAAGAAGCAAAAGGTACGTGGATTAAAGTAAGTGTTCGAAGTTGCTTCCACGGGCTACAATGCACGCCTCACATCTCCGACGCATGGACATCCGAACATTCTGGAATACTCCAGGCGAATTTCGAATTTCTCCGGCAGCTACTGCGATTCTTGCAACCATCTCCTCAGCATTGTCAACAGGGGTGTCATAAACTAGCGATTTCATATGACCCCAGAAATAAAAATCAAGACACGATAGGTCGGGTGACCGAGCAGGCCAATGCACGTGAACACAATGTCCGATTCACTGTTGACCAAATGTGACATCCAGGTAGTTACAAACAGCTCCGCTATAATGGGCAGGGGCTCCATCGTGTTGGAACCACATTGTCTGTTGCGTCGATGCAGAAATCTGTTCATCTCTCAAAAGTTGTGGCAATACCTGCTGCAGAAAGAGCAAGTAGTTATCTCCGGTTAGACGACACGGAAACAGGTAAGGTTCGATGAGGTGATCTCCCATAATACCGGCCCATACATTGACCGAAAATCGAATCTGTGCTGCACGACGTCGTGTTGCATGCGGGTTCTCGACCGCCCAGATATGGTCATTATGCGAGTTGAAAATTCCTTCCCTTGTAAAGGATGCCTCATCGGAAAACAACACTTCAGCAGGAAAAGTGGGATTTGTAGAACATTTTCCAAGGTACCACTGTGCGAAAGCAATACGAGGTGCATAATCCTCCGGTTGCTGTGCCTGGACACGCTGCACGTGAAACGGATGCATGTCTTGTTCTCGGAGAATCCACCAGACGCTGCAAGGGGAAACCCCGACTACGTTTGTTACACTTCGTGTACTTGTTCTTGGATTCCTCTGTACATGCTGCAGCATTTTCTGTTCGACAGCTGGAGTCCGTGCTGTTCTTACCCTGACCCTGTCAGCTCTTTCAAATGAACCTGTCTCAGCTAACCTCTGGTGCAGTCTTGCAAATAAATTATGACTGGGAATACGCCTCGTCGGATATCGTTCCGCGTACAAACGCTGTGCGGCTGGCCCACTACAATTTGCAGTCCCGTACACCAAATGCATATCGGCTAATTCTGCGTTCGTGTAATCATCCATTCTACTAACTTGGCGTTCTTGTGCGAAATGAAGATTCCCTGCACGAAAGCTCGGAACTTTCGCACAACGCCATCTACCGCGTCAGGAAAGCATTTCTGACTGCGCATTGGTGTATGATTTTGGTTCGTAAGGATGTACCCTACCCCTCTTAAAAGTTCTGAAACGTTTAACTGAATCACCCTGTATATATATATACAGGGGCGAATCCTGCTACTCAGTCTGGGCATACTATTTTCCTCGAGTTTTTCAGAATACTATTCCTCATATTTTTTAATTGTGAACACTATTGAGAAAACTTATTAGAAAAATATACTAGAAATTACTGGTGGAAATAGCATGCTCAGCTTCAATGAAAGGATATATATAATATACGTATATAATTAGAATTTGCTAAAAAGATGAATTCATCATTTAAATGGCATTTAGAGAGAGTATTTGAACATAACAGTGTTCCTATTTTAAATATTCATTATTTTATTAGGTATTTATGTTAATAAGAAACGACAAATATGTCTTTGTGTAATCATCTTATTTTTCCCAAATTTAATACAAAGTATACAAACTCTCTGTGTGTTAAGTGCGTGCTGAAAACCCGAGTACTAAGGTATAATTTTGACAAAATGAACAATACACTCTATCTGTGAATTAAATTGCCTTTTCTTCAGGCAAATTGTACATAATGAAACTTGCAAGGTTTTATGAAAAAATAATATTTTTCTTTGTATTCCCACATTTAACAAACCGATTTTCTATAAATCTTAAAATATGGGGGGGGTTTATTCATTTTAATGGATCTACATATGCTTTAAATGTAATGCTTTATTACCATTGTAAAAATAGCACAAAACTTTTAAAATTGTGTGAAAAGGAAGTGATAATTTTCTAAAGTAAATTTTTCTATACATGGTAAAGGAACCGTTTTAGAAGAGTTATCTTAAATATCAGATCATCTTCAATAATGTATATCAAATGCAAATACGTTTAGCCCTTTTGCCTTTATGAAATGGATGAAATTGTGAAACATTAATCCGTTTTATTTTTTCTTCTTTTTTATTTTTACTTTTTTCTATCTATAACAGAAAAAAGTATTGTAATCGAAACTTTTTCGACTTCCAGTTTCGACGGATTTACATGTTTTAGGGGTCAGAGATTCCTAAAAACATCTTTTTAGAAAATGTCTGTCTGTCTGTGTGTCCGTGTGTATCTCCTCTTTGTAGCATCGAAAAGTGTATGAAGTTACGCCTAAAATTGAACCAAATTTTATTTATAGGTTTTTAGCTCACTTGAATTTGGAGATATGCCGACGAAAGGGGGCGCTGTGAGATCGATTTTTGTTCCATTTTCATTATTGTATATCGAAAAGTGTATGAAGTTATGCAGATAATTGATCCAATTTTTTTGTATAGATTTTTGACTATGGCTTGCAGGTCCAGTTGAACTTTTGGTGATATTCCGCCGGATGGGTGCGCTGTAATAGCCATTTAAATATTTCAAATTCAAAAAAAAATGTACAAAAAAATTAGAAATGCTAAAAGATTTTTCCGTAAAATGTTTGGCCTTGATCCAAGGATTCCGTAGCAGTTTTTGTTTTCCCTCTATCTTAAAAAACGGCTGAGATATAGCCGTTTGAAATTTTAGGGTGGCTGACATTTTGAAACAAGACAGCCAGATTCCTTCCATAAGGGTTTAATTTCAGAGTTTTAGTGAACATTTTTTGTTGCAAATTTGCTTTCATTGTTGTAACCATCGTTCTAACTCTAATCTACATATTTAACACTATATATTCCTATTCGCCAGCATCAAATTATTGCCAAGCTTGGTGATGTTTCGCCAAATATCACCAAATTTGGCGACAAAAATAGGTTGCCACATATGCAGTCAACTTGGCGATAGCCAGCTAATTTGGCGAAATTCTGATTCAAATTCAATACTGACGAGAACTGGAAATGAATTTCCTGTAATCGAGTTCCATGCATTATAGCTTCGTGTTTTCCACTAAAATTAGCTAAAATCATAAAACCAAGGAATAGGAAGGCTATCTTTTTCCCTCGGTACAGGCAGAAGGACTTTCGTTGTCGTGCTGTACTGTACATCGACTGCTCGTGCAACGAAAGGTACTTCGCATCCACGTGAACCGACGAATCCAAAGCATCTGACGTACAACATAATGAGGAAAAGTATCGATTTTATTGGCGATGTGATAGCGAATTTTGAAGTATTAACATGTAAGAGATAGAAGAAAGTTTTGGGATTGGCACATCCGACTAGTTGAATTTACGTACTCTTTATACAAGGTGTACCTTCTTTTTTGGACCAACAATTATTTTCAAAATCTCAATTACAATAATGTCTCAAATATTATTTTTCCTAATAAAGGAAAATGCATAGAGAATTTTTAAAGGGTTAGGAAATTAAAAGTTTTTTTAAGCTTTCCCCGATCTTTTCAGCTATATTTAGAAAAACGTTTTCCTAGTTTTAACAAATAAAACAGTAAGCATTCCATTGTCATGGGACTGAAATTTACCCAGTTATTCCTGTTTTAATTTTATGAAATCTCAGCTTTTTGGGGCATTTTGCCTAATTTAGTAATACAGCACGCCGAAAATTAATGCATTCAAAGTCTCAAAACTTGGAACGTTGTAGTTTCAGAAGAAGTGATTTTATTGTGTTTTATTTTTAGAATATGGAAACAGTTCTTCTAAAGATAACGTATAGGATTCATATCCATTTAAAAAATTTTAATTTTTTTAAAAACAGCTATTTTGACATGAATAGATTTTCATACAATGAATAACAACATTTGCACATTTTTTTTTTTTGCAATTGAAACTATAATTAAAGATAACTTTATTTCTAAAATTATATGTTTAAGAATGATCTTTGGTCAACAATAAGAAATCACACCCTGTATTTAACATAAGGAGCCTACTTTTCTAAGTCTTAATTTTTTTTTCTTTTAATGAATCAAACACATATTTTATGCATATGGTTTATTATAATCTTTAATAAAAAATATGAAAGTACAGTTGACTATTAGGACCTGCTTTTATTACACATATGATCTCGTGTTTTATGATTTTTAAGGTTATTTTCAATAAATTTTCAGAGACTAGTTTTTTATCGTGTAGATCTTGATAATGGCGCGTTTTTTTGCGTTCAAAACATATCGATCAATTTATTAAAAGGTTTTATAAGACTTTCTGTGTTCTATTTTTATCACTTAAGCATTTATATCTGTATTTTGAAAGAAATCAAATATTATTTTTAATGTTAATATTTCTGTATATCTACAGATGATTTAATATGTTGAGATTTTAATAGACCTTTAGAAGAAACTGTCATATTTTCTTTATCAAAATCTGTGATATAGATATACTATGATAAAGTATACATATTTAAGATTTAGCTTTATTCTGAATAATTTACTCTAAGAGTAGAGCATATTTGTTTGGATTTATAATTTGCATCGTTTAATATTAAAAATGTTTGTATTTAGTTTAAATTGAAATATTTCAGTGAACTTCATATTTAAAGACACACACACACACACACACACACACACACACACACATATATATATATATATATATATATATATATAAACGTTTCATAAATGCGGTGGGTCAAACATCCTGCAACTTTAATTTAAAAAATAAAGTATACAACTACATCGAAATGGTTATACCAAGTTCTAATTAACTATCTTATCCTTTAGATCATTAAGTAAAGTAAGCTTTAAAGCTTGGGTTGGGTTGGGTTGATTATTGACGGCCAATTATCTACACTTGGGATATAGGCCCGGAGGAGTGCCCTTCGTGGGGTTCTTTCTAAGGGAACCTAACCCGTATTTACGCATGGATAAATCCACGGCTCGAAGAAAACCACGAAAACTCCGAACGATTAGGCCGACGGGCGCGATTGGGATCGAACCCAGCACCTCCCGTCTACCAGCTTCAAGAGCAGAAACTCTCAGCCACTGGTGGGGCCTTTTTTGAGGGGAAATTGCAAAATGCCGCTTTATTTTATTATCATCATTACAAATGGCTTAAAAACAATATTAACTAAAAGAAAAAGCTTGTAACGTACTTCTATCTTCTGCTTATCAGCAAAATGTTTTCTAAATAAAACAAAGGCACTGTGTTTAACCTCATGTATGGTTAAAGATTCCCGGTTTCCTCTGTGCTTCTCATGTAGCATTGGCATTCTTACAACAGTTTATTAAATAATTAAAATTTACAAAAAAGAAATGACCATAGATTTTGCGTATCATATTTATTTACGTATCAATTTGTTGTTTCATTAAACTAAAAATGACCACAGTATAGTACATTATTCTGCTTGTTAATTTTTGTAAAAAAGTAGAGAACACTGTAAAAATATATTTTATCCAGTAAACGAAGATTTAAAACAGAATAAAAGCCAATAAGATATGCTATAAGAACAGTACAATCTAAAATATTTTTTGAGGGATTGATATCCAGTATAATTTTCCTCAGTCGCGTAAGTAATTTATTGTAAAGCAATGAACAATTCAAATGATATAAATATATATTTTACTATAATGGAATAATTATGTTCTATAATAAGTTTTAATATTTTATTGTAAAATAATGAAATATTATTAAACAGTTTTTGACTGATTTTTTTTTTCAAAAATACTAAGAAAATTTAATTTTCTTTAATTTACAATCAATGTAATATTTCTAAATGGTATTTTTTAAAGAAATCTATTAATCTAAATTTTAAATGCTATTTAATCCTTAAAAAATTTAGTTATTAAATTTAAAAATTTGAATTTGAATTTACATAAAACTCTACATTTAATTATAAAATGATTCAATAACTTCTTTTACATTGAAATTGATTAATTTTTTACGGAAAATTTTAAATTCAGATCATTATACACTAAATGTTTTCAATATCTAATTACCTGAAATTAATACATTGGTATCTTAAGCAGTAAATGGATAGAATATTACACATTAACATTAATTTAGTATTTTTATTTTAAATTTAAAATAGAATTTTTTGAAAGTAACTCTCATTGATAAATTGGTTTTAAAATATCCTGAAGTTGATCAAACTGTTTCTAAAAGGGAATTACACCAAAGAAAGAAGGTACGAATTAATATAATTGTTTGAAATAATAATATTGCGATTATATAAAAGGTTATCTTAAATTCAATTTTTTCTACGAAAATTATGCAGAAAACCCAAAGAGTTATTTTTGAAAGAATGAAGCAGATCGTCATAACAATACAATATGTTAATGTCATAAGTTCACTTTTGATCATATGATTAATTTGGAATAAACATATTTTATACAGGGGCCTCAACGTCAATTCTGCATGTCATTATTTTATAATCCCCACCTTGCATACATTTAATATCCTATAGTCTGAAATATATTTTTTAAAGTTATATATATATATAAACAAACATAAATGATTTCTTGAAGCTTCTGAAAATTTTAGAAGCGTGACATTTAACGGGAATATATACAATGATATACTGATAAACTTCGTAATCTAATATTTTTTTCAGAATGAAAAGTACATTTCTTCAGAGAGGTTCTACCCACCTGAACCCCAGTAGTTTGGTTAATTTTGCATTCGCAATTTTTCTATTAATGGTGCTATGTCATGATTGTAGTATATGTTGGATTGCATTTTATATTAGCATTTTATTACCATGAATTTGGAAAGAAATTTTATTGTAGCTGTAGTGTTTAGTTATTAATATAATTAGTAGATGGCAGCACCACAGCGAACTACGTCACCTACCGGTATTAAGGTTTGTTTACTGTTAGACGTAAAATGTATCTGTTACGTGTGTTATATTTGATGTACGTGTTTGTAATTTAAATGTAAATTAAACGTCTTTAAAGTCCAACTCGAGTAATTAATAATGATGCTTACTCAGTTACTTTAACTTACTTACTAAATATATAAAAGAATGGCGACGATGAAAATGAAGTTTCTTACCGGAATTCAAATTACAAGAAATTCCAACTGATTCGCAAAATGACGAAGCTTCGGGTTTTACATCTACAAGAGTATACGCTGTAGAGTAATATTTTAAATACGTACGTCATTTCGAGAGTGGTAAGTGCTGACATTTTTTTTCTTCTCTGCAATAAATAAAAGTTAATAATGTTTGCTAATTTTAAGGAATATAATGATTCCATTGAAACGTTTCAATCGTATGTTAAGAGATTGGAACAGAGATTTTTATTACATGATGTTGAAGGAAAAAAACGGTACCGGCCATTATTTCATGTATGGGGCCTAAATTATATAATTTGCTGTCTGATTTAACGTTTCCTAAAAATCCGGAAGCATTAAAATATGAGGAAATAGTTGACATTCTGTTAAAGCACTTAAGCCCCGCCCCTAATAAATTTTGTTCTAGAATTAAATTCCGTAATTCTTATCCAAATGAAATGGAATCCATACAAGATTTTGTTTCAAAATTAAAGAAGTTAACTACATTCTGTGCTTTTGCTGGTGAAACATTAAATGAAAATTTGTTGGAAAAATTTCTGAGAGGTTTAAAAAATGAATATCTAAAGTAAATTACTTTCACAAATAGACGATTTAACATTTGAGAAAGCCATTGAAAAAGCAATTATTTTGCAAAATAATGAACATGACATTTCTGAATTGAAACACAAAAATGTAAATGTTAATAAATTGGCATATTCTAAAAATGTTCAACCGAATAAAATTTCAAATAATTTCTAGAAACCGAAAATGAACAATGTAAATAAGGGGAATTTTGAAGTAAATAAAAATAAATTACAATGTTATAGATGTGGAAATCCATCACATCTTGCCAACAAGTGTAAGCACATAAATACTATTTGTAAAATATGTAAAAAAAAAAGGCCATCTTGGTAAAGTATGTAAAAGTAATTCTCAGAAACAAACAAATGTATTGCAATCTGTCGACAATTTATCTGTCAGCCATGATAAAAGTTCTACACCTATAAAAGTGTGGGTTTTAATTGAAAACAAAGCTAAAGCTGAAATGGAGGTAGACACGGGCTCCAGAATTTATGCGGTACCTGTAAATCGTTTTCGGAGAATTTTTCCGAATAATAAAATTGTTCCACCAGACGTTCATTGAGAACTGCAACGGGTGAGGTATTTACACAAGTGGGGTATGTAACAGTAGATGTTTCTTATGCAAATATTACTAAAAAACTTAAATTGTATTTAATTAAAGAAGATAATTTCCCACTTTTATTTGGCAGGGACTGGGTAGCTGCATTTAATTTGTTTCCCACTAATTTTAAATCTGTGTATGTCAATGAAATTGCAAATTCTACTGATAAATTGAAAATATTATTAAATGATTTTTCTGATTTGTTTTCGGATAAAGTAGGGGAAATAAAAGGTTTGAAAGCAGAACTTTATCTAGAAAAAGGTTCTACGCCCATATTTTGTAAGGCCAGAACAGTTAGTTATGCTCTACGTAATGCAGTAAATGATGAAATTCAAAGGTTACAGGATGAGGGTATTATTAAACCTGTCACCAGCAGTAAGTGGGCAACTCCTATAGTTCCAGTGGTAAAACCAAATGGTAAAATATGTTTATGCGGAGATTTTAAAGTTACAGTAAATAAATTTTTGAAGGTGGAAAAATATCCTTTACCTAGGGTAGAGGACATGTTAGCTACTTTAGGTGGTGGTTTACATTTTAATAAAATTGATTTAAATCAAGCTTACCTTCAGTTACCTGTAGACGAAAAATCACAGGAATTGTTAACTATAAATACTCCGAAGGTTTATTTCAATTTTTAAAGTTACCAATGGGTCTTACTAGCTCTCCAGCAATTTGGCAAAGATCTATTGAACAAATATTAAGTTGTATTGATGGTGTCACTGTGTTCATTGATGATATTGGTGTTACAGGGGAAACGGATGAAATTCATTTAACAAGGCTAAAACAAGTCTTAGAAAGATTGCGTGAATATAATATTAGGATTAATAAAGATAAATCAATTTTTCTGGCTGACCATATTACATTTTATGGTTATAAAATTGATAAGCAAGGTATTCATAAAACGCAAGATAAAATTGAAGCTATTGTCAATGCTCCTAGACCAATTAATGTGTCACAAGTTAAAGCTTTTTTAGGCTTAGTCACATATTATTCTAAATTTGAACCAAATTTATCTACAATTGCTCATCCTTTAAATCAATTGCTCAAAAATAATGTAAAATTTATATGGTCTCCTGTTTGTGAACAAGCATTTAAAAATACAAAAAAATGAAATTATTTCAGAAAGAGTTCTTACTCATTTCAACCCTAAATTGCCTTTACTGTTAGCAACAGATGCCTCTCCATGTGGTATCTCTGCAGTTCTTTCGCATGTGATGCCAGATAACGTGGAAAAACCAATTGGTTTTGTGTCCAGAACGCTTACTAATGCAGAAGAAAAGTATAGCCAGGTGTATAAGGAAGCAATAGCTATTATCTTTGGAGTAAAGAATTTTTTTTAATATTTATATGGTAATAGGTTTACTTTATTTACAGATAGCAAACCACTCGTGTCCATATTTTCTCCAAATAAAAGTATTCCTGTTCTTTCAGCTGCTTGGATGCAACGATATGCATTATACTTACAAGCGTTTAAATATGATATTCGCTATAAGAAAACATCCGAACATGGAAATGTCGATGCTCTTTCACGACTTCCATTACGTAGTGAAGATTTACCCCCACAATCAAATTCAAGTAATGTAATTGATGAATCTGAATTTTTTCCAATTAACCAAATTTCTACATTGCCTCTAAACGCCAAATCAATTGCTATAGCTACAAAATCTGATCCTTTATTACGTCAACTTTTTCATCATCTGATTTCTGGTTCTCAAATTCCTAAAAATTTATTTTTTGGTGGCAAAAAAGAAGAATTTACTCTTCAACATAGTTGTATTTTAAAAGGATGTAGAGTAATTATCCCAGAATTTCACCGCAAACAAATTTTACGTGATTTGCACTTTGGACATTTCGGTATAGTGAAAATGAACTCCTTAGCTCGCAGTTTTGTTTGGTGGCTAGGGATTGACCAAGATATTGAAGATCTTGCACGAATATGCACTACTTGTGTCAATTTAAAAAATAATCATCCTAAGGTAGATACCCATCATTGGGAAAGGCCTACAACTCCATGGCAAAGAATTCACATAGATTATTTTGGTCCTGTGTTGTGTAAAATGCTTTTGCTTGTGGTTGATGCTCATAGCAAATGGCCTGAAATTTTTATTGTACCTAATACAACGTCAGAACATACAATTACTTGTCTTTCTTCTCTTTTTGCAAGATACGGGTATCCTATATCTCTGGTATCTGATAATGCAAAACAATTTTCTTTTGAAGAATTTGAGACATTCTTGAAGAATCATGGGGTTAAACATAGGTTTAGTGCTCCATACCATCCAGCTACAAATGGTCAGGCAGACAGATATGTACAAATTCTCAAAAGAGGTTTAAAAGCCTTATCTTTAGAATCTGGTACTTTACAGATGAAAATAAATAACTTTCTTTTACAATATAGAAAGATGCCTCATGTTACTACGGGGGAAAGTCCTGCATCTCTATTTCTAAAAAGAAATATAAGAACGAAAATAGATTTGATAATTCCAAATATTACAAATTTTGTGCATGATAAACAAAATGCGAGAAAGGCCAATTCTAAAGTAAAAGAATTTCAAATTAACCAGAAAGTGGCTGTAAGAAATTATACTCCTGAAGCCAAGTGGAAAATTGGTCGCATTATTGCAAGAGAGGGCAAGTTGCATTATAGAATTTAAGTTGTTTCGAATATTTGGAAAAGGCATGTTGATCAGATAACTAATGTTGGTTCGAAGATACATTTAACTAATGATTCAAATTCTGAAGAAAGTGATACATAAAGTTACAAAAGTGATAATGCAGTTGTTAATAAACGTGATTCTCAGCTAATGCTTCCTAGTGTCCCAGATCTTCGACCAGCTGACTCTGTTGTCCCATCTGCTCCAAATCCTCAACCAGATGACTCTGTTGTCCCATCTAATCCAAATCCTCAACCAGCTGACTCTGTTGTCCCATCTGCTCCAAATCCTAAACCAGATGACTTTGTCCTCCCAAATACTCCAAGTCCTGCTCCAGTAGACTCTAAAGTGAAATCCATGGTGCCCAATACTTCTATTGATGATGCTACATATACTTTAAATTCTAACTCTTCTTCTTCCCTACAGGTACCTAGAAGATCCACCAGGAAAAGAAAAGCTCCCTGGAAGTTCCCAAATTAAGGAGGGGAAAATTGTAGTGTTTAGTTATTAATATAATTACTAGATGGCAGCATCACAGCAAACTACGTCACTTACCGGTATTAAGGTTTGTTTACTGTTAGATGTAAAATGTATCTGTTACGTGTTTTATGTTTGATGTACGTGTTTGTAATTTAAATGTAAATTAAACGTCTTTAAAGTCCACCTCGAGTAATTAATAATGATGCTTACTCAGTTACTTTAACTTACTTACTAAATATATAAAAGTATCGTCTTATACAAATAGTATAAGCAATACTTACAAATAGTTATACAAATAGTTATACAAATAGTTATACAAATAGTTATAGCAATAATTACTTACCAACCACTAAACATCCGCAACTGACGGAGACGTTCAACAAATTATGATGTAAGAAATGTATTTCTGTAAATATAAACTGAATTTACTATATTTGTGTATGTTTTAGAAATCTAATTTGATTGCAGTTTTTGTTATAAAAAAGTTTTGGCGGTAATTATTTAATATTTAAAAGTTAGATGTTATCTAAATATATCGTAATCAATTTTGAATGATACTCTAAATTCACGGAAAAATAGGTGTATCTGGAGGTTTTAAAATTTATTATAGATATTTCCTCTGCCAATTAACGTTTTGAGAAAACGTACTTTGCCGCTATAAAGTGGGTTTTATGACAGTGTTTTAATTTAAACCATAATGTTACTATCGTTCTTTACAACAAACATACATGGTTACAAACATACATGGTGGGAAATACGTAAAGTCATCAAGCAAATTGCTTTATATTTTTTGAACAGATGTATAAAATTCCATCAAAAATTATACACATAATTTAAAAAATCTCTCAAATGTATAGCCAAATTTCAAACTAATAGTAACAATTTAAGAACATTATTTGGAAGTTTTAGCATCCATAATTTACCATTTTAATCCCTTAATTAAATGCCCCATTTTCTTTTCAGCGAGTGTAATTTTTTTTAATCGTCTGAATTTCCATAGAAAAGCATTATGGCGCAAAATAAAATGTTCTATATTTTTCATATAACTATTTAGCTAAATCCTGGAGCTTCACCAACATACTTACCACATATCAACCTAATGGGACGATTTTTGCGTCAGTTATTGTGAAACAGACAGACAGACAAACAAACAGACAATCAGACAGAAGCGAAAAACGTTTAGGGACTCCACAGCAAGCCTCAAATGACATTTCAACAATGAAATGGACAGTCATCGTAATCCCTGTCCAACTAATATGTTTTATGTATAGAAAATTACTTATGTTCGCAAACATGGCGCAACATCTATACCTCACAAAATATGAAAAGAAATATTTAATAAGATAGAAATTACCATACGATCAATATGACACTGATTTCTAAAAACATTGAAAAATATGCTAATTAAAACCTCACAAATAAATTGCTCATATTTGTAACCATCGTTATGGACACCTTTCAAGAAATTATATTTAAGAACATAGGATAAATCATGATAATTAAAGAATTGCCATGTAATAAAAGTAATAATAATTATTTAATAAGATACAAATTACCATACAATCAATATGACACTGATTTCTAAAAACATTGAAAATTATGCTAATTAAAACCTCACAAATAAATTGCTCATATTTGTAACCATTGTTATGGACACTTTTCAAGAAATTATATTTAAGAACATAGGATAAATCATGATAATTAAAAAATTGCCATGTAATAAAAGTAATAATAATTATTTAATAAGATAGAAATTACCATACGATCAATATGACACTGATTTCTAAAAACATTGAAAATTATGCTAATTAAAACCTCAAAAATAAATTGCTCATATTTGTAACCATTGTTATGGACACTTTTCAAGAAATTATATTTAAGAACATAGCATAAATCATGATAATTAAAAAATTGCCATGTAATAAAGTAATAATAATTATTTAATAAGATAGAAATTACCATACGATCAATATGACACTGATTTCTAAAAACATTGAAAATTATGCTAATTAAAACCTCACAAATAAATTTCTCATATTTGTAACCATTGTTATGGACACCTTTCAAGAAATTATATTTAAGAACATAGGATAAATCAAGATAATTAAAAAATTGCCATGTAATAAAAGTAATAATAATAAATTCTGGGGTCAAATCACCTCTTGGTTCCATACCAGAGTGAATAATATATTAGAATGTCTGTATATTCTTTTTTTTTAGATAAAAAGACTAAGTTTCTAGTTATTTTTGATAAATGCTTACAATTAACTGCTTTAAGAGAAAAATAATGTGTAAAAAGAAATCAAAATTTAAACTATCTTTTAAATAAAAATACGGGAAGGCACCATGGTAAAACACGAATACGATTGTGGTGAAATATAATATCGTTCTTTCTGTCGTAAAATAAGAATTATGTCATTTAGTAATTTGGAACTAAATTTTAAAAATATTCAATGTCCAAATTGTCTAAATTTTAAATAGTTGCTTTACATTTGCTTGTATGCTTTTAAAGTTCGGAATATTTCATCAAAGCTTAGAAAACCCGACTGTGACATTATTCGAAATCAAAACATTTATTGCTCGAAAAAAGGGTAATATTAAACTTTAAAAAATGGACTTTTTTATCATAAAGTGTAATCTGAAAAAACTGCTTGTAATATCGACGTATATTTAACGTATATTTAAAACGTATATTTAAAAATTTACGCATCCAAAAGTTATTGGAGAAAGATTATTACACCGAGAAGGTTTTTTACACATCTTTTACAATCCAATTTAATTGAATAAAAATAATATTTTTTACTATCGCTGTTAAATGAAGATTATTAAAAATCACGTGCTCAGTGCTAATTGTAACTCTGAAACCATATTCTTTATTAACTGCATATTTAACCCCATTTTTAATAGTGGTTTATTTCTTAAATTAAATATAATATTGTTTCGGTGTAATTTTGATACATTTTGGTAACTTATAATGCAATATATTTTTTTTTAATTTATGTTATTTATTAATGGATATATGAAGATCGAAAAAATCATGTGTCATTTGCTAATCATATGTATTATCATTATTATTTTATTTTTTTGGATTCATAAATTCTTTGTGGATAGGTAATCTTTATTTATGGAATAAATTAATTAAATGTTATCCTTTCATGGAAAATCTATACAGAAAAGAATTGAGTTTAAGGATTTATATATAAAAAATGAAATGTATATTTTTTTACACAAAAAAAGTTAACGAGCTGGGTATTTTTTAATATATATACTGACAATGCTGTGTACTGCATAATTTTTCTCTTCTATTTTTCCATATTGGTCCTCAAAATTTGATGTGTTTTTCAGTTTCTAATATGGAATATTCGGAAGAATAGAAATATTATTATGACCTACACCATTACGTTACCAAATGTAAAACTGTTTCAACATCATAATATCACATTTAAATGGTAACAATAACGACACAGTCTTAGAAATGCCATTTTCAATTGAATACGTCAAGACAATAAGGCTCTTGCCAATTACATTTACGCAAGTTTTCGCGTCCTCACAATATTAAAGCTAAAGCTTAACATCTTTAGTTTCAAATTACCTAGAATTCGCATGAGTGTTGTTTTCTCAAATACTTGATAAACATTTATTGCTTTAGATAAAACTGGAATGGTATTTTAGATTTATAGTTAAGATTGTAGGAAATGCGTTAAATTTTAAGATAATAAGCAAACTTATTAATGAAAGGAGATAATAGAGACTAAATGTTAGCTAAAACATTAGAATGATAAAATTTTAATTCGCAAAGTATTTGGATTGACTATTTATCGCACAAAAATCAAACAATATTTAATCCTAAATTATTAAGGATTTATTTCTTTTAAATGGTAAAAAGTGTAAATTAGCAATATAAATTAACTTTTATTAGGTTGTTTGACATGTTTCGGCTCACTCTGAGCCATTTTAAAAATTAAATGAGAATATTCCATAGTTGCACGGACTTTGAAGTTGTTATTTGAAATGCTATCATTTAATTTTCATGTACTTTTTAAAAATTACGCATGTTATCTTTTATTTTTATTCCGTTGTTTATTTTCATATCTGTTACCATGGAGTAACTCGAGCCACAATTTCGGTAAGTTAAAAGATGCTGCATCGTTAAATATTGTATTTTGCGTTTTAGTATCTCTAATATTTCTCTTATTATGGATGGAAAGTATAGGCTGGAGGGAAAAAAAAATATTTTACTTTCATTGTGTCATCAAAACATGTCAAACAACCTATATAAAGTTATTTTATGATGTTAATTTACACCTTTTAGCATTTAAAAGAAATATATTATTACAAGGTGATATAATTTATTATATTGCTATTAGGGATTTTATAAAATTATTTTAGATTTTTAAATCCCAGCTTTAATATTTTCACAAGAGATTTTCATATTCTCCATTCCGTTGTACTGTATTGTTTTTTTTCATATCAACTTTCAATTCTTTAAAAAAATCCAAAATTCTATGTGAGTATTTCATCATCAAATTTTGCATGATACTTGAACTATTAATTTATACTTTTTTATAAGTCGTTTGCCTTTCTGTTATTCTTTTGTAATAATATTTTTTTCTCAGTTACTTATTCTAAATGCTTTCTATGTTTTTTCTATGTTTTCAGCTTTTTAGAGCTTTCCTTTGTAATTAAAATTACCTCAAATCTGACGTTTTTGTTTCATTCGCTTTAAAGGATATGGCATATTAACTGCCTTTACGTAGGTCCTAGCCTACTTGCTTCATCCGTCAGTCTGTCTTCTTCATTATCTTCATTTGTTGCTTGCTCGTAACACGGAAATTGGTACTCGATAATGGGTTATTTTTTTTTTTTTCAAATTTTCGTCGTGTTTTTAATTTTTTATGATATTTTTAACAAAGCATTTTTATTTCTATTATATGATGGCATTTATTGTGTTCTTTTTTAACTCAATATTTCCAATAGTTACGCATGAACATTATTGTAGTACAGATATATTTATTCGCATATCTTCAAGAGCTACTGAAATTCCATACTTATGAAATACATGCAAAAATCTGAAAAAGAGTCCTAGTGCATAGTCCTGAAAATTTATAATTTTCAATGAGAGTTTCTGTTTCATTTATAACTTTAAAAAAAATTCTAAAATAATAGCCGTAATTTCTAAAATATAATGCTCACTTTTCCTGCAAAAACAAAAAACAAAAACTATTTAAAGTTTCTCGTTAAACGGCGAATAAAATAATGATTTAATAAAAATTAAATAAAAATTGATTTGATAAAAATTATCATTTCTCGGTCACTAAACTCCTAAAGTACAAATTAAGTAAAATATTATATAATTATGTATTGTCTGTTACATTATCTACAAAATTCTATTTGGTAAAAATCTCAACTACTCTTATGTAGTGATCTAGTTATGTTCTCATAGTAATTCTTTCCATTATAATTACTTTAAAAATGTTCTCAGTATCTCAATGAAATTGTATAAGGTGGGTGAGCCAAAGGTGGCCAGTGTTCCTAAGGTGGACCACTATTCAGAAGTAGAATTAATTTAATTTTTAATCACAAAATGGTGCTACTGCATTGTTAATCATGTATTTTCAGTGCATGAAGCTCAATTTAAAGAGATCATCTTGATCCTTTGACATTTTATGCAGTGATTTCACTTTTGATTAGTAGTCGTTCTAATTTCCATTAAAGAAGATATTTTAATTTACACGTGTTTAAATTCTTAGAACTTTGAGTTGTGATACGTTATCTGAAAGCTTATTTCTTTCTCTTGAACCACATTTATTTCAGATCTGAGAAATTTATTAGATTAATACTTTTACGTCGTGCAAACGGCGACCACACCCATGTTCCCAAGGTGGCCACCTTCGAAAACAAATGTGAAAATTAATATAGTAAGAGTGATTTTCTAAGTTTCTACAGAAATATCTGAAACGTATTACCATTTATTGTTAATACCAGAGATCACTCAAAAGAAGTCAGTAACTCCCAGAAGAATATCCCTGAACTACAATGCACAAAAAGTGATTCAAGATCCTTTCGTGACATAATATAAGAAGATTAAGAAGAACTCCAAAGATATAAAAGGAAAGAAAGGATCATTAGAGCATAATAGAAATCAAAATAGTTTGCCGAGTACTTTTCACATTTTAAAAGTGATTTCAACACATGGGCCATCTGTATGTGTGTAGTGTGTATGACTATTTGGAACACTATGCGCCCAAAGGTGGCCCACAAGCTACAATTTTGAGATTGTATTATAAAAATAATTAAATTTTATTTTACTAAGAAAAGTATATTTGTCATGTGTTAGTGATAAGTGTAAAAATTGAGCCACACACACCCAACCAGAAATTATAAAAAATCCTCAAAACTTGACTATGGCCACCTTTGGTGCACCTACCTTATATAATGTTTTTGTAAATATGGAAATGGAAAATTTAAAAAGCAAGTCTAAAGTCATAATTCATCATCTGTACTATTACAAAATACTACGTAGTTTAACAAGGAAGGTATCCTTGAAGCGCATACTCAGAATATTTGTTTAAAAATTGCTAATGGAGCCACTTATGTACGTAATAAATGATCAGTTAAATTTAGCGGCGGAATACTAGTAGAAAATCTGTAAAAAAATAAAATACTTTCGACTATTTGGCGAATAAATATGCGATTTGGCGAGCAACACTTTTCCCTTGCCAAATGCAAGCGATTTTAATGCATTTGAAAATTCCTTGTTAAATGAGTGTTTAAATACGTAGTACTTTATGAATTTAAACTTAAACGATTAAGTAGTTTACTATTTTTCCTATAAATTTACATAATATATATGTAAGTTGCGTATTGGTGAATTTATTTAATTTTACACGGTTCCACCGGCTGAAAAAGTCTTACGTGTATTTTAACAGTGAGTGCTCAATTAAAAACGCTTTCACAATGCATTTCTATATTAAATAAGTGATTTGGCAACAATACCTTTCTCTTGTTGTCTCTGACATCATATTAACCGTGCTCAGAATCAGAGATTAATTTTTAGTTTGAAGCATTTTTAATTGATTTAAATTTTGTTCAAAACTGTAGAATACGATCCCTACTTTTCTTTATATATACATATAAATGTATGCAGCAAAACCGTAGTTATAAAAGTGTATTAATGTAAGTTAAAGTTACTTAAACTAGTTCAGTATGAAAAGTAGAAAAAGTTTTTCCTAAAATAATATTTATCCTAAAAGAGTATTTATCATATTAAATTGCATTGTGTCGCCAACGAGCGATAAATCGACAAAAAATACAAAATTTTCATAATTTTTTACTGACGTTATATCGCGGTTTCGCAGAAATTCTTTTAAAAACGTATATAACCTCATGAGAAGAATATTCTGTAATTTGTTTCAAAATGTTTTGAGTATGCGCTTACACAGACCATCCTTGTAAATATTTAAAAAGATCAGTTCAATTCTTGGTGTGTTATTGTAACATGTTATAGAAATGTATAATAGTATTGTAATTTTATTCTGTCTTTATAGTATTGTATTTTTTGTGGTTATATATTGTTGTCATACGTATACAATTGTCAATTCAGTATAAACTTGATGGATGTACATAAATATTGTTTAATGAAGTACAGTTCTATAATAAGTCAATTGTAACCAGAATTAACTGTAAAGCTGTTTATTTCATCAACATAGATATTTATGTTGTAATGTGATATTGTAAAATGTTAGTATAAGCATTGACAAAGTCTTTTGTAACGCTAGCTGCAAGTAGATTTGGTCTTCCTCTCGGGATTGCAGGATCACTGTAAAGCGTAAACTGAGTTCTGGAGCTGGTCATTCCTGGTCATCCCTGATTTCTTTCGTACTATCCGATTTTTTTTTAATTTCTCTGATGCTTTTTATGTTGAGTTCACGCTATATGCGATAATTTGCTTAATTTTAGTGCAATGGTTTCAACTTTCTAAGACATCCCCAATTCCTTATTTGTGAAGAAATATATTAAATTCCACTCTCTTGGTTAAAAATTTTGAACAATTTTCGTTAATTAAAATAAAAGTATTGTATAAATATTTTTATACAATATAATATAACGGGGATAATAAATTATCTCCACTAAAATGCTTTTATTTTATATGATAAAAGAATTTACAAGTTCATTTTTTTATAAATTTAGTTTATCATTATGAACCTTAGAAATTTCCACTAAACAAAGGGTTTTCCCGATTCATAAAAGTATTTTCGAGAGTTCTTTTCCATTTCTCTCTCTCTAGGGAAATAACATCATTTAACTTATAAGCCTTCAATGACTCTCGAATAGAATTTTCCCAAGTCAACCCTCCTTCGTCTTCCTTTCGGGCTCCATTTTAAAAGGATTTATGGAAGGTACACTTCTTTCATTCTACGAACATGTCCATATCATCTAAGTTTATTATGTTAGACTGTACGTACAACATACTGTCTATTTGACTTGAATGTTTTCACGTATTCATGAATTTCTAACTTTTTCCAACCTTGATGTTCTTCCTGATCTTCGCCAGAAATCCATTTCGGTATAGGGGAGTTTCGTTTTCACGAAGAGATTTAATAAGGTCCACTTGTCTGCAACGTACAGTAAAATGTTGTGCACGATTGCATTATAAATTATTTGATTAATTTGAGGGAGAAAATTACTACTCCACAGAAAATAATTGAACATTCCAATTGCTTTTCTGCCTTCACCAATTCTCTTTGCAACATCTCTTTGACATTATTCATTTTCATGAATAATAGATAAAGTTAATTGAATTCCTGGACAATTTTGAGATTTTTTTTTTATTAAGATCATCCAAAAAAATAGCAGTTTTCCTACTTGTTGGTAAATGCTCAGTTTTACTCGTATTTATTTTTAATCCCCATTCATCATAAGTATCCTTCAATTTTTTAAACATCTTCTTTTTTCTTCTGCTATGATCACTTGATCATCCTCGAATAATAAATGAGAGATATATTTACTCTCATTCAGTTTCAAACCCATTTTATTTTTTCGTCCATACTCTGAGGCAGACATATATATTTTAAATAAAGTTTATGTAAATTTAGACAACTTACTTCCAAGTTTAACTCTACAGCTGTTTCAATATAAAATTGCTTTAATGATATTGATCATCTTTTCATTTGAAATTGTTATTTTAAGTACTTTCCAAAGCAAACTTTTCAGTATGCTGTCATAAGATATTTCAAGATCCACAAATATAAGTACTGTTGTTTTTCCCTTGTATCTCTGTTTTTCCAGAACTTGTCCTGGGGCAAATATATTGTCGACGCAAGATCTACCTGCTTAAAAGCCACTTTGTCTTCAATTCCTTCATATTCGTCTTCAAGTCTATTTCTAAAATTCTTCCGAATAATTTTATTATTGGACTTATAACACATATTCCTCTGTTTTGTCACCTTTCTTAAAAATTACTATTAAATATCCTTCCTTTAATTATTGTGGTGTAGGATCTCCTGCCAAGATTCTGTTATACAATTGAGTTAATATCCTTACAACACTTTTACAACCATATTTTAGCAATTCAAGTTATACCACACCAGATCCAGCTAATCAAGCATTTTTTCCCTCACTGAGTCCTTTTTCGACCTCTGCACTTGTGATTTGAAATCCAACATTTTGGTGTTCAAACACTTCTGAATTTTTAAATTCGTCTCTGTTCTTCTTGAAGAGTTCCTCAAAATATGACCTCCAAGCACTAATCTTAATCATTTCAAGTTTTGTTTTATGATGAGTATCAGTCCTCATTCTCTTCAAAATCTTTTAGGCTTCTAAGGAATTCTTAAATCTAGTTGGCTATTTTTGCTTGCAAATGCTCTTTTTGTTAATCTTCATTCCAATTTCATTGAATATCTCTTTTTTTCTTACTTTTGTATATCTCTAAGCCAACATAATATTTTTTATTTAACTAGTTTAAAAATGTTTCTTTCTATTCTTGAATTCCTTTAAGAATTTATTCATTTAGCCAGCTCTTACTTTTGTGATCATTTCTACACATTGTACCCAATATCTCACGAGCAACCGAGCTAACATTTTGTTTAAGATAGTTATTTAGAGAGATCCTCCGTCTTACCTTTAAAATGTATAATCAGCATGTCATTCATCCTTTTCTCATATATTCCTTTAATGCTCTCATTGCTAAGTAATTCCACTTTAAATGATATGCAACAGTACTTCCTTTCTGTTTGCTCACTAGAAATTTTAGCTTTACTCTTTAACCAATTCTATCCACCTTTTTATTTGACTTAATAATGATGTGACTACAAACTTTACCGCGGTATACTCTAACATCTTTAATTATGGCTGAGATACTTTTCCTAGTTGTAATTATATTAATAATCGACTTCTGATTCTTCTGTTTTTGGTGCCATGTGTATCGATGGATTTCCTTATATTGGAAAAATGTATTCTGCATTTTTAGATCTGATTATTGACAAAATTTAATCATATAGTTCCCGCTAAAGTTGTTACAAAAATATTCCTCTGTAGCGAATGGGACAAAAATATGATAAATACATAATAATTAAGAATTGATCGAGTCTTTTTCTTTCGAAGAAACAAGAAATATATTAAAAATAAATAAACAACTTCATGAATCCAATATATATATATATTCATAAATTTACAAGTATTTGAAAAATATGTATTTTTTAAAATTATTATTAAGGTATCAAAGCTTTAATCACTAATAATGAAACTAATTGTTGGGGGGCATCGTAATACTTACCCATAATGGATATGCATAATGTAAAATATTAAAATAAAAATGTGTAAACTACTTATAAAATGCATTGCAATTTAAATAAAATCGTGGCTTGATGACGTCATAAACTTTAAAGGCTCGATTACTGAATTGTTTGAAAGAAACATCCTTATAACTCCAAAAATAATAATCCTATTAACTAGCGGTTTATTGCATCTGATTAAGCGTCAAATTTCCAATTAAAATGTATCTTTGAAGTGAAATTTGGATGAAATACAGGGTCATGAAAAATCGAAGAGTGTGGGAAATAGGATTACAAATATCTCGGTAACTAATTATCCGATCAACTGCATGCTTTATGCAAAATTTATGTTTTTTATTATCTTTTATATTCATTTCTTAAAATAAACAATTTCGAAAATTTTTATATACCTTTTATCAGAACGAATATATCGAGAGTCCGAAAAAAATAGTTCGGTTAATCGAGGTTATTGAAATTAAATAGGCTTCTTTCCATTATTACATACTAAGTACATACCAAATTGCAAGTTTCTATCTCAAATTTTTCGGGTGATAGAGACACACACACAGACGGACGGCAATTTTTTTTTTTCTAAAAATATGTTTTTCGGAATCTCCAGTGTCTGAAACGTGTAAATCCGTCAAAAAAAATTTCGATTTTCAAAACGATTACAAGACTTACCCTATACTACGTATGATGGGTAAGTAAAAGGAAAATAGAAATAACAGGTGTTTTGGTTAATAATGTCGATTTTGCAAATAGATGACGTTACTAATACATTTATTGGTATAGACTAATGACGTTTATGGCATTTTGGAATTATGGCGTAAACATACTCCATGAAAAGTCTGTTCGTTATTATTTGTCATTCTTCCAAAAACATAGTTTTTCATAACTTTGAATAGGTCGAATTTTGTACCAGAAAAAGATGTTTTGAGAGGAAGTTTAATTAACATTTTTTCATTTGACGAAAACGGCTGCTAAAAGTTCTCTATGGTTGGTTGCATATTATAGTAAACATGATCCAACCCAAAACAATTGTGAACAATGGTTTAAATGCATTAAAAGTGGTGATTTTGATAGAAAATACAAGAAGTGTTCAGAACAACATAAAAAGTTTCAAAATGCAGATTTGCAAGCATTATTGGATGAAGAACTTTATCAAACAATTACTGGCACAAACAACCGACAACAACTGATAAAATGGAACAGTGCGTTGAAGAAAAACGACCACAATATGCTTAAAGACACGATAAAGTCATTTTTGAACACGACAATGCCTGGTCTTATGTTGCTAAATGTGTAAAAACAGTTTGGAAAATGTTACATTGGACGCCCTACCCTATACTCTGTATTCAACAGACTTAGCCCATTTAGACTACCCCTTACTTCGATTGATGCTGCATGCAATTTCAGACCAGCACTTCAACTCTTTCGAACAACTCAAAATTTTTGTCAATTCATGGATTGCTTCAAAAGATGAGTTGTTTTATCGACGCGAAATTCGTCACTTACCAGAAAGAGGGGGAAAAGGTCATAGCTAACAATGGACAATACTTTTATTATTAAGGTAATTTATTTTGTTACGGAAATACATGCACAAGTGTTGCGAAGAAATCCATATAGTCAACTGAAACACTAATAATACATATTACACAACTTTTGATTAAACTGAATCCCGCAATTTATGAAACATACCGCATTCAACATTCTGGGACAATTTAAATTAAGTTATTTGAAGCTGCAGTAAAAGTAAGATGGACTGTTAAAATATGCATAAGTTTTATTATGAACAATTTAGACTACTACAATACCGAGTACATGGTTCATTGAGCAATTATTCACAAACATTTTACTAAGATTATGCGAAAGAACTTAAACATCAAAGTAGGAAGCTAACCTCTTTTCCATGAAAATAAATTGCTTTCCTAAGCTTGTTTAAATTGGGTTTCCAGACAGAAGCATTTAATAATAACAGTGTAATGTATTTTTGACATTATGTCTCCTTACGTAATTTGTTAAAGCATTTCAAAAGTAAACTTAGTTTGTCTAGAAAAGTTGTTAAATACTTAGTTCCATTTTCAATCATCATATTAATTAAAATTTTTGAAGCAGATGTAAACTTAAGTCTCAAAATTTATATTAATAATAAAATGGTCTAATAAAGAATGATTAAAACTTACAAATTAAAACAATTCTGAAATTTTGGGGATATGTAGAACATATTATTCTATGTAATACGCAATTATTCTTTAATATCGAAATCAAATTTAAGGGGTCTATCCAATAAAATTTAGAAATAAATGTCGTCTTATTTAAACTTAGAAATCTTTGATTGAATAAGCCAAGACATTTTATTAAATTTTAGTAATAACAAAAAAGCGTATAAGCTTGCAGCTGTGTAATTACTGTGTGTTATTAAATAACAATAAAATAACAAATATTTGTTAAACTGATCAGAGCTTTGCTTGTCTGTTTGTTTAATTCTGAATATGTTACAAACTATAGAAGCAAATAAAATTTATTAATGGTCGTGATCGAAATAACATAGTACAAGCTATTTTTTTTATGTAGCAAAGCAATAATCGTCTATTTTGCTAGAGTTCGTTTGAAGACATTGGAAAAACTATTGCCTTTTACTTCAAAAAAATGTATATTGGATTTATTTTGTTCTTCAAAATATTTTTAAATATTTTTAACAATTGATATTTTTTCACTCTCGGTAGAACTAATGAAGAGCAGAAATTTTTAACAGAAAACAGTTTCTCTGCCAATTACCATTAATGGCTTACACTGTAAAAATGGACAAATGTTTAATATATATTCACGAACGAAAATTCTCAGAAACCAATGGATGGAAAAAGAAATTTGAAAAACAAAATTTCTTTTGCTGCCACTGTTTTTCTGAAGCGTTTACGAGTAGTTTTTCTAGTGTGTCAATCAGTTTTCTCCAATTAAAATATTGATTTTTGAGATGCTATCAATTCTAAATTAAAAACTTTCAGTTGCATAATTGATTGTATATCTGCATGAACAACAAAATAATATTATCTTTAATGTTAATGGCAATGCTGTCAATTTATCATATTATTTTCTATAATTTATCATATTCTTTTTCTAGTGATATTTATCAATATCAAAACATGTTTTTTGAACATCAAAATATTTACTTGAGAATTGATGGCATACCAAATGCCTGTATTCCGGGTAGAGAAAATTGATTAATAACAATATAAAAACCACTCGCAAATATTTCTGAAAGTCAATGGCAGAAACAGAAATTTTGTTTTTATAAATGCTTCTTTAAGTATCGAAAATATATTACTTTCTGAAGTTTATAAAGATAAAGAACGGTTTTCGAAATCATTGGCAACACGGAAAAGGCTATTGTATAATTTCGCTCGTTATTATATTATAATTTCGTAGATTAAGAAACATTCGTCTTTTTTTTTAAGTTTATAAAGGACAATATAATAAATTATAACACCTTGTAATAATATATTTTTTTAAATGCTAAATGGTGTAAATTAACAGCATAAAATAACATTTATTAGATTGTCTGACATGTTTCGGCTCACTCCGAGCCATTTTCAAAAACAAACAAGAATATTCAATAATTGCGTGGTCTTTGAAACTATTTAAAATGCTATCATTTAATTTTCATGTACTTTTTAATGTAATTATCATATTAATTATTATCAGTGTATACTATCCATCCATAATAAGAGAAACCATAGAGATACTAACACGCAAAAATACAATATGTAACGATGTAGCACCTTTTATGTTACCGAAATTGGGGCTCGAGTTACTCTATGGTTACAGATATGAAAATAAACAACCAAGTTGAAATAAAAGATAACGATAAATTTTTAAAAATTACATGAAACTTAAATGATAGCATTTTAAATAATAACTTCAAAGACCGTGCAATTATAGAATATTCTTATTTGTTTTTGAAAATTACTCGCGGTGAGCCGAAACATGTCAAACAACCTAATAAAAGTTATTTTATGTTGTTAATTTACACCTTTTAGCATTTAAAAGAAATATATTTATAAAGTGCAGTAAAAAATATTACGTTGTAAAACCTCCCCCTCAAAAGTAAATATGGACAACAAAACATATTTGTACACTACATACATCCATAATCTCTACATATCCTCAAAGTTTCATAATTTTATCCATTTTCCGGTTGGGAACGTTCCCTTGTAACTAGTCGTAAGTGCAACGAAAGAAAAAATTTATTTATTCAAAATAGAAAATAAATAATAATTAGACTGTTTTTTTTTCTTTAGCCTTAGCTTGTCTCTTTATGTTCGTTTTAATTTTGAAATATATCTTCTGCATATCAAAATAATAAAAAATACAAAAAGTATAAATCTTGTCAAAATATTGTAATACATCATCGACTGGAGCTTATTTTAATAGATTAACAAATTTTATGGACAGAAATATTCGAATTCTTTTGTAGACTCCTGTATATTATCTATGTAATTTATACACATCAAGTAATATGGTAAAAAGGTTTTTAATTTAAAAACGTGTACTACAGCTGAAAACGCACTTCCAGCAAAGTACCCGAACAATTTTGTGTGTCACTGTAAATGAATGAAAATTGTTATGCACACCATATTTATCATTAAGCATCTTGTAGTGATCCTCAGTGATGTATATCAATTTACATGTGTTTGACTTAGTGTACTATTATTAAATTACATTACAAACTATTTTTTTTTCATACACCATAATGTAACGAAATGATTTTGAGTGTCTTTTACGTTTCGAACTATAAATGCTATACACTTCATTTTCAATATCAAGCATGCCATTGTAAACTTCAATAACATATATCAATTGCATCAGAATCTGAGTATATTTATGTAAGTTATTAAGAAGACAGACTGCAGACAGACAGACAAACAAAAAACGAACTAAATTCATAAAAATCTTTTCAACTATGTTGGAAAGTGTTAAAATTTCCTTAAGGACATTTTGTGGAGTTTTATTTTTCGATTATTCTGACTGTAAGAGCGAAAAATTCGTTAATGAAATATTTCATAACAACAATCAGGTGAAAAATACTCTTTATCACTGTAAATATAATTTTTTAAGAACTATATCCACAAAATCATCAAATTCTTAAAAACTGTAACACAAATAACTAATTTTAAATAAGAACCATCTTCAGAAGATTGTTTCTGACATTTGAAATATCCCGGTATTCTTATCTACATCAGTACCCTCACGTAGAGCGGTTTGAGTTGAAGTATGCCAACGGAAATATTTCCACGGCATTTTAGAGTTTTGCTTAATTTCATATTTTTGATGCGTTGGTGCTAATATGAAACATACATTCTGGATAACAATACAAATGTACAAAAATGATAAAAGGTTCCAAAATATTGTAATAACCCATATAATGGTGTTTATTTCGACAGATTAAAAATTCTGCAAGTATTTTTTGTGGTTATTTTAACCGTAAGAATGCTAAATTAGTTAATGAAATATTTTAAAGTAACAAATAGATTAAAAATTCTCAAAAAAACACCTTCATTGATAATAACATATTTTGTTTTCCTTTAGCATTAAGAAATATATTCCATGAAATAATTAAATTCTTAAAAACTGAGAAATTATTTTTATTTAAAAAGATACAATTGTTTTTGTTTATTTTATGATTTTAAAACTCCATTCTCTAATAATACATATTTTGTTATATATTTATCGACCGATATAGATGAAACTGAATTCATTGAACCGAATCCCACAGTTCTAGAAACATATGTATTTCTTCAAATCATATGGGACAATTTTAAATAAGGTATTAGAAGCTGTATTAAAGGCAAGGTGGGCTGTGAAAATAGATATAAGTTTTATTATAAAAACTTAAAATACTACATCAGCAATTACACGGTTCATTGTACAATTGTTCGCAGATATATTACAAAGATTATGCGAGACTTCTTAAACGTCAAAGTAGGGAAATTAACCTCTTTCCCATGAAAATAAATTGCTTTCCTAAGCTTGTTTAAATTGTGTTTCCAGAGAGAAGCATTTAATGATCACGTTTTAATGTATTTCCGACACTGCGTTTCCTTAAGAATTTTGTTAAAGCAATTTGAGATTAAATTCAGCGTGTCCAGTAACATCGTTAAAAAGGATTATAATTTAGTAGTTTCATTTCTCATCGTCAATTTATTTTAAAATTTCACATTAATGCAAATTTCAAATATTTACCTTCAAAATAATAATAATAATAATAATAATACTGTTTGCCTAAATAGTCCGAATGTATATATTATTACAATAAATGAAAAATAACTTATTATTAGGATATTTATTCTCTATATCACTAGATACAAATACAATACATGTATATTTGTGTTAAAAGAAGTACATGGTAGGTGCGACTAAATTATACAAAATTAATAATTTGTATATAAATAAAAAATATGTACACACCGCCCAATAAAATTAAAGAATCCTAAAGTTTTTTGCAGTATTTTGCTTAACAGTGTAAAACAATGAAAAAATACTGAATTTGTATATGGTGCTCCAAAGACAGTAAAATGAAAAGAGTTTTTATTAAAGAAGTATCAACAGAAATAAATTAAGCCATAAGCACACGGATCACTGGCCATCTCTCTTAGGCAGTTTAAAAATCTGTAGACGGAGTTCTAAAAAAATTGCAATTGAGTTTCATTATTTATATCATGCTATATGGTGTACTGTAGCAATATCATATAAATTATGTCTTAAAAATTTATAATTATGCTTGTATTTAAAAATATAATACATCTTTTCTTCCCATCAACGCGGATGTTTCTGATTCACTCGCGCATTTGTATATGTAAAAGCATGAGATATTGCTTTTGAAATGCTACAAAATCAACCAACGTTTCTTTTATAAGTGTGATACATCCCATGTTATGATTGTATAAGTTTTAATACAAAATTGTAATCCTAAGTTCTAATCAAAGGGCCTCGTGCCTTGAGGGCCTCCTGCCTAGGAACGTCTCGCGCACGAAAAAATATTTAATACGAATTAGCTAAATATTTATTATTTTTTTGCGATATTTATTTCATAATAAAATGCATATATGTAAGAATGCTTATCTATATAATGTAAAAAGTTTTATAAATAAAATGTCCCCGCAGTGGTGCTGACGATTAAGCTTGGTTCTTGTCAAAATTACCCGAAGTGAAGCAGCATCGACCATGGTCAGTGTTTGGGAGGGTGACAGCCTCTCTCGACTAAGTCTTCTGTGGGACCGTGTACGTTAATGGGATCAGGTGCACGAAAAATCTGTTCGTTGCTCCAATGTCCTCTAACTTTGAAAATGATACCTCTGGAGATGCCAATCCAAGTGCAGGTCTCTCATCTGGAATTGGTTTAAATTAGGAGACTAGCTCTAGAAGTCCAACCTCTCTTGAGGCTCTGGTACCCCTTCTTTCAGAGAAGTGCTATAAAAGAGTAGTGTTTCATAAAATGCTAGATGCAAGTTGCGAACGCCAAGAAGAAAATAGATTGTTTGTATCTTATATTCAATCTATAGGCATTGTTATACTCTAGCGTACGCAGCACAAGACGCACAACAAATTTGGCCACATACATGAACTGAATGTTAGTTGTTAAGATGTCGATCCTGATGATGATTCTGACAAACTGCTCATTATTATTTTAATGACTATTTGTAATCTAAAAACACAGATTTGCTTTCCTTCTTGTGTAATCAAGTTTCTGCTTTGATCATACGAATATCAATGTACTGTTTACACGCATACGTATGTCCTGTCGCGTAAACACGGCAGGTAGACAAAGTTGCTGAAACCCCCCTTACAACAAATGCAGAGAATAAGCTAAATATTTAAAAGCACCAAAAAGTATGGAAGGTTAATGTTTTTAAAAGTTCTTAGGAAAAATAAAATTTTGGTAAATATTTTGAGTCAGATTTTTCCATATTTTTAAATTCCCTGATTAAATTACAAAAAATTTAACATATTTAATATTTACTAATTAAATGAAACGCTTTATACAATTTACAATTAAAAAAATAATAAAGTTTATAGATCAAATATGTCATCTTATTCACTTTCATTACTGATAGTAACAAGAGAACCAATCGAGAAATTTAATATATTAACCTTTTGACGAGGAATTTATTTTTTAATAGAAGTTTCCGCAACTGGAAACTTTTTTCTTCATACTATTCATAGCACTTTTTCAAAAAAAAAATTCTTTTGATCACTTTTATGACAATTTCAAGCGAAATCTATCACAAACATAACTGTTTTGTAAAAACTACTACGAAACAAATATAAAAATATTCGATAGCACTGCTATCAGAAAGCGGGAAATATAAGTCCCTCCGTATTCAAATACATAAATATTTTAGCCACCATTTTAAGTTTTTATTTAAATTATCAAAAAGGAATTAGCAATGTTCTCCTTCAAATTGTTTTAAAAATTGCTTCATTCTGAATTGATCCCTGATCGTCTGCTCACGAATGTCACATAAATATACTGGAGGTCTTCATGGACTGAAATTTTCGGATCATTTCCAGCTCTGGCAAGAGAAAGCTGCCCTAACCCAGCTAAAAACTAAATACTCGGTACCGGGCTTAGCCGAGAAAAAATTTTTAAAATCTAACCCGACCTGACTTAATATTTACAAAAATTTCCGACATTTGTCAGCCATTATTATTCTACAATTAAAATTATTTCAAAGAATATTGGATAATATTTAAACAAACTTTTTAAAATACAGCATTTTTTTAGATATCTGCAAGCCATAGTATATAGAAATACAATATTAATGATCACGTAATGTAATTATATTAAAAAATGAAGAATCATAAAAATTAAATAGTTCAGAAGAAAAGAAAAGTTTATTAATCTGTCAGTCTGTCAGTGAGTCTGTCTGTTTATTTATCTATCGTTCTCTTAGTCTCTTTATCTATCTGTCTATCATCCTATTTATCTGTATTTCTGCAGGCTTGTCGATATAAATATCTATGGTATGTTTCGCTGGTAGTCTCTCTGTTTATCTGTCTGTCTTTCTATCTATGTCTGTCTTTCTATCTATGTCTATCTATCTATATATCTCTATATTTCTAAATGTCTATCTTTCTATTTGTATGTCTGCGAGCCTGTCGATCTAATGTGAAGGAATGCAGTTATTAACAATAGTTACGTTCATTTTAGCACGTTTAAATACGTTGCTGCATCCTAAAGTCTCTTAGTGACGTGAAGGAACTCAGTCACTTAACCTCTATTTTTAATATTTTACTATGAGCGCAGCTTTGCAACACTTTTATTTTTACATATATTTTACATTTTGATGTATTTTATCATATATTAAAATAGGAGCGAATCTTGTGTGTATATATATATATATATCCAAATTTTATTTTAAAAACGGCTCTAACGATTTTGACTAAATGCTGTATCCTACTATTTTTGGGCACGAGAAGACTATTTAGCTGGGTCATATGTTCAAGAACTTTCAATTAGTGGGTCATTTTTGGGTCAACGCGGGTTAAGTTAATTTTATATAAAAAAACGACTCTAACGGTTTTCATTAAATTTTGTACCCTACGAGTTTCGGGCACGAGAAAATCATTGGGCTAGGTCCCATGTCCAAGAAAATTCGCTCAGTTTTTTTGGGTCACTGTGGGTCAAAGTAATTTTATCTAAAAAACAGCTCAGACTATTTAGACCAAATTTCGCATCCTATGGTTTTCGGGCACAAGAAGACTATTGTGTTAGATCACATGTTCGAGAAAATTCGATTGGTGGGTCATTTTGGTCATGGATCATTATGGGTCAAGCTATTTTTATCTTAAAAAGCAGCTCAGAGGATTTGAACTAAATTTAGTATCCTACAGTTTTAGGGAACAAGAAGACTATTGGGCTAGGTCACATGTTCGAGAAATTTCGATTAGTGTGTCATTTTGGTCATGACTCATTTTGAGTCAAGTTATTTTTATCTTATAAACGGCTCAGACGATTTGAACTAACTTTTGTATCCTACGGTTTTTGGACACGAGAAATCATTGGGTTAGGTGACATGCTCGAGAAAATCCGATTGGTGGGTCATTTTGGGGTAACTATGGCTCAAGCTAATTTCATCTAAAAAACGACTCAGACTATTTTGACTTAATTTAATAGCCTACGGGTTTCGGGCACGAGAAGACAATTGGGCTCGGTCACATGTTCGAGAAAATTTGATTAATGCATAATTTTGAGTATGGGTCATTATGGATCAAGCTATTTTTATCAAATAAAATGCATTATAGTAATAATACAGTGAGAAAAATATATTCCCTGCTCGTAATATATGTAAAGAAGAAAGTGTTGCACGATTGTGTTCATATATATAATTGAGGTAAAATTAGTAGAAGTTGCGAATTTGTTATCAAAAACTACAAATAATACGAACTTTGAGCTTGTGTAAGTCATATAAATCGGAACAAAATGCAAAAACTATTGTTGAAATCGTACAGGATAAAACTTCTAATATTAAAAAGTTAAATAATTAAGTCAGTATAACAAAATCGAACTTTAATCTTATTTCATGGCCCTTTAGTCTTATTTCATATATATAGGATAGGGATATATAAAATTTGAAAATAAAGAGATTCTTCATTACATATAAAGAAATTTTCTTATTTGTGTGTAAGACCATTATATTTATACATTTTCTAATTTAATCAAATAATAAAAACAGAATTATAAATAAAAGAGTTGAGAAGAGATGTGAATATTGCACAAGCAGCTTATAAATGCCTTTTTACTTTATTAATTTTAATATACGAAAGCATTATAAAATTTATGTAATGATTTTTCTAACGTATTCTCAAAATTTCAGGAAAAAAAAATTGAACTTGAAATTTTTATTAATTAAAAATGTAGAACTTAAACATTCTTAAATGAAATTAAAATTTTTAATGAAAGTTTTGTTGGTTATTTCGTTTGGGAACGCTACGATACCTTTTGAATACAATAGTTAAACATGCTGTTTAAAGTGAAATCAGACTCGCTACAAACATCCAAACATAAATCATTTGGATTAATAGGAAAAAAAATAGACTCAGGTATTTATGCATATATTGAATGTATTTATGTATATTCGTTTGATATAAAAATTATCGGAAATTAAAATAACATGATGTATTTTATAATCCGTATTTCTTCAGATGTTTCTTAAATGGTTATTTTTTAATAATGAATATTCTAATAGAGAAAATTGTTACCTTATAAAAGAAAACTGGAAGCGAAATATAAATGAATTGAAAACATGAATGAAAGTGCCTTCTTACAGCTTTGTTTCTATTGCTTTATTTCCTCAAATAATTTTAATGTACGTCTTTGTCTAGGACGGGTCTTTGAGGAGGTGGGTTATTATAAGGAAGTGTAACCTTTTGTACGTACTTCATTTCATTTAATGACTATTAGAACTAGGATAAAGTATAATTTGTATGGATTTATGAATAAGAAAAGTATAATGGAATGCCGAAATTTTCTTTTCTGCAAAGCATGCAATCCCTTGCAAAAGACTTTTTACGTGATAGAAAGCAAAAGCAATTATATTTTTCAAATCACCATTGAAAATAACAAGAAAATAAGCCCAAAATAATAATTTTCAAATATTATTTTTTTGCAGCCTGTGTAAATCGTTTAAATAAATCATTTATTTGTTGATTACTTAAAAGTTAAATGATTAAAGTGCCACGTTATCTCATTATTACACTATAGAAATAAATTCTGAATGTTTCCAAAGTTTACTAAATGATTATATATTTCGTATGACAAAAAAATATAGAAACAATTTGTGCTTGACCAGATACATTCATGTAAATAATTATCTTCTTTTATACAAAATAAATTTCAAAGTTTTTATTAAAATATTATCTAAGAATTTTTAGTTTTGTTAGCCGTGAAAATCATTATCGGAAATCATTAAAAGAGGAACAAAATTTTCCTCGTAATTAAGAGAATCAGTCCTTTCGATTATGAAAATTCGTGAAGAACTTTTCTTTTTTATATAGAAAGAAAAATGATCTTGTTTAATGGAGAAAGAACGTCTTTCATCTGTTACTCTCAGGCTGCTAATTTAGGGTAGCCTTTTCCTTTTAAGACAATGATTTGGAATACTGACAATCAGATAAATGATAGTTTTATAAATGAAGAATACTTCTAAGTATCAGTTTTCTGATGGGTTTTGTAATAATGAAAAATAAGCATCATATTTCATAAGTTATACGTTTAGTATAGTGCTCGCAATAACTTTTAAGATTCATTGTTGTACAGCTGGGTAAAATTTAAATGGAATTTATATTAGTATGCTAAGGAATCACCAACACATGCTAAAAACCTATGGAATATATTTGATATCCTGGTACTTTTTTATCAAGACTACTGAAGATATTTGATTAATTTAAAAAATAGATTTGCAAGTAACTAAAATATAAATTGATCGTTCGTCAACAAATAAAAATAAGAAATAAAAATCATGCTTTAAGCATAGGTTATGGAACACATCTCTGGACAATTAGGGAGATTAATAAAAATTCACCGTATAATAATGTGAAAGATGATGTGTATATAAACATTTTGGAAAAGTGTTACATCTTTGAAAACCCAAATTCAGCATTTACTATTATAATCGGTTAAATATCCGAATTCTTTTGTGCAGCACTGTATATGATTTGCGTATGTACTAGTACATCATTTTACATCATAGTACATCAATTTAAATATATTTGAAGTTGTGTAACATCATTAAAATACATTGCAAAACGTTTTCGCCATAAACCATAATGTAACGGAATTATTTGAGCGTCCCTGTAAATAAATTATAATTGCAACACATCATTTTTAATATCGAACATTTTCTATGGTATATTTCAATAAAACATATCAATTACATAGGAATCTGGGTCCATTTACTCGAGCTACAGACCGGATAGACATACGGTCAGACAGTCTAACAGACATACCAAATTTATAGGTATTTTTCAACTATGTTAGAAAGTGGTAAAAAGCAATGGAATAGTTACGCGATTTTACAAAAAGAAATTGACTTTATTTTAAAATGAATTTTACTAAAAATGTATTGGTTTTCCACACGAAATAAAACGATCAAAATACAACGTATTATAATAAAATTATATTTGTATATATATATATATATATATGCGTGTGTCTGTAGTACATATTAAAACCGTTTCAGAAGTACCGGAGAAGCTTTTCGTCAATATCTGCTTTTTTATAGGAATTCTCAAGTGGTAACTAAAGCAATTTTTTTAAAGGCATTTTATTTAAAGAAATATTTATTATACTATTCTTGTAAAAATCCTTTTAAGGGCTGTTAACTTCAAAGGAGGATATGATATTAATTAAACAACAAATACAGCAGGTTATAATTTCACTTAAAAAAGAGGACGAGCAAATGAGTGAATAAGTTTCCTAGGTATAAGCCCATCTCTTTTTAAATGCTGGAGAACAACTTTCAGAGTTATTAGGCACATTACGTTTCGTTTACAACGTGTATTATAATAGATAAAGAGTTTTTGTTCAGGTTCACTCCCTACAATGGAAATTTTACTAGTTCTTTTCCTTTTATTAGTTTAACGTTCATTCTTCACAGGATTATTATGGTGGTAAAGCCTTTTAGTAGATTTTTCCCGTATTACAGTTATGTTTGTATAAATAGTATATTTTTAACCTTTGCATTCCTACACAGTTTACTAGACACAGGTCGGTCATTATGCATATAGATTTCACGCCAAGTGACAAGAGTGAACCCCGGCGTTTTTTAAAACAAAAAAAAAAACCTTCACTAAGCACCTAAGAAACCACCTTTTCTCACTTTTAGATTAATTATACTTTTCTAAATTAACAGGAACGATCTTACAACTATTCTCCTCTCGATTTCACAATCGACGTTTTTGAAAAGAAATCAAGACTTTGATCAATCAATTCAATCTTATCCTTCATAAAATCGACACAAACTATTCAACTTCGCATTTAGTCCTTAAATAATCTTTAAATTCCACGCTAATAGATCTCATTTCTATATCTAAAACTATCACTCCGCTATTTACACATACTAAAATATATAAGAATGTAATATGTCAATTACTTATACAACAAATACTTAATATAAGCTGAATAAGGAATGACACAGCATTCAGTGACCGTATTGAAAAGTCTTTTCACCAAAATAACAACCAATATTATTAACAGCTAATGAAAGTTAACTGAATGAACAGTGACAGCATTTTAAACAGCTATAGCAGGATTTTTCTAACTGTATATCTTCTGAACTACAGCCGCTTACCAAGTTAATTACCGCTTAGAATGTATCAAGATTGCTTCCAGACTCTGAGTTCTACCATCAGTAAATTCAATTACACTCGGCTGTTTTAAACGTGTAAAAAGAGAGTTCCTATCCCGACTTTCAATTCCATTATTGCCAGATGAAATAAGAAGTGACTCTCTATTTCTAACATTATCTCTAGTATCGTTTTCAAAATTTCCTCTGTTGCCTCTAAAATTTCTACCGCCACCTCTAGCATAATCACCATTTAGAACTTCCACCATTCCTACGTCCATTTCTATTATAATTTCTAAACTGTGTACTATTTCCTTGTAAACAATTCTTACCATGCTCATTTCTAAACTCACGTGAGAAGGAATAACTAAATTCCTTACTGCTCTCTATCCTTGAGATTCCACCACGATCAGTGTCATGTTTACTCTCCTACTTTAGTAAATAACTTTTAAAGTTCAAATAAATTTTTATGTTGGCACATCTCAATATACTCCTGTATTACCACTTAGAATAAAGAAATAGAATATTAAATTGAACAAAATAAATTTCAAAACATAAACCAAGTCCAAGATTATTTTTCGTTTCAAATGTATTCAAAAAACAAAATTTGTTCTTTTTTGAGATAACAGTTTGCCGACAACGATGATATTCATTGAGCAGGACAATTATATCACTTATGCATTGAAATTATTTTTTTCAATTTCAAAATTAGTCCAAGTGCTACACGACAAAAATAAGGTGAAAACTACACATCGTGACACAGTTATACCGATTGGTCAGTATATACTCCATATTAATACAAAGCCTAAAAGAAGGGGAGGCATCGCGGAAAGTGCGGGGAATTCAAAGTGGCGGCCGTTATTCAAAATGGCGTCATTTTCGGGAATTAGTGCAATTTCATTTCTAGTCATCGTATAAAAGCATGTTTGATGGAAATTTAGGTATTTTTAGATAAAAAATATTATTTGTAACACTTTACAGCACAGTCGAAAAGTATTTATGAATTTAGTTTGCCTGTTTGTCTGTCTGTCTGGTCGTCTGTCTTGTCGCGCACTATCTCACAAAAAATAATCGGATATTCAGATAATTAAAATTTGGTATTGTAGTATACCGGAACAAGTTCGGTATTCATTTTCAAGTGTGCATCATTCATAGTTCATTTACAGGGGCAATCAAAAGTATTCGGTTATATTATGGTATGTAGCCGAAAATCACTTGCAATGTGTTTTAATGACGTTAGACTCTTTGTAACATATTCAAATTAATATACATTGGTGCAGTGCAGTACAAGATACTTACTATTGAATAAGCAGTGCATAGCAGTTTTCGTTCATTTACAGGGGCTCACAAAATAATACGGTTACCGTTACATTAATGTCTCCGAGCACTGTGCTTTTATAACTTGTGTATAAATTTTATAGATCATCAGCTAAATCGATTGTTATTAAGGGAGGTGCTAGGTATGAAATAACTTCAATTTTTATTAATAATATGCTTATTGGTCAGTATTTTCTTTATATTAAAACAATGCATATGTAAGAGAGGCATAATGAAATGTCTTAGGAATTTACGATTTAGGCTGTTATTCAATTTTTTCCATTTTCGTCAGATAAAAGTGTCTTTGATGTCATTTTCGATTTTTTTAATCAAACATTTTCTTTTTAATATCAGAAATATACTTAAAATGAAACTAGTTCAATTATTAAAGTATTTTTTATTTTATAGTGAGTAAAATGAATGGATTAAATAAATAATAAAAAATGCATTTTACTAATGCCTTACTTATACAACATATTAAACAAGTGGGTAAGCCTGATCGATTATCGCTCAAAGGGTTTCGTATAATATTCCTTTCAAAACACTTTATCCTTTCTTTAATAAATCCAAATAAATTTCATTCAGTAACAAAAAAAGAAAAACAAAGTCATGTTTTTATAAAGTAAAAATTTACCGGTCTATTTTTTCGTTTTTTTTAATATCTAAATGCCCGCTGTTATATTCTGTCTTAATAATCTGTCATGCTGACTAAATGCGATATTTAAAAAATAATTTCAAAATTAAACATGTTGCACACCTTCAAAATATTAAAATATGCGAATATTTCCATAATCGGATTTTTATCACGATTCAATATGTTTCTCAAACTCATATATTTACTATTCTTTATTACTCATATTCATACTCACATTGTATTATTCTCAAATATTTGAAAAATTCGCTAAACTTCCAATATGACGTCAGATTCTCTTTTAATTCTCCATGACGTGATATTAAACTGCTTTGTGTACATAAACATACTCATACTCCTTGTATTATTGATAAATCTTAGAAATTTTTTGCTTTATTACTACTATGATGTCATATTAATCTTTTTTTTCAATTGGTGAAATTTGTTATTTCATTTTCACTTTTCACGTGAAAATCGTCTAATTGAAAATTAATTATTGTATACAGAATTTCTTCGTGAATTTTTAATTTTTGGCATCTGCTTTACCGAAAAATGTTTAAATTTAATAGAAAAAGGCTGTTAGAATTTAGGTTTTTTATCTATATTTATTAAAATAGTACGAATTTTTCAAATTTTGATATTTTCAGCTCTTCACAGCTGATATTCTGATTTATACACAAAGTTTCAACTCTGTAAGTTACATAGTTTTCTAGAATGGCTCTGTGACAGACAGACAACGGAGCGGGAGCAATAGGGTTTCGTGAGATGAACGAAACCCTAAAAATGAATGCTACATAACAAATGAATGACATAAAATTGCAGAATATAGAAACTTTAGTTTGTAGCATAATATTTCTCATTCACATTCGTTTTTACAGTTTCACAATAATGTGCAAGAAAGACCAACCTTCCTACAACTACACTACACTTATTTTTGCAGATTTTGCACATACATTTTATTAGTTCTTTTCAAGAATATGCAATCTCGGGCAGCTCCGATCATTTTAATTTCCATGAAAAATTATCCAACCACCATCCCCATTTGTTTCGAGAGGGGGGACATATTTCCCGCTCATGTGCTCGTCCCCAAATGTGTCCAGCTTGGAAAGCACTCCCTAAAATATGTTGCTCTAGTGCACCCTTGGTTGGTGGAAGATGTTCAATAGGACGAGTTTTTGTCATAAACAATTCCTGTCTGTCACCATTTACACTTATGCTGTTACATGTTGAACAGTACAACAATACTACGAATTTTTCTAAAATATTTAGAATATCATCAGGTATGGAAGTTTGAGGTTTTGATAAAAATGAAAATGCGATAGTAGCATCTTGATAGAGAATCCATGTCTTCCAAGCTGACTTTTTTGTTTTTCCTGTGAAACCAGGATTGCTGTCGCAGCCTGTGAAAGCATGGAATCCTAGTAACGACATTTCTTTTTCTTTTCCAATTGCTGCAGCTACAGTATGGACGGGAATAAGTCTGTAATTCTTCCCTGTTCCAAATGCAATCCAAACAGTTTGCAGGTGTCCATCTGACAAAGTAAAGAAATCTGCAATTGCTAAAACTAATACATCAGTATCTACAGAGCGTATAACAATATTTTTCAATACGTTTTCTGCCATGTCTTTGAGGTGCAAGATTATCCTTGTATCAGCTTCTTCCTGACCAAGGCAAGTCATTCCAATTAAGGAACTTAGTACAATATTATTTCCTTTAACTTCTTTACCTGAAGTGGTTATAACTTGTGTATTTTTATGGTATTTATAGCTAGTGTTCCAAACAGATTAAATAACTCTTCTTTATTACTTGAATTTCTTAAGAAATCTTGCCACATTTTAGGTAGTTTGACATGCGATAGCACTTGCCGCCTGGTTCCTGCACCCCTTTCTTGTCTGGTTTCACCTTTAATGCTTGGTGTAATGTACCTATCCCATATAAAATCTATTCTTTGGCAGCTAAAATTCTCAATGTCGTTACATAAATGGGGTTAAAATGTGTTAATGTATTAATCATTAAAGGTTTTAGAAGATTGGTGACGCTTTAAAATGTTAATAAGAACTGGCCTATCATAAATTAAAGCATCACATGTTCCTGGAAAGGTGACAATTTGCAATTATTTCATATCTAGCAAAGTTCAAAAACACATTATAAAATTAAAAACGCGCATAGACAGCATTGTTTTTATTGAAAATCCTGTGACCGTATTATTTTGTGAGCCCCTGTAAATGAACGAAAACTGCTATGCACTGCATATTCTACAGTAAGTATCTTGTACTGCACCACACTGATGTATATTAATTTGAATATGTTACAAAGAGTATAACATCATTAAAACACATTGCAAGCAATTTTCGTCTACAGAGCATAATGTAACCGAATACTTTTGATTGCCCCTGTAAATGAACTATGAATGATGCACACTCGAAAATGAATACTGAACTTGTTACGGTATACTACAATACCATATTTTAATTATCTGGATATCCGGTTATTTCTTTTTAGTTAGTGCGCGACTAGACAGACGACCAGACAGACAGACAAACAGGCAAATTGAATTCATAAATACTTTTCGACTGTGCTGTAAAGTGTTACAAATAATATTTTTTATCTAAAAACATCTAAATTTCAATCAAACATGCTTTTATACGATGAATAGAAACGAAATTGCATCAATTCGCGAAAATGACGCCATTTTGAATAACGGCCGCCATCTTGAATTCCCCGCACTTTCCGCGATGCCTCCCCTTCTTATATGCTTTGTATTAATATAGAATAGATACTGACCAAACGGTATAACTGTATCACGATTTGCAGTTTTTTCACTCCTAGCACCTGGACTAAATGTTTTGCTCATATGGTTTTGATTGATCAGTGATAAAAAAATTGCCGATAACTTCCAACCAGAATGCACGAACACCTTTAAATGAACATTTGAACAAAATGTATTTGTTTTGACAGGGAACATTATGGTATAGCATATACTTATCCCTATGTGCGATGAAATATGTCACATCTTTGACACCGATAAAATAATTTCAAGGTATAAAGTCGAACGGATTGGATTAGGAATTTTTCGTGCAACATTTGTACCAGGAGGCCATGATATCAACTTAACAAAAAGAATCACTTTAAGATGAAAATAATCAGTGCAGTAATGTTGCTTAAACAAGCTGCAAGCATGTATAATCACAAAATTCAGAGAGGGTAATAAAATTCGTTCCCACTTCACTAAAACTTAAAAACATCAGTAAACTCGCAATATTTCTTGAATCAACTTTTATTTATTTATTTATTTATTTATTTATTTATTTATTTATAGTGTAGAAACTTGATATTTCCGTAATGTTACCTAACTAAATATACTCCATGAACCAGATTTCAGATGAAAAGTTATGGCAAAACACTATTTTCCTCCCATAGGATAGTATGGGATAGTTTTTTTTTTCAAATTTGATTTTCTTTTAAAATATGACGAAGTTTTAACAATTTTCACTGATTTAGCTATTTTACTTTTTTTTAATGTAGATTGTATTTAATTTCATCACAAATATTAAATTCCATCCTATTTGAAACAAAAATTGTATATAAGCTCAACAAGATAGACGACAAATTTGTAATGTATTGCTCATAAAAATATGAAAAAGGCATAGACATAACTAAAAGTAAGCCAAAAAGGTTGAAAAACTCCATAAATATTAAGAAAAGTGCGGATTCATTACTTGCGCGAATTAAAAGGGTGATCCGGTAGAGGCAGAAAGTACACATTTGAGATAGTGTTTATTTTGTTATGCAGTTCAGTAATAGTAACGTATGTGTTTTTCATTGGACAAAACTTTGCGATAATCGCATAGACAGTATCATACCAGGAAAAAATACCATGTTTGTTTTATATTTACTTTCAGCGGTCATGATAATAAAAGTCTTAATAAAAAAACTGTTAAATTAAAAAATATTTTATATTGACCTGAAATGATTTAATGAAACATGTAATGAAATTTCTTTTTATTGCTTAATAAATATTTATTTTTTGTATTTATAGTAAGGAACAAAATAGCGCCTCCCAGCAAAGAAAATAACATAATATAATAATAGTACTTAATGTTCATTTTAAATGTATTCACAACAGCAAATTAAGATAAGTTCAGTATAGCATTCGCAAATAAAAATTTCAATTAGAACATTTTTTTAAACTGTTTTCTTTTAAACGCAATAAACTTTATTATAACATTTTAAACTATCAGAGAATATAAATCATCACTTTCAAACACTGATTAATAACTAACCAAACTTCCATTCCATTTTTCAATAGAATCAATGGGGCGTTCTCTTTTTTTGACGATAATGATTTTGATTGAAAAATTATATACATTTTTAGGGCCTCTTGTTTTTTAATATTATATGATATGATACGATGATGATAAACATCATACATGCATTTTTGTATAGTCCCTTACAAACAATATTGAAACTGCGCTGTATCTATATAAAATTAGAAGGGATGCACTAAACATTTTAAATGAAACATCAAACGCATTTGAACGTGAAAAATAGGATAAATACATTTCAACAGGTACATTTAAAAATTGTTGCAGTGAATATCTTGTAAGTAGATTCAGAGAGATTACTCACTGTCACGAAAAGGTTAGAAAGCGCATAGACGCGGCCGATTGATCTGACAGCAAAATAGATAGTAACAATATTTCACAATTTAAATCACCCCATGGAGTCAAAAGGGCTTAACTTATTTACGTTTGGATTCTATGTATAAAGTTGAATACATTTTTTTAATTACAGTAGTTGCTCTAAGATTGATGTCATTCAATATATTATTGTTAATATTAAATAAAAATATTATATAAATAATTTCTTTAAAACGCAAAACTATAAAACTTTTTCTTGTAGGCGTTAAGATTTCTCGTAATGAGTTTTATTTATTTCTTTAAATATATGTTGAACTTTTCATGCATAAATTGTATAATATTTTGTTGTTTTAACATTTTGTTTGTTGAAAATTTAAAGATATGTATTTAAAGAATTAATGACCTTCCATTAAATATACATACTAAAAGTGTTTTTAAAAAATTAGCAATTACAATGAATATTAGAAAACGAAATATAATTAACAAATATTTTTAATAAACCAAATATATTTTGTAACATACCTTTCTTATATTGAGCTTGGATGCCAGTTCACTTATACGGAGATTGTCAATTAAAGAGCTGTGACGTGCTCTTCCAAGCAGTCATCTTGAAGGAAGCCACGACACAGATCTTATGAAAAACACAATTTATTTAAAACGATAAACAGGGTGACTGGTAGTGTAATGATACTAATGATGATACAGAATAAGCTCGAATTATTAAAGACTGACAGGGAGGATTCTTTCAACTACGACTTATTAAATTAAATCACTTAACTTAAATCAAGTTTGCACTGCTGTTCGTTCCTTCAAAATCCTAATAAAATCAAGTTAACTTACTTTAAAATACTAGTATAAAAATGCAATGTATCTATAAACAACGTATTTCCACTATAAAAAAACAAACCGTGGATTCCAATAATCATTTTATTCGTAACGAAAAATTTAACAAAACTCACATACGTAGATTCTTAACACGCTTGACTTAACACGTAAAAACTCGACGTTTACATTCCAGAATTCAAGTACCTCAGAGAAAGGCTACGTTCCAAATCTACGATTAAAATACCTTAAAAGAATCCAAATGTATCGAATTCAACTTTTACAGCAGTATATATATATATATATATATATATATATATATATATACACACACACATATATATATATATATATAGCAACTACACAACCACAGATACTCGATTATCATATCATTGCAAGAAATAACCGTGACAATCAGATTCCCGGAGATTCAGACATACTTTGCGAAATATAAATAAATCATAGAATATATAACCCATTGAAGGCACCACGATGGCAAGCAAAATATAAAAATTCACTCGAGACCAAAGTAACTTCATAAAAAACAGCTATGCACTATGATACAGAGTTAAGTTTAAAAGGGGGGCATATTCACAAATAATACTCGCCTAGGAGAATAAAATATGATATCATGTTCTACCTTAAATATATTATACGCTAATACGTATTGTCGTACTAAGATTAGAAATAAGTTAAAAAAACGTATATCTTTAAATGTTATCCTTAACATCTTAGCATCTGCAGTAAAAGCAAATGTGTGCGTTCTGAATCTAACAGTTCATTGAGAAGAAGTCATCTTACGGCACAAATCCCTTTTATTGTAATGAATTCCATCATATTTCCTTTGGCGTATTAAGAGGTATCCAAAAAGTACTCGTATTGATTTAGTATTATTATCTGGGTAAAAATAAGGCAATTTTTTGTTATAATACATTTACGTAATGAACATCTAGGTATTTTTCTCCCTTCGAAAATAAATCGATACAATACTAAACATGATTACATCATAGTATCAGACAGCTGATGGATTTATTTGTAGCCAGATTCTTGAGATTCTTAGTGATGGAGAATGAAGCACTGTGAAATGAGTTTATGCACAAATGCGCTTTAGCTGATATTGTTTAATTAAAGATTCCATTCGCTCTATGATGTTCAAGTCGACACGTAAATGGTTACGTTTACATACACGTACGTAACTGAAACAAATAAGGGACATATCTACTTATCTCTAAACAAGACGACGGTATTAATATAATATTTAAAATATTCAAAATAAATGTTGTAATTGCCAAATAATTAAACTGTTGTTGTCGATAATTTTTGAGGTATAAAGGTCCTTTATTTTGAAATACGCATATTAACTAATTAAATTCTTATGTTTACTTGCTGCTTATAAAAGGAATTGTGAATGGGATTACATAAGATTTCAATACAACATTGTAAACGATCGTTATGTAAATGACTCATAATGTTGAATGTCATTCGCTACAGAAGATTATTTAATATCACACCCAGTAACAAAAAAAGAGAAAAAAAAATTAGTGACATATTGTATTTAAATCAATAAAAAATACACAGCATCTGTTCATTATAATAAAGATAAAAGTCAAAAGAAGAATAAACTGAATTTGTAATGTATTTTTTACAAAAAAAATTGCATATAACTGGTATGCCGATTTCAGTTAGTTCAACATATGATGAAAAGTTTTTAATTATTTCATATCATAATTTATAAAAAAAATGCTTCAATAATTAAAATGAGATATTTTTAAAGTTATAATATAAAAACATTTAATAGTTTATCAAGATAGTTCAATAAGAAATTCGATACGAATTTTGTAGACCAACAGAAATGGCAAAAGAATGAAAACAATTTTAAAGGTTTTATTTAATTTTGGTACAAAAATTGAACATTTAATGTGTTACATTTAGGAAGCACTTAAAAAAGGTTGTAAATAAATAGTCTACGTTGGTATTTAATTGTCTTTTTTATCATATTTATTTATTTATTTATAATTACGTGCGTTACTTAAATATACAAGCATAACGATAAATATTTCAATTTCCTAAGTGAGTAAATTTAATTTAGGACAATTTAAAGAAGAAAGTGTCGCAAAAGAGATTTTAAGAAAATGAAAAATTGTTTTTTTTTTTGTTTAACAAAAGATTATTTCCAGAGTATTTACACAAAAATAACAGTACTGATAAAGAAGGTTATTTTCTTATTTTATTTTTTAAAGATTTATTTCAAAAAAAAAAAAAAGTATCGTATATTTTTAATATTTAATTTAAATATAATATGATTTGTTTGCGATACAATTTACTTATTCATGTTTTGTGTATTTTTCATATTTTCTTCCACGTTTCCTGCAAAGGATTCCGCTGGATTCCTTATTTTAAGTATCTATCGCAGAGAACGTAGTTTCTTGCTTAGTACGCTTAATTTAGAAAATACTACGCGCGCTTGATGTCAGAGGCTAAAATTATAATTAAGTTATGCTTTTATCTAATATTTTAAAAGATTGTGAAATAATCACGTTTTATCGCATGCTGAAATATTATAAATTATTGAAATAATATTTCAATATTTTTGGAAAATTGTCTTTATAACTTAATTTTCTAATGAGATAATTTTTGACTAGCCTTTTTTTTAAAATTATAAATTTACCCTGTTATAGTTATCTTGAAGGTATCCAGTTTCATCATAATTATAGAAATCTTTATTTTAGTGTACAAAATTAACATTTTTTTTACCTCCATTAATCAGAAAGGCAACATTTTGTGATGGTGTTCTAAAAGAAATTACATTATATTTCTCAGTCTATTGAATACGGCTATTTAATTATTCACTTTTTTTATTATCTGATGTATCTTCATCATTTTTTATTCTTTAATAAAAAAAATATATACTACTTAATCGGAGTAATCCAAAATGAGATCAATTGGAGTCAAATCAATCAACTTTTAAATAATGTAATACATATTTTTAAATCTGTTACAAAACCTCTTACAATAAATAAGCTTTTTGTAATAAATCGGATTATATCAATTATTCATTTAATACTAAGTTAAATAATTGTTGTCAGAAGTGTCTAAGATAAAATGTAAAATTTCCTTCTCTATCTCAAAAATTCTCCAATAAATTTCGAATTTTAAACTGAGTATCCTTTGACTTTAAGGTCTTTCTTCATTGTGTTGCTTTTTAAAATTGTTTTAAACAAAGTTAATTTTCGTAAAAATCTTACAATTTTATTAATCTCATTAAATATTTAAAAAAGAGGAAAATACAGTATTAATTTATCATATTTCTTAATTTATTGAAAATTACAAATAGTATTTTTCTGCAAGTATTACAGTCACAGTTGTGAGGAATATTGCATATTTCCCAATAACGCAATCTACACTATATTGCCAAAGGTGACCGGTCACTTGCGATTTTAGACGTTTTGTTAACTATCTAGAAAAATACATGAGGAATTAACCTGAAACTGCAGGTGTGTAAACAGTATAGTATAGGTTATATACTTCAGCGAAGATTTTTTCACGAAACCCCATAGGGGACTGTCATCAAATTGAAAAAAACGAATAGCTTTTGGATAACCCTGTAAAAACTAATGTAGCACAGGCGTTTAAACTCGAGATTATTAATAAGTGGCTAATTGTAATATACTGTGTTCATTTTTATGAGGATAACACGTATACTCGTAGAGAAATTAAGGTTTTTATAAAAACAGTCCCAAATTTCGTCTAGTTTTTTTGCTTATAATTTGCAGAGTTCTTAATATAAAAAAAGTTCTTTTCAGAAAATATGACAAACAACATTGTACATAATATTCTGCAATCAGAATTTAAAAATAATAAAAATTGGATAAAATATGAGCAGGTTTACTAAAAAATGTTTCACTGCGCATGGGCGAATGCAATCAAAATATAATATGCATAATGTATTAGCTAAGTATATAGAGCAACATTTGTGAAAGTCTCAATATCATAGCTTAAAAATTCTGAAAATTATCGTCGATAGAATAAGCTCGAAATCCGTTGTTCCCAAAAGGAAGCAAAAACATGAGGGGTTGTATCCAAATAAGTGCAATATTGTGTACGCTATCTTGGCACTAATCAACAGATATTTGATACAACCCCTCCTCTTTTTTCTTCTTTTTGGGAACAACGGATTTCGAGCTTATTCTATTGACGATAATTTTCAGAATTTTCAAGCTATGATTTTGAGACTGTCACAAAAGTTGCTCTATATACTTAGCTAATACATTATGCATATTATATTTCGATTGCATTCGCGCATGCACAGTGAAACACTTTTTAGTAACCCTGCTCATTTTTCATCCATTTTTTATTATTTTTTAATTCTGATTGCAGGGTATTATGTACAATGTTGTTTGTCATATTTTCTGAAAATAACTTTTTTTATATTAAGAACTCTGCAAATTATAAGCAAAAAAAAGGAAAATTTGGGACTGTTTTTATAAAAACCTCAATTTCTCTACGAGTATACATGCTATCCTCATAAAAACGAACACAGTATATTACAATAAGCCAATTATTAATAATGTCGAGTTTGAACGCCTTTGCTACATTAGTTTTAACGGGGTTATCCAAAAGATATTCGTTCTTTTTCAGTTTGTTGACAGTCCCCTATGGGGTTTCGTGAAAAATCTTCGCGGAAATATATAACCTATGGTATACTGTGTACACACCTGCAGTTTCAGGTTAATTTCTCATGTATTTTTCTAGATAGTTAACAACACGTCTAAAATCGCAAGTGACCGGTCACCTTTGGCAATATAGTGTATATGTGTTACGAACTTTGTATGGTAAATCACGTATAACTATTTGACGTAATATATAATTAAATGATTCAAGTAAATCTCTTTGTCAAATCTTAATTTAATTTTTTTTAAATTTATAGATAGCGTTTTTTGTGCCACTTTCGTAATTGTATCATTGAAAAGGGCTTCACGTTATGCAGATAATTGAACTAACTTTTTTTTATATGTTTTTGCCTGTGGCCTGCAGGTCTCAGATGAATTTGAAGATATTCTGCCGGAAGGAGGCGCTGTGATAACCATTTAAAGATCTCAAATTCAAAAATATGTACAAAAAAATTAGAAATCCTAATTTTTTTTCCATTAAATGCTCGGCCTTGATCCAAGGATTCCGGAGTAATTTTTGTTTTGCCTTTAACTTAGAAAATACTGAGATACACTCTCTGAAAAAAACTGTAAATTTATGAGCGTTTGCCCTTCAATTTTCACGGGCAACAGCCTTATTTGATGAAAAACGGTCTGATCCACTAAATACGCGCCTTATCCCTTAGATACTTTGAAAGTTAAGAGCAATCCACATATTCCTACAGTTCTAGCACATATGTTAGCAAAAATACGGTACGACCCCATACATTGTCCTCCGCTTGGGTGTAACTCTTCATTTTACTCGTGTTTCGAAAATTTTAACCCGCCAAAAAAGCGATTCTGTGATGATTATCTAACGTGCTACGTGCTACGGAGCAGTAAGTAAAGTGTTATTGGGTTTTAAAGTGCATTATATAATGTGCATTATAATGCTGTATTACTTTGGCCCGTAAAATTACGGGTTGCACAAAATGATGGGCATGGATTGTTTTTTTTAAGGGATATGACTGGAATCTCTGCTGCCGGCCTCTGCCCGTAATTTTACTGCAATTTTTTTACAGTGTATAGCTTTTTGAAATTTTAGGGTAGTTGACATTTTTAAACAAGATAGCTGGAATACTCCGTAAAAGGGTTTAATTTATGAGTTTTAATTAACATGCTTTCTCGGAAATTTTCTTTCATTGTTGTAACCATCGTTCTAACTTTTATATGTTTAATATTCTCTATATTCGCCAGCGTCAAATTATCGCCAGACTTGGTGATATTGCAAAAAAATGTCGCAACGTTTGGCGACAAAATTACGTTGCCATAAATCAAGCCAACTTGACTATAGCGAATTAATTTGGCGAAATTCTGACTTAAATTCAATATTCGCGAGAACTGGAAATGAAGTTTCCATAATCGGGTTCCCCGCATTTTAGATTCATATTTTCAAATAAAATTAGCTAAAATCTTAAAACCAAGGAATAGGGAGGCTATCTTTTCCCACCGGTACCGGTCATAAGGAATTTTCTTAGACGTCTTTTCCATTGGCTACTCGTGCAACGAAAGATACTTCGCTTCCAGGTAGCCCGACGATTCGCAAGTAGATGGCGTACAACAGAATGACGAAAAATAAAAGCGCAATTCATTTGACTGTCATCAACAATTCTGGGATGACCGCTTCACTTTTTCGTATTTCAGGCGTTGAGTACAATGTGACTGTTAATTTTGTTTTATTGCACCTTACAGACATATACTGTTACATCATCATTATAAATATTGTTTACACTTCTGAAGATTTTCTAAACACAAAAGATTCATTCATCGTGAACGTTTAAAATATTAAACCATGGAGGTAATCGTTAACGATGTAACCTGGTGTAAAAAAAAATGTGAATGAAATCGGCAGGGAAGACTGCTATGCGTGACGTCAAACGGGGTATCATATGACAATATATCATGACGTCAAACGAGGTACACGTAAAAATCTTTATTTTACACTTATTTGAATTTGAAAAGTCGATTATTATAAAGGTACTTTATTTCGATAAGTAAGTGCTTAGTAGTATTTAGTTATTGTAGCTATTTTAGTACTGATATACAGTATGTAGTGCTTTGATTTAGTAAGTGCTTTTTTTCTGCTTGCGAGTTCTGTATAAAAAACGAAAAATGTTTTCTTTTTCTTTTAAAGTATTTTGTGAATTTACCACTAACCAAAATTGAACTCCAGAGAAAAATTTTAAAAATATGATTTTTTATGAACAACGGAAGTAAATTAATTTTTATTAAATATTCCCTTTTTTACTATGTAGGAAAAAAATCAATATTTCCATAAAGAGTAATTTTCTTGGACCAATAATTTTCTGGATACAATAAATTATTCTATTTATGGACTGACAGTAAATTGTGCAAATAATATAAGGAAACACATTTTTGCCTAACCTTTATTTAAATATTTCATAGAAGAAAAAGGATACATGAACATTTCTAGAACATAAAAATAGTATTTTAGGCAAACTGTTTATTCCAATGGTGAACATTTTCCTCATACAAAAATAAGTTAAATATTTATAGACATTTTCATCATTTTTTTTTCGATACATCTTTAGTGTCATAACCATAGGTGGATATTGTCAGGAGAATTCTTACCACGGATCTACTAATATTTATACTGTTTTAAAAATGAAAATAACGAATTTGCTTGTCGCTTTCATTCTTGTTTTTAAAAATATTTTAAATGATACTTAAAAATAAAATTATGAGTATTTATAATTTTTTCGATTTTGATTTTTGCATTAGCTTTCTTTTTCTAACTGTCGGTTATTAAAGTTTTTCTTTTACTTTAACATGATCTAATAAGAAAGTCGACCATATTTCCAATATAATAGAAATTTGAGTATAAAATGTGCAGTTTACACAGAAGGAAAGCAAAAAATGAACAAAAATATCTGACAGTATATTATATTGCCTTGTAGTTGTCTGCATTTATGCAAAGTTCAAGAATCTTTTTTTTTTATATATAAATGATGTTCCGTTAGTTAAAAGTATAATTTATTTACTAGAAATTATGCGTTTTCATTCAAAAATAGAAATATTTTCAGGAGATTGTTTTGAATTTATTAATTTGGGAAAAAACGTAAAGCGTCGAGAGTTAAAAATTACATCACTCTTAAAAGAAAACATGCATTTTTACATATAGATGTAGTTTAATGGCGCAAAGTCCTCATAGGGACATGTTGCGCTGTTTTTTTTTAAAAAATAAAACAAATATTTTACTTAAAACGTATGCTGTCAAGAAAACTTCATATTGACCGTATTTTAATTCCGGACATACAAAGCAGGAACTTTCGAATATTTCGATAAAGAACTTTGATTTGTTAAATATTTGTAGAAATGTTCCTTTTTTGAGACATTTTCTGAATCAATCACTTCTTTTTACTAACAGGACCTTAAATGGATTCCTTATATGAAAATAAATCTGTATCGACTAAAAATAACGTTGTGTATTACAGGAAAAGTGTTTCATTTATTATAACATAACTTTTCGCTACGATTGCGGCAAATTGACTTGATTTCTCTCCCCAATTTGCATTTTGTGTATGGAGATTAACGTCGCCATTTTCTGTAGCAGAAACAATGATTGACGTTCTTTGACATATTAATGTTCTTGTTCTTGTTCACACTTTTATTAATATGCTATATGTCTAAAATATCTGTCATTTCCAGAAATTGCGTTCAAAAACAATTTAAGACAATTGATGGAAATTCATAGAAGGAAAATCACGTAGTTTTTTTTTTTTTTTTTTTTCTTTTTTAAGATTTGAAAATAGACTGAAACAAAGTTCTAAGTGTAAGGTCATACAGTGACTAAAAATGTAAATTTAAATAAATTAACCCTAATTTTTTAAATAATACTTTTGAACAAATCATGTTTTATAAAATCAACATAGTGTTTTTAATTAAAGCATTGTAACTATATTTCCAGAATGTACGTTTCTATAAGAATATTGCTGTATTAAAGAACAAAACCTGTTGGATATAATCTCAAAACTTATATTAAAAGTCATAAAAATGTGCCATTCTCCAAAAATACATTTTTAAGAGTGAAACTTCGACTATATTTTATATCGAATAGAAATTATAAAAGAAGCTGAGCTTTAATGATGAATTCAAATCATTTTTTTAATTTCCTTGTATCTTGGCTTTTAATTAAGGTATCGGAAATATTCCTCATTAAAACTTTCCTCAGAAATGTGATTAAACTTTGATAAGTGTATAAAATAATTACACATAATAAAAAAGAGAGATAAAAAAGATATAAAGATATATAAAATAAACTGCATAGACAGACATGCAAATTATTTATTTCTATTAATTAGAATTTACACAGTTCATCTCATATTCCTATGAGAATTAAAGCACAGAAATAAAATTTTGCCCACTATTTTCAAGCATCTGGAGAAGTTTCTTTCCTATACAATTTTGTTAACTTATCTCTTATGGTGAACGCAAAAGCTTCTTAATTTGTATGATGAATTTGTTTCAAAATAAAGTATATTCTTAGGAATATCTCAAATGAAAAGAAATAGTGAGAAGAAATGAAAATAAACCTTTTTAGTTTTATGAGGTGTTATATGTGTATTGCAGTAAAAATAATTAACATACAATTATTCTGTATACTGGGCTCTATCATGGATAGCATAAAATAAATTATATTCAGACAGAATATTTTGCAGAATCCTCTGTCGTATTGCTGCGGAAAACGTAAAAAAGTGTATTTTAAAAGTATATTTTATTTGATATTTTATATAGTGGAATTCTTTTTTAAATTTTAATAATACTTACACATTTTATTTGGTACTTCTCCATTATCTCGTTGACTACTTTTCATAAGAAAAAGCTATAGACAAACTGTAAGGCCAAATAAACAAATGGATGAATATTGCCATCGAAATTTCAAAACAAATAAATAAATAAAATACAAGAAATTCGAAAAAGACTCACTCACCAAACTGTAAACTATCAGTAAGTTTAAACAATATATTAACGAAAACAGGAAAAAATAATTTTGGATATTTCTTTATTTACATTAGTTTTCTTAATTATCCCTCTGGTTATGGATAAATGTTTGGAACGTCAGATGAAACTGACGTTATTGTACGTAACTATGCATCGCAAAATTTTTTCGATGCTTTTTCGCTCTTAATATCATATCACCACCGTTTAAGGACACATTTTAATTAACGAAAAAACTAATAAATCAATAATAATAAATACAGGTAAATGTCGAATTAAAAACTTCTTGATGACATTACAAACACGTGTAATGCTTCTGACGTCAAGTGAATGTGACGCCATGATCATGCATTTTTGACGTAAATTCTATAGTTTGGCGATCGTTTTTTGCTATGAAAAGTGGACGACGGGATAATGGAGAAGTACCTTTATTTTTATACAGTGATTTAAAGAAAGATTTGCAGGAATTTGGAACACCAAATATATATAAATTTAAGAAATTTCCGTTTATAATTCTTTATAACTATACATTCATTGTATTATAACATACATTTTTATAATATAACGAAAAAATGATATCCCTTTGTTTTATTCTTTTTAAAGAGACAAGAAAATCATAAACTATTTTTATTTGTCCTTTAACAGACAGTAAATATGTTTTTGCCATATCATTTATCATACATAAAGTGTCATTAAGCAAGTGTTTATAACATTTGCACTGAAGATAGAATATTCTTGAGACTATCTCAAGTGTTTATAAAATTAGCATCGCATCATCGAGACAATTTAAAAAAAAACTAAAAGGGATATTATTCAAAAGGAAGTAATTATCTTAAAAAAAATTTAATATACTGTAAGTATCGAAAGTCAGACAAATAAAATGTAATTAACATAAATGAATGTTTAAAATTAAAGACAAAAGATCCATTGAAGGTAGAACGTTCATTTTTATTTCGGTACATATTGTCAAATATAATTTTAGAATGGTTCAGTCGACCTTATTATTTTTTCTTTTCGTCCGAGATCAGTATTACAATGCTCGTGTGTAAATTTTCCTAACATACATAATTTGTTTTACTTAATATAACGGGAATCCTAAAATATTTACTCTGTCACCTCTTGAGGTACGCATAATCAAATTAAAGAACTTTCACTCTATGCGTTTCATATTCAAAAAAAGAAGTATGCGCACTCTAGAAAGGAGCAAAAAGTTTCACAGACTGTTTATCATCTATAAACTTTAATAATACGCATGCTGTACTTTGACAAATTAAGACAGATTAAGTGATGTTTTTACCATCGAGAATTTTATAATAATTTTAATAGCGATAAAAACATTTAAAATTTTCGATACAAATAATTTAGTAATTATTATTAAATATTATTATTATTTAAATATTATTATTTTATAATAATTTTAATCTACCCTATATATATAAAATCCTAATGAAACGAATTTGTGAAACGATTTTATGAAACGAATTTATGAAACGATTTTATGAAACGGCTGATTAAACGACTGATTATGTTTCAGGGCTATTTTTAATAAAATATTAAACGCTTGATGGTGAAATTAATACCAATTGTCCATAAAAATCCGCGGATGTCAAAACTGGTAATAGAATTTTGAAATTGGAATTAGTTTTTGAGATATTAATTTTTTTCTAATTTTAATGACATTTCTGTAATGATGGCAACTAATTAGACAGTTTTTTTGTGACAAAAGAGGGAAAAAAATTGAACAGGATCCCGATAGGGAATATTGTATTCTTTTTATTCGTCATTTTCAAATTGAAATTGAATTTATCTTTTATTTCTATCGATAATGAAGACAAGATTGTGATTAAATTATGTTTTTCAGAAAAATTTAAAAAAAAAATCACATTTCTATCGTCAGGATTCAATCGTCTGTCAGCATTTAATTTAATTTATAAACTGAAAATATTTTGAATAAATTCGTCCAAATGACGTCATTTATGTAAACGCAAAAGAAAGTGGGGAAAAGTAATTAATAGCAATTATTATTTATTGATATCATTTTGTTATTTTTTTGTAAAATTTAATTAAACGAATTTATAAAATCACTAATTCGGATATTTGAAACGAATATATAAAATAATAATTGGCCAACTGAACGGAAGGAGAATAAAATATCCTGCTTGGTTTTTTCCGTCAAGCTTTTTAAAAAAGCGTCAAGACCCCTATAATAGAAAAGCACCAAAAGTTCATTGGGTTTGTTTTCATAACATTTGGCAACAAATTCATGTATATTAACGAATCTATCCCTTTTTGAAGCTCGAATTTCGCCAAACCTAAAAGCAAAGGATCCAATATTGGAAAAGTACCCGAATTTTACCGATGGACAATATTCAAGTGACATAACATGATGTAAAAGTATCGCGGATAGCAAATTTGTTTAAATATCTCATCAATTGATGCCGAATAAATGCAGGCATGCATGCACAAAATATTTAATTAATTTTGTATGATAAATAATTATTAGAAAATTCTTATATACATATTAATTAAAATAAATAATTTACATATTTAAAATAACATGAAAATATGCATGATGGTGCACTAAAATAGAGAGAAAATAAAACCTGTTACTGAAAATGTCTATAACATACTACTTTTCAATACCGTGGTTCTTAATGTTATTCACAAGCAGATGGAATTTTTCTCATCCTTAAACGCAAAGGAAGAATAGAAAACAGATCGCTGTTATAAAAGTCCGAGAGGTTACCACAATTTAAACCTAAGCATTTTATACAAGCTGGTGTTCAAGTTGTAATTGATTTTACTTATCAATCCCGAAAACAGTCGTCAGTTGTTGCAACAGCTGTGTATGAGGCCATGATGATCAAAAAATGCCCCATTAAAACGTTAAAAGCATGGCAACCCAATTACAGATTTACCAATATTTTTAAAACAAAGCACGCTGTCATGTTTTTAGAGGCCTCGAAGTCTGAGCGGGGGTTGGTGAGCGTAGCTCGCAGGGGGTAGGCCCCCTAGTAGCGATAAAAAATATTTAAAATTGTCGAGACAAATAATTTAGTAATTAGTGTTATTTAAAATTAAGACATTAAAATTTTTTATATTTTAAAACTTTTTTATATTTTAAAACTTACTTGATGACATGATTTTTATAAGAGAGGCGGTAATATTTTTTGCCAAATAATCAACAACATTTAAACCATCTTATAGTGAAAGATGAATAACTGTGTGTGTTATTTATAATTACGACGTTAAAATTCAATATTTTAAAACTTACTTGATCACATGATTTTTTTTATAAAAGAAGCGGTAACATTTTTCTCGTAAAATTTAAACCATTTATAGTGAAAGATGAATATCTGTGTACACTCTCAGAAAAAACTATGAATTTATGAGCGTTTGTCCTTCAATTTTTACGGGCAACAGCCTTATTTGATGAAAAACAGTCTGATCCGCTAAATAAGCGTCTTTATCCTATAGATACTTAGAAAATTAAGAGCAATCCATATATTCTTACAATTCTAGCCCATATGTTAGCAAAAATACGGTACGACCCCATACATTGTCCTCCGCTAGGGTGTAACTCTTCATTTTACTCGTGTTTCGAAAATTTTAACCCGCCAAAACAGCGATTCTGTGATGATTATCTAACGTGCTACGTGCTACGGAACAGTAAGTAAAGTGTTATTGCGTTTTAAAGTGCAATATATCCTGTTCATTATAGTGCTATATTACTTTGCCCTGTAAAATTACGGGCTGCACAAAATGATGGGCATGGATTGTTTTTTTTTTTTACGGGATATGACTGGAATCTCTGCTGACGGCCTCTGCTCGTAATTTTACTGCAATTTTTTTAAGTGTATACTCTTTTTAGATGAATCTTCGAAACAGATATGTAACATAATCTAGATCCTTCAATTCCAAAATTTATCTCATCTGCTTAACATTATGTGAGAAAAATATGACTAGATATTAAGATTAGCCATGCGATAAATACTTCGGTTATTCATAGCAGCATAGGACAATATTTGTGGCATTGTTGATATTCTTCATTCCTCTTAGTTAACATTCAACAGTTTCATTTAAGCTTTAAATAGGAAATATTATAAATTTTTATCTAAACTTTAAAAGACACCATTTTCATTTTTGTAACAAACAAGAGAGTATTTTGCATCCGATTTAAAAATAAGCTTTCCTATGTTAAAATTTTAGTAATTGTACTACAGATACTAACATTTTAAAAAAAATGCTATATAAGATTTTATAAATAAATAAATGGTATACAGAATTTAGTTTATAAACATTAGTATTTGAAAAAAAAAATATTCATGGATTGTAATTTTTAATTAAAAAAAAAAAATGTGCCTTAAAACTACGTAAATGTTAAAATCTCTTATAGTGAAACACAAAGCCCTGTTAATATCTCTATTATAATCACTCTTCAAAACACATGTAACTATAATCTAGGTGCTTTAATACAGGCATATGTCTAATCTACTGTATTATGTGAGCTGAACATGACAAACTATTAAGCTTAACGTCGCGATAAGCCATTAAGTCATTCATTGAAAAGTAGGACAATATTTGCAAACAGTGTTAATCTTCTTCATTCCTCATAGTGAACATTAAAGAGTAGAATTTAAACTATAATAAGAAATATTAAATTATTTTCCTTAAACTTTAAATTCAGTAATTATTTGTATGTGAGGGCAAAGTTGAACGATCTTTCCCAACAGAGGTATACATACCTAAACCAGGTTATAAATCTGGAAATTTGGCATGAAATCCTTGCCAGGATACTTTTCGAGCTTTTGGGAAATTTTGTTTAACTTAGCCCTCCACCTACAACGAATTAGTATTGCAGGTTGAAATCTCATATAAGACAGTTAAATGTAGTAATCAAAAATTTCTATTCGTACTCATGTTTTGAATATGACATATTTTCTTTTTCCAGTAAATAGGGAATGTTGAAAATATTATTTTTCAACCTATTTAAAAAAACGCTTTGCCTATATTACATTTCTTAGTATTGGTACTTTAGAAGAATAGTTATTTATAACAAATTAATATTTTAAAATTAAAAATTACTTCTAAAATACTTTAGTAGTAACTGTATGGTATTTAGAATTCGGTTAATAAATTTGTATATATCAAAAAATTATTTATAACGAATTCTAACTCTTAAATTAGAAAAGTTCTAATATTTTATGTATAAATAAATTTGAATTTTAAGCTCCTTTACAGTGGAAAATGAAAGTCAGTTAACATTGCTGTTATGATCATCCTCTGAAACACATGTAACTTTAATCCAGAAACTTTAACATATGAATATATCTAATCTACTGCCTATTATGTAAGCAGAACATGACAAATTATCAAGCTTAGACTCATTAAAGCGCTTAGAGTCGTATAAGCCTTTGAGTCATTCATGGCAACATTGGATAATATTTGCAACAGTGTTGATCGTGTCCAATCCTTGTAGGTAATATTCAAGAATAGAATACATATGTTACGTACGAAAATTTACAACATATTCTTTAAATCGAAAAAAACAAGTAATTCAATTCATTAATATTTATTTTTCGATATATGTATCGGCATAACTGTTAAGTTTACGTTTTATATAGTGAAAATAATAAATATGTCAATATTTAAAAATGATTGGAAAAATATTTTATTAAGAAGTATATGCTATTTAAATTTCAGTAAGTAACCTTTTGTGTGAGACATCCTCCCTTCTGAATTCTAATTTTTAATTTCAAGAAGAACAATTCCTTATTCCTTATTAGTTCTTGAATATTAAGATAATTTATAGTAACGGTGAATGTATGTTTGTATATGTCTTCAGATTATGCTTCGAAACACTTGTAACTCTAATCCAGTATCCTCATTACAGAATTATGTCTAATATATTGCGTATTATGTGCATAGGATATGACAAATTATTAACATTACCTATACGATAGGCCTGTAAGTGATTCATAGAATTAAGGGTTATATTCGCAACAGCGTGTATCGCGTTCTTTCATCGTACCTAACATGCTAAATTGGCAATTAAGCTGTAAGCAGAAAATATTATAGCATTTTCCTTAAGCGTTAGAGTTAATTACTGTTAATTATATCCTTCACCCAGAAAAAGGAATTGATTAAAACTACAAAACATGTTTTGTTGAGTACATTTTGGTTGTTTTAGCAAAATTCAAGTAAAATTGAACCATTTTACTTGAATTAACAAAACATTTTTTGCTGACGATACAAATTTTTTTTTTGGAATTGCAAAAAGAAAAAAAAATGTTGATTAAAACAAAATTTCCATCGACCTATATTTAAACAAAAAGTTTTGTTGGGTCAACCAAATTTTTGTTGATTCAACAAAACTTTTTTTCTGGGTGTTGCACATTTTTTATGAAACCTATTCTTTTCTTTTCTTTTTTTGTAGTAAATAAAAAAACCGAAGAGAATACTTTGATACCAATTTAAAAATTAGTTTTGTTTATTTTACAATTTTTAATTACTGCACTACCCTATATTTCCAGTGATGACCGGTCACTTACGAATTTAGACGTTTTGTTAAATATCTGGAAAGATACATGAGGAATTATCCTGAAACTTCAGGAGTGTAAACAACATGATAGACGTCATATATTTCCGCGAAGATTTTTTCCCGAAATCCCATAAGGGGCCGTCAACAAATTGAAGAAAAACGAATATATTTTGGATAACCCTGTAAAACCTAATATTGCAAAAGCATTTTCAAACTATAGATTATGATTAAGTGGCTTATTGTAATAATTTAGGTTCATTTGCATGATGATAGCATGTATACTCGAAGAGAAATTCAGGTTTTTATAAAAACAGTCCCAAATTTTATCAAGTTTTTTGCTTATAATTTGCAGAGTTTTTAATATAAAAACAAGTTATTTTCAGAAAATATGACAAACAAAATTGTACATAACACACTGGAATAAAAATTTAAAAATAATAAAAATTGTATGAAAAATGAGCAGGTTTACTAAATATTGTTTCACTGCGCATGCGCAAATTCAATCAAAATATACTGTGCATAATATATTAGCTAAATATATAGACCAACACTTATGAAAGTCTCAAAAACATAGCTAGAAAATTCTGATAGTAGTCGTCGATAGAATAAGCTCAAATTTTGCTGTTCCCAAAAGGAAGCTAAAAGATGAGGGGTTGTATCAAATATAGAATGAGCGACACTTCATTCTTATTATGTCAACTTTCATAAGCTAGTACATTTGGATACAACCCCTCATCTTTTTTCTTCCTTTTGGGAGCAGCGAAATTCGAGCTTATTCCATCGACATCATAATCTACATACGATATCATAATCTACAGTTTGAATGCTTTTGCAATATTAGTTTTTACTGGGTTATCCAAAAGATATTCGTTATTCTTCAATTTGTTGACGGCCCCTTATGGGGTTTCGAGAAAAAAATCTTCGCGAAATATATGACGTTTATCATGTTGTTTACAGTCCTGAAGTTTCAGGATAATTCCTCATGTATCTTTCCAGATATTTAACTAAACGTCTAAAATCGCAAGTGACCGGTCATCATTGGAAATATAGTGTATATAGATAATAATACTCAAAATTACCTGAAAGATATTTTTGTTATAAATTAAATATATGGAATTTTGGATTCAACGAATAATTTTTTACATTTCAAGAAATCATCCATTATTAATTATAAATATTCCTCATGCGATTATGCATCATAATATTCATAATGAATCTAAATTTAATTTAAAATAAGAGCTAATATCTTATCACTTAATAATACTTAAATGTGAAAATTCTTGATAGTGAATAAGAAAAGTCGGTTATTATCGCTCAACACACATGTAACTAAAATTTAAAAGCTTAATTACAGCAACATGTCTAATCTATTGCGTATTCCGCGAGCAGAATATGAGAAATTATCAAGCTTAGAGATACAGTAAGCTTTTAAATCATTCATAGTCACATAGGACAATATTTGCGACAGTGTTGATCTTGATCATTCCTCGTACGTAACATTTAACTGTGGCATTTAAGCTTGAAATAGAAAACATCATAGTTTATTCCTTAAACATTTAAGAAGTTTACTATTACTCATAGTTTTGCACATGTTTTTAAAATAACTGTTTTTTTCTGTTGTAAATATGGAAAATCGAGGAGAGCGTTTTCCAAACAATTGAAAAATAATCTTTACTTTTGTTACAGTTTTTAATAATTGTATTACAGGTAACAAGAGAATATTATTTCAAAAGTATTTTATTCGTAATTACAGTAAAACCTGTGAAAACGGAATCGCTGGAAGCCGAAAAAGAATCTGTTTTCCACATGTTTCCGTTTCAGAAGGTTTAGTTTCGTCAAGTAACCACCCAACTGAGTAACTCAACAAAGTAACAATTAAGTCCTGTAATCATGACGGCCAGTGTACCTGTCAAGTGGAATGACGCTACGCTGCGATCATGTGATCTTCACCCCGTTGCAGACAGAACGGGTCTGGTCATCGGTTTGAAAAAGCAGATACGAAACCATGTAAGCTAATGGCGCCTGCATGTGAAATCCGTCGTGGGTGCGAAGTACTCCAAGTTACCTGTGAATTATACCTCTGGATTTGCCTAGTCAGGTGAAGGTCTCGACACCATATCTAAGTTCTAAATTAGAAGACCAATTCCTTTCAAATTTTTAATTTTTGCTTCTATTTAAATCTGCCAACTCAACAAATTGAAATAGAAACCATGAACCGGCAAACAAATAAAACCGTAGCAAACCGCTAGAGAGAGCACTGCTGCGATGCCAACAAGATTCTTGTCAGGTGGATCACATCCATGCTGTGATCAGGCGAATATCGCCCCGCGTCTAGGTACAAAATCGTTAAGCTAGGCACTCAGGCCCGGCAGGTAGGAGACTGGTTAGTGGTATATATATACTAGCTAACCCGCCCGGCGTTGCCCGGGCCCGAGATAATTACAATTTCAGTGAAAGGCGTTAACCCTCTCCCTCCCCATACACGCAAATATAATGAATAATTTGTTCAAGAGAACCACCGTCACTTACATTAACGCGATCATTAAAAAAGAGTAATATTTTTCTGATAATTAGAACATAACAAAGACGCTACGCTAAAATAGCCGGCAGATGACACCCCTTCCCCGCCCTCAATTTGAAATCTATATCTTAATTAGTTACATAAATTTTTATTCGTTAGTAAAAATTGGCTATTATTTCCTTTGATTTTCGCAAACTAAATGGAATGATCGGCCCGAGAAACAGATCTCTTTGTAGTTCAGTTTTTAATGAAAGCAGATTCCTGTCTGAAACTTTCTCGGATCGTTTGCACTGTCGCCGGCAGATTTTGGCAGTTTTTGCATAAATTTAAAAAAATACCAACTGAATTTTTCAAAAATGACATAGTCAGATACAGAATACTTTTTTTTTTTACATATGCTCAGAAATTTTCAAATTGATATCTCAATTAGTTATCTTAAAATTCGCTAATTAGTAAAATAATTTCGAATTCGTTCATTTTAAAGCATCAAAGTTTCATTTTCTAGCAAATATTCCGCTAGCTTCGTTTCTTTCGCCATTTTGATTTAAAAGATGACATTTTAGAAGCGATGGTTAATGAGAATCTAATTAATATCTAGGCTAATTATCAAATTATTAAAATTCTGAGGCTCAGGTGCACATGGGCAGACCTTGGACTATCCACACCTAAATTTCGAGACTTCTAGGTGGGCTAGATTTTGCTAGCCATACACACATACAGACATACACACGGACAGACACACACACAGAGCGAAACTTTCTTTTATTAATATAGATATATATACAAGGGGCAGTCGGAAAATAAGTTTCTCCTGGCGACTGTGGACAGAGATGTGTATGAAAGACAAAAAATGTAATGAGACATTAAAGATAAAACATAACTTTATTTTTCCACATAAGTACCAAGTACATTGAGACATTTGTCATACTGCTTTATAAGCTTCAAAAAGCCCTCTAGGAAAAAATCAGGGCTTTGCATACGGACAAAGCGTTGAACTGCTATGGGCGAAAGACGACACAGCAGGTGAATGCGAACGTGCAAGACACCTATACCATTGGGTAGAGGTCGACCGCGATCAAGCAGATGGCGTTGTTGCAGTGACTGCGCAGTTGCAATCAACAGCACCATCTACCCAGGCACTACAACAGTGCTTAAACTTATTTTCGGACTGCTCCTCGTATATATAATCTGTACTTTAGTTCTTTGGCCGAGACTACGAATATTCAAAATTTAATTCGGGATTTAGAGACAGGTTATGTTTTTACAGGTTTTGATGTACACTATCTACCAGTAAGTATTTGGACAGCTGTGATCGAAAAGAAATACAACATTTATTCACATTCAATAGTTAGTAGAGCCATCTAGAAAAGCAGTTACAGCCGCAATCTTCCTGGGCATGCTTTCTACAAGTCCTTGTATGACAGCTAATGGTATTTTTTTTCCATTCGGCTTGAGAAGGAAGGAAGTTCCTTCACTGATTTTGGAAAGTTGTCGCACCCTTTAATTCGACGATCCAACTCGTTCCAGAAGTGTTTGATTGGATTCCGGTCTAGGCTCTGAGCAAGCCTGTCCAGTCGATCCACCTCATTGTCACCTTACCAATGTATGGTGGATGACACCTGGCGTTGTCATCCTGGAATTAACATAGGTCCAACCCTTAGAGCTGCCACAACATAGGAAGCACACTGTCATCCAAAATAGTGCAGTAGGCGTCCGTCTTGAGCTTACCATGAATTGGGACCAAGGGTCCCAGACCAAACTTGGAAAAAGATACCCAGACCATGATTCCCACTTCGCCGACTCTTAACTGTGGGCACAATGCATTCTGGCAGGAGGCGTTCTCCAGGCAAACGCCAGACTCAGAACCTGCCATCCGAACGGTAGAGGGTGAACCTTGATTCATCACTCCAAAGAACCTGTTCCCACTTCTGTACGGTCCACTGTCGACGTGCTTTGCGTCATCTTAACCGAGCAGCGTGGATGGACTGGTAATCAAAGGCTTATGGGCGGCAGCACGACCATGAAAACCAAGCAGATGGGATGTGTTACGGATGGTATTAATCGAAACAGCACACACAGATTCCTGTTGAAACTCTTGGCGTATGTGTGCCATTGGTTTCGTGCGGCTCTTACGAATTTTTCTGGACAGCACCCGTCGACATCTACTCCCCAATATCTTGGATCTGCCTAATCTGGGCATATTCCGACAATCATCGCTCACCTGCCACTTCTGAATCACATAGGCCTCAGTGAATTTTGGGTAATTCACCTCACTAGATATGTTCCTTAAGGATGGGCCATTTCTGTGGTACCCGATGATTACACTTTTCTCCAAAACAGATAACTCTGTACTTCGTAGCATCTTGCTTGCGGCTGATGCTAATGTTGTTTCTGACAGCATATTTAACGATGGAGAGCGTCACGTGTTTCAGTGCCGCATATATCGACATTTGCAGGTGTCCAAATACTTGTTGTTATATAGTGTATATGGCATTAGGAATTCAATATTTTTTTAATTTGAAGAATTACTCATCACGAATTCTAATATGTAATTTAAAAGAGAGCTATTTTTATGACTTAATAATACAGTGTATTCTCGCTATCTCGAACTTCGATGTCTCGAAAACCTTGATATGTCGAAAAATTATTTTTTCCCTTGATATTACATATTCATCTAATGTTAATTTTAATTATTATGTCGAAGGGTTTTTACTCAAAACCTTGTTATGTCGAAAATATTTCCGGAAAAATCACCGTTGAGTTGTGTCAAAGCAAATAGAAGTATGTTTCCAAGAATCTCTTATACCTTCATTATATCTCGGGAGGCGGGGAGTCAGGGACGATTCCGATAAGTCCATCTGGTCACTTGAATGGCAAACAAAGGGAGAAAACAAGAGTTTCCTTTTCGCATGTGTGGTACTTTTGGGAGAAGGAGGGATTGAATGAAATACATGCGCTATCATGTCTTGCCATTCACGTATCTTGTCGAAGGGAACTATCCAATCAGTTGACACTTATGTTTGTTTTTTGGGTGTGTTGTTCTAAATTGTTCAGAATTTACTACCTATGGTTAAGTCAGTCGATGAAAATCGGTAGTGAAATGATAAAACATGCCAGTTCCAGTCTTAAAAGTGGAAAGTTCCAAAGAAAAGAAACAGCGGGCGTTAAGTGAAAGTTGAACGTGTTGTCAATTGAAAAAAAGGTAGAGATTTTAGAGGCTGTAGATAAACGTGGAAAAAATGGGACAAATCGCAATTGATTTCAAAATTTTAGCATTGACTTTATCAACAATATTGAAAGACAGAAGCAAAATTGAGAAACTTTTTGAGCAGGAAAAATGTTCCATGAAGAGGATTAGAATGGCAGGATTTTCCGATTTAGAAGCCTCATAAAATGGTTCAAACAGTGCAGAGATTGTAATGTCCCTCTTGGAGGCAATGTGTTAAAAGAAAATGCCAAGCAGTTGGCAGAAATGCTGGGGCAGAAAGATTTCAAAATCATTAATGGATGACTGGAGATTTTAAAAAAGCGCCACAATATTGTTTTTCGAAAATTGTGCACCGAGAGCCAATCAATGAGCGATGAACTTAGTTTGGAATGGATTAAAAATCTTCCTGATCTTTTGAAAGAATATTCCCGGGACAACATTTACAATGTTAATGAGACGGGGCTTTTATTCAAAGCACTGCCGGACTGCAGTTTTCAAAACAGAAACGTAACGGAGGAAATCAGATTAAAGGGCGAGTGACATTACTGTTAGCTGTCAACATAAGTGTGACCGAGAAAATAACTCCTATGATGATTGGGAAATCCAGAAGCCCAAGGTGCTCTAAAGGAACAAAGTCTGTCCGTCTTCATTATAAAACAAACAGAAAGGCTTGGATTACAAGCAATTTTTTTTGAGACTGGTTGAAGCAAATAAATTAGAATATCTGCAAAAGAAAATAATTCTTTTCATCGACAATTGCAAGTATCACGGCATGTTCTCAGAAGTAAAAGCGATAGAAGTAGTTTTCCTCCCACAAAACACTATTTCAAATTATAACATATCAATCAAAGGTTAATCAGAAGTTTCAAAGTTGGATACAGGAAAGAGGTAGTGAAGAAGATCGTAGATGCCATTGATAGGAAAGCAGAAATTACGCCATTAAACATTGCTTGATGATGGCTGACCGAGAATCGAGGGACGTGACGCAAAAGACTATCGTAAACTGTTTCATATAATAAACGTAAAAAGGGATTGAATCGGAAAGAGGAACAGGAAATCAGCGCTGAACCCGAAAATCAAATACAGTGCGAAGAACGGAGAAATTTCCAAAATCACTCAGTCCTTCCAAAAACATAACTTTCGAAGATTTCGCTGAATTAGAAGCTGCCGTGAAAGTCTGCGAGTTGTAGACCAATGATTAAATCATTTCTCAATCGATTTCTTCTCCGCTGTCTGATGATGAGGAAGAAATGGATTTTCCAGAACCATCATCTAGCGTTATTGCGGCCCAAGCTAAAGATGCTGTCCACATACTACGACACTACATGGAATGCTCGGAAAACGTGGAAAACGACGACTTTGCCGCTATGTTTCGAATAGAGAAATTTATTGAAGAACAAATTCAAAAGAGATGTCGCCCGTCCACGATACTGGACTTTTAAAAGAAATTCTAGCAATGTAAGCGCATTTATGTATTTGCTAATTCTTTTCAAACTAATGTAATTATTTTCTACTATTTTAGAAGTTAAAATTATTATTGTTGTACTTAGACTTATTGTCAACCATCATTACATATTTACACTTATTCTCATCTATCATGACTCTAATGTTTATAATATTATTCCGTATCTTACGTTTTTATGTTTTATCTATGACCGTGCTATCTCGAATTTATTTTAGCGTGTCTTCGACTTCGAGATATCAAGAGTATATTGTAGTTAAATATTAATATCCCTTATAGTGAAAGTTGATAGCCAGTTAATATTGCTTTTATGATCATGCTCCAAAACAAATGTAAACATAATAAAAAAATATTGTCTAATGTATTGTGTATTATGTGGATGGAATATGACAAATTACCGAGATTAGCGATGTCCTAAGTATTTAAGTCATTCATAACAACACATAACAATGTGCTAAGTATTTAAGTCATTCACAACAACATACAACAATATTTGAGACAGTGTTAATCTAGTACATTCTTTATAGCTAACATTCAAGAATATCCTTTATGCTTTAAATAGAAAATATTATGGAATTTTCTTTAAACGTTAAAATAATTTGCTGTGATTTATAATAGCAAACTAATTTTTAAATATTTATAGCCTTACACATGTAAAAAGTACAAAAACAATGTTTACTAATAAATATATGGTACTTTTAAAGCAAGTAAAATTTAATGTTTCAAAGGTCATTCATCACAAATTTGTATTCTTCATTAAAAGAACAAATATCTAATTATTTAATAGTTAAATATTTTCTGTATAAAATTAAATTGAATCTTTCCTTAAATCTATATCTATCTATCTATCTATCTATCTATCTATCTATCTATCTATATATATATATATAAAACATTGCATGAGAATGGTTGACCGAGAATGCAGGGACGTGATGCAAAAGACTCATCTCTTGTAAAATATTTTATTTATGTACATTTTATTTTGATAATTATTTATCAAAAATACTTAATGAAATGTAAGTAGTACTTTATGTTGTTGTATTTATTATGTCTAAGATTTTCTTTTTGTATTTTAAAGGACACACATACTATTTATTTTCTTGCTCTTTTAATAATGCTAATTAGAAACTAAAATATTTTACAATAGAAAAAATGTAATGTTGTTTAAATCAGAAAAATTTTCCAGAAATTTGGAAGCTATTAGCGCATATCAATGTCATGAAAAATATTAAAGAATCCCTTTGAAGTATTATTTTACTTTATGCTAAGTAGTGTTAAATAATGATCTTCTTTATTTTATTTGAATTTCATATTTAACAAAGAAAAATATACGTATTTTAAATATCAATTTTTTTTAATTAGCTGACATAATATAATATGTTCGAAAAGGTGTATTCTCTATAAAAAAAATTTGAAATGATTTTGTAATTAAAACATTTTTAGAATTAATTTTACGGAAAATATAAGTATTTTTGAAAGATAAATAAAAATAAAAAAAAGGTTTGTTAATAAAAATATCATATTTATCATTGAGACAAAGATATATATATATATATATATATATATATATATATATATATATATATATATATATATATATATATAAAGGTATGTCCACATATTCCACTTTTTAGCCAAAACTACCGAGCGCAGAGCACTGGTGTTTGTGTGTGATAGTAGCCTCGAGTATCCCATCGTGCACTACGGTGGTTGCATGTCAGTAGCTGTGGGGGTGTGGTAGTTGAAAGCGGTCGACCTTGGGCATTTTCATATTTCGACCGAAGTGTTCCAAATAATGTTTGGAATCCTCTTCAACGGGAATTGGTTCATTCAACTTAACATGAACTAATTAAGATATAGATAACTATGTAAGATGATTTCGCATCCCCTAAGGGGGGAAATTGAAACTAAATGATATTGCAGCGCATGCGTAGCACGCCTGCTATACAATGCCGTAAGCAGCGGGACGAGTGGCGGAGTTTCGTTCGGAAAGAGGTTTACTTAGACCAGAATGCGCGCCGAAAATGACTATTTTTATCGTAACCGCAAAAGAAAGTTACTGATTTCGGGACAACGCTGGACGGATCAGCTAGTTTATTAATATATTCGTAAATATTAAAAATCGTTATAAATAAGGTAAATGTCTGTTAATATATATTTGAAGATTATTTTTCGAAACGGTTGCAACTTTAATCAGGAATCATTAGTACAAAAATACGTCTAATCTAATACGTATTAGCTGAGTCACACTGAAAAATCATCAATTTTATCTATACCATAAGCCTCTAAGTCATTCGTAGCAACATACGAGAATATTTCCAACAGTGTGGATCGTGTACATTCTCCGTAGCTAATAATGAAGTGTTGAATTTCGCTTTAAAAAGAAAATAAGATCGGGATAAGAAAAAAAGATCCAAAAGTCTCAAAATAGATAAAACTTTAACAATTCAAAAAGTTCAGGCAGTAGGAAGTTCACAGAAAATTAGAGAAAGATTTGAGATTTTTATAATAACGGAATTTTAATTGCCAGAATAACGATCATTGCCACCAACAAGTCTCGTTCCAGTTCTGTTACCAGTTTCTACAGTGGTGCAGCAGAGACCGAAACGCATATGGCATTACCAGTACTTAATTTGGTGGATGCTATTACTGAGAATAGCTATCAGACATGATAACATACAACGCAGAGCATCGAATGAGATTTCTTCTGTAATTCCTATTACTTGAAGTCTTAATTAGCTTAATTAGCGACTTCGGGACCACTAAAGCGCTAACTATCGCTAACAAATGAAGCTAGTCTAAAAAGATTTTCTTTTTGCTATTAAAAATCTCATGTATTTCTGTGCTTTTATGTGAAAACCGGAACTCTCTGTAGTAGTCGAAATGATATTTCTTTCGTGACTTTTGGATCAGCCTCTATTATAGCATTTTCATTAAACGTTGAAGCATTTTAGAGCTATTTATAGTCATGTAGATGTTTTAATTTTTTGTAGCATATTAAATAGAGAAAATCGAAGAAAGTGTATTACAATAAATTTAAAAAATATGGTTTAACTACGTTAATTTTTAAATAACAGCACCATATAAATTAATCCTTAATTATCAGTTCAAATTTTCTTTAATAATAATTATATGGCATTAATAATTCAATTAATAAAATTTAATGATCATTAAAAATTTTCATCCTAAAATCTAATTTATAATTAAAAATAAAGATGTAGTATATATTTTTTTAATAATACATAAATGTGAAGATACCTTATAGTGAAAGACCAAATTCAGTTATTATCACTCTTGAGATTATGCTCCAAAACACATGTAAACCAAAATCCGGAAACTTAAACAGAGAAATATGCATAATCTACTGCGTATTGTCTGAATGGTATATGACAAATTATTAAGTGTTGGGATGCTTTAAGGCTGTAAGTCTTTCATAGCAACATTGGTCTATATTTGCCATAGAGTTGATCTAGTTCATTCCACATAGCTGATATTTAAGAATAACAGTAATACTTTGTGGTGTTAAGATTCTGGATGTTTATTTATCAGAAATGTAGTTAGCAAATATATGTGCTTCCGCACATGTTTTACTATGAATTTTTTGTAGTATATAGTAAAAAAATATACAGGGTGTTTCTAAATGAATATCGGGGTTTTAAAGCTTTGTAGTATCTATTATAAAAAACTTAAAATTATACTTAATACATAAAATGAAAGAATAACTCAAACAGTTTTACCTACAAACTTACAAGTGTTCAATCTGAACACCTTTCGTCACACGACACACATCAATTCGATAGCTCAGATCTTCCCAAACGCCACTCTACGCTCACCGATCTGACGGCCAGAGAATCACAGGATCTAACGCCATGTGATTTCTACCTGTTGGGGATCATAAAGGATCGAGTGTATGTGCCTCCGCTAACAGCTGACCTACCCAACCTAAGAAACATGATTGAGGCAGCTGTTGCAACAATTACCCCACAAACACTAATTAACGTTTGGGAAGAACTGAGCTATCGACATCATGTGTGCTGTGTAACGAAAGGTGTTCACATTGAACACTTGTAAGCTTGTAGGTAAAACTGTTTGAGTTGCTATTTCATTTTATGTATTAATTATAATTTTAAGTTGTGTGTAATAAATACTACCAAGCGTTAAACCCCCGATATTCATCTAGAAACACCCTGTATTATTATGCTCTGAATTTACGATTAGTGTACTGTAAACGATTCGCCTCTCTTTAATATGAAGATTTCAAAATCTTGTGATTATATACAAGAAACTTTATTAAAGATTTACTGTAATTTACTTTTTTTATGTGTACTTAAGGAATATCACAAATTATCACGCTCAGCATGTCTTTAAGTCATTCATGGTATTGTTGGAGAATATTTGCAAAATTATGAACCTAGATGATTTTTAGCGATCCTTAGTGAAATTTACGCTTTTGGTAGAAATGCTTACGACATTATAAAACAAAAATAAAGCAATTAGTACCATTTATACAGGATGTTTCAAAAAACTTTAAACGTACTTTAATTTTTTATTTGACGGAGGATAGTAAGTAATGTAAATTAAAAAAAATTTCAAAAAGGTAGGAAATAAGATTATATTAATGAAACTGTTTGGACATTAATTTTCGAAAACTAACATTTTCTGAAATTTTGTACGACTCTCTTTGCAAAATTGGGCAATTAGAATTATTTTTTCTTTCGCTGTAACATTACAGAAAAAGACATATCCATATTTTTAATTTGTTGGAGTTTTGAATTGCTAAAAATTGACCTTTGAGAATTCGTATGAAATTAGAAATTTAGAATGTCGCTTTTTTATATCTCCTCTCTTCTAAAATGTTTTATTTATGTACAGTAATTATTTATCAAACATACTTAATGAAATATAAGTAGTACTTTATGTTGTTGTATTTATTATGTCTAAGATTTTCTTTTTATATCTTAAAGGACACACATACTATTTATTCTCTTACTCTTTTAATAATGCTAATTAGAAACTAAAATGTTTTACAATGGAAAAAAAAGTAATGTTGTTTAAACCAAAAAAAAATTTCAGGCATTTGGAAGCTATTAGCGCATCTCAATGTCATGAAAAATATTAAAGAATCCCTTTGAAGCATTATTTCACTTTATTCTAAGTAGTGTTAAATAATGATCTTCATTATTTTATTTGAATTTCATTTTTAACAAAGAAAAATATACGTATTCTAAATATCAATTGTTTTTAATTAGCTGACATAATATAATATGTTCTAAGAGGTGTATTCGCTAGAAAAAAAATTCAAAATGATTTTGTAATTTCTACATTTTTAGAATTAATTTTACGGAAAATATAAGTCTTTTTGAAAGATAAATGAAAGTATGAAAAAGGTTTGTTAATAAAAATATCATATTTATCATTCAGACAAAGATATTTCTGTAAACGATATATATAATATAATGATTAATATTACAATATAACATCTGTAAACAATCCATAATGCAACTAACTATCTGTTACCGATTCACAATCCATGTGTTTCTACCTCTAGTATGGTATTTATATCATCATTAACTAATATTTATGAATAATAAAATATGTTTACATATAATGCATGTTACTTATATATAATGACCTATTTGAGCTATTACAAAAACGTGAGTTGAGGCTTGTTTCTTTGTTTCTGTGTGCAAGGTATATATATATATATATATATATATAATATACTTGCTGATCCGTCCAGCGTAGCCTGGGACAGTGACAATAACCTTAAACAGAACTTATTTTCGTGTGAATTTTTTAAGAAGCTCCACTTAGGATTCCAAGAATGAGATTACTATTCAAATTTGGTGGTAGCTGAGGTCCAAGAAAATTTTTTGGTATTCAAGTTGTAGCTAGACCTCCTAAGAAGTTGTTAGAAAAAAAGGTAGGGAATAGGAAGATTTTTATGGTAACTACAGTAGGGGTCTCTAAAGGGTTAGTTTTGTGTAGGTTCCTAAGAGGAAAATTCTCAAAAGGTCAAAGTACTTAGCGCATTAAATCTTCAATTAATCGAAATTAAACATATGGTATAAATTAATCATTAGAATAAAATTTTAAAGAAATTGCTTAGAAAAGGTCCCTTGCCCCACCCCCCCACCCCCAAAAAAAAAAATAAGGGTTGGTGGACCGGGGAGAGGAATCCAAGACTAAACTTTAAATTTTGGCTTTGAGAGGATGACACAACTAGAAGGGTGAAAAATGCACGGTGCACAAAAGTTCAAGGTGCCCCTAACTGGAATGTAGAAACGTGGGAATACCTAAATGGAGAATAGGTCTAAAAAACGAAGACGATCGGATTAAAAGGGGGCGAGTTATTAACAATTTAGGAAACAAAAACTTCAAGGGTCTCCGTACCGGGTCCCAAGGGCTAGGGTCTTAACTGGAATGTAAAAATAGGGGAATAACTAAATAGAGAAAAAGCAACAAATTCGAAGAAGATCGGGGGGCATGTTGTTAAAAATTTAGGGCAAAAATTTAAAAGGGCGCTATGGAACCCGGGACTTCAAAATTAAAAATCTGAGCCTCAGGTGCATCAGGACCTGCCTGGGATTACCTAAATGCAATTTTTCAGACTTCTAGATGCGCTAGATTTTCCTAGTGATCGCACACACACAGACAGACAGACACACACACTGAGCGAAACTTTATTTTATTAGATTTTGATATATGCATATATGTATTATTACAATTATTATAATAAGCCTGTTTTTCCCCCATTTCTCATTTGGGAATTGCAAAAAAAAAATCGTCTGTTCAAGTATTAATCAACAAGATTATTATTAAAAATTTTACATAAATAACTTTATTTATCATTCCCAAGGAGTTTTTTTTTTTGTAGATATCTATAATTCAGTCAACAGCAATTTGAAATTATTTATTGCGCGTAATTAACTTTGTTTTGTCGCTAATTCTAGTACATTTGTAACCATATCGTTGGAAACGCTTATAATATTTGACGCTAAACTTGGCTGTGAATCCGATTATGGAAGATTAGAAAGATTTTATTGGATGCAAACTAGAGGTCTATTTTTATACCAGAATCAGATATAGAGGTTTTTCGCAGGTTAATAGTAACAAGATTGCAACTGGTATATAGAATAAAAAGTCAGTGAAAATTACTATTTTAATTTTTTTCAAACAATTCAGCTTTAAAAATCCACTTTTTTATGATTTATATTTCTTTAAAATAGGAAACTTAAACACTGTTATTTGTGGCAAATAAGTTATTACATTTTTGCCTGTATTCACTTTCCTGGAATATAAAGAGAGTATATTAATTGTTAGTAGAATAATTGTAATAAATAGCAGTATAATAATTGTTGATATATTATAATTGATAGTATAATAGGTCATCTAATTCCTCGACACTTTCTTCTCTCACACTTTCAATAAGTTCATCATCATTTAGAATTTGGAACCCAGGATCTGACGAATCACACACCATCCACTCTCCTATATATTCAACACTAACTTCTGAACATCCAGGAATTACAGGAACATTCTGAACATACAGGTTTCTGAATTCCTCAAGTGGCACGTCAACCTCATCTTCTCCTGTCTCTTCCGCAAAGGAAAGGACAATAGCGTGCGTAGACAGAATCATTATTTTGAGAATCGCAGTACGATTCCGTCTTAATTCTTTTTTCTGAAATTAAGAAACCGATTCGGATAATCAGCGATTCAGGTAGTCGGAGTTCGGATAATTGGAGTTCTACTGTGTATATGAGTATAAATGATATTAATATCAACATAAAACAATATATGTGATCAAAGAATGAATTCACTGGAACCAAAGTAATTCAGGCTACGAGATGAGAATCCTCATCAGATGTGATTTCCATAATTTCAAATAAAATGTGAAGTTCACACATACGTATCTGTGATTTTTTAATGGAATATTTTTAAATGAATATATGATATAAAAATACTTTTGTGTTATTAAGCATTAGATATATTTATATTTTGCCGTATATATTCTATACTTTTCCAATAAAAAACTTTTAGATATATACGGTTATTTACAATCATAAATACGTCAAATGTTGTAATAATACAGAAAGTTATATTTTGTAACTGTAACATACCCAAACAGTTAGACAGTTTTGCTCTTAAAAGTAGTTTGATTTTAATTTCAAAAATATAAACTTTCTCAAATTTAAATTGTTTAATAAACTAATTATCAGTTATAGAACTATTGTAATAGACTTCTTTGAAGACTTTTTGTTTGTCGCACTAAATTTAATCTCGAACGGTTCTAACAAACTACTTAAGAAGCTGCATTGTTTCAAAATACACCAAACTGTGAATAATAAATACTTCTCTTTCGAAACATAATTTAAATGAGTCTCGAAAACAATTTATTTTGACGGAAGGATGGAAGTATTCTTATTTTGATGTTTAAGTACTTCTGTTTAAGTTTTGTAAAGTGTTCGTAAAGGATCGTTTAACGAACATATACTCGATGTAGTTGAGCATAATATTACTTAACATTAAAACATGCATAATTCAAAAGTTTTTTTATAAGAAATAAAAACCATATTTTTTATAAATCATTATTAAATAAAATGAAGGGTTTATGAATCCGGCAACTGCTTCACAAGCTAATAAGGCATTATATTTTGATTAATATTTTTTTAAGCCGGTCTGTACATATTTAAAAATTATATTTAGTTAGCTGAAAGTATTTTGTAAAGCCGTTACACATAATAATATAATGATTTTTTTAATGAAATTTTGAGTGGTAATTTTTCAGAAATTTTTCATTTTGTTAAAAATGTGTATCTTTTTCTTCATGAAAAGAAAGAATTTATAATATTTTGAATGAATTTTCTTTAAGAAATATTTTGAATATTTAATTACTCTGAAATATTTTTATTAATTAATATTAATAGTTTAATTTAAAAATTTTAAATATCTAAAGCATGATAATCTCATATGAGACTGTATTTTAAAACAAACCTCATCTAACTGTACCTATATTCTCTCTCCTTTGTTACATTTAAACATCATATGATGCCCATAATGATTGTGAAAAATAGCTTAAGATGGTAGAATCCGTTACTTATCGAATATTCATATTGAAAATCCGTTTTTGACAATATTGTTTCTGTTCTTTGTGAGAAAATGTATTTTCTCAAATAATTTTTCTCTCAGATTTCAGAAGGGTATCTTCTTCAAAATTTGCAACGTGTTAATGTATTTGAAGTTAAACGTATCACAGAGAGTTACATAAATACTATTATAACTAGTTTTCTTTGTTTGTAAATCTTGAATTACTTTGGTTCTGAAATGTTATAATAAATATGAGATTTGTGAAAATTAGTCATTTGTACGTAAAAATCCATATTAAATCTGTTTTAAGAGCATTTTTTGGTTTATTTTAAAATAATTCATACGTAAGCGAGTTAACATCATACTGTAATTTTTTTTTTTTTTTGTATATGAAAATAAAAATAGTTTTAAGATTTGGTATACATTACTTGTTTTTCAATTGATGGAAAATAATAAGAAACAAGTAAACGGAACAAACCGAATTTAGATTTCATATATTGTGTAATATTCAATAGTGAATCTCGTTGAAAATGAACAAAAAGAAAAAGTCTTTAAAAAATTAAAAAATATATTTTTTTATATTACAATTAAATTTATTGAGTGGTTATTGAACTTACATGATTCAGCATAACTGAAAACATAATGTTTGGTTTCATTTCCAGAATAATCAGAAAATTATTTAAATTCAAACTATCATAAATTGGAACAATCAGAACAATTCGTTGGTCACACCAAAACGGAATGTTGCTGTTTTACGTTTTAGAGCATGGAGAATGCTTTCTATTTATTAGTTTACACAATTTCTAAGACTTATTTAAATTTGGTTAATTTTTTAGACATAATTATTTTGACTTAAATGGATTTTCGTGCGATGGAGTACAATATGTGAGACATTTTAGTATTTGGAACTGTACTTTTAAACTTAACAGTTTATGTAGGGCAACGACTTGTGTCTTAAGAACAGACACTCTGTCTATTATAATACTTTAAATTGAATTTTTCGAATATCACAAATCGTTATTTAGCTGTATTTGAGATGCTTCATGATTGTATCATTTAGATGCAATTAGTTTTTTTTTTTAATTTAGAAAAAATACTTTTTTTCCTATTTAAATAAATTTCTAAGAACAAACTTATCTTTTTATAAATCAGTTAATTTATTTTGAATAGGAAAAAAATATACAATTAACATTTGCAAAATCATGAACCATAAACCAATGATTAATAAACGCTTTATGAGTTATAAAATAACATTATCTTATAGTTAATACATAAAAGAATCTCCCATATTTATCAATCACAATTATATTTTATAGTTATTAAGATGTGTGAATAAAACTGAAGAACTTATATGGAAATAATTTTTAGAATATTATTAATAATACTTATATATATAATAAGTAGAAATACAAATATAAATTAACATGATATTAACATGATATTTAATGAACATGAAATTTTTATATGTAAAGTAAAACATAAACTTTCATATTTAAAATACTCACAAAATTTAAATAGTTTCTGGAAATTCAAACCATGAAAACTTTCATTTATATGTTTTAGACAAAGAAAGAAGAAATTCGAGAAAAAGAAATTCTAGGAATTATACCTATTTGTCTTCAGATTATATTTATATCAACCATTAAAATCTACATTAAAATTTCTGAGTAATATATTCAATAAATATAAACTAAACTGATTTAATGCGTAACTTCTGACAATTGTACTACTCTAAGATTTGCCTAATAATAGCATTTTGAATTTCGTATTCCTCATTATCTCTTTTACTAATCAATTTACGTATAAGCAGTTGAAACGTAATGTATTTTCTAAAACCTTTGCAATATCTCCAAAATGCCATTTAACGTTTATCTAAAAAGCGATGATTATTTATCAAGTATCATAGAAAACGACAGTCAGGTAACCTCTATGTAATTTGAAAGCTGTGACTTTAATATTCTAATGGCGCTGAAATATGTGTAAATATAATTACCAGAAGTCATATTCTCTTATATTGAAGATGGCTTTCACAGAAATTTATCTTCAGTGCTTCTGAGATTAAGATGTGACAATTGGATATCTGATATAGTTTAATATTTAGTAATATAAAGGGAACGAAGTTATTACAATTGAAATTTTATGTGTATCGTGCTCTCACAGATACACGTACACATATACTTAGATATATGCTTGTATGTCTATGCACAATGTATACAGTGTGTTTTCAAATTCAAGAATAAACATTCAATGATACTTATACACAATGTATAAAGTGTGTTTTGAAATTCAAGAGAAAACATTTAAAGATAATAATCTGGGTGAAAAACATATTTTTTCTTTATACGAAAATAGTTCGCAATCTACTTATCCATTAAAAACAAAAAAGTATCTCAACTTCAAAATCGTTCTTGTACTTTCATCGTCAACATTAAGAAACATAAAGATATTGTGAAAATATTTTCAACTGCCGTACCTTTCTTTCAGTAAATCATGATGACATCACCAGAAATACCGGAAATTATCATAATTTTGTGAAAACAACCCAGAGATTTTATTGAGAAATCGTACTATGTAACTATGTATACAGCGGTCAATTTAGTTAAAATACATGCGATTGATTCTGTTGAACGGTTTGATATAACAAATAAGATGTTATGATCAATAATGTGAAATGTTGTAGCCAGGTTCGTCCAGAATAGCTCTGTAGGCAGAGCATTGGTAGCTTAAGCCAAGACGTCCCTGGTTCGAATCCTGGTACGCACACCTTTTCCCTCAGTCTGAAAATTACAAATAAATTATATGAATTATTTACCAATTAGAATAATCGCGTTAAAATTAATCGAGTGAAAAATGAGTATGTTTGGCCATTTAATTTTTTTTCAAGATGAAGATTAAATTGTTTCTGGTAAAGAAATTAAATAAAATTATTCGCGTTCAGTTTTGCGGTTGTAATAAAGACATGTCTATGCGGAGATAGTTATCTACAAGCAGTATCTTTGTGAGTGGTTTGTATTCGAAATTACTGGTAAGTCCCGAATTTCGCTAGTTGCAAATTGACAGTATTATATGCTATAGGTCGGAAGTAAAAACCTAGAAGATTAAAAACTTGAAGAAGATAATAAAATAATCCCGTGAGATTTTTGATATATGTTTACATAAATATGTCAGAGAGGGTTGCGAAACGTTGTTTTCTGTGGAGGAGAGTGTTATTTGGAAAGAAAAGTTAATTCGCAGCTGTAATACCTGAACTCAGTAATATAAATATATCAGACTTATTGATAGTTGTGAGCTCTGTTGAGAGTTCTATAGTTGATATGGCTCCCCAAATTTAGGAGGTTGTTGTTCCCAGAATATTGTAAATGTCCGTCTAGGTCAGCGGTTCCCAACCTTTTTTCTCTCACATACCCCTTGCTTAGATTTCAAATTTATGCGTACCCCTTCTCACATAAACCCGTTCCCAATATTCTTGTTTTCGTTCATTAGAAATTTTACTATGCTAGTTACCAATGTTAGATGCAGTTCTCTTCAGAATTCCAATTTTAAACCACTTATCCATTTTGAACCACAATACAATATCAACATAAAGCCACTCGAAACACTAAATATTAGCTAAAGATTTCAAATTATGCATTGACAAAGAAGGGATGAAGTTACATCCAATAATATACGTAAATGCGTTTAGGCTAATTCTGAGCAGTCAAACAGTAAAATGATGACATGTTTCCAAATGGGTTTTAAATGAAATCGACAAAATCAGAAGCTCCGATTATATGAGTCTTGTTTTTTCTAGATATTTATAGAATTATAAAAATAAAAAAAATAAATAAAAGGAGGGACACATGCGAAATCGCAAGATGTTATTAGGGGTGGGTGGAGATAATGGAGAGAAATTATCACCCAATTACTAAGTTTAGTCATTTTTCTTTCCTTTTATGGGAATACACTTTTATAAAAATCTATCTTTCTAAACAAAAAATTAGAGTTTTCTTTTTCTGTTTTTATTTTAAGTTCTATATTTTGTATTAACCACCATTACCAATGTAATTTCCACGTACCCCCAACTGTTCCACCACGTACCCACAGGGGTACGCGTATCCCAGGTTGGGAACCGCTGGTCTAAGTGACAAATTACAGAAACGCTCTCCCTCCCCTCCTTATGCACTTAAATTGGTAGGAGTTTGCATGCCCGTATTATTTATTTTTCCCTAAAAGAAGTCCAGGGCAGCATTTTTTGTGTTAGAAAAAAAATGCATGAAAAAGTTAGAAGAGAAAGTTTCAGCTAAAAATGTTCATGCGAGTTTTTGCAGTTTACAGTATTAATTGTTTTACGTTTTTTCTGGGTTGTGCGAAATTTCTGTTGGAGCCTCTGTTTTTCTATAGACGATCTTGGACATGTTAGCGTCTGACAGCTATAGGTTTTTAAATGTCGCAACGGCAGTAGAAATGCCGCCGTATGCATGAATTCGCCTAATGTTCAAAGTACAAGTGATTCAAAAGCGTCCTGATACTTAGCGATAGTTGATCAACTTTGCCTAATCCAGTGTTCTGGAATTAGGAATGACTTATGTTTCAGGGCTTGAATACCTGGTAAATTGTTATTTGAATTTTTTCATCCATGAATCACCACGGAAGTTCGGAAAGTTTTACTAAGTTTATGGATTTAGTTCTCCTTTCCGGTAACTCTAGACATTATCTTTTCTTTGAAGATAATTTTTATAAAGAACTTTGTGTAAACATCATATTTGGGACACTCATGGCCAGACTGGCGATTCCTTTCTGTGAAAATCAAAAATTAGCCCTCTTAGTGGTAATAAATATGAATTCATACTGTAAAATACCATTTTTGATTATTAATGATTTAAATCCCTAGATAATACAAACTTCCTTACATAATTATACCAATATTCATATATCGGGAAAACTATATATTAAAATGAATTATTAAGTCTGCATAAAAAAATTTTCTCTGTCCATATATATACATTTTATAATTCTCATTATTATTTTTTTTTGTATGTATCATCAGTAACTCAGAGTTGTGTTTAATTTATAGTATTATCATGTTATAACACTCTTAAGTAGGTTTAATTCAGTTTTACTTTATATTATTTTCTTACGTATCTAAGTAATAAAATATAAAAAAAAAGTTTATTATAAATACTAGCAGAGCTTCCCGGCTTCTCTGTGCAGATTTTTCCAAACGAGCCAAGGGATGGAGACTGCACTGATTTCGACAACGTACACCCTGCTGGAATCATCTATTGAGCCAAGAAGAATCCTCTATTGAGGTATTATTGGTATTTTTATTCTCCCCCAGATTGAATTCAAATGTTTTGCATTATCATTCACTTTATTATAGGAACCAATCTGATATTATTTCCACTTTAATTTATCACTCGAATAGCAAAATTTAACAGAATGTTCTTTCATGTTTCAGAAAAAGATTGTCGAAAAATCGCCACGGACCGCCGAAAAATGCCGAAAATATCTTAAACAGTTTTTCGAAAAATTCGAAAATCACAGAGATTTAAATTTACTATAATGGGCTAAAAGATTAAAACTGGGCTAATATACCAATATAAAAAAATTTCCGTAATATGCGAAAAAAAAAAACCAAAGTCTCATAAATAATCTAACAAAAAAATCCACACACCGGTTTTGAGGTACATAATTTCCGACATACAGGTACCTTCCAAGCAAAACGTATCGATTTCAGAACAGAGGTCTGATCAGTACACAAAACACAGACAGACAGACAGATAAACAAACACAAACATCTATCTTTATTATATATATATATATATATATATATATATATATATATATATATATATATATATATATATATATATATATATATATATATATATATATATCAGAAAGTCTTTACTGAGGTTCACTGGGGTTCACTGGGGGGAGATGATCAACGCATAGCCCCAAACTACTGAACCTAGAAACATGAAACTTATACGGGAAAATACATATCAGTAGGTAGACAAGTGCAAAGAAAAGATTTTCTAAAACTCCACCCAAAAAGGGTAAAAAAAGGAAGAATCTTTAAAAACAAATTCCTTATAAATCAGCTATTGTAGCTATATGTCACGCATGATAACATATTTTAATGTATTTTTGTATGCTGAATCGAATGGTACCAAGTACTTTCTTCTAAATGTTACAGTTTGAGATATTGCATATTTTTCTAATTTGGCGATATTTTTGGCGGCAAAACCTCAAAATTATAACATTACAAATGATAATTTCAAAAGATATATGCGTTATTATAGCAACGGAATAAATTCAAACCGTCGATAAAACGCGAGGGACTGCTTTACGTCATTACAATATAATGTGACAAAATTATAAGTGAAATTTCTATAATCGGATAAACCCAATTACGTAAGATAGCCACTTTTAAACATTCCGCTGAATGGATTTTGTTAGAAATTACACTGTTAGCTAGATTGTTTTCTAGGGAAGGTTTTAGTATGTAATATATTGTTCTACGTTACTTAGTTCTATAATTATGGAGGAATTTGCTTTAAAATACAAAATCAAATCCACCAACATATTGTCGTTTGATACCAGATTGGTTCGGAAAAATCAAACAGCGTAGAGGCCGAAGTGTGCTAGTGGAGTTTAAGGGAAAGGACCAGGGATGGTTTTGTATAAAAACCAATTTGATGTTTTAAGTATCGATGTAAAAGTATCGGTAAAAGTATCAGTACCAGGTGGTCTTAATAAAACATGATTATATTTACTTAATTGGTACCAGAAAATAATTCAGAGTGACGGGTATCATGATAAAAAAAATTGATGGGTTTAATTGTAAGTTAAAGGACTTGTCGATTGTTTTTTACTAATTTTATTATTATTATTATAAGATACTTTCAATTAAAAAAAAAGTCTGGTCTTGTATCACTGCTTAACTTGTGAACATAATTTTATTTTTAAATTGGAAAGAGGTAATTAAATATAACCTTACTCCATTTGTAATGTAAAAATGAATTTAATGCATGTATATATATATATATATATATATATATATACACACACTTAGATTTTTAATTTTTGTGTATGGCAGTGAATAAACACAACAAGGCTTTGAAAAAAATTTCAAGAGAGAGGTATTTTTTTTTTCTCTGATTTAGTAACGGGTCAACTTCACGACAAAAATTTATAGTTTATTTTCATTTTGAAGAATATTCTTCAGCAATTTATCACTTTAAGCTTTACTTGTCAAATTTATTTAAGTTAATTATCGATTCTTTTTATACTCTGTACTTGAATATTATCCTAAAAAAAATACATTATTGCTGTTGATGGCGTAATTTCTATATTTATGCACTTTATGCAACTAAAATGTGCACTTAATACGGAGAGAGGTAGTAATTAACTAGAAAGGCATGTTTTTTGTCTTTAATCAAAAAAAAACTAAAAGAAAAGTAAAATTGGCGTTTCCAAACTCTAAAGGCGCTTTTGCAATCAGAAAAATGTATTATTGATACCAGGACAACAATCGAGTGTTAATTAAAATCTCCGTGAAGGAAAAATGAAGCAGAATACAAACAATCGGGGCTTAAAATCAGTTTTTAAATTTGTAAAGATCCGTTAAAGAAACCTCCTATCTTTAAGGATGCATTCTAGTTGTGATCTTGATGCAGTGCGTTTAGCGAGTATATCGAACTAACAAGGAGACCGCCAAACATGATGCGCACAGATTTTGATGCTTTTAAAGTATGTTGTAGGGGTCATAACCCTAACTATTCAGGTCAAAGCTTTTCTTCAAATGGGCTTTAGTTTTCGAGGAATTTCGGGTTAAAGTTCAGCATGCTTTTCAAATACCCATTAGTTCACGATCTTGAACAAGGTATCCGTGGTGCAGGGCTAGCGCTCTGGATTTGAAAGCCGGAGATGAGAGTTCTGTCCTCGCCTGTGACTTTTACCTTTTTTTAATACAGTTATATACGTCGCGTTGTAAGTTTTATGCAGAATTATGAATTCTGCATCTTTGAACTTTTTGATATTTTCCTAATAAATTCTACTTACATTTTCGAATTTTTCGTGAAAATTTATAGTTTTTTTTTTTTTTTTTTTTTTTTTTTTTTTTTTTTTTCAGTTTTGAAATTAATATTTCTATTGACGAAATTCCAAACTAATTTATGTCTAGATTTTGTTTATTTATTATTATTATTATTTATTATTATTATTATTTACTCTTTTAATAACCGTTCTGAGATAATACATTTTTTTAACTTTATGAAATTTTAAATGAATTTTATATATATTTTTTATAATTTATACAAAATATTTTTATTTCAAATCTTTTAAAGGTATGTAAGATTAGGTAATTCCAACAACATATTTTGAAAGGAGTAATAAAATATTAAAGCAATAACTCTTATATCCAAGTTTTATTAGCTAGTTATATATATATACAGTCCCTGGCCAAATTATTAGACGCAGTTGTTTTTATTATAATTTGTTAAATATCTGGAAAGATACATGAGGAATTATCTTGCAACTTTAGGAGTGTAAAGAACATGATAAACGTCATATATTTCCGAAAAGATTTTTTCTTGAAACATCATAAGGGGCCGTCAACAAATTGAAGAAAAACGAAACTCTTTTGGATAACCCTGTAAAAACTAATATCACAAAGCGTTGAAACGGTATCACACGTTTAGGAGGCTTATTGTAATAATTTGGGTTCATTTTTATGAAGATAGCATGTATACTCGAAGAGAAATTCAGGTTTTAAAAAAAACGGTCCCAAATTTTACGAAGTTTTTTGCTTATAATTTGCAGAGTTTTTAATATAAAATCAAGTTATTTTCAGAAAATATGACAAACAAAATTATACACAATACACTGCAATCAGAATTAAAAAATAATAATAATTGCATGAAAAATGAGCAGGTTTACTAAATATTTTTTCACTGCGCATGCGCAAATTCAATCAAAACATACTGTGCATAATATATTAGCTAAATATATAGACCAACTTTTATGAAAGTCTCAAAAACATAGCTTGAAAATTCTGATAGTGATCGTCGATAGAATAAGCTCGAAATTCGCTGTTTCCAAAAGGAAGCAAAAAGATGAGGGGTTGTATCAAATATAGAATGAGAGACGCTTCATTCTTATTATGTCAACTTTCAAAAGCTAGTATATTTGGATACAACCCCTCATCTTTTTGCTTCCTTTTGAAAACAGCGAATTTCGAGCTATTTCTATCGACGATCACTATCAAAATTTTCAAGCTATGTTTTTGAGAATTTCATAAAAGTTGGTCTATATATTTAGCTAATATATTATAAACAGTATATTTTGATTGAATTCGCGCATGCGCAGTGAAAAAATATTTAGTAAACCTGCTCATTTTTCATGCAATTTTTATTATTTTTTAATTCTGATTGCAGGGTATTGTGTATAATTTTGCTTGTCATATTTTCTGAAAATAACTTGCTTTTATATTAAAAACTCTGCAAATTATAAGCAAAAACTTAGTAAATTTTGGGTAAATTTTGTTTTTATAAAAACTGAATGTCTCTTCGAGTATACATGCTATCTTCATAAAAATGAACCCAAATTATTACAATAAGCTTCCTAAGCGTGTGATACCGTTTAAACGCTTTTGTGATATTGGTTTTTACAGGGTTATCAAAAACGTGTTCGTTTTTCTTCAATTTGTTGACGCCCCTTATGGGGTTTCAAGACAAAATCTTCTCGGAAATATATGACGTTGATCATGTTGTTTACACTCCTAAAGTTTCAAGATAATTCCTCATATATCTTTCCAGATATTTAACAAATTATAATAAAAACAACTGCGTCTAATAATTTGGCCAGGGACTGTATATATATATTATGTTATTTAAATACATTCAACTATAAAGTTCAAACTCAATATCATTTTTGATTTGCACAAATAAAAAATAATATATCACAATTATTTTTTTTTTCATTCTAACAAGTCGATGCCATACAGAAAAATTCAACTAGAAAAGAAAAATCGTTTGTTAATTACAATACATATAAAAAAAAAATCCGAAAAAAAATCGTCTGCAATGACTTTTACGGTAATATCAGAATAAATAAAATTTTATTTTTATCAATTTAGTTTAGCTTCCTTTGCAGACATTTACCACGTTTGAAATAATTTCTTTTTCAAATTTAATCCATTTTTAAATATATTTATCACAATTTAAGTATTTAAAGAATATATAATATGCTAATTTATACATTCTTCCAATTCTGTTAAAACAATTTACGCAAAGAATATATTTAAAGGCGACTTTTAATGCGGAATTTGTTTAGAATATTTTTGTGATATGTATCACACAATTAGTTCCATATTTAATAAACTAAAAATGTCGATGTCGGTGATGATAAATATTTTTGTATTTCAGCAGTTAACATAGTTCAATATATTTAGAACAAATCAAATATTAAAAGGACATATTATTTTGTTAATTTTTTCTTAATCATTTAATTTTTTTAAAATAGAAAATGCAAATAAAAAAATGCATTATTTCATAAATACGGTAAATAAATAAGTAAGTATACATAAATGTAAACAATAATAATTTTAAAAAGACAAGATATCAAGACATAAATTAGTTTGGATTTTCGTCAAGCGAAATGTTAGAATAAAAATTGCGCAAAAACTATAAATTTTCACGAAAAATTCGAAAATGTAAATATAATTTATTAGGAAAATATCAAAAAGTTCAAAGATGCAGAATTCATTATTCTGCATAAAACTTACAACGCGACAAATATATAAAATTTATTTAAAAAAGGTAAAAGTCACAAGCGAAGACAGAATCCTCATCTCCGGCTCTCAAATCGAGAGCGCTAGCCATGCACCACGGAGACCTTGTTCAAGATCGCGAACTAATAAGTATTTAAAAAGCATGCTGAACTTTAACCCGAAATTTCTCGAAAACTAAAGCCCATTTGAAGGAAACCTTTGACCTGAATAATTAGGGGTATGACCCCTACAACATACTTTAAAATCATCAAAATCTGTGCGCATCATGTTTGGCGGTCTCCTTGTAAGTGCTAACGAATGTACTAAGATGTTATCAAGGATATTTGAAATGTTTCGTCTACGATTTATATTAGGACTTTGATTTTTGGTCATGTTTATGTAGTGTTATGCAAAATTTAGTCATTGCCAAGTTAAAAAGTTTTTTATCGAAATTAACTTCGATACCGGATAATAAAAATACTGCAAGTTTCTATTTATAGCTTTTAGATTAAAAAGAAGAAATTTATGACAGTATACGGGAGATATATATATTTTTTAATTTTAGAAATTTTCCAATTGTTTTACATTTACTTCAGAATACTAAACTTAATTCTACTATTGTTACATATCTACGAAAAACCACCTATAAAACCACCAGTGACATTTTGAATTATTTGATATTTCCTCTTTATTGTTGTTATTTGTTGCTATCGAATCTCTTACTTTGATGAGTTCTGTTCAAAATATTTTTATAGGAAAATTCATTTGATCAATCTAGAAAAAGTTACAATTTGATCCATTCGTGTCAAATATGTGAAATGATTAATATTTTTCCTAAACACGTATAATTCCTGAAAACTTTTCCGAAAAAACTTTTGTAAAACTTTTTGAAAAACTGTACATATAATTATTGTTAATTTTTTTTCGTTTATCGTTTAACAAAAAAAAAAAAAAAAAAAAAAAAAAAAAAAAAAAAAAAAAAAAAAGTTCGATTATACAATCATATATACCATAATATTATTTTTAAAATAACTGAAAGTTTTGGTACAATTTCTGTGTTTTATGTGCAGTATTTAAATATTTACACAGGTAAATATATTCAGTAATTTTATTTTTTTGTTATAATTAATTTCCATAGTTTCTGTTTCAGAGTATTAATAATTCTTTTAAAGTTATTTAATGATGCGCAATTGACTTTCAGTATTATAATATTCTTATTTGTTGTAAAATATATCAAAAATACATCGAAAATTTACAACTTTTCTTTTTTTGAGTAAAGAATTTGATAGTAGGAAAAATATATAATTGTTTTGTAAATTTTAAACTAAATTAATATTATATCATGAAATGATTTCGGGATGTATTTGCCGATAACAGATAACTAAATTTTAAGAATTAACAATAAGACAATTAATTATCAAAACACAACATTTCACATCCTAGTGTAATGAAATCAATAAGTGAAAACTAATACTCAGTTATTGTTTCAAATGTGAATGAATAGACAAATGAACACCTTAAATAAGATCCTGATATGTTACGTAAATCTTCAGAAACGTTATAAATTGTTTTATTTGTTCATTCAAATTGAATGTCTGCCTGTTTCAAATATTGGATAAATATTTTAACCATATAAATTGAAGTGTTTGTGCATATATAAGGTTTTTCAATAACTGCTAAAACAATAAAAAATGTTTAATGTTTATCATTGTTGATCATCTTTTAAATTTACAACACTAATCTATTTTATGATCAATACATTCTAAATATTAGATTATTTTAAGTAAAAATTGATCTTTCATTTGAGCTGGTTTTAGCTTCGACATTTTGTTCAGTATGAAATGCTATACATATAGGTTCTGCATATCATTTATCCTACTCTTTAATGTGTATAGTTATGTACTGGTATATGTTTTATTTTTCAGACTAAAAATAATAGTTTATTTTAGTCAAAACATTTTTATGGTAAATCAAATATTTCAATATATATATATATATAGGTGAGAGTACGATTAAACCAGGTAGGCAGGTCAAACCGTGTGCCTTATTTTCTCTTCCCCTATCAGTGTGCCATCGGCTTTTGAAGTGTGTTAATCTCTGTGTCCGTTTGACTGCGGCCCTCCTGAGACACCGCGTTTTCGAGGCTGATAGGGGCAGTCACCGACGGACTGTCACGCCCTCGCGCAGAGATAGACACTGTGTTGACGAGGGCAAGTGCAGTCGGGGACCCTAAATATGGTAGCAAGTAGGATTGTTGTCTCAGAGAAGCGAACGAAAAACGGACGGTTCTAAAAAGTGAGTGATGTGTAATGCGGTAATTAGTAAAAGGCGAACAAGAGGTGTCAGACATATGTAAGCCTCTAAGCAGGGTACAAAGAAAATTATGCTGTACCTGAGGGGGATTATCGCGTCCCCTCGAGGCGTAATGTTAAGCGATTGTAGGTTGTATATAGTGCTTCAGGCTAGAGGATCCCCCACGGAGGCTTCTGGCTTAGTCGCATGAATTTCCTGGGAGTTTGAAAGGAATTGCACGCAATAAAACAACGCTGTTACGCTTAAACGCATTATTTGTGGCAAATTTGTCACAAAGATAAGGCAAAGTATGTATGTAGTAAATTGTTGGTATGGTTTTCAGTGGTGAGTGCACGAGAGGAAGACCTGAAATCTGGCAGAGGACGCGGTAACGGCCGGTTTCACTGAGATTTGGCCAAAACGGGGTTTGCGATGGGGGCAGGTATACCTCTCCAGGTGGTCCCGACCAGGTGGCAAACAAACTACTGAAAACCGGCAGAAGTACCAATTTAAGTAATAATTGTAGATGTGGCCTTGATAAGATATGAAGTGATTATATGGTTGTGATACAAAACTAAAGCGTGTTAAGTTCAGTTGTAATTATGTTGTGATAATGTGATTTAAGTGTTACATCTATTATTCGCTATAATGCTTCACTAAACTACATAAATGTTGATGTTAGATGTGATAGATGTTTGATGTAGTAAATGTTGATGTTAGATGTGACAGATGTTTGATGTAGTAAATGTTGATGTTATATGTGATAGATGTTTGATGTAGTAAATGTTGATGTTAAATGTGATAGATGTTTGATGTAGTAAAATTTGATGTTAGATGTGATAGTTGTAAGTTGTAATAGATGTTGATGTGATTGATGCGTTTAATGTTGTAATGATAAAAGTTTGAAGTAATAGAAGTGAGATGTGTTAAACGCTGTGACAATGTGAAGTAAGTGTTGAATTGAGCTATATGCCTTACCATAGGTGAGATGGTAACCTCCCTTATTGACAAAGTTGCGCAAAGGCAGAATGTCAAGACAAGGGACGGACAATAGTCGATATGCCGACCACGATGGATGGACTAAAGTGGACCTAGTTGCAGATACCAATGCGACGGTGAACCAAGTGTCCAGTAAGTACATGACTGTCATCAAGTGAAACTTGTAATATCCCAAAGTGGATGAAAGCAGTACCAATTACTCTGTGTCCGAGCAGTGCTATTGGAAAAAAAATCACCCCAAAAGTTTTAATTTTTGACCGTCTATTTTTTTTTCTTTAAATAAATCCAACCTGGTGGGAGATTTACGTCAGTAAACCACTGTTTTCTGTAGCTTTTACACGATATTTGGATTTCAAGTAGAAGTGTGTTCATCCAGCTATCTAGGGCAAAGATCATGTTGGCTTTTGGGCGTCTGTTGGGCCAAAACCGGCTACCCATGGTTTTACATTTAATTATGCAATGAATTGTTTCTTCACTCAACACATGATGTAAAATGAATACAATCCTTAATCTGCAGCGAGTGGGCACATGAGGATAGCATCGGATACCAGAAGTAATATCTGAGAAATCCATTATAACATTAAAAATTACTGACTTTGAAAAATTTTTAAATTCTATAAAGTTTGATTCAAAATGTATTACAATAAATTTCCAACGGGTAATGTTTCGCGTTTCAAAAAATATATATATATAGTGCATATATATTTAAAAAAAAGGCCTGTTTGTCTTATATTAAGATTATAGAGAGTGTCTCAAAATGATAAAATGCATTAATATAATATTTTTTAATTGTAAATGGAAAATTCTAAAGTGTACATATAATTATGAAACCAAAAACAGTAGAAAAATGTTAAAATACGCAATTTTTTGAAAATTAATTACTTGGCTATCCTATCAGCATAATTTTAATTTCTGTCTTATTTGGAACACATTTTCAATTTACATCACATACGCATATCCATAAAGTAAAAAAATAAAGAGCATTTAAATCAACTTGCGATACCCTATAAGGCACCATTATATTACATACTTTAACACACAATGAATTACTCGGAGATGTAAACAAAATAGTTCTAAAAATAAAAAATACATTGATTTTCATAATATCTTCAACAGCTGTTATTATCTATTGAGGTACCCAGAAATTGGTTCCGTTTGGGAAAATAAATTCGTACCGGAAGATTCTGCACTTTAATTATGAGACATTAGCTATCAGAATTAATGTGTCATAATTAAATGATAAAATTTTCCGGTACGAATTAATTTTTCCAATCAGAACGAATTTTCCGGGCAACCCAATATTAGTATCCAAACAACAATAAAGCGGGATTTTTCAAAATTAAAAAGTATATATATTTTTAATCTTTTGATTTTAATAAAGAGGAACAGGCACTAAATGCTTTTAATTTTGGATGAAATTTGAATTTAAAATTTAGATATAAATGAATTTGAGTTTTAGATATAAATGTATTTAGCTTTAGATAAAATTAAATGTGATTTTTATTACTGATAACTGAATGGCCATTTTGTCAATAGGAGAATTTTGAGAGCTAATTTGTATGTAGTAATAATGCAAAATTGAAATAATTCTCGCTAATTTGTAAACTACTCCTTATACCAATACATGTATAAAAATAAAATATTTTGAATCCTTCAATTTTAGACAAATATGTAAAATGTTGATCCACTAGCATGCATTTGAATTCTATAGTGACAAATATTATTCAAAGGCACAAAAAAGATCAAAATATGAAAAAAAAAAAACCCCGTCTGACAACAAAATAAATTGTTGCAATACTTCACAATTTAGACCATCTCGTAGAGTAAAAAGTGCTTAGCTTATTTACATTTGAAATACATAAATCAACTCAAATACATTTGTAAGATTCAAAATAGCTGCTCTATATTTTTCAATATATAGCAGAATGTTTTTAATGTTGCCATCACTCCCTTAAGGCATGCACTGAAAAGTGTTTAAGATTTTCATAATTAATAAATTGTGTTCAAAATATAATTTGAGTGATTAAAATAAAGATTAGCATTTCATATTTATTCTGTACGAAAATGAAATACATAATTTTAAAAAATAGCAAAATAATTTATAGTTAAATGTGTATTAATTTCACCTTTTAGTCACGTGTCTATTTACCCAGTCCAATCCTTTAAATTAGTTTTACTTATTAAAAGATAATGGCGTTTTAATTGTATTTCTATGGTTATATATCTTTATATTTATTATTATGTTTCGTAATCTAGCTGTTATCTTTTGTTAGGTTTAGGAAAATATTATACAACCTCTTCTGAGTTACCAATGATTCCGAAAAGTGTTCTTTTTCCATCAGAAACTTCATAAACAAAATATATTTCTGAGATTTAATGAAGCATTTCTGAAACAAAAGAATTTTTTCTTTGCTGTCCGTAAGTTTTGGAAACATTTCCGAGTGGTTTATTCCCGGCTCCAGTCATTGAGTCAAGCAGCTGGCTCAGTCTCATTGTGCTGCTAGCTAGTGAATGGAGTAGACGTAGAGTGTTACTGTGCAATTTCCCTGATTTTTTCATCAGAACGTTAAACTATTTTTTAATAAATGTAAATTTAAAAAAACTTTAAATTAATTAAATTTAAGATTATTTTCTTGTACTTATGTAATTGTTGTGTAAATGTTGTGTAAATAAGGTGTTTTTCAATCTAGGACTGGAACATATTTTATGAATATTGTTTTTCTTTTCGTGTTTTGTGAGTGTTGCTTTAATATACGAATATATTTATTTGGTTTAAGCGATAACATGGCAGCTAACACTAAAGTATATGTCGTAACAAGAAAGTCTACGGATATTTGGCTTGTTGGTCAAAAATCATCTTCTTTAAGCCAAACGAAGTTGCCAAGTAAAATATACGTTGTAAGTATTTTTTCCCATTACAAAAATGAACTTAACGTAAATATTAGAGATTCAGCGTACTTGGTGCAAGAGACGTCCTCATAATTAGAGAAAAATCTAATATTCCTACTAGATTAAAAAAAAACATGTAGTTGATAAAATTGAAGGAATGTTTAAGGAATGGCAAAAGCTTAAGAAGAACAAAGAAAACAAATCAAAACGCTCAAGAGGCTTGAATAAAAAAGAAGAAGAATGGAAGATGGCTTTAGAAGACCTTTTTGATATTGCACACGCGAATGCACACGCGAATATGATGGAAATCGAAGAGGTTAAGGAATTTGTTCTTGTTTAGAGACAAAAGGGAAGACCCGGTAAAATGGGAAGTCTTGATAAACGTTTTGTAAAAAAAAAACAGCTGAGTCCATCAAGAAAAATAACGTTTTGAACAAATGAAAGATCGCGAAGAAGTATATAAAAAATTGCTTTTTGAGCAACCATCAATTCCTTTACACCAGTGGTTCCCAACGGGGGGCGTACGCCCCACAGGGGGGCAATTTGACTTTTCAGGGGGGCAATTTAACTTTTCAAGGGGACAATTCAGAATTTATGTGAACCCATACCTTCTGAATTGCTTTTCTAATAGTAATGTTGTAGACTGAAAATAAATGTTACAGATACAAATTTCAAAAACAAAATTTAAAAAAATAGTTTTTTATTCAATTTTTAAAAAGTATCCATTCAAAAGCTTTAAATACAATCCTACCAGAATAATTATAAAAAAAAAAAACATTTTAAGAAATTTAGATACTTTTATATATTAAAAATTCTTTATAATTTTTCTGATTTATGAGTATTTGAGAATTTTAAACAACTTTTTCGATTATTTATTGAATGAGTCGCACTGCAATATGTCACATGAAAATCAATTTTACACATGAAACTATTCAAGTGTATATTTAACAATTACTTGACGACCTTCATTTACCGAATATTTTATCACATTTCATTCTGATTAGAAATTGATTAGCAATTTAATCGAAGAAATTCTGTGATTGAATAAGACAAAAATGTTTTATTCAAAATTATTGATTTTTCTAATCAAGGATTCTGAGCACTCTATACATCACGCATACGTCGCGACCGTGTGTCAGTAAACTACGAGGAGTATCAGATGATTATAAAAAAATATTTGATTCATCCATTACCTTCGGCACGTTTCAGGATCAATGTTAAATGGTTTTTACTCTGTCAGGAGAAAATTATTTTAAAATTTTATGAGAGTTATATGTTATGGGGGAGGGGGGCATCATCATTTTAGAGATGTTTTGGTGGGGCGCGGCTAAAAAAAGGTTGGGAACCACTGCTTTAGACATATTTAAAGAGCAAATCAAGCTCAAGTGATTGTGAAATTTGTTTCAACCAGGAAGAAACAGCTTCATGTTCCACAGTGATCCATCTTCTAAAACAAGAAGTAGAATGTAAATTTCGAAGAATAGAGTAGCTGCAAGTCTTGATGCAGTAAAGTTAAATGATATAAAGGCAGATATTCTTTGGAGTACAGCACTAAAAACTGTGGGCTGTGAGCCTGCCGAAATCAATGTTAACACATCCTCTATTCGGCGCATTAGAATCAAAACAAGAACCAACACGAAAAACAGAGTTTTCGGCAAGAGTTCCTTTAACTGTTCACTGGGATGGCAAAATTTTAGAAAACATTTCAGGGTCTAAAACTGTATACAGATTACCCATTATTGTTTCAGTTAAAGGTATTGACCAGTTACTTACTGTTTCAAAACTTCAATCAGGAAAAGATGAGGCAATAACTTTTGTTGTTATCGAAACATTGTAGTCGTGGGTAATTATGGAGCAAGTAAAATGTATGAGTTTTGATACAACCTTTGTTAATACCGTGTTATCAAGAGGAGCTTGTGCTCTTCTTCAAAGAAATGCTTTCGTTGGCTTTCCGTCATCACATCCTTCAAATTATGCTTCAGTCACTTGTTTTTAAGACAATCAGAGTTTCGAGCGGACCAGACATACAGTTATTCAAACGATGTATAACTTCGTGGATCTCTATCGATCATGACATATTTCAAACTTCCCTAACTGACAAATTAATCAATGTAAAAATAACAGACAATGCATCAGAAATAATATAGTTTGCTCAAAATCAACTTAATGATTTTGAACCACGGGACGATTACAAAGAACTGTTAGAGATTGCCATCATTTTCCTAGAAGGAGTACCCGGAAGAGGTGTTCACTTTAGAGCTCTAGGTAGATTACACCGAGCTCGATGAATGGCGAAGGCCATATACTCGCTCAAGATTTACTTATTTAGAGACATATTTTTTTAATTTTTAATTTCAAGGTCTAACATTTTGATATTTGACCTTTCATATCTCAATATCGAACATTTAATTTTTTTCCAAAAAAATATATGTTACTATTATTCTTATTTTCTATAATTCTGAAAGTATCATTTTTGGACAATCATGGGATGCTGAGTTAAAAATTGAAATGCAAACTGCTTGTTCTAATTTCAACATAAAAATTGCTTATTTAGGTGACTTACTTACATACCATATCTTTCCACACTCATTTCTTTCTCTCTCTCTCTACTGATATATTACTGACAATTTTTTTATTGTAATATTCACAAACATATTTTTTCTTTGGGAGGGGGGGGAGACGAGGCTGGGGCTGTTATGTTTACTGTATTTTAAGTAGAAAAATACTTTTATGCATAATCAAAGCAACAAGCAGTACTGACAGTATGAACTATTTCTTAATACAATTTTCCTCTTATATTAGTACCATTGTTCAATTCAGTCATCCCCATCTTCTCCCAAGGTGACGAAGTTTTAAAACTCTCGAAAGAAGAAAGTCAGTGGGGTTCCACAATATATTTGAAAATTGTGGACATTGTAAAGGGGATTGTAGAACCAGGGTTTATCTGTCAGTTCAATAGTTTAATGAAGTAAAATTAAACTTGTTAAGATGGAACCTGTCAATAACAAAACCTGCATAAAACATTTTTTTTTGGCATAGAACCAGTCTTCTCCCATCTGTCGAACAATTTCAGGAAGTTAAACCTCTTAAAAAGGAACCTTTCTATAGTGGAAAACTGAATGATTATATTTTAGGCTGCATAAAACCAGTCTTCACCAGTTTGTCCAACGGTTAGTGAAATCAGTTAAAAAATGTTAAGACGAAACCTGTCTCAAATAAAAACCTGCATAAAACAAAAAATGATTATTTCAGCATATCTGTCTATAACTTCCCCCATCTGTCCAACACTTTAATGAATTAGGGTTAAACGTCCTAAGACGGAACTTGTCTATAACAGAAACCTGAATAAAGCAAAATATTACTTTTTTGGTAACATAGAATTAGGCTTTGCTCATCTATCCAAGTAAGGTTAACCCTGTTTATAATGAAAACCTGCAAACAATGAAAAATGACTATTTTATTCCGCAGTATAGAACGAGGCTTTGTTCTTCTGTCCAAAAGTTTAATAAAGTTAGTTAAACCTCTTAGGATGAAACTCATCTATAATGAAAACCTGCAAAATATCGAAACATGCTTATATTTTTGTTAACATAGAACTAAGCTATGCTCCCTATCCAACCATTTGATGTATTAAGGTTAAACCTATTAATATTGAATCCGTCTATAACAGAAAACTGCACAAAACTGAAAGTGATTATCTTCTTTTGGCATTATAGAACTGCGCTTAGCCCATCTATCCAACAGTTTAATGTATTAAAATTAAACCTATTAACGGAAGATGTCTATTTAGCCGAACGTAGGGCCGCACTCATGGAGAAATACAAAAAACTTCATACAGAAGATAAAGAACATAAACAGTACTTATTGTTGTTAGTTAAGCAGTTTCGAAGCAAATGTCCTGAATCTAAAAAATCTACATTAATTCATTAAAATAATTTAAACTTAAGGATTTTATATCAATTATAGAATTTTTTCTTCTTTAAATGTATATTATAATGTAGCTGCTGTAGAATTTACTGAATTATCCAATAAAAATATGTTTGTTTGTTATTAAGACTAATTGTTTATTTTTCTTCAATGTATTCGAATAAGTCTAAACTTTAAAGGGTGGTAGCAATCCCTAAAACCATGGAAAAAATTTGCAAAAATTGCTATAATTCCTTTATAATCAGTAGAACAAAATGGCAGGGCGTCCCGGTACAAATTGTGAAATTTTTGTTTTACCGTTTTTTTAAGGACAACCCTATGTTTATAAACAACACATTTTATTAAAATAATTTTTTCATTTGTATTCAAGGGAAAAAAACACCAACTTTAGGAAATATGAAGAAAAATTTAATGGATAATTTTTTTTTCGTCGCCAAAGAAGTAAGGAAATGACTAATTTTTTTACTTGTCAACGCATTATCAACTTTAAAAATATATATTTAAAAAGTAGGTGTTTTTTTAATATACAGAAAAAAGGGCTTTATTATTTAAAAAAAATCTCGAAATTGTAAACGTTTAGGGCTCAATTCAGTTTTATAAGATAATGGAGAAAATATTTAAATATAAATAAGTCACTTAGCTTCATTGAAAAAAAGATAATAAACATGTTATTTGTATTAGAAGATTATTTATCCTGGCAATTTATGCAGCAATTTAGTGGGTTTCATTAATATGTTTTTTTTAATCATTATTCAATGATAATGTTTACCAAACTTTGTATGTTAAATTAGCATTAATTTTCGTTTACAATTATTAAAAAAATAATTTACATTTAATATTTCTGTTTTTTTTTTCACCTAAAGGAGATTTATATATATTTTTTAAAACACATGTAATATTTATCAAAAATATTCTTAATTTTGTCAAACCCCTAAAGAAGTTTTTAGTCTGAAAAGTGATTGTATTATTAGTTTTATTTGAAATTAATGAAAGGCTACACCCCTTTTCAATTTGTTAAAAAAAAAAAAAAAACATGTAAGCATTTTACACTCAAAAAATACATTTATAGGAAACAATACCTGAAGAAAATATTTATTTTTTCTAATAGAAAAATCGAGACGTTCAAGAAAGGTTTCTTTATATTATATTATTCCAGTTTATTTTACTTAAAATAATTGCTTTTATAAGTTTTGGAATTTCTAGAAAATACCCTCACCAAAAATTTGAAATATTTATTTATTTTTGTAACACTGTGTCCGAATAAAAAGCTACATCAATAATGCATGAATAAAAGAACACCTACTACTTGACAACGAAAAACTGAAAATACTCTCTTTTGTTTCAGTGAAAAATATAAAAGAAAAATCCGCTTCAAGTAACTGAACTCATTCTGAACTGAACATCTTAAATAGCAAAACACAAGTTAAAACTTTTATTTATTTATTTATTTTATAAAACAAAAATATTTTTGAGGTTTGAATGAAGAAAGTAATTTTTACATATGCAATAAAACGTGGGATACTCCTTTTGGGTCTCTTTTCAAGGAAAGATTCTCTCAGATATATCATTTCTTTGAGAACTCTGGAATACAATGACATTTTAAAGGCGTTATCAACAACATTATAATTTTACTTCAAGTAAACCTATTTTCTTTCTTTGTAAAAGATTGTTCAAAAGTCCAGTTAATATAAAAATATTTTTATGCAGAGTCGATAGGCAAAAGAATATAAAAATATTTCAGCGTGTGCACAGCGCACGTGGCAACTCAAATCGCATCCACATTGTACCCAAATGGTTTAATTCTACACATTGTAATATTGTAATAGATTTAAATATACTGCGTATATTTCTTTCTTGGTGTTTTTCGCAGATTGGAAAATATAGCATCATCTATAGAAAATTTTGGAAAATATTTTTCGATATTTGTTGAATAAAACTCGGCCATGAGACGCATTTTCATCCAATGCTTGTTTGCGTACGCCGAATATTTTATTTTCTGTTAGAATTTCATTAGAGACGCAAAATACTAGATTAATTTTACCACAATTAATCAAATTTGGTAAAGAAATCATATGAATACTATAATACAATCACATGTTAACTTTAAATTAATGTCCAATAATGCTTAAAGTGATAAAAAAAAACATAACACAGAATATTTAAAATACTTTTTTTTTATGTAGATAACATATGTTTCATTCACAACTATCGGTGACATCTTCAGATCTTAATGATAAATACAAAATTCTCGCATATTTGAAAATAGTAAAACATATACCACGAGATCGCATGTCCAAAGTTAGTAGGTGCTTAATTTGGCCAAAACTGGGAAACATGAAAAAATTATTATTTATTTTAAAATAAAAATTATATTATATAAATATTGAATGAATATAATATATAAAAATTATATAAAAATTATAAAAATAAAAATAAATAATAATTTTTTCACGTTTCCCAGTTTTGGCCAAATTAAGCACCTACTAACTTTGGACATGCGATCTCGTGGTATATGTTTTACTATTTTCAAATATGCGAGAATTTTGTATTTATCATTAAGATCTGAAGATTTCACCGATAGTTGTGAATGAAACATATGTTATCTACATTAAAAAAAAGGTATTTTAAATATTCTGTGTTATGGTTTTTTATCACTTTAAGCATTATTGGACATTAATTGAAATCATATGAGCTGTAATTTTCCAAGTGGACGAAAAATGCCCGGGCCAGGAATTGAACCTAGGATCTATTGCCCGAAGCTGCCATGAACTACCAACTCAGCCATCCCGGTTGAATCAGGAGGACCTAATTCCTCCAGTTAACCTTATTTATCATAATGTTAACATTTAAGGTTTTTGACATTATTCGTCCTGCTGAAAAATTATAACTTATATGATTTCTTTACCAATTTTGAATAATTGTGTTAAAATTAATCTAGTGTAATCACGTACCCTGCGTTTACTGGAGTTCCAAATTACCTGCGATTTATTCTGTTGAGCTGATTCAGATATCATACCAGATGTATGATCAATAAGGTCAACTGGATGAATTAGGTCCTCCGGATTCGACCAGGATGGCTCAGTTGGTAGAGCATGGCAGCTTCAGCCAATAGATCCCAGGTTCGAATCCTGTACTGGACATTTTTCGTCCAGTTGTAAAACTACAACTCATACGCAAAATAGTCTTATGACACATAGTTTCTGTAAATTCCGTCTTGTCCGCAAAGCCTCCTTAAACGATGCCTCATGGAGTCCTCTTACATGATAGTGGCGACATACGGGATATATAATTTGTTTGGTTTAGATGTTTCTGGCAAGAACGAAAAGGCTAGTTAAATTCGCCATACTCGACAGCATTTTGGCAAGCTCCCTATATTTGACATCATATTGGCGAGTCTGCTATTATTACCAAACTAATTTTTGTGCACTTGTCACACGCGTCGAATTCAACTCGTCCAGGCGAGCATCGCCAAGTTCTGCAATATATATTTGCCATAGTTTGGACAAAAGTTTCCGCCGGTTCCTGCCCGTTCTGAGCATGTACGTTGTGGTCTGTCGCCACTTTCATATATATGCATCCTACTATGGAGATATTTTACTATGTAACTGGTTTTATTTCTCTTACCCCATTGATTTCATGAACAGTCAACTTATGATACCTATTTATTTCCGATAATTTAAATACCTTACGCTGAGTTCTTAATTGGGTAAGAAAAATATGTTCGCGCCTTTATCCCTAGTTATATCTAAGATAGTCTTAATTCATCGTATTCGGCACAGTCCTCTTTTTAGCACTTTCCAACCTAGTTGAAAAGTGCTTATGACTTCGGTTTGTCTGGCCGTCTGCCGTCTGGCCGTCTGGCCGTCTGGCCGTCTGCCGTCTGGCCGTCTGGCCGTCTGCCGTCTGGCCGTCTGCCGTCTGTCCGTGCTCTAACTCCCGTAAATATGCTCGGATTGCTCTGCAATTTTTATATGTTATTGTCGTTATCTATAGCATGTGCCCTATTTCAACGGAAGTGTGTAGCACTTATAGTTTTTTTTACAGGGACACTCAAAAGAATTCCGTTACATTGCGGTCTATGGGGAAAAATCATTTGCGGTTTATTTAAATAATGTTTCACTATTTTAAACGCATTGTAATTTATATATATTACTAAGGTGCATTAGAAGAAGCTTAATATGGAACAGGGTGTGCATAGCACTTATAGTTACTTTACAGGGACAGTAAAAAGAATTCCGTTACATTACGTCTATGGAGAAAAATCGTCTGCGGTTTATTTAAATAATGTTTCACTATTTTAAACGCATTGAAATTTATATAGATCACTAAGGTGCATTACAAGAGACTTACTACGGAATATCGTGTGTATAGCAGTCATCGTTCATTTACAGGGACACGCAAAAGAATTATCTACTGTCTGTTAACAATAATTCCTGGAAGTGCGTTTTAAGTTATTGAACGCGATTTTAATTTTAACTTGCTTTTTGTCTATTACGTGGTGTGTATAAATTCTGTAGATCCTATACAGGGCAGCACAAAAGTTCGCGAACACATTTCTGTTTATTGACAAACTCCAGACGCAGAATTTTAAACTGTGCTGCGCGTTTCCTAACTGAACTAAAATTATCATCCTATGTAGCATATATACAAATCTATAGATCCTATACAGGGCTGAATAAAAGTATTCGGATATTTTTCCGAATATTGTATATGTTGGAAATTCCTGAAATTATGTTTTTAAATATGTTATGCGTTTTCTAAATTGTTTACTTAGATGTTAGCTTTTAGCTTATCAAACGGTATGATTTGTAAAATTATTTTGGAAGCGTTGGAAAGTGCTATATAATCTATGCTTGACGCATGATTTTTCGTTCTTGTTTTAAACTTGAGGTAAACAGATACTTTTAGATTTAGTTTAAAAATACTTATTTTACATGCATTGTAATAAAAGATGTACGTCGCACACTGTGGAAATTTTGACAATGATGCGCAAAACCTTAAAATAAAAGTTGCATTCTTCCCATGCAAAACGTTTCATAATTGGAGATAAATGTCTTTAGAATATGTTTAAATTATCTTTATGGCTTTGTCAAAATGGAAAACAATGTGATATCTTGTGTCATTAATTTTGAAAATTTTGAAAATTAACGTGTTTTGCACCCTCTTCTTTTTCATCATATACTAAAATTTTACATTTTTAGAGTTATGTTTTTGGTGTTTCTCAAAGGCTGTATCAGTATCTTTTTATTTATGAGTACGTAAAACTTTGAAAAAATTCCGTCAAAGAATGAGTATTCTGAGATTTAAATACATATTTCTATCAAAAAAGCTTGAAATTTTATCCTATTCCGGAGAAATAATGATTACTTCAAAACATTTGTAATATAAACATCACAACAAAAATACTAGTAAATGATTTTGTAAAGTGCTTCCGTTTCAAAAATTCAGTTTTTATGTTTCACTTCGAAATTACACGAAACTATTTGCCTTTTTTGCAACAGTTCAAAAGATTTCACACGGGATCGAGTTTTCATAAAATATTCATAAAATATCCCATTGATCCATAGCAATTTAGCCACTCAATTGCCTAGTCTGATCATTTGCTTATTTTGAAAGAAAATTCGAAAAAGCAGGAACCAATTGGAGTTTTGGGCATGTAATCGGGAAGTTTCGCAACAGTGCGTCGCACAGTGGGGCAAAATCCCGAAAAGCTGGCCGAAAGTCGAAAAATAAAGTTACTATTTCGAGAATTTCGATTATACAGTTGGCTAGAATATGTTTGGAGGGTCAGAATCTGTATTTAGAAAAAGGTTTTCTCGTTTCCCTGACAACATGCATCATTTCAAAAGTGACGTTTGGGGAAGTATCATCTGAGGTGAACAAAGAGAGCAAAACAGTGGTTCCTCTAAACAAGTGCTACATTTTTCCATATCATCCAATTTTAATTCTGTAAAATGGATTCACACGATGATGGTGTGTAAATTATTAGCATGCATTAGAAAAATTGTATTAAGCGCATAAAAATTATAAAAAATGTAATTTGTTTGTTTTCAAACATCAGAAAGTTTATATGTTCCACAGTGTTCCGCGATGAAATTTAAGGAGATAATGTCCTGAACTATTATCTAATAAATAATGAAAAAACCAGCTGTTAAAAACTGCTATTTTACATTTCGTGCAGGTTTTGGCAACAACAAGTAGAAACGTCACTTTAACTTACCATCATACGTAGTATAAGTCTTGTAATCGTGTTAAAAATCGAAAAAAAAAATTTTTTGACGGATTTACACGTTTCAGACACTGGAGATTCCGAAAAACATATTTTTAGAAAAAAAATTGCCGTCCGTCTGTGTGTCTGTATGTCTGTGTGTCTGTGTGTCTGTAAACGCTTTATCTCCCGAACAAATTGAGATAGAGGCTTGGAATTTGGTATGTACTTAGTATGTAACAATGGGAAGAAGCATTTTGAATTTCAGTAACCTCGATTATCCGGAACTATTTTTTTCGGATTCTCGAAATATTCGTTCTGATAAAAGGTACATAAAATTTTTCGAAATTGTTTATTTTAAGGAGTGAATATAAAAGACAATTAAAAAACATAAATTTTGCATAAAGAATGAAGTTGATCGGATTATTAGTTGCCGAGATATTTGTAATCCTATTTTACACACTCTTCGATTTTTCATGACCCTGTATTTCATCCAAATTTCAACTCAAAGATGTATTTCAATTGGAAATGAGACACTTAATCCGACGCAGTAAACTCTTAGTTAATATGATTATGATTTTTAGAGATGTTTCTTTTACGCAATTCAGTAATAGAGCATTTAAAGCGAGGCTAACGAAAAAGAAAGGCTACCGCGGTGCTTTACGCATATCTTTTTTTACAGACCGCGGGAGTCACGTGATGCTCGAATCCACCAATGCAGGTGTACGAAATGAGCAACACGTCACTTTAGCGGTCTGTAAAAAAAGATAAATCGAATGTACCGCGGTAGCCTGTCTTTTTCGTTAGCCTCGATTTAAAGTATATGACGTCATCAAGCCACAATTTTATTCGAATTCCAATACATTATATAAGTAGTTTACACATGTTTTATTTTTATATTTTATATTATCCTTATCCATGATGGGTAAGTATTACGGTGGCCCTCAACGACTAGTTATTAGTCGCTTCAAAAATTCTGAAATTGTAAAAGAGTAGTGCTTGTGTTAGAAGATAATTTTATTGTCAGAGTTGCTGTGGTCTTCTTACAAAGTTGAGTGGCAGCAGTTCTTTGTGCAAAGTTATTTTTTCGAAAATGGCAGCGTTTTTGTTTAATTGACGTGTATAATTATATTCTAAACAAGAGTTTTGAAAAAAAAGAGGGTTTAATTAAAGTGTGATACAGTTCTCTTTTTTCTCTTTGTAGTGCTCGAGCTCAAAGTAAAAATTTTACTTATTGAAAAATTGAAAAATTAAAATAAGAAAAATTGCTATTTGAACAAGAAGATTAAGTTTCTTAAAATGTTTTACAACCCTTTGAAAATCAGTTTGGAACTGGAATGAGTTGTTATTGATAAGAATATAAAGACAAATATTCTGTGCGATTCTTAAGCGTTTGCATGGTTTGATATTATTAATATATAGAAACCGTGGGCTATCCCTTATCTATCCTCGCTTTTTATTTGACATTCTTTTCCAGAATGACCGGAAAAAAGTGTTTATGTCTTTCTGCCGCAGTTGTACAATGATAATTTAAAAGAATAAGAATTTTGAGTTTTGTCAGATTTCTGCCAGTGGTTGGGTATAATTAAAAAAGTTCTCAATTTAAACCGATTTTCAGGGATATGAAAATCATGAAATGTTGTCATGAGGAATGTTTACAATGAATACTATTTCTACATAAGAAGAGATTTTTAAATGAGAAAATTATTCTTGAAACAATTTAAAAATGTTATTAACAATTTTCTACTGCATGCTTTCGGTATCTATACTAATTCGCCATTTTTGATTTTAATTTTAACTTTTGAATCGTAATTAGCATTCTTCAAAGCACCTGTATCCGAAATTTCATACAAATTGAATAGCATTTCAAAACATTTAAATTTTTAGTCTGCCATATTGGATTTCCCAATTTGATTTTTTAAATTTTAACTACGGAATCGTAATCAGCATTCTGAAAAACACCTGTGTACGAAGTTTCGTCCAATTTGAATAACATTTTCATATTTTGTCCAGCTTTTCGGGATTTTGCCCCACTGTGCGTCGTTTAGAGTAGTGTTGAAATTGTAATGTTACTAAATGAGATAATGTTGATAATCAATCACACCAAACTATGTGTATTCGATATCGGATAAATTTTTAACATGTTTTTAAATTAAATTTCGTATCAAGTATCATCTGTCATTCTTAGTATGTAGTTTATGAAATAAGTATGTGTACAATTTGGGAATAAGGAATTTCCATGTTTTTAAGTAAGTATTTTTTGTGAAATGTCTTCACACTAAATATTTTTGACCTTGATATAAACTATGGGCTGAAAAAAGAGATGTCCTAAGTTCAAGTTTCAATAATTCTTTAATTGCAATACGTATTAAGATGAAATATCGAACAAGATTAAATGGTACCTCATAGATTTCGTAAAGGGTAATTTTAAAAAGTTCACATTTTCGTCAACAGATGCTAAAAATAACGTGTAAAACTACATCAAACCATCAAACGGCACTCAGTTTTTACTCTTCTTTCTGTTTAGCTGTTGACGAAAATGTGAAATAATTTTTCCACATACGAAAGTTATGAAGTATCTCGCAAACATGTTACTCATTTTGTCTGTACTTTCAAAATAGTTTATGAAATAGTAAAACTTAAATTTTAGTTATCATTTTTGGTATTAAACATCTATGTAAAGTAAAATTATTTTTATATTAAAACATATACACACATACAAATATATACACACATACATATACATATATGTACATAGATAGATCGATAGATATAAGTAATGCACTCTTTTCTCAAATCTTTCATTTACCTAAAGGATTATACTGAATTATTCAGCAATATGTCGATATGTTCTTAAGAGTGAAAATGGAATATTTAATTAGATGGTACCGAACCATACTAATAGTAGCAGACACTCTTTACGAAGTAATTCATTCATTTTCAAAAGAGCTTTAAGAATTAGCTCGTGGAGAGTTCTATCGGTTGTCTGATACTTTATTGTAATAAACTTTGTAATTCCAAAGATTGATTCTGGAAGTTAAAGAACATCACGTTGTGAATTCAATAAAAGAATTGTTATATGTTTGGACTGAAATGAGATTTTGTATGCAATTACAATTCTTAAATAACGCATTTTATTTTGTACTAGTGGAGCTTTGCCTGATTCCGTTTTCCAGATTTTCAAGCGTCATATGTGTGCGTGTGTGGGGGTGGATGAGGGGTGCAAATCAAAGTTTTTAAGATCTTACATTTGTATATTATATTTGTATTTATGTACCTTAAACTTTTGAAAGGAGCAATCTCATATTAAAGCATGATAGCTGTTGCACAGCGCAGCCCCCATATAAAGTTTAAATATAATATATAAAAAAACTACTTCTTTCGCAGGAACTATCCTTGATATTAAGGGGTCTTGTACCTTTTAACCACGACGGAAATCGAGTAAAACAATCAATGTTTGAATTAGTGTATTTTCAAAACCGTTATATGTATAAACATAAAGTTTTGTTTATTAATTAAATAGATTGTGATTTTTAATATAATACTATTAAAACTTGACTAACATTTTACTGAATTTGTGCATTGTTGAAATTAAAATAGATCTTTATTTTACTCCGTAAGTCATAGCGCGCATGATATCTTGAGAACGTATGCATGGATTGTTATGAAATTTGAGTAAGATAATAAGCGCATAAGTGTGTTTAAAATGATCTATATTTAAATATTTACAATGATAAGATTTAATAGTTATGACTATTTGTATTCATTAAAAAATGTAAAATTTTGATTTTTTTTTACATGGTTAATGAAACAATTTTGACCTAAGAACAGGTCATTTTAAAAATACATATGTGCTTATTATCTAACTCAAATTTCATAACAATCCAGTCATACGTTCTCAAGATATCATGCGCGCAATGACTTACGGAGTAGAAAAAAGATCTATTTTAATTTCAACAATGCTCAAAATCTGTAAAATATTAGTCAAATATAAAAATCTCAGGGACCCTCTTCTGTATTCCTTGCATTCTCTTGCAGTACCAGAAATATTTCCTGCATCGAAAAAGCCTATAAATGAATACCTTAAGTCGACAATAAATGCAGAACGAGAAAAAAAGTGACACAGGGTGTAGGTATCCTGTTTAAAGCGGAACTAACATCATAAACGAGGTATAAACTTGCCATTCCGTTTTGTAGTACGTGAAAACGCTGTTGTTCGGGAAGAATTTAGTTGTTTGGAATGTTTGTAATTAAATGAAAAAATAAACTGCTGACACACAAGCCCAGGTAACAGTACATTACGGCTATGTATATTATTATAGAAATGTAGTGAATTTTAAATATCGGCACTAATAATTTTATAAATATGAACGCTATATTATTATGCTTATTCTGTCCATCGTTAATAATTTGTGTAGTAGTATGCATTAGGGTGGCCCTTAGCAATGGGCAATTTTCTGAAAGTAAAAATTTTCCTGCTCCCACCTACAAAAAAGAGGGCTGTGCAAAATTTTAGCTCAATCGGACAGCCTTAAGGCGACCCTCAGATGCCTTGAAGTTGTAACATTGCATACTCAACGAGTAATTCCGTTCCGGTATATTCCTCCCTATCTTGACAATTTTTTTCTTGTAACAGAAGTTCATGTAGACACATCCAAGCAACCCATCCCAGCTGTTGTTTAAAAACGTTCTAACTGATAATTACCAAAATTTAATTTGAAAAATTCCAAAAATATCGTCAAAAAGTTAGAAAATATTAAGATTTTTTAATAAAGCTCACAACCGCTATAAGAGAAACACATTTTTATTTCCAACAACAATTGCTATAGCATCAAAATCATAATATGAACAGTGTCCACACTGAATAATGTTAACACTTTTTTGTGTTCGATGAAAACTAGAGACTGAACATTATTTTTTCCGAAGAGAGGTTTTAGTAGCAGTTGATATTTCTTACGGTTTTCACTAACAATCTGTAAAACAAATTGTTTCTCAGTTTCATTTTTTGTGAGAATGTTATTGTAATCCTGAATGAGTTTGACACCTCTTTCTGCCACATCATTCACAACAGCCGTCTTCTCAAGTTTTTCAAGTCCACTTTTGTAACTAGGATCGTCCTGCCTTGTTGAAGGATCTTTGTTGAGGAATTCAGTGCTGATAGAAAATTTTGTGAAGAATTTTTTTGTATTAGAAGTTACAAAAGACGAAAACTCAATATTTGAAAAGGAAGAAAAATCCCTTTGGTTCATAATATACCTTTTCGGTTTATTTTCTTATTCCCGATCTTTCACCTTTATCTTCTTCCAGCATAACTTGAGCCATATTTGACTTAATATCTATCGGAACATTGTCATCAAACATCAACAGAGCCACAGTTTCGGGAGCTAAGTACCACAGATGGTTGGAAAGTTTTTTAGATGCAGCTTGACTGATTTCTGGATCAATATCCTGATAGTTTATCAGTTGACGCATGAATAGAAAATAATGATAAGGTGCTTTTATTGTTTTGGATGACATACACCAGGCCCGAACATACACTTGAGCAAGAAAAATACATATTCTTCTTATAGAACTCTTATCCCCATGGGTTAATTGAAATTGATCTTGAAACATGTATATTTTAAATGCATAACTTGCTTTTGACATCCACCAAGTATGACTTACAGCTTCTGGCATAAGAAACGATATCTCATTCTTCGGAATACCACCAAGAAAGATCATTGTAACTCCAAAAATTCTCGGTAATCATCTCGCTGTTGTTTCTGCGTAAAATGGTTATATTCAAGAAATCTGGCAGTTTCCATTGCAGTGCATTTCAGTGCTCGTTCTTCCTTGTGTTTTAATTTTTGATCTACACCAACCATAGAACCCGGCCTTCCTTTTTGGCACTGAAGCACTAAGATTTTTTTTTTTTCAAATTTCATCTTTACCAAAGCGTCTGAATGTCCTATGTAAAATAGATCGTCCATGGTTTCCACAAAAAGTTCTATTTTTTTTCCTTGCCTCAGCTATAGTTAAATTTTTCTGTAAATCTTTCCATTCATCATAGAGTTTGAGTAACTTGTCAATACAATGGTCAGATTTTCTAGTAGGAATTTGAGCTTTCTGCCAAAAAATTGAAACCTCTTGAATCACCAGTGTTGCACTTTCTTTCGTTGTAAGATTTACCACTCTTACATTGTAGAAAAAAAACACTTGGCGATTCGAGGGTAGTTTGGCTCCCACTATTTGATTGGAAATGTAGCCAACAAGAGTGTCAAAAAATCTTTTCTTAAACTTAGTGATGAACTAGCTGAAGACAATGATGCCATTTTGCGCTTCTAGAAAAATCACGTTAAAGCTATACAAACAGTTTTGAAAGAAAAGGAAATGTCAAATCAGTCATCAACGGCATGATATTTGGCCACAAAATTTTATGCAAAGGACATAACATTATAAAAATAGAGAGGTTATAAGCATGGTTTTCTAACATTGCCAGGGCTACAAAGACAACACGGAAACATTTATATCATAATGCCACAACAAAATAAACAAGCATATAGACGTTTTTACAAAGAAAATTATTTTTATTTACAAACATGGATGACAACGAGCACCTATGTTGAGTGCAGGTGTTTCCCTACAACATCTACACCATACAGTTATTTATGGTAACTTAACCTTTTAAATACTCTGAATAAGCCTGAACAGTTTTTTTTAGTTAAGAGAAAATTATATGTGAGTTAAAAGTATTTTACCTGAAAAAATGACTTTTCGGGAAAAAATTTCAAAATTTCATGGTCGATGTGGGTCGTTTTGCAGTTGTCTAATTGAGCAAAATAATTGCATACATTGTTTTTTTTGTTAATTGGAACAAAATTGGGGGGGTGGGAGCTAATTTTTTAGAAAGTTGAAAAATAAGGGCCACTCTAGTATGCATATAGTAACATTTTTATGTATTTATATTCTTGATACTTTTATTTATCTATGCATAATTATTCGTATTTGTGCAATAAAGGTTTCTAATTGTACGAGTTTGAAAAAAAAAAGGTGATCGCATAAAAAGGATTTAGTTACATACCATTACATAAACATAACTACATAAACGAAAAATGGATTTATCTTATGCACATTAAACTTTAAATAAAATTTTGACATGCATTAATATATAACGATAAATATGGAGTCAAAAGATAATCTTTAAACATATATTAATGTTCTTACTGCTGTATAAAAATATGACTCAATCAATAATAAATTCTAAGCGATAAATAAGAATTATTGAGTACATAAAAGTGTTTCATTGACTTATTATCGAAAATCTATTTGTTTTTTCATCACTTACTTTCATACAGATATACTAAATATGTTCCAAGATTCAAAATTACAGGTTTGCATATTGAATTTTTTATAACGTGCGTATCCTTTGTTTCAAATCCTTTGGAATAATGTATTTGTTATTTTTCAGGAACTAAATAAAAACCTTAATGATATGCTATAAAAAATTAATGTCGAAATATTATTCGATGTGTACATATTTTAAAGTACATATTTCATATTTATAACTTATAACTAAGTGTACTTTTGTTTAAAGTGGAACAAGCAGTATCTGTTTAAAAATTACAGTCACATGCTATCAGAAAAACGAGTTTATCTATATTTTTGACTTTTTGTTCATTTTTACATCCAAAATTTCTATGTCAATAATTTTCATAAGTATATTAAAAAACATAAATAGTAACTGTTTTATTCAAAAATTGCCTTATGTAAACCGCAGTCGACGAGAGAGACATTCCGCGGTACTCCACGGATTTCAGGAACATTCAACCTATTTTGATCAAATGGCAGCTCACCAATTCGTGAAAAACAGCTACAGGGTGTCCAGTGAATAAGACCCTGATTTCAAAATTAAATATCTCAAAAACAAAGATCAATAGAATTATGCGGTAAACGGTTTCTTTATTAGCTAAGCTGTAAAAATGTTATACAGAAGTTTCGGAAATTTAGTTTTAAAAACCGTCAACAGATGGCGCTGTAATCGCAATGCCTATAAATTGTGCTTCGAAGTCCAGAGCGATCAGTTGGACCGTTGAATCGTGAAGGAGGATAGCGTAGAGGTTAAAATCATGTATTTCATTGAATAACGTGTTTTTCTCGTACTGGAGTATTACAGATTACAACGCACTCCTACGGCAACAAGACGTAGCTTTCAAAAAGGATTTAATGTTCCGAAAAGATCCGATGCAAAAGTCATTCGCAAGCTCTTTGCCAAATTCGAACGAACGGCAGCGTGGATGATAATCCAGTGAGAAATGTTAGACTCAGTCGGAGATGTAGTCACTCCTGGAAATGTCGCCAAAGTTTCTGGAATTGTTCAGCGTATTCCAAGGAAGAGTGTGAAAAGAATCGCATCAGAGACTGGTTTAAAGCCCGATCCGACTACTTTGTGTAACTACTTTCTGTTGGGCGTATTTGAAAGACACTGTCCAGTGTCCATCCCACTACGCTGGATGAGCTTGAATAGTCAATTTGTGTGGCATGCGATTCCATTTCCGTTGAGACATTGCAGGATGTGATGTCAAATTTCATTATTCGCTTACGCCACTTCATTGTTTTGAACGGTGAACATTTTGAAAAGACTGTGTTCTGATTGAAAAGAATGCTTGACTTTTTTTTTGTTTTAGATTGCTCGCAGAGAACGAGTTTTTCGGCGTACAGCGCCATCTGTTAACGGATTTTGTAACGAAATTTCGGAACCTCTGTATAACATTTTTACAGCTTAGCTAATAAAGAAACCGTTTACCGCATATTTCTATTGATCTTTGTTTTTGAGATATTTAATTTTGAAATCAGGGTCTTATTCGCTGGACACCCTGTATCTTGGTCATGTGGCAATCAAGAGGGTATTGCATTGCGACCTGTAACTTTTACTCGCTGCAATGTACAATTTATTGGATGTTTAACTCTGTTCTTGGATGTAAAAGAAACAGTGTCTTTTTTCGTATTTTGAGAAAAAAAACATACCTAATATTTTTATTTTTAATAAAATATTTCAATTATTACTAAATATATAATTATCTTGTGGAATAAATAATAGGGGACATTTGCATTTCCTTCTTTTATGCTTGTGATTATTGTTAAGTAAGCATAACTGCATAATTTTAGCTGTTGGACAGAGAAAAATGAATAATGAATCATTAAAGAACGGTGATTATTAAGAAATATAAAATGGAAATTCAAGATTTTCTTTTCTATTATACCCATGACAACCAGTGTTGCCAGTGAGATAGAAAATTTTTCCTCTACTGTTATTTAATATGTCATTAAATAAGGCGAATTTTATTTTTTCAAAAAACTTGTGGCAATCAAGAAAACTGAATTTTAAAAAAAAAGTAGCCCACTGGCAACTCTGATGACAACTGTGAAGTAATTAGTGAGTGTTAACCCTTTTTACACCCTTTTATTTAATTTAACTTGGTATTTGTATGTAAAGATGAATTTGGTAATAGATGTTTCTCACACATCTGGATATGTTACAATTATACAAGTTATGTACCCTTTTTTCTGATGACAATAAATCATTGTTATATTTTTAGAACTTAATTAGAAATTAATAACATAATTTTAAGGCATTTTTCAGCTAGTGAGCTGCAATCGATCAATCACCAAATATTCTTTAGTGTTAGAAATATATACGAGTGACGAAACAATGGAGTTCATTATACGCCGCTGAATAGTTGTGAAATTGCAAATGAAAAAATTTAAGCACTAAACAGTAGAAAATATTAAAAAAAAATAAAGAGTAATATATTTTTTTAAAATACGCTTTTATCAATAATTTGTTTAATAATAAAATATGATTATACATTTTAAAACATTAAAAAAATACAGGCTAAATAAATTAAATACTGTTATTATTATTATTATTATTATTTCCTGTTGCCATATGTTAAAAAGAAAACCAAAGCAAAAAATATATTTTTTAATTAGTTCACTGGTTTGCTCTTTCTACCAAGTGTAAATCAAAGCGGTGAATTTTCCATAATTCGGACTCATGCCACACTAACGTAATGCGACTAATTTTTTTTTAACAATATAAATTGCAATCATAAAATTAGATGCGATTTTAAAGTAAACATTGAATGCTTAGGTAAGATTCTTAAAACAAATATTTTTACTTTTATACTTATACAAAACATGAAAAACAGTATATATCAACAAAAGCGTAGATTAAAAATATAAATTGAAATTCTGAATAAGCACATATTGTTTTATTGGAGTCTCTAAACATTCAATATAATAATATGGATATTTTGAAATGCATTATTGCAAGTAAAACATGCTATATTGATAGAATATTAAACGTATCTACATTTATGTGTATTGCTGGATGTCGGAGCAGCTTTCTTTTTCTACCCCAACAGCTTTCTTTTTTCAACATGCTTTTTTACATCAATACTTGGCATACATTATTTGTTGTGGAAATAGCTTTTTAAATGGAACATCAGGAAATAATAATAAGAAAATAAAACGTAAAATTCATGTCGAGTTTTACAGTGTAAATCTGTCAAAAGTTCATAATAGTATAAATATGCGAGATGCCTTAAAATGGGCTCAGCATTTTTTTAAATATTCAATAAAAAGGAAACGGTCACTGCTATTGAAATTATGTTTTCAAGAAATTAATGCATGCAATCTAACTTTTTTCTACTGCACTATTTTGGTTTAGTTCAGAATATCAAATAAAAATCGCGCTGCACTCTCTCGAACAGTAATACTGATAATTATAATCTTCCAATTATAAAAATCAAAACATATTTTTGATGTTTGATCAACTAAACAAAATGTAGTTTAAAAGCTGGGTATATTTTTTATTCATTTTTGTATGTTAGTTTGAAAATTATAACACAGCACCATCTATTGGTGATATTTGGGACTAAACCAAGGAATTGTATTACAAAAAAATCTCGTTTCACATTTCACACATTACTCTCTTCTATGAATAACTACAATAACTGTCACTTTTCACACTTTAAACTTTAAAAATCCGTGTTCATTTCCTGTAAATAGTCAAATTTAAAAGAAACAACTTTCAGATTATTCTCATGGAATTTTTAAAAATATGTTCATAAAACTTTTAACTTCGTTCAGGATAAAAAAAATCATAAAATAGTTTTGAGTCTTAAATTGGTTGGTTGATTTTATGACGGCCGATTATCTACACGAGGGATAGAGGCCCTAGTTGGGAGTGCCCTCCGTGGGGGGTTTCAGGGGGATCCTAACTCCTAATTACGGCAAGTTTCGAAGTGAGCCACGGAAAACTAAGAACGGTTAGGTCGACGAGCGCGACAGGGGTTTGAACCCAGCACCTCCCGTCTACCAGTTTTGTAAGCAGAACATCTTACTCACTGGTGGGGTAGTCTTAAATTAGAAAATTACGCATTTTAATAAATGAAATTGTATGTAAGGTAAATACAAAAAGATTATTATAAAATTTAATAAAACATAAGAAATAATACAGATAACAGATGTGTATAAGTGATAAAAAAGAAAGTAAAAAGAAGACTGTTACGTGGAATGAAAATGCAAACTCTTTATTATTTCTAAACTACGCATCTATAAGAAAAAAAAACGTAAACTACTAAGTAAAAGTCGTTTCTAGAGCAATAAAATATTATTCGTTGAGGTTATATTTCTGATCCAATAGATTTATACCACCCTTTTATGAAAAGGCATTTTGAAAAGAGCTATTTCTCAAATTCCAGATGAGGTATAATGTCTTTACTTGCTTTAAAAATTGAAATCGTCTAAGATAGATATCGGGTTAGATTTTAGATTTTATGAGGTATTTTTTCTTTGTTTATCATGTTTTGAAGTTGTGTCTGATTTCTTTGTATCAAATTCATAATGGATGTAAAAATATTCTATATATTGATACAGCATAATTAAAGTGTCCGGACACTTTGAACTTTAGATATTTTTTCTAATATCTGGATAAATATTTGACAAAGTGTTTTTTTTCAAGGGTGGGATGAGCACATTTATCCTCATATGTTTCAATGAATATTGAGCCCCAAATTCAATTAGGGGACCAACAATAAATTGAAAAAATAACATTTGAGATTACTGTGTATCATAAAAAGCTCAAAATGATCTCTAGCTGTAATCATTGATTATATAGACTTTTACAACGTTTATATGCAGTTGCGTGAAAATATCACGCATTCTCATGAAGACTGTAGTATTTATAACGTATTTTAAATATCTTCATATTTTTTGCCCTTATTTGGTTATCAAATACATAGAAAAAATTATATGAAAAGGCCAGTTAAAAGTAGTAAAAATTCAGAAATACAGGGTGTCCACGTATAACCTGACCGACCTTTATTTTCGCAACCGTTGGTCCTAGATGCATCCTTCCAATTACAAAAATGGTTTAAATAAGGTAAAGAATTATTTTAAAATCGATTTGGGTGAAGAAAAACATTTATAAAAAAAATACGAAATTTAAATTTTTATACGGCTCCCCGGTTCTATAAGTGACATTTAGTAAAAATTTACTGTGACACTAACAAGTAAGACAAAAAAAGTCCCATTAATCTAACATTACAATTGACCGAGTAATAGCTGTTTAAAGTTGGAGTAAATTTTCTTCTGCGAAATAGGGGTCGCACCACCAGTGGCTGAGAGGTTGTGCTCTCGAAGCTGGTAGACGGGAGGTGCTGGGTTCGATCCCAATCGCGCCCGTCGGCCTAATCGTTCGGAGTTTTCGTGGTTTTCTTCGAGCCGTGGATTTATCCATGCGTAAATACGGATTAGGTTCCCTTAGAAAGACTCCCACGAAGGGCACTCCCCCCGGGCCTATATCCCTAGTGTAGATAATTGGCCGTCAATAATCAACCCAACCCAACCCGAAATAGGGGTCATTCACAAATGTAGTAGAAATCGTCAGATATATCAAAAAAATAGTTGAGAGCAAAATTAACATTGCAATCTAATGTGAAATCTATAAAATCACTCTGACATATTAATTCAAAATATACAATTTGTACTGAACATATAAGAGGATAAAAATAACAGAATTTTTGTTAAATAAAAGCTGAAAAACAACAGCCTCAATTCTTTACAAAATGATGCAGATTTTAAAATGCTGTTAGATTACACTGTCTTCCAAATTTTGGGTTGTGCCATGGTTTTTAGCTTCTGAAAATTGATTCTTATGTATTTTTAGCGCTGAATCCGAGAATGACCTTCATTTTAAACCATCACGACAGGATTTTTCTCAAACCAAAAATTTCAAATTTAAAAAGCTCAAAGTTAAAATCGATCCCCCCTCCCCTCCCAACCTCATCGGACTCCTGAGCTATTTAGTTGTAAGAAACCCAGCATAACTATTGAATTAAATAAAATGAAACTGAATAAAAAAGTCTTACATCTATTTTATAGTATCAGCTTTTTCGCTATTTTTTAACCTTGAAATTTACGATTTGCGAAAAATCTTGACATGATAGTTAAAAGTAAAGATAATTTTTTTATTCAGCGTTAAAAAATACATAAAACGTAATTATAAAAGTTAAAAAACACAACCCTCGACGGTTTATGTTATCTAATCTAAAACATTTTTTTAAACTTGCTGACGGTAATCTATCCGAATTTTTTTGTGTTATCCTCTAATATGAGTATTATTAAGATGGTAAACGTCGAAAATCATAATAACATTACATTGTCATCGGATTTAAGTCAGTATGTAAAATTTAACTTCGATCGGACATTTGAAAGTGAGTTAAAGTTCGAGTACAAATTTTAAACTGGAAAGACGATCGTTGCAAGTTAAATACAACCTTATGAAAATAACATAATTTTTGTTAAAAGAAATCATAGCCTCAAATCCTTACAAAATAAAACATATGACAAAATACAATTATTTTAACTAATCTGAAACTTAACTAATAAAATTTATATCAATCGTAATAGTTGTACGATTTCTTTCAAAGCGCTGATACCTTGAAATAAGTTTAAGTACTTTATATACTACCCCTGAAAGCACGGCCGGAATGATCTGTTTTGAGATTCAAAAAAGTGGTATAAGTCATACATTTCAAAGTTTCATAATTAGGTCAATTTTAATGTCAGATGAGTGGGACTTTTTTTATCTTACTTGTTAGTGTCACAGTAAATTTTTACTAAATATCATTTATAGGACCGGGGGACTGTTTAAAAATTTAAATTTCGTAATTTTTTAATAAATGTTTTTCTTGACCCAAATCGCTTTAAAAATAATTCTTCACCTTATTTAAACCATTTTTGTAATTGGAAGTATGCATCTAGGACCAACGGTTGCGAAAATAAAGGGCGGTCAGGTTATACGTGGACACCCTGTATATTGCGATAATATTAGCTGCATTTCAATTATTTTTTTAAAGTACGTTATTGATAAGATTTTGTTTTTTCACAAACTGCAACTTATATATCATGAAATATTATAATTAATCAAGTAAAATTTTAATACAGTATTCTTTGTATATTTATTTGTAAGTATGTATATTTCAAGCAATACTAACTTTCATGTTATTATTGTGATTTCTGACAAAAACGACAATTTGTGAAAAATGCTTTATCGTTCAGTCATGTTTAAAATGCAACTGAAATATAGCGCACTGCATCACTGATTTCTTTTGGAATTTTCACCATATTTTACTGGCTTTTTTATATTAGTTCTTATTAATTTATTGATAAATTTATTGCTATGTTGCAATGTTGAATTTACAATTCTCTCATAGAATAAATATATCATACGTAATGTAAAACAATTTTTTAGAAAAAAAAAACAATCTATACGTGAGATTTGCTCCCGGCTAACATAAAAGTAACTAAAATAAATGTAGTCTAACTTTAGTTTCTCTCTGCTACAACAAATTTTTCTTTGTTGAGTAGTTATCTATCAGGCTGATAAGACGTTTATAAGAGTTGGAAGTTAGGCTTTCTTTTTTATTCAGAAATTCCGGATTCATACAAGAAATATCGATTCAGCATTAATCAAAATCATTCAGCAGAAATATCGATTTGGAAATGGATTTAGCAAAGTAATAATGTATATGAGGACATGAGTTTAAAAACTTGCCTTATCAAAATAAATAAATAAATTAAAATAAATTAAAAAAATAAATTTAAAAAAATAAATCTGTTTTCCATATCAATATCTTCTAATAGTAAATCTGCACTGAAAAAAAAACCACTGCAATCCGCAAAAACAAATAGTTTTAGCATGTATTTCCAGCATTGTAAAGTAAAATCCAATGGGTGCAGTTAGGGGTTTTTCGCTTTTTTGCCAAAATTTGATCTTCTGGATAAGGCGAGTTTTGAAAATCACATTCACATATACAAAATTGAAAAAAAAAAAGAATTTACACAACTTACAATACTAAGGGACACGTATGTCGTTTATATCTATGTTGTCGCAGCTATGATTGCATATGTTCAATGTTAAAGTGTCAATTATAAATTAGATATGGCATTAAATTCTGTGTAGCATCGAAGAGGATTTCTGCGATAATCATACAGCGATAGACAGCAGTTCAGGAATAGCTAACGCTCTTTATAGTTAGTTAATTGTTTGTTAGTGTGAAATGTAACTTTTCTCGAAATAAAATATTTCGTTTTTACAAATTACCATCCCTCTTTGGGCATTTTCTATAAAACAAAATACATTCTATTGTGTTATTTTCGATTTATTAAATTTTTACGTTTTCTGTTACGTTTGGATCAGCCGGTATTTTTCTGCATATGTAATCTTCTAATCGGAAAAAGAACAATCAATTTAAAAAAATACGTATTTGTTTAGAACGGAAAATTATAAGCACTGATTATAAAACCAACAGCTTAAATGCATGTGTTATAATATATTTTTATAGCTGATCAAATAATGAGAAATATTTTCAGCGCGAAAGTCCAAAATACCCTTGTGGTAACAATATTATAGCAATATTAAAGAAAGTATTATTTTTTTTCAGTGACTACAAATACCGTAATACAATAAAAACGGAGAAATAAAAAGTTCTTTTTATATAGAAATGCTTTCTTATTATGGACCTGTTTTACTATCTTTTACGAAATATTATTTTCCCTTTAAAAATAAATTAAACTTACCGAATCTCACATCGCAGGACATTAAAAAAAATCTGTAGAATATAAAGGTTCGATTTAACTTTTACGTAAAAGAAAGCTTGTGAGAGGTACTAGTTTTTTAGGTAATCAAAGTATATTATACAAAGCATTTAATGCAGAGAGGGAACTTTTTTTTATTAAATAAATAAAATAAAAATGCAAAGAAAAATAACCTTTGAATAGGATTTTCTTTTCAAATTTTCTGCAGTTTTTTTAGTAAAAGAAAGACATACTTCAATGTTCTCTAAAAAGATTGTGCAGTGGAAAAGTATACATTGTTGAATTTATTGAAAAGTAATGATTATAAGTTCAATTTTATAATATCTTTGATTTTTTACCGTATATAATAATTGCATTCGTTTAAATTTAACATAAAAAATTAATTATTAGCAAATTAAGGCTGGGAGAGAACTGGGATAGTTATGAGGAATTTCCTTCATTAAAAATCTACAAAATATAGAAATGCCAATATGATTTATTCAAGTTTTTGACACTTTTAATGAAATATTTAGAATTAGAAATACTATCAAGATGTTTTATTATGGAAGGAACCTTTTTCTTTCACAATTCAAGGACAGAAAATGGTAACATATTAACTAAAAACCAAAGCATTAAAAAACAAAAGAACAAATAAAGCAGAATAATTTGTGCCGAACACTTGGAATATATAATATTAAAACTATTAAAACCCTATGAAAATAAATGAATCTAACTGTAAAAAGTGCTTTCCAAAACTAAATTTCGTATATTGAGGAATTAGAAAAACAAGTGTTAATACATCATAATAACGATCCTAGTAGTAGAAAAAAATGGGTCAATATTATTCGTGTTGGCTGTATATTTGCTAATGGTTGTGGTGCATTATCTGCATGTTGGTCAACATTGGCAGTAAAGGTATGAAATATTTCATATTATTATTTTGCGAATATTGTATCAATATTTACACGAAATATGTCACAATTTCATTATTATAAATCGTTACAAAGTAAAACCTATATTTTTGCAACAATTGCATTTCATTGGAAATACTTCCAAAGTGAAGGGTATATTTATCCAATATTGGAATTTCAGGAAAAATATTTCCAATGAATAAACTATTGGCACAATATTGGCGCCCGATATAACTAACATAACTTGCATCGGCTTCCTACTAGCTTTGATTAAAAATTAATGACAAGGAGAGTTTTACCATAAAATATTTAACAACTAAAAAGTGTACATAAATTTAGAAAGCTATTATAACCTATATTTTGTGTCATACAAATTTTCACTCTTTACGAAATTACTAGCACGTCAATACAATATATTCCTTGCTGTATTGGATGTAATCTTCTAAGTATGACAACTAATGCATTTGAATATACAATTTGACCCTTAACCTCTTGAAATATTTTGAAATTCAATAAGTAATCAAGATATTGGCATGAGAGTGTGCCATTTGGATAAAGCATAAAATTTAGTGGACAATAACTCAATCACAATGATTTTTTTTTTTTTACTTTATGCAGTAAATATTCTTGGTGAGGTAGATGTTACTGACTTGAAATTACATGGAAAGTCATCATAGTTGGCTGGAAACACGTGCAACCTTTCAAAAAACAAGAAAAAATAAGAAACCCTATATTTTCAAATTCTCTAAAAATATATTAAAACGCAGGAAATTAGGAGTAATTTTAAAATAACAACAAGACATAGGAAATGAGAAGAATACGCGAAAAACACGTAATAAATACAATTAAGAAGGAAATTCTTCTAACTTATTTTGAAATTGTAGGACTAAATACAATTTTTGTCTTAAATATTTCTCCTACACAGATACCAAAAATCCAAACATCCTTTAAATATCATAATTTCTAGTCTATAATCTTCAATTCAAATAAACATATTTGCAGTAGACATTTTACTTAATAAAAATAAGGTAATTTTCAATGGTACATATTGGACTTTATATTATATCCAATGTAAAATGTCTTGTTAGTATATAACATTTTTTTTTACCCGAAAAACATAGACTGTAAATTATGGTAAGTCATTCCGTTAGAGTAAATGTTTCTAAAAGCCTGGTTTTTGATTTTAAAGATACTTCTGAAATGTTTTAATGTATATAATGAGACCTAAAAAAAATATATATTTTAGTTTTCAAGTTATGTAAGAGACAAAACATTTTGGATTTTCCATTAAGTAGCAAAATTGAGATAGTTCATCGGTCATTATCATATTTCAGTACTTGCAGTTTCTAAAATTGCTTTATTAATTTTTTTTTAATCGTTATTGTGTTTCCTACAGTTATTAATTATTTTGTTTCTTTTTAATTATCTAATTATATTAATGATATGTATTATGAATTATGATACTGAGGATTTAACGTATTATAGAATGGTGATGAGTGACATACAGGCTTTGAGAACAGCATTTAAATTAAGACAGAGAAGGATTCATTGCGTTAAGTTTGTGTTAAAGATGGCTTAATCTACATTCATCGGGGATTTAGAGAAATTGGATTATTGAATACAATGATGATTGTATTATACTATACAGAGTAATGACTTAAGTAATGCAACGTTTTGTGCAATAAAATAATTGTAATACATTAATGAAAGCGTTTCATATATTTCTATATTAAAAGAAAAATGTAATAAACGGAAAATGAAAAACAAGTAATGAAAAGTAAACATGTAATGTAAGTTTTGTTTAGCATCGTAATCATAAAACAGTCAATGATAAATAAATAAACAAAACATAATAATGCATCTTATTTACATAGAATAAATTGTTTCAAGACATATTTAATTTATATTATTACATAGTGAAAATGGTTGAATGTGACTTTAAAAAAAGTATTTAACTGAATTGAAATATAATTGTAAAAATATGCATTGTAATAAATGAATTGTAATAAAAGAATTGAATTAAATGAATTGTAAAAATTTATTACAAAACAGTAATTATGATTACACGTTGATATCAAAGAATTTTGATAATTATATAGTAATTAAAATATATGAATAAAATTAAGGAAGTAGTTACCACACATATTTTATGTTACTCAAATGTTGACCTTTTAGTGAATTACTAGCTATTCTATTTTCCATCTATTAATACCAGCGTTTTAAAGCTAGAATGCTCTGCATTACGATACACGGAAAAACCAAAAATATCTGTCCCGCAGTGGCGCGGACGGTAAAGCTCGGTTCTCGTAAGATCACCGAAAGCCCAGCAGCACCGACCACGGTCAATGCTTGGGAGGGTGCATCGTCTATCCTCTGCTGTGGGACCATGTGCGTTAATGGGAGCTAGTGCACGTTAAATCTGTTCGTGGCTCCAAAGGCCTCCAAGTTCTATATCAGCGTTACCTCTGGGGGTGCCAATCCAGATGCAGGTCTCTCATCTGGAATTGGTTCAAAATTAGGAGACCTGTTTAGAGTAAAGTCAGACTTCTACCCTTGGATGCTCTTGGTATCTTGTACTAACAGAAGCTGCTCCATTACCATGATTCTGGAGGTCTCTGGTTTCGTGAGGATGTGATTAGAAACAACAACAACCAAAAATATCTAGAATTCTCAAAATATATTTTCAAGATTTGGTTACATTTTAATTCGCAATGATATACATAATTGATTGTCTCATGCTATACGATCCCTTAAAAATATTGTTGTCTAATGCTTATTATAATTACGTACAATAACATATCATAATTTATTTTAAAATATTCAATGAAAATACTAATGAAACAAATTATTAGTAAGTATTTAAAACACTTATTTTAATATAATGTTTTAAGATGATTTTTCCTATATAAAACCATTCCTATCATGTCAATGCTCTTATTTTTCAAAAGCACTACACAAAATAGTATACTAAAAGGACTTTTTCACTCTGTATATATATTCACATATTTAAAGTAAGGTATCTTTCATGATTGAAGTAGTTTTATACAAGTACTTTTGACTCAGCAACCATCTTTAGCTTGGCAGTAAAAGAACCCATGTTTAAAATTTTGATCTATGTCAACCAATCTCTTCACAACAGTTATTGATACATAAGTAAGATTCCAATAGGCCAGTGCGAGGCTTTCACACGTGAACTTTTGTGATTATTTGCTGAAACGTTCTTTCTTTAGTTTTTAATTAGTACTATATTTAATTAAACAACGTGTTTTAAAGAAATATGAGTGTACTGTGCCAAAAGCCTTTTCATCGGTCATTTTACAATTACAAGGCATGTTACAAATTAGTGGAAGCTGAAATCAGTGCTATATTTTTAAACAATAACAATAAAGTTGAAGTATCTTAAACAAAGTAAATATGAATGCAATGTTGAAACCAAAAGGCATTAGAAAGTAAAATCACCAGTCTATTTTTCTAAGTTGTTTTATACAAGAGCTTTTGACTCAACAATCTTTATCGTGGTAGAAAAAGAATCATTCTTCAAAATTACCATTTTTTGTCTATTTTTTCCAATATTTTTCGTATGATACCACATTCATCGTGATGCTTTTTGTGGTGTGCATAGGAGACAGGATTTTCACATCAGAAATACTGTGATCTCTCACTTATATGCGATATACGGTAATTCTGCTTCAGCATCAGTTTCTTTATAAATTAATTTTTAACTTATTGTATCGCATAATTTATAATTCGAATTTTACTGTTTTAAAATAGCGGTACGAAAAAAGTATTTACTGAACATCGCGTATAAGTGAGAGGTCACTGTAATATATATCCTACTAAAGAATCCCTTTAATCATTTCAAGGGCAAAGTGTTTATATTTCTAAAAATGTTGAAATGATTGAATGACACTTGGATTTACAGAAAAAAACAATATTTCAAAATAATTGAAAGTTTTTTTTTTTTTTTTTTTTTTTTTTTTTTTTATTATTACTTACAGTACTAAAACCAAATTTTATTCCAAAATCTGATACTATTGTGGCCTTTAGGAATTAAAATTAAGTGTTATACATAATATCCCACCTCTCTTTAAGGTTTTACTACGACGTCAAAAGCGCTGTAATTATAAGATGGCCGATTGTTGTCATGATTAATTCAATTTTATCAAAGTGGGTGTAATAACAGCCACCATGAGGTAAATTGTTCAGTGATATTATTTCCCATTGATGGAAATTCAACGATATTCTTTCAATCCCGAAATTCACCTGCGTAGCAGTCTCCTTAGTTTTAAAATGAAATTGGAGATGGAGTTGTTTGACGTGACTCGAAATAAATTTAATTCACGCAAATACACCAACACCTGTTTTGTTATGAGACATTCTTCCAGCAATGGCTTTTTTGGTTTGTTCGGAGACTAAGTTATATTATCTAGATCTTACCACTATAAATAAGCTTTATGAATTATCCAATTGATGCTGAGATTGCTAGTCGTAAATTTAAATGTAGAAGATTTGATGAACCGTCAATAATTAATTATTACAGCAGGTCATTTTACTTGCATCTAAAACCTTCATATACAATGGAAGCAGATATAATATAATGCGGACTTGATTCACCTGAACCAGCTAAATAAGCTGGATTTGAGAGAAGCGAAATAGATGAGAAAAACTGACATATGATTCCACTTTCTCATGTCTTTCGCTATCAATCTTGCAATAATATTTTTTTTCTCAGAATAAAAATTTCCTGCTTGATTAATGACAGAAATATTGCTAGTACATAAAATGAATATTACTATTTAGATAGTGATGCTCAAATGTAAGAACCGCCAAGAGCTCTGTATGAAAGATTCTGTTAGTAAACTTTTAAAATATCACAAGGCAGAAATAAAAATATTCCATTTACTAACTATGATGTAATTATGTAACCAGAAATAATGTATAAAGTAAATAACCATTTATTACACTCAAATGAAATAAAATAATTTTCACACCACATTTTTTTTTCATAAGGTATCGTATATTTTATTTTATTTTCAGATAATATCATAGCACTTTGAATAGTCAGAAAGAATAAATAATAGCAGTATGAATGAAATATGCATAAACAGTGACTTTTTCAAAATGATAAAAATTACACATACGTTTAATTAATATAAGATGCAAACTTTCATTATAACAATAGAATTACAATGCGAAAAAAACAGTTAGTACAGTAATAATAGCAGATAGGTATAATGAATATTTATTTGTAATTTGACAAACAATATAAAAAAGGAAATATGTATTTATTTTATTCATATTAATAAACTGAATTTAGTGCTTTAAACTGTTGCCCTTTTCTGCTCATAAATTGCAAAAACCTTTTCTAAGTGTAGGAATAAAAGGGATAAATGGCATAGCTTGTTCTGATACTTGTTCTTTGTTCTGTATATTTGGCGAAACCCCCTATCATCCTTTGAAATTAAAAGGGACTTAATTTTAAAATACGAAGAATGACATTATCCTAGTTGATGGATCACAAAGTTGAAGCTCATAAATAAATTGTACATAAATATCGAATCCTTTTCCACTAGAACTGTACTGATTGCTTTGTTGTCTGCCAATGACAAACAAAACTTACTCGGAAATGACTTCTTGTACAAGGCTAGAATTTTAGATGCGAAGAACCAATACTGTCACTTCATGTAAATTCTAAAATGTTATTTAAATGTAGAAGCTTGTTTCCAATCACTAAATGAAGCTGCTGAGAGAACGATTTACTCGAACCATTTTTCGATATCTTCAAATCAGGGGGAAAAAGCTACAAGAAATATTAAACAATGCATTTATATAGAAAATCGTCCTACTGTACCCGTTCCACAAACCAAATATTTCCTACGAAGGATAAGTGCTGAAGAAAGACCTAGATGTCCTTCTAACAAGTGGGTTTATAGAATAATATGGATTACTTTATGCTTCACTTGTAATAGAAGTACCCTAGCCAAATGGAAAAGTGCGACTCTACATTGATTACTAAAACTTAATTCTACCAAAATCAGATCATTTTTCGTTGTCTAGGATAGATGATCTGTTTCATGAAATAAGATACACCCTTTTATGTCAACAAGTGATTTGAAATCCTAGTGTCAACAAATTGAAGTAATGCTACAGTTCAAGACAAGCAGCTTTAATGCATCCTTCTGACAGCCCAAACAGCAAATAATTCTTCACCTAACTTGGACAAATGTACTAACCTGACTAATTTTCACTATGGCTACGTCACTCTTCGAGGTCAGGTCGGTCGGAAGGTCTGCTTGTCCGCTCGGCAAACCTCCGCTGAACCGTCGCATCCCGACTACTAGTGAAGCAATTTTGAATTTTATCCTATTAAATAAAAAAAAGTTGAAACTGGTGTGAAACAATAAGAACTAAAATATCTTCTTAAAACACCACGAAAACTTTAAAATGCACTAGGCCTTTCGAAAGTTCTGAGTGTTTCTTCGTCAGGCGCAAAAACACGTGCTTCCACTATGAAAGCAGCAGCAAGACATTTTAAAGTTTTTCATGGTGTTTTAAGAAGATATTTTAGTTCTTTTATCCTATTAGTTTTCTATCAATTGGTAATATTTTTCTCAATACATTGTGATATCATATGATCTTTTGCAGATTTGCTAATAATATCATTTAAGAAAATTTGTAATATAAGAAGTATTATATGAAGAAGAATTTACTACATTATAAATTTAAATATAAATTTAAATTGTAATTACTTGTAATTTTTGTTGTAAAATGATTTAACAACAACCTTTACGTACGTTTTAATTAGTTACAACTTGCATACATAAATATTTTTTACTTATAGTGGAAAATATTGCTATTTAGTTACATTTGTTGTTTGATTTAAAACGAACATTCATATATTTGAATTATGCGATTTTTACAGCTTACAATAAAGAATGTACTCACTTAACACTTGGTTCTGGCTGTGAAAATCCTATTGTTTAAAACTAATTATACTATGGTTCTATATGGAGAAACAGCGTTTATTCTGTTAATATGTGAATATTTATTTTAGTAAATTTGTCTTTGACATTAACGAGAGAAATTACTAGTGTTTGTAGAGACGATTTTCTGTCAAAGGTCATACTTCGGCCTGATAGCCCCTATTTGATAGTTTCTCAAAGTTCTCATACACTGGCCTCCAAAAGTTAAGGTACAACCAGTTTTTTGAAGCTCACCATTAAAAGAATGAAAATAAATGTAAAGAATATGGTTTATATAAATCATTAAAAGTAACTTCAATAAAACCTTATGAAAAAATTATATCCATCTCAATTATTTTAATGTATTCGATACTTATATGTTTGTCAGGAGGAACAGCGAATATTCCATTTTGAGAATTTGTGTGAAATTTTTTATGATGTATGATCTTGAATTGTTGGTACTAAAATAATATTGTCCATATCTAAGAGATGCGTTTACTTGATTCGTTAAGATGGCGGGCAATCTGATGGATGGAAATGAGGTTATCACAAGCTGGTGCTGCGAGATGTCTTAATGTGTTTCGTAGTGTGGTCTAAAGGCTCTGAGATCAATTTGAATCCAAAAATTCAGTATCAAGAAGACTTGTTCCAGACCGCTCATGGGTTACAATCCCTGTACAAGATCAATTTTCAGCTCTTTTGGCCCGAAGGATAAGTATCACTACTATGGCTCAGCTCATTTCAGATCATCGTAAAGAAACAGGGATGACGATACCTGCGATTACGATGCATAGACGTCTTCACAATTAAGGACTCTATGCAAGACAACCCGTTGTGTGTGGCCCTCTTAATGGATAATACATAAGTGCCCGTTTACGTTGGCCAAGAGAGCATGTTACCAGGAACACACAGCAATGGGTTTCCGTACTATTCACAGATGAGTCCCGATTTGATTTGGGGAGTGATTCAGTTCGTGTGCTGATCTGAAAATCACAAGGCATCAGATTCTATCTATGTAACATTGTTGAAAGACACAGTTATAGAGGAAGAGGAATCATGCTTTGGGCTGGAATCTCTCTTCTTGTTACAGTAACTTCCATATGTGCCATGGAGGAATTCTGACTGCTAAGAAATATCGGGACGAGATCCTTGTTCCGTTTGTCACATCATATGGTGGTGCTATTTGTGATGAATTAATCTCATGTTTGATAATACCCTATGGAATTGATTTAAGTCGATTTAATTGCTAGAGTCAGTGATGTATATCTAGAGGATCAATGCTTGGAGTAAATGGAATGACCAGCACAATTGTAGGACCTTGATCCTATAGTGCATCTCAGGAACAATCTTAATAGACAGGTGGATGCCGTAAGTCCTCCTCTAAAGTCATTAAATGATCTGGAATAAGCATTGCTCCATGTATGGAAATTGTTTCCCTTCTCAAATTCCGACAATTTAATTGACAGTATGGAATGTCGATGCCACAAATTCATTACAAGTAGGGCCAGACACATGCCTTATTAAAATCCGTTTACTTTATTTTTTTCACAAAAAACTGCTATTTATTTTTTTATCAAACAGTGGAATTTTGCAATAAAATTATTTTTTTATTTGTAAATCATGCTTAAAGTTAAAATTAAGTAAAATTCGATAAATAACTTTTAGATTACAAATCTTCTAAATTTCATGTTTTTATCTTCAGTTGTTTTCAAATTAGACACAACAAAATGGTTGTGCCTTAACTTTTGGAGGCCAGTGTACTTCGAATAATATTGCCGCCATATAAAACATTTCTTCTTTCGTAAGAAACTATCATGTAACCGATCTTAGTTCCTTCGTAACCAAATAATCAGAGTCCCATATTTAAATACGTGGCAGTGGTAAACAATAAATTACAATAGTAAACAGAATAAATGTATTGGATGTACTTTTTAACAATTATGTCAAGATCGCATGACAAATGTTATATCAAGTAATCCACTTATTGACACAAAAAGACGAAATCCACCCCAAAATAGTAACCTGCACGCTGAGGAAAGGTCATACATGTTACGGGGAGTACTGTAACAAGTCAATTGAAGCTCAGTGTTTAAACTTTATCAAACAGTCTTAATTTTTTGGACTACCGAGTTGCAACAGCCGAGTTCAACAGTGTTACATAGATTAATACTGTTGTCTATTTTTTTCACATGTTGATACGTAACGATTTTCTTTTATTAAACGATTTATTTTTTTAATGCCGAAGAGAAAATGCGTTCCTTTAAAAATGTTTATTGTCCTTTTTGATAATGGTGTAAAACAAGTAATTTTGAATATAGTAGATGGTATTTTTATAGTATGCAGAGTGGTTTGAGTAATAAATCATTCGAGTATTTCCATTAAGATTCTTTCGTTTCGAGAACGAAGGATTATAGAGCATCACTTCTACTTCGGAAATTTTATTTAAATGGGAAATAAAATGAACTAATTGATAAGTAAATTTGTGCTAAAATATCATTATACTATTCGTTGTCTCCATTGTACCATATGCATAAAATATCGTGGGGCTTATACATACTTTCTTTTCTTTTTTCTAATCGAATAGCTTTTATAATTTTTTAAAAAGTATTATGGTGTTTCTATAGTTATTAAGTTATTTTAATCTCATTGCTCATAGTATCAGAAGAGCAAAAGCTATTATAACGTATGATAGTGAAGTTTTATATGCTTGAGAATGACAATGGATATTTTATAGAGTTTGAAAATTAAGAGCGGCGCCGTATAAACACGATAATTATATGTTAAAGAGATCAAACCATATTCATCAATCATTTTAGAGGAATTAAATTATTTAATACAATATAAGAACTTTACATAGGCTGCGATGACTGATTTATATATTGTAAAATTCATACAATTTATAGTTATTACATAAAATTAATACTGTCGGTTTTTTCCGTTTTTAAAGGCACGCATATTTTAAGACACATAGTTTCTCAGCTGTTAAAGCCTGTTTACATTTATTTTAAGTGATTTTTGTTTAATTTCTGAATTTTAAGCTTGTTTTATTAAAAATTTCGATTAAAATATTACGGAGTTTAATATAGCTTCTAATTAAATCTAAGTTAATTATTTATCTAACCGGATAAATTATAATTGTTTTGCTTTTGATAGAGATCTTAGACAATTACCCTGAGTAATTTATAGAATTTTAGAGTGCCTACTAATCATTTTAGAGGACTATTAACTGGATTTAACGTACGCACTTTACGTATACTGTGATAAATACATTATGTATTATAATGTCCATATAGCTTGCTCATATAAGATAGATAAAGCGTGTTCAAATGAAAATGATTCGAAGCGTCGCATGCAAACAGTTTTCAATGTATTTTCGTGAAACAAACTCGATAGTGAAGGTGTATGAACCACGCGTGCGCATGCCTAAACAGATTTGTGATAACTTGATTCGTAAGGATGTGGCATTCAGTTAAAAATGGCTGGTGTGGATGCACCTGCGTCCAAAACGGATTAGTGGGCTGTAATTAAGTTTTTAACACTGGAAGGGTGTAAGCCGGTGTATATTCATCGTAGAATGCTGGCTGCGCCGCAAAGGCTTGTGCCGAGGCACTGGCCCCTAAAATGTGGAAACTCCTGAACATCCACCGTAATGTCTAGATCTGTCGCGCTGCGACTATCACATCTTTGGATCGCTGAAGAAAAGCCTAAAGGATCAACGATTTCACTCCGACGAGGACATAAAGCTGCAGTTCTGAATTGGTTCCATGATCAACTGACATCGTTCTTCGCGGATGGAATTCGTAATCTTCCTAAGCCTGCCTAAACGCCATGGGTGATATTTTAACAAACTTTGTATGCATTTCACTCATTAAATATTGTTATTTCTATCTATGTATCTGTCTCATTTCTGTCCCTACGCTTCTCATGGATACACACCTCGAATCACTTTTATTTGAACACCTCTCATACATGTTTGAATGCTCATAAAATATTTTCACATCTTTTGGATTAGAAAATGTTCAAACTCTAAATTAGTTTAATTTAAAATTTAATTGAAGTATTGTGGTGTTTCCTTCATTTATTAAGTTTTACACATTATTCTTCTAACATGGTGAGAGATAGACATCCTTAATTCTCATCCTTGAATAAATGTGACTTTTTAAGACTCGACTATATCATATGCAGGTAGTGACAGCAAGCTTTAGCTCAAGTGACCACCAAACTGATTGACGGCCATACAGATAGTGAGTTTAAAGGTTATGCTATGCAGCGCATGATACACCAAATTAACTTCAGTAGCAAAAGATAGTCGATAGTGTCACTTGATAGTACATGCCATCACATGTCTTACGTAGGCCAGAGAATAATATAACTTGACCATTGAGGGTTAGAACCCAGAAGTATGTAGTGATGAGTCTCTGTTCCGTCTGTATAACGGTGATATTATACTTATATTATGGTGACAGACTTGCTGAATCCTTGCATCGCCATGTAGTTGTCATTATAGCCAAATGCTAGCAGCAACTTGTCACTAATCACGTGTGTCAATCTCAATGGCATTTCAGTAAATTAATATAGCTTACATATGATATTTCTGAAGCATTTTCTAGTAATCTATTATTTTAATTTGACTATACGTCGAAAACTAACCCATCAAAACATACTGACCACTGTGAATGAAAAATAATTTTAAAATTGAAAGCATGTGAGAAAGATAAAAAGAAAAAAATTAAATCGAAAGAGAAAAAAAAACTTCTACATGTTTTTATTGATGATTTATATAGTCCTTTATTGTATACTGCTTTATTAAAGTTTTTACATTTGTTTTATTTGATGATTAACACATATAATAAAATGTTTTAAAATAGATATTTTGAATTTGTTTTGATAATCAATCAGAAAATATTTTTAATAAAAAAAATAGTTAAAATAAAGAGTAACTGCAAATTTTTGACACATATAAACTTTCGTCAATTTTAAAATTAACTTAGTTTATTTTCATTGCAGTACAAAACTTTATATTTTAAAAAGAAGTTTTTTGCATAGCTCTTTATTTTAAATGTAGGGAAGATAAAGTATAGGGTCGATTTGTTTATATTTTACAGAATAATGTTTGATTAAAATTACTTTTCGTTCATCATTTATCATTCATAAATTAGGCAAATGATTAAAACATATCAAGCAAATAATTAATATGAAAATATAATTTTAAAGCATTTTAACTGGAGTCCACCTTTAGCAGGAAATAACGATCAATAAGATATGACGTTTTGTAATTTGAAAAGAAAACGTTTTGCTGTTATATAGTTAAAATTAGTTTTTTTTAGATGTTAAATTAAAGTTTAATAAAAAAAATAAGATGTTTGAACAAACAAAGTACAATTTAAAAGTTCTCAAATGAGTTATGAGTTAAGTATCAACATATTCTTAAATGATATTTTTGTTATTATTGTTAAATAACGGAGCGTAGGCATCTTCACTATTTGATTTTTTACAAACAAAAATGGGTTTGGGGATCCCAGTGCCTTCCGCTGGATACATGCGTGTGGACGTAGCCCACTTTGGTCTCGGAATGAACGAAATTTTATATTGCAATCCAGTTAAATTCAAAATTTAAACATTGTCCTTCATGTTGCTATAATAACATTTTGGCATTCTTCCAAGTTGAATTAAAACAAAGCAATAGAAAATTTTATTTGAGATTTCTTTTTGTTTCAGGAAAACGATTCCAAAAAATGCTAAAAATCACATACATTTTTGCAAAAATACAAAAAACGCAGAGAACAAGATTTAATAAATTGGACTAAAATAGCGACACTAGATTTTTTTAAGAATGTAATAAAATCGTCGCAGAACAACAACAACAACAACAAAAATTGGAAATCGTAATAAAATTCTCGAAAAATTCAATAATTGCTGTACAAATTTTAAACAAACATTATTGAAAAGAGGACAAAATTTACTTTATAAGGCTAAAATATTGAAGACAGATTTCGTTTACTAATGTGGAAAAATCACCGCAAAACTCGGAAAAACATTAAAATGGGCATAAAACTGTAATTAAAAAAGTGTATTCAAAAGATACAAAATCTGGTTTTCAGGTGCGCTAATTTCAGATGCACACGTACCTTCCTACCAAATCTTTTAGCTCTGAACGCAACGCTTTTTTCACAAAACAGAACACAAATACGTAGACAGACAGACACACACACACACCATTTATTTTTGTTATCATAAACAAGAAATATTCGTATATATACTTGCTAATGTATATATGTATATATGCAAATTAAATTTATTATCCACTCAAAGAATTGTATTCATTCAAAAATTCCATTAAATTAAATTTATTTAAAGGCTTCAATTTAATAAGGCCCAGATCGTCTAATATAGATTAAAAGAAATGTATATCAATAAATATTTTTAATTTCATGTATATTAACATATATTTCATATATACCAGTAAGTAATAGAAATATGGCAACTTAACATTAATTATAAATTTATTAATTATGCAGTTGACAGACAGGTTTATATTCAGATATTAATGTGTAAAATTCATTATGAATATGGAGCGGATAGTACAAAAAAAAAATTCTTCCGTTCTAAAATTTATTGCTTCTTAATTACGATTCAAATTTATTATAGCTAATACATCATATAATATTTTTTAAATGTTGTAACTTGAGGATTTCTTAAAATTAATTAAGCTTCGACTACATTATTAAGGCATGAAATTGCAGATTAGAGTTAATGTTTCCTGACTTAAATATCCAGTGTTGTTTACAGTAAACTTTGCTGCCTGAAGGGACATAAAACTCATTAAAATCAAACTGTATTTTGAGTCGTTATTTTCTGCATGTAATTTAGAGGTTTAATTAACTAGGACGTAAATTTTTCTCATTTATTAACATTGAGAAATAAATCCTCATGAGTGTTGATAATTTAGAAAAATAGTGCGTAAATCAAAATATATTAATCTTAAACACAATTATTCTGATTTTTAAATTAAAGTAATGGAATTTTAATAAAGATAATGGAAATTTTAAATTCATCTCTTAATACCAGAATGACTTTATAGATATTGAAAAAATAAATTATTTGTAACAAAAATTTTTATTACCTCGTTAAATAAATAATAAATAAAATAATATTTTTTTTTCATTGTGAACATAGTCTTTTTTTAACGCACCGTAATGACATGTAATTTTATTTAATACTGACTGAGACGAAATTAGAGATAATAGTAGTAAAAAACGATAGGTAAATCAAATTTAATATTAATATTTACATTATATAATATTATACATCAGTTTAAATTCTGGCGGTATTCTATTGATATTTTAGTAAATCCCAGTGGTGTTCTTACTGTTTTTATATTAGCCCTTTCAAATTTAAAATTGCTGCTTTATGAATTAAAAAAGCCCCGTATAATCATAGTATCATTTCAATCTCAACATTTCTTAAGTGTTTAATATTACATAAATTTTACCTTTAATTACAATGGTTAGATGACGGTCTTCTTTTAAAAGAATCTCAAATGCAATAAAAGTGCGTGTGACCTATATTACATTAAAAATAATATTTTATCTTGATGCAGACCCTAAAAGCATTGATACTCATTCAAGCGAATGTGAAGATTTTTTTTATTATATATATTTTTAAAAATTAAAAAAACCCTTTAACGTCTGTGAGCGTGGTGTTCATTTTGATGTTTATTCCGCCCGCTACAGTATTTTCAAACTCCAATCTCCATTATATAATTCTACAGCATATGTTACATTGCACGAAGTGTGGCTATTAAATAACCAGACAGGTGCTGCCACTGGCAAACAGCGAGCATGATACAGTTGAACCTCGAGCCCCCAATCAAACGTCAAAGTCACGTGTTGCTTTGTTTGGCTCTAGCATTTGTTCGAAGTGAACCGTGTACCAGTGACTCGTCGGAAAAAAGACAAGTGTTAAGATGAAGACAATGGTAAATCTACAGTTTCTTGTGAAACTCGAGAAAACTGTCAAAAATCCTTTTGCAATTAAAAAAATATATATAGACATGAATGTTTATCTCGCATTCAAGTGTTTGAGTGGTTTAAAAGTTTCAAAGAGGATTAAGAAACGACCCAAGACTATGCGCGCCCAGGACGATCCTGCATCTCAAAATGGACTTACACATTCAAAAATTTGGTCAGCTGAAACACGAAAATCGGCCTCTCAATGTCCGAGATGTTTCTGAGTTGACATTATTCAACATAGAAAGTGTTGGTTAGATTTTGCATAAACATTCAACATGAAGAATCCTGGATCCTTCACCAGGACAATGCGCATGACCATTCCGCTTAGTCTGAGAAGGCGTTTTGGGCAGAGCACACCATCCCCGTGTTGGTTGATCCATCGTACTCACCCGACGTAAACCATTGACTTCTGTTTATTTCCAGAGGTCAAATCGGAGCTGAAGGGGATAATATTTCAGAGCATGGTAATCTTATCAAAGCAAGAGCGCCAGTGCCTCTCAACATGTTGACAAAACACCACTTCCAGCACTGCTTTGCACAGGGACAAATTCGGATCGAGCGGTTCAGGGATCGCCGAGAGGGGTATATTGAGGGCGATAAAGTTTAATTTCAGATGTAATTGGTGACAAATAAAAGTTTCATTACGTCAGTCCGGTTATTTAATAGAAACACCTGGTATATTTCTACAATTTACCGTGAAAATTTATATTTAGAAATAGTAGCATTGAAAAGGAATACCAGTGGAACATATGAATTTAGAGTTATGACAAACAAAACATAAACAGGTAATTTTTATGACTAACCAGAGAACAATAAGTACTAAAAAAATTTTGTATTTTTACCTGGACTAATATTTACATATTTATCATATCAGTTTATTTCAGACTTGCATTTGTCTAGGTATTGATAACATAATTTTGTCGCGATTTTAGTAATTAATAAATTAATATTTGCTATTGTTTGTCTCTTACACTACTTGGGCAACACTTTATTCTGTTCCTATTCATGTTTCAATTTCCAAAACATGAAAAAATGATTCAAAATTGTCTTTTTATTTTTCAGTAAATAAATCTTACTGAAATTATGAAAGTTTAAATTGACATTAATTTAAACGTATATTATTAAATATCAGAATTGCATTTTGTATTTATCAATATGCTTATTTTTTAAAATCAAATATGCGTTTCGTTCCTCTTTTTTTCTAAACCATCTTTTTAATAGCATCTAAAAGAACCTTTCACCGTTTACATCGATTTTTACTTATGTCAGAATACACTTAGTTTATTTGAAACGATCTCATGAGACATTCTTATTATTGAAACGAATGGTTAAAGCACTGGAGGAAATATAAAATAAATAGTTTCATAGAAAAGTATAAATTACACTTTAGTAGACTTTTTAGTTTCGTTTAAAATTATGTGTCCAAGTTTGTAGATTTTTTTTTTCAAGTATTATATTTTATTTAGTGCTAAGAATCATAAACTTTATACTTTAGGGATATAGAAGAGACAACATTCAAAGTATTCTAGGTTAATAAATTTTATTTATGAAAAGTCATTTGATTAGAATATCCATTGCACTGCTAAGGTGAAATTAAATGGTCACCATTTTCTCCGTATTTTGAATATTTTCGATTTCTTTATATGCGGTTGAAGAACGAAGTGTGGCATGTAAAACATACAATTTCTTCCGAATTGAAAACTGCCATTTTAGCTTCTGCCAAAATATTGAACGAATGGGTTAATTGCTTGTAATGAATACATATTCCAGAACAGATTCACTGCTCGTTTTACTAAGAAAGCAGTCACTTTGAATCTGTTTATCCTTGATTGTCCCCTATGATTCAGTACACCATTTCTTTCTCGCTTACTTGCTTTTTTCCATTTCCACCACTTGGTCACTGTCTCATAAATTTTGACTAATATATCATCCAAAATATAAACAAGAATGAAAAATCATGCGTCAAGCATAGATTATGAAACACTTTCCAACATATCCATAAAACTGTAACGAAACTTCGCCGTTTATTAAGGTGAAAGAAAATATTTGAGTACACAGTTTAGAAAGCATATTACACATACAAAATTCCAGTTTTAACAATTACCTTTCATTTTAGAAATTACCACCAACGCATTAGACGAAGTATTTTATGCAGCCCTGTGTATGTTCTATAGATTTGCATATAAACTACATAGCATGTTAAAATTTTGTTCAGTTAGAAAATTCAATTTTAGCAATTTTCGCCAATAGATGAAAATGCACTAGAATTCTATTGTACAGCTATGTATATTATATGAAGACTTTTCTACTCATCACATATTAAACTGAAGTTTAATTTAGTTAAAAACGCATAACACGACTTAAACCGCCCTTACAGCACTTACTAACCATAAACGGCAACGTAACTTGTTCTTTGCGCAGCCCTGTATATGAATTTATTTATATTTCACAATCTCTTCTATTAGTATACTAAGTATTCAGCAGGAAAATGCATAACACAATTAAAAACAATCCTTAAGCAGTATACTCCTATAATAAATAATGCGTACAAATTCCGTTCCGTAGCTGGATATATGAGCAACATAATTTATACACACCACGTACTTACATACCACAAAAATCAAATTAAACTTAAAAACGCAAACCAAATTTAAAAACGCAATTCTAGTAATTATTGCTCATAGACAGTACTGTAACCGAATTATTTTATGTGTTCCAGTTAATAAACGATAAATGCAACGAACACCAAACTTTGCAGTAAGCAACTTATAGTAAACCTTAGTAATGCAGATAAAGTTCAGTATGTTTGTAATAATGTAACATCATTAAAATACATTTAAAACGATTTTTCCCTGTGTACCATTATGTAGGAGAATTCTTTTGTATGACCCTATAAATTAATTATACATGTTTTGCACCCCATAATATTACAGAAAGCATGTTTTAGTATAAATCATTACATAAATGCATATCAATTTTATTGAGTTTAATATGTATTAACATTCTCAACATGCACTTTAAACTCTTTTTTACCATTACTGTAATGTAACGTAATACTTTTGACTGTTCCTGTCAGTAGCGATGGTGCTATTGTAAACGTCAATAACATATAAAAATTATCCGGGTATACTTACAATAGTTAGCGCAAGGCCAGACGGAGAGTCGACCAGAGGGACAGAGAAACCGTAGTCATAAACATATTCAACTATGTTGCAAAGTGTTAAAAAAGCAATGAAATAAGTATATGTAACACATTGAAATGCAGTTCTATTGTCTTATACTACAGGTCGTCCATAAATTATTGTCGGGATTTCCTTACCTCATAACTTTTGATGTAAGAACATGAATTTAAGATATTATTACATATTCGTAAAGTTCAATTCAAAAAGTGTTTTTAATAACACAAACAAAGCTACATATGCATAAAGTTGCAACTCAAAACGTTACTTATCAAATAAAGATTATGATAAAATAATAATAAGTTTTAAAGTTTTATAAAATGTATCAAATGACATTAATGAGTTATTTAGCATTTATCTAAACTCATTTTTCATAATTCATTAATAACTTTTTGAGACGTTTGATAAATTTTTAATGTTAATTATTATTTTATGTTAATCGTTATCTGATAATAACGTTTTGAGTTGCATCTTTACGAATATATAACTTTGTTTGTGTTATTAAAAAAGAACTTTTTGAGTTGTACTTTACGAAAATATAATAATATTTTTTGTCATTTTCTGAAATCAAAACTTATGGGTAAGGAAACCTCAACGGCACAGATGTCATATGGGCACCACATTGGCAGGATTGCAACAAAATGGCAATTTCATGCCTCATATGGTAACACGGTTATTTTGTTTATATTGTTCTTTATTTACATTTATTTTTTATTTTAATTCTATAAATTATTTTTATTATGTATATCAATATTTATTTACATCAAACTATCATTTATTTATTTTTATTTCCTTTTTTAAAATAATAGAAGCTATTTCATTTATTACGTTATATTATTACTTACCCATCATATGTAGTATAGGGTAAATCTTGTAATAGTTTTGAAAATCGAAAAAAAAAATTGATGGATTTACACGTTTCAGAAACTGGAGATTCCAAAAAAAAACATATTTTTAGAAAAAAAAAAAAATTGCCGTCCGTCTGTCTGTGTATCTGTGTGTGTGTGTCGGTAAACGCTCTATCTCCCGAACAAATTGAGATAGGGACTTGAAATTTGGTGTGTACTTAGTATGTAATAATGGGAAGAAGCTTATTGAATTTCAGCAACGTCGATTATCCGGAACTATTTTTTTCGGACTCTCGAAATATTCGTTCTAATAAAAGGTATCTAAAATTTTTCGAAATTGTTTATTTTAAGGAGTTAATATAAAATACAATATAAAAACAAGTTTTCGCCAATATGGTGGGGGAAAAATCGCGCCAATGTGCGTATATGACATCTGTACCACCTCAAAAATAATTCATGGACGCCCTGTATAAATACCTAATTTCATAGATATTTATTTTGATAATTATAGCAAAAATAACTCTATCAGAAAACTTAACAAAGTGTTTTTAAAGAACTAATTAAAATAAAATACTTAACAGCATTTACCTCAATCTTAAAATTTAGAAATCTTATAGATAATGCTATTTTATTTAAAGAAAATCACAAGACATTTTATTTATACAACTAAATTTAAGGCAAACTAGTTCCTTTAACTAAACATCTGAAGCAAAAATAATCAATCACGAGAGCATTTTAGTGTAATTGAACACCCTTTGTGTTTCTTGGCAAGATAAATCTGTTTGAAACTATAATAATGTATCAATCTTTTAGGATATGTGAAGCACTAGACCATTAAACATTATGTTCTTATTTTTGAGAGTGGCTTGTTTAGTTTTCAAAAGATTAGTTATTTTAAATATAAGTAAAGTTTTCCAGATAGTTGATATCGCGCTACCTTTGTTTTAATAAAAGTGAAAATTTTCTTAAGATTGTATACATCAAACGACACAATCATTTTAGGGTAAGACTGATATATCTTTAAAATCTCTTTAAAACATTTTGTATATTAATTCAACATGTAAGTTTTTCTTCGAGTGTTTTAAAGTTTATGTGTATTTTACAATTTAAGGTATCATTTAGCTGTATGAATTTAAGCATTATCTGAGTGAAATACCCATCCCATAATTTCAAAAAAGGAAAATAAATTATCTTCCAAAAAGTCCTGATACGCCACCGAGTGCATATGGCTCTTGGAAATCCTATGGATATTATTCCATTACATCCAAAGTCTGTTCACACCGTCTAAGAACGGCTGCTGCTTTTTCTTTTAGAAAAAAAAAATTCAAGTTTGTTCCGTAGATCGTTCTAATCAGGGTTGGCAAGTTTTTGACACATGGCGGTTTTTACCGGTTTTAACCATGGTTTTTACCGTCATGTCAAAAACCTCCTTGTCAAAAACGTCAAAAACTGTCAAAAACCCATTTTTTAGTAGTTTGTTTTTACATTTTTTTTTCATTCTATCTTTAATATTAAGTTGTTTTACATAAAATATTCAGTATCAAAATGACTCTAAAGTAAATTTATCCATCCAAGAAAAACAAAAAAGAATTGAATTAGAATAATACGTGTACATCTCTGTTAGAAGATCTCTACAATATCTTAAGCTGTTTAGCAAAGTCTAAAAAAATTCAATTTTTTGAAGAAATCCTGTAACCTATAAGTATTAGATTAAACAATGTGTATAATTTCGGTACAATTTATTACATTGTTGAAAACAAAACTTTAAGATTCTACTTATTGAAGTGCAAATGAAAATCACCACAATTGCATTTATGAATACACAGGGTTTGTTGATATATATCAATGGATATATATCATGATATCTATCATGATATATATCCGATATTTATTTTCAAAATATCAAGATTTTTGATATTTTCGCATTATTTGATATTTATTTTCAAAATATCAAGATGTTTGTTATTTTCAATATTTGATATTTATTTTCAAAATATCAGTGTGCAAGATATTTTTGATATTTTAAGTCAAAACAAGTGTAAATGAAATTTTCAACTGATATTGACTGTTCCATTCTGTAGATAACGAACATTTGTCTCTGGCAGTTAATTTTTTAGCTAAAGAAAAAAACAAAAATCTTATCCCAGCTTTGTTTGAAGTTTTTATTTTTGAATGTAGATTATATGAGACTAATAATTATGTAGGACATGACTAATTCAGGACAGATATAGAAAGATAAACTGTCTAATTTAAATAATCAGTTCTATACAGCTTCATTAGAAAAGAATCCATTTCTGGTTTTGGTGGTGTTGAGCTTAAATTGTACAACATGTTAGGGAATAAAAAAATAAGCTGATATTTATGTTTAAATTTTTCCATTAAAAAAAAACTATTTTGTATTTAATTTTTTGTTTTATAAATTTCCGATTTCTTGATAGTTGATACTGAATCTTATAGTTGTTTTATTATAAGTGCATAACGCAAATTGCTTCTGATTAGTTGATCTTCAATTTTGATTAAAAAAAAAGGGGGGGGGAGCATTTTTAGTATATTGTTTAAGCTTTCATGTTAAGTGCACTATATTTTAGTTTCTAATCTATATTATTGCTTGAAAATATTTATTATCAGCATTAAGTTAACCATTTTGAAAATATCGGATATATATCAAAATATCATGATATTTACGAACCCTGTTGTGATGTGGTATCACATATATTTTTCTTAAATTAATCCTTTTCTTTAATTTTCAGTTTAAACTAACTTTTAAATACTTAGTCATTTTATCCTAACTTTTATTTCAGCTCCCGCCGTAATTTTCCTCCATTAAAAGAAAATTTATTTAACATATGCCCTTTATCAATAAAACTTTCTCACATAGATAGAATTCATTTAAACGATTAATCACCATCACTAGATATCAAAAAAAAAAGAAAAGAGATAAAGATTGACTTTGTATTCGGTTTGCATTTTATTTCTCATTCCGTCCAACGTTCGTTAGAAATGTCTGTGTCTGCTTAATTTTTGAGTTTAGCCTTTTCGATAAAATCCTAAACATTTTCCAGTACATGAGAGTTGTTTTGACTACTTCAGCTAGATTCCCAAAACTTTGCTCTCAACGTACATTTGGCATTCACATTCTTGTTGGCTCACTTTTTAGGACTGCTATTCTGGTACCCCTGTCCTGTAATTCAAAAATTCTCCTAATTGCCTAATGCGTAACTGATAATTTTTAGCTTATATGACATCATTCATTTTCATGTGCTCTTTCGCCAATTTCATGTTGCCAATATGTGTATGGCATGAAAATCGACATGTGTCGGAGGGCTCATTCTCTCTCTAGCACGGCCTCTGATAAGAAGTTAATAATGTAAGCTCACGTTGGTTAAAATGCTCTCAGGCACCATCCCATCCCTTCATGCACGTACTTTGTAATCGTACGCTTATAACTCGAAGTTTAATAAACTAATATCGTAAAGAATCTTTTCAGAGCATTTAATTCTACAGTCTACTGCCTTTTTATGTTACTTTCAGTGGATGCATATCACCTGGATTATTTTTCACGCAATGTACTTTTAAACACGTAGTTTTCCGTTACCATACCTGTAAATACATAAGATATGCATTTTAAAATATTATATCGAAGAATATTCAAATTTATTCACTGCCAGTCTATGCTTAACATCTATTGTTATACAATGTAACAGCATTTTTGCATATCTAAAATAATTTTAATGTACTTTAAAAATGCATATTGAATATTATTTAATAATTATAATAACCTTTTATTATTATTTAATATTAATGTTAATTGCAGTTAGTAGAATCTATATTAGTGAAGATTATGACAAATATTGTTCTTTTCTTTTACTCTTGTATTTTTAAATCTTTCCCATATTAGGAAATGATCTTCTTTTAAATAAATTTAACAAATGTAATTGTAAATAATAATAATAACAAGAACAACAAGGTAAAATCAATCTAGAAATGTATTGTATGCTACCTTACACCATAAATTGGAGGACAATCGAAAATTATAGGTTTTTGACGGAATAAACCGGTAAAAACACGGTTTTTACCACTGTCATGTCAAAAACTGGTTTTTGACGTCAAAAACCCAACCCTGGTTCTAATAACCACGCGTCCATTTACAGCATAGAGAAGAATTAGTTCAATGACAGATTTATAGGAAAGCTGGTTTAGGTTCAATAATAACTTCTGAAATTTGTGTCTGTCAGTCATTTTTGGCTTGAACGTTTCTTTAAATATTTCGAATTTCCTGAACGTCGAACTGCTCAGTATGTAGCTCCTGTCTAGATAGGGAAATTTTCTTCACTTGACAATGTAGTTTTTGCGAAATTTACTTTAAGCCATTTTCTTCTGTCTTGAAGCGAGTTTTTGAGGTCAGCTATTTCTGAGGTCAGAATATTTAAACTACCCAGCTATTATAAATAAATCCATAGTCATCGAAACTTTATATTTATTGTTCTTGCTAAAAGAGAATATTTGTGATTTATTTGCATTTTATTTGCAAGCAAAATGTTTTGCCTTTTACATGTACATTTGAAATATTTCTTCGTACCACAAATTAATTACATGGAAGATTAAACTCTCCTTTGTAAGTGCAACATGTTTTACATATTTGAAACAATATTTGTAGAAGTAACATCTGTCGATTTTATTGGATTTTAGCGGTATTTTTAAATTATTTTGTTATGTGATCATATCATTATGCAACACTTTTTTCTGAAATAAGTTTGATTTTTTAAAAATTTATTAAAATTGCGATTTTTTCTGAAATATTACTATCAAACCTTTGTAAAACGTTTTATCTTTTATAATGTCTGAAACAAATATATTGATCATATCTTTATGAAATGGAGCGTAGTTTTCTAAGAACCCCATAGATGTACCTCAACTTGCCTGTCTAATAATTATGAAACGAAACACGAGTCTTACTCTTGTCGTTTTACTTTGAATGTAAGTTTTATTAAGTTGCTTTGATTAAGTTGCAAGTTTAATTATATATATATATATATATATATATATATATATATATATATTAAGATTCCAAAATTCTTTTTTCTGAAATATTACTAATTAACCTTTGTAAAACGTTTTATCTTTTATAATAAATATTCCATGCATGCTAAAAGCTCATTATCTGTCTGTTTATAAGAAACAAATATAGTGATCATATCTTTATAAAATGGATCGTAGTTCCCTTAGGAGACCATATATGTGCTTAAACTTGCCTGTCTAATAATTACGAAACGAAAAAGAGGCTCACTTTTGTGGTTGTATTGTGAATGTAAGTTTGATTTTTTTAAAAATATATTAAAATTGCGAAATTATTTTTCTGAAATATTACTATTAAATCTTTGTGAAACGTTTTCTATTTCATAATAAATACTTCATGTATGGGAAAAGCTCATAATCTGTATGTTTATAAGAAACAAATATAGTGATCGTATCTTTAGGAAATGGATCATAGTTCCCCAAGAAGTCCACACATGTGCTTCAACTTGCCTGTCTAGTAATTACGAAACGAAAACGAGTCTCACCCTTGTGGTTGTATTGCGAATGCAAGTTTTATTAATTAAGTTGTAAGTTTGATTGTTTAAAAATATATTAAAACTGCGAAAAATTTTTTATGAAATATTATTATTGAACCTTTGTAAAACGTTTTATATTTTATAATAAATATTCCATGCATGCTGAAAACTGATTATCTGTCTGTTTATAAGAATCAAATATAGTGATCATATCCTTATGAAATGCAGCGTAGCTCCCCAAGAAGACCATATATGTGCTTCAACTTGCCTATCTAATAATTATGAAACTAAAAAGCGGCTCACCCTTGTGATTGTATTGCGAATGCAAGTTTTATTAATTAAGTTGTAAGTTTGATTTTTTAAAAATATATTAAAACTGCGAAATTTTTTTTATGAAATTTTATTATTGAACCTTTGTAAAACGTTTTATATTTTAAAATAAATATTCCATGCATGCTGAAAACTGATTATCTGTCTGTTTATAAGAAACAAATATAGTGATCGTATCTTTATGAAATGAAGCGTAGCTTCCCAAGAAGGCCATATATGTGCTTCAACTTGCCTATCTAATAATTATGAAACTAAAAAGCTGCTCACCCTTGTGGTTGTATTGTGAATGTAAGTTTAAGTAAGTTGTAAGTTTGATTTTTTTTAAATATATTAAAATTGCGAAATTCTTCTTCTGAAATATTACTATCAAACCTTTGTAACACGTTTTATTTTTTTATAATAACTATTTCATGCATGCTAAAAACTCATTACCCGTCTGTTCATAAAAAACAAATATAGAGTAATACATTTATAAAATGGTGCGTAGTTTCCCAAGAAGACCATAGATGTGCATCAACGTACCTGTCTAATAGTTACGAAACGAAAAAGAGGCCAACGTAAAGATCCAACGTAATTTTTACTTTAATCCTCTTTTTTATTTTACGTTTATTTATTATTCGTATGTTCGAGAGAACAATACTTTTAAATACTACGTTTTTATATTTAAAATACAAAGTTGCAACTGTTGTGTTTCGAGTTTGATCATTAGGCGGCTATTTTAATGATAATGCGTTGACACACGGACAAATTATCATACAGACTGTTCAAACGTAATTTCTGATGACTGATTTAAAAAAGCTACTAATTACCCCGGTATTATGTCTGATTGTAAATTCTAAATAACGACTTCTTTCAAAAGCTTAAATATTAGCTTCGATTAAAGGATATTTATTAGCCCTTTATGATGTAGATTGAAATCTTTCAATTCTTTCTGAGATTGAAATTCACTTTGTATGCTCTTTCGTAATCTTTAAAGTAATTATGAAAGGAATATTTTTTTTGTCTATACATTAGTCTTTCTTAAAGTTTTGTTTGAATTAGATACTTAAGTAGTTAAAAGAGTAAAAATAAAAAAAAGATCGTTGTCAGAAGAATTAAATCTAATTTCATCATGTTTACAATTGGATGTTAAACAGTTTTTTAAAGTAGATCTGAAGAAGAATTCTAAGAAAGCCTTTTAAATTAATAAGAGTGAACGAGTAATATATAATTAAATATATAGTCATTAATTTTAATTTAAACAAAAACAGGATTTTAGTATAATTTAAATTTTTTTAGTGTATGTAATTATATTTCGAAAGCTGGAATTTATTAATGAAACTGGTTCATTGTATAAAATCACAATTATAATAGGACGTTAAAACTTTAAGAATTCATAAAAAAATGAGAAATTGTCGTATCCTAATGTCATTTGCACAATAAGGCATGCCAAAATGTCGAATGTTTCACGGCAAAAATATATTAAAAAAAAAAAATTAAACTAAAATTCCTACAATTCGTTAAGTGTTTGTGGTGTAAACCGCATTCCAATACGACAATTTGCTTTTTTTTTTTTTTTTTTTTTGAAATATGAATAGGCTGATGGGAGTTTCTCTTTTACTACGAAACATTCCATTTGCTGACAAATCTTAATGTGTAAACCTATCTCCAATCCCACAATCTGTTATATATTTAAAAATATGTTAAATCGGAACTTTTGATCTCTTTTAAATACATTTTTTTATTGCCACCGGCCATTAAAACTTTAAAAAGTCGTTAAAAAATTAACACCTTGTCGTATCAGACAGCAGTCTCTACCATAAAACTTGTTAAAGTTTGAGATTTGTTTGTGGTAAATGAAAACAATAGTTTTCTTTAAACTGAAATTTGTTCCAGAAATCTCGAGGTTTTTTCAAGTTTTATGGTATAAACCTCACTCCAATAGAATAATTGATTTTGTGATGCTAGGAGCTCATTCAGCTGTCTTTGAAGCCAAATTATTTCTTTCGCACATTCAATCGCAACCACATACTCTGCCTCTGTTGTAGACAGAACTACACTTTTTTGCTTTTTACTCATTCAAGAGATGTTATTAAACTTGCTAACTATGCTAGTTCTTGAATGGCGAGTTTTAGTGTCACCAGCTGAGTCAGCATCACTAAACACTTCACGGTGCTTGTTTTCAAATTTACTTGGATACACTCTGAGAAAAAACTGTAAATTTATGAGCAATTGCCCTTCAATTTGCACGGGCAACATCCTTATTGGATGAAAAACTGTCTGATCCACTAAATAAGCGGCCTTATCCCTTAGATACTTAGAAAATGAAGGGCAATCCACATATTCTTACAGTTCTAGCCCATATATCAGCAGAAATAAGGTACAACACCATACATTGTCCTCCGCTATGATGTAACCCTTCAATTTACTCTTATTTCGAAAATTTTAACCCGCCAAAAATGCGATTCTGTGATGGTTATCTAACGTGCTACGTGCTATGGAACAGTAAGTAAAGTGTTATTGTGTTGTGCATTATATCATTTGCATTATAATGCTATATTACTTTGCTCCGTAAAATTACGCGCTGCAAAAAATAATGCGCATGGATTCTTTTTTTTTTACGGGGTATGACTGGAATCTCTGCTGCCGGCCTCTGCTCGTAATTTTACAGAAAGTTTTTTCTGTGTGTACAGCAGTCCATATCTTAAAGTCCCTTTGAGGTACATGAAATTTTTTTTACAGCATTCCAGTCTGGCAGCTTGGGATTTTCTAGTCTTTCAGACACCACACTAACTGCATATGCAATATCTGGACGTCATCCTGTAGCTAAATACCTTAGACTTCCGACTGCTTCCCGATAGGGCACATCTTCATTTACTGGATTGTCATTCCCATTCGTGTCACCATTTTCACATGGAATAGAAACATCATTTGAATCAGCCATTCTAAATCAGCTAAGAATCTTTTTCGTGTAGGCACTCTGTTTCAGAAAAATATAGCCATATTCCAACTGTTTGATATTCATTCCAAGGAAACAGTCCAATGAGCTAGTTGTCACTTGAAATTCATTCTTCAGTTTTGTCACAAATAATGAAATTTGACTTTCACCAGTGCCAACAACAAGACCATCATCAACATATATCACATTAAATAACTTCTTATTATTTGTTCTAAAAAATAAACAGTGATCTGAGTTGCTACATTTCCGATTATTTTTTTTAATCAACAAATTTTCTGTTCCAGTATCGTTGATCCTGCTTCAAACCATAAAGACTTCTGTTTAGTCTAAACACTCTACCGGATTTGTCATCAAAGCCTTCTGGTTGCTTCATAAAAACTTCTTCATGTAACTCACCATACAAGAATGCAGTTTTCACTTCAAACTGCAGACGCTATAGTTTTTCACATGCAGTAAAACTTAAGAGTATTCTAATGATGTCATATCTTACAACAGGACTAAAGGTTTCATTAGAGCCTGGTTTTTGTGAAAAACCCTTAGCCTGCCTTTTTTTAAAACAATCAACTGATCCATCACTTTTGGCTTTAATTCGGAGCACCCATATGTTGGCAATCGCTTTCTTATCTTTGGGCAAATCAAAAAGATTCAAAGTCTGATTTTCGTTCAGTGAGATCATTACGTCATACATTGCTTTCTTCCATCTTTCGGCATTACGGGATTGCATTGCTGAGGCACACTAGTCAGGTATATAATGTTCTGCCAATAAAACATAATCCTGTTGGTGGGAATGTATTTTAATCACTCTTAGTCTGCGACTTTGCAATGTTATTTTATTTACAGAGTCCTCTTTATCAGATTCCAAATTTTCAATATGATCCATTAAATTTTCTTCATCTTCAAGGTCAACATTCCCATTTGAATAGAGTGTACAGTCCAAAGTTTTGTTCTGTTCAGTGATACTCAGACTCTAATGGAATTTCAGATGGATTCATGAAAATGAAGATATTCTGTTCTTTGAATATGACATCACGGCTCATAATAACTTTACCCTCAGCTGGAAGTCAAATTCGGTAACCATCTTTCTCACCACAGTATCCTACAAAATTGAACTTCTCACTCTTCTTGTCCCAATTTTTCTTTTTTTTTAGGTACATGCACAAAGCATTCTGTGCCAAAACATGGAAATGATCAATGTTTGGGGCTTCTTTCTTGAACAATATTTCATATGATGTTTTCCCTTCTAATGTTGTGGGTACAGTTCTATTTAGTGTATACACAACAATGTTGACTGTTTCAGCCCACAGTCTGATGGGGAGATTCTTTGTATGTATCAAGGATCTTGCACACTCAACCAATATGCGAATTTCTCTTTCTGTAAAACCATTCTGTTCTGGAGTATATGGAATGCCAATATTTGGAGTTATTCCCTTCGATGCAATGATTCCAGGAACTTCAGTATTATCAAATTATCTGCCACCATCGCACCTAAACACATTGATTCTGTTACCAGTTGTTTCTGTTTCGTTTATGAAGGTTTTTAAATAGTTTGCTCCTTTAGATATATGTTCAATAAAGAAGACTCGATATCTTGAAAACAGCGATATCTTGAAAACTCATCTTTAAAGGAGACAAAATATCTCGCCTTTCCAATGGATCTCTGCTGCTTGGGGCCACAAACATCTGCATGAATATTCTCGCCAGAACACATTGGCCTATTCTTTCTAGTACCAAAAATTTTCGTTGTTGTTTACTGAGCACGCATCCTTCACAAAACTCTTCATGATCTTCAACACGAATACCTCTTCTCTCTAAAATGTGTTTCACATGGCGATTATTTTGGTGCCATAGTCTTTCCTGCCACAGCTGTAATGTATCTTGTAAAGCGATGTAAACATCAGCAGCTTTATCAGGTATTCTCACTCTCATTTCGAGTGCATACAGTCCTCGAGATGTTGTTTTGGCAGTCATTCTCACATCACCATTTTTCTAAAAGGCACATCCATTATCAACTTTGAATTTGAAACCTTTGTCAACAGTTTTACTAATAGAAAATAAATTTTAGCTTACTTCTGGAACATACCACATATCCGTCATGTAATTTCTTTCCCACGTTTTGTTGACCAACATTTCTAAATTGATTATTTCTTCACCATAGGCTAGAATAACTTCATTATTTCCTATTCTTACTTCTTTGGGTAGTGAAAAAACCTTGTACGATATGAAATATTTCTCATAGGTATGTTTCTGGAACACGAGCACTGCACACAAAGGAATCTCCATCAGGTTGCTTATTTGCATCATTTTTTTGTAGCAATATTTTGAAACATGTCCAGCTTGTGATAGAAAAAGCACTTTTTCTCAGTTTTAAATTTTTCCTTTCATTTACTGACGATTTAGCAAAAAGAGCTGCACTCTCACTCTGCTTCGATGGTTGTCTCATTTCAAAAAATCGAAGGCGCTCCATTAACTTATTAATTGTCCTTTCCTGGACTGGGACAGATTCCCACACACATTTGAAATTAAAATATTCTGCAGGTAGACTTGACATAATTTGATTCATAAGCAGTAAGTCAAGAAATTCTGTGTTCACCAGTCTTTCGAGTTCATCAAGTTGCGTTGCAAACGTGCTATCTGTATTACGACATCTTCGGCAGCATCTTTTTATGAGCTAAATAATTGCTCCATTAGGCGATCTACCCGCTGTCCCGAACTCTGCTCGTAAGCAGACACTAACTTTTTTCCAACCACATTTTGCTGTATCGTACGCTGCCGTTAGCTCAATATTTGCGTCGTCCATGCTATTAACAAGAATTATTTGAGCAATGCATCGCTCCTAAGAAAAGCCTTACGCTTTGTTTCGTAGGATTTTCTTACATCTTCTGCAGCGTCATCTCCGTGATCGATCGGCGATTCACGATCCACAGTTACCACATCTAACACATCGTGATGGCCTAACAGCAATTCGATTTGACGCTTCCATTTTGTCCAATTTTTTGTACATTATAGCTTCTCAGTTTGCGCTTTGAAATACATTGCAAAGGCAGTACGTATCAAAGCGTTCACAAAATTAGTCCGTAGCCAAAAATATTCAATCAAGTGCATCCTTCGTCACGTTTTATTTAGGCCTCACCGCCGCGATAAATCCAGGCAAGACGCAGATTTTATATCGCAGTTGACAGCGTGAAGCCCATAACCTGTTAAAACTAGGTTAACTGATAGGCACTAAATAAACTCTAAATTAAATATATTATATTACAATGAAAACTGGATTAATATACAAGACAAAATATAATGCAGCACTTGTGCAAAGCACACCGTGTTGAAGTAAAATAACATGAGAACTGCAAATAACGGTTTCAGTAAGAATAGAACAGTTTATGTTAGAGTTAGAGCATGGTTGTATATTATTATTTTAGAAGAAACAATTAATGAAAATTATGATGAAAGGAGACTCCAAGAGACTTTGTGAAAAATGTTGTTTGCTTAAACTATCGAACAATGTAAAATTCCTACAAGCTAATTAAATTTATAAACAATTATTATTTTTTTATGTTCGTGTATTTTTATAACAAACCGAAAATTTTAAGGGTGATTTGTTACAGCAGTTAACAAAAGCAAATATAGAATATCATACTTTCTTACCAAGAATTCTAAGAAGAATATTTATTCCTGTAAATAAATTTCTTTCTTTCTTAGCATTTGTGTTTATCTTGTTTAAGGAATCTGTCAAACACATTTCACCACAGATAAAATTTCCTTTCATTGTTGGCCTGGTGATGAATCCTATTCCTTTATGCTGACCAGCTGACATAAAAAGAAAAGAATGAGTGTTCGAAACATTTTACTTCCATTTTTTCTCGCGTTGTATTTTGAAAGATGTCCTTGAAGGTATAGCTAAGAAGTAGCATTTGGAGGTTTTTATATGAATGAAACGTCATATATATTTTTTTCTGCTGTAAATGTCCTTTATTTACGCTGAAACAAAATCAATAAGTGTGAAGAGATAGCTATTGAAGATATTGTTGACAGCGGTTTGCGAATTTATTTTAGTTGATGTAGTTGAAGTTATTTTCCAAAGACGTAAAAAATAATCTCGAAACACACCGGTTAGAAGTTTAATGTAATAGCATTATATGAAATATTGCTATATGAAATTTGATGAAATTTTTTTTATGTTAGTTTTTCAAATTGATATGATTTTAAAAGGAAAATGAATAATGAGATACGGGAAGGAAAAGTTCTTTATTTGATATCAAAAGCAAGAGGATTGTGATTCTTAAATGTAATTCTTTTGGTAGGTATTTCAAATATAAAATGATATTTGTTAAAAAGAAATTTATTTGATTATAGTTATACCGCATTAAATTGACAAATAAATTAGTATAGTCTATTTTCATAATTTTTTCATAGTTAAGACATATTTATCCAAATTTGACATTACACTTACTAACTAATTAAACATATTAATACTCATGCAACATTACGTTTAATTTGAAAAAGCATGGGTAAAGGGAATTTTTAATTCCTAAATAGTGATAGGAATGTAAGTGTATTAAATGTGTAGCTCCTAATAAAAGAAATCTTTCCTATTTTCATAATGAAGCGTCGAACCAAAATCAATCAAGATTACATTGTTCAAGTTGGAGTTGACAAGATAAAAAACTATTTCCAAAAAATAAAATAAAATAAAATAAAAAATAAAAAGAGAGATGCAAAATATATTGTGTCTGTTTTTAAAGAAGAGAAAGATAATTACTATTAAAAAATTTAAACTTATGATATTAACAAAAATGTCGTCGATCCGTTTCTTGTTATTGAAGTGCTATAATGTATAAACTCTAGAAAGAAATTATTTTTAATTAGTCGACTCTTCTCGAAAATTAAACATGTGTTAATGAATAGAAATTTTCATGTTTTTATTTTCTTCATAAAATTTTTCCATCTGTTCATTACTATGAAATTAGGAATGGAATTCATATGTTCCTTACTAAAATCTATTATATTATAGCTACCGAATAACTAGTAGTTTCTCATTTTATTAGTATTTATTGTAAGCACTAACAGACTGAATAGTCAAAATAGCTTTGTGATAAAATGTTCTAATATAGTTGTTAACTAATACAATAATATGGATAAATATCATGTGCATCGTACAAACATATTCATTTAAAATATAGATGTGTTTATATGATGTCATGAGGCAGTGAGATTATTTTATCATTTCAAATAAAATGAGATGGTTTATTTTTCTCTCACGGTCAAAAATTCAAGATCTGTTCAGATGGAAAAATGCGCTGAATTTCTGAATCAGGAATAAATCTCTATACGAAAAATTTTAAATTGCTTTTTCGTATATATGACTAGAAAGAAATGAATGCTTTTTCTGTAAAGTATATTTATGGAAAGCGCAAAACTCAAATGTAAAAAAAAAAAAACAACTTTTTTTTACTGTAGAAAAATTTGAAATTCTAGAGTATAAGTAATTTGCATACATTAATTTGAAATGCTTACAAAAATATATTGATAATTAGAAATGTTTTTAAAATGTAAATTTTAAATAATACGCATTGTAAACCGTAAACTACATATTTTACTGTTAATCTAAAAGTATAACTTTTAATTTGTGGATTTATTCTATGCAAAATCTAAATCTTAATTTAATGTAATAATTTCAGATATCAAATTAAGAATAAAAAATCATGTACCTGACTTTTTTTTTAAATCAAAGAAAAAACTATTACTAACAAAAAAATCCAGTTTTGTGGTTGTGGTTTGATTAACTAAAGGATATTGTTTTTAACACTTTCCAACCTAGTTGAAAAGTGTTTATGACTTCGGTTTGTCTGCCGTCTGTCCGTGCTCTAACTCCCGTAAATATGCTCAGATTGCCTTGAAATTTTTATATGTTATTGTGGTTGTCTATAGCATGTTCCCTATTTCAACTGAAGTGTGTAGCTTTTATAGTTTTTTACAGGGACACTCAGAAGAATTCCGTTACATTACGGTCTATTGGGAAAAATCATTTGCAGTTTATTTTAATGACGTTGCACAATTTCAAACACATTGTAATTGGTATATATCACGAAGGTGCATTACAACAAGATTAATATGGAATATGGTGTGCATAGTACTTTTAGTTACTTTACAGGGACAGTCAAAAAATTCCGTTACATTACGTCTATGGAGAAAAATCGTTTGCGGTTTAATTAAATAATGTTTCACTAATTTAAACGCATTGAAACTTATATATATCACTAAGGTGCATTACAAGAGGCTTACTACAGAATATTGTGTGTATAGCAGTCATCGTTCATTTACAGGGACACACAAAAGAATTCTCTACTGTCTGTTAACAATAATTCCTGGACGTGCGTTTTAAGTTTCTGAACGCGATTTTAAATTTAACTCACTTTTTGTCTATTACTTGGTGTGTATAAATTCTGTAGATCATATTCAGGGCAGCACAAAAGTTCGCGAACACATTTCCGTTTATTGACAGAAACTCCAGAAGAAGAATTTTAAAATGTGCTACGCGTTTCCTAACTACACTAAAATTTAGCATCCTATGTAGTATATATACAAATCTATAGATCATATACAGGGCTGAATAAAAGTATTCGGATATTTTTCCAAATATTGTATATGTTGGAAGTATATGTTGGAAATTCTTGAAATTTATACCCTCCGTTTTTAAATAAATCAAATTGTTTACTTAGATGTTACCCTTCAGCTTATTAAACGGTAATGATTTATAAAATTATTTTGGAAGCGTTGGAAAGTGTTACATAATCTATGCTTGACGCATGATTTTTCCTTCTTGTTTTCAACTAAGAAAGGTGAATTTTCTAACGTAGATTTAACTGTCATATTCAAAAGGAATGGCATTACAGGGAAGTACTGGTAAATATACGGTAAATTAAAATTAAAATAGATGATTTGTAACTAAAATCAATTATATCATCTTAAGCAAGTTCCATCCCCTATTAATGTAAGAATTCAATTCACGATTTTTTTTAAAATTATTGCTGCTGTAATAATTGCTTTCAGGTCATACTTGTACATTTGATTTTTAGGTGGAAATGAAATATAAGAAAAGAAGCCGTGAAGGAAAGAAGTGTGTGAAAACCGTGTTTTGAGCAATTCATGGATGACGAAAAGCGTAATGCTACCAAAATCAATTTGCAGTTCTTGTGTTTTAAATGTCGTTTTTGTGTAATTGTGACACGTAATGTACACGTATGCATTTTAAAACTGCAATTTTATTTAACATATTTATTTTGTTTCATTTTTTAATACTTTTAATATTTTAATGTACTTTATACATTTATATAAGACTGTTTTAAAATTTTTACATTAGAAGATTTATGTTAAACTTTAATATAATCAATGATGCATTTAAAAAATTTCACGTGACATCTTAAAGCAATTTCATCAATAAAAAAAATCTAATTAAACTTGAAAAAAAATACAATCGGTATAATTACGTAGACACGCTATCTGCGATACATTTGAAAAAATTCAGAAAAGAAAATGTAATTTTTAAAATAATGTGTAAAACAATTAAAGAATCTTACGATAAAAGAATATTCATCACTAAATTAAGAATTTCCTCTGGGATAATTATTAAGAATTTTGTCTAGGGTTATTAAAACAATGATATTTGAAAGAATTATCGGTATATTGAAATACTCCGAATGTCAAAATATTTTTAAATCTTGAAATACCAGGCTTTACATTGTATTTTGTTTTATCTTGAAAAATTACTGAGAACAAATGACAAAGGAAAAACATTTAATTATAGAAATAATTAATTAAATATTTAGATGTTTATTTTGCCAAATATTTGAAATAGCGAATACGAATTGATAATATATTAAAATAATGAAATTAGTTCTAATTAATTATTTTAATTTTCTACCGTTTTTTAATCAACACTCAATTTTTTACAAGAAGCTTTGAAGGTACTTTTTGATTAAGTATTCATATTTAAAATTTATTAGACCTTTTTAATTCAGTTAAAAGGGTAATTTTTCTTGATTAATGGAATTTCTGTACATTATAAAACCAATTTCTCAAACGTGCTATTAATTAATAAATATGAGAAAATGTTCGATTTGTTACCACAAAATTTGTGTTATTTTTGCGATTGGCACCAAATTTAATTGGCACCATCTACACTATAAAAACAACATTTTCGAAACTGAGCAGAAAAAACCCAAATCTGAGTATGTCGCATAGTCAAAATGGCTCCGAATCAAAATTACTCAAGTTTAAACATGTATATACTTAATTGTGAAAACATGCACACACTCAAGAAAAAAACATCATGTGCTCATATTTGAGTATGTCTATGTTTCAAACAACAGTAAAAAACATCTAGAAAAAAAGCACGTGCTGTCATATCTGGATCTATTTACGATTATGGGAGGATAAACTAAATTTTCGCTTTTACGCAGAGTCAGCATCGAACCCGAGTCCTACCAACACCGGCTCTATTACAAAGCCAGGTTTCAGAGGAAATACTGGTTTGCTGACGTCATCAAACTAGGTCATGAAGAGTTCACAATATTCCCCCGTTCCAGTACTTGCTCGTAGGAAAGTAACGTCGTACCGTGTGTTCCAATGACAACGTGTTGGGAAATCATCGAAATGTGTTTTGAGTGTGTTTGTTAAAGTATTTCAATTCAAGATCGGATTACTTTTAATTAAGGTAAGTACCTATTTACAATATATGTATATATGTGTATTTTTATGAATAATAACAATGTTGATCATTATGTATTAAAATATGTTTAATTTGTTGTTTCTGTTTCTACGCGAGTAGGCTTAACAAACACCGACGCTGTGGAAGCTCGTGTTTTGAAAAATGTTATATTATGTTTGCACTATTTATTTATTAGTAAATAATCTCGCGGGTAAATAATCACATTCAGTATTCAATATAAATTTGCTTTATTTGTAAATTTAATACATTTTAGTTAAGATCTACCTTTCTTTTCATACATATAAATGGAAAATTGTGCATGAATAATTTCACATACTTCGTATTTGTTCGCTTATCATAGCTTTTAAATTTAGTACGATTTATGTAAATATGTTTAATATTAATATGAATTTAAATCAAAATTCTAAACCTGAATACTTTTTTTCTTTTTTTATGATGAAAGGAAATTTAGTTAATACACATACAAGCAATTTTAGTATGATCCTAATACTTATAGTTATTAAAAAAATATTACCGCTAATATGAAATAATGAATTATGTGTTGTAATTGGTAGTACAAAATTTGAGTTGAAAAAATATATATATATGTGAATAGTTATTTTCTTGATTACATCACTATACAATTTTACGCTGAAGAAAGACTAAATTTATTTATTATTTACTAATTTTATTTATTAAGTCTAATCTGGATTGGAAGTGTAATTGATATCATAACACCTATCTTATGGCACTAAAATCTAACATAAAAATTATACGTAGTTTTAACTAATTTAAGTAATTTTGTGACTATTTATTCAAGAATTAGTATATAAATTGCTTATTTCAGAATAAATAATTAGCCACGTTGTATAAAAGATGCACAAAGTAACTAAATATTTGTCATTATTAACCACGATCTTCAAAGTGTATAGCAAATGATCTATTCTCTATCTTACGAATCTAGCAATTTTTTTAGAGCTATCATTTAAAATTTGTAATTATTTTAATGTTAAAAATAATCAAAAACTAATTAAAAGTCCTTTTTCACCAAAATATAACAAATTTCACAAAAATAACCTTTACTTTTCACAAAATAGGCCCCAAGAAAAAAGTAATGTGTAATTGAAAGTAATGAAAATTGAAGTAATATGTAATTAAATTATAACAGCTAGCATTCAAATCTGCCTTTGCCATAAATATATTACACTTATCTGATTTTTTTATTTATTATTTGTTGTATAAATGCATGTTATAAAACTTTCCAAAGAAAATGTATATATTAAATAATTTTTATGTGTGTGTGTAAAATGTGCAAATCTAGCAATTTTTCAGAGCTATCATTTAAAATTTCTAATTACTTTTAAGTTAAAATTAATCAAAAAACTTAATTAGTTTTTATGTTCTTAAGTTTTGCAGAAACAAAATAAAATATTGAAACAAAAACAAGAAAAAAAAATGTTATTCTTCACAGGAAATCAAAATTATATTGCAATTGTAATAATTAAATTACAATATATGTTATAATGATAAATGTTATATTAAAAATGTTAATGTTCAATTAATAAAAGAACTATAATATAATGACAAAAGTATGAAATTGAAAGGCTATATCAAGGATCGATCTAGGCAAAATTTGGGGCCTATTTAGGGAGCCCTTCACAAAAATCAATTTAATAAAATGGGCCCCTTCACAAAAATCAATTTAATAAAATGGGCCCCTTCAGAAAAACCAATTTAATAAAAAGGGCCCCTTCACAAAATTCCTTTTAATGAAATAGGTCCTTTCACAAAATTCTGTTCCATAAAAACTTAACATTTATTAATTTATTTATTATCTTGTTATATGTATATATATATATATATGTTATATGTTATATATCTATATATTTGTCATTTTAAAATGTGTAATTTGTAAACAAGTTCACCAGAAAGGAAAACTTCATCAAAAGTATTTTAAAAAGTTTTTGTTAATAAATGCTTGAGTAAATGGAACAATTTGAGTAACTGGATTTCAAATTTTGTTACAAAATGTTATTTTTCACAAAAATATATTAAATTTCGCAAAAATAACCTTTACTTTTCACATAATAATATATTATTATAATATATTATTACATATATTAATATATATATAACATATTCATAATAATAATACATTTATAATGATTAATGAAAATTATTTTTATTTTTTAAAATAAATTAATTTTTTATTTTTAATTATTATTTCAGAGGAGCATGCCCAGTCGTTGTTGTGTCCCACTTTGCCGAGGAAACTATCCAACAAGTCCAAAAGTTTCTGTATACAGCTTTCCTAAAGACGAGGAGTTGAAGAAAAGATGGATTGCTGTCATTCAAAGAAAAGACTTTTATCCGAATCAAAATTCTCGAATAAGTAACTAAATATATTTATTATACTTTTCTCAAATTTATAACTCACTTTTTTACTAATTATGGTTAAAAAATACATAGTATGTTTTATTTTGCAGGTTTGTGAGTTGCATTTTATGGAGAATGATTTTGAGAAAAATGCTGCAGCTTACGATGAAAAGAGTGGGAAGCTCATAACAGTGCCACTAAAAATAATAAGATTGAAGTCTCAAACAGTTCCATTAATTTTTCAATTTCCGTCTGGGAATACTTCAAGTAAACCTGATGCAAGGAAGTGTCCAGATGATAAGAAGATGGAAAGAGAAATGAAAGAATTAGAAAAAAGTCTACTAGCTAGCCAAGAGACCTATAAAGAATACCATGAAAGCAGAAAGGTAAATTCTTTAGTTGATATTGAAAAATGTATTGAAAAATTTGGTATTTCAAAATTTTGGGCATTTCATAATAATTCTAATTCCCTATTCTTTTTTCACATTATATTTGATCCAGAACCATTTATTAAATATAGTATACGAATCGATAATAGCTTAAATTTACTGTTACTGAAATATATTTTAACTGGAAAAATCCAGACTGATTCTTTAGAAGCGAGGTTTGGCAAATACAGACAAATGGCTGGTTCTCAATACCACATTTCAACTACACAACTTTTGGAATGTGAAAAAAAAACTAAGATTACAATCATGTGTTAAGTTGGAATTACTTTTAAATTCAAATGTAATTCCTCTTAAACATTTTGATGATGAAAATTTGGAAAATTTTACCTCAGCAACACAGAACAATAATTCTAAAAAATTAGAAATAAGTATTGATGATACTAAAATTGAAAAAATAAAACCACTTTTGCCAGTTCTAACCTATCTAGGAGGTTATTGCAGCTATTCTGTAATTAAAAAAATAAAATTTGATCAATGTAAAGAAACTTTGGTTATCGATTCTGACATAAATTTAGATGAAAATTATAATCTTATAAAAAATCTTGACCATGGAGGTCTTATTGCCCCACACAATTTGTAGTGACTTGTTTAATATATAACTATATTGTTGTAAATACTTTATATTCAGATTCTAAACATTTTATAAAAATGAACAATCAAAGAGAGGCTGTAGTAAAATTAACATATGATGAACTAAAGGATAGAGAAATAGTTTTAGACTATGAATGCCCTAATGGTCGTGGCAATGATTATCTCTGCAAATTAATATTATGCACAGCAACTAACATTATGCTGAAAAATCTTTGCAACAAAGAAAATGATAATCTTGTCAAAATCAAAGAAGATAAAAAAAGTTATAAACGTAAGTTAGAAACTCTAAAAGAGTGAGACATTTGTAATTATCATGTATCTTGTTTTAAATGCAATAAAGATTATAAAATCAATAGTTTGTTCTTTGTCATTTTTTATGAATATATTTATGTTACATATATTGTTTCATTATATTTATGAATTATACATATTTTATTTTTATTAAAAGACAGGAAATGAGGGGGGTGTTAAAACAAGATTTTTTTTCTTTAAAAATACAATATAATTAAAGATTTTAAAAGGATTAAAATGAAAGTGTCTTTCCTCAAATGAATATAATATTTATAACATATGAAATGGTTACATGAAGCAAATAAATGTAATTTAAAAGGAAAAAAATAGTGAATTACATTTATATATATATATATATTTTAATCAGTTGTTAATAATAATAAAAACTCTGATAACTTATGAATTATTCATATTTTATTTTTATTAAAACACATGAAATGAGGGGGGGGGTTAAAACAAGAATGTTTTTTCTTTAAAAAGACAATATAATGAAAGCTTTTAAAAGGATTAAAATGAAAGTGTCTTTCCTCAAATGAATATAACATATAAAATGGTTACATGAAGCAAATAAAATGTAACTTTAAAGAAGAGAAAAAATAGTGAATTACCTTTATATTTTTCTTATTCAGTTGTTAATATTAATAAAAACTGATATTTATGAATTATTCATATTTTATTTTTATTAAAAGACATGAAATGAGGGGGGGGGGTAAAACAAGACTTTTTTTCTTTAAAAAGACAATATAATGAAAGCTTTTAAAATGATTAAAATGAAAGTGTCTTTCCTCAAATGAATATAACATTTATGACACATGAAATGGTTACATGAAGCAAATGAAATGTAAAAGTAGAGAAAAAATAGTGAATTACATTTATATATACATATTTTTAATTCAGTTATTAATAATAAAAACTGATATTTATGAATTATTCATATTTTATTTTTGTTAAAAGACATGAAATGAGGGGGGGGGGGTAAAACAAGACTTTTTTTCTTTAAAAAGACAATATAATGAAAGCTTTTAAAATGATTAAAATGAAAGTGTCTTTCCTCAAATGAATATAACATTTATGACACATGAAATGGTTACATGAAGCAAATGAAATGTAAAAGTAGAGAAAAAATAGTGAATTACATTTATATATACATATTTTTAATTCAGTTATTAATAATAAAAACTGATATTTATGAATTATTCATATTTTATTTTTGTTAAAAGACATGAAATGAGGGAGGGGGGGGGCGTTAAAACAAGAATGTTTTTCTTTAAAAAGACGACAATGTAATGACAGCTTTTAAAAGGATTAAAATGAAAGTGTCTTTCCTCAAATGAATATAACATTTATAACATATGAAATGGTTACATAAAGCAAATAAAATGGTTGCTTAAATGCAGAGAAAAAATAATGAATTATAATTTTATTTTTCTTATTATTCAATTATTAAAAAAAGAAAAATATCTGAAATTTATGAATTATATCTATTATATTTTTATTAAAAGACATGAAAAGAAGGAAAGGGGGGGGGGGGTGTTGGTTAAATTTTTTTTTTCTTTAAAAAGACAATATTATGAAATCTTTTAAAAGGATTAAAATGAAAGTGTCTGTTCTGAAATTATCTATCTTTATAAAATATGAAATGGTCACATGAAGCAAATAAAATAGCAGAGAAAAGAAATAATGAATTAGATGCATATTCTTCTTATTATTAAATTCTTAATAATAATAAAACTCGATATTTAAGAATTATATATATTATAAAATACATGGAAAGAAGGAGGGACGTTTATATATTACGTTTTATATACACTGTACAGTCTAACTTATGGCTAAAATAAGTTTGGAACGAGCTCGGGAAGTTATGATGATGAAGGGGAAATAAACGGAGTTCCTCATCTTTGACCGAGGTTAGTGACGTCACTCTGAGTGTCCCCTGGCTTTGTAATAGAGCCGGTGTTGGTCCTACTAGTTATAAGTCCATTGTTTTATCCATTTCGTCATCCAGATCACATGCGTGGGTTATTTTAAATGCAAGTGATCGAATGATTTTGGCGCATGTTGATATTTTTATCGGATTCATTAATTTGATGCTGAGAAAATTGGAAATTTTTAACGGGATTTCGGATTTATTTGGTCAATTTTAGATGGTGGTTAAGATTGTACAACTTTATTATTTATAATGGGAAAGGTGGATATGAATTATACAAATTTTCAATTCGCTTGTTATCAGTATATTTCTTAAATGAAAAAGCTTCCTGGATATTGACATTTAAGAGACAAATTTTTCTTTTTGACACATCTTAACGAATTAACGCCAAAGTATTGCATTTCATTCAAACGATTACTAGCCAACTTCTATGCGCTCATTTTTGAGTATTGCCATGTTTCAAAAATGAGTTTGAACTGATTCTAATCATTTTTTAATATGTTCATGTTTCAAAAATGCGTATGAACTGACCTCTATGTGAACAGTTTTGAGTATGTCCATGTTTCAATATTCTGAGTATTTCTGGTATTTCAGAATTGAAAGCATTGGTCGTCATATTTGAAACAAAAAGTTTCATAACAAAATGAAAACATCGATTTACTCAAATTTGATGTGTCATTTTTCCCATTTTAAATTCATTGAAATTGCTTTTGAGTAAAACATGGTCGTGTCGTGTTCTTACTACATTTTCTAAAAATTACGTATCATTGTATTTTTCATTATTTTTTATTATGTCGAAAGCAGTCGCAGTTTGTTTTGATGGTTAAATAATTCCTTATTCCATTATAAAGTATTATTCCAAAATTAAATATTTTAAGCCATGAAAGTAAATAAAAGATTTATTCGTCAAATATAATGTAACTGCAAGGAAATCGAAATTTATTTTGTCTTCTATAAGAAAAAATCTAGCATTCGAAAAAAATATACAATTAGAAAATTTAATGCCTTTTTAACTAAAGTTGAATATTAATAAATATGTATGTGAATACATATTTTCTTAAAGGATCTACCATGTATTTTAATAATAAATATACTCATCTAACATTATAGTGACATTCAGATTAAAATGCTCCATTATTTTTTTAAAGTAAACTTTAGATCATAAGTTTATGTTGCTTTTATTTGAAAAACAATTGGAGCGTTTGCAACGGAAATAACATATATATATATATATATATATATATATATATATATATATATATATATATATATATATATATATATATATATATTATAATACTTAAAATTGGGAACATTTCTACGAAATGGTATGTTTTAAAAAATATCGTACTTTATCTTTTCTTCGGGTATCCGAGACAAAAATACAATTTGGAATTGTAAATCATTTTAAAATAAATAATTTTAAATATATATAATACTTTTTTCTATAAAGGATTTGCCATATATTTCTACAATAAGTATACGCATTTAATGTTTTAGTAACATTTAGATTAAAATTTACAATTTTTTTAAGAATAAATAATTTATTACAAGTTTCGGTTACATGTTTTTGTCATTAATAAATGTTTTATAGGAAAGTAATATGTTTTGTTTTCAATATTTTAAACTAGCAGCCTTTTCTATGAAACTACATGTTTCAAGAAGTATCTTACCTAGTTTGGTTATATATGGTTAATATGGGTTTCAAAGTCATAAAAAAAATTATTCAAACTTCCTGAAGTCAGAAAAAATATGAAAAGAAAATTTCTTAAATTTAAACACTTTCTTCGTTAACTTTGAACTAAAATAAATCAAGTTATGTTCCTATTATAATGAATGCGTATAAATAAAAAGACATAATTTCAAACAATTTCTGAAAAAAATCTATATAACTGTCATTGGGTAGAAATAATAAATACAAAATACTCGCAAATTTATTTCGAATGGAATGTTGTTACTTGTGTTCATCTAGAAAATTGTATGTTACATATTTAATGTAAGTGTACAAATTTAATGACATAATTTAAGAAAATTCAAGCTATTTGAATGCATCGAAAATTTATGTAACAAAAATTTGGAAAAATATATATAAACTGAATTCCTTATGGGAATTTTCATAGAAAGATAGAATTTTGTATTTTTATAATTTCAATATTGGGCACATGCTACATTGTTCCTCATAATATACCTTATTGATTTTCAGCTTTCAGAAAACGTTTTGTTTTTAACTTAATTTGTTAGAATAGTTTATGCGTAATATGTTTATTAAAATCTTCAAAGGAAACACTTCAATATTTTAAATTTTATAACAATTAATCTCATTAAAATCTTATGAAATATATTCACAACCTTCCTTAAACGTTTAGCATTTATCAAAACGATGATTTTATTATGAGAAATAAATAGATATTTGAAATTCATATCAAAGTCATAATTAGTATTTCGCATGTTTGAGAAACATTTTGCAAAATAAAATCTCTATTTAGCGAGTGAAAATTATTTAATATTGTAATGCATTTTCTATAAATATCGACCTTTATTGGAATTCTTCCGTTATGCAATCAAGCTGTTGCTTATGATTCTCTTATAATAATGTTTATCTTACTTTATTTAAGTAACGATGCAATGGACTTTAATTATCCCTTTAAATGCATTATAACTTAAAATGGTCGATTTAAAACTTTTGGAGAAAAATACTTACATTACAAAATATTTTTATTACATGCACTAATTAAATTTATTTTCAAATTGTTTATTTAGTTTGTGTATTAATTACATTGGAGAACATTTTACATTAATTTACAGCGGTATTATAAAACAGAAATTCAGAATTTTAAAATTTATGCTTAATCGAAAATTTTTAAAGATTATGCTGTGAATAGAATTTGTAAAAATTATAAAAGAAAAAGTTCATATATAAAAGAAAAATAATTATTTACTACTATATCATTGGGATGTATATTTCAAATGACTCTTTTCCCGTATAATTGTCAGTTATGCTTAAATGAAATACTCATTGTATTATTCCAGCGAAATGTAAAAGCAGTGAATGGATTTAGAAGGGGTTTGGGGAGTGATTTTGTTTTTGGAATGTTATGACATTACAGAATATTTCTTTATGCCATATGTTATATTGATTGTGTATGGATTGTGTATGATTATTTCTCACAGCTTTCCTTATAACGCATCCTTTAGAAAATGGAAAAAAATAAAATTAAAAGCAATTATTGTCCAAAATATCTACTGCAAATATTATTATTTTAAAGTTTAGCAGCTAAATTTGACAGTTAAGTTTTCTGAAGCAAATTTGAGAATGATTTTAATTTTCATTTTTTAATGATAAAGGCGTTTTTGTTTTATACTGTACTTTCTTAGATTTAATAACTAATATTTATAATCATGTTATTTAAATTTCAAATTTTTCTAGTTTAACCCTCTAAGCGTGTGGAGCGTAATATTCTGTTCACTAAGCTCCAGGTTTCACTGCAATATATGCAATGTTTAAGATAATATAATTCTATAGATTTAATGAATTTTCAAAACATTGAAGAATGATTAATACTCTCAAGGGTTACATTCATATTTGTAACTAAGTTTTATTTATAACGCTGAAATAATCATATTTTTTTAGCATTTAAAACGAAATGAAGAGAAAACAGCATTACAATTTTACCCTTTTTCAAAACGCTCAGAGGGTGATTTTAGCATAGACGGCTTAGAAATGTTAGCAATTTCAATATAATTTAAAAATGAACAATTCAGGGAATAAGGATATAATTACAATATATTTTTAAAACGTTATCTATTGTTTCAATTATGTAAACTGGATAATATATATAAGATTACATATCCAAACAGAATATATAATAACTAGGTTCCAAACTTTTTCTGAACCACTGCCCTACAACAAAAATGTAAATTTTAACGCGTCCGCTTCCATAATAGTTAATTATACCAAACATTAAAACATTGTTACATATTATGTATAACTATTTTATGTGTCTATCTATCTATTACTAAGAATCACAAAGTAGCATTTAATTAAAACGACAATCAAATGTACCCGTATAGAATTTATATTGGCAGTGACGTCACTGCGGTTCAAGGTGGTCACGTCACATCTGTGACAAAAATGCCACAACTCAGTGACCTCCCATTGTTACTAAAATGTGAAAATCTTCAAAACTTTTTAAAAAGGGGACTAGAATACTTTAATACATGTTATTAATTGTGAAATTTCTCGCTCTGGCAATTTTTTAAATTTTTGTGACGTCCCTGTGACGTAATTGCATGTCACGCACGTCACGTAAAGACTGTGACCAAAAAAACACCAGACTGTGAGGTCCAACTGTGACCAAAAAAAAATATTGTGTAGTCTCATTGAAACCAAAATGTGAATTTCAAAAATCTTTGAAAATGAGAGGAAATATTTAAAAAAAGGGCTTTATTAGCCGTCAGTACAGAACTGTCACTTTTTACTTTATCGAATTACATGAAAATGAACTTTAAATAAGTCAGTTTTAGATAATATGTAATGGGAAATTGTGACTCGAACATAATTCTGAATGCACTCTAAGAAAAGATGTTTTTATTTTAATTTAAGGTAAATTATTATTTTCGTTTCATTTACTTTTAAATGAATAAATTGTGTTAAAACAACTTATAAATTATAAATTACTGCTACAACCGAGCCGGCAGAAAAAAATATATTGGGGGGGGGGGAGGGGGCGGCGAGTTGTTTAAATATGTTAAATAATTTTGATTTATTTCTCTTTGCAAAATTATCCACGATTAAAACACCAAAGTTTAAATGTCAAAATTCAGCTGGCGGTATGCGCTCCGATAATTTCGAAATTAAACAGAATTTGATACATTGAAAATATTTATAATGGACTAAATTAACCCACATTATCCGAATTTCAGGATTCCCTGCCAAGCAGTGTTGCAGTTGAATTGGCCTTCTTTTGCAAAATAATAATAATAATAATAATAATAATAATAATAATAATAATTTTTTATTTGTAGAACATTTTTAAATTAATTCTTATTTATTGCCATATTAAATAAGGCGAATATTTCTATTTCAAACAAGTGGTAGCATTGATGCAATTTTAATAAAAAATCAAATTTAATATTCAGAATAATCTATTAATACAGATCCGTTTAATCGTAACATAAATCTAAACGTGCTTTATATATACATGTGTAGTTATTATTAAATTAAATTAACTCTACTGCATAATTCTATAAAATTAATGAAAAACAAATTACGAGTAAATTATTGAAAGATATTCAATTGTAATATACACATATATTTTGACGTTCAAAAAATATTTATTTATGCATATCTTAGGGTAAAAACCGACCGTCATGAAAATTTATTACAATATCAAATCCGTCTGCGGAAGTAAGTAAACTACTGCACAATGAAAATATAAGAGCTGCCACTGTCCGCTCTCAAAACCCTGCCATTCTATTCTATTAACCGAAAGCCGGAAGACGTTTTTTGCAAGTCAAAATATTTTTTAATTTCAGTTTAATCTAATTGGGTGTAATAATAGTCAAATGGTAACTGGGTAATTTTGCGAAGTGTTAATTTTGATTCCTTCATTGTTACCTGAGTACTTTTTAGCTTTATTTAATTAATTGTTCTTAATTTTTGAATTGTGTACTTCCTACGATTCCACAGAAAAACAGTCGGATAACTAAACCAAATGTATGTAAGCTATTTATTATAATTTAAAAAATATTAAATCAATAATTGGTGCAAACATTTTTCTCAATTCTGTTTTTTTTTTTTTTTTCTGTAATCTGTAAGTTTTTAACTTATACAATCTAAACTTAGTAAACTTACATATTGCTCAAAAGTATTATTTTTTTATGTTTCTGACTGAAATTTGTATATGTAACTTTTCGTACCAAATAAAATGCATAAATGGAAGGGTAAAATAATAATAATAATAATAATAATAATAATATAATTATTATTATTATTATTATTATTATTATTAATTTTTAGCCACATAAAGTATGATTGTGATTTAGCATAATTATGCAATAATAACGATAGTTCAAATACAATGTTTAGTCACTTAACGCAAATAGAAAGTGTATTTACACAAGCTGTTAAAAGTAGTTAAAAGTAGTCCATTTTAATGAGCAGTTAAATTAAAAATAGTATTTGGTAGTTGTCTGAGTATTTGGTAGTTGTTTTCTCGTTAGGATTAAGTGCAAAATGTTTTATTTCTGAAAATATCCCGAAATATTTTTAGTTTAATAATTGATTGTATATTTTGAAAAAGTTATTATAGTTATACTATATGTTATATATTTTCAAAATATTAAAATATTTTTTAGAGAGCTTGAAAACATTTTAGACACATTCAAAAATATCAAATATTAAATTATTGTCCACTTTCAGAAAATGTTTGTACGAACACTTATGTTGATTTCTCCAATCATTAGATAAATTTTAAGAAATATTGAAAAGTTTATAAATGAGCTTAAAAACATTTTACACGCATACAGAAAATATCAAATGTTAAATTATCGTCCACTTTCAGAAAACTTTTGTTCAAGCACATATGTTAATTTCTCAAAATATCGAGAACGATGAAACAAAACGACACACTACGCTAGATATAATCTCTGTGTAAGAGTAACAATACTGAAATGTATTGAATATAAATCTATTTTTTTAAAAAGGAATACTTACTTAAATAATATAACAAATATTATTAAATATCATTCTTTTTCTTAAGTTATATATTTAAGGCTTGCAGTATATCGGAAAACTTTTATTGTTCCAACCAGTATCCGTAATCAATAATCTTCAGCACATGCAATAGAAATTTAGCAAATTATGATTATAATTATTTCAAAATAGTGGTAGGAACAATAAAATTTTTCCGATACGCTGCGAGGCCTGTATATTCAAACAATTACATTGTTAGCTTATTGGAAAACACAACAATAAAACAAAATGATTTATTAGGCTAGATATATTTTTATACCATAATAACATCTGGAAAATAATTATTAATTTCAAAACCATTTTAAAAATTTTAGACCCATTCATACACATAAACATGTTTTTTTTTTTTTTTTTTTTTTTTTTTTTACTGCCGTATACAGCATAAGGAAAATCCTATTTGAAATATATTTTGATGAAATGTTTTTTTTGATAGTTACTTCTTTCATTTTGTTCACTGGTACGATAAACAAATTATCTTCTTATTTACGGCTGATGCTGATATGGAAATACCTAAATAGTTTGGATTGTCGTTTTATTATTTCTTTAGTGTTACAATTACGATCTTCTCGATTATCTTTCTGTCTGTAGCTGTTTTCTACTTACATCCTAAATTGATTTATTGAAAGGAATGTTAGCTTTGCGTAAATCTTCGGGAGCCAGCTAGAGTAATCACTAAAAGAAAGTTTCAGAAAATATTTTATCACCTACTTTAATAAATAAAAAAAAATATTTTAATAATAAGAAAAAATTAGAGGAAAATAATTTTCAATAATAAAAATCTTCAAAAATATAAATTTCATAATAGAAATGTTTGTATGTTTTGAATGTAATCACAACAATGAAATAAAAAGATCTGTTAATTTTCAGGACCATAAAAAACATCAGAAATCAATTTTTCATTTCAAAACCATTTTTCATAATCAGAACTTCTTTCAAAGTAAATATATATTGTTTTACACGTATTTTATATAGTGCGCACCAATATGTCATTAAGTATTGTGGCTTTTGTACTATACCAAAACACTTTTTTTTTTTTATATTGCATGCTTTATTAAAATTTAATAGTGATACTACTTTTTACTTGAATGTTATTATGAAGCAGTCAATCTTAGTACCAATTTAGTAATGTAATCATTCATTTTTAAATACAATAAAACCTGCTATGACGGAATCACGAAAGACCGCGGATATATTTCGTTTTAGGCAGATTACGTTTTACAGGTTTTTCTATATTAGCTTTACGTTTGGTACCTGGTATGAACTTCGATTTAGTGGTACGTCAGACTAAACGTTTGGGAACCCATGCTCTAGAGGAACATGATCCTGATATATCTTCTATTCAGGATAACTGAATGCTAATAATCCTACAACAGTCCCATCAAAGAGACAAACATATTGTTAAATATCCTGTAGAAATTATTATTATTAAAATACATTTTTTTCATTTAGCTTATGCAGTCATATTGTGTGCCTTACTTTATTGTGTAGGGGAAGTTGACTTGAATGAGACAGGGATGAATATAAGAACAAAAATGTTTATACGATCTACAATCATTAATAATTTGATATTTAATTTCATAAATGGTAGCAGTGAGTTCATTCAACAGATATGGTTTCAAAACAGTACATATTACTGAAGATTTGAATATTCCACAAAGTGTATTTTTCAAAAATCAAAGTACGTTGCTCTGTTTGAGCTTTAGAGCATTTAATAGATCAAATCTTAAAATTATATATTTTATATATATTTGCACGCTAAATTATTATAATCTCTTGTTATATTTATATAATAAAAGTGAAAAAATATTCACAATATTTACGAAAACTTATATTTTCAACATTTTTATGAAAATAGTGATCTCAAATATTTTATTGATAGAATTTTCAAATTTTACAAGAGATAAAAATCCATAATATTAGTTAATGAAATAATCTGTTTTCATTTTTATTGTAGATTTGTTATAGGGCAAAAATATTTGTTATATAAGATATATTTATTTTTTTAGTCCTTTCTTTAATATGGAACTACAATCCAATGTTTGCTATACTTAAAACAATAAAACATTAAAACACATGTCATCAATAATTGGTAAATAAAATATACCTTTGTACTATAGAATAAAATGTTTATGGAATAAAATGAACAACATGTATGCATTATAAAAATAATTATTAAAATTGAGCAAGATTTCTTTTTATTGAGACTGTCTTACCAATAAGTTACTAAAAATGCTGAAATATCTTTTAAACAATACTTTAAAACTAACAATTGTATTGTTGCTGTCTAAATATGAAAATTGTCTTAGTCATCCACACTGTCTCCTACTTGCTAAATTATATAGATTTATTGAATAGAAAATATGTCTATTGTGATGAAAATGAAGAAGAGGGTGTGCAAATAATAGATAATTTACTGCTGTCAATATGTAGAAGTTGACATACATCAGTATATCCGTGGGAAATATTTGAATCATCGGGACAAAACTACGTTTATCACGGTTTTTACAGAGATTGAAAAATTGTCATATTTTTTAAATGTCGTACTGCGCTTGCTATTGAGTATATAAAAAAGGTGTAAATTTGTAGAAAAGTAATACAAAAGTTGTAGAAAAATTTGTCTTCTTTTACATTGTAATTAACAAATAATACGCTACGACAACGGGTTTTGAGATATTTAAATAACAACAAAAAAGTCGGAACATTTTGTTGTTTTTTGGCCAAAGAAAATTCTCCCGAAGGAAATTTTGTTGGATAATTCATTTTTTCCTTGATAGCCTAATTATATACAAGTCGGGGAAAAAATCTTCTACCCGACCTTTTGCAAGGTAACATGTAAATACATTTCCCCTGGACTATTGGTTCTACTATGTACTATACACCATAGCATTGTTTTGTTTTAACCGCATATTTCAACCGTGGGCATGTTGAGCAACAACAACAATTGTTTTTTATTGTGTTTTTTTTTTAATGTGTGAAATAAATTAAATGTTTTTTAAAATTATTTCTTATTTATTGTTCATCATCCTTGAAGGCATACCTCCTGTATTAATATGGTAAAAAAATTGCCGATGATAAATAACAGAGGCATATTTATTGCAAATTCGGATATGGAAATACTATAGTGCTTTCATTTTGTGTTTCTATTTCTTTCTTTATTGTTATTATTATGATATTTCTGGATTATCTGTTTGCGAATAGCTGTATGCTGTTTACATCCTGATTGGACGTTGAAAACGTAATTAACCATGGATAAATCTTTGGGATATTTCGAATTAGTTATTATGATGAATCAGAAACAAAAACTATAAGAAAAATAAAATCTCTATCGCCTAATGTTTATAAAATAGAATTGGTTATGAAATTTTTTTTTTACAAAGAACAATTATAGTTCCACGAAACAAATCAAAGTAAAATACATTTTAAAAGTAAAATCTGCTTTTAATGTAGTACATAAAATTAAAGCAAAATAGCTTGTTAGTCTAACTGGGATTTTATGCTATAATTACCATTAAAAAATTATTCGTTCCGAAATTATTTTCGATACTAATGTAAATGTTTTAAACAACAATGCAATTTATTATATACATATCAAAATATCCATTAGTACTGTAAATATATTTTCCCCCTAAACTTAGTTGTTTTATAGAAAAGAAAAGAAAAAAAAGAAATTGCTTCTTATTTACTACTGGTGCGAATATGAACATACTGTAGTTCTTTGACTTATTTTTTTTATTGTTTCTTTAATGTCGGTATTACGATCTTCTGAATTGTTTTTACGTCAATAGCTGTGTGTTGTTTGAGTCATGAGTGGTTTTCTAGACAGAATTATGAGCTTAAAGTACATTGTTACGAGGACACACATGGATGAATCGGAAGGAAACTTTAAGAAAAACAAAATTTTTATCGTCTACTTTGGTAAAACCAAATAAACGCATGAGATATTTTACAGGGAAACATGAATTCTAATATTAAAAAAAATTAAATGGATTTTCTTAAATATAAATTTATTTTCAAAAAAATAATAATAATAAAAGTCTTTTATGAGCAGTTTTTTTTTAACTAGCCAGAGCGGTAAAATATATTTAAGTAGTCAAATAAGTATTATTTTTTAAATTATCACCACCCTGAAAGTTTCATGTGAATACATTATCTGTATACTTATATACGTCTTTTAGTTAACACCATAAAATATATTCCAAAAACCTTATAAATATATACTAAAACAATTTAATTGCTTAAAAGATGTCAAATATCAATAAAAAATATTAAATTCTTGACATATTTCGATTGATTTACTCAATCATCATCAGAACAGACAAAACACAAATACAATGTACACAAAACTGGAATGTATTTAGTATCTATAACAAAGGACCCCCACCAGTGGCTGAGAGGTTCTGCTTTCAAAGCTGGTAGACGGAAGGTGCTGGGTTCAAACCCCTGTCGCGCTCGTCGACTTAACCATTCGGTGGTTTTCGTGGTTTTCTTCTAACCTTGCCGTAAATACGGGTTAGGATCCCTTAGAAAGATCTCATGGAGGTCACTCACCCCCATCCTAGGGCCCTCTTGTAGGTTATCGGCCGTCATAAAATCAACCAACCCCATAATAAAGAGAATGCAATGTTATTTATAATTTCAATTTTAACACCGTTCGTAGCTCCATCTGTAGTCCGCTTCGCACTATTATTCAATTATTCAACCCAAATATTTGGAATATCAAATAACAACGTATCATTACACACTTTCGAACTTATATAAAATTCAATCGATTCTCTCACTCGAATAAAAATTAGATATTTGTGACAACTATTTGTAAGAGAATCGATTCAAATTTATATAAGTAGTTCGAAATTGTGTAATAGTACGTTGTTATTTCATATTCCAAATATTTGTGTTGAATGGCTGAATATAATAGTGGGAAGCGGACTGCAAAAGGAGCTACGAGCGGAGTTGAAATTAAAATTATAAATGAAATTGTATCCTCCTTGTTATAGGGAATAAATGCATTCCAGTTTTGTGCACAATGTATTTATGTTTTTTGTGTTCTGATGATAATTGTGTGAATGAACAGAAACATGTCAATATTTGAATGTTTCTTACTGATATTTTGACGTCTTTTAAGCAAATAAAGTCTTTTAGTATATATTTTGAAGGTTTTTGTTTATTATATTTTATGGCGTTACTTTTAAAGGACCTAATTAAGATTTTTTCTTTATATGTAATATAAATATTTGAGCCTTTTAGTTAATTTTATTCTTAGATACGCACATGCTGAGGTTCATTTTACATCTTAACATCCACTATATATCTATCTTCTAATATCAATCTATACATGCATCAACTTTTACTACATGAAAATTTAACATTTTTTTACTGAAAATAAAAAACAAATAGTGACTGATATGGAAACTTTGATAATCCTGATTCAACTAAATAATCAAAAACCTACTAGTTTGATGCAAACTTCGAAGTGTCTAAATTTATTTGTGCTGAATAGCATACATAAATATATCAGTAACAGTTTATCCACCAGGACACAACAGTCGCCGCAATAATGTTTTCTATCAATTTTCAGGGTTTATTTACCAGAAATGAAAAGGCTTTTTTTGGTTCTTCTAATCTATAGCCAATCTTCTCGCTTAAAAACTGGTTAAACTGAATGCATAACTTATCTTTTTATATTAAACGGAATGAAATGCTATTTAATTTAATACTAAATTTATGTTAATTTCGTGTGTATTTACAAAATAAATATCAACATCAGGTAAATATTTACTGAAAACTTCTTAAATATAAACTAACGAAAAGATACGATATGATATCATTTCTTAAATAACATGTAACCTTAAAATATATATTTTGTATACTTAACTCAGAGAGACTCGTCAGATCGAATTTAGAAAGATGTATGTTTTGAGGAAACATTTTTTTTCATGGAGTTTTGAGAAAATATTTCGCTATTTGAAAGTGATTGTAGATAAATACACATTTTGAAAATAAATGTTGATGTTTTTGTGACATGAAAATGATCAAAATCCTTTTTTTCTTAATTTTCATTATAGTTATGTTTTTTTTTTAAATTTTGATATTATAAGTTTTTAAAATATTTAATCTATTAACATAATAAAAATATTAATAGAAAGGTTTTAAAGAAACGTATTTTTCACTATTTTTAACACTTTCCAACCTAGTTGAAAAGTGTTTATGACTTCGGTTTGTCTGGCCGTCTGCCGTCTGGCCGTGCTCTAACTCCCGTAAATATGCTCGGATTGCCTGCAATTTTTATATGTTATAATCGTTATCTATAGCATGTTCCCTATTTCAATGGAAGTGTGTAAAACTTATAGTTTTTTTACAGGGACACTCAAAAGAATTCCGTTACATTGCGGTCTATGGGGAAAAATCATTTGCGGTTTATTTAAATAATGTTTCACTATTTTAAACGCATTGAAATTTATATATATCACTAAAGTGCATTAGAAGAAGCTTATTATGGAATAGAGTGTGCATAGCACTTATACACTTTACAGGGACAGTCAAAAGAATTCCGTTACATTACGTCTATGGAGAAAAATCGTCTGCGGTTTATTTAAATAATGTTTCCCTATTTTAAACGCATTGAAATTTATATAAGGTTCATTACAATAGACTTACTACAGAATATTGTGTGCATAGCAGTCATCGTTCATTTACAGGGACACACAAAAGAATTCTCTACTGTATGTTAACAATAATTCCTGGAAGTGCGTTTTAAGTTACTGAACGCGATTTTAATTTAAATCGCTTTTTGTATATTACGTGGTGTGTATAAATTCTGTAGATCCTATACAGGGCAGCACAAAAGTTCGGGAACACATTTCCGTATTATTTAACTCCAGACGGAGAATTTTAAACTGTGCTACGTGTTTCCTAACTGAACTAAAATTTAGCATCCTATGTAGTATATATACAAATCTATAGATCCTATACAGGGCTGAATAAAAGTATTCGGATTACTTAGATGTTATCTTTTAGCTTATTAAAGAGTATGATTCGTAAAATTATTTTGGAAGCGTTGGAAAGTGTTACATAATCTATGCTTGACGCATGATTTTTCGTTCTTGTTTTTATAAAGGATTCGCATCCATATTAATGACTTACATATAGCTAGCGTAGAGACAATTTCATTTTTTTATCATATTTCACAAAATACATATGTCTCCAAAGGCCTCCGATACACATAACATGATCCTCAAGTACCTGTATTCAATGTATGGTATCCTCAGAATATAAATACATGTTAGAGTATTGTAGAATTTATAGATGAATGCATACACGTTATTAACAGTGCAGAACGAAATTTAATAAAATATTGTTAAAATGGATAATTTGGACCCCAAAAAGAACTACTTTGTACATATTGTATTCAACTATAGAATTCAACTATAGCACAACTTTTGTATTGAACTGTAATTGTGCTGATAAGCAAATTTTCACTTTTTATGATATATATCTAAGACTTTCGGTTTATTTGAAACTACGACGTAAATTTATTATATGTGTAATAAAATATTGAAATATGTGTCCAAGGAACTCCCAGGTTTAGGTTACTTTGAGCTATGCTATGTTTTCATAAAATTATACTTTTAAATAGGTGAAACATAACCTAGGATCTGAAAATAACATACATAAAGCCATTTCCAGGAGTCTTGATAAAATTTTTGGGGATATTTGTTTTGCTTTCTTTAAAAAAAAATCATGTAAATAATGAGTAAACCATTTAATGAAATAAAATAACAAAAACGTAATGATTAAAAATTAATTTTTCATGGGAATCTTAATAAATGTAATAAAAGTGTGGTTAGGGGTTATTTGGACAACCCAGAAGTGGGTCCGAAAAACTCCAGTTTTAAGTTATCAGCACACTATTCACTACTTTACACTGTTATCTTTTGTATAGCTAACACTGTCGTTACTTTTTTAATAACTCAATATGAAAAATAATTTTCTCTTTACCTTATGTGCAACTGCAGTGTACAAAGATATAAAGATGGATGTACAGATCGAAAAATTTCGTGTTTTAATCCTAAAACAACATACTTTCAACTAAAAAAAAGCGAGGGAAAATAGCAGGTAGTTTTTCGCTTCAGGTCCTAGTTAGATTTTTAACTGTTTAATATTCACGAATCACGTATGTTCTCTCATCGCTGTAGGCCCAATAGGGTCAATTGTTGTAATTGTGAAAAAATGTTACAACTTTAACCCTCTGAGCGTTTTGAAAAAGGGTAAAATTGTAATGTTGTTTTCTCAGCATTTTGTTTCAAATGCTAAAAAAATATGATTCTTTCAGCATTATAAATAAAACTTAATTACAAATATGAATATAACCCTTGAGAGTATTAATCATTCTTCAATGTTTTGAAAATTCAATAAATCTATAGAATTATATTATCTTAAACAATGCATATATTGCAGTGAACCCTGGAGCTTAGTGAAAGGAATCTTACGTTCCACACGCTTAGAGGGTTAAAATACTGACAGCTTTAAGGAGCAGACGAGCCATGAACAACTTTGCAGAACCACCATAAAGATATTATTTCACATCTATACTTCAATTCCAATTAGATATTGGTACTGTGGAATGTAAATAAGTGCCTAAAGTTTTATGTTCACAATTACCCCAGATGTTCATAACTACTCTCAAAGACTACAGGATAACTGTAATTTCATTTTTGTTTCGATATGGTGTACCACAACAATTAGCAAGTTACTGGACATTTTTTCAACAAGTTCATACACATATTATTGTACCACTAGATGACAGTCCCGGGGTTATCCGAGTCCGTGATAATAACATAAAATATGCCTAAAATCAAAGTTGAATGATTTTATATTTGTAAACGAAGAATCTTTTAAAATAACCTAATTTTTGCGGCCCCACTGTCTTGGCCAGCGTACACGATCGAATTTTTATGATTTTATAGTTTTATAAAAAAAAAATCTATCCAACTGACATTACAGTTGTTGGCTCCACTGTCTGCGGAAACGTGCAGCGGGCGTGCTACGCAAGTTTTGTATTTATAGATTTAAATGAAACTTATTCCCAACGAAACTAATGTTGAGAGTTTCACTGCTTTATATTTGTAAACGAAAACCTATCCAAACTAACAGGACCCCGTTAAAGTGATTGCGGATTTATTTTCTGACATATAGATATATTAAACTTTCAATACTGAACAAACCCTTCTCAGAAAATCTAATGTTTTATCTATACAAGCAGTTATGACTTCATTGAGGCTTAATACGACCTCATATGGAACAAAACCCTTAGACAAAATTGTTCGTAACTACCCCATATCACGAAAAGTGTGGGGTAATTATGAACATGGTTCTGTAGGCTTTTGTAAAGGAGTTGGAGGAAATATTAATTGATATTCTGTTAGAGTAATTATAACTTACAATTATTGATGAAAAACAACGGCTTACTTTGATTTTATCCGATAGAAGCTAAGAATATTTACAGGCACTACTAAATTGCTTGTCATTTTGAACAGTTTAGGAGATTGGTACGCGCGAATACGAGTACCAACCGTGAATTGAGAAAAAAACATGAAAGTTCTCATCCTTCTTACAGGGATGTAAACCCCTGATTTCTACTTCACTTTAGTATCTGTTACTATCACAGAGCGTTAGTAGTACTTGTTCTGAATTATCCCATGGTCATAATTACCCAGAATGATCCTTATTAGTTTAAAACTTTTTTGGGGTTTGGTTAAAGTAATACCTCAGCGTCAATGTAATCGGATTTTATGGTACTAATATCAGGTTTTTAAATTAGAAGCCACTGTTTGTTTACATAGGTTAATATACAATGTTATGTACTTTTTTACACATAAACAAAATGTTAAAAAATTATGTATACATGTGCTATGTAAAATTATATTCAATGTTTAAATTAAAAAAAAATAATTTTGCATAACAAGTATTAAAATTACTTTTTTATAAATTTTCTTCGCATATATTTTTCGACATTAGAAATATGTTAATATAACAGAAATTGGATAACAGATATTTCACTTAATTTATGAAAAAAAAAAGTTGTTATTTACAAATAAAAAACATTTATTTATTTATTTATTTATTTATTTTTGTATACTGAAATAATAATTTATTCCTAAACTTGTTTCGTAAATAAATTTAATAAATTATAATAACATAAGCATAATTAAAGTATTAATATAGTAGCTCAAATAAATTTAATAATAGTAGTAATATTGTACATGCTAGTAAAAAATAGTCCAGTTCCTGAAACTTATTGCACCATCTCCACTATCATTATTATAAAGTTCGCTAAGTTACAATACATTTTTTTTACACTTTACTACATAGGGGAAAAGTGTTTATGAATGCGATTTGGCTGTTCATCTGTCTGCTCTTTTAATCTCCGTAAATATACTCGGATTATTATGTAATTGATATTGTTTATTGAGGATTATTGTGGCATGTTCCGTACTGAAAATGAAGTGAGTAGCACTTATAATTCGTAACAAGGACACTCGTAGAAAATTCGTAACACTCTAGCCTATAGGAAAAAAATCGTTTGCAATGTATATAAATGATGTTAGACTATTTCAAGCACATTCAACATGTTGTTGTCGTTGTTGTTTCTAATCCTAAATAATCTAGCCAGAAGGCTAGACCAAGTCCATGAGCCCAAAAATTTGGAAGAAGTCCAAAACGATGAAAGGACACTCCAAAAGGTCTTTCTTAGTCCAGTCCAAAATGAAAAAGAAATGGTCAGGGGTGCACGGTGCAGTCTTCCACTTTCCACAAATGGGAAAAATGTTGATATTGTTGTCAAATTTCAGGATCTCAAGTGTACACTCAAGAATCTTGCAATAGCTGACTGCTAGTCACGGCTACACCCAAGAGTAATAGCTCCTCCAGGCTTTCTGCCACAGTACCAGTTGTGAACTGGAGGGGAACGCCAAGATGCGTGTCAAGAGTAGATTTGGTTCTTGAACAGATCTCCAGAAAAGTCAAGGTAGAAGTGTGCGGTGTCTCTTTAGCCAATGTATCTGCCATTTCATTTCCGCCAATGCCAACACGCGAAGGAACCCATTGATAGATTAAGTCATGGCCGCAGGAAAGTGTTCTCAGTGGAGATAGAATAGATAACGAAGTTCTGTCACCAACGTGAGACCAATTTTGTAAGTGTTGTATGGAACTGCGACTGTCAGTTACAATTCACATATATCTATCAGTGGTACAGGAAAATTCAGCTTTACAGCCCTCCTCAATCGCAAGTAGTTCCGATCGAAAAACTGAGCAGTGGTCCGGATTTCTGATCTTTATGGCAAGTTTGAATGAGAACAATTTTTACAAATATGCCACTGCCACAATGATTATGCTCATTTTTACTACCATCCGTGAAAATTTGGAGGGCATTAGATGGAATAGTACTGATAGTTTCTAATGCAATTTGTCTAAGATTGTCTGGGATATCTTATTGTTTGTTGGTGTAGGAAAGAAGATATGATATGTATATATCAGAAGATATAATCTTGATATATATCACTGAGGTGTACAACAAGACGCTTACATGTAGAATATGAAGTGCATGGTTTTTAACGTACATATACTGGGACACTCACGAGACTTGGGTTACAGTGGGCGATACTTGGGTGATAGTTACTGGAACTGCGTTTTCGGGTGTCATATGTAGATTTTAAATGTAATTAAGTTTTTGAATATTGCTCGTTGTATATAAATTTTATAAATAATATACTGGGTTGTACAAAATAATTCAAGTATGTTTCTGTTTATTGACGGTATTGCTACAAGGGAACCTTCAACTTTGTTATGTATTTCCTAACTGAACTAAATTTAAGCATACTATATTGCAGGGCATGAAATTTCAGTTGAAAAGGTACTAGCCAGACTGAAATTTTTACTCGCATCTATTTTACATTCATTCAGACAGTAACGCCGGCCCCCACAAATGCCCAGAAAATGAACTATTTATGAAAAACTGAATTTAATTTGACAATTGTTAGAAGGAGTTGTCTGTTAAATCCAAAATATTTTACATTCATAAAAAATATGAATTTTTTTTTAATGTTAAAAATTTGGAAGAAATCGAATAATTTTTACCGTGTTTCAAGCAGCTGAGCTTAGGTGGCGAAACCGGATTCACTTTGCTTGGGAGTGAAGAGCGATCAGAATGAGCCTCGGAAGCGAAAAAAGCAGCCTTGGTGCTTGTGCGGTGCGAAAACCGGGGAACGAATGCAGACTGGGGAAGTTCGTTCCTCCGTAGGATAGAAATTTAAATGGGTGACGCCGCATTTTTTATTATTTTGGAAGATAAATGCCGTCGCTTGATTTTAAAACACTTCCGCGTGTCGCCGGATTGAGACACGATATTCTGATCGTATACAGTTTGATTTGAAGCACAACAATTCAAAAGACGAAACTTACTCGCCAACCTTAAATATTTACTCGCCAATGGCGAGCTGGCGAGCGGAAATTTCGCGCCCTGCTATATTGTATATATATAGAAATCTTTAGATGGTACACAAAGTTTCACAAAAAAAATTGGAATAGTTTTCCGAATATCGATTGTAATTGCTGAAATTGGTTTTCAAATATGTAATGCATTTTCCAAATTATTTACTTGGATATCATCTTTCACCTTATTAAACGGAGAAGTTGTGCTACAGTATTTTGAATATGTTAGAATGTATTTCATATTCTATGTACGCATAAGGTTTCTTTCTTACTTATTTTATAACTCAGAAAAATTGTCAAACTGTGTTATATTACATTGATAGAATTACTCAAAGCAGTTAATCTAAAAATTCTGTACAGAATATAGAATTTCAGTTTGTGAGTAGCTTTATGTCGCAACGTGTCTAGTAAGTAATAAAATATCGTTCTGTCTTTAAGTCGGGGTCAAATTGTTGTTCAAAAAATGGTTGGCAACTCAATTTTTACTTCTTCATTTTATGTTTTAAATAACTTTTCAGTTGTATTAATTTTCAGTAGTATTTTACTTTTCAAAAAGTCAAATGAAAACAGTAAAAAATCTGTTTAATCTGCATATAATATCTAAGCGTCACGTGTTTAAACATGTTTTTTAAAAACATAAATAAAAACTAGATGGTACCGTCAAAACTTGACGGAAAAAATTACAATAGCAATATTAGTAAAATAAGCTTCTTTATTACATAAGTAGGGGTGCTTATGAAACAATCTTTCAAATATTTTATTTAAAAAAAAATTCCCCGAGTGAATTACGTTATTATTTCCGATGCAAACTCCAAACAAACAATCCGTAAACAAAATGGAAATCAGTTTGACATTACCGCCCTATTCCCCACGGCAAGAAAGAAAATTTCCTGAACCTATGAAGTATCATACAAATAGCATATCCCTACGTTCATCTCATATTCAGTCAATAAAAGAACATATTAAATAAGGAACACATCCCCCCCCCGTGATAATGCAACCGAATGAGATCCTATGCGCATGTGCATTGCTTCTCCCCAAACGCACCGTCGAAATTCGACGTTAAAAAAAAGTTTTAAAATGTTTTGATCAAAATTTTTAAAATGTCTTCTTTAATCATTGTTCGTTTTAAATCCATATCTTCTGAAACGCATCTATTGTTTTAAGCTAATCAATTTTTATGTAAAGATGAAGAATTTTTTTTACAATAATAAATCAATCTGCAGATAAAGGAGATTTTTAATGTTTTCAAGTGTAATTTATTTGTATGGTTTCTTCATTCCTTTACATAATCAGGATGATTATTCCTTTTCCATAATTAAGAGAAATAATGTAAATAAATAAATATCCAAGATTATTTTTGATTCTGTTTTCATTAATATATTGTAAATTTTATTGTTAAAAGTTACTGATAAATGATACTTTAGTAAATGGGGCTTTTCTTAATTATTATTATTCTTTTTTGAGATTTAATGGCAACATTCTTCCGTTTGTTTATTGGGCGCTACAGTTTGGCGAATTATTTGAGGTACTTTTCGGTTAGCAAGGCGCCAATGCAGTATATATATATATATATATATATATATATATATATATATATATATATATATATATATATATACAAATATATATAATGTATATAGTTTTGTTTTTCTAGTATTGAACTTATGTGGTTTATAGATTTTGGTTGGCTTTTGTGATAATGATTCTGCAAGTAATTTTCCATTGGAGTTTGTTATTATGTGTATATATACATACTTTATTGGCGCCGGCTAACCGAAAAGTACCTAATTTGCATATAGTTTTTTTTTCTTAATCGGACGACGGGATAGTGCACGGAATTTCGACGGGATAATGAATATTTTTTATGGTACCAGAATATTTTTCTGTATTTTATAGTTATATTAAGAAATACATATTTTTATGATTTGCTGAATCACTTAGTTGTTTACTTTTTCATGCATTATATTATTTAAGGTTGTTAGTTCTCTTATTCGTTTAAATATACCCTACTTATATAAAAATAGCGTGTGTTCTCTGTGGTGTTTCTCATAAACGTTGTAAAATTCAGGTTATTAGATTTTATCCAACTTTGCTGTCATAACAGCTGATGAAGCAGCCATTTTCGGCGATTTTTTTTGTTACCTGTAAAATGTTTGTTTTTGGTATAGCCCGAACTAAGAAAAAATTGAGTACTTTTCCATTATACGGACACCATTGTCGCCAAGCATATATTTACATGTGTGGCATGGTGTCGGTATAACGGAAAAGAACCAAAATTTGCAATCGATCAAAGAATTGAATTTCGTTAAACATTAAATTTTCTGGTACTTTTCTATTATCCGGTCGACCACTTTTCATACCAAAAAATTATCGCCAAACTGTAAAATTAAACGCCAAAAATACAGTCCGATTTACTTGATGTCAGAAGCATTGTACGTGTTTGTTACGTCATCAAGTGGTTTTTAATTCGAGATTTGCGTCTATTTTTCATTATGTTTTACTGATTTATTAGTTATTTCATTAATTAAAATAAAAATTGTGTCCTTAAATTCATGTATTTTATTTATTTATTTATTTTGATATTCCAATGGCAACGTTCTTCCGTTTATTTGGCGTTACAGTTTGGCGATAGTTTTTTGTTATGAAAAGTGGTCGACGGGATAATAGAGAAGTACCAATTTTCTTATTACTTACCCATCATACGTAGTATAGGGTAAGTCTTGTAATCGTTTTGAAAATCGAAAAAAAATTTTTGACGGATTTACACGTTTCAGACACTGGAGATTCCGAAAAACATATTTTTAGAAAAAAAAAAAAAATTGCCGTCCGTCTGTGTGTGTGTCTGTAAACGCTCTATCTCCCGAAAAAATTGAGATAGAGACTTGCAATTTGGTCTGTACTTAGTATGTAATAATGGGAAGAAGCCTATTTCATTTCAATAACCTCGATTAACCGGAACATTTTTTTCGGACTCTCGAAATATTCGTTCTGATGAAAACTATATAAAAATTTTCGAAATTGTTTATTTTAAGAAATGAATATAAAAGACAATAAAAAAACATAAATTTTGAATAAAGCATGAAGTTGATCGGATAATTAGTTGCCGAGATATTTGGAATCCTATTTTCCACACTCTTCGATTTTTCATGACCCTGTATTTCATCCAAATTTCACTTCAAAGATAAATTTTAATTGGAAATTTGACGCTTAATCAGATGCAATAAACCGCTAGTTAATAGGATTATTATTTTTGGAGTTATAAGGAAAAACCTCTTTCAAGCAATTCAGTAATCGAGCCTTTAAAGTTTGTGACGTCATCAAGCCACGATTTTATTTGAATTGCAATGCATTTTATAAGTAGTTTACACATTTTTATTTTAATATTTTACATTATGCATATCCATGATGGGTAAGTATTACGGTGGCCCCCAACGACTAGTTTTTAATCTGAGAAAGAAACAATAATCATGGATTTAATTAATTTTGCAATATGCGGTGCAACCAAAATAATTTTGATTAAATCAGTACAGATATCGCAGACGCACCTGGGTTATTTTTTGGCGCCTAAATGACGATTTTTGCTTTGTATGGCAATCTGGTGTTTTATAATAAATTTGAATATGTGTGTAAATAAATAAAATAAAATAGGTACTTTTATGTTAGCTGGGCGTCAAGGATAACTCTCCAAATCTTGTTTCAATTGGATTCATTTAAATTGCAACATTTTACGTGAGATTTGTTATTCATATTGATATGTTTACGTTTAGATATTTTATTATGATTATATTCTAGCTAATTAAGTTTTTTTTTTAAAGATTTTATACTACAATGTTAAAATATTACCTAGTTGATATTAGTTAATGTCAAAAGATTGGCGAACCACAGAGTTCAGGGAAAAAACTCTATGCCCTCAAAAGTGGGTGTTGTCAACTTTATGACGTCATAAGCAGAAGTAAATGTTTAATTGAAAATTACAGCTAATTAATTAAATTTTCGAACAAACGAATGCACGATAACAAGTCTGTGTCCTAATATCTTTCATTTAAAAAAAGAATGGTGTAATTTGATGCACTAGTTTGTTCTAACGGATTGTCGAAAGAAATCGCTTAGCGTTTTAAATATATAGATGTTAAAATATTACCTAGTTGATATTAGCTAATGTCAAAAGATTGGCGAACCACAGAGTTTACAGAATAAACACTATGCCTTGCAACAATGGGAGTTGCCGACTTTATGACGTCATTAGCAGCAGTAAAAGTTTAATTGAAAATTACGGCTAATTAATTAAATTTTCGAACAAACGAATGCACGATAACAAATCTGTGTCCAAATATCTGTCATTAAAAAAAAAGAATGTTGTAATTTGATGCAGTAGTTTGTTCTCACGGATTGTCGAAAGAAATCGCTTAGCGTTTTAAATATATAGATAACTTATTCAGCGTAGCTTCTATGGAAATATGTCTAAAATTTCTAATAAGGAAATTAAAGTGTATTTTTTTAATTATCCTTTCGAACTCGACTCAATAAATTTGAAATTTTTTCTGTCGTGTGATTTTTGTTTATTCTGATCCATTTTATTACTATTTTTATGATCATGAACGAGAACATCTGAATGAAGATATATGTTTTTTACAAGATAAGGAAAAATGAGTACTTATAAATACAATAAATATTAAGTACCAAATTTTTCTTTACTGATCTCGAACAAAGTGTCCTGTTTGAAGAATGTTATTAAGACTAGAGAAAGAAAAATCATAAATCCATTATGAAGAAATATTTTGAACAGAGTATGAATTAGATTCATTAATAATTATTTCTTTGAGTGAATCTTCCATACTCGCACATTTATTTACCTACATATCATCATCGTTTACTGCAACAAATCCAGTGCAGTTACCATGAATATTCTAAGTTACTTAATCCGACTCTGCAGACTCATTTCATTTAATTTTCAGAGATTCAGTTATAGTAATATTCCGACTATTGAAACATTTTTAAATTTAAAACAGAATCTAAATGTTTAGTTTCTGAAAATTATTTCTTTCTAATTTTAATTCACATAGCTTCTCAATATAAGAAAAACAAGCACACATGCAAAGAATGAGATTTGATATTTCAGGAGAAAAGCTACTCAAATTACATATTTTTATAGGAAAACTAGGGGGCCTACCCCCTGCGAGCTACGCTCGCCAACCCCCGCTCAGACTTCGAGGCCTCTAAAAACATGACAGCGTGCTTTATTTAAAAAATATTGGTAAATCTATAATTGGGTTGCTATGCTTTTAACATTTTAATGGGACATTTTTCGATTATCATGGCCTGATACACAGCTGTTGCGACAACTGACGACTGTTTTCGGGATTGATAAGTAAAATCAATTACTACTTGAAAACCAGCTTGTATAAAATGGTTAGGTTTAAATTGTGACTACCTCTCGGACTTTTATAACAACAATCTCTATTCTATTCTTCCTTTGCGTTTAAGGATGAGAAAAATTCCATCTACTTGTGAATAACATTAAGAACCACGGTATGGAAAAGTACTATGTTATAGACATTTTCAGTAACAGGTTTTAATTTTCTCTCTATTTTAGTGCACCATCATGCATATTTTCAAGTTATTTTAAATATGTAAATTATTTTTTTTTATTAATATGTATATACGAATCTCTATAATAAAACTGTAAGTCATGTGACTGTCCTCAACAGTTCCGGGATGCCGCATCGCTTTTTCATATGCCAAGCGGCCATTTTTATTCAAAATTATTTTTTCGAATAAACTGCATAAAAGTTACATTTTAAGAAAGATCGTTCAAAATAAATTAATATTTGAGTGATGACTTGCGTTCAATTATGTATATATTCTGCAATAACTTCAGTCGAAAGATTCGCAGTTCAAATTCTCTATTCATAAAAGTAAACAAAAAAAAGATTGATTCGTCGTGAACATTTAAAATATTAAATCATGGAGGTAATCAATCGCAAAGCAAGTTCTCCGCGAATGAATTTTTGGACCGCTGCCTCGCGTCAAAAAAATAATTCGCACCAGTGAGACAATCAAAGTTTACCATAATTATGTGCTATACAACTCAACTTTCGGACCTTTTCTTGACGTAAATTGAACTCATGTAATAATATTTAATGAATCAGATTTTTAGCATTTTTAAAATCGCTAATACAGCTTTTATTTATCGCGTGTACAAATTAGAAATGATACTTTGATTTTGAAATCAAATGTTTTGATTTATGATATTATTTCTTATTTATTTATTTATTTTCTCTTTTAAATGAAAAGTGTGAAGTATTTTAAATTTATGTAATATAAGCGTTTTAGATTAAAGTTAAGTATTTTAAATGAAATGAGTGACAGATTTATAATTTAAAATTAAATTAATTGTAGTATGAATGACGGTGATGGGAACGATATTTGGCGAATTATCATCTGCTCCCGGCTAACAAAAATACTCATAATTAAAAAAAAGAATAAAAATAAATAAATGATAGTTTGTTGTAAATAAATATTGATATACATATCAAAAATAATTTATAGAATTAAAATAAAAAATAAAAGTAAATAAACAACAATTTCCATAACAAAGTTTTCGCCAAATTGGCGGGGGAGGGGGGGGGGGATCGCGCCAACGTGCGTATGTGACATTTGTGCCCAAAAAATATTCGAAATGCTACCATGATCGCAAAAGTTCATGATTTGTCTATTAGAATCTTCCGATTTGGCGAAGGATTAAGGGAAAATTAAATTATGAATAAATGTAACGTGTTGCAATGTTTAACATACATTTAAGGGAGACCAAACTGGTCGCCAGTGGCGGCTAGTTTTATAATAATTATTTATCATACAAATTAATTAAATATTTTGTGCATGCATGTGCCTGCATTTATTTGGCATCAATTGATGAGATATTTAAACAAATTTGCTATACGCGGTAATTTTACACCATGTTCTGTCACTTGAATATTGTCCATAAGAAAATCGGGTACTTTTCGATTATAGGATCCTTTGCTTTTAGGCTTCGTAATTCGAGCTTCAAAAAGGGATAGATTCGTTAATATACATAGATTTGTTGCCAAAAGTTATAAAAATAAACCCAGTGAACTTTTGGTGCTTTTCTATTACAGGGGTCTTGACGCTTTTTTAAAAAGCTTGGCGGAAAAAAACCAAGCAGGATAGAAAACCATTCAGGATATTTTATTCTTCCGTTCAGTTGGGCAAATATTATTTTATATATTAGTTTCAAATATCCGAATTAATGATTTTATAAATTCGTTTAGTTAAATTTTACAAAAAAATAACAAAATGATATCAATCTCTATAATAAAACCGTAAGTCATGTGACTGTCATCAACAGTTCCGGAATGTCCGTTTCACTTTTTCATATGCCAGGCGGCCATTTTTATTAAAAATTATTTTTTCGAATAAAACTTCATAAATGTGACATTTTTAGAAAGATCGTTCAAAATAAATTAATATTTGAGAGATGACTTACGTTCAATTATGTATATATTCTCCAATAACTTCAGTTGAAATTAGCTTCGCAGTTCAAATTCTCTATCCATGAAAGTAAACAAAAAAAAAAAGATTCATTCGTCGTGAAGGTTTAAAATATTAAACCATTAAACCATGGAGATAATCGTTCGTAAAGTTAGTTTTCCATGAAAGACTTTTTGGAGCGCTGCCTGGTGTCAAAAAAATAATTCGTACCAGTGACACAATCAAAGTTTACCATAATTATGTGCTATACAACTCAACTTCATTCTTTATCTTTTCTTGATGTAAGCTGAATGTAAACAAATGCAACTCATGTAATGATATTTAATGAATCAAATTTCGAAACAAATTGTCAGTTAATTTGGTATTTATGTATTATACGTGAAAGGAAGAGAGACCACCGAAAATGATTGTTAATCACCAATCATATTTACCATTATTAATGACCAATCGTTTTCAAAACAGTAATTTAATATACATTTACAAAATACATAACATCATTAAGTACTTTTGTGTTATTTGGGCGCAAATCTCGCCAATAGAAATTTTTAAAATCGCCAATACCAGTTTTTATTTTTTGCGTGTGCAAATTAGAAACGATACTTTTATTTTGAAATCAAATGTTCTGATGGAACAGCTGTCGTAGACGCACCGGGGCACTATATTAACTATTGAGTTGCAATATAGAGAGAAAAAACGGGTTGCTGTAATTAGAATTATAGGCGGTAACGTTGGTGTGACATATTTACGTGATTATCAAAACTGGCTTCCAAAAGTTCAATGTTTCACCAAACCATACTCGAAAATTACATGTTATAATATGCACTCCGATTATGTCACATTATTCAAGACGTTTTAAATGAGAATAATGATAGATTTTCTTCTTGATTCTCCCGTAATCAAGTCTACAGCCAAAGTTAGCGAGAAACAAACAAACAAACAAAAAAATATTGGCAACAATATGGTTCAGTGTAAATGGTGGATATCATTAAAGACTTTCACAAAATAGACTTCATTGCACCAAATCGTATTAACTAAAATACGCCATTTGGCAATGGATCCAATTACGGAAAACTACTTAATATGTTTAAGAATCTCCTCATTAGCAAGAATATTGCAACTGATAAGCAAACGGATATGAAGCATAAATGCTTAAGTTGGTTAAGCGGTTTTTGTCAAGAAAGATGAAATACATAACAACAAAAAATATGCGAAATGCTACCATAATCGAAAAAGTTTTTGATTTGTCTATTAGAATCTTCCGGTTTGGCGAAGGATTACGGAAAAAAATAAATTATGAATAAAAGTAACGTGTTACAGTGCTTAACATACATTTAAGGGAGACCAAACTGGTCGCCAGTGGCGGCTAGTAAATAATAATTACTATTAATTCCTTTTCCTCCCTTTCTTTTGCGTTTAAATAAATGACGTCATTTGGACGAATTTATTCAAAATATTTTCAGTTTATAAATTAAATTAAATGCTAACAGACGATTGAATCCTGACGATAAAAGTGCGATTTTTTTTTCAAATTTTCCTGAAAAACATAATTTAATCACAATCTTGTCTTCATTATCGATTGAAATAAAAGATAAATTCAATTTCAATTTAAACATGACAAATAAAAAGAAATCAATAATCCCTATCGGGATCATTTTCAATTTGTTTCCCTTTTTTGTCACAAAAAAACTGAGTAATTAGTTGCCATCATTACAGAAATGTCATTAAAATTAGAAAAAAATTAATATCTCGAAAACTAATTCCAATTTCAAAATTCTGTTACCAGTTTTGATATCCGCGGATTTTTATGGACAATTGGTATTAATTTCACCATCAAGCGTTTAATATTTTATTAAAAATAGCCCTGAAACATAATCAGTCGTTTAATCAGTCGTTTCATAAAATCGTTTCATAAATTCGTTTCATAAAATCGTTTCACAAATTCGTTTCATTAGGATTTTATATATATAGGGTAGATATATTCATAAAATGGAAGTCGCAATATAAAACTAAAATATACAAAATGATCCGAAATGTTGCCTCCGCCTCATATAAAGAAAAAAAAAGATATTGACGTATTTTGAATTAAATCATATGGTGTATGACATTTATCCTTTTAGAAACTTACCACACTATAGACAGCCAGAAAATAAAGGGTGTAATAAATAACACTTTCCACATTTTAAGAAAAATCAATCAATTAAAAAAAGCCACTTAAAACGTTCCGTGTTATGATAATTTACATTCTAAAACATGTCAAATCATTCTAGTGTTTAATTCTAGAGTGCTCAAAATGTCCACATGTAAATCAGGTTACAACCCAAGAATAATGCACGTGAACAAAGCTAAAAGCAAGTAAACTTCAATGTTCCATTATAAAACAGACATCCTGCCCAAAACAAACCACTTTACAAAACCGGCGATTTTAGTATATGGATCCTTCTTAGGGAGCAAATATAAACAGCTCGAAATACAATACCGATTCCATTGTGTTTGCATATAAGTACAATACCTAGTATAAAGTGGATTTTAGTGAAAATATGTCAGAAAAGTGTTTTTGATAAGATTTGTAGAAAGCCTTCCCATGACAGATAAAAGGAAATTTAAATAATACGGAATATATAAATATATATATATTACAAAATTTAAAATTCCATACACTATTAAATTTATCGTATGAAAAATTCACGTTATTAATATTCCATTTGCAACCCTAGTTTATTAAAATATTTCTTTATTAAAAAATTTCCATTACTGTCCATATTGAAAACATTTTTTATACAAATCTACTTAAATTCACTTTTTATTTCTCGACAAATAAGATGTAAAAATCACTTTTCATAAGAATATTTCTTCTTAAAAATCCTATTTTCTTAAATTATTTATTATATTTAATATTTCCTATTTATTCCCGCATTTAAATCTCTTTTACTTTTTTTTAATCTCTATAAATTCACCATTTTCCCTTTCTTAATAGTCTAGAAAATCATTCTTTTAAATTGTTTTGTTATCTAGAAACTTATATTCTTAATACTCAATAGCCGAAGATTATTCTATTAGTTTGTCGTGCTTCTTAATTTCTATAATGTTTCCGGAAAATAAATTCCCGCCAGTAGCATAGGAGATGTGTATTTCTTCAATAATAATTCACAGATAAAAGATAGCGTGCGCCGAAAATTGAACATGAATTGGTTAAAATAGGTCACGTGTTAAGAAATTCTTCTTGCGTGTTCCTAGCTTATAATGAATTGACGGACGCAGAGAGAGCCGGACAGTCCAGAGATTTTGCCATCGAACTGGGTGTTTAAAAATATGTTATTCGCGTGAGCAATCAGACATCTACTAGAGTTCTAATATGTTTCAACATAAAGATTTGTTAAGAGAGACCATCCCCAGAATTTTAAAGATGATTGGGTTTAAATAAGTGTATTCGAGCGCAATCGTGTTTCTTTTTAATTGCGTTCATAATTATATAAATACGTAACCCCTATAGTCGTCGTCTGATCCGTCCGTCCGTCTGTGCGCATATAAAAGCGCAAAAACTACCCAACCAAACGGTCTGAAATTTAAGATATATTATCTTTGCAGAAATTTTTCGAGACATTTCAAGTGTTATGAAAATCGAATCAATACTTTAGAAGATATTAATAAAAATATTCATTAAGGAATTTGAATTTTTTTTTAAAAAATCGGTGCTTTCTTGTTATAGAAGCTTCCGACTTCCGAGGTTTAATCGTCAAGCGACCGAGATACTTATTTTATTACAGAAATTAATTTGCAGACGATATAATTCATTTCATAGAATTAAAAATCATCAAGATCTGAATATTTATATAACTAGCTATAGTACGAACGCACCTCATTTTTCACGTTTGACGTACAATTTCAAACTTGTTTTCTTCTACCTACATTTACTCAGCTACTAATGATTAAACTGCATAATACGACTGCATTAATTTTTGAGATGTTTGCCATATTTTTTCTTCGACTGCTGGATGGAGCCAAAAAAAAAATGGCAGAATACAACACACACACACAGATATATATATATATATATATATTTATGATATAAATATACATATACATATATATTATTACATACATATTTAAATTATTGCATTCACATGCGCTAAAGTGAGTTCATAAAAATGACTTACTTTTAAAGAAGTACAGGTAATGTTTCGGATTGGAGCCGTGACTGAATATTGATGCTGGAATCTAGAATTTACTACATGAAATGACTGTCTAAAAGTGTTTTATAGAACATGTAATGATGGATGGATGTTATAGTAAACAGAACGAAGCAGCTTACATGGAATTTCTTCGGACTTGATTTGGAGTATCGGACGAAGAGTTAAGAAAAACTTTTTCAAGTTAGAAGTGGATGGATTAATGCAGAGGCTCAGTTATTATGAATAAATCTGGGTATTCCTAATATTTTCGTTGCAAGTGAGGGTGGAGGCAAGATATCTTGCATTTTATATATTTTTTAAATAAATGAATTGTTTAATTATATATTTAAATTCTTGAACTTTTTTAAAGTTTCGGTACCTTTATGTTAGCTGGGCGCCAGTGATAACTGGCCAATTCTCGTTTCAATTAGCATCATTTCATCATTTGAATTGCAACCTTTTATGTGAGATTTTGTTATTTGTACAATGTTTGTGTTAACATATTTTATCATGATTATATTTTAGCTATTTTTAGGTGTTTTTTAAGATATTGTATTGCAATATTAAAATATTTGTTATTTATTATTAGCTAATGTTAAAAAAGAAAAAAAGGGTTGGCAAGATAAAAAAAAAAAAAAAAAAAAATGGCGATCACTGTCGCCCGGCTAACATAGAAGTAACTAATATTATTTAAGTGTAACACAATGTTTGGAAAGCATTTTTTTCTAAAAATAAAAGATATTCAGTTAGTACTGATATATTACTGTCTAATTTGAAAAGATAGAATTTAATTATTAAAATAAAATTAACTTACTTATTAACTTACTTAGTCTTACACTAAGCAACGATGCATGGAAATTCACATATGATTAACACCAAGTAATGAAGCATTTGTGGTGATGTATTTTTCTCTCAGATTCCTTTTAATTTATTAAATATTATTTTTCAGTTCTGTATAAACTTAACACTAATGAAATATATCAACAGTAAACGTAATCGTCAAATGTTGATACATGTAACACCGTTTTCTTTCAGAACAAATTAAAAAAAGTTAAAAATAAACAAGATTAATCTAACCATGTAACTGTTATTATTGAGTTATAAAAGTAATTAGTTTTTATTGTTCAATATCCATAAATATATTAAAACGAGTGTTCGAGTATTTTTAAAGTTTTCTGCCAAAAGCAGAAATCATTAACTTTTAAGAACTCGGTATTCCACTCAGTGAATAAATAGCTTCGAATTCCAAAATAATTACGTAATTAACACCTGTTCCCTATTTACCCGCTGCCCAAAGACTCCAGTGTTCAAAAACGTTTAATTTGAAGTTCGCAATCTTTTCTGTTTCATTGCATTATATTTATTGATATTTACAAATGGCGTACGGAATACTCCGCCAGTGTATTTGTGTTATTTATACCATTTTCTATCTTTATTAAATTAGTTTTTTATAAATTCAACTTTTATTACTTTTAAAGTATTACTAGGTATTGCATTAAAGGAGGAAGTCATCAAAAGTAGATATTTAGCCTTTAAAAAGCGTTGCCGTTTAGAATATGCTACCCGTGTTTTTATATTTCTACAAAAAGACCGTATTCTTAAACGATAATAAAACCAAAAATATGCTACATAAAATGTATCTGATATATAGAATTTCAGACTATAACTTAAAAATCTTACTTAGAATTAAGAAACTAAAAATTATATTTATTAATATTAAACATTAATGTATTTTTTATTAACTATGGCAGATAATCTGAAAACGATTTATTACAATAATAAAGTTAACGAAACATATTTTTATCATTTTCTTTAATATGTATTCTAAGAATGTTATTCATTCGTATATAAAATAGTTCTCATTCTTACCTATTTCCTTATCTTGTTCAAGGGTTCTGCCAAACACATTTCGCCACAGATAAAATTTCCTTTCATTGTTGATATGTGATAAAACCAATTTCTTTATGCTGACCAACTGACATAAAGGAACGGACGTTTTATTTTCCTCTTTACTCGTTTTATATTTTGAAACTTCGGTTTAATATAGTAAGTAAAGGAAAATATTAACTCTGTAAGTAAATACAATTAATTGAAAACATTCGTTATTGAAGATTATTCGCAATTTAATTTAACATTAAATTTCATTTCGAAATTAATTTTAAAAACGGACAAAAATTAAATCATTTTTAAAGGAAAAAAAAGTATGGTAGTATAGTACTTGTATACATCTGACTTAATCTATTCTAATACGTGTTGGATTTTATAGGTCTTCATTTAAAGAGCACAACATTCGCAACTAGCCTGAAATGTTATTCGCATTTACTAACCTATACTTTTCTTTAAAACGCTAGTAGAGGGAAAGTGGGGGTTCAACGGCCACAGGCGCATTCGCAATGTGCAGCTGCACATCCGATGTGCAGCGGACTCCTACGTCATAGTATCTTTACGAGGTTCTTATCTCTTTATAGCACTAGTTTTTTTTCCAATGCTATGTTTGATATTATCCTGACAAAGCGGATTATTAATCTCTCTATATATATTCGTGTATGTCTGGTACTATCCTGGCAAAGCGGATTTATTAATCTCTCTCTATGTATGTATGTACATGAGTAAATATATCATTCATAAAAAAGTAAAATAATTTTTTAAATAAGTTTATTACATAATGTATTAATTACTTAATGTCTTAATTGCAATATCTTATTTCTGCGTTCATTTAAATACCGTTTCCTAAAAGTGGAAATATAAATTTCTTCGTACATATAGATTCCAAAATTGAATTATTGAAAAACAAAGAAAAAATCCCCCCCCTTTAAAAGTTCTAATTACCTAAGTTTTCATTTTATAATAGCTTAATTAAGAAGTCCTATTACAGTATACAAAGATCTATTATCGTATGATTCATAGGTCTGAGAAAACCCCACAATATCTTATCTATATCTCTTACCAGGAGAGCAACGCGCGACAGCTAGATAAAACGAGTCAGTACTACACTGTTAAAAATACAGGTTCAACCATTCACCAAAATATTCGTTCAAGCAAAGAACTTCGAACGATTGAACCATTATAATAGTTATAGTAAAATGCCATGGAAAAGAGAAACGCAAGTTGAACGACGATGTCGGTTCAAGGTTTGTTATTTTCATGTGGCAACAGTACAGAGCAGGCGTAGAGTTTTTAATGGCGTCGTAAACACACCAGGACCAGAGATCCCGCCCGCGAACAATGTGCTGAAGTAAAATCTATATTTCTTCTTCTTGCAATCCCGGAAATAATCAAGGTAAGTGTACAAGTGATTATTTTTTATTTTTCTGTTATACGTATTCTAATGCATTAATGTTTCTCTCAAATATAAAATTTGTATTTAAACTTGAAAAAATTATGGGTAGTAGTGTCTTGCGTAAGCCTAAAAATGTTGTTTCCGCTTCAAATATTTAGCGATGTATCGGAAACAAATGGCTATTTCAAAGCTATTACTATAGATGTAATAACTTAAATATAATAACATAGTTCATTTCTAACAAACGAAATTAGTTTTCGATTTTAATTATTTGTTTTTGTTGACATGTTTACTTCATTAATGAGATGCCTACACAAGTCATATTCTTACTATCGCGAGATCTTGATATAAATCCGCATAACTGAATTTTTTATATTGCTTAAGCATGATTAAAACATTTTATTCAGATAAATTAAATAAATAAAAAAAAAGTTTTGTATGATTTTCTGAACTATTCATTTTTCAAAAGTAAATTAAAGTCGAAAAAAAAGTTGTTTAAATTATAAGATAACTTTACATTTATCAAAAGCCTCATTTTGTAAGTAAGCAATAGAAACCTCCAACTCTATTTCAAGGAACAATTTTATGTTTTTAAAACTTAAGATTTCAGAAAAACTAAAAATAGTGAAATATATACTTTGATTTGTGTTACTAAAGCTATATATTATCACAAAATCCTGATATATGTGTGGTAATTTTATTTCTTGCACTAAAGCATGTTTTAGGCATTTTAAGTAGCTAAATTTATTTAAAAAATGGTTGTGAAGTTTTTAAACCATGAATTTTTCAAAAAGAAATGAAGTTGAGACTGAATGTTGAAAATAGCTTAATCTTTAAAAAAAAATCAGGGGATGCTTTACTTCTCTGTAACCATTCGCCAAGCCAGTCCCGATAACTTCTGCTGTGTGGTTTGGCGAATGTGAATGTGACAGTTTGTCTTTATTATTATTATTATTATTGTAAGATTTCTTTACATTCATATAATAGCTTTATTTCGAATGTAAAGTATTAGATACATTGAAGCATCAGAAACTTCCAATTCTATTGGAAGGAGCATTTTGATATTTTTGTTTATTTCATAAAAATTAAAAATTGTGGAATGTAGATTTTGGTTTTTGTAAAAATGCAGCAAAGTAAATCCGCATATATGTATGTATAAATGTATATTTTAAATCATTTAAGGCGAAGGTGGACTTAAATTTTTTTTTTTAACCGATTTGCTTGAAAATTAAATATGTGATTGCAAATGTAGTTACGTAAAAATAACTAAAATTTTAAGGTAAAATATTAATTATTTTGGTAATTATTAATTATTGCAATAATTAATTAATTGAAAATGCTCTATGCGCAGTTCTTTTACATATAATACAGTTATTTTTATTTATGAGATACCTTTCATATCTAAGATTAAAACTTAGTTGGAATCGTAAACATGAATAGAAAATATAATTAATAAAAATAATAATAAGTGTAAAAACCAATTTTTAGTATACAAAAATACTGTTAATTATTCTTTCAATAAAGAATTTACAGCCTATGAGTTCTAAAGTACCATTTATTTATCTAATATCCATTTTATGTACCATAAGGTAAATACATAACAAATTTTGAAGAACTCTGAAAATTAGGAAGGCGCATGGAACATTTTGAAAATTGACGTTATTCGAAAATTTTCATTTTGAAAAAATCAACTTTTAAGTTAGAAACATTAGTATTTCAATATTAATGAACATTAAATACCATAAAATAAATGAATATTACTTATAATATATATACATATATGCATACAATAAAATTTTAACAATAAATATGTAAAAACCTACATTTTTACTAAAATAATATCCACCGTTTTGCGAGATACTTTCGCAGTAATGCTGCGCTTTGATTGATCAAAAAGCAAAAATGCTCCATGCGTATTTCTTTCACATATAATATGATAATTTTTATTCATGAGATACCTTTCAGACCTAATTGTAAAACTTAGTTGAAATCGCAAACATAATAGAAAATAAAAATTAATAAAAATAATAATATGCATAAAAACTAATTTTTATCATGCAAAAACACTGTTAATTATTCTTTCAATCAAGAATTTAGTCTATGAGTTCTAAAATACCATTTATTTATCTAATATCCATTTGGCGTACCATAAGGTAAATACATAACAAATTTTGAAGAACTTGGAAAATTAGGAAGGCGCATGGAACATTTTGAAAATTGACATTATTTGAAAATTTTAAATATATAACAAAAAATATATATATATGTCCAAATATATCAATACAATTTCTAATAGAACACAACAGCTACATCAAGATGTTAGTAATATCCCAGAAAAATTTCATTTTTGTAAAATCATTTCTATTACCGCCTCAGGGGCAGTCAAACTTTCATAAAAATGGCAAAAATTTCCTTTCCCCTCCCCCTTTTTTTTTAAATTATATGTCTAAAATAAGAAAATTGGCATTCTATCTAGTAATAAGTTATAAATGTCTAGTAATTTTCATCATGGGCATAGCCAACCAAGGGCGAGAAGGTTTCCTCCCCCTCCCCTAAATTTGAGAAGAAGGGGCTTTTTAAAGGAATTTTGGAAATTTTCCGGGCGGGGACGGGCCCCTCTCGCCCATAGTTGGCTACGCCTATGATCAAAAGTACTGTAGGCATTTATAAGTTATTACTAGATATAATGTAAATTTATTTAATTCTAAACATATAGTGAAAATTGAAAAAAAAAACAGAATATAAATTTTTGCCGTTTTTACAAAATTTTGGCCGCCTTTGCGGCAGTATAATAAAAATGATTTCAGCATAATGAAATTTTACTGGGACATTACTAACATCTAGATGTAGCTGTTGCATTCCATTAGAAATTGTATTGCTATGGTTGGGTAACTATATATATATATAATTTTTTTTTTCCTGCAAAAAACATGTTTTTGCGATTTTTTTTTCTTACCTCCCCCCCCCCTGCAGAGGTAAAGGATATTAACCAATTGGTGTAATATTTTGCGAATTTATTCCCTATTACCAATGGCTACTTTCCTGCACTATTGTGTTTTGATTATATAAATTTCGCTTTTTTCGACCCACGCGCATGGAATATTTTGAAAATTGACATTATTCGGAAATTTTCATTTTGAGAAAACCGACTTGTTAGAACTATTAGTATTTCAATATTAATGAACTTTAAATACTATATAATAAATGAATATTACTTATATTATGTATGCATACAATAAAATTTTAATAATAAATAAGTAAAAAAGAACCCACCTTGTTGATCAAAAACTAAAAATGCTCAATGCACATTTCTTTGAAATATAAAAAGGTATTTTTGTTTATACCTGTCACACCTTAGAACAAGACTTAGTTGAAATTGTACACATAAATTAAAAATATAAATAATAATAAGTAAAACGTTTCTTAAAAACCGGTTCTAAAGTACCATTAGCTATATATTTCATTTTTGCATGACTAAAACAGTCCTGCACCATAGGTCACACCTTCACTCTTTTCATTTTTTGCATTTAGTGCTAATTTTTTTAATTTCTTTTGAACTGCAGGTTTCTGATAAGATTCTAAGGATCTTAGTTCCTAAATAGTCCTCCTAGGGCCCTAAATACGCCCCAATTTTTTCCTGGATCGACCCCTGGAAAGTAATAGATATTTTATATTATGATTGTATTTAAAACTAGAATTTAAAGAAAGCATATTAATGAAATAAAAAAAGCTGAATTTTTATTGGTTATTTTTTTATAAACCAAAAACGTTGAAGGCGGTCCATTACTGGCACATCTACCCTATGACTTTTTACACCATAAATTTTTCAAAAAATAAATAGTCGAGAAAAAGTTTCTCTTTTTTTTTCCTTTTATATATATATGTATAATTGTTAGATTTCTTTACGTTCATAAATAACTTTATGTAACTAAAGTAATAGATATATGAATATTCAATAGAACTCTAATTGAAATGCAAAAAACTTTTTAATATGTTGAATAATTGACACTTAAACACATTACTTTTTAACCTCCCCCCCCCAACCCCTACCCCTGAGTCTGGGACCAAAAAAACAGCCAAAATTGTAAGATGTTGACTTCCTTGCCAAATTTTGTCTTCTTTTGAGTTCATGGTATCCAAAATAATGGCAAAAATGTCAATTTATTGCTTTTTTTGGTACTTTTCCGTTATACAGACACCATGCCAAAATGTATGCTAATTCATAATGTATGTATGTATGTATTAAATGTATGCTTGGTGACAATGGTGTCCATATAGCGGAAAAGTACCCCCTTTTTTTTGTTTATTCATAGTTTATGGGACATGAAATAGTAAAATTTTCGCTTTAATTCTTCATTCCTCTGAGTAACTCCAAAATGGTGGTAGATCAATTATGACATAGTGTAATAGTAGTAATATATACATGTGCGTGTCATTAGTAAAAGCAAGAAAGTTAGGTAAAACATGATTCCATTTAACAATATTTCATTTTTTTTTAGGATGAAGCCTTCCTTCCTGTGACTGTATATATTCAAGACATTAATAATCATGCTCCAGAATTCGCCTTACCATTTGATGATGAGGTAACGTTATTTTTGCTTTTTATGAATAGTTTTTATCTTTATTAAAGCTTTTAAGGGAATTATTTATGACACGGCAATTTGTAGAAGCTTGCAACTATTACGTTTTGTGAATAAAAAAGAGCTTGATAAATATCCAGATACTGTTTCACATGCATTAAATAGTTTAAAATGGATCTATTAAAAACGCTTTTTTCACTCAGATGCATTTATTGCATATCGACTATTTCAACATATTTCAGTAACTTTTGAAAAGTTCCAAACTTTGTTTTTATTACTAAAATTCATAAAGATACAACTAAATGTAAATATATTGCTTGAAGATGCGTAAAAACATATATAAAACATTTAAAAGCGCATTAAAGTCCTTTTAAAAATTCAAAACGTTTTCAACCGAACTACTCAGTCATCATCAGTGGAATAATAATTATCATATTAGTTTTTCACTGATGATGACACAGTAATTCGGTTGAAAACGTTTTGAATTTTTAACTTGAAGCTAACTGAACTTGAAGCTAATTTTTAATGAGCATAGCTCGGTCTTCCCTGCTCGTGTATTTATATATGTACATATATCCCTGGCGCACGGCTAACCAAAAAGGTATCCATATATTTAAAGCAGTTTGGTAATTCTGTCAAATATTTTCCATCGAAATTCGACCCAATACGCATGCATAAAAAAATCTTCTGCCAATGAGGTGAGGGCTATTTCCTGTCTACAGACGTATTTGGGACTGTTTACGAAGCGATCGATCGTTCAGGCAAGAAGCTTAGATTACATTATCAGATATTTTTTCATTTTATCTTTATTTATTTTGTTTTATTTAGTTGATGAACATAGAAACATAATCATGATTGAGTTCCTTGGATGCTGTTTGTATAGCATAGAAAATCATTTCTCTCGCTTTCGTGAACACAAAATTAGAGATATACATTCTGGTGTATTTTTTTCTTCTTTTTATGTCGTATGTATATTGCAAATTAAAAATTTTTAAACCTAAAAGTAATGGTCGAGATTTTATTAGGATTTTTTTTTTTTGAAGGGGTTTATTTTTACTTTGAAAAGCTGAATGTTTTAATAGTTACATTCGGCAGTAAAATATTGAAAAGTTTTGATTATATAAAATAGTTTGAAAATGATTGCCACGTTTTTGTTGTTGTTTATTGATTTTTGCTTACATCATGTGCTAATTTCCAAAATAATTTACAGAGCCAGTGTGTAAGTGGCCCTATGAATTAGTTAAAATACAGCAGAATGTAAATGATTTTCTGTACGATACAAACAGCATTCAAAAGATTCAATCATGAACACATGTCCATCAACTCAATAAACCAAACTGAAAAAATACCTGATAATAGTTATCCAAGCTAAAAAAAAACTATTTTTGACTTCAAGAGAAATAAAAAAGGTTATTTAGTTTTTTTTTTTTTCGTTAATCTTTTTTGCCACTTCCCCATATACTATCAGTTTCATAAGAAATCCCTATGAAAACATATATTTTACACTTTACTGAATGTTTTCATTTCTTAATTGAAACATCAAACTCAGTTTAAAGTTATAGTAGAGTGTAAAATGTATATTTTCATTAAGATTTGTTATTGAATTAATTTTGCTTCATAGACAATTCTTGAATGTTTTGATTTATTATTGGCTTCATCATTGGACGATAACGATTTCATTTTATACCAGATTGCATCTCCGTTCTTGGGCGATACTTATGAAACTCATAATTTGTCTCAAAATGGTGATTTTATTGACTCTGTGCTTACAAATTAAAATGGTATGATAATATACATCTTTGCCCAAGAATGCGACAAAAAAAAAATGTTAAATGTGTATTTTCATTAAGATTTGTTATTGAATTTTGCTTCATAAACAATTCTTGAATCTTTTGATTTATTATTGATTTCATCATTGGGCAATGACGATTTCATTTTATACCAGATTGCATCTCAGTTCTTGGGCGATACTTATGAAACTCATAATTTGTCTCAAAATGGTGATTTTATTGACTTTGTGGTTACAAATTAAAATGGTATCATGATAATATACATCTTTGCCCGAGAATGCGACCAAAAAAAAAAAAAAAAAAAAAACTATTTTTGATTTTAGGAGAACTTAAAGGTTATTTAGTTATTTATTTTTTTTTTTTTTTTTTTTTTTTTTTTTTGTTCGGTTTTCAAATAAATAAAACACCCACCTTGAGTTAAAGCTAGGTTGGGGACCAGCAATTGGCTTAGTAGTGAGTACTTTTCCATCTATTGATCCAATAACCATTTTGTCATAGTGTATCCAAATACAGTATTTGTGATATAGGTCAATATTAGCACTCGCCAGATATAATGATTATGAACCATGATTTTTCTGTTATTGGGCTAGATTCATGTTTTTTCAGCAATTCTTTGTCGAAATTTGTGTTTTTTCAGCAATCCTTTGACAGGGTTCATACTCATTAGGGGAAACCTGGGAATCAGGGGATAAATTTTGTGTCTTAAAAATCAGGGGATTTTTCAAAAAATGGCAAAAACCTGGGAAAATTTGGCAAAACCATCGGCTACTCTGGGAAATGAGGGTATTTGCATGCTTCATGATGGCATAATTCCATCAAACTAAGATACACCTTCAAACCTCAGGAGATATCGAATCGTAAACTAGCCACGCCTTCTAACTTCCAACAACATCCATTAAAATATCAGTTTTTTTGAGGGGGGGGGGGGGAATACTTACTAAGTTTTAAAAAATGTCGTTAATTGTCAACATGAGAAAATTATTCATCCTGGAAAATTTCTCAGGGGATTTTTTGGTGGGAAATGAGTATGAACCCTGTTTGAAGAATTTCGCATTTTTCTCGCAATCCTTAACGAAATTTGCATTTTCCAGCGATTCTTTGATAAAATACATTTTATTCTGCCATTTTTAGATAAAATTTAGTAAAAAAAAGGCAGGATCTTTTGGGGAAATTTGTTTTTTGTGTGATTCTTTGACAAAATTTGCTTATCTTTCACGATCCTTTTGCATAATTAACGTTTTTTTCTGTTGTCTTTTAACGAAAGTCGTGTTTCCCCATGATCCTTTGATGAAATTAGTGTTTTTTCCTTAATCATTTGACGAAATCTGTGATTTTTTTCCCCGCAAAGATTTGTTAGATGTTTTTAGTCTGCAGGTGCCCTAAAAAGACTGTGACGCCCGTTGCTGCATCGCACACATTCTTCCATGGGGCATCGAATGAAGGAAATTCATCCTAAAGGAATCATTGTTTCATTCCTGACATTTCTGGAAAGAAACAACGTTCAACTCATTGGCTGAATTGTAAAGGGCGAAATGTGTCAAACATTAACGAAAAGAAAGTGCGCAATTTGTTCGTTCATGGATAAAATCATGAAATTCATTAATCGATAGTCGATAAATTGTGAAATTCGTCAATCGATAGTGGAAAAATCGCAAAATTCATTAATCGACAGTGGAAAAATCGCAAAATTCATCAACTGGTTTCAGGGGGAAAAGTTTTGAATATCGTCGAATGGCTTCGAGAAAAAAAATCACAATCCGTCAATTCCAGTATTTTAAGTAAGAGAGAAAAAATGTGCAGCCACATTTTCACCTCTCATCTGGTGGAGATAAATATTTTGTATTAGACTCTTTCTTTTTAAATTGAAAATTTAAAAACCCAATGGTAAAAATTAGGGCTGTACCGGGTACTCTGTATTTACTCGGTACTCGGCCAATTTGGCGAGTACTTGGTACTCAGCTAAATTTTGGCCCGAGTACCGAGTACAATACCGAGTAGTTGTAAGAATTTCATTTTTAAGCATTATTATCATTTTTGAAGCCAAAGGAATTTATAATTGACCTGTAAAAGTTATTTGAATATAAAAATATATAATATATGCAATTATTCATAAAAACTATTTACTTAGTATATAGAAATATGTTTACAAAATACAGAAAAGTTAAGAAAAACCAAAGCAATTCAAAATTTAGTTTAATAGTTCACTTTTTAATGTCCCTTTCATTATACCACAACCAAAATGATTGGAACTTTCATTTGAGCTTTTCAATGACATTGCCATTCTGAATAACAATGTTATTCAGAATGGCAATAACAGTTTCATTACACTTGCCAGTAATTGCTACTGAACTGTAATTAAATTTTTTTATCTTACTTTCAGAAGCATAAAGGCAAAGAGGCTGCTTTAATTCATGCAATATCTTTCTTACACACAACTACTCGGTACTCGGCCGAGTAGTAAATGGCCGAGTACTCGGTACTCGGCCAAAGTGCTACTCGGTACACCCCTAGTAAAAATCCAACTTATATTGCCTGTAAAAAATATGCTTTTTTTTTAAATGCCCTAAAAAAATTACGGATAACTTTTTGAAGTTTGTGAGCTGTGTTGATTTTTAGTAACATTTTTGTACTTAATTTTTCGTTTTAAAATAACCCTTCACAAAATTTTTCATCTCAAAACTGAAACCTTTCACAAAGCTTTTCACTTTGAAACCAGGACCCTTCACAAAATTTTTCCATCTCTGGCGTAGGAAAAGTAGAGTTTTCACAACACGGTAAATAGTGCGATATAAAAAATGTTAAAAATCAATAATTACAGCTCAAAATAAGAAAACAAATCTACTGTTCTTATTTTTAGGTAGATGTTGTAAGAAATACTACCTATTACATTTTCCCTCAAGTTGGAATTTTTGAAAAATTTTTGCAGATCTATGCCAATTATGATTCCCAGAACCCAACCCTCCTCCCCATAATTCTGCACAAATCTCTTCCAAACTGATACATAAAATCCAGGGGCATAAAATCTCGGTCAAGTTCGTTAATGGACAAATTCGAATAAGGGAGGGGGGGGGGGCTTTTTGTGAAAACAGAAAAAACCCATAACGTCTTAATTATGATACATATCGAATCCGTTTAAAGTTATTACTTCTAGGAAAAGGGCCGATAATTTATGCATAACAGATTTTTGATATAATTAAAAATGGCCCCAAGGGGGGGGGGAGGTTTTGTAAGAAAAAAACTTATAACTTCGTCAATTCACAAGATATCAAATCCGCTTAAATTTATTATAAATCATCTTAATATTATCTAAAACTTTTATATTGGCAAGTTTTTTATAGGACCAACCTTTATAGAAAAAAAAATCCCTGCCACCTCCGCTTGCAAACAAGTTAGATTTCGAAGTGGACGGTCCCAACTGCTTCATTATGGCAAAAGGTTATTTCTTTCGCAATTCTTAACAAACAGGCACCCCACGGTCTGTGTCTTCAAAATCTACCTGTGCCTGTAGGCCGAACCGTCAGGGATATTTTCTATTGTATAAATTAAAATCAGAAAACGTGAAAATTCCTCATTGTTCCACTTATTTAAGTAAAATTATTTTTTCTGAAAAAATAACAATTTTATATCTTAATAATTTTTTCCTTTTATTATTAAAACAGGTGGAGAAATTAACCAGATGCTGGGATCTATTCCATTTAACCCGACTGTTGGATGACCATTTTACCTTACTTTTTGACGACCATTTTACTCGACTTTTGGATGACCATTTTACCCAACTGTTTGACGACCATTTTACCCGACTGTTTGAACACCATTTTATCAGACGTTTTGGTAGACAGAATGCTGCATTCTCCTGAAACTGTCTAGGGAAAACTGTACTGTAATTACTTTGGTTAATTAATCTGAATTTTTATATATATTTTTTAATAAATATATAATTTGTAATTTTCAATAAACGGAGCGGCTTACCGCAACCCAACTGAATTTTTTTGCTATTTTATTGTGTCTATGACCATTTTTCCTTTTAGCTATTGTAGAGCTGCCATTGACGACACAGAACTATACGCTGAAATGTAATATAACTTGGTAAGATAAATGATATATCTATATGTATATTACATGGATTTCTAGGAAAATAAACCAGCAATAGCTGAAAAATTAAGTTTTTATTTAATGCTAATTTTTAAATAAATTAAGTAATAATAATTTTTCAGAATTGAGGTTTTGGGCAGTACATGTGAATTTTACTGTCCAAAAGTTTTAAAAATTCTATTAAAAGTATAAAACCTAAAATATTGAAAATATAAATTTCCATTTGTGTAACTATTGCACCTTTATTTATAGTAATATTTTTTACTAATTATTAAGTAGTGGAGTACCAAGTAATTGTGTGCAAGAAAGAATCGCTGATGTGAAAATAAAGTGTGCTTAGGGTTAACACTTCTCTGTGTGTGTATCTATATATATGTTCATAAACATGCATCTTGATCATATAATCATATTTTTTGAAATTTCATTTATTGTGTCCCTTTTAAAGACAATTTTCTTAAATAAAAAAAAAAATTAAAACTAATTCTTGAACCCAACATTACTCATTTGATAAGTGAAATCTGTATCAAAGCTGGTTTTTGCATGTTGTAACAAGTACCTTATTTTCTTTTAATTAAAAAATTGGGTACTTTTGTGTTATAGTAACCCCCGTAGATGAATCGCTGAGCGACCAAGATTATCACAGCGAATACATTTTTTTTTTTCTGAAGCAGGTCAAATTTACAATAATAAAAGGAATGCATCTCCTGAAAATGTAGAACAATATAAGTGTTTTTGCACTGTAATCTACAATATAACAAAGTTAATTATTTTTTTTAATAGCATTTATTGTATTTTCTGTTTCTACACACTGCTTTTTTATCCAAAATCATAGTACTTTCTTACATATTTAAAAATGTCTTTTATAAGTACCAAGTAAATAGTTTTTACGAATTATTGCATATATTATACATATATTCAAATAACTTTTTACAGATCAGTTATAAATTCATTTGTCGACAAATATGCTTAAAAACTGAAATTCTTAACTACTCGATATTGGCTGAGTACCAAGTACTCTGTACGGCTCTATTATTAAAATATTACTTTTTTTTTTTTAATCTTATGAAAAGAAAGTAACAATTCTACAACTATGATATCAAATTTTTAGCATCTATAGAAATAGAAAAAAATCACAACAATTTTAGAAAAATATTTCAAGTCTATTTACAGATTATAAAAGATGTACAAGTGCAATATGGAAAAAACTTTTCTCAAGACTTGTGCTTTTATTTATATATTTCTGTGCAAAACTTTACATTGTTTAAAGAAATTCCATGTAAGTAATGTTGAGTAAAACTATATTTTATTTCCTAGATTTTAAATTAAAAGATAATAAAACAGGGTATGTATTTAAATCTAAGAAAATTATTTTACAAAATTATGTTTTATTATGAATGTTTGTGAATAAACAAATACTAAAGTAATTATAAGTAACTAATTAAAAAGTGTGGAGAAATGTTTTATAATTTACAAGTGCAGAATGTTAATAATATCATTGGTGAAAAAAAAAAATGCAATTATTTTGTGTATTTAAATTTGAACCAGCTGTTTACATTTTCTTTCTAAAATATATTTCAAAGACGATAATTAAAAATTAAAACTCTAATAATAATTTTCAGTTTAATGTTAATAAGAAAATTAGTAAGCTTCTCTAGAGCAATATAATTTCACAGAATCTGAATCTTAGTTCATTAACTGCATCATAAAATGATAAATTAAACACCAAAATCATGGTTTAATCTGGTATAACCTTACCCCATAAAATACGTTTAGAGAAAAACCTGGATCATGGTTCAACAATTCACCATAAAATGGATTAGAAAAAAATCCTGAATCATGGTTATACCTTTTACCATTAGATTAGATAAAACCCTATCATCGATCAACTTCTCACCATAAAATTGGATTAGAAAAAACCTTGAATTATGGTTCAACCTTTCACCATTAAATTGGATTTGAAAAAATCCTGAATTGTGGTTCAACCTTTCACCATTACATTGGATTAGAAAAAACCTTGAATTATGGTTAAACCTTTCACCATTAAATTGGATTTGAAAAAATCCTGAATTGTGGTTCAACCTTTCACCATTAAATTGGATTAGAAAAAACCTTGAATTATGGTTCAACCTTTCACCATTAAATTGGATTTGAAAAAATCCTGAATCATGGTTCAACCTTTCACCATAAAATTAGTTCAACATTTCACCAATATAGTCGTATTTTCAAAAGCACCATAAAAATGGTGAAACGTTTCACCAAGATTGTAGTTGCAGCTAAATTTCAGCTACTTTTCACCAGTTTTTTGGTGAAACGTCGAACTTTATTTTTAACAGTGTAGTCAAAATCTTATGAAGTAAAGAACCCTATCTCTGCACTCCTCATGAAATGATACATAGATTTACGATAAATTATTTAAATATCAATTAGATACTTAAAATGTCTACAAATAGCCAAGCTGAAAATTCAACGGATATGAATATTCAAGTAAGTTTTTTTTCTACGTAACGTTTTAGTTATTTTTTAACAATAATTAAGAATTTTATAAGTAAAACATATTTTGTTTTCTGTCTGCTTTAAATAACATAGAGAATTTTGGCTACCTAATATATATATATATATATATTAAAAACATTTAAAAAAAAACTAGAAAATTACAAAGTATTAATATATATATATATATATATATATATATATATATATATATATATATATATATATATATATATATATATATATATATATACATATGTATATATATATATTAGAAAATTACAAAGTATTAAAAAAAAAGTTTAAAAAATGTATATTATAATAAAAATACATATGTTTGTATATGTGGATGATTATACGTATGGGTAGAATAGGTTTCAATAAAGTTCACATACATAGCATTCTACGAGAAATGTTTGTGTAGAAGTTTTTAATAAGTACACATATTTAAAATTAACATTTTTCTATTAAAACAAAAAATACAGAAAGTTTTATTTACAGTCGAGTATTTACATCTCGATTTTGCATTAACAATACAAATCAGCATTTTCTTCTTTATTACAATCTTCATTAATTTCACAATGTCCATACGCTAAGCTGGATATCCCATCATCTAACAAGTAGCGCTTATCGTGAAAAGGACTTAGACTAATCTTATTCTGAGTTAGTGTGTATAGACGATGGTTATCTTGGGCGATCCTCGTCTGCTTCTCCATACTTGTTTTTTGCTGTCGTAGACACTCCAAATAGTCTTCATGCTTTATTTTCTGACGAACAATCTGTGTTGACACACCTTTTGCTCGCTTCTTTACTTCTTTCATGGATTTTAATGAATACATTTTAGCCCTGAGGCCAACAAATTCAAGGGCTAATTCGCCATTTAGCTCGTCCTTAAACTTACCAATCACCTTTTTGTTATCATCAGAGAATAAATTATGGGATTTTGAATAGTCGGAGAAGTCAAACAAATCACGATGTTGCTTCATGTCATCAAAAATATTGTTTGTTTTTATATGATAAGCTAAGGAGTCAGTGTCAGTAAAAAGAAGTGTCGCTCGATTTTTGTATATGTTTTTTATATACCCATAATGAAATTGAAACATTAATAATTTAGATAGCTCTAAAATTGTGAATCCGACTTAAATAGGTCGATTCATTAAGATACTAGTATTAAGCCGTTCTACAGCAGCCAAGCCTTCATCATAGGTTTTAAAGGATTTAAATGAGGGTGATGCCACTAGTTTTTTAGCTCTTTTTTCATCATTACACAATACAGTATTTCGCCTTTTTCGAAGATTTTCTATAGTTTTACCAAAAACAGAATTATTTAATAATTTTAAAAAATACTTTTCAAAGAAAGATGTTGCTTCTTTCCTTTTTTGAGTATTAAAATTAATATATTTCTCAAGCCAAGGTGCTTGTTTAAATTTTATGGCTTTATGTACAGCGGTAATTTTTAATCCAAGCTGCAAATAGTATTTTAAGTTGCGATAATGTACTATATAATTCTTCTTATTATTCAAATTGGGTATAAGTTTAGGGGTTCCTATGAATTTTCTATTATTATTCACTAAGTTTCGTGCATACGGAGATAGCATTTGTTTCTCCACAGTTACTCTCTCAGGGGCGACAGGGTATTCATTGTGCAAAAGATGTAAATGTTTTGGATAATCGAGGTCCACCTCGAAGAGATACCCAATTTCAGAGCTATCAGGTAAAGACAAAATCCAATCTTCTGTCATATTACTTATTCCATACCATTCAAATCCGCCATAGGATAAAAATTGGCTCATAGCCCACCCATATAAGTTATTAGCATCCCAGTACATGATGTAGCTGGGTGCCTCATTTTCTCTATAATCAGGCGTACAGGGTATGTTTGCCTTAGCATATCTTCGGCTTATCATACTGACACCTCCACGTATTCCATTTTCAACCATGAGCAACATGTTTATATCAGTAAGTAACTCTAAAGATGTTTCGGACATCTTCAAACTCGCCTGCCATGCGAGCGAAGGTGCAGTGAACAGGTGAGCAGGATCAATTTCATAATACTGCTGACATAATTTCCTAAAGTTTTGAAACACGTCAGCAAGTAGTAGAACATCTGTCTTCACATACAGAATGTGATAATCCCCCAAAGTTTTAAGACTGAAGGAGTTCCACTCATTCTGGGCATACTGATAATCCTCATCTTGAATATCTTCATTGGTCAGGCTATTAAAAAATGCTGAAGGTAGGGGGAGCTGCTTCTCTTCAAATTTTTCAAAAGACGTAAAATAATCATAGGGGTAAACCCCTTTACGTGTCAGTAAAGATAAATTATTATTTTGTGGGAAATTTTCTCTAAGTATGGTGAATTGATCATCTCGAAGATTTTTAACAAGTTTTTCCAATGACGTAGGCAAAAATTGGAAAGAATCTATAAAAACCATCTGAATAGAAGATGTAGGCTTTTTTATTTTAAATGTGATATAGTTTTCCATAGAAGTAGCAATAACATCAATTTCAATAGCTTTAAATTTTTCTAACTTCGTCATAAGGTGGTGTGCATTATAGTTTTTTAAGTTATGGAAAATAACAGGAATTGTCTTTGATTGTCTGAAATTGAGGTTGCAATATGGGTGTGCAGCTCCTCTATATACACCTGACAGGTGATCATTGTCACGTGTACGTTTCTCATATAAAGCTTTTTTACAAATATGACAAAACTCTGCTTCTCGAAATGCCTTTTCTTCCTGGGGAGAAAGCTTCATAGGTTTCACATCCAATAACTTTTATCCCAATATTTCCTTCTCTTGCATCATTTGGTTTAAAAAATGCTCAACACAGTTTCTACCACGATATACCTGTGCTTTCTTCACACATGTTCCATCGGATCCGACAACCACATAAGCGTACACACACGGTAAGTGATAGGTTGTTTTCTCAGTATAGGATGTTTTAGAAGAGGGTGAGGCTAATGAAATGGGTATAAGTAGACTCTCGAAATCCGCATAAATCGTATAGGCCACAGGATGTCGTAGGTGAATACCTGAAAACTTTAATATATTATCATTTTCACTAGGCATCTTTATAGCTTGTGCTGCATGGCGAGAACAATATTCACTATGCTTATCCACAGGTCTTGTCTTGAAAATCGATGAAGACATCGATAACAATAATAGCCAGTGGCTCTATGCTTGGTAAGATCACCTAAAAGTCTTGAAAAACTTCTTATCAAACAATAGTGTTGCTTTTCTCCATTGTCGACTAGTAACAAATTTATCACATCATGATCCTTCTTTTCAGATATATACAGAGGGCAAACTTCATCCTCTTCATACCCAAACACATTAACCCGTAAATTGTTGAATTGTTCAATAACAGGTATCTTCTGAAGAGGTACAGGGTATTCTACACTGCCTAATTTAATATCATGTTCATAAGGTCGATAATGTGAAACACGTTCAGGCTTTTTTGTATAATCTAAGTTCAGTTTAAAAGCCAAAAGACACCACACCAAACACTTGTTGTCTTCGTTTTTTATATTCAGCATGGCTTTTTTATCATCCAGTTTTTTAGACAGAGGAATGAAGGAACTCGCAGCAAGGGGATGATATTTAGCAATCTTGTGCTCCAAATGATGTATTTTTCTAAGTTTCCAGCCAGAGCCTCTTTGTACAAATTCTTCAAAGGACTTAGTTATCTTTGAAAATCTTTCTTCAATATGTTGTGAGATAGTATCTTTGGTTATCTCAGTGAAACATGAGCATCGAAAATACGATTGAATTTCTTCAATCTCTTCATTAACGACCACACGCTCAGGTGCTATTTTTTCCACCATGTACCATTTAATCGCACCCTTTTCATAAATTTCACTAATTAAATGTTCCTGTATTAAAGATTGTAAGTGTCTGTGAAACACTTCTAAGTCACATTCTTCACGTTCATCAGGGTACAACATCATTGTTTTAAACACATTAAGTGCATCAGACTGGTCGGTTTTCTAGACTTTACATTAGATAAAGCTATTTTCCGTTTCACACTCACAAGAGGTAGACGAGAGTGCTGGGTGCGTACATGCTGTCTCAATTCGAATTTTCGTCCAAACACCTTATCACAATCACGGCAAGGGAATGTGGACTTCTGATGTGAGTTGAGATGATACTTCAAATTATCCTTCCGTGTGAAAATTTGATCACACTCATTACACTTTAATGTAGACTGTCCGCTAGCATTATGGATTTTCATGTGTCTTACTAACTCCGAATTCCTTACAAAAGACTTCAGACACATATCACATGTATGCAGTCTCTCTTTCGAATGTATCTTCATATGCTGATTTAGGTTGGAAGTAGATGAAAAACTCTTGCTACAGATAGGGCATGAATTATTCTTCTTCTCAGCATTCGTAAGGGTCACAGTCTTTAGGGAAACATCTTCTTCAGGTGACATCTCGACATCCATGAGACTAGGGGATATAGTGTCCTTCTCTGTTAAAACTTGAGAATCCTCATAGGGTTCAATACTAGTATGCATCTTCATGTGTCTAATCAAGCTTGATTTCCGTCCAAAGGCTTTCTGGCACACGTCACAGATATACAACTTCTCATTTACATGAGACTTTAAATGCTGCCTCAAATTAAAAGGAGTTGAGAATGTCTTCGCACAAGTCAGGCACTGGTACGTCTTCTTCACAGGCGTAGAATTTCTCAAAGGCGTAACTCCATCATTAAACATAACGCTATCCATAATATATCAGCAAAAAAAACTTTTAAAACCAAAACACAATCTTCACAAATAAATGATCCACTTAGGTAAAGATAGGGATCAGGAGCGGATTAAGACACGTCCGTTCACTAAAAAGCAAATCAACAAATGACACGAATCACACTTCTTGCCCGCTATTTATACCCCAGACCCCTCACGACCACCCACGTTGATCATAATCTGGCGACAAAATATTCCACTTGGTGAGAAAGCATAAAATTGAGAAAGCAATTTATCTCTTATAATAAGACTCACAATATGAATCAGTCTTTCCCCACTACTCATGTCTAAAACTACATCCACGAAACCCACACTAAAAGAACTCAAATCGAACCCCGCCTAAGCAAATAATGAAAATATTTTCCAAAATACTTCAAAAACATCCCATAGATGGCGCTTTCAATCTTAAACGAAAAAAAAAAATTCTAATTATCAAAGACAGAGAAAAAATCTGTACAATTAATTTATCCAACTCATTAAAACTAAAAAAAAAATTTAAAGATACTAAATAACCCACCGTTAAAAATACTAACACACGACTGAATCAGTCTTTCCCCACTACTCATGTCTAAAACTATATCTAAGAAAGACTCACTAGACGCCTACGCTTCCTAAACTAAAAGATCTCAAATCAAACCCCGCTTAAGCAAATAATAAAAACATTTTCCAAAATACTTCAAAAACATCTCATAGATGGCGCTACTAAAGAGAAAAAAAATCGAAACTAATTTAAAACACTTTAGTTTAGATGGTGTGAAATAAGTTTAGAATTTATTTTTTAAAGTGTTTTATATTAGTTTCGTTTTTTTTTTCTCTTTAGTAGCGCCATCTATGAGTTTTGCTATGAGTATGTAAATTTTTTTCTGCCTGGGACCTCTTCATTCGTGGACCTTCTTGACATGTATGTAAATTTTAAATCACGATTTATCCCTCACGATTGGATAAATTCCTTTCCGATTCTCTTACATAACTTATTGCTGGTTAAATGTGGTTGGTTGATGGCTACTTCAATACCTCAAAGTTTTGGAAAGATGTGGGGGATCTAAGTTGCACTTGCTGACTTCTGTTTATTTATTTTTTCTCTTTTTGCAGCTGTTGACCGTCAATCGTAGCCTGTCACGGAATAACATTTACTGTGTATTCAGTGTGTTTATTTCAACTGAAAATAATTGGATTTCCTATATTTCCTGTCTAATGGTTTCTACTTGTTTATATATATACAATACATCAACTTGTATCGTTACACTAAGATACAGTTTAAAATACAATATATTTTGGCATTTAGTATACAATAAAATGTACACATCGACACTCCAATTAAAACCGAATTTATTTGTTCATAATTGTTCATTTTTTGAGACTTATTGTCCATGTTGTTCATAAAATTATTTTTTAGTCACTCTTAATAATTATTGGATTTTAAATCCAATACCAGTAAAAAAAATCGTTCGATTAAAACATTAATTTAACAAATAAATTTTATGTGACTATGACATTTTCTTACATTTTAAAAAATATTTTAAAGTGATTGTAATCTTATATAGATATATATTTTTAAATTAATGAAATTAAAAACAAATTTTCAAATAAACCATTATGATTTTGGAATCAATTTTACAGAATACGTCCAAAAAAGAATGAAACTCGTTTGAACGCACTAAGGTATAACATTTTATTTGTTGAAGATTAGTAGGCAAAGTCAGTTGCAATACTATTGTTTAATGCAATGGTAAATTATAGTGATAATTTTTACTGACAGAACAAAAATATGTTTAAAATGTAGTTTTAGAAAAGTTTTCTATATCAAATGTATTTGATAAATTTATGTTATGTTTATTTAAAAATATAAAACAACAACAAACGTCTTGTTGATAAAAGTGAAATGTTTCTTTTAGTAAAGATATTTTGGAGTACTGGTCAGATTTTACCCTACCATTTCGCTGTGAAATTTTATATTGCAGGCAATGCTGGATGGATGAGTTCTATGACGCAAAATGTATATCGGAGAATTATTATTTTTAAATGTTAGCTAAGAAGATTTGTTATTTTCAATCTGAAAAAAAAAACTGTCGTTATACCTTCATAATAAGATCGCAGCGCCGGGCGAGACAAAGCCCTGGTGCGTTATAAGCCCTTCAGAGGCTTGGGTGCGATGGTCGTTTACGCGCGTCGGCGACCCCCGTGGGCTCCTGACGGCGCAGGATAGTTTTATACCTTCATAATAATGTATTCTGCCTCGTGTACTCAATCTTGATAAATCGCTTTATGAGCTGGCATCAATACAAATTAACCCCATAATCTAAATAATTCGGTCAAGTGAGCGTAAAACTCCATTGGTTCCTTGCATTAAATTTATTAATTACTATTTAATAATTAACAAACACCAACGACCTTTAATTTTTTTTTTACAATTTTAGTTTCAGTAGATTCGGAAATAGAGTGGGGAGGGACATATTTTTAAAGTACGCTTTCGATGATATCTCTGGAAATATAATACCTAAAATTTAAAAAAATGTATTTTTTTGAGTTTGATGTTACAAGATTTTTCTAACGATACCCTACACGATACATAAAAAAATACTTTTTTTTCAAGTATCTTAAATAATATCTTGGCTAATTACCGATATTTTTTTTTCAAAAATCGTTATCAAATATCCTTCGATGATTGTACGTTGATAAGTACTTTGAGCGGAACTCCACTTCCATCGCCGACCGCCCGAAAAGAAAAGTTTGTGTGTAATGCAAAAATGCGTTTTTCTCAAAACCTATCGGACCTATAAAAATCGCTATAGTTTTCATGCAAGGTTTAAATAAACTTCTACTACCCCTAATTTTTTCATAATTTTAATTTCAGCAGATTGGGAAATAGAAGGGGGGGGGGAGTATATTTTTGCAGCGCATTTTTCACAATATCTATGAAAATATAATACCTAAAATTAAAACAAATAGTTGTTGACTTTGATGTTAAGAAATGTTTCATACAAGTATATATACAAGTAATGTATTCAAAAAGAAAAAAAAATCTAGCAACTTAATTAGCCACCTTAATTTTGTCCTAAACATATTTTTGAACAGATAATAAACTGAAAATATGCAAGGTCAATTGGCATTATAACTTTTCCAAGTTTGAACTTTACACGTTCCATAGTTTACGAGAAAAAGAGCTATGACAGACGAACAGACAGACACACGAACGATCATATAATTTTTCCGTTTTTAATTTTCAAGAACGAAACCCTAAAAAAAAAGTATATTTTATGTAAATAATTGACAGAAAATAATTACTTGCTGCTTCTATCGCAAGACAAAATAAATAAAAATGAACTGTTTGTAACAGCTTCAATGACATTTAGTTTGCAATAGCTTTCTGTAACCTTTTTGTTCCCTAAGTATAACTAAAAAGTATTTGATGAAAACATCAAATCCACAAACACATTTAACAAGAATATGTTATTTTCTTACATCTAAACAGATATTGGTCAATCACACTTACTCTCAAATGGAAGTATCTTTTTAAATGCATATTTATAAACAGATTCCCAAATAAATATATTATTACATTAAAATCAATTTTAGAGAATGTACTCTAGATTAGAAGTACTCCGGAAAATTTAGCTAATATTGCATACTATCAACAATTAAACATAATTAAACTATTAAACAATTAAACTGTTTTTTAATAGTTTATAGCTAAACCACAAATTTAGTTTCAAAAGATTTTAGCCATTTAGTAGGAAAGCCAATTAGTACGATAAAACTATTATGTTATTTAACCCTTTCAAGGGCGTGGTACATCAGGTGATCCAGAATGCAAGGTTCCCAAGGGCCGTAAAAAGAAACAAAACATAATTACCTGGAAACATTTTTTGCAAAAGATACAGCAATGTTTCAGCTACTTCTCAACATAAGAACCGCCGGAATTGTAACACTTGTCATAGTGTGGGATAAGTTTTTGTAGTCCAGTGTCATAGAAATCTGCCACCTGGGAATGGAGCCAGCATGTAGCAGTTGTCATTTTATCATCGTTTGTGGGGAAGGGGATGACCGGACAGGAATTTCTTCAGGTGGAAGAACAGGTGGAAGTCGCTGTGAGAAAGATCGGGACTATAGGGTGAAGGGTCAAACAACTTCCAACGAAACTTCTACATCAGATTTTTTGTAGAATTTCCGTATGCGGGCAAACGTTGTGGTGGAGAAACACAACACCAACACTAAGCAACCAACGCCACTGTGCGTTCAAAAACTTTATCACGGACCTCATCTCGCTGTCAGCGGGAGAAGAAATGAGGGCTGACAACTTCGCGCACACGCACGACGTTACTGTTAGTGATCAGGAAGTTACAACTGCCGCATACGATGACCACACCCACAATCTACCCGGCTTGGGCCTTTTTGTTTCGTGCCTTTTGCAGCGCCATCGTTTTTCGATGTGACAAACTTATTTTCTGGATGAGTCTAGTATTATATATACCAATTAAATTTAATTTTTAAATGTCATAATTTCACCAGAATTTTGGAGTAAAATTTTGCTGTTATAATATAAGGAAAGAAAAGCTTTTCCTTTTTTCCATTGAATTAGTTCATAAATTTAGGTGTGATTCAATAAATTGAACATTTTAGCAAAAGAAGCATTTCGGCACTGGAAGGTTTATGAAATACCGGGATACACTGAAATAGATTTATTTAATTTAAGAAATCACAAAACATATTTGTTATAAGCGTTATTGTGTAGCAATGCCTGCTTAATAATCTTTGTAGTAATACAAAATACTATAAAATCCTCCAATTATTTCTGATATCACCGTACTTTTTAACACTTTCCAACCTAATTGTTAACAATTTCCAACCTAGTTGAAAAGTGTTTATGGCTTCGGTGTGTCTGTCGTCTGTCCGTTATATGCCTATATAACTCCCGTAAATATGCTTCGATTGTCCTGAAATTTTTGTACGTTATTGTCGTTTACTATAGCCTGTTCCCTATTTCAACAGAAGTGTGTAGCACTTATAGTTTTTACAGGGGCAGTCAAAAGTAACATCTCACAATTTTGTATTCAGCATATCATTTTTTTAACACTTTCCAACCTAGTTGAAAAGGGTTTATGACTTCAGTTTGTCTGGTCATGCTCTAACTCGCATAAATATACACGGATTGCCCTGAAATTTTTGTATGTTATTGTCATGGCATGTTCCCTATGCCATGTTCCCTATTGCACTACGTCCCTATAGCACTACTATTATATATACTATGGCATGTTCCCTATTTCAACTGAAGTGTGTAGCACTTATAGTTTTTTTTACAGGAACAGTCAAAAGTATTCCATTACATTACAGTCAATGAGAAATAATCATTTCAAGTGCATTTTGATGATGCTACGCCATTTAAAACATAATGAAATTGATAAATAATTATGAAACGCATTACAACATGTTTTTTGTAGAATATGGGGTGCAAAGCATTTATTATTTATTTGCAGTGTCAAACAAAAGAATTCTTTTACACATCGCTATATGGGGAAAAATCGTCTGCAATGTAATTTATTTATATTTCACTATTTCAAACATAATGAAAATTATATGTATTACTGACGTACACTATAAATTGCTCTCTTGTGTGCTTTGCGTTTATTTACAGGGACACACAAAAGATATCCGTTATAGTACATGCGCTATATTTACAGTCTATGTGTGATAAGTGCGTTTTCATCTTTGGTTTGCATTTTTTACTTTTTTTTATAGTACGTGTATGTTTATAAACTTGGTTGACCATATACAGGGCTACACAAGGAAATTCGTAAATACTACAAACTATGGGAGTGAATTGCTTAAAGATAGTTTTTAATCGTGTTTACGCATTTTCCTGCTGACTATATTTAGTAGACTTTTTTGAGTTTGTGGAATATAAATAAATTCATATACAGGGCTACGAAAAAAAAGATACATTGTCGTTTACGTCTGGTAATTGCTGCAAGTGAATTTTAAGTTGCCTTTTAGCTTAATAGGTGGTGTGTACAAAAGTTTTCAGATAATATACAGGGCTGTACAAAAGATTTCGAGTGCATTTCTATCGATTTCAGAAAATTGCTAAATGTGAAATTTCTAACTGAACTAAAGTTTCTCATATTACATATCCACATCTATTAATCATATACAGGGCTGCACAAAATAAATCGACTACATTTTGACACTGGATGGTAATTTTGAAAACTGTATTTTTCAATGCGTTATGTGTTTTCTAAACTTTTAACTTGCATATCTTCTTTAACCTTCTTTAACAATAATTTTTCGTAACAGTTTTCTGGTTGTGTTGGAAAGTGTTTCATAATCCATGCTTGACGCATGATTTTTCGTTCTTGTTATTTTTTAATTACTGCCAATACGATAAGTAATGAAAAAAACTGTATCTCATTTTTAAAATAGCAGAAAAAACTGGATGTACTAAATGAATTGTCCGTTTAAAAAAAATCAATAAATAAGTGGCGACATCTATGGTATCTATTCTCGCAAGAGAATAATGTATGATATTAGGAATATAATTAACATGCTGCTTTATATTAGTTCCAAATATCAGCAAGAGTGATAGGGCACCTTCTCAAACTAAGATATCGCTCAAAAAAACCTTTCATTTTTAAATGCTAGTTAGAATAGATAAACATAATGAATGTTAACCTTTGAAAGAAAGACAAACGTGATTAAATAAGAAATTTTGTTCAAACGAAACGCACTAATTTAAAATTCAATTTTTACAAATGACATGTGTAATTTCTCTTCTAATATGTCAATTATTACAATTATGAAAAATCTTACATTTTTAATTGTGTAACTATTCTCTTCAAGATATGCATCCCGCGTCCTCTCGATTAAAGATTAAAAGCTGCGTGAACTTTGATCCATTTTTAAATCTTTCCAATGTAGCTGAAAAGGGTTCCTGAATTCGGGATGTATGCCCTTCTTTCCATGCTCTAACTCTCAGGAATATACTCGGGTTGCCCTATAATTTTTGTATATTACTAAAATTTATGCTATTGAAAATGAAGTGTGTAGCATTTTTAATTGTGTTGCATGGATTCCGCAAATTATTCCGTTACATTACGGTCAATGGAAAAAAAATCCTTTATTGATCTTACACCATTTCAAACATACTTAAATTGATATGTATTTATGAAGTGCACTAAAACATGCATTCTGCAGCAGAAGGAGTGCAAAGCATTCATTTACAGGGGACATTTTTTGGACATTTACAGGGCTACACAAAAGAATCGGTTCCATAATGCCTACGGCGGAAAAACTGTTTGCAGAGTATTATGTAACACTGTTAAAAATATAAAGAATTTCAAATACATTTCTGAGGTTTACTCCAATGTACTTGCTCTAGAATATGATGTGAATATTATTTATCGTTCATTTACAGGGACACACAAACAATTTTTGTGTGCAGCACTGCATCCGAATTACTGTCTGTTAGTGATAATTGATAGAATTGCATTTTCTTTTATTGTATGTGTTTTTAATTTTAACTTAATTTTTACATACTACGCGGTGTGTATAAATGCTATAGGTAATATACAGGGAAACACAAAAAATTCGTAAGTACTAGGGAGTACGAGCGTGAATTTGTTAAACGTGAATTTTTATTGATTATGCATCCTCAAGATTTACTATATTTAGTATACTAAGAGATGTTTGTAGAATATAAATAAAATCATATATAAAGCCACGCAAAGAACACGGTAAACATGGCTGCCTATAAATGATAATTTTTGTAAAATATATATGTAAAATACAGTTTTGTATATGAAGTCAAACACCTTCAGTAAAATATTTTATGAAATGGTACGCATATGTTTTTTTGGACATTTATATTGTTGTTAATTTGTACTTATAGTACAAAGTGAATATAGATTCAAAGTGTATGTTTTATCATAACTCAAGTTTCTAATTTGTTTACTTCGGTATTTTATTTACCTTATTAAGCAGCGAAGATTTTTTAAAATATTCGTGAAGTGTTGGGAAGTGTTTCATACTCTATGTTAGATGCATGATTTTTCTTTCTTGTTATGTTAGTTTATAGATTTTAAAAGTATGAAAGAGCACAGTGCCATCAATCAGCGATATTTCAAAACTAAAAACAAAATTACGATGTAAAAATAAAATGGCCACACCATATCTACCGCTGGTAACACTTCCATCGCTGTTACCGTTTACTTATTATTGAATTTGAAATACTTTCATTCTCTTTTAGAACAAACTTTAATTTAATTCGTCAAAGCTGAAAATCTTTAGATCGAAATTTATATTATAACTTATTCTTCTTTAAATTCTAACTCTTTTAAAAATTCATACTGGAGAAAGAATCACAATTGTGAAGTAATATTTTTTATTAACTTTTTTAGATGAAATATACTTCAATAAATCTCAAAAGATAAATTTATAGTTCATACGTTAAATATGTGGAAATATTTAAATTAAATGCAACAGATATACACATTTTCACGCCTATTTTCAGCATTTAAAGATTTATTTCTCAATTATCGTAAAACGTTTTCTTACACTTAAAATCAATAAACTTTTACGAAAGATTTCTTTGAATCGAATTTTCCATTTGCAATGAATATTTTATGCACCTTAAAAACCCGATTCGGTGCTAATGATTTGCGAAAAAGTAAATCCTCCTGCCCACATTCACATTGGTTTTAAATTTGAATTTTCACTTTTTTAAACTTATGGTATTGGAATGAGTCAAGTATACTTTTTATTTATTTGGGAATATTTTTAAAATAATGAAGCATGTAGGAAACATCAACTTGTTAAATATTGTTCAAGTTTAAATTATAGAAAATCAGTGCAATTGTAAATTTTAGCAATTTTTAAAAATGATTTAGAAATACTTTTATATAAAACTCTTTATTCATAAAATATAGTGGCATTAAAAAATAAGGGAATGAGGATTTTATATATTTACTTTACTTTTTTTTTAACTTAACTCTGTTCCAATATGTGAATATGGAATTTTGAAATCTAGATTTTACTCATTTCTTGATATGCTAGAATTATAAAAATTATGTACACTGGTGGGGCAAATAATTAAACACTTTAATTATGTAATTATATACACTTTAAAGCGGGTTTTATACTTTTAACAGCGATGTCGCTCACGTGTAAAAAAACTGAGAAAAAAGAAATCCTTCCGTGCACATTCACATGTGTTTCATATGACAATACAAAATTTTATTACTTTTATAACTTAATAATAAATTAATAAATTAATTTCAAGACTTTTCCAATTAATTGGCCGCAGGCATTAATTAGGAAAATAGTCTTTATGTTTTCAACTGTACACGAGGTACAACAATAATGGAGTTAATTATGCACCGGAGCACGCTCCCTAAAATATGCCAACGGGCTGCGAATTGCAACAATGAAATATTTAGAACTCTAACTAGTAAAAAATAAAATAAAAATTTTTAAAAGCTTGTAGCTTTAAAAAATATAGTTTGAAATTTTTATTATTTTAAATAAATTCTTCAGAGATCATTTAAAACAAAAAAAATTGTATGGCATAAAATTCTCGAAAATATGTGGTACAGATCCTTAATATATTTTCGAGATATATTGATTTAAACTAAACTATTAAAATGTTATGGAAGATCGTGGAATATAGAACGCTCAACAATAACAACAAAAAGTATAGTTTAGCTATTTACTGAGCATGCATGCTTTCTCATTGAACTGTATGATTTAAAGCGGGTTTTCTACTTTTAATAGCAATGTGGCTCACGTGTGAAAAAATTTGAGAAAAAAAATTCTTCAGTGCACATTCGCATTGATTTTAAACTTGAAATTTCAGTTTATTAAACTTATGGTTTATAAATGAGTCAAGTATTTTTTTTGTTCAAGTGTTTATTTTTTTTTTTTTGGAGATATTTAAAAAATACTGAAATATATCGGAAAAATAAACTTGTTAAATATTCTTCAAGTTTAAATTCTAGTAAAGCATTGCAATTATAAATTTTATTAATTTTTAAAAATAATTTAGAAACACTGTTATATATTATAATGATATATCTTCATAAAAATCAATGACATTAAAAATGAAGATAAATTGAATTTTATGTTTTTATTATCCTCTTTTAAAAAAAAACTTAACTTGGTTCATGTATGAAAATGTGAAATTTTGTAATATATTTTTCACTCAATTCTTGATACGCTAGAATTATAACAATCATATACATTTATGTATTTCCTATGGCAGTACAACATTTCAATACTTTTAGACCTTAATAATACATTAATAAATTAATTTTAAGTCTTTTCCTGTTAATTGGGTGCAGGAAAAAATTAGGTAATAGACTTTACGGTTACAACTGTTCCCGAGGTACAACTATAATGGAGTTAATTATGCACCACACGCGCTCCCTAAAATATCGCTACTGTTTCTGAACTACAACAATGAAATATTTGAACGCTAAACCGTATAAAATATAATATAAATGAAAAATAAAGATTGTAACATTTGAAAAAAATAATACGCTTTTAATTTTACATGTAATTTTATCAAAGATCATTTAAACTAAACCAGCTGGGAAGATCGTATGCCCGGTTAAAATTAGCTTTGTGTTCAACTACGGTTTGTGTTCAATATAACAATAAACATAGTGCGGACTGCTCTGAGCTTCCAGAATCGTGCTTTCTGTTGTACTGTAAATTATTGGTTGAATCATCTATCTAGACACTTTTTCGGAATTTCTTGAAAATTCCTTCAGTCCTGAAAACCAATTTTTCCCCCAAAAGTATTGGCCAAAATAGGCGACATTATTTAATTTGGCTCCAAGCATATATTTAAGCAATGGTAATCATGAAAATCAATTTTCCCGCCAAATTTCGCCAAAATGCCAATTTGGTATTTGGACAAAGATGGCAAAATGTTACTTATTGTTAAATGTTCAACAGCTTAACTGTTTCAATCTTCATCCACATTGAAATGCAGTGACCCGTAATGACCCAAAAAATGGTCCACTAACCAAATTTCTCGAACATTTGACTTAGCCAATGGTCTTCTCGTGCCCGAAAATGATGGATACAAAATTTAGTCAAAATTCTTTTATCCGTTTTTTACATAAAGCTAGCCTGACTCTGACCCGTTGGGACCGAAAATCCCCCATTAATTGAATTTTATCGATCACGTGACCTAACACAATGGTGTTTTCGTGTTCGAAAACGGTAGGATAAAAAAAAATAATCAAAATTGTTTCAGTCATTTTTTACAAAAAAAATAGTTTAACCGTGACCCACTATTTGAATTTTCTCGAACATGTAACCTTGCCCAATGCTCCTCTCGTGCCAAAAACGGTAGAGTAAAAAATTAATCAAAATAGTTTCAGCATTTTTTACATAAAATTTGCCTGACCCAAAGTGACCCAAAGTGACCCGAAATGACCAACTAATCGAATTTTTCTGACTATGTGACCCAGCTCAATGTTCTTCTCGTGCCCCAAACCGATAAGATACAAAATTTAGTCAAAATCGTTAAAGTCATTTTTTAGATAAAATTAACCTGACCCACGGTGACCTAAAAATCACCCAGTTATACGAATTTTCTCGAACATATGACCTAGCCCAATGATCTTCTCTTGCCCGAAAACGATAGGGTACAAAAATTAGTCAAAATCGTTGAAGCCTTTTTTAGATATAATTAGCTTGACCCTGACACATAGTGACCAAAATGACCCACTAATCGAACTTTCTCGAACATCTGACCTTGTCAAAGATGTCGAGATATATCAATTTAAACTCTTAAACTGTAATGGAATATCTTGGAATATAGAACACCCAACAAAAAACAAGAATAGCTTAGGTATTTAATGAACATGCATGTTTTCTCGTTGAAGTGTATGATTTAATAAAAATATTTCTACTTTTAATAGCAATGTCGCAAATGTGTTTTAGCAATATTTCATAGGCTTGGTAAAAATGCATTTTGCAGTATGCCAAGATTACTTGGTGGAATAGTGCAACATGGAATTCGACTTCTCAATACGCTGCATATAAACTCTATCAGTTGCAGGTCAAGTAACAATAAATTACACTACATATCTTTGCTTTAATAAAATTACCTTTCAAACTATATCTTTTAAAAGACGTTTTGCATATGTTTGTCAACCAGCCAAGCCCTATAAGATCAACTAGGATCGTAGCAATAAAAGAGTAATTAAAAGAAAGAAGGATTTCTTTATATCAGGCAGCTGTTTTTGATCCACTGGGAAAAGACAGATACATAGGGCTTTCGAAGCTAGGAAAGGTCGGTTTAGTTTATTTGCATTTTTTAATGATCTACTTCGATATTTTAAAAATGAATATAGGATTTCAGACTATCTCCATATCATAATATTTTGGGAATCATTCTGGAATTGAAAGGAAGATTCATTTTTTAAAACCTCTTGACAGCTTTGGTTGTAACGAAAGACATTTTATGCCATGTTTTAAAAACAAACCCCACCATGTTAAGATAGTTCAATGGTCCAGCTACCGTAACCTTGCGCAATAGATCTAAATCTGGCAGGTTTCATCTTTAAAGCGGCGTAATAGATCTAGTGTAACATACAGACTTATTACGACGGGTTAAGAATGCTTTATTCCACTAACCACAAATCGAACTCACTTCCTAATTCAAAAGGCTTTGTCATGAGACCATGGAAAAGAAACCTTGGTACATATCATATCATCTGTCAAATTTTAATTCTTCGTAAAATGAATGCAAAACTGTGCCCAAATTGATGGATCTTCTTTGACATGTCGAAAAATGTAAATGTAACTGTAACTTTCTGTTACCTGTAAGGTTTAGCGCAATGGAGCAGAATGAAATAATTCTAATTTAAATAATCATACATCATGACAATTTACGTATTATACAGATGATTTGATCACGTGGTGAAGATTCAAAAACTGACTGCCTATTCCTAGAACTATCAAATTGTTAATCACTAGCTTACAACTTTTCTAAAACCATACAAAGCATAGCAATTGATAAATGATTTTTACTTCTGGTCTTGATGTCTCTTAATTAGCTGAAACTCTCATAGATAGAAAATTAATGAATAAATAAGAAATGTTGTTTTTAAAGCAAGTGTGTTTTGATTGTTAAAATTACAATTTAAGGGTTTTTATCATATTAAAAATCGGGCGATACAAAATAAAACAAATTAGTAAAATTTATTTCTAAATAACAAAACTGATACGACTGTTTATATTTTCTTACTCGTATCTGAAATATAATTATTTTAACAAATGTTGGAATTTTTGATAGAAAGAACCCCCAAAAAAGTCAAAAACAGAAAAAAGTCAGTTGGAAATTCCATTCGCAAATACTTTTCTGCACTATCAATAAAAAAACTTCTGTTATTTAATTATAATGTTTTTAATGAGACATCCAATTCATATATATATATATATATATATATATATATATATATATATATATATATATATATATATATACATATATATGAATTTTCGTTGTCTTTATCTCTGTTTTTATCAAAAATGGAATATGTATAAGCGTAACATAATGTGACAAGCATAAAGAAATTGCAGAAAAAATAATTTTTTGCTGTTTAGAAAATTAAAAACTTCTTATCTCTGTTAATTGTGTATCTTGTTCCTATTTCAATTCTTTCTATTGTTTTGTTTTATGAACATTGCTTTTTACAAACATTTGACATGCTTAAGGAATGTTATATATATATATATATATATATATATATATATATATATATATGTATATATATTTAATGTGTTATTTAAGAACACTTTACAAGAATTTGTAATAGGTGAAGATTATTTCACAATGTGTTTTTTTTGTTATTAGTGAAAATATGTATCAAATTTGTTATACGATGGAAGATTAATTTAATATAATAAAACAATTTTTGAGGAAAAAACATTTATATTTTACAACAAATTTTAAAATGTTACTAGAAAATTTTAAATTTATATAATTATCATACATTTCCATAAATGATAGTGCTTCTTAATTATTATCGACGAATTTCAAAATCTTAAAAAGAAATGTTCGAAATAGAAACTAAAAGGAAAGTAAGTAAAAATATAAGATGTGTTCAAAAGGAAACTCGAAGATAGACAGTTAAATCGGATGAAACGTAAATAATGCAGTCACAAACGCAGGAAAATATAACTTCTATGAATTACAGTAGTGTAATTTTTCTTGAAGAAACATGAGAATAAATAAAGATTCAGTACTGCTTTAATAAAGACAAACATACAAACTATTTCTCTTCAGTTTCTCTGTTTCCTCCAGAGAATCAAAGTAAAGCCTTGCATTGAATTGCAATCATTCTTATTTCAAAAGTATAAAAAAGCCATCAGTTAAATGTCTCTTAATTTAAGTTGAGTTTGAAAGCAAATAACTGAAAAAAAATAAATCAAAGTATTTTCAATTTAAAATATTTGTATGCACTTTTGAAATATAAACTTAAAATGAATACTAAATTGAAATATAATACTGTGTTTATTATTGCATACTTCTATGAAATGAACCAAAGGCGTTATGATTAATAAAATAGAAAATTTATAATTATATGCAGAAAGTGAAGGTTACTTACATTTTAAAAACACATAATTGTATTTTCATGATGCTAGAAAATTTTACCGAATATGTAGGAAAGTGAATTTCAGGAAAAAAAACAGTTTTTTTCTGTATTATGAAGAAAATCAGAAGTATTTTATCATTCAGATTCAAACAGATACCAGGTTTAAACATTATTCGTAGTAGGAGAGATAGAAGAAAGTACATTAGGATATTAATATAATTTTTTCGTTAATATATTATTCGATATGTAGAGATTATATACAGACGAAAATATTTTTTGATTGAACATATTATTCCATGAATTTGAAACTAATGCAACTGAATGCATTGATCTATTTAAAATTTTGTTTAATTATTCAAGTAATAGTTTTATTTTAAATATACTATACAATTTTAGTATCCTATTTTAGAGAATAATTGAAAACGTCCACCATAAAAGCAAATAAGTATTAAAAATGAAAATATAACAACCATAACTATTTTTTTTTACTCTTTACATCAAGATTTTATTGTAGCAAAAAGGGAATTTTGCTCAGGTTATAACTTTTAAAATATACATTAATATCCTATTTTAGCAAAAAATGGAAAAATCATTTACAGTGAAAACAAAGCTGTGCTTAACTACAATAATGATTTATTGTGACGCTTTTTGCGAACATTTGTATAGTATAAATATAACTTTGCTCTTTTTGTAGCTGTTAAATAACCATAGAGAGTAAATTATGTTTTAGGCTGATAAATAAAAGTACTTTGGAAATTTCATTAAACGATTGCACTTTCTATCAGAATAAAAACAGTACTATTTTCAAATTCACTGTATCCATTCTTTGAAATTTGCAAACATTTAAAAAAAGAATTTTTTAAACCTGATTTATTAATTAAAGGAGATTTTTGTTCATGAAATTATCGTTTCCTTTCCTATTAAATATGTAATGATTACAGACTAAATATATAAAACTGGATTATAATTATTATTTTTGATTGAAATTGGACAGGTTGGTGTATTGGTTTAGGTTAATTGACAGGTTATAATAATTATTTTTGTTTTAAAAAGAAAAAAAAAACAGAATTTCCAAAATACTAAACCATATATCGTTATTCCCAATAGTTAAACAGTGTTAAAATTTAAGAACACAAATGTTTTTTTTTTTTTTTTTTTTTTTTTTTGTAATTAAAATTTACGTTTTTAAAATCAATTTTTTTCTAAATTGATAAAAAAATATATTTTGTCTGGTTGATAATAAAATAAAACAAGTTTAAGTACAATTGTAAAATATCCTGAATAATTATAATACGTGATAATAATAACTTTCTCGAATTTTTAAAGGAAAGATGGAATATATATAATATTTATTGTTCAAAGATTTTTTTAGTTGGACATTTTAGTGTAACGAAAATTTTCTGACATTATTGAAATAACACAGGTTATAAAATATCATTATATACTCGAACATGTGTAAATGCTGATTATGTATTTTATATGAAGTAGTAGAGCAATGAATACTGTATGGGAAAAATTTAATTTTACACCATTAATCATTCAAAATTTATAAGATTATGAATACAGAAAGCAGGCGCGCATCTTTTCTACAGAGATGAAAACGTGTCAGAAGATCACTCCGATTTCATGTATCATAAAGTATGAAATTGTTCTGGTTAAGGTTTTATATTGAAAATATGTTAAATTCATTTTTATTTTTAATATATAAGGATACGTTTAATTAAGTTTTTTTAATTTAAATTTAGTATGTTTGATATTAACTAAAATTCCTTAAAAGAGTTTGTACAATTAATTATCCAATGACTAAAGTGCAAGGGCATTGTCGAGACAGGCATATTCCATTCACTATTATTCACAAATTTCTCTAAAAAATATTTTTAAATTTTTTTGCGGTGTATCGAAATGTTTTTGAATGTATTATAAATCATTTTAAATACCAAGGAATATTCGCTGCCATGCAAACTGGTAAAATACGTATGTAATGACAAATTTACGTATTTTCTGTTGCCGGTGTAAATAAGAAAATAATGTAGTACTTTGAGCAATCGATCTTTTATTTATTTAATATTTCTATTATGATCGTCCAGATAATCCTTTTGACAATAACTGTTTCTTGCTTACATCCTGAAAGGATTTCTCGTATATATCATCGGCTCTTAGTAATCTTAGTATCATCAGCCCTTAGTTCTACTTAAAGACAGGAGGTAAATCACGAAGAAATAATTATCGTAAAAAGCATAAATATAGTAAAATCTCGTATAGTTCATAAGCTGAGAGTAAATCTTCTCCAAGTCAGGAGATATATCATGATGAAAAAAGTTATGTAAAAAAAATCTCTTATTTCAGTCGAAAAAAATGCATATGACTATAAAATATGGAGAGAATAGGTTAAATTAGAAATAAATTTATAATAATAACTAACAAATAGAAAGGTTGCTAATGTGTGTTAAATGTAATTGGATCCCTTAAAAATAATGCTATAACATTTCCAAATGTAATATACTTTGGAATATCTGTAAATGCCATATTGGTAAATTTTGTTTACCAACAAAGGAAGACAAAAATAAAAATATTCAGTAGCAGAAGTGAAATTTATTACTTACGACAGATGTGAATGTGAATATTATAAAATACTTTAAATAATAAGTAATATTTTTTTGTTTCTTTGTCGTTGTTATTACGATTACCGAAAAATCATTTTGTCAATATCTATTTCTTGCTTACATCTTAAAATTACTTCTATATAGGATCATTAGCTCTGAGTAAGTTTCCGACGAGTTATGAGACGAGTGAATACGAAACAATGCATGTAAAATAAACTCTTTTATGAGTTATTTTAGTCGATAAAAATAAGCATGTGTATACAATATACTTACAAAAACACAAATTCAAGCATGTTCATTAATCTGCTATAAAAATTTCATATAAAATATGTAATCAATAAATTCAATATAACAAAATATAATTTTTTTTTCACAGAATAATACGTTAGTTCCACTAGCAACATTACGTTTGTAGACTTTCCGGGTGATAGATACAACGGAATGTCTTTTAATGCTGTATTAATAAATATTATTTTCCGATAAATGATAATTTCATGAAAGTATTCACTTGTAGCAAAAAACAAAATAGTTTCTTATTTACTGCACATGTGCATGTTAAAATACTGAACTATTTTAATATACTATTTCCTTAACTTTTGCTCCTAGGAAGGTTAGAATAATCCTTCTGTCTATAACTGTGTTTTGTTTATTTCCTGAATGGATTTCGCGAAAGGACCATTAGATCCGACTAAATCGTCAGGTCACGAGATGAATCATGAAGAAGTAATTTATGAAGAATAAAAGTTTTATCACTTGTTTTTGTCGTGTAAAATGTGTATGGTTATGATATATGGTTAAAGATAGTATTAAAATACAAATAACTGAAAAAAGGAAAACCTATTATAGTCCTAATCCACATTAAATAACATTAGATCTATTTTATTTTTAAAAATCAACTTTATAACAATTCCTGGTAAATAATTCTTCGGATTTTCTGTTAATGCAGTATTAAAAAATAGTGTTTGCGAACAAATGTTATATTCGTAGGAGAAGCCACTAATAGAAAAAGTGAAATTAAACCGAAAGATGTTTTATTTTTTTTTAAAGATATCAACCTACCAACTAATCCTACCGACTCAGAAGGAAAAATACGTGCCATGTGACATCTTTAAAATGCGCCATAAGTTAATTTTGCTCAAATAGCATAACGTAATGGATTTTTTTCGTGTGTCTCTCTGAGCGAGCTACAGGAACTACATACTGAATTACGAAGACATCCAATATATTTGCAAGATGCTCCAATTGGATTTTTTTTAATTGATTCAGTATTTCGGATGTACTTGTGTATGACCAATTGTGAATTAAATACACATATATATGTTATGGTGAATATGATTTATCCGGTCATTATTAAAAATAATCGGTTATAAATAATAGCCGGACATAATGGCCGGTTATTATTAATAATGACCGGATTAATCATATTAACCGTAACATACATACATACATACATATATATATATACAGAGTTGCCAAGTCTCCGGCTTTTTGAACACCAGTAATTTTTTAGAGAAAATGTTGTTCTTTTAAATCGCAAAATGCGCCGATTATATAAAACAACATTTTCTGTACTAAATTACCAGTGTCCAAAAAGCCGGAGACTTGGCAGGTCTGATATATACAGGGTGTAACTGAAATGCTTCAACAAACTTTGAGGGATGATAGTACTCATGGAGACGAACAAAAAATGCAATGGAACATGGGGTCGCAAATGACGTTTAACCCCTTCAGGGGCAGTGGTATGTTTATGAAAGCGCTTAATTTTAATTCCAAAACGCCATAATGGCACCAGAATTTTGCTAAAATCTTTTCCATTTAATATGTATGTGAAATATAGCCTTTTTCTTATTTACAAACAAATTTTTTTATAAATTCCGGTGCCAGTCATTTATTTCAACATTTTAGTACTAAAAGTAGTTTGCCCCTAAAAGGCTTAACGGATAAAAATAGAGAAAATGCGTCTGAAAATGGACTGGCACCGGAATTTACAAAAAAAATTGTTTGTAAATAAGAAAAAGGCTATATTTCACATAAATATTAAATGGAAAAGATTTTAGCAAAATTCTGGTGCCATTGTGGCGTTTTGGAATTAAAATTAAGTGGTTTTTTTGACATACCACTGTCCCTGAAAGGGTTAAATGTCATTTGCGACCCCGTGTTCTATTGCATTTTTTGTTCATCTTCATGAGTACTATCATCCCTCAAAGTTTGTTGAAGCATTTCAGTTACACCCTGTATATATATATAGAGAGAGAGAGAGAGAGGGAGAGAGAGAATAAATTATTGCAATAGGTCAATTTCTAAAACATCAATCTAAAGGTTTCTTATTTTTAAATAATTTATAATTTTAATTATAATGCATATCTTTCTGTTTCATGATGAAGTGATACTCATAATTTCGTAATTTTTTGTAGCCGTGCACTGAAACATTCTATCAAATAAATTAAGTATCACAATGTAATTTTCTACAATATGTCACATCACTGATGTTCATGAACTTATACTAACTGTTTCCTTGAATACTTGACATTTATTTCCTCTAATTTACTTTAATACACATAACTAAAATATTCTTCTTCTCATTTGGTAATGTAAGAATAATGCCTGTGTTTCACCTAATTTTATACTAACAAATATACCTATTGATGGAGTGAAACTCTTATGAAGTTTTGTAGATTTTTGTTATCTAAGCTACGATAATTAATGAATGTTTTATGTGATTTTTAAATGTTTTACTTTTTTTTTTCAATTTTATATTACATAAAATGTTATTTTTTAAAGCCACACTTAATTTTTATTTGAATTTGTTTTTTAATCACAAATGTAAGAACCAAGATTGCAAAAAGTAAAAATAAATGTGTATGAAATTAATATAGTGTACTATTTTCTATTACAAGTACGTTGTATTTCGAAAAAGGAATAATACATATTTTGGGTGTGGTATACATGCATAATTATATTTGTCTTCACTGTATTATCTATCTATATTATAAAGGACAAAAGTGTACGTGCGTAACGCTGACGTCATTTTGCGAATGGCATCAATTGACGATGAAATTTCGGTTTTGCGAGTTTTGCTACTGCATTTTTTTAAATTTCTAAACATCGCACGTTTTAAATTTTTACATCGTTATATAGGGGGAAAAAGCTACTTTCAAATGCAATTTGTTTGAAAACTGCATTTTAATTGACTGGTTTATTATAGCATTTAAATTGAATTTCAAGCATGAATTTTTAAAAATCTATCTCTATCGCTTGCAGACGATTACAAAATATGAATCCGTCTGCACTTTAAAAACTATCAAAAGTCCAGCATTTGTTTCCGGCTAATATTCAATAACGAAATTAAAACTTCATAAGCAATCAATAAAATACTATAAATAAAACACAAATTTTACAGACATCTAATTGAAATAAGCGCTTAAAATCGCTGAAATTATCAGAATAAGAAAAACTTATGTATTTAAAGAAATTTTTAGGGATTTCTTCGGCTATTGCACTTTAAAAACTATGAAAAGTTCAGCATTTGTTTCCGGCTAATATTCAATAACGAAATTAAAACTTCATTAAGCAATCCATAAAATACTATAAATAAAACACAAATTTTACAGACATCTAATTGAAATAAGCGCTTAAAATCGCTGAAATTATCAGAATAAGAGAAACTTATCTATTTAAAGAATTTTTTAGGGATTTCTTCGGCTATTGCACTTTAAAAACTATCAAAAGTTCAGAATTTGTTTCCGGCTAATATTCAATAACGAAATTAAAACTTCATTAAGCAATCAATAAAATACTATAAATAAAACACAAATTTTACAGACATCTAATTGAAATAAGCACTTAAAATCGCTGAAATTATCAGAATAAGAGAAACTTATCTATTTAAAGAAATGTTTAGGGATTTCTTCGGCTATTGCACTTTAAAAACTATGAAAAGTTCAGCATTTGTTTCCGGCTAATATTCAATAACGAAATTAAAACTTCATTAAGCAATCAATAAAATACTATAAATAAAACACAAATTTTACAGACATCTAATTGAAATAAGCGCTTAAAATCGCTGAAATTATCAGAATAAGAGAAACTTATCTATTTAAATAAATTTTTAGGGATTTCTTCGGCTATTGCACTTTAAAAACTATCAAAAGTCCAGCATTTGTTTCCGGCTAATATTCAATAACGAAATTAAAACTTCATTAAGCAATCAATAAAATACTATAAATAAAACACAAATTTTACAGACATCTAATTGAAATAAGCGCTTAAAATCGCTGAAATTATCAGAATAAGAGAAACTTATCTATTTAAATAAATTTTTAGGGATTTCTTCGGCTATTGCACTTTAAAAACTATCAAAAGTTCAGCATTTGTTTCCGGCTAATATTCAATAACGAAATTAAAACTTCATTAAGCAATCAATAAAATACTATAAATAAAACACAAATTTTACAGACATCTAATTGAAATAAGCACTTAAAATCGCTGAAATTATCAGAATAAGAGAAACTTATCTATTTAAAGAAATGTTTAGGGATTTCTTCGGCTATTGCACTTTAAAAACTATGAAAAGTTCAGCATTTGTTTCCGGCTAATATTCAATAACGAAATTAAAACTTCATTAAGCAATCAATAAAATACTATAAATAAAACACAAATTTTACAGACATCTAATTGAAATAAGCGCTTAAAATCGCTGAAATTATCAGAATAAGAGAAACTTATCTATTTAAATAAATTTTTAGGGATTTCTTCGGCTATTGCACTTTAAAAACTATCAAAAGTTCAGCATTTGTTTCCGGCTAATATTCAATAACGAAATTAAAACTTCATTAAGCAATCAATAAAATACTATAAATAAAACACAAATTTTACAGACATCTAATTGAAATAAGCGCTTAAAATCGCTGAAATTATCATAATAAGAAAACCGTATGAATTTAAAGAAATTTTTAGGGATTTCTTCGGCTATTCACTTCTGGCACGACGCCAATATAAAATTGCGGCTTTTAATAAATTTAAAAATTTTATTTGACTATATAATTGTTATATTTCGCATAAAACTGCTCTTTGGTGTTGCTAGGGGGATATCTAAAAAAATATTAAATGTAAAAAATCTATTAGAGATTTACAAGCAGATTTTTTTTCAGGCAATAAAAAAAATGGTTTTCACTTATATTCTCTATCCCGCGAAGCCCCGGTTGGATGCCCTAGTATTTTTAACAGTATAATAACGAATATCTGTAATAGTAAATACGTGTTTCCAGTAACCATTATCCCTCGACGACAATTTTTTAATACTTAACCACTCGATCTTTACAAATGTGTAATTTCATTTCATTTCATTTTCAAACAATCATTTGTGTAGGACAACTTTACGGATATTTATATAGTTCATTAATCAATAAAAATAATTACATTTTAATTTTTTTTTAAACAATTAAATATCGAATATAGTTGTATATTTAAATGTAATTATATGTCTAATCTTAATTGCATAAAAAAATAAACAAAATTAAAAATTGTCATTCTATTTAGCATGTTTTAACAATTATATTCAATGTAAAAGGTGTAACATATTACACATAATTAAAACCATCTGCATTAACTCTGAAAATATTTATCATTATATATTTTTTATAAAACCTTTTTCCAAATCCTCACTTCATTTATACAAAGATTTACCTTTTTCAATTTAGACATGAAATTAAGTTACTTCAAACACAAATTAAATTTTAGGTCACTGCTCTTTCGTGATACATTATGTCAAAGAACTTTGTCAGTGTACGCTTTTAACTTTGTTATTTTTTCTCTCTTTTTATTTTCCCCCTTTTTTTATTAGTTTCCAACTTAAATGCAAAATTTAATATTATCTTATATTTGCACAGTCTTTGGCAGATAAAAAATTCAAAGAATTCTTTTTTCCGTAAATCGTGTCAGGAAATTACTTTTGTTAAATCATTTTTCATCTTGCACAACTGATCATATCTAATTTGAAATATTAATTAAAATACACTCTAAATACACTTGGATGCTCATATATTCGCATCATTATTGTGGAGGTAAAAAGTTGTATAATTATACACTGTCTGAACGATATACTAATATACAGTGCCCTGTTGTCATTGTTTAATAAATAATTCCCCCAACGTCTTAGAAGGGATTTAAAAATGCAGATCTGTTTTCAGTCGAATAGTGTATTGGATCTTAATTCTAAATAAATTTGATTGGTCAAAATTGTATGGCTTAAAAAATGTCTCTGAAATTATTTGTCGCATGACCCCATTTTTATGTAATAAGTCATCATTAAATTATGTAACATTAAAAATCAGTTTCTTTTGCTACTTCATTGTATTCGAAAAAGAATTAAAGACCTTTTGCAATTCACCTTAAAAGTTTAGAAAGTAAATTCATACTTTACTTCCCGTCCACACCCCCTGAATATAAGTCTCAGTATTCACTGTATACATTATTAGACAAAATTTATAAACTTTAGAAACATGTTTAATTTTTTTGTATTTTTGTAGGAAGTGTATTTAAAAATTTGGATGAAAAATGTATTTCTTAAAAGTTATTATTTGAATAATTTAAATTATTTTGTAATGACATAGATCTTCTGAAAAGTCAGACTCTTGATATATAAATCCTCAACATTGTTCATGAAACACCACCGCATTCATCTAATGTCAGATTTGGGGGGATATCGTGCGGTAATTTTCATAATTGGACCGGTGTGCTATGAAGAGCAGTCACATACTCCATATCTTCCACTCGCCATAAACCCATATTAGAAAGATTCATAATGCTCAATATTTAATAGCGTTATTCATAATTCTCTCGCTACTCTTTATATTCGACCATGTGTGAAATGGTTACTGAAGCAAAGTTTTGCGGATGGAGGTACTGGTCGGTCCTGCAAGCCCACGTCTGTCGCCTGACATTAATTGATATGATTTTTACTTATAGGAGTATTTATCTTAAAAACATAAAAAAAACTCCATTTATATTATACGCGGCTGAATGTTGCAATTAAGTGACATATGCGTAACATTCAGGCTAACATTCTTCAAGCTATTCTAGACAGTCATCTTGTCCTTTTATTTGATCGCATAAAAATATGGTCTGAATACTGAACATATACTACTATGAGTTTCATTCTTGTAAAATATATTTTGGTGTTAAGTCGAGGAATAAATATAAATTTTCTTTCATGTAGTGAGTTTGTGAACAAATTATTTTTTGCGGTATGTAAAATTCTATAACGGTTTTATAATCTACAAAAAAAATTTTAAATAGCACTTACTATACATAATGGAAATATAAGCGATATTTAAATTTTCGTGTACATTTTTCAACTTGTGCAGATTTATCTCTCAATTATCGAGAAACCCATCTTTATAATCTAAATCCATATTCTTTTAAGATGAAAAGACTTCAATATTTTATAAATTTCTAACGAATATTTTATTCTCTTTAAAACTATCCTTAGATGGTAACCTTAAACAAGCCTGAAAGTCAATGATATTTCGGAAAACATGATTTATTATATAGATTTTTATATTAGAATAATGTTTACGTTTATACATATGCAAAGTTTATGCCTGTTAATGAGATTTGATACGGTACATTGAATTATGTAGTCATACATTTATGGGCATTGTATAATCAATTAACAAAGACGCTATCCAACTTTGGGGCTACCATGTTTATATCGCTGAGATAATATCTACATAATAATAATCTACATAAAATGTAGAAAATTTTATTTTCTTTATTTCATATATTGTTGACTTCCACGCAAAATGCATAGTTTTAGAGCTATTTTGAAAAAAACAGAGAAAAGTCCGTTTTTTTACAGGTTTTTTTTTTTTTTTTTTTTTTTTTTGTAAAAAAAACGTATTTCCCGGGAAAAATTTTGTTGGAAAAACTCCGATTCGTGTATAGCGACCCAAAAAACATAAAGGAACCAATAAATCAAAAGTACAACAAAATTTTCTTTTTACCTATTTTCCTTTATTTCCTTCCTATTTCCTTAATTTTATATTATATTTCCTTTTTATAAACTTCCTTTATATTTTATTCCTTTTTTTATCACCCAATGTCTGGACTATAAAGCAGTATTAAAAGATAAGAAGCCACTACGAAAAGCAGCAAAATATTTTAATATTCGGAAGAGCACTTTGCAACGATATATGATGAAATCAAGACACCTCAGTGGGGAAGATGATTTTACAAGTTAAAATGTCATGTTTAAGCCGATTTATGCAGCTCGTTAAATCTGTACAACGAGTGAAGAGAATATGCTGTCAGATTATTTCACAGAAGCTTCAAGCTTGCATCATGGACTGCCTATGAAGGAGGCGCGGAAATTGGCATACGAATATGCAGTGAAATTAAACAAAAATATCCCCTCAAGTTGGCAAGATAACCAGTGTACAGGAAGAGACTGGTTGGAAGGTTTTATTAAACCGGCTGGTAATATTTCCTTGGGAAAACTAGAAGCCACTTCACTTGCTCGATCCATGGTTTTCAACAAACCTGTAGTAGCTGAGTTTTATTCAAAACTGTATGAACTGTTACAAACACATTAATTTGGGTCAGACAGTATTTATAATTTAGATGAAACAGGGCTCACAACCGTTCAAACACCTGGCACAGTTATTGCCAAAAAAGGTGTTAAACAAGTAGGTCAGGTCACTTCATCAAAGAGGGGTGAACTTGTTACACTTTGTTGCATTTTTAATGCATTTTGAAATGCACTTCCTAACTTTTTTATTTTTCCTCGTGTTAAGTTTCAGGAGAAAATGTTAATTGGTGCTCCAGTGGGTGCTCAAGGAACTGCATTAGCTTCAGGATGGATGAATACCAGTATTTTTTTATGACAATGAAGCATTTGATAAAATATTTGAAATCAATTCCACAAAATAAAACTCTTCTACTAATGGATAATCATGAAGCACATATTAGCATTGGAGTTGTTAATCCAGCAAAAGACAACTATGTTGCACTATTTAAAATACCTCCACATTGCAGCCATAAACTGCAGTCTTTAGACAAAGCAGTTTTTGGACCTTTAAAACGTTTTTATAATGATGCATGCCGGGCTTGGATGTGACCCATCCAGGAAAAAGGATAACAATCCACAATTTAGCCGAACTTGTTGGTAAGGCTTATCCTATGGTCGTTTGTGCAAAGATCATTCTAACTGGATTTTCATGTACAAGAATTTTTCCATATAATAACAACGTTTATGCTGAATAAGACTTCATAGCTGCAAGTGTTACCGATGTTCCATCAGCATGTGTTGCTGACGCATCAACTACTTAACATGTCATTCTATCACATGAGTCAAGTGAAACTAGTAAATTTAAATCATTCACAGAAGAGCCACAACCAGGGTGCTCCAATTTAAATTTATCTCTGGTGGAAAACCAGAAAGTTGATAAACCTGTTTTGTCACCAGAACTAATAAGGCCTCTACCAAAATGCCATGCACCTGATAATTCCAAGAGGAACCCAAGGAAGAGGAAATCAGAAGTATTGACTGATACACCTGTACAAAGTAGAATAGAGCAGGAAACTTTTGAAAGAATTAAAAAGCAAAATAAAGGTAAAAAGAAGTATTCTTCTAATGTTTCGAAATTGATAACTAAAAAAAAAGATTGTAAATAAAAATTTATGGGAAAGCAGTTCTTCATAAGATGAAGATTGAAAGCTCTCTTCAAGTGAAAGTGTTTCTGGCGATGAGGTGGAAGAAAAAGAAAGTATTTTTGAGAATTATATGAAAGAAAGAGAAAGCGTTTCTATTTTTATTGGAGATTTTGTATTAGTCACAAGTGTGTAGGAAAAAAAGGAGCAATATGGTATTATGTTGCAGAAATCATAAATAAAAGTGAAAAAGACTTTTGCCAGCATACAATTTTGTCTTTGATGATGAGCCAACATATTCAGCTGTTCTTGATGACATTGAAATGAAATTACCAAAACAAATGACTTGCGAAGGGACAGAAAGAAAAATGACACAATTATCATTTCCTGTTACTTCCAAGGTTATTCCATGATAAAATGAACTTTTGAGAACTTTCTGTTAGTCTTTAATGTTTAATTTGATGTTACTTTATTATTTTCAATTCATCGTACATTATTTTGCAAAGAATTTTTCAATTCTTAAATGTTTTCCATTATTATAACTATTTTTAAGTCTTATCATTTGAAAATGGCTTTCATATCTTACATGTTCAATATCTAAACCTGTATTTAATAATAATAAATGTGTTGTGAAAATATAGCTAATTTTGTATGTGCCTCACTCACCGTCCCACTGTACCCCATTCCCTGTCCCACTGTGCCCCGCCAGGAGGCACAATGGGACATCTTGAGTACCTTTAGAAAAATAGTTTTTTTTTTAAAGAATAAAATAAGTGTAAATTATGAAAAAAAAACAATAAAGCTAAAAGTTGCCAAAATATTGCTCTGTATTAGTTTTATTTTTTTAATTAAAAGGAAAGAAATTATCATCAAACAAGTGAAAATTGTCCCACTGTGCCCCCCTCTCCCCTACCTCAATAATTTTATGTACACTTCTATAGGAAAATAAACATTCTAAAAATAGAAGCAGAAAAAAATAATAGCTGGATATTTGAAGGATATTTTAGAAAAACAAACACAAGTTAAAGATTTAACGTCTCAATAGAAATAAACTATCTAACGATTTCTCTCCAGAGCTGGTGTTTTCCCTGCGGAATTAAAGTTACATCCTACATTGAAATGCTATCATTCTTATTTAAAAAGTACAGAAAAATTCTGCAGTTAAATGTGTCTTAATTTAAGATAAGTTTAGACGTTAATGAGTGTATCGAAGTTCCCAATTTTTAAAGAACGTTAGTATTATTATGTTAGAATTGAAAATAGTAGGTTTAGTTTGATGAACTAAAACAAAACTATTAGTAAAAAAAACTTGTCCTATTGATTGCCCTTGCGATTTTAATGTGCATTAAATGTAAATAAAGAATCATATATCTTTTTACGCATGTACACTATAAAAATTGTAGAAACTTTGTTTATATAACCAAAATGGTTGAAATATTCGTAATTGTAACGACTTAATTACCCACTTTCCTAGAAGTACTTTATTTATCCATAGAAACAATTACTCTTGATCACCAACATCATTAACAAATTCCCATATTTCTTCTTATTAAATTAAAGAAATTGAATTCTCTATAAACTATAACTGAAAAACAAACAAAATTTTATTTTCAATGTAAAACAAAAAATATGATCAATTTTCATGATTTTTTTAAAATATATAATTTTATTTTTATGTTTTGTTTTTGTTTTAGATATAATCAAGAGACAAAGTAATAATCAGTATTTTAAAAATGACTACTCAAAAGTATGGAACCTAAACAAGGTTAATTTTGTCATAAAACGCTGAAAACATATAAAACGTACAATATTATTTTTAAAAAATTAACAAATATTTTGTATTTCTATAAGATATAAAAAAATAAAATAAAAACGTAATAGTCTAAATTAATAATAGTGTTCATAATCCATGATTAAAATGCAGGCAATGTTTGTCATTTCAAATCTTTATGGCCCACTTAAAACTAACTTACCTTTTAAATGGAAGGCTATCAATCACCAACTAACGGAAATTATTTTCAAAAATAATGTAAAAATGTGTTAAAATTTACTATACAATATTTCATTAATAGAACAATATAATTCAATATTTGTAAGTTTCTCAAAAATATGCATATAAAATATAAATAAACCTTATACAACTGTGCTAGAGGAACAGAATTTATCATTTCAAATAATCTAAAATGATTTACCTTCCTTTCACGGTCGTAAATTCTGGTCCCGTTCAGGTAGAAAAATACGCACAATTTTTGAATCAAGAATAAATCTAAACACGGAAAATTTTAAATTGCTTTTTCGTATACATGACCAGTAAGAAATGAATTCCTTTGTCAGAAAAATATTTATAGAAAACAGAAAACTCAATTCAGTTTTCTTTTATTTGGAAAGCTTGAAGGATTCGAATATATATATATAAATTTTCGATTGGTCTTATTGTGAGAAAGAGAAACATGGTGCAGTGAAAATATTTTTCAATATATACTTTTAGAAATGTAATTATTTTAGCATGCAAATTTGAAATGCAATATATCCATACGCATATTTTAGTATAAAATCGAAAACAAATAGTTCACTTTAAATGATATTTTTGCGACTATCCTGTGGTATTGTAGAGCATACATGACCAAAGCAAATTTTAACACATTGGTGTAGTATTTGAACTAACGTTGCATTAAATATTCATGTTTTAAAATTTCATTTAAAACCTCCCGCAAAAACTGCTATAGATATAAGAAATTTAATTATGTTTTTATTTAGTTTTAACCGTTTTCTGCAGGTTGGTAAATTGACTTTATGGGGCAATCTGTCTCAAAATATGGTGCTCTATATAGCTTCAAAATTTTCAAGAGCAATAAAAACAAATGTTTTATTGCATAAAAGTTAACGTTTGATCAATATAATCCCCAGCTCCAGAAATGTTAAAAACTATACTACAGAAAAGCACAAATAACTTTCTAAGGTGTGTAAAGTTGTTAGGGTGGTCATAAAATATACATGGACGAACATCATATATTAAAATATTGAACAAAATTGTGCGATACAAAAAGAACATAAAATTTTTTAATAACACCAGGTCTTCGAAAGAACTTTGCTTTTCTTCTTCGGACGCAAAAGATCACGTGCTATCACTTTGAAAACAAAAGCAAGACTGAAAGGAAATGGAAAGGAAACATACAAGATAATGAAAACAGTCAATTGGAAAATATCAGCCAATCACATAAGAGTATATAATTTTTATTTACATTATATAAACGTGATTTCTTTCAATTTTTCTGTTTCTGTTTTATTCAATTTGTTTTTTAATTCTCCTTCCATTTTGTGTTCTTCTGATTAGATAATGCTCTTATATAACTGGCTGATGCTTTCTGCTTTCCTCTTGGTTCTTATCTTTATTTTGTACGTTTTCCTTCCATATAATATAAGTCTTGCGCCTGCTTTCAAAGTGGTAGCACATGTTCTTTGCACCTGAAAAAGAAAGTCAGAGTTCTTTGAAATGCAAAGCGCATTTCCTGATTTTAATGGTGTTCTTGAGCAGTTTTTTTGCTCTTACTGAACGTCATATAGTACAAATGTAGTTAAAAATATACATGTCTTAAATATTTTTGGAGGCCACTACGCCCTATTCTACCATACGCAAAATAAATGCATAAAATTTCCGTCTGTTTTATCTTACCGATATCGAATTAACTTCTTATAAATGTTTAATTTCAGCAGAATTTTGTGCTTATACCTACTTAACGATATTTATTAACTACTGCAGTAAGTCAAAAAATTACTGAAATGTTCTATTTACTCAAATTTACCATTTCTGGAAATGTTCCTACTACTGAAACATACTAAATCGAGTGGATGGAATATGCAAGGAAATAATCATTTCGAGTAAATATGAAGGCCTTTCAAAATATTAAAAAAATTATTTGGAATTCATTTAGAAACAATTCTTAATCAAAATTAATCTTACGGTACTAGAATTAACATTTCATTTACTAAAATAAACACAAAATAATGTAATTTTAACTTTGTATATTTGTATTACTTTTAAGTGACCACTTGTTACGTTCAATATTTGAAACATTGGACATTTAAAGTGAGTAAAATCATTATGATATTTGGACAAAATTTGTTTTATTATAACCATTTTTGAAGAATGGCTCTAAGATTTTTTTCCCTTACAAAGATCTTATTTTTGAAAGATCAGTTTCAGGAAATTTTTGAATAAATTTTAATTGAAAAATTGAAGTGGTGGAATTATTTAATTATTTTCAGCATGATTTTGTCCATATGAATATCCATATGAATATATTTATTATAATTATAATAACATCTATATCTATTATCTATATCTATACACACATCTATATATGCAAGACATCGCTTCAGACAAACCTTAAAACAAAGTTATAAAGATTTACAAGAAAGCAACAGCAACCAACCTAGTGCGCTATGGAAAAGCAAAGATAAAGCTTGGAACTTAGACAAGTAGACACAATTTGTCTTAAGTTTCATACTGCTGCCTTATAAAAGAAATCAAGAAGCTGCATTGGGAAAACAAAGTTGTTAGATTGAAGAGGGATCGTCTGTAGTACAAGTGCTTCGCTAATCATTTATGAAGGTAGTCTGTAGTCGGGTGAGTTTTGAGTTTAACGAGCGATCGTGGTGCCCCGAATTCTAACGTTTGTGCGTGTATAATCTACCCATTCTGTCATTTCAATAAATATCGCAAAGTTTGACAGGGAATCTGACTGTCACCGTTATTTTGTGCAATAATATGGTAATTAAGTGTCTGTGGTGGCTTATGTGCTATATATATCCGAGGTTAGGAGTTAGATTTAAAGGATTGTGTCGCACCTCGTCCTGAGTGGTAATCAAGGTTAGATTTGAGCATCGTCAAGCCTTCGATGTAGCCAGTGAATTTCTATTTTGACTGTTTTTTCAATAGAATCTTCCGGTGAGAGTTGGATAGCGTGGTAAGGAGTTACAACTTGGTATTTCAAAGAAAACTTTTGGAATCCACTAGCTTCCCTTGATAGCGATGTTGTAATGAATTGTAAGTATTTTGAAGTGTATATATTTTGAAGCAAAGTTGCAATATTTTGATTTTTGCAGTGCTGGTCTAGTGCCATTATAGAGTAAGGTGGATATACTTTATTCTTCTGTTACTGCAAACTATCAGAGAGGCAATTTTATTTTGATCTAATGCCTTTATTTTATGAATGTCATGGGGAAAGGATTACCCTTTCATTTTTTTGGTATTTCATTATTATAATTAGATCATCTATAGCTTAATTCTGAACTAGCCATTGCCGAGCACCATTTTATTATTTTAAATAATTTGTAAGTAATTGCTGTTATTGTTAATTTATTGTGTAATGCTTAATTTCCAAGCTGACGTACCTGAAATGTTCGTCACACGTGTAAGTCATCTCCGTCTTGATGACGACATTTTGATTTCCTTAAAAGCTCTGAAGAGTTGGATGATATGTTAAATGATTTGAAAAGGAACCTATAATTATAGAATAAAAATAAATTTAGAATAAAAATAAATTTGGAAAAAAATAAGATGATGTTAAGTTCATTTGCAAAAAGAAACAAGATCGTCGACAAGAACACTGTAATGAAGAAAGTGCAGAGTTATGTGTACCGTGGAAAGACAATAACATCGGACAAGAGCATGGTGAATGAAATCAATAGAAGAATAAGAAATGGATGATGTAATATTGGGAAAAACAGTATCATTCTGAAGAATAACATGCCTCTTTGCTTGAAAAAAGTTGTTTAACCAATGTGCTTTTCATGCACTAACTTATGAAGTAGAAAAATGAACTCTAACAAAAGCATGGAGCAAAGATTAAAACGAACACAGATAAGTATGGAAAGATGTATGCTAAGCACAAGACAAGAGACAGAAAAAGAATAACATGGATCAGAAAGTCAGACGAATCATCAGATCAGACGAGAGTTTTTGACATTCTTCAGAGTATTAAACGACTAAAATGATAGAGTACAAACATCCTACAGTGGTATCCCAGAGATGTAAAAAGATCAAGAAAATGACCTCAAATAAGATGGATCAATAAAATCAGAAAGTGGCTGGAAACAATTGGATAACAAAATACTACACAAGAAATAATGGAAAAGTCCAGAAGAGACCTTCCAAATACAGCAGTATATTGAAAACGGTTATTGTTGTTGTTGATGATGATATATATATATATACATAATACAAATATAGACTATACTTATAAATATATACACATATTCTGAATTTGTATTTATGTTGTAAACAACATAATTTATAAATAATTATATTTTCCGGTGAATTATAACTTGATACAGTGTTTAATTTTCATTTGACAAAAATGAAGTGTTTACGTCAGGAAAAACAGTTATTATTCCACGTCATCACTCTTTATTTATAAATAAACAAAAACTGAACAAGTCATTATATTTTTGTTCTAAAGGAAATGAAACTTTAAGCAGCTACTTCCAAAAGAGAAACCTAACTTAATCTAAATAAATACCTTCTTAATTAAAAAGAATTATCAAGTTTATTCTTCACGGGTATTATATATTAACTTAATGAATGGAAAAGAGCTCTGAGACAAGGAAACTTACTTAAGTAAAGATTAATATAGCTCTCATGTGTTGCTGAATCTAAATCCATTTTATCCTGATTTTAAGTAAAGTTAGTTCTGAAACTTTGAAAACAAGTAATTTTAATTTCTGTAATTTTTGTTTTAATACATAGTTTTTGTAATTATGTGATATTTTTGTCATTTTATTTGATAGGAAATGAACTTGTTTTTCACAATTTATAAGAATATTAAAAACAATTAATATGCTAACTCACATTGCAATCACACGTATTGTTTTCTTGTTAGTTCTTACTTAATTACTAGAATTAAATTTTAAATATGTATCACTTTAACAATGTGTTTTAAAATACCCAAGTTTAATTAAGTAATGTTTAAAAAATATTGCTTAAATCACTTTACAAGTTTGCAAATATTTTTGTTAATCTAGAAGCAAAGTCTATGAAAACTCAATATAAGCTGATAGCTACCCTAAACTTTTAAACATATTCCTCTCACTATTAGAAACTTGTTAGGAAAATAAACATTTATGACCATTCAAAAACCAAAAGATTCGAAAATTAACTAAAATCTTTTTTGTTTAATTTTCGATTAGCAAAGAAGCAATTGTTAAATTCTTAAGTATAAAACATCTACTGTTGAATTTGTTTTTAATTAAATATTCACATAATCATAATAATATTATAAATGCGATTATGTGTGTGAATATTTGGCTAAAGTAAACGTCCAAACGGATAATTCCATGGCCCAGGATCTTTCATATATATGGGTTATAATCTAGAAATGAACATAGCGTAGGTGTTTATTATTTTCAAATATTTTTTTAATAATTCAAAATTTCATTATTTTCATACAGAATTAATGAATATCTTTCCTGTAAAATTTAATTAAATATTTTACGTTGCTATGTAATATCGTTGCCAATACCACGGCCAAACTCGATCTTTCTCCTTCCCCTTATACGGCCGTAACAAAAAGTCATTTTCCCTTTGTTCAAGAGGAATAAGAGTTTCTCCCCGGAAGAACGTAGGCGGCGCTATTACTTACCATGCCTAATGGAGAATTTCCTTTTCTTCGCGTTTCGTTCGTCAAAACTGTTTGTGAATTGATATATCCGAGACTAATAAAAAAACCTTTATGGGAATGTGACTTAAATGAGCATAAAATAAATATATGCTCATTAATATGTGCAAAATTCTTGCCCATCATTAAAAAAATATGGCAAGGGATTTTACAAATGAAGCCAGAAGCCAATTTATCTGCATATAAGAACTCTTTATCAAGAAAATTTTTAAAGTATACTTAATTTTGATTTTATAATATTTAATGTGTATTTCACTGTAAAAATTATCAATGTTTAAAGTCTAATCAAGAAATAGAATCTGCATATACCTATAGATACATATATATATATACAAGTAGGGTGGATAGATTTAGGAATTAATATTTTAAAAATCTGAAAAAATATTCTGTAATTTCTGTAACCACACAATATTCTAAAATTTCCACAAAAACTATTCTCTCATAAATGGAGCACATAATGCTGCAGCAAAAAAGCTTGTTCATTCTCTAAAATAATAAAATCTGTAAAAATTATTATGAATTTGTTAAATAATCCATGTTTTGAGAGAAAAAAAAAAGCGATATGAGGTGATTGCCGGATATTGGCGAAATAGGTTGTCTTATTCTGTTGATATTATGAAACATGAAAGTATATTTTTATTTTTATCATATACATACTTTTATACCATGACTTTCCAGAATTAGAATATAAAATTTAATTTGATATGTAATTCTATCATATTTCTATATGCTTATATATTTCTGATCAGCACCTATAATGGTTAAATTTATTGAAAATTGTTTTGAATGTACACATATATACCTATATTTTAAATAATTAAGAATTGTGTAAAAATAATCCATGTTTTGAGAAAGAAAAATTTTTGGTATGAGTTCATTGCCGGATATTGGCGAAGTTGCTTAATTTTCTTACTATTGTGAAACTAGTAAATCTTCTTAAAAATTTTACAGTGTACTTTACGCTCAGAATTATCAATGTTTCAAGTAATCCAGAATTGAAATGTATATAAATATAAAAAAATTATTTATATTGTTTGTTTTACATTTTGTAGTAGGATGTTGTTTAAACTATTTTTAATTGCTTAAAGCATTGTATTTATTTATTTTATCTCTAAATCTTTTATTTTTTCCTGTTTGTAGCAAAGAAAACGCCGAAGCAAAAGATAGATATGTTATATATAATGCTTATATATTTCAGATCAGTACCTATAATGATTAAATTTATTGAAAATTGTTTTTAATATACATATATATATACATATTTTAAATAATTAAGAATAGTGTAAAAAGAATCCATGTTTTGAGGAAAAAAAAGATATGAGTTCATTGCCGGATATTGGCGAACTTGCTTAATTTTCTTACTACTACAGTCGAACCTCGTTAACAGGAAATTGAAGGGACTGGGAATTTTTTTCGTGTTATCCGAAATTTCGTGTTAACCGTCATAACAGTGGCGCCATCTATGTTAGATATAAAAACTAAATAAATTAACCTACAAATATATTCCTGCTCGAAAAATCATAAATTAATAAGAAATAGTAAATTTCATTAACAAATTAATTATCGCTTTTTAGGCAATAATAATTTTATTTACATGCTAATCATATTTTTAAATAGTCAGATATTGACTTTGGCTTCAATTTTTGTAGAGTACTTTTTTTAGGAACGTATGGACCTGATCTAATTTGCCCAAAGCTCGGGAAGTATCCTCTTGATCTATAAGCAAACGTTGTACAGTTTTCAATGTTGCGGTAGATTTATTTATTGACACTAAACTTTTCCGTTCTGTGTCAATTTCTTCTTCCAAGTCTGACACTTCAATGTTGTCATCTTTATTTTTCAGAAATTATTTCTTCATCTGTCGTCACATCCGAAGTCAGCACATCTTCATCTATGCAAATGTATTGGGAACAAATAATGTCTAAAAAAGAATTTACCGATTTTGGCTACATATCTTTCTGCAGACAAGTCTATGACGCTATTTAAATCTTCTCAGTCATCCGTTAGAAAATATGAAATCGCTCTCATCGAGAGCATCAGCAAAAGCCTCTGCTTCATCTTGCAAAACTGCAAAAGTTAAAACAATGTTCTGGCTTATTGCCTCTTTTATCCACCGCAAGAGAGCAATTTCAATTTATTCATTCTTTCTTCTACACGTTCGTTTTCTTACTGGTTTCCGCTTCAATCTTTTCGCGATTCTTTAAAATACTAGAAGAATTGTAGGTATCCCATACTTCGCCGCATTTTGTGATTTTTTTCAGCACATTATCGCTAACTTTGTTTAATTTTTTTGCTTGGTTTCTTAAGATAGAGCTTGCTGTTTTCGACTCATCTTTCACAGAATTCTACAGAGCAACTGTGAACAGCGTTTCCATTATGTTAGTTAGGTAGTGAAGTAGAGATAGTCACTTCTTTCTGTCACAGATAGGAGAATTCAGACCCCCGGTTTATAGTTTATGTTACTGTCAATATAGTCAACCGAGTAGTGGAAAAATCACTTTCGAAAAAAGAAATTCCTTCCCCAAACTTTCATTGTGACTAATCTATTGCTCATATGGTTAATGTGGGAACACTTGGGCATATCAGAGATCAAAGAAAAGCAGGGATTATTCAGGAATTCAGTATTTCAGAATTTTCTGTATCGTTTTTTCACTTTAAATCGTTTTCAAACCATGAGGATATTCCACTTTTAATAAGAGTTTGTGATATTTAAGTTTGAAATATCGAAAATATTGCATAAAGAATCATGTTTTGACTTTGAAGCAAAAAAAAAAATTCGCCTTAAGCGGGATTTTCCGAAATTCTATTTCGTGTTAAACGAATTAATTAACATTGATTTTCAGACTCATCTGACGGGACCTGAAAATTATTTCGTGTTAAGCGAAATTTCGCGTTAAGCGATTTTGTGTTAACGAGGTTCGACTGTATTATGAAACTAGTAATTATTTTTTAAATTTTTTACTGTGTATTTTACGCTTAGAAATATCAATGTTTCAAGTAATCAAGAATTTAAATGTATATAAATATATAAAATTTATTTATAATGTTTGTTTTGCACTTTATAGTAGCGTGTTATTTAAACTATATTTAATTGCTAAAAGCATTGTATTTATTTATTTTATCTCTAAATCTTTTAGTTTTTCCTGTTTGTAGTAAAGAAAACGCCGAAACAAAAGATACATATGTTATACATACCTTTCATAATGAATATATTGCAAAGATTTTTGTATTTTTATGTATAGAAGTAACCTTTAGTAAGCATTATTTATGGTAAGTATAGCGCGCCACCTACCGGCGAAAGTAGCCCTTTAACGATTCCGAAACTAAGGGGTGATTGTGAAGGCCGTATGAGGGGAGGGAGAAAGATCGAGTTTGGCCGTGCCAATACATACAAAGCCTGGAATAATATTTTCCCCAACAATCAATGTTCAATTTAACGATTTCCTCGTGAAAAATGAAAATTAAAAAGAATTGAAAAAAAGATGAATTGCCGTAATATTTGAAACATAAATATATATAGAATTTTTGTTATTATACATGAAATATGAATGTCGGTTACGTTGAGAAGGGGTTCTCTAACAAAAAATGCGTTATAATTAGAAGAAAATATGAACAATAATTATGTTACTAGGAAAATATTTCTGAACCATGGAACTATGAAAAGGATCCTCCTTGACTGGCTTGGACAAATACGACGTCCCATTGGAAATAAGACTTGCATTATCAAATATCCGAAAAAAATACGAGAAGCGTGAAAATCAGTATATAATGAAAGTGGATGGATAATGACGTGACATTTAAAATGAAAAATTGAAATATTTTTTATCGCTATTAATTAATAAGCTTGAACGTCAGTTATATACACATGTGAGTTTTCTGCCAAAATCTACGTTATGATTGCCATGAAAAGAAAATTAACAAGAAGTATATCATTAAAAAGAGATTTCTCTCAGAACAAATTTGCAATAAAACGAGAATTTTCAAATATGTTTTAAAAGGAGCGTGAATAAATTCCATATATATGATAAATTAATAATACAAGGATCAGTAAGTATAGAAGGTAGATGAGTTTTACGCAATATTTAAAGTGAAAAATTGAAATATTTGTTTAACTATACTTAATATTAAGCATGAAAATATCAGTTACATAACAGATGATAGTTTTATTTCAAAATTCACATCATGATTGTTAGGAAAAGAAAAATGAACACGAATCTATTATATTAAAATCTGATCGTTTGTTTGTATTTCGCAACTACTCCTCTTAGATTATCAAACGTAACGCGATTTAGTTAACACCGGTTACCATTGATCTGAGGATGTCATAGAAACTCTCAGAATTTAAAATTTTGAATTAGGCACCGATATATTATTATTATTATTATTATTATTATTTTGTAAATGCTAACGAAATTTCTCTTAAAACGGCAACTAAATGACTCCATTTTTGTGGATAAAAAGGAGAAATAAAACGGATACATATATTTTTCACGCCATTTTCGATTGAAAACTGAAAAAAATAATTTATTTTTAATTTGATTAGATGGTGAAAACAAAATCTTGATTACAGTAAAATTTTCGAAAAAAAAAACATATTTCCACATATTCAAACTTTATGAATCAAGTTATTCTGCAGAACAAAAATCGTCTGTCAACATATTGTCATTTAGAAATCAAGTTTTGTTTCAGCTATCGGTGAACCAAGGAGACAAATTTAAACTTCTTGCATTTAGGTGCACAAATTATCACTCCCTATTCACAACAATTGAATTTAAAGAAAAAGTATATACTATTTCCATTTAATTATTTTTAATGTTTTCTGTTAAAACGTTTCACAAAGTCCTTAAAATTTAAATGGTTTATCAGGTAAAATTTTCATTTGATTTTACTGAATTCGTCGATTTCCACTATTTTATTTGGCCCTCTTTTCGCCATTGGTTGCAGTTTTATTTTCAATATTATTTGGGACAAAATTGAACTTTTCTAAAACTGCGTTATGTCAAGGTCCCTATAACAAAGAAATACCGTATTGTGTCATATGAAATGTGATAAAGAGTTAGTTAATTATTTAGGTTTTTAATTATCCTGAATTAAATATTTTGCCTAATTAATGCATGTACTCTTCTTTCAATGTTACGTGAACGAAGTCACGGATAACATCTGGTATTGAACATGTGGTAAAGATTTTCAGTATCAAGGGAAACTAAAGGAATATATTGATCTCTTGTGAACTTTTTTAACTTTGTCTGAATTTTTACAGTTAAAAAAATATATTCAGTGGGTAACACTGATAATGCGAGAGCGAAATCTGAGATCAAAATCATATATGCCTAATTCAATTAAATCTATTTTTTTAAATGTAAAAAAATGTAGTTAAGATTGGTTTACTCGTAGATATAAGTAAGATCTCTCTCTCTGATATGGCCAAAATAAATTCTAGAATAATTATTCGCACTTACTGAACCATTTACTTAGTTTTATTTATATAGTTTATTTTTATCTAACTCTCTTAGCACAGCTCTGTATTTCAAATTCATACCTGCTTTTTATAATTAACACATAATTAATCTTTAATATTAATGTAATGTTTAAAAAATATATTTCCTCAGTTTATCCTTTATTATTGAAAAGTAAAAGAATTGGCTATTGTCTGCAAAAGAAATTACTGAACTATTAGAAGATGTTGGATAGGGTTTTAATGTTAACACTCACAGAAACCAGGTTTATATTTTTTAGAGAAAATGAAATTGATTATTCTTTATATGCACCACAATTTTAAGAAAAATCTTCTGTTTCTCCAAATCGTGCATTTATATAAAACTATAATTCTACAATATGCTTAAATAATTTTTTGAAGATGAACTTTAAGTAAAATTCATTTTACTTACCCATCATACGTAGTATAGGATAGGTCTTGTAATCGTTTTGAAAATCGAAACATTTTTTTTGACGGATTTACACTTTTCAGACACTGGAGATTCCGAAAAACATATTTTTAGAAAAAAAAATTGTAGTCCGTCTGTCTGTGTGTCTGTAAATGCTCTATCTCCCGAACAAATGGAGATAGAGACTTGAAATTTGGTATGTACTTAGTATGTAATAATGGGAAGAAACTTTCAGAATTTCAGTAACCTCGATTATCCGGAAAAAAAAAATCGGCCTTTCGGAATATTCGTTCTGATGAAGGGTACATAATTTTTTTCAAAATTGTTTATTTTAAGTAGTGAATATAAAAGACAATAAAAAAGCATAATTTTTACATAATGAATGAAGTTGATTGGATATTTAGTTGCAGAGATATTTGTAATCATATTTTAAACACTCTTCGACTTTTCATGACCCTGTATTTCCTTCAAATTTCAATTCAAAGATATATTTTAATTGTAAATGAGACGCTTAATCTGGCGCAGTAAACCGTTAGGTAATATGAGTTTTAAGGATGTTTCTTTTACGCAATTCAGTAATAGAGTATTTAAAGCTTATGACATCATAAAGCCACGATTTTATTCGAATTGCAATGCATTTTATAAATAGTTTACACATGTTTTATTTTCGTATTTTATATTATGCATATTAATGATGGGTAAGTATTACGGTGGCACCCAATGGTTAGTTTAACTGGCAGTAACCCTATTGTAGAATTGTGCATGATGTTTTCTTGGTTGTCGAAGCGTTTCCGTTTAAAACCTCACTTTACAGATTAACCAAAATTCACAAATAAACGCTTACTGAAAGTATGAAGTGCAATGAACGAAAAAACGAAAAAAATTCTTTTTTTTTACACTGACAAATTTAAAATGTGTAGGAAATAGTGCACACTACAAAAAAAGTCAAATATATCTTAATCTACGAAAATATAATATAATGACTAATATCTCCATTCCTTTCATTACATCTTATTTCATTAAGAACTGCTTTCTGAAAACCCACCGACCATCTACTGCATGGCTAATGCAAATACATTGTGATCCGCAGTTGCTGCAACTATGCGTATAAAATACATTTTGAAACTGCCGTTGATGCTATTGTAGAATTATGCATGATGGTATTTTGGTTGCAGAAGAAGTTTCCTCAAAATCTCAACTGCAATTCACAGAGTAACCTGAAGTGGCACATTGACATGTGCTGAAAGTTTATAGAAAGATACAAATGTCCTTCTTTACAGCGACAAATTAAAATTGTGTATGAAATACACTCTCAGAAAAAACTGTCAATTTATGAGCGTTCGCCCTTCAATTTTCACGGTCAACAGTCATATTTGATGAAAAACGGTCTGATCCACTAAATAAGCGGCCTCATTTCTTATATACTTAGAAAATTAAGAGCAATCCACATACTCTTACAGTTCTAGCCCATATGTTAGCAAAAATACGGTACGAGCCCATACATTGTCCTCCGCTAGGGTGTAACCCTTCATTTTACACGTGTTTCGAAAATTTTAACCCGCCAAAACAGCTATTCTGTGATGATTATCTAACGTGCTACGTGCTATCGAACAGTAAGCAAAGTGTTATTGTGTTTTAAAGTGCATTATATCCTGTGCATTATAATGCTATATTACTCTGCCCCGTAAAATTACAAAATGATGGTCATGGATTTTTTTTTTTTTACTTGGTATTACTGCAATTTCTTCTGCTGGTCTCTGCCCTTAATTTTACTGCATTTTTTTTTTACAGTGTAGAGCACACTTCAAAGAAAGTCAAATATTTCTTAATCTACGGAAATATAATACAATCACGAAATAAAATATACAATAACATCTTCTGAGTTACCCGTGATTTCGAAAAGCTAAACAAATAGTGATCTTTAACTTTAGATACCTCGTAAACCGGTATACCTTCAAGATTTAAAGAAGTATTTATAAAAACAAAGTTACTATTTCGGCCACTTATTTGCGAAATCGTTTCCGAGTAGTTGTTATAATGTTTAAATAAGTTTTCTCAAACAGAAAAATCGGTTTTCAGTTGCCATCATTTCTCAACTAAACATTTTTATATTCACCAAACACGTTTTACAGATAAAAATGTTAAATTAACAGCATTAATATTAATATTAATATTAATGTGTTACTCTTGCGTATATAAATCCAGTTACGCAGCTGAAAATATTCATTTATGAATTTATAGTATCCTAAACACCGATATTCCGGTTTGAGTAACTTGATAAATACGCTATAAAAACTACTTGGGAACGCTTTCGAAAATCGGTGGCAGTAAAAGAATCTTTGTTTTCATAATTTTTTTTAAACCTCTAAAATATGTTGAATTCTGAGGTTTCTAAAAATAAAAAACGCTCTTTAAAACGGAAGAGGTTATTCTGTATATTCGTTGGTTATTTATTTAACGAACTAAATATATTTAACTTCGCTCACTTTATTATCTATAGTTCGTTAGCTTTATTACCTTTAGTTTATTAACTATACTTAATGAAACTATGAAACGTTAATTATAGTAGTCATATTTTAGTCGATTAAGAAATATTTGACTTCTTTTTACAATGCAGTGCGTTATACTAAAGAACGAATGAATTCCGTTATCTCCAGAAATTTCATTTAAAGAGACAAAACACATTTAATGTGTACCCATAAGTATTTACTCATGACGGTGTCCAAAGACTCCAAATATATGTTACCTCGTAACCGATTTTCGTTCTACTTCATTTTTACTGATGCCCAAAACTTCGGCAGTCAAACGGCAATAAGGTAGATCTTAAATGTTTATACAAAATATTTGAACCTGATTTTCTTTTACGAAGTATTGCAGCTGAGAATAAAGCACAATTGATTTTTTTTATAGAATCTCTCCATCAAAATTACAGGCTTTAAATAATGAATACTTAATTGCATTTAGCAGACTAAGCAGCCGCAGATTTCATTTCGTCAAAATAATGTATGCATTTCATCAATGATTTAATATTATCTTCCTTAAATTGCATTGAAGCAAAAATGGTACTATTTTACATTACATGTGTTCCAGATAGATTTTTATTTCATTTATTCTAAATAGTAATTCTTATAATAAGTTTTCAAAGGAAGAACGTCCTTGTTTATACATAAATATCTACTAATATAAAACTTTAAAAATATATCACATATAAAATAAAGAATTCATACTAATTTGAATGTTTCTTTATAAAAAAAGAAAATACATGTTTTCAGTACTTTTTTATTTCTTTCCAAATAGTTCAGTTATTAATTAGTTCTATAATATACATTTTTAAAATTTTATATAGAAAAAATCAATATACTTTTTTTGTGTACAAAAAACATTTAATGTTTTTAAAATCAATTAGAAGTGGAACAAAGAAGTAAAAATTAATTTATTTTTCTTTCTTTGTTCCATTTTAAATAATTTACAAAATTTAAATGTTTATTTTCCCAAATTATTATCGCATAATTAGAAAATAATTATTTATTTCTTATGATTTAAAATAAGGGTTAACAATGATTAATTATTAATTAAAATTATCATTAATTTTACAAAAATGAAATAATAAATTATTCCTCAAATTGAAAAGATGAAAAAAAAACAACAACTTATAATTCAAAGTTAATAGATTTTTCTGTTTTATATTTATTACTATTTGTAAAACAAAAGGGGCTATTTCAAATGGTATTGGATGCATATTTATTAGAATTTTTTTCCCGAAAATTAATAATTATTCCTAACTGATACTAATTTAATTTTTTTTTTCAATCTTGATATATTCAGTCAAGAAATATATTGAGTATGCATTTGATAAAATATTTTCGATGATTAATACATACACAATAAAATATTTAAATAGTCTCAATTTGTTCTTTAAAGTATGGGAAGATTTTTAAAATCTTAGACAAATGAAAAAAAAAAAAACGACTGAAATCATTTGAATAATGAGATTTCTTTAAATAATTAATTTGGTAGAATATTTTTTTATCAATTACTATTTAATAGTATGTAATACGAAATTTGTAAACCGAAATATGTATTTGTAATTTGTGGAAAAAAAACAAAACATTATTTCATTTTGTTCGCATTGAATGTTATGGAAAATAACATTTTGTGATATATTTAAATAAAATATGTTATGCTTGTAAAATATAAATCTTGCATGAATCTTACCTTGTACAGTACACTTACCTTGTACAGTAAAGAAACAGCAATACATATATATATATTTTTTTTAATATGTTACTGCAAACTCAATTTGCAACTGGTGTTATTCTAATTATTTCTTAAAAGAAAATGTGGGCTGCTTATTTTACACTTTTATTTAAGATTACATTTTAATGTAATTTTTATGCTTATTGTACACTTTTCTTTAAGTGTAATTACTTTTTAATTTACATTTTAATGTAATTTTTTTCTCTTTCAGTTTCTATGTCAATCTTCCCAAATAAAGCACAGACTGCAAAATTACGAGAGAAAAAGTGCAAAAACTTGGACTAGACAAATTTTAGTAGATAGTACTTTTATTAGTTTTACTATAAATGTTATGAAAACCTTGGAGAAGAAAATCTTTATGACTAGTTCAAATAGTGCCTTTGATATATCATCAATTGAATAAAACAAAAATAGCTGTTGATTTGAATTTTTGTTAATATCCTGAAACATTTTCTTACAATATAAAGTTCACGAATGTATTAAAGCACAAACAATGCATATATAACTTGAAGTTTAAATTTGTCATGTCGTTTTGTATTGACGTCTTGCGTCTCGTTGTTTTGTAACACCATTTTTTTCATAGTTTCGATTAAACTAATTAATTTTACGTCAAAAATCACATTAACTTAATATGAGCAAATGTAATTACATATTTAGAGTTATAAATTACAATAATACCATGTTAGTTCATTACGAGGTTATTATCATGTTTTGCCCACGAGTGTGAAACAAAACATAAATATCGAATTACAAAAACAGAACAACTGAAAATGAAGACCCTCAACACTAATTGATATTTAAAATACACTGGATTAAACATAAACTAAAAATATAGTATAATTGGTACAAACTAAGTCTGTGACAGCAATGGACATGATTTGTTATGCTCTGTGAGTACATTATATATATAAAAAATTATTAGTGTTTTTTATTATGCAATTATGTAGATGATTGTTCGGTTACACTACACTATATTACCATTGCAAAAGTTTGAACTGTCATTACTTTTGTAACAAATAATCTGTGACTTCCTTTTGTACATTTCTAGCAGTTCGTTCGCAAATGTGCTTGCAAATGTAATTAATGTGATCATTAATATAATAAGGCCTAAATAAATAAAGTATGATGAAAAATGTTTCTAATCAACTTTACATATCCAGTACGTGATACAAAGTAAGGCTTTGATAGGCTCCGGGCAGGATTTGTTAGTCTGTGTAGACACATTATTTATATGAGAAAATAATACATTTTATTTATTCGAACATTAAGCTCAAAGCCACTGCGATCATCCGATCATCCCATGCCCAAACCCTTCTCGATTTTTGGTAAATTAAATGCATCGTATCTGGCTTTTTAATTTACCGGTGCATCTGTATTTTGCGTCTGGACGCTGGTTAAGTGTGTCGGGTTGGGGGGGGGGGAGGGCTTGGGGACGTTGGACGGTTGCGCGATTATAATTATGTCGTAATTAATTACCAATATTCAGTTATATCACGCTATATTTCCATTAAAACAGTTTTCAACTGCAATTGAATTTATAATAAGTCGTTTTATACGTTTCTAGGAGTTTGTTCTCAGATTACTACTTGTAAATGAAATTAATGTGAACTTTTGCCTCTTCAATTAACTGTAACGAAGCCAATAAAACTTAGGATGGAAATATTTGTATTTTAAGTTGAAACAGAGTGTGATTATTATAAAGTGTGATATTATTTTAACTTATTTTTTACATTATTCTGCACAAAATTATAGGAGATAATTTTCAATATATTTTGTAAATTTATGTTCCATTCATGATTAAATACGTATGTACTGTAGTTATGTATTAAAGATGCAAACTTAAGTTCGTAGACAGAATAAATACCATAAGTACACTGCTTGGCAAAATGATAGCTCTACCCAAAAATTTTAAGATTTTTAAAGAATTATTATATTAGAATGTAAATAATACGTTAATGCAAACTATAAAACTCTTATAAAAACAAATTATTATGAACAAAAAACTATAGCAAATGTATTTATAAAATTGAAAACAATAAATAAAAAACGGATGTTATAAAATGATAGGACCAACAAATGAAATACAGTTTTAAATATTGTTTATAAATAGTAATTGTTTCTTTTTTTAGAATCACTTTAGAAATTATCTTTGACATTGAGTTAATGCGTTTTTTCAAATGATGCAAGCCGACAATACGTCATTGAAACAAAATGAGAGATCCACCGTACCATCACCACAGTTAAACGTGTTTGTTTTACTTCAGTTGCAGACTTGTATTGTTTTCCAAATGCATATTCAGTTCTTGCCATTATTCTACATACCTTTCTTTTGGGGTTTGAATCAAACATAGCAGAACAGTCTATAATGTGTGTACCATTGAGTAGGAACCACTCAAACGTAGTATACTAAAAACACCAACGTTTAACACACAATATCATCGTACAATAGACAGACGCACGTTTTGTGAGTAACTTGGACTCACTTCCTCAGTGTCAATAAACTAAAATTAAACGCTATTGTATCCCCCCAAAGACATGAAATTGAATCTAAAAACCCAAATGAAAACAACAACACACCGAGAAACTCATCACGCATGACCCACCAATCAGATTAAGCCGGAAGTGATTCACTATGACACAGTAACTCAACCCAGAAAGGTGAGATGTAAAGTACACTTGTCAATGATTTTTCAAGTGTACCTTACATCTCACCTTTCTGGGTTGAGTTACTGTGTCATAGTGAATCACTTCCGGCTTAATCTGATTGGTGGGTCATGCGTGATGAGTTTCTCGGTGTGTTCTTGTTTTCATTTTGGTTTTTAGATTCAATTTCATGTCTTTGGGGGGATACAATAGCGTTTAATTTTATTTTATTGACACTGAGGAAGTAAATCCAAGTTACTCACGAAACGTGCGTCTGTCTATTGTATGATGATATTGTGTGTTAAACGTTGGTGTTGGTGTTGTTAGTATATTTATCCACACAAGATTTTATTCATAACACTCAAACGTAGTATTTGTAGCGGGAATCAGGACATTGGCCTATTTAAACATAAAACGTAGCCTTAACATTTCATCACAAACATGTATTTGTTAAGTATCGCTTGGTAATCCTTAGCAATGATGTGAATATTTAAACAATGTTTTGCCTTGCTTTCCAAAGTATCCCCAGACTATTACGAAACAACCTGTTCGTTGCCGTTTGAAAGAAAAAGGGCTGTTCTTTTCTAAGTCATGACATTAAAATTACCATCCATCTGACCCATCTACAGTTTTTTGGAAAATAGTACGATTTACTGATGAAAAAAAGTTAAATTTTCTTGGTTCAGGTGATTGGAAATTTTACTGGTATAACGTGCGAAGAGAAGATCGTATTTTTTTCCAAACGTGCTGGAAGATCTAAGCATTAATTAAACTCATGACGTAATTTAAATACTATCAGACATCTAATTACCTTAATTTCCTCTTCTTCAGCTAAATATAACTGCAATAAATACAAAGTGATCGTAATTTCTAGTCAGGCTTTATTAAGATTCAAAAGATGTAGTTCAACTGGAAAGAATAAGTTTAATTAATTAATTATGTCGTCGTGTCCCGTTTTTCAATGAAATCTTGGCGTTTGAGCCATTTAAGTCACGTAACTAGTTCCTCTTTCAATTAACATTAACCTAACAATACTGTAATAATATTAGCCGTGATATCCATGTTATTAGCTCAAAGAATAAATGCAGTTTCTCATACATGGAACTCCCATAGAGAAATATAAAAAAATCCTAAACATACTAGTAATTAATATCAAAATTATTACACAAGTAAACTAAGATGTTCCTTATAATTGTATTAAACAATTATGTAACTATCTCAATTCCTTTGTATGTTGCGAGTCTTAAACTATAAATTACGCTGAATCCTTGTTCTCAATGAAAATCATCTGTATGGAGAATTAGAGAAAGCTAAATCAATCTTCTCACCAAAATGGCAACGGGAACATTGTTAAAACTAAAGGTGACACATTGCACCCCCAAGGGGTGAAAGGCTTGTCCCACTGGTGACACCTCTATGGGAGCCAAAATGGCACCTTTAACTAGGGTGAAAGGATGGCACCCCTAATACAGGGTGCCCCAAGGGGTGAAAGGATGGCACCCAGGGGAGAATAATGGCACCTCTACTCGAAGGTGCCCAGCGGCACTTCACAAATGAAAGCATCTCCCCCCCGAAAAAAACAATTGCCCCCTTGTCTAGCAATTGTATTGAAAAGAGTTTGTAAATTCTCATACTTAAAAAAGGAAAAAAAAAGAGCTAAATATATATAGTTATAATGCAATGTTTAACTTTAGCTGCAATAAACTGATCATTTTCTTTGATGAAATTTATACAAAGTTAAAAGTTGATCATCTCATGTCAAGGGTCGATCCAGGCAAAATTTTGGGTCTTATTCAGAGCTCCTTCACAAAGATCTATTTAATAAAACAGCCTCCTTCACAAAAATCAATTTAAAAAATGAGTCCCTTCAGTAAAATCTATTTGATAAATTGGTTCCTTCACAAAATTCCTTTTAATAAAACAAACCCCTTCACAAAATTCCTTTTAATAAAATAGACCGTTTCACAAAATTCTGTTCCATAAAACTTATTATTTTTATTAATTATTTATTATTTTGTTATGTTTTAAAATGTGTAATTTGTAAACAACCAAGTTCACCAGAAAGGAACATTTTAACAAATAGGACTTTAAAATGTTTTTCTTTTGTTAATAAATGTTTGGTTCGAAAAATTGTTTACAAATTACACATTTTGAAACATAACAAAATATTAAATAATTAATTAAAATAGTAAGTTTTTATGGAATAGAATTTTGTAAAAGGGCCTATTTTATTAAAAGGAATTTTGTAAAGGGCCTGTTTTATTAAAAGGAATTTTGTGAAGGAACCAATTTATCAAATAGATTTTACTGAAGGGGCTCATTTTTTAAATTGATTTTTGTGAAGGAGGCTGTTTTATTAAATAGATCTTTGTGAAGGAGCTCTGAATAAGCCCCAAAATTTTGCCTGGATCGACCCTTGACATGAGATGATCAACTTTTAACTTTGTATAAATTTCAGCAGAGAAAATGATGTATTGATCAGTTTATTGCAGCTTAAGTTAAACATTGCATTATAATTATATATGTATAGTTTTGTTTCCTTTTTTAAGTATAATCATTTTCAAACTCTTTTCAATACAATTGCTAGACAAGGGGGGGGGACAGTTTGTGAAAAATATAATATATTTCACAAAAATAACCTTTATGTTTCACAAAATGTTCCCCCCTCCCCTCCCAAAAAAAAGAAAAAGAAAAAAATGAAATAAAAAAAACCTGCATCGATCCCTGCATACGTAGGTTAATATATATGAGAAATGTATTATACATGCATCAGTTGTAAATAGCCAACAGTCACTATAGATAAATGCCGATTAAGATGTTTGGTTTTGTTTAAGATTTAGAAGTCATTTTACTTACAACTAAATTTGTTAATAGATGTTTTCAACTTGTAACTCCCAGCCTAAATTGTGAATAGATATTTTCAGCTTAATAATAAATATTTTTGCTTCATTCAAAACCGCTTAGTATTTATTACCATATATGTTAGTATTTATTACCATTTTAAGTTAGATGTAGTACAGAGATATTTATTTATCATTATTATTTTAAGAGGGAAAGAAATACTTTTAGCTATGCGAGATAAATATATTTACATAAATCACTCAATCATCTAAGACATTCTTACATCCAGCCACACTGTGAAATGTTCCAGTGATTTATTAGTATTAATATGTTACAGTACAAGAGACTTTCAAAACATTTTTCAAGAAGACGCGTGTATAAATGTCAAAATATCAATTCAGGAATTACGATTTATTTATTTTGTTAATAATTCATAATAGTAATGAGGTGCATTTTTAATAATTCATTTCATGATCAAACACAACCTCTAAAAATTTCGATAATAAAAAGTTATTTGATTAATAAATATATTTGAAGAAATTGATATTTTATTAAGTTTACTATTTCTTATGCATAGATATTATCAAATCAACTAATTTAAAATTGTCAAATACTCAAGTTAATACGTTTCAAGTTAGTAAAAATCAATTCTCGGTAAAACTTGTAAATTCTTCAATTGTTTACAAATAGTTTGTTTAAATTTTTGAAAAATAAGAAATTAAACTAATTTTGTAAGTATAACAACCAATTTTTCAACTTTTTTTATATAATGCATCATTAAATTTATTTTTGGATGGTAAGCAACAAAAACTGTTCGAGAAAATTCATTAGATAAAAATATGAATAAAATAAAATTATTATAAGCTCTACATAAATAATAATTTAAAACAAAAGCAAATAGATGCGGCGATATCAACTTTCACAAGATAAAAATCTGAACATTCGACATCAAGATTATGACTTAAAATGTCTTATCTTGAAAATAATGTATTGAGCCATTTATAATACAATATATCAAAATTTATTTAATTATAAAACATGATATAAAAACACACTGAAATATTTCACATACCTGTATTTAAAGTGTGTTCCTGTATATTTCCATCGTTTATTTATTCGCCATAAATGGCGTTATTTAGTCTTTTAATGGCACACGTGGCGCGCGATACACTAGAATCCAACAGCAGCCATTACAAATCTATTTGTACAATCTTCCTCTCCCGTCCTTTGTGACGGCGAAGTGAAAATGAGAGAAAATACGTCACAGCGCATTCGAAAACGCCAGACACCCTCTAGGGCGTCAATTCTTAGTGAAAAGCACCTTAATTCGCTTCAAACACACAGTGAGAGGCAAAACGGCACCCCAGACCCATTTTCAAGCCTCCATGGCACGCATGGGTGCCAAATGGCACTGACTATTCACCCCGGATTCTCAAACAGCACCAATTTGTCACCTTCAGTTTTAACAGTGAAGATGGTTCCGTAATGATTTGGCCAGACATAGAATGGCAAGAAATTATATATCTTAATTTTAAATAATCACACTTATACTATAGACTATGAAAAGATACTAAATAACGACTCATTACCAGTTTCTGAAGAAATTGGGTTACCATGTTTTATGTTTGATGCCCCGATTCACTCTACAAATTCTACATTTCAGCAGTTTTTGTCCATTTGTGTGCAGATTTTCTCACTGGCCTTCTTTAAGTTTTGCTTGAAATACACAGTAAACCTGTGGCAAAAGCTACATATGTTGGAGTAAAACATTACAATTCCACAAGCAAACTAAAACAACCACTTTTGGCTCAGTGACGTATTATCGGCTAGAATACCTTGCAAAAACTCATTAATTCAAAGTAAAAAAAAAATATTGTTTGTTTCTGAAAAAATGGGGACTTTTTTATTACAACATATTTTGTCACTATATTTCATTTGGCAGACCTATCACTTTGCAAAAACCATTTTCATGTTTCTGTTTTCATTTTTGCGATTATAATTATTAAACTTTTTTGTACATGGTAATTTACTTTTATAAAAGTTTTATAGTATGTATAAAAAATTATTTAATATTCGGAACTATTAATTAAATATCAATTAAATTTTGGAGTAAACATATCATTTTAAAACGCACTGTTAGTGGATTGACACAATGTTAGTAGATTGATCGAATGTGAAAAATAAATATACTAAAAAATTATGTTAATGTAATCTTCATACTAAAAAATTCAGCCATTGTATGGCTCAGAGAGAATTCTAGAAATTATTTTTAACATTTTAACAGTACGAAAGAAGAACAGAGTGTGATAGAGATTTTTATGCAAAGTATCCACAAATTTCGCCACAAATTTTGCTGTTTTACATTTTTTTCTGTTTAGGATCAACGGTTATGTTAAGGAGAATATAATTTTATTTTCTAATGGCAAGGATACCACTTTTCTTTATAACTAAACACCTTCATAAGTGCAAGAATTGTACAGAATATTTGACATTAAATGGATTTTCTGGATGAAGTTAGATACAGTTCAATATCTGCTTCACTTTATACTATACAAACAAAGATTACAGCAGCCAATTGTATAAACATTAAGATTAGTGAAAACAACCACTTTATTTAAATATGCAAAAATAATTTGCAACTCTGCTAATAGTATAAATATTAAGACCATTTTAACTATGCCGTTAAATTTATAAAATGCCACGACAAACCAATGAAGCGTGACACTGATTTAGCCAACATGCCTATAAATTCGAGAAGCGCACAAACTTTTTGCATATGCAAACTTTTACTAGAATTTATGAATATGATTCGTTTAGTGTTATTTAAACGCTGAATTTCTATAAAAAAGAAGACGAAAATAACTATTTTGAAAAAATGATGGACGTTTGTTTCTGTGGTAATCAGGATCCATCTTTCTAAAATTTATCGGAATCTGTTTGGAGGGGACGGGGATACAGAATAAATGTAATTTCTGAGTTAATTAGTATGGCCATGTGTAAGTTGTACTGAGTTTGTACGTGAAAAATATAAATTAAATTATGAGCCAGATGTAGCGATTGCATTTAAATATATATATATATATATATATATATATATATACAATATAAATATAATAAAAATTGTTAGAGCTATCAATTTTTCGAATAAAGGGAATGTAGAGTAAATTTTGAATAAATTATATTCAGAAAAAAATTACATAATATATCTAGAAATATTAAAAAAATTAATTAAAACTATGAGAATATAAATAAAAATAGAAAAAAATATTATGACATATTATATTAAGAAAATCAGTATATATTTTATTTATTTATTTTAAATTAAGGAAAGGGAATACGAAATTAACTGGCTAAAGGTATGAAACAAAGCATTTATTTTTAATGCTCAGACAAAAAAAATTAAAATAAATTCAGAAACAATAAATAAATTTATTTAGACTATCAAATTATTTAGACGATAAATAAAATTGCATAACTCATTATTAAATATTATATTGATATTTATTTATTTATTTATATTTTTAACAACTAAATTACATGAAGATTATATAATTAAACAAAATATGTAAAAAAAGGTATCGTAATAATGTTAAATAAGTATTACTCATATGTTAAATTTGTTAAAACACAACCAACTGATAGAAAGTACAAAATTTATGTGATTATGTTCAAAATTTTTAATATACATTAAATTAATTAAATACATGTTTGTTTATTCACAGCTGAAGTTTTTTATATTTTATATGAAAAAATTACGAAGTTTTGAAAGGTAAATACATTTTCTTAGCATTTTACATTATATATTTTTATTCAGACTTAGTTTTTCTAGTTTTTCTCAGTGTAATAATTACTAACAAAGTCCGCAGACATCAGTTTTTATTACACTCAAGGGAGTAATTGTAAACTGCGGTAAACAAATTTATGCTTTTTCAATTTTTTTTCTAACTCTACAAGTTTTATCTTGTAGTTTAATAGCTAATTTAAACAAGCAGAATTTTCGAAATTATGCTCAAAAGATTTTGAAAAAATTGTGAAAAATGAAACATTTCTGTAAACAAGATGCAGTTCTGTTATACTGTGCAAAGAAAATTCATTTCTTTTAAATAAAAAGTAAAATAATCACATGTGTAAAAAAGGCTCTTTCGAATTAAGAAATTTTATTCATAAGAATCATGAAATATGTTGTTATAATATCGTTGTAAATATAATTTCTTACAGATTTTAAGAGTTCCTGCAATTTGACATCAATCACATAGTAGGTATAAATAAATGTTCATTATTTTTTTCAGATTCATTATATACTATAATGTTTGGTATAATTTAATACGATAGAAATTAATATAATGAATTCCCTTAAAGTGTTTGAATATCTCAAGATAATGTATTAGTAATCGATATTAAACATTAGCTTTCATAAGGAGTGATTGAATATACTAGATCAGATTTTTAACTTACAAAAGTATTCGACATAAAATACAACTGCCTTATTTTTTTTATTTCAACTTTACCTTTATAGATTTCAGTGCATAGCCATGTTATTAAGCAATAATAATATATATTTTTTAAAACTATATCTGTTTAATTTACTTCGGAACGTATAAAACTTTCTCAAATATTACTTCCAAAAAAGTCAAATAAAGAGGATAATTTCTATGCAGCGTTCCCTTACACTTTGTTCACTTTAAAATTTTATAATCACATAATATAATAAAAATTAAAAAATATATATATAAATACAGTTTTATAGTATAAAACTTTAAAGTTGTAAAAAGTGTAAGTAATGCTATATGACGAGTATTATACACGTCATTCGTCTGTTTTAGCACAGATATTTGTAATAATTTTATACGTTTTGAATTTATTTACCAAAAAACGACTAAACATATTTAATACCTGTATTTTATTAATATATTCCGTGTGTTTACTGTTCTCAAACGCAAAATGTTTATTAAAGTTAAACTTGTAGTCACTAAAACTTCAACCAGTTTTATCGTATTTCATACCGGATTCGGAAGTAGCAGTGACTATGAAAGGAAATGTGAAATAGAGCATTCAATGTTTGTATTTAATGAATTTTAATATTCTCCCTAAAGTATTCATCAAAAGGAGAATTGTATGTTTCAATAATATGACATTATTTTAACAAAGTTCTGTAGCCAACTACCAAACCTACTCTCTTTTCAATTGTATACTTCCGTGAGAAACATCAAAGTATCAACTTCTCTCAAACACAAAGTTTAATAGAAATTAGCATATTCAGTAAGTACTACACAATACGTATATTATAAAATTATGACGAATTTACATTTATTATGACAGACGTCCTAATAATTCAAGAAATAAACTGACTATAAATTAGTGCAATCATTTGCATAAAAGTGAATTTTTCTAAAAAATTAGCATGGATTTGTAAAATGTTAGTTTTACGTTCATAATTACGCAAGTTTTCAATAGCATTTAATATAATGTTTTAAAGGTCTTCTTTCAATAAATTTTAAAATTTCGATAATTTTCATTCTAGAATTTGGTTTTCGCACAAAATTTCATCGAACTTTGAACACTTAATATTTTTATAACAATTCTGGAAAAAGTTCTAAAAATATTTTTTCAGAAAATTCAGATACCAAATGCAATTATTTCTATAAAATGCACTTTTTAATATTCAATGCGCCAGTTCAGATACTCAGCGCATGCATAATTTCGTAATATTCATATATTCTGAGATAGATCTTAGAACAATTTCATAGTTTTATGTTTATTTGAAGACAAGGAATCAATACCAGTCATTTCTTGAAAATCGTAAATCCAAATAATTAAATGCACCTACGCAGTTTATATAGTTTGGAATTTTTCTATCAGTCAAAAATGATAAAATATTGCATAATCACAAAATAAGATCACTAAATATAATTAAAATCTAGAGAAATGCTTAAGTGATACTAAAAGAAACAACAAAAGGCTTATAAAAACCTTTTAATGATCAACATACGTTTCAACGCTCCTACGGCGCCATTTTCAAGAAATATAACGATAAACAAAGTATTCTTGCAAATTTGGAAAATAAATTTGAAAACATGAATCACGAGATCAAATATGTAAAAAAAAGAGAAAAGCAGGTGCTTGAAGTAACCAACTGTAATCGTGAAAATTAATATTTCGTTATTGCTTTTTAAAACGGAAAAGTACCTCGTGCCAAATTTTAGACAATTCAAATGAGGCGGATTCATTGCAAATGTTTATGTTACGCACGTAGAATTCTATTGATTCACGGATAATAGATGGGAAGTAGACTCTTGATGAGTAAATTATTTTACTATTTTGAAAATCAATTTTTATTGCCTCGGTTCTATGTAGTCGTGCCAGTGCTGTAGTACTCCTGTCATATTTGACATCTGCTATATGCTCTTTTAATCTTGTTTGAAACTTTCTGGTGGTCATTCCTATATAATATTGTAACGTTCCATCCGCTCTGGTATATCAATTCTGACAGGAGTTCTACAGCACTGGCACGACTACAAAGAAAAAAAAATACAATAGTTACCTGTTTTTTAAACGAAAAAGGAAATCCCATGTAAAACAGCTGACATTGATATACCTTCTTCTCTAAAATTACGGAAGCTATTTCACTTTAATCGTTCACTTTAATTCACTGTAGTTCACTGTTGTTCGCTGTAGTTCACTTTAGTAGCTTAAACACTTGATAAACTATAAATTGATTGTTTGGAAAGCAATAAAAATATAAAATGCAATCTTTACGTTAATTATACACAAAAAGTATATATATATATATATATATATATATATATATATATATTTGCAAAAATATAAATATTGTACTTTTTATTTTTATTTCTTGCCGAACTATCATTTTATAGATATCATGTATTACCAAAATTACTAAAAAAGTATTAAAATCATTTTAGTAGAAAAGGCACAGTCCTAGAAAATACGGACCATATGCTATTTTTTCACCAAGCTATTGCAAAGAAAATTCAGTGGTATCATTAAACTGAGAATTGTGTGTATTTTTTAAATATGAATGTGAGCTTTGAATAGATGTCGTCTACATACTAAAAATCGTACTAACTTTGATTTTAGAAATAGTAACAACCTCTGCTGGCACCATATTTGAGTTTATTGGATCGAGACAGCTCAGAAATACTTTGTCTTACATTCATTTTCTTAAATCTTCATAGCGTTATAAAAGAAAATATTTTAGGGGTCTATCCATAAATTAAAAAAAAAAAAAAATTTAAATTAACAGTACTTGATTAATTTTAACACAATTATTTCAATTCACGTTTCCAGCGTTTACTGGAGTTCCTTTACCTGCGATCTTTTCTGTTGAGCTGATTAAAATATCAGACCAGATTCTCTGATCAATAAGGTTAACTGGATGAATTATGCCCTCCAGATTCGACCGGGATAGCTCAGTGGTAGAGCGTGGCGGCTTCAGCCAAGCGATCCCAGGTTCGAATCCTGGCCCGGACATTTTTCGTCCAGTTGGAAAATTACTTCACGTATAACAGTACTTAGGACACATATTTGGAAATCACCAAAATTTTACAGTATTTCTATATCTAAAATAATAAAGAATTAAATAAACTAATTTTATATGAGAAAGTTATAGGGTCAAAACAATTGGAATTTCTAACCTGTTAAGTTTATTTCTGTGCTCCACCACTAATAATTTTTCTTAAGAAAAGGAAACAATATATATTTATAATATTTTACAACTGAAATAGAGATATACAAGCCACCGAAATTTCTATAATGAATATGCAGACTTTCGAGCCATCAAGAATCTGGAGAATGCACAAACTGAAACTTAATATATGTGGTATTAGTCCAATATCGTTAAATTCATTCAAACATAATTTATACTGTCTATTGGAAATATATCGGCTATTTTGTGTTATTTTGATGCAGCTATTTTATCTATTTGATAATTTAGTATTACTGTATACGGAAACCAATGTGGTAAACTGTGATCTAATGATTTCTTCATATAAAATGTAGAGGTAGAGGAAAATTTTATATATAATGCAAATAGGTTGATATACATTAGCATACACATAGGGTTCTATTAAATTTAAAAAGTAATTAAAAAAGTGTTCGTTATTAATAGCAAACATATATTAAAACCAGTGGCGAAGTAGGCGGTCTTCAGAGACCTTTGAGTGTACCCCCACGTATGAGCATACCATTCTGAGTATACCTCCACGCGTCATCAATATTCCACTCATATTGCCATTCCTCTTGCATTTCTTGTTTCAGCTTTTTCTTTAAGAATTACGTGAAAGTGGAAAAAAAATCTGTAGAGATGTATCCATTATTTCTGGTGCTTCTTTCGCGAGAAGTTCTGCTATTTCATTTCCATGATCACCAGTATATCCTGTTACCAAAGTAAACAAACATTTCTTTTCTGAATTCTGTAATAATTTGAGTTTTCGTATTATATAGCAGTTTGATGAGTCAGGATTTTTCAGAAAGGCTGTTTTTAAAAATCGGTTTAAAAGTCTGTTAAACGATAATATACATATATATCAATAGTATAAAATACATTAAATTATTATTTACATACAGAAGAAGAGTATCCAGAAATATGCGTTTATAAACTGCAAGTACCAAGTCATAATCATGAAACAATAAATTAATTCATTAAATAAACTTCATGTATTATTTAATGCAAGAAGACAAAGGTAAAAAAATCTATTAAATTAAAAAAAGATCTATTATTTTCAATATATAATATAGTTTAATCTTCTATTTTTTAATGCCAGAAAGAACTTTTACAATGTACAACTTTTTCATTTTGACATCGTATTGTATTCTATTTCACTTCATTTTGCTTTATCCATACAAATATAAATTCTTTTACCTTCAATAGCTTCTTCTGGATTGCCGTGAAATACATAATACATAATGGGTATATTTACATTTTTCCAGTTTAGAAAAAAATCTATTAAATATTTGTCTTTTAATTATGTAAAAAATTATAATAATAAAAACCCAGCGGTAAAATATACAGGGTGTCCGAAAAGTCTGGAAACGGTCAAATAACTCGAGAACTATACATCGGATTGAAAAACGACAAAAATGCATGTTCAATTTTTTTGAAAAATCTATTTAGGGATATGAAAATTACCTCTCCCCGGGGGGGGGGGGGGAAGGGGGGCAACTTTGAAATCTTAAATGATGACTGTGAAGTGGATTTAACTTCACATATTCCACTTTCTTAAAATTAATTCCCCCATCCTCTTACTTTTTCTAAATTTCTCTTTCTTTAAAATTATTTTATATTTCGTGTTATAAATCTAGCTACTCCCTGTATTTCTCTTTTATTAAGCGTTCTTTAATTCATTCGGATCTCTTTCCTCACCGCATAAATCATGTCGTTATAAAAAAAAAAAAAAAAAAAAAAAAGAATTTATTCCCATTATAATCCGCTCTTTTCTTTCGGCGTCTAAACTTTACTTACATTTTTACGTCTACACTTTTGTTCGTCTAGGTTTAATTCCTTTTAAAGTATTTCATTATTTTCCCAGTTGTCCAGATGCCTTTAATATATAATATCTCTAACGTACCAATTCTATTTTAAACGCCACTCCTCAATTCTTTAAGCTAACCCCATGAGAAAGGGCTCCATGCGGTTTTGTCTGGTTTACCAAAATTCCATATCTCCTTTCTGGCGCATAAATTCATATTTTTCATTCATCTCTCCCCCATAGGCTTAACATTAACGGACAGCACACCACCTGTTTCTCATCACGTTGTTCTCACCAAAACAGTACGTTATCTGGCTGATTGGCGTATGTAATTATCGCCATGACTGCACTGTAACCACGAAAATAAATTATGTAACAGCCCAGATTCTCTCTCTGCTTGTCGGTGATTAAAGATTGGTAATTGTTCGTGCCTCCTCTCCAGTGCTCTCGGGCATTTTTATGCCTATGGATGCTTGTACCTGAACCCGTGGTCAACTTCATCTTACAATAAAAATATTTGTTTATCAAGAATTTCCTGACTTCGTATCCATCCACTCTCTGTGATCTGTTTCCCTGGATATTAACAAATTACTTTTTGCAGCTTAACTGACGTAAAATTACTTCGCCAACAATCATCATCACAATGACTCCCATTTTTTATTGCAGATTCGGATTCTACGAGAAAAAATACGTAACTTTTGCATTGAACATTTTCTTCGAAACATTGTAGATGGCGCTGTAATCGAGTGCAATGCTGTGAGAATCGTTACTATTGCAATGTCTGGAAACGCTCCAATAACTCGAGAAATATACATCAGATTGAAAAACGAAAAAATACGTGTTTAATATTTTAGAAAAATGGCAACTTTGATATCCCTAAGTAGATTTTTCAAAACTATTGAACATGCATTTTTCCGTTTTTGGAAAAATTCCGTTTTTTCTCCAACTTTCATATCCCTAAATAGATTTTTCAAAAATATTGAACATGCATTTTGCCGTTTTTCAATCCGATGTATATATCTCGAATTATTTGATCGTTTCCACACTGTTAAAAATTTGCAGCAAACTGCCCAGTCATTAGACCGTTTTTATAGAAAACGGTTACATAACCGTAAATTAACTCTATTCTGACAATAATATGGGTCATAATATGGTCAGAACAAAGTTAAATTACGGTTATGTAACTGCTTTCTATAAAAACAGTCGAATGACTGGAGAGTTTGCTGCAAAATTTTAACAGTGCAGACTTTTCAGACACCCTGTATATATTTATATAAAAAATAAAACGTAAATTAATTAATTGATATATGTACATGTTACAGCAACCGCGCGAAACAAATATATCAAAGACAGAAAAAACTGCGATGAAAATCATTTAAACTGGTTTTGACCCGAAGAAATGAAGTTCAATTGGCGATTGAAATGTGTTTAAAACAGTTTCATTGCTGTATTTGGGACAGATTTAAAAAATATATCTTTTGTTGTAAAATGTGCAAGCATAGGCATGCTGGAGCGTTAAAGATGTCTTAATATGCGTTCAAAATTATGTATACTATATATTTTTTCCAAATATTTTAAATGATTTATTTCGTTTAATAGGTAAAAAATACCATTTGACATGAATTCCTCTTAGGAAGATTTTAAATATAAATATTAAAATTGTAGGTTCATTATGCAGGTAATGAGTTTATTGAAATAAAAATTAGTACAATATTGGTGGATATATAGATATCTAATTACATGAAAGAAGATAAAAATAACTTTTTTATCAGATATATAATCTTTTTCTACATATTTGATGATTTCAAGATATGTAATCATTTTCTTAATTAGCTTTTCAGAAATATTACTTTTAAAGATCAATTTGAATTTTAGGTAATTCCACAATGGATTACTAATTTTACGTTTTTTTTTTTATCCTGTTATCTTATTTTTTGTGCTGTAAATCATAATGTGCATTAATCCTATATGTGTAATCATGTTAATGATAGAATTTTTTGAAAAGGACATTAAGTAATCCAAAAAAGGCAAATGTTACCTGAAGTGAAATAAAAAAAACAAATAATGACATGCTATGTCAGAGTGAAAATTATTATTAAAAAAAAAAAAAAAAAAAAAAAAAAAAAACATTGTTTATAGATTAATTCTCACAAATCTGAAAATATAATTAAACTAACTTTTGACTACAGGTACGTACGTTACGGATGTGGTTGGACCTATACAATTTATGTACGGTGTTTTATTGTGAACACCACTGTTCCTTTATTGTAATATTCGATTTGTTTGATGATAAAAATTCCGTAGATTAAGTAATTAGAAGGATTGCGGAAACATTCTCATTGGAGCGTAACAACAGCACAAATCTGAAACATAAGTTTCGACAGCGACTTATATAATATATTCACAAAATGTCTCTTATTTCTTCTTTCATTAATCTTTGATTTATTATTATTTTAATTTTATATGCGTTCTTATTTATCATCATAAAACGCTGTTAAAGATAACCTGATAATTTTTCTGTGTGCCTTCGCCCAATTGTTCATTTGCAGTTCAGTTATTGATTTTGTTTTTAATTTGAAACATCATTGAAAATTGTAAATGTAAAAGTGACCGGAAAGTCAACAAAAATTAAAAAATAATAATTATTATTGATCTAAAAAAGGACGAAATTTGCATAGAAATTATTAAAATTAAGCCAGATTATTTTTCCATTAAAAGTACTAACAGAATATTTATTTTTCTACTAACGGATGTCGTTAGCGAGTTACAGGTATCAGATTGCACATAAAGATTATTATACAGTTTAAAAAAGGGAAGCTACGGCTGATAACATCATTCATGAAGCAAATAGTATTACTCATTTCGCTTTATAGCTGCGAAACTGCAAGTATAGAAATGTTGGTTTTGATCAAACGAGAAAAGGACCAATGCAACCAGTATCGGCTCTTAAATGTATGCGAGAAGGTCATGTACAATCAACAACAATTTTATAATTTTTATGGCTATAAAATACATTTAGAAATCTAAGTTCAGGTAAGGAAATTAACTTAAAGACAAATTTAACACAGTTGAAATCAAAGATATGATTCATGTCTCAGCGATATTTTGCAATGACCGATTTATTGTTCTCTTGCATATAAATAAACGACTGTAATTCTATATTCAGAATTTAAAATACGTTTATTTGGCAACACATGCTAGCAATATTACAGATTTCCAAAAAGTCACTCTTCTTATTCCATTTACTTATTCCCAAATCCAGCTTAGCAGCATACTTAACAAATGTTTTTGCTTTTATCTAAGAACAGCTATAATGTGTATGTCGATAAAAAAATTTCAGCTCATGATTGGTATCAGGCTCAGTTTATGCATGGCTGCTTCACTCTATGCAGTGAGTTTTGCAGCAGAAAGCAATGAAAAGAAAATCACGTAACCAATGGCGTGTTCCGAAATGACAAAAATAATAAAACAATTTAAAGCCATTATATAGTGTGCATCTTGTGCATGTTTAGGCTGGTCCTCAAAATGCCCATACTGTGTACGGATAATACAATCACTGCCGGCAATATCTCCATGCAGAATAACAGTGCAAGAGAAATGATACGACGACTGGCATTTCATATAAATAATGTATGGAAACCAGTCTGAAAAATTCTTAAACGACAATCGTACCAGTTACAACATATGCATGAACTGAAACCTGAACACTTCATACCTTACCAACGATATCTATCTAATTAAATATTTAATAAAATGAGTTAGTAGAAAGAGTAACTCATGATTGTGCTACGGTCGGATGAAATGCATTTCATACTTTCAAGTAATGTTGCCACACGCAAATGTCATGTGCGGAGCACACAACACGGACATGCATTTGTTTAACAACCGCTGAATCAGCTCAAAGTTATATTCTGGTTAAACGTCTTCATATACCGTATTTACTCGAATCTAATACGCACTTTTTCTTAAAAGATACAACTTATTTAACTGATTGCATCTTGTAATCTAATACGAAGACAACTCGCAATACTTACAAATCAGATGTTTATAGATTATGCTGGTAGGTGTTTAAAGTCTTGAAACTAAAAAAAGTAATTATAACTTGTCTGCTTATGTAAAAATATTATTTGCATTTTAATTTACTATAATGTCACGATATATAAAAGGTGTTATTTAGGGATCTTTGAAAATTTGTTGTTCAGGCCACTGTCCCGCCGGACTGTACATTAATCAGGCTCAATTAAGCAATAAATACTAATTTGAAAAAAAAGTGGAGAATAAATGCAATTCTAAATTATTTTATTTCGTAAGTTTTACAATTTTTACTTTTTGAAATTTTCTTGTGTGTTTATATGTTGTAAACAGAAATCCTTATTTCAGCAGCTAGAAAATAAGGTCCGTCATAGATTCAGGTAGGTCTCAGATTCGAGTAAATAGGGTATTTTTCAACTGGTCTATTTTATCGAAGAATTTTCAGAGGCAGTTAGAAGACGAATGTTTTCGATCATTAGTGAGCGCTATGAAACAATTCTTGAGACAGGCATTATTACAACGAGACAGAATTTCTACTTCAACATTTTTATAATGAACACTTTTTAAAGGAACCTTATAAGGAATACTTATAAGAAACTCTTATAAGGAAACTTTATAAGGAACAAATTATAAAGGAACACCACTGAATATTGCTGAGTCAGTGCAACGATCACTATATTGTTCATTTTCGAGAAATGTGTCTTCGGTTGATCCTTTCTACATCCACATCCCTTATACTGACACTTTGTGTACTTTGTCTTTGAATATAATTGAAGTTAGTGGTTACCTCAACCGCTGCATCAATGATGGCATTGAAAAAATCTCATTGTACAACATGTGTCTGCCATATTGAATGAAATTTTACAATTTGAATTAATGAGACATTTGGTAAAAAAATCCTAGAAACAGGCAATTGTTGGTTTTGTGTCATTTTTCATTTTTGAAAACTATTTCTACACGTAAAAATATTATTTATATTACATTTCGTTTTTAGTATATAAATATATTAATTAGGAAATATGTGTTGTATAAAATAAAATTTAAGTTTGCGTTCCTGAAAATGTTGTGTATCATTAACTTGAAACCCGATTTTTTTATTGGATGTTATTTATTTAACTGCTTATTTCTTTCTCAGGATTACGAAGAAACATTATGTAGAAAAGATACAGAAATATGCAGATATTCATGTAAGGCTGCGATTTTACCTTATGTAAAAAAATGTGTTTTGCTCTAAAAATTTTTCATTACAAGATCATTATAGTTTAAAGACTCTGAAATATATATAAAAAAATATGATAATTTTTTTAATTAAAAAATGGAAATACATTAACAACCAAATTTTGTAATTTAAATTCTTTGACTCTTTTTATACATTTTATTATTTATAAATTTCATCTTTGTCACGACGTCAATAATGGAAATATCCTTCAATCACCACAAAATATCATCTGCATGGAGATAAATCAAATTGAATATTATAACTTACTAATAAATGCCATTTGTCAAGCACATCAAACAAAAAATCAATTTAATTTAAATTAAGATATATTTTTACAAAATTTACTTTGAGTCGCGTGAATGCCCTTTCAGCTCGTTTTATTTTTTTTTTCTTGTAACAAAACATCATTTGATTATTTTTAACATACTTCTTTAATTATATCTATGAATGAAAAACATAGGAGGCCCGTTAAAACATCACGATATTTATATTGCTTCTGTAGTTTAAAATTTTATAAACAAACTATTTAACGATAACCAATCATTAAAAGATTTATTGCGAACATTTCAATGTTACTTTTGAAAATGCACAATTGGCTAAAATTTTAATAGCGAATTAATTTAAACATATTTCATGTTTATTCCGCTTTTACTACTAAATTATGTTAGCCAGTTTTCTGAAGAAAAAAATATTTGATTACAAATCCCTTTCTATAACCAGTATTACACAAATTTATTAAAAAAAGAAAATTGTAACACTTTGTGTATCTAAAGTCGAAACCTGATTTTCCAAAATAGTTCTACAAAACGTCTTATTGTTGATATTTATTTAAAACTATATAAAAATAATGTCTTAAAAATAGTTGTCACGAATATATGTCATTAAATACTCTTCCATTCAGAAGAATTAATAGTATGGTTATTTAACTTTCATAAATATACAATTAATCAAAATTAAATTGTGTTATATTATTCTCTAATAGCAAAACTATATTTGATCAATATTGTTTGTTTTGGATATATAATGGTCAACATTGGATTTATATATTGTCATAATATTGAGGTGCGTGCATTCTGATAACAATACACCGACAGGCAGAAAATATTCAGCCTTCATCTTACAAATATTTACAAAAAATGTATATAAATATAATACTGGTGTTTTATTGCAAATATTTAAACTGTAAAAAAAAATATATATTTCTGTAATACTGGTACCTCAATGATAGATTGTTTATAAACTGTCTTTACAAATTAAAAGCGGTAATCATCCAGACGAATATTTTTTGTACGGAAAACAGGGCGTCGCAAACAACTTATTTTGTCAACAATACATGAAGCCTCTGTCCAAACCGAAGCTAAATGTTTTTTTTGACACCGATGACAGCAATGAAGATTTTATAACGATACTTCCACAAAATAACTCAACTTAATGTGAAACATAGTTTCATCATTAGACGTATTAAAAACCGCCTCCATTCGTGTATCTACAACATTGACATAGCAATTCAATAATTCAGAATGTAGATGATTATACACGAGGTGAATTACATTGTATTTCTTGCATATTTCATGAGATATCACATTTCACTCAAAAGAAAGTTAGTATGTTGAAAACTTTACTAAGATATATTTAATACTGTTAAAGTTCTAAAAGGAAAATCCGCGTGTCGGTTTAGGTCGAGTAGGCCCTGTATTTTGATAAAATAAGCAGAATTCGTATACAAAATTTATTAGTGTTGACAATTTTATCAACTACATTAATTTTAAAAGACATCATAACAGCTTGTATTTTTAGTGTAAAGACAATATTTAAAATGTATTTAAAATTTATTGGGAAAAGTTCAACATTGTAATTATAATTGCCGTAATACAACAAAATGTTAATTTACTACTAGATTTATATTTTCGCCTGAATACTATAATTTACTTTAAAAAAGAATAGTTTCTGGACAACAGGAATTTACAAGTTACAACATATTAGAACTTAAAAAAATAAAATATATCGTGAAATCTGCTTAATTTTAAAGCTTTCTTCAAAATATTTAAAAAATTATATTGACCAGTCAAATTTTTCTCTCGACATTTTATGCAAGGTAACTCTTGAAATGTAAGCTTTAACAATCACAAAGAAATATGTATTTATTATATTTTGTAAATAAATAGTACTCTTTGTCTAAAACAAAATCGAGGTTTTTCGAAAAAATTGTATTCGTAGACAAATAAAAGTCGTAGACAGTATTGCAATATTTTCGTACATTAAATTTTAAATATTTATGTAATTGTTATTATATATATATATATGTGGTCGCGGGAGTTCTCATCTGAACTTTAGACTGCAAACACAAGCAAATACTTTACTGGGGCTTGTGAAGTTGAATGATGCCTCGCGAACAATATAAATTTTGATGAGTGCAGTATTTTTTTTACAGCGTGAGAACGAAGTAGACAGAATGAGTCGAGATGCAGACTGAGTAAGACGGACTCGGGAGATGCTCTTAAATCTCCGGCGACGGCCAGCCTTTACGAGCTGAGCTGAGAAATGGTATCTGCAAACGGCCTTTACGAGCTTACGAGTTGTCATGATTGTTCTAATTATATTTTAACTTGTACATATTTGTAAATATTTGATATAATCCAGAAAATTAAACAGTGTAAGATTTCAACAAAAATCTGCCTTGGACTTATTAATATCCATTTAGACAACCGGCCATAACATATATCTACAAAATGGGGGCTCGGCCGGGATCAACGGAATCTATGCTAACTGGATCTACATGATTTGTGAGTGATCTGAGTGATCGGGATCTACGTGAATTTCGAATAAAGAAGCAAAAAGATTTGTGCATCAAGTTCCTGTGAGATGTTCACGTGTGTCTTCACGTAAAAGTGTTTTGTGCTTCCGATTTTTTTTTTCTTCATCTGTGTATTACTACACATCCAAGTGTGTGTGAGTGGTTATTATGTGATATGTGCATCGTATCCGTGAGATGTGCGATCGTTTGTCGGTTAAGTTCAGTGATGAATCACTGATTAGCAGATAAAGTCCTTTCGGTAAAGAAAGAAGGAAATGTTTCGAGTATCGGTGTAGAAAGTTTGACCCACTGACCGTCTGTGCAAGATAAGTGTCGTGTTTTCGCGGTGGCGGAAAGCGATTTTCTTTTTTTTTTCTGGTGATATTTTTTTTCTTCTGCTTTTAGTGTACGCAAGAGGAAAATGTGTTGTTCGTTTATCAGCAAATAAGCGACCCAGAGTCAGAGCGCTCGAATGAAATAAAATATAAACGTCTGCCGTGCATATTTTTTTTTGCAGACTGGGAAAAGTGAAAAGTGAAACGATTAAAAGTTTTTTTTTCTCTCTCTTTTTCTTCGTATAGATAGAGGAAGGTGTTATTTTTTTTTGCTTCCTCACATGAATAATGTTTGATTGAGTAATGTTTTTTTTCTAGAATAGAGTTAAGTAGTACAAAGATATATATATATTTTTTTTTTTGTATCTTGTTATTTTTATGGGAAAGGAAACAAAATATATATTCGATTTAGAATACTTAGAGAAAGTGTTTATAAAATTGTTGAATATTATTATATGTATAAATATATTTTATTTATCGGGTGAAGATATGAAAGTAAGTGTGTTTTTATAACTGTTACGTATTATTATATGTATTGATATATTTGATTTATCGGGTGAAAATACGTATATTATTGATTTATTTAATGATATACTTTATTTTTATGTGTTAATTAGTTTATGATAAAAATGGCACATTTAATAAGGTCAAAAAAGATCGATCTGATTACTGTGGCAGTCGAATTAGGTTTAAATCCACCAGAATCGACCAATAAAACTCAATTAACTGATTTAATTGTAAAATCCAAAGGGTATGATGAAGATTTAGTGAAAAATTTGGTAGAGGGAATTGTAAGTGAGCGTGAAGAAGCCGAAAGATTATTACAGCAAAAAGAAGCTGAGAATCGCGAGTTTGAATTAAAACGATTACAATTGGAAAATACACAAAAAGCCCAATTACATAACTCTGTACCTACAATCGCCGGAAAGGGTTCCGATGTTTTAAAATTGTTAAATAGGTACAATAACGAGGAGGAAATCAGTATATACTTAACCCTTTTCGAACGCCAGGCAAAGCGGTTAGAGATAGACAAACATGAATGGGTAACCTATCTTCTCGCATTATTACCTCTCGATATAGTTAATTTAATAAATCGCGAAAGTGAGGAACAGTCCAGCGACTACGACTATGTAAAAAAAATACTTTTAAGACGCTTTAGACTTACACCGGAGCAATTTCGGCAAAAATTCTTCTTGCATAGAAAGCAAAATTCGGATTCGTGGAAAGATTTCTCGTTTGAACTCTCAAATTTCTTGGATAATTGGTTATCTGGCCTGCAAATATCGACGTACGAACAATTAAAAAATATTTTAATTATTGATCAAATCAGGAGAAAATTGTCTTTAGAAATGAAGGAACACTTTTGTGATGAATTACCCAAAATTACGAATATAGATGATTTGACTAATAAGTTGGATGATTTTGAAACTGTCCGAATTAACTTACGGAAGGCTGAAATTAAGTCCCCAAATACGGAATTCCGAAAACGTCAAAGTTTTGAAAATAATAGAGCGTTCCATCGAAATGATGTTAGCCGCGTACCATATGAAAAAAATTACGCGAATGCCCCCCAAAAGAATTTAAATACAAAAATCCGTTGTTTTAATTGCAATGAATTTTCGCACCGCTGGAGGGATTGTCCCCGAAAAAAAGAAAGCCCAGTGTGCTGGAAGTGTAAAATTCCTGGCCACAGGTCTGACCAGTGTACAAACAATTCTCCTAAAAATGCAAATGCCGCCATAAGCAACAACTCTAATCCAGCAGATAAAATAATAAAGAACGTGAGGATTTTAGGAAAAAATATAGATGCCTTGATAGACACAGGGAGCGACGTAAATATGGGGAATAACGATATTTATATTGCCCTGGGATGCCCTAAATTACATGAAAATGACTTGGTTTTGTCAGGTATTGGTGGAAACCAAATAACACCCATAGGATTTACGACCGTAAACATTGAAATAGATGATTATACAGTAAATTCAGATTTATACATCGTAAAAAATTTGAATCATTCTATAATTTTAGGGAATACCTTTTTGAGACAATTAAATTTCAATATTTCGGAAAAAGGATTGGAAATTATGGGAAAACGGAAGTTAAAAGAAGTTAGGATAAATTACGTCACTGCTTTCCCACAAGAAACAGCCATGACGAAAATCAAACGCGTCAGCTATGTCACACCCAGATTTCATGCGATGTTGCGGTCAGAAAAACAAAACAATCCCACGATAGGAAAAATGATTTCGACAGCTGAATTAGTGAGAAAGGAGCAAACTAATCAAAATGAAACAGCTTTTAACTTTAGTGAAAAAGTAAACATGCAATTAAGTACTGCAAAAAGTTGTTTATTAGAAAGTGAACCGTGTTCTATCCCACAGTCAGACTTAGCGAAAACCACAGATATTTATTTAGCGGAAACAGCCAATTCAATTAATTTTCAGGAAGTTGAGTTGAATCATATTGCAAACAACACTGTTAAGAAAGAGTTAACGGAATTGATTACTAATTATAAGCCAAACAAGGTTAAGGACACAGAGTTAAAAGTAAATATAATATTAACTGATGATATTCCGATTGCGCAACGACCGCGTAGATTAGCGTATCCGGAGAAGGAGTTTGTGGACAAACAAATACAGGAATGGTTGGAAACGGGAATTATAACGGAGAGTAACTCTAATTATGCATCTCCTATAGTGTTAGCGAAAAAGAAAAATAATTCTTGGAGACTTTGCGTAGACTATAGATTGCTAAATAAAAAAATAATTAGAGATAATTTTCCCTTGCCAAGAATAGAAGATGTTTTAGATAACATTGAGGATGCAAAGGTTTTCACAACTTTGGATTTAAAAAATGGTTTTTTTCATATAGACGTAGCAGAGGACAGTAGGAAATATACAGCATTTGTCACGCATAACTCGCAGTACGAGTACTTAAAGCTCCCATTCGGATTATCGGTTGGACCACAACAGTTTCAAAGATATATTCAAGCTGTTTTTAAACAGTTAATTAAAGAAAAGGTAATATTAATTTACTTAGACGATGTCATAATACTTGCGGAAACTGAGGAAGAAGCCTTGGTAAAACTGAAACGCGTCCTGGAAGTTGCATCGGATTACGGACTTGAATTTAATTTTGCAAAATGTCAATTTCTTAAACGGAAAATTGAATTTTTAGGCTATATTATCGAAAACGGAACTACTAGACCCTCGGAAGCCAAAACTTTGGCAGTAAAGAAATTTCCTGAACCCCGAACCCTTAAACAACTACACAGTTTTCTGGATCTAACTTCTTATTTCAGAAAGTACATCCCACATTATGCAACTATAGCGAGACCTTTAAGTGATTTATTAAAAGCGGGAAATAAATTTAAATTTGGAATACCCGAAAAGCAAGCTTTTGAAACTCTTAAAGAAAAATTAGTTAACCCCCCAGTATTGCATGTATTCCGACGAGGCGCTAGACTAGAATTGCACACCGATGCAAGCGCCATAGGTTTTGGTAGTGTCCTACTACAAGAAGATGAGAACAAAAACTTACATCCTATTCATTACATGAGCCGTAAAACTACACCTACTCAAGCAAAATTTTCGAGTTAAGAATTAGAGACCCTTGCGGTAATAGAATCGGCCAAAAAATTCCGAAACTACTTATTAGGCACGAAATTTAAAATTGTGACAGATTGTTCCGCGTATCAAAAGACTATGGACAAAAAAGACATTACGCCAAAAGTAGCAAGATGGGCGCTATTCTTACAAGAATTTGATTATGAAATAGTACATCGAGCGGGAAATCAAATGAAGCATGTCGACGCATTAAGCAGAAATACAGTATTGGTAGCAACACGTTCTTATGACGAATTAACAGCAAAAATTAAATTAGCGCAACAAGAAGATGAACATATTCAAACCATCAAAAAATTAATAGAAAAAAATGAAAGCTCGGAATATTTTAATCGAAATGACATACTGTATAAATACGAAAACGACAGAGAACTGTTGATGATTCCCTTAAATATGCAAAAAGAAATAATACGAAATGTTCATAATAGAGGTCATTATGCGGTAGCAAAAACCGAAACAATTCTAAAAGAAAACTATTTTATACCCCAGTTAAGAAAACAAATAGAAAACGTCATTGCGAATTGCGTAGAGTGCATTTTATGTAATAAAAAGCAAGGAAAAGGAGAAGGTTTATTGAACCCGATTCCAAAACAAAATATCCCCCTTGAAACTTATCACATTGATCATATTGGACCAATGCCATCCACTCACAAAAATTATAATCATATTTTTACCGTCGTAGATGCTTTCACAAAATTTGTCTGGTTATACCCAGTTAAAACTACTGCTGCCGTAGAAGTTATAGATAAGTTAAAATTACAACACAACATTTTCGGAAACCCGTCCCGAATAATAACCGATAAAGGGCCCGCGTTTACATCCGACGATTTTGAAGCATATTGTAACGAACAAAAAATACATGTCCCAATAACGACAGGTGTTCCAAGAGGAAATGGCCAGATAGAACGGATGCATAGAATCCTGATACCAATATTAGCGAAACTTAGCATAGAAGACCCCACAAAATGGTACAAATATGTAGCATCGGTACAGCGAATTATAAACAGCACTATATCTAGAAGCACAAAATTTTCACCATTTGAGCTTCTAACCGGAGTGAGATTGCGACATAAAATCAATTGACACACAATTGCGACAATTGACATTATGTCAGAGAGAAATTTCAATAGGGAAATTGCAAAAGAGAACATTTTAAAAATACAGCAAGAGAATCGCAAAACCTTTAATAAAAAAAGAAAAACGGCATACACTTATAAACTCGGTGATTTAGTAGCTATACAAAAAACACAATTTGGTACAGGCATGAAGTTGAGACCTAAATTTCTCGGTCCCTATGAAATCACCAAAGTGAAAGGAAAGGATCGATACAACGTAAAGAAAATTGGCTACCATGATGGTCCAAACATTACATCGAGTGCTGCCGACTTTATGAAACGATGGACAAATTGGACAGATTGATATTTTGAAACAATATTCTTTTTACTTTTATTGAACATTATGAGTGAACTCTGAACTTTAAGCAATTTTCAACGTTATAACAAGTTTTGTTGTGTTATTTTCATTTTTTATATTTTAGGAAACGCTGTATGTTTCAATATTTACTATTGTTTATTGTTTTGTTTGTATATATATTTTTTGTGTGTATTTGATAATTTTAGATTTTAGTCGACTGGTTCTATACCTAGTGAAATTAGTAGATAATGACTGTGAGGACACAGCACAGTCAGGACGGCCGAGTTGTGGTCGCGGGAGTTCTCATCTGAACTTTAGACTGCAAACACAAGCAAATACTTTATTGGGGCTTGTGAAGTTGAATGATGCCTCGCGAACAATATAAATTTTGATGAGTGAAGTATTTCTTTTACAGCGTGAGAACGAAGTAGACAGAATGAGTCGAGATGCAGACTGAGTAAGACGGACTCGGGAGATGCTCTTAAATCTCCGGCGACGGCCAGCCTTTACGAGCTGAGCTGAGAAATGGTATCTGCAAACGGCCTTTACAAGCTTACGAGTTGTCATGATTGTTCTAATTATATTTTAACTTGTACATATTTGTAAATATTTGATATAATCCAGAAAATTAAACAGTGTAAGATTTCAACAAAAATCTGCCTTGGACTTATTAATACCCATTTAGACAACCGGCCATAACATATATCTACATATATATATATATATATATATATATATATATATATATATATAATAAAACTTTTGCTAATAAATGCCATCAAATTACAAATAATCGACAATATAAGAACCGATAATTATAATGAAATAAAAACAAATATATCCAAAAATGTGAGATTCTCAAAATGAAATAAATAGAAAAATTAAAAGGAAACAAGAAACTACGATTCAGGAAAAAAACACATGATATTGAAAAGCAGTGACCAAAATTGTTATTAGATGTACGATATAACAGTAAACATTACAAAAGCAAGGGTAACAAAATCAGCAATAGTACACTAAAAATGTATTTAAATTAAAAATTTTAAAGCGTCTCTTATATTCACTGTCATACTGATTTTTTAAGATACGTATAACTTTTTGATAAATTAGTATGATAATGAAAAATTAATATGAGTTATATATTGTTCTTGTTAAGTTCTGTTATTTTCTCTGCCTAAAAGGAAAAAAAAATACAATTCAGAAATCTTTCCTTAATATTTTTTTCAACAATATTGTTTAAATAAAATACTTAAAATATATGAAAAATGAGCTTTATTCTTAATACAACAAAATTTGTCTATGCATTAATTTATCTATTCGTGCACAGAAATTGAAAATTCCAGAACATCTCAGAAATAAAATTCGTTGATTTCATGCAAAAAGACATAAAATAAGTAGGATAGTTTTACAAACGAAAAATTTATTACTTTACATCATGTAATAACAATCATTATATTCACATCAATTCTCAAAGGATAATAATGAATAATGCGTTATAACACATTCCCAAAAATGGGGTAATATCGGGGTTAACGTCGAATTGTCCGGAACACCCGCAGTCAGATATTTATGATGAATCACGTCTACAATGCGCGAATAAAAATAACTGTGAAATATTTTTCCACTGGTAAAATCGGTTTGCTCTGGGGAAAACACGAGCTCGCGTCAATAGATATGTATCCTTTGTCAGTAATCCTAGTGTGTAATTTAGCAGATGCTATAATTATAATACATGCAATTCAATTTATAATGCGTATTCTTACATTTTTCTATCTCTACGTATTATGGTAAAATAATAATGTATATTAAAATCCTATATTTGAAAATAATCAATAATACAACGTAATTCCACACAAACAGAAAGATGTTACAAGCAGCATAATCGGAAAGTATTAAACCTCAATGAAATAGCCTATCGAGTCCATATACAACAGTGCGTAATAGTACAAAATATATATTTTTTCACATATCTTACATAAAATTCATAAAGAATTAAATGTGTTGGAAAGTATAGCAATTTGTTTGTATTTGTAAACAATGTTCGAAGAAGTAAAACAGCATGAACTTTATCAAATAACAAGAATACTTTAAATTGGAGAATGATGTATTTATAACAATTGTGTGTTTAATTGAAAACACAAAATAGTAAAATAATATATTGTTAAATAAATAATAGCATGCATTTGAACTTATTTTCATTCTCTTAAAAAATCTTTTATGTTTGCACATATGAATAAAACTTAAGTCATGCTTGTCAGATGCTTAAAAGTAATGAACTGCACTTAAATAATAAGAGTTTGTTTTAAATACAAAATTTGGTTTTATGATATTAATTTTTTCATTGGAGTTATATTTCAATATCTGAAGATTTTATCGATTTTTAACACTTATGCACGTTTAAATTTTAATTTCACATTAACTGAAACTGTGTTTCTGTTATTGGAATTATAGGCATTTTGTTTTTCGCAAATGTCACTACCTAATAAATTAAGAGGGAATTTTCTATAAAAGCAATTTTTAAATAAGCTTAACATATTTTAATGCGATATAATTAATACCTTAAAATTGATTCTTTAATTTAATTTCCGCAGTAACGGTCATTAATATTTGGATGAATTGAAGCACAAGTGAGAATTTCTCACAGGAAACATATTAAGATATATGTATGTTTTATTACGAAAATAACATGTAACATGATTCAATATTTATTATATTTAATATCAGTAAGTATATTCTAAGATATGAGCATTGTAATCTGCTGTATTTAATTTACTAGCAGAGTTGCCCGAGCCCGTGATAATAAATAATAATAATAATAATTAAAAAAAACTCAAGTTTTTGATAACAAGTCGAATTAAACCACACCCTGTTGAAATAGAGTCCAAGAAAAGAATGAGCCCCCAGACGATGGAATGTGATCCTCCTGTAAATTTAACGAATTTTATTTGGCATTAACGCAATATTTAATTTTCGGATGAAATCTCTCCGCCACTTTCTAAACTTAACTACTTATCTTTAACAGTAGCGACTATAGTGAGTAAACGTAAGTTGATGCCAAAAAAGGAGAATAATATTTAAAAATAGGGTGGTAGTAAGGTGTATAAGGAAACGTAGTTTATAAAGAAGCTGGAATGCCCGAAAACTATGTTAATGAACCTTTCAAGAGAATCGGATCATTTTCAATGAAGCTGCACCAAGGACCCAAGAAGGAGATTAATATTCAAAATTGATGGCAGCTGAAGTCCGAGAATTTTTTTGTCATGCAGTTAGTAGCTGGAAGTCCTAAGAAGTAATTAGGATAATAAAAGCTAGTGAAACGGACGATTTTTAAGGGAGCTATAATAGGGAGCCCAAAAGGGGGCAACTGACAGTTTTGAGCAGGACCAAAAGAGAAAAACATCTTAAAAGGTAGTAGTACTTAGCGCTTTAGAATTTTAATCAGTCGAAATTAAGCATAGGGTATAAATTGATCATTAGAATAAAACTTTAAATAAATGCTTAAAAGGATAAAAGTATGTAGTACCTTTCGAGTAAAGTATGTAGTTAGTTTATTTACATGTTATGCAAGAATCTGTAAAATGCATTTTAAATCAATATTTCCATGTATATAAAATTATTTTTACACGTCCAAAAATAATCTAATTTTCAAAAAAATGTTTACAAGAAACGCGATAATAAGTAATTTCATAGTTAAAAAAGAATAAATGATTCACTTTGCCTCATTTGTTTTCAAGAAAAACGCAATTATTATAAACCTTTCAAGGAATATTGAAATAAGTGGAGATTTTTTCCTTATGAAATTAAATAATGCAGTGTTTTTAGGTCACAATAAACAGAGGAAAGTATATTCAACTCGTTAAAATATATCCAATTGTTGGATTATCATATTTGAGATTTTGTTTTAAACAGAGCGAAAATGGCATCGGAACCAGAACTCGCCAAAGTACCCAGGTTCGAGTCCTGGTCCCGGCATATTTTTGCTCTGTTGGAAAAATCTCAACTATGATACTCCAACCATTGGATACAATATTTTTGTTCGATTATTTTTTCAAATTTTGCAAAAATTACTGTTTTGAAAATAACCACTTCCCTTCATACTTTAATGAATGAATGATAATAGCGAGCTAATGCATTAAGAATAAATATAATTTAATTTATGTATGTCTCTTTTAAAGTAAATGGACTGAAAAGAATGTAATGGTAACACTGTCGTCAAACTGGCAATTGCGATCCAAGTGTGGTGCTAATAGTAGCACGTGAAGAGAGAAGGTAGAACCATACTCTACAAAAATCCGTGAAATGGCATCTATTTTCTCATTGATTCTATTTCGTTCAATATCAAAAGTTTCCAGTTTGATTTACCCATTTTTTTCTGAAAGCACAGCAATTTCACTATGCTACGTAAGTGATCTGAAATCGTCAAACCCGAAGCGTCATTTTCGTTAAATCACACGTGTGTGTCCGACAACCCTACTACAAGAAATTTTTCGCTTTATAAAAAGAATTTTTACGTATGTCTATTTTTCTTCAAATCACATAAACTTTGCGAACTTCAGCTCAATTTTCTGAAATTTACTCAAATATCAGAAACATTTCTTGATATCACAGCAGTGCTTCTCAAATTTGCTGCCAGTACTTTTACCTTCTTTTGATGAAATGTTTTTAAGAGTGTAATCATAGTATTCATTGTAGAATCTCAGCTTAATACTTATTTTGATTTTCAAAAATATTAAACAGGGTGAAATCTATGATCTGAATACACACAAATACGTTTAAACGTGGTTAGAACTAGAGTAGGGGAACAATAATCTATATATAGTAAAATAACTATCCACGATCATATGAGAATGACCGAAGCATCCCCTCATAGCAAACTTTTAATGTTATTAATGCTGTCTCAAAAACTATAAAATTTAAGTGAAAAAGACCAATTACAAATGTGTAGAGCGTTCCTGATTTAGCACGAAATGGTGCCGTGCTTATAAACATTACTTTATTAGAATGCCTGAAACGTATAATATCATTCAACATCCAAACATTCGGTAAAATACATCATTAATTGCGTGCAGAAGTGTGGTATTATATATCGGATGCACATTTACTAACAAAAATAACACATATTAACAAGATACATATTTGTTTTATAAGAAAATCAAGTTAAGTATGCTTGCTGTGTGCACTATTGGTAGCAATACACATCTGATTCGAGCTTTAACTTCTTCTTCTTCCTGAACATACAGAACCATTTTATGTGTTATGTTGCTTTGCTATACGCTTCGATAGTATTGTCTTATAGATTATCAATGATTCATGGTCGTAAGCTATAAACTTAAATCTTTATGTAATCTCACATGAAAAAGTCTAAAGGAGTTGTGTCAGGTAACTTTGATTGATTTACATTAAGGGTTTTGCCGATGATCCTGTTCCAGTAGTTTTCGAAGTGAAACCTCACACAGCGGCACTTGTTGTGGTGCAGATGGGTATGCTGGAACCTTATAAAAC